>AP025378.1:5522526-10522526 GCA_030295005.1 Cephonodes hylas | reverse complement strand
CCAACACTAGGCCAGCTTAGTGGACTAAAGCTTAAATCCTCTGAGTTGTAGAAGAAGCCGAGGCCCAGGCAAGAGGTCGTATAGTCGTATGTGCTTATGATGATGATGATGATGACTCATGTAAACGTATAGTTGTAATCCAAAACTCATACTCGTCTTACGTCGAAGATAAAGATAACTACAAGTCTTATCAGTGTTATATGTAATTAACCATTTTCCGCGGAGTGAGGATCTTGATTTACGACTTGAATAAAATCCTCTCCGTTCGTGAGGGAACGAAATCTATATAAATTTGAATACATCTAGGGACCACAGAAAAGTGTTATCATAATAAGCCTGTGTACATCAGACTTTAAACTTGGCATTACAATCGGGAAAACAGTTGAGCAATACTTGCATCACCATTACATTCGAACATGCTAATTAGGAAAGGAACAGAAAGCGACTTTACTGCACCACTAATGCGACTACTAAATAATGGCAGTACCTTCCTAGAAGCTCAAAAGCCTGCTTTGCCGTAAAATATTCTGAATATTAATCTTAAAGCTTTAAATCTTTATTTAACAAAAAAAAGTAAAAATAAATGAGAATATCCTGATCCCACAATGATCAATTATAATCTAGACATCTCAAAATAAATGTGTAGCGTTTTTGGGCTTTTGTAGAAGTACCGCCACAACTCCTAAGTTGTCAAAAAGGCCTTCATCTAGTGATATTTTTCTAAACATCCATACAACTGATAGTACCACCGATGCTGAAGCTTCAATTTCCGTGAATCATTGCCGTTAAAAACGCGCCATAAACCAGTCAAGGTTGGATATTTTGTCGCGGTGCCAACATTCGCACACTAGCTTACACTGTACGGCTTAATCCCTTCGGGGAATCGTATTTCGACATTTACTTGCCATTGATCTTCAGGGTTCCGATTCTTCGAAACTTAAAGGTGAATATAAGCCTCTTTTATATTTTTGAAACGATGTTTTGGGAAACCGAGAAGTATGTCGCAGTTATGTTCCGACGACAAGAGACGTGCAAAATTTAATTTCTTAAATGTGATTGTGTACGTGTTTATTCGTTAGTTTTTACTAGATTTTTCTTTTGATAATGCACATTTTGTGATAAAAACAATTTTTTATATGTAATTCTTTATAGGCTAATCTTTGGCCTTGAAAGAACGCAAGGATGTCAACGGTTTAGCCATGAAAGCGTTTGATGTTACAATATTACAAAGATTATTTTCAATGTCTTCCATTCTTTTTATCGATGTACTTGTTAGAAATACACCATCCCTTAAAATCTTCATGTTCTTTTCACTGTCAGTTATCGAAATGTACCAATTTTACCTCATTAAATTTCATTAAGTTACTCGTTTTGCTTCTTATCGGTCGTTTCTCGGTCTTTCTATTGATAATGCAATCAGAAGTGTCTTGAACGACTTATTGAGATCGTTTCGTTCCTGTCAGCCTCGTAGTTTTGCAGCATACGTGCGTACTGTACGATCTAGGGACCCCGAGTTATACATATATCCAAGTCGGGCAGTGTTATTGGATTTTTCATAAGAAAATTCTTAGTAACAATAAAATTTGGATAAGTGCCTGTAAAACGTCTATGCTCGCGTCCTATTGCAGGCTTTTCGCAACGTGACTATCCCATCGAAGTTACAAGCATTGAGTGTCTTTGGATCGTTATCATCCCTGACCGCTTGTTTCATTTCTGGTAAATAATGGCAATTACCTTACATCAAACCTTAATGACTCCTTAGAATCAAATTCATAAAAATTGTGAAAAAGTTGTGATTCCTACGGAAGTTGTTCCCATCCGCTGGTTGGCTCCCGTCCAATCCCCGTTGCCAATTTACAAGTGATTTTTACTTTTCCACGAGATGTGTTCCCTGTTGCTAACTGCGACGAGGACGTTGACTCATTTGGCAATGGCACCATGTGTTTTGGTGATCCACATCTTAGAGCGAATTACCGCGACCCGAAATCACATTAGCATCACATTTTTTGTCCCTTTCATCCTTAAGTAATTTGTGCTGAAGTAAGCGAGACGGACGCAACAAATTAGATCCGTTTACAACTCGATCTTCAGAATAAGGCGTCAGGTCAAACTTCCAACCTTGGTGATAAGAATGAGTGATTGTGTGTAAAAATATTATCTTAAGGTTACTTGAAAATGAAAGTGTCAGTCGGTGCGAGAATAAACGACGATCTATTTATGAGCTCACTTATTTATTGTTCAACACATAGCAATAACAAAACGCCATTTTTATCGTCCCATAAACAATTTACCAAGGAGTTCTAATACACGAAAAAACTCCGTGAATCTAAATTAATGGACTGAAATGTAAATTTCAACGAATTGTACATAGATATTGTTAAACCTATATTACAACAAGGATAAGCGCAGGGGTAGTTCTGCAGTAACGCTTCGGCTATTTGCGAACCATATAAAACAGGGGATGAATTTAGAACAACTGCTGATTTCGAAAATGACGATTCTTTTTTCTTCTATTTCAAAGTCAAATGTTTAACCCTCTACGTTATTGCTGATTCGAAATAAGATATGCTTATTTCATCAAGAAATATGGACTAACTAAAATATATTCAAACAAATTGCATAGAATATTTGTATAAAAACGATCTAATCTACTAATGCGGCGAAACGTAACTTCACAACACAAACTTTCCCTAGGGTTATAAAATAGAAATTTTATAACATTTTTGTGTGCAACAAAGTCACCCCATGACCTTCGGATACACCCCAATGAATTCGAACTAGGGCTGCTGTATATTTAGTATATTTATATAAAGTATGATAATTCATATTGGTCTTCCGAACATTTTTTTAATTTCGGTCTGAAGAATCGTAAAATAAAAAAAAATGTGTTAAATATGAATTCAAGGTAAAACTTGTTGAGTCATAATATGAAAAATATAAAACTTTAAAAAATATATTTTTTATAACGCTAATAAAATTCGTATTATTTAAAAAATATTGTCATACAGCCAAATAAACGCGTCCAAATAAAAACTTCAACGTTAATTTATTGATGGAATTCAATAAAATTTCTACATCACTAGGATTCAGTTGGGCACGTTTCGTGTTTTATAAATAACTTCAAAACAACCATGTTATGTCTAGATCTAAGCCAGACGACATTTAAAAATTTAAAAAATATTTTTACACCAGTCGTCAACCGAACCGAACTGCCGAAAAACATCTCGTGCATTTTAGTAACAACAATTAATTCGCCTTGTGACAATTAAATTATTTGAAATATAATAATAATTATTAATAAACATTCAAAATTATTATAGAACACGCCATAGGTGGTAGCATTCATTTGTCTTTATTTATTTTTTTATTACTATCATTTTTATCTATTCTACCGGAGTGACATAACCATATTTTTGTTAAACTCCCATATAAAAATATAAAAGAAAAAAAAGTGTGATTGGAAAGTCCCGGGTCGGACGAAATGTTATCGGGTTTTTCCATTGGAATATTCTCAGTATTAGCCCGGAGGTTGGGAACGTGCTCGAAAATTGCCCATTAGCCCTCTTTTCTTCGGGCAAAGATCCTTTAGAGAAATATATCCTTTCTTTTACTCATAAAACATTATATTTGATTATTTTACTTAAGTTTTTTAGTAGTTAGCAGAAGTGTTATTAGTTTTTTTTAAATATTTATATATTATAATTATGTTTTCTTTTTCAATTTTTATTAGAACAGTAAAGTAGTAGTAAAGTATTTTCAAAACATTTTTATTATTCATTTCATAATTTACACTGTACTAACTCTTACGAAATAGTTGGTAAATCCACAAAGAATAAACAATTCGGACAGCCCTATATCCACCCTCACAGATACCAATCCACCGTCTACCCCGACCAATGTTTACCCTTCTTAATTTGACCTATAGTCGATATGTTGCTACATTATTAAACGCAATATGGCGTTTGGCTTATCCAATCGATTGCACTTCATTAAACCGAAATGCTTTTGTTTTTACAAAATTGGACCCTAAATATTTCAGTAAGCTGAAATGCATTTTTTTCCTAGCTTTTTCAGACATTATATTTCATTGAAAAGTGTATTACGAAACATCTTAATTAATTAAGCAACGCTATAAAATAGACGTTATTTCTATTATAATGAATGGTTAATCAAATAACATGATTATTCTCTTATTATACTTAATAATTTGTAATATTAATCGCTATTCCTAATTTTCTATCACGATACCATGTTTCCAAACCATTGAAATTTTCCCGCCATTTTAAAATGGAGTTTCCGCGAATGTCAACTTTTATAGTTAGTACTAGCTGACCCGGCAGACTTTGTTCTGCCAAAACGATAAATGAAAGACCTAAACTTTTGTATAAAATGATTTTAAAACAAACAAATCGGATCCGTCTATAATATAAAAATGAATTGCTGTTCGTTAGTTTCACTAAAACTCGAAAACGGCTGGACCGATTTGGCTAATTTTAGTCTTGAAATATTTGTTGAAGTCTAGGGAAAGTTTAAATGGTGATAAAATATGGAAAAATTGCGGGCAATATGATAAAAACAGGAATTTCATTTTCCCATATAAACTGTTCTATGTAATGTCCTGTCAAACGTTAAATATTTATCCCTTCAATGCGGGTAATTGTTCCCTCAAATTAAAGAACGGATTTAAATAAAGGTTTCGAATCGACAACATATATCTACAATATTCGAATAATTGCATATTTTACATTTTAAAAATGAAGAATAGTGTCACTCATTAATAGGGATTGACATATTTGTTGGTTGTCAAACATTTATGTCAGCGTTCAGAACTATTTGTTGTGTAAAATATAAAAAGCCTAATTATTATTATCTCCTTAGATGTGCCTGGTTTACAATTTACAACTGAGGGCTCAGTAATTAAACCAAGGCTAAAGCCTTTATAAATGGTAAAAAGCCAAATAAAATTATAGTAGAATGAAACGCATTGGAAAAGGAAGAGAATATGTATTACAAAAATTGATAAATCAATTTGTACAATCTGTTTATATAAAAATGAACAATCTTCCTTTCTGTGTCTGTATTTTAATTCTCTTTCTCTGGTCATCAGTGCGGTTAGCACGTGAGGTAGCTCTTCGTACATTTGATTGACTTCCTAAGTCAGGTCGTCTTCTCCTCGGCATCGTAAATTATAAAGCACAAAGTCACTACCACAAAGGATTACCAAAGTAAAGAAAGTTCTCGCGCACGTAGCCACAAAGATAGAAGGATGCACTCACAGATATCGTAACACAATATCGTTATAATTTTTTCCGTATTCTGAAGTGCGACAGGATGGATTGACATATTATATTTTGGTTCTCAAATCTATTGTCAAATATAAAAAAGGTAAAATTCAAAAAAATAAAAATATAATCTGACAGATCAACAACTGAAGTTAGTTGTTACAGAACGCGATATAAGATTCTCCAACGCGCACGCGAATTTGAACTTTATGCGGCGGTAATAAATTACAAATTGACTCTCGATATTATTTAGAAAACATTTGTATGGGAAATAGAAAAGGGTTGTTTTGAGGGATTTCCCGGCAATTATTTGATTTTTTTTTACCTTTTAAACCTTCCCTGGACTTCAACGAATATTTCAAGACTAAAATTAGCCAAATCGGTCCAGCCGTTCTCGAGTTTTAGCGAGACTAACGAACAGCAATTCATTTTTATATATATAGATTACATCAAGTATTTACATTAATTCTTTAACTTTTTATTTTAAATAACGTAATAAGAATGTGACGGATCAAATCATTTAATATGTGTTTTAGGTAAATTTTACGTAAGCAAAAGACCTAATTTGTACTTAAATAAGATAACCGAATTAAGCACGATTATGAGATATATTTATCATTGTTTATCTATGCTATCAGACTACAACTTGTCAAAACAGTGATATAACGTTTTTTGTCTCTGCATAAAATAATATTGGAGTGGCAAAAAAATTAGAAACAAACAGTTTTTTCATCCCTGTAATATAATGTTTTCGCTGGTATAAGTCACGCAACAAAATAAGAACTGTAGTGTTTTCAATATTTTGAACAGAGATAGAATATTAATTAAGGTGCCGAAACATTATTATTTTTTGTATTTCTCCATAGAGTATTCGACTTCAGATGTCTTGAAGAGAGCTCACAAGTAACTACAAGTTCCTCGCGTTGTTTATCACTGTCATTTAAAAGCGTGTCAATTTAATAAAAGCTATGAAATAAACCCTGAACCGACCATAAATTGCTGATATAAAAATTCTAATTTTAATCCGAACAATTGTAAGCTTGCTCCCTCACGTAATTCTAGATGAAATCTGGCGAAAGTTAGTTGTAGAAATAGTTTTTAACTACCCCTTCAGGCATACAGGCATTATTAAGCTTGAGTTTCTTATTCCAAATCTAAAATAAAATTTCCTTTTATGTGACACATAAATATACTTTTCATATTAATTTAACGTGCGGAGCCATTCCTCGATTTTCGGCTTGCACATTTGTCACTCTGCTTTGAACATAAAAACGTATTTGGGTCAAATGTCGTGGAGACGTTGTAAGCCATATTTAGGTTAGCTATCTATTTTTAGGTGTTATAAAACACTAACGCTGTTCTAAACATGTCTAGAAGTAGGTAGTCTTTTTACGCCTCATCTTAAATTAGGACGATGATTGGCTTCAATCACAAGTCACAAGACGCGAGCAGTACATTATTAATTTACTAGCTTTTGCTCGCGACTCCGTCCGCGTAGACTATAGGGTTGAGTTCAGAAGGAAAATAAGTTGTAGTCTACTTTACTTCTCTGAGTCCTATTTATCTCCATACCAAAAATCATACAATTCGGTCAAATTGTTCAAACGTGAAACCGTAACGCGTCGATCGGCGCCTTGCGCATCATTATTGCGCGCTTGATCAATATTTTAAAACTGCAATATCTTCTAAGATACTCAGTGAAATCAAATGATGTAGAGGGCAATTTTATTTAAAATTGAATACTTGTAATGAATAACGTATTTATTTGGATAAGGATTAATATCATATTTATAAAAACACCTTCACAAATAAAACTTTATCTAAAAATAAATTTGGCTAGGATAAAAAACGTTATAGTGAGCCAACCTTAAAGAAAAGACATATGCTGTCGCGGACCTTTTTTTAAGAACTTTTAAAGAGGAACATTTCTCTCATACATTATTTTAGCGAAACTTTAACCGTTTCCGCAGCGCACGCAGCGGAAGCTAACAAAAAGAAAAAAATGTCCCTGATTTTGAAACATTCTTTATTGCTGCTCCGCTCCTATTCGTCATAGCGTGATGTTATATAGCCTATAACCTTCCGCGATAAATATGCTATCTAACAGTAAAAGAATTTTTCAAATCGGACCAGTAGTTCCTGAGATCCTAGCGTTCAAACAAACAAACAAACAAACAAACAAACAAACTCTTCAGCTTTATAATATTAGTATAGATTATCCTCTCGAAGTAAGATTAAAAAAAAAGTAGTGTGGATGTCGATGTTTACGCCCGGCTGAGAATCTTGACGGTCGCTAGTTCAAGACCCAGACACACATCCTGATTTATCGAAGTTATGTGCGTATACACGATGAATTATCTCTTATTTTAACGGGGATGGTTAACATCGTGAAGAAAGCAGCACTCCTAAAAGTTCTGAGGAATGTGTTAGTCGTGTAGTCCGCTGATCCCGCACTAGGCCAGCGTGGTGGTCTAAGGCCTAAACCCTATCAGTTGTAGAGGAGGCCTGTGCCCGACAGTGGGACGTATATACCTAGACTGATGATGATGATTTTCTTTCAGCTACGTTTTACGCTATACGTGAAATTCTATTACACATAATGAAGTCTATTGCCAAATTTTCGGCAGAGTTCCAGACTCCAAGCTGTTTCTGATATTTGTAACAAATATTGTAAATTGGAATACCAATACCTAATAAGCCTTAAAAATAGCTCAACATGTATTGCGCAATAAATTATTGTTATAAATTACCAAACCTTTTGTAACAACAAGTTGACGACAACCCCTTTGCGCCGAACCAGCAATTTGTATTCTCTTTCTAACAAACCCTTCATTAAGTCAAGGGTAGAACCGTGAAACGTGATTAGGTACATATTCCTTAAGGGATTTTCTTCATCAACCCATATACGCCCACTGCTGAGCACGGGTCTCCTCTACCATTGAGAGGGTTTTAGGCCATAGTCCACCACGCTGGCCTAGTGCGGGTTGGCGGACTACACACCTAAGAAATTCCTAAGAAATCTTAGGTGTGCACTGTGCAGGTTTCATCACGATGTTTTCCTTCAAATAAATAAATAAATAAATAAATAAATACACCCAACGGTCACATACATAGCTCTGACCCCACACTAGGTTACAAGACCTGTGCCGTGGGTATCAGACACTACGAGAGACTTTTTCGGTCTCACAAACACCCAGACCCGAAACAAATATTTGTGGTTCACACAAACATTTGTCTCGGTGCGGGGATCGAACCCGCGGCCTCTCGTTTCGCAAGCTGGTGTCTAGCCAACTGCGCCACGGGGGCTGTTCACCGTTAAAGCAAGTGATAATTCAATGTGAATACACACATAACTTCGAAAAGTCAGAGGTGTGTGCCTGGGGTTTGAACCCGCGACCGTTGACATTCTCGACCACGCGCCCAAACCTCGAGGCCATCACTGCACTTGAGGGATATTATTATTGTTTTATTACACAGACAGAAGTCGCGAAGAGAAGACAAAGTCTTGCATGGATGAATAGAAAACGACACGTTTTCCTACACTTTGAATCACAATTCACTGAGAATCACAATTCTACCTTCTGGTTTATTGAAAAAGCCCTCTAGCATACAGTGTTCAAATTGCTTTCTTGCTTTAGTTTTAATAAATGTATCAGTACAAATGTATCAAGTTTGACTGCCTCGTGGTCTCGCGGTACAAGTATGTGCCGAGCGATCGTTCTGGGTTCGGTTCCTGGGTCGAGCAAAGTTTTATTGTTTTTTTCCATTAGGAAATTCTCAGTAGCAGCACGGAGTCTGGAAATGTGCCCGAAAAACAGCAATAGGCTCGCCCTCTATTACGTGGGACTTATACATACTTACCTGGCGAAATATGGGTGAAGAAATGCATCTCTGCCTACCCCTTCGGGAAATATAGGTGTGAGATTATGTATGTACGTATGTAAATGTTTCAGGTAATTGCATTAAGTTACACCAGCCATCATCAATTAAAGATAGAAGATTAAAAAGTTAATAGAAGACTAATTTTTATATTTTTAAGGATATAATATAAATTAAGTAGGTCAATATAAATCCAATAGAATATTATCATAATCAAAGGTACATAAATATGATTACAAAATATTGTCGACTTCTTACTTATGTTTATTTCCTATTGCATTAAATAAGTACAGCTAACTCCATCACACTGAAACACTATTAAACTTGGACAATTGTTTTATGTATGATTATAGCTATTCGATACTAGATGGCACTGATAGTCACTTAACCGCCATATTAGTGATGTAAAATTTAAACAGTCATCGTAAAAAAGTACGTGTAAACCATAAACAATAAAAACTTGCCATATCTATATATAGCTTCATCGTTTAATTATTTTTTTCTTAACATTATTGTATTATTAGTAAAGTTTGGGTACATATAATTTTTTGGGATTATTATTTTTGTTAATTAAATGTAATATTTAAAAATATCGACTTAATTGTTAGTAAATTTATGTATAAAGTAGGTGAAAGGAAAATTTAAATGACAACACTAAGCTTGTCTATGGTCTACAGGTATTTGACGTCTGGCTGGTGCATCCGGCCCTCGAACGGGTCCTTTTTCAAGCGTACGCCATTGCTGGCGTATGGTAGTTTATTTTATTGAAAGAAAAATCAAAAACCATCCAAAATGGTAAGTATCTAACATCATGAAAGTGTTCAGAAAAGTGTTCCTGTGCATCTGTGCTATTGTTTCGCGTTAATATTTTATAAAATCGCAATATATAACCGTAAAAGTTTTCAACTTTATTCACGACCGTCTTTGTGAACGGATGACGTTTCCAAGTGATGCGGTGATATATCCAAGTGTCTGTGTTAAAGTCGCGGATTATATGCTATTACGCTGTTAATGTATAGAATTTAAACGTTAAAATGCGATGTGCGTATTTCAAGTGAATTGTAATAATGAACATATGTGTTGTGATTGGTTTTTTGCTGACTGGTGTTTTTCTCGTTTGTCCAGGTGAATTTCACCGTAGACGAGATCCGCGGGATGATGGACAAGAAGCGGAACATCCGCAACATGTCCGTCATTGCCCACGTCGACCACGGCAAGTCGACCCTCACGGACTCTCTGGTATCAAAAGCCGGTATTATTGCCGGTGCGCGTGCTGGAGAGACCCGCTTCACCGACACAAGGAAGGACGAGCAAGACAGATGCATCACCATCAAGTCTACGTAAGTTGTGCCACATGGTGCAATAACCTTTTATCCCCTGCCGCATTGCTATCCTTGAACTCAGCTGAGGGATAGTTAGTTAGGTTATCTGGCTAAATTTCAGTTGGAACATGCTTGACCCACCCGTCAAACTTTTAAAGAGGTTAACGACTTGTACGGCCAAGTAAAAATAGGTCCATCGTTGCCCCTGTCTAAGTACTGGAATAATAATAACAACTTAGCTTCCCTTCTTGACAAGTTTTGTATGTATTGCATAGTTAATAATGGTCAACTTTCACCTCGTGAATTTATGGGTCAGTATTATAGGTAACAATTATTGTTGCCAGCTGTTTATATTATAACTAGCATTTCTTGCTCACTCACACCAATTAAGTGTAAAGCAATGTTGAATCAAAATGATGAATGTTCTTAACCATTAAAAACTGAAATTCTTTGAGGAATTTTAGAACGGCCATCTGATTATCTAATTCCAAAAATAATTTATTACAATTTAATGAATTTCCAATATAATGCAAGCATTTTTCCACCAGCGCCATATCTATGTTCTTCGAGCTCGAGGAGAAAGACTTGGTCTTCATCACAAACGCCGACCAGCGTGAGAAGAATGAAAAGGGTTTCTTGATCAATTTGATTGACTCACCTGGCCACGTTGACTTCTCCTCTGAAGTAACAGCTGCTCTCCGTGTCACTGACGGAGCTCTCGTCGTTGTTGACTGCGTCTCTGGTATGTTTAATTTTATCAAATTTAATAAAGTTTGTACCAAATCTTCTATAATATTAGCATACAGAGAGGGCAGGTGGCACAGGCCATTGCTATGTCCTAGTTCAAGTTGGTTGACTACACACCTGAGAGATCCCTCCTAACAACAGTTCGTGTGTGTAGGATTCTCACAAAGTTTTGCCAGTAAATTATTCATTATGCATACACACATTACTTTTAGTGTCAAGATTATTAGTTTTAGAGGAGATTCATGGCCAGCAGTAGGAGGAGGTATATGGGCTGTTGATGATTTTATTTGGAATACATCAATTATCAACAAATTACATATTTTAATGACACATGACTTTTTTGAGGTTACATAAGGTATACAACACTAAACAACTTTGTGTGTGCCTGCACTGCATACACATGCTTGTTAATTTTATCTTGTACTAGCGACCCGCCCCGGCTTCGCATGGGTGCAATGCTGATATTTAATGGATGTTATCATACATATAAACCTTCCTCTTCAATCACTATCTATAAAAAAAACTGCATCAAAATCCGTTGCATAGTTTCAAAGATTTAAGCATACATAGGGACAGAGAAAGCGACTTTGTTTTATACTATGTAGTGATTTAAGATAAATTAATGTTCAGTAAAATGTTGCACATTTAAAACATAATTTTACATATTGTTGCAACATTATGCAACCTAATGCAAGTATAATGGTTTGTTGTTCTGGCTCTATGCTAACTATAAATAAGGAAAATAATACACTTATTGTACAAAAACACTGTTAAAACTAACAATATTAAATGATTTTGTTCCAAACACTAATAATGTAGTAACTATTTTTGCATTTATTCTTGTATTTCTTTTCATGTGAATATATGATCACATTTCTTTATTTCTTAAATACACTGGAAAGTTATTGATTTAAGTTCATTTTAATAGACACATCCGAAAGGATGTAAAATGGAATCCTTAACTGAAGTTTCCTCAGGTATAAAATGGAATCCTTAACTGAAGTTTCCTTCAGTTAAGGATTCCATTTTATACCTGAGGGTGCCAAAAAAATTAGTCTCAATCTTCTTCTTCTTCATCATCAACCCATATACGCCCACTGCTGAGCACAGGTCTCCTCTACCATTGAGAGGGTTTAGGCCATAGTCCGCCACGCTGGCCTAGTGCGGGTCGGCTAGTCTCAATCACATTAAATTTAACTTGACATGTTGTTTGTTTCCCAAGGTGTGTGCGTACAAACCGAGACTGTACTGCGCCAGGCCATCGCCGAGCGTATCAAGCCCATCCTGTTCATGAACAAGATGGACCGCGCTCTGCTGGAGCTGCAGCTGGAGTCGGAGGAACTCTACCAGACCTTCCAGCGTATCGTTGAAAACGTGAACGTCATCATCGCCACCTACTCCGACGACAGCGGACCCATGGGTAAGTTAACAACATATTACCATTATACTTTTTGATTTCAGATTTTTTTGTTATTTGAATTTTAAACCATGGTATGTACTTTATGTTAGGTGAGGTACATATCAATAAAAACTTTTTACTATAAAAAAGCCTATTTAACTGAGGGGATTTTAATCAGTGAAAGTGCACTTAGCATAAATCAATTGGTTCCTAGATCTTTGTTGTTTTCACCTTTTTTAATCTCCATTAGCAGCTTATTATTTAAAGCCGATGTTATTTGTAACGAGATTGCATGGTTTAGTAGTCATAACGTTTATTGTAACATTATCTAATGGGATTTAAAATTATTTGTTTTTATCTTCGATCACGTTTTTGTATAATATTAAATACATGTTATTTTAATGAAAGGCAAAAGGCACGTTGAATGTGTTATAGATTTGGTAATGTTTTGTATGGTTTTATCTTGCAACATGTTTTGCGCACGTGACGAAATCGCGCGATCACCGCTACACTGCCAAGGACATACAATGACTCGCGAGTTATTCGGCTGTCCTATGAATATTTCTCATCTATGTATATTTTGTTTATATTCCTCAAAAATATATCTTGTATTATTAGCACAATTATAATAAAAAATGTTACGGCAATGATCGCGCTTACGAATTCACGACGTAACACAACAGTCACGAACTATTCATTGACATGTGGATGATTTATATTACATTAAATAATTTGTACTATTACTTTTGACCAATTTGTATGCTACATAAAAACATCTTAGACTTAAAAACTATTCCAGATTTTTATCATTAAAACAAATAAGAGGGAAAGGATATACATATTTTTAGTCCCAAGTGTTGCCAGCTGATTGTAAATCTTCTTCTGGGTGTCAAAGAGGACTGACATTATTTTTCTTCCCGGAATTGGTTGTAAACCTTTATGATCTGTGACCCCATTAATGGAAAATACAAATAAATTTATTACAACTTGAGTTACTATTTATGTTACGGCAGATTGTATAAAATATCAATGTGAGGAATACATATGTGCAAAAAAAAAAACTAATCACATCACATTTTGTACTATAAGTATTGGCATGCATTACCACAAAGATTTGCCAACTTTTCACTTTAGTGGATCTTTGCGAGAAAAGATTTTATTTCTTGTGCCTAATCTGAAAATAATTTTACTTAATAGAGCAGAGTGCTCATTGACCTATTTCTCATTGTTGTTGACCACTCACTATAATTTGAACTCAGTTTTTTAAAGTATAACATTGCTATAAAATCTTAAACATTATTCATTTTGCATTTGCCAAAAGAATATAGGTAGAAATTACAAACAAGTTGAAATTGCAATGTAAATAACATCAAAATAAAACATAAATGGACCCAGTGTTAGGACTTTTTTTACTATTATTAATAGTAAAAAAATATAATTTATAATAGTGTAGTATATTCCAATTTACTATAAGTGGATATTTATTGTATACAGGTGAAGTGCGTGTGGACCCCAGCAAGGGTTCAGTAGGTTTCGGTTCCGGTCTCCACGGCTGGGCCTTCACCCTCAAGCAGTTCTCCGAGATGTACGCCGACAAATTCAAGATTGACCTCGTCAAGCTCATGAACAGGTCAGTGTCTATTAATTGTGCTATAGGTTGGTGCAGTTCGGTAGTCTCCAAATAGAATGGTTGCCTCAAATGTTAGTTAGCAAATATGATAAAATTCAACATCAGTTTTACTTATAGTCTTCGCAAAATTGGATTTTGTGGTTAAGAATTAAGATACCGTAAGCACAGTTGAAAAAATCGTATAAAATGACGATTATCTAGAAATTTCTTAAGGGGTTAGAGAAATATGATGTTAGCGATAGAAAAACAACAGTGAAAATGTTTTTGTTTTCTATTACATGTTTAAACTACTCAACATTGTTTAATAATATCAAAACCGATCCATAAACTCGTAACAAGAATCGCGTCCGAGTTAGTTTAACTTGTTGGAACAATATTTGCTTGAAGGTTGTTTGGAAGGAAACAACATTATTGGAAGTTTCAATCCAATTCAAATTTTAACTTTATTACTATTTGGCTATACCACTTTTGATAGCTAGAGCTGTTTTTACGTGGTATATTAGTTTATTTTTTGTGGTAATAAAAGTTTAACCGATTATTATATTGATAGTCATTTCAAAAGAATGTGTATAAAAAACTGCATTTTGTAAAATATGTCATTTGAATTGGCACTGAAAGGAAAATGTTTAACAAGCGGCAAGACACGCAATGCTTACGTCACAAGTGCATTCACGCTGCACCAAAGTTACGTCATTAAAAAAGTACCGCAGCGAAGTAATGACTTCTCCAGCGCCCCCGCCCTTATACATAAGAATTATATTGCTTTCTAGTAAATTCTAAGATATAATATTTAAATATCATACTATTCAGCAATTTTTTTTAAATTTCATTTGTAACCACCTAAAATGAATAGTATATTATTTTGAGATTCTACAATACAATATAAACATTGGGTTTTAATATCTGGTAACAGATTCGAAACTCCGGTAACCCATTATGATTTTAAAATAAGAATAGCAATGAGTTGAACAATGGAATTTGTCTTCATTATCTTCATCTATTTATTAGTTTTATATTTCGTCCCGTTGATACTGGGTAAAGTATTCCATGCTATACACCAGCGGCAGAAAAGGACGAACATTGAATTCTCAACTTAGATTGGTAAATTATTCCCCATGAATCTTTTGCAACGTGTTGAGATACAAAAAAAAATCTCGCATTGTTACTATGAAAGCAATACTAACATTTTAAACACTAAAACTATACTTGTTATGCTTTTCGAACAGATTGTGGGGAGAGAACTTCTTCAACCCCGTGACAAAGAAGTGGGCCAAGCAGAAGGACAATGAAAACAAGCGCTCTTTCTGCATGTACGTGTTGGACCCCATCTACAAGGTGTTCGACGCCATCATGAACTTCAAGAAGGACGAGATCGACAGCCTGCTCAAGAAGATCGGCGTCACCATCAAGCACGAGGATGCCGACAAGGACGGCAAAGCCTTGTTGAAGGTAAATACATCATTTACAAAAGATAGCAATGATGTCGAGTCCCAAGTGTTGCCGGCTACTTCAATAATAAGTTTCTGGGTGTCAAAGAGGACTAAAATTATCTTTCTTTCCGGAATTGGTTGTAAACCTTTATGATCTGCGACCCCATAAATGGAAGATACAAATTAATTATGAATTATAACTTGAATAACGCCTTTTATAGGTATTGAATTATTTATTTGCTAATCAAGTTTTTTTTTTATGTCTAGGTTGTCATGCGCTCCTGGTTGCCCGCCGGTGAGGCTCTGCTTCAGATGATTGCCATCCATCTGCCATCCCCCGTGGTCGCCCAGAAGTACCGTATGGAGATGCTGTACGAAGGCCCCCACGATGATGAGGCTGCTATTGGTATTAAGGTATTAACTTAGTTTATTGCTTCACTTAAAAACAATGTGCGCGTAAAAAAATATTTAATAAGAACTTAAATTTATATTGTTACATAAAATGTTATCGTTTTACAGAACTGCGACCCCGAAGCTCCCCTCATGATGTACGTGAGCAAAATGGTACCGACCTCCGACAAGGGTCGTTTCTACGCTTTCGGCCGTGTGTTCTCCGGAAAGGTAGTTACTGGACAGAAGGCCCGTATCATGGGACCCAACTACCAACCCGGCAAGAAAGAGGCAAGTAAAAATCAGCGATTTATATTCTTATTACTTTATTTATATAACTCAAAAAATGACTTTAAAATAAGTGATGCTTCCTGCACAACCGTGCCGCACTACAGCGAGCGCGTCTTCGTGTCGCGTTCGCCGGGACAGTGTCGGCGTGCAAAGGAAGCAGAGCGAGTGCGCGCGCGTCTAAACGCTGCACAGGACCGCTATCCTTATGTCCAAGGACTGCATGCTACGGCGCGGACGATACAATATTTGTCTTTTAATGCAACATTAAATTAGAAGCCTACTTCCAATCATTTCACATGCTCAATGGTATGTTTCATTTATTTTATAGGACCTTTACGAGAAGACCATCCAGCGTACCATCTTGATGATGGGTCGTTACGTTGAGGCCATCGAAGATGTACCCTCTGGTAACATTTGCGGTCTTGTCGGCGTTGATCAGTTCCTCGTCAAGACTGGTACCATCACCACCTTCAAGAACGCTCACAACATGAAGGTATGTAACAACACTTTTGTTGATTAAATTAAAAAGTGCTGATAGTGTCATTTTTATACTCACTGAAATGTCTTACTAAAAAAATTTTTATGTCATGTAAAATGGCCTAATAATTGTTTAATTATTTTTGTGATGAAATAGGTCATGAAGTTCAGCGTGTCGCCCGTCGTGCGTGTCGCTGTAGAGCCCAAGAACCCTGCCGATCTGCCCAAGTTGGTGGAAGGTCTGAAACGTCTGGCCAAGTCCGACCCTATGGTGCAGTGCATCAACGAGGAGTCTGGCGAGCATATCGTCGCTGGTGCCGGAGAGTTGCATCTTGAGATCTGTCTTAAGGTATTTTTTATCACTATCACATATAAATATGCTATCTAATGTATTAGTCAAACATGTATAATTTAATTTGTTTCCTTCCTGCAGGATCTTGAAGAAGACCACGCTTGCATTCCAATCAAGAAGTCCGACCCCGTGGTGTCGTACCGTGAAACCGTCAGTGAGGAATCTGACCAGATGTGTCTGTCCAAGTCGCCCAACAAGCACAACCGTTTGTTCATGAAGGCGCAGCCCATGCCTGAAGGTCTCCCTGAGGACATTGATGATGTACGTATTATATCCTACAAATTATATACAGAAATCATTCCTTCCTTACTTATGTCAAAAAGCCTTGATTTTTCCATGGCAAATGGCTCAAAATCTTGTAATTTTGGCGAAATCAGGATTTTTTGAGAAAATTATCCCGAGTTTGGTTTGTGTATGTTTCTTAAATTATTTTTCTTTGTAAAGGGCCACGTCAACCCCCGTGACGACTTCAAGACTCGTGCGCGTTACTTGAGCGACAAGTACGAGTATGACGTGACTGAGGCGCGTAAGATCTGGTGCTTCGGTCCCGAGGGCACTGGCCCCAACATCCTCGTGGACTGTACCAAGGGAGTGCAGTACCTCAACGAGATCAAGGACTCTGTGGTGGCTGGTTTCCAATGGGCCGCCAAGGAGGGAGTCATGGCTGAGGAGAACTTGCGTGGTGTGCGCTTCAACATCTATGACGTCACGCTGCACACTGACGCCATCCACAGGTACGGACCTGATAGTATTCAGACCAAAGCAAAAATAAGAAAGCACATAGTGCTTGTTATAAAATCTTTAGTCTATATTTATATTTGTCATATTACAATGTCTAAATAAGTTATTACTTGTGCTTTCTAAGCTTATTCTAATTAGGTTTTGATTGTTTTGGTTCATTATTTGTGCAATTATTATGGTTAGTATCAATATTGGATCATAAAAAACTAATAATTACGATTTTTTTCAACAGAGGAGGTGGTCAAATCATTCCAACAACTAGGAGATGCCTGTACGCGTGTCTCTTGACCGCGCAGCCCAGGATCATGGAGCCTGTGTATCTCTGCGAGATTCAGGTGTGTACTGCATGTTTTTTATTCATCCTCAATAAAAATATTAATGAAGATACTTTCAAAAACACTTACAATAAGCATTAGTTGTTAATGAATTGCTAGTTGAAGTACATTTGTTACACATGATTAATATGTATATTGAAACAAATTATTTAAAATGTTTGTTTAGCAGTGCTTGTTATGATGTAATAGTTGCATGACGAGTGTAGTCTGCTGCATCGTACCTAAATTATGAAATACAACTTAAAATGAATAATTGCGTATGTTACAATTTCCTGTTAAATATTTTTGCATTTTGAAATCCAACCCACGTTTTTCCTGAGCGGCCTATCCTAACCACGGCAGTGCCGCCTTTCCGAGACGTGGCAAAGCAACCAGTTCTATGTTTTGGCATCGTCATCCCGTATACGCCATGCCTGAATAGGGGAACTAACATTATATCAAAATTTTAACACAACCAAATATTGGCAAATCCTACAAAATCGAAACCATGTATTACATAAAAATATTTTTCATGAAATATCAAATCTCTTTATTAAATCTCTCCTAATATGTATATTAATATATTTCCCTGACTTGGCCAGTGCCCTGAAGTCGCCGTGGGCGGTATCTACGGAGTGCTGAACAGACGGCGTGGTCACGTGTTCGAAGAGTCCCAGGTGGCGGGTACTCCCATGTTCGTCGTGAAAGCCTTCCTGCCTGTCAACGAATCGTTCGGCTTCACCGCTGACCTGCGTTCCAACACCGGCGGACAGGCCTTCCCGCAGTGCGTGTTCGACCACTGGCAAATCCTGCCCGGAGACCCGTGCGAGTCTGGCACCAAGCCCTACGTCGTGGTCCAGGTACGTCATAGTGTCACAATACATTGTTCTCCCTTCCTGCACAACCGTGCCGCACTACAGCGAGCGCGTCTTCGTGTCGCGTTCGCCGGGACAGTGTCGGCGTGCAAAGGAAGCAGAGCCAGTGCGCGCGCGTCTAAACGCTGCACAGGACCGCTATCCTTATGTCCAAGGACTGCATGCTACGGCGCGGGCGATACAGTTTTTCATATTAAAGGAAATAAATAACAAACTCAAGTGACAATCGTGTAATCATTCTGTTTTTGTTTGCAGGAGACAAGAAAGAGGAAAGGATTGAAGGAGGGTCTGCCCGACTTAAGTTCATACTTGGACAAATTGTAAAAGCCGTAGCTAATGCAATCAACTCTGTAAAATATTGTACCATTGAAGCGCGCTTAACACATTTGTTTTATCATACCGAACGTTTTGTTTGTCGCGTACTATGCGCCTGCGTAATATATTATTGCCGAAGACAAGAGCATTGTTGTAACAACAAACCAACAGTGATACTAGGATTACGTGTCACCATTAAATAAATAAATATTATACAACATTATCCATTCTTTGATATGACATTATTATTGTTATCGTCATGTGTAGCGGGATCCAAGGATTTCTTTACTTGTAATTAATTTTTAAATTATAATTTTTTCTATTTTACGGCATTGTTTGATTTTGTTGAAACAAACAACTAAGTGAGGTGAGTTACATTTCAAATGCCTTTATATGCTTAATTACTTTTATGAATAAAATGTATTTACTGTATGTTAATTTTCAGGTTATGAACAGACATCTTACGAGCTACAATAACATAATATTGGTGAGAACACATGAATTTTTCCTTATTAACTTTGTAATTAAATAAAGTATTGCAACTGTTTGGTGGTAGTTGAACAAATTCTTCTCAGCTGTTGAGTATATTTATGGTATGCTATTCAATGTAGTCGTAAAAAAAAATTAAATCCTAATGTGCTTTATATGATGATAATTTTCACAGACCTGTTCTGAATTAATTGAGGATAGCTTTTTATTGAACTGATAATAATTTAATTCATTTTTTTTATAATTATCGCCTCTGCATAATATTAATAATTTTTGTTTTTTTTTTAGATTACTTTCGTGAATGCAAATTGAAAGCTGTATGGAAGTGCACCAAAGGTATCTACTTATTTTTTTATTATATTTCTGAGAAAAAACACGTAATTATTCACCTCCCATTAACTAATATGATGACAAAAACTACTCCCTTAAGCCACCTTGAAGGTAGTCAACAAGCTCAACAGGCCTGATGTAATAAATTTTGCTAACCATAAGTCCTTCATATGCTTCTATTTCACATGTCAATAATTATGTTATTTGTTACAGATTAGACATCACTTCTTTTCTAAACAGAAGTCTCAAGTTGATTTCAGGTAAGTTATATTCATTTGAACCATAACATTTTTCACAGCATTGCACATTTAACATTGGAACATTTGTTCTCTTGTACCCTTTTGCTGTTACATATTTGATTATACATACTTGTTACACACAAAACATGTCAATAGTAATTTTTATCATTTATATTGTTATAAAAATTAGTCCTAGACTTAAGTATTAACGAATTCAAAATCATTATGCTATTTGAATTATTTTTAATGATGATAAAACTAATGCCTGATGCCACCATGACGGTACATACAAGCTCAACAGGACTGACCACATCTTAAAAAGTTTTTTTTACTTCTTTATCACGTTCACAATTTAATTGTACAATGTATTGTTCTAGGTCGCATGTGCGTGGCAAATAGAATGTGACAAATTGGGCTCAATGGTACGTTTCTTGCATACCACAATTATATTTCATTATTTCAATTATATTTAAAGTTGACTTAATACTAATTAAAACAAAATTTGCGGGCTATGGGATAATAAAAAATATATTACTTGTTGCACACACCTACTGGGGAGATTTTTATCAAGTATTTTTTTCTTTTAATTTACCATGATGATTACATCACAGACCTGTTCTGAATTTCAGTGAGGTTACTTTAAAATTATTTACTGAATTACTATTCAATTTGCGTTAATTTCGAACTATGATTGAATCGATATTAATTAATGTTTTTTCGTTTCAGGTATTTTTGTGCTGTTATCATATAAGTGTTTAATGTATTGAATTTGAAAAATAAAGATTTTATTGCTAAGTCATGTGTTGTTTTATTCAAGCAAAATTTTCATTACTTTAGCGTCGATGATCCTATTATGACGATACTATTTGCCACACGGGTTAATTAATTTTGTATTAATTCAATAATTATTTTAATATTAGAAAATAATGTGGAGAAATGCACATTAATTCCTTGAGACCAACTCAATTCACAAACAAATTTCAAATTTGTTGTGTGAAATGTGAATATGCGATTCGAACCTGTGAATGAAAACTATGGTGTATTATGGAGCTAATCTACTAGTAGAGCAGATCATAATACACCATTTTTTTTTTAATAATGGGAGCATCAACTTGCAAATTGTATCGAAGCGCTGTATTGATGTGTTTTTTTAATTTAGTAAACATGATTATATTGCTTAGCAATTAGGTCAGTATAATATCTTAGGAAACTTACTCAATCGCTAATTGCAGAATAAGATTTGTTATCAGTACGATCTTACATTGTATGTTAATTAATACCTACACGAAACAGTCCTTCAAATTATCAAGTATTTAACTTTCAAGATAATATCGCTATGTGGTGTCTCTTATAGCTATGATTTCATATTTATAAAGATATATCACGCTATCATATTTTTTTTATTCAATTCTAGCCCCTATTTTACCCGCGAATTCTGGGATAAGTATTTCAGCAGACCTTGCAACCGGCTCCAGCCAGCCACCAGGACGTATTTATTTTCTGAACAGTAGTAAAACGTAGGTTGCGGGTAAGTTGAAGTTATTAATCGCAATTGATTCGCAATGACAAACCTAACGTAGTATTGAGATTAGCACTGTATGTAGATGTTAGACAAATATTCTTTTATCTTACCGCCCACTTTCAGCCCTATAATTTATGAATATGAAACAAAAAATATTTTGATAAATAAAACCAAGGGCTTCCAAAAGCTGTAGACATGTAATTAAATAATAATACATTGCTAAAGTTTGGAATATAAAATGTAGGTTAAATAATTCGCAGTAAGTAAATGAGCCTGGAAAAAAGACAGATCTGAGTACAGGAATGCATCACGTTTCGTCTCCTTTTTAGTTGGTTAATGGTTTTCGTTTTATATCTGTAGGCAAACAGACTTAAATGTGTGCGGAGTCAAAAGTGAGACTTCAGAGTTAAGAATTTCAAACATTTATTTATTTTTACACATGTTCAACATTCAGTAATAATATTTCACATGAATACGATACTGCCCACGTCGCATGAAAATCTATACTAATATTATAAAGCTGAAGAGTTTGTTTGTTTGTTTGTTTGTTTGTTTGTTTGTTTGTTTGTTTGTTTGTTTGAACGCTAGGATCTCAGGAACTACTGGTCCGATTTGAAAAATTCTTTCATTTTTAGATAGCACATTTATCGAGGAAGGCTATAGGCTATATAACATCACGCTACGACGAATAGGAGCGGAGCAGCAATAAAGAATGTTTCGAAATCGGGGACATTTTTTCCTTTTTGTGAGCTTCCGCGGCGTGCGCTGCGAAAACGGTTAAAGTTTCGCTAAAATAATGTATGAGAGAAATGTTCCTCTTTAAAAGTTCTAAAAAAAAGTCCGCGACAGCATATGTCTATTTTTTAAGGTTGGCTCACTATAACGTTTTTTATCCTAACCAAATTTATTTTAAAATAAAGTTTTATTTGTGAAGGTGTTTTTATAAATATGATATTAATCCTTATCCAAATAAATACGTTATTCATTACAAGTATTTAATTTTAAATAAAATTGCCCTTTACATCATTTGATTTCACTGAGTATCTTAGAAGATATTGCAGTTTTAAAATATTGATCAAGCGCGCATTAATGATGCACAAGGCGCCGATCGACGCGTTACGGTTTCATTTTTGAACAATTTGACCGAATTGTATGAATTTTGGTATAGACATAAATAGGACTCTGAGAAGTAAAATAGACTACAACTTATTTTCCTTCTGATCTCAACCCTGTAGTCTACGCGGACGGAGTCGCGAGCAAAAGCTAGTTTTAAATAAAGTTAAAATCGTAATAAAATTAATTCTTTACACTTCGAACTAAGTATAGGAGAATCTTTTTGGAACAATCTATGAAGATTACTTGTAGGACCCGTAGGTAGCGAGGATTATGGGAGGATATGGAATTCTAGGTCAAGTCATGCTATATTGATCGTGTCGGGCTCTTCACTGTAAGCGCACTGCTATACGGCACCACGGTAAAAATATATATACAGTAGCTTATCTTCATACAAACGGGCCAAAATCGAGTTATACCTACGCGCCCGATCTCGGCACGCGCTCGGCATGCAGGCAGTCGCGACTGTGCCGCAGTGACGAACGGACGGTGTCGTTTTAGCAGTAACCGCGCGATTTTTAAAAAAATATGACAAGAAGAATATATTGTGCTGTGTATGGTTGCATGAATTCTTCAATAACGCACCCAGATATAACTTTTTTTAGATTACCTGGAAACTCCGAAAGGTAAGACTATACAATGGTTATACTTATTAGTAGGTAAGTAAGTAATTTAAGTGTTTTTAAAGGATGATCTCCCCTTGAAAAATAAATAAGCTAGACATGTAGTTGAAATGATCTCCGATTTATGTATTTCTGTTGCCGCTTTAACAACAAATACCTCTAAATAATCATACAATAAATATGTAATGGTTGCCGTTTTTTTCTCGGTACTAATATATATTTGTTAAAACACGAACTTGTTAACGAAAAATTCAAAAAACTTTGCAACTCTATTTACATAGACATAAGATTGAAATTATTTTGTCTGCTACTCACTCTAGTAGTGTTACGTGGCAAGCGCCGACGACCCAAGTCCCTTTGATAAATGCTGCCGAACTCACCGCGCTTGCGGTACGGTAATTCGATGGCTCCAATGAACACTCCTCTAACTCAAAATTTTGAAATTTTCAGATTAATCGGTTGACAGGAAGAGGGTGAAATTTGAATAACTAAATTTGACCCAAGAATAAAACAAACGGGGTGAGTTAAATAAAACCGTTTAAAAATATTTAATATAAACGTTTTATAAATTAAATACACTAATAAAAAATAACATGCATTTTTATTGAACACACTTCCATTCACAAAGTATTTCATTTATTTAGATAGAAAGTCAAAGGAGGTAGATTTATTTAAAATGTTGCGGTGCGCAGCCCTATCGCATGTTTACGACCGCGCGGCGGCAGGCCTTTGTTCTCAAAATGTGGCCGAGTCAAAATACTGTATGTAATATTTTTACCGTGACGGCACCGTTCAAATTTTCATTCAGCCATTCGGTCTATTTCATTCGTCAGTTGACATTTCAGTTCCAGACATTACGTCAAATAGTCAAGGTCGCTGCTGTGCGCATGTTTTATAAAAGTAATTGTAAATCAGATAAATAAATTAGTATCGAAGTTTAATGCTGAATAGCGCGCTGCGACAGTGTTCGCGATATTTGAACAAGATGATGCCTGAAGTCGTATTCGTGTTGGGAGCACCCGGTTCCGGCAAGGGGACACAGTGTTCGTTTATTTCTAAAGAATATGACTTCGTCCATCTATCAGCGGGTGATTTATTGCGCGAAGAGCGGCAGCGTCCGGGCTCCGAGTACGGAGAGATGATTGAAGAAAAAATCCGTAACGGCGAGATAGTACCGGTAGAGGTTACGTGTTCGCTGTTACACAAGGCCATGCAGAAGTCGAGCAAGTCGCGCTTCCTCATAGATGGCTTCCCGCGCAACAAAGATAATCTGGACGGGTGGGAGCGTGTCATGTCCGACAAAACCAAGCTACTATTCGTCCTTTTTTTCGAATGTTCACGGGATTTGTGTACGGAGAGGTGCTTAGGGCGTGGAGCAGCGGGCAGCGGCCGCTCCGACGACAATCTCGAGAGCTTGCAGAAGAGGTTTAACACCTACCTAAATGACACCATGCCTATTATAGAACATTATGACCAGTTGGGGCTCGTCAGGAGAATTAACGCCGAGGTTGGCCCTCAAGATGTATTTGCGGATGTAAAAAAAGTATTTAATGCGGCCGGTATGGAGAGAATAGCTAATTAATTTATGTATTTGTAAGTAGTTCAATGTCCTTGTGAAGGATTCCGTTGTCTTGTGCTAGGTATATTTATGTATAATTTTAAATCAGCTTTAATATCCTGTATGGCATTTATTGTATGGAGTCATAACCCACCTCAAAAATGAAACGGTCAAAACAGTTACCATGGTTAAGTAATAAACCTTCACGATGAAGTGAAAACCTTCTCTTAACAATATTATTGCAAATCCTGCAGTGGACTTGAATTATATATTAATCAATTGTATTGTGTAATACTGGGTGTGTTTGGTGAAGTGTGTTCCTTTTGTTATTTGAAATATTTGTATGGGTTGAATGCCAACTCATCATTACATTAACTGTTTTATCAGTTAATAAACAATGAGGTCATGATTAAATAATTTTCATGTATAGCAATAAACAGAAAGGTCACAGGTTTCCTTTCAAATTATTGCAATTATTAATTTTGTTTTTTGGAGTGTACAAAATATCAGTTCCAATATCTGGTATCTAAAATAACATTGCTTGTCTTATTGAATATAATTCTCAAAGACACTTTATAGCACTTATGTTGATATTTTCTAGTATAAGTTAATTTCCTCTTGAAGTGATAATAAAATACAATTGTGTTGTCATTGAAACAAAATGTTTTAATTGTAATAAGCTGTCAATAAAACATCTGTAGCGATGTACCTGTCCTACCTGCAAAATCATTTAACATGAAAAGGTGTTTTGTGTAACTTATCCAATTGTTAAGAATATTGGTTTCCATTTTTATATATTGTTCATCTTAATATAACATTTGTATCTATTCCGAGTGAAATAATGAAATTTTTGATAAATCAACCTGTTTATGTTTGAATTTATGGAAATTACTTGTTTTAAATTATTGGTTTTCAATTTAGTTTACATATTACTGTAAAATGTATGACCCAAAGCAATGTTTACTGTAATATAGTATGTTCAGGTAATTTGATGACTTTTTTTTACCTACAGCTAAAAATCTTTCTGCTCAGACACACTGTGGACAACACTTTCCTGGGCATTTACTGCTATTGGACAAAAGTTATGCCTTAGTTCATCGACTAAGATCGCTTAATAAGCAAAACATTATATTTTAATCATCAGGGTTAAAGATACTATCAATATGGCAGACTTTGTCCTTAAGTAAGGAAAGTTTTTTTATCTAAACATCTATTTAAATTATTTGTTACTAAATAGGTAGGATAGATTTCAGGTCTGATAGTGGATATGGAATGTAGTTGATTGAAAATCATATATTGTTGTGCAATAGAGTCGTCATTGTAGTGCTCTCACTGATAAGTAGCAAGATTTTCCTGCAGTGCATAGCACTTTGTGTGCTTTTATATATTAATGTAATAATATTTGAAGAAATTAAAAGTACGTTTAGATTGTGTTTTACTTTCCATATGCATTCTTTAGCACATTTTTTTATTACTGATAACCACATACCTACATTTGATACCATCGCGATGGTTGTATGGAAAACCTTATTTTCTATTTTTTGTCAGGATTTTTCATAGAGCCAATGAGATTGTGATCACCGTAGCTATCACCTACCTAAGTTTCCGATCACGGTCTAATAACCAAGTCTCGTTAATAATGCCGAAAGCACAATAAAATCACATTTTGTATCGTGGGTACATTTGTAAAAACCTTTTTTTCCCAACCATTCAAGAATGTATGAAAAAAGGAAGTAATTACAACAATCATCATTGTAGTACTACTTTGTGTCTTAGGATTGCTGGTTTTTGCACTCGCTTTTTATGTAAAGTTTTTGTGTGTATTCTTTGTAGTTGACGTTACCAGCAGCTTGGTAATAATGTCATTGACCTGTACAATTCATTATATGCGATTAATTAGCATGTTAAATGCACTTTTAACTAGCATTAGTAGATACAATCTTTGGTTAATAATTTGCGGTTAATTGAAAAAATGTATATTTTTAACACATCATTAACGCCTTTATTCTTAAGGAAAGGCAGAGGCACACAATTTTGCCAACTGTTTTTTATTTGCTACGTATTAGGAAACGAGACTGTTGCTGTTTTTCAAGCTCGCTGTTGGACTACGTGCTGCTCCTGAGAACAACGTTTTGAAGATCCCAATGACAGTGCCCGAGATTTCTCAATCGCATTCGGCCGCGCCTATGTGAAAAGAGGATGCAGACCAGCGAAAAGAAGTGTTGACTTAGCACATAGAAGTCAATTTAAAAAGAAACTAGAAATGTTCGGTTGAGTGGAAAAGTATGAGGTTGAATAAAACTTAATCTGGCGCACGACCATAAAAAATTATCTGCTTGAAAATGATTATCTAAATACTAGTCAGGGGACAAAACAACTTTTATGCCTTGACAAGGATATCAAAGTCAACCTGGGGTCTATCGTTTAATACCTTAAAAGTAATTTATGGAGCTACATATTTGGGTTGTATTTGTTACGCTTCCCCTGTGTGGGCCGATAGGGCAACTGTCGGCGCAGTCAGAAGGAAGTTGCTCCAGAGTCAGCGTTTGGCGTTGATATTTTTGTGTAAGGCGTACAGAACCGTTAGTACTGAGGCTTTACCTGTTCTTGCGGGTGTGCTTCCAGTCGACCTGGAAGTACAGCGTCGCGCCGCGTTATATTTTGCTGACAGGCAAAGTATTGATAGAGATTTCCTTCCATCGCGCGACTTTTCAAAAATAACTCGATTATTTAAACCATACGCCGAGACTTACTCGGAATTAATAGAAGAATGGCAAAACCGATGGAAGCTGTCTGTAAAGGGCCATCATCTTTATCAATATTTTCCTTCGGTTAGCGATCGCTTGGCAAAAACTTGGCTTGAGATTGATCATTACGTGTCGCAATTTCTAACGGGTCACGGCAATTTTCGTAGTAAATTATTCTCATTTAGGTTGGTTGATTCTCCTATGTGCCAATGCTCAACGCATGATTGCGAATATGAACAGTCCGCACATCATATCCTTTGGGAGTGTAATCTTTGGTCGGATGAGCGTAACAGTATGCTCAATAGTATGCACGTAACGTCTGGTGTTGTTTATTATACAGACCTCGTTGAATCTAGGAGGAATTTCCGTGCCTTTCAGCGATTTTGCCATGCCTATTATTGGAAGTCTGTATAACAGTTCGCACGTTAGGTCCAATTTAAGCAATAGTTAACTATCCGTGGTGCGTTACTTGCGTCAAATTTTTTGGTAATTGTAATTGTCTTTCTTTATGTGAGGTTAAGCCTCATAGCTCAATGTTTTGTCACCCGCTTTGCTGTGGAGGGAAGTGGACAACTCTTTGTTTTTCCAACTCCTCCTTTACATTGCTTTTCTGATTAACTTCGTTGCGGGATTATGACAATTTAGGTCCCCTTAGATTCGCTGAGCTTCATTGCTCGGCGCCAATACTGTGCGTGCCGCTGTTGATCCTGGAATACAGGAGTTGCAGTGGCGGGTGTGTGGTGGGATAGGGCTAGTCAGGGGACACCATTTAGGCTCAAGCCTTGAAGCTACCAATAACCAATATTCGGTACTCCATTAAAATATTCTAAAGGAATGTATGAATGTTGATACAGACAACTACAAGCTTGTTTTATTAAGATGACAAAGAAATAAAACCAGGATACTTTGTAAATATATTTATTTTTTTAAGGTGCGCAAGCAAAATTATAAATAATACACAATAATAGCGAATGATTCCACTTTAGAAATCTAATTTAAGGACACAAACTCTCACTGCACTGTCATTTAATAACAGTTTCATTTCAACCTTATACATTCAAAGCTTGGATAACATACGTCACAATTAAAGCACTTATAATGCTCTTCAATAACTTACAAGATATAGACTTATCAATAAACCATAAACAAAACAGTACCTTAAACGTATAAATTAGGGTGCCAATTGACCTTAAAAAATACGTTTTCCCTGACAATATATACTTACTTACTTATGGGACTTAGGAAAACGTATGTGTGTAGTGTTGTTTGGTCAATGTTGAAATTATTGAAGCGTAGGCGGCAGTGGATCTTCATGTTAATCACAATTCCTATTCATATTGCTAATATACTCTATTACAATATGGGTAAAAAAAAATTGCTGCAGTTGAATCTGAATGTCCAATTTGGAATAATGGTGGGTATTATAAATTTTTTTTGTGACATATTGTTAATGAAGTGAATCATGTAAGGAACATATAAAAAATATTTTTTTGTACAAAGTGTAAAAAAATGCAATAAATGCTAACGAAGCCTTACGCGTAAATGTTTCTCCGGACAAAACCTTACTAGTAGCAAAACTGACGCCAAATTTTAATGCGTTTTACGCATTACATATCCCTATTACACATGGACAGCCTTATATCTATTTATACATGATGTATTAATAGTTAAGGTGATCACAAACGCATTAAAGTTAAAAAAATCGCGACCAAAACTAAAAAAAATTGATGCTTTCTACACAAAACACATACCTACATTCAATACCTATGGTTGTATGGAAAACGTATTTTTTTAAATTTTTGGTCAGGATTTTTTTTAATGCCAGGGGGTTTGTAACACCTTAGCTATTACCTGCCTTTATTCCCGATCACGGTTTGAATACATTCTGTATATTATTTGTAGTACAATTCAATGCTTAACAGGAGTAAGATGATTTAAGCTTAACAAGCTTACTTAAAATTATTGTCAGGCTCATAAGCGATAATTAAGAAAAAAATGTTATCATTGAGATATCTATGACGTCACAGAAAATTAGATAACGCGTGTTATAAATTATAATTTTATTAATGAGCGTTTATAGGAGCAATAGTAAAAAGCAGTGGTCTTACAAACAATATTCCATTTTATGTAATACGATAATTAGAAATTAATTTTCTGACACATATATTATTTTAAGTGGATACTTTCCGTAAAACTAAGGCTAACCTTTGAGAATAAGTACATTTTGTTTGCTTGAGAAAATTTAATTATTATGTAAAGCAGGAGTTATTTGAATATTGCAATTTTGCGGCCGAATTTTTAATATTATACTAGTTTGTCATGCGTCTGAGGTCTCTTTATCGTTATAACAAATAATTTCACTTAAATATTGTGATTAAACATACTAGTGCAACGTGCATAGATTAAACATAATGATTAACATACATTTTAATGAAAAAATATTGACCTTCCAGCTAGCTAGTGACATCTAGGGTGAGAAAACTTAAACACGGAACACTATTTAGAGGTATATTGTACAATAAAGATGATCCTGAATATAACCTGATGGAATATTTTTAATAATAAGTCTTCTTGTTACATTGCATATTTTGTTTTAGGAATAAAATAGACATTTTTTGCCACTGTAAAATCTTATTCAAATATTGGTTGTTTTCTTCGTTTAGTTTATATTTCGGTGGGATTTTTCTTATGAGCATCATATACAATCATTAGTATCTTTGGTTTCGTTTAAGTCGCTATTTTTACACCACCCGTGGGGTGTCTGCCGCGGCCCTAAGACATTAACCCTAGAACACTGAGCTTCGTCGAATCGACGATGCGAATCCAAAAAAAAAAAAAGTCCCCTCCATTTTGAATGCACGATCGCATGGATTGCAGCTTCCGTGTAATCTCAGTTGATCCATTACCCCCTTCGTGGACGGTTGTAATTTTTAGGTCGGAGGCCTGCAGGCGCCGGTCCAGCCACTATGACTCTTCGAAACGACAAAGTTTACTTTTGGTATTTTTTCGAAATTTTTCGACATTAAAGTAATGCAGATATATTTTTATTTGAGATGGCATTCTTTACCAATTACTATATGACACATATAGTGAGGATGAAAATTCACCGGAGAGTGAGATGGTAGACCATGTCGAGGTTGATCCTGCTTATGAATCAGTTAATGACGATTTGGTTTCTTCTTTGCCACAATATTCATCTCCAACTTAAGACAATCAAGAAAATAGCCATGCACCTTCATTGATTGCATATTAGGTTACGAGGGAAAAGAAAAAAATGTGCTATATTATATGCCCATCAACAAAACGATGGATGGAGAAAAATCGTTGGCACAAGGGCAATAATTCGTCATGCGCCGAACACTATGTTGAAGTTTGACACAAATTTCTAAGATCATCGTTTTTTACCAACATTTTAACGTATTTAGTTTATTTTATATGTTAATTTTGTCAAATTAAGTCTCTTTCAAAGAATTTTGTTTCAGTATTTGTTAGATAAGCACTAAACCCTTTCTCCTCTTTATTATTCTCTTTATTTTTTGTTTCGGGTCTGGGTGTTTGTGAGACCGAAAAGTCTCTCGTAGTTTCTGATACCCACGACACAGGACTCGTATCTTAGTGTGGGGTCAGGACTATGTATGTGACTGTTGGGTGTATTTATTTATTTATTCCTCTCATATGGGTTGATGAATGACGCACTAAAAAGCATATATTTTTAATTAGAGAGAATAATGTGGTTTCAATAAAAAGCCTGATTATGTAAAAAAATATGTGATTTAACTAAACAAAAACATAACTTTTTGTTCATAAATGATTGTAGTAAAAAAAATAATACGGAAGAAGTAACTTTTGTATTTAAGAAAACCTTTTAAACCTACTTTTTTGACAGCGTAGTCAAAACGACGAAGGTTAGTAATAAGCGTTGAAAAATAAGCTTTATGTTCTGGGGTTAATGTTACAAATTCATAATTGTAAGCATAAGTGTCAGCCATAACGCTATACATCCCTACATTTTATTAGCACCTAATCAGTGGTGGTACTTCCATTGATGTCCAAGAGCCCACCTCGCTTTAGCAAAATCCTAAATATTAATAATCTATAAGCTTTAGATTTCTATTTGACAACAGCAATTTGACATATAAACAGTGTGGATAAACAAATTTTCTGCCAATAGCCTATTCAAATTTTTCCACCCCTTCAGACTAAAAATCTTTAAAAAATCTCATGAATAATAAATAATAAATACACCCAACAGTTCTGACCCCACTTTAATAAACAAGTCTTGTGTCGTGGGTATCAGAAACTACGAGAGACTTTTCGGTCTCACAAACACCCAGACACGAAACAAATATTTGTGCATCACACAAACATTTGTCTCAGTCCGGGGATCGAACCCGCGGCCGCTCGTTTCGCAAGCTGGTGTTTAGCCAACTGTGCCACGGGGCTGTCAATTAATCAAAATTAAGATAAAAAAATTTCTACTAAATTTCCTGGTAAATCCGACACTGCTTATTAAAAGTCATATCCTGACCCCGCAATAAGCAATTTTACACTAGATATTACAAAATTAAAGTTTTATGCATTGGGCTCCTATGGTACTACTGAAATTGCATACAATAATAATAATAAATTCATTAATTACATATACAGGGTGTATTTAGACCGTGATCGAAAACTGAGGCAGGTAATAGCGATAGTGATTACAAACCCCCTGGCATTAAAGAAAATCCCGACAAAAAATATTTTTTTTGAAGTTTTCCATACAAACCGCATACTTTTAACACCGATGGTTGTATGGAAAACATCAATTTTTTTTTTTTTGTCGCGATTTTTAATATCGCCACTGGGTTTGTGATCACCCTCGCTATTATCTGCCTCAGTTTTCGATCACGGTCTGAATACTTCCTGTATATAATTTGAAATAAAACTAACATTAATTCTTTTTCTTCAGTTCGTGAAACTATTCATGATACTAAGTCTGGGGTACCCCAATCAGATTATAATATAAAGGGGGGGAAGTTGGATTATTTCCAACTCCATACTAACAAGGAACTCATACACGCGCCTCGTAATGCCCTATAACTATAAAGTATGCTATACACAACATCAAATCAGCATATCAATAGAAATGTTTTATACTTTGCATATTTCTGCGACACTAACATACATACATACATTACATACATACATACATACATTCATGAAATCATATTTACCACCTATTTCGGGAGTTAGAAGTCTTGTTTCAGTTCTTTCGTTTTGAATACAAAATTTAAGCATCACAATATAGATATTGTGTCTTATTAGAATAAGTCCTGTGAAAAATTCAAATAATATTATAAATTCCCAGTGTTATAAATAGTTATGTAATAAATATATGTATCAAAGACTCACACCATTTTGAAGCAATTTATGTTTAATTGGAAACATTATTAGGATTTTTCAAGTGACCTAACACACATTTTTATAATACATATCACACTAATAATGCAATAATGTTGAAACTCAAAATGTATTGAACATTAACTTATTTAACTATCTGTTATTTGTTATCTATCATAATTCCTTTCAATGTATTTATACAGCAATTAAAAGTTCTTTTTTTTTAATTCAGTATTAATACAGATATTCTCTGTCCTTTTTAAAAATGATTCATTTTTAATTTCAACACTATTGTATAAAGAGTATTATATCTAAGTTTCTTTAAAAAGTACACGGTTACCAAGTACATACAGCCTTATCACAAATGCATGTGCAAATACAACATTATATTATAGTCTTAAAATACATGAAGTAAATTTTAGACAATTATCTTAAAATGTAGGACCGTTTGTCTGTGATGTGCACCAGGAAATTAAAGTTTTTTATATAGACCAGCCTGTATATGGGTCCCACTGCTGGTCATAGACTCAGTTTATGTTGAATTAGTCATTCCACTATTAAGCTAAGGTCGGGAAATAAATTTATAGTTTCTGATGGGGTTGTCCAAAAGGCGAGATTCATGATAACCCACTGTTGGGAAGATTATGTCCAACTATGGACTATTACAGGCTGTTGCTGGTAAACATTGAATAAATGCATGTTTTATGAATAATATACACCCTTTTTTAAATACTTTGTTATGTTACACTGGACAGTAAAATAACTATTTTTCAGCAAAGTTCTTTGTGAGTTGGAGTGTGTGGCAAATTTGGACGGGCATAAATAATCTGTTGCAATCAATATTATTTTAACAGATTACATTTCCTATAACACTTTAAAAAGCCAAAGCCAAATTTAAATTGCATTCTGCTTAGTAAATAAAAATAAATAAATGAAGATTAATAAGTTTACCGTTAAAAAATCTATACATATTAAAAGTGAATACCTGATATTTCACCTCAAAAATAATTCTACTGTCCATACATAAAAAATATAAATAAAAAAACTAATCAGACCTTGAGTTGACTACACTGGGGTTAAGGCATAGGCTTCTATTCCACTGAGAGGGTTTAGGCCATAGTCCACCATGCTGGCCTAGTGAGATTGGCGGAATACACACCTAAGAAATTCCTAAGAACCCTCTCAATGGTAGAGGAGACCCGTGCACAGCAGTGGGTATATGGGTTGATGATGAAATCCTATATTTTAGTACAGATTTATCTCACCTCAAAAATCATAATACTGCCCATACATCCAGAAATGTAAAAAAATCTAATCAGACCTTGAGTTGGCTGCATATGGCCCTATTCCCCGGGATGACTGTGTGTCTCCTTGGCGAAGGACAGGAAGACTTCCTCCAGCGTGGTCTCGGTGACGGAGTAGTCCTCCAGCAGGTCGGCGTGCTGCTGCTTCAGCAGCTCCAGCTTGTCGAACAGCTCGCTGTAGCGCATCGGGTCGTTGATGTGGTACCGGATCGTGGTCTGGAAAGGGAATTTGTGGAGTTTGAAAATGGTGATGGAATGTGGAGTTTAAAAAGTAATACAATTTTTTTGGCAAATTCATTTTAATATAATATGTTTTGTCTTTTTTATTCTCAATGGCAAGTTTTTAGTCTGTTGATTTTAAGTCGAAAAAGGGTAATAAATTATAAATTTTTGGCATACATTTTATGTGATCAAAAATGTTATTTACGTCTATCTCATTCACCATCCTTAATGGTAAACCTGACCTGTGACAAAGACTAAAAGATATTTTAAAAATATGTCAAAACTATGTAGCTGTTACTTCTGCTAACCCTTTCGGAGTTATAGCCTTAAGTGTGTGTTGTGTGTTTACCTTGTGTTCGTCTTTCACGGTGCCGACGAAGGCTTCATGCAGCGCCGCCTTCAAATTGTTTACCCTTGATTTCGTGGCGTCAACCTCTGTAATACATACAATAATATTTTTTTTAGGATAGGATGTTAGTCTGCATTTGCTTTACATAGATTGATGTAGTTTATTCATTTTTAAATGCAGTGAAAAAGTATAACGGTTATCTAAAAATAAGTAGGTAGGTATTTATTGCAATTTCAAAAGCGTCTATAAAGTTGAATTTTTTTTTATAATGACTATGTGTGTACTTATAATACATACTCAGACACACTGGATAACGCAACTACTGGGTACAAAGATCCAATGGTGACACTATTTTCTCTAGTAACAAAAGGCGATACGTACCGTCCTGTTCCCCATCGGGCGTGACGCTGCGGTCCCTGCGCAGCTGCAGCAGCACGGCGTGTCCTGCAGCGTGCCTGGCTCTGAGCTCGGGCGCGGAGCCCAGTGCCCGCACGCGGCCGGCCGCCATGATGGCGATCTGCGAGCACAGCGCCTCGCTCTCGTCCATGCTGTGGGACGACAGCAGCAGCGCCCGGCCGGCGGCGCGCGCGCGGCCCACGCCGGCCCACAGGCGGCGGCGCGCGCCCACGTCCACGCCCGCCGTGGGCTCGTCCAGCAGCGCCAGCGCGCCGCCCGCCGCCAGCGCCGCGCCCGCGCACAGCCGCCGCGCGCTGCCGCCCGAGTACGCGCGCAGCGGCCGGGACCGGACCTTCTCCAGACCTGACATGTTCACACGTAACCATAGGAGTATATATGTAAACATAGTAGTATAACACGTAACCATAATAGCATACAAGTAACCATAGTGGTATAAACGTAACCATAGTAGTGTGGAGTCAGTATATCATTGTCAGCATAGTCATCGAACCTAATCTAGGTCAGATTTTAATATAAATATCAATAAAGATTATTCCACACAATGAGTCACGTAGAATCACCCAGTAGCTCGCACCAAGACCAGTCGTTTTATTTACCTCGCTGCTACCTCATCACAAAACCTCACACGTGTACCATAGCTGCACCAGCATCGGTACACAACCTGGCGCTGTCCACTTACACATAACCATATGACTGACTGAACTGAGGTTTAAAGCTTAATCCAACATGCTGTTTGCGGACTACACACCTAAAGAAATACTAGAAATTTTGAGGCGCACTGTTACATAGTTACCTGGACGTAAGTTAAGACTTAGTTAAGGGGGATTAATTTAAAAATGGACTCTACACGACTTGATAGCGGCTTGTGTGTGGCAACAATTTTTAAAGGGTAAAAATTGTACTAAAACATTTTAGTAACGTTAAAGCGGAGGCCAGGGCTTAGTTTAGGGTGTAACCATCCCAAGAATAAAATCTGCACTGACCGAGCGTCCTCAGCCAAGAGTCGGCCTCCTTCCGTGCGTCGTGTGGGCTGAGGCCGCGCATCGCCAGCAGCAGTTCCAGGTTCTGTTGCCCGGTGAGGAACCCGTCCAGCCCGTCGAACTGCGGGCAGTAGCCCAGCGTGCGCAGGTACTGGAAGGAAGGAAATATTTTTATGTGAAATGTATTTTTTGAGATGTAAATTGGGGTTGGCAAGAATAAATGTAATTTAAATGATTGTTCATTTTTTTATAACTATGATATCTTATACTAGAATTAAGATATAGGGTAGTATACACAGAATATGTCAACTACGCTCAACTTGAACCTATTTATACAGAAAGAGTCGCATTAGCCGAAATCGGCCAGGATGGCATCATCAGTATACTATTTCATTGTATGAAAAACTAATTACAAAGAATTTGTTACATTTTTATTTTTAATTTCAAACATTTTCATGTGGTCGACAAAGCCATAATACTATGTAATGCATTTGCATTCCAAAACACCATAGTTATTGTTAAAAATATGCCAGTATCAATCTCACCTCTCTCTGGTTTCGATCGAGATGGAACCCGTTGGCGAATATCCTGCCGCGGGTGGGACACTCGTCGCCGGTCAGCATCTTGAACGTGGTGGACTTGCCCGCGCCGTTCACGCCCAGCAGCCCGAAACACTCGCCTGGAATGTCAATGAAAAAAGTGTGGATGGATATTAAAGTAAGTAAATTAGGTAGTATATTAAAATATTAAAAAGCAGTGATGGCCTCGGGGTTTGGGCGCGCGGTCGAGAATCTCGGCGGTCGCGGGTTCGAACCCAGGCACACACCTCTGACTTTTCGAAGTTATGTATGTATTCACATTGAATTATCACTAGCTTTAACGGTGAAGGAAAACATCGTGATGAAACCTGCACACCTAAGAGTTCCTAGGAATTTCTTAGGTGTGTAGTCCGCCAACACGCACTAGGCCAGCGTGGTGGACTATGGCCTAAACCCTCTCAATGGTAGAGGAGACCCGTGCTCAGCAGTGGGCGTATATGGGTTGATGAAGAAGAAGAAGAAGATTAAAATAATGGCAGCCGAAACACTCGTCTGAAAAAAGTAGTGGTGGCATGGAGTAAGTTCGAGATAGGGATAGAACACGAGTTTTCAATATAGAGTTGGTTGGCAGATTTGTCTATATCGGCAGTACCGGGCAAAGGTTGACGAAAATCATCGCATTAGAAAATAGAATCGGGATCCCCAAAATTGCAAAAGTTTATCGGCATTTTTTTATTTAATTGTCACTACTAGGTACTTGTTTGAAATTTGGGCGAAAATCTGCGTTCCACACCTTAATCACATAGTAGTTCTATTTTTTAACATATTTTTTTTTAGTAATGTTGTCTAACAGGTGTTGTACAAATATTTGTAGTATATAACACCAGAAAACGTTTACTTACCACCCAAGCAACGAACCTGTTCTTAATTAAAATACGTATTTTTAAACATGGCTTACCTTTCTTCACTGCAAAGCTGATTCCTTTGACTGCGTTGCAAGATTTTCCGAACACTCTGAAGTAGTTCTTGTGCAGGTCGTGCACCAACATCGCGTCCGACTGCTTGTTCTCTGCTGGATATTACATTTACAGGTTATAAATATTCATCATCATCATCACCAGTCTTTCACGTCCACTGCTGGACATAGGCCTCTCCTATGGCACGCCCCTGGGCTCCTCATCCAACCGCTGCCAGCCACCGCGCGGATATCGTTACCCTATCTAGCCAGAGGGCTATTAAGGTTATTATAAATATTAGGAAATAATATTGAATATTAGGAATTTAGGACATTCCTATAATGTACACAGTTTAGCAATGTCTATGGGACATTTTCAGCTAAGGGCTGACTAAAAATATTTTTAGATATTATATATTAATTGGTTCAATGTAAGAGTTATATTATAATAAAAATATATTGTGGAGGGAGCTGATTCTTTTTAAACTGTTATATATAAACAAAAAACCTGCTAAACTGATTTCGATGATTTTTGCTACGGACATAATAAATATCTTTAGTGCATAATATTGGACATTAATTTAGCACTTGCAGTAAAGCTCCTGTGGTTTCCCATAGCAGTAGTACTAGTAGATTATTTTTACTCTATAGCCTTATACTACAACTATATATAGAACACTCACGCAGGTCAATCTCCTTGGCGACGTAGAGTTCAGCGGCGCGCACGTGTGCGTCGGCGTCGGCTCTGGCGGGCGGCGGCACGTAGCGAGCATTCATCACGCGCTCCCACGCCCGGCCCGCCCAGCCGCACTCGCAACATACTACTAGCGACTGGGGGCGTAATGTGTTCATCATTATGCTATGTTACAGTCAATTTGAGTTATGTTATCTATACAGAGTGTATTCAGACCGTGATCGGAAACTATGGTGATCACAAACCCATTGGCACTAAAAAAATTCAAAAACGTCTACATTTTTATTTTTGATTCGGATTTTATTTAATCTCAGGGGCTTAGTAATCACCTTAATCATTATCTGCCTAAGTTTCAGAAAAGGTTCTAAATACACCCTGTAAAATATATCAAATATAACATTTTATAATCACTGAATTGAAGTCATACATTTGACATAATATTATCATCATGATGATAGATGATGAATAAATATAAGACTTAGATTCAATCAGTACAAAGTTCAGTTTACCACCCAAAAAGGCAGTTATGAGTAAAGAAAAACGGTGAAGTAACTCTAGTGTTGCTGTTTCACCATCAAAACATGTGAGAAATGTTATAATAATTTTCATTAATAATAATTTACATGCCAATTGGGTACGGACTGCCTTTAGAAAAAAAAAATAGACTAATTAAGCAAAAAATCTCAGCAGACATTTTTTCATTCAATTCTTTAAAGTTTCTTTCATTGAGACTACAAAAATCGCATAAAAATATATACAGTAAAAGCTCTTTATTCGCGGGGGTTACGTTCCATAAATATGCCGCGAATACAGAAACCGTGAATACGGAATGGTAATTTGTATGGGATTATAGGGGATACGTTCCAAGGTGGCAAAAAAAAAACGCCAAATATATAAAACGACCTTATTTTATCTTCGGATTTTTTTTATCGATCGTACAGTTGATTCGTTGACATTGAATGAGCGTGATATGGATGCAAATGAGTCTCCAAGGCGTAAACGATCAAGCTTTTCTATGTTCACTTTAAGTGGTAACACAGATTTTTTTCGTGTCGAAACTCGTTTTTCATTTTTTTTAGTTGACATTATAATCTAGGAAGAGAGCAGTAGATACGTGTTACTCGATCACAATTTTTGTAACCAATGTGAAAGACGAAACAATAAAACACGCAAAGCGGCTTTTACTATAAACGGAACAACAACATTTAAAAATATATTTTATTTATTGAGTCATAAGGTTGCTTTCATTATGTTTGTTTACATTCTCAAAAACACCGCTCGCGGCGAAGGCGGCTTGTGTCAAATGCCTCGGCGATGTCATTTAACAACATACTTTATGCATAGTGGCAATAAGATTTGTTTTTACTGTTAATATTTGTCCATTTGACGGCATTTACTAAGAATATTCGCTTGGTTAGCTATTGGAATCTTTTTAATTTTTTTATGTACAGTCACGAGCATAAATATGTTCCTATGCGAAGGTTACCAAAAATATCTGACCCATAATCGAGTTCAATAATATGTGCCTACACGTACGCAGCAAAAATATGTGACATTATCCGGCTGCATAATGCAGTGCCGTCAAAATGATGTGATACACTCACGAAGCATAAATATGTGACACCACTAGGCGGCAATAATATGTGACATAATTTTATCTTCAATTTAATATAATAATTATACGAAATAATGAAAGAAATAAATTTTATTTTACATTGTTTCAAGTTGGCTGTACTTTATACTATACTAGCCGGCCCGCGCTCGCTTCGTTGGGGGGTAAACATTTTTACTTGCGATTAAATTGTGATTTTAGTTCGATTAATACTGAATGCCATCATTTATTTCCTGATTGCGAAAAATATTGTATTTATTTTTAATGAAAACTAGCTGTCCCGGCAAACTTCGTATCGCCCTACCAGCCAATGAATGTCTTGTTACTTATTAACAGAATCTAATTTTTAATTACTAAGGTATATCCCCTTGCCCTGGTCCCAATTAATTACTTGGGGTCGGCGCAGTATCTCTTCTTTTTCCACACATCCCTGTCAGCCGTCATGTTTTCAATCACCCCTTTCTTTTTCATATCTTCAGTCACGCATTCCATCCATCTCTTTTTTGGCCTTCCTCGGCTCGCCCATCCATCCACTTTCATGTTGATCACTTTTTTTTCCTACATATGATTAATTCCTTCTCTTAATGTGCCCATACCACGACAGACGGTTTCCTTTCATCTTTTCTATCACAGGAGCTACTTTCAGACTTACCCTAAAGTATTCATTTCTGACTCTGTCACTCCGTGTTATACCACTTTGCTGCATGCAGTTGTCTTTCGTAAGTCTTCGTCGTTGACCATTTTTTTTTTCCCTTGACCTACCATTTGTCGTACCTACATTCCAACTTGCATACCTCAATCTCATTTCCCGGGCTAGTGTCTTACGTTGCCCGCGCCCGGGCTGGTGTAACAAACCTTGCCCATTTCTCATAGGAACCGGGTGCTGCCCCTGCGCGTCGGCTACGGGGGACGGCCTAAGCCCTGTCACTTTTCTTATTATACATACTGTATAAATGTTTTGGCAAATGTTTTACGGCCGCCCGCCTGTCTGACACCAACTCTCCTTGGGACTTTCATTGTTTTGGTAATGGGGCAGAGATAGCGTGTGTTTAGGTACAGGATATTGCAAGTAAGGATATTTAGCCTGATGGTAAGGATGTTGCAGTCCCGGATAAGGAAGTAGTGGGAGACTCCAACAGCTCGGGGGGCCGACGTCGCGTAATCGCTGCCCTGTTCCATGACTGGCTAGATCAATGGAAGAGGCATCCCCTGGCCATTTATTAATATTTCTTGAAGGAGATTTAGAGTATTTTAGATATTCCAACATAATAAAAATTTAAAAATTAGGCACTACCAAGGAGATTTGTTACACAAAATAAATTTCTGAACGCACCCCTTAATATTTGACAGCCAAAAAATGTCAATCCATTGTCATGAGAATTCTGCATTTTTAACATCTAAAATACGCAATAATTCGAATGTTATAGATACATATTGTCGATTCAAAATGCTTATTTTAATAAGTTCTTTTATTTGAGGGAGCCTCTAACTGCATCGACGGGATAAACATTAAATGACAGGAAATTTTGTATGGTGTTAAAGTTCAAAATGACTTAAGTATCATTACGAACCTTTTGTATGGGAATATAGAAAAGTATTATTTTTAGACCTTTTCAGGCAATTATTAAAATGTATTTCTCCGTAAGAACAATCCTCGTACTTCAAGGATTATTATAAAAAAAGAATTAGCGAAATCGGTTCAGCTGTTCTCGAGATTTGCGCTTAGGAACACATCGAGCAATTCATTTTTATAACATAGAACTCCTCCACTACGATTTAAACTTTATTGTATTGTATTAAAGTTCACATTGACTTAATTATTAAAACGAAACTTTTGTATGGATAAAAAAAACAATGAAAAGTCCCACGGGAACGCTATCGAACGGGATAAAAAGTATCCTATGTCCGTCTCCTGGCTCTAAGCTACCTCCCTACCAATTTTCAGCCAAATCTGTTCTGCCGTTCTTGAGTTATAAGTGGTGTAACTAACACGACTTTCTTTTATATATATAGATATTTTTAATGAAAATAGATTAAGGCACAGTTGCGGTTGCTAGGTATAACTAGGTCAGTATTATCTATTTAACCATTCGTGCCAATTGTATGCAGTTAAAGAAAAAAATATTTTGTTTTAAACACTTGAGAGTATATCTATAAACTCACTTATTTTAATAAAAAATCATAATTGTTGATAATATTGATCAATTAACATGAAGTAATGATTTAAATTATTCTTCAATATACAAAATATTTTTTTACAGTTATATTTAAAGTTAGACATATGCTGTCGCTGACTTTTTTATAAGCATTATCAAGCTTCACAGTGCTGGGCTCGAGGTTTACGCGCCCGGTTGAGAATCTCACCGGTCGCGGGCGTACACCCCAGGCACACACCTCTGACTTTTCGAAGTTATATCTGTATTAACAATGAATTATCACTTGCATTAACGGTAAAGAAAAACATCGTGATGACTCTTGCACACCTAGAAGTCCTTAGAAATTTCTTAGGTTTGTAGTCCGTAAACCCGCACTAGGTCAGCGTGGTGGATTAAGGTCTTAACCCTCTCAATGATAGAGAAGACTCGTGCCCAGAAGTGGGACGTATATGAGCTGATAGTGATAATGGTGATGAAGCTCTATAACTTTTCTCTAGGACTCAAGCAAATATCTCTCATGGGTAAAGCAGCGTTCATAAAAAAACGTTTTCTTTCGACTGTTTTTTCTTCGGTTTACTTTGTAAAACCGGCTACAATTAAAAATTGTTATCAATTTTCTGATTAATATTTACCCTATGACACTCACAAATAACGTATTCTATTGCTAAAAGAATGTTCAAAATCGGTTTAGTAGATTCAGAGATTACTTTATATAAAGTCACAAGCTTAAATTATTTGTATAGATTTTTGTCTAGATATATTCTAAATCACGACCAAATTCAAATATTCATTTAATACGTAGATATATTTTGCCTACGGCTGCTGTGACATTAAGGAATTGTTATGTTGTGTTAAAGGGAAGCGGCTTTTAACACAATTGCTCCGATTAATTTATTATTTATACAGTTAATTGATTTTTCTTAAATTAATTTAATGTTTTAGATTCCCTAGCAGAGTTTTGATAAATTTAAAACGAATACCACTGAATTTGGTGAAAAACTAGACCATAATTCAAATTCAGATATAATTCCACAAATAATAATTGCTGGCTTGGCAGTGTGTAATATTATAAGAAAAATATTTGTAAATACTGTAAAAGCGATTTTTGCGCAAAAGAAAAACTATGGTTTCTTATATTAATTGATTTAAGAGACATGGCTGATTTAACTTATACATAGTTCAAACGACGTATTAACGACTATCTGACTCTGAACGCAATTGCATTTTTCTTTTTAATAATTAGTTCTCAATACCATAACTTGTGACGTGAATTATAATGATTTTTACTATTGCTACCGAATATTACTCGTATACACTTATGAAATAAGGCCAAACAGAATGAAAAAACAGACACTTTATGACATAATGACTGTTCGAAGTGAACGCACTAAGAAATATTTAGTACCAAAACAACGTGAATTCCAAATGTGAACAAATAATTTTCAATCTTATTACTTGCGTGTGACGTTTATTTTAAAATATTTGTCCTCATTTATTAAAGACATTACTTTAAAATGACATTTTTATTTTCTGTATTTTAATGTCATAACGTCTTAAATTCAAATTTATTGTAAGCTATATAAAATCCAATTGCAAAGATTTAAGGTTAATTGCAACCAGGAGTTGTCTTTAATTTAATACTTTACAAATTGAAGTCTGAATTACAAATGTGTAAATATAATATCATGAAATATATGCAACCGGTGCCACTAAGACAAGTGATTTTGTTTGCGATCTTCAATCTAGTATAGGTATATTTGATAGAAGGTGTGTGTAGTATTCCCCAAAACAATATTGGTAAGATAGTTTAGTGAAGAACAATTTAACGATCATAATTACTATTTTAACGAACGAAACGAAATAATTAAAGAAATATTGTTTTGAAGTTAAATTTCTTTATCGAAGTAATACGAGATAACTGGTCGCCTTAACAGCGTTGAATATGCAGGAATTCTTTCAGACATTTTGGTACCGACAAGGCGTATCAGTTATCCTGATTTAGCACCTCTTTATGTGGTGCAAGACAACAGCCCGATCCACAACTCACGAATAACTCGTGAGTGGTTTAATACGCAAAGAGAGACGATAAAATAGATTTCCCTCCTAAAAGCCCTGATTTGAACCCTATTGAGAACCTGTGGGGTTTAATAGTCCAACAATGAGATTCAAATCAGGCTAGAACTTACAATTCCCTGCGTTGTCACACCTTCGACGTTTGGGAGTCACTCCGGGGCTCTCAAGTGTGCACTAATATTGTCTCATCCATGCGAGAGAGGCTACAGGATGTTATTAATGCAAACGGGGGGTATACTTGATTTTAATTTATAATGTTTGCATATAAAAAAATAATTAAAATTATTAATTAAGATGATTTGATAAATTAAAATACACAAAAATATAAGTAAATATTTAAATTTAGTCGTGATTTAGACCATAATATCTAGACATAAATCTATATATGTATATAAAAGAAAGTCGTGTTAGTTACACCACTTATAACTCAAGAACGGCTGAAGCGATTTAGCTGAAAATTGGTGAGGAGGTAGCTTAGAACCGGGAATAAAACATAGGACACTTTTTATCCCGTTCGACAGCGTTCCCGTGAGACTTTTCATTGTTTTCTATATCCATACAAAAGTTTCGTTTTAATAATTAAGTCAATTTGAACTTTAATACAATACAATAAAGTTTAAATCGTAGTGGAGGAGTTCTATATTATAAAAATGAATTGCTCGATGTGTCTCTAAGCGCAAATCTCGAGAACAGCTGAACCAATTTCGCTAATTCTTTTTTTATAATATTCCTTGAAGTACGAGGATTGTTCTTACGGAGAGATACATTTTAAAAATTGCCTGTAAAGGTCTAAAAATAACACTTTTCTAAATTCCCATACAAAAGGATCGTAATGATACTCAAGTAATTTTGAACTATAACACCATACAAAATTTCTGTCATTTAATGTTTATCCCGTCGATGCAGTTAGAGGCCCCCTCAAATAAAAGAACGTATTAAAATAAGAATTTTGAATCGACAATATGCATCTATAACATTCGAATAATTGCGTATTTTAGATGTTAAAATGCAGAATTGTCATGACAATGGATTGACATTTTTTGGCTGTCAAATATTAAGGCGTGCTTTCAGAAATTTATTTTGTGTAACAAATCTCCTTGGTAGTGCCTAATTTTTAAATTTTTATTATGCATGAATATTAAAAATACTCTAAATCTCCTTCAAGAAATATTAATAAATGGCCAGGGGATGCCTCTTCCATTGATCTAGCCAGTCATGGAACAGGGCAGCGATTACGCGACGTCGGCCCCCCGAGCTGTTGGAGTCTCCCACTACTTCCTTATCCGGGACTGCAACATCCTTACCATCAGGCTAAATATCCTTACTTGCAATATCCTGTACCTAAACACACGCTATCTCTGCCCCATTACCAAAACAATGAAAGTCCCAAGGAGAGTTGGTGTCAGACAGGCGGCCGGCCGTAAAACATTTGCCAAAACATTTATGCAGAATGTATAATAAGAAAGGTGACAGGGCCTAGGGCGTCTCCCGTAGCCGACGCGCAGGGGCAGCACCTGGCTCCTGTGAGAAATGGGCAAGGTTTGTTACACCAGCCCAGGCGGGGGCAACTTAAGACACTAGCCCGGGAAATAAGATTGAGGTATGCAAGTTGGAATGTAGGTACGATGAATGGTAGGTCAAGAGAGCTAGCATCTGTGCTGAAAAAGGAAAAATAAGGTTAACGAAGAAGACTTACGAAAGACGACTGCATGCAGCAATAATGCGAATATTGCGGTGGATGTGTGGTATTATAACATGGAGTGACAGAGTGAGAAATGAATACGTTAGGGTAAGTCTGAAAGTAGCTCCTGTGATAGAAAAGATGAAAGGAAACCGTCTGTCGTGGTATGGGCACATTAAGAGAAGGAATGAATCATATGTAGGAAAAAAAGGTGATGAATATGAAAGTGGATGGATGGGCGAGTCGAAGAAGGCCAAAAAAGAGATGGATGGAGTGCGTGACTGAAGATATGAAAGAGAAAGGGGTGAATGAAGACATGCCGTGTGTGGAAGAAGAAGAGATACTGCGCCGACCCCAAGTAATTAATTGGGACCAGGGCAGGGGGATGATAATATACCTAAGTAATCAAAATTAAATTCTTTTAATAAGTAACAAAACATTCATTGGCGGGTAGGGCGATACGAATTTTGCCGGGATAGCTAGAATAGTATAAAATTACAACCATATTAAAACAATGTAAAATAAAATTTATTTCTTTCATTATTTCATACAAATTGTAAATTAAATTAAATTGAAGATAAAATTATGTCAGATATTATTGCCGCCTAGTGGTGTCACATATTTATGCTTCGTGAGTGTATCACATCATTTTGACGGTACTGCATTATGCAGCCGGATAATGTCACATATTTTTGCTGCGTACGTGTAGGCACATATTATTGAACTCGATCATGGGTCAGATATTTTTGCCAACCTGCCCATAGGAACATATTTATGCTCGTGACTGTACTTATTAGATCCGCGAATAACGAAATTTTTTGCCGCGAATATAGGAATTGGGTAGCATTTTTTTCATCCGCGAATAGTGAAAACGCGAATACAGGAAGCGCGAATAAGGAGCTTTCACTGTATTCAAAAAAATAATGGATTCAGAATTAATGAATTTTTCTTTTCAAGTTGCTTACAAGCAGTAAGTTACAGTTACACAAACAGTCAATCATTATATCTCTACTTTCATACGTAAAAATGAAGTGAATAATACAAAGTATATACTATGGACTCACCATGTACACTAAAAACTGGCACGCCAGTATGAGTAGCTCTGCTCCGGGCGCGTACTCGTCTATGCACATGTAGCATCGAGGGTTCTGACCAGCTGGAATGTAGTGACATCTTTCGATTATCGATACTTTATCGATAAAAAGTATTATTGGGATTAGACTTTAGCCCTGTTGGACGATGTTATAGGGCGTTAGTAATAGATTAAACAATTTTTTATCGATAAAAGAAAAAAAATGTACTGTTGAGAGAGACTCATCTTAGCCCTATTGGACTTTATCTAAGGGTGGGTTGGTGATTGATATCTGATGGCTTCTCGACCCAGTTTGTTAAGAATTTTAACTAGTAAAACTTCAACGTGTTTTTTGTGCTATACATTAATATTTTTACTCTTAGTTTCTTGTACTCACTGAACAAGACTTAGATGTTGATAGACTTATAGCCGAATACTGAAACGCAACTTAAAAATTAAGGTGAATTTAAACGTCTAATCCTTTCGTATTTTAGTCAGTTTATATCGATTTAAAATTTAGTAGCGTTTCAGTATTTGGCTGTTATAGATTAATATATAATACACATCCTTCTAAATGGGCTTTGTCTTGTGGCGTACCTCACACAAAAACACACACACACACAGACACAAACACACACGGGCCTCGAACCGCTTACCCAACGGGCGGGGCCCGAACCACACCACGCGCTGCGCCTTCGGGGACGCTCGTGCACCATCGTGCGCCTGCGCACACGCGTCGCGTGCCCGCGCCAGTCGCCGAGCGACCCCCCCACAGCCGGACCCTAGCGGACACGTGCGCGTGACCTCAGTCCGCCCTTGGCCATCTTAGCGCGCGCCCAGTATCCTCTCCGCGAACCTTGCGTCCATATACGTAGAGAACTCTTGTCTGTGTCTACTGATTATTGTGTGACTGTATATCGTGTTGTGTCTGCACTGTCTGTATTGTTATTGTGTATGTGAATAAACGGGTATTAGTGTGCGTTGCATTATTACTGCGGTAGACCCTCACCGCCACCTAACACACATCCACAGTCTACAAGTGACACAAATTATAGTGAGTACTGACCGCAACAAGCCTCAGCATCGAACCCGTGTTCGTGCACGTTGAGCGCGGGACAGGACTGCACGTTGAGATGGCACAGCGCGTTGAGTCTGGCCACGCCCACCGCGCGCGCCGCCCCCACCATCAGCGCGTGGGGCGGGGTCACGTAGCGGCACAGCAGCAGGACCACGCCCATCAGCGTGCCGGGCGCCTCGTTTATCATGTCCGATGTTATCTGGATCAGCGGGGTTATGAAACCTACAGGGTGAAGGATATATGGTTAGTAGAGTTGGATGGGTGTGTTATAGCTGGATTTTGGCCAGTTTTACTAGATCCTATAGAAGCGAGTATGTTCAATTCAATCATTAAATTTTTTATAATGATTATAAAATGTTCTAATAGTAGTAATATCTTACCAAAAGCAACGGTATACGCAGCCAATAGAGCGCCTGCTCCCCGTTCTTCAAATTTGAAGCTGACGAGATACATGAAAGCGAAGTATGCCAAGGAGCCGAGAAACAGAATCAGCAATAACGTCACTGAAAAGATATGTTATAGTTTTAAGCTACATGTTTTGGGTAAGTAAGGTTGGAGTGTAACGACATACACGAGCGCGTGGAACAGCAGCGTGGCGCCCCAGTGCAGCGTCCACGTGCCACAGACAACATGTACATACTCACTGAGGAAGTCGAGCTGGTCGATGGTGTGGTCCGTGTCTCGGGTGCTGGCGATGACGAGCAGCGGCGCGAGCAGCCCCAGCGCGCACACGAGCGCGTGGAACAGCAGCGTGGCGCCCCAGTGCAGCGTCCACGTGCCACAGACAACATGTACATACTCACTGAGGAAGTCGAGCTGGTCGATGGTGTGGTCCGTGTCTCGGGTGCTGGCGATGACGAGCAGCGGCGCGAGCAGCCCCAGCGCGCACACGAGCGCGTGGAACAGCAGCGTGGCGCCCCAGTGCAGCGTCCACGTGCCACAGACAACATGTACATACTCACTGAGGAAGTCGAGCTGGTCGATGGTGTGGTCCGTGTCTCGGGTGCTGGCGATGACGAGCAGCGGCGCGAGCAGCCCCAGCGCGCACACGAGCGCGTGGAACAGCAGCGTGGCGCCCCAGTGCAGCGCGGGCGCGCAGCCGCACAGCGCCAGCACGCGCCGGGACCCGCACACGCGCTCGCGGCACGCCAGCGACACCACGTTGATGTTCGTCGCCAGGATTACTGCAACCACACATCAAATCCATTTATCCATCCATCAGTTCATTCAGATCCACTGCTCACATAGGCCTCCCCAATGACTTCCACCGGGATCGGTCGGAAGCCTCCTGCAGCCAGCGACGTCCCGCGGCCTTTACAAGGTCGTTCGACCACCTGTTGTCGGGCACGTGGCCTCCACTGGAGAACTTTCTGGCTCCATCGGCCATCAGTCCTCCGCGCCATATGCCCGGCTCATTGCCACTTCAACTTGCTGGTCCGTTGGGCTATGTCGGTTATTTTAGTTCTCCTACGGATCTCCTCATTTTTATTCGATCCCGTTCCTCATCAACAAAATTTCAAGAGCCCTTTTTTATAACATTACATTGTTTTTGATAAACCTGGACGACATCTTACTGAATATGCACCCGACGGCCCAAAAGATGGCGAGGTGCTGCATCTTGGGCTGCACGGAGTTGTCTACGAAGTGCACCCGCTGCTGTATGGGCCACGCGGCGGTGCGGAGGGGCGGGGCGGCGGCGCCGGGCAGCACCTGCGCCGCCAGCAGGTTGGCGAGCGCGGCCAGCGCTGTGGGAGCCGCGTGACGCACTAGGGTCGTGTACATCACCTGCAAATAGGGGGGGATGTTTGGTCCATAATATGGCTCCGTGGGCGAAATTTCTCAAAGCGGGAATTTCATCAGAAACGGTAAAAATGATCATCTTAGATATTAAATAAGCAATCGTACTAATAATGTAAAGATATTCTAGCGATGTGCGACTTTAATGTTTTAGTGAATGATACATTTAAAAAAGTACTTAGGAGATACCTTGGCGTCTGTAGCGTTGACCTCCAAGCCGATTAAATATTTGTTGTACTCCCAGATGTCTTTCTGACCGTGGCGGAGGATAGCTTTTTAAAACCAAAGAAAATACCATAAATTGATAGAAATATCTATATAACTTCACAAATATCGAGAAAAAAATATCGATAGTTCCAAATCGATATTTTGCAACACAGAAATATTTCAACTAGAACCTCCATACACAAACTGACACCTCCAACCTTTTAGAGTAGGCAGATTCTATTTAAAATATTACCTTCAGCAACATCGTCAGTCGGTTCGAAGGTAACGCCTGGGTAGAACTGTTTCAATACACTGATGTCACTGGCGTTGTAGAGGACGCGCCTGTCGGGCCGAGACTTGTAGAGGTCAAGGTCAAGGGTGATGTTGCTGTTGTCGGGCCCGTAATCCGACGGGTCGTTGTTGCACAGGTACGTGGTACCCAATAGCAGCAGAACGGGTATTACTACTTGCTGAAAATATTATATGGGTATTTTATTCACCAATCCGTGATCCGATGTTCGAGACACAGTCGAAATCAATCCTTTATCGTTCCAGCGCGATCAATATTTTATGTATAAAATGTAATAAAATAAATATTTTATACAAATAACCGCTCTAGAACCGTGAAGGATTGAATTCGGCTATGTCTTGACAGTCAATGAATTTCTCGTATTGGATATTCCACAGCTGTTTGGAAAAAGCAATATTTACGCAAATAATAATTGCGGTTTGAATTATATTCGTAAAAATATCATACTTAAAAATTCTATCTAGGTCATGGTCTATAGAAATAGCTAGTCATTTTGACACCTGTAACTTCAAGTATTGTGGTACGAGGAGTGGATACTTATTCATAGATTTGATAAAAGCAAAGACTATTAATATTGTTGTCTGACTATAGGACTAAAGCCTTATTTTCCTAAGTTGTAGTAGGACGATATAGGCTATATAGAAATAGAATATAAGAATGATAGAGGTAGTTGCGTCTAATCTTACCAGAATCAAGAAAGACCATTTCCTCGATATGGCGTATCTCACTTGTCTCTGCATTAATATGTACAGTTGCCGGTTGAACAGGGCCAATCCAGTGTATTTCTCGTACTGAGGAGGTTCGTCTAAAAAATAAAAGAAATATCTATAAGTAGAACTTATTAGAGGTCCTAGGATAGATTCTCGAGTTGAAAACGTTATTTGGTAATGCTCATCTATTGAGTGTGTTGTGTACTAACACTTTGGAGGATACAGGTGTTAATATTAAAGAATGGAATGTCGATTAATTTATTGAATATGATATTGGGTATGATACTTCACATTTGAAGCAGACAACTCGATATATCGAGTGTCGATATGTATTCTAAGTCGATTTTTAAAACCAGGTTTTTTTTAGGTTTTTTGAGGGGGAGGAAGAGGAACGTTTTTTGAGGTGGTCGGTAGAGCTTTTCATCATGTAAAGTCTTTGCAACATTGCTGAATGGTATAAAAAAAATTATAAAAAAAGTGTTCGCGTACTTACAATCATCGATAGCGCCATTTTTCTCTTCACCATCCCAAGATGTGCCGATGTCGCTGCACAGCCTGTACGCATTTACAAAACATCAATATTATGATAAATGGCCAAACTACCATTATATGAGTTAAGCATTGTAGAAGATGTTTTATCCGTTATTGTAAAAAGTGTAATGTTTATTTTGTTTCCAAAACTACTTCTAGTTTGTGTAACTGTTGTAAGCAATGCTTTCTTTAGTACGCTTGTGCAATAAATATAAAGACACCTGTTTTGAACAAGATTGTAAAGTTCCTCTAGTTCATCTAATTCTTCTAAGGGTTAATTGCACTTGGAATATATTTAAAAATCCGTCTAAATCTCGATCATGACAAGATTATTTAAAATGAAAAATAACCTTAAAAACATTTCAGTCCCGAGATTCAACCTCGGGTTCTATATCGCATTGTCTGGATACTGTATAAAAAAAATCGTTTTTTTGACAATTGACAGCCATTAATTAAGAAACTCACTTCAAGAACACCTCCTCCAGCGTGGATATCCCCACTCCAATGGAATTGATGCTGAGTTCATGTCGCCTGTCCTCCAGCGCGGTGAACAGTTGGTGGAACTTCTTGCTGTCAGCCGCGGGCAGGCTGTACGTGAGACAGTTCACCGTCTGGTCCTTCACCTCGGCGGAGGGGACGTGGCTAACCACCACCTTGGTGATTTTACTCTCCATTGGCGTTCCGTCTGTGGTCAGCGTGAGACGGTACCCAGTGCCTGCGCAATGGATGGTGAAATTGGGATTTTAGTCGTTGCATTGAGGTAGGGTTTCTGGTGTATTGTGGTCACAGGTGAAATGTTGGGTAAGAGTGCCAAGGATTAAAGTGCAACGGAATTAATAACTAGTATATTTTTACTACTATATAAATGTGATTTGTTTTCACTATGAATTTGTACAACAAAAAGTTCTCAGGAATATCATAGGTATATATAGTCCGCCAACTCGCACTAGGCCGCCGTGGTAGACTAAGGTCTAAAACCTCTCCATATTAGAGGAAGTCTGTGGCCAGTAGTGGTACGTATATGGGCTGATGATGATGACAATGATAGTGATGATGATGATAACGATGAATATGATGATAATGATGGTGAAGACGATGACGACAACGAAGAAGATGACGACGATGATGATAATGATGTCGACAACGACGATGCCGTTGGTGATGATGATGACGACGACAATGGCGACAACGGTGTTGGCGGTGATGATAATGATGACGACAACGAAGAAGATGACGATGTTGATGATAATGATGTCGACGACGACGACGACGATCATGATGACGATAATGTTAATGATAGTCATGACGACAACGATGACGGTGATGACAACGATAATGCTACTACTCTCGTCCAGCCGATTTCGGCCATAGCGACCACTTCTGATCCGTTACGTTCCTCGTCTTGCGTGTGCTCTAGCATGGCTAACATAACCGATTTTGTTAATAAAGGTGCGAGCTATCGCTAAGTATCAACGTGGATAGTTTGAAGAACCCCATTATCAGAAATACCTACCAGGAAACTCTAAGCTCCAAATTGTTGTCTTCCAGTCTCAAGGACGGTGGTATTGAGTCTGATTGGACAGCGTTGACGTCTTGGGTAAAAGACGTGGCCATCGACATCATAGGTCCGAAAGTAAGAGCGAATGAGGATTGGTTTGATGACCTCCTTAAGCAACGGAATCGAAATAGGGTTGAGATAAGAACAAGCGACCAAAACCTGCGTAAACTTGTCAGAAATACAACGATAATAATGACGATGATGAGTCATTACTCATTGAGCGTCATTACAGCAGTGAGTACATTACCGATGGCCCGCTTGAGGTGCATGGGCGAGGCGTGGCAGGCGAGGCGGCCGCAGTGCAGCGCGGCCACGCGGTCGCCCAGCGCCTCCGCCTCCTCCATGAAGTGAAGTGTTACAGGAGTGAGTAAGTGAAGTGTTACAGCAGTGAGTACATTACCGATGGCCCGCTTGAGGTGCATGGGCGAGGCGTGGCAGGCGAGGCGGCCGCAGTGCAGCGCGGCCACGCGGTCGCCCAGCGCCTCCGCCTCCTCCATGAAGTGAAGTGTTACAGGAGTGAGTAAGTGAAGTGTTACAGCAGTGAGTACATTACCGATGGCCCGCTTGAGGTGCATGGGCGAGGCGTGGCAGGCGAGGCGGCCGCAGTGCAGCGCGGCCACGCGGTCGCCCAGCGCCTCCGCCTCCTCCATGAAGTGAAGTGTTACAGGAGTGAGTAAGTGAAGTGTTACAGCAGTGAGTACATTACCGATGGCCCGCTTGAGGTGCATGGGCGAGGCGTGGCAGGCGAGGCGGCCGCAGTGCAGCGCGGCCACGCGGTCGCCCAGCGCCTCCGCCTCCTCCATGAAGTGAAGTGTTACAGGAGTGAGTAAGTGAAGTGTTACAGCAGTGAGTACATTACCGATGGCCCGCTTGAGGTGCATGGGCGAGGCGTGGCAGGCGAGGCGGCCGCAGTGCAGCGCGGCCACGCGGTCGCCCAGCGCCTCCGCCTCCTCCATGAAGTGAAGTGTTACAGGAGTGAGTAAGTGAAGTGTTACAGCAGTGAGTACATTACCGATGGCCCGCTTGAGGTGCATGGGCGAGGCGTGGCAGGCGAGGCGGCCGCAGTGCAGCGCGGCCACGCGGTCGCCCAGCGCCTCCGCCTCCTCCATGAAGTGAAGTGTTACAGGAGTGAGTAAGTGAAGTGTTACAGCAGTGAGTACATTACCGATGGCCCGCTTGAGGTGCATGGGCGAGGCGTGGCAGGCGAGGCGGCCGCAGTGCAGCGCGGCCACGCGGTCGCCCAGCGCCTCCGCCTCCTCCATGAAGTGCGTCGACACCAGCACCGTGCGGGACCCGCGGAGACCCTGCAGATACCATCATAGGGCTGTAGGTCCACGGGTATATATAGGGATATTTGTAATTTTTGCTAGGGTTAATTACTTGGTTTATAATTCATTGTTAATGTGTGTTTTGAGTTGGATATTATAAACAACATTGAACGCCACCTCGATTAATGACGGTAATGATTTTTAAAATGACCTAAAGTTACGTATATTTCTTCTAATAATAACAGTTTAGTAAATTTACCCCAAAGAAAGATGATCTCTTGATCTCATAAGCTTTACGTCAAATAAGGTACTAGCCTACCAACATGAGTTAGGGTTGTTAAAGTAATAATCATTTAAAGGACTTAAGCCGGCAACACACCGATTATTCTTTTGTTATTGTGTTCATGGGCGGTGTTGACCACTTAACATCACGTGACAAACTTGCTCGTTTGCCTCCTTTTTTTCCATAAAAAAGAGGGCGTCAAAGTCAAAGTTAAATCATAATTATTCAAGTAGACTTTTAAAGTTCTTTTGAATTGTAATTTTGAAACATTTTTTTTTTAAACTATTCTCGCTTCGAAACGTGTTATCGCTGTGGAGAAAAAACGGCAAGAAACTCCCTCAGCAACACGAAATGTCATTTTCGTCAGATCAGGTAGAGTAGAGGATATTATTATTATTGAATGAATAGAGGATGCAGTGATGGCCTAATGCAGTGATGGCCTCGAGGTTTGGGCGCGCGGTCGAGAATCTCGACGGTCGCGGTTTCGAACCCCAGGCACACACCTCTGACTTTTCGAAGTTATGTGTGTATTCAAATTGAATAATCACTTGCTTTAACGGTGAAGGAAAACATCGTGATAAAACCTGCACACTAAGAGTTCTTAGGAATTTCTTAGGTGTGTAGTCCGCCAACCCGCACTAGGCCAGCGTGGTGGACTATGGCCTAAACCCTCTCAACGGTAGAGGAGACCCGTGCTCAGCAGTGGGCGTATATGGGTTGATGAAGAAGAAGAAGAATAGAGGATAATACCGCTACAAAAAGACAAAGCCACGCAACTGACCAGCAGCAAGTCCCACAGTCCCCTTCTGGTCTCGACGTCAAGACCGGAAGTGGGCTCGTCGAGTATGAGCACGTCAGCGTCGCCAGCGAGAGCGCACGCCAGCTGCAGCCGCCGCTTCATGCCGCCAGACAGCTCTGAGCAGCGCGCGCGCTCCTTCTCGCCCAGTCCCAGCTGCGCCAGCAGCGCCAGCGAGGACTTGCGGGCTTCGCGGTACGGCTTGCCTTTCAGCTGTAGGGGGGATTTAGGGATGTTGGAGGGGTTAATAGAGTAATGTAGTATCGATAATCGGTTGAGGTTAAGTATCGATATATCGAAAAAACATCGACATTAGATAATTCTCCTATAACATCTTATTGTAAAAGTAATAAAAACGAGACTACTGCATCTCTTGCAATTGTGGTTTATTTACATCGGCATAGCGATATTGAAAAAGTTGTAAACGACGACAATTTCCGTATTTCATCGATTTTATGTATTTTATAAACCCTTGCTTCCTACAATAAAACACTTATTGAAATCCGATGACTTAACAAACTAAATTTTATTTGTATTATTGATAAATTACTATGGACTATAACAGTGAATGAAATAATTCCGACAAAATCGACACGCCTAAAAATATTCTTTGGAAAATCTTAGTTACGTAGCCCGCCAACCCAAATAAGATCGGCGTGGTGGACTAGTAATTAGTTTTATAGACTGATGAGTAGCAGAGACTGACCAGCGTGAAGAACATGACGTGCTCTATGACGGTGAGGTCTGCGAAGAAGAGGTTGTGCTGGGGGCAGAGGCCGAGCTGCTTGCGCACCAGGTCGCGCTGCGCCACCGTGTCGTGTCCGTTCACCTGCACCGTGCCCTTCGTCGCGCCCAACATGCCTGCACACACACACATACATTTCCAAATTCTCCCTTTATCGTTTTTCAGGAAAACTTCTGCGGGATTATGACAAGTGAGGTCCCCTTAGATTCGCTGAGCTTTATTGCTCGGCGTTATTACTGTGCGTGCTGTTGATCCTGGAGCCTAATTGACAACAACTGACGCTGATAGTACTTAAATTTCGATAAAATTTTACACCGTTTCCCTACACCCAGCTACACTCACACTAAATTTGAATAGTGAATATTATTCCTTGACATTGGAAATTTTTAGAAAGTTCCAGAACTTTCTAGTGTACGAGAATAATAATTACTTATTACAGAGGATATATTCAATCGTAAATACTCTTACCGGTAATAATTGACATGAGAGTGGTCTTGCCAGCTCCGTTGTGACCCAGCAGCACGGTGATCTCGTCTTTATACACGTCCAGACTCACGTGGTCCAAGGCTTTGTGTTTCGGGAACACCTGCACATATTCAAAATAGCTGTTGACTCTAAAACCATATGAAATTCTTCGGAAATATGGCGCTAAATCGAATTTTCGCAACGAGCTTTTATTTAGTTGATGGCGACTATTTGAAAAATAAAGAATATTTTTTAGGAGTATTGTATGTGTTATTTATGGCACGTTTAAAGTTGCGTAGGTATATGCAAAAATATATGGAACACAAACGGACCAAAATTAGAGATTTTCGTCACTTAATGTACTTTATGGTCAGCAACATACTCAGGTACGGTTTTGTTTATGGCGTTCTAAAAACAGTCAAAATCATTCATTATTCGATTAGACTTTTACAAGTGCATTTGAATCGTCATTGTTATAGGTTTGTTTAATACTAAAAAAATCAATGTCTTACCTTAGTAACGTTGTTGATCTTAATCCCAACTTCCATGTTTCTGTCGGGTTTCTCGAAGAACTTGCTGTCTTCGCTGGACACGCCGGTGTCGCTTTGTATCAGCTCCATTTCCGACAACTCGTCCGGGATCACTTCGTTCTTCGTCCAGAATTGTTTCTTTAAATGAAAAAAAAAATCCTCAAAATCGGTCCACCCAGTCGAAAGTTCTATGGTGACAAACATAAAAAAAAATACGAATTGATAATCTCCTCCTTTTTGAAATCGGCTAAAAAATGGAAAAGTCGCTAATATATTTATACTAATCACAACGGTTTTCGTTTACTCAGCTGAAGCTGGCTAGTTTTAAGACGCTAGTTAATACACTTTAGATGTCTACTGAAAATCTGTAGGGGCATTTAGAAATCATCGCACAATACTGCATGTGTCTAATATTATAGATTTTTGTAACTGAATGTATATATTTTTATTTAGATCCAACTGTTTTAAGAAATTATTTAGAGACTTAGGCACTATTCCGGTTGATGATATTATTATTGGTAATTTGCTTTTTTGGTGCCACATAGCTTTAATTTCATCTGCTAGAGGTAAGTATTTTTGTATTTTTTGATTACGCTTCTTATTTAAGTTTTCGGAATTGATTACTGATATGTCTATTAAATATGTGGTCTTGTATGTTACAGGAAATGGTTTTATCCGTTATAATGTCGCGATCCCAGTATAGTTTAACTTTATCATTTTCTGTTACTTATTTTTTATTGCATTTTTAATCTGGGGTGTATTCATCAAGAAGTTTGTATTTAATAGCAATTTGTCGGTGTGTTTGTTTATATATCATCGCGTATTGTTTAGGTTATATATCATCGCGCTATCACTAATACAAGCGGAGCAGCAGTAAAGAATGTTTCAAAATCGGGTATTTTTTTTTCTTTTTGAAAGCTTCCGCCGCATGCGGTGCGGAAATTTGCTCGTTACATCATTTAATTTCAATGAGTATCTTATAATCAAGCGCGCAATAATGATGCACAAGGCGCCGAACGGCGCGTTACGGTTTCACGTTTAAACAATTTGACCGATTTTTATGATTTTTGGTATCGATATAAATGAGGAGTAAATAGACTACAACTTATTTTCTTTCAACTCTGTAGTATACGCGGACGGAGTCGCGGGCAAAAGCTTGTTTCCTTATAAAATACTTTCCATTCAATAGGTCTAGGTTTAGGAATGAACACGAACAACAAAACAAACACATAAAAATACAGACGAATTGATAACCTCCACCTTTTTTGAAGTCGGCTGAAAATATATACATGGATTTGAGTACCTGACAGAGGAACCCCCAGGGCAGCGGCTGTCCGTACTTCCCGGGGCGCACGAGGTTGAGGTACCAGGCGAGCGCGAACGCAATGCCCGCCTGCGCTATGAGCATGGCGTAGCTCAGCAGCACGCACCCATTGTCGTACGTCACCGCACTCACCATGTTAGCCCACGTGATGCCGTCACCTGGTATAGTTTAAATCCACCAATCATACATACATACATAACCTCACGCCTATATTCCCCGAAGGGTTAGACAGAGATGGATTTCTGCACCCACATTTCGCCAGGTATATAACAGTCCCACGTAATAGGGGGCGAGCCTATTGCCGATTTTCGGGCACATTTCCAGACTACCTGCTGCTACTGAGATTTTTTCCTAATGGAAAAACCCAGTAACACTTTGCCCGACCCGGGAATCGAACCCAGGTCCTTGTACCGCGAGACCACGAGGCACTAATTATTTTTTTTAATAAGGCCGTATATGTCCCACTGGATACGGACCTCCTCTCCTCCATTGAGGATTTAGGCCTTTAAGTCCAGTTGACCTAGTGCGGGTTGGCGGACTACACACCTACAGAAATTTCTAAAACCTTTTGGGTGAGCAGGTTTTATCACAATGTTTTCCTTCACAAACAAACTCATTGGCGTTAAAAATTCCTGGCAAGAAATATTTTTTGTAGTTTTCCTACCAACTAAGTATTATAACTAGGTATTAAGGGGTAAGGCCACTGTAAATTTTTTGAAAAATCGATTTTTTTTTATTGGCTTAAAAACTAGTTTAAACCCTTTAGAATAAGAAAAAAAAGGTCCCGTGCGAGAACAATTTTTATACGGAGTAAAATACTGTAATTACATCGGAGATGGCGACTCTAAAACATTCAAAGGCATCGTTGATTCTAAACCTTACGAAAATTTTGATGTACCTACACAAAAAAGAGTGCATCGATCACGTGCAAAAACGAATGGGCACTCGATTGCGAAACTTGAAGAAAGGAACAAAAGGTCTCGGGGGAAGAGGTAAACTAACTGCCAAATTAATTGACGAACTATCCATTTATTACGGCTTGGCAATCCGTCGAAATCCCGATTCCATCGAAAATATGAAAAATGAGATCTGGGCAACCCTTTTTCACAAAATGTCAACGGATGAAAAGCCTCAGCACGAAAAATGTTCAGAGAATTGGTGCAGTTGGAAGAAAGCGAAAGCGGAAAATGCCTTGGATGCGTATCATCACAATCAGCCAATGAGTGAGGAGGTTTATCAAGCCATTAAACCCATCTACGTGGAATTGAGCCGGGACGACTTGCTGGAGCGTTGCTTGGGGGCCTATACTCAAAACAATAACGAAAGCTTCAACGCTACCGTTTGGAGTTTGGCCCCGAAATCATCCTCAAGCGGAAAAACTGTACTGGATATCACGACGGATATCGCTGTTTGCACATTCAATGGCGGCCTTACCAACGTCTTGCAAATATTCAAGATGTTGGAGGTGGAAATTGGTGCCCAATTATATAATTTCTGCATCGAAGCCGACGCCAAACGCATCACGCACGCCGAGGCATCTCTGAGCGACGCGACAAAAAGTGCGCGCGCGCTCCAAAAATCGACCAGGAAAGACGAAGAAGACAAAAATTTTGCCATCGAAGGACAAATGTGTGGTGCTGGAATTGCAGACTAACGGTACAAATTTTTTTTACCTCCTTTTTTTAATTTTTTCCCATAAAAAACTAGTCGTAAAACTTTAAACGTGTTTTTCTCGAAACACGGTTTTTCAAAATGGCACGCAGCATCATTCGAACAATTTTCATTTTTTTTACTTGAAATTTTTACCAGATGTGAACATTAACATTATCTTGAGAATGTCGATCGGGATTTTCAATAACTTTATTTATTGTTTTTTTATTAACAAAAAACTAGCCGTTTATTTCGTAAAAAATCATCTTTTTTTTTCAAACGCACGCCAAATCCACAAAAATTTATATTTTTTAAAATCCGATCGACATTCTCTAGCTATAACCCTCTAGATTAACGGTTTTTTTTTTTTTGTTCTAGATTCAAAAGTGCAGCAGTGGTGCTGCGTGCCGCGGAGCCCTGCAAGCAAAACATGCCCCGGGAAGATGGCTGTGGAACCGCCATTTTGTTTTTTTTTCGCTGTAAAAAAATTGGATAATAAAGATTAATGTATGCCCGATAACACCCTTAACAGTTTTTTTTCAATTACCTTCAATTTCGGAAGCAAAAAAATCGTGAAAAAACCTTTCTTTTTGGACCGTTACAGTGGCCTTACCCCTTAAATGTATGTGGTAAGTCTTTAGCATCTGCACTAAACCAAAAAAAAAGTTAGTTGCAGAAGAGACCCGTGCCTAGGACATGTAAATACTGTCATAGTCACACAAACATAATTATTCTTGATTATAAAATTTTTGATACTAAGACTACAAACGTACCATACTCTTCGCTAGCGCCGACTTCGTTCCAGAACCATATCATGGGCTGATGGGGCAGCAGGCCGGTCAAGTAGACCAGAGCCCGTGGCAGGTCGTACTTGCCCACGATCAGCGTGGGTATGCCCAAGGCCGCGTACGCGAATAACGATATCGTTATGCTGTATTGAGCTGAAGAGCATAGGCAAAGTAAAGAATATGCTGTTTAGTTTAAAATTAGTGGGCAGAAATGTATTTCTACCCTAACTTTTGTAAAACTTTGAAGTTTTTGAATTGATAGTAGGAAAGTTGGTAAACGATTTGGGCTTGATGATTTTGGTTTAATTTTATGTTAATGACAGTAGTTTAAATGGCTGAATAATACTCAGGCCCAACCACTGCTTTATTTTTTATATCCCAGATACTGTAGCACTAAAAATAGGATGTTTCGTCTTTAAAAAAAAATGTCATCAAATTCTTCAAAAATAATTATTCGAGGACTTCAAAAATAAGCCCACAAGACTAGTAAAAGATAAAAGTCCAACAACAACCTTGTCGTAACAATAAATAACCACCCACGAAAAAAATGTTTCCTAACTCTACTACAAAAACAACGTCATGTGTAACTCACTTCCTTTAGCCAAGTAACTGCAAGCGAAAGCCATGGCCACGATGCTGACGAAGTGCAGGAGCAGCATGATGAATATGAGCACTCCTGAGGTGTTGGGCACGAAGGGTTGGGAGGTCACCTTCACCAGAACGCTGGTCACCACAGCATACATGATACCCCCGGGTAGAACGTTGATGAAATGCGATATCCCAAGCATGTTTGATGATACGCCCACCATTTTAGTTAATTCCTGTCGGTAAATATATAAATTATTTTTTTTACTTCTTTTCTGTACACTTTTTGCAACTTTCTCAGTATACTCCTATAAACACTCAGACCCGAAACAAATAGTTGAGGATCTCGGTGTTGGGATGGAACCAGGCTATGGTTTCACAAGCTGGTGCCTAGCCACCTGCGTCACCAGATTTCAAATGTTCTTAAATTATTTCGTAGCTAACAACGTGTTAGACCATACAACATAATAAAAGAGGGAATAGTTTATTGCAAGTTTACAGGTTCCATTAGCCACAATATAATTATCCCGCCGCTGCAATCTATACCAAACAGAAGGTAATTTAATACGGATATAGCTCACGTACCTGAATGCCAGTAGACCGTTCTTCTAACAGCCTGCAGACGAGGAACACGAAGACCAGTATCAAGGAGATGTAGCACATGATGATCAGCAGGATACACACGAACTGGATGACTTTGTTGTCTACCCTCGAGTAATACGGAAACTCTTGGAATGATAAATTCTGTACCACAAAAAGAGGAAACATGTATGAATAAAACCATTAAGTAACTTGTGGCATTTTGTTTGATATTTGTTATTGTCGAAAGTAAAACTTGCGATTGGAAGAATATTGTTAAGACAGCCGTTATCATTTCAGTATTGGAATTCTCTTTCAATACATATTATTCTTTCATTGTTTTCTTGTTGGTATGATTGGAGTGCGATTAAGTGGTCTAAGGTCCGATATTTTTGGGTCTTTTCATCATGCCTTTTTCACTACCAGCACCGAAGTTGGAAATGCGGACGAGCAACACTAAAAAGCGAAGTGTAGACAAAAAACCACGTCTTCCATTACAAGCATACGTGTCAATATCTGAAATCATCAACGGGTGCTATACCCAAAATACCTGATCAATAGTAAAACCGGTCCGTAGGGAGAGGAACGCCGTGTCTACAGCCCACTGCAACCTCATGAAAATGTCGTAAATGGAACCTGAAACAAAAACATTAAAACATAATTTTTGTCAGCCCCGTGGCACAGGCTAGACACAATGCCGACACAAAAAGGGACAAGGCAAATTTTTGTGTGACCCACAAATATTTGTTTCGGGTCTGGGTGTTTGTTAGGCCGAAATAATCTCAGAGTCTTATACGCATGACTCAATGAATTGAATGAAATCCGAATGAATGAAATTCGAAATTAAGTATCAATATAGGATAGAAAATTGCCGCTATGAAGTAATAGCTGCAAGTTGATATAAAAAATCGATAATTTCTACAACATTGCTGACTGAAACTATGAAACAGTTCAAGGTTAGTGGCGTGATGGCATACCTAGTGATTATATTATCGTGGCCGTTACTCAACCGACATAATAGGTTAATGATAGCGCAACATACATAATATGTCATAAATCGTCGGTTAAAAAGGGAAGAGATACTAGAAATATGAAAGAAATTATGGACCACAAGCATTTAAAGATTGTAAAGGCAATTTAACCTTTAAAAAAAGTAAGTGATTAAAAAAAATAAAAAATGCATCAAAATCTCATAAACTTTCGAGTCAAATGTTCTTTAATGCAAACGAAACTATTCTCGTTAACTGGGTCAATACAAAATAAGGCCCTTGCCCACTAGTATATCGGCTGATTTTGATACTTATTACATGAAGGCCAAGAAAAATAAAGGAATCTTTTTAAAGGTACTTGCTTTTAATTCTAAAACAAATATTATAAATCATATTATACTCGTACATTACATATTTCTTATTCCCCTTTGCTGACACGAATCTCCCATTTCACCTTCTTAAAAAAAAACAATTCCTACATTTATGGCCGATTCGCAAATATCCAAACTCATTAGTGTGTAGCGAGGCGTGGCCGCACATGGCTGTGTTTCCGTCGGGCTGTTAATAAACCATTGTTATTCCTACGCCGGCAAATATGAGTCACATATTATTTCATATTACGATGAAGAGACACCCACTAATTGAAAACGAGTTTAAATCTTTTAAGAATATGTAATGAAATTGGCTTGTTGGTTCCGTGGAACGTTATTGTTCTGTTCGAGCTATGGGTCCCAGATTACAAGCTATGGGTCCCAGATAGCATTTTTTATTTTATTTTTAGTAGCAATACGGGGATTGGTAAAAGTGCCCGGAAAACGGCAATTTTCTCGCTTCCTATGGTACCGTAGTACCACTTCAAAAGTGCGAAAAAACATATTATGTTTTTTTTTTTAAATAGCTTCAGATATTTCCCCCTACAAATTTTAAATTAACTTTATCTCTTCATAAAATGCCGCGACATGTCGATTGAAATATCTTTCCCTGAGACGCACTTACTAAGTGGGACTTGTGTTACTTTGTAGATGCCCTGGTATGGTTATAATTATTTTTAACCCCGTCCATTGTACTAACAGTGCACGGTTGACTGATTCCGACAGTTCAGTTTCACCATTCTGGTTAATTTCGCAACAATCGCTTGCTAAAGATGACGTTATTTTAAACGATTTTTAACTGTAGATAGACACTAGATATTTATACCTGTATAAAGGCTTCAGATCGAAACAGTGTGTCAGAATTTTTAGATCATTTTGATTATTATCAGCTGTTAATAGTTTATACCTACTTTAAACCTAAGTTGGTGGAGTCGTAAAGGTCGAAGAAGAAGAAATTTTCAATAGGAAAAAGGAATAGGCAATAGACTGTTTCATATCATACATCATTAGCCCATTTATGTCCTTCTACTGCGTACGAGACTCTTCTACAGTTGTGTTGTAGGTAGACTAGTGTGGGATTGCAGTAGGTACGATACAAGGCTGTATATTTGTATAGTACCCGCATCGAGACCATTAGTGTAATTTGCAATTTTGTGTCATTCTGATATTTAATTTATCCATGGTGTAATGACTCTTGTCGCCCTTTTCCATCTTGTTGAAACGCAGATGGTGACTATCTCTATCTGACGTTTCTAATCATTCAATATGAGGGTGAAGCAATACAATTTTAAGATAAAATTATCAAATATTTTAATTAATAATAGATAAATTACGTTTGTTGATTCGTGGATCGAGAACTTGAAGTACATACTATCATCACCAGCAGGGGTGTCATTGTTAATCCTATTCTAGTGAAGGCGAGACACGTGCGAATTTTGATCGAGTTTTAATACTTAATTTATTGCGCTTTTATGCCTACTCATTTAAAAAAATCTTTTGCGAATGGAAAGACATTAGTTACCAGGGAGTAACATAGAGTATCTATCAGTGTTGGGCAAATGTTAATTGAACTAACAATTAAAAATTAACAATTAATTAATTGTATTTGCAGTGACAGCAACTAACAACTGATTAATTGTTAATTGTGGTTTTATACAATTAACAATTGATCAATTTTTAGTTATTTTGCGAAAAAAAAATTGACAATTAACAATTAACAATTAATTTTTTACCAAGTATTAGTTTAAGTATTGGGTACATGCGTGTGCGGATTAAGCCTCTTAATACATTTACGGTACCAAATAGAACTCCTGAACAGCTTATAGAAGGGGTGCGGCAGAAAGAATCTTTGGTAAAGTTTATAACTGTATGGAATCACATAGCAATGCGCTGACGTTTGTTGCTACATTGCAACAATATGACGCGCAGGCGTTCTAATTGCATTACTTAAGGGTTTAGGTAATTGCGATGAGTGTCGGTGCAGCGCCGAGCGCGCGCGCCGGTGGTTTTGAGCCTCCAAAATCACCCTAAAATAGCATAAATATGACAAGCTAATTACCTTGTAATTTATCAAAATTTGCATCATAATCATTAAATGTTCTTTGAAAAGTACTGTTTTTGCTGAAATTACATTTACTTATATTAAATAATAAAAAAACACCCATTTTACACGGCTTCTGCACCTGAATATTATTATAAATAAAGCTACAAATGGTGTTATATTGAAAGGAAAGCAATTGACATGAGTTCAATTGCATTAAAATAAATACACCAAGTGTTAGATAATATTCTAACCACAAGTTGAAACCCTTTTTAGGCAGACAATTATTTTGTTATTACGTTTTCAGTCTTAACTGAAAAACATTGAAATAGGGTATTATATAAATAATGATAATCTTTAAATTAATTCAGAAAGCAACACATACTTATATTTTAGGTACTCAATTTTAATGATAGATTCAGATAATGATAACTAAGTAGTTGTGTATTAATTGGTTTTAATTAATAAGAGAATTAGAATATGAATTAGCCTAAATCATGTACTTGTATGTAATTGTTCTCATAAAAGTAATTATATTTGTATATAGCCATGTATAAAATCCTGTTTGTAGGAGATGAAATAGAAATTATTGAGATATCACATGAACCACTTGTAACAGTTAATTACAAGCCCTCAACTTCTTGTAAATTGTTGTATTGGGACATTAATAATTAACTTGTAGTCTTTATAAGGTCAACAAACTGAAAACAAGAAAATATGAAGCAAGGACCTCTGATATTGGTGAAATTTCATGTAGGTCAAAAAATAAACAGTACCCAATTGTTTTATGTCATTTTTATAATACTCAATCATATGAACCATTGTTTGTTTTTGTAATATAAGGTAAGAAGAAGAAAGTTACCACTATAAAGTTGTTAAAACAAAAAACAATCCCTCAAGGAAAATTATTTTAAAACTCAATTGGTCAATGCGCTATTGAAAAGAAGATTTATGACAGAAAAACTTCACCTTGAAATTTCATTATAAAAATTAAAATAAATAGGGGAAATTAAACCATAACCTTTTTTCAAATTTATATCCTAAATATACACAGCACCTCTTTATGTGTGTAATACTTAGGCACAGCTTTGTATCACAAGTGTCAATAAATACTATTTAGAGTGAAAAGCCCAGAAATGAAAGAATAATATATATTGATGCAGGGAATAATCCCACAGTCTGTTGTATTATAAGCTGGCATCAACCTAGAGTCTGTTGATTATTTAGCATTAAATGAAAAGAAGTTTTCAACTGTAAAATAATTATTATTTATTGTTCTATTTCTAACATATAAATTATCATTATCACCTTGTGACTATATTGTGGATTTCTGGGATGTTTCAATTATATTCTCATGAATACTTGCATAGTCATTTTTTCAGTATTGAATATTATGTAGAGCTATACCTACACGCCACAGGTAAAAATCATTTTTTAATTTTATTTGAAGTCCAAGTTGGACACATAAAAATTTTTCCTTAAGCATGTCAGAAACTCTTTTCACAAGGTCTCAGCTGTTAAAAGGTAGCTGTGGCTAGTGCGGTCACTTCCAAACCAAAATGACTTGTAAGGGTTGATAATAATTGTATTTATTTCAAGTTAAACATTTTGAATTTGTTCTTGATTATTATGAAACCATTATAACATTAATATACAAATTAAAATTTAGTTCAGACAACAAACATGTTACTTCTTCAAGCTATATAAACGGAATAATAAAATATGACACAATTCAATCTAAAGAAATAAAACTGACATTCCAAATTTAACATAATTCAAATATAAACCAACCAGATCAGAGTTGACATCAAAAGAGTATGTATAATCTGAGATTACTATTCAACATCAGCTCTTTGTGTAATCCTGTTCATCTGGTACTCTTTATTCTGGATTTAGTACAGGAGTCAAAAGATATTTCCTACATGTGTCGCAACATTAATTTTGAATCACACACTATTTGAATGTTTAGAGCAAAATAGCCTCTTCTGTTTCTGTATGATTGACTGATGTAGCCTGCATGCTACCTGAAAACATCAAGTTTTAAAGTACAAGATAAATATTTACATCAACAATAGCAAAACTTTATAATACATACCAGGTTACTTTAGTTTGATATGGGTGTCATTAAATGCACTAATACCGGTTTGTATTATTATGAAGTTACTCATCCTTCTTGTAATTGGCGTGATGTTGTCTTTAAACAAAGGGCTAAGCTGTACCTACAATCTATACAATCAATTTGAGAGTTGAAAATTGTATGCTGAATAGTTGTTAATGTGAGTCATGGACGTAATATATAAACGTTTATATATTACGTCCATGATGTTAGTCTACTCCTTAAATTTCAACTTGCGAAAAGTCATAGTTGTTGACATATTAATGTTGAAAACATGTTTGAAATTAAGCGTATTTTTGCTTCGTAACGCACGTTTGACATTTTCTCGACGTTTTGTTATTCGTTACGTTAGGTACTCGGTTTAAACTTTTTTAAACTCTCAAAATAGTTTCTGCGTATTTTTTATATTTTAAGTTAGTTTTTATTGTAATACATATATCATTTTGTATGTAAAAGTATTTCTCACCACAATTTCGTTGTGATATTGACTTTTATTAAAGGACCTATTTTCTTTAAAAAGGAGAAGCAAAACGCAACACTAACGACGCGACAAGTAATGATAACACAAACGAAAACAAATTGAAAACATTCAACGACATTTAAAATAAATAATATTTTTTTGGCAGCGTTCTTAACAATATTATATAGTGGCCACTGGCACTGGTAGGTATATTACCGGCAATGTCTTTACTTAAATGAAACAAAATACAATACACATTCATAACAAACGGAAAGATACTTTTTTCCCAAATTTGCTGGAATTGCATATTCAGGGCAACCAAGATACTCTTCAAGACGAATCTAACGAGTCCAAAGTTGATAGAGTTGCGTCATTTAATTACGAAGTTCCGATGGCCACCTTCCAGCTCCATCATCAGACCCTGGTTACCATATGGTATCATAGAATTTGTTAAAACGAATCAAATGAGCCCAAACTCGATGGGCTTGCGTCGTTTAATTGCGGAGTTCCGATGGCCATCTTCCAGCTCCATCATCAGACCCTGGTTACCATATGGTATCATAGAACTTGTTAAAATGAATCAAATGAGCCCAAACTCAGTGGAGTTGCGTCGTTTAATTGCGAAGTTCCGATAGCCACCTTCCAGCTCCATCATCAAATCATCTCTATATCATAATAGTATTGCACTGCCATTCAATTTACATATGCATGCAAAATTTCAACTTAACCGGAAACCGGACAGTTGATCAAATTGAATTTGCAATTTTTAATTACAGATACAGAATGGGACAGGCGAAACTAAATAAAAGCTTGTAATTGAAAACCCCCGACAGAAAAACCTACATTCCATTTAAAATGTAAAAAAATCTAATTTGAATTTTTCACTCACGATTAAGTCATAGATATTCCCTTTGCGTGCTCTTTCATTTGACACCCCGCTAGAATATATATGGAGATATTCGGTTATGATTCCCCATTTTAACACCCCACAACTTTGAAAATACCAGATTTTGAGAGATTTTAATTTGTTATGTTTAGTTTTCCTACCTAGTCGTAAAGAGTATATGAGATAATTAACGTTAAACATCTACAAGGTTTGCGGACCACCCTTCCGTACAAAAATAGCAAAATTTAATTATTAGTTTTAATTTTTTCATCAATCGATTGAAAAAAATAATTGCAATAATTTAATCGCGATCTGCAATTGATGTGCATTAGTTTAAATAATTTAATTGAAACGCGCGATTAATGGTTAATTGCAATTGATTCAAATTCAATTAATTTAATTGCAATTAATTTTTTAGTCGATTGATTAGTTCAATTAAAAGTTAATTGATTGATGCCCATCTCTGGTATCTATGTTTTATCCCCGGATTCCACGGGAACGGGTACTACGCAGGTCTACCACAGAGCTACTAAAGAGGAAAGATTTTTTGCTCATGCGAAATGAGGCTCAACTAGTATACAATAATAAGGTAGAAATTCCTAGGAAATGGTTCTACAACGCTTACCGGAGCACGTGAGATTATAAAGATATGGCGTACATCTGGTGTTCTCCCAAAATAAATCGGCTAAGTACCTTATATACGTAATGCTATAGTATAATAGATTAGATAGCTTACGTGTTCATTCTTAATCGTAGATTATGCCTAACGTTAAAAATGTAATAAAAATTTGACATGACGAGTAATTTGCTATTAAATACTCCAATTATTAATTACTAGCTTTTGCTCGCGACTCCGTCCGCGTAGACTACAGGGTTGAGATCAGAAGGAAAATAAGTTGTAGTCTATTTTACTTCTCAGAGTCCTATTTATGTCTATACCAAAATTCATACAATTCGGTCAAATTGTTCAAACGTGAAACTGTAACGCGTCGATCGGCGCCTTGTGCATCATTAATGCGCGCTTGATCAATATTTTAAAACTGCAATATCTTCTAAGATACTCGGTGAAATCAAATGATGTAAAGGGCAATTTTATTTAAAATTAAATACGTGTAATTAATAACGTATTTATTTGGATAAGGATTAATATCATATTTATAAAAACACCTTCACGAATAAAACTTTATTTTAAAATAATTTGGTTAGGATAAAAAACGTTATAGTGAGCCAACCTTAAAAAATAGACATATGCTGTCGCGGCCTTTTTTTTAGAACTTTTAAAGAGGAACATTTCTCTCATACATTATTTTAGCGAAACTTTAACCGTTTTCGCAGCGCACGCCGCGGAAGCTCACAAAAAGGAAAAAATGTCCCCGATTTCGAAACATTCTTTATTGCTGCTCCGCTCCTATTCGTCGTAGCGTGATGTTATATAGCCTATAGCCTTCCTCGATAAATGTGCTATCTAACAGTGAAAGAATTTTTCAAATCGGACCAGTAGTTCCTGAGATCCTAGCGTTCAAACAAACAAACAAACAAACTCTTCAGCTTTATAATATTAGTATAGATTATTAAAATGGTTGACACACTTAGTATTCTTACTCTGAACGTCCTAATTGAAAACGCTGTAATGGTGATCGAACTGAAACTTAGAAACCGAATCTAGGACCAGTGGCGGTACTTCCATAGAAGCCTAAAAGCGTTACATTATTAAATATCTAGTTTACTGCAGGGTCAGTAAAGATAAAATTTGGAATATTGTAAGGGAAACTGAGGTTATGGTCTTTAATGGTCTTCCATAGAAGCAGTACTTACTGCCACTGTCTAGGACATGTGAAGGCCAACTGCCTTCATTATTTTAACTTTTATTATAAAAACAACTTACCGAAGTACATGTGAGGTCTTAAGCCGTCCTGCGCCTCTACTTGGCTGGTCTCATAACTGCCCTTCATCCGTATCGTGTAGTTGAGTGTCTCCGGCCAATCGCTCTGATCCAGGTTCTATAATAAAAAATACTTTTATAAACACGGTGTAAATGGACTGTCATCGGAAACTTAGAAAGGTAGAATCATCAAGCAATTTGCTAAGACTTTTTGATAGAGGTTTATTTGTTATGACGGCTTCTGTGGCTCAGTTGGTTCCAGCTTGCGAAACGAGAGACCGTTGGTTCGATTCTCACCGAGACAAATGTTTGTGTGTTCCGCAAATATTTTGTTCGAGTCTGGGTGTTTGTTAACACAACTGTTGAGTTTATTTATTTACTTGTTTATAATAGTAAGCGTGATTTAACTACAGGATAAATTATATAAAAATGTAAAATACCTAAAGGAAACATTCAAATAGAAATCAATATGTTAACAATTCGCAGGAAAATATTAATTGAAAACATGAAACAAACTATTCATTATTTACAATAAAATATTTTAATTAATACAAATTAACATTTTGCCCTTGGATGCAGGTCGCTCGGTCGATGCTATAGAACAATTTGGAAGTCTCTAGCGAAACCTATGTCTGTATGTATTAACATTTTGATCATCTTTGTGTTATCCATGGTTTTAATACAATCAGTCATGGACACTTAATAATAATAAATAAATAAATACACCCAACAGTCACATACATAGTCTTGACCCCACACTAAGATACGAGTCTTGTGTCGTGGGTATCAGAAACTACGAGAGTCTTTTCGGTATCACAAACACCCAGACCCGAAACAAATATTTGTGGATCACACAAACATTTGTCTCGGTGCGGGGATCGAACCCGCGGCCGCTCGTTTCGCAAGCTAATGTCTAGACAACTGCGCCACGGGGGCTGTCAACTTACTCACTTACTTTCTCATTTTGCAATACTCACGTGAAATAAGACCACAGCATCGGATGTTGCCAACGCCATATCAGCTATTTCAGATTCATTTGTAAAACCGTAGTATATACTTGAATACCGAACTGAAAAAACAGTTTGATTCTGGTAAGCCTTGTGGTAACCTTACAAAAAAGAGCCTTAATATTTAGAAAAATTAATAAAAGATAATTATCATTTCCCATTATTCCATTCACTCATAAAAAGGAAATAAATCACATCAAAAATAAAAGTAGCTACCTAAACAGTAAAATTTGGTATGGCTGCTAGAAGTCCAGTGACTCCGACGTTCGCTTCCCATATCGACCTATGCATAGAATAAGGTTACTTATGAGTTATGACTATAGCAATAAAGTACTCTTTATGTCTTTATAGAATTAAACTTGTTGATATATTGCACTAGTCAAGTAGTAATAATCATAACCTTTGTTTTTGTTTAAAGTACAAAAAAAGTTACTAATAATTTTGTGCCCAATTAAGTTCAAATCGCTGAGAAAGAGAAGTTGAGATTTTGCACATATAACTTTATTCTGCGCATAGGTCGATAATGTATAATGGAAACGATAAAAAAACTTTTTGGTGTTCACTCACGTGGGGATGTGGGGCTGGTCAATCGCACCATCTTGAACTTGGCGCCCACCTCGTCGATGAGCAGCCCTGCTAGGGGCGTGGCGGGGTGGTAGAAAATACGGCTCGGCTGCTTCAAATCCGACAACTTAACCACGTCCTGAAACAAATATCATCAATGATGGTATAAAAGGAAAGTATAAAAAATGGTAAATCGAAAATTTGTAGAGAATTTAATTTTCTACAACATTGATAAATACAAATAGCGTAAGACGCATAGAAAAAGAAAACGAGATATTTGTAAATAAAATCGATTTTGTGATCTTGGACCCCTGGCTTTTAAAATTGCTACCATCCAATTTTATGCGAATATTGAGAGCTGTTTTAGGATGCCCACATACAAGTTTTTACGTGGTACGTTGTAATGTACTGGGTATGTCGTTTTTCAAGATATGCACCTACCTAATTTGGCCTAAAATGACTGTACTGTGATGCTATTACGCCTTATAATTAAAAAATAAGTAAATTAAAAATGTTATCAAGTGAAGTCACGGCCAAAATCGACTGTTGTGAATTGAATCGAATGGTTGCGACATGTCGATACCGCCCACGATTTATAAAATTTTGCTTCTTGTCCGCAATTTAATGTACGGTTACTCCCCGAGTAGAGCAAATGGACAATAAGATTATATTTTTCTATTTCAATAAATAAGGTGTTTTTATCATTTAAATAATAGTAGGTTCTTGAGCACGACTAAATCTCGAAGCCAACACTACTTAAAAATTCATATAACCATAAAATACAATTATAGTAGCCAAGATTGCTTTATCGGCACGAGGAAGTGACATGTGCCCTCTAGTAGAGTTTTATCGCAAAGGACTCACAAGTATGTGTACTTTCTGCAAATTAAAGGACTTAATTATAATTAAATGAGCAATAATTGGCAAGGGGTCTGGCGTTAGTGTATTTCTGTGTATGTAATCATTGCTTGTTACATATAAATGAAGTCAATATAACGAAATGAGGAAGTAGAATTAACAAGAAACAATGGTAAATAACAATGGTAAACACAAAAAGTACTTGAGGTTCGATAAAAATATCTGTTTATTTATTTGTGTGTATATTGTGGTATTCAACGCCACATGATATAAACATATTGTCGAAGGTTACAGACATACGTGAAACATTTCGAAGTCATTTGTGTATTTAAAAGAATTAAAATTAATAGTAAGAAAAAAATGTCCCAAAACTTCTTCTATTACATAAACCTTGGACTATATGAATTAAGTACTCCAAAACTACAATACGAGAGATGGAATAAACCAAAAGTGGACGAATATTAACAGTTGTAAAGACATAAAAACACGCGATGCCCTACGTTTATAAATTATTGCTATAATTTATTTCATGCAATAACAAATTTGATGCGGCCATCATTTACACCCACACGCTTTTAAATAAAATCCCTCGCATTGTTCTTAACAAAGGGAACCTTATAAAAATAGATTCACCGTCATCAGCCCTTATACATCCCAATGCTGGGTACGGGCCTCCTCTACCATTGAGAGAGTTTAGGCCTCACTCCACCATGCTGGCCTAGTGCAGCCAAATAAATTCAATGGACTGAATAATTTTTTTAAATTATCGTAATTATCATCAGCATTATCCCATCATAGTCCTACTCCATGGGACTAACGAAACCGTCAATCAATTAGTCAATCCTATTATACTAGGTACATAATTTACATAATGATTGTTTGAGGAAGAGACTACCCTATTTAAACTACGCATACGAAGCCAAAGGACACGTCATCCTGTTCCACACAATCAATACTCGATGGCGTTCAGCCAACGGCTACTGTTATGGGAAAAATGCGGGCTTTGATCTCTCATTGTTATTATCAAATTGTTTTAAACGTTTCTTAAAATAATATACATTCCCACGGCTGTCCATTAGAATAGGTAGAGATATGATCTTGCACCCTCGTTTTGGCATAATAAGTTGCAAGAAATACGATGCTATTGCTGTTCACGGTGCAAATTCTTGAGATTCCGAACTTGTGGCTTCAGACGGGCAGACATAACCTGCCTTCCCGATCTAGTAATAAAAATCGAGCCCACACGCGTTTCCAGCACACGGGTAAAATATATATCTACTATATCACCACGCCATAAATAAAGAAGTACTTGTTTATAGTTTTTACGAGATATATAATATGCATGTATATCATTTAATACTACTAATATAGTTTATTGAGACTGTTTAATAGTTTTGGCCTAAAAACGCACAATTATAATTGAAATAGAATGAAAATAAATTTCATTAATCAGTTCCATTTTGTTAATCTGCGCTGCCAACATGCTTTCTCAGCAAAACTCGATCCTATGTCAGCAGTTTTTAGCTAATAGAAATTACAAAACAGTTATTACGGTCAACAACCATGACAACATTTTAAGTAAATGAGACTAGTGTATGAAAAACAGTGTAGATGACTTTAAATGCTAGCTAAAAATAGCCTGTATTTAGCAAACAATTGTTCTAACTTGCCTTCTATTTGATAATATATGTACCCACACATTGGTCAGGGGATGCCTTTTCCATTGATCTAGCCAGTCATGGAACAGGGCTACGAGTACGCGAGCTCGGCCCCCCGAGCTGTTACAGTCTCCTAATACTTCCTTATCCGGGACTGTAGCATCCTTACCATCAGGCCAAATATCCTTTTCCTCAATATCCTGTACCCAAACTCACGCTATCCCCACACCATTCCCTTTAAAACATAGAAATTCCCAAGGAGGGTTGGCGTCAGGCAGGCGGCCGGCCGTAAAACACCTGCCAAAACTCTTATGCAGCATGTTTTGTCCTTCCACACAGGAAGGAAGGACAAAACATGCTGCGCCGACCCCAAACAAGAATTGGGATCAGGGCAGGAGAATGATGATGATGTACCCACACACTTTTTTTTATGAATTAGATATAAGATCACTTTGAATTGTTGGAACATTAAAGTTATGGAATTTCGCAATAAATTTACGTGCTTGTATAAACAACTGTCATTTCGCAAAATTTTAGAAATTTTCAAGTTAAAAAATATGGTAATTCAATCCAAATAAAAAAACTGATAAACATTGGAGAAACACAGGTTTATTGCAACCAACACAAACATGAGTATTCATTATTATGTTTTAGCGGAACAGATTCTACATTGTCCATTGATTCTTTGACTGGTTTCTTGGTCGTGAACATCTTCTGTAACCATACCTATCATTACCTAGAACTGGAGTCAACAACCTCAGATTTCTGGGCAAGCTTAAATACGGTAGTGATCTTTATCATCTTCAGGAGACAATTTTAAAGAAACTAGAAGGGCGGTGTCTTGGCCCTTTTATACCGATTTTTGCCGTAGTAACAGTCAGTTGTCTCTAAGTCCGATATTGGAATATTGTCTGAACTATCCCTACCATCAGGTAGAAGTATCAACTTAACCTAGGTCCTGGTCCTGATCGCCATTATTCAGAATTTCGTAATTTTGAATACATTCGGACTCCAATAAAAAAATCTAATATTCTTTTGATTCTCAGACTGCTCCATTGTTAATAACTACAAACTACTTGTTCAAAAGATTGATCTCCTGCACAAAAAATAGAACAGCGGCAGGCGTTTGTTTTAAAAAAGCGGGCGAGTTAAAATAAAATAAAATACTGTATGATAGTATTAGCGTGGCTCCGGTAAATATTTTGATGGTCAAGACGCACATTCTTTCCTCATTCGTAGTTTTACATCTAAAACAAAAGCTTTTCAGCTGTTCAATGCGAGGGTTGGAAAAAAAAGTAGCAAGTGCGACTACACACTCGTACTTAAAGGTTAACTATAAATAGAAGCAGTAGGTAAGTTAAGCAGAAAACCGTTTTTTTGTACAGTGACATTTGTGGCCTATATTTTATGGGAACATTACTTATAGTTGAACAAACTGGACTGAACTGCAAGTGAAGGACAATGCAATTATTTCAACAGGAAACCAGACATTGAAAATAAATATTTGTTTGTTTTGTAAATATACAAAACAAACAAACATACCTCACGCCTATATTCCCCGAAGGGGTAGGCAGAGATGCATTTCTGCACCCACATTTCGCCAGGTATGTTTCAGTCCCACGTAATAGGGGGCGAGCTTATTGCCGAGAATTTACTAATGGAAAAACCCAATAATACCTTGCCCGACCCGGGAATCGAACCCAGGACCTCTAGATCGCACGGCACATGCTTGTACCGCGAGACCACATAAATAAATATTTTATAAATTAATACATTTTACTGTTACCTACTTCAGAAATGAGTGGCAGTGAATTATTTTCCTTTCCTTTGTATAATAATATTTTCCTTAACAGTTAAAATTTATAATTATTCTAAATACACAATTTAAGAGCGGCATACGGGGGATTTGAATTTATGACTGCTTAGGGTACTTATTTCCTTTAAGTTTGTCTTCTGGTATTGTTCTTGCATTCTTTACAATGTATTTAAAATTGCACCTGAGCTGTGCCAAGCATCAAACATAGAATGTTTAATGTGACAGTACTACCATTTTCACCCAAAAGTGTTATATGTTAATTTGTAATGTCCTGTTTACAATTGTTTATTGTGGTGTCAGCATCACCTCATCAATTTATACACGTCCCACTGCAGGGCACGGGTCTCCTCTATCATTCAGAGGGTTTAGGCCATAGTCCACCACGCTGGCCTAGTGCGGCTAGGCTGACTACACACCTAAAAAATTCCTAAGAACTTTTAGATGTGCAGGTTTCATCACGATGTTTTCCTTCGTCGTTAAAGCAAGTGATTATTCAATGTGAATACACACATAACTTCAAAAAGTCAGAGGTGTGTGCCTAGGGTTCGAACCTGCGACCGCGCACCTAAACCTCGTGGCCATCACTGCCCTGGTGTCAGGATATTCTCATCTATATGTGAAATTGTGTTTATTAAATAAGTATCTTTTTTTCATCAGCCCATATGCTGACGGTCCCTACGTAGAAAAATACATGTCGAAAATGGCATTGTTTTTAAATGATTTTTTTGCTTAAATGTTTGCTGATATGCATATACCAATTTAAAATATTTTTTATTATTCAATTATTTCACGAGATACGTAAAGCGTACATGGTAACAAGTCTGACACATTTCACGGAAAGTGTAGTATACACGGACAAGTCGTACAACTCGTACTTAACGGCAAATAGTTACCATGTTTAAAAATAGGCGCCGAAGTCCGAAAATAACGTCATGTATGAGTTTTTTGTTCGTTTTTTAGTTGATTTTAAATGTTTATAATATCTTGGGAGTTTTGTTATTTAGTAGTGCAGGACAAATTTACGAACCCTTGCAAAAAAAGATTGGAGCCCGAAAAGCCGGCCATTCTCCTTTTTATTAAATACTAGCTTTTGCCCGCGACTCCGTCTGCGTGGACTTCAGGGTTGAGTGCAGAAAGATAATAAGTGAATCTTTAATTCGTCTCTTAAGTGTCGTCCAAAAACAGTTTTACTTTGAAAGAGCTATTTTCGAATTTATAACATGTTTATTTCTATTTTTAGGACTATTTTTATTGTTACTTCACGGAGTCCTATTTATGTTCATACCAAAAATCATATAACTTAGTCGAATGGTTTAGGCGTGAAAGCGTAAAAGACATACAAAGTTACTCTTGCAATTATAAGATGTAACTTCAATGGTTCAGTAGAACCAGAGAATAACCATTCCCGCGGGAATACTACATTTTCAGGGATAAAAGTAATTCTACGTTACTTCAGTGGGTCCTACCTATTCCCATACCAAAAATCATTCAAATTGGTTTAGTAGATCTAGAAATACCCATTCCCACGGGAACACTACATTTTCCGGGATAAAAGTATCCTATGTTACCTTAGTGGGGCCTACCTATCCCCATACCAAAAATCATTCAAATCGGTTCAGTTGATCTAGAGAATTACCATTCCCGCGGGAATACTACATTTTCAGGGATAAAAGTAATTCTACGTTACTTCGGTGGGTCCAACATATCCCCATACCAAAAATCATTCAAATCAGTTCAGTGGATCTAGAAATACCCATTCCCACGGGAACACTACATTTTCCGGGATAAAAGTATTCTATGTTACCTTGGTGGGCACTACCTATCCCCATACCAAAAATCATTCAAATCGGTTCAGTAGATCCAGAAATAGCTGTTCCCACGGGAATCCTACATTTTCCGGGATAAAAAGTGTCCTATGTTACTTCGGTGGGTCCTACCTATCTCCATACCAAAAATCATTTAGATCGGTTCAGTAGATCCAGAAATACCTATTCCCACGGGAATACTTCATTTTCCGGGATAAACTTTATCCTATGTTACTTCGCTAGGCCCTAGGTATCTCCATTACAAAAATCATTCAAATCGGTCGAATGGTTTAAGCGTGAAAGCATTACACAGGCAGTGTCATTTTTGAGTTACAATATATGCTTATCCCACGGGAACCCTACATAGTGCCGGGATAAAATGATGTTCATGCTACATAATAGGATCTCATTTATGATCGTACCAAAAGTCATATAATTCAACCAAATGGTTTAGGCGTGAAAACGTAAAAAAAAATATAGAGTTTTGTACCGAATCCCACAAGAATACTACATTTTCCGGGATAAAAAGTATTCTATGTTACTTTGGTAGGTCCCAGCTACCTTCATGCCAAAAATCATTCAAATCGGTCAAATGGTTTAGGCGTGAAAGCATAACACAGGTAGTGTTACTTTCGTGTTACAATATATGCTCATCCCACAGGAACCTTACATATTCCCGGGATAAAATTTTGTTCATCTTATTTCATAGGACTTCATTTATGATCATACCAAAAATCATAAAAATCAGTCGAATGGTTTAGACGTGGAAGCGTAAAATAAAAATAGCGTTTTATCCCTAATCCCACGGGAATACATTTTCCGGGATAAAAAGTATCCTATGTTACTTTGGTAGGTCCCAGCTACCTTCATGCCAAAAATCATTCAAATCGGTCAAATGGTTTAGGCGTGAAAGCATAACACAGGTAGTGTTACTTTCGTGTTACAATATATGCTCATCCCACAGGAACCTTACATATTCCCGGGATAAAATATTGTTCATCTTATTTTATAGGACTTCATTTATGATCATACCAAAAATCATAAAAATCAGTCAAATGGTTTAGACGTGGAAGCGTAAAATAAAAATAGCGTTTTATCCCTAATCCCACGGGAATACCACATTTTCCGGGATAAAAAGTATCCTATGTTACTTCGGTGAGCCCCATCTATGTCCATACCAAAAATCATCCAAATCGGTTCAGTACTTTTTACGTTTATTCGTAACAAACATCCAAAAATCCAAAAATACAAATCTTTCCTCTTTATTATAATAGTATAGATAATGCTCCAATATTTAAATTTAAAATAATTACTACTTTGTTATTAAATAAAGAAAGAATGAATATAACTGTGTTACCCTACTAAACCAACACTTCAGTTTTTTATACAGATCCGCATCCGCATCCGCGGATGTGAAAAAAATTGAATCCGTAACATCCCTAGTACAAACTAAAGAGTTACGTAGAAACAGTTATCTATCAAGTTTTCCAGGAAAACGCGTATGTAATATTTTTTCATAACTGTCAATAGAAGTGTTAATTATATTATATACTTAATTTCAAAAGTAATATTAGTGAAAAATAACAGATTTTTTCGAAACTTTAATTGAACCTTTAAAATTTAAATTGCTCTCCTGAAAGCCATCGATTTAGACATGGCACTTTATAGTTATGGACTAGGGATGTTGCGAATATTCGCATCCGCATCCGCATATGCGGAACATTCGCATCGATTTAGACATCCGCATCGGCATTCGCATCCGCATAAATCGCTGCGGAGCTGATGCGGTTGCGGATGTGTAGCAGATCGCGAAAAGAAAGAAAGGGGGAGTGGCGGCGAGGTGCGCGTGTCAGTCTCGAGTGTCGAGTGGGTGACCACACGTGCTGATTGACCAATAGGAAAGCAATAACATTTTATACAAATCAACCAATCGATCAATTTTATACAGTTCCGCATCCGCATCCGCATCCGCGGATGTGAGCCTTTTAAAATTCGCATCCGCATCCGCATCCACGGATGTGAAAAAAATTGAATCCGCAACATCCCTATTATGGACCGTCAATACATATGTCCCACAGGCCTCCTATTCCACTGAGAGAGCTTAGGCCTTAGTCCACCATGCTAGCGTAATGCGGGTTGACGGACTATGGTACTGATTAACTGCAATGATTTAAATAAACATTTGAAGTTTAAAAATCGTTATTCAGAATTTCGTAAGGCAAACTGGGCATATATCAAAACATATAAAGTACTACAACTCTATAGAAATCTTTTAGTGGTAATCATCATCATCATTAGATCATTTACTGTTAATACATATATAGGCTTACAGGTCAACAACTAAGTATGTTTGTACCTTGCATATATGGTATAACATTATTTCTTATTAGAACATTACTAACAGGTTGAAAATTCTTGTCCTTTTCTGCTTGTACTGCAATCTTCTTCATCTTCTTTCTTCATCAACCCATATACGCCCACTGCTGAGCACGGGTCTCCTCTATTATTGAGAGGGTTTAGACCATAGTCCACCACGCTGGCTTAGTGCGGGTTGGCGGACTACACACCTAAGAAATTCCTAAGAACTCTTAGGTGTGCAGGTTTCATCACGATGTTTTCCTTCACCGTTAAAGCAAGTGATAATTCAATGTGAATACACACATAACTTCGAAAAGTCAGAGGTGTGTGCCTGGGGTTCGAACCCGCGACCGCCGAGATTCTCGACCGCGCGCCCAAACCTCGAGGCCATCACTGCTTCACTGCAATATGTCAAAGCATTTACATATTTGCCAACATGCCTACATTAAAATAAACTTGTTTCGTTTATTCATATTGTATGTCAAATTTTCTAAATTATCTGTGGCATAACCTATAATAGCTTACTTATAAAGATTAAAGGATTGTGTCGCAGGTAGGTTTTGGATTATGGCTTATTACGGTTATGCGAAGTTTGAAGTTAAATCATGAAATTTTGTTACATTTTTAGTCATAATTTTTTAAATAAGTAAGTAACAACTGACTAGTTTATAATTATAAAAGAAAAAAATCTAAAAAGTTCCTTATATTTTTTAATTGTTTGTATAATAAAAACTAAAATATTATTTTTTTATCATCATCATCAGCCCATATAACTCTTACTGCAGGGTACGGGTCTCCTCTACCATTGAGAAGGTTTAGGCCTTAGCCCACTTAACTTGCCTAGAGCAGGTTGGCGACTACACACCTTATTTATAAATAAAAGCATTTTTTATACATATTTAGACAACATCCATATCAAATTTATGCCTTTAAAATATTTACTATTAAGATTTTATATAAAAGGGTTTTGTCTAGTCTGACCAAGTGGGGGTTGGCAGACTACATGCCTAAGACATTAGATTCTTTTTTAGGAGTGCAGGTTCTCTCCCAATTAGTTTCTTTCACCACATATGTGATTTTTTTGTTGTGAATACACACAAAACAATAAAAAGGTTTAATTTTTATGAATATATAAGTTATAACCTGTAGCATTGTCTATTACTTCATAAGCTGGCATATTATTGCATTATGGAAGTGTATAAAAAGTATTTCATATCCTACTGACTCCTGAGCAATTACTGAAATCACTTGCAGTACTATGTCTAAATATACATTACAAAGCATTAAACTGTTTTTGTTGCAAAGGCTGAGACCTCACCAGTTAAATAAAACATAAATTAAGTTTTTCCTGAGTTTTCACAATAACAAATGTTATTTTATATTATCTGACAAAGACATTGAGCATGTTTCAGTTTTGATATGTTCTGTCTTCTATAAATAAAATAAACTATTAAATTTGATAATTATAAATTGAATTGAAAGGATTGTTGTCTATTTTTAAAATAAGAAGTTTAAAAATATTCCATGTTTAGATTATGCTTTATTTAGTTCTTTGTAAAGTGTGTAAATATCTAAATATGTACCAGAGTAATATTATCATTTGTGATAATGAAATACATACATTGGTTAATTGTTATTTCATATTTAAATAAAGAGTACCAATAGTTAAGATAAACTTCATTAGTAATAATAATCATAAAAGAGTTTCATGACACAGATCAAATGACTTTAATTTAGTAAAACTGACTTCGCATTACATTCAAGGGGTGTGTTCGGAATGTTTTGCTTCCAATTGGATTGACTCACCGTATTTTCCACATGGGCGACATTCGTGAGTTCCGGCGAGGACGAAGTTGGTATAATAACGCTTTTAAAAGAAAACAATATCACGAAGAATAACACTGGACTAAAAAATTCGACTAAACTGTGTAAATATCGTCGAATTCGCACAGTAAAGTGTTTCCATAGCAATACATTTAGCACAGGACACCTCATTTTTAACGTTTACTTTGTGTGTACACTAATGTTTTTTATTCATTACGCAATCTGTTTATCCACAAATTCTTTAAGTGAATTACATTTGGCATCAACAATTTTAATCTTGTCAAACAACAACTGACGACTGATACAAAGATGAGTTAGTAAGTACTAAGTATAACGTTACGTCGCCTGGGGTCGATGACTTAAGATCGATTGTTTAAGAATCGATTTCTGAAACTATAAATATTGATTATAAATCGATAATACGTAATTTTTTTATGATTTTGTTTAGACCGTTTATGCTTAATCTTATATTTCATGTATGAAAAATATTATAAAATTATAAAATATTATAAAACTAATCTTATGAATGATAATGCGAATATAATATTTCAGAAAAAAATCTGTCGCTTTTTTCTTGCTTATTATAGACATTCAATATTTCAGAATTAAGTATTAAATCACGTTATACTACAATATTATGGTATTCTAGAAATAATTATTTGAAAATTAGAGTTTGAAAATTATGTTATTTGAAAAAGGAGCTCAAATAACAACCCACACCAGAGCATATGAGAATTGCCTTAATATCATTTATGTTCACTTCCAAATAAGTTAATCGCAGATTTCAAAATACCAAATACCATACTAATGTTTTCATTTGTATTTAATATGGGACGCCAGTTCATTCTATTTAGTTCCAAATTTAACTTAAAGAAACAAATCTATTGCATAAACATGAATATAATTATAAAAAAAATAAGTTTGTATTCATAATATGTGTATAGATGTCTGTAAAACAAAAACTTAAGCAAAATAATGTGAAAACTATTTTATTGATAGATAAGGTTTTGTCAAAAAACTTCTTACCCAATTTTAGGTCGATTAATAAAATATTGACGCTAATTGATTTTATAATCGATCTTTTTTGTTATAAATGCAACCCTAGTTCATCGTGTTCCTTTATGTCAGAATTGATAGATGTGTTCAGTGTTGCCATGTAGAGCCTACTTGAATTTTCCCATTTATTACGTGAAATCCTATTAATTTTCATTGCTTAGGGGAAATCCCACAACAACGATACTTTGGTCTTTTTTACATTAAAATAATATCTTAAACAAAAGATTTAAATACAGCGTAAATTCAAACTTCTTCATTGAAGCGGTGATGGCTTCGAGGTTTGGGCGTACGGTCGAAAATCTCGGCGGTCGCGGGCTCGAACCCCAGGCACACACCTCTGACTTTTTGAAATTATGTAGGTATTCACAATGAATTATAACTTGCTTTAACGGCGAAGGAAAAACATCGCGAGGAAACCTACTCACCTAAAAGTTCTTAGGAATATCTTAGGTATGTAGTCCGCCAACCCGCACTAGGCCAGCGTGGTAGACTAAGGCCTAAACCCTATAAATGGTAGAGGAGGCGTGCCCAGCAGTGGGAAGTATATCGGCTGATGAGTGAGTAAAAAAATTATCAGTCTGGCCGTAATTTATAATAAATTTGCGAGTCAGTGCCACCACATTTACACCTCTACAATATCTCCTCTAGCAAAACCATTGCTTTAATTTCCACAAAATATACGTAAGCGCATAAATTGAGTACGAATTTTGAACGTTTGTACTTTGGGTAGAATCAGTCTCGAAGTTGTCTATTATTTGCGATTCCCCGAATACCAAATCTAGAAATGTTGGCATCACTGATAAGATTTAAAGATAGACGATAAATTACTACCGTATTTTTTTATTACCTCAGAAGCGTACGGTGTCCTCAATGATTGAGAGCAGGGCCTGACGAGTCAAGTTCTCAGCGCAGATTTCAATGCGACTGAAACATTTCTTGTTTTTCTTTATTAAGAATATAGTAAGAAAAGTTATCCCAAACTTTATCAGGAAATGAAAACATCGAAAATTAACTTCATCGCTACTCCTTTAGGTTTTTACCTCACATATTACTTTTATTACTGTTCGTATGTTATTAGTTCACGTTTCGTGAGCTTTAACTTCCGTAAATTATGTATAATATGCTAAGTACTTTCTTCGCTCTCCCTTTTTACGGTTTCGTTGGAAGCTCTTCTGATACCCTACTTAGATAATTGTCACTGTCGACGACGTCCACTGATTTTATGATGATTCGCACTCTTTTTCATTTAATTTTCCAGGCTCAGTTTTTATTAACGTTACTTTGCCATTAAAATATAATAATACTACTGTTTTCATTCAACATTAAATTGAGTACAGTGATAGAAACCGAGGTGTTTCGATATAAATACTTGTGTGTAATGAAAAGTTCATTGCCTTTCATATCAAACCAAGCGACATGGATCGTGGTTAGGTCGAAATAGTATCTCCAAAACTACATCAGTACTATGTGTGAGAGAAAGATTTACTGCCAAAAATACGCGTAAACATTGCCAAGGACACTTCATCCGGTTACTTCAGATCAATAGTTGGCAAACTGCCAACGACTACTGTTATGGGAAAAATGCGCGCTATATCTCTTACAAAATCCCATGGTAATTACATAATTTCACGATTGTATACTTGAAGGCAGGCAGAGGTGAATTTTTACATCCAGCTTAAGTTTCAATCAATCTGATATTATTGATAGTTTAAATGGCTGTTACCCATATTTTTATACTACTTGCTGCAAATAACTAAAACTCGATCGATCGTACCAGCTCATTAAATATCTATCAAAAACCCGAGCTATGGGAATAGAAAATATAAGAAAAGATCGAAATGGATATAAGAAAAGATCTAACAACGGAGTTGCACTTGGAATATATCAACGAACAGACAGTTTTAGGTTTATTTACCTGATCACAATGATCTATTATGATTAAATATTTGTAAACCTGTGTTATTGTAAGTGTTCCAATATAAAAACTGTATTTAGGTTAAGCATAAAAAACAATAAGATTTTTTTTTATTTTTACATGCGTGTTTGTACCACTAGTTACGTTACTTACGCTTGTATCTCCGAAGTGGTAGGCAGAAGGATTATTTTGGCTCCTACATTTCGCCAATTGATTTTTAACTCTCACACAATAAGCAAGCCAATTCACACAATTGCCGACTCTATGCTACTAGGAGAAATTTACTAAACACAAACAATTTTGGGACTTATACATCGAATGATAGAAATTTAAGCCGGGGTGCAACGATACAAACAAATTAAAATGAGGAAAGGGTGGTATGGATGTATACATATGTGGAAGGTAAAAGAGGTGTGTAATAATATCGAGGAAGTTAAGAGTAGCGGAGTAGTATAAATGGTAAAGGCAAAGGCTGGATAGTAGTAAGGGTTAGAGTGAAACAGTTAAAAAAGCGGTACATACTGGGTATAAAAATTAAAAAACCTTTTTCCCATTTTGTAATCAAAGGGAATTCCGTATTAGTAATGATAAAAATATTAGTGTATACTATTTAGTATTGAGAAGGTTTAGGTCTGGTGGATTATACGTATCTGAGATTTTTTTGTGCCAGATTTACGTACAATGTTTTCTCAAAGATACAAAATACATATTATTAAGTATGTTGTCCGCCAACCTCCACTTGGCCTGGATAAATCTTAATGGTTATAAAAAAGCTCTTCTCAGCAGTGGGACGTATATGGTTTAATCGTGGTGGTTATTTCTATTGGGTGTAAACGAAATGTATTTTTCATTAAGATTGGCTCGACTCACCGTTTGTTCGACATGGGGGTCCCTTGTAGGTGTCTGCGAGGACGACATTGATGTAGACGAAATTTTAATAGAGAAAAATATCACTAAGAGCAACACTGGACTAGAATACTCTACAAAACTGTGTATATATCGTCGCATTCGCAAAGTAAAATGTTTCCATAGTAATACTCTTAACACGAACCAATTCATTTTTACTTTTTATATGCGTACACAGTCTAGTTTTGTTATAATGAAATTGTAGTCATTCACATAAAAATATCAAATGGCAAGCAATGACGAAGACGGAGCGGAGCCTGGAAGTTAAATGTTACCGGGAAATTTCTGCCAGGGTTCGGGACTTGTTAACGGTATTTGAAGAACCGATTCTCCCGCCTAATCAATCGATTATTAATCGATATCACATAATATTTCAAATATGGAATCAATCTACAATTGTGAAATATGTGTCTTCAAAAATTTAAAGAATATGTGTGCAGTTATACATGTAGCGTTTAATATAAAATGAAAATCGAAGTTCATTTTTAAATCTTTAACATTAAGGCGCTTTAGACGACAAGGCAAGATAAGCTCATAAAGAGTAGTAAGATTGAACACATACGCTTGACGTCGTAATATAAACTAAGTGCTGGAGAAAACGTGCTTAGCAGGATTAAATATTTGTGGAGGTACCAATAGTGGACCGCAATCAGTATGTTGAGACACAAATTCAAATAATTTTAAGAATCAATGTTTTTCCTGTTGCAACGCACATCCTCAGTTTTTGACAGATATGATCAGTGTTGCCATATAACTGTCTTCCGTTCTCCGAAATCTTACTTAAATCGTTATTAGGGTGTATACAAATTTTCTTTCAACGTGTTTTTTTATTTAAATAATTCTTTAATGACGATTTGTAATGTATCAAGTATTTGACATCTTTTTAACTTCTCGGAGACAAAAAAAAGAAATATAAAAGTCTTCCTTTGTTATTGACACACCGTGTACCTGGTCTGGTATACGCTTAGAGAAAGGCGACCAAACGTTATGTTTAAAACTTCGACCATGTACTTTCAATACCAACTGAAATAATTTCTCTGGCAATAAGTGATTAGTGGTGATAGTGATTTAGGGTGATAGGTAATTTATTTATAATACTGAGGTTTCAATTTCATTAATAACGAATTTATTGATAAAAGAAGCCTAAATGAATATTATAGTACTGATAATTTTAATTTATCATCAAAGAATTCACAGATTTTAAATATAATACCAACCTCGTGTTTGCGAATCAAATTCTGCTTTTTTGTCACATTGCCAATCAAATGATGTAAAGTGGAGTTTTAAAAATCGAATCAAGGGTTGAAATATATGTTTATTTATAATCCAAAAAGGATCTATAATCGTGGTCTATGGGTATGTGTGAGTCGGTGTCGCACCCCGACACAGGAGATATCATGCAAGCTTGTTCACAGCGCAACTTCTCTTTGTAATTGTTTTGGTTTCCGCCGCATCCGGTGTACAGGAACTCACGACATTGGTTGTCGAAAGGACTGTAGCCCCACCTACGTAACATATCGCACGCTTAATAATATAGTGACCTAATTCAAAAAGCCGAGTCTAAGGTAAGTAAATGGGAAAAAAATGTTACTTCGTCAAATACATTTTATAGAAAATATAAAAAAATCGTTATGTTTAAAAAATATGTATACTAACTAGTTACATAACATACATTACGATTTTATTTTTTAATCCGACTATATTTAATCACAAAGTGAATGAAGGTGAAAATACAAAATTTTGAATTAGGTCACTATATTTTTAAGCGTGCGATATACAGCCTTATTTATTTATTATTTTATTTAGTTTCTACACAACATACAATAGTCATAATATTTTGAATAACGGCGGTCTCCAAGTTTTATTAATCAGTCTACAACTAAGTACATAATATGAAACTTTTACAATTGGATATGGGAAAATGTCTCGAAGAGACATTTCTGTGTTACCCACAATTACCTTTCCTCAACTAGAAATTTGTCGTAATGCGGAGTGGGCCTCTAGTTATCACAAAATTATTGCAGTTTAAAAAGATTATTTGGCAATAAATGTATTGATAAAAATGAATTAATGAAAAAAAGTGGATGCCCCGTTCTAACCTGGTTAATTTTTCACTGCAATTTCCCGGCTCAGGAAATTGCAAACAGTATTCTGGTAACCCAATGTTTTTGGGAATGTACGACCAAGGTGGAGGATCGTCGCCTCCTTCTGAAGGTCCCAAGTCTGTTGAATAAAATGCGAAAAAATTATTGTGTGAATTTCTTAGGTGTGCAATCCGTCAACTCAGACAAGGCCAGTGTGGTGGACTGACATCTAAATCCTCTCAATGGTAGAGAACCCGTGGCTAGCAATAGGACTTATATGGGCTCATAAATGCATATTTTCACTCACTTTTCCACGCTTCAGGCCAACCTCCACGTTTCTTCTTCAATTTCTCGATTTCTTTCTGGCGTTCCTCTGGTGTCATGTGTTCGTAAGCTATCGTTTCATTGTAGTATTCATCGAGCCACATTTTCCATCGTTTTTCTGTGTCGGGCGACGGCGTCCAACCACCGAAGTCATGTTTAGGATCTATATTGATGCCATGAACGTTTCGGATCTTTTCTGTGCGTTTGACCTTTTGTGTCGTCGTGATTGTTTTTTTTGGGCCTTGTGAAGAAGAAAATGCCATTCAGCATATACGTGTACATATAGGAGTATTCAGACCGTGATCGAAAACTATGGCAAGTATTAGCTAAGGTAGAAACAGCTACAAACCCACTGACGTCAGAGAAAATCCCGCCGAAAAATAAAAAAAAAACGTTTTCCCAATTACCTCACATTTTTGACAGCCCCCGTGGCGCAGTTGGCTAGACACCAGCTTGCGAAACGAGAGGCCGCGGGTTCGATCCCCGCACCGAGACAAATGTTTGTGTGAACCACAAATATTTGTTTCGGGTCTGGGTGTTTGTGAGACCGAAAAGTATCTAGTAGTTTCTGATACCCACGACACAAGACTCGTATCTTAAAGTGGGGTCAGGACTATGTGTGTGACTGTTGGGTGTATTTATTTATTTTATTTTTTGTTGGATTTTCTCATAATATCACGGTGTTTTTAATCACCATACATATTGCTTGTCTTAGTTTTCTATCACAACCTTAACACGTCTTTTATATAGTATTAGTAGTTTTAGTATATATTAAAAGGCTAAAATGCGTTCTGTGGTTGAAAGATCACTAGTAATTGAAGGTAAATGAGAATTCAAAACGTAGACTTTCTGTTTTTAACCTATGATTTCACTGTTATTTTATTTTTTCATGAAAAGTGTAAAACACTTATCATCAGGCATCTAGATCATTCGGTCTTTTGCCTCATTTTTCCTTAAAAAAAAACCTGTCCTCTGAAGTCTTAGCCATTAAGCGATAAGGCCTTATCTGTCAAGTTGGCATTCCAAGATTCTATGTAGGATTTCTAAATACTGCGTAATCCTCTTATAATATTCATTAATAAAATATATATTGATAACTAGATGGCCAAGTATTTTTTGTTTGCTTATCTAAATAATAAATAAATATTTTACTAGGTGCATTATATGAGCCCCATCCAAAACATGAAAGAACTTGAGTAGTGAATAACAATATTAGAAATATTTTTATCCACATAAGCGCTGCTCCGTTCATTTTTATCCTTTCTGAAAAAATAAAAAAAAGAAAGGTAGAAATCTCTTATGGCACCAATACTTAAACAAAATAAATAAATACACTCAACAGTCACACACATAGTTCTGACCCCACATTATGATGCGAGTCTTGTGTCATGGGTATTAGAATCTACGAGAGACTTTTCGGTCTCACAAACACCCAGACCCGAAACAAATATTTATGGAACACACAAACTGGATCAACTGCGCCATAGGGTCGTCAAATACAGTCAATACTTAGATCTGCTGAAGCCGTTATCTTTTGATTAATGCATTCATGTCTCGACCAATTAGGCTTCATCAGACAATTATATGCGCTAAGGTCGTTGCTTCTTCTTCCGAAGGTTGAAATTCTTGTTATTTCATTTTGCGGCAGGTGGTTAGCGCAACCGGTTTTTTTGGTGTTCCAGTTTAAACAAAACTGGACTGAATAAATTGGTTATGCAATTCTCTTGTAATTAAAAGGTGATTAGGCCCGCGTAGTAGACTAAGGCCAACCCCTCTCAGTTGTAGAGTTCACTCGTGCGCAGCAGTAAGACATAGTATATGGGCTATAATAGTGAAAAGTAGATATAAAAATATTTTTGCCAAAAACAACTTACATTTAAGAAAAGAGTGTACTGTAAGTCCTTCTCGATTCTTTAAGAGCTTAATTAAAACAAGTCTATCATCAGTATGTTTCATTTGAATGCGATTTTCAATCAGTAAGTGTGACTGTTAATTAGTATTTGCTTAATTAAATTTTGTTTCAATTTTTTCACGATGACCTTTTCAAGGTTGGAGTTATGGCGTATTTATTTTTACCTACTTGAAAGAGTTTCAGATCCATCCGAGGTATAATTTAAGTTAGTCATATTAGACTTATTAGAGATGTTGCAAGAAGTAGAATTTCTAGAAAAAAAATAAAAATAAAATGTAGGTAGTACCATTTCATTATCCAAAAAACCTTTTCAAAGAATAACCAATGAAATAAAGCAGCCTTTTCCCAGCCTCGTTCACTCAAATATTTTCGTCAGTTCTAGATTCAACTATTTATAACACAAGAAACAAATCTATTCAGTTCATATTACAAAATAAATAATAAAGCTCAAGTTCTATCGATATTAATTAAGATGTATTAAATAAATAATATTATTTGTGATAATTGAATAAGTAGATCATAAATTATATTAATCCTCTTCTTCTCCGCCCTCCTCGTCTTCGTCCTCTTTATGTTCTTCGGCCGCAACCGGCTAGAGAAAATAAAAAAAAAAATATTTCAAACATTTAGTTACACCTAAAATTAAGTCTATAGGAGGTACTGTTAATTACATAAATACAAAACGCAGTCGATAAGACAAGATATTGAGATCTATTACAGGCAACCAAGGATGGAGATGTAGGAATCTTATTTTAAATATGTTAATAATAACTATACCAAGAAAAAATGCTAAAGTTTAGAAAAAAAATTACATTCATTAATATAAAAGAACAGAAAAAAATACATACCTCTGCCTCTTTTTCAGTTTCTTGCTCCGCTTCCTAAAAACAGAATAGTCATAATTGAATTAAATTATTTAAAAACTGTATCAGAAAAGTGAAACATTAATCTGACTATCTTGTAAATAAAAATACCTTACAAGAAGTAAGGAAGAAACGTAAATTAAATAACTTGTGCGTTATTTTTATTTTATATGTTGAAATTAGTGGCAAATGCTTTAATCAATTTCCAAGCAGCAAATTTGTTTTGCAATCGCTTCCTAGATTTATTTTAGAAATTACACATCTTTGGATAGAGATAATGGGAAAATTAAATAAATACACCCAACATACAAAGTTCATTCAAAAACTATTCTGACCTCATACTTATGCGAGGTAAGAGTCTACGAGGTTACAGAAACTAAGAGACTTTTCGTTCTCACAAACAACCAGAGCCAAAACCAATATTTTTGGATCACCCAGACATTTTCGTGCGGCGATAAAACCCGTCATTTCACAAGCTAGTTTTAAAATTATGGCTGACCTAAATTCAGAAAACAGATATAAGCTATAAAGAAATTCCTCAATACATACAACCATCTCCACTTCTTCAATGCTCTCCTCCTCAATGTATTCGTCGCCGTAGCCAACGGGGAATAGTGCCAGGCAGTCTCTTTCGCCTGAGTCCAGGTCGGCGCTGATGTAGCACGGGTTGAGCCCGGCCAGCTGCAGGAGGGCCAGGCTCCGTCTCCGAGACACCATCAGGGCCAGCCTGTCTTTACTGGGGGAGCATTTACACCAGTGCTTAACCACTGACTAGAATGAATCGAGATTTAAGGTGCAATTGGAAGGCCATGAAAAGTGCTTTTGACCTCTGTAGGGGCGTGGCATCTGAAGATGTGCTTGAAAATCGGTAATTGGTTACCCTTTTGACGAGCCTTTATAGCGATCCTGTTGAAACATGTACATACGGAAATTGAGATGATGATTCATTCCTTAAATTTTAATCTGTGTCAAATTTTATGGACTTAACGAAGGAGGCGGAAAGATGTTATGTTGCTATATTTGTCCCATATTGAATTTGTTGTCTATCGGAACTTAATAAGTGAAACAGACTGGTTGATTCTCTCTATCACATTTTCATTATCAAATTACGTCTAAATTATGATCTAAACCAGTGGTCGGCAACCTTTTGGCTTGCAAGGGCCAAAAAGTGGCAAAATATATAAAGGCGGGCCGCACTTGTGATATTGACCCCGGATTCGTAAAAATATAGTAAACTTACTGCTTCCGCATCCTTTCCATCTTATCGTACTGTTTGATTGTGTACGCGATGTGTTCTGCTGAGAAAGGATCGTCGCCCACAAACACACCCAACTGGAAATACGCAAACTTGTTTAAATAACAAGTACATAAGGAATTTTCGACCATAAAATTATATTTTTTTTTGTACACAAGTATCGCCTCTTTGATTTCAGATGTTAGGCTTTATGAAAGCTGTTAATTAGACCGACTGTAGCGTCTTAGCAATATTAATAATAAATTGTAAGGTAAGCGTGAAAATAAATTATTATATAAGCGCTGTTCCCCACTCAAACCGGTTCATTACTACGCCGGACATCGGACCGAGTGGACGAGCCAGACGCTCTTGAGAGTAAGAATTTGTAGTTTTATTTATACAAACCAAACCTGAAACATCAGGATATTACACCGACACCAGGACAATATTTTCGTTTCTGTTATTTTATATGGTTTTGGAACAATTCAAGAATTTACGATTACGTATTCAAATAGTGATTGAAAACTAAGGTAGGCAATACTTTGTTGGTTGCGAACCCATTGGCGTTAAAAAACAATCCCGACAAACAAAAGAGGTCCATGTTCAACATTAGACGTTTAATGGCTTATAATGACTGTGATATGTATGAATATTCATTACCGCAAGTATTTCATCGGCGTACTGCGCCATGATTTCCTTGACTTCGTGTCTCTTGTCGATGTTAAACATCACCAGCACGTGGGGCGGGAGATGCTCCGACTCAATTTTCGTGAACTCTAGCACCATCTGGAAAGTACGATCTTTGGGATAATACTCCAATAATGGTGAGCAGTGATGGCCTCGAGGTTTGGGCGCGCGGTCGAGAATCTCGACGGTCGCGGGTTCGAACCCCAGGCACACCTCTGACTTTTTGAAGTGATGCGTGTATACACATTGAATTATTACTTGCTTTAACGGTGAAGGAAACATCGTGAGGAAACCTGCACATCTAAAAAGTTGTTAGGAACATCTTAGGTGTGTAGTCCGCCAACCCGCACTAGGCCAGCGTGGTGGACTATGGCCTAAAACCCTCTCAATGGTAGAGGAGAACCGTGCTCAGCAGTGGGGCGTGTATGGGTTGATGAGAGAGACTCCAATAATGGTGGTGGGCAGTGTGGTGGTAGTCTCTATGGAAGCAGCTACGATTGTCATTCACTAATTGATACCATCATTTGTTGATCAATATCGTCTTTTATTTTCATCTTAGGAGCACTCATCTATACAAATATTATAAAGCTGAAGGGTCGGTATGCTTGCTTGAACACGGTTATGTACCTACTACTGGGGTGTAAGCTACTTGTATTTGAGAATTTCTACCAGTGTTAGACAGCTCGTTTATCGAGTGATAAAAACGGGGAAATTATTAATTTTCAAGTCTAAAGTATCGCATACGGAGCTGCGGGCAACAGCTAGTAACTTACACAAGGATACATATTTATTAAAACATTTATAGGTCATATATTTGTACATGAGAAAATAAAAGACGCAATACAGATTGTCTGAGACAGCGCGTTAATGTATGTTTTCATCACATGTACCAAGGACATGAAGTTCAAGTTTATTCTACATACCTTGGGATAGAAGTGAGCGAGTCCATTCGCCTTGGCCAGATCGTTGGGAGGCGAGTAGAGTCCCGGCACAAACAGTCCTCCGGGAGGGATGTAGTCCTCTCCCTCCACTGATACGTCAGAGTGGAACTCCTCTTCCTCTAGCACTTTCTCTTCTTCAACTATTTCCGGCTAAGAAATAAGGAATTACAGTTATTAAAATGACCTCTTAGTGCGGAAGATCAGTTTACAGTTTTTTTCTATTACTCCGTAATCAGTACCTGCAATAAGGATTGTAATTATACATATACATACATATGTGAAAAACTAAAACCCCTGTCTGTATGAATGTTCACAACTAAAACTACTGGCTTTATTTTAATGTGATTTTCACCAAAAGGTTTACTGACGTGAAATATTGAGACGGGTATTTTGTTAAATTAATCTATCGTCATAAAATCCCGTATGGTTTAATTCAACGTTGAAGTACCTCTTCAGTAGCAGCTTCAGTTTCTTCTTCCTCTTGCTCCTCCTCCTCAGCCTCCTCGCCCTCGACTGGCTCCGGCTCGGCTGGTAACTGCCAACAGAAAATAACATTGCTGATGGCTTTGGGTTTAAAAAATGCGGTCGAAAATTTCGGCGGTCGCAGGTTGAGTTATATGTTTATTCAAAACATTGTGAGGAAATCTGCAGACCTTAAAAGTATTAAGGTATTACTAAAATGTGTACTTCGACAAGTTGGACTAGGCCAGCGTTGTGGACTAAGGCCTTAAACCTTTTCAATAATAAAGGAGGCCCGTGCCCAGCAATGGGTATCTGGGTTGATGATGATAATTATGTACACGTACGCCAGCTTGGATCCTAGCCATTCTCTCCTCTTCCTGACGTTGTTTCTCTAGTCGTTGTCTTTCTTCTTCAGCTTCTCGAGCCAAGCGAGCCTGTTCCGCCGCCAGTCGCTCCATATCTTCTCTTTCTTCACGCTACAATGCAAAGATCCAAGTAAATAATGCCATATAGTCAATAGAAGGATGACCTTTGTCATTTAACAACTATCAATTTCTGACACAGGAAAAAGGGAGAAAATACAAAAGGAAAGTAGAAAGATATCTCGAAATCGGGTGTCTTAGCTGTATTTAATGTTAATAGGAATGAAGAGTAGTTTTTTTAAAGACAATAATGTCATCCGCCCTGTGCGTTTCTGCCATGACTTACCAAGGCAGAATGATGGACTCAGGCCTATATAAGGGATAAGGATCAAGGCGCATATGAGCTGATGATGATAAATGTTACACTCATAAATTCCTACTATATATGATTTAATAAAAGACAAGTTTTCGTTTCGTTTCTGGGTGTTTGTGAGAGTGAAAAATCTCTCGTAGTTTCTGATATCCACGACACGGGACTTATTACTGTGAAGTTAGCACTATTTATGAGACTATTGATTGTATTTGACTGACAAGCTTCTGCATCTTGGCTTCGTATCTCTCTCGGCGCACTTCCCGTACTGACTTGCTGATGGTGGCGTATCGTTCGAAGGCGGGCACGGGCGGCACCTGTTTCTCTGGAGGAACGTCCTCTTTGGGAACAGGGATCTCTTCGTACAAGGCGTGACGTAACAGTTCTAAACAGAAGACAGAACAAGTGTATTAGAGTAGACTTGCAAAATCTTTTATTGCTCAGTATACCTTAATGAAAAATATTTTGCCGTCCGCGTGTTTCGTCTACCCTGGTCTTCAGGATCTCTTTAATGAAGTGTGTATCAACAAGATGCTATAAGTATGAAGTTTAAGAAATAATAGTTCCTCGCCATTTGATGCTGAGTTTGCCACTTTGCCATGATAAAAAAAACTTAACGTAATCCCATTGCTTTATAAGTAGAAAAAAAACGAAAGTGATTCTCAAAGAACGAAAGACTTAACTTACTTTTCACGTAATCGAATGGTAGTGGTACCATCTGATAAATCAGTTGCTAAGCTGTAAACTACAGTAGTATTATTTAATACTGCAGACTTTACAACTTACTGACGAAGTCCCGGTTGTCTGTGTCAAACATCTTGAACAGAACGACAAGCACTTCCCCACTGAGCAGCGCGTGGAGACAGGCCTCGTTGGGGTCGATGTCACTCATATACAGCGCCTCTTTTGCATCCTCCTCAGTCAGCTGGAAGGTTTCCTTGGCCCCCACTTGTATGTCTAAACAGAATACGGATAATCATGGGGGTGATACGCAAAAAGCTCAACTACGGGCATTGATATCTAGTTAATCCTGCCGTTTAAAAGCGCGAAATGCGATTGGTCAGTTACGTTGCCATAGCTTATAAGTAAGGGTGTTGTTTCAATAGTCACACTTTTAGCACTCTATTGGCATTTTATGATACCATTTTAATTATACAGGACTATACTAGTATACTCCATATTTTTTCCCTCTGTATTTTGTTATAAGTGGAATTTAATCCAAAAGTTAATATATCACGATCATTATTTAGACTTTAGGGGGTTGAGGGTTTAGTCCACTACGCTGGCTTAGTGCAGGATGGTGAAAAAGGCCGGTACCGAGTAGTGAATCGTATAGGCGCTGACGATGATTCAATGTTTAAGAGAATATTCATTGCATAGGGAAGGTTTACAAGTTTACCAGTAACACAACAGACCAGACACAAGTCATTCACGAATAAAAAAGGATACTAACTGATCATATCCCACTTCTCGTACAGATCGTAGTGCGCCTGGTGGCAGTGCGGCCAGAACATGATGTAGTTCATCCGCTTGATGTGTCGAGCCATGCGCTCGTTCACCCGCTTCTTGCGCGCCGCCAGCGTCAGCACTCGCAGCCTCTCGGTTGCTTCACGATGCTCCTCTTCTAGTTTCAGATCTAGCTCTATTTTTTTCTAGAGAAAATATAATATCATCATCATCATCACCACTACGTTAGCACACGTTATGTCTAGTTTCTAATTTATTTGGGGTCATCATCAATCATCAGCTTCGTTGTTCGGCGTCATTACTGTGCGTTTCGTTGTTGATCCTGGTGCACAGGAGCTACAATGGCGGGTATGTGGTGGGATAGGGACGAAAATATATTGGATCAGTACATTTTCATCTGTTTGTCAAAACGATTCTGCTTAATCAAGATTTAAGGCAGTAAGATTATTACTCCAAATTTTAAAAGGCAAGCTAGACTTCTATGGAAGTACCGCCACTGGATTTATAAAGAGTATTTTAAACTTGAAGATGAAACTTCATACCGCACCCAATAATCTTTTTCGTCAACACTAACCTTTTCCTCCGGTAGCATGTCGCTGATCTCCAGCTTGGGTCTCACCACGCCGGTGTCAATTTCCTTCTGAGTTAATCCGAGTTCCTCCTCTATTATGCGACATAGTTCAATTCCGTTCGCCCCGAACATGGCGCGGGTCAACTTGCCTTTCTATTTAAGGAATATTTAAACCACATGTAAAACAAATGACGTTATACAAATATTGAAACTACCGTCCATTTCATCATTCATCATTCAATTATTTGTTATCCACCAATTCAACCACCTCAGTGATAGTATAATTTGGCGGGTATTAAGTCAGCAAGTGAAGTGTTATTGTGTTTCACATTAGAACATTACCTATGTGCCCCAAAAGTGATATCTAATAACTTCGGCTAGTAAAACATGATAATTGAAATACAATAATTGGCGGTACGTGAAGGTAGAATTTCTCTCTTACTTACTAAACTTTTGCTTGTGTTTTCTTTTTAGAAACAAAGTTGCCGATCACGTAAATGAGAAATTATGATCATCATACCATTATTCGTATGTTTTTACCACAGTAGGGATCTAAACTAATGTTAAATTAATTTTAAAGATTATCAGCAAGTCATGACAATATATGATTATAATATTTACAAATATAAAGAGGAAGACGGGCTCGCTTTTATTTTTAAATCTTGATAAAGCAGTGACGTTGTCAGCCGCGGCCTGTAACAAGGTGTAATGTAAAAGATGTATAATGGAAATATAACCTTATTTATATTGAAAATAATATCTAGGCATATCCGCTAACCCGCACTAGGTCAACTTTGTGGACTAAGGACTAAACCCTATCAGTTGTAGAGGGCAGTGCCCAGATGTGGAGCATATATAGATTATAGGCCTATCATGATTGAGAGGTGTACCGTGTAAGACCTTAGTTCACCGCACTTACTAAGTGCATGGTGGTTGATTTCAACGTAGAAGTTCTTTTTGGAGAACAGGTTTTCTTTCTTTCTAGTATTTATGTATTAAGGTGCAGTCCTTCTCAATCGTAAGGGAGATCTGTGGTCAATTTAGGATATGTGCTGATTGCAAGTCATTCAATGTTTAGTTTCACAATTACCTTTGCCATTGCAATGCGGTCTTGGCCTATTTCCATCTTGCCCTTCCTGATAGCATTCCCGGTGGCCAAGCATGGTCCGCAGAACTCGGAATATACTTCCAAACCTACCATACATTTTATAAATATTATTTACGTTTCACTACTGGGCACAGGCCTCTTCTACCATGGAGACGGATAAGGCTTTAATCCACCACGCTGGCCTAGTGCCGGTTGGCGGAATACACACCTAAGAAATTCCTAATTTTAGGTGTGTAGGTTTCATGTTTTACTTTACCCCTAGTGTTAAGTCATTGAGAATAAACACATCACTTCGAAAAGTCAGAGGTGTCTGGAGTTTGAGCCCGCGACCGCCGAGATTCTCGATCGCGCGCCTAAATCTCGAGGCCAACACTGCTCTTCAGTAGTATTACAAAATTATTGTTTCAAAATTGTCATCATCATCTACAGCCCTTTCTCATCCCACTGCTGAGAATATGCCTCTCTTCTGGCATGCCATCCTCTCTATCCTGGGTCTGTTGCATCCAAGATCTGGATACTTACAATACCATTTAAATATAATTTAATACCTGATAGGTGTATGTGTTTGGTACCGCAAATAGCATTGTAATACTTACATATCAAATGATTTTCATGGGTTATGAGATAGTTCTCAAAAGCTTCGTCACTATCGATGTTATCTTGAATAGAAACCTGTCCTTTGCGCGCCATGATTACAGATTTTTATAACGACACTGACAAACTTGACAGAAGAATGAAACGTATTAAATTCGGACAAGTACAGAAGGGTAAAACCTGTTTTCTATACTAAGTGATATCAATATGGCAAAGAGATTGTTTATACATCTTCTTCATCAACCCATATACGCCCACTGCTGAGCACGGGTCTCCTCTACCATTGAGAGGGTTTAGGCCATAGTCCACCACGCTGGCCTAGTGCGGGTTGGCGGACTACACACCTAAGAAATTCCTAAGAACTCTTAGGTGTGCAGGTTTTATCACGATGTTTTCCTTCACCGTTAAAGCAAGTGATAATTCAATGTGAATACACACATAACTTCGAAAAGTCAGAGGTGTGTGCCTGGGGTTCGAACCCGCGACCGTCGAGATTCTCGACCGCGCGCCCAAACCTCGAGGCCATCATTGCTTAACTTACTGTTTATACATGCATAATATGTATTACAAGAACAGGTAGAAAGGTGTATTTCTGCGCTCTTGTATTGCTATTTGCTTTTTTAACATCTCACATAGTTGAAGGCGGGCCTTTTGCCGCTTTTTTTTTACCAATACAATTTTTTTTATGGTTTCAGTAGTAAAAAAGCCAAAATCAAGAGTTTTATTGTCAAAAATCACATAAAACATGTCATATATGTACAATAAAACTTAACTTAAATAGATCAAAATCAATAAATGCATTGGAATGCTTTCTGAGTTTGCGATTTTCGATTGGTGTGATTCAAACATGGGTACATTATTTTTGATTCGAGCACACACATATACATGTATATATGGTATGAAATATCCATCTGTTTATTAAGCAGGTGAAATTATATGAAAATACTCAATTGACAAACAGAAAATCATGACATGCTTACATAAAAGTCTTGTGTAATTATCAGGAACTACTAAAGCTTCAGATTACAAGGCAATTTATGAAAGTGAAAAAGACTCTCTCATTCTGAGAATCAAAACCCGTAACCTTGATTCCCGTTTAAATTGAATATTTTTAAATTTGTAAATTTGTAATATGTAAATTAAAAAATCCGTCACCAAGCCATCAATGGTAGTTTTCCATTTTTAAATACAAATAATATTTTTTATCACAAACCAATATTTATCGAAGAACAGACATTCTTAGCCCAATATAAATAAATTAATATACTTATTATAGCCTGATTAATAAAAATTTTATAAAATATTTCGTCCAAGACGACGGTTTAATGTATTTACAACGATTTACTACGTTTATTTATATTTAAAATATTTCAGAGTTAATGCATCATAAATAATAATGTCTTTTTGTACGCCATTATGGAATATTTTCACTAAGAAACCACTTTAAATTAATTGAATTTTAAAAACATTACCAGACTACAAGTTTTTACAAACAAATTTATCTGTTAAAGTCTTTATAAATTAATATAAAATCATTAGTAAGTCTGAACCAGCAGATGTTATTAAAAAGGGCAATCATAGTTATTATCATTGTGCGATATTGCAATCATTCATTCGCCATTCACTTTTACTCACTCATTCATTCATTTACATAAGTTTTCCTATTTACTTTAATAAATAGTAGTTTTTCGTGACCTTTCACCGTAATATTTATACATTTTGATATTTTATAGCAAAATAATCTTTCACATTTTAAGATTACATCTGTATTTAATTAATTTATAATAATAATAATAATAATATAACTCTTTATTTTACAGCACCATAAACATAAAGTAACAATAACACAAAACAAATGACAGATTAGGCACATAAAAAATTGGCGGCCTTATCGCTAATAGCGATCTCTACCAGGCAACCAGGTAGGGAGAGGAATACAAGTAATAGATGGGCGGTGCTTACAAATGAAATAGAGAAAATAAAGATTATTTTACAAAAGACTCATAAGTGCTTTGGACAACACATATACATAAACATTATATATACATATATATTTATACATACATACATACATATAAATAAACATACATACATATAAATACACAAACTTACAAATATACAAGTATAGAAAGAAAAATATATAAGGATTTATTTGTCTATGGAAAGGTAATGAGCTTTAACCCTTCGTTTAAAAGTAACCAGCGAAGGCGATTGCTTTATATTTAGCGGAAGAGCGTTCCATAGCCGCACTCCCTGGACAGCAAAGGAGTGGTCATAAAAACTGGTGCTGTGTGCTGGGTACTTCAACATTAGATTCTCTGATGACCTAAGAGAATGAGAATTTGCAGTGTGTAGGAAACTAAAGCGTTCCTGAAGGTAGCGCGGTGACGAAGGATTGAACAGTATACTGTAGAGGAGAGATAATATGTGAACATCCCGGCGATGCCGTATAGGAAGCCACTTGAGCTTAATGCGATATTCGGAGACATGGTCATATTTGCGTAACCCAAATATAAACCTTATACAGAAATTTTGAAGACGCTCAAGCTTATTCAGCTGGGCCTCGGTTAAGTCAAGATAGCTGATGTCAGCATAGTCAAGAATAGGGAGTAAGAGAGACTGTGCAAGCGCAATTTTAGTGGCAGTCGGCAGAAAGTTACGTAGCCTGCGCAAGGATCCCGCTGACGCAAACAATTTACGATTGACTGCCACCAGTTGAGGTCCCCACGACAAAGTCCGATCAATATGAATACCGAGGTTTTTTACTGTGTCACTAAATGGGATGTTTACCCCATCTAGCAACACAGGCGGCAAGAGTGTCCAGTCTACTTTGCAGATCGTTCTTTGGCTTCCTACAATGATTAATTGTGTTTTAAGGGGGTTTAATTTCAGGCCATGTGCTTTACTCCACTCTGACAGGATTTGTAAATCACTATTCAATGTATGAATAGCATCATACAATTGTCCAAGTGGAGCTTGGCAGTACAATTGAAAATCGTCTGCATACATGTGGTAGGACGAGGCAAGATTCCGAGAAATGGAATTAATGAAAAGAGAAAAAAGCAGAGGAGATAAAACGCCACCCTGAGGTACACCGACATGTGTGTCAAACCAAGAGGAAATCGATTCCCCAAGGCGAACACATTGCCGGCGTCCGTACAGGTAAGTATGAAACCAGTCAATCACATTTGGAGATATGTTGAAGGAGCGTAGTACAGCAAGTAATATATCGAAATCGACGGTATTAAAAGCGTTGCTGAAATCTAGCAGTGCCAGCACAGTTAACTGGCCATTTTCCATCCCCAGACGGATATCGTCGGTGATTTTAACCAGCGCAGTAACTGTGCTGTGGCCAGAGCGAAAACCAGATTGGAAGGGATTGAGTAGGTCATGAATGGATAGAAAGGAGCTTAATTGGTTGTGGACTAAGCGTTCAAGGACTTTAGATAGAAAAGGAAGAATGGAAATAGGGCGATAGTCAGTCAGAGATTTAGGATTGGGTTTTTTAGGTAGAGGAATAATTTGTGCTTCTTTCCATGCAGTCGGAAACACAGCATTGGAGATTGAGAAATTAAGGATATGACAAAGTATAGGGAGTAGGATGTCAATAATTGGGATAATCATATTGCGGCTGATTTCGTCTGTACCGGTAGCATTAGACGCAATTGAAAAAATACTCCTTCGAACATCACAAAGTGTGAATTGACGGAAGATGAAAGAAGACTTGTCAGGAGTGGAAATATTTGAAAGGGAGTTTATCGTAGCATTTTTAACAGACTGATCAATAAAAGTCGAAGATGTAAAATGTTGGCCCATTAAATTAACATCAAATTTAGTAGCTGTAACCTCTTGACGAGGCTTTCCAACTCCTAGTGACCTAAGGAATTTCCAGACTTTTGCTGGATCATCCATTTGAACTGATTCGTGAATATGGCGTCGTTGAGCGTCCCTACACAACATGTTGCAGCGATTTCTGAGCGTTACGTAGCGTGCCTTGTTGTTCTCAGTCGGGCGGACCTTATACCTCGTTCTGGCGGCAGCCTTTTTCTTTTTTAGAGCCTTAATTTCATCAGTGATCCAAGGCGCAGGAAGATGCTTGATCTTTATAGCTCTTAAAGGAGCATGGATGTTGTACAATTGAAGGATCAAGCTGTTAAAAATTGTAATTTTATCGTCGATTGAGGTGGCCGTCATCACAGGACCCCAATCCAAAGATCCAGCATCCTTTAGTAAAGCCTCAGTGTTCATGCCTCTAAAATTACGCTGCAGAATAATTGTAGGTTTAGGTTTAGGAGGCCGAAGTTTATAAGAAAGAAATACTAAATGATGGTACGAGAAAGAATCAGCATGGCATTGGCCATGTTTACTGACTAGTTCTGGAGAGGAAACTAATACAAGATCAAGTAGGGAAGGAGAAGAGTTTGGAAAAAAGTGGGTGGCATTGAGGGGAAGAATATACATATTGGATGACTTGACTATGCTTTCTAAAGAAGAAGACCGATAATCACGTTTCAATAGACATGTATTGAAGTCACCCATGATTATCGTATGATCATAGCAAGGTCTTAAATTTTCTAAAAGTTTTTCGAACGAGGAAAAATAGTTATTATGGGCAGAGTGACTATAATAGACTCCGAGCAGTGCCTTTGTATGAGAAAGAATGACTTCAATAAAAAGGTGTTCGCCGACGTGAGGCAAAGGTGGTTGGTCTGAGGTGCTAATTACAGAGAAAGGAATGTGTGAACGTAAATAAATAGCCACCCCACCACCGCCTTTGCCTATCCGATCATTGCGAATAAGATTGAAGCCGGGTAGTGTGTAAGAAATAGAAGGAAGGGAGGGTTTAAGCCATGACTCGGAGACTAGTATAGCGTGGATATTTTTATTGTTAAAAGACACCAGCATATCTGAAAAATGGGCCGGGATGCTTTGCGCGTTAATATGAACTACATTCAGATTCTTAGGAACATCAGAGAAATGTGTATCCAATGTTTCGCACAGCGAAGGGATGCTCATAAAACTATCATCACTGACATTAGAAGAAGAGGCAATTGACAAATAATCACTACTACCTGAACAATTTAAATCGTCAGACATAAAAAGAAATAATAATAATAATAATATAAATACAATAACTTATAAATAATAATTAAATAAAAAAAAATAAAAAAAATAATAATAATCTAGATTTAAAATATTCACTCTACCTGCCGGTTTCACTTGGAGAGAACAGCTAAAAAAACAAAAAAAAAAAAAAAAAAAAAAAACAAAAAATGAAATAAAATAAAATTTAAAAAATAAAAAAAAAAGAAATAAAATAAAAAAAAAATATTACAAATATAGTTAACAAAACATATTGGTTACTTAAGCATAATGGTTCATTAACTACCCCTGAACACAATGCAACTCATAGAGACAAAATAAAATTAATGCAAATGAATTGAAAAAAAAAAAAATAATAATAAGAATAACAAAAGTAATAAAGATTACAATTAAAGAAAAATAAAGTATTAAATTAACAACAAAACACTCAACAAAGTTTTTATAAAAGAAATTTTAAAAAAATAATAACAGAAACGAAACGTAATCAGAACTAAAAAGATAAGATTAAAAAGTCGTGGCTGTATGCATTTGTCCTTAGCCTAAATTTATCCGAATTGTCACTAAATATTTTTATTTTATTATATTTTCGATCGGTAAGGTTGTAGTCTCCATTGTGACTGCACAATCTCTTTGTCGATGTTCATCACATCTAGTCTGGATAAATCTGAAAGAAATATATTCATATATTAAAAAAGAAAACAAAAGAATACTAATTTTCAAAACATAAGTACATATGTACATACGTACGAATCGAAAATTAGGTGCAATATTTCTGGAAGAAGTACAGCCATAATCAGCTTTTCCTTCGAAACAAAAAAGTTTAGAATGCAATTTTTGTTGGAGGGTAAAACTAACTGTGGCTCTACTTTCTTTCAGCTCTGGGAGAGGGGGGCGGTAAGCGAATGTGGGGGAAACTTTAAGTCCAGCAGCCATACCTATATGTATGCCATCCGAAGTTTCAGTTGTGTCTCACGCTGAGGTCACAACTCAACCTTGGCCAAAGTCACTCTTACCACACTTCCATAACGGGCCTTTTAAACTTCAACAGTGTTGGCCTCGAGGTGTACGTTCAGATTTAGGAATGTCAGCACTTTTACACAGCACACACCTCTGAGTTTTCGAAGTATGTAAGTATTTAAAATTGGGATTAAACCCGCACATCTAAAATTTCTTAGCTATTTAAGTGGTCTTTATGCAGGCGTAGGATTTTGGTTAGGGGCCCAACTCAGCTAAGCGTTAAGTGAGAGTTGGATGGCCAGAGACCCCGACACACCCCTCATAGCCTTCCCCGAGGTACCGAACAGGGGAACTTAAGGCGCTTTCCTCTTGTGAAAAATAAAGATGAGACCCGTGCCAAGCAGTCGGAAGTATATGGGCTGGTGAAGACTTGGATCCACGTACCTTTATCCTGCAGGTACTGGTGCAGTATCTGGTCGCGTGGTATATTCACGTACCTTTGTCCTGCAGGTACTGGTGCAGTACCTGGTCGCGTGGTATATTCACGTACCTTTGTCCTGCAGGTACTGGTGCAGTATCTGGTCGCGTGGTATATTCACGTACCTTTGTCCTGCAGGTACTGGTGCAGTACCTGGTCGCGTGGTATATTCACGTACCTTTGTCCTGCAGGTACTGGTGCAGTACCTGGTCGCGTGGTATATTCACGTACCTTTGTCCTGCAGGTACTGGTGCAGTATCTGGTCGCGTGGTATATTCACGTACCTTTGTCCTGCAGGTACTGGTGCAGTACCTGGTCGCGTGGTATATTCACGTACCTTTGTCCTGCAGGTACTGGTGCAGTACCTGGTCGCGTGGTATATTCACGTACCTTTGTCCTGCAGGTACTGGTGCAGTACCTGGTCGCGTGGTATATTCACGTACCTTTGTCCTGCAGGTACTGGTGCAGTACCTGGTCGCGTGGTATATTCACGTACCTTTGTCCTGCAGGTACTGGTGCAGTACCTGGTCGCGTGGTATATTCACGTACCTTTGTCCTGCAGGTACTGGTGCAGTACCTGGTCGCGTGGTATATTCACGTACCTTTGTCCTGCAGGTACTGGTGCAGTACCTGGTCGCGTGGTATATTCACGTACCTTTGTCCTGCAGGTACTGGTGCAGTACCTGGTCGCGTGGTATATTCACGTACCTTTGTCCTGCAGGTACTGGTGCAGGATGCCGTCGAGCCCTACGAGCGGCACGGACATGTTGAGTCGCGGGTGCATGGCGCCCGAGTCGGTCTTGGCGTTGCACGTGATGATGCCCAGCGCTTCTACCTGATGAGGACCTGTGATACGGAGTATGGGACCGCCGCTAAACAGAATATACAACATTAATAAAGTCTTCAAGTTTATTGTGGTCTCACACGTATGTGCCGTGCTATATACATAGAAGTTTTGGGTATTGTTATTGGGGAAAAAAAAGTCCGGAATATGTCCGAAAAACGACAATAGGCTCGCCCTCTAATACGTGGGCCTGGTAAGATACTTGGCGAAATTTGGGTGCAGAAATGCAACTCTGCCTACCCTTTCAGGAATTACAGCTGTAATGTTATACAAATATAAGTATTTTCTCGTGATCATATTAGAATCTCTTAATTCAAAGATAAAGCTGATATCACAAAGTATCGTTAGACCCCTAAGTTCATCCCTACCTGAATCCAGACTGCACGCAGCATGATGTTTGCACAAGCGTGGGAGAAACGTTGTTGATGTGTCCAGTAGTGATTGTGGGGAGTAGTTCCTCAATATTATCAGCAGCGTAGTAAGGAAATCCGGCGGCTAGCACTGTCTCTCCTATAACATAAATACACCCAACAGTCGCATGTATAGTTCTGACCCCACGTTAAGATACAAGTCTTGTGTCGTGGGTATGACAAACTATGAGAGATTGGAGACAGGCTGGATGCAGATCGTTATTGACAGAACACCTTGGAAGTCTTTGGAGGAGGCCTATATCTAAGAAAAAGATGATGATAATGATGATTATGACAATGATGATGACCGTGATAATACTGACGACGACGATTATGATAACCGCGATAATTATGATACTAATTATAGGTTCAGACACATACCTATAACAGCAGGCTCTTTAGAAATGTTAACAGGGGTCAGGTTGTCCCAATGCTGTGGGTTGGTGAAGAGTAGCGCTAAGTCGTACGCTCGGTCGTCGATAGACTTGTATCGCACGATGGCGACCTCCCGGCGACCCCGTGCGGCTACTGTCACACGGTAGAGGGCGTACTGGAAATAAAAAGTACCAGGGTTATGTCAATAGATGGCGCTAGGTGGTGGTGAGGTTAGAAAATATTGACGGTTAGTAGGTAAGAAAGTAGTGAGGTTCTCGAGGTATAGGCACGTCACTAGTTACAGGTTCCAACGCAATACACCTCTAACTATTTGAAGTGTATTTACGAATTATCACGTACATTGAAGGTGAAGGATCTGCAGATCTAAAAAGTGCTTAAGAATCTCTTATTTATGTATTTCACTAATTCGCAGTAGACCACTATTGGTAACTAAGGCCTCTTAATTGTAGAGGAAGCCCGTGCCCAGGAGAAGGCCGTAAGGACGTAAGGGCTGATGATGCTAGTTATAAAGAGATGGTTTACGTACGTTCCTGACGACGTGTGCGCAGGTGAGTATGTACCCGCGGCCCACGTACAGTCCGGCGCCCCACGCCGTGCCGCAACGCACTTGCACTGTTATCCTGTCGATGCTCTCTGTAATAATTATAAATTTTGTCCATATTCTCATGTCTATTTGCCAGTAAAGTAATCAAACTTATGCTGGGTAGTTTCTGACATAATCGGGTATGCTAAAAGCCATGATGGCCAGAAGCATTCAGCTCTAAAACAGTCGATACTTTATCTTGGTTATCGTGGTGTCGAGTCGAGGATTGTACGAGTACACTCGTCTCAACTTTTCAAAGCTGTTTGTAAATCTGAGAATTATTATCCATTTAAATGTCGAGAAAACATTGTGAAGAAAACTCCACGCTTAACAGATTCCTATAAGGATTTTTTTTAGCAATTAGTTTTTTCATTTAAAATAGCCTCACATGGTGTTGTTGTGTCTCGCAAGTGGCACTGACACTGATAAAGGAAAATTCAACCAACTCGCAGTAGGCCAGCGTGGTGGTCTAAAACTACTTCAATTAGAGGAGGTCCGCCCCCAGCAGTTAATGTATTATGTTGATGATGAAGAAGAAAAAAAATATGATAATGCAAGTACAAATCTGAAGTTACCATTACTTACCAATCAGCGCGGAGTGTGGGCTGACAGCTAGCCGCTGCATGGAGGGCGGGATGACGTGCAGCTTGGCGGTGAGCACGGTGGCGAGCGGCGCCAGCAGCGTGAGCCCCACCCACTCGCCGCGCCACCACGACAGGCTGCACGCCACCATACCCACCAGGGCGTTGCTGGTATAGTACGGGAAAACATACAGTAAGGTTATAGCAGTCGTATCTGTACCATCAGATTTAATATAAAAATTGTCTAAGAAGTTAGGTCGAATGATTATAATTCATGGATCACAGACGATCCTGGGAATTTTGACATCACACTCATGGTAGATAAACGTAGATACATATCGTTCTTAGTAGCGATATCTTCTCTACTTCACAGAAAATGGGGTGAATTTCCAAAGCTAATCTAATTTCGCTGGTAGGTCAGCATTGAAAAATTATAGGTTTAGTTTTCTCTGTAGAACCCATAAGGAGGCTATATACTTCTCATATCGCGATAGAATGACCTAGATGTTAAAGGCAGCTGACTCACTCAGGTCCAGAGAAGACCGGAGCTCCTTCGCTGCCCAACGCGGTGGTGGCGTCAGTCAGAAGGAGCGAAGGACGGTGACCTACGACTCGACTTATCCACCCTTTCGTTACTGTGTTGAGGAATGCCTGGAAATGGAACACAATAAAAAAATTAAGTAGAGTGTAATAATGACCTCGAGGTTAAGGCGCGCGGTTCAGAATCTCAGCAGTTGCGGGTCCAAACCTCAGGCACTCCTATGACTTTTTTAAGTAATGTGAGGATTAAAAGTGTATTATCACTTACTTTCCTAATGAGGGAAAACATCGCGAGGAATCTTGCAAACCTAAAACGTGTGTAGTTCGCTAACACTAAGCCAGCGTGGTGGACTAAAGCCTTAACACTCTTAATTTCTAAAGTGGCTAGTGCCAAGGAGTGGAACGTATATGGATTGAATAGACTTACCTCACATCCGAAAGGCGTTGAGTGGATTTCAACTGTAGTGCCTCTGTTGGGAGGAGGGCGCACTATGTCCAGGAGAGAAGACAGAGGTCGCAGCGTTTTGTAGTCTGGAATATAAAATACCAATATGAAATAATGATTACTCTACTTAATTGTATCGTGATTACTGCCAAGGCCATCCCGGCCTTGGCATCATCTTGGCATCCCGGTTTGATGGCTTTAAAGCTCATTGAGAGACCCAAGGCTTTAATCCAACAAGCTGGTTATTTATAGGCTGGAATTTATATTTATGTTTAGATCTTGAGGACGCTTTTCTTCACTATTAATGCTTAAATTGTTTTTTAAGCATCAAAAAGTTAGGTTGTGTGTATGTTGTCCTGATAGCGTATGACTTGCAAATGTATATTTATATTGGTAAAATTCTATCTCTTCGGAATAAATTATCGAAACAGTCTCCATATTTTGTACTCCCTAAGCTATTTCCACTGATAACTTTTTCTGCAAAATATTGCAACAAAAAAATAAAAAAATATACGATCTGTCACCGATATTGTTTCTTTGTGTCCAATAGTTGTCATATATGTTTCAATTACTGACATATTTTAATAATTATTATTTATGCTGAACTAATTATCAAAGTTATGGGCTGCGAATGCGACAAGAAAGATACACGGAACTACTACAGATATTACGACACTCCAGATGGATGTGACATAATGAAAAAGGTGGTATATTATTTCATTAAAAATTTTCAATACTCGAAGGCTAGTACCATCTAGGAAGAGCAAAATGATTGTTTTTCCTGAAATTATAAGTATAAGTAGTAAGTAAGTTAATCTTAAAATGTACACGAAAAATGTCAATAGACTTGCTCCCTATTACGTGAGATGTGCCAAGCGAAATGTGGGTGAAGAAATACATTTCTGCCTTCCCCTTTGCAAATCTAGACAGGAGGTTATGTATGTAATGCATACTTGCATAGTATATATATACTTGACCCGTATGCATACGTTCATGATGATGATGATGATGGTGATGAAGCATACGTTGACATAGAGGAGAGGTTACCTTAACTGACATAAATCTATGACTGTATATAAAAATCAAATTAAAAAAAATGAAAAACAAAAAAATAAAATTAAAAACAAAACAAAAATTCTTAAGTACTTAAACTATATTTTTTTATGTAAAAAGGAACCGCCTTCAAAAAACCAACTGAAAAGAAAAAAATAATTTTTATTATGAACACCTGTATTTCAATTTTGCATAAGCAAAATCATTTATATAATCAATCAATCAACAAATAAGAATATAAATTAATAATTAACGGTTATATGTAAGTATTACTTCTACTTTTTGAAATCGGTGCCAAACAAATTTTCATGACAAAGAAGAACGCTGGTTTATTATTATTAATGGCTCCGCCCGGGTGGAGTACGCCCCTCCCCCCACCAGCATATGTCATACTTACCTATAAATATTTTGGTTTTGTTGGTTTGGCACCGACTTCAAAAAGTAGAAGTAATACTTACATATAACCGTTAATTATTAATTTATATTCTTATTTGTTGATTGATTGATTATATAAATGATTTTGCTTATGCAAAATTGAAATACAGGTGTTCATAATAAAAATTATTTTTTTCTTTTCAGTTGGTTTTTTGAAGGCGGTTCCTTTTTACATAAAAAAATATAGTTTAAGTACTTAAGAATTTTTGTTTTGTTTTTAATTTTATTTTTTTGTTTTTCATTTTTTTTAATTTGATTTTTTTGTATTTCATTTTTTATTTCATACTTTTTAGTGATTTAAGTTCTTTTAGTTGGAACAGGAATTTACTTTAAGTTTTTTTAGTGAATAGTGATATACTATGTAGTGATACACAATTTTTAGTAACCTTTCCTTGTTTGGATATTTAATGATATATTGTTTGTTTTATATTAATTATAATTAAACTAGCGACCCGCCCCGACTTTGCACGGGTGCAATGCTGATATTTAATTAATGGATGTTATTATACATAGCTTTTGCCCGCAACTCCGTCTGCGTGGACTACAGGTTTGTGTTCAGATAGAACATACATAAGTTGTAGTATTTTACTCCACAGAGTCCCATTTACTTAAATATACAAAAATCATACAAATCGGTCAAATTGTTTAAACGTGAAACCGTAACACGCCGGTCGGCGCCTTGTGCATCATTATTGCGCGCTTGATAATTATTTTAAAACTGCGATATCTTCTAAGATACTAATTGAAATCAAATGATGTTAAGGGCAAATTTCTTTTAAATCAAATACTTATAATGAATAACGCATTTATTAGGATGAGGATTAATATAATCTTTATAAAAACAACTTCATAAACAATGCTTTATTTTAGGACAAATTTGGTTAGCATAAAAGAGGTTACAGTGAACCAATCTTAAAAGATAGGCATATGCTGTCCCGGACTTCTTTTTAGAACACTTAAAGGAGAACAATTCTGTCATACATTATTTTAGCGTAACTTTAACCGTTTCGGCAGCGCACGCGGCGGAAGCTTTCAAAAGGAAAAAAATATCCCCGATTTTGAAACATTCTTTATTGCTGCTCCGCTCCTATTGGTCGTAGCGTGATGTTATATAGCCTATAACCTTCCTATTGAATCACTCTATCTATTAAAAAAAACCGCATCCAAATAGCTTTAGCCAAACGCGAGATAATCGCGGACAAACATACATACATACATACAAAACAATCGAACTGAGAACCTCCTTTTTTGAAGTCGGTTAAAAAGGCTTGATTAGAATGAATGCATGTTTCAGACTATATAAACAGGCAGGAAGAGAATAGTCTCCTACCCGTGTTGTTACTGCGTGAGTATGCATGTATCATATTCACAGATGATGGTGACGACTCGCTACGGCGTCATAGCGGGCATCATTATGTCCACGTATGACGTGCTCATGTACTCCCGAGCGATCGGACTGCAGCCCGTCATGAGACGGTAAGCGTATGGACAATATCATCATCATCCTACTCATCATCATCACCATCATCATCATCATCCTCCTCCTCCTCTTCAGTAGAAAGATGTCCATCGCTGGACAAAGGTAACCCAAAGCCTTTGAAAATGTGAAATATAGCAGCTCTTTTTTATAGGTTAGGTCAGGGCTTCCCAAACTGTGCGTCGCGACGCCCTGGGGCGTCGCGGCAACATCCGAGGGGCGTCGCGAGGCGATCGGCAAACATTCGCTGTCCGTATTTTTCTGATAACCTCATATTACGCTAACTACTGCTGTTTTTATTTTCCGTAAAGTAGGTAGTTTTGATGATTTGCGTCGCAAGAAAAATAATAATTCTGTAGGGCGTCATAGTGTAAATAAGTTTGGGAACCCCTGGGTTAGGTTTTGTTTCTAGCGTTGAAATATAGGTTTTAGAATCGGTCGCTTCCTCACTTGCTTAAAGAAGAAACCTAAGATTCTTCTGAGGTAAAAAGAGTTTCTTACAATAATCAGGGGGGTTTCACTTGTATTTTCATAATTAATAAAAGGTACGTTCTTCAATAAAAATCATCTCCGCAATTATAAATTCTTGAACATGTATGTTTTAGGTGATATACAAATATTTATGCTGTTTTTTTTTGTTGAATTTATTTGTTAATAAATAATAAGGTTTCAAAATATATTTATGTTATCAGGTTTATGTACCACACGGTGCCTCTCGGGTTGATGGGTGCAACGTTTGCTCTGGTCTCCAACAGCGCCCTCATATCGAGAGATAAGGACGATGTCTGGAACTACTTCATTGGTAATCTCATTTTATATCGTTCATAGTTCCAAATTTTCTATTCACGAAAAGAAAGATGATGTATAGGACGCGTATGAAGCAATAGTAGCTAAAAAAAACAGGCAGAGAACTCCTACATATATGAGACCTTAAAAAATAAATAATAATAGCGCATTATGACAGCCCCGTAGCGCAGGTGGCTAGACACCAGCTCGCGAAAGAAGAAAACGCGAGTTGGATCCCTGCACCGCGACAAATGTTTGTGTGATCCACAAATATTCGTGCGGATGTTTGTGAGACCGAATTGCTTTCGTAATTTCTGATACCCACGACAAAAGATTTGTTTTTTTTTTTTATTAAAGTTTGTTAAATTAAATTTAATTATTAATTTAATTTTTTACGTATATTGAAAATGAAAATTCTATCTCTATCCTGTTTTCTTTTTCAGGTGGCATGTCATGCGGGCCTATCCTGGCTGCGTACCTAGGCTCCAACCACGCGATCCTGCTTGGAGGACTGGCGCTGGGAGTGATTGGGATGATAAAGAAGGACGCTGTGGACAATAAGTACACGCTGTTCCCGAAGGCTCACAACCACATGAACACCATCAACGGGTGGCGAAATGACTACACGCTTAAAGTTGACCCCAGAGAAGGTATTGGTTATGGCTTTTCTCATTATCAGCTCATTTACCTCCCACTGCTTGGCATGGGCCTCCTCTGCCTTTGAAAGGGTTTAGACCTTTATCCACCATGCGTACCTAGTGCGGGTTGGCGGACAATACACCTGAGAAATTGCTGAGGACTTTTTGGTGTACAGGTTGTATCATGTTTTCCTTCACCGTTAAAGCAAGTGATTGTTCATTGTGAAAACATCATTTGGAAAAGTCAGAGGTTTGAGCCTGGATTACGAAGCCATTACCGTCGAGATTCTCGACTGTGCGCCTAAACCTTAAAACCATCGCTGCCGTATGTACATATATTACCGGTCCCAAAATGTACTGCTTTTGGCGGACTACTCTCAGCCCTTCACACGCTACGCCACTATCTTTCAAACCTGAGGACTTAGTTACAGTACCACTCGACTGGTGAAATTGTAGGGCCCGTCACAATAATGAAAATTAACTTTTAAGTATAGACCTGGGGGCGTTGATGAAATAATATTCCAGTGGAGAAATCGTAATAAATAAAAAAAAAATATGTAATTGACCTGACAAAACCCAAAAACACTTGATTTCACTGTCCATTTCATACATACGTTTTTATAACTCATGTTAGTATTTTCGCTTGTAGAATGTAGTTCGAATCAAAAACATTTCTAACCTCGAAACTGAGACTGTGTTGAATTTATGAGTTTTACTTTTATCGCTTTCAGAGATGCAGCACACATGCGATTGAAGAATATGGTTTATGTTATTTAAATAAACGATTTTAGTATGAACAAGTTCTTATTTTATTGTAATACACACAAAATATTGCATAAAAAAAACATTAAATTTTAGCAGGTAAGTTACAAAAATTACCCACTATTACGGGTTATTTAGATTTCTATGTTCCGACCCCATAAATATTTTTCAGGTGACGACTTATACCATATCGTCGGCCTATCCTCCACTAAATAGATACAGACTTATTGAGATAGATCCGACTATATGAATATCCTAGCATCAGCAAATTAAGCCTCGCATTATCTCACTTCAAACGAAACCCAACTTTATTGCTTAACAACAATGTTCTTTGAGACTCAGCCGTGGTTGTCCCGATTATTTGTTCGGCTGTTAAGTCTGCAAGCGGCTTCCGACCGATCCCGGTGGAGGTCACTGGGGGAGGCCTATGTCCAGCAGTGGACTGAAATTGGCTGATGATGATGGTGATGTTAAGTCTAACTACGGCGTCTCTCTACTATGTAGAAGAATAGACTAACCTTTATTGTCGCTGCCGAGGTCAATAAGCACGAATATCGGGAGCATGGTCTTTCCAACGTCGCTCTGGTTGGTGTACTCCCCGTCCTTGTAGCCTATCGTCCAGCCGAATATGATCTCTTCTACGCACGCAGCTATCACTGGACACTGCCATACGTGGCATATCCTGGAATAACGGTGGCTTTTATCATCATCATTATCATCGGCCATACTGGTCTTAAAGCTGGGTACGGACTTTTACTATTGAGAGGGGGTCTTTTATATAAAAAAGACGTCACTAATGGGTATACGGGTATATGGGTCACCACTGGTAGACACGAGCCTTCTCTACACTTAGGGAGGAGTACAAAAAATGCCACCCGATTTATTAGAGTAGAAAACCCTTGATGATAGGTTTCTCATGATTTCTTCAGAGTAAAATTATGGATATTAGTCATATTTTCGAAAGCGTGCTGTTATTGAGAAATTTCAGACAAAATACCTAAAAGTCTAATCCAGGTAACTCCGGAATTCAATGATCAACAAGTTAACTCACCGGCCAGTCAAAACCTTGATCTGGTAGCTGGAGTGTCCCAAATCAAGGCCTTGCATGATATCCCTGTCTTTACTCAACTTCTCTACTTTCTCATACAAGTTCGTCTCACTGGGTTTCTTCTCGCATGTGATGTGGACTTCTGGAAGCTTCGAGTAGAACTCCTCGTTCATGGTCGCCTTGCCTATCGTGTTTTCTATCACCTTGGACTCTTTTAACGGGGAGAGTAAAGAGCCGTGAGCCAAGACCCATCGGTCGGAGAATTTGATGCCTGATGATGATACTGTGATGATCTTTGCTGGTTCACTGTCTTCGGAGTAGTTGTAGGTTATCATCACGCCTTCGACCGCCATTTTTACTGGAATAAAATTTCGTCATTAAGACCTCAACCATGCAGCTTTAACGTCTACGTAATGTGTAAATATACAGCTGGATTTATAATATTATTAAGTTCTTTGTATCATTATAAATTATAATTAATAATGTGAATTCCAGCAAATAGTGCCAATGTGAGTCTGTGGTACTGAGACGAAAGTCTTTCATCGTAATCATCAATCAACTCATATACCTTTCACTGCTGGGCAAGGATCTCTTCTATAACTGACGGTTTACGCCTTAGTCCACTACCTAGTGCAGTTTGGGGGACTACATCTAAGAAATTCCTAAGAACTTTTACGTGGCTATGCTTCCCTCCGATGTTTCCCTTCACAGTTCAAGAACGTGACAATTCATTGTGGATATACTTGTACACTTTACTTTGAAAATCTAAAGGTGGGACCATACCTCAGGGTTACTACTTCTCCCTTTACTTGTCTGTCTCTCTACTTTCTCTGGAAGTTGCTCCCTCTCTCGTTTTTCATAAAAAAAACAGTACTAGTTCATTACGATACCAAAAATTGAAATTTCGAACAGTCATAAAACTCACTATACAGGACACGAACCTACGACCACGCATTGGTGAGCTCGTCGCCCACTACCCCCGACGAGTTATACAGTAATAGCCTATTGCAGTATCTCGTCATCTCGTCGGTCCGCAAATAGCGCGCACTGGAGGAAACTGGACATCACATGATCCGTCACTGCTGCCGGTTCAATTGTTTTCCATTTTAGCTTGGTTGCGTGATAGCGAGTGTCTTCGAGAAGTATTTAGTTCGGTTCTCGAGTCACATGGTTTTTTATGGGGAAGTTGTGTCCCGAAAACCAGATGAAAAGCGTGTTTATAAAAATAAAAAATACAGATGAGTACATCTTCTGTATAAGAGTCATAATCGTCAGCCCATATACTTACTGTTGGGCACGGGTCGTCTCTACTGCTTTATAAGAGTAGGAGAGTTTATGCCGTTACACAAACCGTTCAATAGAGTTGGGCAAAAGTCTGCAGTCTATGTAAAATTTATCTCAAGAAGATGACTTATAAATATATATTTCGCGTCTATTTATAGGGCCTATCATTAGCAGCCAGTAGTGCCTTAACATGATATAGAGAACAATAGAAAAAAATATGACGATTTACGCAGGCGAAGTCAAATGAAATTCATAGTATTCGCACATTTTATTTGCAATAATCATACTTTGATCAAAAGGTTCCTAGCTACTCATCTGAAGCCTAAACACAAATGTGCATTTCACTTAGGTCACAATCCATTGCTGCACACATTTATTTCTTCCATATAAACGCCTATACATAATGATCAATGTATAACGCAGAAGAGAAAGTGTCGCTGAATGAATGCGGGATGAAAAATACAGGGTGCGAACTGCAAATTTGCTATCCCATAAACACACCCATATAATGAGGTGTATTCAGCGGGTGGTAAATAAGTTCATTCAATTTTCCCCAGTATAAAAAGGCGGGGTGGATAGGACCAAGCATCGTCTCTTCCAGTGCCTTCAGAAGAGGCACTCGTGTTCAGTGTTCTATTTTCAAATAGTTTTTTTCTTCATACCAACCAGAGTGCACTCAGTGCATCTACAAAGGTAAGACCTAATTTTAGTTTTAGAAATGTAAACAAAAAGTTCTCATTTGAAAATGTTATATACAATTTCGATATTAAACGATGTGTTTCCGTAGTGTAGTGGTTATCACGTGTGCTTCACACGCACAAGGTCCCCGGTTCGATCCCGGGCGGAAACATCTGGTCTTTTTGACATTTATTTTAAAACAAAAATTGATTGAATGAAATATTATAGGATATTTGATTTTAAAATTGCGCTAAGTTTCTATTTTTTCACCTAAAAAAAAAAACAATAACGTAATGTTTATAAAATTTTACAAGAATTACATACATTCAATTATGTAATGTAAGGTCTGAATACGCAAAATAAAATTATTTTTTCATACATAACTAAAATTCTACCTTATGTTTTTTACAAATAATTTGCAGTTTAATTGTCTGGGTATATTTCCCATTGGAGGGAAGCCTTTGCCGTTTAATATCTGTTTGGGGAAAATAATGCCTGATTTTTATAGTACCAATCTACATGAACATTATCTCTTAATAAATTTTTATTTCCGATCCCTATAATCGTTACAAAAAATTAACAAAAGAAAATGTCTTTCTGTCGAACTTTAGAATTTGATCAATTATTTTCGTATAATTTAAATACGGTTGAGCTATTTAAGTACCGTCGACCAATACTATTAATAATTAAAGTAAAATAAAAAAAAAGAATCCTTCGAGCCGGATTTGAACCAGCGACCTATGGATATCCATTGAATTAAACCTCTACAGTCCACCGCTCTACCAACTGAGCTATCGAAGGTTGATAGACTGTGCCAAAATTATCAGCTGCTTTTGAAAGGCATTAAATAAATAAATTATGCAATATGACGTCAGTAGACTAACGTGGAGTATATTTTTATTTTGTATTTTTTTTAGAAAAGAGATTTATAATACGCTTGTATTAATGAGTTTGATAAACATAAACAGTATCATCAAACTAGTAGAAATTGGATTTAAATTATTATTACGATTGATCTTTACAACTCGAAACCGATTTTAACTGGTTAAATATTTGTAATAAATTAACTTTATTACATCATTATACAGTAAATATCACTTTTGAAAGTATAATTAACATTCATCATATTCTAGATAATTTATAACATCTAAACAACATTGTTTTCGAAGACAGTCACACCGCACTCTTGAAGAAATACGTTTTTAATTTAAGAAAAATAAGTCAATAAAAAGAGGTAATGTCTCATATTTGATGGTAAATGTTACTTTTATGTTTAAGTTTTGAAAATTTTTGTAATTATACTTTTTTCCCCCAAATCGTAGTCTTCATAATATGAATTATGAATCATATTATGATGGTGAATATTAATCACATTCAACCTTATTCTCGGTGTAGTTGTGTCTAAGACTATGTTTCCTTAGCCTTTTCAAAATTAAAACCAAATTGCAATAGAGCGCGTTCAATACGTATTTTATTCGGACACATACCAATTTAGCCAAGTGGTCGACCTTAAGGATTGATTGCATCCATTATAGAATTCGGTCGTAAGATCCAGGGCGACCTCAGCTCATCGCCGGCCGACGGCACGAGAGCGGGGCCCGATCGTTAGCATCAGTTCAAACTAGAAAGATGCAGTACCTACGATATTCATGTATTGAGTTTCAGCAGTTGTTAGAACTAATGACCGGTTATTATCCTACTTATATTTCACGGATAATTTTCATGGTTGATCCATCTTCTGTTAATGCCAAGCTTCATTGAAAGAAACGGTAATTTCTTGAATAATGATACAATGTTTTGAAAACGGGCCTACGAGATGTATCTTAACATTAATTCTTCATGTGACACTTTATTTAATAATTATGAAGTAACAAGCATGTCCTTGTTTTGGAAACAGTCGAATATTTAAAAAAAATAAATCAGCAAGTTTTCTTAGTTCGTCTCAGTTGTTACGAATCTCGTTAATAAGAAATATGCAATCTGTTTTCTGTTGGCCATGGGATTGGTCATCAACATGTTATTGTCTCACCTACGTGGTTCTGTTCTGTACACATCTTGTGTTACGCAATCTATTAATATCTTGCGGTAAAATATAATACATCGCATTGACTTTTTGTAGTACTTTGCGATACTATAACAATAATTTCCAAGTTTATCACGTAATAAAATAAAAAATTAAGTACTTCATACACGTTACTTTTCTGAATGACAAGCCCCGAAAATATTCGAGCTCATTATGTAAAGTCAATTCATAATTTTGGTTCCTGTGTGAATTATGAAAGGAAACGTCCTGCTTGAGAACTTCGTCGGTACTTAAGCGGCCAATTGAGCTAACTGGCGTGAGTAACCCTGGATCCGGTACCGTCACATGACCGTTCCCCTTGCTTGTGACTTCATCCTGCTGGATTTTTGAATGTCGAAAATGCAACATAAACAACGCCTAACGTTCACTTTTGTCCCACAGACAACTTATGAACTAGATCGTTATTCTTTTACATATTGAAATGAAATTTAAAATCCGAATAGTTTTTTTTGTCATGCAAGCTTATACCAACTTACAGCCTGACGAGCCCCCCATCACTCCCAAAAAACATATTCTCAGTGCCACTCACACGTTCAATAACTCTTAGTAGACAAATTAAGGAGACACTGGGCACTACAAGCCCACAATACAATAATGGTCCATTCTAATGGGCAGCATCCTGCGCGGCCCGAGAGCACTCAGTCAATGCTAAGAGCTCGCATCCCCCGCTCATACATACATCCAGACGAATAATATTCGCTGGCATTACCCGAATCGTGTGACCACGGCCGAAACGTAACACATTGCTTCGGCGACAGAGCGACAACAAACTTCGAACGATGCGTTACCGATCCCGAAAACGTTAAACACGCGCAAATACATATCGGATGCAGTGTTAAGGATAAAATAAGTGTTGAACAACGTTGCTTGTGGTGTGCGTTGTGGCGGACATGCCTGAGAACCGACGTCTGGCATCCGGTGTTAAAAAAAAGAAGCAACTTTCGCTCGCGAAGCGATCCGCTCAACAAAGTTCTGTGTGCTTGATGCGATAACGTTTTAGGTGAGTTTGGATTATTTCTTATCTTAATCTATAATTTACACACAACTTTCACCTAAATTTTGTGCAATACATACAAAAACCTCATTATGAGTAACTTATTTCGAAAGTTCTTTCTGAAGTAAAATAATAAATACTAGACACTGTTTTTGTATGCAACGTGTATGAATTGTATATTTTGCAAGCATTTTACCTACAACTTCTTATTATGTTCTATACTCAAACGAATATATCTACATATTTAAACAATTTCCTTTAAAATATTATTTAATTAATGTTAAGCTACCTGCGCTTGACATTATTTTTTTAAAGTGACAAATGATACAACAAACGTCAAAAACCGTGAATTTCATTTGGAAAGAAGTGTTACTGTAAAGTTACCTATGTTCTAAAAACCAATTTACTTCTTCGTAAGTAAACAGCAAAGTTATCATTTGTTTAAAAATGTAAACTTACCTTTGTTGTTTTCCGAGTTTGAGGTTATGTTAAATTTTCTGTCACAATATATTTACGATGAAACACTGACACCGTTGCACTACTAAATACGATTAGTTGTATTACACTAAAACACGGTCCACGTCGATAGCAATATAATATCGCATTAGAGACGGATTATCAATAATAAACACAAATTATTTTGTTTGTTATCAGCTGTTGTATTTATAATAGTGAAATGATGCAAAACAGCGATATCTTTGATGTAATACTCGTACTTCGTAATCAGTTAGAAGTGTAAACACCTCAAAGATTTAAGAGCCAGTCACTAGATGGCGCGAAAATTTATTTTGTGCATGGTTAATAAATTTTTGAGTCAAAATTAAATTATTTTTTTTATATTAGTTTAACAGTTTTTAATGCTTATTTATGTAATTACTGCGAATAAATTACTTAGGTAATTTTATTTCTTATGTTGTTTCTTGCTACGACTGAATCTATTGTAATGATGAGGCAAGTGGATTCTGTTGGGACAATTTCGGTAATTTTCAAAAAGCCTGAAAAAAGGAATAGTAGATATAACACTGGTGAACATTTTTTTGGCGCATTATTCTAAATTATATACCCACACATATATGTATAAAAAATGTGATAATAATTAATATAAAATGAGCTTTTATTTTTAAGAAATCCTCTCAATCTCAATTTCTTGTATACTTTCATTGATCATGATTTTCCCAATTTTTACTCACAAAAGCAAACTCAGAACTATTTTTTGTTCTAATTTTTATTTCGAGGTATAAAAGCAATAAAAAACAATTATATATAACTCGTGCGCAAAATTGCTGTCGACGGGTGAAATTGATCCGACCTATATGCATAAAAAAATGCGTATTGGCAATAGAAAAAAACTTGAACTTTAAAATTAGCCTAAAAGCTTAAAAAGCTTTTTCTTTTGAATTTGATCTCTAACTGTAGATGAAATTATTAAGTCCTATGATGAATTATTGGTATATATTCTTGTTTTTATCTTTGATGAAATATAGATAAAATATACCTTTTAAAGAAAGTCATAAATTTATTTGAAATACTCCTTATTTAACTTAATAATAATTATTTCTTAAATCACCAAATCCCGAACTTTGTAATAATGAAATATTCCTTTAAATTACGTCATTACTTTGTTCGATTGTTTGATTAATTGGTCCCGTTTTTACAAATCATCGCTGTTCGTAACGTTGATTTATTTCAATTGTTACATACGAACATTCCCACAATTCCACTAATTAGTTTCGTAACGACAACAACGTGAAACTACAATGATGAAGGAAACCGGACATTTAATTACCACCAACAAATCGATTCTATTATTCGCCATATTAATGAAACCCACTAACAGATGTTACGTTCACTAACCGCTGATTTATTGAGCAAAAATAAATTAATTTCATACTCTATGGAGTTATACAACCTTATTGGTACATTGTATAAATTAAAAGAGGTGAAATTGGATTGACACTTTGCCCTTTTCACCCCATAAAATTGTTCGGTATTGTCACTTTCGCATTAGGTTCGCTTAACTTGATTAGCGAAATGTATAATATTTGATTGCACCAGGAATATATACAATTGCAGAAATAATACGTTAATTACAAAATATGACTTTCACATTAGTATAGGTACTCAGAATTTATGATGAAACCTACGTTTTCTCCGAGAAAATCAAACAATACGTACAATATTTAAAATTCCAACAATCAAATTACCGGCCAACAGCAATTTTGCACACGAGTGTAATTAATAATTTATTTTTATTGCTTCTATAACTAAAAATAACATTTGCTTTTGTGAGTAAAAATTGGGAAGATAAAATCAAGCATAGAGACGATTTGTAAAAAATAAAAACAAATATTTTTGATTTATAATCATATTTCTTATATATATAATCATAATATATTAAGTAAAACCCACGCGCACAGAATGAAAATTGTTTATGACCAGTGTTATTAGTTACCAAAAACAAATGCATACATAAATTACAAATGTTTGATGTTCCAATAATCTTGAAATATTAGCAAAATAATTTAGTTCCTAGAGCAACTACATTGTAAGTAGGATTCAATCAAAGTTATTAATTAGGACACCTTTCATCATCTCATCATATTTCAGCCACGTTATATTTAAGTCTTCAATATATTCTTCTTCTTCATCAACCCATATACGCCCACTGCTGAGCACGGGTCTCCTCTACCATTGAGAGGGTTTTAGGCCGTAGTCCACCACGCTGGCCTAGTGCGGGTTGGCGGACTACACACCTAAGAAATTCCTAAGAACTCTTAGGTGTGCAGGTTTCATCACGATGTTTTCCTTCACCGTTAAAGCAAGTGATAATTCAATGTGAATACACACCTAACTTCGAAAAGTCAGAGGTGTGTGCCTGGGGTTCGAACCCGCGACCGCCGAGATTCTCGACCGCGCGCCTAAACCTCGAGGCCATCACTGCTTCATTATATTAATTATTACACAATTCTAATTCTAATCTGATCAATTAATGATAAACACATATGCGACATTTTTGACATAATCTATACTTGTCTTCTTCTTCCAACCTCTTCCTGATATTTCCTACAATATTAATACAAGTATTTCATCAGCCTACATACGCCCCATTTCTGGGTTCTCTACAACTAAGTTTAGACCTTAACCACTCTGACCTGGGTAGGCGAACGGGACACCAACACTTTTCTTGGAACTTTCAGGTGTGCAGGTTCCCTTACGACGTTTTCCTTTACGTTAAAGTACGGGACACTTCATAGTGGATATATACATATATTTAGGCAGGCAAATCCTTCAACGATATTATAGCTTTTAGATTTTATGCATACCTACTTTAGGATTTAATTAAGCTTTAAATAGTGTTTTTATATACTTGATTTACGACTTAAACTAAGTTTTAATAGAACAGCCTTGATATAGATCATTACCGTCGCATTCCTAGACATAATTAGCGGAACTAAACCTTAGACCTTGGCTAGGCTAGGACAGTTACCTCAGTCGGCCAGATCAATGAGGATAATAAACGGAAAAATCTATGAGTACCCAGTATTTGCTAGTAATCTAATTATACACAAATGCGCCGACAACCATCAATCAATAATGAAAATCACAGTGGCCATGTTGTGCTAGGAAAACCACTGTAGAAGGTATTGGATGTAGTGTGACAAGGGTTGTCTGGTATTGGGGAATTCGATTTTCTGCTCATAAGAAGAACTTAAACCAAAAACGTTAAATGAGATCCTTTTACTCAAAGCAAGACATATAACAATATGTAAAGATACGAATATTTGGTTGGAGTAATTCAATTAGGTCTGATGATAGAGTATGGTTGCACTCATGGTTTCATTCCTGATAGGACGGTAACTACAATTTGTATGATTCAAGAGCTGAACCCTTCTAGATTATTCGGCACATATTTTTGGAAGAAGAACAAAGCAGTCTAAAATCACTTGATGGCTTTAACTCTAATAGGAAAGGAGTGGTAAAAAATAGGTCTGTAGAACAAATTAGTCACTAATCCATCCTTTTCGCACATTGTCTTTAAAACTCCGGAAAATCTGCAGAATATTCAACGAAAAAAAAATCTATTAAATGACTTGTCAATTTGCATAACATGTGAAATCATGACTGATAAAGCAAAACCGCAAAAAAAAGTTTGCGTTGTGATTCAGGTGCTAATTATACGGAGCTAAAAAGGTGTGAATCACACGCTACTGGTCACTGGGAACAACCTCTACACTTGTCTATGGCACTTCTATTAGTACATTTTAAACGAAAAAAGCGACAATGTTACAAATAGGTTAGATTTTTGAGGTTCTAGCTATTTCTACAAAATGAAAGGCAACAGAATATTGTTTGCATTTAAGCAAAAGAAAATTTGATATATACTTGATAACAGTATCGATGTGGCTTAATCAACTAATTTTAACCTCAGCAATTCACGCCGAGCAAGAAAAATGGTGTTAGATTGATTATTAGAAAAATAAATCTTGGACGTAATTCTTAACTGAAAGGGTACTCTCGCAATGGTAGAGGTGGCCCTTGCCCAGCAGTTGGAGCGTATGGGCTGATGATGATACTTAATTAAAATGTGGCTTGAAAATGGATACAGACGTGAATACATAATTTCTTCTTCTTATTTGGGCTGACGACACAGCACAGATTGTCTCAATTAGGCACTGGCGCCAGTCCGCAGAACAAATATTGTTTCACAAACGAATACTTGAATACTTTTTGCTGTGAACAAACTACCAACCGTTTATTTGGTTGTGAAGCGGTGTTTGCTTACCTATCAGTAAGTTTGGTATAGTCGTGTTTACTCGCATAACAAGTTTGAACGGCTCCTAGCTAAGGGCTTGGCATGCTGAGATGCTCCTCAAGCTATGTCTAAAACCTGGGGTAATATCCTTATTAACACCATTAATTTGATCCTTGCGTACAAGCGGGTTTCTATACTATTCAACGGGTTAATGTGGGATGAACTTAATAACCTCATTCCTTGAGTCATTAGAGATTTGATCCTGTTTGTATAGTAATAAAAATTAAAAATTATTAAAAAAAAAATTCAAATTACATGTATCTTTCAAAAGTGAACTACATATTATATTTAAAGTAAGTTAGTGGTTGTCTTTACGGTGTTATATGATAATCATGGACACACCTACACTCCTGGGCACAGTCCCCTGCTACAACTGAGAGTGGCGAGGCCTTGGCTCACCACGCTGGCTTAGTACGGGATGATGTCGACTTAAGCAGTTTAATATGCTAATATTTAGTGCACAACTTTTAAGTCTCGCGGAATAAAAGTGCTTGATATGATCAAATAATCTAGAGTTCCTTTCATAGATTGCGCAAAGCTTTTTTCGGTAAGAAATTGTAAGATGAATCAGGAAAACTTATTAGAGGCAACAAACAAAAATAGGATTGCAACTATTTGTTCGGAGATACAGGCAGCTTACATAAATTATCTCTCAACAAGCAAATGCATGGCGGCTCTACAGAGTAATCCACCTTAGCTTACATTTAAAGCTGCAATGCCATTAGACAATGATGGCTAAGATGATATTCTGAGAACGTAAAGTATCAGTGATTAATAACGTACCGATGTACCTACCTTTTATTTTATGCGTCATGTCGATAAATGATTTAACTATGGATAATCGTCAGGCGTTTCTTGGTAATGTAACAGATTTTTTATGGTGCTGGTGAATCGGCAATAGTCTGTCAGGCTGCAGGTAGCAAATACGATCTTCCTTATGTGGAACCTTTATAAAAAATGAAAAAAAATTGAGTTTCTATCATCATCACAAACTCTAAATCTTTAAATAGAGAACAGACCATAAAAGAAGGAAGGGACGTAAAATATTTTTTTTAAAGGGAGTTAGTCTAAGGTCGTGGCTGTCTAGAATTACCGTGCAACTAATAGGTCGGGAAAACAGCATGAAGCTGATTTTCAGAAGAATGTAAAATTTTACCTGCGGTAAATTCTTTATACTTGAAAGAGCTTGGTCCTTTACTGTAAATAGGATTGTGATAATAGGGCTACAGGCTGATGTTAAAGTAGATATACAAATAAAAAATGCTAATAGAAGCTTCTATATCGGTTTGTGGTTACTAACACGGTCAATGGCCTCAAATTTAGATTTATTGAACGCTGAATCTATTTTTATTATTTTTTTTGTGTAAGGTATAAATTTATTCGAATTTAAACTAAATATCACTCGGTATTTAATCTATGAATTAATTAAGATGAACGTTTAAAACAACCCAATTTTTTATTTCATATATTCGCGTGTTACTGTACTCCATAACGTTAACGAGACACTTGAGTAGTTTTTTGCAATCATAGACAATATTTCAATGTCCAATCAAACTTTTTTGTAATCATACTTTTGATGTGTGTTACGGGACCGCATACGGAACTTTTCGTCATTGTAAAATGTTCTGCTGCCCTAGTTGAATCTAATTATACTTTACCTTAATTCTTGATTCTGGCATTGCAATTGTCTGCAATGATTTCGGTAGTAATGAATGTGGTAGTTTATCGAAATTATAACCTTACTTTTTTTTAATGTGACTTTCTGTTACATTAATCCTATCTCAAAATTAATGGCGCTATTTTTTATCGCAAAAAATAAAGTCAACATTTATAACTAAAGCGCATATAAAAGTCGAAGCTTAATGCTTTTAAAATAAACAGCCAACGCCATTGCTACGATTAAATAAACAAAAAAGTCGTCACAACCACCATTGGGCTATTGTGGAGGCTCTCTAACGTATTCTATTAATATGGACATTCATTACAAGTGTCCGTTTTAATTTTACCTAATGAAAAAGTACTAGCAAAAAGCGTGTACTCAGACACGTTTTTGTTTGTTTGTTTGTTTAGGCGCCCGGCGCCTCGGTCCGGCCGGCGGGTTGAAGGCCAACCGCCCGCGCTTGACGTATTCGTTGTGGCGCCAATTTTTTTACTAAACGTATTCTAAATTTGATTATTGACCAGTAAAAAGGTTAAGTGTGTACTTCGCTTCTCCAATTGGTAATTTTTTGTTCCTTGTTTGAATTTTCAGCGCACAAAAAAGGTTTTCAAATGTCTTAACCGGTTCCAACTAGTCGTCTAAGAATTAGACCGTTATTTTTTAAAATTTATATTTAGATATTTTTATTATAATTTTGCTATAATGACTCATATATGATTGAGCAACAGAAAAATGATATGAAGTATCTTTTCCCCCTCTCGTCAATCTGTCAGTCATATCGTTAATGACAAGAACAAAATTATTTGAGAAAACCCAGTCCTTCAAAGAAATAGTGATATCATTTTTCATTCATCCTTACAACCATCTACTCAAATTTGTACAATCTTAATAGAAGCGCTACATCTGCATTTTTGTAACTTTAAAATTTGACGCAGAAATACAAATTATTCAAATTTAGTCGAGAGTTACTTCATATGACCACAAAAATCTTTTTAGTTATCTGGTCGTGTTGCAGTTTTGATTATTAATTTTCGGCGATCTGGTGTAGAGCAGGGTATATATTGTTATAAAGGACTCTACTGATGCTTCTTAGTCTCGCTGCAATATGATTCATCATCGTTATCAGCCTACCAGTGGCGTGCCTAGGGTGTCAAACTAAGGCAAGCCCAAATGTTTATTTAGTAGCAGCATATTTTTTTTGGTACGTAGGACTAATAAATACCTACCGGTTAGTACTCACATTCACGTTTATAGCGTTATTTTATAAATAAACAATCGTTAAGTTCGTTATTCGGAACTATGTAAGGCAAGTCGGGCTTTCGGGCTTCTATGGAAGTACCGCCACTGCAGCCTACATGGGTTCCACTACTGGGTACGGGCCTCTTCTACAATTGAGGGGATTTAGAAGTTTCACTAGGGAGGGTTGACGGACTACACACCTAAGAAAATCCTCAAAACTTTAAGGTTTGCAGGTTTCCTCACATGTTTTCCTTCGCCATTAAAGAACGTGATAATACATTACGAATGCAAACTCTTTATAAGGTTGTAATTTAAAAAATAGTCATATTAGGCATATATATATGTATGTGTGTACTTTTCTTCCGATACCCAGAAAACCTTGAGTTTGAGACAGATATTGTCACAATCACTTGTGATTTCAGTGAAATCTCATAGAATGATCATATCTGCTCATAACATACCAGATGCAATAGTCAACCGCACGTACCACTTGATAACGATCTCATCTCACCGATATTTGATGTACCGACTGTGATCTTTATTTTACCAACTCATCGTGCTCTATTTAATAGATTTCAAGGTTCAATAAGTCGAGGGTTAAGGGTATTTTCAACGAAAAGGTGTTATGTATAGTTTATATTTTTTACGTGAGGTCAGTAAATCCCCTTTTCAATGTAAAATATCTTGTCCTAATTCAGCTAGGAACAGCAGCGGAGTCAGAGGCGTGGAGCCTTAAAATAATGACGATTGACTTAGAACTTAGCAATTCGTTCCAAAACATATTGCTGTTTATTCTAGAGTTTATGATCATATGTTATATGTTCCAAATGATGGGACTTAGAATGTGTATTTAATGTTTTTTTAAACTTAATGTTCCCAATTTTCCCTTCGGACTTCTTAAAATTTAAATGCAATAGTGTATAAGTTCTTTTCACAAACTTTTCTTACATTCCTACTTTCCATATTCCCTATATTTTATTACTAAATTTTGAACAAACATAGTTGGTTAAAAAGTGAAAACATAAAGCCAACTAGGTATTGATTGTTTTTTATTAATTCATATAAATAATTGGCATTTCGTTTAGTGCGAAAGTTTTATAATCTGTCTGGTTATATAGAAGCGTTCGCTTTCGCCAGTTACACTAATTTGTTTTATCGACGGCGATTATTCTAAACGTCACTTGTCTGTCACAAATCAATGTATATGTCAAAGTGAACTTATGTTATGGGGCGTGTTATACACATTTTTTTTGTATTATAGCGTAAAAAAAGATGTTGACTAGTTGAAGTTTCAGAACCACTATTTATTTTGGTGATGGTGTAAAAATAAAACAAGAACATTTTGTTCGACGTGCAAAAATATTTGTACTAGTCTATGATGCAATTAGTCGCATTAAGAGCTTTCTGACGTTGCATTATACTAAGAAGCGGTTATTCATCATACAAAACATCTCTGAAGCACATATGTTTCTGCATTCCAAAAATTCATATTGTAACGTTTTGAATAACACGAATGGGCGTGGTTTCCTTTGCCTGTTCCTAAAATAAAACTCATAAAAAATATCCTCTCGTAACATGCATATAATCGTTCTATTTTCAAAATTATCCTTAAATATGCACACATCATGATCGTTTCGTCGAAGATCCCGCGAGCGTAGACGATGACGTAGCCCTTGCATACAACTGGTCATTAATAAAATCGAAAAAAAAGCAAAATCGCAAAAAAAATCTCTCAACAGTTCACGTTTTGACTGATCATCATCCGTACAGAAATATTGATTCTTTTAATAAATCTATTGCCATTCAATTTTGCACTTTATTTCAATGTAAATAAAGCCATTGACATTGAAACGCAACGTAAATAAATTTATCGCGGCCGTCTGCGAGTCCATATGCTGACTTGGGAATGACTGGAGCGTTTGTTCAATGAAATTACGAACAGAACTGGTTTTGGGTTCACGACACTGAAGATTTTTTCTTGCAGTGGACTGGCCTCAAAAATTAATTAAAGTCACGCGGATACATCTAGTATAACGATAGAATGAATATTGATTGTCGTTATTCAAATTGTATACTGACTTATTATATTTTTTATAGGTTATATACGTTACTAACGAGGTTCAGATTTATCATATAAACATTTCTGATCATTTATTTTAACAATTTTTATTGTTGTACTCTTCCAGAAAAACCTAACCCTTGCAGTATACTTGTCGTCAGAGTAACAAGAATGTAATCTGAAAATGTCGATTATAACGGACTCATATATTTCAAGATACTGAAATAGGTCGATTTTTTATAGTATTTTTTGTATACCCCTTACAAGCTAATTAATGAAATTTGTGATGATCGTAAAAACAAAATAAAAAAGGCTTTCGAATTAAGGGTTAAATCTGTGTGTCAAAGAGTCGCTTCAGATTGTGTTATCGGTGCGTAGAAAAGCGGCCTAAGAGACTCCCTCAGCAACGTAAAGGCTTATCAGTCCTCGCACAATATTTACATACTGGCAGAATGTTTGTGTTCTAAAAGAAAACAAAGTTCTTTTTTAATTGTAAAACTGGGAAAGTAAGAAAAAAGGTAAAAAGCCATAGGTCAAGACTATTAGAACCCGTAGAATGAATAGTTCTGCCACATGACCAGTTAATAGTCAAGGCCTGAACAAAATTCCTAGGCTGCAGTTCAAGATGACTTTGACGCATGGTGCGTGCCGCCGCAACTGTGACGTGCTATTAATCATTCACAAAACATTACTTTATCTAAAGATGATAATAAATTTATTCAAACAAGCAGATGGATAGATTGTGCGGGCAAGCAAACACGGTTATTTTAAAACCGCCATTTTTTCTTTACATAGACGTATCCTGTGCTTTTAAACGTTAGGCAAAGGCATAATACAATACAGCCTACATAAAATAAAATATAATATAAGGCTATGTACTGAAACGATGATAGAGTATATATAATAGTACTGTTAATTTTATTTTACGGCCGTTTATTGCTATTTAAAGATAATGAAATTACTCTTAAGATACAAATATATAAAAAGTGTTAATTTTAGAAATGTCGGTAATATTTATAATACTTTTATTAAGATTATCCTTTAAAATGTAAATTCATTGCGGGGGTTTCCCAATATGAAACATTTTATAGCTGTCAAAATATTTACTTATATGATGATGTAAATAAAATAACTATAAAAATAACATGACTTGCCTAATCAGATTACTAACATGAAAAAACTTGTACACAAAAAAGCAAAAATGAAGCTACAGTAAAAAATGACCTTACCATTAAAAGGTTCATCTATTTAAAGATCCATATATTTATTAACCATTTTAACTAAAAACTATAGGTTACTGTGAAGTGCAAAGTTCTTTACAAGATTTTTCTAGAAGGGGAGTGAATACTAGAAAATCGCCAAGGTCTAACTCCTGTTTATTGTAGTGAAGGTAAATAACCAATAGTCGTTAATACAATTAAGAGATTGTTTTACTTACGACTTCTACTTAAATTACGCAACGACCTAAAGTGAGTTTCGGCCTTCGACACTAATATTCTCCACTTCAATCTGACCTGCGCCATCTCCCACTAAGTTAAGAATACGAAGATAATAACAAGCAGACTAGTTAAAGAATTTAAAAAAATATATTTCCTTCGTTTTTATTTGTAAGAAAGCAATGACCTACTTTCTTATTCCCTCTTTTCGATTATGAAGTAAAATGGCAATTCTAAAAGTCGGTATAGGTTTGCAAGACCTTTGGAGTACAGTAGACTAAATTTGTATAAGAAGTGCTCTTGTCACACAAGGCGATAACCGAGGACCAAGGATGGTGTCTTCAGAAGAATATAGCTTCGATACAGGAGTATTAACTTGATCGATCTTCATAAAGTAGAGTTTGCCAATCTTGAAACGATTAAAAACGAATAAAAATCCTTTCAGGATAGCATCAACCATTTCACATAGGAAACAGTTTGCCCTTGCATGACACCGCACTTTTTTTAAATCAGCTGCATATCGTACGATAAAAATAACTTCCTCATGCCTATAGGCCTGGGGCGTTAATTGCACCGCACGTAAACCATCGCCGAACTTACATCAGAAAAATATTTGAACGTGACCTTACTCTTACGCAAGCAATTGCAGCGCTCAATCGGGCTACGGGCCGCGTTGCATCATGTGTTAGCGGCCTGACGCGTCGCCGAATACTTGGACACACCTCTTTAAACTATTTTTACCTTTCGACGCTTGGGCGCTTTCGTTGAGCAGTTTTTTTTAAGACGTTGCAACATAGGATTAGGGGCGCGGCTGAGACGAAATCTTGGCGTCGAAACGGCATAGAATCTGCCTTGCTTCTTTCTACTAAAGGAATTTTGTAGTCTGTTAATTTGCGTTAGACCAGCATGGTGCACTGTAGACTAATTCTTTTCAGTTACTTAAAAGCCTTGCGTCCAGCAGTGGAAGATATGGGCTGGGCTGATTAGATAGTTATAAAAATACTGATACCCAAAATTTTTTGCCCGGTTTTGCACGTGTATTACCGTGAAATTCATACGTTATCTTAGACAAATCCTTTGTTTTTTTTTTATGTTACGTCTACAAAATTATATAAAGTTATATTTACTACACCCAAGTTACAGTGTGTGAATGAGTCATTCAGCATTGATGTGAACAATATAAAATTAGACACGAATGCCATAGTTTATGACGCTCAATATTATTAACTCAAGTTATATAATACTTCCATCAATCTTAATAAGGCTAAATCGTAGGATCGAAAGTTTAAGTTGAAACTGCGAGTTTTATTCATCTACTGAAACACTTTTTTCGTATCGTTGATTCTCGTAGATTGACGGCCATATTTTTTCATTAACTAGGCGCAATGAACTCACAGGTCGTAGGTATGAATATTCGTGTATATTTTAATATAAACTATCCTGCTAAGTTAGTTCCAACGCTTCGATTAACGAATGATTGTGACCTTAAATTATTTATTGATAGCTGTTGCCCGTAACTCTGTGTGATGCTGTACTTTTCAAGCGTGATATTTTTCTTAGGTTTTGCCATATTTTCTGTTCCGCTCTTGTAGGTTAGAGTGTCATGATAAATAGGCGAAAAAAATAATTGACCAAATAATTGGACTATTAAAGACTATAAGTATGTTTATATTCTAACCAGAAATTCCCGAGATTAACGCGTTCAACCAAACAAACAAATTCATCAGCTTCATTATGTTAATGATTTTGTCACACCGGACCAAATTGTGGGACATATAAAATAAGTTATTCTAATTATATTTAAGGAAGTGTACGAATAAATTATTTTATTCAGATAAACAGCAAAAAATTGCCTCTGAGTGGTCAAAGCAGTTAATTAATGAATCAGCGTATATCCCCATGACGTAAAAGGGTGGTCGGCGCCTGTTTCGAGAAAGGTATTAGGCGACGCGACGCTGCCGTGCCGACCACGTAACGACGGTTTCACATGCACCGTTATTTAATTAGCAAAAACTTTTTTGTAGTACAAATGTTTAATACCTATAAGAAGGTTTCAAAGTTATTCTCATGTTTTGTCGTCAGTCATTAAGTATTTTTATAAACTTATTTTTTCATTTTTGATTTGTGCAGGTCGTCACTTACTACGTATAAATACGGTAATTTTTAAACGGACAAGTTTTGTTTAAAGAAAAATAGATTACTGTGACGCTTGAGATATATCTGCAAAAATCTATAATATTAGTTATATTTGCAGTATTTCTTTTTATATGGTTTTGATAGTTACGAATTGTCTTTGAAAAATTCGTAAAAAATTGCAAAAATATGCTAATATTTTCCTTTCTTCCATAGGAAACAATAACGTAGCGTTTGCACACGCGATATTCGCTTCAATCTTTAATCATTCTGTAACTTGTACTTTGATAACGTATACTGTGGTACTTTAGAATCTTTTACCATGAACCAAGTGGAATGACTTTGAAAAAAAATTGTATCAAGGAAACTCATGGTCTTTATGATTTTCCATGTATCGCTGTTATTAATATATGCTTCGCTATAAATTATTAACTGTATGAGTAATGTTTCTAGTACAGTTTTTTGCGACGCCGATGTCTCACACTACTGTCAGTAACACAAAAAACACACAACACCAGAATACAGTATTTTCGGTAATATTCGTATACCTCATTGATCGCAGTTTACGTTTCTTACACTTACATTCAAATGAATATTTTTTTAACAAAATAATATTCAATTTGATTTAAAATTAAATTTGTTTAATACAGCTATCGAAAAATATACCACGAACGGAAAATATTAACTTATTATAAGAATTTTCCCTAAAAATACCAAATGTGCTTTATTCATCTTTTTCCATATTGCGGTTGAGTCTTTTAAAATAACATATACATATAGTGTGCAGTGATGGCCTCGAGGTTTGGGCGCGCGGTCGAGAATCTCGGCGGTCGCGGGTTCGAACCCCAGGCACACACCTCTGACTTTTCGAAGTTATGTGTGTATTCAACTTGAATTATCACTTGCTTTAACGGTAAAGGAAAACATCGTGATGAAACCTGCACACCTAAAAGTTCTTAGGAATTTCTTAGGTGTGTAGTCCGCCCACCCGCACTAGGCCAGCGTGGCGGACTATGGCCTAAACCCTCTCAATGGTAGAGGAGACCCGTGCACAGCAGTGGGCGTATATGGGTTGATGAAGAAGATATACATATACGAATACATAAAGCGCGCCAAACTTCGCCAGGTATGTATCAGTCCCACGTAATAGGGGGCGAGCCTATTGCCGTTTTTCGGGCATATTTTCCAGACTCCGTGCTGCTACTGAGAATTCCCTAGTTGAAATACCCTTTAACCCTAAAAGTAACTCTTACTGGATGGAGCAAACTCGGAAAACACGGGCAAATTCGACCTGGTAATCGAATCTAGAACCTTTAAATCGTACGGCACATACTTGAACCGCGAGACCCCGAAGCAAAAATTTTATAGTAAACAAATTCTTGTATGATTAATTGTCCTTCGAACAGGACACAAAATAGAATAATTGTGTCAATGGGGGATAATCGTAATCATGACTTGACAATCTATTTGGACCATGTATAATCAGGTGCAGTGTTAAGATTTTGCTTTGTAAGTTGTTTTTAAAGGGGGTCTAATGATTTTTAAGCCTCATAATTTTATTCCGAGCAGTGATGGCCTCGAGGTTTGGGCGCGCGGTCGAGAATCTCGACGGTCGCGGGTTCGAACCCCAGGCACACACCTCTGACTTTTCGAAGTTATGTGTGTATTCACATTGAATTATCACTTGCTTTAACGGTGAAGGAAAACATCGTGATGAAACCTGCACACCTAAAAGTTCTTAGGAATTTCTTAGGTGTGTAGTCCGCCAACCCGCACTAGGCCAGCGTGGTGGACTATGGCCTAAACCCTCTCAATGGTAGAGGAGACCCGTGCTCAGCAGTGGGCGAATATGGGTTGATGAAGAATTTTATTCCGTAATAGAACCTTTGAAAGGCTAATGATAGTGTAGTAAGAAAAGTCGTTTCGAAAGGGATCGAGAGATTTTAAGCCTCATAATTTTATCCCGAAATTCCTAAAAATGCTGTTGCTGATGATGATAACGATGATGGTCTAGTAGCTTCATATATTACTCATTAAGACAGTTTTGAAACAATTTTCTAATTTATACGTGATGTTTTGTAACTGTTTGAAGAACCGCCATAGCTGTACGTCACAAGACACCCACACCTAATAATATATGCTAGGTAGAAAAAATGTTGTTAGCAGAATCGAACCCTGGGCCTCTCATTTCCCAACCGGATTTCGGTCCATTATGCCACAGACGCTGTCAAGGTCGCAATAGGATTTTATACGCTCAGTGATAATTATTTATTAAAATCTTTTATCAGATGTTCATATAACAGGCATATTCTATAGGTGACACGATGAAGCCTGATAGGAAATTCTTCATCAACCCATATACGCCTACGCGACTGGCCTAATGCGGGTTGGCGGACTACACACCTAAGAAATTCCTAAGAACTTTTAAAGTGTGCAGGTTTCATCACGATGTTTTCCTTCACCGTTAAAGCAAGTGATAATTCAATTTGAATACACACATGACTTCGAAAAGTCAGAGGTGTGTGCCTGGGGTTCGAACCCGCGACCGCCGAGATTCTCGACCGCGCGCCTAAACCTCGAGGCCATCACTGCTTGATAGCAGTGATAGGAAATTACAATAATAAAAAAAAAGTCATCTATATCGAAATAAAAATTAACATACTCGTAGACACTATACTCGGTAACTAATACAAAACCCCGTCAGTAACAAAATAAACTTAACACTGCAAGTAATCGTATAAGTCTCTATCGTAAATATTGCCAGTGACTCCATTAATACGAAGCCCGCAACGGTGAGATACAAACTTAGCTGGATAATTTTAGCCAAGCATGTGACTAATTAAAATAAATAAGATGAGGGTGTGGCTAAAGTACAATTTTCTGCTTATTGCGTGTCGGAGAGAATCACGTGTCAATAGTTTTCTATTGACAATACATTCATAAACGGTAGCAAGAATATAATCCCTATCCAATGAACGTTATGTCGCCAAACAGTTAGTCTCTACCACCAGTCTACCAGTCGACTAAGGTTATATGAAGCAGCTTCTACAAATTCTGAGTATAGTTGTAATCTTCTAACCTTAGTAACTATAATCTAAATATATCTAACCTTTCAACTATATCAACTTCTTCCTCATATAGGTAAAGAATACAGATGCAACAAGGATTGAGTTCGTATCTACAGCAGAGTCCACTAGCTTAACTTCAATTTAGGCCGTTTTAAAGCAGCCAATATTCGATTGCCCAGTTTCAATAGGACTTCTAAATTGAGGATCAAAAGCTACTTTAAAAAAATTATGGCTCACTGCTTTAAGACAAAACCTGTGATTCTTATGACTTGTCTGATGTTCTAAGCTGATGATTTATTTCAAAGCATATAAAACGTAAGTGCTACTCCTCAACTGACTTGGTATTCATCATCATCATAAGCCAAAATACATCTACTGGACATTGGGCTCCCCAAAAGACTTCGAAGCGCTATGTCGAAAGCAGTTTGCATATTGTACCATCGTATTATTCCAAAAAAGCAAAGAATTAGTTGTTATTTTATTACCAAAGATTGGATTAGTAAATGTCCTACATCGAAGTATAGTGTGCAGGTCTCCTAACATAAAGTCAATAATTACATGTAAGGAGTTCCCCGTGAAGGTATTAAATTTTATTAACTTTCGCACTAAAAAGGATAATATGGTTTCTCGGTAAGGTTATTTTTAGCTGGCGCCCTTAATGCATAGCAGATGATGGATTGCATTTTGATCCAACGTGTTTGATCAATGTTGGTGAAGTCGGCCAAATGTTCTACAGAATCATTCACTAACAAGATGTTGCCATTGAAGCACTGTAAGCTGTAGTTCAATGTGAAAATAGAATTTTGCTTGTACATCATGTATGTCAAAATATTCATGATAAAACCAAAGAATTATTCGACATAAAATACTAAATTCTTTATCGAAATATATTTTATGGATCAATCAAATTTCTATTGAGTTGTTAAAGGAACATTCTAGATGTACTTATCGATCATATTTAACGCGAAATTAAAATCGTGCCAAGATATCACCAGCTCACACATAATTTGAATAATATTTGAAATAAAATACGTTGATGTAAATACCGTTAAGACGAGATAAAATGTTTCCTTGAATCTTCTCAATATTTGATTCAAACGTTGATATGCTTATTTGGTTAAAACCTTAAGTAAATAAATTTCATAACACGAGGCATAGTAACAAAAACACTTCCATATTAAGAAGTACGGACAGTGATTTGCGTGGCGCCTGCACCAATGCACTCGACGATTTACACTAATATACCATGATTCACGTCTCAAAATACACTGGCTTTAAGTATTTGCGTGGTGAAATGTTAACCAAACATGTACGTAGACAAAACACATGTGATCCATGCGGAGCCGCATTCGTACGAGCTGTGATAATCAGTCACATGATTCGTATTTGTGACGTCACCAAATGCCACTATTTACCCACTTGACATAAACAAAAGTTGTGATACGAAAGGTAGTTGTACGCTTGAACAGGTAAAGTAGTTAGACAACGCATAGGCGGCTAAGATATCGAAGAAATAGATTTAGGAAGATGTAAAGATGAGTTACGATGTAATGGTGTCAAAAGAGTAAAGAACTTTTTAATAGATGAGTTTGATTAAAAAATTTAACAAAAGAGAACACGGAAAATAGAAATTAAGAAATAGTAATTTCTATTCCAAAGATTTCCTAACGGTTACCGCACGGTAATTTATGTGAACATAACAATCATTGATATTTGATACCAAGTGCCTAGGATCAAATTTAATTGTTCTAAAGGCTCCTTGTTCCTCAACTCCATTACAGTTATATAAGTAGGCTAACTCTTGTTCTGAAGTCACTCTACACTCTACAGGCATTTGTATGTAGTGGTAAAATTCTTGTATTAATTTCTGGATAATTGTAAAACCACGAAATTTATCAAACATTTGGCTAAAAATGGCTTCGAATTAAGGAATATATTTCAGATTCAGATTTTTATTTAAAACTTGTTTTTTTCATATTAAAAAAGAACCTAAGATTCATCTCGAAAGACTAATAGTTGGGCAATATGTAGCAAGAGAAATTAACGTGTAGGGTTTAAAAATTGATGGACAGATTGACAAAAAAGATGTAGTAAGTATTTGTGGAGACAAGGCTTCATCCAGCAACAACGAGACTTGTGGAGATTGTTAAAAAAGCCCACATTGAAAGTGATGATCGACTAATTCAAATTCTTCATGATCCTCTTTTGGAGCCAAAGGTGACTAAAACCAAAAGAATATAATGAGTTCCAAAGGTCAGTGACATTCTTGGTTCATTCTTTCTTTACACGATGACTCAAAATGCAATTCGATAGATGAGGAAACATGTTGAAATAAATTCACCGCTATTTTTGAGCGGAAGGAAGATTTCATGGACACTTTGCGTGTTGTGGTGTATTTATTTTTTAATGCAAAAGCGCAGGAAAGCTTCTTGAAGCAAGTTTGTATTTTTTCTCTTCATTCAGGACTGTTTTTGAATATCATTTTTAAGTTATTGTGGTTAATATAAATGCTATTTTCTTCAATAACAAACTTCAAAGATTTTCGACTTCTAAATTTAGATTTTGGTCATCTGTTGACAGGATTTTTTACATTGACTGCTAATTAGTTTTAGAGATTTTATGGGGTTTGCCTGTATCCAAAATATATATTTTGACTCTTTTAGCATTAGGCGTTAGTCCACCACGCTGGTCTAGTGTGGATTAGCGGACTACACACCTGAGAAATTCAGTGTGTCATCAGGAGAGCATTATTGCGTCCATTGGTGAAGACAGTCGTTTTTTGGGTTTGGGTTTCCCAAAAAAGAATTGATACATACTTTAATGAATGTAATGACGTATTGCGATTCACAATCAACTAATTAGAGCCTTATTTGAAGCTTCGTAGAATGCGTCCATCGTGGAAATACTACACGACGCGCATCACGTACACAACGTTTTGTTAATGTTGAAAGATAATAAGGAAATAAGAATATACAGAGCTGATATCAACTCTAATAATGATGTATTGATTGAGGTACATACTATACGTCCAGAAACCAACCATAAGAACAAGAGAAGCACGTTTCGGGATAAGCCTGTGCGATTCCGTTTTCCATAGGTTAGACTGGTAATAAATCCTAACTGTTTCTTAGTTGGCATATATAAAGAAAATTAACAGTCATTTGCATGCCTGCATGAACTACGAAAGCTAGGTAATGGATGAGGTTCGTGTCGTGAAAATTTGTAGAATAGCATGCGACGAATATTTCCTTATCGACTTAGATCTGGATGTACTGCGTTTAATATTGATTTGTAAGAAGAAGGTATAACAATGTGCTGTGCAATCGAGAAGTCCTGAGTTTCGATTCCCGAGTTTAGCATTTTTAGTGGATTTAACCATTTGACAATTCTCAGTACCAGCACAGAATCTGGAATTTGCGCTTGAGTTATCGGTATACGGGTATAAAAATGCACCTCTGACAACTTCTTCCAAAAATACATGTTTTTATACAAGTTTCAGGGCGTCATTCAAACTTTCTATTAATTTAACTTATATTTTTATTCAAGCATTTGGTATCAAATAATTTGTTCTCACCTTTGCTCCATAAAATTATTTCTCATTAAATTTTCCATCTCACAAGTCGCTTGACCAATCGCAAAAGGTGCATACCACGCCAGTAATTTAGTTCAAACACTGTTTATTTATCGGCAAACTATAATTGAAATAGGAAAATGTCAGCCTTGCATTAAGAAAGGAAATGGAACTAGATAAATCTGGTTTCACCTTGAATCATAGCACTTAATAGCAATTCAGTTCATTAAATTTGACATTTGAAATTTTTTGCCGCCGACCAACCTTTCGCATACATGTGTAGGCTATTTGAGTTCCTAAGTGGAACTTCCAGACGACACCTGGTTGTATTGTTAGTGACTCATGCTTGTGAATCGACTGAATGCTTCCATATTTTACAGCCCCGTGGCACAGTTGGCTAGAAATGTGAGGCGGTGGGTTCGATTCCCGTCAAAGACTTGTGTGTTCCACAAGTATTTGTTTCGTTTCTGGGTGGTTGTGAGAATGTAAAATATTTTATAGTTTCTGATACCCACGACACAAGACTTACATTAATAGTGTTATATCAAGCTTAGCGTGTGATCGGAACTATGTATTGTGAGCGTTGGGTGTATTTATTTATTTTAACAAACCTTATAGACCAATATGAATTTGACTGCTCTGGTGTGAAGCGGTTTACTAAATATTCCGCTTATATTACGCATATTGCCTTGAGAAATCATATTAAAAAAAAACCACAAAGCTCTGTTCCACCTTCCTGATAAAACAATTCTGTCTACGGATTAAGGATGTAGCCTGTTCATTTATTTCTGCGTAGAAAGATTTTCGATAATATTTTTTCGGCCAGTAGTAACCTAATATGGTTATAATAGGGAAAAATATTCCCCATTGTATATAAAAACTTTACTATTGCCCACATAAAGGTAGACAATTAATTTATTGCCCTCTAATAAGCGCAAACTTGTCCCGAAGTCTGAAAGAGGAAGTCTGAATACCTACAATTAAACCGTGTAAATGGTGCGGTTTTTCACTTTGTTTTACTTTTAAGCTCATAAGGACGATACATCATTCTCAACCACAACTTTTTAAGCCCTCGTTGTCCATAGATGATAATTAAAATAAATCAAAATTCTAATAGGACTACTTCCAATGCAAAAAAACTCCCCGATTTCCAAGACCTGTCGTGTGTATTTATAAAAGATATTCTCCAATTCCATGCTAAGCAGAACTAATCAATATTGATCAATAGTGGCGCCAGGTGATTCATAAAACAAAATTGCGGACAAATAGGATGTGGAAACTTTACCGTCGAGTGGAATACACCTTCCGTTCCGAGAAACGGTGTAAGAATAGCCACAGATATACCGGTCGTGTGAATGAAAAAAAATGCAATATGAAACAGCAATTTAAAAGTCATTACTGCTGGCAATAAACGTTGTATGTGTCGTAATGGCTAGGACGCAAAGGGCACGCTTTGTGGGGCTTTTGCGATTTCCACTCATGCAAATTATAGTGAATAACTTAAAGGACCAGTGGAATAGTTTTGGATGAATTTATTAAGGTTTTTTGACGTAATGCCTAAAGTCCAAATACGTCATTGCGGGAAAATTTAGTTTAATGTCGTTGTCAAAGTTCCAACTTTTTAATCTATGAGTAAATCTATTCTATAGCATACGCAATCGTCAACATAATACATTATATATAATAAACATATGTATAATATCGTGTCACATTTACCTCTATACAATATAATTTTTAAATGTTAATCAAATATTGTATAATGGCATTTAAAAGCAACATTGTAAGGAAACTTGTTAACACCTAGCAATTTTCAAAACTAAAGCATGACTAATTAAAAACTTAGTGCGAGCGACATTGTGTCAACTGACAAGGAAGAAAAACAAAAACCTATCCAATTAACAAATATACAACTTTCTTGCCGCTAAAGCAGGGTTCAAACCCCAGGCACGCACCTCTGACTTCTAGAAATATTGTATTCACAATGACTTATCATATACTTTAACGGTGAAGGAAAATATCGTTAGACCAGAGTGGTGGACTAAAGTCCTCTTACATATGGGTCCTATGGCCGATTATAATGTTTTTTTAACTTATGTGCGGATGCGAAAAACCCGGAAATTGAGACGACAATCTCACGGAACCCAACCAGTAATTGTCAACAGATTTTCTTATGAAGACAGTGGCAGTAATCCGGTCAATCATTTGTACCTGAGCTGACTCTACACAGATCAGCATTTAGAAAAATATGACTCAAAAGCTGTGACTACATTAAAAGCGAGACATTGTAATAGTTTTAATGCGTTCAACGATCTATGTAATTAAGAGACTTTGCGAACATTTCGAAAAGTAAAAGAATAAGTATTAAAAGGTCAATAATAAATGGTTGTAGAGAACAAAGCCCAACATTCTTTAGTACCGGTAACGGGAATTCATTCAGTCACCCTATTTTAAACTGAATGTGTTCTAAAGAGCTTATAACTGAAAGAAACCTCTTTCAGTTTTATGTATAAGCATACCTATTTGTCCTGAATGTAGGTGATTCATTTTTTTGCTCTATTTCTTATAATTAGTATCTCTGTAACTTATAATTAGTATATTATCTAGTAATTTTAAGATTATTCTGGTTTGATTCCGAGGTCGGGCAACGTAATGTTAATATTTCACATTATAAAAATCTCATCTGTATAAAGAAGTGTGCACGAAAAGCGGCAATGGGTCCTACTTCCTCTCATTACGTGATGTTTAAAAACTCTGCTAAAACATAGGTAAAATATTTTCGAGCACATGGGTCTTACTTTATATATTCTGATTATATACTCACAAATATATATAAAAATGTGATTATAAATCAAAAAATATTTCTTTGCTTCTGACCGGTGTTAGAAGTGAAATTTTATCATAATCGGTAGAGTAGTTTAACCGTGAAAGCGTAACAAACGAAATCACAACTCTAACATATGTGATATAAGTATTTAAACAGTGGCAAATAGAAAGTGGTTACTTTATTCAATTGACTGAAGGAACGAAGGAGGCATTTATCTATTTTTAATCTGTCATAGATATACGATTGAGACATATGAATGAACATATTTGAATTATACAGTTATACTATTTGACAGCAACAGTCCGAAATAATTTACATATTGGTATCTTGACGTCTCTATTTGTCTATAATGTAATAAACACGCTCTAAATAGTCCTTTGATGTTAAAATATTTGAAATAAAATTATAATTTAGAGTTTTCATGACATTTCTTTTTAATTTAAAATTAATTTCCATTATTTTAAAGGCGTTTATCGGTTCTCTACCGACCATCCGCCAAACATGGCCGACCCACTTTCATTTTAGCATGCTAACCCTTCAAGCTATGTTTTCCTAGTGCTCTGAAAATCAATTTAATTTAGAATTTTATTTATAGCAATAAAATTTCATAGTAAACCGTGTTATTAAAATTACGAGACAATAAAATCACGTTTAATGTCCTATTTGATAGCCTCGTGTTGCCGTTGGCTAGAGCTTGTGAAACGAGATATCGCGTCATATCCGCACCGAGACAAACGTTTGTGTGACCCGCAAATATTTGTTTCGGGTCTGGGTTTTGTGAGAGCGAAATTGGGACGTAGTTTCTGATACTTACGAAATAAGATTTATATCTTAATGTACGGTCAGAGTAAACTATTCCGGGTGTATTTATTATTCTTCTTCTTCTTCATCAACCCATATACGCCCACTGCTGAGCACGGGTCTCCTCTACCATTGAGAGGGTTTAGGCCATAGTCCACCACGCTGGCCTAGTGCGGGTTGGCGGACTACACACCTAAGAAATTCCTAAGAACTCTTAGGTGTGCAGGTTTCATCACGATGTTTTGTATTTATTATTATTTTTTTTTATTATTATTTATTACTATTTTATTTCAAATATTTGTAAATTAAATATACTTGTTTTCACGAGGAAACGTTTTGTCTGTCGGTAAATAATTTTAAAATAGAACGTAGATGTGATAAATAAAATAAAGCTCTTTTTCAATGACATAGATTGTAGGCCAGTAATATCTGATCGCCTAATGAGTATTATAGTGCTGAAAACACTGAATGAAATTGCATCAGCATTATAAAGTAATCGGCTAGGTCATAATCACTGGTATTTGTGCAGATATATTAAAAAGAGACTTGTGAAAGAAAACAATGGGGAAAATGTGGGTTTTCCTAAAGTTTTGTACCTTATTTAATGGTTCTTTTTCCTGCAAAAATTGATATGGGGCTTATTATTTACCGTAATGATAAACTTATCGGCCGTAACACATTGTAATGTAGGTATAATGATTTTTTGTAGTACTATTGCTACTTAAATTTAGGTCAATATAATTATACGTTTCCTATAATTAACGAACAATCCATCTGTACCTTTTCTATGTTATATATGTATTTTATATGATTTAAAATGTGTACAATAAAGAGTAAAATGAATAGATAAAATTGTGTCACAAAGACACGAGCGGGCATTTATGATCATATTTCAATAAGTGTCGCATCTATAACTTTACCAGCCCTTATACGACTCTCCGTCAAAGAATAGTTTAATAATACTAGAAGGGAAATGTGAGCATGCCGAGCGTGCCATATATTTGACACCGCTGTTTCATAGTAATTCGAATTGCTTGTAATATCAAAACTTTTAAAAATGTGTGACAAGCAATAGCAGTTCTTCACTTTTGTTTGGATTTCTTATTGTTGGTCGTCTGTGTGACGTTGAATGAATAGGTGACAGACAATCGGCGACACTCGTCCCGATTCAAAATAAAGTCTATTTCCCTTCTAGTCTTTTTTAGCTGTTCTATGTTTTTCCTGTTACAAATATAAAATTTATACATGATTGTCATTTCAAAAAAAAGGACGTAAAAATAAAACTTTCCTAGTATAAGTTATCACATTTCGTAAAATCCACATAGAGGAAGGTATGGATAGAAATTAGGGAAACCATACGGCAAAGTTCCGACTATGGAGGTTTTATTCCCCGTTCGAACGCAGACGACGGCGTAGACGCGTTATGCCACAGCTGGTCAAGTTGCGTCAGTCAACGCCTCTCACTGATTGACACGTACGGACAACAAAAAAAAGTACAACTATTTATGACTGTCTCACGCTTGGTATGTGTATGTGCCGTGCGATCTGGGAGCTTTGGGTTTGATTCCTAGATCAGGTAGTTTTTGTTTTTTTTTCCGTGTTTGGGAATGTGCAAGGTGTAAATTAAATTGGCGAATTTTAAAAGTTGCTTTTTGTTGCTGTCACGGTACAGCAGTAACGCCGTATCTAATGGCAAATACGGTGTTGACTAAACAAAGAAGAGAAGAAGGAAGAAAAAAGCTCAACTAATCGGAGAATACAAATTGACTAATGCTTGATTAGAGTACGATAGTCTCAAATAGATTGTAGTAAGGTATATAATTCAAATAAAATAATTTGACGATTTTCTTTCATGCCGCGTCAAGCTTCGAGATTCCTGCGTCGGGGAAAGTACTAGTGAATTTTCATTATACAAATCTACTAGCGTAGAGTTTGAAGATTGACTGCATTAGGTCCGCCTCTTGTAAACTGACGAAACATGGATGTAGAAATACACCAGGACTCTTAGAGAGTATTTATGCTCAAACCTAGTACATTGATAATCTCTTAAACTCACTTACATTAAGTGGTATTTAAGTAAGTCCATGATTAAAAGGTTTCACATAACTTGGGCATGAAACCATAGTTTATAACTTTTATCCATTATTTGCATTTATATTTAAAAAATAGACAATATTTAATTGTTTTGTTGATTTCCTCGAACGCTAATTAGTAACGTTTTCGTATCACAATGCTTAGTCACAAGAGCTATATTTTCTCATTATATCTGTAAGGTACATAGTTCGCAGTACATAAAATTTGTTCGTACATCTTTACAGCTGGGTTTTCCAGTTGCATACGTTTTTATATGTCTTGTTACATATGATCTTGATAATGACTAGGAATCTACCTTTTATTGCGGTCCCAAAATATATTGTCTTCGTCGAAGTACTCGTAATTCTTATATTACTAATAAGGCGAAGACCAAACAAGATTATTTTTCATATACATATATTAAATATTTTAATTATTTGCCAGCGTATAATACAAAACCCAGACTGAACCCTGGTCGCATAGCTGAAAGAAGTTATGCTTAACTTAAAAGGCATTAAAATACCAATTTCACCGGTCAATAGCAATTTTGCGCACGGGTTATATATAACTTTTTTTATTGCTTTTATATCTAGAAATAAGAATTAGAACAAAAAATCTAAATTTGCTTTTGTGTGTAAAAATTGTGAAAATCAAAATCAATGAAAGTATACAAGAAATTGGCGTAGAGACGATGCCTTAATAAATAAAAGCTAATAGTTTTGAATCATAATTTTTTTTTATATATGTGTGCTAGGGTGTCCCAGCTTAGTAGGGCGATTTTTTTTTCTCGAAATTAGATACGCATACCCTCTATATTTTTTCTAATTGACCCTAATAACTCAAATACGAAATATTATCGAAATTGGATAGCGGTAACCCGTGCCACTTGATGGCAAAGTTTTAAAAAAAAAATTGTATGGTAATTGTAGAGCACATATAAAAACTTAATTTTTATTTTCAAAATTATATCCTATTTCACCGGTATTATATATTTATTATTTAAACAGGAATATTTGTGATATTTTAATCTTAAAGTTTTCTTTTTACTGTTAGGATAAATCATAGGAAAAATTGCTTTAGTTTCCCTTTAAAGGTGACTTTTTCACGAAAATTTTGTATCAGTATAACTGCAATTTGCAGTATCACTAGCGACTTTTAGTGTCATTATTTATTTCTTAACTGCTTGAAAAAAAGTATAACTAGTCTGTGAAGTAAGCAACTCATTGAGAAAAGTGTCAAAATTTTTAAAACGATTGAAGAAAAGCAAGACTAGTTTTTGATCGAAATAAAGTCGTTTATGTCTTTCTAAAAAAGTAAATCACGCAGATATCTTTCCAGGGGATATGAATTGATGGATCGTCTTTAGTTAAGCTTTAAAATATTATCATTTTTGGTTCCTGGTCTCCACCATAGTGATACAGAGACAAGACAGCTACTTCATGAACCAAAGGCCAAAAATGCTGAAAAATATTCTGTATAGTCATTTCTGAGTTAATTTTATTGACAGTTTCCCAGGGTTTCAAAGTATCAGGCAAACATAAGTCGTAGTAAGATGCCGTCACTGATAATATACAATGCACCCAAGCCTTAACATGGTATATAGCGATGCAAATCTAGATGTCTAATAGTGCGACTTTTTATTAGTAATTTACAATTAAAAAATAAGTTACGACATTTTTAATCAATTAATTGCTTCGGCCATCATGGTGTCTGGTACATAGAACTTGGAGATCGAATAGTCAATTTTCTTTCTGTATCACCACCAAAGAATATGATTATTCTTGATAGCCAACCCTTAAATTTCATTCATAATTCTGTCCGGTAAAACAATGTATATCTTATTATATAACTATATCTATTATCTAGATTTATTTTTATCAATTAAAGGGCACTGGCGTGTGCAATATATAAAAAGTAGTCCAAGCTTGTAACAAACTCTTGACGACGCTTTACGAACACATCTTGCGATTTTTCCGCATTATTTGTTGATCTCTTCAGAGTCGGTATAAGGCAACTTATTTCTTAAAATTAGTTTATTAAAGCTTAAATAGGCATATAAGCCCTTTAACAAAAATAATTAATCTCGAATAGTTAGATTTGCGATTAACAAAATTCAATTTTACTTCACGAATTTTATTAAACAGAACTGCCAATCTTTGCTCTTTACAGAGAAGTTTTAAACCGTTATTTTAATGTTTTGCACCCCCCTATTAAAATTTGCCTTTGAAATCTTAATCTGACATATTGATTAAACAAAAAGAGGCGTTTACTAATACAATAAACAAGCAACCACGAAACTTCCATGCGAATATTGCGACGCGCCGAAGTTCATACAAAGTATGTAAGTACTGAAACACATGGATGCAAGTCGGCACGGGTTGCAGTGGTCCTAAGTTCATGAAATTTTATTTATGAGTGTTTTAACACCATTCGGAAATAATTAGAGGGTATGCGTTGACAAAAAAAGATTTTGATTTTTTTGGGACACCCTAATGTGTGCATATATAATTATCAGAATGTATTAAGTAAAACCCATGCACAAAATAAGAAAATTGTTGACCAGTGTTATTTATACCTCTAGTTTTACTACTTTTACAAGACTGTAAGCTTGAAAAGATAGAGAGAAAAGCATTTCAGTGCCTACATTTTTAAACGCACGTAGCACCAGGCTTGGCTATTAACTTTAAACAATCTTTATGCCACTACTGAAAATTTACTATTAGAAGGTCCATCAAGATCAACACTGTCCGAAGCTAGAATATAAACTACTATCTAAAACTTTTAAGCCTCAATTTTTACAGCCACTTTACTGACTGGGACTGACAGGGACTGAGATTTAATTGAAACCGAATTTTCGCATAGTTTTCACGATGTTTTTCTTCACCGTTAAATAAGTTGTCGTATAAACTCTGACGACGTTAGCTCTATCAAATGTTTACAGGAATTCCATGTCATTAAAATTTCGTCATCACGACTAAAATCAGGGTGACTACGTAATTTATTCCTATTTAGATAAAAAGGGCCTTTTCCGTATGTATTCTTATTTCAAGAGCACACACATTTGTTTTGTTATTACGAAAATAGATTACAGTTTCCTTGTTACTATTAAAGATGCAGTTTATCCTTATTATGTAATGAGTTATATTTAGACCGTATTTATTTGGTAGCAGATTATTCCCAACTATGCATGAACTCAGTAATAAAATTAATCGTGCGGTCAAATAATAAATTAGTCTTGACCTCACAGTAAGATACAAGTTGTGTCGGCGGTATCAGAAACTACGAGGAACTTTTCGGTCTAAAACACCCAGACTCGAAGTAAATATTTGTGGATCGCACAAACATTTGTCCGGTTGCGGGGATTGAACCTGCGGTCTCTCGTTTCGCATGCTGTTTGATTTTTTCCTCCACATAACAATTAGCTAAGCCTAGATTCCTCGGCCGTAATTACGATAGAATATTTATAATAATCTTTTATTTCAGACCATTACATTTTACATTATAGCCCATATACAAAAACAATTAAAAAAACACAATTTAAAAACGACATAAAGTTATTTCGCCATTTGAACATAAACCAAAGTTAGGTATATGAGATCTTTTTAATGGTGATAAATTTGATACTTTTCTTAATATATTTTTATGAAATAAACTACTTAAATAGGTGAGGAAATTAGCCAAAAAGTAGTAATTATATCGTCAATAGAAAAGATTTGCATCTCCACCTAGCACAGCCGTAGTGAAAACAAATATATGTAACAATTTGTCACACACCGTCATTTGTACAACATATCTGTGTTCAAACAAGACGCATAATCTTCGTTATCAGCCGCACAATGTATCTGATAAGGGAGATGCCCAGAGATTGTTCATCATATGTAAATATTTTGGCGCGTGCCTACACTCCTGATTATTTTTAATTCGTACCTTTGGACCATTCATTTTATAACGTTACCGTTTATCTTTATTTGGGACTAGCATTTGCCCGCGACTCCGTCCGCGTAGACTCTAGGGTTAAAGTGCAGAAAGATTTTTTCATATATAACATGTTTATCCCACGGGAATATCCATTTTCCAGGATAAAATTATCCCATGTTAATTCTGTGAGCCCTACCTATCTCTCTACCAAAAATCATTCAAATCGGTTTGGTAGATCCAGAAATACTCACTCCCACGGGAAAACTACATTTTCCGGGATAAAAGTATCCTATGTTCTATCCTGAGTTATAAGCTACATTATTGTAAAGTTTCGTTAAAATCCATTCAGTAGTTTTTACGTGAAAGCGTAACAGACAGACAGACAGACAGAGTTACTTTCGCATTTATAATATAATAATTAGTATGGATGGTTGACGCTTTCTTGGGGAGGCCTACGTTCAGCAGTGGACGGCGATAGGCCGAGTATGTATGAGTATGGACCGTTATTCAGATCTAAACAGTCAGAGCTATTGAAAAAGTCCTGGTAACACTCGAAAACCCACAACTACTTAGATGCATGCCGTAGGAAGCTAAGAGTGCGGTGCAAATAGGCCGGTTTAGATTGGTACTACTATATCACAGTAAATTTAGTTCAGGCTGTCGTTTCGTTCGAATTTGACTGACGCGAAGCCAATTTTCCTCCCAGATCAACTTCTATTGAACCACCAGGTTAAAAAGCTTACTTAAGTCATAGGTATTTTTGGGGATATTCCTCCACTCATGAACTATTGGCTAATTGGCTTTTAACCATGTTAATGTTGGTCTTTACAATTCGTAAAAAGACCTAACTTTTGTCGGTGAATTCGCTCTCAATTGCCCAGTGGTATTTCGTCCATAGAAGGATAGAACTCTGATTATACCCAGTATATAACGTTTAGGTTTAGGTATATGTCAAACTGAAAGCAATAATGTTATTCTACCACAGTTTTTCGTGAGACCGTAGTACAACCACAGTGAAGTCGACACTTGAATGCAGGCCTCATTTGTCTGAACCGTGTACTAATAATACTTGTAGGTAACTATCCTTAAAATACTTTAGTTTATAATCATCAAAATCAGTTTATTTATCATATAATGTTGCACTTTTGCTACGAAGAATCAGTCATAAAATTGCCTGGGAATCAATACTCGTAGCGATTCACAACATATGGATTCGTGTTTTATGTGAATACTTCGAAATTCAAACGGCGGGAAAACATAGACATGGCTGAAAAAAAAAACAAACAGCACATAACTAACACACTGGCAGGTAGTTCCGTACCCTATGAGTAATAGTATCAATCCATTGACAATCATATTTTTTATCTATGCAATCATTTTAATAGATCACGAGATAAAAAATTCCAGCGTCAATGTTCTTAGAAATGTATTTCTGGTAAAGTCATTATATGAACCATGCGTTAATTGTTTCGTAAGGGGAATAAATGTTACGCCATGACATAATGAGGAAAATTTTAGAACGCTAAGTATCTAAAAAATCTGACGTCTGTAAATCATTTACAACATTGGAAAATTTTAATTACTCATAAATATTTTTTCATAGAAAAGCTCTCAAAAATCGCCCATGTTCGGAATATAACCCATGACCCACACACCCCACCAAACGACATTACAGGACTTGTGATTCAAAGAGTTTACCATTTGACGTACACATCCTTACGTATTGACAATGACGTATGCATACGTCATCACTGAACGTTGCTTACAACTTTACAACGTCAGCAAAAAAATTGTCACTATACCGCTCGCGAGACGTCATTCAAATAAAATCAAACTTAAAAAAAATACTTATTATTTTTAATATTTTTATTTAGGTACAAAAAATTCTTCTTTAATAATTTTTATCACAGCTTCTAAATCGTTATTAAACTTATTTGTTACGTTAAAGATAAAAACGTAAATTGTAGATGAGGGCGTTATCTCGCTACTAAACCAAAAGTTTTCTATCAGCTTGAAAAAGTGTTGTCAAAAGTGCATACGAAGACGCATCGGTGTCTCGGCAGAGGCCGACAGTCTCACATTGCGCGGCGCGGTGTAAGCACGGCTTCCTTCAGCGAAAAAAACGTGTAGCGTACATCGCAACTTTTGTACGATTAAAAAAATCGTCATATCAGGCTTTCCATTGCGTGACGTAGCTGCACAAATTAAGCGAGCCCGCCACCGTCGACCGATCATAGCCTACACGGGCCAATATATACGTCACGACGCTGCTGTGGCCAGCACACAGTAATCACACTCCGTACTGAACGCACGCGCGCCGCGTCGACCAAGTTACACGTCCCGACGTATCACGATAGTGTTTGTGTTTGATCCTCATTCGACTACAGTGAGTAAAAACTCATTTCACACTCGCACGTTTTGACAGTTCTTTTTTTTTAAATATCAACCCATGTGTGCTCGTCCGTTCGGAATCGGCCAGCGTAATCGGATACTGGGATTAGCTCTACTGATTTTAAAGTAAAGTAAGCAATGACAATCGATTTCTTTTTTTTATTACTTTTTATATTTGTTCGGTTCCAAACGGACAGTTACATTTAATGTAATGTTTTCAATGTTATCGTCACATTTTTATATGACACGCTATTTACATGACACTTGTTAGAACCAGCATGCTAATTAACAATGTTGTAATGTTACTTGATTTCGCTATAAAATCAATCATCGACCGATTCGAGTTGTGTCGATAATCAAATAAATTGTAGTGTATGTAACGTGCACAAATTGCCGAATCACGAGGAAAGTGAATCGAAAATTAAACAAATCATCATCGAAGGAACAATTCTTTTATCTTCATTACGTAACTTTCTTATCTCTGATAAATAATCATCTCAATATTATCTCAAATGAAATTCCAAATTTAATTTTCTCAGCAAGCTACACTTATTCTTATTTCCTTTATAAAATAACTGTAATAATTAAACGTTCGGAAATCTGCATTTGAAATAACGAATAATATTTTTTGTTGCTGAAAATAGCGAAATACCGTTTCGAGATTATCGTTTATGAAAGATAAATAATACCGGTATGAGTTACCGTTATCGTAAGGCTGGTTTAATATACCTAAATTGTCCATGAAGGTTGTACTGGCTGTAAAATATAACATATAATATGCTATTTAAAATATTTTATCGGTTGGCTACACCGAGAGAACGTTATCATCACGCCGTATCTCAGCAAGGGAGGCAGCGTCGATTCTTATCAATCTTCTATATGTTCAACGGGTTCTGAGCCATTAGAGTCTTGAGCAAAGAAAATATTCAGTTAAATATCATGGTTTAAACAATAATTTATAAATCAAAAGTTACAATAGTTCAACAAGAACACTGACACACACCCGGTGACAGCTTTATGTGTGACAAGTCATGTCATATTGACACTTGTCATTCGCACGATGACGATTTTAGAACGATCTCATTCTGACATCTACGTCCGATATGAATCGCTATTTGACACCTTTCTCCAAGAACAGATTATGTAAAATATTTAGAACATTCGCATTCTGGAAAGACATAGATAGTTGTGTGCAATATGTACAGATCCGGTAAATCTGACTCATTGATAAGCTTTCCTAGGTTTCGGTCCAACATTAACCACAGTTAACCTTATATAAATATCGAATGTAACGTTTAAAATTAAATTCATTCAATTTTCACCCTTATTATATGAGCAAAATAAAAGTAAGGGTTATTTGTCATTTCCGTCCACTAAAATGTTTTACTTAATATTACATTAAGTTGAAAAAAATAGACTAGAAATTAACGTAGTGGTAATAAATAGTAAAAGACGTTACACCAAAGAAAATCTATAAAATCTAAACGAGCCAATTTTAATGCAATTCTTTAATTTATTTAGACACATTTTAGTCGATTTTAGCTAGTCACCATCCTAAACACTGCAATCACCCGGTCACATTGCCGTGAAGACTAAAAAATCACATACATTGTATGCATGTTTATTACAAAAACGACATAAACACACACATTTCCTCTATCCTTACGACCTTCTCGACTTATATCACTTTGAACTGAGAATTACATAACTACTATTATGTACTACGTGCCAACAGCAATTATAAAACATCGCGATTATAACCTCTAGTATTTCCAACGACTCAATTCTCAAATTACATTAAAATTAGAATATTTTGACCATATCAGTAATTTAGGCTGAGTTAATAGTGGACTAAGAAACCCGAGTGAAGTCGGATGAAACAGTTAGTGTTCGTATACACGGGCGCTCCGCGGCGTTATACAAAAGACATCAACGCACCGTCGAGACCCCGTACCACCGACCTTCCAAGAATCCTAACTCCGTGCCCAATAAAAGCCAGACGATCCACGGCTTTATTCTGGGAATATATTTGAATGATGTTTACTGCCAAAATTAAATTATGAGCGGCTTCGAAATGCTTTTTGATTTTTACCCGCGCGCCGTATCAATCATTCGGTTTTATTATAAATATTTTATGGAATTTTGTACTTTTGAATGTAATAACGGTTTGGTGCAGAAAGTGCGGTATTATCAATCCTTGGGATGAAACAAAAATTATGCAATTGGATATCATAATATCCAAAATGACGACCTAAAATTGAATATAAAAAAATGCAATTATTTGTATTTACTCAAATCAAAAATAATGTCCAAAATCACGCGTGTGTCCTATTGAGATACGCACTATTGAACGCTAAGAGTCCTAACTGGCCAAGATTATAATTTTTTCAGTGTGTTTTAAATGTCCAAATGTTGAGAAAAATGTTATCACACCAGTTGACAATTGTTTTAGCATGATGATTGTGGTATAAACATGCGTTACGTGGTTCATATCATGTACAAACAAGCAATCAAATGCAATTTGACGCGCCAGTCCAAAAAAGTCTCTGACTAAGTTTCGGAGAAAACTGAGTAACTTATTGATATACATGATATGACAATAAACGTCATATGATTCATTTTCGGCACACATATAAATATTTCATAGCTTAAGTAGGTTGTAGTGTACACCTTTATCCTTTTACGTAAATAGTTTTTCGACCTGCAATTCTAATAAACAAACATATTTGGGCCTTCACGGCTGCAGAGAAGGGTTATGCTTTAGTTCATCACGCTGGTCCAGTGCGGATTAACGGGTTACATGTAAAAGAAATTCCTTATAACTGGTACAGGTAAACAATATATAAATCCAAACAAATCCAATACTTATTGATGTAAAGTCCAAAGGAACCCTAATATATAGATCAATAAAACCACAATAAAATAAACATTACGAATTGATAAAATGTGATTCTGAATAATAAGTTGGGAACTATTAATAATTAAGGATTGTGAACACCTGCAAGTAATATGAGACGCGGGCGCCGACTCCAAACTACCATTTATTTTACCATTAACTTTTCAATATCATATGACGGCTGTTAATTTTTTCCTCGATGTAAAAGATTAGTTTACAAAGCAATTAATTTAATTTAAAACTAGATTGAACTAGAAATATATTTTAGAATTTATAATTTACGATCTATGAATATGGATAATTTTTTATGTGGTGCTTTATGTTTTATTTAAAAAGTTGACGTTTTAATGTGAAGCGAAGGCAATAAGAGAGGCCTATGTCCAACAGTGGACGTGAAAGGCTGTTGATGAGATGAGAGAAGGCAATAAGACTCTTTGTATCTAATAAAGAGTGTCTTTTTTTTATTTTGGCATTAACTAATATTAAAATGACCCAAAGGGTTGATATAAATAGTTTTAAAAGGATCGTCAATTTTTACTTCTATACTTAAGTACATAAGTACCACTTAAATATAGAAGTGTATCCATAGACTACGATAGATTATATAAATAATTTATTTTATATGACAAAATGTCTGTCAAAATAAAAATCGGTGGTAGGTAAAGAAAAAATAATATTAATTGCCTCGTAGTAACGTAATATACTCGATTGCTATAAAATTAATTTGATACATATATTAATATTGATGTCTAAAATTTCAATGTGCAGCTGTTCACTATTTCTCATATCCGATAAATGCCAAATAAACACGAAGGGAGATTCCAACTTAATTAGATTTCTAAATCATTTCAAGGTTATATAATATCATTTTTCAATTTATTTTGCATATTTATTCTGGAAAAATGACCATAAGTCTACGTTACATAGCTCAACTTAATAATAACTTAGATTACCATAAGTTATAAAACACGGCCAACGCCATGTTGAATAAAAACACATGACGTATACGCCCCTTTTAGTTTGCGCAATTAAATCCATAAATAAAACAAGTATTTTTTTCTACGCCGAGACATTTACCTTAAGGATATGTAACCGTATTATTTATAAAGTTTGTTATTCTTGCTATGCGTTTATTTTACAGCGCGGATTATAATCTTTTCATCATAATTTTCTAACTTCATTTATCTTTTCTAAATTTTATACTATCCTCAAAAATACTTTTACCAAATTAAGTACTTCGCTAAGACATTATCTCTCTGTGACAATAAAATTTAGCGTTGAAATAAACTAAATGTTTACCTAAAATTTAGTTTCTTCTTTTATTTAGGTCCTAAATAAAAGAAGAAACTTCTCGAACAACGAATCTGTTTATATAATTTAATTTCCATTATTTCTAGTTCAATAGAATGACACGCGCGGGTTAAAAATGGTTAATATTTTACGTTGCGCCAAACAATGGGTCGTAAACCTATAGATTTCAATAACAAGTGTACTGGCTCTCAACAAATAAATAAAAATAATCATTAACTGAAAGTAACCGCAAAATGAATACTAAGCTTAAGGCTTTTTGCTATAACAACTGCCATTCAAGATATTACTGATTGTTATATGCCAAAGATTAAATGCGTTTCCGCACCCAAGAATTTAGGTTTGGCTAAATATCTCCCTATCTGGTCTATATTAATATTCCACGCTTTAGCGAAAATACAATAAATTCCAATATTAATAATTGATATCTCTTGTTTAAATTTTAACCAATCCAATCAAACCTTTGCTGGTTTCATTAATTCAAGTTTGAGGCTTAAAACGTAGCTTCGTTTCTTTCCCCCAATTATTACGCTCAATACCCATTTTTCCAACTATTAATCCCTACATATATTGCCTCTTTTTCGTCCACGTTTCCAGACTGTACTAATGAAATGAGATATGTCCAATCCACACACGTTTTCCATTCGTTTAAGCCTCTATTCCCGCCAACACCCGAAAAAAAAAGAATGATAGATTATGTTTACTAATTGTTTGTTTGTTTGTATTATGGCCAACATAAAAACTTTTTGAAATGAAATGAAATAATATTCATTGAATCTAAAAAATGTCAAATACATCACTTAGATTCAGTGATTTCGAATTTTACCACCCTGTTCGGAAGGCAATCATCACTAGAGAAGAACGGGCAAGAAACTCTAGTGTTGCTCTTTTCCAATCAAGAGATAGCTTACAATATTGATACAAAGACTTAATTTCCCGAATTAGAGCAGCTCTTTGATACAATATCAGAATTTTGTGTTGCAAATTAGAACAGCAGAGTCATCTTAAATGGAGAGACTGTTATCTAACCAACTTTTTCTTTCTTTCTCCTTTCTTTCTATCATAGACATTACAGGTGAATCATAGGGCATGATGGCGGGTATCGACTGTATATCGCCGTCGCTGTTTGTAAACTGATGCCGCGGTACGAGTACGCGGAAGAGCGCGGTATGCACGACACATGACCTATCCACCACGAGGCGTTCATTGTCACCACTCCGATGCGATGTAGAGACTTGCACACGTGTATAGAACTGACGAAAATTTTCTATATTGTTAGTGTTATGATGATAGTAAAACCAAAAGGATTTACTCTCGTTTCGAAGTTATTGTCGAAAAAATATTTACATATTTGCAATTACAAAAGTTAACTACGCAAATATTAGCGAATTTTTAAAACAATTTTCAACATAATGAACGCTAAATTATCTATTCACTTTTTGACGTTACAAAGACCTTCCGTAAAGTTGAAAAACCCCACGTCAAAATGCTGAAATCGGAGTTTAAAAACCCGCCGGCGTGTAAACGCGCGTATCGGCGCGACCCCTAACCAGTGAAAGGTCCGCCATCTATAATTAAATCTCACTTCACACAGATTTCCTCGGATTCGATTAATTTCGCGTAGCGTCAAACATCAAGATACGCGTGAATTATTAACATCTCTCACCAGCCTTATCGGCCGAGCTGTTAAGCGGTTTGAGCGCTCAAATCCACTCTCTAACGTAAGCGACTTAAGCGTTTCATCTTAATTGACTTATCAGTTTCGAAATATTGTTTGTGGTACTGTCTGTCGGTTTTAATCGCTCTATAGATGCTTTTCCAGCGTCTATACAGAACCAAATAGTTCATCCTCAATGGATTATACTGCCGAAAATTCAGAATTTAACCTTTATTAGTGCTTTTGGTTAGTCTGTTGATATCTTGTTGAGAACTTAAATTTACAAGACTTCAAAAATAATCTAGGATCACTTACATTCTCTTTGTTTTGGGATAAGGTGAATAAAGCTTAGTTGAAAATATTTTAGCAATTGTAGATCATGTAGCATAAACCAAAGGCCACAAAATCCAAATCTTTCCCCACCAAGTGTCATGCTATCTAGAACCCAACCATAATGAGCAGCGTGTATACATTTGTAATTGTGATTACCGCGGCGTGTCCCTACAATATTTAACAGTACTGCCCTCGGTATGTAGGCACGTACCGAGCGTGTCTGATTTTCCCCGGTGCGTGTGTGCGATCGAGTTTCACGCCAGGCCCTGTAACAGAGGCGGCTGGCGTCGCGTCACTGCCTCTAAGCCCAGGTATACAATGTACGCGGTCGTTGCATTCTCCATACACACATAAGGCTTGACAGCACGCGAATTCCATACCTCATTTTAATATGCCGCCATGTGAATACTGATGCGCGGTTTAAGGGCATTAGAACAGATGTAACATTGATTGCGCGTTGTACGGCTTCCGAACGTCTTATTCGACGTTTATTCATTGTTTGTACGCTTTATTAATTTATTTATTATATTATAAATTATTTTCATTTAAATACTAGGTAATCATTACGATATAAGCTTATATGATGATTTATAGAAGACAGTATTTATAGTTGCCAACAGTCAACTTTAATTAAACTGCATCATCCTAAAGTGTTTTTAAGTGGCAACACAGCAGGGATGTCAGATTAAGTTTTAGTAAAATACAATGTATCTGACTTGCTAAAACGGTTCTTATGTTACACATGAAGGATTTATTGAGGGAATATATGCAAAGCGATTTACTTGGCTATGTCAACGCGCCCTAAATAGAGTTGTCCATGCACGTCACACGGTGCGAGGTTGAGACAGTCTGTCGCCTTCTATGGGCCATGCGCCGGTGCAACGCTAACTCAACTAACAGTTTTAATTTGTTCATTATTATAACCGATATAACCATACTCTTTACAGTTAACCTTTTTGTTTAGCGCACAGATAATAAAATCAATCCATGTTTATGACACTAAAATGTCAAACGTGTTTATGTTTTCAAAAATAGAACCTTTTTGATTTATGATTTATTTTTAATTTAAAAAATATGTTAAATCAGTAAACACGTGTCTTTAATAATGATTGTTCTTCGCCTGCGTTTAAAATTATTTTTGTTTATATTTAACAGATCTCAAATAGGATAGATTTTGAAAATATAACCAATTGAATTTTGAACGCATTACTGTGCTATATTAGTCAGTGTTATTAATATTCCATTTTTAGGTTTACTGGGCTATATCTAAAGTCCACGTAGGTGTCAGTAACCACTATATAGTGGTTACTATTTTTCATGATACTTATAAGGTATATACCTTATAAGTATCATGAAAAACCGCTAACAGGTGGCATTATTTTATACTAAGACCTAAAAATCCTTAAAATAACCGCGTTCTGAGAAAAATACTATTAATACCAACCGCAGATAGCCCACAAATTAATGAATAGTTTCATTCATGAATTTGTGTGTTATGCAAGAATTACTGCTTATTTTCCTTGTTTAATATTAGTTTAATTACACGGCACAATATAAGTTAAATTTTCCTTAGCATTAGATCACCTTTTTTGGTCATGAACTCTAAAGGTTGCAATAACCACTGCATTGTAGTAAAACAAAGTTTTGTAAGCATTTTAAACTTGTCTATGGTTCAAGTATACACGTCAATTGATGTGAAGAAGTGTCTATTAAACTTTGTACTCATTGGTCTGAGGTTGACACACTTATTGCACAGTCATGAGAAATTACGAGAACATTCCAGAGATCGTTTAATTTTTTACGCAAGTTATATAATATTTTTTTTTAGTAGGGCAAAATGTTTTTTTTTAAATCAATTCTAAAATAAGCTACCAAAGGGCTAAATTAGTTTGGGTTAGGTATATGTCAATGATGTAAATGATTATACAAAATTTCCCATTGATAGTTATTAAAATTCTAGGATATCGTTGAACTTTTTGATTTGAACTGATCCCTTACAAGTCTGTAAAAGCTTTTTACATTTTTTTCGTTCTCAAGCCGATCGTCTATTTGTTGAAGCAAGATCCGTCTTAAGAAAATTTGAGGAAAACGCTGAATGCGCTTCTAACCACACATTTCCTCGAGGAAATTACAGTTGTATTTACGTAAGGCATTGCGAATTTAGTTTCGTGTAAATATCCTGTTGCAGCCAAATCTAAAGTTCTTGAAACGGGAGTATCTCACCTCTCGATACTTTTCTATATAAACAAACATGCATAACTTAGCCGAATTCTGTCAAAATTTTATGTTCGTTTCCCGCTAACATTATAGGTCAAGGAAAATTAATATACATTACTAGTGAATGAAAACAGCGAAACATAAAATCAAATACAAGGTTAACTCAAAAATTTACCTAAATTTACCAACATTCAGCTCGAAAACTGGTAGTTTCTTTTAGATTTGACTGCGTATTTTTCCCGTAGTGGAGGATAGTGCACTTTCAACTAGATAGAGTAGAAAATATTACACCGCGCGACCCAAATACTGCGGTTGTTGTGTTACGCGCCCGGCGACGCGGCGTCTACATGACCGCTCAGGCGCGCCGCCCGCCAGTCTAGGGACCCTTGCCCACCTTTATACACCAAGTGACATCCCGTACTTAAAAAATGTTTATAATTAAGATATTATTTTATTCGCTTGGAATAATTAACGTTCTGATTTATACGAATTATTTTTGTTAGTAATAACGCAATGTATATTAAATCGAAAGTTACTCGTCTTGTATTACGGGTTTAGTGTTATACATTGCGTGTTTATTATATATGTAAATATGGATAATGCTAGTAAATTCTTGTCTGCCGCAATAGGTTTAATGAGTTAATGGAACTAAAGATATTCACCCTTTACCAGGCCCATCATAGACATTACTGGCTACTCAGAGCTTCACATAACTGATAAAGAATGAGTATATATCACCATGAACGCTTTATTTGACAACCAATCCTAAAATGCGATATCGTTAACTTTCTCAGAAATTGAGACCATTTAATCTTTTTGAAACTTAAAACACTAATACTCGTTGGCCTGTCATTAAAAACAACTGCAATGCAATTTAATGCATAATTCCAACAAAATAGTGTATTTGAAGCCCCGTGTCGCAACTGGCTGCGCGCCTGCCGCTGGCTTGTGGACACTCGTCCTAGAGTTATTTAGGACGCACCTTATACGGATTTTAAAGCAATTTACCTCGTTCGTAAGTTGGAAAGGTAAACGATCTGTAATTTAAGCTTATCTACTAACGATGCGTTGATGAATGAGCGCTTAGTTTCGTGAACATATGCGCGCAGATGGACTAATGTAGAGCCATCGATAGTGCGGTAATGTTTTGAGTTAATCCTTTTTATATTTCCTCTTTGCAGTCTTAATACTGAATTTTTTAAACACTTAAATTTATTCTCAATAAATAGAACACACCAAAAAGTTTATATTCCTTTTAAAAAAAGATTCCAAATCCATTTCGTGTTCAACTCGCAGTAAATATCCATGACTATCATAAGTACCAAGACATGTATTAGCAACGTTCATAAAGGCACGGTTATTGGTACAGTGCCGTGTTTCACTGAGCGTGGGTGGTTACAGTCTGTCGCGGGCGAGTAGGAGTGAAAAACGATAGGTCGGGAGTTCGATGCTCAAATGTTTGTTCCGGGTGCGTGGGACAATATTATCCTTTATTGTTCACTATAGAAATGTTGCTAAAAGGTAAAGTTTATTAACGTCTAAGACTTGAAGGCGGTATGTCTACGTCAAAAGATAAAGATTGTAAAAAAAAATTGAAAAAAAAAATTCACAAGGGACTTTTTTACATTAAATAAAATATTGCTTTGTAACTTTTATTTATTCAAAAAAACAGGTAGTAAGTGTTTAAAAAACACAGTTGAAAAACAATAACCAAAAAAGAAGATTAAAACGAAGAAAGAACAAGTTAACATTTTTTTTATCAAAGATATAATCTACAAATTCCAACTTAAATTATCTATATTTTATCAATTCCTTTTAGTACATTTGAAATACAGATTTCCATCTATTTCAAGACCAATCCGCTACGTAATTTGGGACTATCATGGGGACATGGGTTGAAACTTAATATTTTATCCCAGCGACGGTCGTAAATCGCAATGTGATCCAATGTACTAAATATACGCGTGCCCGGTTACTTAGTGATGGACGGGAATACACCCAGACTTATTCATTTTATTTATCGCTAGAAATAGCACGGTGACACGGCACATTACACATTATTCTAAATCTCAACGACATTCTAATTACATTCGCAGTAGCAGTTGCAGCCCAAAATCCCAGCCTGCCTTACAAAATTCCGAATCATCTTTAAGCTTTAAATTTTTATTACAAGTGGACAAAAGAAGATTTTTCCGAACCTACAATAAACATATATAAATAAATTAGACATACTACAATTGGCGTGTAACGCGTTTGGGTTTCTTTGTAAGTATCGCCAGTGCTTCATATAAATTTTAAGCATAAATGAAATACGAATCTCCCCTTTCAATGTAAGATTAACACATCCTAATCTCATTTTAGCTCAGAAATTTTAGTGTAAACATATTACGGCGCAAACTCACGATCTCTCACTTCAATAAGAAATGCATGTATTTCACAATTTTGATGTCTGTTCCCACTTTAACTGCATATTTACAAATATACACTAGACATTTAATGTGTCCTAAATTAAGATTCCACTTCTACAAACTTGGCAACAAATTTCAAAACTTCAAAGAGTTAAACTGACTTTCAGCTTAACACTGAATTAATCTGGCTATATTTCTCGATACATCGCGCTAGTCAAAATAAACAGTAACATTATGAACTAAAACGTCTGTTGCCAATCGCTTGCGATGTGATGACAATTGTTGTCATATAATTTGTGTATTTTACAATAGCTGTCGCCAGGCACGTATTAAGATGTCCACACCGGGGTTATTACCCCCTTAATGTCATAGACGAGTGATTCACGGCGCTGAATATATATGCCGATTAATTTATTTGGTAATTCCCGAGACAAATTGTAATGCATTTATAAATTATTATGATTGAGTCCGTAATTGATGTGAACGGTGATTTTATTATCAGCTCATAAACGTCCGAATGCTGGGCACGTGCCTCCTCTACAACTGAGAGGGTTTAGACCTTCACTACGCTGGCCTATGCCAGTTCGACCAACTAAGAAATTTGACAGATCTTATAGGCATGCATTTTTTTTGTTTTAATATTCCTTATTTAATTTATTTAAAATTTTGATTATACTACCTAAACATATAATAGAAGCGATTTTACCATTTATTTAAGCAATAAAAAACAGTATAACAATAAATTTCGTTCAAAAACCTCGACTGCAAACGCGAGCCCGTTGCCGGCGAATAAACAACATGAATGAAAGTAGCGCGAATATCTCCATGTTAACTGAACCCACACACTGTATCTTTGACATCTTTATATGAATCGGAAACCGCAGAGCTCACCTTCCTTGGTTCTCGGTACGCTCTGTGGTCGAGCCAACATAAAATACCCGCAGACGCACCGGTTCGCGGCGGGGACGAACTCGCGGCCATCGAACGTGGGGCTAAATAAATTACGTTTATATTTTAATTGAAGCTGGCAATATGTTGTGTAATGATTAGTGATGGTACTCTCATAGTAGCTCAAATATTAAAGCTCGGATAGATCTTTATTTAACGAAAGCGAATTGACATAACTGAGCACATCCTAGCCATGATAAACCTTAGTTAAAGAATAATAAATATTATTTATGAATTACAAATCTTACGGTACGGTAAATTACAATATTACGGTATTGAAAGATGGCCGGAGTATTTGTAATTGTGGAAAACTTACTCTACCAACGCGATCAAAGGAGTTAAAAATTGTAGAAGCATTTGTGTGTGCTATTGAAATCACTAAATCACAGCTATTCTAGCATTACTTTTGTTTTGAATATGATGGTTGGTCCTCTCTTGGGGAGGCCTACGTTCAGCTATAGACTATATATATGAGTATATGATTAGATATATATGAGTATATGATTAGAAGGTGTAATATACATAATATTTGAATATGGGTCCCAGGAAATGGTTCCGTACTCCGTCCCGCCATCTGTAGGTGACCGAAGCCGAACCCGCGCCGTCTCGAGAGCAACCCACATACACACAACTAAATGCACACACTATATTTAAACCGTGTTCATTGAGAGCAGACACTCTTTATCATTCACTTTTTGCATCAAATAAATACCGAAATGTTTTTGATCTTACGTCCAGTCGAGTGCCACTTTGAAGTTCGGATGATCAGTTATAATTTTGACTGTTATTGCCAAGTGCCTTGATTTTGTTAATGGTTAATACGAGTGGTATATAATATATTCTTCATATACATCCGTTCTGCGCAAAGAGGAAAGTTTTTAGGCAACTTCTTCAATCACAATCAGCTTGTAAGTAACGCAATTTTGTTAATACGTAGCTACCAATTTTGCAGGGACAAGTTTTGGGTATTATACGTGATAAAATTTTATTAACATGTTCGTGTAACTTAATCACATTACCATATTATGCTATTGTATTAGGACCTCATTTAGACGAAAAATCACATCTTTCATTCCTAATTTGAACAAAAATAACAACTATAAATTATTATCCATCCTAAAACAAACACAATTCGCTTCAAGTTACTAAAATACAGTTTGCATGCATACCTACTTGTAAAGTCATCTAACTCGACTCACAGCAAAACGAATACGACATAAGCATTGTCTCGTTCCAAAAATAAATTTCAGCCGCGCATTAGTATCGAAAATATAAAATATATTTATATTATACATTACGAAAAATAAAAGTTTTAAATGTCGAATCGTATAATTAAAATTGTGTTTTCAAGATTGTTACGGGTAAAAAAATTGTCTCAATGGACGGCCCACACCACGACCGCGTCAATGAAAAAATTTATTGTAACATCCTATGATAACGTTCGTTGGAAATCAGCCAGGTTTGGAACACGATTCGGGATATTAACATAAACAAACTAAATGTGTCTCCGCCAGACAGCGTTGACAAGTTCACTTGGCCGAACGAGACGGCGAGAAAATAAATAAAAAAACTATAAAAGCGTGATCACTTCATAATTTTTAAAACATCTATTTTAACTACGAAATACGTTGTGATGATCTCGAAATTTCAATATCTCTTCAAATGCAAAGGGACTCGGACTATACAGCCAAGCGTTTTTTTTGTTTTGAACTCTGGCATATGGAAAAAATACCAGTCTTCGTTAAATATGCACATAAATTATAGTAAGTGTAGTAAGTTAGATAATAAAATAGATATATTTCCAAGGACTTTATTATAGAAAGGTCAGTACACTGTGGAATGAATAATCATGGTATTGGCGATCGAAAGGCTTAAAATAGATTTATTATATTCTTTATTGTATTGTTAGTGAACTGGTTTTACGTTGTAGTAGTGACTCCGACTATCAATTGCTAGTAGACACAATTATTCTGGAATATTTTTTACTAATAAACACGCACCAAAGTCTCTATAGTAAAATTGTGCCCCTTATGAGCATTGGTCGATATCCGGAGATATTTCCCAATCGTTCATGTAACAACGTTATTAATCTAACAGTTAAGAAAAGTCTTGATTACATCGGGGATGTATGGGCGTAAATTGAAAAAAAATATTGATTATTCCCGGCCTAAATCCCACGAACACTCCTGACCTGATAATAAGGTGGGTAAACGCAGTAATGTAACCCCTTTGGGCTGATAAAGTGTTCGAAAATCAAACATTTTTCACGCGAATTCGCCAAAGAAATTCTTCTATTTCTACGAAGTGCAACAACGGGCAGTGTTCTTAGAACGCGATGGCTGCGTCCCCACATGTAAGTTTAATCAAGAATTAAACAGATTCTCGAAACAACGCAGTATTATTCAAAACATTAATATATCTAATTGTCGTTCATACGCTAAATACTAAAACACATTGTAATATTTGATTTGACAGAAGTTTGGAAACCGCTAATTATGATCGGCACGGTACGAAATTCTGAATTAACAAGGTATGTTTGTTTAAATGTCTGTTGTTGAGACCATCAATAAACGTTAACTGTAGACGAATATATTCGCGCAAAGGCTCAAACTTGCGCAATGCTTTGAAATATTTATTTTTAAATTTTCAAGGAAAATGCGTGATGCGAAAAATATAAAAAGTTTTCCTTAACTTACAAAAATAAATTCAAAAAAACTGTTGTAACACATCGAATCTAGACATGACAATAACGCAAACTACATTAAAAAAAAACTTATTTTAAAATTCAAAAATGACGGCTAACGGTGCACATTTGTTCCACATTTTCAAGATGGTGAGGTCAAACAACTAGTTACATAACGAAACACCTAAGTCTATTTTTACAACAATATAGTCATAGCGGTGATTCATAGAGTTTTTAATATATTAGCGTTTGCTTGGTGCAAATCGTCGTTTTGTACAATTAGCGAGCAGACACCAAACTCCTAACAATACACCCACACTATCTACTGGAAAAAAACTTAGCAAAATGCATTTTATGCACTTTTCATTGAAGGACGTTTAATTTAGCTTCATCATCGTCATCTCATACGTTACTCTGGTTTAGTCTACCAAGCTGGTCTAGTACTTGTTGGCAGACAGAGTTTTTGCTTAGTCCATTTCAATCATTTATCTTGCATACTCACACAATGTGGCACACTAAATCCTTTCAGTTAAGGAAGAGACCCGTACACAACAGAGGGACGTATTTTGGCTAATGATGATAAACTGTCGCCTGTATACTAATATAGTAAAAATAAAATAAGGTTTCCCGATTCCGGAATGAAGTCAAGGGCCTATGTTCTAAATAATACATATCACAGGACAAAAAAGGAGTCATCAATTTATAGTTATTATTTACCTTATTTACCTATGTCAAATATTAAAATATTGCCTTTTGTAGTTTCCATTGATGTAATGACTGGGCCTTTTGCCTCTCTTAAACTAAGTTCTACCTACCTACCTACCAGCCTGCGAAAATAGAGGTCGTGGGTTCGATCCCCGCACCAAGACAAACGTGACCCACGAATATTTGTTTCAAGTATGAGTGGTTGTGGGTCCGAAAAGTGTTTATGATACCAACGACACAGGACTTGTACCTTAGTGTGTGGTCAGAATTATACTGTGGTATTAAAATTTCAACAAAATACTAATAACTTTTTAAGACTTAAGTATCAAATTTCAGCAACAAGTAAAATTCCCAAGTTATCGTAAAATAATAGTAAATAATATGTAGGTAATCAATGTTTTAAGTATTCTGAATTACAGCCACAATATAATTAATTGCTCAGACTAGTTATACAAAAATAAATTATACGGAAACATAACACCGTAATAAATACTAACAACATTCGTTTAGCAATATAATAATTATGTTTCAAACGCACACGGGTATCATAGACAATGGACTTGGTGCATTTGTATGCTTTATACTGCACATTTTTACGAATTATATAAATACAGGGTCTAAAAATACCGTGATCGGAAAGTAAGACTGACCATAGACACAATGATAACAAACACATTGATTTAAAAAAAAAATAACTATTACCTGTCATTGTATTCTACCACGGTCTTTTCATTTTATCGACGAAGGAACATATTTCGATACCAATTGCGAAAATAGATATCTTTTAAGTATTATGTTCTTGTGACCATATATTTTATATTAGCAAAATGCATAAAACTAAATTAGTACCCGTTACGAGACACGTCTATCACTGTCGCCACACTCAAAAGTAATGGATATGGCAAAACTGTAGAAATGACTCATTATGTGGTCGTTAAACGTTCGGGAACAAATGAAAATATAATAATGACCAATGTAAATAGTCCGATTCACGTTTATATTTTCCTGGTACAACCTCTTACAACTGACGTATTTCAACAGTGTTGTAACACAGATATTAACAGCTATTCAATCTGCAGGTCTGTTAACTTACCATTAAAAAGGTTTAGAGCTTAGCAAACACTTGGAATTATGACAAGATCCTTACGTCATAATATAATAAACACGCTTATTACCAAACAATTGGTTATGAATCAACGGCTCAAGAATAGTTTTCTTAGTAAGGACTGTATTGGCAGAAGCGAAAATTATTAACAATATTTATTTTGGTTGACCACAAACGTATTTACTCTATGTTGTAATACATCGTGTTAGTTTAAGTCTCATTTGTTGTTGTCAGACATGTTTAAATCTAGAACTATTTACGAGAAATAAAGACATTTTCGCCATCAAACACTTCACGAAATTTATGAATGTCTGTTTAATATGTTTTGAAATACAGCGATTAATGGGTTGTCATCTAACTTTGACGTGAATGACCTCAATGAATCACATTAATATACGCAATTCGATTTTAGCTTCCTCGTTACAGTTGGCGGCAAATCCAGCGTGTGTATCTTTTTTTTTTAACGTCATTTCGTACATTGTAGGGGGAAATAATACCTTACGCTGAATGGAACGACAAATTTAATATATTGGCAAATAACTTTGTATAAAAACTCCTTATTAAAAAAAACATTCATCGTCTTACAAAATAATTATGCTATACGTAAACTAAGACGATTGTTTACAAGCCAGTATCTTTTCTACATACTACGACGCAGGGCTATTAGCGTGTCGCGTAAAAATGAATTATGAGCCGCGTCCGCTTCCTACTAGGCCGTGCGTTCCGGTTGTGTCACTTACCTATGCACTTTATTGATAGAACAAAAAGGAAGGGCTGATTGGAAATTTTCCTTCGACAAATTATAATAATAAATTTATGGTATATTATATTTTCCATGCGGCTGTACGCTTTAATTTCCTTTGCGTATAGAATGACATTTAATGTTTCTTTGACATTAATATAAAAAAAGTATAATGGTTAAAACCTTGATTTCTCTAATGTTATGCCATTAAATTAAATAAATTTTGTCTAAAGTCTAACGTTGTATAAAGCTCGCCACCAAAATCATTGAAATGAATGAAAATGAAGTCATTGATTTGGCTCTAAGGCGGACCGCACACTTTTCGTTAAACACGATGTGGCTTCGTCGGCTGTGCACGGTGCCGGCGAACGTCAATCGTTAAAGACTCTATTATTATGCCGTATTAAATTTATCTCTAGTAATCCAAGGCCCACCTGTGCGGTTCAACGGCACTGGCCAACCAGTTCGTCTGGTTAACCGGCGGGAGTAAATTTACACCTGTCAAATGAGTTCTCAAACGATTCTCTGCCTTATTGCTAAAGTAAAACTTCTATCTCCAGCGCAGACGGACGGAAACTGGTTCCGCCGACAAAGCCCCATTTGTGTGTTTATTTATTTTTATTTTTTTTATTTCTCTTAAACTGTATCTCGGTCTGACAGTTTGCGATTAAAGCCGGTGCCCGCGAATGTTGCGCTCGTTTTTTGTTACGTCCAGGGTGGGCTCGGATTACTGTGTCATAAGCGTCATTAATAACGTTGCTATGCGCACTTAATAGTTATGTAGATGTGGACGCAGAAAATCACCCACTTTCAATCTTGAATGTAGGTGGTAGACATGACAGATGACGTCATCTATCCGTGTCGGACATCCATTGATGTTGTGCAGTAGTTTAATGGATAAGATCGCAAATAAAGCCTCCCGTGGTGATTCGAAGTTAGATTGAGTATCGATGAGAGAACGAAGCGGTTTCATATTTTAAAGTAATTGTGAAGGAGATATAGTAAAGATACTGTCCGTTTATAACAAAAAAAAACTTATGAAACGGTTTATCGAATGGAACGCGGGTTCAAAATTTGAACAATTGAAATAATAAATTTAAATTAATCGGAAGATTTGTGTTGACGTAGCAAAGCTTGCACGGACGTTCGGAAACCGGTATCCCTTGTCGTTTCGGTAGGTCGGAAGGCCCACCAGTAACATCGGAACACGGTTTGTCGTCATTAATGGCCCTGATTTTTTTCTCGATCTATTATATTTCCCGTATAAAGAGGAAAATTTTAGCTGCGTGACTAGTTTACGGAAAAATATTTTCATTTTTATATAAACACAATCGAATGAAAAAAGGACGTTATAAAACTTTTACCGAATGAATTATTTTGATTTGAATTAATTATTGTAATAAATAATATAGAGTAAATGTTTACTATTATGGCGCGATATCGATTTCATTTTAATTTAATTATTCATCGGTTTGACATTAAAAATAAAATGTAGTCGCCCGTTGTTTAAATACAAGTATCCATCGTAAAAATCGTCTGGCACAAGTGTAGATCAAGTTTATTTGTGTCCAACTAGTTTACGCCGAGGCGCGATAGTGTGAATAGGGGCAAGTATTGGAAAATTGTCGTTCGGTGTTACGCGTCGTCGACAGGAAAGCTGAGGAACATTCGAGAAACTGCCAACCGTATCGTATGCAGTGGTGGGGCTACTGCCTTGTAAATTTACTTCGCTAATGATATAAAGTTTAATATAAATAAATCCGTTTAATATTTCCTCAACTTATTAAATAAATTTCTGCAGCTTTCGTCATCTAGTATGACGTTTTTAATATCCATCCTTCGCCTACGTAAAGCGCAATCAAATTTTATTGGGGATATTGCAGAAGGAATTGGCTTATAATTTAACGATCGACTGCTTTCATGACGTCAAACATTGCGGGAATTATTTCAGTCCCGAGGAAGTAATGTTTTAAAACACTATATGCTTCGTTTCTCTTGGTCCAGTCGCATCCGGAAATTGTATGACAGAAATTTACGAAATGACGACACTCTTAATTCCCCAATCCGCAGCTACTCAATGAAAGCCCCGTAGCGCATTTGGCTAGACACCAGCTGGCGTAACGAGAGGTCGCGGGTTCGATCCTCGCACCGAGACAAATGTTAGTGTCATCCATCAAATCTTTGTTTCTTGTCTGGGTGTTTGTAAAACTAAAAAGTCTCTCTTACTTTCTGATAGTTGTGAGATAAGACAATCTATTATTATTATAATTCATAAAGCTCTCAATCCAACGAAGATCGATAGACGACAATTTGGAATCAAATATTGCTGATCTTATACCACGTAAGCGTTTTCTGGGAAACATCAGCTATTAAGTTTAAGATTTCTTCGTACTGTTTTTATGTGGGTGCGTTATGGAGACCATATATTACTATTTTTATAGTGGGTATTCAATAAGCGGATTGAATTCAAAGATTCGCTAGTCCTTATGCGTTGTATGCGTTTGGAGAGCATTGTGCGCGCACCGTGATCGGAATAGGCAAAGCGTTGCATATCATCAACAATTTTAAGCCTCGCATTGCATTCAGGCATTTGCTTAATGACTAACGAGTAAAGAATGTTTTTGACCAAATACATATAATTAAATACGAATTCCTCGCTACTTTATTACATCATTTTAAGTAGAATAAGAATGTTTGCAAATATATCGAATTTTGGTTGCACTTCTAGTATATCAGTAAAAGAGATTTCAAATACTGTAGCTATAAAGACAGGCGACAAAATGTCTAGTAAATCTGCAACTTCGCTCAGGAAACTATTAAAGCCTTCGATTGCAAAATTCAAATGGTAATGGTAGGATGTGCTAAAACGAAATTAATCGCCATATCTGTAATGAATCAAGTGAACCCGAGGAATATGAAATGTCGGCGATTAATCTGGTGGATTACGAAAAACGGGGTTTACGTAATATCCACCTGCGCGAGTACCGCCGCTTATTGGCATTTGTTGATAATGATCGAGCTGATTAACTGCACGCCGGCTGGGCGCGGCGAACAGGCTAGATATACTAGCTTACTATATTCTCAGCTGTAACTTCATCCTAAAAGATATTTTTTAAGAGCCAGTACCCCCTTCCTCTTTTTCTTCCACTTCTTTCTAATTTCGCTCATTTTCGCAACTCCTTCTCAAATTATATTAAAAAAGGGGTCTTTATGACACCATACATGTCAATCCCATCTTAGAAGATGTTCGTAAATTAATTTGAAAAAAAAAATACTACCTATTTATTTATCATTATTTTTAAATTCGACACCAAGCTTTGATCTAATAAATTTTTTCCCGACTTAATTTTTAACTACCAACCTCTTTGGTATTACCTAAACCTACGGCCTTCCAAAGCCTGCAGTATAAAACAATATTGGTTATTCAGAACGTATTGAGTGCGTACAGTACGTGATGTGTGTGTCGGAGCGGCGGCTGTGTGCGTCGCCATACCAGACAGCGGGGCGCGCGTCTTACTGCCGATTGCACCAATGCTATTAAATTATACGTTAACTGTACGTTAAAACGATTATGTGGATTTTATGGTAATTCTGGGGACGTGATTTGGACGAAAAATGGACTACGAATTTTTGGAGACGAATTTCTTTGGCCGTTTAAACGGAAGCGATATTTTTGAAAGTTGAATATTTTATGGAGTTCGAATGGTGAATTAAGTTTTATTGTATTTTATTATAACACAAATTATAAATTAATAATCAAAATCATCGTTCATAATTACGAAAAATAATAAGTAAAACAAGTTACATAACTTCTATCTTTTAACACAACTGATTTACTTCAAGTCAATTTTTTTCCTTCGTCCAACCGCACCTAGAAATTGCGACATTTTCTTTCCAGTTTGATTAACAGCCAATATAAAAGACATTACCCCGATGGGTGTGACTGAAACGCATAAATTCGTCACGTCCCAAGTCGAAAAACCCTACCGCACTATCATAGCCACATCCGCGCTAAAGAGCAACGAATCGAACCAAAATAGACTTCAGAAATAGTACTGTGATGAATTGGCATCAAACAGTAAGATGACGACACACCATTCTATTACCAATGACATCGACAACGATGTTAATTCTCGCTGGATATGACAAGCCAATGTTTTATTAAATTCAGCCTGTGTACGTCCAACTGCTGGCCACATGCCTCTTCTGTAGGGTTTATGCCTTAGTCCAAATGCAGGCATTATCATGATCAGCCAAAACACGTTCATTGCTGAAAATAGGCCTCCCCCAAAAATTCCCAGTGTTCTGTCGAAAACGGCCATACATAGCGGTAATTTATTATTGGTTTTCGGAAAGTACTCGAGATATTTTTAATGACCAGCGTATAAACAATACGTGTTGGGAGCGAGTCATCAAGTTTCAACGCAAATAGATGCCTATTTCGGATTTTTCCTGGGTAATTTTATAATACACTTCCTGTTTTATATTGAAGTTTTGCTTTGAAGCGAAGACAAATATAGATACTAAATTATTTGATCCCACTTAAGTTGCTGTACATTAAAACTACAGTAGTTGATATTATAGAATGGAGTATGAAAGCCGTATGATTATTAATTTATGCTTCTTATACTTTAAGTATACCAGACTTAACGAGTGATGCAGAGATAAAAGTTAAAAACAAGGAAAAAGGTATCAAAAAAAACTCGATCCACATCTTATCGCCAATACGGGACATCCCAATCGCCTTATGCCTGCACACAAGCAAATTTTTAGTAGTCAGGTGCAGTACGACTTTGGGAATACCATATGTTATATTACCATACAAGATGGCTGTAATGACGTCACGTCACACGTCATTTTCAGTCGCAGTATCTCCACGTTGACCTACATAGAGCACGTGGCTAATTGGCGTTGATTGGTGGGCCGATGGTGCGCTGGTCACGCGACGCCGACCTAGCCTCTCAATTAAAACATATTCCACGCAGATACGTGGGGCAATACGTACTTCCATTGAAGCCCGAAAACCCAGACTAACGAAATTCCGAATAATAATCTTAAAGCTTGAAATATTAATTTAATAAAAGGCATTTCACCCAACAATAAATAGTAAATATAAATTAGACATTAAAAAATGTAATGCTTTTGGGTTTCTTTGTACCGAAGTCTCTCGAAGTTTCTGATACCAACTACAGGACTTGAATCCTAATGTGGATAACTAGATGTGGGATACTAGATATTTTTTGGGTGTATTTATTTATATAATCGCTTGGAATTCCCGCGATCGTCTCTACGAACGAATTCTTTTAAAAACCTACTATTTTGTTAATTTGCAGTGAAAGTTGGTCCGTCTGTTTGCGTGATTGAAAAGCAATGAGACATACATTTTAAGAAGCAATTTGCATGCACGGCCAAATTACTATGGTTTCCTCAAGAAAGTTTGTAGGACTTTTAAACTAGTTTATATAGAATCGTTGGTTCAATATGTCTCACATTAGTTGTAGAATTATAATAAACTCAATAATAAACTCATAAAAAACTCAATTAGCGGGTATATCCTCCACGTGTAACTAAATTTCAAAGGTATGCTTATTTTAACGCCTACACGATGACGTTAAAAGTCCACGTTGTAAATATTTTTATATAATACTTGGAAAACCTATAGTTTTTACAGGACACTCCCATATATTCCATCATACACATAACAAGTCATAACGTTACGTAAAACGTTATTGAGTCGATTTCTAATGACTAAATTCTGAGTAACTTGAGTTGTAATACTATCAGATCTATTAAGAATGACTGTTGCTTCTTGAAAATTAATATTATTTCTGACTACAAACAGCAGTTTAATCTCTGGCTGTAGTCCAGCTATCTGCATTAGCAGATATACTCGCTGGTAATGCATTCGAGTATGGGATCGAACAAAAGCAATAAATGGTTATAGTATTGTACTGAACGATAATACATGTTACGAAAATGTTCAATATTATTTCAATAGCAATTGTTACATGATCAAAGCGATTTTATTTGACTAATGGGCTCTCATAATTACAACATTCTGTTTATTCTTAAACATCCAAAGAAACTTAGAGATCCAATAAATAAATGGAACTAATGGGTCTAGACTTTAATAGCCACTTCATAAAGAACTGTATTTAGAAAGTAATGACTTACTACCAAAGAAACATATTTTGTATTTCAATAAAATATTATAGGAAGAATAATATATTTATATTGTTATTTTCTATCAATAACTTGACCCTTGTCGCATCTCCGTAGTAGCAATTGTGCGTTATGCACTAATTGTCTTGTTTATCATATAATATTCGTCCTTGCGAAAATACAACCAGCTTCCCTAGACACGAGTGACTAAGCCTGGAAAATTCTGAATGTAGCCGCTTCATAATAAGGGTAATAGGAGCCGCAGAACAATTTCAATAATGACTATCACTTGCTTTGTCATTTCTTTAAATGATATAAGTAAGGGAAGTACCATAATATTTACTTACATCTCTGTTATGTTCATTAAGCGCACAAATTGCACCTTTGTATGAGACGACTTTGACTGAAAGTTTATGTCATACCATCAGCAAGGTTTTCCAATAACCCATAAGTTCTGCAGAAAATAACCGTTGGCTACTTTAAATGGAATCTATTTTGAAAGGATGTTAAAATTTTCAACAAATACAAATTCGAGGTATCGAAAAATGTTTTTTGAATTCAGTGGGGGTGTCTGTTAGTGCCTTTTTTCAATCACTGCATTCAATTCGCATAAGAATTGATGCTAAAACTACAATCATTCCATTTCGTGTGAAACGTGTCTTAGTAATAAAACTGACAGCGATTGAATGCAAATCGATTGGTCGAGATACTTCTGAGTGCATTGCCATCCTCTTGTAAAGACTTGCGACAATAAAAACTCATCTAATTGTCAAAGGTTGCAGACGAGATGCTTATGTTCAATCAACACTAATTGTCATCGAAATAGCAAACACTTGAATCTATCGATACATTTCGATTACCATGATCGATTGATTTTTATTGACGTCTCCGATCTATCTTTAACTATGATTACCTCTGAAAACTAAAAAGCATTATCGCATTATCTAAATAAATTCCTAAGCGAGTACATTTACAATGCAAGTGTTTAGAATCGCTCCATTATCGAGATTGTGTCAAGTGACGTAAAGTTTCACCCACTTGCGGATCCGGTTGAGACCAGAACGAGGTGTCAATTCAAATCGCTGTGATATGACTAATCCTTATCATCGAGCGTCAAATCTGTGTATTCAAATGTCTGTGGAACAATGATATCTGCGCGGGCGATCGGGAGCCATTGTTGGCCACGCTCAGCCAACCTTCGGCGTGACCTCTGCTTACGCACCGACCAGTGGTTCACATGCTCCATCTTTTAATTGATAGTCTGCTTGGCCGTTTTTCCCATCGCCTTTAATGCATTCGCTCTGCAGCTGATCTAAAGCGATCAAACTCTTTCCTTCTTGAAGAATTCATTCAATATTGCAGGGAATTTTAGCAGGGAGTAGTTTTAGGGAACGTGTCTAAGTGCTTCATTAGTTTTGGATTCATATTTCAGAAGATAAGATCTTAAGGAATAAAATTTAAAAATATTGCATAATTAGTTTCTATGCTGAGATTAATTAACACTATGAAACCGTAAAATAACAGAAAAGAAAAAGCAGCGTAGAATAAAAACGAAGGTATGTACAGCGCGCAAGTTGCAAGACCACGGATGGTCAGTATAAATTCTAGTTACATACACCCGCTTCCTACTTATCTGTTTAATGCAATACAAGTGAGCCATATTTTACGTAATACGTACCATTAGCAAAAGTTGTCTCATTAGAGCGCGGATAGATGTTGGTGCCGGGTAGTCTAACCGCCGACCAATTGCCCTGGACTAGAACACTGTTGCATGTCGAGTGACGACGGCTCAGGACACACTGGACGGTTTTAATAAACAAATGGTATATTGATGCGTGTACGTGTTTGAAAATTGGCGTGCGACGAAAGCAGTCTTTGAATATATTATCTATATTGCTGTAGGAGGTAGGGACAATTTGTTGTATTGAGGGAAGAGTTTAACAATAATGGCTATTCTAAGTTTCTGTATGACTTATGATTCAGTATCTTGATAATAATAAACGGATGATAAAACATTTCCCAACTAAGAGATAAAGCCAAAAGAAATCATCATATATTCAAAACGTCATGGCGTTCACATACACTTTTCTGCCAGAAACAACCAATTGTAAACTAAAACTTCTACAAGCCTTACCCCAAGTGACTTGTCAAATCAATTATCAATAGCAAACTCCTTTCTCGCATTTTTAATACTCATATACGTACCGAGGCTCTAGCCAGTATATCCGGCTGGTACAATTACGAAGCAGCCACGCTCGCTGGGTGGTAGCCGGGCAGTCTAGCTCCGCGGATTGCTATGCGCAGCGTCGTGGCACCAGTAATTTGCAATCGCACCACTGATGTGTTTAGTAACAGCCAGTGCATTCACTCCTCGGCCACTTGGAAACTGGTCCTATGTTTAATTGATGAGTTAGTCTAAAAGTAAGTCTGAATCTTCATTGCTATCTCTGTCAACGTTAATAGAATGATTTATGCGCGGACCGATTTTATATGCAACATCTTTAGTGTTGGTTTTGTTGGAGGCCGTTTTGCTTTTATGCCCTTAATATTCTTCATTGAAGTAAGTTTCTTTAATAGAATAATTTTATTAGTCAAGCGTTCGACTTTTAGTTAAATATAGATTGGGTCGAAGATCACTTTTGCTTGATTTCATACGAGTATGCAAAGTCGTGGCAGTGAAAACTTAACTTGTAAATCTCCATAGCAAAGTGGGACAGAAAATCCCTCGCATGTTTTACTCAATGGAGTCGAGTGTTGCATCACCCGCTTGACCTGAATCTATAATTTTTGGGCTCACCAAATCAGTAAAAGTGACCGCACAAAAATACAGAAAGTGTGATGTCTCTCTAATGTTTACCGTTCAGATCATTAGCGTCATTAATTTCGCAGAATAATCCAATATTTACCTATCGGTAATACACTTTCGTTTTCCTCGTACGAATCTCTGGACAGCGTTAGCAGAGTATTCGTGATGTGCTGGAATCGAGCCAATATATATCGAGATTTTTTAATTCTTGTCATCTCGCAGACAGACCGACGACTTAAAAAAATTACTGGACACGAAAAGCTTGGAACCTTGCCTCCGAGACGTCGATAAATTAAGAAAAAATAAATTTAAAAACGTAAATACACGTTGTCGACCGCGGCGTGTAGTTTACGAAGAAAAAACTTGCAATACTGCGCTTCTCAGCCGGACTAAAATAGCACGAATACAAATTATTACAGAGGCAATTTGGAAGGATCACCCATTGTTTGCAACGATGTGCTCGGTGATAATCGTAAACACGTATCGTACGACACAAAATAATGTTATTCAATTTATTAACTTTAAGTAACTTTTGTAAATGCCTCATAACAAATACCTACTTGTGTTTTAAAGAAAAAATAAAGAATAAAGTTCACTTTGATTTTAGATTCGAAAATAATGTAAAATCCTATTTATTATTTGCAATATGACTGTCGTTTTATTGATTATGCTATTGGTAACTCATGCATTTGTATGGGTTTTAATTTGCAAAAGAAAGTTCCCTTGCAGCGCCTCGGTGTCTTGTCGGCGTGTGGGACCGGTCACGTTTATGGTTGCCATACCGTATTTTAGCGATATATTAATATACCTCAATAAAACATTACTTGCTAACGTATTGCAGGAAGATTTGAATGTATTCTAACCTAAACTGGCTTTAGACCATTTTGTGAAACTTGTGACTTATGAAATTAGAGGCTCCTGGATCAAAAGTAAAGTATTTCTGAGGCCAAATATTCTCTCATACTTTTGATACCCACACCTTTTTGATACTATTAGCTCCTGTATACTCACATACTCTAACCGCTGAAGGAAAACATCTCAACGAAACTTTCACACCTCAAAGTTCCTAGCAATTTCTTAGATGTGTCCTCTCAATGGTGGAGAAATGTCAAGCAGTGGCATTTAATAGGCTGATAATGGTATAACCTCCTTGGAAGTATACTTATTCGTCAACCCTGCAGTAAGCTCGTAAAGTGCGAGCCGAAGTGCTGCAAGATAACGAGCCACGTAACGCGGGGCGGCCCGGCGTCTGATTCATAGCCCGCCTTCTGATATAGTTATTACAGACGCATGGGAACCGAGCTCTTTATCGCTGCCTCCTTACAGCCTTACTCACGAACCGCTTTGGTTACTTCGGTGCGAGTGTGACCTTTCGTTTTTCAGATTCCAAAAGTGAATATGCAAAAGGTTTGTCAGGTGTTACCGTTTTTTGTATTGGCTTTAGGGTAAACTATTTAAGTATTGTGCATTCTTGAAAAATCAGGATAATTTTAACGTCTAAATTTGTGTTTTGTTTTTCTAATTAACCGTCTTAAACTCTTGTATTCGTACAGCTCAGAAAACATTTCTATTGAAAAAAGAATCTAGATTATTATTATCAATTATTTGAAAGGTTCACTACAGTTCTTTGCTATCACAGCTGCAACGATGTCTAAGAGTTATTTAATATTCCTCACGCCCTTGATTACACCTTAAATTATATCCTGCTGTTTCACATATATGTTCTTCAGTACAAGGAATTAAGCACGTGGTTCGTTCAACTCGATCCAGGCTTTCCCATTCCGGGTCGCACGTCGGTGGACTAGTAACCACGTCCCATGCAGTGCCAACATTAAGTGCCAGGATTTACAGCCAATTGGCATGCTAAAGTATGGATTGTACGACCGGGATCGTCGGCCGCTTGTTTACACTAATGTTGCAACCGTTAAGGAAATAGAAAGGATTTAATTTTGGAACACATTTCGCAGACTGAATCTATTCTCCCCTACTTTATTCTCAAAATACCGTACTCTACAAATGTGATCAAGCTTTCTGAAATAATAATGATCAATTTCAAACAAAACATCAAACTAATAATTCAAATAACCCACTGTCACAGTCACAGGACTCCTCCAGAACTGAGAAGGTTTAGGTCTTACTCTACCACGCAGGCCGACAACAGAGATTCTTAGGCGTGTAGTCAGCTAAAATTCTTAAGTTAATTAGTTGCTCATTTGAAAACAGTCAATTACTGATGATTGTTCACTAACGAATACCTCTCGAAAATTGTTATTTCCTTTACTTCTGTAACACAAACGTCACCGTATGTAACAACACCCGTTATGTAGACGCCCTTTAAAATTAATGAAACCCAAAAAGAGCTTCATAAAACCCATCTGAGTCACGTCTGAACTAATATGAGATTTCATATTGCGCCCGTTAGCGAAAAAGGGTTTTTTCGAAATCAATTTTTGCCGTCGTTATATTTTTTGAGCCTTCAAGAAAAAGGTCCATGGTTGGGGCAAACTCTTGGAGATTGCGCGCTCAAATCTTAAGCACATACCTAGATCTTTAATACATAGTTCTTCGATTAGGGAGTTGGACTAAGTCTTTTCGTCACTTAGTTCTGAAGAAGCTCACGGACGGCAGTGTAAAGTTTATATATGAATCTTTTTTTCTATCACAAAAATCGAAGGCATAAAATATTAAATGCATACATGTCCGTTTAAAATAATCAAATTTAATTACGCATATTGTTATATTGAATGCATAAGTCGTAAATGCAATATCGTGTATGGTAATTGAAGCAAAGTTTTACAGTCGGCAATAATCATGAAAAGTAATAAACAGTTTAACAGTACTTTTTGAAAAACTTCTCAAACTACCCCTAAATATTTTTTAATTAAAAAAAAATAAAATATGTCCCGATTTATATATAAATCCGGCGTTATATGTAATAGCCGAAGTACAAACAGTCAACCTCGAAAATATGATATAGAAAGGTTTGTCCTTTCACAAGTGTCGAGCCACGCACACAGACATCGATCTGGGACGCGAATATATTTTCTAATGGCACGTTGTGTGTATTAAAAGCAGTTAAGTCATTATAAGCATGATTAAAGATTAATTCGAGCCGCGGATAATTGTCAGACAACTTCAAAAGTGGATGTGGAAGGGCGCGGATCTTTCAAGAAATGGCGGGAGGCAAATTCTTAATGACAGCTGGGTTAAGAATAGAATACGTTTACTAACTGTCTATAAATTTTATACCGGCCCCTAGCAAAATTGAAGAAATAAAGGCACATATCAAATTTTTACAAAAAAATTTCATAAGATTTTTAAAAGTGTAAAATTTCTATCAATAAATTCTACCAAATTCTGCCTAAAGTTGTCGGTCAATGGCGATATCATATCGAGCATTTCTCTTAAATAAATCCCTATATGTCATATAAATGTGGCTATTATTCATTTTTTAATCTTGTAAATTGATTTATGTAATGCTACAAGATTTTGTGTGGTCGTCTTGGGGGGTCGGACGCCCGCGATGTCGGGCAACGCCCCTGTCCGCAGCATGCCGGGGGTCCGTTTAATCGTCGCACTATATTTACACTTTACGACAGTCCACTTTGCGTTAATCGGCGTCCACTCACTTTATAGTTTACGCCGTGTGACCATACAGCCGGTCCGGCGACAGGCCACCGCTCGCCAGACAACACACCGACAATTTCGGTTTTATTACACTTAACCGACTAATCAACGTACTATTCCAATACAACTAGCGACATCTATTGTCGTATTAGTAAATCCAGTTTTAGAATACGTTACTAATTTAAAAAAAATATTATTGACATTGCTCAATGACTGTTCGTATTTTGTTTGCTGTTTAGCGCCCCTTTACGAATATAGTGGTTTGTCTATTATGGCTTTTATTGGTACATAAATACATTCTCCTGACACTTGAAAACGTGACGTGGCAATTGGGAAAAGATTTACATTTAACTTTATCATTATAACTGCGCTAAGTTGTGATGTTGCGAATTAGCTCGAAGGATCAAGTTTTAAATAAATAATGCCCTTAATTACAAGATAAACGCACTCGCCGGCTTTCCGGGTACGATCAAAGCGAGGTTGTGCGCGTGTAATCGCATCGCGTTGCGACACTCGTTCTATCGAACTTTCTAGCGACTCGTTCATTCTTCTATATCTCCTGATACTTAAACATTCTCAACAGCCTTTTTGCTACATTTTCACGCGATTTTTATTTTCGTTCTCGTGGTTAATGAATTCCGAAAACACTTAAACTCCCCGATAAAGTTTATCATAGCGACATCTCTTATACAAAACATGACATCGGAAATAAAAATTTGAATAGAGATTGATGGTCTTCATCGATAACATTCGGGGATTCGTCATATTGTTATTTCATAACATTTCATAATATTTTTTTTTCAATTTGCCACAAATATTGACCTAAAACCGAAAAATGTAATTAGATTATCAACGATGTGCTAAATAAAGGTTCTTGGGCGTTGGTACTTAGTTGGTCATCTTAAACAAGCGTAGATTTCATAAGGTATTGTGTGTTGAATTGCAGATGCATCTAAGCTCAGTCCAATTCGCGTGGGCGGCACTGTTGGCGCTGTCGGTGCTGGCGGGAGCGGCGGGCGCGCCGCCGTCGTCGGCGCCGCACCACGTCGCGAGACGCTCCTTCTTCACCCTCGAGTGCAAGGGGGTCTACGACGCCTCCATCTTTGCACGCCTCGACAGGATCTGCGATGACTGTTACAACCTATTCCGAGAACCTCAACTGTACACTCTCTGCAGGTATTTATTATCTGTGACCCGTCTATTCAATCTGTGACGTTTTTCAGAATTTCTTGTCATGTGTTGTCAATTTTATTCTCGAATTTATCGGAAATGTTACAAGTTTCCGATCTGAAAATAAATTCGAGGATAAGATGACATTAATGGAATATAAATAAAATTGTTTTTCCTTGTTGGGGCACAGGAAAGACTGTTTCACGACAGATTACTTCAAGGGTTGCGTCGAGGTGCTGCGGGAGACCGACCAGTTAGAACTCTTCAAGACATATATAAAAAAATTACACGGGGCCGACCCGGGGGTTTAGGTACCACATGGTTATTTTTTATCTCTTCCTTCAAGCTAATCCTGTATCTAATTATCGCTCTCTAAACTGTTCGCGTTTCTTGCTTTTATTTTTTGGGGTGAATAACATGCACGCTAATTTTGAGCACTTTGGACTTTTTTTCGACTAATTTTTTTCGACATACAATTGGAAAATAAATTATATTTTACATTAACGTTTCTTTTATTTTGCTGTATAAGTTTTTGATCATAGCGTTTTGCACGTTTTAAAAAAGTTTTGCCAGTAGCAAATATATCTTAAAAATCTGGTTTGTCAAGTCATAGTAAGGTAGATTAGACCTATGTATGTTATTGACACGAAATAATTTAAAATAAACATTATGGAAACATTTAAAATTATATGGCGCCATTTCGATACAGATGACAGTATCTTAACGGGTCCATTATCTCGATATGACTTGACGTAAATTTTACCTACGTGACTTTTGATTAAATGTGATAATATGTTACTCCATATGTTTTGCAACAATATGAGATTCCTGTCAAAAAAATTTAAATAAACATTTCTCTAAAACAGACCGGCATGAAATTAACAATTTAATATGTATTTTGATAACCTTATTTTAATATATTTTTTATTTATTTATTATAACTGATAACTCGCTAATTCTGTAATTAACCTTTAGTTGATAATATAGCATGCACTTACTTCAATGCTATAGGGTTAGTGGATTCTAAGCACTATTTTATTTATGCTGTACGTTATTTTCTTTAACGCTATTAATTATTTGTAACTTACTATCACTTTCTAAGTAGTTAGAATTAAAAGACAAATCATAGAAAATATCGAAAAAAAACTATTAGTGAGTGCAACATACTGTTGTTGATATTATTCTATTATTTGCCTTTACATTCAAAACATCTTCTTTTTTACCGACTTGTAATTTATTTATGTCTTTCCTTCTTTCCTTTCTGCACTCTTCTTCGTCTAAATCACAAAATTTCAAGTCACTAATCGTGTGTTAATTTTGCAGGGCGAAATGCTTCACAACACCCTACTTCAAGGGATGCATGGAGTCTTTGTACCTCTACGACGAGAAAGAACAGATAGATCAAATGATCGACTTCGTCGGCAAACGCTAACCATACAGCCAAACTGTCAAATGACGTATAACCGACCGAGTAACAGCACACATATTGAACAAGCGAACTACGCAACGGTACCCACAGCTCAGCCGCTTTGCAAAAAAGCAGAAACATTACAAACGAAGTTTATATATTGACATCTGCTTTTTTATCCTCAACGTATTCTAGTCTAAATGCGACATGGACTGTGCTCCATGCTCGCGAGTAATTGTAATTATCATAAGTAAACTATAGGTCATTTATTATTATGTATATTAATATTTGTGTTATTAAGTGTTGTAAGCTTTGTGAGGAAGTGTAAAGTACATTAAAGATTTGTATAAAATCACCTCTTAGGTATTAAAAATATGTGGAAAAGGAGACAGGTGCTTTCTGGTCTTGATGCTGGTCATCGTGTTTTCATCGTCTGTCTCACCAAAATCCGACTGAGATTAACATTTTTTTTGTATTTTTAATCGCGACGCATTCCAATCACAGTATTTTAAATTACATTTTTTTTTCACTACGTTTCATTTATCTGATGCAGTTGTCGTATTATCTATGGTATTATAAAGAGCCTAACGGTAACCTTTAATGTAGTTTTTATGTTATATTTAAAAACTCGAGTGGCTTTTACTTTTACCGACTGTTAGATTACGTTATTACCCTTTATTAGTTTAAATAACGAATATTTTCATTTAAAGCCCTCTGTCCGCCATTAACTTAGTATAGTCAATTTTTGTAGATACGTTTCATTTTACGCATCCACTAATAATAGCAACACGAAATGACAATGCGAACTAAATAAAGCGGGTCCACGCATTATAGATATAAAATTGTACTCAAAGTCCCGTGTCCGCTTCACTTTTCGGTTGTTCGAAAGTTGGTTTTAAATTAATTTAATTTAGTTAAGTATTTAATTTAAAAAGATTTATTTTTATATACTTCCGACCTATTTATTATTTGTTACTTTTTATGGATTTATTTATTGATTTTTTTTTGTAATCTGTATCTCTTACGCAGTATACCAGTGGGTTATCGAAATTAACTGTACATTATCTTTAAGTTGCGGTTTATACTTATGAAAGATTGTCAGGTCCCGCTGAACCTTCTCTTTATTTGAATCTCAACTTTTTCTATGAGCGTTTCTTTTATAAAGTATGCGATATGGTGCCAATCACAAAACATTAGATTAATGCAATTAAACAGTGATATTTAATGGTTATTGAGCATTAGAAAAAATGTATAAAAAAATAATGTAATAATTAAAAATATTTAATGTATTTGCATAAATTTTATATAAAACAGCTAAGAAACGCTACGGGTTCCATGAAATAAAATACATATGAAAAACTATTTTTTGACTTTTACTCGAGATCTTATAATCCAAAAAGCTTATGATTGAAAAGATAAAGACACATACATTAACACTGTCACACACACATATACAGTAGCAAAATGTCTAAAAACGGTAATATGATGGAAAACCTTACCGTGTTACTTATAATCATTTGAGCAAACAGTGACTTCTTTTACTGATACAGACGTGAATTATCTTAATTTTGTGAGTCCACTTAAAGCACTACCATTACCTCAAGACACATTCATAACCTCACGCCTGTAATACCCGAGAGTGGAGACAGAAGTGAATGACTGCACCAATGTTTAATGTGTGAATCAGTCACGGATAGAAGGCACCCAATTTCTGTTTTTCAGGCACATTTCTAGGCTTCGTCCTAATACTGAAATACTGATACTCTCCTGATTTTTTTTAATTTGCCACTTTCTGCCCCTGGCCTGCCAAAAGATTACCAATACTGGTCTAGATCGCACGACATATACTAGTACCGCGAGATTGCAAGGAGGATACATTTTAAGCATTTTTTTAAAGATGTATTTTCCGCAACAACAATTTCATAGGCATAATACGGTATCTATTTTACATATACTCACAAAAGTTGGTGTTGAAGTTATCACATTTTTATCGAATCTTCGGATTGACAGATGTCACCGAGCTATGTCAAAGACCCCATATGGAACTCTTAAAAAATCAATCTTAGGCGCGATAAAAACTTTTCGTGAAAATACCCACAAGCTGACACGTTGGAATGCGATCGAAGCCTTCTTATAAACCACTTGAAATGTGACATTCAAATGCTGCCTAGTTCGTCCCCTGATATGAAGTTGTGGCTTTCGATCGAGAGGTACCGAGTTCGATAGTTCTTCTTCATCAACCCATATACGCCCACTGCTGAGCACGGGTCTCCTCTACCATTGAGAGGGTTTAGGCCATAGTCCACCACGCTGGCCTAGTGCGGGTTGGTCGATAGTTCGATAGAGGTGAATTATGTATACGAAAATACAGGAATTATTATATATTATGTGAAAAATAATTAATTAATGTTGGCCTATGAGAAAACAAAACAAAATTTCAGCATTCTTCAGATAAACTTACAATTTCCCGGCTTTACCAATGAGAAATCCACACTGATGCGTGAATTCTAAATTGGTTTCCTGATTGAACCCATTGATATAAAATAAATCCGCCATTTGTTATTCAACGGTTTAAGCTGATGGAACGTATATAAATATAGTCAGAAAATTTTAGCTCTATATTTTATATCTCTTTTCTTCGGTTAGACTATTGTCAAAGTGCTATAAATTTTGACAATAAAAAGCAAGATCTGTATCACTTAGATCTCGTCAGTAAATCTAATTTGGTCTGGACTCGTAAGAGGAAAAATCCTTGCTAAATATAAAATGACATCTTACATCTAAGAAAGAAAAAGACAAATTGATAATACAGATATATATTGTATTTTAACAATGTTTACATATCATACAGTTGTGCTTATCACAGTCAATTTACGCAAGAAATTCAGATTATTTGCTTTGTACAGATTTGCGGGCGTTTGCGAGAGTATCAAGTAAACATTTAAACCTTTGCACTAGAAAATATAGATTTTAACAGGTGAATAAGACATTAACGATAAAGTGTTTTGTATGGGGATGAGTGTCGCCGCTTGTCTGCCACCTATTCATTCTACCGCAATCACACAATTGGTAGACATTTCAAACAAAAATGAAGGCCTGCTATTGGTTGTCACACATTTAAAAATGTCTAGAAATGCTTGTATATGCTAACATCTAAAATAGTTTAATACGATTAGAAGGAAATGTGAGCACGCCGAGCGTGCGGAACCTACGATTTGAACATCGTCCCCCATAACTAAGAGGATAACTTCTACACGCTAGTAAATTTAATTACTGCTTAAACACATTTTGTCTCTTTAACGTCACATGTCAATCAATTTTGCAGATCACAGCATGTTCTAAAGTAGTAACTAAATTAACTAACGACTAAAGTCATAAAATGTTAAATTTGGCAATATTTAAATATTCGTGTATGTCGCGATCAGATTGCCTTGTCAGGTGACAATTAAGTATCTTTCGCCTTGGTAATGTCGTATAATGTATATCTATATAGTTTATATTTTACCTATAAAGCAGGGCAGAGAGCCACAGTATTCGGTCATTGAAAAAAAGACATAAAATGATTCTTTTTGCGATTTTTAACATAACTATTTCAATCGTTTTCGGTCCAAATTTTGTACAATATTAGGTGGTGTCATGAAAACGTGCTTTTTAACGTCATGATGTCAATTTCATCTTTTATACCTTACTATTGCTTCTAGCCCTACCCTTCGTAAGGATATTTTCGGGCTACACTCCAAAATCTATTTAACACTTCGCAAACACCCACAAAAATATTCGGTGACTTACAACTAATCGAAGAAACAAAAATATTTTTTTAACAATCACACGTATTAAATATACATTAATTTGTAGTACATTTTCTCCTACACACATATGCATTGATTTCATCTAATGATATCAAAACTACATAATCTACCGATATACTTTTGATTAGTGTCAAATTTGACAGAGCTGTCAGACCATTGACATAGATGACACATGTCAATGTCAAATGCCACTATGTGACAGTAACAGCTTTAGAAACATTACTGGGTTAAGGTTTAGAAAGTTTCACGTTTTTATAAAGATAGATGAGAGTAATTACAGTAGCAAATTTTATTCGATTTTAAAATAAACCACAAAAAAATGATTTAAATGAAATTTTAAATTGTTGAAACTATTGAACGAAAATCAATGACATACGTTTAAAACAATAAGGAGAAATAAAAGTACTACAACATTATCACAAAATCGTGTCAAATTCGATAAGAAAAATTTGGATGAACTAAATACAATGAAAATGTATATTAATCCGAAGAATCTCTTTTTTCAGGATAGGCAACAAATCTGCTCTTGGGTAAAACAAAATTGCTAAATCCTCATGTTAAGATAAAATAATTAACCAATATACTCAAGATCAAAACATTATAATTATAAATATACAATGTATATCTCGGTTCTAACTATCAAAATAGTTCAATCTCTTTCTAATTAATACTATATATGTATGTCACCTAAAGTTACATACTTAACATTTTAGGCTCAAATTGAAAGTTGATATTTCTCATATAAATGGATATGATCAAAATTCACCCATTTAAAAATAAGCTCCCACAAGAAATATGTAAATATAATAAGTGACGAATAATAAAAAAATATATATACTTGCTAGAAAAAAAATACTCATAACCTTTGGAGGCGATAAATCAATGTCAAGTCAAAGATTTTATAGAATCAATTGTTTTAAAGTTACTATATTCCGAACCGAGATATCGATAAAATAATCGACTAACACTACGATGACTGCAACCGGAACACTAAATAAGTAACAACTAAATTTACATGACTTTACACACACATTTATACAAAACCGTCTAGAAATTATGATTCGCACTAACGCATTATCGAAAGACAATTTTTAAGAAACCTAAAAACTTAATGATTAAGTTTTGAAATTGAATTTAATAATTGAATTTCATACTTTTTTCCTTAGAAGTGGATAGTTTTTGTTTGTATCGTGTTTGGTTAACAATGAAAATTTATTTATCCCCTTCCTGCACTTACATGTACAAAAATTCCCAGCACTTATTTGTAGTATACTAAGTAGTACTTTCTTCCAAAGTAGAGAGTATTCCTCTGCTAAATAGTCGTTGCCAACCACCCACATACCCGAAACAGACATTCAGTCCACTTAATTTTTCTACTTGGTCTAAATAATATATAAATTAAAAATGGTTCATCTAAGCCTTCACGGTATGGCAAAGCACTGGCATAATTAACCCAGTGAAACATGAGAGAAAAAAGTCATTTATATATAAAGAGTTGAAGTGTGAAGTTGAAACCTTAGATTCAGTCGCCATCGGCACTGAAGAAATTACCAAGTTTAACATTCATTAGAAAACGGGAAACTACGACACACAACAATCATTACAACTATTACATTTCATGTAATAGTCGATACTAAATAAATTGGGTAGGGCAATTTATATCCCAACCTTTTACTATTTGAAAGGTAAATATTTCATTTGTTGTCTCAAAATATTTAAAGAAGCTTCATTTATAAAATTTCATTTCATCAGATTTCACTAAATAGTGTTTTGTCTCGCTCGACTATTCTCGACGAGAATAGACTTTATGACAATAATTGAATAACATTCATAAAATAGGCTTTTAGACGCTAAATCTCATACACTAATTGCTTTTCTCTTTGCTGTCATTATAGTCGGCAATATTTGTCAGTTATTTAGCGTTAACATTGCAAAATAATCAGGAACATAAAACATGTCAATTTTGACACAAAAATTTTGGCAAATAAATCTGGTTTTAAAGAAACAAGTCATTAAAAATGTTTTCCTTTTTCAACGTAAATAGCATTTTTTGACATTTCATCGACTTTATCCCTAAACAAATAAATCATTGCAGGTACATATGTTGTCAAAAGTTCATCTGTCAAAAAGTGCACGTCATTAAGACATTACCATACAGCTGTCTCGCTCTACAGCCAGTTGCGAGAAAAGGACGGATGTACTAGAAATCGTCCAGGCAAAAATCGAAGTGCTCTTCTAAGGCATCATAGTTCTGAGTCGTGAACCTCATGCATTTCGGACATTTGTACACCTGGAAGTTGAAAAATAAAGTAATATAATAAAACTATTACAATTTAAGCAGCTTATGTTATTTATAAGGCACAATCAAGTTAAAGATTCATCAATTCAAACACGCAACATGCTGATTACACATCGAATATCACAATTAAAATAAATCTTTACAAGCATTCCCAATTTGGATAGTAGATTAGTGACGGCTGTCAAAAAACTGAAATGTAGTGCTACCTTCTACTCAATACAATGGACCATTCATAGAAAATGTTTAAAGCTTTTAAAACTAAAGTAAGTTTTGTCTTGTTTGATGTCATAGAATAGAGGAGCTAAAGTATTTACACATTCACATAGCATTAATGAATTGAAAATGGTTTATATAGAAGAAAATAATACTATAACTGGCTATACAGCTTGGAAAAGAGACGAGAGGTACACACCAAGTATAATATAACAAACCACAATAAAATTGTTAAGACAATTACCAAATCATGCAAATAACGAAAAAAAAACATCCAAAGATAAAAGTGTAAAAACCTCACCAAGATAACTACGCGAAATTTCGTACCTAACATACTCTAAAGAAAACTATTTCGTTTAAAATAACATTTTATTTGCGGCAAAATAAATGCTACGTTAAAAAGCATACAAATTTGAGAAATACTGTGCAGAACATAACATTATTATCGCAATATAAAATTAATAAAAAATACAAAAAAAATATCATGTTTAAATCTTAAATTAGAAAAGAACACGTACATAATTGTAAAGCAAAAAAATGCAATTGGGAAAAAATGCTTGTAAATATTTATACCCTCATTTAAATTTCGAAAATATTCGATATAAGATTACAAATCAAATGGCAGTTAAACTTAATCGATATCGATTAACTAATATAAAAAATCGATTTTGACTATACCATAGTGGCTAACACATTTTTAATTGCTCTGTCTGCCGTTCAAATATTTTAAGCAAGCGTCAAAAATTATCACAAACTAAACACAGGAAACTACGTGGTAATATTACTCTGATAATACATTCTACACAGAAATTTTAATGACATGTTACTGAATTGTGTCTAAAACTGTCTTAAGTGATTTTACTTCTTTGTATTTTGTACAAGATTATAATAACGACGATATTAAATATTTCTTAACTGACTAACACTAATTCATTTTTCAACGAAAGCTTACAAACGCGACTATTTGAAAGCACGCACAAAAATAAATTCCTATATCCCTATCAACCCGTGGCTAAGTATTTGTCTGCGTCCGCTAATTGCTCTCTCCTTGCATCGAATATTTCTTCTTCTTCCGAAGATCCTTGTTTCAACATGAATATATTAATTCATATTTCTTAAATCAATTTGGCATTGCAATCGAAATAAATCACGAATGAAAAAAATCAAAACTTATTACAAGAATCTTCTATAAAAATATGAAACATGCTCAGATAATTATAGTCTTCTATCTCCAAGAACCCTTTTTATTGAGTACCTCAAAATTACATACATACACAACCATCACCAGTATCCCCCGTAAGAGTAATCCGGGGTGCATTTCTGCACCCACATTTCGCCAAATATATATCGGTCCCACATAATAGGGGGGTGCCTAATTTGGTTTTTTGAGCACATTTCCAGACTCCGTATTGTAACCAAGAATTTCCCAATGGAAAAACTCAAAAACACTGCTCGATCTAGGCCCTCTAGATAACGATACCACGAGACAAAAAATTAGCTGTATCTTAAAATTTCATCATGAACCCATATACGTCTTACTGCACGGGTCTCCTCTACCATTGAGAGGGTTTAGGCCATAGTCCAGTACCTTAAAGTAAATTCAACCCTAACTACAAGACTTAAGTATTAAATTAGCTTACCATGTTCCCAGCGCTTGTGGTAGTAGTGGCTGCAGCCGCACTGGGCGCGGAAGACTGTCGCGCGGTCTTTCGGCTGTCTTGTAACTAGGAATTAACAGTAAAATTCAATTTTATGATTTAACCATTTTTTCTGATGGCACGTGGTCGAGAATCGTGGCGGTCGTGGGTTTAAAACTAAGGCATACCCTGAATTGTCGAGGTTATGTGTGTATTCGCAATGAATTAACATGCACTTTAACGTTGAAGGAAATCAGTAATACTCTCGCAGTCTATCGGCTGTATATCGACTGATGGTGACATAATATGTAATCAGGCAAAATACACTCCTCAGCATGACACAGGTCTCTTCGATATTTGTCAGAGGCTGGACTTTATATTTACTCGATATATTATCTACGGCGTAAAAGAAAGCGAAAAGTTGTTAAAAATTCCTTGGGAGTGTAGCTCACCAACCCGCACTAGGCCAGCGTGGTGGAATAAAGGCTAAACCCTCTCAATGGTAGAGAAGGCCCGTGACCAGCAGTGCTATATGGGCTGTTGATGATGATGATGATCGTGATGATGATGATGGTGATGATGATGGTGATGACTATGACGATGATGTTGATAATGATGATGATAAACACAGTGATAATGATGACGACGACGACGATTACAACGATGATGATGATGATGATGATGAAGATTCCACGCCAACCCCTCACCTGCTTCATAAGTTCCTGGTTGCGTCTCTGCATCCCCTCCAACTCTGCGAGGATGTTGTCCTTCTCCGACGCGATGCGCTCGCGAGCCTCGCGCTCTTCTTCGAAGTCGTTCCTACATATATCGAATATTTATTTATGCTTCTTATACAAAACATTGTATAAAAGCGGACTTAATGCCTAAGGCATCTGGTGCCTCAGGCACCAGTTAACGTTAAAATAAATAATAATTACTAATAGGCGTATGCGCAGTTGGAACGTTTGCTAGATGGAAGAAGGAGCTGGTAAAGTTATAAGTACAGACAGTGGTTAACAGGCCTGTTACTTTCGGTTTTTAGGTAATCACTATCTTAATACAAGTCTATATTGAAGGATCTATGTTAGACAGGAGTTAGGTATTAGAGCCTACAACAAAGGCTACTTGGCATTAAATAAAAAATCATTTAAAACCAGCAACATTACCGTTCCTAATCTCCTTAATTTCAAGGAAAATTTATTTGTAAGTATGAAAATACTTCATCATTCTCTTCTAATTTGTATCAAAAGTATACCAATATATTAAAAAAAATAATATGGTATTGCATACTTGTACACATCAATCTGCGCCCTGAGCAGTTCCACGTCCTCCTTCTGGCTCCGGAGGGTCTTCAGCTGCATCTCAAGGGTCTGTAACTCTCTATCTCTCGCAGCCAGCGCCGCCGACAGCATCGCGCAGTCGGGGGAACTCTGCTTCTTGGTACACATATACACATACATACGATAATATGGCAACATGTGATGGCTAAAATACACCTCTGCCATCATCAGCTCATAAACATTACTGGAAATGAGTGTCTTTTACAACTGAGAGAGTTTTTGGCCTCAGTCCTCCACGCTGACCCAGTGCAGCTTGGGGGACTACACAACCAAATAATTACTAAGATTACTATGATCACAAACAGTCAAGAGAAACATCGTGAGAAAACCTGGAAACTGGTGATTAATTATTTGGTTGTGTAGTCCGCCAACCTGCACTAGGTCAGCACGAAAGACACGTGGATTGTGGATCCATACGCGACTTCAAAAAGTCGGAAGTTTGTGCCCACATACAATATTTACCTAATACTCAAATAGTGAATAAGGACCGACAAGATAATTTAAAATAATAAAAATATTATTAAAATGTTGATGATGAAGTATTAAAATAAAATATTTAAAAATACTTACCGATTGCTGCTTAGCCATTTTCTCAACGAGGTCGTTGTAATCCTTGAATATTCCTTCGAATATCGACAACGTGCCTCTCACTTGACCACTGCAACAAATATCGATACTTCATTAGGGAAAAACGTAGCTTTTTATATCGTCTTTGTGTGTCTTACTGCTGGGAGCTGACCATCTCTATCATTAAGAGTGGTTATATCTTAGCCCACTAAGCTGGTGTATAATAACTTGGTAAGCTGAAATATGTCTTAAAAAATAATCCCACAAAATTCCGTTTGCCTCATATTTTAAAATTGATTTCGGAAGTTGTGTGATCGACATTCGAATCTACAATAGCAAAAATGAAATCTCAGTAAACTGCGTGGCTTTAGGCTTTTATTCCTTTTGCAATATGAAAATAAATTCCAGGGCATAAGTGTGTACTGAGCGATTGAGATGCCAGGAATTCTATTCACGACTTCTGCAAGGTTTTCCATATTACTTATAACACACGTAATGATTAGTATGTGGTAGGCATTTTTGTACGTGTTTATGAAAATTATGACTTTGGCCAATAATAGCAATTGATAAAGTTTTAGCCAGTCTAATAGTAAAATGTCTACTGGGCTTGGGCCTCTAATCCTCAATGGCAGATTCATTGAGAGGGGTTAGGCCTTAGTCCACCACGCTGGCCTGGTGCGGGTTGGCGCATCGTAAAATATACAAACAAACAAACATACCTCACGCCTATATTCCCCGAAGGGGTAGGCAGAGATGCATTTCTGCACCCACATTTCGCCAGGTATGTTTCAGTCCCACGTAATAGGGGGCGAGCCTATTGCCGTTTTTCGGGCACATTGCCAGACTCCGTGTTGCTACTGAGAATTTCCTAATGAAAAAACCCAATAACACCTTGCCCGACCCGGGAATCGAACCCAGGACCTCTAGATCGCACGGCAAATACTTGTACCGCGAGACCACGAGGCAGTCATACGTAAAATATATACTTACATATTGCCAAGCGCATCGCTGTGTTGTCTCTCTAGTTGCAACTTGATCTCTTCCAGTCCAGCCTTCATTTGTTCCGCGCCCTCTAGCTTCACGTCGCACAGACTCGCTGAAGCCCCCAGTACTTCCACTAGGCTGTCTGATAACCTATGGAACAATTTAGTTGTAAACGGAATATAAGAAAATTGTATTAAAGAGTTATTATTAGGTGAAATACGACTTATATCCTCCTCCTTACACATTTGAAAATAAACAATGTTTTTTTGTTGCAGCTCATATATATATTTTAAACTATTATTTTTAGTGTTTTCTCTATTTTACACAAATCATATTAAAATCAACCAAAAAAATGTCACATTAGTATTAATTTTTTATTTTAGTTGTAATAGTTTTTAGGAGTATAATTTTTAATGTAATACCAGAGATAATTCCCATTAAGCAATAGCAAACAATGTAACTACAAACTTTTTCGCCCATAACTTGGGCGTACGAGTGAGATAGCAATATCTTTCATTCCATCTCACCCATCAATTTCCAACTATTTTTATTCATTTTTAGACTCCTATCCTATCCTTACCTAAATGTACAAAGACAGGGTATTTTATACTAACCCGTGAGTTAATTTGTTGAGGAGATCGCTCAAATGTTTCAGCGTCCTGTTGTACATTTTAACGTTGTTAGAGGAAGTGGTATCCTCACTGGCCAACGATAGACTGACTGGCTGGAACATCTGAAAACACATATACTATATTGTCACCTGCATATCTAAATTCGTGATAGCCTTGAGATTTAGGACTGTGAGAATCTCGACGGTCGCGGGTTCATTCCCACAGGATCATATTCACAGTGAATTGTCACTTGCTTTAACGGTGAAAGAAAACATCATGATGGGACTTGCACAGTTTTAAAAGTTCTTTAGAACTTCTTAGCTATGCAGTTCGCTAATCCGTAATTGGCTTGCCTTAAGGATTTTGCACGGTGGACTAAGGCCTGAACCCTCTCAGTTGTAGAGGAGGCCCCTTCGCAGCAGTGAGACATGGGCTGATGATGAAGCTAGGTTTATCATCAAGTATATACAAATATATAGATATGATGACTCACCGTTGTGGTAGAGTCTATAAGTCTCCTGTGCAGCTCTTGCACTTGGTCCTTGTACGTTTTCACTGACTTGCTCGCTTCAGACTTGTACTTGCTGTACTCGAGCTGCAAAAAAAACATGTTACACTACTATTAAACTCTTTTTCTTTGGTACATAATTTTGAAACCTGGAGAATGTTTTTAGTTTATTTAAACACATATTTCATACACATTACTGCCTCACGTCGGAGTAGGCAGATGCTATTAAAAAAATATATACGATCCAAATATACTTTTTTCCCTTTTTCAACTAATATTAGTGCACGTCGTTTTCAAGGATTTTTTTGAGTGCACTTAATAATGGCAAAAAAGTCGGATTTATTAATATTTCCGTTTATTAATATTTTCAAACTTTAAACTGCTACTAATAAATTAATATGTGTTATTGCGTTCAAATATAGTCCATTAAATATTTACCTTAACATTTTCCAGTTCCATAACCTTGAGGTGTGCGTTCTTGAGTTGGTTCTGCAGCGCGGCCACCTTCGCGTCCAGCTGCTGCACGGCGGCGTCGCGCTTACTCAACTCTTCGGACGACATGTATGTCTGCAAACGATATTATCGTAGTAAGCTTCAAGCGTTTAATATTTAATAAATAGATATACGCTTAGTGTAACATCCTGGTGTTTCAGGTTTGGTTTTGTATAAATAAAACTACAAATTCTTACTCTCAAGAGCGTCTGGCCCGTCCACTCGGTCCGATGTCCGGCGTAGTAATGAACCGGTTTGAGTGGGGAATAGCGCTTATATAATAATTTATTTTCACGATTACCTTACAATTTATTATTAATATTGCTAGGACGCTTAGCATTGCCAATTGAGGAGAAAACTTCGCTAAGAAGTCGCAGGTACATTGTTCATCATCATCACCATCATGTACAGATGTTACCCCCACCAAACCATTGTATCATGACCTCATGCTTGCTCCGAATTTTAAACTATCACGTAAATTTCTAAACAAAACAAAACATACCTCACGCCTATATTCCCCGAAGGGGTAGGCAGAGATGCATTTCTGCACCCACATTTCGCCAGGTATGTATCAGTCCCACGTAATAGGGGGAAAATTTCTAATAAAATATATTTACAATCTACACACAACTTTTAGATATAAGGAAGAAGAAACGGCTATATCAGTCCACGCAGGCATTTTGAGCAGTTATTCGGTCGTAAACCGTAGTGTATTATTTTGATTACTGTTTTATTTGAATTGAAGTTTAAATAAAAATTTTTTTGTGAAGTGTAATACTAATTCGGTTACTTATTATTTTGATGTTTAATATTTATTTTTTTAATCTTATTCACGTCCGAAAACTAAACATATACTTACAGTGTTACTTGCAGCCTGCAATTGAATTTCCAAGTCGTGTATATGGCACTTCATTTTGTCTATTTCTAAAGATTTCTCCGCATCCTTATTCGATAACTGCAACTGTGAATGCAAATTAATGTGAAGGACTGTTAAAACATTGATGTTTTTTACTAATTCTTCTTGAAGTAATCAGGGGCTTTCAAAGTTTTAATAGACTGTTTTCATTAGTATTATATACATCCCGCTGCTGGGCACAGGCCTCTACTACTGTTGAGAGGGTTAAGGTCTTAGTCTGTCTTAGTCTTACCACGCTGGTCTAGTGCAGGTTTGCAAGTTACATACCACAGAATTTCCTAGGATCTTTTTGTGTGCAGGTTTCCTTTTCACCTTTGAAGTTCGAAATATGTTTTTTATGAATTCGAATGCGATACTATATCCATTTTCGGCTTTGCCACTTTTTCCCCTACCCGGGAATCGAACCCGCGACCCCTACATCGCAGGGAACGCCACCGATGTCTATCGAAGTCTGCCGCTGTATCAAGTGAATAAATAAAATAAAAAAATAGTATTTACCTCAACTTCTTTTAGCTTCTCTTTGAGATCGTCCCTCTCTTTGGATGTAGCGTCTACGATGTGTTCTAGTGACTCCTTCTGCCAGGTCAACTTCTCGTTGTCCACAATCACCTGAAAGTGCATTCAAATTATACATTACTAGTTTTTAAATTGTCCTTAATCTATACTAATATTATAAAAAGCTGTAGTTTGTGAGTTATCAGGAAGTGGTGGGAAATAAGAGGGGGAAAGTATATTCAAAATATGACTTTCCAAGTATAAAGATATATAAATTTAGGGCTTGTATTTTTGTAATAAGCGTTCCCGTGACACAAAATTGCGCCCGGATAGAGCCGGCACTAAATCTAATATCTTAAAAAGCTTTATAGTGGCTTTCATAACTTTAGTTACTAATACAATACATTAATGTGTTTTGTGGAATCACTCATTAGTTACATCTCGTCTTTTCTATATAAAACTGGTATCAACCTTTCTGCAACTATAACCCGCTCTACCCCATTTCTTTTGCAATGTTAGTACCTCAATCTTTATTTTTTCACCCCAAATATCCCTATTCACCCCATCCATTAACCACAAAGGTCGCTATCCTATAAACCTCTTTAGTAGACTCTACTTGCCTGTCTCCTCTGCTTCTCTACGAGTTCCAATTGCGCGGTGAGTTTGTTGATGGTGTCGTCGTCTGGCGAGGCCACGAACTCGACGGCCGACGGTGGACCAGATTTGGCCTGCTCGCCGGTCTCGCTGTTGACCAAGGCCTCCTTCTCCATCAGACGGTTCACGTCTTGCTTCAACTTCTTGTTCTCTTGACGTAGCTGCAATAATAGTAATTGCTAGGAGTAATGTGATGATTAAGATATTCTTGTCTAAATGACGACCATTGCACATAAAGTGTAAAGACGCTATGATGATAAGGAGAAGTGTACCTTTTAAAATCAGCCCTTTTATTTCTGTGTACAAGCAGGTTGATCCAACTTAGTCGATATATTAATAGCGATGATAATAATGGTCAATTTTTGCCAATCGATACTCCTTGAACGGCACTGTATTTGGGTCAATCAACTTTTATCTGTCCTGTCAGTACTATGTAAATTTGTCCCCCAGTAGGTTAGTACAATGAAACATTAATTTTTCCAAAAAATATATATATGGCAATCCATTACAATGAAACATAATTATTAATTACAATATCTACTATGATGCTAGTAAATAGATTTTGTTTGCTTTAAAATCTTAACGACCTTTTTGCATGTTTATTTTAGTCCCTATTATATTTTATTATTCTGACTTCCACCAGACAACGGTAAAAAAGTTCCAAAATCCAAACATTTATGGCGTGACTACTGCCTGGAACTCAAGTGGATTCATTTCGTGACAAAACTCATCCAGCCCCGATTTTGATTTCATCTTTTCCGCGGCGCCAGACGACCGAATGTATTTTGAAAAAGTGCGTGGCTTTTTTGTGTGTCCACTGGACAACCAGCACAAAAACGTTTGTATTTAATATATTGTAGTAAATTAAAGTGGAATATATTCCATTTAATGTATATTTTTTAGTGCGCGTAAGACCTAATTCAAAATATTATTATTTATTACCAGGGAGCGGAAAGACTAATAAATATCACCACCAGTCCCTTGGACATCCAAGATCATTGTCTGAATTATTCAATATTTTCTCTTCTAATACTGATAATTATTTTCAAATAGTTGTTTTTTTATTACATAAAAAGAAGAAATACAGGCGATTTCCATCATAGAATCCCCTTTGGACACCCGAGTATTTCCTATGGACAAACGTATATGTCCACTGGACAACCACTTTTTTGTTATCTCCTAAAGACACATTATCGTCATATTTACTTTAAAAGAACAGTAAGGTTTTTCAAATATGATTTTAATTATTTAAAAGTAAATTAACAATTTGACTGAATTTTTAAATGTTCAAGGGACTATCTTGACTACAGTCACGTGAATTTTTGAGTAAAATTTACCATAAATTGTTCTGCTCTATTTGAATTCCTTAAATATAAATAATTATCAACAACAAATACGTATAAAATACACAAATTTGTAAAAAAAAATTTGAAAAATAAAATCTATCATTGATGGTACATTTAAAAGTTGATTGACCCATTTATCACAAGCTGCAAGTGCGGGCGCTTTGGTTTGCCATTGTCAAGAAAATGTGAATTATTGTAATTACGAATACAAAAAAAATGGCTCAGACATGTAAGGAAAAATTATTACTACAGCCATCTTTGCTTATTCGTCTTTTACCTTAGAGATTTAATGTAAACCTTCATATTTTTGTCTCCATGTAAAAAATATTGAGCGATACCAAATTACTGTACTTACCCTTTCAATCAGGTCTTTGGTTTCCTCGAACTTCTCCTTGTGCATCAGATGGGTCTTCATCATGTCCTCTTGACACGACTTGATCAGCAAGAACTGCTGCTTCATCGAGTCGTTGTTCTGCTGGAGCGAAGACTTCAGTATCACATTCTCATCCAGCAGCTCCGCAAAACGCTTCTGAAGTTCCTCTGTACTCCCATCGTCGGTGACTATCGTGCTAGCCACCATCATACTAGCTGGCGATGGCTGGAAATAATTTTTCAATTGATTATAGATCTTTGCTGATTGTAGGGAAAGGAAAGACGTGTAAAGATTTTGAATTTATAAAACCTTAGTACGAATAGCTTGGAGGTTGGACTTTTGAAGGGTTGAAGATAAAGATTTGATTATTCAGATTGAGTAAATGGAGAAATGTGGGAGTAAAATGAGTATGGCAGCTTGTTTAGAGATGCGGGCGTGATAGAGTATGTATATAGGAAATTCAAATAGATTAATGGGTTAGGATAATACAATGGACCGGGGCTATAATCTGTAACCCACAAAGAGAGAAAGAGAAAGAAAAAGGAGTGAATATAGGTAGCAAGAGGAGGTATCAGAATTTTGATGGAGTGATAAAACAAGATATACTACAGGAAACGCAGTAAGTGACACTGCCGGTCTATTTCTGCTAGCTAATTAATTTCCCATATAAAATATATTTAGTACGCAACAACCCGATTTCCAGTTAGGTACTTACATTTTTTATCCTCATTTTATAGGGACTTTTAATTAGAACAACGGCGTGTTATTACCAACATGTGCTCAACATTATCACAGTAAACGACTGCAGTATAATCGAAAGCTTATATATATATATATCAGCCGCTTCGGAAGTTGGCTATGATAAGATACGAAAAGTTTTGACGTCATATGAAATCAGATCCAATTTGCAATACATTTAAACATTTACGCTTCAAGTGCGACAGACTTTGGGAAATTCGCCAGGTCGGTTTTAGGGCTTCCAAGATTTTAATAGTGATTTTACCAGAAAATTCGTAATACCTACACGGAAATCGAAATGTCCTTAAATACGGCAAGACTTCGTTGTTTTCTTACGACTTAATATATAAATAATAAATTAACCCTGTAAGTAATAAACCCTCGCCTATTTTCTTAAAGACGTGATGAATATGTCGTCATCATCATCAGCCCATATGCGTTGCACTGCTGCACACGGGACTCTTTTACAACTTTTAGGATTTAGGCCGCAGTCTACCACGCTGGCTTAGTGCAGGTTACTTACAATTATTATAAAACGCGACACGCGACAATGCTTGTTTTATTGAATCTGCACTAGCAATTGTTTTTAGTTGAAGCGTATTCAATGATAGTAAGTTGCTAAGTGGTAAAGTATTAAAGTTTGCATTATCTGACACTATGCTTTCGTTCTTAGAAACGGAAAGAACAATGCACTGCATATCGAGTTTAACAAAATAAACTTCTTTAATTATGTTCAAAGCATTACGTGGCAAAATTTAAATAAATACTTATTTAAAAGAACCGCAAATACCATAAAATGTTATGCACTGCTGTGTAAACTGACGTATACGAAAACAAATACAATTTAATTAACGAAAAAAATGTTTGCGAAAATTCGTTACTAACCGAAATATTTTTCTTTTGCCTTCTCTACAACAGAGAGGGAACCTGTTTGCTTTTTTGTGATGTGAAATTCCTAAGAACATGTAAGGTGCGCAGGTTCCCTCGCGGTGTCTTCCTTGACCGTTAAAGTATGCGACAATTCATTATAATGAATATAACGGTTTTACATAACAATAAAACCGATATTATGTGCCGAGAAGGAAAACATACAGCATTGCTTTGAAGAAGACGTGCATACTTACGCGTAAACTGCGGACTTCCGGTACACCAAGTCATCCGGTTGTCACAATTTTATATGGCGGTAGTTTTTTCCCACCAGCTAGAACCTACCTTTGGAGGTGCTGTCATTTTTCAATTCATAGTCTTCACCAGGAAGAACTTCCTGCAATGCTGTATGTTTTCCTTCTCGGCACATAATATCGGTTTTATTGTTATGTAAAACCGTTATATTGATGTGCCTCCGGAAAACATACAGCATTGCTTTGAAGACGTGTTTGTTATCTGCTGGTGATTAGTAAAAGCACAACGCTATGATGATAATAATAAATAATGAGTAATCGGAAATAAGATTGAATTTAATGTTATTATTAGTATAAAAAGTGATACCTACTAAACTGATTGTAGACAGACAAAAAGGGCTATCAAGAATGTACTCAGTACTGTATACACAATTACTAAACTCCATAATTAGTTAAATAAAATGTCAATATTTAACTCTTAACTAATTAGGATGGAAAAAAAAAATAAAAAATAAAAATACTTTACTACGTTGTTAGTAACATTAACTTCACGACAATGTTCAATAAGGCTTGTGGTAGACGATTTCTGGTGACCACGAGATAAAATCCATCCACTAGTCAACACTACTCGGCTCAATACTACTAGGCTCAATCTCTAACCCACTGAAGACACTACAACCGACCTACAACTTGCAGGAGGTGGATGAACTCAAATATCTATGTAAAACATGCTTTCCATTCCAATTTGGAGCATGGCTGTAAAGACTGCCTTTACTTTATTTGATAGTGAAATTAAAAGGTTGTTTGTGTTAATTGGTAGTATTTGTGTCCCATTATATAATTTTTTATTTATTTCATTAGTGATGTAATCAAAAATACTAGGCAGCTGTTAACAACACAGTGTTAAGAAAGCCTCCATGAAGATTAATATATATATGACAGAGTATCTATGTTCAGTCAAAATTCCGATCCATTATCAAAAAATTTATGATTTAAAATCTAAGTACAGTAAGATCATGGACTATTAAAACTCCCTGAGAACCGTTGAGGTTTTTAGGAGCTATTTCAAAACGAGTATATTATGGAGATAGATAAAACGCTATTCTAAAACCACTCTTGAGCCACAAGTGAAAGTACAACTTTTTGGTCTGGCCAACCTAATTACATAACTGTTTGCTTTATAATTAAATTTGTAATTTTTTCTTGTTCTATATATGGACCACAAAAAGCCAAAATTGATAACTTATAAACAAGTATTGCAATATAATTTTTCCTGAAAAAGAAAACAAAAACAAAACCACCATTAAAAAATTATCAATTTCAGATGGTTGAGGAACTTGAAACACCATGTTATCTATTTCCTTCGACTGGTAGGTATGATGACAAAGTGGAATTCTCTTCCGACTACTTATGAGATGTTCCTTGTATTCTCTTCTCTTTACCAGTATTATTTTGCCCCCCCCCCCCCCCCATTTTCCAACCTATCAAGATTGAAGTATATCCTTGTAGAGGGGGTAATGACGTTTTTGCATCTTCCAGGGTAACTGTGGTTGGTCCTGGACTTTGCTGGTCAGGTCCTCAAAACAAAAATCATGAGGCAGATTGGCCCGATAGCATGTGGTTGAGTGCTATTAATAATGAAATGAGTATTTTCTCCTCACACTGTACAACTGCAGGAGCACCCTTGGTAGGAGGTTAGGAAGTGTGAATACTTTTGTTAATTTCAATGTTTTGCTGTAGGCATCTATGTTATCTAGTGATTGGACTCTATGGAGTCGTATTTTCTCGCATAAACCTGTCTGCTATTATATGTATTATACTTCTTTGTGAGATAATAAGTGTATAAATAAATATACTCAACAGTCACAAGCACAGCTCCGACCCCACAGCAGGAAAAAAGTCGTCAAGAGTATCAGACCACAAGAGACTCATCATGGTCTCACAAACACACAGACCCGAAACAAATATTTGTTCATCACATAAATAGTGGTCGGTGCAGGGAACGAACCCCGCGGCTTTTCGCAAGGCGGTGTTCAACCAATAGCAACAAGGGCTGTCAAATGGTTATTTTTATTAACTGTCAGCCGTAACTGGTTGCAAATTGGAGCCAGTAAGGCTAGTGACCTTGTTTCTCCCTCCTTTCGTATATATGCTATCAAGGTTTGATCATTTGATTGTACGAGCATAATTGAGAGTTCTCTAAACCAGTCGCATTGGCTTGGTTACTGCTGTGACTGTGTACAAATGCCTTCTTGTAGCAATACCACCGTTTTCTGGCGAAGTGTCCATGTGCCGGACAATAGGGTTCCGCACCCTAACTCAGATCCGTAGCGTCCGCCGCTCAGAAATGAGTAATTTGAGTATTGATCAAGAGTGGATGGTAGCTCCGCGCTACCATTTCTTGTAACGCCAATTTCTTGGAATATCTTGTGTTTGGTTCGTTTGGCTTTTGTTGAAAAGCTATAAAATCTTGGTCGTTGCGCCTTTGTAATCTGCCCTGAGGCACGGCAAAAATGGCAAAATTTGAATAACCCAGCATGCTTTGTTATTTACGAAGATTCATTCGGCTTTATGTTTCAGAGCATCAATCTAAGTCACCGTTGAGAATTTTCTCGTTTTTCAAAGGAATATGATGTTCTTTGCCATTTGCCATCGAATATTCAGATATTCCAATCCTGGGTTGGTCCAAAAAATAAAGTTTCTGGTAATGATAATATAACCCAGAAGTTCCAAGTGCCTCACGGCTTCCGCAGCCTGAGTACATAACTTGGAATGGTCCTGATTGACCATAAGGAATTCGTCTAGAAACATCTAGCACTCGACATTCCTTCGTGCACAGAGTCGCCGAGACCCTACACGTCAAAAACAGATGTGGCGTTTAGGCTTGACCAAAAAAGCTGGCATATCATTCCAATAAATGGTCTTAACTGATTCTCAAAAAACAGCTTGTGTGATTTTGTTATTGGCACGTGGCATCTAGTTTTACGGCCCAATGCCTCGGTAGCCGAAAATCTTGTACAGAATCGTCTGAAGTCAAATTCATGTCATAACTCGAATATCAGGCATCGCCTTTTGTCAGTCAAAAGCATCGCGTTTCTTTTGACGAAAATGTTGCGAGATGAAACTCGAGAATGTTTCTGAGTACTCTTTCGAGAAAGATTTGATTCAAGAGACCTTGAATGATTTATCCGATGTCGATTTCGGTCCAAACGGCTTTATTTCCAATGTTATTTTCGTCAACAATTGTTCTGATATTATTATTATTATTATTTGGCTTTGCGATGACAACCATAAACTTGAGACGTCCAAGGCATTTAATCTTCGCAACAGCAATCTGAACATTTAATCTTGTTTTATTGAACAAGAATTAATCGCTAGGAGGTAAACTAGCTATAGACCTTTGAATACCTTTATCGGGTTCGTTTACCGCAAACAATTTACTGAATCAACAGTCCGTCTGTTGAAAAATATTTTATGGAAGCTTCGGTAATATTTATTTACTTATTTTTATTCTTTATTGTACACCATAATAAAACTGCATTGTTTTAAGCAACTCGAAATAACGTAGTGTCACAAATGGGGGCTTTACCGCTGCCAGCGATTTCTCTCAGGCAAATGTTAGATGGACTGGAGAGATCGGAGGCATAAAGCGGGTGTCACTATTTATACAATTTTGCATTATTATTAATTTTTAATTATATACATAACGATAATATTATTGTCCGAAATAAAATCATATGGACATATGTGGGTCCAAATCAAAGATACCTTTTAAACTAGGCTAATAATTCTCTTTGATTTAAACAATGCATAGGTAATACCCGCAATTGCTTCCTCGATGGTAGCCAAAAGATTATTTCCCTCATAAAAACAACACATTTCATCGTAAATGTTTTGGTTACAAGAAACCTGGGAAAGTAAGTTACTTAACTACTAATATTCTTGTATATAGAGAAATTCTTGTATATAATGTGCTACCACAGGAGCAAATTAAAATGCTAAAGATTACGTAATTGTTGCGCACGTGTTTTGTTTGCGGCATATAATACCCTCTTTTCGTCAAAAACAATTTTGCAATTTTAATGATTTAAGTAAATTCGTTGCGTAGTCATTGTTATTTTAGTCATGCTCTTCCATGATATAATTGACCTTGTATAGATTGTGGACGTAACTTTGTTGTATAATAATAAAATGAGGAGACTCACCCGGGCATGTAACTCATCGATACTAGGATCGACGGTTACCTGTGCGACACGACTTCGTTTTCTACGTGGTGATTCATCCCACTCGCTGCACGAGGAACTGCCAGAGCCAGTGGAGTCCCCGTTTATCTTGTTCCGTTTCCTTCTCGGATGCCGGCGAATTTACAAGCATTGGTCGATTGGCCTTGTCGATAATATCGATCTTGCCTTCCGACTAACTATCCATTTGCGATTCACCGTATATTTTTTTAAATTTCAAACTAAACTTTTTGAAATTGCTTCTTGTAAGAAATCAAAACTATGTATTTTACTATATATGTGGTATCATGAAAATGAACTAAGTAATTTCGTCCGCACTCGGCGAAAGTACACAACGCTATGTATTGAAAAATGACAGCACCTCCAAAGGTAGGTTCTAGCTGGTGGGAAAAAACTACCGCCATATAAAATTGTGACAACCGGATGACTTGGTGTACCGGAAGTCCGCAGTTTACGCGTAAGTATGCACGTCTTCTTCAAAGCAATGCTGTATGTTTTCCGGAGGCACATCAATACACAAATAACTGCGAAAAGTCTGATTGATGTGCTTGGGAGGCGTCCATAAATTACGTGAGATGATTAAGGGGGTGGAGGGGGTCGAGTTAAATCTCATCTAATATCACGTTGGGGAGAGGGGGGGCTCGACAAATATCACGCAATTTTTTTTTTGATTGAAACAAAAAAAATACTATTTTGGTCCATTAAATCCAAATTAATTACTGAATTAGAGTAGATATTCTTTTTTTTTAATCACAGTAGTTAGATTTAAGTATTCTATTGTTAAATTTTTATTACATTTATTACTATCAGCAATATTGATTACTAGTCTTAACTAGTCGTAAATAAAAGCACGGATTAAATTGCTTTTTTCTTTTTACAATAACAATCCAATGCGTTTACGTAAGAAACCCACATTCCAAAAATCTCACGTGAGATTGGGGGATGGGGGAGGGGGTTGAATAAAATCACACGACATCTCACCAAGGGGGGAGGGAGGGACAGAAAATTTTAAAAAATACCTCACGTAATTTATGGACGCTCCCTTGGGTTTTCAACCGGTAGCCGTCGAAATTGGTCTCAACAACGCATCTTAAGGTGCTTATTCCATTAACTAGTAAAAAAAAGCTCACACAACTCAACAATACTATCGTAAACTGTTACTAACAAAGATTCGCGCGGTTAACATAATACTGAAATATCTGACGCGTTTGCTTGAAAGATTAAGCAAGGTGAATTCCCCGCGTCCCGATATGTGATACTTTATCAACAGTCTTTCCATTTCCTTCTATAGTTCAGTGATTATTTGGATCAAACACCTGTCAATTTTAGTATAGTATAGTCATTATATGAAATCAAAAAAATCTTGTTTGTCTGTGCGTGATAAATTCAAAAACTCATGGGTAATACAGCTTAATTTTTGTTAATGCGCTTCGACTGTTACACAAATACATGATTGAGATATCCAAAAATATTTGTCTCTGATGGGACCAACCAACCCACACCAGGCCAGCGTGGTGGACTAAGACCTAAACCCTTTCAGTGGCAGAGGAGGCCCGTGCCCAGCAGTGGGACGTATATGGGCTGATTCTAATACATATTCGGTTTACTACATCGATATCTTAATGTTAAACAACGACCTAAAGGCATGTTTTCCACACAAACATTACGCACAAATTGGCATAATATGATTAACTCTTTGTACACAATCAAGAGCATTATAGTTACGAATCGAAAACACGTACCATAAGGAATTCCTTCTGCCACAAAAAGAATCACAATTTGAGTCACTATAACAAACTCAAGAGAGGAATTGTAGTTGCTATTGTTATTTCACAGTTGACGCCTCCAATTGACATTGGAGGTGCTACGCGTGACATGACGTCACTGTGCCCAGGGAATCCCTGCACAGTTCTATTGAGAGCAGGCAAATGTACTCTTGGATTTGCCTTACAATACATTATCTCGCGTAGTTTGACGACCTCAATAAGATCTTTAGAAAAAGCTATACCTCATTCACGATAAGTTGATTCTTTTGGCAGATGTCAATTTTTCTGAGACATGACTTTGAAATAAAAAACGTATTATTTTATTATTTTAATGATTTGATAAATAAAAAAAATAAATACAATACAAAAGTCCCTAAAGATATAAGCGTTATCCAAAAATTTTGAGACTTTATTGCTTCAAAGTAAAATTAAAATAGGAATACTGAAACTAATTGACGTTTGTATAATGTTACATCGTTCGGACGGAAAGGGACGTAACATCGTTCATATCGATTGCCACGTCGATAATTTTATTGAACGCTATGATGATCATGGCTGTGCTCCAGTTTCTTAATAAAAACTATTTTAAAGATAAAACTATTTAATTTTTCAACCTTAGTTTTTACATACTGCGTTATTTTTGGACCTCCTGTCAACTTAAAATAGGTTGTTTAGACCATGAAACTAAACAACTTTTCCAAAGAAACATGGGTCGAAACGTGATAAATAATTCGACCCTCCCATAGAAAACTGCTCACGTGGTCGATTTCGTGTAGAAGGTCTGAATTTTTTTTTTACTTTTCGACCCGTGTTTCTTTGGGGAAGTTGTTTACTTCCGTGGTCTAAAACACCTATTTAAATTTGGCGGGAGGTCTAAAAATAATCCTGTTTAAATATTAAATAGGTACTTATTATGACCCACCACCGCTTATCTAAATAATGTTTTATATGTCGAAAGTAATAAAGAATTTCACACATAATGCAGTATTTTAAAACGCAATATTTTTGAACTTCTCGATATTTTCTGTTTCCCATCATTAGTCGATATGCCAAAAGAATCAACTTATCGTGAATGAGGTATAAGTATTGACTGCGTGTTCTTTTTTTAATTCGTGACAAATCTTATGTCTTTATGTAAATTTATTATTGCTTTTAGTGTGAGTGGCCAATACTGAAATACCACCGTCTTCAGATAGCCGTCATTGCTATGACGTCACTATTCATTCAGTATGAGTCCCCGAAAGCTGTCTGCGAATAGCAATTTGAAATTAATTTGCCTTATTATGACCCGCAGAACTTTGGGCGACCTGTTTAATTTCGCTGACTGGAATCTTTACTGTCATGTCAAAGTCACGAAAACATATGTGTCGCAGATCTCTTTATAAGAACGCAACGCCCTCGGAATGGGTACAGCGACCCCGATCACAACTTCAATTCACGTCGCCATTGAAGAAACAGATAGAGGCGGTATCGTTCCTTAGGATTTCTCACGCCCACCGATTACTGACCTAGCTATTAACAGCAAATTACAGAATGGGTAAAATTAGCATTTTTATCTCAATTCTTATGAGTACCCGACAGTAATAAGTAGTCGGCAGCCCCATGGCACTTGGCTAGACACCAGCTTGCGAAACGAGAGGCCGCGGGTTCGATCCCTAGTCCCTACACCGAGACAAATATTTGTGTGACCCATAAAGATTTATTTCGGATCGGGGTGTTTATGAGACCGAAAAAGTCTCTCGTACTCTCTGATACCCACGACACAGGGGTTGTATTAATTATTTTACCCAGTGTTTTTGACTCTTATCAGACACAGTATTAACATAGAGTTTATTTATCTAGAGTTACTAGCAACAGAACAATATTACTTCACCCAGCACTCAAAATGAACCCGGAACCACTCGAACCACGCCAGCTCAATAACTTATCAACGAAGCAGTCATTACATGAGTATTTGAATACTTATCAACAGTTACAAATCTGATAGCCGATAGGAATATACGTCATTGTCGGCATAAGACAAAAGGCGGTGACTCACAAATCCGCAACTTAGGACAGCCCCGTTGTTGCCTGAAAATTATGCTACCCTAGTACCTTATACCTTTCCTAGGCATATTTATAATATTATGTTGTTGTACCTAATAGATAAATAAGAAACATAAAACCAATACATTAAACTCCGTCTGTTACGCTTTCACGTCAAAGCCGCTTAATCGATTTTAATGAATTTTGGTATGCTCATAGACAGTATCTAGTATAAAGCAAATTTAATAAAATTGCGCCCGAGCGGAAGCGAGCCCTGCAGTTATTATCCAATAACAAACAGACACTAAAAAAATCTTTCTAAGTATATGTGGTTTGAACAAGACTCAAAATCAAGTGGATATGAACTCGAAACAAATATTTAAAGAACACACAAACATTTGTCTCGGATCGAACTCGCGACCCCTAGTTTCGTAAGCTAGTAAATTGCGGCTAATATAATTGCTATGGGGCCGTCCATACAACGCTTTCATTTTTCCCTGTAGTACTAAAAAGAGCTAATCCATAAAATAGTGCCTATTAAGGCAATCCGCATGCTACTCATTTAGTCACGCAAATTCAACATTTGCAATGGCTTTGGGTAAAAACCTAGGTATTTACGCCCATGGGTTCAACCACCTTCTTATAGGTGAGGGCGAAGTCATGAAATTAGGACAAACTGTACTAGTTTAAATAGAAGTCACTATGGAGCTGTTTTTTAGAGAAAAAGAAACGAGAATGTTTCAGATTTCTGTACATTTGTGTAACTAACAAAATTGTCCGAAAACTGTTTAAGTTAACAAAACTATTTAAAATTACTTCAAATAATAAAAAAGGGGCTCCTTTTTGCTAGATAATGAGTTGTACATACAAAACATGTACATATAAAAGTACTTCAATCAAATTTTATGACATGTGCTAAAATTATTACCAACTCGGAAATTCCAAAGTGGCCTTAGTACTTGTCACACCCCTATTTCCCAGAAACAACTTGATAAGTTTATTAATATAAAATAATGAATGACTTACACAGTCGCCTAGCTTGAAGTGGGCTTTAAAAGCCATATTAACATCACCATTCGTTTCCTCCATGGCTTCTCGCAGGTGCTCCTTGTTTACGCTGCTGTCACCGTTTTCTAAACTATCGCACTTCATACCTAAGCTGGAGCCAGGAGAACGGTCTAAGATAATGAATGACTCGTCATCACTGTTTTCCAACTTTGAGGTCATAATTTTTCAATAACCTGGAAAAAAAATACCCATATTATACACAAACATTCAGTCCATCAGACAAAGTTTTTGGTAAACCCACTTGTTAATGAATTGTACATTAAATATTACAGTATTGTGCCTTTAATAACTAAAGTTTTCATGTATTATTTCCTCTTTAGAGGTCAATTAAGAGATAAAAGGAAAAAAATTGTAAAAACATGATTTATGTCATCAATATTAATGTAGATATTTTTACACACAAATATTTACCCAAAAACACATAGGTATTAAGTTTTATACATTCTGCCAAAACTGTTTTAAAGTTTTGTACATCATAACCAAATTAAATAAACATAAATACGTACACATGTGTATAAATTACATGCTACTAAAAGTGAAAGTTAAACAACTTTGTTATATAACACTCCACATATATAGTAATCATGCATTACATGTTAACCTTTCGCTTGCCTTTAAAAAAACAAATTAAAAAACAAAAAATTAAAGTAAAATTTTTAACTGCATACTGTTTTGTATTAACATTTTGTCGGTCCATCAGAAATGTAGTACTAACAATGTATGGTTCCTTAAAATAAAATGAAAATTCTCTATCCTATTATTGAATATGTAGTATGAAATTACTGATGAAAAGCTAGTAGTAATGCACAGGTGGTAATAACAATAGCCATTTAAATAAACAATTTTATGACTCTTTAGAACTGCTGTCATGCATAGTCTAACGGCTAACCAATACTAAGCCTATAATTGTATAACGATCAAAATCATCAAGACAGAAATAAAATCATTTTTAAAAATAGAATTAAGTGTTTGAAAAATGATTAATTTATTTTGTTACCTGGCACTGTATGAAAGTATATACTTTACATAAATATATATTTGGACAGCACAATAGTTTAACAGTTAGTAACTAAAAACCCAAAGTAAATAATTAGAATAATTAGGGAACAAAATTGATATGATAGGGTTATAGGTTTTGATACATGAGTCATGTATAAATATTTTGATGATAACAGCCAAACATATATAATGTGTAAAAACCAGTATTAATTGCGTATTTGAGATAAAGAAATATAGGTTTTTCCATTTGTTTTTCTTACACCATAAATACTGATAATTTATGTATTTGTAATATATTAAAGAGCAAGATGTAATCATAATTATCACAAACAAAAAAAATGAATTTCATCACCTATTAATCATACACACCTATTTATATTCCATCAAATATTACACGCAGTGGTTCAAACACAGGAAATAACTTTACGGCAAATTAAGAAATACAAGTAATCCAGCAAAAATATGCAGCACGTTGCAGTAGCGTGTAGATGAATATATGACTAGTTTACAATTCATTCGATAAAATAAACACAAAAAATAATAGTAAATTGCAACGTCGTAATTTGACAGTGAGTGGTGGTTGACATTGACATAATGGGATTGTTTTTTTCTTTTTAATGGAATGACAAAGGTATATAGTTCATAGATCTTCGTCTCCGTACATAAAGTAATAAGTCATGTGTAAAAAAATAGAATAAACATAATAGATATCTATATTCAAGTCATGTTTAAACTCGGCTTTATTAATAACATTTACGGAAGAAAGCACTTAAACCAAATACATTTTATAATTTATTTTGAGCCAAATATTATTTTTTTTATAATAATGATTTGTAGATTCATAGTTTCAATTTGTAATGTGAGTTTATGTAATAAGCCTCATATGAAATTTTGGTAATAACAATTTTAATTGAAAATTAAGTTGCCAAGTGCTATTTAATACTTGGCTGATTACACGTCTTTTGGCTGACATTATCTGACACTTGACAGCTATAAAGCAGTAAATTTTTGTTAACATTAGGTGATAGTCGTGTACCAATTAGATTAGTTGTGATTAAATTTTTAGCAGTTTCTGAATAAAATGTCTGGTGATAACGCATTGGATTTGCATTACGTGCATCAGAGCTTCCAACGGAGCCTCAAAGAAGAGGATGATGTTGTCATAGAGGCTTATATCGATGGATATAATGAACTAGTCAAGTATGTTTATTTTTTCATTGTTTCCATATGGATTATAATTTATCGGGCTTAGAATATGCTTAGGTGATTTTTTCTAGGTCAGAGATGTAAAAATAATGAAATGTTTGTCTTTGCCTCTGAATGTTAGGTAATGTTGTTTTTTTCTATTTATCTGGTAATAGCCAACTATTTTCTAGTTGATACTGATTAATTAACAATTATATTAAATCTAAATGTTTAGTGTAAATATCTAGGTTTTGAATTAAAGAAATAGAAGTATTTATAAATGTTTCCATTGCCATATAAATGGGAACTAAAATATGTGTATTTTATTACTTAATTTTTAAAAATTGTCTGTTTCCAATAGAAATAATAACATTATACCTGTACTTACTATATTAAAGACTATTAATTAAAAAATAGTTCTGTATGTGAAATCTAAATTATCTATCAAATAAACATTCAAAATTAAAACAAACTGTTAATAATATTTTCTTATTTTATATATTTCTTTATCTTTTCTTCTACAATAATTATTAGGATGTATCCATGTACCCCAATTTCAAGAAAATTTATTACAAATTGTAATATTTATTATGATAGCTGCCAGATCTACGATTGTTTCATCTAGGCATCTGTCTGTGACTATTCAAAGGACATCCTTATAAAAAGCCCACAGTTATAATAATTATAAATAATAATTAATATAAGACAAGGTTTTTATTGCCTTGTTCCCATTCTGTTTAAAAGCAATAAATTAAAAATATTCTTCTACATATTTTTTACAACAAGATTACACTCATAAAACTAGCAACATGATAGAGAAAAGCTATCACAAAATTTATACTTGGGTCATAAATAATAAATTTTGTCATAATGCTACTATGCAGCAGTTACAAATATGTTTACTGAGCAGCAGCTACCAAATTTTCACAACACTTATAAAGACTTTTTCAAAACAATATTATATTATTCCGTATATTACTCCATATATTCCACTGCTGCACATAGGCCTCTATCTATAAGTGAGAGATGTTAAGTTATAGGTCCGATATGCTATAGAGGACTATAGCAGATAGGGGTTATGCCTCAGTCTACAGCAATGGCGTAATGCCTATGTTTATAGTGTAAACAGCAGACTACACATCATAAAATTTCATAAAGATTATAGGTTCACAGATTTCTCATAATGTTTTCTTTCAACATCAAAACGGAGGTAGCTCATTTTGAATACAGATCTACCTTTAAAAAGTCTGCAGTGTCCCAGGTACACCCAAGTGACCCTGCACTCTGTTGTCTGACCCTTCACCCCGCAATCTCTGATAATTTGCCTTTATCATGTGCTTTTATATCAACACCTTCACAAATTATATACAACAATAATACACATTTCAATAATATGGCATATCGACTGTCAAAAACTAAAACACATTTACCAACTCTGACTCAGTGGCGTGCCTAGGGTGTCAAACTAAGGCAAGCCCAAATGTTTATTTAGTAGCAGCATATTTTTTTTGGTACGTAGGACTAATAAATACCTACCGGTTAGTACTCACATTCACGTTTATAGCGTTATTTTATAAATAAACAATCGTTAAGTTCGTTATTCGGAACTATGTAAGGCAAGTCGGGCTTTCGGGCTTCTATGGAAGTACCGCCACTGCTCTGACTATATTATACATGGTTTACAATATCATCATCATTATTATGTAGGATATAGCATTCACTAAAAACAAATGCTGTTACTTCAACATGCATTTCTGATCTAGATAAATATCATTAATTTTTCCTTAGGAAATAAATAAATACACATCAGTAGCCAAGCGAAATCTGGATATGTCTTTATTTAATGTCTGGCGAAAGCATGTATAAAAGCACAACCCCTTTGTAGCCGTTAGTGTATTTATCAGTACATTGCTACGCACAGACATCCTCGACAACTGTGAGAGTTGAGGCGTTAGTTGTAACCTCAATGCATCACTACTTCTAAGTGTATACAATAATTTTTATATTGTTCTAGGTTTTTAAATTTAATTGGCACAGTGTTCTCCTTCGTGAGTAGCGACGTGAAAAGCAAAATCAAAGTGATGGAGAAACACAGAGAGGGCGAGAACGCGATGTATTACGAATCATTCAAGAAAATGATGAAGTATGAAAAGGAAACGAGTTTGCACGAAAAGAATGGCTTCGTGTCCGGCTCGAGGACAATGCTCCGTTTGCATAGAGGATTGGGTATGTGTTCACTTTTGTCATGTTAATTTCTAATTGGTGATTCTGTAGTACTTTGTATTTATTATTATTACTCGTTCTTTTAACTCTTAAGAGACTGTGTTAGTGACTTAAATGGTTGAGTAAACTTTTGCTTCAAGCAATTATTTACGGATATAGAATATAGATGATTACAGTGTCGGTCCTTCATAATAGCCGAAAAGCCTAGCATGCTCAACAAAATTCTTATTTAACAAAACAAATTTGACATTAAAATGAGAATATGCTGATAAACCTACTAACACTCAGCTAGACACGAGAATTGAGGTTGTCGTTTCTATTAAAATACTTTAAAAATAAAGCATACATACATAACTCACGCCTATATTCCCCGAAGGGGTAGGCAGAGATGCATTTCTGCACCCACATTTCGCCAGGTATGTATCAGTCCCACGAAATAGGGGGCGAGCCTATTGCCGTTTTTCGGGCACATTTCCAGACTCCGTCGGGAATCGAACCCAGGACCTTTACATCGCACGGCACATACTTGTACCGCGAGACCACGAGACAGTCAAAAGTAAAAATAAAGACTTATGTGAAAAAAAAAATACGGCTCAGTTTTTTATACACGGAGAATAGGCAAGCACTACTAAAGCTGCATTGTGTTTCCGACTTGTATAATCGCATTACTCCGTCTGACAAAACTAGACAATCTGTGTATTATTTTTACTTTTTATAAACCAGCTTAGATGGTATCGTGATATTCCATATATAACATTCAGTCCTTAAATTGCAAAAATTGAGAAACGCCCTCATAGATTTCATTATTATAACATCCTACTAACCTTGCTCATGACATCTGTTGTGACTTGTGGCATGCTATTAAGTCTTGTGGAATTTATAAAGAATTTATATGGCTTCCTAAGTTTTTTCCGTAATATCGGAATCCAACATTGCAGCTCTCATATCTCTTTGTAGTTTGTAAATGGAGTGTTTCATCGGGGCTTTCCATTATTAAACGTCATAACCGAGTTTTTTTTTTTAAAACAACCTCCTAGCAAGTATGTTTTTATAGAAGCACGGTTTTATCATAGTGCGATAAATGTAAGATTGTATATTGTGAAGCAATTTCGGTCAAGATGTGAAAGCATAATTTTTTCCATTCGACTGCTAGTGGTTCTACTGGTCGTTTCGATCTAGTGGTCCCGAGTTCGATTCCATGGTCGAGCAAAGTGTTATTTGGTTAACTGTTATATCATCATAAACATCGGACATTTTATTTTTAAGATAAGATATAATAGCATATAATATACTTAATCAGATTACCCCAATGCGATGATTTTATGTTCACTGCTTAAGTGCTTATGTGTGTCATAACTTAAAATATTCAGCAGTGTGCCTAAAATTTGAACGCGCGACCAACCAGATCACATCTTGAGAGTCCGAACACCATTTTTCTTTACAAAACCCACATATTTCACGTCGAAAATGCCCGTGTAGATGCATATATATCTCTGCCTACCCCTTCTAAATACAGGTGTAATTGTATGTGGGAGTTTTTACGTTGAACTCACTAAGCAGTCAAGTATTTCGCGTCGCACATTTTAATACAATGAAGTAACCACTGATCATATGGCTTTGTAGTTGACACACAAAATATTACGTCACCTACTTAGCCCACAAGTCTTCTCGATTTGGAGGACTAGGCCTTAGTCCATTTAGCCTAGTGCGGAGTAGACTTGATAAAACACTCGATATTATGTATGTATGTGACAATTTTACGAAATTATATATGTAAAGTTTTCGGCTCTTAATTATTAAGTTTAAAAATATATGTTTTCCTTCACCGTAAAAGTCCCAGATAAGTAAATAAATTGCACAAATTCGAAGAGCCAAAACCAGCAATTCGAACCCGCTTGCTCTAAAGTAATGCCTTGTTAGATTACACGGCTAAACCTCGATGCCATTACTCTATAGATATAGGTGTAGGTTATGTAAGATATACTCGGAGTAAGTGAAGAAAGTTATCTCAGTTGATAAACAATCTAGGTTATGCCTTTGATGACAACGGCCGCACCAGTGTATGGCACTCTATGAGATTTATCTTTGTATTCTAGATCAAGTGGGTACTTGGCTGCAAGAAAAGTGTTTTTGGAGTGGTCCCTAGTTCGAAACCATAGCTGTGATTATATAACATTCTTAGTCTCACGCCTGTATTTCCCAAAGAGGTAGGCAGAGGAGCATATCTGCACTCAAGGGCTATTTTCGGGTAGAATTTTAAATTTTGTGCTGCTGCTGAGACTTTACTAATGAAAAATAGATAAACTCGAGTTGCGAACCCGGGACCTCACAATAGCACACCGTAAACTCAATCCCTGGGACTAAAGTGGTATTCAATCATTATATACCACGTTCTAGATAATCTTAATTTCCGCCCGTATTATTGAATGTAACAAGGATTAGCTTATCTAGAGGAAATTACCGCGGCAGACATGATATGAATAGATGTTCGTGTGTCAATACCGCTTTTGGCTTCTTCTTGCGTCATAAGGATTTAACCCTTAATTCGACAGAATGTGTTGTTTTAATTTTATTTGTCCGATAATCACAAATTTTTCTTACTTGGCTTGCGAGAAAAATCTACCTATTTCAGTATCCTGAAAATCTACATTCTTTTTAAGTCCTGATTATTTTGACGATAAGTAATAACACAATGAGGGGTTAAAGTAGCATTTCATTTTATTATTTCCTCGTTCATACCGCAGAATATGTGTTTCGCTAGATCTAAGGGCCTAAATTTCGGATCCAGTTCGACAAAAGTTTTATATAAGAAATTACAGGAGTCTGTAAATGTGTCCAAATATCAACAAGTTGCCCTATTATTGCGTGGAATTTAAAACAGCGTGCTAATTTGGGTGCAGAATTTTTCCTATCTTGTGATTCGTAATCTATATCGTGATTGATTTCTAGGAATACTTAACATAAATATAATCAAACGTGTTCACTTTCCTCGCAATGTTTTCCTTCCCATCTACAACACCTGGTTGGAAAACCCGTTGTATAATTTATAAGGAATTTAATAAACACTAAATAATAGCTGATCTATGACTGTTAATCTTTTGATATTTCCAAGCTATCAAAATGCTTAAGGGATTTGTCGTTAGTAAATTCTTAGGCTTCAATAGACTTAATGACTGAATTATAGGTAGATTGCGTTTCTGCATGCCCTGGATATAGGTTTCACAAACACATAACCTACCCTTTCTTTATGTCCATTCTATGGTTGTTTCTAAAAGATCACGTAGTGTGATAAGACCACCAAATGCACTATATTTCCCTTTGTGGTTTTGTTTTATTAGAACGGTCGAGAATCTCAAACCCCAGGCACACCTTTGACTTTTCGAAGTTATGTGTGTGAATTATTAAGTGCTTTAACAATGAAGGGAAACATAATGAGGATACCTGCACACCCAAAAGTTCATAGGTGTCCGCCAACCCGCACTAGGCTAGATTGGTGGAGTAATAGCCCAGACCGTCTCCATGGTAGAGGAGGCCCGTACCCAGCAGTGGGACGTATATGGGCTGATAAAGATACAAACAAATGTTTTCAGACTTCATCCGTCTGTTTCTGAAGCGGCTGGGTGAAGCGGACGAGGGCTTGAACACGTGTACGTCGTGCCAGGGCGCGTACAACGAGACGCTCGCGGAGTTCCACCCCTGGTACATTAGGAAGGCGGCCACGCTCGCCATGCACGCGTTGCCGAACAGAACTGACCTGCTCAAAAAGGTGAGTTTTAGAAAAGATTACAAATTAGAAAAGGCCTGATTTATTGCCAGGAGGAGGTCTAAAAGTATTAGCTTCTATTTTCAGGTCATGGAAAAGTGTAAGGGACATTTTCATCAGGTAGTTCTTAGAAGAAGCATGGAGACTGATAAATGACAATCTTTTTAAGACCTACGTTTTTCGATTTGAGAGACAATCGAATTATTATCTTTTAATCTAAGGTTTGCACGCAACGTCACAGTGTCAGGGATATCCACATGGTTTAGTGAGCAAGGTCGCATATGATATATAATGTATTCTTATATCGGGCTAATTGATCGATGCCGTTATCTTGAATTTTTTAATGTCACGCCATTTATCGATTCAATAATAAACCCACTGATAAAGTTTTGTGTTTTGTTTGGTACGAATTGGCGGTGTTGCCAAGAAAATATGCGAAGACGTGGCAAGTGTTGCAAGTTTTTAACATTTTTCAACAGTCTTTTTGAGTACCTTTCTATTCTCGCAGCTGAAGAGTATGTCGTGTGATCTAGAGATCTGAGTTTTAGTCGTATTTGCCTATTTTATTTGGTACTAGCGGCCGCCGAAATTCTTGTCCACATGTGTTAACCCCGAGACGGTCGCGACTTACGTGACTGTTTATTTAAATTAAATTAATGAACTACTTTTTAGATAGAGCTCATTTATTAAACACTACATGAACGCGCTCAAGGATTTCGGCGGTCGCGGGTTCAAACCCCAGGCTTCCTTTATGACGTTGTGTGTGTATTCACAATGAGTTATCACTTGCTTTAACGGTGAAGAAAAACATTGTGTTGAACCTATCGCCGACCCGCACTAGGCCAGCGTGGTGGACTGAGATCTATACCTTCTTAGTTCCATAGCACTAGCAGGCCCGTGCCTACCTGGCTGATGATAAATTCGTTTAAAAGTCCTAATTTCATAAACATATAAGCGATGATTATTACTAATTTCTTAACATGCTTCGTATGGTTCATATACTTAGACTAAAACCTCATAACAAAAAGAGCAAATATCTATTCTCAAGCGTACTGTTTCGCATGTGTAGCTCCAAGGTCGGCTACAATCACCATCACTTAGACATTTTGCGCCAAGTCAATTGTAACGATGTTTATTGATTCTACGATAACATTGGTCTGCATGAACGCAAATACATCGGCTCTTATCTCGTGACGTTTTTTACTATCTGTGTGTAAATGGATTTTCTTTTTGACATTTTAATTATGGTTATAATGTACGGAATTAAATTTTGCATATATGAAAATGGTATGATTTACCTTGGACCCATACGAAAGCCTTTTTAAAAAATGACTTTTCTAGCTAAGGGTAGATTTTACAATTTATTTTCAGGAATAATATTTAATTTACTTACTACATATGTAAATAAAAGTAAGGTATTAAAAGAGTTATTCCTTGTAACCTTGGGTTCTATTAGGGCGAATAAGTAATTAAACTCATTATTTCTAACTGCTCGTAACAATCGACCTTACTCATAACTACATACTACTATTTATTACAATGCATTCTTTGATAATTGAGAAATTGACGACTCAAACGAAATTGTTAAAGTCTTTTCGAATGAAGAGTATTTTTCTTTGACTGCTTTTCTTGTTTTCTCTAACGTCACAGGTCGAACCATGCTTCAGCAGTTAATGAACTAAATTTTATAAGTAAGGCCGTTTATCGCAAGGGAACAATAATTAACAAATGTTTAATGGAAATCATAGAACTCTCTAACTGGGTTACGAAAACCCCCAATATTTGTTTCGTGTTTGGGTGTTATTGAGACCGAAAAGTCTCCCGTAGTTTCAGTTACTAGAAAAAATAAACTTTCATATGTTTTTTAATAAGAGTATACTTTTGTTTCAGATATTCGGTTCGGAGGAGAGTCTCGAGGCGGCACTAACGGTCCTTCCACAAACACTATCCTCCTGCGACGAAGTGTACCGACGCGTAGAACAACTATACACGGAGTTCGAATTCCACGAGTTGCCATAGACAATTTCCAATTAGGTACATTATCACATAGGTTTTGTTTCCTCCGGCCCAAGTTTATGGTGTGCCGGTGACTAGGATTTTAAAAGAGGCTTTGGCCCTTTAAAATATGAATTGTCGATGGTAATGAATACGTTTTGTTTTTGTTTATTATCGAAAATTTAATACGTGGCGAATTCTATCATGCCAATACTTAACAAGCGGGGTCTAATTTTAGAATAATTTATAACTTATCGCTTTAGTCAATTTCTAGCCAAAATCTTAATATAATATTGTGGTAAATGCCACCACTGCAGGCACTTAAAGATTTAGTTTATTAGTTTAAAAATCTTGGTGCAATATGATATTTAAAATCTATTAAAGTAAATTCAAAATTTAACCAAAGAAAACGTTTTGATCTCAGAAAAAATACGATTTAAAAAAGCTAAAATTTTACGCACAAATTTTTAAACTTAATAAATTAAATACACAAAAAGAATTAGAAAATATTAGAAATCTTACTATATTATATTCTTTATTACAAAACAGCGAAATAAGAGTAGAAATAGACAGTATTTTATATGAGGACGAGTATCGCTGCTTGTCTGTCACCTGTTCATTCTGCTACAATCACACGACCAATGATAAACAATATGAAGGGCTGTTATTTGTTGTCAGACATTTATAAGACTTGATATTACACGCAACCCTAATTACTAAGAAGCATGTCAAACATATGATAGCCTAATCGTAGATTCGGCACGCTCGGCATGCTCACATTTACTTTTTAAATAATTTCTATTGTTCTCTGGTCGTTACTAAAAAGTCTTCAAATATTTCGGTTTATTATCATGTTCCGCAGTCTTGACCTTTGAAAACAGCATTAGTCTCGCATTTATAATTATATATATCAGCATCGCATCATCTATAAAGCCGATAACACTTATCGTTTAATTAAAAATATTGATTAACTTCGATACGGAAAAAGTTAGACGAAATAACTCATTTTTTTTTTTATTTATTAAAAGTAACATTTTTTAAAAGATAGCAGGGCCTAAAAATAAGGAAGAAGTTGATTTTGAATGATTTTCTTTATAAATTAAAATTTTGATAGTGAATTATGCTACCAGACATGAAACAATACGTCAAAATTTAGTTTTTTATATAAATACAAATAAAGCCCTTGCGTCTGTCTATCTAGCAATAAATTCAAATATTACTTAACAGTTTTTCATCGATTCGTAAGGAAAGTTTTAATTTAAAAATATACATATTTGTATGAAGTGGTCGAAATGTAACGACACAATACATTTTTTAAATGAAGAAATAAAATCCAAGAGGGACTAAATTATGGTTTACTGCCCTTGCGAAATCGAGGCCGGTTGGAAGACTGTTCAAAGTTTAAACATTAGTAACATTCTTACAAATAAAAATGTATCTAGTGACTAGTGTATGTATATAAAGCATGTCAGTATTGGTGGCATTTACCTCGTAAAAGCAAAGTTAAATGCAAATTAAGTACAATTGAAACATATTTTAATATTGCCGATAAATAATAATTTCGTCAAAATTTAATGTAAATTTACGCATCGTATTAATTGGGCTTTATTCAATTCTGTTTATTACCTCTGATTATTTCAAAGAACATTTTTGTACAACTTAAAAATACCAAAATACTTTTTTATTCATACCAAAAATGAAAATACACTGATTTCAATACACAGTATAGGATCATCAAAACAATTATTATTGTCCTTTGTGGTAATATTAATTAGTGCAGATTATATAGCCCCTATCACGTCATAACTTTAGGAAACCAATACCAAACAATGCTCGTCACACAATAAAGAGCATTACATATTAATGGAATTGATATAAGTGATGTAATTCAGTGGAGGTACTCCTCTAGAAGCCCAAAAGCGTAACACGTTAATTGTGTAATGGCTAAAGATTTTAAGCTTAAACATTCATCATCATTTCCCTGCCCTGGTCCCAATTTAATTCTTGGGGTCGGCGCAGTATGTTTTCTCCTTCCACACATCCCTGTCAGCCGTCATGTCTTCATTCACCCCTTTCTTTTTCATATCTTCAACCACGCACTCCATCCATCTCTTCTTTGGCCTTCCTCGGCCCGCCCATCCATCCACTTTCATATTCATCACCTTTTTTTCCTACATATGATTCATCCCTTCTCATAATGTGCCCATACCACGACAGACGGTTTCCTTTCATCTTTTCTATCACAGGAGCTACTTTCAGACTTCCCCTAACGTATTCAGTCCTCACTCTGTCACTCCGTGTTATACCACACATCCATCGCAACATTCGCATTTCTGCTGCATGCAGTCCTCTTTCATCCATCTTCTTCGTTGCCCAACACTCTGATCCATACAGTACGACAGGTCTTAACACACAGGTCAGGTTTAAGCTTAAACATTATTATTTATAATTCATTTTATCGCAACCTAGACTTTTGGGCTTCTACGGAAGTACCGCTACTGATTATATTATTTACTCGTTATTTGGGCGACTATCATTTTTCGGTTCAAAAATTCGGTTAATCTGAACTACCAAAAAGGCTATTTAAAGAGAAATCATGTATGTAGAAATTATTGAGCTCAATTGTAATTTTTGCTCAGATGTAGTTCGTCTTGTAGCATTTTTTAATCATGTTAAAAGAATTGTATAATATCATGTATTATAAATATTGATTAAAAACTATTAAAAGCTTTTATTGCCAACGGAAATACGTAATAGGACCCTTGTAATGAAGGTTTAGTCTTCGACAAACATTGCCTAACGTAGAATAAAATTTCTGTAATTTTTCATATATATATGCATAATATTTTTGTAAAAAAATAGCGACAGTTAAAGTTTTAGAAATATTTTTACTAATATTCTAAAGTGCCAGTGTGTTGAAAAATATGCAATGGTAATAAAATTTAGATATTGTTATTCAGTGGAATTGATGTATTTATCTTTTTTGATACTCCTATTTATAGCAGCTTTGGTAGGAACTGGCCAGAAATATTATATATAAATTAATGGAAAGCACCATCCATTGGACGCCAGTGTAGTCACTTTAGCGTGCTAAAAAAATAAAAATTTGTTTTTGAATATTAATATCAAACTCCTAATAAAATAGGAGATGATTCATAATATTTTTTCATGTACAACAAAAAAAATATAAAAGCAACAGCGAGAATTATGATCATATTTAATTAGAAAACTTCGTTAATACAGCTTCCTAAAATGCCTTAGTTCAATTTTATGTGATTTAAGAAATAAACGAAGTATGGACCTAATATCTCTTAGCAAATTATATAATGTTCCTTTTAATTGTATTAGATTTAAGTATACATATTTAATTTGTATTACGAGACATACTTTGATAATAAAATAAATTAGTTTGTTTATATTTACATATTTTATTTTTAATATACATTATGTAGCTGATTTTATCGCTTTATGATTTTAATAAGGCAATGTTTATAACTTAGATATTTTTAAATTAATCAATTAATGCTTTTTTCAAAATATCCGATTCATAACAACCAGTTAATTCTATGTATATCAGTGTAGGTACTTAAAAAGGTCATAAATACGTCTCGAAACATTCCATTTCAGATTTTTTTTTGTGGCAACACTATTGCATTACTTTAATAAAAATGTTTAACCACTAATATATTAGTCTGCATATATTAAACAAAATATTTAGTATAAAATTTCTCAATACAAATATTTCTATGTAGCTTGTTTTCACTTTTAGACATATCGCACGCTTAAAAATATAGTGACCTAATTCAAAATTGTGTATTTTCACCTTCATTCACTTTGTGATTAAATATAGTCGGATTAAATAATAAAATTGTAATGGATGTAATGTAACTATTTAGTACACATATTTTTCAAACATAATGATTTTTTTATATTTTCTACAAAATGTATTTGACGAAGTAAAATATGTTTCCCCATTTACTTACCTTAGACTCGGCTTTTTGAATTAGGTCACTATATTATTAAGCGTGCGATATGTTGCCAAATGGCTTCTTTCACTGTTAAACATTAAGTATCAATATATTTTTCATCTTTATAATCATATTAATGCTTTATTAGATTGCCCAAAATCATTCAGTATCGTTGTAAGAATATGTTATAAAGTTTTTCGACAGCATATCAGATATTCCATTTTTTAATACCATAATTAAATTATACTCAATTTTTTAAGCTGCAACACATTTTTGTCATTTACTTTTAACCTCCTTGTCTTTTATACCTAATAGACGTTAGTAAAATTCTTTTAACTCTATTACGAATTTTATTTATGGTGTTAAATGGACACATTCTAATTGTACAAACCATTGAAGGTAATTTAAAATTTCGTGTTGTCTTTGCTTGTTCAAAGAATTAAAAACTAACCATAATCTTTTTGCGATGTTATATGTATATGCTTTCTTACATTCCACGATCATTCCCAATGTAGTGTGGTAAGATTTTTTCTACCTTTTATAATAATATTTGTATGTATAAATTAAAATGTTTGCCAAGTGTGTTTGTTTCATTTGTCTATGTTACCGCTTTCCTAACATCAGGAATATAATGACTATGCCCTAAAGACATTTTTGAGTTATTATATATAAATAAATAATAATAAATACACCCAACAGTCACATACATAGCTCTGACCCCACACTAGGTTACAAGACCTGTATCGTGGGAATCAGACACTACGAGAGACTTTTTCGGTCTCACAAACACCCAGACCCGAAACAAATATTTGTGATCACACAAACATTTGTCTCGGTGCGGGGATCGAACCCGCGGCCTCACGTTTCGCAAGCTGGTGTCTAGCCAACTGCGCCACGGGACTGTCTTTTATTCTTGTAAACGTGAAAAAGATCGTACAAACTGTATTCAAAAGTATGCGAAGATAAAAGAATTCAGTGTTTCGCTCTATTTCTTCGCTATAATATTGTATTGTGTAGGAAATATTAATAAAATGAAACAAAAACTCATTTTTATATGTTTTTAATGAATTCACCAAGGTAAATATATTAACAGCTTAAAATAAATAAATATAACTGCCAGTGTCCATGTTACAAATAAATTATGTTGACAGGATTTAAAAAGGAACAAATTACGAAGAATAATCTTAAGAAAATTTACGTTTACACGTTGCCGTCTCACTTTCGTATTTATAGTGAAATATCCGCGAATTATTTTCTAATACAATGTATATCTAGTAAAGTATGTACATGGGTAATGTTTTTTAGTTTAAACATTGATGTAAGGGTGTATCTTGTTCATCTATTTACAAGTTATCATTGATATATGTCAAATATTGTGTGTCGAACATTAATGTAAATATGTGTATTTTTAGCCATATGACTTGCCATTAACAAAAATCTAAATTGACTAAAAATCTAACGCTTGAGCTGCCAATCATAGTCTGAATATTTTTTCTTAGTTCCTTGTATTTAAGACAAATAATTCTTATCCTAGACATACAGCAAATATTGCTGTGCCCCTATTAAATGTTCATTTTCCCTACACAGAAGAAATGTTACCAACGAAAGTCGGTTTAAACGGTATTGGGTGTACTAAGTTGATGGATTTTCTAAAAAAATAACAAATAATTTCATAACAAATCTGATATAAACAGGATTTGTAAATTGGGCATCGACTGCACAACCTTTACTTTTATTTTATTTATAAAGCCAGCAAAATCTGTCTAATTTCCTCAGACGCAACTAGAAAAATGAAGTCACAAGACTGTCGGGATTTCCAACTTATGTTTTTAAATATGATTGGATCAAATACATAAAGATATGAAAAAAAAGGTAAGAAGAAAGTCATTTATACAAAAGAGCCTCATTAGAATTAGTCAAGCCAATTTTTTTACATTGTTTTATTGAAAATAAATAATCATACAAGAGTCAAACACTTCCATTTGGTTATAGGAACGTTATGGAAACGGGTACAGATCCGTACGTAGGTATACGGGGGTCACGACCCCCAAAAAAACTAATATAGTGATTGAGTTACATATTCATGATTTACAAAAGCATTATAAATAAAAAGAAAAACTATATTGAATTACCTTGTGCTATTGAGTAAAGTTACAATTCTATACAATGTACCAACAATTTAATATAAATTATGCAGGGTGTTTCTGAACTATCCTGGAAAGCATACTTCGATAAAAGTACTTTTTACTTCAAATAGGTTAATTAGACACTCAAACACACCCTGTACAAATGTTTAAATACTACATATAAAAAACAAATCTATTAGCTAGCATATTTAAACTAAGCAGTATATTACAAACATACAAATGTATATTCATCAACTAATTGCGATTAATTTATTGCTTTAAGAGCGTATATACAAATTTAGCGTCGTTTGGGCAAAAACAGTACTTTTCGAACCCCTTAAAGTTGATGAAAGACCCATTGTAGAAATATGTAAATTACCAATTATTGTAGGCAATTTTGTCATCTAAAAAGTTAGTTAAGAACATTATAAGATTTTTTCGTAAATTTTGATAAATAAAAAGATAACTGAGCTAAGGTCGTCAAAATTCACTTTTAGAGTCATTTTCGAGGCTCAAAATTTTGTTAAATTCATAATATATGTAATGAAAATAAAATGTTATTAACACTAGATTTACCAGACCAGTCATTTTGACTGGTCGTGCAACTTCAATTCAAAATTACTACGACATATAACATTTGTTTTCCGAAATGATGTTATGACTTTTGTATCTATAAGTAGAGAATTTATTTTACAAACTTCATGTTGGTTTATTTAAATTAGTAACAGATATATTTTTTGTTTTTCACATTTATACCAGTACCAGTCAAAATGACTGGTGCGTGTTTTTATGAAGAAATGAACGATTTCGGGAGAATAGTGAGACCAGCGTGGATAATGTTCAATAGAATAAATCTATAGAATGCTATAGGGTCCATGTGTCCATGGTTTCATTACGATTTCGGTAGTATTACGAGTATTCTACGAGCATTTCGTAAATGTACGAGGCGCGAACTGTCTTGTACCGAGCTCCGTCCAACACATGTAATAAAATCTTAGTCCAAGCGATCTCTTTGCGCAATCAATCATCTTTAGCCGCGCAGTGACAAAGGTATGAAACATTTGTTTGAATAGCGAAATAACGAAAAATATATTCTTCAATAAGAACACTAAATTCGAAGAAAGTGTTTTAGTTCCAACTTATTTTTATAGTCATCCCCAGCCCCTCAAAATGTCGAAACGAATATATTTTTTTATCTATTTAGCAAATGCCATCGATTCTGGAATGTTTAGATATAAATAGAGAAATGTATGATGGCAAGAGTGAATTTATATATTCCAAATTGATCTACAAGTCAGTGATGACAACAGGGCCATTATTGAGAATAGTGATGAGGAAATTTCTGATGAAGACAATTTCATAGATCAGTCAAATGACTGTGAATTTATTCAAAATATTCAGAAAACTATTCTAAACAAACTTACGAGACGATGCATGCGATTCCCTTCCAGTTCTGAAGACGTGGGTGGAAGTAGAATGTGATAGGGGTAACGTACCAAATCAGCAACCTGAATGTGCTTCAGACGGAAGTATTTGGAAAAGAAATGAAGCAGGCAGTGTTGCTGATAGATTACCAGTTCAGAGTTTTTTCAAAGATGTACCAGAGCCAATAACACATGCCAAAAAAAAACATTATGAACGAGAATCTTAGTAGTGCGGTCCTGTTACTGTTTGAGAGCCACGTTTTGGAACATATACGAATTTCTACAAAGTCAGAAGCGTCTCGAGTTTTGGGGAAAAACTACAGTATCACGCAACCAAAATTGAAGACATTTCTTTCGATAGTATATGCAAGTGGGGCGTACGAAGGAAGTCTCCATGGAGTGCTCATAGTGAGCACACATGATTTTACTGAAATTCTAAAATTATATCATAAATTCTTCTCTATAAAAGAAATCTGAAAGTCAATACTTGCTAACACATAAATGCTTAGTATTCTTCTCGCTTTACTCTGAGCAGTTTGGAATAATTTTCTTGAAAACAGTCAAAATTGCTTCAAACCGGGAGCTTATATTATCGTCGATGAGCAACTCTTACCAACGAAAGCTAGATTGTATTATGATAATGTCTATGAATGAATTTATAACATACTACAATTAATATTCTTTAACTTATTTTACCACTTTCAGTGCTACAAATAAGTGGAAGCCACAAAAAAGATATTCTTATATGCCAGTCAAAATGACTGGTGTTGGTAGAAATAGGTATATTGAAATAACTGGTAAATCTAGTGTTAAATAGACAATATCCCCGAGCAAAAAGTTAGTTACGAACATTTTAAGATTTAGCTCCAGTTTTCGAGTAATAAAATATCTAAAGCGTTCGAAATAATTGAGAAATTACTGTCTCTAAATATTTTTTTTAAACCTTATATGGTACTTTATTTAACAGAGCAATATTTTTTTATGAAAGAAGAACATATACTTGAAAACGTACAATTTTTATTTTGAAGAAATCAAACTTATTGCTTTTTTAATAAATTTTATAAAATGGGCTATAAAACGCTGCGCGCAGACCTAAGCAAATCAGTCCGCCGCATGGCCTTTCAGAGAGAGGACGTGTCGCTCTGGGCTCCGTCCTTGTATCGATGTTTTTAAGGTTATTACTCAAAATTATAACTGACACTAACGTGCTCAAGGTTGAGTGCATTCTTAGTGGGAAATTTTGATAACATCAGCTGTAATTTCAAATTGACGTAAAATAAAAATGTAAACACGGATTTTACAAAGAGAGGGCACGGTGTGGTAAATTCACTTTAGGACTAGACTGCGTATTTCGACAAGGTCACCAACGGCGAAATGGCCTAGTTAGCTGTATGTCCGTCTCCCACGCGGACACTCAAGGTTCGAATTCCGCATATTATGATTCTTTTTTTATTACTTTTTTTTCTTTTTAAATTAAACATTTTAATAATTAAATGATTTCTTCATCCATTAACATTGCTTCATAGGAAATAGAACTCGAACATTGTGACATTGTTAAATTATTTTGGAGCAAAGTTTTAAAATGCTCAACTGCCACTGTTAATTTCATTTTTGAACTTTCACTATACATAGAATCATCAGGAACTTGTTCTTCAGCTGTTTGTGCACTAGTAACATCTTGATTCACAGACATTTTTATTAAAAACTCTTTAAACAATTTATTTTAATTTTGAATTTGATATAATTTCGAAACAGTAAGTCACAGAAAGCTACAAACTCTGTGAAGCCTTCAAATAGACTGCCAAGTTGGCCCAGACCAGAGGTTATACTGTAATAAGAAAGGTAACGACAATAAATTCAACTTTGGGGAACATACACTACCTAAGTGTAATATAAAAAAAAATTGCTTTCTAATATTGGGGGTGAGCCTTGAGCGAAACCGGTTTGGTGAATACCCAAATAATATTTTATGTTATTCATATATAATATATAATTGAAAAATTTGTTAAATAATTAATGATAGATATAAATGTGGATATTATTTATAAATACCATAATTATTAGCTGCTTTATAATTTAGTAAGTATAATAGTTAATGTAAATTAAAATTAATTTAATACTTAACAATGTTTTTCTCTATTGAATTTATTTAATTATTAAAATAGTTAATTTAAAAAGAAATAAATAAGTAATAAAAAACAAAATAGTCAAAAGCGGGATTCGAACCCTGAGCGTCCGCGTGGGAGGCGGAGTCAGTGCTGACTAGGCCATTTCGAAGTTAGCGACCATGTCGAAAATAAATAAGTAAACTTACTTGTAATTCAAAGAACAAAACAAAATATTTCGCGGACGCCATGTTGCGCCATTGGTCATTTGATTATCTCTGTAGGTAGTAATATTATAGTAGGAAAGCTAGCATACATTTTTGGGTTGGTATTTTATGCAAGCTGAAAACTTGTTATAGCTCTCCTATTATATCCCAACACGGAACTGCAAACTGCCTCGTGGTCTCGCGGTATAAGTATGCGCCGGGCAGTATTATTGCAATTAGCAAATTTTCAGTAGCATTACGGAGTCTGGAAATGTGCCCGAAAAACGGCAATAGACTCGGCCCCTATTACATGGGACTGGTACATACTTGGCGAAATGTGGTTGCAGAAATGCAGTTCTGCCTACCCCTATGGAGGATAGATACAGACGTGAGGTTATGTATGTGTATGTGGAGCTGCAGACCTGGCTATGAGTAGCGGGGCTAAATCAACCCCAAAATAAAAAAAATAAGCCCGACGTATTATTTTTATTCTTTTAACATTTAACTACAACATACATACATATATTGCAACATATATTGAATTAAATTTATTTTTAGATTTTTTTTTTAATTTAGTGATTAATTTAGCCCCGCTACTTACCAGCCAGGTCTGCAGTTCCGTGTTGGGATATAATATATATGACAAGTTTTCAACTTGCTTCCAATACATACCCAAAAATTCATGCCAGCTCTTGAACTATTAGCTCAATGCGACGAACTAATAAAATTGAACAAGCGAACGCCACCGCGGCCGGCGATGCGCGGCGGCACCTTTGAAACCGCGGCACCTTTGACGCCGCGCCTTGTTTGACAATTCGCCGACGCAACGAACGAAATAGATAAAAGGAAAAAATCAAAGGACTATAGCCTGAGTCCTGTCGATGGTAGAGGAAGCCCGTGCCCAGCCGTGGGACGTATAAGGGTTGATGAGAGAATCAAAATAAATAACAGTACTTTCGATATCGTAATTAAATGTACTTTTATGGGTAATTTCTCACTTCATTGCATAATTTAAATTTTATATAACACTAGCTGTTGCCTGCGACTTCGTCCGCGTAGACTACAGGGTTGAGTTCAGAGTCCTATTTATGCCCATACCAAAAATCATACGAATCGGTCAAAATTACGAGAAACCGTAACGTGCCGGCCGGCGCCTTGTACATAAAGAATTGCGCGCTTGATCATTATTTTGAAACTGCGATATCTTCTTAGATACTTGTTGTAATTAAATTATGTAAAGGGCAAATTTCTTTAAAATTAAATACTTATACTAAATAACGCATTTATTTGGATCAGGATTAATAGAATCTTTATAAAAACACCTTCACAAACAATGCTTTATGATATAACAAATTTGGTTAGCATAAAAGAGGTTATAGTGAACAAATCCTAAAAGTTAGACATATGCTACCGCTGACTTTTTTGTAGGCATTATCAAGCTCTACAACTTTTCTCGAGAACTTAACTATATATCTCCCATGGGTAAGGCTACGTTTGCAGAAAACCCATTCGTTCGACCGATTTTTCTCCGACTCACTTCGCAAATCCGGCCACAGCGAATAACTAATATCTTTTTTCGGACTAATATATAGCCTATGAGACTCACAAAGAACGTAGCTTTCGATTGGTAAAAGAATTTTCAAAATCGGTTCAGTATATCCAGAGTTTACTTTCTACAACGTCACAAATTCACAAACTCAATAACGTTACCTCATTATAATATTAGTATAGATAATGTATGTAAAAGATTAGAACAATCACAATTTTATATGTGATATTTGCATTTTATTATCCATTTATGAAATTCGAATTACCGCTAATATAAGGATCTCGGTCACTGACCACTGTTGTGTTATACACGGCGAGCGCCCGCCCCCCGCACGTCGATGTGTGCCGGCATTTACGTTGGTGTGAGTTGAAATTCGGCGAGCGGCGATTTGTTTATACGCTCTTAATTATTTGACCTCACAATGAAACTCCTTGGAATTTCTTTATAGACGGACAGTATGAACAATTGTTTATCACACTATGACCATACTCATTACATATATTTTAAATATACATACAAAGTAATACTAAATGGGCAATGTAAACAAGCAGATAATGCATTATATGTATGAAATGCGGGATACATTTCTAATTGGGGGACCAACCCCCCAAAACATTGCACAAAATCTGAACCCAGAGTTTATAACAATAGGGTTAGAACAAAATATCATGAGGATATTTTTGAATGAAGTGAATCTAATTGTGCCTTTCGCCTTGTCACATGGGGCAAATTTTGTACATTTAATCCACAAAAGTGACAAGCAGATGTTACATGAATTTTGAGGTTATGCATTGAAATGACATTGAGGTGAAGAATCGAAAAATAAAGATGAAGCCTGTTATTTCATCATTTTATTTTAACCGGACCAATGTTGGTTAAATTTATGCAGCCCATTTTCTAGGTTGGTGACTACCCTCTACCTATAAATATTTTTTTTAAAGTCCCCCATAGTTTTTATACCTCACTCAAGACTTGTATCTTAGTGTGGAGTTAGAACTATTGTACATATTCTAGTAAGACAGTCCACCAACCCACACTAGGCCAGGACCGGACTAAGCCCTAAACCCTCCGAATGGAGGAAGCCCGTGCCCGGAGTAGGACGTATAAGGGCTGATGATGATGACAGTTGGAAAGGCACATGGGTTACTGTGATTTTTGTGTGACAGTCCGCCAACCCGCACTAGGCCCGGACTGGACTAAGGCCTAAACGCAATGGTATAGGAGGCCTGTACCCAGCAGTGAGACGTACTGGACGTAGACTTAAACCCTCTCAATTGAGGAAGCTTGTGCTCAGCAGTGGGCGGTTTATGTGATGATGATGACAGTTGAAAAGGCACATTATTAGGGTGGTCAGGCCTGTGGTGGTTCATCCAGAGGGTTCGCTTGTGGTAGATGGTGCTCTGTTTCCGGTTCCGGCGTGAAGGTAGCCGCACTGGTGCTGTTGGCACTACTGGCGCTGCTGCGGCTGCTTGATGTTGAGGATGCGGAGGAGGCTGAAGATGCATCACCACCCTCAGCACTGCTACTCTCTCTGGTGATGCAAATACAAAATATGTATTGGTAAAATGTCTGTCTCAAAAATATGTATACTCTGGTATCAAACCAGCGACCACCGCTATCTAAGTTAGCATTTTATAGAGTGCTGTTAATATGGATTGCAGTAGTAATTGTTAACTCTTTACAAATGGAATGATAGCGGTGGTCGCTTAATTGATACCATAGTATGCACTATGTGACAATTTTATAATATAGAACCTTTTAATAGTGAGCCAGCGAAATGTGTATTTTTGAGTCAGACATTTTTCTAGTATCCCTTAATTTCACGTTGAAACTAAGACTTAGGGAGGAAACTAACATGCTTGGTGTTTGTAAGTCTATTTTTTTAAGAAAGGGTGTATATCATCATGCTACAATCAACAGAAGCGATGCAGTAATAGAAAACGAAGCAAACAAGAAAACAATATTACTTTAGAAGTTTACTTTTTTATCATAGAGTTTCAGGTTTTTAAATAGAACATTGCAATACAAGACAACAACAGTATTCGGTGTAAGAAGCAGATACACATACAGAGTTCCACTTTTTTTTAATAGCAATACTGGACAATTATAGTGCCCTGTATATGTAGTGAGCATGTATGCAACATAAGAATGTTTAACATACACAATTCCGTTGATATAAGAAGCATATAATACACAGTTCCATTTTTTAAAAATAGAACATTTCCATCCTAGATAATGACAGTGTTCTATGTATGTATAGTGAATCATCATCATCCACTTGCCCTTTTCCCAAGTCTATTTGGGGTCGGCGCAGCATGTTTTTTCCTTCCAAATATCTCTGTCAGCCGTCATGTCTTCAGTCACCCCTTTCTCTTTCATATCCCCTCTCACGCATTCCATCCATCTTTTCTTTGGCCTTCCTCTGCTAGCCCATCCTTCGACACTCATACTCATCACTTTTTTCCCAACATACGTTTCATCCCTCCTCATAATATGACCATACCACAACATACGGTTTCCTTTCAACTTACCTATCACCGGAGCTACTTTCAAACTTGCTCTAACATAGTCATTCCTCACTCTGTCCATGTATGTATAGTGAATATTTGTGCAAATATATCACATAGGTTTTTACTAGGTTCTTACCATGTTTTTTTAAATAGAACATTGCAAATTTGCAATAGAAGACAATAACAGAGTTCTGTGTATGTACTGTGAAGGGTTTTTTTTTATTGAACTTTGTAATATTGGACAATAACCGCGTCCGGTGTATGTATAGTGACCATTAGTGCAATAATAGAAGCAAGGAATACATACTGAGTGTATGTAGTAGTGGACTCACTTGTGAAATCCGTTGGTCTGGCACGTGTTGTACGCGCCGCAGTGCTGGCACTTCAGGCCCACCACGTGGAACTTCACCGTTGATAACTGAAATTATAAATAACATTATTATGTATGTGAATAAAATATATTTTATGTAGAGGAGACTTGTGCTCAGCAGTTGGACGTGTATGGAATGATGATGATGGTGATGACGGTGTTCTAGGTGATGATGATGATGACGACGTTGTTGTTGATAATGATGATAACGATGATGAATGCACCACAGAATAAGTCTCAAAGTTAAATAAGGACCAATATTACCTTATGACAATCCTTGCAGAGTATGGTCGCTTTATAGTCTGCATATTCCGGTGGCATAGGCGTAGCGGCCACTTCAGAGTCCAAATAATTCCACAACTGAAATCATATATTATAATAATAATTTATAAAGATATATCGTTATTTATATATTATTCGAAAACTAAGACAGTTTACATACATTACAGATCCATAGGCGTTAAAAAACATCCCAAGAAAAAAATATTTATGACTTTTTTTTAGAGAAAAGCGACGTTTTCCTGCCAACCATAGTTATTTAACATACGTATTTGTACATATAAAAGGTTATATAATCTGCTTATCGCCATAAGACAAGGGTCTTAGCAAGGCTTTTGGGCTTTTACCCTGTTTATAGACAAGGATTCAGACCGTGAAACTAAGTGATCGAAAACCAAGACAGACAGTGATTATCAACACATTAATACTAAATTATACTTACATTAGACATATCGATCATGCTGGTCTGGCAGGTGGGGCAGGCGTAGTGTCCCGAGTGCAGCAGCTGCTCGAAGCACGGCTTGTGCAGCAGGTGGCCGCAGTCGGGGATGTGGCACGGGATGCGGGACGTGTGGATGTCTTCCAGGCACACCGGGCAGTTGGACCGGGAGACGTTTTCTACGCACTGAAACCACAAAGCAACAATATTGACTAATAATACAATGGACGTCATATAGAAGTTGTTTGTCTTAAAGGCCCTAATAATTTATAACATGTATTATGGGAAACAGATTAAAAATTATTCCCAAAACATTTTAAATCTTAACGGGATCACAATTAAAGGTTTAAGTGTTACGTCATTGTTTATTTATTTCCATAAAGGGTTCTACGTATTACTGAATACTTTACTAAAGACTGGACAAATAATGCGAGAATCGCGAGCCGAGACCCCTTAATATTTGGTGTCCATAAGTTCATGCAGCCATCATTTATCGTTAATCATTCCGTCATAAAATGCATTGACACTCTCAAAAGTCGCCATGAACAGTTAAGGATGTTTGTTCAAATATCAACCAGTCTCTCCTTTAACATTTTTTCGAACATTAGACGCCAGCTGTATCAATTCCTTCCACTTGCTTCACAAGTAGAACAACCTTTGCGTAACAATTTTTTAAGGCAAGCAAAAGAGGAATTACTTACCCTGTGTCCAACGCGTTGCAACTGCACAGGTAGGCACATGTTGCATCGTTCACAGTGGAAGAACCTGTCCCGCCCGCCCACTCGACATATCCCACACCCTTCACAGTGGTACTGCCTCTTGTCCTCATCGTCAAACAGGTTGCAGATCAGACATGTGTACTGAAAATGTAAGATGAGTTTAAAAAAGTTCAAATGATTGACTATTCTGCTGATCGCTTATTTAATTTCCTGCCTTTGGCTAGCAAGCCATTTACATTCATATTAAGATTTATTTATTTCAGCCATGCATATCATACTTCAATCTACTATCACTTCACAACCACAGCTCGTCTTCCAACAAAAGCCTAATGGTTAGACAATTCATAGATAATTAAAAATGAATAAAGTTTCTTAACTCTTGCAATTTATTAATCAATGTAAATTTACTTAAATAATATAAGCTTTACATACTAACCTTCCCAAATCTAACACCACAATTCTCACATTCAGCTTGCACCTTTTGCCTAGTATCACACTCTGTACATATGAGTTCCGTAACAGATTTCCTGTTGAAGTAGTGTTGCTCATTCTCGTCATGACAATATCTGCAGATGTACACTTTGTTGCAGCAAGGAGTCTGTGAAAATATTTACAATGAGATTTATTAAGTAACATTTATGTGTTCTAACAAAGTTGTATTCACATCAGTAATAATGATTTATTTGTTTAGGAATAAATTTAGTATGAAGCATTTACAGTAAGAATTGTTTTTTTGTTAATACTGATGTTATTATTGATAAAGTTATGATGTAATAAGTAAAGAATGAACACTGAAAAATATTGAAATTATCATCATAGCTATTAATTTATTTGACCTCTCTAACCATAACAAAATTATTACATCATAATTTGAAATATATTTTTAACTAGCTGTCCCGGCAAACTTCGTATCGCCCTACCAGTCAATGAATGTCTTGTTACTTATTAACAGAATTTAATTTTTAATTACTTAGGTATATCATCATCCCCTTGCCCTGGTCCCAATTAATTACTTGGGGTCGGCGCAGTATCTCTTCTTTTTCCACACATCCCTGTCAGCCGTCATGTTTTCATTCACCCCTTTCTTTTTCATATCTTCAGCCACGCACTCCATCCATCTCTTTTTTGGCCTTCCTCGGCTCGCCCATCCATCCACTTTCATGTTCATCACTTTTTTTTCCTACATATGATTAATTCCTTCTCTTAATGTGCCCATACCATGACAGACGGTTTCCTTTCATCTTTTCTATCACAGGAGCTACTTTCAGACTTACCCTAAAGTATTCATTTCTGACTCTGTCACTCCGTGTTATACCACTTTGCTGCATGCAGTTGTCTTTCGTAAGTCTTCGTCGTTGACCATTTTTTTTTTCCCTTGACCTACCATTTGTCGTACCTACATTCCAACTTGCATACCTCAATCTCATTTCCCGGGCTAGTGTCTTACGTTGCCCGCGCCCGGGCTGGTGTAACAAACCTTGCCCATTTCTCATAGGAACCGGGTGCTGCCCCTGCGCGTCGGCTACGGGGGACGGCCTAGGCCCTGTCACCTTTCTTATTATACATACTGTATAAATGTTTTGGCAAATGTTTTACGGCCGCCCGCCTGTCTGACACCAACTCTCCTTGGGGCTTTCGTTCTTTTGGTAAAGGGGTAGAGATAGCGTGTGTTTGGGTACAGGATATTGCAGGTAACGATTTTTGGCCTGATGGTAAGGATGCCACAGTCCCGGATAAAGAAATAGTGGGAGACTCCAACAGCTCGGGGGGCCGAGGTCGCGAACTCATAGCCCTGTTCCATGACTGGCTAGATCAATGGAAAAGGCATCCCCTGACCATTTATTAATATTTCTTGATGGAGATTTAGAATATTTTAGATATTCAAGCATAATAAAAAATAAAATATTAGGCACTACCAAGGAGATTTGTTACACAAAATAAATTTCTGAACGCCTTAATATTTGACAGCCAAAAAATGTCAATCCATTGTCATGAGAATTCTGCATTTTTAACATCTAAAATACGCAATAATTCGAATGTTATAGATACATATTGTCGATTCAAAATGCTTATTTTAATAAGTTCTTTTATTTGAGGGGGCCTCTAACTGCATCGACGGGATGACCATTAAATGACAGGAAATTTTGTATGGTGTTAAAGTTCAAAATGACTTAAGTATCATTACGAACCTTTTGTATGGGAATATAGAAAAGTATTATTTTTAGACCTTTTCAGGCAATTATTAAAATGTATCTCTCCGTAAGAACAATCCTCGTACTTCAAGGAATATTATAAAAAAAGAATTAGCGAAATCGGTTCAGCTGTTCTCGAGATTTGCGCTTAGGAACACATCGAGCAATTCATTTTTATAACATAGAACTCCTCCACTACGATTTAAACTTTATTGTATTGTATTAAAGTTTAAATTGACTTAATTATTAAAACGAAACTTTTGTATGGATAAAGAAAACAATGAAAAGTCCCACGGGAACGCTATCGAACGGGATAAAAAGTATCCTATGTCCGTCTCCTGGCTCTAAGCTACCTCCCTACCAATTTTCAGCCAAATCTGTTCTGCCGTTCTTGAGTTATAAGTGGTGTAACTAACACGACTTTCTTTTATATATATAGATATTAACTGCATTTCATTTAAAAGTCATTCTTATTAGATTTTCTTTTATTTTTCTACTCTTAATTCTTTGCTCTTTCAACAGTTATGACTTGGATAGCATTTCAGGAAGTGTTTGGTTTAATATCAGTGCCAATAACTCATTGAAAAGTCCATAGATGGCTTTGGGCCATTGATGTATTCCAATTAGACATTTAATCCAAAGACTTGGGCATTTTAAAGGTAGGTAGCTAACTAAAGCCCATCAGATGATATCAATCAAAGGCCTAAGAGGTTAAATAATGTCAATTTAAGACATACACTCGATGCGTGCCGTGGATCTTTTCCAACTGCATAGAGCGCAATTCCGCCACTAAATTAAGACGCTGGACGAATCCCCGTTCGTTGACACGGCTTTGTTTGTTAAAATTCGCATTTCATCTCGCGTGTTCGACGTAGTAAAGTTTATATATAGATGGGTCTCTTGAACTCTTTGTTCCATTAATATTGACTCATGCCTGGAAAAAAATACTTCATAGCAACTTACCACGAACTTCGCCCGACGTTTGTAATGTGCACAGCCTATTCTTTTTTCTGTTTGTTCACTGACAACACTACCTTCACCATTTTGTGTTTCCTCCTTCTCTGTTGACATTGCTTGCAATGTGACGCGTGAATCGGCTTACGATTTATGAATGGACAACGTTTTAAGACGCGTCTCGTAATAGATCACCTCAATTTAAATTATTAGAAATAAATGGACAATTATTTATTCGCCGTCATGTGTGACATCTGGGTGATTTTCTTGACTTGTACTGTTTCTTATCTCTACGTGTCTTACAGCATGAGGTGAGAGAGCGCTATGCGGTATATTGTTAGCGAGAAAGAGATACTTAATGCGTAAAATGCCTTACAATGGAGTGGAAAATTATTTGACATGTGAATTGCGTTTAGTTTTTACCAGAGTAAATTCTAGGTTTATAAAATGAGAAACTTAGTTATTCTGTAAAATGCTATAATTTAAACGTTCTATCAGAATAATTATCAAAAATGACACCACCGCATTGGATGGTGTTAATTAATCATAGTCCAAAAAAAATATTTCTGTAGAATAAAAGGATTTTATTCACCCCTAAAATACGAGGAAAATTACGAATTTTCGTAGAATCATAATATAAAATGATATCTCGAGTTGTCCTTATATTTATATTAATAATTATTCAAGTGCATTGTTTAGTACCACCGCAGTTTCAGTGGAAGACTATAGATTATGCTTGGAAAAATGGTGACCAGGAGGCTGTTTTAAAGTCGGGCTCATTCATACCTGAAAATAATTTGCCCACAGGTCTTGCTAGATGGAAAAACAAATTGTTTATCACCATACCGAGGTGGAAAAAAGGTACCCTTGTAAACATCTTGTCTTGCTTGTATTTAAAATAGTGTTTCTAAGTTCCATGATGCTATTGATGGTACCATAAAGCGAAATACAGAATCCCAACTCGAACCCAAGACCGAAATTTACCTTTTTTATTTCTATTTATAAAGATCATTCAACATAGAATACACACATTACTTCGAAAAGTGCCTGGGGTTCGAACCCGCGACCGCCGAAATTGCTTTAACGGTGAAGGAAAACATCGTGATAAAACCTGCGCACCTAAGAGTTCTTAGGAATTTCTTAGATGTGTAGTCCGCCAACCCGCACTAGGCCAGCGTGGTGGACTATGGCCCTCTCAATGGTAGAGGAGACCCGTGCTCAGCAGTGGGCGTATATGGGTTGATAAAGAATTCAACATAGCGAGACAAAACTTTTGTATCCTTTTTTTAAGGAGTTCTATCTACCCTCAACTATATTTATGTCAACGGTAGTCAAGACCAGCCACTAAATCCTTACCCTGACTGGGACGACGGTTGCGTGTTGGATAATGCGTGCTGCCTGCCTTCTAACAGTTCTGTAGTGTCCACCTTCAGGGTGCATGTGGATAAATGTGACCGTTTGTGGGTAGTTGACAACGGTGTTGCAAATATGGCTAGTGAGTTGGTTTTGATAGAACTGAAGTTTGTTAGAAAAATTTGACCTTAGTACTTTTGCAGTAGATTAGATTTGTTAGGCTGGTTCTCAAATGTTGCAAGTTACGAAAAAAAATACCAAACTTTTTTTGCCTTTCCATAAAGCAGCAAACAGCCGCTAGGCTTATATTTGATGAGTCAAGCGTGAGAGTAAATTCCCGAACTGACGCACCTGAAATTGGCTACTTGCCTATGTAGATTCTTTTAATATCCTATCATACCGAAAGCTCGAAATATGAGAGCGGATATTTTATTAAAAATATTTAGCGTACTAGATAAGAAATAGTTTGATAACAAGCTTATATTTCACATTAGTAGGTAATTACTTTCAGATGAAGTGACCCAGCTTGGGGCGCCAGCAATATTGATTTTTGATTTGAATACTGACAAGCTCATCAACCGATATGAATTTACTGATGAAGTTCTCTCGGATTCTTCTATTTTAACCAGTGTTGTAAGTAATAAAACGTGACAGTTACGTTAGGTGTTTTTAAAATTAAATTTATATTGCTGTTCTTTTATTTCTGTAATTAGGTACATCAAATAGTTAATTTCGTGATTTAGAAGTATGAAGGTAACGTTAATATTGGCGAAGAAAGTAAAATAGTGTTCTTTAGCCTTTGCGTACTCCTTAAGCTGATTATAAGGATGATTATTTTCTGTAGGTGGTGGATATTGTGGGCAAAGGATGTGAGAATAGTTACGCGTATATCACAGATATGGGATCGAACGCAATAATCGTTTACCATTTGCCCACAAACGAGGCGTGGCGTGTAGAGAACCATTATTTCCACTTCGATCCCCACGCGGGAGTGTACAAAGTGGGTGGAGTCGACTTCTACTGGAGTGATGGAATATCTTCTGCTGCACTCTCGCATACTATGTCCGATGGGTAAAATATAATATTGCGTTATCATGTAGCTCGTCAGTAAGGTTTCTGAGAATTTCATACACCAGGCAGACACTCCAAAATTTTCGAAGTCATGTGTGGATTATAGATGGGCATTTGCCCGGAAAAAACTCAAACGTGGGAAAAAACCTCAAATACCCGAAAAATATGCGGGAATGGGAAAATATTCGGGTTTTTTCATATTTAGCATATGTAACATTTAGGTAAAATGTAGAGATATGTATATATCAAATAGTACGTCCTATTACTACTAGTTAGAGCTAATCTAACTTTGTTTATTTTCATAATTCATTAAATCCATACTAATATTATAAATGCGAAAGTAACTCTGTCTATCTGTTACGCTTTCACGTAAAAACTACTGAATGAATTTTAATGATTTTTTACAATAATATAGTTTATACATCAGAATGAAACATATGATACTTTTTATCCCGGAAAATGTAGTATTCCCGTGAGAATGGGTATTTCTGGATCTAACAAAGCGATTTGAATGAAATTTGGTATAGAGAGAGGTAGAGCTCACAAAATTAACATGGGATAGTTTTTATCCCGGAAAATGAAGTATTCTCGTGAGAATGGGTATTTTTGCATCTACTGAGAGAAAAGGATTTTTGGTTTGGAGATAAAGAATAAGAAGGAAGTAATATAGAATTCTTTCTATCCCAGAAAATGTATTCCCGTGAGAATGGGTATTTCTGGATCTACCAAACAGATTTGACTAATTTCTGGTATGTGCATAAAAAGGACTCTGAGAAGTAAAAAAGACTATAACTTATTTTATATCTGGACTCAACCCTGTAGTCTACGCGGACGAAGTCGCGGGCAACAGCTATACGTTATATATGCTAAAACTTGTCTTGTTGTTTGTCTGTGTGTGTTCATCCGCTCTTAGTGACAAGCAACCCGAAACTACGTACGAGGGTGGAGGGCGGTGAAGCAAGTAGTTGCAGCGGCGTACGCGTTGGTGATCTATTTATCTCAAACGTTGTTTTGACTTCGTACTGCGAACTCGTGTTAATTTGTAGGTTTAATTGACGACATGGATTTTGTTTTGTGGACTTTGATTGCCTAGTGAGATTAAATACGTGGTTTACTTTGGGTTGACGACTACTGCGACTCTTACGGACTTCGATACCTACTTCTTATTGCGAGCCGTTATCAACACCCAGGCAATTAAGTCCGTTGGGTAGCCCTATAAATGACGATGATTGATTCCATACTGCGACAATTGCAGCAGCTCCGTGGGCATCAATGATGACGTAGAAGACTGATTGGTTTTTATTTTTATATTATAAAGTTGATTTGATCTCTTTGTTAGTATATAAGATTAGTGATTCCTATTATAAGACTTCACCAAATACTCAAAATATAAATATGTTACGTTTTTATCGTTAATTTTGCATGTGTTATTAAAAATAATGATAAAAGTATATTTCTAACATGTAATTCTTATTATTTTTATTTTACTATCTAAGCAAAGAATAATTATAATAAACACTAATTAAAATTAAGGCAACTCATTATATTTCTTTTTAAATAAAATCGTTCAAATTCGGGTCAGTATGACCAGGCGTCATCGTCCTAGTAACTTTTTTCACGTCATTTGCACCGGGTTAATGACCATGATTACTGCGACAGTGACAAAAAAAATTCAATTGTAAAAAAACATTTTAGTAATTGTTGTCAAGAAATTATTCATCATCATCATCACCCAATCTCAGTCCACTGCTGGACATAGGCCTCCCCCAATGACCTCCACCGGGATCGGTCGAAGGCCGCCTGCAGCCAGCGACGTCCTGCGACTTTTACGAGGTCGTCTGACCATCTGGTCGGAGGGCACGGCACGGAGGTCTCACGCTGCGCTTTCCAGCACGTGGCCTCCACTAGAGAACTTTCTGGCCCCATCGGTCATCAGTTCTCCGCGCTATGTGGCCGACCCATTGCCACTTCAACGAGCTAATCCGTTGGGCTATGTCGGTTACTTTAGTTCTCCTACGGATCTCCTCATTCCCTATATAAGATATTTTCTAAGTTATAAGATATGTCTATAAGTTGTTTTCGAGGGTCATCACAAACCGTCTCGAACGCAGGTTTGATGACTTTCAGCCTCCCGAACCAGCCGGTTTCCGAAAAGGCTTTAGCACCATAGACCACATCCATCCGCTTCTGCAAGTTATACAGAAAACCAAGTAGTATAACTTGCCGCTTTGTTTAGCGTTGTGGACAATGAAAAAGCCTTTGATTCGATCGAGACGTGGGCGGTGCTAGAGTCTCTCCAGCGGTGCCACATTGAATGTCGGTACATCGAGGTTTTGAAAAGTATATACAGCAACGCCACTAGATCGGTCCGAGTATAAGATCAGAGCACGAAGGCTATGCCACTACAGAGAGGCGTGAGACAAGGAGATGTCATATCTCCGAAACTGTTCACTGCCGCGCTGGAAAACGCCTTCAACCTCTTGGAGTGGAAAGGATTCGGCATCAACATCAACGGCGAGTGTGTCACACACCTTCGGTTTGCCGACGACATTGTTCGGTTTGACTAAAATCATGTCGAATGTCCATGTTGTGCCCACCCCAATTCCAGTTGGAGGCTCGACTCCCGAAGTTTTTGACGAATATGTCTATTTGGGACAAGTGGTCCGGTTAGGCAGGTCCAACTTCGAGAGAGAGGTCAATCGTCGAATCCAACTCGGCTGGGCAGCGTTCGGGGAGTTGCGCGACGTCTTCTCGTCCGAAATACCTCAGTGCCTGAAGACGAAAGTCTTTAATAGTTGTGTATTACCAGTGATGATTTACGGCACTGAGACGTGGCCTCTCACTAAAGGCGTTAATGGACGACTCAGAGTCACTCAACGAGCTATGGAGAGGGCTATGCTCGGGGTTTTCCTACGTGACCGAATCAGAAATGAGGAGATCCGTAGGAGAACTAAAGTAACCGACATAGCCCAACGGAAGAAATGATTATCGTAAGTGTAAAACCTAAATGCTTATCGTACGTGTAATAATGATTATCGTAAGTGTAATCTATACTAATATTATAAAGCTGAAGAGTTTGTTTGTTTGTTTGAACGCTAGGATCTTAGGAACTACTGGTCCGAATTGAAAAATTCTTTCACTGTTAGATAGCACATTTATCGAGGAAGGCTATAGGCTATATAACATCACGCTACGACGAATAGGAGCGGAGCAGCAATAAAGAATGTTTCAAAATCGGGGACGTTTTTCCTTTTTGTGAGCTTCGGCTGCGTGCGCTGCGGAAACGGTTAAAGTTTCGCTAAAATAATGTATGAGAGAAATGTTACTCTTTAAAAGTTCTAAAAAAAATTCCGCGACGGCATATGTCTATTTTTTAAGGTTGGCTCACTATAACGTTTTTTATCCTAACCAAATTTATTTTTAAATAAAGTTTTATTTGTGAAGGTGTTTTTATAAATATGATATTAATCCTTATCCAAATAAATACGTTATTCATTACAAGTATTTAATTTTAAATAAAATTGCCCTTTACATCTTTTGATTTCACCGAGTATCTTAGAAGATATTGCAGTTTTAAAATATTGATCAAGTGCGCAATAATGATGCACAAGGCGCCGATCGACGCGTTACGGTTTCACGTTTGAACAATTAGACTGAATTGTATGATTTTTGGTATGGACATAAATAGTACTCAGAGAAGTAAAATGACTACAACTTATTTTCCTTCTGAACTCAAACCTGTAGTCTACGCGGACGGAGTCGCGAGCAAAAGCTAGTAAATTATAATTATTGTATGTGTAATAAATGATTATAGTAAGTATCTCTCGTTCTATTTTTTTCAAAGATTTTTAAAATTTAAATAGTCATTCCTTCTGCAATTCAGCAACATTCCATCACAATGCACAGAAAAAATCTTATTATAAAACAAGAACACGTCTTTTTCTTTTAGTTCCTGGATCAGGCTACACATTTGGAAGTTTCAAACAGCAGGCAACAGCTAGTACCTTATATACGCTGGTGCAAAGTATGTGCGCATTGCAAAATACCTATTTTTCGCTGCATTTGTTCTATAAAGCAAAAAAAAAACGTTATTTTTTTTTTTAAATCGCGATAATCACGTTAAGTGATGAAAAAACCCGTCGATTGGTTTTTTTCCACATAAAAACCCGATATTTGCCCAAATGGAATTTTTTCAGGGAATTCCCGATTCGGTTTTTTCCCACCGCCCATCTACACTGTGGATACAAAATGAATTCATGAACTTTAACGGTGAAGTAAAACATCTTGAGGAAACCTGCACCCCTGAAATAGTTTTCAACTGGCACTAGGCGTGGTGAAATACGATCTTAACCCTCTTAGATGATAGATGATAGATCTACAAACCCAGCAGTGAGAGATGATAAAATATTAGCTGTTGGTTACCTTATGGGATAAGCAATAGTTTTGTAGTTATGACAACGAAATGTTAACCACTCAAAAAAAAACTATTAACATAGGTCTGTATTTTATCGCTAAAATCTACAAAATCTATCGTTCAAAACTATTTCAATTAATCAGTGACATTATTAACTGTTTACAGACATCGGCATTTGTTCTTTCACCCCACTTCTAGCACCAAACAATTCAGATTGTCCACGAGGTTACTAAGAGATAAGAACATCCCAAAGGAAGAAATATTCAATGGTGTCGAAGTTAGTATAATATCTCTTTAAACTGCCTCTGTGTTTTATGCAACAGGCATTTTTGGTTTAAGTCTATTTGCGTTCTTTGGACATTAACTTCTTCTACTGTTAAAATGCGGCGTGCCTTGGGCAGTTACTATGTTGTACATATATTTGAATATAGCTTCAAAATTTTGCTCCCTTTTTTCATGTTAGGGACTGAAATCAATCGCCTGAGATTATTTCTGGTAGAGTAACAGTTTTATGCAAATAGGTCTTAATGGTTTTCGTTTGTTGTGGAGGAAGGGTGTCGATATAGATATTTTTAATAATTTCAGGTAGTCGGGGAGAAAGGTCCCATGTCTCAAGCCACAGCATGCGATTTTGATCCTAATTCTAAAGCCTTGTTCTATACACAAGTAAGTAATAAAAATAATAGTACCAAATAGTTACTTTAGAAGTTATGGCTCCACATATTAAGTAATGTTTTATAGGATATCTGCCTAGATATTGATAAAGTTTAAGCTTTATATTTATTAATGAATATTTTTAGTTATGTAAAAATGGCGTCGGATGTTGGAACATAGAGAAACCGTTTAACAAAGACAATGTTCAGACTTTGATAAGTGACTGCAATGTGCTCGAGTTTCCCGCTGATGTGAAAGTAAGACATGGTCTTTTGAATTTTGTTTCTAATAATATGAACAAAATATTGACAGACTAAAATTGGCTCACCAGGTTAGCGAATTAAAATAAAAAATCTAGAAAACTAGTCGCAACGCTATTCGGTAGGTCAATCTTTGATACTCATATCCAACCTCTTGTTAAGCATAAGAAGGGAAATAGGATTCTAGGTAAGCAACGTCGGATTTTTCGAACGTAGATCTAGCACTTATTATATTCTTCTGTAATTGAGGAGTTCATAGTTCACATACAATAGTAAATTAGGAAATAAGAAAATTAAGGAACTTTTCTTACCTAAGTAAAACTCCGTAGGAAAATCACAGAAAATATTCAGTTACTTCCCAGCCCTAAACCTATTTTCTTCAGGTAGATCTCGAAGGCAACCTCTGGATTCTAAGCAACAGACAGTCTCGTTTCTTATACGATACTATGGATTCCAACCAGACGAACTTCAGAATACTAACAGCTCCTATATCGACTCTCCTACAAGGATCGCCTTGTGAGAAAATGACGATTGTGGAAAAGGCTTTAAGTTTTATAACAAAATCGAATTCTAGTAAGAATTTTTTTTGTTACTTCTTTCTTTAGTGGCTGAATTAGGTGAAATTCTTAGTATGTCAATATTTTAATTACAAAAAACGCAGCTGGTGAAATAATTGAAGTAGAAAAAATATAGCAATAAACATTTTTCAGAGTCAAACAAGTCGATTCACTCAAAATAGAACAGCACCTTGATAATAAAAGATAATTTTGAAGAAGTTATAAAACAATGAGTGCTGACCAGTCTGTATTTTTTAATCTTTGACAAAAATTTAAATTTTGTAACGGTTTTCAATAATAAAAAAGAAAAGAAAAACAAAAAAATATTTTTAAAGTTTTTTATTTAAATATACAACATGGTATTTGTAACTATTCAATTAAATAAGTCTATGTGATCGAATGTTGAACGTATCAATAAATTTCTCATGTCGTTCCGTCCGCCCGTCGCCGCGGCATGTCCTTGTCATTTTTCTTTTCATAATTCCACTCAGTCTTTTCACTAATAAATTATACACGTGTACATGGACTTAGAATCACTGCTGTGTAATTACAATGGCTATTATACATACGTGACGTCACGAATATCTATACAAACGATTTCACACATACTCATCCAAACAATCCGTTATTAAAGTGAGTAATACTTAATCACTCCAGTGTTTAAAGGATTATTGATTGTTTTGTCAATATTTTTTTTACGTAATAGATAACTACCGTCGTTGATGTAAAACAAACACAATATGGTTTAAGAATTCCTAACCTTTTGTTAATTGTTTTAGAGTTCAGATTCATTTGTTTAAACATTCATGACGTCACTCTTACGTCCGTTGATGATCCTTAAATACAATATAGATGAAAAATGAATGCCATCTTCACTATCTATTAAGAGCTATTATGTTTCTATTATTTATTGTTCATCCTACTGGTGGGCAGTGTACCTCTTTTATTTTTGCTTAAATATCCTTTTGCGGGTAGGTAGATATTTCTTATGGGGAAAACATATTCTGATAGGTTTCTTCCCATATTTTCCACGTAGTATAAGTGACTTGGATATTTAATTATGTTAAATAATGCAGCTCTCCATAGAAAGTGAATTTACAACATTACAAAATTCCTATTAAATATGGTGACGTTGTGAGCATATGTTTCATAGAATGTGACGAAGCGTGTGTAGACCGCATTAACTCTAAGGAAAATTCAAAGAAGTTAGTTTTTCGTTGGATCGAATTCTTTGACAACGACATAGTTTACAAAGGCCGTAAATATTTAGAACAACTTTAGTCTTAGGAATTTATAGTCAATTTCAAATTTCAATATTTTCCACATAAGCTGAACTAATTTTAGGTCATAGTGTAAACCAAATAACAGTTGTATAAGACTAGAAAGGATACGATTAGACTGTCATACGTTTGACACGGCCGATTTGTAATAATTGGGGCGGGGCATGTAATACCAAGACTTATAAATGTGTGAGAACTAATATCAGTCCTTCAATTTTGTTCAAAATTTTCATCTTTGGTCGTGTGATTATAGTAGAATGAACACGTGACTAGTGGCGACACTTGTCCACATACAAAATACTGTTTTTTTATTTCTAATCTTATTCAACTGTTGTATGAATATCACAATACTGTGTTACATTTTGCTTTATCCTTTCTGCATATTCAGTTTATTATTATTGACCTTCCTAACATGCCGTTGCGTCAGAATCTAACTTTTGAACATCTCGTACAATCTGTAGATATGTGATATGTTGATTTTTGGTGTGCGATCAAATAGTACCATCATTACATACAATATTTAACGCACTTTTTGCAGCGAAAATAGTATTATTATTACATATTTTAGAATACATGTAGATACGATTTTAAAAATGTCTTGACTACCTGTTTTAAAGAAAACGGAACCTTTTTAGTGCCATCGAGTTTTTAATGACGATTCTTAGGTAATAGGCAGTATTTTATTGTTTTCTTTTCACCAGGAAATTCTCAGTAGCAATAGTGAGTCTGATATATATTACACTGCCTGCTTACTATACATCTGGCGAAATTTTGGCGCAGAATTTAAAAATAAAGTGGTACTATTTGACCTAGAAGAAGTGAACACCCTAAGTCCACGTGAAGTCCGCTCCATGTCCGGACCCGACAGAAATTCCAAGCTTAGAAAATTTTACTTAAAGAATGTTAAATATTTACATTTTTTTTATTGCTGATTTTTTTATATAGTAGGCCGTAACAAGAGGGGGAAATTCGCTAAACACATTTACTAAGGGACACGCGGTCAGTCAAAACTGTCAAGCAATACTGATGAACGACTTGCAAGTTTTAGAGTAGTGCGTTCCATTCATATATATTTATCACAACGCTTTTCACAAAACCAACAAACACATCATTCATGATATCTATAAATTTAACTATTATAAGAATGTTTGTTTAGCAAGAGTCTAGCCGTAGACTTATAGAAATCTATATTTAAAAATATATTAATACCAAAAGAACTATTCTAAACCGTATGAAGCACCGTCACGACAATCAGTCATCAGTAAAGCTTGTCAAATTCGCATGATCGCGTAATGGATGTAAAATCAAAAGTATGGACATACCTCCTATGCACAGTAATGCTCACTTACATTTAGCCAACTGCTGCTACCTCGATATACGGACTTGAACAGGTGAGTATTGTTAGAGATTCTATTTAAAAAATGTTTCTAAAAAGTTTTTATTGTAAAAAAAAAAATAGAAAAAAAAAACTATATTTTTAGTCCATATAAGGAGGGTCCACAGTCCAGAATAACGCGAAACAAATATGGCAAAACGACAATCCGATACAATGTAGAGGAAACATTCCGAGTTTGTAAGCGAGTAACATTGGTGCGTCGCGTAACATTACCCTATACCCTACGACAAGCACGCAACCGCAACTGTAACACTAACCGTAACACGAGCTGCAACAATATCATCTTAGTACACACTTCGCACACGCCACCACACTCCACTGTTTCGGTGAAATATTTCACATCACGATTTTAAATGTAGAAGTTATTTTGTCTTAAATCATATTACGATACTTATTAATTCAACTTACGGTTACCCCCAAACAAAAAATTACACAACTTCGTTCAATAAAGGACGTAGAATACTTCATTTTACTTAATGATGGAATATTTCGCCATTTAATCCGACATTACCCCATTTTACCCCAACAATAGTGGCGTGGCGTGGTATCATAACAGATGCGATCCGAAACTCGATATAACTACATAATAACCGAAGGGCGGCTACGTGCATGCACTACAAGGTCATGTTGTTGTGAAATAGGAATTTCTACCTTGCGATTTTAATATAAATAGTCCATAGCGTGTCTACCACGATTATCTGGTATCTGCGTTCTCTGTGCTTTTGTGTTGGGGCGTGGTTTTCGTCGCGCCGAGCCGTTTCTTCAACGGAGTGTTGTACTCCCACCCGTCCTCGCCTTTGGGGCTGAATAGCTGGAAGAAAGTTATAATGTTGATATGAAGCAGTAATCGACACCAGCTTGTTAGATAAGAGACCGAGGTTTTGACTCAAGCGACGAGAGTTTTTTGTCTTTCATCATTTGTTGATTTATCATCACCGCTTATACACCCCCTTTGTTGGTCACAGGCCTTCCCAACAACCGAGACCTCAATAGAATCAGTAGAAGATCAATAGTAAAATTTATACTCAAGGACATCACTACTCCGTACTCTTATAACTGTTTTTGCCTCTGGAAGTATGGTGGAGCAAAAAATTTCTCTATAGTTTCTTCTACCTACTACTCAACATACCATGTTTAGTTTGAGCCTCGAAGTATATGCTGTTTATCAGTGTTGGGCATTAATCAATTAACTTTTAATTAAACTAATCAATTGACTAAAAAAATAATTGCAATTCAATTAATTGCAATTGAATCAATTTCAATTAAACATTTAATTGTGTGTTACTATTATTTTTTTTAATTGATTGATGAAATAATTAAAACTAACAATTAACTTTTTTGCAAATTTTGTTCAGAAGGGTGGTCCGGATCTACAACCGGATACATATACCCTTGATATATTGAAGCACTAGTAAAAATACTTGATAAAAAATTAATTGTTAATTTTTTTTTTTCGTAAAATAACTAACAATTGATCAATTGTTAATCGTATAAAACCATGATTAATAATTAATTAGTTGTTAATTGCTGTCACTGCAGTTAATTGTTAATTTTTAATTGTTAGTTTAATTAAAATTTGCTCAACACTGCTGTTTATCATATGTGTGTAGCAAAAATAGTCTTTTTTAGTAAGTTATCTAGTCAAAGTCAAATCATTTTTATTCAAATTGATTTTCATAAGTACTTTTGAATCATCACTTTAACACAACTTTTTGATACTATTTTTTATAGACTGCATCGTGGTCTCGCGTTACAAGTATGTGCCGTGCGATCTAGAGGTCCTGGGCTCGATTCCCGGGTCGGACAAAGTGTTATTGGTTTTTCCATTAGGAAATTCTCAGTAGCAGCAAATGGGGTGGAAAAATGCAAATTGAGTCTGGAAATGTGCCCGAAAAACGGAAATAGGCTCACCCCCTATTACGTGGGACTGTTATATATCTGGCGAAATGTCGTTGCAGAAATGCATCTCTGCTTACCCCATCGTAGAATATAGGCGTGAGGTCATGTTATGTATGTATTTTTGAATACTATTTTTGAAAATCAGTTCCCCTTAAACCAGCACACCCGTACCTGCGTGACCCACTTCTCCCCGGCGGCGTCGCGCTGCTTGACCTGGTCCCGCTGGTGCTGCTCGACGTGGCGCTTGGCGCGCGTGGCGGCGTCGCAGTCGGCCGCCCGCAGCGCGCACGTCACGTGGCGCCACACGCGCCGCGACTCGTGCGCCGCCTGCCGCGACACCGGCGCCACGCGCTTGCCCCGCGGCTTCATGCTGCTCACCTCGAACACTACTTCTGTGCGCTGGGGGTACCAAGAGTGTTGTTACTGTACGAATATTATTAGAGAAAAAAAAGAGTAGGAGACTCCGATATTACTACCACAGAAATTATTTTTAGAAAAAAAAAACAAAACAAAAACATAACACCAGGATTTACAAAACATACAGATATGCTAGGATATCGTGTCAGAAAAGTCTCACTCCGTGATGCTCTATTTAAACAGCATCGTCCTTTCAATTTTTTATAATAAAGTTGTGTCAATATTTAAATATCAAGGTCATAAATACGTAGCTTTTCGCGATTTGTTTTGTTGTTGATGTGTTTGAGTTGTTTCAGTTTTCGCAACTTGTTTCAGTTTTCGAGCGAAATTATACTTGAAATACACATGAGAACGTGTTCTCATACAATAAGTAAAAAAAATTGCACATACTCCCCACGATTCCTTGTTTACCCTTCAAGGACCACATTGCACTCAAATGTCAAGTTCACCTGACCCTCAAATAAAACTATAACATCTCTTCTACCTTCCCCCTTTCTTTCTACCACCAGTTCCCTCTACCTAGTAAACTCACCCCAGTGTCGGTCCAGCGGCCGTCCATCCTGGTGTTCCACTCGCCCTGGGCTGTATAGTACGGTTTCTTGTCCTGTCCGGCGAATATCTCGCAGGTGACGCGGTGTTTCTTCCCCCCGTAGAACGGCTTGGTGAGGAACTCCACGTTGGCCTTGTGGCCCGTCTGTACGCACTCTATTACCACGGAGCCGCCCAGCTCGATCCACGGGACCGTTAGTATCGATCTGGAATGATAGGTAATTAATTAGTTGGATTGGATTAATCATGTAGCTGAAAACCAACGAGATTTTTTATCTTTAACGAGACCTAATAGCTTTGAACATGTATAAATGCGATAATTTATATATTCGTGAACTTAAAAATTTAATTAAGATCAAAATTAAGGCTTTATTTCAATTTAAAAAAAAAAACGGCCACAAATTATACAACAAAAAAACAAAATATTTTATGTAATAATGTTTTTTATGTTTATTTCGCTACCAATGTTTTTGACACTGCGATCTTTATTGTAAGCTTGTGTGCCGAATAAATCTTCGGCTATATTTACATAAAAGTCATTTTCATCTTTCCAGTTTCATTTTCTGAATATGCCAGCACAACTATAATTTTCCTAATTATCCTATTAATTAACCAGTACCAACCTGCCATAACCATTGGGGAAGGTGAGCGTGTACTCCTCGCCAGTATCGAGCAGCGTGACAGTTCCCTTGCCGATGTTGTGCACGCCGATGGAGAGGCCGAGGAACTTGCTCTTGGTCCACACCCACGCCTCGAACTGTATGCGCTTGTTCACGTGCTCCGCGTAGAACGCCGAGATGGGCGGGTGGTGGGACACTTGCTCCGCCACGAACGAGAGCTGGTCTGGCGTACACCACGGTACGGGACCGTCGCCTACTTCTTGCTGTTGAGGAAATGACGAAGTTTAGAAGACTATTACATCACTTTCATGAAGAAGTGTCGTATAAAAGTAAAGATGAAAATAAATTACAAATTCATATATTTTTTTAAAGAAGTACTAATTATTGCTGACTTTGTAATATATTGTAGTCCTATCCTACCATAAACCCAATGGTTTAATCTCTATGCTCCAGGATCAACAGCGGCACGCACAATATTGGCGCCAACTATTAAAGCTCGAAGAATCGAAGAGAACCTAATTTGTCATGATGCCGCAAAGAAGTTACTAAGTTTCTCCACTTAGTTTATTCATTGGTTTTTATTCGCACTCACCAACTTTGATAAACAATTTTAATCCAAACTGTTTTCCATTACTAATAAAACCTCAAGATCTGTATCCTAGCCTAGCTAAGTTTAGAGCCCCCTATTAAAATACCTTGGGGTAACATGTTTGTAATAAACATTTCTATTGCCAAGATAAAGGAAATGACTTCTGATTACATAATCCTTCACCACACCAACTTTACTCTCACCTTTTCATTACTCGCGTTGTTGTCCTGCATGCCGTCGAGGTCCCAGTGGCAGCGGAACACCTCGCCCAGTATCGGGTTATACGGCTTCTTGGCCACCTGCGACTTGCGGCCCGCGTGGTACGAGCTTAAGTACCATCGCACCACTTGCACCATGCGGTCGCGGGGCGTAGGCATGTCCACTATCCTGCGATACGAGAACAGATTCAAATCTAGTGCGCTCTCACCCAGCCCCGAGGTTTAGGCGCGCGGTCGCGTGTTCAAAAGTCTCCTTTGACTTTTCGAAGTTGTGTACATATTCACTTGCTTTAGCGGTGAAAGAAAACATCATGATGAAACCTGCGGACTAGGAACTTAGGAATTTCACCACACACATTTCACATCTAAGTGTGGTCCGTAAAATCACTCTAGTCCAAGGTAGTGGAATAAAGCCAAAACCCTCATGATGTTTGAGGAAGCCTCGTGCTAAGCAATGGGATGGCTAAATTTCCGTTGTGTTATGGGCTAATGATGATGAATGTTATTCAGACATTTTGATTCTTTTAGGAATAATCGTTTACGTAACGCAATTCTAGTCTTAATTCTTAGCGTGGAAACAGCGTTGTATGATTACGTTTGGTGTCCCTTTTCCTTGTAATTTATAAGGAATTATAGTAATAATTATAATTTAAAATGCGTAGGCTTCCACGCCTTTCCTGCAAATTGGTTTCGAGTAATAGCATAATTACGGAGAAAATTGTGGCAGAAGCATTATTCTCATCTCGGCCTATAATGATTATGGTTAAAAACGTGTCTTACTTGACGAATTGGTCGGGGTGCGCGAAAGAGTCCGCGTACATTTCTAGAAGCGATCGCCTCTCTAGTATAAATGTTGGGAGCACAACCTGCAAGGAGAAAATAAACCTTACTGTATTCATTATCTAAACAAGTTTATTTGTATTGTATTTTTTATTTTAAAGTGCTGCACAATTTAACATAAGTCTGATATACTGTATAATGCTGCCAAAGAGCATCGACTGGTTCCAAGCTATTATGACTACACTAATCATTGGACACCGTAATAATAACCGCGTCTCATATTGAACTATATTGGCACTTACCTTGGTAAGATCCATTCCAATTTTGACCTGTGACAGCAGATGTGTGACCACCGAGCCGTGGTTCTCCATCGAGCCGAGGTCGCTGTCAGACTCATCTTCGTACAGGGCTGGAATTATTAAGTAATAGTATATATAGTAAATTAATATTTAAGTAGATTGGGGGCCATCCGCCGCTTGTAAGAGGCAAATTATATAATTGTTTATCGGCATTTTCAGGCGTGCTACGGGAGTGATGCGCCCAAATTGAAGATGTGCGGCAGAGCGCAAGAGGCTATCAAAAGGTTAAACCGTACAAGAAGCAAATCCATGTTCAGTACCACTTTTACCACAACCAAAAGTTTGTGTCACATATCTTAGCATAATACATTTTTAGTCCGCCATCGACCGTAGACGCAGAGCTGTAAGAAGCATACGCAAATTGCGTTAGTTTCTGCGTCTTCCTTCGGGCTCGTCGCGGACATTTTTCCAATTTCCGTTGTATTAAAACTACGTCTGTATAAAAGTCTATTTGCCTATATAATTTGAGAAATTATAGCACATTCATATTTTGGAATTTAGCTCTATTTCTTTTTTAACACAGCATTGCATTTACATGCGTCAGTGCCATTAGAAAGAACAAAAAAATATGCATACCAATAAAGTATAGACCAGACCATACACAGATCGTAACAGTACGTCGGTCGATTCCTTTTGTTACATGAAACAGTTGAGTGCGTCGTGCGTAAAACCGTTCCAGTGAGACATTATATCAGTTTCACCGCGTTTTTTTTACATTCCCGGCACGTAAGCACGAATATCCTCCGATGACGAACCTCGTGAGTCACGGCTGTTGCGTGTGGAACACGTCATGCGGGAGCGCAGTGAGACACTTTGAGACGAGACGCTGTTAGGGATTGTGTCGAGAAGTTTAACGAAATATTCATAGTAACCAAATGCAGAGAATTTGCGCTTGACAGTGACGTGTACGGCTCGATATAGATAGGTAGCTTTGTAACTAAAGTAATTTAAATGTGAAAAGAAATTCTTGTAGAGTTCTATGCAAGAATTTCTTTACTTATGCACGTTTACATGCGTGTGGTTAGTTGAATAAAGTCAACCTTTTCAACAATAGAGCAACGACTGAGCTTGTATATTATGTAGCTCATAATTTATCTAATTTAAATATTTCACTATAAATTAAAAGTTAAATGAAAGAATGATGACCACGCTTGTCAGTTATCATCAGACCTCATTCAACATTCACAGTATTATATTTTAGTCTATCCGCATATAAGGATTGAGATAGATTATTATCATTAATTTCTATCGTAAATGGATAACACTATATTTATCACCACCCGCTGTGTTTATTGCATTACTTTCCATTTAAGCTTGTTAAGATTGTTATACAAGACAAAACATGTGACTTTAGTAGTGTCTTTGCTAAAACCCATTGGCTTGAGAATAAACGCGAAGAAACTTAATTATTTTCTACTTACTTTCGTTATTAAATGCTGTAGGGTTTTTAGCATGTATGTATATTAGTCGATATACATTTTGTTAGTGTATTAACATACATATATGACGGAGCAGATTTGGCTTATAAGCTTATCGTGGGCCCCAAATTAATACGACCACAGCGTTCGCATGGATTATATTTAAACCTGTTTTATTCGAGTTACAATATTGCTGTTCGAAAATAGTAATTTATGTATAACAGTATGAATATTTTAATTGAAAAAGATTAATTATTTTTATTGAATAGATATATTCTTGTTAACATATTCCTAATGTGTACTTTTTATACATTACGAACGTTCTTTAAGTATGTTCCAAGTGACTCATGTTTCACCACATAACTACAATTTAACACACAAAAACAATAAAAAATATCAGACCTAAATGTTTGTAACATTAATTAATGAAAATTTTTAATATTTTTTCGGTGTTTCTAAGCGAAATCATTGGGACTCAATGTAAAAATTCTCTAGAAAAAAAATGTTAATGTGAAGTCTACAAATGGGTCTTACATCATTAACATAAAATAGACTAATTGTTAATAACAAAGTCAATAAGAGGGTTAAGGCTTTAGTCCGGCATGCTAGCCTAGATCGAATTAACGGGGTTACAGTAATAATTCTTTTGCAATCAAAAGGATGGCTTGCTTTTTCTTATTATTGCTTATTAGAAAACAAACAAAAGCACCACGTCATTTTATGCATTCGTGTGTCTTGTAGTCACGTTTTTGTCTATGGGAATATTGTTACGTGCTCGATGTCACGTAGCGTGTGTTTATATTCAAATGCAAACGTATTATGAGAAAATACATTTGTCTATCACGTAGGTGCATGCCTACGACAGGTCAAACTATAAGCTAACCTAATAAGCTATACTAATAATAACGTAAACATTCTAGTATTTGTGATGGATTAAATCCAAAAAAATATGATGTGGGGGCCCGCAAATTTGGTGACCTATTTTTTACCTTAGGCAAAGCTCAGAGTAAGTAGTTGTTGGGCGGTATAAGGGAGTTTGCACGCGGGTGAAGAAAAGGCTAGTGGCGGGCCTGCCTTCCTCGGGATACCGAACTGGGGAGCTTAACATACTTTCCTCTCGTAAAAAAGTAGTGGAACCTGTATGTGCTGATGTTTGATGACGTATTAATGATATAACTCACCATCATAGTCTATCTCTCCGTCCCTGGTGCGCGGCAGGTCGACGGCGGCGGGCTGCGTCGAGTCCTGCTCGGCCGCGCCCTCCGCCGGACAGTTCCGACTGGCGCTGGAACAATACACACACATTGATAGAACACGTCTTGGATGTAATGCAAATGGATACGTGTGAATATTAGACTTGAAACGTATAGTTTTAAGGATATCGCATGCCGGACTAAGGCCTTATTTAAGTGACTAAAACCTTTTAGATGTAGAAAAAGTCCGTGTCTAGCAGTGGCGTGTATGTAGACTGATGATGTTTGATGATGATATAGAAAGATTTTCAGTCGATTTTAACATCCTAGTTTTTAAAACTTTTCAGCGTTTATAATTACATGTCGAATTGAGATATTGTATAATATTATCTATATCCTCAGAAGGGCCTAAAGTTATTGGAACATCAGAAATACAAAATAAATTGGAAATATATATTTCATAATAATAAGGAGTTGAAAGTTACAGTCGTTAACCTAATGAGAGAAATCTGCGAAAACCTCTTTTCTCATCTTAATACAGAAATGCATCTTAATTATAATTAGTCTCCATGTGAACTTTAACACCTTACCTGAAATAATCTTATGATTATTGTTGGTGCCGAGAATAATCTCGGTAATTTATTCGAAAATACTGCGCATTTTATTTCTTTTTGTGGGTCAAGTGAATCACAATCGAGTCTGGTTTTCAAAATCATTAAAAACCGGTTCGATAAGAACGTTGGTTTAATTCAAATCGAACGTGCAGAAAAACTTCATATCGAATTAATTATTTTTCCCGTTCCGTATGACTGAGACAAAGCCATGAAGTGACTGGACTGGTGACTGGTTTGGCCCAAATATTTTGTCAACTCTCAGGTTTGGATTACTATAGGGCCTCAGCAGTTAGCGATATTATTCTGAATTATTCAACGTAACATACAAAGAGAGCCGTAGTTATGGCTTTGTTATTATCTTGTCTTGAAAGCAACACTAGCTTTGACCTTTCTACTCTAGTGATGACTGTTTTCCGAACAGGGTGATAGACTGAATTTAAAAAATAACTGAATCGAAGTGATTTGTTTCGTATTTTATTTATTTATTAAATCTCAATAAATAATTAGTAACTTGACAATTGTACTCCTAAAAGCAAACAGGATTTCGTATGATATAGCTGTACTTGTTTCCAATCGAGCTAGAAACACCACCTCAGAAATAGACTTCGTGCAAATTTACGAAATGTAATAACCTCTACACTAATTTCACAGTAGGTATAATTAAACGTGCAAATCACGTTCGGTTAGTTCGCGGTAATTCTCAATCGCAACAGTTCGCTAAAACACGGCGCTAGCGTGAATCACACGGTGGCCTAGATGTTACGAAAATTCCCTAATTCCGTGTATTGACGTGTCACGAGTTCAGTATTGATTTGTGTGCAATCGACCTTCGGTTGGGAAATGGTATTAGTTCGAATCCCATAGTAACATGGGATGTGTGCTGCGCGAATTTTACTTGACAATTACAATAGTTCAACACAACGTTGGAAAGCATAAGTATTATAATCTCTTGTTTGTTGTGCAGCGTTTTTAGCGACTGATTGACAAGAGAAAATAGCTTTTTGGTTTCGCTGTCAGAAAATTCTAGGTGACAGCATAGAATCTTAAATATTGCCCCGGTACTCATTTAACTAAAAATTAACAACAAAACTAATTGTTCTAAAACTCCTATAGAACTGTATTATACGCACCACGGATATCTGTGATTACGGCAAGATTAAGCCTCTAATGAAGTTCATCTAACCGACATACATTGATGTCACGTGTGGTTAGGTGGCCAAGGAAAACCAATTAACCCTAATTATAAGGAACCCTATAAAGATTGTCCAAATAGAGCAAGGTCACTTCCAATGGCAATAGGCTGTATTACAATAAGAATTTTAGGTTTATAGGTCACAAGAGAAAAAGGTAAACATACGAATATGGATGTGATAATAGCAAATAAGACAGTTGAACGGGGCAGTTTATTAGCTATCAGCTTGGTAAATTTGATACCGAGGGTTCGATCCTCGCTCCGAGTCAGATGTTTGTGCAATCCGCAAATTTGAAAATATTAGTTTCGGTTCTCGGTATTTGTGAGATCTAAAACTCTCGTAGTTTCTGATACCGATACAAGACTTTATTTTAGGGTGGGGAAGGAAATATCTGTAAGAAATTAGTTCATTTTAAAATATAAAATAGGAACAAGAATTTTTATTAATTCGCACAAGCTTCAAAGAAAGACAACACACAAATATTTATGGATAACATAAATATTTTCCTTTGTATCATCATAGAATCTACGAAGAGGTTTTAATCAGTTGGTATGAGATCAAGGAGCTAATATAAAAGTTTTCGTACAAATATTTAGGCGACAACAGTCGGGCGCAGGCGGGACGAAATCTTGTTACTTCTTCAGTAAATATGTGCCCGAGAATGGCCTAACTAAATTACTTTTGTGGGCTAAGGCTGAATACATTGGGTACATAATGTGCGCATTTGGCGAAGGTTGCGGCGTGTCATAGTGTGTATTAGTGTACACAAGGCCTTGCCCTCGAACTTTTCGCTCGATCGCCCTACATCACCCTAATGTGATTTAAATTGAGTTAAATGTCAACCACAGAGCTTTGTTTTAATATTTGTTTAACACCTATAGAAATAATTGTTTTAGCACAGATTTATAACAGGGATAGTTCTGTATATAATCTCGGTCAAAATGAGTCATAATTACAATAGTGCAATGAAATATATTAGAAGTTAATAAGCAGTGATGGCCTTGAGGTTTGGCCGCAAGGTCGAGAATCTCGACGGTCGCGGGTTCGAACCCCAGGCACACACCTATGACTTTTCGAAGTTATGTGTGTATTCACATTGAATTATCACTTGCTTTAACGGTGAAGGAAAACATCGTGATAAAACCTGCACACCTAAGAGTTCTTAGAAATTTCTTAGGTGTGTAGTCCGCCAACCCGCACTAGGCCAGCGTGGAGGTCTATGGCCTAAACCCTCTCAATGGTAGAGGAGACCCGTGCTCAGCAGTGGGCGTATATGGGTTGATGAAGAAGAATATATTAGAAAAGAAACAGTTTCTAATTTAGCCTTTCTAATATTGTAGGGAAATAGAATATGTGACAAAAGAATGGCTTTCTGTTTCAGTCTTTCTAATATTGTAATTTTTTGACTCCATTAAAATTACTGACTGACTGAGCTATCAACGCTTAGTACACTTAACACACACGCAAGTGTTTTAAAACGTAAATATACGCTAAGAAAGGAATATCCAAAATTCACCATATTGGGGAATTTAATGAAAACTCAAAGAAAAAATCTATACTATTAACCACGTTATCTCAAATTTAATGCAAACGGAGCCGCGGGTAAAAGACATTTTCTTGTAATTAGAGGTCTATATATTCCATTTACCTTGTGTTGTTTTCTGGACTCATTGGAGGGAAGCCGTAAACCACTTATCTCAGAAGGCCATCCGAGCAGTTTATTATTATTGCCAACACTCAGGGTTGGAATATTTAGAAAATTAAACACCTCATTACCTTAGTGGTAATTTTCATGGGCTTCAGTGTTACGACTACATTTCCAGCATTTGACTTATTACAATTTCTGTTTACTTTCGAGTTGCTATTACTAAGAATCTAAAAAGATTGTTTGTTTGTATGAGCGCATAAAAGAACACACAGGTTTATTTTGAAAACATCATAATTTCCTTGCCCTGTTTTAAATTAAATTTAGGGTCGGCGCAGTATGTTCCGTCCTTCCAAACATCCCTATCAGACGTCATATCTTCATTCACCCGTTTTTCTTTTATATCTTCAGTCACACACTCCATCCATATTCTTTGGCCTTCCTCTGCATGTCCATCCTTCAGCTTTCATATTTCGATTACTACGTTATGCGCAAAAATCCTATAAAACTTTTGTCGAGGCATGAAATTCTTTAAAATTACTTTGTATACAGTAAAATTAACATTTTAATAATTTGGAATTTATTAATGATATGTTTTGTGACCTAGAAACGTTACTTAATAAATATTTTACTTTTCATTTTATGCTTGCTATTTTGAGCTTGAATTCATTGCGCTCGAGAATTGAGGTTTTATTTAAATGTTGCTAATTAACTAAATTAACTGACAGTATTAATTAAAGATATGAGTTTGCTAGATTCTCATTTTTGTAAATAGCCGGTAATACAAAGGTAGACAACATTTCATGTTGAAACTGTTCAACAATCTATTGTTTGATAATAAACTATTCATGACTCTTTAAATATGCTGGAGCGTTTTATTCAAACTGCTTTCAGTAAATCGACAAGCGGATAGATATATCTAACAAAATACGATACAGAGCTGTCGAATGTGCAATAATAGATGCAAAACAATATTACAGATGGATATCATTCTATGTATTGGCATGTATAATTAGAAAAAATATTATTTAAAAAACGCAAAGATTTTATCTCTTCCCCGACTCTTCATTCACCTCCCCTTCCACATATTATTTAAATATGTCTTATTATGTATCATATGGTCCTAAATATCTATTAGTAGTTGGTTTGCCCTCTATCAGGTGCATGATTCGAAACTATCTCGCGCTCTCGTAAACTTGACTATACGTCCTGCACAAATATGAGATTGTATAAATAGAAACAGTTTAATAAACACGTTATCATGAGGTCAACATTGATTACATTGTTAGGTAACTAACATTTGCTTAGTTTAGAATCATTCAACTTATCATCAGCAGCCCATATACGACCCACTGCTGGGCACGGAACTCCTCCAAATGAGATGGTTTAGGCCTTAGTCCATCTAGCCTCGTGCGGGTTGGCGGACTACACACGTAAGTAATTCATTAGTTGTGCATGTTTTTTTCACAATTTTATCCTTTACTGTTAAAGTAATCGATATATAACTTATTGTGAATACACAGTCGTTCAACTAGTTGGAACGAATTAAGATCCTTCGTTTCCATAACATCATTTCATCATCAAGACTTTCCATAAATATTTTTCCAATTGTAGGTACTAGGTATCTAGCTGTCGTTTTTTGTTTGTTTGTCGTGAACTGTGAATACAAAACGGCGCATAATTACATAGGGGCACTATTAAGGAGTTTATATTAGGAACACTTTAAAAGTAACATGAATTCAGCCACCAATATGATACCGAATAAAAATTATAACGTACTGCTGTTTTTGTATCCGTTGTTCTCTCACTATGTATCACAATCATCATCAGCTCATACACGTCCCACTGCTGGGCACGGGCCTCCTCTACTACTATCACGATGTTTTTCTTCACCGTTAAAGCACCATAACTTCGAATACACACATAACTCCGAAAAGTCAGAAGTGTGTGCCTAGGGTTCGAACCGACCGCCGAGATTTTCGACATTGCGCCTATATCTCCATACCATCACAATAAGGCCTGGCATTGACCGAACGATTGCCCGCCGACTTATTTTATTAAAATATTTAAAGATAATACAGTTGTAACAAAGCCTAAAGTGCTCAACCACGAATATTACCCTGAATGCAATACATTTTATATACAAGTCTCATAATCAGAACAAATACGGCTTCCCACCAACGTACGATAGATAAGCGTTTATGCATTATTAATCCCGTTGTAAACACTAGTTATGGCAACGTAATATTGTAGTGGTATATACGGATATTTTAATGGTGGCGTGAGAACCAGCCACATGGCACTTGAGGGTCAATGTCAGGGTTGGCTTGTCGTTATCATATCGATCAGCCCATGACCGTGGCCACCAAGATTGACATGAGGAGAATGTTGGGTGAAAGATTTATTTTTTTTGCAATTTGAGATTTATTTATAAACTCCTTGGTGACTGATGTGACTTTCATGAAAAAAAACTAGACACGAGAATGTTGGGTAATTTTTTTTGCATTTTGAAATTTATAAACTCCTTGGTGATTGATGTGACTTCCAATAAAAAAAATAATAAAAACTACACTGCCAGAATTACTCAAGCCGCGTTGACATCTTTATTTGGATTTCTATGACATCAAATCAGGAAATACAAATTCATTTTAATTTACCACATTTATTTTTGGCGTCACATTAATTTTACGACTCAAATTGTGATAGTAGTTTGGTTGAATTAATTTTAATTTTAAATGTCGCATATTTTTTATTTACTCGGCAAGTGACAAAAGCGTTCCTGATTGTAAACGCTGTCGTCCAAATGGAGCATCAAATAACTGAACTGATTATTTTAGATTTTGATAGACAGATAGGAATTTCGAAACTGTTATTAACAATTTTTTTTAGCTTATATACTACCAACGCATAGGCATACACATAAAGGATTAGACTGCCCAACTTGGGGGCCGAAAAGAGATCTTTACATCGTACGACACAAACTAGCAACGCAAGACTGCGAGGGATAAAGGAAAATTTGATTGACGTAATCTGATAAATTGAATCGCAAAACAACTTATTGTCACTGCTCCAAAAGTTTAACAATGGACAAGCGTTGACAATTGCAACACTTCGTTTGCGTTCGTGATAGTTCCGTGCAATGCTGGTCAGACATTGAACGGTGGTTGACAAAAAAAATACATTGTCTAGGTTTTGCACAAGGATCTTACTTGAAAGTAATAGATTTGTGCAATGCATTTTTTACGTACCAATAATACAAATTGTCATGTTTTCGGTTGTAGATAAAATTATCTAGTGGAGTTAAAGTTGGTCTTACAAACAATACCGTGTCTGACGTTTTAGCTTATAATAACACTATTCCATAATCATAAGCCCATATACGTTCCACTGCTGGGGACGGGTCTCCTTTACCATTGGACTTTAGGGCTTCTTACGGTTTAGGAGTCCACCACGCTAGCAGAGTGCGAGTATATTATAACTATAATATATTACTCTATTAATTGTTATATAAGTGCTTCTCTTAAAGTTCATGTCATCATAACGTTAAACGCAACAGAGTAAACCGAAACGGACAAATAGAACATCATAACGTGCAATAACATGAAAGAAAAAATATGTTTGTTCTAGAAGGGTCTATTTTTTGAATACCCATTACTCCCATAACTAGACACTGGGTATAAAAACATCCGGGTACGTTTTTTCCATTCGCTCACGTCCCGGTTTGTGTATTATGTAAGACCGAATGATGTTTACAAAAGTTTGGGGGATTATTTTCACATGCCGTGCAAACAGGGGAGGAACGAAGGCTGTTTGCCGAGGATTTGAAATGAACAGCGCAAACAGGGAAGAAATTACTTCACATTCTTATAAAAAGGTCTGATATCTTGAATCGCAATGCGGGAAAAGGCGAGAAATTTTAATGCTTTTAACAGTCATGGTGGCGTAATAAGTGTGATTTGATAGTAAAAAGTTTGGTTTAGTTATAGATAAGAATGGGGTAATTTGAACGGGATTAAAATTATTTTAATTTTATGGTTTGGATCTTACTTATTTTATACTAAACTATCAGGAACTTATCTATTTGTCTTTGCTAATACACTAAAAAGCATTCAGATAAGTTGTATTTGCGACTACCATCAGTAAATGATTCTATTACATTCGAGATGTGCGTATTACAAGAGAGACAGAGGCCTATTAAATATAATGACCTAATGGTTTTGTTTACAGTTCTGCGGTGCCATCATTACAATTAACAAACAGGTTATTGTGACATTAAGGCGACCCACCGTATGATATGAAACTCATTATTTTGGAACCTGTTTAGTTAAAAATTTATCGCAGAAAATTACTTTTGTTAGATCTTTGAGTAAGTAATTAGAAATCAAAAGCACGGGTTTTGTGGCAATTATAAAAGTATCACAACAACGATGATGAAGATCGAAACGATTGATCGCTTCAAAAATGTTGCCCATACACGAAACGACTGATCGTAACGATTTATCATTTATTTGTTTGAAGCTGTAAATTTATCGCTTCGATATCGATTGCATGGGTTTTTGTTGTAATTTGCGACATTGTCTTCGATTAAGTAAATCGTTAACGATCACGACACACACCATCGATTCGTCGTTGCGATCGGTTTGATGCGACGGATCGTACAGACTGATCGTACCGTGTATGGCGCCCATAAGACTTACGAACGCAGTAAACCCCTAGTTAATGACCGTACTGCCAGCAGAGCTATCTACCAGTGCAACAGTAATGGACACATTGTTCTGACGGCGAGTGTTGCGGAACTCCGTTACGGCGGTCGCACGGAGCCGCTCTGTTGCGTTTCGGGTTACGCCGAGATCCAGTTTACACGTTGTAGTGCTGTTGTATCTGCGTGTATTAATGATCGTTTTGGCTTTAAAGAGGTAGATAAATGTATTTTTAATAATAGTGATAGTATCTATGGTCAAACATACATACTAAAGTCTGTATCTTCGAAGCATAGAACTATTTCTAAATCCTCATTGCCTCATTTAGGAATCCCTAAAGCCGTTATTTGGGTACAAATGCAGACTCCGTGATGTTAGTTTTTTAAATTGATAATATACTGCCCGAACCCGAAAATCTTGGATCTTTGGTAACAGCACACGTTTGAGTCGCGTATCTACAAAACTGTCGATTCCGATAGCACAATTCTACAATGTTAAAAATAAAAACAAAAATATGTATAATATTAATTAAGCAAATATGAAATTTGTTTCAAAGCTGTTTTGAAATATGTCCGGGAAACGTAACAGGCTCGCTCTAACTACGTGGGAGTTTAAACAAGCTAGCAAAACAAGTAATTTTGGTGCCAGTTATAATTTAGATACTGTAAAGGTATTCGCTAATTTTACTTTGAGTATTCACGCGTTTAAATCGCCAATAATCTCGCTTTCTATTACTGGAGATTAAAAAAAAACTGTTGAAGGAAATTAATTGCAGAAATAGAACTCCGTATACATTATCAGGCACATAAGTGTAAGCATATATGTGAGTATATTACAAAACTGAGAAATAAAACAAATTAATATTACTCTCAAGACAATACTAATACAGTGGGACAAGCTCATGTTTCATACGGTTGGGCGGAGGCGAGTGCTCAGCCGTGAAGTCATCCAGTCACGGTCCATACGACCACTCAATCGACATTTACAAGTATAGAAAGTTTATTATTGTAAACATAAGCCTGAATGATTCAATTGAAAGTGGATAAAATAAATACACCTAACTGTCACATGCGTTCTGACGCCACAATACAAGTCCTGTGTTGTAGGTATCAGATCCTACGAGAAAAAATTTCGGTCTCACAAATACCCAGAACTGAAGCGAAATTTTGGAGATCACACAAACATTTGTCTCCTTGCGGTGATCGAACTCGCGGCCTCGTGTTTCTCTAGCTGGTGTCTAGTCGACTACGCCACGGGGCTGTCGATAGTTACGATTAGTGACATAGTAAACGGAGATATTTTTAGTACGAGGGCTGTTGAACCATTCAGACCATGAAAACCACAAATCTTTGTGTATTTTTTGGTTCTTTTTTTCTAAGATCCTGTGAGCAATCCTCGATTGTAAAGATAGAATTAGGGATTTTTCTAGTATGAAACTTGGTAAATACATTAATTCTAATTTCTTCTATTTCTAATTCCTGCCTATATTCTAGCATCATTACTAAGCCAGAACCGAGACGAGCACAATTAACCACAAAGAAAACTTTTCAAACTCCCCAGTCCCCACTAAGTATACAATGGAAAGATTTCGAAATGTGGGGACAAAAGGACATTAGATACGGCCGAGACTTTAGCGTGACGTCACTACTTATTGATAACACTGCTTACGTAAAAGGAATATGGACAAAAGCTACGCAATATTATAAATACCGCATTCATTTTTCAAAGTTACGTAGTTGGGTATCATTTACTTTTAGAGTGAAGGATAATAGTTATACCTAGAGTCTAGACCATTTGCGTCTTAATTCATGGGTCAGGTCAAACAGATCTTGGCTAAAATACCAGCCTCTTTTTGCGCTTTGGTGGACTTGGTGTATAATATAAATATTCATACATATAAAATGTTAAAGTATAGCGTGCAAAGTATTGTTCTTGATATTTTCTATTCACTCTTAGTTTACATCAAGGGTTTTATCATCAAAAATTTGTATACATGGTGTAAGCACTAACAAATTAGGAAAAATCGTCCCAAGAGGCGCGACAATTACACACCTAAACTTGATAATGAAAGTTAGTAAATTCGGCGTTAAATTAAGTGGTTTTAGCAGTATAAAACCCCAGAGGGTATGCTGTTAACAGCGAAATAAATCACAAAAGCGACCGTATTATAATATTATTTGTACATTCTCATTATGCTTGGAACACTGCCCAAGGCGCTGTGAAAAACAGAACAATACGTGTGGGCACACTGTGTGGGCGTACTGTTAACTTCAAAAGACGTAATACTTTTGTGGGCGATACGTTGATGTTACTAAATATTTCGATAATATTGTTAATAAGTTATCTTTTGATCTTGTTGGATCAATACAGCTGTTTGCTTGAGCTTTCATATATTTAGTTGCAAAGTCATTTTATATTATGTATCGATAGTAATTTGCTTAAAACTTTGCTGGTACTTTCTGACTTTACTTATTGTCACAAGTTCGGGAGGCAACCTTAAAACTGGTATTTTATACTATAATAATTTATTTTAAAATTAATTTGCCACCTTTGCCGTGCCAGGGTACTCTTAATACAATCACATCGGGACGTGGCTCAATTTTATGAACAATTTTTCACCGTCGAACAAAATCGTTCTTGTTAAGTTTCCGGTTTTAGAAATAGAGTAAGTAAGGGGCTCAAGTAGAGCGGTAAAATGTATTGTTGCTTGTTTTAATAACTGCATATTGTAACTCCAATACGCTAGAAGCCTACAGCCGTGATATATTTCAAATTTGTATTTTCATTCCTATATTTGTTTCGCTATATATTTCCACATTTCTTAAGCACACAAGAAGTGAGCGATAGTCAATTACTTTTCCAGGCTCCTTACTAAGAATTTCTTAAGAAAAAAAATCCCAATTACACACCATCTTTTTATCCTACGCGCCACTTACCGCCGCAGGCTTACTCACAAAAAGCAGATGTTAATTTCAATAAAATCCAAATTACTTACAAGGAATATAAAATTGTGAAGCCCACGCAGAAATATTCACCTTCGGCATAAATATCAGCTTTCACAAAGAAATGTTAAAGGTGTTTCGGCGAGGGCTCTTATACCGAGAAGTGACGTTAAATTATGGAACTGGAGGTATAAAGTGCGGCCAGGTTGCGTGGCTGAGGGCCCTCCGATGTACGTGATCCAAGTGTTGTTCAAAACCACTTTATAAAGCTTATGGTAATTCTTTATACATAAATTAAGGGTAAGGGCATCGAGTGGCGAATGATGGGAACGCTCGGCTGTAGATGTTCTGTTTAGACGGCATCCTGCTTACCATTGGGTACGTTATTGTCATTTTTTGTGACAGTAGGAAAGAATAGTTTATCATTCACGAAGGAGTTGCCAGTGATTTCTACACAGGAGTTACGTTCTAATCGAAACAACTAATACTTTGTTTAAAGTAAAAAAGTCTAGTTGTTTTAAATTATCTATTTTTAATTAAACTATTAGCATTTTTTGATGATCGAATATCAATTGACTACTTATTTGACCAACGGGGCAGTATGATGCAGAAAATTGATGTAGCCTATAATTTTCAAATCATTTCTTAAACCTACTAATACTTTTTCTGGTGATCGACAACTTTTAGGACCAATTTAGCAGTTACTTATAATCGGTAGAAATAATATTGGCGTAACCTTCTGTAATTTTCCAATCATTCTACGTACTACTGTTTACCAAATTTCTTTTGAAAATATTGAGCTGGTGTTGCTTGAAAGTATAACAAACATCAATCTATCTTCATAAACTTTCACATATATTTCATTAATGTTATTATGAACGTTGAAGTTACGTAATGAAAAAACTAGAAGTTCAGACTGGGATGAAATTACACAACACACCGAAAGCCCAAAGAATAGGCAGAGATATATTCCTGCCATCACGTTTTGAGAATTAGCAAGCATATTCATTGGCAGAGGAACCCGTGCGCGGCAGTGGTGCGTATATGAGCTGATGATATTAAGTATATTGTTTGACAAATAATTATTACTAACTCATTAATCTTCTTTTTGTAACAGTTTGTTTTGCAATGTATTAAAAAACGTATTGTTTCTTATTTCATGTCAATTAAAATTAGCTGTATGGTTCCCTACCTTCAGTTTGCTAGTGGGGCATCGTATTTCAACACGTCAATTTGGACTGAAGGCTAATTAGACTAGCGAGTAGCCTCTTCAGTCGGTAATACGGCTTCTTGTTATGAATACCACTGAAAGCTGAGTATGTGATACAACATTGTACGTATTTACAAATTTGTTTAAAGAAATAATGAATGTAATTAGGATTTACTATCAGCAGCTTTTGATAATTTTAATTGTGATTATTATGTGTAAATAAAGAGTGGAAAAGGGTTTAGCAGTAAGTAAAAATAAACAGAAACGAGGAAAAATAATGTCGTGATTATGAAACACGTGAGAAATCTCCGTAACGACTCTTACCAGATCAGTAAAGTCTTAAAAGGGTTCGTTTTGTAGTAAAATATTCTAGAGCATACAACAAATAAGGATATATTTTTTTGCATATTTTGTCATTTTTTAAACAGTAGCCATTATTAACTTAAAGACTAAAATTTCCCGAACAATGGATTGTTCATAAGTCACTAGAAATAGAGTTCCGCAGCTACAATCAGAAAAGGAAGCAGATGTAAGAACGAGTAGATAGTCATTTCCTCATTAAAGAGCGGCCTAATAAGAGGAACCAGAAGACATTATGATTACAAAGTGGACGTGTAATGACACGACAAAGTAATGACTTTAAGTGTTTTCATAAATGCTGATGTGGAAGAAGGGATACTCGTATCCGCTCTGTTGCCGGTCTTTTTATGCACGGTGTAAAACCAGCGATGATGGCCCGGGTAAATGTTCGTATTCCGGAATCAAACTGTGTACGGGGAATTTTTATGACGACCGAAAAAATAACTTCAAACTACATAAGAACATATCTTTGCTTACCCTTTTCACACGTTTTCGATTGGTTTTCAATGGTAGGGAGTATGGTTTTTATTGTCAGCAGTTATCTGTTCTATTTAACCATACGCCTGTATTCGGCAGGTATGCATAAGTTCCACGTAATAGGGGGCGAATCTATTGCCGTTTTTAGCTCACTATTGCAGACTCTATGCTACTACTAAAAAAACAAAAACACCGCCCAACATGTAAACTGAACCCGCGACCTCTAGATCGCAATGCGCATACTTAACCTATTAGACCTCGAATCAGTCTATATATCTATGTACGTAACGTCATTTACATATCAAGGAGATGCGGGCTTCCTCTGGTATTGCGAGTTAGACTTTAGTTTACCAGTGATGGACGCCAGTTGATACACTTTATATAAATAAATACACCCAACAGTCATATACATAGTCCTGACCCCACACTAAGATACGAGTCTTGTGTCGTGGGTATCAGAAACTACAAGAGACTTTTCGGTCTCACAAACACCCAGACCCGAAACAAATATTTACGCCTAACAAATCCCTAATCTATAGAGACTAGCCAGTATTTCAACAACTAGTAAAATCGTACATCTGAACATTATGTAAACGCCCTTGAGCTACTTACTGCCCCTGTGACTCAGCTTGTGTGTTTTCAGGTTGAATCGCCCGATAGTGTTATCACTTGGGGCTATAAAAGTGGTGAAGTCGTGATTTAAGTTGTTTTTTATTTCATTTCTAAAGAAGGGGTGATTTTAATCGGTGGTGGAGTGCGATAGACATATGTCGTAGGCTAGGTATTTAGTAGGTGCTGGCGAAAAAATATTATGTCTATAACATTTTCCCATATCAATTTTTTCATACTGTTAAACTCGAAATATATCATACTTATTAAGGACCTATGGCAGTTTAATATTTAAATTTTATTATGCACGAAAAATAAAAAAAATAAGCTAAGAAAACATTCATAAAATTCGTAGTTTTTTAAACTTTACAAGTAACAATTTACAAAAGTGTTCGGTTTATCAGTAGAAGTATGATACATAAACATATATTATCTATAACTTGTATATTAATATTCTTAAGTGATCTAAAAGCTCGTCGCGGCCGAGGTCTTTGCATCAAAGAAATTGCGCGACAAGCTTTTAAATCACTTACGAATATTTATATACTAGTTATAGATAATATATGTTTATGTATCATACTTCTACTGATAAACCGAACACTTTTGTAAATTGTTACTTGTAAAGTTTAAAAAACTACGAATTTTATGAATGTTTTCTTAGCTTATTTTTTTTATTTTTCGTGCATAATAAAAGCTTGATTTTAAAATATGTTTTTCACCGTTAATTTATTTTTAACTTTTTAGTTGGAAATATTTCTAAGTCTATCCATTTCGTAGTCATACCGAAATTCAACTCAATCGGTCATGGAAACTAGTGTTCCTATGGGCACCTTCCAACTTCTCATGACACCAGATCAACGATACCTTGTTATTATGTTGTCACTGAAAATACAAAGGCATACCAAATTTTAGCTTAATTGGTCCACAGGAATCGGAGTTCCTATGGGCATCTTCCACCTCTTCGTCAGATCAGCTCTATGAGACCTTGTTATTATATTGTCACCGAAATTACATAGGTATACCAAATTTCAGCTCAATCGGTCCAAAGGAATCGGAGTTCCTGTGGGCTTCTTCCAACTCCTCAATAGATTAGCTCTATGATATCATTTTTTGTATTGTTACCGAAATTATGAAGGGATACAAAATTTCAGCTCAATTGGACCATAGGAATCGGCGTTCTTATGGGCATCCTCCAACTCCTCAACAAATCAGCTCCATGATACCATATTTTTGTATTGTTACTGAAGTTACAAAGAGATACAAAATTTCAGCTCAATTCGACCATAGGAATCGGAGTTCCTATGGCCATCCTCCAACTCCTCATCAGATCAGCTCCATAATATCATATTTTTGTATTGTTACCGAAGCTACGAAGACATACCAAATTTCAGTTCAATTGGACCACAGAAATCGAAGTTCCTATGGGCATCTTCCAACTCTTCGTCAGATCAGCACCATGATACCATATCTGTGTATTGTTGTCAAAGTTACAAAGACATACCAAATTTCAGCTCAATCGGTCCACAAGAACCGATGTTTCTATGGTCATCTTCCAACCTCATCATCAGACCAGCTCCATGGTACCATATTATTGTATTGTCATCCAAGTTACGTAGATATACCAAGTTTCAGCACAATCGGTCTATTGGAAGTGGTTCAAATCTTCATTGCAAGATTTGTAAACATACAAACATACATACATACATACAAAAGTGAAGTTAAATAAAAGCTTGTAAAAAATATCTATATTCAATTTCATATGAACTTTCAACTGGATACAAAAATTAAAACAGTGTACTTTAAACCTTCACATGTATACAAAGTGAGGTCAAATTCAAAGTCAAAATAATCATTATTCAAATAGGCTATTACGATTTTGTATGGTCAGTTTCAATAAGCTTCCGTTACTGAGGTAGGCAGCTAATCAAATCTAAGGGAACCTAATTTGCCATGATCCGGGCACGAAGTTAATTTGAAAAAAGATTTAATACAAAAAGTTGTGCACTTCTCCAGCTAAGCGGGACTAAATCGTGAATATACAAGGGTGAAACAAACCGTGGTACTGGTAGCGACACCAGTAGGGCTACCATGACCTCTTATTGCGATTCAGTTTACGACCTAAACTGAACTGAATTGTTATTTTGTACCATGACGTCTATAATGCGACTCAGTATAGGTTCAACAGCTTTGTAACAATTCAGTTTAAGAATTGAATGATATTTGACTATTGTTCGTTCATTTTCGTACCATGACCCTCTGAGACGACCTAAACTGAATCGCTTAACTGTCAAAATTTATTACTTTTAGCGATCCATTTTAAGTTACTATTTTGTCAACAGAATTGAAAAGTTTTTATATCTTTGAGGACTTTTGTGACAATTTTTAACGTTTTATGGTAAATAAGTGATTGTTGTTGAAAAATTGTGATTGGGTGTTGATATTTTTACAATCAATTTTCATTTATACATGAATAATAACAAGGGTGCCTGAAGCTGCTGTAAAAATCGTTTTAGAATTTATGAAATGTGATAATGAATCCTGTATATCACGACGTAAAGAAAGGTGTAAACTTAGGGAACACTCGGATCCATTTGAAGAATTCGATGATACAGAGTTTAGCAAAAGATATCGACTTTCTTAACAATTGACTTCAAGTTTGTGTAAGGAGTTAAGACCTATGTTCAAAGAGCCGCTAAAATCTACCGATCTTTCTGTGGAGAAAAAGGTAAGAAACATTAAGAATTAAATATTTGTTAGATACTCCGTTGCCTACATGCTTGGATTTATCTCATACATGTATATTAAACAACTCAAAATTAACCTAAGATTTCAATATTAATACATTTTCATGTACATTATACTACTCACACACCTAAAATTGAGGATTGTAAGGGCTTGCCCACCATACTGTCTTATTACAGGTTGCTGGGATAATACATAACAAATGTAGTTTCTTTTCTTTTTTTTATTGATGTTAGTAATAATAATTTGATGAACCTTTATTAGAATTTTTACTAAAACAATAATTTGTTGCAGGTTTTATGAGAAATTCAACTTTCCTGTTTTGGAGTGCAAAGACTGTACAAATAGCTATAATAAAGCCCACTGAACATGAAAAACAATTCTATTGTAGGAAACATTATCACTCACTTAGTAAGACTAATCATCTCTTAAAAAACAATAATTGTAATAACAAAAACTTTGTTCTATCCATATGTATGTGTCATGTTTTTCTAGATATGTGATGCAGATATGCAAATGACCAGGATAGATGCCAGCTATAGAGGCGCTACACATGATTCATTGATATGGATTGTGCACCCTTTAAAATATATTAGGACAGTCTTTATGAATCTACTTGGTTACTTGGTGAGTTCTAATATTATTAATATTATGGTTGAAAAAAGTAAGACTCAATATTATAAAGTGTAAATAATTTGCTTAGAAAATTAAGCTAAAAAACAAAATTGTTAACTTGTGTGTTAAAATGTTTACTTATATAATATTCCTTTACATTTTACACAAAAAGACCACAATAAAGCATCTAATAAAATAAGTATGTGTAGTTTTGTATATATCTAACATTAGCTTAATTGGTGAAACCCAAAAGTTTATTTCACAAATTGCATTAAATTAATTACTGTGATGCTTTAAAAATTGTTGTTGTTTTGTTGCAGGAGATTCTGGATATCCATTAAGAAAATATGTCTTGACTCCAGTTATTAATGCAGACCCAGGGACACCAGAGAGCCACTATACAGCTCTTCATGTTTGGACAAGGAACATAATAGAAAGGACTATTCAAGGCTTTTCAAGGCACATTTTCATTGCCTTTTGGTGCATTACGAACCAAGAATGGCTCCATCTTAATAATAAATGCATATGTAATATTGCATATTTGTGTTAAGCTAATATGCCTACCATAAATTTGATTGATGAAGATGTCACTAGAGAAGAACAATTAGCTATTATTGTCATATACTGAGTCTGATAATTTGAATCACAACTACCTTAGGCAATACATTGCCATTGCATTTAGCTACAAGGAACAGCATCATACAATGTCTGGAGCATGCCAATTTAGTTTAAAATAATATCGTATTTACTGTATAATTCAATATATTTTTGTAAACCATCTTATATTTGTATTTTATGTTTTATAGTTGTTAATAAACTACATCTATCTTCGTGTACCTCTTTCTCGCATAATTTTATTTCTCTTAAAAAAAGTTTTAAACTGTTTAATTGTTCCACCCTCATGGGAATGCGCAACTAAGGCGCGACGGGCTTTTTCTGCCGTCATAGGTGGCTCCCGACTTGGTTGTCGTCGGCGTAAGGCCGTAAGTGTCCGCTGAATTTTGATGGGGGGATGGGGAAATTATAATACTACTTTACACCCTTAAATACACCACCCTTTCCAATCTTTCACAGCACCATAACCATTCATCAAATATTCTTCGCGAAAATTCCCTTGTTAGTGATATTTTGTTATAGCCCAAGAGTACCTATATCTTTGTGTTTATAAAGAAACTCCCATAAGTGCTTGAGTTAGCCATAAGTAACGCTATGCTGTGGAACTTTATTGAAAAAACAGCACTTGAAATACCGATGACGATACAAATATTTTTGTGAGTGAAATTGGTAAAAACTACATATAAGAACTCAATATATTAATTGATAATGATAAATATGTATGTTCAAAAAGTCAGTTACCCCATTGTTTAATACCATTTTAATTGAAATTTATTAAAAAACAAAAAATTGACACATCAAATCCACCGCCACATCAACCTCGACTTGAATTGAATATTGAATAACACATGTTCGAAACTTGAACCAAGTTTTAATGTTAAATTCTTTAAAAACTTTGTACCGATATAATTTATCTTACTACAATCAAAATAATTATAAACTCCTTTACACATCACTACAGCATGTTTTTTTACAAATGAAGTATTATAAATAAAAAATAGACGTAATAATTAGGATTCAAATAGTAATCATAAATACCGACAATTTGCAATGTAGAGTTTCAAAACGCACTCTACTTTGGTGGATGAAACAAACGATAAATGTATAGCGTTATCTCTTTCAATTAAAACGTTTCAGTTTTAAGTTTCGTTCATTCAAACGATTCAATTGCGACTTTGTTTAAAGTACGTCATGGTACGAATATAAGCGATTCAGTTTAAGAACCTAAACTGAACTGCTCTGCAATTGAATCGTTTGTTAAAAGGTCATGGTAGGCCTACAGTTGTAAGATCGATGTGCACTGCCGGTTTTAGGTCACAGTCTATCCGCCAGTTCTGGAATAATCGGTCGATGAACTGCGAATGCCGCGGAATGCTGCTTGTTTACGGGGTTAATGTAATCGACTTAGTTTTGTGCGCGAGGTGTGGCCTTTTTAGGTGATTTTTGGCGCATCGCTTGTTGACGAAAACGGGTAGATATAATAATATATTTAGGACAATCGAGTTTCAAGATAAATTCAAATGTAAAATGTATAAAATTCTATTACAGTTTTACTATCATAAAATGCTTGCTTATTTTGAATTGATTTCAAAAGAATGCTGAAAAGGAGGCCTTTCTACTATAAAAAGTTATGAAGACATTTCATACTGATCACTGGCTTGCACATAAAGTAATAATGACAGCATGCCATACGACGTTTTCACTTTATTCATATTTCTTATCTTTAATCAACCGTGACTAATTTAAAACAATGCAGTTTTTATTTAAAGTTATTCTACAATATATTCATAATTGCTTATGCAATCTATTTGCTTAAATCTGAGTTACCATAATTATTACAACTATGATAATCGTCCACTAGGGAAAGCTTGTTTTTTTGTAACATACAGTGAAATCATAAATTTGAATGATTTATTCTATCAAACCGGGCATTGTTCCCATTCCTTAATGTTCTTAGTAGCATCGTAGCTCAAAGGTATTGTTACAATACATGACGCTAAATCCTAGTAAGGACCGGTGAGGATTGCGTAGGGTCAACTCATTATTAATCTTTTCAAATATCCATTATAAGGACATGTATCTAAGGGTTGCCAATGAGGATTTCGAGGATATGTGGAAGGTAGTCCTACTGTATAGGACAAATTTTTAGTCCCATAAACATGAGAGGAGTTGTTCTAATTGCGAATAAATTAAATTTTGATCTCTCACCTTCCGCTGTCTCGTCTTAAAGACCATCGTCGTGACGTCAAAGCACGTATCATTTTGCACGTATTATAACACTATTATCACAATATTACAGTTCAGTGTACATAGTCTGTAAAGCACATAGTTTTTGCGAGTTTGTATCACATTACCGAGGCACTGTGTTGCGTGTAGAGTTGTTCCGCTATCCACTACGCGATGTATTAGGAAAAAAGGTCAGTATACAAGTGTGTAATTGTCCACCGGGGTGTTCATTTTATGGCAGCTCGGGTGACTGACGTCATAGAGAAACACATTCTGAAAAGAAGTAACTCTTCACAAGAACTGCTTTTAATTGAGCAAAACATTAGGGTAGTCAAACCAAAACGTTTTTGTATTTTTTGCAATTTGCGTATTATCATTAAAAACAGTGAGATAATTCTTTAAAAATTGCCCAATTCCATAAATCGAAGGTTTAAGGTTTTCTTTGCTCAGTATATTAAAATAAATTGTTAAGAAATATAAAAGCAAAATAATATAAAAATGAATTGTACATATTATTTAAAATGAATAATTTACTATCACCTTCTAAAACACTTGAGGCAGAGAGTTTTAAGCACCATAAAATGCGTAACCCGATGGACAATCGATAGTTTGAAAAGTAAGTGGGGATATTTTAATTAAAAAGCTGTGTAGTGTAGGAACACGCATACTGTGAGAGAGCTGATAACGATCGAATTAAAAGAAAAAAATACTGATTTCTGCATTAAGTAAAAATCTAAATAATCAATCCTCATCTCTACGTACGAAGAATTGATTGGTTTACATTTGGTAGATCAGTGAATAGATGACGGCAAAATTACTGTTAATTTTCGCCTTACCGTAAATATGATGTCTCGCTATATTTAATACATCATAAGACGAGAAAAACCAAAACTAGAACTAGACAAAACACCATTAATTTACGTCATACATATATCTTTATCAATAAACGGTTTAGAATTTAGACGTTTGAAATATTACGTATTGATTTAAAGCATCGCATTTTCTTTCAATTGGCGATTTTCAGCTCGAGTGGGGTTTAGAGTGCTCATCTAATTGAGGAAGGTCTATTGAAGAAAAGTGATGTATAGACAGTTCTAATAGATTTCTAGTTTTAGTTTACAGGGGTAATGGAAGTGTACAAATAAGAATAATAGACAAAAGGGCAATGTGACTATTGTAGAACGTTAGTGACATTTTGTTTATCATTATTATACACGGGTCGGTAGAGGTGCATTACGCAAGGTATCTATCGGTCCATATAATTGCGAGACTATTTCCAGACTCCGTTATGCTACTGAGAATTTCATAATGGACAAACCCCTTTGCTCGAACCGGGAACCGAATCCGGGATCTCTAGATCGCGCGACCCATAGGTGTGTAGATCGTCGTAAATATCGTACATTGTGTAAATTATTTTCTTTCCGTAAAAAGTAAAAAATACACTAGAAAATGTTAAAAGTCGAATATTTTTTTTCCAACATTGATTGGAAAAACTTATAGAAATGCAACCGAACACACGGACGAACAGTGTGAGCCGTAAGGAACACAAAACTAAGAACGACTTTTTAGCCTTGCGTATAACCATATGACAGCCCCGTGGCGCAGTTGGCTAGACACCATCTTGCGAAACGAGCGGCCGCGGGTTCGATCCCCGCACCGAGACAAATGTTCGTGTGATCCACAAATATTTGTTTCGGGTCTGGGTGTTTGTGAGACCGAAATGTCTCTCGTAGTTTCTGATACCCACGACACAAGACTCGTATCTTAGTGTGGGGTCAGGACTATGTATGTGACTGTTGGGTGTATTTATTTATTTATTTATTTATATCCAAAAAAAGTGAGTATTTAAATGGTAAATGGTACGTTAGTATTGTAAGTTATTTTACATACTACTTAACCAAAGTGCAATGATTATATAAACACAATCAAAGCTCGCAACTCAGTTATTATTTCGTTATCAACACCAATTATATCGCGGTGTGGTTAATTATGTGATTGAAATTTATTCAAACAACATAATATTATATGTTGGAATAAATTGTATAAAAATGAGTACACAAAACACCAACACGACTATGTTATAAAACATTTTTGATGTAAACAAGAGGAGCGTTGAAATAAATACATTTATTCGGCTGACGTTTGTTGATTTATATTTATAGCTTAAACAGAGGATAGAAATGGAAATATGATGTTCATTTTATTACTGGCACGGCCAAAATTATTCGTGAAACCTAGTAGTTATGAATAAATACACCCAACAGTCACACACATAGACCTGACCCCACATTAAGATACGAGTCATGTGTCGTGGGTATCAGAAACAACGAGACTTTTCCATATCACCAACACGCAGACTCTTAACAAATATTTGTGGTTTACACATACATTTGTCTCGGCGCTCGGATCGAACCCGCGGCCATTCGTTTCGCAAGCCGGTGTCTAGCTAACTGCGCCACGGGGCGGATAAGTTATAGTTAGGTACACTTAGCAATTACATACTTATATCTATAATCGATAACAGATCATATACGTCATTAGTAAGTACGGGTCTCCTTTACAGCTGAGAGAGATTAGGCTTCGTTAGGCTATAGAGTTAACAAATTACATACCTAAGAAAGTCCTAAAATAATATGGCAGTTGGTAGCCCCGTAGCGCAGTTGTCATGACAGTAGCTTGCGAAATGAGAGGCCGTGGGTTCCTTCTCCGCACCGAGACATATGGTCTGAGTGTTTGTGAGACCGAAAAGTCTTTCGTAGTTTCTGATATCCACGAAACCGGACATTTATCCTAGTGTGGCAGATGCTTTTTTAGGATATGAAGTGTATAGTATCCCCGGCAAATATAATATTTTTCCTGGAAAAGAATTATTTCCGCAATTGCAAGATTTCAGTGAGACGATCAGTCGAAAGGACATTTTCATTGTAACCATTCACAAAACACATCACACCGCCCCCACAGCAGCGATTGATAACACTGATAAGATAAAAGTTGAATAATACCGCAGAGTGGATATGAAAATCAATTCAATTGTGTATTTATATCTTATATATATTTTTCATAACGAAAATGGGTTTCCCTCGCTATTTGATAAATCTGTATATGATGGTATATTTGTATATGATTTTTGTGTATATATGTAAATGTAGAAAACTATTTTCGTTGGATAGGAAAAAAATATGTATTAAGATAAAACTAGATATACATTTATACCAGTATAAGCCTTGACATTAGACACGGTATCGATGATTAAAAGGAGTTTTATTGCCCCACGCGGGGTTTATGGAATAGAATATGTACTGTTAATGGCAATGGCAATAGTTCTATAGGTTAAAATTGACGATTCAAAGGGTGTTGCGAAAGTATTTAAATAAGGAATAATATTGACTGAAAATTTTAAATATAAGTTTCCTCACGATGTTTCTCATCACCGTCAAAATCCACCGCAAATATAAACGAGATATATATTCTTTCGCTCTTTAGTCACATAGTTACTTCATAATTAGGTTCGTGAGAAACGGCGGTAAGTTCGCATATTGTGCGACGTCGATCGATATGCATACAACTTAGTTTAATAATTCAAAACTTGCTTTTATTTCTTCATCGCGTACAAGATGGATCGATTTTATGATAATTCTTTTATCACTATCAGGTATCTATATTGGGTCTTGCTTCGTTAGTTTCGCGGCATGAGTGTGCAACGATCAATCTAAATGTCTTTGGTTCGATTCCTATTCAATTTCAAAACACAGCATTTACCATCACAGCCTAGACGCTTTAAAAATGGTTCAAGTTTAAATTTACTTGGTTCTAACACTATTGAATAAATTTACACTTTTTTATCTATATTTGGTAAACTATTAGTTCCCAATATAATTAATATTCCCAGAGATTTAGTTTTTCGCTGTGGTAAGATTATTCACTGTTAATGTTTCGGTGATTTAGGTAAAAAAAAGTTTATCTCATATCGGTGTATGATATGACTGAAAAGACTATGGATAAGGACTTAGACTTATCTAAATATATTATTCTGGTGTTTAAGTGTAATATTATATCATTTACTTTGATTCAATTCCACGAGTCCAAGAAAGAGATATGGCCTAAGCTCGGCAGTTTCTTTCTGATAGAGTACGTTTTATTGACTGATAACACGATATCTTACTGTCACTTGATTTTTTATAATCTATTTCTAGATTATGATATAACTTTCTCAAAGATTACGGTGGTTCGCAGGCCTATGTGATATTTTAAGAAGACTCATTTTTTGTGCCTAAAATTTCATCTGTTTCAATATTTAAGTATACTTAGCATTAACATTATGTACTCAGCACGTAGCCTAATTGAAACCTAATAGGATTTTTGAAAATTAAATTACAGGTAAATATTACTTTTGCCACTGGGCTCGATCTTCGGCCCTCCTCATTCAACCGCTGCCAGCTACTTGGCGAAAATCGTCACCCCACCTAGCCGGAGGACGTCCTACGTCCTACGAAGATCGAGCCCAGTGGCGTGCCATGGGAGAGGCCTATGTCCAGCTGTGGACGTGAAAGGCTGTTGATGATGATGATTACTTTTGCTCTTTTTTATGCATCAACACAAGCTTGCTATGCTTGTCTATTAAAATATATCAGAAGATAATCACTGTGTTAAAGACCTGCGCGAGGGACTTCCCCATTCATTGTCAAGAGCTGGAATTAATGTTTTTATACAATTTAATAGAGTTTCATACGGGTTCATTTATTTAAAAAAAACCTGTTATACAATCCGATTTAAGTGTATTTTTATTATCTAGTTATTGATAATAACGATTGGATCTAAAAAATATGGACAAGGAAAAGTCCACTTTGTATTCAGAGTTAATTTTTTAGTTCAATTCACGTCAAAATATTTATAAGAAATAATTGACGCGTCAAATACTCAAAACTTTCATATCAACTTTTATTTATTTCTCCATACTAAAATTTAAACAATCACCGTCTAAATCCTTTTTATACTCTCGTAGCATGTAAATAAAACATTACATAAGCAACACTACTACAATAAACATTAATAACCCGCCAAAAATAAACACACAACGCCACCGTAGTCTCTAAAAATATACGCGGTATTTTTATTACTTCATCCCCCGTGCACGGTTGAAATTAGTGCGACCATCCCCCGCGATACTCAATCTCGAGTCTGGATGCGTCCATTTTAATGAAGTAAACATCCCCTTTTATATTTTAAGTAGGTGTTCCATGCCTGTCTGATAGGTTTGGTTGTTGCGGCTTTAGTACACTGGTGGCCAGACTAGACCTTAAAGATGGCTTTTAGTTGATGGATTATACAGAGAAGTGCGGAGTTTTTCTACAATTCAATGTTAATCTATTTATTGTAATAATTATAGAAGAACAGTTTAAAATCGATAGTAAAATCGAAGTGCGGCGTACTCAAGTTAATTTATCATTCCACTTAAATCAATTGTATTTAAGTTTGATATGTATCCCAGTAATTCTTGCGATTAATAAATAATTTTCCAATAACAACAAAATTCTCAACGTTCCTGTATCCCTAAGATATGACGTAGCTTTTATTAGGCACCAAATATTGCACGGGGATGTCTTGTTCCATTCATAGTATTAAAATATCCAACAAAATCGAAAGTAAACAAACACTGACAATGTGTAAGACTAAATATAGAAAGGTGCGCGATTGTACCGCGTCGTGTATGCGTATTGTTTGCGGCCGTGTTTATATTGCCAATAGTGAACAAACAACGTCATAATCACAGCAATTTCTAAAGAGCACTTCGAGTTTATATTACCGCAAAACCATAGGGTTGTACAAAATAAACCGCAGGAGACATTGACCGATAAACTGTCTGATTTCACACGCAATGCCGCAATTTCTAATTGAATATTCTTGAGAAAAGATTAATCACAAATTATTCCATATTAATGATTAAATGTTCTAAAAATATTTAGGATATATATCCATTAATTACACATCCGAGAAAAAAGGTGCTCGCACAAAAAAAAACTTTACACATAGTGACCATACGAAACTACGTTGCAGACGAAAACATACAGGTTGATTGATTTTCGAGATGATTTTTTTATAACATGCACTTTGGAACAGCGTGATATATACAAACACGCGTGTAAACACACAGACACGTACGTTATTTTGACGCGTGGTAGACGTCAACAAGTGAAACGATGTATGCGGTTTGTGGGTATCGATCGTGCGAGCGGAGCCGACGAGCGAGGTGCGCCGCCGCGCGCGGTTCGACGTACACTGCCCGCTCTGACACTGCCGTACCCGATCGCCATAGATCAATAGCTGTGTGGACTGTCTTAGGGCATGTAGACACGGCGTTAGGCAACATTCTAAACACGTAGTAAATACAACACGTGTAAATGTATTAGTAGTTATGAATATTGGTAAGGTAATTGTAGTCCAACTGCGGTATGTAAGTAAAATCTGTGAGAACTAAAATTAGCCAGACAGTAAAAGCTTCCTGGATAGAGCCTAAAAGTAGTGTTTAAAATAAATAATAGAAATATACAACTAATATTCACCTACACGATTCTATCCCAATATTAACATCCAAGTCTGAAACTGCGAGAGAGAAATGCCTCGCGAATAATCGTAACCCACACAAATATTAGTGGAGCACTTGAATTTTACTCGTGAACTCTCCTTTCTTAAATTGTCAAATATCTGCGACACGGAAACCGTTAAATATTATTCCGACCAGCTTTAAACACGCTGACACTTCATGATTTGTAAACTTTTAGTTTATTCTTATTTTTTTGTTACAATCTATTTTGCATGTGAAGATTTCAGCTCTACTAGTTATTCTTTTATATTAGTAAGTTTCACCATACTATGGGTTGAACAAAACAATGTTTTAAAAGCAAATTATTTCAACATCTAGATTTGAGCCCTACTTGAAAAATTCCTTACATTTTTAGACTAAAAAGAAACTATTTTCCATCAAGGCCAAAGCGATGTTTTATTAACACGGTATAATTTGAACAAAGGCGTTCGATCGTTCTATGCCGCATAGGTGTGTCCGTTCTGCGTGTGTTGCGAGTTTGGCACGCGACGTCATGTGCACGTCACCGCGCCTGCGCACAGAGCGTGCTGCGCCGCGCTACGGACTTGATGCTGTTTATAAATAAACACCATGTAGGATGCGTTTTGGACGGGAAAAAACTGGATAGGAAAACGGTACTGAAGGGTGAAATGGGCTATTTCAGCGTCAAGTTTAGGGACGTTTAAGTTTAGGAAGGGGTGCGACTAAAAAATTCGACGAATTGTTGGAGAAAGGAGTTGTTTTTTTATTGTAATTGAGAGGTGACGCGTTCGAACCGTGTAACATTATATTTTTTGTTCGTGTATTAAAATTAAATAATTTCTACAACTACGTCATAAAAATATTTGTAGTTTTTTTAGGGGGCAATTTGAGTTACTTTTTGTATAGATTCAATATTTATTAAGATAAATGTAGAGTTGGCGAAAAACGATATAATTAAATACAAAAAACAGTTTACACAGTTAAATAATTTTTAATTGTGTTTAGGTTCATTGTTAACGAAGCCCAGGCATGTTTTTTAATTTTCGAAATTTTCGAGGCGCTGAAGAGCTAAATCGCTTTTGAGTATAGTTTACTTATTATATTCCGGTGAAATATGGTTGTGATATCAACAACTAAATAAAAGTGAGTGAGGAAAATTGTTATTTCATTAAATGCTTCAAATGAATATCAATATGATATTTATTGAATTTGTTTGCTTTTCATAGCGATAGAACAATTAATCTATAGTGCTTGAATCAACGTTTGTGGATTGACAATACTATTAATATTTTGCAACATGTGTAAACATTATATTATGTGTTTATTTTTTTATTTTAAAAGAAAATAATCGCATCCATTGATATATAAAACACATTTTTTTTTAATAAAAAAATATGATTAACAAGGAATATAAACTTTTCTGTTTTTCTCATCTTAACGCCTTGACCGAAAATGACATAGGTATATTAAATCCAGAACGATGTAGTATTATATTATCATAACTTAGAGCGAAATATATTAATCTTCGATTCAGCAAGCGAAATCAAGGTCTGGAAACCATTGTAATACAATGGTCTGGGATTCCTCCAGTTGTTTTTAACGGGATTATTTTACCATACAGTGAATCTGTAACTAATCTGGGTATAATTTTAGATCAATGCCTTACTTGGAAACCTCAAATTGCGTCTGTTAGCAAAAAACTATATGCCTCGGTTGCCTCTCTAAAGAGGCTTCGTAACTTTCTGCCTACTGCCACCAAGATTGCGTTGGCACAATCTCTGCTTCACCCTATACTCGATTATGCTGACTCTTGTTACCTGGACCTAACACAAGTTCAACTTGACAAACTTGAGCGTCTGCAAAATCTGTGTATTCGGTTTATATTTGGGTTACGTAAATTTGACCATGTGTCAGATTTTCGCTATAAGCTCAAGTGGCTTCCTATAAAGCTCCGCCGGAATACTCATATTCTCTGTCAACTTTACAATATTTTGTTCCTTCCTACTTCTCCGCGCTATTTAAAAGAACGATTCTCATTTCTGAATACCCCTGGTTCACTGTCATTAAGGTCATCGGAAAATTTGACACTTAAGACTCCAGTGCATGGTAGTACGTTTTACGACTGCTCCTTCACTGTTGAAGCTGTTCGTCTGTGGAACGCGCTGCCGGTGTCTATAAGAAAAGCTCCTTCACCTCACACTTTCAAACGAAAAGTTAAGAATCTCTATTGGTCTAATGTTTGTTAATATATAATTACAGTAAAAGCTCTTTATTCGCGGGGGTTACGTTCCATAAATATGCCGCGAATACAGAAACCGTGAATACGGAATGGTAATTTGTATGGGATTATAGGGGATACGTTCCAAGGTGACAAAAAAAAACGCCAAATATATAAAACGACCTTATTTTATCTTCGGATTTTTTTTATCGATCGTACAGTTGATTCGTTGACATTGAATGAGCGTGATATGGATGCAAATTACTCTCCAAGGCGTAAACGATCAAGCTTTTCTATGTTCACTTTAAGCGGTAACACAGATTTTTTTCGTGTCTAAACTCGTTTTTCATTTTTTTTAGTTGACATTATAATCTAGGAAGAGAGCAGTAGATACGTGTTACTCGATCACAATTTTTGTAACCAATGTGAAAGACGAAACAATAAAACACGCAAAGCGGCTTTTACTATAAACGGAACAACAACATTTAAAAATATATTTTATTTATTGAGTCATAAGGTTGCTTTCATTATGTTTGTTTACATTCTCAAAAACACCGCTCGCGGCGAAGGCGGCTTGTGTCAAATGCCTCGGCGATGTCATTTAACAACATACTTTATGCATAGTGGCAATAAGATTTGTTTTTACTGTTAATATTTGTCCATTTGACGGCATTTACTAAGAATATTCGCTTGGTTAGCTATTGGAATCTTTTTAATTTTTTTATGTACTTATTAGATCCGCGAATAACGAAATTTTTTGCCGCGAATATAGGAATTGGGTAGCATTTTTTTCATCCGCGAATAGTGAAAACGCGAATACAGGAAGCGCGAATAAGGAGCTTTCACTGTACTTTATTTACAGTATAACATTTGTGTGTGTGTGGGTGTGTGTGTGTGTGTGTGTGGGTGTGTGTGCGCGCGTGTGTGTATATTTGCTTATAATAATATACATTACTTTCTTTTGTATTTTTATGTTTACCCCTATGTACATAATTCGTTTTCTTTTATTCCTTCCAAAGGTTGCCTGGAAGAAATCGCTTTTAGCGATAAGGCCGCCTATTGCTCCACTTTGTCATTTAATTTAAGCTTTAATTGTAACTTAGTTTTAAGTGGGTACCAATAAAGTGTTTTCTATTCTATTCTATTCTAATACATATTACGGTTAAGATTACGATTAAGTGACATAACATGAGATGTTCAGCGAAATGCGATTGTCAGGCTGCAAAAAAACACAGCTTCTCAAAATTGTATTGATAAGATATGATAAAAATGATAACTGCATTGATCATGTACAAACGTATTATTTATTTGTAGTTATTCTTTTTCATATGTAGGCTGAAAGCCATCCTTTTTTTCAGCCATATGACGTCACTTAAGGTTTGTCAACCCTCACTAGGCCAGCGTGTATAAGACCCAAACGATTCTCTTGCAGAATTTGAAAATAGTCAAGACTGGGCCGTAGAAAAGCTACCATAAAAAATAAGAAAATACTCTTTGAAATTACTGTCAAAAGAAACACTAATATTTCATTAAAGATGTAAACAACAACAAAATCAGTTATATTATCTCATCGGTATAATTACTCAAATAGTTGACAACTTACGTATTGCCAATAAAAAAAACATTATTCATTGGCAATTTAAAAAGTTTGGAGGGCGTAGGGGCCATTGACCCCGGCTTTGAAGCTCGGAAAATGAGCAGTCGCGTGTGAAAATTCCGGCCATACCGAAAGTTTCAGACGTTCCGCGGGCTATCCGATGCCGCTGGCATATAATTACGTCATGTCTAAGTTTTTTTTAAGATAATATTGACTTTAAATTCTTAAAATAGAATGTAAGGGTTGAAAACCCTTAATTCGACACCTTGCAGTATAAGTACTTCTTGTTATAGTGACATTTCTAAAGGACGTAGATTTTTCAGAATACTGGAATAGGTAGTTTCTTTTCTAAAAACTCTAATAATGTCTCACTAATGTAGCATACATAAGTTACAAAATGTGATTGTGAGTTTTGATATAATCATACTTATAAAATTTAAAAAAAGTTTCGAATTAAGGCTTAAGTATACAGGGTGTAATAGACCGTGATAAAAAAAACTTAGGCAGGTAATGGGTTTTGTAATGAACACGGTCTTTATACATTCCTGTATAAAGGCCGCCATAATTACCATGTTGATGTGTTGTTACTTTGAATTTTTTGAAATATCATAAAAATAACATAAACAGGTAAAATACAAAATAAATGTATTGCCTGAAAGAAAACTATTAAATGTCGCAGGCGACCACAGTTGAGAATGGACCTTTGTTTATCAATATGGCGGCATTAATTATGTCCTTGTTCGTGATAAGAGCTAAGTTATATATTAAAGAGTAACGATTACCGAGAAACGGTTATTATAATATTACATATATTCCATTGATTGAAACAAACTTTGAAAATATTCATCCAATATTCACGTATATACTTCTGACCCGACGCTAAGTTACAAGACTTGTGATGTGGGTATAAGAAACTACGAGAGACTTTCCTGATTATTTTTTTTCACTCAATATACAAGTTTTAACCTTTTATGTATATCAGTATGTGATCGTCCATTTTAAATGCGAGCATAATTCCAAATTATTTATTCATTTTGATTGACATGTACTATAGAAGCATTTTTCTTTTTAATAACAAGTTCTAATTTAATTTTATTCGCTGGTATGAAACTGGCCAGTCGCTTACACCACCATAAATCATTACGAAGCTTCTAAATGTGCACGTAAACTGCCAGTACGTTGTTTAAAACGTTCTAAATTCAGTATTCGAGTGGTTCGCATGGAACTGGTGTATGTAGGTCGTTTGGAAGATCGTTCGCCAGACGCTATGTGGCACAAGGGGGTTGCCGCGTGGGTGGACTGGAGATAGCGTTTATCACACACGTAATTGGGATTGAAGTCCATTGCGATCGCTATATCTTGTTTTGATAGAGATTGTTGTGTATAAGACAATACTCGTACATTTAAGTATGAATGACTGATGAATGCAGAGTGCGTCTTGGATTTATATTCTTACACTTACATATCTTATTTATATAGATAATCTGGATACATATATTAGTAGTGAATTATTATCAGTAATGCTAAATAAAAAAATTAAGAATTATATTTTCAGAACGATTACTAATCAGATGTCGCAAATATCGTAATATCTAAAGGGAACTGATAACTGAAGTAATATGCATACGGATTACGGAAAAAAAGTAAAATATGCTTAGTGTAGAAAGTATGAGTTGGATACATGGTAATGAAACTATGAAAAAACCTACCTCAATAAACCCCACGAGACTAATTTAAACATTATTGCAACACTGATAAGTAATTATTCATTTAGTTTGCCGACACAAATGCATCTATAGTTAAACAGTAATTAATATATTACCCTTAGCATTGATAAGCTACCAGATGTAACACAAACCTAAGTAAGCAAGTCGGCGATGATTTTATGAAGTGAGAAGAGATTGTTTTGTCATTAAATAATGTAACATCAATCTTGCTTTGAATGAAAGTTTGTATGTGAATCTTTTGAATTGACTCATTACTTATATTGTTTCTTTTTTAGAATTTATCTGTAGATTGAAATCATCACTTTGAATTAACAATAAAACGTTAAAAATATCAAAACAGATATGACTTAGAGCACAGGGATCTTCGAGGATTTAGGTTAGTTACAAAGTAAAATATAAAAAAGTGAAATTGGTACAAGCGTACCTTAATAATAAAAATACAAGGACCAAAGGAGAAAACTGGTTCTGCACTTACAAAAGTATCATACTTTTGGTTGTTTCGTTTTTGCCCACATTTGATACTTGACACGTTTTAGGGCTGAGTTAAGTGATATTGGTAATAAATATATTGGCCTATAAATAATGTGCAATAAAAGTAAACGTCGTATTTCTTAAGACAAAGAGAAAAGGGGATCTAAGGTTTTGAATAATTAGTTCAGATTTGTACCATTTATTTCTGAACCAACATTTCGGCAGGTATGTATAAAATCAACGTAAAAGGGAGCGAGCCTATTCATGTTTCAGGTACATTTGTAAACTCCGTAAATCCAGAACTGTTCCGGAATCGACATCCGTCGCAAAGTTGGAAAAACACCGGCTTGCAAAACAAGACAAATGTTTGTGTGATCCATAAATAGTTGTTTCCAATCTGGGTGCTTGCGAGACCAAAATTTCTAGTAGTTATGATACCCGCGACAAAAGACTCATATCTGTCTCGTAAAGACTATGAACTTCCTGAGAGCTTTTAGGTGTGCAGGTTTCATCACGATGTTTTCCTTCACCGTTAAAGCAAGTGATAATTCAATGTGAATACACACATAACTTCGAAAAATCAGAGGTGTGTGCCTGGGGTTCGAACCCGCGACCGCCGAGATTCTCGATTTCTTAGGTGTGTAGTCCGCCAACCCGCACTAGGCCAGCGTGGCGGACTATGGCCTAAACCCTCTCAATGGTAGAGGAGACCCGTGCTCAGAAGTGGGCGTATATGGGTTGATGAAGAGAAGAGAAAGACTATGAACTTTACTTTTAGGTGTATTTTTTATTACTTCTTTTATGACAATTTATATACACGTGTTGTAGATTAACTAGAAGAAAATGCAGTACATGGTTGTACAATTATTAGAAGAACTTATCAGGCTTAAACATGCAAGATGTTACCGCACATAGCAACAAAGTACGTTGCATAAAGGGGGTTGACCCTTTATGCTATGAATTGGGGCCGTGGTTATTCCGCCACATTATCTCCTGCTTTTACATAACGCAAGTAATTCTAAGATTTTTCTCTATACATTCTTCGTTTTAGATATTAAATGTGACGCATCTATATCATGAACGCAGCATAGCTTTAATTCTTTATTTTCGGCTAATGATGGAATCTCTATAAATACAAATTTGAAGTTGCAGTTTGAATACCGCACCTTGCGTACGAAAGTAAATATTTGTTAATCCGATAAACAAACGCGGTAACGCCGCTGGTTGCAGTTCATCGGCCGATTATTTCAGAACTAGCGGACGGCCTGTGACCTAAAAGCGGTAATGCACATCGATTTTGCCTTTAGGGTTGCTGGCGTTATTGGAATATTTTCTTGGTAAAGCACATGTTCTTCAGGGAAGATGTTTGTAACTAACTTCAGTTGTACATGTATTCATAATTAATAATCGCATATTGCGTCGGTGAAGTACAACATCGTGAATAAGCCAACATATTGACAGCCCCCGTGGCGCAGTTGGCTAGACACCAGCTTGCGAAACGAGAGGCCGCGGGTTCGATCCCCGCACCGAGACAAATGTTTGTGTGAACCACAAACATTTGTTTCGGGTCTGGGTGTTTGTGAGACCGAAAAAGTCTCTCGTAGTGTCTGATACCCACGACACAGGTCTTGTAACCTAGTGTGGCGTCAGAGCTATGTATGTGACTGTTGGGTGTATTTTATTTATTTATATTAGAAAAGTTCTTTAGAATTTCTTGGGTTTGTAGTCCGTCAAACTGCAGTAGGCCAGCATGGAGGCGTAAATCCTCCTAGATGTCGGAAAGACCCGTGCGTAATAGTAGGGCGTATATCGGCTAATAATAAAGCAAATAACACGAAATATTAAAAGCGACAAATCGAAGCTTGACGATGGCTATGAATCTTATACCAAAAGTGGTAAGTCTCGTGAGTACAATATTTGTAAGGGAAATGTATTATACTTTTGATCCATGGGTTAAAATCTCTTGTGGGGTGCAAGTCTCTTTGGTATGGCAACACAGCCAATTAAACAAGTATAAAAGCGCCGTTCCGAAGTTTCGGAAACACTTTAATAGAAGCGCTGTTTGTATGAGTCCTTTCAATTTGAATGAATGGCAGGGATGACATGTTAATAATTATTATTATTTATTTACTATCCGATGGCCCGAAATATTTAATTTATTTATAAGCATAGGTACATAAGTATGAAACATATTTGTATGGTGCTCTAATCGTGATGAAGCCTGGACACTTAAAAGTTCTTAGGATTTTTTTAGGTGTGTGGTCCGCCAACCCGGACTAGGCCTGCGTGGTGGACGTAGACCTCAACCCTCTAAGTTGTATAGGAGATCCGTGCCAATCATAAAAAATTCTATTAATGCAGTACATACAATGTTTTGAATGTTGCGTCCCGACTCCCGGTATTTTATTTTAATGGCCCGGTACCTGGTCGCGACCACGTATATGAAAAACGCTGCTATAGCGTGTTTTGTATGTAAACTATATACTTAGGCACGGAAAGACAATATCAATTTCATTACATAGAAGCTTCCTAAATAAAAGCGTTTGCAATGGCCGGGCGTTCTTTACATTCAGGTAAAAACACGAGCGACAAGCGACGCATCGCCCTGCACTCGATAGGGCTGTCTCGGACATTCTTTAACCATGAAATTGTTCAAATGTTTGCCAAGGTGCAAATGTTATTAAAATAAGTTTCAATTTTCGTCGGAACAGAGAGCAAGACCGAAAGTTCGGTTTCGGTTGAAAAACTAGTTCGGTCGGACACTATGTGAAATTTGAACGCAACCTACCTAGAGCGAGACAGATTTTGTGAACAGTGGCGCCCTGTAAAGTATTAAGATTAAAGTTCTAAGGTTAATAATAATGTATTGATTTGTTATTGGTAGAGACTAGAAACCATTGGTCCCAGAACGCAACCTCTATTCGTGGTCAGTTATAAAATTGTATACATATTTAGCGAATTTGTCATACGATAGGTTAAAACTAACCTATGAAAAACCCAAGATTCATAATCCGCTATCAAAATTGAAAGAAAAATTCCTCGTTGACAGTCGCGCTGCCAAATAGAGCAAGCAGAAGGTGTATTTCTTATAACCGCGTTTCAACAAGTGTGTTTAATGTTGCATTTAACATGGGAAAAACGTTGTTATTTTGTTTGGCACGTTTTCAGACTTCTTGCAACTGCTAAAAACTGTCACACGGAAAAACATAAATCGCTTTGATCAAATTGAGAATATAAAACAGTTCTTATCGATAATAGTTCCTAAACATTAAGGTATCAGCACAAATGAGAAAATAACCATGATTATTCATAAATGCAAATATGGCACTGTTATTTATAGCTATCAATATTACTTTAGATTTAAAAGGTATTTCAATTATATCATGTAAACCAAAGAATATTCCAAAAAACAAAGAAAAAATATTTATCAAATTCCGTTCATGTTTCTTAGACACACTGACGCCATATAGTACAAATTCATCATCTTTATCTTTTACCCTACTTCCCATCGCAGTCCAACCCTAACGTGTGACCTGGTGTCATTGACCCGCGACCCGATTCGGTGTGGCGGTTAAATGCACCGCTTTGCCGAGTACACAAAGTTTTATTTTTAAAACGGCCACTTTAACACCGCGACCGTGCGAAGAATGAATGCATGCTTCCGCCCGCCTTCATGTTGCTTAGGGCTTAAGTAAAAAAGTCTTGAAGTCTCACTTCTTTGATAGGTGATGTAATGAATATTATGCTGTGTTGAATTTGTTCGATGAGTGAGAGTGAAAGAACATATAAATATTATCTAATCAGTCAAGGCCAATTTAGTTACATGTAGAATTTTTAACCAGCTAAGCTTAGCCAACTTAACCAAGCGGACAATAATTCTACGCATTCAGTTGGAATAACGCTTAAAGCGTTTTCCTCCCGTAAAAAATATGTTACTTCGACCACAGTAGTTTTGCTTATCAACCACGTACAGATTTGTCTCTCCCTCCTTTCCTAAAAATACAGCAAACCTAATATAAAAATACAGAGAATTCTTTTATAGAAAATCCTGGAATTCTTTTGTGGTGGAAATTCACCGTAGTAACTGGGTTTGCGACAAAAGTGTGTGCCGTGGGATCTAAAACTGTTCTCGTTTCAGTCCCGAATTGGGTACGCTGCTTTGTAATTGAGTTTTCTGTTAAGAAATTAGTAGTGGCATGGAATCTGCACATATGGCCGAAAATCCGTAAAAGGCTCATCCCTTTTTACGTGGGGTATGCAAAATTAGCGAAATATTGCTATGGATGCACAGTATTTCGACCGAAGTCCACGGATATACATCCTACTATTATCCTACTATTATTATAAAGGCGAAAGTTTGTAAGTATGGATGTTTGTTACTCTTTCACGTAAAAACTACGGAATGGATTTGAATGAAACTTTACCACAATATAGCTTATATATAACATATACATCAGAATAAAACATAGGATACTTTTTATCCCGGAAAATGTAGTATTCCCGTGGGAATGGGTATTTCTGAATCTACCAAAGTGATTTGAATGAAATTTGGTATAGAGAGAGGTAGAGCTCACAGAATTAACATGGGATAGTTTTTATCCCGGAAAATTAAGTATTCCCGTGGGAATGGGTATTTCTGGATCTACCAAATCGATTTGAATGATTTTTGGTATAGAGGTAGGTAGAGCTCACAGAATTAACATGGGGTAGTTTTTATCCCGAAAAATTAAGTATTCCCGTGGGAATGGGTATTTCTGGATCTACCAAATCGATTTGAATGATTTTTGGTATAGAGGTAATTTTATCCTGGAAAATGTAATCCCGTGGGATAAACATGTTATAAATGCAAAAATCTCTCTGCACTTAACCCTAGAGTCTACGCGGACGGAGTCGCGGGCAAAAGCTAGTAAATAATATATATGTGACGTATATTTTCTTTTCATTTACACAATAGAAGTTTAGTCTTCATTGACCCTCCCCTATCACATGATAATTTTAGAATCCCACCACGATATCCCCTGTCGGTCATAACAGACGAATCTTCTTCCTAAGCGCTACGATGTGGCTTTTGGTAGATATGGTTTCCCCTTCCCTCAGTGCCGGCGTGAAGTCATACCATTACAATTTTTCCCCTCAATAGAAGGTGTGTGTATGTGTGTGTGTGTGCTTGTGCGTGTGTGTGTGTGTGTGTGTGTGTGTGTGCTAGTACCTGGGCGGCGGCGGCGGCGCGTGCGGCTCGTCGTCGGCGTCGTAGAAGTCGTCCTCGCCCTCCGACGACGAGTACGACGTGTCCGGCACCAGCAGCGACATCGCCTGTCCTGCACACACACATACTCGTTACTCATCACCGTCAACAGCCACGAGGCGTCCACTGGCCAAGGGGCCAAGATGCTCTTGAATATCTAATCCTAATATTTAATTAACATGTGTATTCGCAATGAATTATTACGTATCTTAACGGTGAACCAAAATATAGTGAGGTATCTTGTGAACCTAAATATTCTTAGCCATTTCTTAGGTCTGCAGCCCACTAACCCGCACTAGGCCTGTATAGCCAAGTCCTAATCCCTCTCACTCGAGAAATAGGCCCATCCCCAGCAATGAGAAGTATAGGTGTGTAGTCCGTTAACTCACTCTACACCTCAGTCGACTAAAGCCTTAACCCTTTCACTCCTAGAGGCCCATCCCCACCACTAGGATGTATATGGGCTGAAGTAGGCCAAGGGTAAGCCAGGCAGTACAAGGGCTGATGATGATAGAGCGAACTCACTGGGTGCGTCCAGGTGGTCCAGCGGCGGCAGGTCGCGCGCGGGCGAGGGCAGCTCGCGACACTCCGCGCCCAGCTCCACGCGCGGGGACAGCTCGCCTGCACACGCACAGTGACAAATACACTCGGTATTATTGCCTCATAGGACCTGGTTTTTGAAGTCCTGGGTTAAGGATATAGACGGAGACGTATGAGGAGTGGTGTCTACGCGAGAATTTGCAATGCACTTCTGTCCTTTATCAACATTACATTATCTGCATCCAAAGTCCAAGTTCCAAATTCAGTAAAAAAAAAAAAAAAAAATTTTTGCTAATTTGTAATAAAGTTTGCATAAGAAATGCTTTTAAAGTAATAACTAATACCATTAAGACGATAGTAAAGGTTTTATTTATTTTTATGAATTATTTTGTAACAAAAAATACCGTTACATACTTAGTTCCTATAATAAATCGCGCTACACTAGCGCCAATATAGTAGTATTACTTATTTTTAAGACTATTTTTAATTCTAATAAAATGGTCCTTCCCGTTTCTACCCTCCATGATTAACAGGCTTTATTAACTTCTGACGTCTTAATCCCAAACTCGCCAACTGTTTTTTTAATTTAATTTGTACGATCATCCAAATTTTTGTTACCGTGCTTGCGAGGCTTCCTAGAAATGACAATCAATAAAAAAATCCATCTATTTCTGTACTCTGTTAAATCTATGTTCACTATAATGGTTATTATCAAGTTAGATTTTTGTTACTCTAAAAATAAGTCTTATTAAAAGTGAAGTACGACTGTTTTTTGGTTTAAAATTATTTAGTTGTTAATAAATGGCAATACCTGATTTGATATGTGTTTGTGATGGGTTAGTTGGTCCCTGATATACTCCGTTCACGGGGTTCACTGTGTTCTGAAACAAATTAACTATATTAGAGGGAATGCTTTGATTTAAAAACATTTTAACATCGTATGACGTTTCGTCACATTCTGTTTTATGACGTACAACACGAGAGAAAACGAGACAAAGATCTTTATGGCCAGTGTAAACAAATTTATGAATTAATCCTTGATTATAAGAAAAGTATCGAATAACGTTAACTATAAACTAGGCATTGAAACCGACATTTTAATTAGAAACAATTCATTCGCTGTTTCGAAATCGTCCAGAAACCTGTGATGAATAAAACCAAATTACAAAAAATAAATTTAAATACGATTAAAAATGATCTACGCTTACATCTTTAAATGGCATTAAAAATGGAGCAATTACCACATATATTTCCAAAAACATTGATCTTGTGGGCATTTGTACAGAAAACAAAATTTCACAATCAATCCTAGAATGAGTTGATGCGAACCATGTAGTTCGGCGGTGTGTTACAGAGATGGCGCTAGTGAATCAAGGAGTCAGAATTTAACTTTTTAAACTAAACCTCTTTATAACGTCTTATAGATATAGTAAAATATACATACCTTAGCTATCTGTAGAAGTACTATGGAATGTTTGATATTGTCCAACATCGCCTGTAACAAATACAATAATAATAAAGAAATGTGCTTTTTTTTGTTATCCTCCATTTTATTTAATTTTGCAGTGGGAAAGTGTGTATTATATATTATACTATGGTAATATTGTGTTGGAAAAGATTTGATATTTTATTTGAGTTCAAAACTATCATGTGGATAGGGACATAATAGATGGAACCTTAGGAAAATCTTGTTACGCTAGTTAATATAACAGATATTTAGTAGGCATTTCTACATCCTAAGTTATTGTAAGCAGTGGCGGTACTTTAGTAGAAGGCAAAAATGTCTAGAAAGTCTAGTTCATAATTGTTAATTGTGTATATATACGAATGCTTTGTTAAATACATATGTATTTAAACATAATTCTATTCGGAATTTTGTTAGGCAAGCTAGCCTTATGAGCTCCTATGGAAATACCGCCACTGATTCTTACATCCCATCACTCTCCAAGTCTGAATGCATCAACAATATATCTTATATCACAAAGATGCTTTACATTTGACGCCACGTTTCGCAAGGTACTTTAGTGCTTACATTGGAATTGTCCAGGATGACTTGCCCTTTCGTCTTCTCTTGGGGGTCGGCCAGCTCTGATACCCTGTTGCTCATTTTCTGAAACAAATTTAGTACATATTATTTCAGAATCACAATAATTTTGAATCAGCATTCATTAGTTGTAGTGGAATATGATTGTTTTTAACTTGAGATCCTTTTTGCCAGCTGTTGTTAGGGAGACGATAGTCGATAAGTCGATAGCGATCAGGCTGCAATTCTGAATAATTTTAATTTATATAAACAATGTCTTCTATTTCGGGTTTTCAAGCAATAAATATAGATAAATTGTTATTTATTCAGCAAGGGACCTTAAAAGATATTGTTACGGAAAAGTATCTGTATTTTCTTAAGATAGGAAAGATAAAAGTAGAAGTTGTAAAGCAAAGAGTGGTCCACTTCTCTCAGCAAATATGATATTTGATAAATTAATGGGATCTCACTGTGAAGATTATTGAGGGAAGCCAATCTTCAACTGTGGACTTCTGTTCGCTGATGGATCATCATCAACCCATATACGTCCCACTGCTCGGCACGAGTCTCCTCTACCATTGACAGGGCTTAGGCCTAGGTTTAGGCTGATGGATGGATGGAATGGGACCTAAAGCGGGAGCTGTTATGTCAGCTTTCAATAATAGGTACGCTACCCGCTTTGCTGTGGAAGAAAGTGGACAACTCTCGGAACTTCCAACTCCTTCTTTACATTGCTTTTTCTGATCAATTTCGTCACGGGATTATGACAATATAGGTCCCTTTAGATTCGCTGAGCTTCATTGCTCAGCGCCAATACTGTGCGTGCCGCTGTTGATCCTGGGGTACAGGAGTTGCAGTGGCGGGTGTGTGGTGGGATAGGGCAGAAGAAAAGACACGTCAAAACCGCTGTACGTATAGAGTACTCACCGAGACTAGTTCGATCATGATCTGCAGGTAAGCGTCTGCCTCGGCGATGCGTCTCTCCAGGTCCCCGTGCCGATGCCGGGGCGCGGGCACGCAGCGGGACCAGCGCTCGCGGCGGCCGTGCCGGGCGATCGTGTCCTCCAGCGCGCGCACCCACCGCTCGCGCTCGCCGCCGTCGCGCGCCTGGAATATATACCTACATTTTAATATACTAGTACATATACTATACGTACTAGTGGGGGAGCTTGGGAAGACGACCTAACCCTTGCTATGATAGACTTTCAGGTCTGGAAAACACGCCTACATCTGAACATAATATGTACCAGTTGGTTACATTGTCTTTTAGGCTTGTAACCGTTACAAGCCTAAAAGACGAGCTAAGCTAAGTTTTCGCGCCTGGAAACCATACCTTCGTCTTAACATACATACCAGTGGGGAACTTGGCTGGATGCCCAAAAGCCTTGCTAAGCTAAGGTTATATACTCAGTCTATCGTTCTCTACTGCTGAACGTAGGCCTCCCATCCCAAGGTAGTGCCAACCATCCCACCAGGCACACTATTTGTGCTAAGCGCGGTCTCCACTCTAACACTTACAGAACGTCGGCAGACACGGCCGACCCACTTCCACATTAGCGTGCTAATCTTACGGCAATGTCAATGACTCTGGTTCTCCGGCGGATGAATTCATTACAAAAGAAATTAAGAAAAGCTAAGGGTGCCTTAACAAAATTCCGAATGTTTAAATCCTTATTTAAAAAAAACTAATTGGACATATGAGAATATCCTGACCCCACAATAAACAATTATAAACCAGACATTAGAAAATTTATGCGTAACGCTTTTTTGATTCCACGGAGTTCCCTAACTGCGATTTATTTCGGGTCTGTGTGTTTGCGAGAACAAAATAATGTTCCTAGTTTTTGATAACCACGACAAAAGACTTTATGATTTTCCTCGGAACAAAAAGAAAAAAGTCTTCGTTGCTCACCTGAAAGTGGAAAGTCTTGTGGTCGACGGTGATGGTGAATGTGGAGTCGTCTTCGTCGTCTATGCCTATGACTGCAGCCCGGAGTCTCACGCACCCGCGCCTTACGCCCCGCGTCATTTTTTCTTTTGACTGGAAAAACAAAAAGAGACCCTTTTAAACGAACTGTAAGAAACAAAAAATTACGAGTTAGGACATAAGTTATGCAGTTTTACGAATCTATTTTGTGTTTTTTATGCCTTTCAACTTCTAGATAATTCCAAGATGAGCCATTGTTCTAAATTATTACAGGAAATACAAGGAATTTTTAATCGTGTGAATCTGTTTTCGTTCCTTTCTTTCTTCAAAATGTGAAGTTGCTAACAAAATGGCATGATTTTTTTAAAAAAGGGCCATGTATAATTGTTTCTTACACTGGACAGAACTATGTATATTTATCATCAGGCAGAATGCCGTCACTGCTGTGCTAGTTTTAAAGAAAAACATTTAAAAAATGTAGTGAACTTTGTATAGACTTTTTATATTTTCTTGATAATTTTCAGCAATAGCGGTATCTTATACGTACGTAACGCATAGTAGAAAATCATATTAACAGCATCATATATACAGCTTTTTTACAAACATTCTAGTACCGCGACCATTATGAACGAAAGGGTCGAAGTTGCTTTTACTGCTATAAGTAATCAGATACACACATCTTTACTGGTGAATATACATATGAAATTCGTATATAATTCTGCGTTTAAGTAGTTCTGATAGAATTACTAGAAATCAAATACCTTTCGAACGATACATTGCAACAAAGAAACACGGGAGCTTATATTCTATACGTATTATTATTTCGACCTATGCATAGAATAAGGTTACTTATGACTATAACACCAAAGTACTTTTTTATATCTATAATAGAGTTAAAATTGTTTATATATTGCACTAGTGAAGTAATAATGATCATAAATTTTGTTGTTGTTTGAAGAACATAAAAATTTACCGATAATTTTGTGCCTAAATAAGTTTAAATCGCTGAGAAAGAGAAGTTGTGCAAAAGCACATATAACTTTATTCTGCGCATAGGTCGATTTATAATACTGTGACTACTCATAAATTTTATCTGTACATAATTATTATCAATTTTGCATGACATTTCATGTTTTGAGTTAGTACTCAAGTAGCTATAGATAGCAACCATTTTATTATAAAAACATCTACGCGGTAAAAATATAAAAATAAAGTGGCAAACTGAACAAAACTATTGTTTCGCAAGTTTTATACAATATTCCATGTACTTGCATTAATTAAACGGCGTTAGTTAGTTAACCTTTACAGTTACTATTAATCGATGAATATTTTAACTGCTTGTTTGAAAAGCAAATATTTTATAGGATGCTCATGGAAATGAAGAATTTTATTCAAGATATTTTTTCTTTGCTTCATCACAAGTCAGTGCAGTATTAAAATTAATATGAAAATTATTCTATGTAGTGTTCATACCGATATATATATCGTAGTATATAAAGAGGCTGCCATAATTACGTAGTGCAATATATTTTTGTTTAAACTCGACAGCCATTTTGTCGGTATTAATGGAGCCCCTGACTAGAAATGAAGCAATCTTTGCCACCCAACAGATTTAAGTGTATATACCATACGAATGAAGAGCAAACATTTAATCACACAATCCGGGTACATACATGGATCATGTGGCGTTAAGCGTGCGGTTGAATGTAGGTCGGGTATGACGTCAACGCGCATTCGATGCGTGCGCGGTCATTACTGCAACTGCGTTCATCTGTTATATATAACGTGTGATGTTCTAACCCTAACATACTTGTCAGACGGCAAAGCAAATACAGTACCTCATGCACAGTATGCTAAGCAGCAGTGTTGGGCAAATGTTAATTGAATTAAAAATTAACAATTAATTAATTGTATTTGCAGTGACAGCAACTAACAACTGATTAATTGTTAATCAAGGTTTTATACAATTAACAATTGATCAATTTTTAGTTATTTTGCGAAAAAAATTGACAATTAATAATTAACAATTAATTTTTTTACCAAGGATTAGTTTAAGTATTGGGTACATGCGTGTGCGGATTTGTTAAGTTTAGTGTCCCTACCTAGTCATAAAGAGTATATGAGATAATTAACGTTAAACATCTACAAGGTTTGCCGACCACCCTTCCGTACAAAATAGCAAAATATAATTGTTAGTTTTAATTTTTTCATCAATCGATTGAAAAAAATAATTGCAATAATTTAATCGCGAGCTGCAATTGATGTGCATTAGTTTAAATAATTCAATTGTATCGCGCGATTAATGGTTAATTGCAATTGATTCAAATTCAATTAATTTAATTGCAATTAATTTTTTAGTCAATTGATTAGTTCAATTAAAACTTAATTGATTGATGCCCAACACTGCTAAGCAGTGATGGCCCCGAGGTTTACATCGGCGATCGGGAGTTCAAACCCCAGACATGCACACTTGACGAAGTTATGTGTATATTTATGGAATTTATCATTTGCTTTAATGTCGAAGGAAAACACTGTGATGAAACCCGCACACCTAAAAGTTCTTAAAAATTTCTTAGGTATGGAGTCGCCAAACCCGGACTAGGCTAGGGGTGGCGGAGTAAGGTCTAAAACCTTTCACTGGTAGAGTAGGCCCGTGCTAAGCAGAGATGTATATAGGCTGATGATGATGATGACGACAATTAAAGTCACCGACACCAGATTAACGTGATAGACTATGTTCTTAGTTGTAAAGATTTTCTTATTTAATTTATCATGTTTTTTTAATATTTTTTATCCAATATTGGCACCAGCCTGTACGTAGTTGTTTTGCATAAAATAATGAGTTGAACATCTAGGTTTCAAATTCCGCGGTGGTCGGTCGCGAATTGCCGGCGATATGGACGTTGTTTACCACTTATACGACCATGTCTTCTACGAGAGGGCAGGTAAGATATTTTTTAGTATTGCATGCCATAAGTTGGATATAAGAGTGTTAGACTTTGGTATGGAATCGGCCAGTACGATCGCGTTATTACAGTAAACATTTAATAAGTAATTAAAAAAGTTAGGAAAATATTATGGGGTTATTTTTGTGGTACGTTAGCTCGCTGTATTAATGTTGCTTCCATGATAAATACCACTAGTTCATATTCTTTAAAATGCGATCAGACAACCTCATCTCAATCTGGGGCTTCGTTATGTCACACAGCTTAATAATAGAAGTGAAACATGCTTAGTAGATTTGACTGTGGAACAAATATATTAGCTTTACCAGGGACCAGCCATGCCGGTATCACTGTTTAACAGAAATTTAACGCAATCGCAATTTGTACAAAATACCTTACCAAGTCTAGTCTTCCCTCTGTTAATTAAAGAGCAGTTAAGTCGCAACCAACGAGTCATCAAGCTTCCGAGGTTGCACTCGTATTTACGATTCTCTAATCAAACAGCCGGCAACCCTATACCTCGTCGGCAACCCAACCCCCGAGGTCAAGCCCGTTGACATTTACTTTTCATTTATTCAAATGCAAACGGCTTGAGGACTTACGAGCCAGCGACTGCACGCCGGCTGCCCACTCGAGAGGCATCGCACTAATTAACAAACACGACTTGTGTGTATTCCTAACGATATTTCAACATTTGAAACTTTGAACGTTCAATTAACTTGCCCTAGTCTCGTGCAAATCGATAGTTAGCGAGTCTAAGGGCCAAGGCGGTATTCGACATGAAAATCCGTAAAAAGTGATGATATCAATCTCTTTCCTGTACTGTGTAGTTTCAAATAAATAAATAATAATGACTATAAATAAGCTTCTTGTAGAAACGCTTCGAGTTCCAGATTATTTTTCTATTTTTATCAACTTACTTTAAATAAAATTCGATCTTTTTTTGTTACAATGTTTATCGATCTGTCCCCGAAAGAAAAATTTAACAAAACAATATTAAAAAGAACACAAAACCGAAAAACACTTCCGAATACTTAAAAAGTACGGATTGAACGAGCGCGACCCGGTTTCGAGGGAGCATTTGTCGTATTGTTTTGTTTTTATGTTAATTCTTATTTAAGATCCACGTAATACGCAACAGTGAAATTATACACGTTTTATAACGATTAAAGCAATTAATTTCTCATAAAATAATAATTATCATAAAAATATACATGGTTATATTTAAAGAGGTTTAAATTTTTTGGGTCAAGCGTTATGCCATTTGAAGAAGCTAAATATAAGAAGCCTTCATTTGCGACATTTTGCTAGAACTTGTTAATTAGGCATGGAATTGATCCTCTCACTGTACAGGAGCTCATCTCAAGCAGTAGGACGTATCAAGGCTGAGAGACCTCTTTTGGGAGGTAACGGAGACTATTTTCAAAATTCGAAGCAATCTTGAAACTTGAGGATAAAATTGAAAAATATAAGTAAACAGACTGCTACGTTGGTGCATGAAAATACGTCATACTCTGGAAAGCCTTGCTTTGCAAATGGCGTGAATTAGGGGTGGGCGTTAAACCAACGAACTAGTTGACTCAAACGTTGATGATTAAGAAACTTACGAACTGTTAATGGATTTTCAAAAAACAACTTGGATTCGTACACGGCGTAATTAAAAGGCATGGATAGCGTGGTAGTTGCAGATTGAACTTTAACTAAAAAAACATTTGGAATTATGTCGTTAACATTATAAACTATTTGATGAATTCAACTAGTTAACCAACGCAAAAAAACGGTTACGTTTCGTTAACGCAAAAAACTTCAACGACTCATCCCTAACGTGCATACATTTCAGTAGAGTATATAAATACGTCGTAGAGAAATGTAGCGATGTGGATCGTGAAAGGCTTCTTTTGTGTCGTATTCTCGGCGCGATTGGTGATGTAACACGCTTCTTAGGGCTTGAAGGTCACGTTGTGTGACTTTTTTGTATAGAAAAGAATAAATAACCTCTCATACATGCAAAATTTAGGGCTCCATATTTGAATATAATTTTTGACATTAAAATATAAGGGTTGACACCAATACCTAATACTTTGTACCTACTCTAATATCATGGTTAAATTTCCAAAAAGGTTCTCTCTACTTATCCATTTAAAAAACTTGTCGCATTGACGACCTAGTGACAATTTATACACCTAAGTAATTCCTAATAAAAAAACATAAATATGCAAGTTTATTAATGATTTCTCCAACATTAATGTCTGGGGTACGTGGTTAAGATATTGCGTAATTAACAAGAATAATTACCGGTAATTTAAGTTTTATCCGGGCGCATTTTTATTAAAATGCCCCAATTTCCATCCATTCCATACGAAAGAAAACCAATGATGCAAGGATTTTGATGTGCAAGTATAATAGATATGCCTTTATAAAATCAAGATATATAAATGCATCACCGCCCTATTCATGTTTCACAACAGGACAAATGACAAACATTACGTTACCGTCGCGGTCGTCAAGCTGCACGTTTACATGGCATTTACAGAAATTGGTAAACGCCGGCGGAGCGGTGGGATCGCCCCCAGTTACCGGCAGAAGCCCACTCGGATCCTTTCACCGCTGTGTGCCAACACTCCCCGATATTTCGCAACACTGCACAACTGACGTGTAAAGATATGCATCCACTAAACAGCGCATTCTCGTTCTTAAAATGTATGTATAAGGCATCGTCATAATTAACTCTGCTGAACATTGGCCTTCCTCAAAGACTTTCAGAGGGCACCATTAGAAACGGGCTGTATTCGATAACTTACCGCGATCTTTATGACATAATCGGTCTATCTCGGTGGAAGTCCCTTTATGTATGACTGATATGTTGAAATTAAGCAAAGCTACTCCACACTAGTTAAAATTATATAATATAACTAAGATCTTTTATTAACGTTTGAATTAAAACAATTTGAATTTAACTCATGTGTAGAATTATTTTATTTCTATTTTACTCACTTAGTAATAGTTAAAGTATGCTACTTGCCTAAGCCAATTTTATTTCCATAATCAAATCGAGAATTCCTCCACAATTTTATACGTCTTCCGTAGTGGACACTTACCACACCAGCGCCGTATGCCCGATGCCGCGATAAGATGCCCGGAGATTAATTTATTCAGATAATGGGAGTGATTGGTACTGAAATAGCGCAACGAGTGCGTTCACATCGTGGTACTGCGGTTATAATTATAAAACCACAATAAAGACAGCCTTAGACTATTAGACGCTCATATTTTCTCATCGCACCTGGATAAATTTATGATAAAATATACCGAGCAATATGTGCTTCTCACGACAATACAATAATGCAAGTAATCTTGATAGTTTATACTGGGTTTTAAACTTCTATGGGCATTTGATTGTCTTAGGGTTATGAAAATCTATTGCTTTAGTACAATGGCCAAACCAGCCGAGAGCCTTGTGGCAATCGTTTTTATCACCCTTCATTACTCGATTTTTCTCACTGTCCCCGAAATCGGTGAGGAGGTCTATAGGTACTCCATAGCTAGTGCTCGACAGCATGACTTGATTCTTCGCGTTCTTGTTTCATACCCGCCCAATTTAATTATATCAGCGATCATTATCCATTTTAATATTTGCGAAGATTTTAATAAAAAGCTGCATTGAATTAAGAAAGTCGGAGTTCACACCAAATTATATTTTAAGTATTTTAATATATCTGCTTGCATTTATTTGCGAAATTTTTATGACCGTGACGGTCCCAATAATTTTATATTTTAAATAATTACGAAATATTGTTCAAATATTACTTTCAGTAAGGCATGGTTGGAAGACTTGACATACATAAGAAACGTTTCATAACTCCCAGAAAATTCGTCGTAAAGTGTGATGTCGTTGTTAAAGGGTCTTCCAATGTATTTTCTTTACAACAAAAAACACCACTAAAATATATTTTGGATCTGAACTCTATAAGAACGAGGGATACTTGGAAGTCACTAGTTTCGCCAGATTGTGGTCTTATCAGCATAAGGAGATTTACAATTGTGGATTTACAGGTGCATCTTTCGGTTATCAAACCTTAAATTCTCTTGAGCTTTAGTCCTTGGCACTTTATATAGACTCTTGCTATTAGCTTCTTAGCATAAATTTTTGTGTACTTAGTCAATTTATTTTTTACTCCTCGATCGAAACAATTATGTCGTACAATATTAGCTAAATAAATATCATCATTATCATCAGCCAATCGTGGTCCACTGCTGGACTTAGGCCTCCCCCAATGACTTCCACCGGGAACAGCATCTGACTTATAAAAAGCCGATACAATAATTGCTACTAAGTATTTAAGTCAATCTAGATAATGAATAGCCTGGGCTATTTCATTGGGTGAAGGCTAAAAATTCTTCTAACATTAATCATAGCTTTGGATTTAAAATAAATTAGTAATATTGATTATATATCATTTTGTTTGTAAATAAAAATAACTAGCATTTAGTACGCTTCATTTAACAAAATATAATATTTTGTACTACCTTTCTGATCACTATCAAAATATTTTCTCATCATAATCTTTTGTGCATTAGGTAATATTTACAAGCATTTGTAGATTTTGGTAACAAAGTAAGTTTTAGTAACTTCATCTGTGAATTCAACACTCACTTCAATATCTATCTCAACATCACTGTTGAGTCTCTACGACCTATCGTCAGATGATATCTACACTAAAACCGACAGTTTAATTATACGGAACACTCACAAGTCAATACGACACAACACTCCACCGCGTCGTTAACAAAGATCTGAAACCGTCGAATGTGGGTCAAAGAATTCATTTAAATTTCACGCCGCGCCATTGTCCGCAGTGACCTTTCAGGCTTTTTAAACTTCTTTAAACACATTAGCATTTATTTTATCCGTTTAATCTGCGAGCTTTTAAGTGCCGTTGGAATTTTCTCGAAAGGCTGTCGGAAAAATTGCGCAAGGCACGTCGGAAATGCCGCTCGAGCTGTTCCTTTTGTAGTTGTTGAATTGTTTACTCTTGAAATACAATGAGACTAAAATTCTTTATGGAGATGTTTCGTATACACCAAAGTTGCCAAGTTTTCTAGACATGTTTATTTAGTTAAAGTAAACAGTCAGTTTTGAAACATGTTTAGAGAATATTTTAAAAGGAAATAACATTATATTGGTATTCTACTATAGCTACCGCAGATACCTTTTACTATGAGTTTTTTTTAGCAATCAATTCGACACTTAAGTGCCTCGTAAAATGTTAATGCTATGTGACTTAGTCACACTGGATTACAAAATACAAATATTTGTATTTCTAGTTGAGTTTCAAAAAATGTTTAATGTTCTGTCCTATAACGCCAGCGTGACTTATACAAATTCCTCCTCAATAATCTAAACCGAGGATTTTTTTTAGATCAACGCGTCAAAGACTGGGCGCTGATGACATCGCCATGGCCCCTGGCGACAATAATCGCTGGCTACTTGACAATGATCAAGATCATCCTGCCCAAGTACATTGAGAACAAACCGCCGATGAACCTGAGGACGGTCATCAAGTGGTACAACGTGGTGCAAATCGTTGCTAATGCTGTTGTTACGTGGGGGGTAAGTGATACGAATGAAAAAATACTAAAAAATGTTTGATTGAGAATACAATCAATGTATATGATTTGGGAAACTTTAAGAAAAGAGCCTATAAGTTCCTTAAAGGTCGGCAACGCACGAATGATTCCTCTGGCATTGTGCGTGTCCATGGGCAGTGTTGACCACTTAACATCAGATGGCTCACTTGCTCGTTTGCCTCCGTTACCAGAAAAAATATATATACAGGACACTAAGAAATCAATTGATACATAAACAGGGTGTATTCAGACCGCGATCGAAAACTAATGTAGTAATAACTACGGTGATTACGAAATAATTGGCGTAATGGCGTAAAAAAAATCGTGACTTGTCCACCAATTCAAGTTTGGTGGGGTAACGATATCTGCAAAGTGGATGGCGGCGGTTGAATGAAGAGGGCCGAAGATCGAGCCCTGTGGCGTGCCATAGGAGAGGCATATGTCCAACAGTGGATGATGATGGTGATGATAGTGATGATGATGATAGTATCTGGACGCCGCTTACTGAATAATCCACTTTAAAGTAAAACATCGAAAATCGACACCCAGTTTAGATAACGGTCGCTCCATACGGAACACACATTTGAAATGGCAAATTAATTCCGAGCTAGACAATAACAGTTGCACTGAATGCAATTCTGATGTAATTTTGATTGTAAGCACGGACACATTTCACACATTAAACGTAACGATTAATCTGGTGCACTACTGTTTCGTGATAGCGTGCCATTTAGATTGAGCAAGTATTCATTAATTACTTGAGTTTGAATAATACTATTCAACTGTTTTTTTTAACTCTACTGTTGCTACCATGGTGTCAATTTTAGGCAATTAATCTGTATCTTTCGTAGTCTTGACGATAAGAAAAAATAATATCTTACAAGAACCCGCAAAAGTTTACCATGAGTCGGAACTTTTCTGCTTTTAAGTGCGTCACGTAGGTTCTTGTAGATGGTTGTCGCATAACCGCAAGTTGTACTCTTAACCATTAATGTCCAGGGAAAGCTGCAGAGTCTTTTAGTGCAGCGTTTTATTGTTAACTTTAAAATATTTTCTTTCAATGTTGCAAAATTTTAATACACACATTGTCTTTAATTGCTAGATTGTATTGGCGAATCTATACTAATATTATAAAGCTGAAGAGTTTGTTTGTTTGTTTGTTTGTTTGAACGCTAGGATCTCAGGAACTACTGGTCCGATTTGAAAAATTCTTTCACTGTTAGATAGCACATTTATCGAGGAAGGCTATAGGCTATATAACATCACGCTACAACGAATAGGAGCGGAGCAGCAATAAAGAATGTTTCAAAATCGGGGACATTTTTTCCTTTTTGTGAGCTTCCGCTGCGTGCGCTGCGAAAACGGTTAAAGTTTCGCTAAAATAATGTTTGAGAGAAATGTTCCTCTTTAAAAGTTCTAAAAAAAAGTCCGCGACAGCATATGTGTATTTTGTAAGGTTGGCTCACTATAATGTTTTATATCCTAACCAAATTTATTTTTAAATAAAGTTTTATTTGTGAAGGTGTTTTTATAAATATGATATTAATCCTTATCCAAATAAATACGTTATTCATTACAAGTATATAATTTTGAATAAAATTGCCCTTTACATCATTTGATTTCACTGAGTATCTTAGAAGATATTGCAGTTTTAAAATATTGATCAAGCGCGCAGTAATGATGCACAAGGCGCCGATTGACGCGTTACGGTTTCACGTGTGAACAATTTGACCGAATTGTATGATTTTTGGTATGGACATAAATAGGACTCTGAGAAGTAAAATAGACTACAACTTATTTTCCTTCTGAACTCAACCCTGTAGTCTACGCGGACGGAGTCGCGAGCAAAAGCTAGTTAAATATATTCGAGCCAATCAAAATAAAAAGCATTGAGAGGGTTGTTTTATTAAATAGACTCGGTGCAGTGATGAAATACGCCCAATCTCGCTACTCGATTCTGCCATGCAGATCTTATCATTACTTACTTCATTTTACATTTAAAAGAAACTATACCAAAGCAAAAATACTTAAGTCTACTAATCCACAGTTTGATAATACAGCAAAACTAAAAATCAGGGCATCTGACCAACTAAACTTTGCCGCCCAGAGCAATCATTCTTTTAACTGTTTTAAAAGGATACGTGGTAATAACGTTTCCTTGAAATGCATACGGAAGTAATCCCAAGTATTTTGACCCTACTGGCCACTAATGGTATGATAAAACCGACGTTGTTGGCGATACAAAGACTTTTAAGGCAACGATTCTAGTATAGGTACAAATACCTACTTAAGATAACCTTCTAAAAGGAACAGAAGGGAATGGACATTCCAAAATATTGACTAGTTAAATATTTTTGGATGCATTGGAGGTGAACCAACGATAAATTTATTATCAAATGTTAATTATGCATGCGAACCGCGCGAAATAAAATTAAAGACCGGGTCGAGAATTGCGAATGAATTTATTGAGCATCTGTTTATAAAAGCTATTAGAGAAACGCTGATCTGAATATTAAAAAAATATCATATTCAAATGTTTATATTTGTTACCAATAATATGTTTTAAATGCTTATGGATATCTACATGTATCATAATAGCGGTCTTATTGAAATTTGTTAAATTCTTTAACAGCCCTGTGGCGCAGTTGGTTAGAGCCTAGTTTGTGAAACGCTCTCGTGTGGGTTCGATCTCCGCACCGAGACAAATATGTATTTGTGTGATCAACAATGAATTTCGTGTCTGAGCGTTTAAGAGCCTGAATTCTGTCGTAGTTTCAGGATTTATTTATTTCATGAGTATCAGAATTCTAGGAACTAACAAAGAGTGTAGTTGACTATATTCTCAGCGGTCCAATATTCTCAGCGGCGCGCGCGTCAGTTAAGCAACGGGTATGTGTATTGTACATATTATGTGCTAACATAGACTAGCTTTTATAACCATTGCGAAACAAACATCGTTGGAAATATAAATTATTACACGACTTTAAAGCGCCGACATAATGGCTTGATTAATGGACATCGATCGCGCCAAACAATGCTTTTAAAAATGAATGCGGATTGCGCGGCCGTGCTCAAATTGTCGGTCAATCCACGGCGATCAGTCATCAATTTACGTGGAAACATATTTTTTTGCAATAAACAGCGCTTGGTTTAATGTTTTTGTTCATATATGTATAACATATCACCACCATCATTAAACTGATACTAACTCTCCTAAGCGAGCAAATACAAACGGAAGAAAGCTGCGTATCTTCAAATTCTTATTTTTTAGGAATGTTAGTTAACACCTTTTAATTCTAGATGAAGCCCATGCTAGAAATTAGAACGTAAAGGCTGATACCCAGTAAGATACGTCATAACAGATGGTGCCAAAACACTTAGCAGGACTTGATGATGAGAAATGCAATAAAAAGCAAGCGATGACTCAGTTTAATGTAAAGTAGTAGGTATAGGTCTTTCATTTTCATTTAAATTTAAACTGGAAATGACGTTAACTAAGGGAGGCTTGTATCCATCTATAGGTTAAAGACGATAAATAACGTACTTGGTACTATGATAAAAGGAATTTGACCATACAGAAACCTTTTTGACAGCACGTTCTAATAATTGGGAACGATGGAGAAGTTATTAAGCCGATAAGAGGTAGATATTAGTAATTTGAGCGCGCATCCGGAACGCTTCTGCAGATTCGCATCGAGATGTTGCAAATTGATCTATTTGCGAAACACGCTGAAACAATCAACGCTCTGTTTGCACATCACATTCCAGATGTTTCTTTTGCATTCTTCAAACTTCACTCGTTTATTTCGAGAAGCAGCTTTTATTGACGTGTCAAGTAAGACTCTTAATTGTCTCAACAATAAATAAACACACATAACAATCACATCATCAGCCCATATACGTCCCACTGCTGGGCATGTGCCTCATCTAATATAAATAGTTTAAGTCAACCCGTTGACATAGTGCTAGAAAGCGGACCACACACCTATGAAATACCTAAGGACTTTTAGGCATGCCTCATGCATTCATTTTGGTTAACCAACAATCACCTTTAAAATTGGATCTCGGATCAAGATCCAAGTTTTCTGCCGTCTTAGATACTATGACGGACTTTAATGACTAGCAGCAAAAGGTAATAAGAAATAACTTTTAATCATCAGCAGAAATAGTCATGCTGACTCGTATTGAAATGAAAATTAATTGATTGGTACAAACATTATGGTTATAGCATTTTATGTGCAACACAAACATTCTATTATCCAAGTTATTGGCGAATTACCTGTTGCCTCATAACTAAAAGCTTTAAATCTTCGATTACGTTTATGCAATTGTTACAAGGCCAGGTATCCGTTTGCTAAATGCGTTGTTAAATGACTTTACATTAAATTAATATTTATTATTTCCTGTACTGTTGGATTTGTTTTGCGAAATTATATTAACAAATTTACGGTCATTGCCCGTGACAAATACTTTTGAATTTTGCAGCTATGTTATTTATAAATTTTCACATTAGAATACACATTGTTACCACGAAATGGAGTCTTGGGACTTAGCTGTATATACGTAATTCTAGCACTTAATTTGTTCTTGGTTTCGATATTGTAAGAAAGAAAAGCTTCTCATTGTTTGTAATTTATTTGATTATTTAACTCATCCAAATAATGTTTTTTCTTATGTCATAACGTGAATTTTTCTGCTACCGATACCAATACGTTCTTTCTTACCTTTTGTAAAAATTTAGTCACCCATGTAGAATTTATTGGTACGGTCTCTGAAATCTACTAACAAAATACTACACACCTCCATGCATAGACTACATTACCCATAGCAAGTTAAAAAGCGCAAAATCGCGGGCAAGTGCAGAAATGTCGCGAATTCTCGGATGACATAGAGTCTACAAAGCGACGCCACCTCGCTTCCATTTCACGGGCCGTATGAACACATCCGGACATCGGTTATTACTCGCAGCTTTTGCAAAGGTTTTTTTAGGAAACAGCAATTCCATAAAAAAAGTTACGAAGATTAACGAAGTAAATAATTATTTACTGTAATTTTGTTTTTACGTAGTGCGGCTCGGGAGGAATTTTATAAAATAAGCATATTGTGTTCCCTAGGGGTGCTCATCGTACTAAAGTTCATTAGTTGTGAAAGAACAGTCAGACTTATTTATTTATTTATTTATTTTATTTATATACACTTTATTGTACACCAAAAAACAACAAATAGAAAATAATAATAATAACAATAACCAAAATATTAGGTACACAATAGGCGGTCTTATCACTTACTGTGATCTCTTCCAGACAACCTATTTTACAATAGTAACATAAAAGAGGAGATGGTACGGGTAATTCATCACAAAAACAAAAAAAAAAAAACAACATAAATGATGTACATAAACAAAACAAAAAAAAAGCAAACAAAACAACAAAAAAAATTAACAAGTAAAAACAGACAAAATAAAATAACATAATATATGTATTTATTTAAGTTAAAAACTGGAAAAAGCCTCATCTATTATTTTTGCGAATAAAAGATTCTGATGAGTCTCTTAAATATAGGAAGTGACTTAGCTTGTCGTATTGGCATTGACTTAGTTATTTTCGAATAAATAAGGTTTGTATTCACAGTAAAAAAATAGTTTTTTGATGTTATTAATTAGGTTTTTTGTGCTCTTTGTCTCTAAACTATGACACGTTTATATCAGAGGTATTTCAACTATTTAAAAGTTCTTTCGCACTACTACTCGAATAAAATTATGATACAAAAAACATGTGTGCCATGAATAATTTCGGCAACAGACCACGCCCACATTGATTCATACTACATAACTCAAAACGTAGAAAGTTCACTACCGTTCAAAAGAATTTGGAAAACAGGAACTATTTATGAGACAGCCTGGGAGGAGACCGGGGCCTATGAGCTCCGCATTCCATAGTAGCCTTTCACTCTCAACGCGAAATTTCTTAGCACATCTTTGATATAATTTTAAAGTATAATACTTCATAGAGCGTCTTGCAATGTTTGAGCAATACATGTGCATTGAACGCGAAATTTGTATCGATGCGGCAAATATTTGTATGTACAATGTTAATATGCATATATTTTATGGCGATAATTTTTATGACATACTGAACATTGCTTACCTTCTTTCCTAGAAAAAATAGTTTTGTATATGTTTATAAATTATTTTATTTGCACACCGCCTTTATTTAATCTGTACATTGCCCTAGGTTCGACTGGCAGAATGTCTTAATTCTCTTTTAAAATTATTGTATAAAAGCTAAATAAAACGATTCTATTTTCTTTATATGTATAGTCCCTGAACCCACTGAAGGCCTGTATAGAAACCAATCTGTGGACAGTGGCTGATATACAAAGAGAAAAATATTCAGAAGGCCCTTGTCACTAAATATAATTTTATTTGTGTGCTGTATCTTATTGCCTTCTTACAGAACCTATAATTTGTTAAACTGAAGGCTTGAGTTGGAACCCTGTTTCACTTCTAAACAACGCTATGATACAATCTCAATATTTCTTCGGTTCAGACCGGAGTGGTAATCGCGATTTTACGCGCGTGATTCCATCTCTAGTATCGTTAGCTGGAATCTTCTTCGGACCATTGTTTGTTCATTTATCTTGTAAATTATCTCGTTTAACATCTACTTAAGTATTTGCACACTCCACTTCCTTCACCCAATTGTTCAACCGGCCTTGGACGAAAGTAAATAGCCGTTGCCGCTATGAGAGATTAATAAAATTGTTGATGCGTTCTCAAACGTTGTTACACAACTTGAGCAAAGACACTATTGTCTTGTTTCTTATTAATTCTATATGCTAATGATATACAAAATATGTTTTAAGAACGCTGTTTTAATGAAAACAACGAGGAATATTTATAAAATGTATGACTAGCATATTGTGATAGAAAAGATGAAAGGAAACCGTCTGTCGTGGTATGGGCACATTATGAGAAGGGATGAATCATATGTAGGAAAAAAGGTGATGAGTATGAAAGTGAATGGATGGGCGAGTCGAGGAAGGCCAAAGAAGAGATGGATGGAGTGCGTGACTGAAGATATGAAAAAGAAAGGGGTGAATGAAGACATGACGGCTGACAGGGATGTGTGGAAGGAGAAAACATACTGCGCCGACCCCCAGGAATAAATTGGGACCAGGGCAGGGGAATGATGAATGACTAGCAAAGACACTGCGGGTTGAAATATTTGTCTCGCTACAAGGACTAAGATCTCTTTCTAGTCTTCTGGAACTTAAGAGCAGAACAAACATCTTACTACAATTATTAAAAATATTGTGTTTATCAAAAAGAATCACTTATCAGAATGATGGATCATTACTATCAACTTTTACTCTTAGTTTTATAAAAGCTAGTTCGATAGTAAAAAAAAATTTTTTTTGGTCGGATTCTTTACTGTCCCCAACATCTACATTAAAAGCAATCTGTCTAAATTCCAGATACTGACATCTGGATGGACAACGACCTACCACTTCGGGTGCATGCTGCCCGACTACTCTATGAACCCAGAAGCGTTGAGGATGCTGCGCTTCCTCTGGTGGACAATAATCATTAAACTCCTGGAGCTGTTCGAGACAATGTTCTTCTTGTTGAGGAAGAAGGAGAGACAGGCGTCGTTCCTACACATCTACCACCATGTCTGCACATTGGTTATGATATGGTCCGCTGTCAAGTATGTCGGAGGTAAGGTTTAGGAGTTTAAGAACTAAGTTATATAGAACTAGTTTATTTTTAGATTTCAATTATAATTCCAATATTTTCAATATTCTTGTGAGTAAAGACTCAGTAGTCTTCAGACTCAGCAGGTTCATGGCAGTCCATGAACCTGCTAGCTCAAATGATTAGTACCTATACAGAATTCTCTGAGTAAAATTCTATTTTTATCAAAATTCATAGTTTGCATGCCTATTAATCGCAAAAATAGCCAGTGAACTGTGGACGATAAATAGAACAAAATATATAACGGAAAAAATAATAGGTCATACAAAAATTTGTATTGGTGCGAGGATTAATCCCGCAGCTTTAATTTTCACAAACTGTTGTCTGCTTCGCAAATGTAACTGCCCCGGGGAGGCTGTTATTCAAATAACTGAAGTAATCGTCGAACAGTGAAGCCATTGTACTCGATCACGACAAGTGGGTCAGCACTGGGCAATCCTTCGCGTCAGACATAATATTGAACGTGACACGTCATAGAGACATTAGCCATTATTGCGCGTATCATGACATAATCAACCTTTTTTCCAGCGATTGAGCTATTCACTGGTCGTTTACTTAGCAGGGTTATCACTCACGCTGGATTCTAGATTTTTTTATTGCTTCAGTGTAAAACTTTATAATCGTCTTTGTGATATAATAAATATGTTTTGTAGTGTACTATTTCGAGCTGAATTTGAATTAAAGGAAAACAATCCTTATAACCCTTGGAACGAATTTAAACTCTCGTAGTATGTCTAAATCCAAATATCTGTAGATCTTCAAACATTTATATCAATTTATGGCAATGGAACATTAACGCTTTTTTTGTTTCATAGACTTAAACTACTTTTGCCATCCCTACACAAATGTCGTAAGATATATTTAAATTATGATGATACAGTGTTTATACGAGCATCGCGTGCTCGGTACAGTTCAGTTATATTAGAATTTCGTCAGGTAAGTTTCGCGAAAAATTAAGCTATGTGGCACAAACTAGTTCAGAATTTTTTTTTATTCGAAGCATTTTTCACATGAAACGTTTTCGTTGATAACATTCTGAATTAGTTATAACAATATCTAAAACTAATGAATGAGGTACCCCCTCTGTATAGAAGCTTCTTTCATCAGGAGCTGTTTTTATTTCTTTTGTTGAATAAAGACTTTAAGATTATTATTAGGATTTTGTAAGGAAAGCTGAGCTTTTAAGATATAGTACTTAAATTATGTATGTTCAAGCGGGTCGCGGCAACGAGTGTTATGATGACCAAATCATTTTATGTACCAGAACTCACATTATAGGAGTATTTGTCACAATTTTGATTCAAGGTAAATTTTATTCAAAAGTATAATACGCCTCGTTAGTGCTATTAAGAAGTTTTCTTCTTTCGAATAAAGCAATCGATTGACCCATAAACATGATCGTAAATTGATTATTAATAACGATAAGTCATCATTACGAGATGATCTTGTGCAAAATTTCGCGTTCTTCATATGATTGAATCTTATTATGTGCGTGCTGTTTGGTAATATTACAGTAATGAGTATGATTTATGATGCATTGTGTAAGACACCAATCAGTAAGGTACAACGGGTATGGCGTATTTATAACTGACTAGGTAGCAAACATAGGTTGGGTCGTTTACGTTAAATGTATAGATATTTTCTTCAGTTACGACATTGTTATGGAGCCTTTTTCTAGAAGTTCTAACACGTAATGACGAAGTTAAGGTGGGTAAAGTCTAACAATATGCATTAGGCCAACGTGGCGATTCGTTTAACACTTCTCAAAATTAGACAGAATATCATCAGGACAGAATAAAAAAACGCAATGCAGGGCAAACATAATTAATACCTTGAACTTCATCATTATTATCAGCTTATATACGTCCCACTGCTGGTTTAGGTATTAGTCCACCACGCTGGCCTAGTGCGGGTGGGCGAACAACCAACAAGAAATAGCTGAGAACTTTTAGGAGTGAAGGTTTTCTCTCGATGTATTCTTTCACAGTTAAAGTAACCGTTCGAAATTAGAACTTAATGTTCATTTTCCACACGTAACAAATTTCATATAAATCGGTTTGCAGATGCGCTACAGTTCGCAATGTGAAAGGTGACCAGCTCGGTGCGAGGTCGATACAAATCGTGACCATAGCCAGCCGTATGTATTAATGCAATCTTTGGACAATCATCATTAGACACAAACAAGGTTATTGTGTCCCTTTTACTCTCGATACAGATGCTTCATATTTAGTACCTTGCACAGATGTATGAAGGACTATAAACGATGATCTCACGTTTTGCCGAGCTAAACCTTTGATATTTTGCGAGAGGCCAATAACTCATATTTCGTAACGATGTTTAGTTGTAATTTTAGTATTAGTTAGTTAAATTATTTTTTTTTTTGCAATTTTGTGGAAATCATAATGCTAAGCTTGAATCTATGCTATAGATAAATTGTAATGGAGTAAATTATTAAAATAAAATATAACGAAAGTGAATAAGTGTCTAAATCACTGCTTCTATGATTTTTGGCATGAGATAGATGGAGCTAGACATGTTTTTTGTTTTATAGAACAAGCTCATCAATAGACCGGTGTAGAAGCGTGATAACGTCGATTCGAATTTCTATTAAAGATGCCAATTTCTACGGAAATTTCTTACCCGGGGGATAAGATCGGAGGGTAAGGGGGTAGCCTGCTTACGGTCATATTTCTAGTAATTAGTTTGCTGCTGGCAAAAAGGATAACCCCAATTACGATTTCCTTACTACGGAAATCTTTATTTACGATACACCTCAGATTTATTGAACCATCAACTTCATAGAAGCTTTTTACCTCAAAGAAAGACATCGCTTTGCAGACGTCAAACAAAACCTACGGTAGTAAACACAACACACTCGGTTGCCCCTTTTTCCATAAAAAAATATGTACCACAAACCTGATAAACTGTGGCGAAGCTGCCAAATCATATGAAACACGCCATTGTTTATTATAAGCAACTCTATTTCCCGCGATATGTGTCTGGCCGGAGTCTAGTCGTTGTCCCCATTTCGTTTGGCGGTTCGCTCCGATTGCCAAGGTTAATAGATCTCGTAAACAATTCACTGTTCTCTCTTCTTTCTTATTGAATTTGTTAATTTAGAACATTTTGTTTATGTGTCATGGGTAGGACATATTATTGACTACGTAGTCAAGCCGTGAGAATATGTAACTCGGTTTTGATAAGCTCTGGTGAGATATCGTGAGATATTTAAAGGATTCATCGCTCCCAAATATTGTTCAAAACATCACCATCATATCAAGCCTTGTACATCTTGTTCTAAAAATTAATTGTTAACCAACACTAGATTCCTACTACAGCCCATTTACCAATAACACACCTGACGATAACACCCTCACCTAAGAAAGCACGCTGTAGAATCGCCATTAACGCTCCAAGTGGGATGTTGAGCCGACAATCCCGGAACCGAGGGGCTGGCAAGTTTTCAAACTGTAGAACAAAAGCCTATCGTCTAGATAGGCACTACACAATACAGCAACGGTCCACAGCCATCGATTTCAGATACAACGGCTAATATTTAGTGGGGGATAAATCTTGATTTAATAGCGGAGTTGCTGGCATCGCTTCGTCGCTCGTTTGTTTTAGAATGGACTTCAGCAACTTGGTTAGGCAATACTGATATTGGGAAATGTTGTGGCGCATTAAAATTTATCAATTAATTGTACAGTTGTGTTAAGTTTTAATGACTATGTGTGAGCGTTGTCAATACACTGCAAATAGATCTATAAATTTGAACGTTAAATGTCGTGAGCGAACCAGCATTTCTATTTGTTGAGCTAATGTGGATTGTTAGACTACAGCCATCGTAGAAAAGTTCGTTCTCCACGAGAATTAGGATCGCTGAGTATCTGAGATGATCGATCGATCTATTAGAGATCGATGAGATCTAATGAAGTTTCTTTTCAAAATTTGACAGGCCAATAGTCGACATCATCATTATCACCATCAGCCAATATACTGGGCACAGACCTCCTTTATAACAAACAGGGTTCAGATCTTAATCCACCACGTTTGCCTACTACGAGATAGCCAACAAGACTCAAATCTATCCTTCCCATATATTCGTACCTTCAAGCACAATTGTTTAATTCGAGCACCAATCGGCTCGAATGATCGATGCTGGGCATACAATACGTGTTTGCATTGGGCGTGGAGCTCCATCCATTAGCCTCGCACAATGCCCGCGTGTTTACAAACAACGGCGGCACACACTTATTTCACGCTGGTATTGAATCTGCTCGGCTGATAGATGGCCTTTTTTGTACGGGCAGGGACCGTGGTGAACTTGATTGTGTGTATGCGGTTAAAGATATATCCATAGAGTTTTTTTTCAGTAGACTTAGCCGTTTCTGCTATGATATTTGAATTTTATAGAATACTTGGTGGGGCCTAGGTCCACGCAGACGTAAATTTGAATATAGAAGTGTCTACTCTTATCAGCATAGTGTTAGTGTTGTATTGAATCATAAATTGACTATCATGACTAGTCTAAAGCGCGTAAGCTAATAGTTTCTAACTACCCAGATGTTGCTGGCACAAAATTCTATTTGGATTAAAAACAAAAAAAATCTAATCTTCTTTCTTAACCCATTTAAGGTCACCGTACTCATTTGAGTACAGCTATATTTCTTGGCATAAATTCCAGAACCCTTCAATTATGCGTGAGGTTTTTTATTATTTTACTTAATTGTTAGACCCTTTAAGAGTATTCATAAATAATAAGTGGATAGTGCAACATTTTGTATTAGAAAGTGCCACTTGAAGTTGTGTTACGGAAACGTCATCGAGGTAAGCAAATGATTTTAGATTTTTTCAAGTAATTAGTGCTTTTAAGGGTTTTATTTCGGTTTATATCGATGCATTAGATATAAAAGAAAGATATTAAAAACTGTAAAATAAATTACATATTACTAAAATAAAACTAGAACCACGTAAATGTCAGTGTACTCAGTTGAGTACACTGACAACATACGTAACTAAAATAACTGTATTTTTTCAGATACTCTGCAATGAAGAAACAGCGATTTACACCTCAAACTAGTTACCGTGGGCTTTAGGAAGCTGTGTTACAGGATAGCGAAGATAACCAATCTGACTTGGCTATCATACCACTTGACCCAAGTGCATTGACTGATGAAGAGGAGGGTGCCGATGAGGATATGGCAGCGTGTCTCATACCGCAAAACGTCCCTGGTACTATTGAGTTATTTAGGAATCGAGAGGATAATGGTAGCGAGGATACTACGGACAGTGACAGTTTTTTTTTTTTTTAAGTGGCCGTCTTCGCGCCAAGTAGGGCGACCACGGTACGTGGGCGAGGAACGCCCACAATGGTTCCGCAGTCGCCCAGTGCGCCTCCGAGACGAAAGCGTCTCGGCCTCCTCAGGTTTGAGGAAGTGTAGTTACCCCCCCACTAACCGGCGCCCGGAGTTAGACCCGGCGCCTCCTTCTTCGACGCCTTTGGAGGGCGGGATCGTTCCGTTCACGATCCCGCTCCGCACTCTCCTTCTGCGACCTGACATGCTCGCCTCCTTCTATGCCACCCGACACAGGTAGTGGCCGAAGCATCCGTGCCCCGACAACACCTGTGTTAGGCGGAACGTCGCCGCAACAGTGACAGTGATGATGGACCACTTGCGTCAAAGAAAAGACGAGTTGACGCTACCCGCCAATCTATGAATAATAAATTATGGAAAGATATTAGTGTACCATGGCAACTAACTACGACACCATCGAGCCTCCTGCCTACCTGCCTCTCGGAACTGTCAAACGTTGGAGTCCAATCGAAAAGGAGAAGATAGATGTAGCCATACTAGCCATACCACGTTTGTTCCAAACTAATAATTTAAATATGGCAGTTGTTGATGAACTTGACCAGTCTTTCTTCACGGAAAAAAGAGGTGGTGGATATTATTTACATACCATAGATATGGCCGTTTCTAATGGCTGGCGTTTACATGTAATGTGTAATGAAAATAATCCTATGAATCAGTTCATGGCCCGACGTCCCTTTGCACGTTTTTATTTACGCCAGGATGAACGAAGAAAATCAAGGCTGGCTGTATCAGTTGTTGAAGGGCTACCTTTAGATTGAGTTGGACACTACCCCCGCTAAATTAATAAACACCTGCGGTGTGTAATTTGCAGTTAAATAGTGTGTTGGGAATGTAAGAAGTGCCTGTAAACACTTTTTGTTGAAAAACGTGTCTTGAAAATTTTCATACTTAGGTGGTCAGTGTACTCAATTGAGTACACCCCTATATTTTCGTGAAAAACAAAATTTTCCACAATTTTTTTTTATTATGTTTTCCTTTATACTTACTTTAATATGAAAATTAAAAAAAAGTAAAGAAAATATTTGTAGTTTTCATTTGACCTTTAATGGGTTAAACTGCTATTTTATAATTACTTACAATTGTGCAATATTGCGTTCGATCGAGACTTAGTCACAAAAATTACTTGAGGTTTAGTAATTGCTGCACCATTCGCACATTCTATATTCGCCTCAAAGTAATATAATGACAGCAATCACTTACTTAAATGATAGCATTAAAATAGAAGCGAAGAAAACGTGATAGGTCATAAAGGCGGTTAGTTACGCGACGTAGTGCAATCTTCTGGAATAGGAGATTTTTCCGCGGCTCCGATTTCTAATTATCTTAACTGTCGCCTGGCCCTCGCCGATAAGGAAAGAAAATTGGTAACACAATATGTCCTGAAATAAACTTCTATACAAATTGATATCGGTCGAGAATTTTAATATCTTTCGATGGCGATAAGAGGAATTAATTAAGAATAGATATAATATATGAATACGAATTTAGTAATTATGTGTTTTCCATGATTAAAAAATAAAAAAAATAGACAGAAAGAAATTAATCAATTAGCCTAGTTAATAAGACGATAGTACATCTAAGCAGATGCTCATAAATAATTACATAGCATAGTAACATAGATTTCATATAAATGTCATATTTTCGAATGGCCAAATATAGAAGCTATAGTAAAGTCAAAGGTCTGCTTAATACCAGCTTAAGACTACGTTCTCATCATTCCAGTCACTTCAATTTGTACGTACATTAAATTTAGGTAACATTAATATTAAATATGTAATCAATAATCCTTAAGAAGCAGCTGGTAATATTTCTCAATACTAAAATCTAGTTTCAATGTTTTTTGTACAAAGCCGAGAATCGTCAAATGTTGCTTAATGCACGATGAGCATCTCAGAAAATCTATTTAAACCTGCATTAATTGAATTCATGGAAAACGCAATACTGTTCAAGTGAAGGCACCCGAGAATTTCGTGAAGGCTACGGCTCGAGGAGTCCGTTCTAATACGCTTTATATGGTTACGTTTGAAGTACGCAATACGTGCTTTAGTTCTAACTTTAACCCAAGATCATCATAAAGATCCTTATTGTATCATCGTTTATAACTTTAACCTATTATATTTCTTCACAATGAATGGTTGAATGGTTCTTCACTTGCTTTAATGGTGAAACAAGACTTTTTTTATATCCTAAACAGCCGGATAGTAACCATTTGAGTTTATTTGCAATGAAATTACAATTATTTTTGCATTTAAGAACGCTCTCTGATAGGACTTAAGATGTTTTTGCTGATAGTTCGTTTCATAATAAGAATCTACAGATTCTGTATTTCCTAATTCTACTCGCAAATTCAATAATAAGAAGTAGACGATTAATTTCACATCGCTGGCTTCATGTCAATAATTAACAACTTCAATATACTAAAAATTATAATTGGAACCGTATATCTCATATGATATTTCTGCCAATACCTACCGGCCATTTAATCACCCACCACGCTACGAGGACGATAATTCGAAAACCCGTCAAAACACGGGCATATCCCTACATCTGTAGCGAAACACGTCGGTATTGGTAAACATTAATCGAATGAACCGCAGTCACGACGCGCCGTCAACAAGTTATGGCCAATAAAACGTTTTCATTTGTCCCGTTTTATCGGTTTCATATCGTATAGCTCTATATTTTAACAGCATTCAACCGCTTATTGGGTCATAACCGTGTTGTACTTGAAGAGGCTTTCTTTCACAATTTCTTCCTTGTCTTTAGGTTTTTGCGAGCCTAGGCTTAGGTTGGGTGTTGCCAAAGGTTATATACTATTAATTTAAAAATTTATGGCATCATATTAATCGTACAGATCAGAAGTAGTATAACTACCATTGAAGAGGAGTTCCATAATATACTCATAAATGTTTTTATTTTAGACCTCCAACTCCCTTTGTCAGTTCCACAGTATAATTGCATGCTATCTGGATGTCATGGGATCGATTCGGTAAGGCTTATTGGTTTTCCTTAACGTGGGTGTAAAAATTCCCAACGTTAAAAAAGTACTTCTCGTTGAAGATCTTAAATGACATCAAAATATGTATTAAAAAACTCAAATTAAACCTGAGTAATAAGATTACGATATAACTGACAAAATGTTTATTACACAGTATATCCTTTACCACGAAGATGTTGATAGCTATGATATTGGATTTCGTGCTCCCATCCATCTCTAAATCATCTCATCCATTTACTGTCAGACGTATTACATAGACCGTCGCTTCATCAATCTCGGCAAGATCTTTGTAGGCTCTTCCTAACATAGCCAGGAGTGCGATGTTACATTCAAGAGCGCTTTATAGTAATGGAAGTTGGAATTTCGGATTGGCAGCTTTGTGGTAGCACGGCACAAGTAGCGTGCAATCTAGAGGTCCTAAATTCGATTCCCGGAACAGGCAAAATTTTACTGGATTTTTCTGATAAGTAATTTTATTAGCACCGCGAAGAATGGAATTGTGCACAAAAAACGGCAAAACGTAACATAAAATAGCAGACGTTATTGCCAGCAAAAAAAGGTGTCTAATTTACTTAAGGATTTCCAATAACAAAATTATATTGCTCCAAAATATTATTACTTTTATAAAGTACTAGCTTTTGCCCGCGACTCCGTCTGCGTAGACTTTAGGGTTGAGTGCAGAAAGATAATACGTGAATCTTTATTTCTTCTCATAAGTGTCCAAAAAAGTTTTACTTTGAAAAAGCTATTTCCGCATTTATAACATGTTTATTCCACGGGAACATTTAATTGTTACTTCACAGGGTCCTATTTATGTTCATACCTAAAATTATATAACTTAGTCGAATGGTTTAGGCGTGAAACCGTAATAGACTTACAGAGTTACTCTTGCAATTATAACATGTACCCATACCCACGGGAACACATTTTCCAGGATAAAAGTATATCATGTTAATTCGGTGGGTCCTACCTATCTCTATACCAAAATTCATTTACATTGATTCAGTAGATCTTGAGTATACCGATTCCCACGGGAATACTACACTTTCCGGGATAAAATGTATCCTATGTTACTTCTGTGGGCCCTACCTATCTCCATACCAAAAATCATTCAAATCTTTCAGTAGATCCAGAAAGTCCCATTCCCACGGGAATACTACATTTTCCGGGATAACATTTATCCTATGCTACTTCTGTGGGCCCTACCTATCTCCATACCAAAAATCATTCAAATCTTTCAGTAGATCCAGAAATACCCATTCCCACAGGAATACTACATTTTCCGGGATAAAATGTATCCTATATTACTTCTGTGAGCCCTACTTGGCTTCATACCAAAAATCATTCAAATTGTTCAGTAGATCCAGAAATACCCATTCCCAAGGGAATACTACATTTTCCGGGATAAAATGTATCCTATGTTACTTCAGTTGGCCCTACCTATCTCCATACCAAAATTCATTTACATTGATTCAGTAGATCTTGAGTATACCCATTCCCACGGGAATACTACATTTCCGGGATAAAATGTATCCTATATTACTTCTGTGAGCCTTACCTATCTTCATACCAAAAATCATTCAAATCTGTTCAGTAGATCTAGAAATACCCATTCCCACGGGAATACTACATTTTCCGGGATAAAATGTATCCTATGTTACTTCAGTTGGCCCTACCTATCTCCATACCAAAAATCATTCAAATCGGTTCAGTAAGTCCAGAAATACCCGTTCCCACGGGAATACTACATTTTCCGGGATAAAAAGTATCCTGTGTTACTTCGGTGAGCCCTACCTATCTCTATACCAAAAATCATTCAAATCGGTCAAAAGGTTTAGGCGTGAAAGCATTACATAGGCAGTGTCATTTTCGCGTTAGAATATATGCTCATCCCACAGGAACCCTACATATTCCCGGGATAAAATGTTGTTCATGTTACTTTATAAGATTTCATTTATGATCATACCAAGAATCATAAAAATCGGTCGAATGGTTTGAGCGTGAAAGCGAAAGAAAAATATAGGGTTTAATACCCAATCCCTCGGGAATACTACATTTTGTGGGATAAAAAGTATCCTGTGTTACTTCGGTGGGTCCCATCTAACTCCATACCAAAAATCATTCAAATCGGTCAACTGGTTTAGGCGTGAAAGCATTATACAGGCAATGTTACTTTTGTGTTACAGTATATGCTCATCCCACAGGAACCCTAAATATTCCCGGGATAAAATGTTGTTCATGTTACTTCGTAGGATCTTATTTATGTTCATACCAAAAATCATAAAAATCGGTCAAATGGTTTAGGCGTGAAAGCGTAAAATAAATATAGCGTTTTATACCCAATCCCACGGGAATACTACATTTTCCGGGATAAAAAGTATCCTATGTTACTTCGGTGAGTCCCATCTATCTCCATACCAAAAATCATTCAAATCGGTTCAGTACTTTTTGAGTTTATTCGTAACAAACATACAAAAATACAAAAATCCAAAAATCCAAAAATACAAAAATACAAACCTTTCCTCTTTATTATAATAGTATAGATTACTTGAATACGATATAAATAAACAACCTATATATGTACAAACAAGACATATACATATACCTATAACACACCACATTAAATCTGTGACAAGGCTTGCCAGTCTATTTTGAGATGAAAGGGAACCCGAAACGAGATTACTCTAAATAAATGATCAAGGTGTTTACACAAATGGCCGAATTCCGTTTCGATCAAAGCCTTCCCTTGGGCGACACGTAACAAACTTTAGCCGGGCTGCTTTACCGCACGACTCTAAACTGTCTCTAAAGTCTTTGAATTATTAACCCTAATTCTAATTTTAAGAATGTAAAATAATAATTAACTTTAGGTCGCTAGCGATAACTGATCTAGTATATAAGTAAGATAAATACTATTTAGCTATTTCGATTGATATGTAATTATATATTTTAATATCATCATCTCCACCAGCCTATATAGGTTCCACTGCTGAGCACGGGCCTCCTCTATGACTCAAAATCCTACACATAGCTTTCTGGCATGCATTACCGGGATCTTGGTTTTATGTTATTGGGCTTTTCCGTAACAGCATTTTTTATAAATGTGCTTGAAAGAGGGCAATATTCACTATTCAACAGGTGCTTGGATATTTTTACAACATTAATTATAGCCTTCCATAACAGATACTGTTTTATCGATGACGACGATAAGTTTATCAACAAAGCGTGTGCCTACACTAGTCTCGGTATAAATAGCAACGGAAGCTAGCAAATTAGCGTTCAAATACCACAAATTGGCTTAAATAAACTGCGTCATCTAGTCATGAGTAATGATATTACAAAAAAGACATAGGTCAGTCAGGCTGATCAAATTGTGTCTGTGGGAGTCATGAATGAGTTGCACTTTAAATTGTTTGTGGTTATAAATAGAAGAATTTCGTCCACTGTGTTTAACAATGAAACATCGGTAGCTATAGTACTATTTATTTATTTTTTAAATGGTCAGCTATTTATTCTAAATTCAAATCGAACTAAACCGGTATGACGACCGAACCTGACCTTTCCGACCTAACCATACCCAAGCCAGATGGACGTATTTGGGCTGATGCCAATGATAACGAAAGACGTTTAGAAAACTCTGACCCTTGTTGACTTCATCCGCCTACTAAACCAACATCCTGGGGGCGAAGTAGATGTTATCAATGAAACAATTAGCGTTATATTGACAGTCTGATAAAACCCGCCTGTGATCGCTTAACCTGTGCCCTGTGTATCTATGGCTTCTATAAATAGTGAGCGGTGAAAGTGCCAACTACCCTACAAATAAATATGCGCTCTATCACAAAGATATAGAGGCTTTTTTCAACGTGTGTTCGACGTCGTGATATCATATTTAAGCGTTATTGTATAACGAGACGAGCGTACATGGATAGTTGTGACGTAATTATTTTGCAATAGCGCTGAAGACCGGTATCCACATATTAAAGAGGGCTCGTGTACGCACTTTTTCCTTTCTACAATAAGTATTAGAAATTGTTTGTAGAAGCGACTCTCATTTCAAAGATTTTGTTTAAATTCAAGTTAATTTCAATTGCAAACAATGTAGAGTTAATTGTGGTCGCCTCGTGGTCTCATGAAAAGGAATATGCCACCAAGGAGAGATCGCAGCATCGATCTCCATGTCAGAACACTTTTTTCCAATTACTGGAGTAAAATGGGAGTGAAGAACAAATGTTCCTCAAATTAATGGTAAGAGCTTCCTCTTATTTTGACAAATAATTAATTCATGTTTTGGCGCCAACACTTTAAAAGCAATCAGTATTTAAAATACCTTTATGAATCTCTGACGCAGAATGTAGAGGGACAGAAATCATTTAGGTCTGTGTAAGTAATGAGATAAGGACACATACAGTCGGGAGCAAATACATAAAACCCAAGGTTGTAAGAATGAAACAAAATTCAATTACTAATGTATTAAAGTTAACTGCGTGGAAAGTACACCTATTTCACTTAATTAACATTCCTGCATACTCGACGCGCTAAGTCATTGCCTTCGCATCGCACAGTTTATTAGGAAAAATAACATCCACCTTTTATATTGCTTAGACAAATGATTTATTTGACTGTAAAAGATGGTATTTTAAACAAAAGTATATTGAATTAAATATAATTACATATTCAACGAAGTGTATTTAAATGGCTTCTAGAAAAACAAACTTTATTCGAACAATTGAGTATTTTTTATTTCCCATGAAAACCATTATTATAATACAAATAAATATTATTTTTGCCAATTTGGGTAATTTTCCCGTTTACTCTTAACGGTTTACTAATTTAAGGCATTTTAAATATTTACTGTGAATTAAAATAGACTTACTACAAGGAGAAAGCATAAGGAGCGACAAAAAGCTATCTTCTACACAAGACTTAAAAGCTAATTAAGTAAGGCATATATTATTTTATTTATTACGTATATTATATATGCAAATGGACAACGCCCACAAAGTACAGCGACCGTGACCGTCCAGACAGTGTCATAAAATATATTACGCATAAATTATTATGTACTAACTATAAATTGACAACGTGTATGGTGAGCATTAGACCATGTAATGTTTCGGACTTAAACCTTTATAATTTATCACTTCGACTTTTTCGTCAGTCTGCTAGCAATATATTAATTTCCAAAGGATGTGTTAGATTCAACTTCTATGAAAGTATCGCGACTGATCAAAATTCACATACAAAATCAAAACATCGACATAACCTTCATGAGAATATAAATGATCGACATCGCAATTTCAAATCACATTTAAAATTTCCGCCGCAGTTCAGGCGAAGTCATTAGCATATTAATATTAAATTTCCGAGCGAATACATCGCGAGTGTGGTGCAGGCGGTATCCAAGGTTGCACGCAACCGAGCTATAAATCGCACCACCACGAATGCACACTCGATGTTTTCAACCATCGATTTTTATATCGAGTTTAGTACGAAAAATTGAACAATGCGATGGCTTCGGAGATTAGGCGGTTTGTGAAAAAAAAAAATTTGGGGGTTGCGTATTTAGGCACGTTGACTAGAGAATAATTCGTCATAGATTTTGACATACTTTACCGGTGAAGAAATATATGGTGAAGGGATATAAAGGCTTAGTCTACCTCACTTTCAGCCTCTTTCAGTTATAGCAGAGGATCATGCTCGACAATAAGCCGTCAAAGAACAAAGGAATGAAGGTGGCCTTAATTTTATTCTGGAACTATGAATATGAACAATTATTTGCAGGGCAGTGTCTTATCAGTTTAGACACTATAAATATAGAGGCATAATGTGGCAAAAGACATTTAATGAATGTTTTATCTTTTCCAGGTGGAATAACATCATTTTCTGCCTTATTAAACAATGCCGTTCATGTGATAATGTATAGTTATTATCTCCTGTCTTCGGAGGGCAGTCCAACAGTTAAGAGTTTCCTTAATCGGTACAAAAAATGGCTCACTGTTATGCAAATGGTAAGTAAATGTTATTAAAAGATCATAATTGTATGGATACATTAATGAATACATTGCTGTATGTACATTCAAACTTAAAATTAATTTAACTAATTTGAAGATGAGTGGATAGATAAAAAACATACTATGGGGCCAAAAAATATTCAAAATAAATTTTCAATCTTTCCACTAATAGAAAAATAAACATACAAAGCTACTTTATATATGTTTTAGTAATAGCTCATAAAATAGTAAAGCAGCAATCATGTCACGGTAAATATAGTGCAGATTAAATATAGAAGCGAGTCAGCCGACTCATCACACAAGAAAAATATTATGGTGCAACACTACACAATTTTTATGCTTTTCTTTTTATTATTATTTTTAAGGCTTACAAACAATTAATTATGCAAGCCTCATAATACTGCCGAGTCATCTAATCATACAAATAGTAAATCTTAAACATCATTGTTTACTAATATTTTTATGTTTCAGGTGCAATTTACTATTATGTTACTTTACTCAAGTCAAGTTTTCTTGCCAAGCTGTCCCGCACCATTGGGGATTACATACATCTACTTTCCAAATGTTGTATTTGTTTATTATATGTTTTATAACTTCTTTAAGAAGAATTATTCACCTAAAAATGTTAGTAATCAACAAGTGCATAATGGAGTGAAGAAACACATTAAATAAAACCATTACTTTCTTTATAAAGGGCTAAATAATATACTTAATAAAATTAATTGCTGTACTGTTGAAGTTATTAAAAATATTTATGGAAGTAAAATACCCGTGTTTGATAATTGTTTTTTTATGTTATTCATTTATAATCTAATATGGTTACAGATGCAACAGACCTTGCATAGTTATGTAGTCTCAACCACACAATTCTGTAAATGGTGTTTTCACTTGTATAGCACATACATACTATCTTGTTGAATTATTAATATGGCTATGGACATGTCAAGCAATGAATGCATCTTGCATGACCTGACAATATATAACAGTCAACAAAATTCATAAAATTTGGTCAGACACAAAACCAACAGTAAAGGTTCATTTTTGAGATATTTACCAGGCTCATTTAACAAGGGAAAGCCTTATCACCCTATTTTTATTTACCAATTGCAGAATTGGTTTCTTAACCCATTCTTGACCGCCGTGCCAATTTGGGAACACTTACTTTTTGAGGGTACATGAAAAAAGTATTTATATAAGTTAATAAATTCTCACATTATTGGATAGTTGAAAGTGTGGTGATTACATATAATATTAAACAATTTAGTTATATATTATAGATTTATTACAATAATTGGTCGAATTTTGCTTTTGAAGGACCTGTCGAGGTACTTAACTGTTTGCAATTATTATATTTTGCATATTAAGTTTACCATCGTAAGTAGTTATTATTATTCAAATACGATAAATTGTCTATCTTATAAACAGAATTTAAAAAATAATGATTCATTTTTTACCATTTTATAGCACCTTAAACATTGCTGTGCCAATTTGGGTACACTGGCCACAAGTGTTATTTTTGCATATCATAAGGAGAAACTGCTAACGACGTTATAGTGTCAGTAACAATTGCCGTGGATAAGAGGAAGAGGTAAATACAATCCTCGAAGATTGTGACGACGGCTTGGACTATGATTTGGCTATAATTCCATTGGAACTTTTTATTGATACTTGAACCAAGGAGATGGTTTTGATAATGAACAAATGTCTTCAATATTGCCTATCCATGTTCTAGGAGAAATCGAGGTATTTAGGTTTTCATAATGTAGATACTCTTTCTGAGTATGAGGATAGCAGTGATAGTGAACTGCCAATGGAAACGAACATAAGACCGCAAATATTAAACCACCGCTAGTGCACCAGATGAACCTGCGATTGGACGAAATTGGTCAGTGCTGATTGTGCCTCCTTTTTTTTGTTCTCGAGGGGAAAGCTGTTTATGGCTCTACTTCCCGCCAGCCCGGGGGCAGTGGGGGGCGGGAAGCGTATATCAGGGTCACAGGCCTTCCAGCCCGGCGCGCGGTGACGTCATATTTGCGCAGTTGTTAGTGACGGGCTGAGTCCTTAATACAGTCCCTAAACCGGCATACCGGCCAAAACCCCCCGGTGGCCATGTTCGTGCCGAGTTGGGCGACCATGGTACGTGAGCGAGAGGCGCCTACCGTTGTCCACAGGCGCCCGGTGCGCCTCCGAGACGTACTTGTCTCGGCCGCCTCGGAGTCAAAGGGAACGCAGTTAAGCAACCTCTACCTTGTTTCGGGCGCCCCGGTTGTGGGTGGGGGGCCGCGATGTACAGAGGCCAAAGTGCCGCCACCTCTCTTGGAGTCACTTGAGGACGCGCTGCCCCCGTAGCACGTCCAGCGACCCCAAGGGAACAATTGAGTCGCCTTTTACGACATGCAGGGGATACCGTGCTGGGATTCAAACCCCCCTTTACCTCAGGGCAGACTGATTGTTCCTCCTTGGCTCCTTCTTATCCTTAGACTTATCCATCATCGATTGACCAATTACTAAACGAGAGTAGTATGAAATAAACGTTGAAAGAACAGAGATCGAGTATAAATTTGATACAAATAATGAGATACTTTAGGTTCGCTGAAAATGGCCCAATCAATATCGTTGTATGGAGTTGAAGTCCATGGCAAACAAATGGAGGTGCGTTCTCTTCAAACACATGATAGATGTGGCATTACCGAATGCGTGACCATTACAGTTACCTCTAAAGAAGATGTAATGGATCAGTTATATTTTTGCTGAAGTATAGCTACATTTTGTCTTGGACAATCACCTCATCATCATGTTAATCGTCAGATATCATTGTCAGCGAATGGTTACAACTGGACGGCAGCGAATATGTTAAAGAAAAAGTTTCGAAAGCGTTTTGGTGGACTTATCCGTTATAATAGGATCCGATAGACTTGCACACTATTTTACCCTTAAGTGGCCATTGTGCCAATTTGGGCACACCCCTATAATTTCAAAATTATAAATAATTTTTATTATTTTTTTCATTTTTATACTTATTTGTATCCCCAACTATGATTAAATAAAGAAATTTCTGAATTTGTTCTTGTAGTTTCTGCTTGGCCACAAATGGGTTAATTATGTCTCAAAATCATTCAACACTATAAAACAAATAAATACACCTATTATAATGTGTGGCCTTTGGACATACTTTGTTTACATTAACAATTATATCAATATTTGTTTCATTCTTATAGAATTGCTACACTGTAATAAAATGAAGAGTGGTTTTATCAAATGGAACACACAGTTCCAAGTTATTTTATTTATACAGACAAACAAACATAATTATTTGTGATAACTTATGTTGTGAATAAGACTCTTTTAATATTACTTTTTTTAAATAAGCAGGGACAGGGGTATGGGCAAAAAACAGAATTATATAGCAATATATAGTCTCTAGCATAAAAATTGGAGCTAATTAAAAAGGAACTATACTTGAAGTTTTAAGTCATAACTTATTTCAGCAGAACATTTATTGGTTGAAAACATTTACAAGTGTAATGTGTGATAAATAGTAAATCCAGGATGATTTCATAATTTATCATAACTTTAAAATAATTAGAACATATAATTTAATAATGCATTTTATTTGGAATAAAATCTTTTGTCAAGTTCTAATTCAGTCTTATAGAACATTCTACAAAAGATTATATTTGTCGCATCCAAAACAGCATTAGGCATTCCGTAAACATGGGCTTTATAAACATTTTGTTATTCAATATTATAAACGCTCTGCAGCAATTACAACGCCCAATAGTATTCTTCAACTTTAAATTGTCAACAAAAATAAAAAGTAACCTGTTCTATGGCAGGAATATCATTTTGAACCAATAAACTATTTCTCATTGATAATTCAACACATACAGCAACACGTTTTGCAAGTTTTTTAAAGGTCGTCTATGATTATTCGCAAACTTTGTTATAGTATTTGTCGTAGCGAAGTTTGAAGTATTCGCTCAGTTCGAAATATAAAGCTAAGTCCATCAAGTTAAATCAACAAAGTTCATAAAAAAAAAATAGAGTATAATTACAACACGCCCTTATCACAAGTAGAAAGCACAGGTGCTGTTTGTAAAATCTAAAATTTGCAGCGATAATGTAACGTCACGTACCGTGTAGTAGGACAGCAAGCCAGCATTCTCGTCCAACACGAACCAGCGATACTGCCAGCCCTTCATCACATTGGTCCATTTACTCAGTGAACCCTCCATCATATTTACAAGTCAACAATAACAAACTAAACACATGAAAAAAATTAAAAACTGAGAATTTCTACACTGCGGTATGAACTTTCCACCATAAATAATCCATATGTTTGACAGGTAGACAACGGGTTGCCAGCTGCAAAAAATAATCATCGATACGTAATGTTCGATTATCGATTGTTAATCAATAAGAATATTACTTTTATTAAATTTACAACAACGTTATTTTTAAGCGTACACTTCTAAGATTTAAAAATCACTGGTCAATGTGATCTAAGTAGGCCATTTTAAAGGTGTGAGCTGCAACGGTAAGAAGTAAAGGAATTTAAATCAAACAAACTTTACAGGCAGTTACATTATATTGTACAACCATTATCACTTTTGTAAAAAAAAATACGACTACACGCAACATCGCGACATATTAATTTAGTAATACTAATACTATACTATTTACAATATCAGACGCCATATGGCGCTTCACATATTAATTTCTCCTTAATGCTCTGCCGTGTTTAGTTTTGCTGTATCCTGACGAAATTGACACTTGGTTGCTACTCCGCTGGTCTAAACTTACACCCGATAAGTCTACAAATAATGGCACATTTTCCGAACCTTCAGCGACTTCGTCTTTTTCAAACTTTTCTGGTGTTCCTTCTCCTTCAATGGCTAATGATTCAATATCTTTACTTAAAGAATTGTTCTCTGCAGCTTCAATGAATGCACTGGATAGTTCACCACTCAATTTGCTTACGGAGCCTGATCCGATGTCATACATAAAGATTTCTTTTTCTTCTGAAGGATTTTCATTACTGAAAAATAAAACATACATTTTAAATTTTAACGGTACAGAAGTAATTTAGACGTTGAGCAAAAATACTGGCATTAAAAGATAAAATCCACACGACTGCAGATGGTATATCTTTAAATATATTACTACAAATTTGTTACATGACCAGTCCACTAGCATCCTTAATATATTTTCAGCAAATTAATTGTACCTACTCATGGATAATTAAAATAAATATATATTTGAACAATAAACTAATTTAAAGTTGCTAGTTAAAAATTCTTACCCAAAAACTAACAAGACTATTGATTGTAAATCTGACACAGTCTTCTTTTCGACCTCCAACCATTTCTCGAAATTGTCTTTAGTAGGTTTTTTCAATAAATTTTGCAGGCTATCTCCAGCCACGAATTTAATTCCTTTGAGATCATTGCTAGCTGCACGTTCCGTTCTTGCATGTGGACCATTCAATACTTCAGTCTCCACAGGGGCTAATACGACAACGGAGGTAATTTTTCGTCCCTTAAGTATATCCGGAAGAGGGAACTGGTTACCACTTACTTTTAATGGCAGGTATCGATTGTATTTCTTATCGTTCAAAGCCACTGGATCCAGCTGAGTAGCATTTTCTTTTACATAATCTTTTGCTATTTGTTGTCCCTCAGGCGTGTTAGGATCAAAGTGAACAACTTTCATTTCAACATCTTGTTTTGTCGATGGAGCCGCTACAATGCTGGGTATATTTTCAGAAGCAGCGCCTTCTTGGTCCTCCTCCATAATATCCTCGTCTATTCTGGATTCAATACGATCTCCACTAGGCTTTACTACAACAGGTCTGTGTTCACTAGCTGAAATTTGTTGTGCTCCTCCTGCACTGAAGAAGTTTGCTAATTGGTCAGGAGGGAGCGATTCCAAAGGCGTTTCCCCCACTTTATCGTAGTCCAATACGCTAATATCAGCATTATCTAATATACCAGAAGAAAGAAGTTGTTGGCGTAGGTCATCGGGTACCTCATCAGGCAGCTCAATTGCAGGCTTCTTCTTTTTCTCTTCTTTCTTATCTTCTGGGGTGGTACTTATTGAATTTATGGTGGAAGAGGCATACTTCTGAGTAGTTGGCCTTATTTCAACTGTCCTCGAAGTAGACTGATAATAGGGAGGGGATGCTGTGCTTGTAGCGTAAGTGGGTTGCGGTCGAGACCTTTCTTGAATGTATTGCGATCTGGGTGAAGTCGCTTGAACTTGTTGGTTGAAGTTTTGTTGTAACTGTTTAAAGTTTTGTTCATATTGTTTTTTCTGGTGTTCTTGCTGGCTTATCAGTAATTGTGTTTGAAGGCGTTGAATTTCTTCTTGTTGCTTTTGTACATTCTGAGCTAATTGTTGGCGCACTTGCTCTTGCTCAGCATCGTGATATCGTTGCTGCTGTTGTTGTTGGATTTGATGATATTGTTGTTCTTGCTGCTGTTGTTGTTGCTGTTGTTGATGATAATTTTGTACTTGTTGCTGTTGAGGCGTAGGCGAAGGTGATGGTGATGGTGATTCGCCAAGACCACTATATGAGGGTTGTGCCGTAGGATCACTTACAGTTATGTGTTGCTCGTATTTGGAAATTGCGGGCACTAGTTCACCACCCTGAGGGACAAATTGGCCAACATTCTGTTGGTGCTGTTGGTTAGATTGGTCGTGGAAATTGCTTTGGTGATTAAACTGAGGCCTTTCTGATGGTCCATGTACAGGGAATGGCCTCTCAGAAGGTCCATGCGGTTGTTGGAATTGTGGCCTTTCTGATGGTGAGCTTTGATGATGGAAGTGATGTTGTTCAGGTGTCTGTGATGGTTGAGGATGGAAATTATAGAGAGTGGGTGCGGAAGGTTGTGGAACGAATTGGTTATGGGGTAGAGGTGACGGTGATGGGGACACAGGGCTCGAGAATGAATGTTGTCCTTGTACTTGAATCGGTCGCGACGATGGCTGCGGGCCTTGATGGAAGCTGAACTGCTGTTGGGGTTGCTGATGGAAAGGCTGGCGATTGTTTTCGATTTGCGGAGGTGATGGTTTTAAATTGAAGAATGGAGAACTGCTTGGACCAATAGGAGAAGGCTTATTATGGATCGAATCAACAAATTGTTGAGGTGGTTTTTGCTGGGGCAATTGTTGATTAAGTGGAATAATTGGCGGTCTGCGATGCTCTTGGAAATGAGAAGGTGTTGGACTAGGACTGGCTTGAGGTAAGCGGTTAAAATGTTGGGGTGGACGATGAGGTAGCACTTGTTCTTTAGGAGGATCTACTTGTTCAGTTGTTATAGTATGATAGTTCTCTTGCAAATATTTAGCCTCATCAAAGAACGGTTTGGATTGTGGTTGTGGTTGATGGAAGGGTCTTTGTGGCCCAGAATGGAAACTTGTTCTCGGTGGTCCACTGAAGTGAGTTCTTGTACCAAACGGAGGAGTACTGTTGGGGCGAGACTGTTGGGAAGGATTATTTCTCTGGTAAGTGGAGTACGACGATGCCACTGGACTCGATGCAGTAGGGCCAGAGAAGATGGGGCCTGTAGGACCATTTGCAAATGCGGGGTTAGGAATTAAAGGAGAAGATGAGGGTCCAAAAGGTGGGCGAGGATGAGATTGAGATCTAAATGTCGAAGCAGATGGTCCCTGTCTTGGTAATTGTTGTTCAGTCGGGAAGTATTGCGGCTGGAATTGTATACGACTTTGCGCATGTGATCCAGCAGATTTGTAAGTCTGAGCGCTAGGATTAGGTTGGTATACTGTAGGTCTCGTGGTTACTTCATGGTACTGGGGTTTTGGTGAAGCTGAACGCTCGAGAGGTGGATGACTTTGGGATAACGGTTGATTAGGGAATGCGATCGCAGGTCTTGGCGCTGTCTCCTCGCGTTCTTCGGATGAAGCGTCGCCTTCGTGTCTTCGTCTGTCGTGATAATGGCGACCTTCGTTTCCGAATGTAATTTTAACACTGCTGTCACTATGGTAAATCTCAGATTCGGGTTTGATGATAGCTCTCAATGTTGTTGTTTTAGGAGGTAAATACACCGGCTCCGGGGTAACTGTAACATATTCGTGATGATGTTCTTCCTCCTCGTTGGTTGCTGGCGTAATAGCGGGAATGGGTTTTTCATAGACAACTTTGTCTTTTGAATGCGGATCTTTGCTATACTTGACGTAAAAGACATGAACGGGCTCCTTCTTCTTTTTTGGTGGAGGTGTAGGCGGAGGCGTTGGGAGCGATTCGTTTGACTCTTTGATGATAATTTCGATGATTGGTTCAGGTTCTTCGTAGTAATGTTGGTGAGGGTCGTGTCCGTACAGTGGGGCAGTTGGCAAAGTACCGTAAGGTGGGCCGTAGCTTGCCGCAGGAGATTGGTCTGGCACATTCAGGATTTTTGATTGAGCATAGATCTCATTTTTATTTACGACTGTATCCTCTACGTTATCTAGACTGGGATCGTACAAGGGATCCTTCTGTGAGTACTGCACCACAGGCTCCATCTGGACAGCATAAGGCGGAAGCTTTCCTTTGGGTGGACCATTTGAAATTCTTCGATTACTATTAGACAGCGATCTAAAATGAGCTACCCTTGAATGCGGCAGTACCAAGGAATATTGCAAGTTTTGCGGTGTTCGTATGTTTTCCAACTGTCGTTTCGGTTTCGCTTTTGCCGTCGAGTTCTTGGCCAATGTTGTGCTGAGCACAGCCAAGGCTGTAACCTGTAACAATAGGAAAAATGGTTTATTATTTATTGTTTTTTTCGAAAATTTTACAATATCATGTAACTTTATTAAATTAAATATAAGTACAAATGTAAAAATATACAAATAATAATCTATATTGGGTATCGCAGTTATCGACGATATTCACTCGTCGATTTGATTTTCTATTAAATTGAAGCCATCATCGTTAGCCTCATTGATGATGCTACAGCTATTTCCTTCAACGTTCTCTTAACCTAGATTTCAGTCAATCTAGGTATCGCCTTTCACAACTCTACTTATGGCACATAATACTTTAAATGACATAACCGTCTCACTTTATAATAAAATATATTATGTGAATTGCACGCATGCATGATGTAAGATACGAGTTTCGGTTAGTGTATTTTAAGTACAAATTGATTGGGTAAACTGCACGAGACGAGTTCACGCATGACGTCCGCATAACATCACATCTGTATGTCTCGGTGAAAGTGTTTTATGAGAAACGATAAGTGCTGGATGTTTGACTCGAACGTTATGTCAAATATTGGATGTTTGAGCCAATTATGTGGGAAGCGATTGGAGGTTATGTTTGATATTTGCATTTAATCATATGATGGTAGAATTAAGTAATGATGTGATTATAATCTTAGGGAGTTTTCCCGTATTTATAAATACAAATATTTATACAATTAATTTGAAACGGTAACATAACAGTAATTCTTAGACATAAAAATAGTTAGTTTGATATTTGCGTCTTCATGCCAACTTACAATTTTAAATAATATTACGGAGGTCTACATTTAAAGCATTAAAAAGGGTAATAAAATAATAAAGGTGTAGATCGCTGTACGTTCGTAGCTTAAACTAAGAACTCAAATAGTTTAAACAAACCCGTCGGCCGGCATTCCGTTAAAAATAAAAGTATTCTTTTTTCGTGATGGTATGTCGGATAGTTTTGATTGTTAGAATCTGTTCGAGCTTTTTTATGTGTTTCTACCAGCTGATCCAATTTATCCGTGGGAATATCGAGCTGTTTACTTCATACTTTCATGTAAATGACTCTTAATAGAATACTTTGATTATAATATTTGGTTGCTTCGATTGTTTTTGATTTAAGTAAATTTAGTTAAGTACCTATTTTAAAACATCCTTTTAATGCTATATTTGATAATGAGATACAAAAAAATGAACGCTTTTGATTGTTTAGGCATTGCTGTATCAAATAATAAAAAACAATGCAATTTTTATGTTTATACTAAAATTCACATATAATGACGATTTCGCAAAACGATATGCAAATATTGCATACAATAGCTAGTTCATCACTAGTCTGTAGTTGCACATTCATCTCGCAATTTCAGATAGTGTTGCAAACAGTAAAAAGTAAAAGTGTCATTTATTTTTTTAACGGCTCCAAAGTCGAATGAGGTGGTAACAGTTGCAAAAAGGTTGAATTATTAAGGTTAAGCGGGCGTCGCCTTTAAAACAAGGCCTTGCCATTTTTGTATAACCTACCAAATTTCGAACGGTATTATATCCTTTTTAGGCTTCGCGGAATTCGAATGATTTCTAGAACTATAAATAATAATTCATTTTAAAATTATAATTTACGTACTTATGTATTTTATTCGCTTTTGTATGAATAGGTATGCTTAATTTTGATATTTAGAAATTGTTTCGAGTTATCAGTTTATCACAAACAAAGCAGAAGAAACAGAAGAGCTGGCAGGAGTTACAAAATACAATAAAAATAACATTTTATTTAAAAGGCTCTTGCGTTAAAAATACATTTCATTGGGTCAAAATACATTTTGGTCATTAATCAAAAAGCCATCGGTTTTTTTAAAAGATTATGGTAGCTTTAACTGATTATAATATCAAAGCTTTTTTTCCGAGAAACGATTTTTAACTTCCATTATTCATCAATTGGAAAAATGGCTTTGATGAGTGAAAAGGAAAGGAAACAAGGGTCCCCCATCGTCTCGACGGAAATCCTTAACAAATTATCATAATAATCTAGTAGTAGAATTACGAATAGTAGAAAAATTTCATATTAACTCGACCGATGCGTCGTCTTACCAAACCCATCTGTCGAATTTCATAAGAATCTTCCTTTCACATTGTGAAATCTTTACAAACACTCATCTACAAGAGAATTATAAATCGAATAATTAATACTTAGGAAACGCGTACATTCGTATTTACAACGAACACATCACACGTTTATTATTGCAAACGTGTGTATTTTAAACATAATTGTGATTTTTACAGAATTAAAGAGATATTTAGGTAAATGAAGTTCATACACATGACACTCATTATCTTCATCATCACCGGGTCATATAGGTACAGTGACGAGTTATTGCTTTACAGCCTACAGGTTTGTTACCTGACAAGTTGTGGTTACTAATGGAAACCCCTATATTTTTTTCACTTAGGAGATCGAACTGCAAACGTTTTGATCATTTGCGCAAATTTTAAACATAAATAACACTTTAAAATAGTATTTTTTGGGTACCTCTATATTTCAATACGATTTTGATTTAAAAAATATTGTCACAATAAAAACAAATAGCGTGTTAGAAAATTCGCAAGTGCATAAATATCGACTTGAGGTGTAAAATCTAAAATATTCATTTCGCCAAGGCGTAATTTGGGAATATAATATATCCAGGGTCGACTTGTAAACATCCGGTTTCAAAAAAGTAGACGTGATGGCGAACTTATTATTTTAAAGCATTGATACTAGAAATTATATCTATGATTACCTTGGTCTAGGAAACAAATTTGAAAAGCAATCGCTAAAGAGAGAATCTTAAATAACCTATATTTTCTGGGTGGATAAGTCGAGGCGCATTTCACCCACATTTGCTATTTTTTTATTCAAAGACAATTTAATATTTTTTAAATTTTCAGAAGGTTAGGTACTTTATGATATACTCGTATACCTTACGATTTTCATAGGTATGTAGACCGCCAAATCGCACCAGGCCAGGGTAATTACTTATTTTTATTTATTTAATTCAGCACAACCACAATCCACATCACATATATTAATACATTGGTAGCTTAATAATTAATACTTAGGTACTATATCCGATATATATGACACTTAAGGTGTGCATAACATTCTCCAAAATATTATAAAAAAAGACAAACAATTAATAATGTGCAATGAAGGGTGGTGGGCTTAGGGCAAAACTCTCAGTTAATTGGAGACCCGTGCCCAGCTGTGGGACGTACATAAATGGGCTGATGATAAAAGATATATACCTCATGTATTAGTCAATCAGTCCATTTATCTTGTTGCGATACCCTCAATATCTTAAATTGCGACGTCTAATGCTGAATCATCGCGGATCTTGAAGTCAATCGGGTCAATTACAATGTATTGCATATGCTCGGACGAAACTGTTAGTGCTTCGTCACCGTCTGGTTGCATTCATTCACGCAATCGATGTTAATTGCCTGTATTTTTATTTAATTGTTGTGGTACAAACAATTTACGATCAAAGGTTGTCAAACTGTTATAAACGGTACAAGCAACTTAAGACTTTACGTAGATTACACAATCTTTTATAACCTATACGAAAATGATAAAAATACGATGATATGTAGAATAATGCAATAAAAAAGAATGGGTGCCATATAATCTTTGTAAATAAGAAATTGACACTAGACTTTGTTGCGTAATTTGGGGTAAAATATGATTAGATCTGAGCTTAAAAAAATATTTATTCAATAAAATGTATATAAATTTAGTAAAGTCGTATATTTTCACCTATTTCTCGGTAAGAATAGGTTGAGGTTTATTTATGTATATTCTTTTCGTCACTCCAAAAAAGTTCCAAGAAAAAGGTGCTGAGCATATTCACAGTAATAAACTTAACTCTTCTGTAAAAAAATGTGGGTGGGAATTTGAAAAAAGGGTAGAAAATGGAAATTCAGCCTTTGACCTTAAGATCACATATACAAGACTAGTACTATACTAGTACTTATACTACTAGTACTACTACTACTTAGCCTATCGCTGTTCACTGCTGAACGTAGGCCTCCCCAAGAAAACGCCAACCATCCCGGTCTTGAGCAGTCCTCATCCATCCGTTTCCCGCCATCTTTCTCAAGTTGCAGGTTCATCGTGCTGCAGGACGTCCTACACTACGTGTGTTTAAGCGCAGTCTCCTCTCCAACACTTGTCTGCTCCACCGGCCGTCCGACCGTCGGCCAATCGGTTCAATAATGTAGTCCGAGATATGCTTTGTATTATAATAAATCTTAAGTGGAACAGCTCTATGAAAAATATCGGAACAAATCTGAACATACTACGGTTTTATTGATGTTAACTTCATAAAAAACCCGGCTGTGACGAATCAGTTCGTCGCGGTATTTTTTAAATCGCCAAAGCCGACCAAAGCCGTCCGTATCGCTGTAACTTTTGAATAAAATTAAAAAAGACGTAATAAGTTATGAACTCACACCAGCTAGCCCTTTTTTTGAAACGAATAACCGTGAGTTCGATTCCCGAATTTAGACAACATTTTTATGTTAACATTAATATTAGTGTTTGCGTCTAGGAGTTTGTGGCGCCGAAAAGTTAGTATGAGTACTTTTTTTGTACACAAATTGGTATATGACGAGACTAAGATAAATACAAATTATTCTTACAATAATCTATCCATTTTTCCATTAACTAACGTATACAGAACCCTTATAACGAAATAATTAGGGTTCAATTTTATGCGAGGATCTAGACTTACATCTCACAAAAGGCTGTAGGCAACAGATGGTGATTTAGAGTTATTATATAATTTTCATAATGCTTCGAGAACACGAGCAAGAGAGCGGTTCCCGGTTGAACGACTTCTGTACATCGTTGCTAATGTATCTTTACGCTTACTGTCACTAGTTACTAGGTGCATAAATCATCGTGGCTGTTCATTCATACTGCCTTTGTGTTTTATAATAGCTAGATGATCCCTAGTTACTACAAATAAACTTGTCAGCTTTACGCTTTAATTTCAACGGAATTAATGTTTTGATTGGAATTACTTATTAATATAACGTACATGAAGTATCAAGAGATGACCCTTGTCTTCACTTGATTATAAGATGTTAAAAAGGTTTGAAATAAACGCCCATTTCCATTTTAATGTTCCTTTGTCGTTTTAACAACAGTTAAAGAAAGGGATTGTTATACCTCCTGATATTTACCAAAATTCATTTATAAATATTTTTCAGATTTTCACCTGTTGGGCTGGTCACCCCACATTTCAGTTACGCTGGCAACACCAGACTAGTTACGTCCGAGCGTGGGAAACGTCTCGATGGGAACATTAGATCGCTTTATGTATATGGTCTTATTGAAATAGAACGCGAACATTTAAGGTAAAATTGACATGGAATGATTGCTAACTAATCATATAGGCAATTAATAGCACTTGAGATAAGTTTCTACTGCGTAATACGTGGGTATTTAGCTAATAAACCCCTATTATGGCGGTAAAATGTGCTAAAACTTCTAAGTTGGACCTTTTTGGTTTCCTTGGTATTTTTTTATTGTTCCTGTAAGATAAATAAATAAATAAATAAATAAATACACCCAACAGTCACATACATAGCTCTGACCCCACACTAGGTTACAAGACCTGTGTCGTGGGTATCAGACACTACGAGAGACTTTTTCGGTCTCACAAACACCCAGACCCGAAACAAATATTTGTGGTTCACACAAACATTTGTCTCGGTGCGGGGATCGAACCCGCGGCCTCTCGTTTCGCCAGCTGGTGTCTAGCCAACTGCGCCACGGGGGCTGTTTGTGTAGATTACGAATCCCAGTAAAGGTTATTAAGATATTGGACTTTTACACGATAATACTATAGTATTAAAATCTAGCAAAAAAATGAGTTTAGTAACTCATTACTTAACAAAATCCTCTTCGCAGAATTCACGGAATTGCATGAGTTTTACTCTTCTTTGTCCAGTAAATACAGTATGTGTTGTCTTGTATGACAATGTCCGCGGGAACTGTTTCCGCTTCCGTCACCGTGGGAAATTCTGTGTTTCCTTCATTTGTATAATGGCTTCATATAGGTTTAAATTATGTTTAAGTTATTACCGTCTACCTATATTCCTGTAGTGGGACGTTTCAGCCCTTACACGTCCTTAGACCACACCAGGCGTTAGGCCTAAGTCCATCATACTAACCCAGGGCGAATGGAAATGGAAGGAATCACTATTATTCTTAATCCAAAGTTTATTTAAACCATTACCTCGAATTCCGTAATCTAGAGTTAGTATTTTCTATCGATCTGATAGTTCAGGTCTCATGATTTTGTTACTATCTGTCATCGTATTTCAACATAAAGCGATGTTATTAATAAGATTGAATAACCGTGAATGAACCAAGCGAAAGCGTTGAACTTGTGAGATGTTCTCTTAGTTTTCATCCCATGCATTCAAATTACAATTTTATAAAAAATAGAACAGCACTTATCAATTCACACCGTGAGAAGACGATCCGACAATGCTTGTTACCTCACCTTTATACTTTCATTTGAATTCAATCGCCTTTATTGCAAGGGGATAAGGTTGAAAATCGTGTGAATACAATCTGTATACTAACTAGGATCTTTTCTCTTGTATTGCTAAAGATGTTTTTGCTGGATCATCGATGTGTCGAACGTGAAATGAATGATGCAAATAATGTGTTAAGATAACAATGGAAGAATTATCCGGTTCTTATTGGGAGCAATGGAATGCTAATTTCATTCATTTTACTTTTTACGCAGTATTGGCACACAAGTGGAACACCTGACGGAATATCATTTACATTCATTTGACAACTTTTTCAGGATATTATGAAACTTAATTGTGGTTTATGTTGCATAAGACAATATTAGTACATTTGCTGTAGAAATATTTCGCCAACTTTTCAAAGTACAATCCTTGGATATAATTTTATCAACACTCATCAATAAATAGATCTGATTTCCAATTTTGGGCATATGAAAAAATATATATTTCGGTTATGTATTTACTAATTTAATTAAAATTTTTATAAATGTAAATGTCTTTTAAGTTCTAATATTAAGTTAATTTATGTAAAAAAAAAATACACAATATTTTTTTGAACTTGTCTTAAAAATACTTCAATAATGGCACCAATTATATCTACCTTTACTATGATTCTCACACTACATTCAGTCCGTGGCATAACACCATCGGTCACACTATAATTAACCTATCGAAATGTCAATCAAACATCAAAGGAACTTTTCAATTCCACCTGACCATCTCTGATGTAAGACAATTAGATTTATGACTTGGAATATTACATTAATTATTTTTAATTCTGGCAATTACAGATTCGATTTTTTAATTTGAAATTTCGATTGATACTTTTTAATTTTCCCATCTTGGCATTGGCATAACCAAAAAGAAATCAATACGTCATAATTCCCGCCAAAATAATTATGTTTTGAATTTCTACAATTTAGTGCTAGTATCTCAAGTTATTCACAATTCAAGAAGATAATTAAATCCAATCACGTAGATGTGAAATATCCCTATTTCAATTAGCTTTTAGCTACCAGACGTTTGAATCTGTTACGGTCATCGACCCGTCTAAAACCTACATTCTCAGCGTGACGCGGATAAATTTGCGTGATAGTCGCCTTCCGTATGTAATGACGTGTTGCCGGTCACGCCTGTTGTCACGCTACCTCACAGGCCCGGGCTGTAAGCGACAAGCGGTTGTTGTAACAATCGTGGGAACTTAATTTTTAGTCCATAACATCTGCGTTCAATATTTTCCATGTCAGCTATGCTGCGTTTAAAAGAACGAATGATTGAATGAACGAAAGAAGAAAGATGCATAATAAATCTAGGTGGCTTTAGCAGTAAATAAAAAAAAATCAGTTAAAAGAAATTACAATCAATATTAGGTGAGGTGAATCGAAATTTCCAATGAGTGAATGTAATTTTGTAATGGAAAAATTGAGTCCGTAGGTCAAATGCGAAGTAATTCCTCTCCCGTCGATACTATTGAAATCGCACTAGTTTTATCAAACGAGTTAATAATAAAGTTCAAATATCCGATGAAAACAAAATCTACGTGAAAAATCTTCAACAATGAGGCGTTATAAATTAATAACAAACTATTACGTAACAGTGAAAATTCATACCGAAAATATTTAAAACAATGCCTCGAGAAGAAATTACATAAATTGACATAAAGTATCTCGGGAACTCCATTGTGCTTTAAAGAACTGTTTTTATACGTTTAGCACTTTCATTAACGCTCACTTCTTGTAGATTAACATCTATAGATATTTTTGTTAATTAAGCTCCTCTTTTATTATGATTTTATCAAGTCACGAATACTAAGAAAGGGTACAGAAATTACGTCACAAATATTTTTCGCTTCCAAATACATTGTGTTTATTATTTCATGATTTAAAATAAGACAGCAGCTGTATTAGTGTTATTGACACCGAAAAATCTCCCGTAATGTCTTATATTTACGACAGAAAACTTGTTTCTAATTATGGAGCGAGTGCAGGGGACTGCTGAGTGTACTTATTTATTTTTTTGGTGTAAGCTCTGCTCTTATAATCTCGGTCCATATCTATTTTTAAGAAAGAAAGAAAGAAAGAAAAAAGATATAGATATAAGATATATGGACTAGGGCCTAGATCTTCTCAAAAAGGGGTCTCGTGCCCAGCCGAGGGACGTAGATGGGTTGATGATGATGAAGAAAAGCATATATACTTTTTCCTACTATTCGTTTGACATACAAACAGTCGTATCAATAGACAAACGGATGTGCGTTTCGAATGGGAGCCGCTTCATTACGAAATGAGTTGACTCAGTGCGCCATTGTCTCGGTGAAAGTGTCGTGCCAGTGAACTTGATCCGCCGTCACGACTAAATTTACTTTGTTTTTGATAGTCTTGAAGTAATAGGTGCAGAAAGGGTAGCTTTGCTTTCGTTTAATATGGAAGACATTGAAACAAAAAAAAATTGCAAAAAATATCCAAATATTCACCTAACACCTATGATTTTCCGAAGCTATGCATGTATTGACAATGAAATATCACTTGCTTTAACGGTGAAGGAAAACATCGTGATGAAACCTGCACACCTAAAAGTTCTCAAGAATTTCTTTGATGTCTAGTCCAGCAGCTAGCAACTAAGAACCCTTTCAGTTATAGAGGAGGCCCGTGCCCCGTCATGATTGCGTTATGTATAATTCCTTCACTTAGTCTTTTTATTCAACAATATCATCAGGTAGCAAAGCCTACTTCTTACGCAATGCAATCTGACTATGGTTGTACTTTTCCAATTTCTAAGCCACGGTATGAAGAATGTTAGCCTTAATTAGAGAATTAATTTGTTTGCTTGTTAAGCAGTTAGCCGATATTCCCATGTACGTCAGTGATGTGCAAATTTTACCCAAGCGTATGACTTCATCCACCCATATTGGGCATTCGCATCTGTGATTCAAATTCTTGACCTGCAGACTTACCTACAGATTCCTGCATCTTGGCAGTATTTATGTGATCTACAAACACATGTTTATCGAGGTCTTTTGTGGCGGAATAATCTCGAAGTAAGAACGATTAGATAATAAAAATCTTGAAGTTTGCGGGTTTAAAGGGCACGTGGGAGATCTTTAATTTTTCGAAGTTATGTCTGTAGTGATAAATTAATCATGCGGTAAAATAGTGAAGATGAACATCGTCCGAAAAAACTCCTCACCTATGACTTCTTCACAAGAGATTTCTTAGGTATATGTAGTACGCCAACCAGCCTTTTGCTGGTTTATAAATAAATAATGGGCATCCAAAGCAAACATTATTAATGAACACTAATTAAGTGAATTTCGAGGTGTTAGAAAGTTTTGTAATTTAAAAATAACAAGGAACTCTAACACTTCTCTAAAATTTCACAAAAATATGACTGGAATTTCAATTGACTATAATCCGGCATCTCTCATTACACCCAATTTACTACGCCCCTTGAATCCCAAAAAATTGATACCTTATCTTAATTGATTCCACAGTAAATCTCATACAGAGATATATAAGGCTCGTTGTATTGTCTCTGGCGTTCTCGTATTGTTTATGAATCGTGCGTAACAGAATGCTTTCACGGATGAGAAAAATAATGGGCAGGTATTTTTGTATTACATTTTTACAATAACAGTAAATACTTTTTAGAATACTCAACCGTCACTGATTGTTTTTTTCAGTGTCACAATTATCAAAAAAATTATATACTAGATGTGCCGTCCACCAACCCGCATTAAGCTGATGTCTGGGGCCCTCAGACGTAGAATTAGTGAGAATTTTTTCATCATTATATAATATTTCATCAGAAACCACGTTGTTTCCGGCCTCCGTATCGAATATTTATCCATCCAACTTCAACTAAGTCATCTTTATAGTATTAGAGCTCGACACACAATAATAACAAGGGACTCAAAGATATCAATTTTTTAAACTAATACTGAACTTTTTATCACAAATATTAATGAAAACGACATTAATATGTAACCTTCAAAATTTTTATGCAAAGTTACACGTTAACATAATTAAGATATTATGTAAGTATAATTAAATTTTCCATTACATTCGTTTTTATAACCGCCTTGACATCATAAGATGTAGGTCTGTCATGGTATATGAGAATTTGCGTAATTTGTGTTATAATAATTGACTTTCCTTTAAAAGCTGATGGTTCTTTCAAAGATGATATATTCCACTGCGACACAAGAATAGCTTAGTGCAGGTTCCTTGATGAATCTTTTGATATTTTGTGTATACTTGCACCAATTGTAAATGTGTAAAACTGAATCTGTTTTTTAAATACATTTTATTATTATTATCATCTCATGACTTATAGAAAAACAGAACATCAATAGCATGATGACAACTGCCATTTCTATGAGCTTATATCATCATCAGTCCATATACATTCCACTGCTGGGCACGGGTCTCCTCTACCGCTGGGAGGGTTTTAGTCCTTAGTCTTTATGAGGGTATATGCATAGATTAAAATTATTTCTGGTACAGGCTGCAATTATATAAATTTTTTGACTTGTAAATGCTTTTAGTTATATGAAGTTTCGCTTAAGTCATTGCGGAATTAAAGTATAGACATATTTTTTTATTTTACGTAACTGGAGGATAAAGTTTTCTTCAAATAAAGGTAATCGTCCACTTGACTTAGACTGATCAAACAAGATCGGTGTAGAATAAATTAAAAAAGCTATTTATTAAGAATGAGTGAGATATAATTTTGGGGCCAGAATCTACTTTGCTGACTTATTTAAACATATTTAAGATTATATAAAAACGTCAGTAAACATCTAATATACAGACAAAGTATGTTAAACATAGTTCTAACTTAAAAATAATAAAAAAGTCTTGTATCTTGTCATTTACAAGTATGTTACTATTGGGTGTGTTAATTAAAATTTACTTAGGATTGTTCATACTTTCGCTATTATAGACCAAGTTTCCTATTCTTGATAATATTACTATGAAATGTATCTTAACTTCTATACGATTTAATCTCGGTTTCGAGTTGCTAAGTGGACACTATTGGTGTATTTTTTATTTATTTACTCAGACTGGTAGCTTTTACAGACCAATTTCCTTAACTTCATAATATTACAGAAAAATTATACTCTTAAAGTCTACGATTTAATACCAGTTTTAAAGTGCTTAGTGGACAGTTAGCCTGAGAGCGGGCGGCAGGCCGGACTGGTTGCGGAATGTAGAAAGCTGCGCGGACGACGCGCATCGTAATGACGCCGATTCGGTTCTCCGGCAGTCGCTTCCGACCCGGTGCGCCTTATACGACTCACTTTTTGCACACTGTTAGATATTGAATGATAATTTTAAACGCGAAAGTGAGTTTGCAGAGGTCTGTGGTTATGTGTTGATTAATTTGTAAATTTTCTATGTACATGCATTCTTAGCCTTCCCCTGTATTTCCCAACGGGTAGAGGTGCATTTCTGCACCCACATTTCGCCAAGTATGTTATCAGTCCTACGTGATAGTGAGCTTATCCCATTTTTCGAGCACATTCCGGATCCTGTGCTAGTGAAAATGTCCAATTTGGGAACCAGGAATCGAACCCAAGATCTCTAGATCGTGTAGCACATACTTGTGCCGCGAGATAGCGAGTGTGCGTGGGATTTGGAGCGACAGCCAACATTGCTCGCTTTAAATAAATTTAATAATGAAGTCAATTACTAGGCCAGCTACAAATCAGTCCTTTACGAACAGCATGCCGTTTCTCCGGGGGAAAATAGAACGCCTTGCGACACAGGTGTTGTCTTATTACATCCAGTTCTTAATCGGTTAATGGGTGAAAATGTATTGATTTTCACTCGATTATTAGTTGCAAAATCGTCGGATGTTATGCGCATAACTAGGCATTCAGATACATTCGCTCAGGGCTTGATTAATTAAGATAAACATCGATAGACACGAACAGAAATTACACCGCGATATGAAGCTCTCTTTGTCTTTGATATACTGTTTTTTTTTAAATAAAAAAGAAACTTTTAGAAGAGCTCGTAACAAATAATTTTTCGTGTGACTGTCTTCGTGGACTAAGGCCTTCCCTTCTCAGTTGTAGATAGGGTTCATGCTCAACAGTGGGCCGTATCAAAGACGGATCTTTGTCACTGTAATCTTAATAGAATAGAGCCAAGCTTGCATTACAAATTTCCGAATAATAATAATTTTGAAGCTTAAAATCTTTATTTAACAAAGACATCTTTATTAAATTTGACATATAAATGAGAATATACGAAGAACAATTATCAACTACACATTACCCAATTAACGTGTAACGCTTATGAGCTTCTATGGACATACCGGCACACTAACACCCGAACTACGTAACGTTTAATATCCCAATAGAAGTGACAACTTACGTCTCAAGCCCGGATTAAATTTAATCCGGGATTAATTTTATTGCCGTTCCGACGTAACAAGAATTAGTTGTGAAATATTGCCTTTATTTCGAGAACTTTCTGGAATGTCCGTTGACCTCACAAGGTACATTGGTTTATCGCTTTCCCTCATCTGTTAGTTGTGAGGGATTACGTAACTTTGGGATTTTTATCGCTCACCCGAGAATTTCAAGTCCATTCCGGCATTAGTACGAAGTAATCCGATAGCGCCATTAGAATAAAGCTACTAAATCGGTTAGACACGCCGATTGAATATCCGACGATTCTGTGTTGTAATATAGCTTGTGGTCGTCTGGTTGTGGGTTGTCTGGAAGAAATCGCAGCTAGCGATAAGACCGCCTGTTGTAGCTATATATTTTTTTATTAATTATTCTCAAAGCTGTTTGTTTAAATTAGTTATTAAGGTTATGTTTTGAGTTAAATTAATTATTTATATAGTATACAAAAAATATATTAAATAAAAATAAATAAATATAAGGTTGACGACTTTCAGAACTGTAGTCATGTATGTGTATTACATAAATCATTATCATCATCTTCAACCTTTATGGGACATCCCATTGCTAGGCGCGGGTCTACTACTAATAGGGAGTAGACCTCAGTCCACCATACTGGCTTAGTGCGGGTTGGCGGACAACATACCTCAATAGAAGAGCACTTTTACACCGAAGAAAATATCATAAGAAGACTTACAAACTAGATAATTGTTTATGCCATTAACCAATATGCTATTATTATTTAGAATTAAATTGCTAAATATTGATAAAAAAAAATGGCAGTCGTAATAAATTGTAGTACTTTGTTATCAATTTCTAATGATATAATTTATTCCAAATTTAAATAAGTATATCCGCCAATATATGTTAACATAATAGCTACAACGCAAAAATTTCATAATAAAAATTTCCATAACCACATAAAAACTCTTCAAACGAAAGTGAATTAGCTATTTACATAAAATATTACACCTATACATATTAAAAAGTTAAATTTCGCGTGACAATAGCTCTTAAAGACATCCGTGTAAGTGTGAGAATTGCGTGGCATTCCCAAGCTAGTCATGTTTCAACAATTTGCGGTTACGTATGTGTTAAAAGATTTTTCTAATACTCAGATGAACTTTCTCTGAAGGTCGCACGGAACAGATGTATTGAGTCGGTATTTTAATGTTTTTCCACGGTAGCTGTTGCAATTATTTTTATTGTCCCATATACAGTGATTGGTTAATTGCTATTGTATAATTCAACGTAATATTTTTAGTGTGACAGATTGACTTGTCACAGTGGAAGATTTGTATGGCATTTGGAGAAGAAATATTTTTAGGTCAAATTTAACTTGCTTTTCAAGTTATGATTGTACTGACCCGCGGGGGTCCATAAAAACCTTAATATTAACTATTAATTAATGACAAACGTATATTTAGATTAATTAAAGATAAACGTTAATTGTTTAATATCTATTTTTATATTGTTTATTTCAGGGTAAGGATATTCTCATTTATATTTCTAATTGCTAAATAAAGACTTAGAGCTTAAAGATTATTGGGGCTTTTGCAAGGCAAGCTGGGCTTTTAGCCTTCTATGGAAGTAAAACTGACATGGCCTCGCTAGTATGAGTGCAGTGACCCTACAAAAATATTAATGTTCACACTGTAACTGAGTTGCTTGTTTAATTACTTCCTCACAATTACCTACATTTATCTAGGACGAGAAGGTAATAAATTTTATAGCAAATTTTACATTTTATAAATACGTTAGCTCTCGTGCCAGTTACGAAGTAGTACAAGACTAGTTAGGTTTACAACTTGCACTGTGTTTACTGTAAGAGGGAACATCGTCAGGCTAGTAGTGTTTTATTCCACTCAATAATTAATAGCTTGATAGATTTAAATTTTCTTTACGTTTTATTCATATTTTAAAGTAAAAATATCAATACTATCTTAACACTAAAGATAGAGTAAATTCACATATTTTAGTAATGCCAATAATATTTTGATCAATTATTTTAGATCTCTTTGACACATCCGATGTATAATCATGATTAATCATTATAAATAGAAACTATGTTATTGGATATAACCTATTAAGTACTTTTTTTATTAATAACATTTCATTGTAATATGTGCACATGCCCTTCTACCTCCAATTAAGCTTATTCACCTTGCATATTGTAATTTATTTAAATAATAATAACTATCACATGTTGCCATAAATACGACAGGTGTCATACTAAAATATCATTATAAATATTCAAATATAATTTTAATATATGCAGCATTCAAGGTCGTCTTTTCACTTTTAATGATTATAATAACTAATATTAATATAAATGTGTTTTGAAAGTTTGATAGAATGTTATGTAAAAAAATGTTTAATCAACACGACTCCATTGGTTTTGTTCCCAGTTACATTGTTGGAGAGTGGTGTACAATACCACCTGCACTTAGTAAAAGCTCAGTCATTATACAATTTGAACGTACCAACGTTTTGTGGTCATATTGTTATATAAACAAGCATTTTAGAAAGAAAGCACTAGTTAGAACAAGAACATAAATATATTTTTTAAGTTAAGTTTATTTCACTTTTCTTTAAAGAGACATTTGACTTGCTTTCTGTGTCTTTTTTTAATTAAGATTTTTTTGTTTTTTTTGTTGACTTATCTGAAAAGTCATAGGAATGGAAACGAAACATTAACCATTCAATATCAGAGGTACTTATAAAGTTTACATGTAAATGAGATATCGTTACGAAAATCATAATGTACAATATCTATTACACAGTTTGAATCCATTGCGCTAGTAATTTTAAAGTAATCAGAATCGATATCAAACTGATTCCTATTTAGATTGTAAGCAATACACAAGCAATATTGATACTTGTAATGTTATGATAGAGTATATCGTAGGGGTGTGCGAATAATTCGACATTTTTCGTATTATTCCTAAAAAACATATCAACCCGCACTAGGCCAGCGTGGTGGACTAAGGCCTAAACCCTCTCAACGGTAGAGGAGCCTCGTGGCAGCCATGGGACGTATATGGACTGATGATGGTGATGGTATTTTGTGGTTTATCTTTACTAACGCACTGGATGTGAGTCTAAATAGCTAGAAGGAAGAAACAGCATAATTTTTCCCATAGTAAAGGAGAAAGTCCTATTATAAATTTCCTAGAGACAGTGAGGTGACATAAAGTGTGACAAGTTAACGGAACCCGAGGGAAACGTGAAATTATGCATTCCACGTGCGTCGCGTTAACAGCTCCTATTTGTGTCGGCCGCGGGCAGTGAAAGGTGGATTTATTGAAGATTATTTTGATAGCATACTTAACCATCGCTTCGTATTATCTGTATGTTGATGCGGAACACCAAAATGCTATTTAAGGTAGTGCAGTAGCAATCAGTACATCTAGGGTAAGTGGATATGATGTATTGATATATGTATGTATAAGATTTAACAATGGGATGTCCGACCTTCCAGCTTGATACACGGAGCAACGGATGGATGGGTTCCTTGGCTAAATTTAATGTCATCAATTCACAAGACCATACATTATATCAGTCTTTCGGTATATTCAAAATACGAAATTGTTTTTAAAAACGTATTTTAATCCCCATCATTATTACTATGATTTTGGTATATTACGTTAATAGCATACTGATATTTTCAGCAATTTAATTTCTGTAAAATATCCGCAAAGAATTTGATATTTTGTGTACCATTGCAAGCATCACAAAGGAGTAAACAGCATTGTCGCAGAATGCTTGCTCAAGCTCGCGATAAGCGCTCAATTATCCGCGGTCTCGGTCCACTGGGCGTGCAAAGTCAAGGCCACGAGACCAATACACCGTGACCGCCCTGGCAATTCATTTTCACACTGCTTTCACGCTGTTCACGTGAACTGAATACCGCACAGGTTTCTTCCCATTTGAATAAAGAGCCTTTAAACGTAACGCTATATTTTGCAAATGTGAAAGTGTGATTACGTATTCCGATGGGTTTTGATGTCCTTCGTGATCGGACAGGTTTGTTTTCGCGTTTATAATGCGACAAAGTATCAACATGACTTTAATAAGTAAAAGGCTGCCAAAGGATCAGTTGAAGTGTGACGACTCTACATATTGGCTTACTAAAATGTAAGTAACATTATAGATGTAGGTAATTGCATGTAACTTGTATAAATATTCCTGACGTAACACTTATGAGTAGATACTACTCTTGTATCGGAGGTATCAGAAACTACAAGAGAATTTAGGGTCTCGTAAACATACAGACCAGAAACAAATATTTGTAGATCACATTGTGTTTAGGTCATCTGTGCCACAGGGTTCCATATGCTTCTTTAATGATAATGAAGCTTTAGATTTAAAAAGAAAAAATATATTGGGCTTTTTCTCATTTACCATGACATTTACAAACCTACCACTAAGAGTTTATAAAAAAAAACAATTCCAGACAGGAATCCAATCCTAGTCAAGTCGTCAACATCAACTACCATTAAAAGTTCTTCATACTTCACACTAAACAAAAGAGTTGCACTCCAAAACAATTGTGACATTACAAATGATAAAATCATATAGAATTCACTTGGCAATGGCAATGTTCAAACCGCAAAAGAAACCGCTGTTATGTGTCAAAGTGAACCGCGGAAAGTGAAACGTAACATAAGCCGCCATATGCATTCATCTGGCATCTGGCACCTGGCATATGCCACCTGTTTTAATAAAAGCTTCCTGTCGACCAGGTAGAGTTTTTTATTACTTGGCTCTACAAGCGGCTTTTGAGCATTCCTAAAAAAACTCGTTCTGATAAGAAGGATTAACTGTGTTCCTGTTTAAGAGGTTGGTTAATAAATGGTTCCTGTCTAAGGTTTGTTGTCTAAGGATTGTGGTATATTCACTCGAAATTATTTATACTTATTTTGTCAAATTTTCTCCAATTGAAATAATGGAATACTTTGCATGTCAAAAGAAATAAATTTATCAATAAACTACCTTGCGGCACCCAAAAAAAATGTCACATTAATTTCCTTTGACTCAGTTATACAGTCTTGTTCTTTAACTATAAATTGTAATTGAAATGGTAAGAATTTAATTACTGATAGGCTTATGAACAAGCATTTTACGTGTTTTATCTACAAATTATTCCGCATAATATGTAAATTTTTAAACAGATGTGATTTAATTGTACATATAAACACGGTGTTACGCACATTACGTATAATAAAAACATTTACCGTACATTAGAAAGAAGAAATAGCTCTTATTACGAAATAATAAAACTAGCTATTAATACTGTTTCATATGCAAAAGTTCGCATAAAATCATCGCGTCGTTGCGTAAACATCGCGGACGGTGTGTTGGGAATTGTAATTATTTGAAATTTTATTGTTTTCACGACCTTTCTCTGATCTCAAATCGGTGATCAACGTTACATGTTAATTTTCAACATAATGTTATTGAAATTAATGGCGGGTACAGATTGGTGCAATAATATTTTGTATAATAGTATTTTTGTATATCTCTAGTAATTTATGACTTATTTTAATTACTTTTTATAATTGTATCCATATTAAAACGAACTTAGTGACAAGGTTTACTTTTCTACGACTAATTTGGCAATTTTCGATGTAAGGTGGGAGTCTTATGAATTATTATTGTATAATATTATAAAATGAAGTCAAGTATTACTACACGGCTTTAAACAGACGCGGTAATATAAATTAACATACTATAAAAGATCTTGCGAAAGATTGTACAAATTTAAATATTTTCATTAGTTTTAATTATACTCGCAAGGTTCATAGATGAAAGTATTAATATTCTGAAGATGGCGTATCTATTAATAGGTATAGTAACTAGTTGTATAACATATCCATATATCAAAGCAAATAAGAGAAATTCCGTGGAAACGAGCCGAGCGCGTCTCTACGTAGCGCGTTGAAGTCTTTTACACTGACTTCCGTCCAAATGTTGTTCCGACACTCTGACACACTTTTGAATGTTGTTTTTTAAACTTGCATTTACGTAATATTCGAGAGGATGTTCGTACGTGTGTTGAGTAATGTGTAATTTGTTAGAAAAACGCGTCTGAGTTCGGGTTTTTTGGTATGCGAGTCAAAGGTGAGTCATTTTGGAAAAGTTTTGTCGGATGGTCCGAGTTCTGTGGCGTGGTTTGAATATATAAATATGCCAGTTTAAGTCAACAGTACGTAGTATATGCAGGAATAATGTGATACATATAAAAATAATAAAAATATTGAGATAAATATGAATAAAGAGAAAGGCTTCATTTTGCATAAAGTTATCTTTTGCAAATATAAGAACTATCAGCAAATATTGTATAACATCTTTTAGTAATTTACTCCTTTTTTTCGTTATCTTCTTCTTCTTCTTCTTCATCAACCCATATACGCCCACTGCTGAGCACGGGTCTCCTCTACCATTGAGAGGGTTTTAGGCCATAGTCCACCACGCTGGCCTAGTGCGGGTTGGCAGACTACACACCTAAGAAATTTCTAAGAACTTTTTAGGTGTGCAGGTTTTATCACGATGTTTTCCTTCACCGTTAAAGCAAGTGATAATTCAATTTGAATACACACATAACTTCGAAAAGTCAGAGGTGTGTGCCTGGGGCTCGAACCCGCGACCGCCGAGATTCTCGACCGCGTGCCTAAACCTCGAGGCCATCACTGCTACTTTTCGTTATCATATTTCCAAATTAAAGAACTTATATTTTTATATAAATGGCATTCGCAGGAATAAATAATAATAGCTTTCGAACACAATCATTCCATAAAATCATCAAATATAATTTATATAGGTTAAATACCAATCATAAAGATCATAGACTTTCATATTAGATAATTAAATTAATCAAAAACCTTACGCAAGAGCTCTCTATCGGATGTGATGACATCTCTACCTTACAAGATAAATTGTCTATGGATGACAACCTCATTCATAATTTATGATGACAACATAATTAGAACTTACTGATGTGTACAATATATCTTCGAAATTTTAGTCTTTGGGTTGAAGAAGAGAGGAAGAATTTTTAGTGTCATTTCAACCTTGTACCATGAAATTTATAATACAAAATATATTGTGTGTTGTCCAGGGTAATTAAGCATAGAACCAGCTAGAGGTTGAGTATATTGAAGTCATCATCATCATCTGACGATCTGGTCACAGGTGATCACTAGACAACTAGTATTAGATATAGGTTCTTTCCAAAGACTTCTAGAGCAACCTATTGGAATCGGCCGGAAAGACCTGCCTTTACTAAGTTCCACTAATTTTACGAGGAAAGTATTTCATTTATATTGATAATTTTTTATTGAATTAATTACAAAAAACATTATTGTTTTCATTTTGATATAAAACATATTATAAGCTATGATATCAATAGTCTTAAAAAATAATATAAATACAGAAAAATATGCAAGATTGCTCACTCTGGTGTTGATAAAGTCGTTATAAATTTAAAATATGACATTGCCAATTTTGGCAAATCGAAAGTCGTAATTCCGAAACACGTTCTAATTTATTCTATCAAATTTTATTATCATTTAGACAACAATTATCTTAATTTATGACTTACTTTCAACTTTGCTTTTTAATTTATTTAGAAACACTTATTTTTCTATTTAATATTATTAATAAGATAAGATACAAAAAATAAACTTTAAAATAATAATTATTGTAAAACAGCATTTAAGATGGAAGCAACTGCAATTATTCCGTAATCGTTTAAGGTATTTCGTGCGTGTACAACATTAAAGTGTCCGCAGAAACCGTGTTCGGAACATGGGCCGATAAAAAAACAAGCCCTCTTCCGATGATGAATGGATTATCATTCTACTTTCACTAGAAAGTCAAGTGGCATTTAAAAAGAGAACATTATTTTTTTAATTTACAAAAAAGTTACTCACCCAATATATTAGCCTCATTGTATCCGTACACTGGCACTTTAAAAAAATTAAATTAAAAAAAACCAAGCACACCACAGGCGCGGGCGAGCGCGCTTCTCTCACGACTGAGGCAAAGGCACCAGCGCTCACAGCCTCCCCACCGAAGAAAGCCGTCCAACCTTCACATTTGGATTATGTAAACCTGAGGCGAAAAAAGCGCAAGTGCATTATGAATATAATGGGACTGTGGATTTTGTAATACTGCGGATAATCAGCGAAAATGTTTGGAAAAAAAGGAATTTAGATTCGTGATGGTTTAATGGCTCTCTAAGGAGGTCGATTTACTTTCAGATCTTATGTTAAGTAAGACAGGTACTACGAAGCATTTAAGCCAATTTTTAATTTAAAATTAATCTTATTCAGAATCGCTTAATAACATCTAACACACAAACGTTTTGCACAAAATTTTGAGAACATATATATGTACATATAATATATATTTATGAAATTTTAATTATGAAGTCGTGAGGAATCCGACCTTTTCGCAATATTTTGGTTGGTATTTAAGTAGCTTGTTATAAATTATTTATCATGACTAAGTACAAACGAACCAACGCCTTTATCAATGTTGGATTCCGCGACGAAAAGTGTCTAAGATCACGCAGCTAAAAACGATAAATATCATTATTCATTGTGTAAAATTGCTGCAGGCAAGATACTGGACAACTCTTTGTTTTTCCAACTCCTCCTTTACAATGATTTTTCTGATTAACTTCGTTGCGGGATTATGACAAGTTAGGTCCCCTTAGATTCGCTGAGCTTCATTGCTCGGCGCCAATACTGTGCGTGCCGCTGTTGATCCTGGAGCACAGGAATTGCAGTGGCGGGTGTGTTGTAGGATTCGGAAACAGGCAAGATACTTTTGGATTTTTGCAGTTTGAAAATATGCATGTGAGACGGCATTACGTTTACTGCCATTAAGTAGCGCACATAACTTCTTAAGGCGTGTGTCTAAAGTTCGATCCCGTGACCGTTGAAATTCTAACTAGTATTAAAGAGTTAAATATACGAGTAACTTCATTAGTTAAACTAATTGACTATTTTGATTGCAGTAGTAGACGTTAATTTTTTTATTTTATCAACTGCTTCGTGGACTCGCGGTATAAGTATGAGCCGTGCGATCTAGAGGTCCTGGGTTCGATTCCCGGGTCGGGCAAAGTGTTATTGGGTTTTTCCATTAGGAAATTGGCAAAGCGCTCGAAAAACGGCGATATGCGAATTAATTTGGGCGCAGAAATGCGTTTCTGCTTACTCCTTCGGTTATGTGTGATGTATGTATGCAGACAAATTTTTGTTAGACTCATTAATTACCTTTTTTCACCGTTTCAATTTTTGGATCGAACAAATAGATAAAGCCTTATACTTAACCGCATAACTTTCTTAAGTAAATAAAATACTTGCGAGTCAGCACTCGCAAATAAAATATGTTTTTTCAAAACTCGATAGTAGCTAGAAATATGACACAAAATATTTGAAGCATTAAAGTTTCTCAACACAGTTTTCTCCAACTATTGTGATAGGAGACAATGACCGAGACCGCGTGACCTATTGCGTCGCCTCCTCGCATATGTATTGGTCAAACATTTAAATACACAATCACACGGACACATTAAGTTGTTAGATGTTAATGGTTCGCTTTGTAATCAATGAGGTGTCTCTACTTTCCTAGTTGGTGTGGTGGCTTATTAATAAAAACCATCATAGCCCACATACGTCACTTTAGAGCACGAGCCTCCTCTACAACTGAGAGGATTAAGGCCTTAGTCCATCACGCTGGCCTAATGCGGGTTGGCGGAAAACAGAGCTAAAAATTCTTAAGTACTTTTAGGTGTGCAGGTTTCATCACAAAATTGCCCTTCACCGTTATAGTATTATTATAAAAATATTAGTTTGTATGTTGTTAATTTCTTTCCTATGTTTAGCTTAAGCCTGTACTATTAAGTCTTAGTTCTGCAGGTTAGCTAGCGTCATAAACCTTACATTTACGGCGGGAAGAAAGTCACGCGGTTTTATCACCAATAATCTTAGATCACACCGACAAAGAGCAATAGTCTGTATGCCATTCATACCCGCGTCGCCAAGATTTTGGTCCGTTAAATCAGCTAATCTCCGGGGCTATAGGCTAATAGGCAAATAACTAATTTTTTTATACACATTTTAATTTTATCTAAAGAATCGTTCATAGAACTTTGGCTAAAAAAATCGTAAAATAATAACTATACAGGAGTAATATACCTATAAGTGTTAAGTATATAAGCTGATATTATCATCGTCAAATCAATAAATACGAAAATAGAGAAATATTCGAAACATTTGGTAAAAATACATTTCCTGAACCATTACGTAAATTATATTAGAAAGCATAATATTTGTTTAAACGGGATTTAATAAAGGAAGACATAAATACTTTCTGATATTACCGATAGTTGAATTAATTAGTTGAGATAATATCTCCTAAATATTTCCCGTCGCATATTTAATTAACGTCGCAAACATGTAGTCTTCCTGCTCTTCAGCTATTACATAGTATATGTATTATATGTTACGAAGGTTATTCCTACAGCATGCCATTAAAAATAATGTGCATAAGTATAAAATAACACACATATTACACACTCTGTATTCAGACCGTGATGGTAAATTAAGATAATGAATACATACATAACTTCCAAAAGTCGGAGGTGAGTGCCGACGGTTTGAACCCGTGACGGACGAGATAATCGACCGCGCTCCTAAACTTCGAGTACATCAGTACTGAAAACGCGATTATTTAAAAAAAATGTATAAATATGGACTTCAGATTTGAATAGCAATGAAAAGTAATGATGACAAGACAACTGCAGATACATAACTAAATTAGTTCGTTAAATATCACCTTACCTTCAATTTCTACGGACATAAAAAGGTCGACCTTCTAAATAATTAAATACAAAGCAGAGATGGTCAGAAAGGTATTTTTGTAACACGTTACGAATCGCATAGTGAGGCTTGAAGGCGAAATGGTTTTGATGTGTTATAGTTATTATGTTGACATTCGAATGAAGGATGATAAAAGCCAGGGTGTAGGTGGTGTCACGACAAATCAAAACAGGAATTCAAACTCTTAGAGCTCTTTTTAGCTAAATAATATTATAATAATCATATAGGCGCTATTAGGAATCATCCTACATCATATCAATCATCATCCATATCAAGGAACCATAAGTAGTTTTAAATTTTTTTTTCGATACTAATCCAATTTCTTTATACATAAAATATCATCACGTAGTTAGTTTTGTCACGGATTTTGGCCACATACTCCGAGCTGTTACTGAAAACTTCCTAATAGAAAAATTCAATAACTCTTACCCAACCCGGGAATCGAACCTGGTATCTCTAGATCGCAAGGCACTTGTGCTGCGAGACCACGAGGCAGTAGTCATTCATTTAAAAATTGTAAGCTTTAAGAGACAAAATGACTCACTGTTACATATTGCAAGCGTATTTCACAGATAATAAAAATATCTTGATTTCTCAGCCTTCTTACAAAAGGTAGGCGGTCAACAATCTACTGAAAACCAATCTGTACTATAAATAAAGCTGTGGAGTTTGTTTGTTTGAACCTGCTTGTCTAAACAGTTAGCTAAATTTAAGATTTTTATGTTGAAATTTACATTTTTATGAGGAAAGCTTCAAATCCCAGGCATTCAACTTTTCAATTTTGTGTGTTATATTTAATTATATATCATTCATTTTAAAGTTTTAGGAAAACACTGTGAAAACCTGCACACCTAAAATTTGTTACATATATTTTGATATGTAGTCCGCCAATCCTATAGGCCTGCGTGGTGGATTAAGGCCTCAACCCTTTCGTAGTAAAAGAGAAGGTCCCAGCTCAGCCGTGGAATGTTTGTATGAATATGGGCTGATGAAAATGATAGCTTATAATCATCAAGTTTAGGAGCAAAGCAGTAGTCACAATTATGGCAAAATCGGGGAAGAATTTTCTATTGAACGCTTCGCATATGAAATTGCGGGCAACAGCTAGTTATTAAACAAAAAGGATTAATAATTTACTAACGAAGGGAAGTTGTATTATTAACTGGTAAAAGTAATATGTAATGTGTGCCAAGGTTTGTTCTTAAACATTGCACTTAATTGAAACTGAATCATTTCGCGGCCTTAGATTGACGGTAAGAGGTATCACAACAAGGATCTTTTTGGAAACAATCGGATGTACTTAGAAGCAGAATAGATGGATATTTTTAACCGACTTCAACAAAGGAAGAGGTTATTAATTCGTATATTTTTATATGTTTGTTATGTAAAACTTTCGACTGGGTGGACCGATTTTGATGATTCCTTTAAATACCAGTAGAAGATTTATTTGCTCCTAAACATACAGGCATATTATAAAATTTGTCTTCCCAATGTTAGTCTAAGATACATACCTAAGAACACAGAACAGCTGAACATAATTAGAAGGGAAATATAGTATATGTATGGGGACGAGTATCGCCGTTTGACTATCACCTGTTCATTCCACTATTATCACATCAATGACAAAATTGACAACCAATAATGAAGGGATGCTATTGTTTGTCACACATTTATAAAAATCTTTCTATTACACGCTACCAGTATTAAAAGAAGCGGCTGTGTCAAACATATGATAGTCTAATCGTAGATTCGGCACGCTGGGCATGCTCACATTTTCTTTGTAGTCGTATTTAACTTTTCTGTTTTTTTATCATTTGACAGCAGCTACGGCTTAAATGCTGCTACTAAAATTGAAAATTGCATAATTGAAATACAAAATAACACTTTGTCCGTCCTGGAAAGTGAAACCCAAGACGTTTTTACCGTAAAACACAAAGTTATTCGTTAACAGTACCTGTTATAATTAAGCAATATATCTTAGTATCAAACAAGTATTTAAGCAATTTGTTTATTTGTCAAGCCTATGCAATATAAGTATCAGAGATAATTAACATAAAACAAGTGGGTTCGTAATTAGTATGTAAGTGTGGCTGTATTGTATAATGAACTATATTTATGTCATTAGATCATAATTATGTAACTTAACGAATACAAAATGCATAATAATAGAACATTATTGTTGAATTTTTTTTTTTTTAGAATATGCAACTATTAGCAATAATGTATACATTTTTGGAAAATATGTAATTGAAAACCACTGTTTTGATGTAGAGTGTGAGAGATCATATTATGTATGTACACATATGTATAATGTATGTACTGTACAGTGTACATACAGGGTGCATTCAGACCGTCAAACTTAGGCAGGTAATAGCTAAGGATTTTCTTTAACGTCAGGGGGTTTGTAATCACCTTACCTATTACCTGCCTAAGTTTCCAATCATAGTCTGAATACACCCCGCACTTACATATATCTAGTAGCTAATTGTACTAAACTGTATTTTAATCGAATAGCACGGCAAGTGAAAGCACAGCGGTCAAGCCAATTGAATTAGTCAATGGGCCCAAACGTAGTGAGGGCGTACTGACACACATCGTGGACGAAAGTGCCTCGACCCCCAACTGGGTCGCTTGTGGCAAGGGCCTTATTTGGTCCACATCGAAAATTATCGTAATATATTACATATCACTCATACATTTATCGCACTTCAACGGTGAAGGAAAACATCGTGATAAAACTTGCACATCTAAAAGTTCTCAAAAATTTCTTAGGTGTGCAGTCCGCCAACCTGCACTAAGCCAGCGTGGTAGAGTAGGGCCTAACCTTCCCAATGGTAGAGGAATGCCCAGCAGTGGGACGTGTGCTATATTTTTAGTTAGTAGTGTTAAGTTATAACCCTTTCTGAAAATCATCTCATGATCTTTAAAAAGAAAATACATGCAGTAATTATGATTTATCATTTAATGATTTTAGGCGTAGGTAATGATAAAATATTGTAATAGTCAAAAATATTGCAACGAGGTTGTGATGGGACTGGTCACTAATATTTTATATTTAAAAAGAAAAATAATGTTGGATCTGCAAATTTTTCATTATACATATTTGTTGAAAAGTAGTTTACAAGGACATCAACATGGGATTAAAATAATCTACGCGTCTATTCAACTACTAAGTTATCGCTAACTTTTAAACAAAACGTCAGGTCTACGCATAACTATTCTTTGGCATTATGTTACAATATAAAACTGTATTGATACATTGAACGCTTCGAGAATAGTAAATTATTACGCCGATGTGACATAATGCTTGGAATAATTTCAATATGGTGTCACTGGGCTTATTACAAAACGATAAATATTTATATATGAATTTTGTTACTGGCGTAATTGTCGTAATGAATGCATTCATTTTGATTCTCTTTGTTACTGAAAAATTTATTTAAAACACCCAATAATACTTTGCTCCACCCCAAAGAGGCTCGGCCCAAATCTAAACACGTTCTCAGATTTTTTTCTACTTCGTTTTAGTTCTGGATAACTCAGTGTGACTACTGAGTATCAATGATTTGAACAGGCCACAGATGACAGTCTTAAGCGAAAATGCGTTTGATCCCGAGTCGATTCAAGAAGATAAAGATTTCATACTGCAACTTCATATTACAAGCGATAAAATACATCAGTTATTCGAGAAAAAAATTGCAAACGTATTAGTGCAATTTTGTTTGAAATTTTCCGCTCTCATAATCTTCAAACATGCATTGAGATGTCTATGATTAAAGTAATTGCTTCGTCGGCGAGGTTGAATCAATTTTGTATGTCTAACATTACTTGTAGACTTAAATCTTTTCCAAGCTGATTAACTCAAATACAGTTTCCCTAATTTATTTTTTGTCATTAATAACTTCATCATTCACAGTTTCACACGTGCACTGATTGACATAAGCTTAGGATTAGCATAGGAGAGCCTATGGCACGCCACTGGGCTCGATCTTCGGCCCTCCTCATTCAAGCTATTATATACTATCAAAATGTATTGTGAATTATGGATTAGTGGCGATATTGGCTAGACCCCAGCTCATGTAACGGGTAGCCGCGGGTTCAATCCTCGCAGTGATACAAATATTTGTGTGATCCACTTTTATTTCGATTGGGTGTTTGTGAGACCGAAAAGTCTCTTTCTCGTACTTCTGACACCCACGACACAATCTCACCGTGGAAGTCGAACTATGTATTCAACTGTTGGGCGTATTTTACCCATTTATAATCTTAAAAAAAAATGTTATAACAGACGCCTTTATGGTGTCGCCGCATAAGTCTTAACCATGATCTAGATAGAGGCCCCGAGTTCGATTTGACAGAGCAGTTTTTCCATTATAAAATTTTACAAATACCTGGACACTATCTAACAATCTTACGTTTTTTTAGTATTGATCACTTGACAAATATCCTCCTTGGTCAAACCTTTACAAAAAGGGCGAATAGAAAGGTACATCTAGCATACAGAGGCGAGGTTTGTCCGCGTAGAGAATGTACGGAGAGCTCACATTCACTCGGTGACGAAACCGCGTCCTCACCGCCGTTACTATCTGGATTTGTGCAATTTGCACATCTCCATTGCGTAGAGTTTCGACTTGCGCGATTCTTGGTTATATTTAGCTGTATTTGTTAACATATATAGAGGGTGTAAAGGGACCGAGACTGCATTTGAAGACAGGTTACGGTAATCATCAACATGTTTAGACTAAAAAAAAAACAAAAAGCAATTTACGTTCTCCTAATCATCATATATATTAGTTAGTTTAAAATACTAGAACTTACAAAATTTGAAATCACAAGAGAAGCGTTAGAAAAAGAAAAATACTTTACACTGCAGCGGTTAATAATAAATAACGGTCTTCTACGTAGTTCTGACCTCACACTAAAATATAGGTAAGTTTTGTGTCATGGGTATCAGAAACTACGAGAGACTTTCCGGTCTCAAAAACACCCAGACCCGAAACAAATATTTATGGATCACACAAACATTTGTCTCGAACCCTCTCCCCTTTCATAAGTGTCTTATTTTTTTACGAGCAACCATTTAGACGAGCAGGTTTCTTTACCATCTTTTACTGAAAATAGATATATTAGTTTACCTTTGTACACACAAGTTTATTTTTAATATTAGAAGTGTATATTTAAAAAAGTGCCGAGTTGAAAGTGTATGCGTTTTCCTACAAGTACATTGGGCAACGCTCGCCTCTCGCATTACCTCTCATCGGCTCTTTCTGACAATAACATAACACTATCATAGTTTACATAACATGTGGGTATAGAATACACATAATGACAGCCAACTATGTGATTGAAATACTTTCTTGCGTTATATACATATTGCTTTGTGGCTCGTGGGCTCGCGGTACAACTATATGCCGTGAAATCTAGATTTCCTAGGGTCGATTCCCGGGTCGGGCAAAAGTATTAGTGGGTTTTCCATTAAGAATTTTTCAGTAGCAACCCGGAGTCTAGTCTAGTGCGTGAAAAACGACAACAGACTCCTATTAAATTAGACAAAAAATTTAAGTGTGAAGTGTGAATGCGAAAATTTACCTCTACCTACCCTTTCAAGACACAGGCGTGTATTTATCATCAACCCATATACATACGTCTCATTGTTGGGCACGGACCTCCTCTACAGCTTCTTAGCTGAGAGGGTTTAGGCATTCCCACACTGGCATAGTGCGGGTTGGCAGACTACACACCTAAGAAATTCCTAAAAAAATTTAGGTGTGCAGGTTTCCTCACGATGTTTTACTTCACCGTTAAAGCAAGTGATAATTCTTTGTGAATACATACATAACTTCGAAAAGTCAGTAGTGTGTGCCCGGGGTTCGAAACCGCGACCGCCGAGATTCTCGACGAATTCTCGAACAAACCTTGAGGTAATCACTGCTTTGGTGGATTACACACCTGAAGGAAAACATCGTGATGAAACCTGCACTACATATCCAAAAAAATCTTCGGAATTTCTTAGTTGGTGGTCTAATGTTTACCTTTACACATAACTTCGAAAAGCCAGACATGTATGGGTGGAGTGTATGAGAAAAAAACTGACAAACTATTTCAAATCTCGGTATGTAATTTGAAAGTGTTAAGTACGATTTGTGATGGCATATTAATTGGTGGTAGAGTTGTAATCTCGTGGCAATGGAAGATGCAAATTAACTACAACGGGGACAATTTGTGTGACGTAATATTACATAATACACCATAGGAGATGGAATTAAAGGAAACAAGTTGGTCCAACAAATGTGTAGATGGTTCTGTATGAAAGCGTTTAATTTCATTGCGAATGCTTTTAACAAGAAAATTTAGGTAAAAAATATTGTAAATGTTTGAGCTGACATATTCGTTCCCATAAAACAAAAAGCTCCAAAAATATCAACTATGCCTTTAATCAAAAGTGACGTAGTTGGATGACGTTAATTTTAATGTAAATAAATTTTGGCGATGAAGAAAAATAACTCAAGAAAACCTGCAATTTCAACATTTTCCAAAAAAATCTTAAAACCACATATATAGGTACTGCACCTAAACCCAAAGTTACAAAAATAACAAAAAATGCAAAACAAATTTGAGAACGCCGATCCCTAATACAATTAAATCCGTCGTTTTATAGATGTTTTAGTACAATATTAAGTAACAGATATTTCTCAAAGTATTTTTAATCGACTTAATTACATTAATATGGATTTAAAATAGAATTAAATGGTTACACTATAATGGAAATTATTCAAAGCGTTGTCGAAACTATTACTACATAGCTATTTAGAAAGCTGAATATGAATAATTTTATTATACCTAATAAAAATTGGTTTTATGTATTAAAATTTTTAGGCTTCGTAATATTCTTATGCAAAAAACAGGTTATAAGGTTGTTGGTATGACTACTGACATACACAATACAATATTTTTGTTGTTTACATAGTTTTATGTCGATTATCGTTTCTTAAGAAATAGGTACATATATGTAAGTAATTTGGTTTGTACCTCTAAGTAATAGACCGGTTTAGTAAAGATATGTAAATCATCATATTTATGCGAACAGGTGGAAATTTTCTGTAAAATGTGACTCGTTTTCGTAAAAACTACTAAATAGATTATAATAAAACTTTGCAATAATATATCTTATACATCTGTATAACAAATAGGCTATTATTTATTAAGATTCTTATTCGAATTCGTTTGCGCAGGACAAGTGCTTATAGTAGTGTATTTTCTTCTATTATTTGTATCTTCTTCTTCTTCTTCATCAACCCATATACGCCCACTGCTGAGCACGGGTCTCCTCTACCATTGAGAGGGTTTAGGCCATAGTCCACCACGCTGGCCTAGTGCAGGTTGGCGGACTACAACCTAAGAAATTCTTAAGAACTCTTAGGTGTGCAGGTTTCATCACGATGTTTTCCTTCACCGTTAAAGCAGGTGATAATTCAATGTGAATACACACATAACTTCGTAAAGTCAGTGGTGTGTGCCTGGGGTGTAACAAGCAGTGATGGCCTCGAGGTTTAGGCACGCGGTCGAGAATCTCGGCGGTCGCGGGTTCGAACCCCAGGCACACACCTCTGACTTTTTGACGTTATGTGTGTATTCAAATTGAATTATCACTTGCTTTAACGGTGAAGGAAAACATCGTGATGAAACCTGCACACCTAAAAGTTCTTAGGTGTGTAGTCTGCCAACCCGCACTAGGCCAGCGTGGCGGACTATGGCCTAAACCCTCTCAATGGTAGAGGAGTCCCGTGCTCAGCAGTGGGCGTATATGGATTGATGATGAAGAAGAAGAATTACCCGCCTTAGTTACAGATCACGGTCTGAATGTATTCAGTATATTTAGATATGTTTGTAAAGCAATACGAATAATCTTTAACGCATAATCATAAAACCTGTTGCTTGGCACGGCTTCCTTAACAGCTGAGATGGGTAAAGACATATTTCCATCACGTTGGCCTAGTGCAAGTTGGTGGTTGTGCAGGTTTCCGTACTACACGAGTATTTTCGTTTAAAATACGTGATAATTGAAATTGAATACCAAGATAACTTCGAAAAGTTTGAGGGTTGATCTACGGTCGCCGAGATTCTCGAACGTGCGTTTAAGCCTCGAAGTCGTCATTGCTTATTTAAAGGCAACAAACAAAGCAGACATTTAATTGTTTTTAGAATAATTACCATGTTGGTCGGTCAAGGGCGTTAGAAAGTAGCTGAGCCGGTTGCTTCGCTATACGATCCCCTTCGCGTAACTGTTATGTGTTAATTTCAACACTTCAGGTCATAGGGCTTGTGTTACCGAGACAGGCGAATGGATCTGAGCTTCAACCATGAATGTTGCAATCTGACGGTAAGTTACGGATGTTATGCTAAGATCTGGTGTCTTAACTTCTATTTTTATGCTTTCGAAGACGGCTGAAGAGATCAAAGACTGGCGTCAGAACATTGCCTTTAACTAGTTAATGTGATAAATACACCTAACAGATAAAAATCTTGTGTCGTGAGTATCAGGAACAAGACAAAACTTAATAATATGTTAGAAATGCCCAGAATCGAAACAATTTTTTGTGGATCACAAAAAAACAAAGTGTCGGTGTAGGGATCGAACCCGCGGTCTCTCTTTTCAAAGGCCTAATTCCATTAGGTCATATAGGAGGCCTTTTCTAAGCATTCCCATGGTTACATACGGACGGAAAAATATTACTTTTATGATTAACTGCGCCACGATGGTCCGACGACTTGAGAAAGGTGCCGGGAAACGGATGAATGTGGGCTGCTCAAGACCGGGATGGTTGGCGCTTTCTTGGAGAGGTCTACTTTCAGCAGTAGACGGCGATAGGCTGAGTATATGATAACACGATGAAAATTGCAATTTAATGCGGGGTCACTTCCATTTTGTGATTGTTATTACTCAATACTGAAGAACGCGTGTAATTATTGTAACAAATTGCATATTAGCGCACATAATACCGCGTAACCGCTGTCGTTGGATAAGATTATCCTTTCACTAAATACGACCAGTTTGTTAGACCTCACTGGTTTACTAAACGACAAATGAATGCAGGTCGCCTAGAACTGGACTGTAAGTGACTGTCTTCGCACAGAATGTAATTGTAGGTTAGCTGAAGAGAGCTTACGAAGATGATTTGGTCTAAATAATAAAAAAATCCGATGATATTTAGACAACGTTTCGTTATTTAAATGCATATAATGATTTTTTATTGTATGATGTCTTGTACCCTGTAGACTGATGATGAGAAAAATAGGGTGAAATAGTATACATAGGCATATGTGTAGGTTTCTTACAAGAGACTAATGTTTACGTCATCCACTAATATTTTTTGGGGTTAGGATGTTTATGAGACTGAAAAGTCTCTCGTAGTTTCAGGCTCCCACGACACAGGACTTGTATCCTAGTGTGGGGTCAGAACTATTTCTGTGTCTGTTGGGTGTATTTACTTATTTATTTATTAAGTTATTTGGGTTCATCTTGTTAGCAAGATAAATGCGAATTTCACAGTCTAAAAATTCCGCTCGAACGAATTATAAAAGTGTGAGAACATACGAATTTTAATTGCGCAATTATTTCTCACTCGTATTGAAGTAAAACTAATGAATTATACGGATTTTTTTCGCACATCATGCGTTATGCAATTACAACCAGTTTGTTTTGGGAAGTATTTGGAGTCATGAAGACCATGAAACGTTAAATCAGTGGGTAAAATGAGAACGAAAATTTCTAATTAGTAGGTATATGGGCCATACTGAGATTTTATCCGTAAAATTTTAAATTAATTGATTTAATTTTTTTAGTACCAGCCTGGACTCTGGAATTGTGCCCGTAAAACGGCAATACGACTGATACATACCTGGCGAAATGTGGGTGCAGAAATGCAACTCTGCCTACCCCTTCGGGGAATACAGGCGTGGGGTTATGTATGTATGTACGAATTATTGCATAAAATTACGTCTTTGTGATATTAATATTGTAATACAAGTACTTACCAAGTTGTAATAAGTTAGACCGAACTCCGACCCATCACATAACTATTATGTAAAGGCAAACCTTAGAGGAGAAGGTCGTAATGTGGCCCCCTACTTTGTTTTTCCGGTCTAGTGTGAAAAGTAATTGGAATACAAATCTAAATAATACATTACCAGTTTCGGTATTTATTTACCTATATATGACTTACTGTGAATTAAAAAAAAATACGACAGAATTAATAAAAACAAATGTATTCTAAAAAAACACTAATTTAACAAGTTGAGATCATGTGAGGGTTATATGGCACCCTGGGGGCCAAATTAAATGTATTGAACTTAACGACAGAAATCACAGATATAATATTCGCCTTCAGGACCTGCACAAGCGGTATGATCCTATAAGTTACAGCTCTGACACTGGATCCACTCTTCTCCACGTCTGTCGCTGGAATAACTGGTGTTACAAAATAAGCAACAAGTATCTGAGTCCTCAGGAACTAGTGAAGGAGGGACATTTTCGTCACATTCAGACGAGTTGGTTTCTTCACTGTCGGAGCTACTGCTGGATGCCACGTCTCTTTGGTACCGATTGGAACTGCTAGTATCATCTTCCTTATCATCTCGGCTGCTTTCATGGCCATGTCCACGTCTGCCACGTCCGTGTCCGCGTCCGCGTCCACGTCTGTCACGCCCGTGTCCACGTCCGCGTCCACGTCCAAGTCCGCCTCCACGTCTGTGATTTTCTATGCTTATGCACAAGTATTTCCAAAGATTCTTGAGGATCCTTTGCCAAACGTTTTAATGTAGATCTAGGTACAGAAAATATTTTACCGCCTTTTTGAAGCCCATGGTCTTTGTTATCACCGCTTCAATAGCCCTTTTCATTCGGTCAGGATCCCAAGTTTTTCGTTTTTTCGGTGCTGGTGAACCTGGAACTTTGTCTAGGCATCTATAAATAAACATAATATACAAATACTATTCGTGTATGTTATATGGCCTCCGGGGCCATAATGCAAACAGTATGAGGGGGCCAAGTTACCAATATGGTGGAATCTATTAACAAACATCAATAAATATAAAACATTGAATATTTTGCATATTTACCTTAAAAGTCCGGTAGGAAAATGTTTTTTAAACAAGCTGTCCAACTCTCAATAGTTATCACTCGATATTTACAAAGTTATTGAATTAATTGCAGCACAACAAAAAGTTTTGACGAGTGCAGGTTTAAACTAGTTTGTATAATACGAAAATGTGCTGCCTTCTCTCCGATTTTTTAGGATTATTTCATAAATGTCATAGTAAGGTTTACTTTGAATCAAGTCTGACTAGATGGCGTAACTTTAAATATGAAATATCAAAGGGGGCCACAATATATGCGGGGGCCACATTACCACCTTCTCCTCTATTAAGGCTAACTATAACGATACTACTTACATAATTTCATTTCTAAGCTTGCAGGAAGGGAAGACATTTATCATTTCCAATTATTACAAAACACAAGATACTAATAAGTTAGTTATAATATTATTTTTTTATAACACCTAATTTGTTTTCAAACAATTACCACTTGCTTTAATGGTGAAGGAAATCATCGCAATGAAATCTGCACACCTAAAAAGTTTGTAGGCGTGTAGACCACCAATTCACACTAGGCCAGTATGCTGGACTTAGGCCTAAACCCGTTCAATGTCCTTGCCCAGTAGTGGAACGCCTATGGGCTAATGAAGATAATGAACTCACTCGCTCGTAAGTTCCTGGCATTTACCGTGTGATCTAGAGGTCCCGTGTTCGATTACCGGGTCGGTAGTCTAGTCAACATGTTCAAAAACGTGTTAAATAGAAATAAAGCTCCTAAAAATATGAGCGATGGCTCATTCGATTCGGAATGACGTCTAGAAAAATGTTTTTGAAGGGTATATTAGCACATAAAAAATTGCAATTGTTATTAACAAAATAAAAAAAATAAAAAAGGTATTTAGTTTTTCGTTAATAACTTTAAAAATAATAATATTTAAGGAATTTTGAAAAAAGATCCTGAAAGAGGAGAAAATTTCCAATAAAAAAGAATTATTTCCCGGAACTTTATCTATATTATTTATATTATTTTTTTTATACTGAAAATAGAGCTCCGCGAGGGCGTTACGGCATAGGCGCCGCCTAAAAAGCCGGTATATCACCTAAAACAATTTATTTTTAATATTAAATGACAATTTAAAAATTTGAAAAAATTTTGGTGTAAAGTAGACACTTGAACGAAAAAAACCTCGGTGACAAAATTTTTTTTTGTCGATTTTTCAAAAAGTTACATCATTGTTAATTAACTAATTTTTTTCCAATCTCTGTTTTTATAAATTACGGCATAACATTTTTAATAATTGATCTAAAAATCTTTTCGCTTCGTGGAGCTCTTCATGTTTATGAACCTTATAAAGTTATGCAAAAAAAAATAATTTAAGTTAATTATTTTGTTAATTATAATTTTTTTAAATGAACTAAAAATGAAATTTCTAAAAAATGTTATTAAAAAAAAATTTTTTTGGTAATGTATTATTATTGCTGTTTTTGCATCTAATATAGGTATTAATTATCATCGGAAATTTTTTTTTAACGTCATTTGTTAAGAAATTATTTATAAACAAATAGACTATTTTGGGACTTAAAAAAAAAATCTTTATACCATATTATAGCATAGGTGGAATAATGATTTTTTAAAAAAAAAATTTTCTTAAATATTTTTTTTTTATATTTTATAATCGATTTTTTTATATTTCAATTGTTTAAATAATTAGTTCAGAAATTATATTATTCTTAAAAATAATCACTGACCCTTTTCAATAGAATAACAGAGAAATAATTTTTTTTTATAAATAAATTAATTGCTTATTAATTTAAAAATTTGTTATAAACAAATAATATTAACCGTTATATTTTTTTCGAAAACTTCAAATAATTACAAAAACAACCATATATAAAAAAGTTTAGAAAAAAAAATTTGTAATAAAATAAAAAAAAATACAAAAAAAAAATTTTTCTTAACTTTTTTTATATATGATTGTTTTTGTAATTTTTTGGAGTTTTCGAAAAAAAATATAACGGTTAATATTATTTGTTTATAACAAATTTTTAAATTAATAAGCAATTAATTTATTTATAAAAAAAAATTATTTCTCTGTTATTCTATTGAAAAGGGTCAGTGATTATTTTTAAGAATAATATAATTTCTGAACTAATTATTTAAACAATTGAAATATAAAAAAATCGATTATAAAATATAAAAAAAAATATTTAAGAATTTTTTTTTTTTAAAAATCATTATTCCACCTATGCTATAATATGGTATAAAGATTTTTTTTTAAGTCCCAAAATAGTCTATTTGTTTATAAATAATTTCTTAACAAATGACGTTAAAAAAATTTTTCCGATGATAATTAATACCTATGTTAGATGCAAAAACAGCAATAATAATACATTACCAAAAAAATTTTTTTTTAATAACATTTTTTAGAAATTTCATTTTTAGTTCATTTAAAAAAATTATAATTAACAAAATAATTAACTTAAATTATTTTTTTTTGCATAACTTTATAAGGTACATAAACATGAAGAGCTCCACGAAGCGAAAAGATTTTTAGATCAATTATTAAAAATGTTATGCCGTAATTTATAAAAACAGAGATTGGAAAAAAATTAGTTAATTAACAATGATGTAACTTTTTGAAAAATCGACAAAAAAAATTTTTGTCACCGAGGTTTTTTTCGTTCAAGTGTCTACTTTACACCAAATTTTTTTCAATTTTTTAAATTGTCATTTAATATTAAAAATAAATTGTTTTAGGTGATATACCGGCTTTTTAGGCGGCGCCTATGCCGTAACGCCCTCGCGGAGCTCTATTTTCAGTATAAAAAAATAATATAAATAATATAGATAGAGTTCCGGGAAATAATTCTTTTTTATTGGAAATTTTCTCCTCTTTCAGGATCTTATTTCAAAATTCCTTAAATATTATTATTTTTAAAGTTATTAACGAAAAACTAAATACCTTTTTTATTTTTTTTATTTTGTTAATAACAATTGCAATTTTTTATGTGCTAATATACCCTTCAAAAACATTTTTCTAGACGTCATTCCGAATCGAATGAGCCATCGCTCATATTTTTAGGAGCTTTATTTCTATTTAACACGTTTTTGAACATGTTGACTAGACTACGGGCGAAGTGTATTTTAGTTTTTCATTCGAATATTAGTAGCAGCACGGAGTCTAAAAGAGCCCAAAAGGCAATATTTTCGCGTATACGTGAGTCTTAAGCATACCTGGCGAAATGTGGGTGCAAATGAATCTCTGGCCACGCTTTCAAAGAAAACAGGCGTTGAGTTATAAAATTAGGTATATCTTACAATGTTTCTAGCACCGGTTGAGGCGTGCGTTATTAAGTTACGTAAGGTGTTATTGTTTTATAATCGGATCGTTGTGCAGGACTTCGGTGTAATGCTCGGAAGTAGACCGCGTGATCTTGCCGAGTTTAGTTCGACGAGCTTGTTCGCCAACTTTTACTTTACGACAGCTCAATATATATCAGCCTATCAGCCAAACATTTAAAATTATATCTACGCTATCCTTTAATATCTGAGACGGCTAGAAAACTAAAAAAGGCGATTATTTTCTTCTTTAACTAGCATTTCTGTTTTTAAAACATAAAAATATTTCATTACTCACACATACATGAAAAACTTTTTAAGGAATAATGGATGAAGTAAAAAATAAAAACCGTAACTTTACAAACCATCGTCATTTACGCGTACATTAAATCTTAATACAAATTGTAATTGCTAACTACTCCTCTACCATTGAGAGGTTTTAGGCCGTAGTGCACCAAACTGGCCTAGTGCGGATAGGCGGACTAAACATCTAAAAAATTCCTATGAACTTTTAGGTGTGCAGGTTTCATCACAATATTTTCCTTCACATTTAAAGCAAATAATTCATTGAGAATACACAAACTTGGAAAATTCAGGTGTGTCTGGGGTTTGAACTCGCGAGCGCCGAGATTCTCGGTCGTGCGCCTAAACCTCGAGGCCGTCACTGCTTTTTATCATCACATAACTTCGAAGTCATTTGTAATGTGGATCGTAAGTGTCACAAGTGTATGCAAATGTTAGTTAATTGAGTGAGTTTAGATCCGCGCGGGCAGCAGCCGTGTGTGTCGGGTGTCGACGCGCGCCGAATAGAAAGGCCGGTGAAAGTGTGTCCTTGCGATCAATTCGCAACACTTCCTGGTTCGCTAGACTCTTTTAGCCGATGTTCTACTGTCATACCCACTACTGGGCTTCTATCAACAATTGGTTAGGCTTTCGACTGTTAGTCCACTACGGTGGGGTAGTAGAAACTTCTGCAGTTTATTTAAAAAGAGGTAGCAAAGTTTATGGCATAACTAGAAATGACTTTTTAAACAATTTTTGAGAGGCATCGCGGAAAGATTTTTGTATGGCTAATGTGTCCGTATTAAAAAAATAAGTTATATTTTTAACTCAGTTGAAATCCAGTTCAGTGGAACATTGATTGAATAGTTTCCTGTCGACTTTTTTGTACTGCATTAAATCGCAGCTTTAGATCGTACTGTAGTAAGTGTTGGCCTCGAGATATAGGCGTGTGTTTAGATCAAATCGCGGTGGTCGCGGATTCAAGCCCCTGGCACAACCCTATGACTTCATAGTTATGTGTGTATTCATAATGAACACTTTTTAACGATGGAGGTAAACATCGTGAAGAAACATAAAACATTAAATTACCTACATACATAACTACGACATTTAAAATTCTTAGGAATTGTTTATACTTCTTCTAATTAACCTCACTAGACCCGAGTGGTGAAATAAGGCCTGACCCCTCCCAGCTGTAGAGGAATTCCGTGCCCAACAGCGGGACGAACGCACTAAGATGCCAAAACGGTTACTTCACTTCATAAGTATGGAAGAAATGTAGACTACGATTTTGTCGGCCTATTAGATACCGGATGTATACTACATAGACCGATCTCAAAACACGATATGCTTGTGTGAGTCACCGGCGGGTTTAAACTTGATCTTATGTCAGTGGCGGTACTTCCATAGAAGCCCGAAAGCCCGACTTGCCTTACATAGTTCCGAATAACGAACTTAACGATTGTTTATTTATAAAATAACGCTATAAACGTGAATGTGAGTACTAACCGGTAGGTATTTATTAGTCCTACATACCAAAAAAAATATGCTGCTACTAAATAAACATTTGGGCTTGCCTTAGTTTGACACCCTAGGCACGCCACTGTCTTATGTATGTACGCACAATTTATTTTACGCTTTTTTATTGATTATAAGTTATTTATTTCAAGGACAAACGATGCACTTACTTATCTCAGTAATATTTTGAAGAATTATTTGTATTTCTACTCCTACGTTTCGTCAGTTATTATTTCCTTAGTAACAAAGATGACCTGAGTATTACTTTTTGCCGGGTATTTCTCGAACTAAATGCCTGTCATTATCATTTATCATCTGCTATTATATGTCCCACGCCTGGGTAAAGTCCTCCACCACAACTGAGGAGGTTCAGCTGGGCTAGTGCAGGTTGGCGCACTACACACCTAAGAAATTCCTACGAACCTTCGGGTGTGCTGCTTTTCCCACGAAAATTTCCATCAATGTAAAAGTTAGTCATAATTCATTGTGAACACATAACTTCGAAAAATCAGAGGTGTGCTTGGGGTTTGAACCCGCGAAAGCAAAGATTTTCAACTGCGACTTTAATCCCCGATGACATCACAACCAAATGCTAGTACTGAGAATTTCCTAACATTCATCCAGAATCTTTGTCCTTCAATGGGAAAAAGTATTCTTTACTCGACACATATTTCCATTTACGGCCGCTTGTGTTAAAGCAATATGGTAACAGTCCGCAGATCCATTAATCACGGATGTCGTCAGTATGGCACCAGTAACGCAACAAAACCCATTGTTCCTTTTGATTTACTGCCCCCGTACCATTACTGAGGTTTACACAATTTTCATATTGTTTCCACTAAGTACTGACGCTGTGAAATCTTATGACGTTTAAGACATGGTTGATACGGGGATAATTCTTAGGATTGCCGTAATCTGTGGATTTTATTGTATAGGTTCTGAGACTCTTGAAGAATTTGAAGGTCTTTGTTATCAGGCTAACGGGTGTAGTAAAAAAGAAGGCAGCGAGGGAACCAAAACACTAAATTGAAGGATAAATAAATTTTAAACAAAAAGTTTTCAAGAGAAGCACAGGCAGTCATATTTGAAAAAAAAAAACGAAAAAATGCAATTAATCCTATGCATGAGTTTAAAGACTTTCTTTTCATACAAAAAAAACAAACATTAAACTAAACATTTTGCAGTTATTCAGCAAAGTCATAACCAAAAAAGCGTCTTATAAAAAAATAGTCACGCAAAAATTAAACTTAACGTCTTGTTTTGATAACTATAATTTTAACTGGTTGTGCACTAGTTTTATTCTAGTACATCATTAATCCGATTACCAGGCACTTTCTCAAAACTGACACCAAGATAATATCTAGGAAGCGTTTGCGAAGCTAAATAAAATAAGTGAGGTTATGTAACGGTCGCGAGTGGCGGCCATTCGCCATTGTTACATCCGCTCTTCCGGTTGCCGTATTAATTATGTGTTTGAGACGTCTGTGACGCGACCCACATGCTCGCATTAAGTAGATAATGATCTTCACGTGTCAACTGCGATTTAGTTTTTTTTAGGCTACAAAAAGGTTTTGTTGTAGGTTTAAAGGGTGTAAGTAGGTGAGAGTGCGTACTTTTAATTTTACATTATCTTTATCTATATTTGTTCATATATGTAGTCCTGCTAGAGACGTCCCTCCTCCACAACTGAGAGATATATAGTGCTGGTAGGGTAGTAGTAATAGATAGAGAAGCAATAGTAGTAAAAAAACGAGATTTTCGTTAAATCATTTATAATTTTTAAAAGTAAGCAATTTATAATCATAACATTGAATACTAGCATTACGGAGTCTATAAATGTTAAGGAAACGTCCTTAGGCTTGACCTATATTAGGTAGGCCTAATCCAAAATTAGTGAAATATGGATGCAGCAATGCAACCCCTACCCCTTCAGGACATTCAGAGAGGTAATGGGTGTATACCATACCAGTACACAAAGAAAAATCTGTCAGACATTAAGTTCTGGAATACAAAGCTAAGCATAAACATTACGAAAATAATAATCTAAATATGTATGTTTTTATTTGTCTGTTACTGTTAAACAACACAATACAGTATTTGCTGCAAGTTTCTTCATTTCCTTCGCAATATTTTATTGTTGCAAAAAAATGACTAAATATACAGTTAAAATTTAATTTCGTAATAGTTTGAGAAATAAACTTATAATTTGCATGTCGTGCAATTTTTTTGAGAAAAAAGCAGGATATAATTAATGCATTTCTTAAAGTTCAACTCTGGTTTATGTGTCCATAAAAAGCACATTAGTGCAGTCGTTTCTCGCTGGTTGTTTTTATGCAACAGTTTGACTTACTTATTTCCTTTTTAAACAAGAAGTACTTTATAACATTTTTCATGGTACCTTTAATATCTATACCGAAATACATCAAAGTCAGGTCAGCGTTATAAGCAAGTCGCTTTCGCAATTATAATATTAGGGTAAGGATATCTTCGCAACAACATTCGGTTTTGTTCTTTTTGTTGATGGTTATCTTAACATACATATTTTCTCAACCCACTTCAGTTTCGCCACATTCGTGGGATAAAGGACATGTGTTAGTGCACACCATAGCACAGTCCATTTTGTGAATGTAGGTGTATATTTTGATAAAATCACGGGTCAAGAACACTCCGTGTGAATGCAGTGGGTGGAAATGTTTCTCGATTGTAAAAATGCGAAATCTATGCTAAATAGATATTAGGAAACAGTTTTAAATTGGTGTCTGACTTTTAAATTACGGAAAAATGCTCAAGTATTTTGTTGTTTGTTTGCTATTTTTAAACCCTGATTTAAAATCTCTTATTGCAGCTTGCAGTTGACAGGCCCGTGGTGCAGGTAGCCACCAGCTAGTGAAACGAGCGGTCGCGGGTTCGATTCACCGAGACAAATATTTGTGTGATCCACAAATATTTGTTTCGAGTCTGGGTGTTGTAAGACCGAAAAGTCTTCGTTTCCGATACCCATGACACAAGACTTTTACCTTGGTGTGGGGTCAGATGTATGTGACGTTTGGGTTTATTAAAAAAAAACGTTCGTAGATCATATAAATACAAATAAATAAATACACCCAACAGTCACATACATAGCTCTGACCCCACACTAGGTTACAAGACCCGTGTCGTGGGTATCAGACACTACGAGAGACTTTTTCGGTCTCACAAACACCCAGACCCGAGACAAATATTCGTGGTTCACACAAACATTCGTCTCAGTGCGGGGATCGAACCCGCGGCCTCTCGTTTCGCAAGCTGGTGTCTAGGCAACTGCGCTTATCCAAGTTCTATCTACATAGCATACCTATTCGTTCAAAAGTTTTTTCTTCTTCTTCTTTATCAACCCATATACGCCCACTGCTGAGCACGGGTCTCCTCTACCATTGAGAGGGTTTAGGCCATAGCCCACCACGCTGGCCTAGTGCGGGTTGGCGGACATCTAAGAAATTCCTAAGAACTCTTAGGTGTGCAGGTTTTATCACGATGTTTTCCTTCACCGTTAAAGCAAGTGATAATTCAATGTGAATACACACATAACGTCGAAAAGTTAGAGGTGTGTGCCCGGGGTTCCAACCCGCGACCGCTGAGATTCTCGACCGCGCGACCAAACCTCGAGGCCATCACTGCTTATGCTTATATACAAAAGTTTTTTACTCCCACATTTTTAACAAATATCGTCATATTTCTGCTCACACTACAAGGTTTTAGAAGGCCGTGGCTGTGTTTCATAACACTTACGTTCAGATAAAAACATCTGTACCAAACTACTGTATAACCAGAATTATGATAATAGTGTTTTAACCTTTCATGAGCTTGTAATTGTTCGTGATGTAATATGTCAGGAAATAAGATTTGAACCGATCTAGATTCGAGAGATGGTCTGCCGCCTTTCGCCTTCCTATTTGTTGCATGACAGTTGAAATAAACTGGTGACTCTTTATACTGAAGTGGCTTCGGATTGGCGTCATATACCCTCACGTTAATATTCTTACTACCTTACAAATTAATATTCGAACGATATTAATATTCGAGCCAAAATTCGAACTATTTAAAAGTTCAGAAAGTTTCGAAAAATTCGATCCAGAAAGAATACATATTATGTGAGTTGGAATTATTAGCACACCCTTAGACAGGTATTTTAAGACCCACAATTCGCTATAATGTATTTTCTGTGATATCTTTAATATGGCTATTAGGCTGGTACGATGAATTATGATGACCTATGAACGCTTAGGACTTACGACAAATTTTATAACACATCCAAGGAACGATTCCATATTGACGGGTAGCCTAGCTTCCACGACAAAGAGCAAAGGCCCTGGTTCTTGTATTCACCACAGGATCCTCTTGTAGCTGAGTTCTCTGAGTGACCTTCACTACACATTTCGCCAGGTATCAGTCCCACGTAATGGTCGCGAGTCTATTATCGATTTTCGGTCAAATTTCCAAACAATTCTGCTATTATTAACGAAAACCTAGCACTTTGTTAAGATCAAGGATTTATATCAAAAATAAAACTCAAAAATATCACAATAAAAAATTTATTATCTATATAACATAACATATTCGACCGTAACCGTAGAATGAATCCTCTTTATATTACAGTATATATGTGTATAGACTATACATGGCATTCGTCTGGACTTGGCATATGTAGTAACTTAATTCTACTTCACTGAAGATAAATTACTATATTTCCTATATTCAACTTGATTCATACAAGTCGCCTTTTGTGATGACGTCAGAATGATAGGTTATGATAAATACCGCTAGAGGGCGCTAGTTGTAGGCCCTTTCTTAGTAGGTAAAAGTAGAAATTAAGTGTGGTCATACAAAGTTAACTAGATCTATTTGTGTAGAAATATAACTCTATATCTCCTTCAGGTGTAGATTATATATGTAAAACTAACATCATAAAACAAATCTTAAGTACCATACTAAGTGTTTATTCAGTCCGATGTTTAATCGATATAAAATATTTCGAATCGATACCGAAGAATCGAGTTACTATATATCGCCAAACCGTTGACTATAAAATCATAGCAATGCCATTCCATCGTCAATGTGTAGCGATGAGCAAGACTGAATGTCTATGGTATGCTATGGAGTTCGGTGCCTGGGTAATGAACTCTAAAGCAAGCGTCATCTTAAAATGTATCTGCATAATAAAATATTACATGAAGCGTATTCTAAATTATACATTCGCATTTTAAACCGAGTATGCGATAAATAAAAATATGATAGTGTTACATGGACATCACTAGCCGTTATCGATAGTATCGATAAAATTAATAAGTATGCACGAGTGTTGCGAGTGGTGTTAATTAAATGTTAGATGTTAGTACATTTATATGCTTGGATAATTGAGAAACCGGTTTTGGATTTCTGGAAAGTTAGGTAGGACTAGATATCAACATCCGCATTTAAAGTATAATCATATTGTGACTCATAATGGAACCCTTGAAAATTTTAAAATGTTGGAAGTTCTAAATCAATAGAAATTTTTACAATTCATCGTCTTTCATGCCGTTAAGTTTCAAAAATGCAGTGTAATTTAAAAATGTGTCAGATTGCAATCATTAAAAAGTAATTAGTGATGATCTAACTTACTTCAAGCTTCAAATTATCTTGAGTCTTATGGGAAAAAATGTTTTATATTACATTTTAATAAGGAGCATGAATCCTTCCATTCTTTATATGACTATGTAGGGACATTATCTATAATCTTAGAACATTTACCAAGGCTCAATCGTCTTGATACAGGCTGGACATAAAGTGTGATAACGAAAATCTAAAATAAAAGCAAAAGTTTCAACAAAACTTGTAATTGAACACATTTCCAGTTCGCATAATTTAATAACAAAACATCACTCATATAAAAAGATTCGAGTTTATCATGTTTCATTTATGGTGTAAGTAAAATAAATTCCTTTACATAAAAAAGCTGTTACTTCTAGTACTGAATTAAATGAAGCTTGCAACACCATCCGACATTTCTAGCGTAGACAATCTGTGTGAATTTCATTCCTATGGAAGACAATCTGTTTGTGAATTAAACTAAAAAAAAAACTTTTCATACATTAAAGTATTTTAATGCAAGTAATTTTAATCTGATTCTGAAGTGTGTTGCAGGCTTTATTTTTATTGCCACCTATTGCACCATCATTTTAATGGTTACATAGAAACTGAATCGCTACAATTGGTCAAGTCTCATTTAAAATTAAATATGTTTAAAACTCCATAACCATAACTTTAATGGCGCAATAGGGGTATGATATGTCGTTCAATGTGCAAATAACCATATTGACTAAACAACCACACAATCTATGCATGTACTAAGGGTAGAAAACTGTTTCAAAATTACTTCATAAGTTATAGCCAAAATTATGGCTGGCACTTCAACTCGTCTTTTTAAATCACAGATTTTTTTATTGACTGAATTATCTATTGACGATTCACATCAATTTGGACATTAAATATTACCATGGTTACTTTCACACGAACGACACTGATGCATGATATACGATGGTTCGCCCACCAGGCACCGAGATGTGACTTCACGTCGCTTTACATGAAGTCGTCGTATTCATTGTCGAAGTCACCGTACGACTCGTATTGGCTGAGGTGAGCCTGAAAATGTAGAAACGCATATTTAAACATCATCATCATAATCACCACCATCATCATCATCAGACAATACGCTTCCAATTTTGCTGGGCACGGGCCTCCTCTACCATTGATAGGGTTCAGGTCTTAGCCTTATCAAATGAACTCCTAAAAACTTTTAGCTGTACACCTGCACAATGCATAATCACCCCTTCATTCATTGTCAAAAGCAAATGATAATTTATTCAAACCAAATAAGACGCAAATTCAAAATATTACAAGTGCCTTTGTTTTGTTTTGCTTTGATAAAAATCCCTCAAAATAATAAGCGCTTTATTTACATGCAGTCAACATAATAATCTTCATCAACCCATATGCGCTCACTGCTGAGCACAGGTCTCCTCTACCATTGAAAGGGTTTTAGGCCATAACCCATCACGCAACCACGCACGTGACAATTCAATGTGAATACACACATAACTTCGAATAGTCAGAGGTGTGTGCCTGGGGTTCGAACCCGCGACCACGAAAATTCTCGACAGCGCGCCTAAACCTCGAGGCCATCACTGCTTTCATAATACATAATAATAAGCATCTTGGACTCAATTAACAAATCTCATTATTTCTCATTGCAATGTTAATCACTACTTGCTTATCTTCTGTTGTATTGATAAGGTCTGCACATATCATAGGACCGATAACGGAAATATTACTATCACCACGCTTGAGTGATAAGTCGTGATCATATTGATATTTATAAACATGGCTAGGAGTAGATTTTTAGAATTCTCCAAATCATACAAGGTAATATTAACTTCGATGGCCAAGGTCAAGGTTAAAAGATGATACATACACGCAAGCATTTGTTGCGTGGGACTTAACATACATAAGATGATGTAGAATGTATCTATCATCAGCCTGTATAAGCCCCACTGCTGGGCATGGGGCTTCTTTACAATTATCCGCTATATTGCCTTATTGCGGGTTGGCGGACAACACAATAAGAAATTTTGCAGGTGCAGGTTTCTACGTAATGTTTTACTTCACAATTATGAAAACATGACAATATATTGTAAATACACACATAACTTGTAAATCTCAAGAAATGCGTGCTTGGGGTTTGAACCCGATCAACAAGGTATACTTGAAGCCTTCACAACTTCATAGTGCGAGTGTATCTATGTCTCACTATTGTATTGGGTCTTTTAACACAGATGGGTGATGCCTTAGTCCTCTATGCTAGCCATGAAAGAATTGTTGGAATACAAGCATTAAAAAATCCTGCAGAATTTCTAAGTACATATGCTGATTTTATCATACTTTCCTCATTACCTTTCAAGTATGTGATTGTGGATACACACATAACTTTGAAAAGTTAAATATTTGCCCATTTTATAGTTCAGGTTTTGTCTCGACAGATGAACGCGCCTAATAAGGAGTGAATGTATGTATAGATAAAATATTATTCTTCTTCATCAACCCATATACGCCCACTGCTGAGCACGGGTCTCCTCTACCATTGAGAGGGTTTAGGCCATAGTCCACCACGCTGGCCTAGTGCGGGTTGGCGGACTATACACCTAAGAAATTCCTAAGAACTTTTAGGTGTGCAGGTTTTATCACGATGTTTTCCTTCACCGTTAAAGCAAGTGATAATTCAATTTGAATACACACATAACTTTCGAAAAGTCAGAGGTGTGTGCCTGGGGTTTGAACCCGCGACCGCCGAGATTCTCGACGCCGCGCCTAAACCTCGAGGCCATCACTGCCATCACAAAATATTATTAAGAAATAAGAATACTCACATTGTCACCCTCAACTTTTAATTTAGCTTTGCCCTTGCCCTTGTTAGGTTTCTTCGCTTTGTCGTTCTTTTCGGCTTTCTGTTTCTCAATATACAGATTGTCTACTGTAAGCTTTATCCTTCTAATGTCAGCCGAAGCCACTGAAATAACATGTGTGCATTGTTAGTTGTATTTTCTATTAACTAAAAGCATAAGGTACTGCTAATTAAATCAGCTAAATGCTGGTGAAAACCAGATTTGTTCCAGGATCATCAGCGTACACAGTATTGACCACGAGCAATGAAGTTCGGCGAATTTACGGAAACCGAAAAACCTCCAGTGTTCTGTCAGAAGCAGAACATCTATCGGCTTCCATTTTCTTTTTTCATATGCATTTATTAAAAAACGGTCATTTTAATAAAAAAAACATACACGCCAATTCTATTGATCTGTTTGGCATGAGGCAAACGCATAATCACGCATAATGACTGGAGATTTTATTGTTATTAGAAAAGTCTTAAAAGTCGTATGGATATTAGGAATGCGCCCAAATTAGCTTCCTTTATTTTAAATAAATAAGCCCAAGAATAATGAACATAATTCTGAACTCACTCTAGAATACATTTCATTCTGCTCAACTCAATCAAAGTAGCTGTTTCCAAAAGTATGAGTATTTATATCAATTAAATCACTGAATGCATAAGTGCAACTTTAAATTAATCAAAAACTTATAGGATTAAATTGATGACTCACTTTGAACAACAAGATTTTTGACGAGGTCGTCTACAAATCCTGGGAATTCCTCTTTCGCCTTGTATAAATTAATTTTTTTGCTGAGCAAATCGGCGAATTCTGCGAACTCTGCCTTTGTCGTCGGATGGAAGTTGTCCAACTTGCCAGTGTTGCCTTCCGTTATGCCTGGAAAAAGATGTTCATACATATTTAATTCACCGAATAGTCCATGTGATAGTTCAGGGCTCAGTTGGTCAGGGGATGCCTTTTCCATTCATCTAGCCAGCCATGGAACAGGGCTACGAGTACGCGACCTCGGCCCCCCGAGCTGTTGGAGTCTCCCACTACTTCCTTATCCGGGACTGTAGCATCCTTACCATCATCATCATCCACTTGCCCTATTCCCAAGTCTATTTGGGGTCGGCGCAGCATGTTTTTTCCTTCCAAATATCTCTGTCAACCGTCATGTCTTCAGTCACCCCTTTCTCTTTCATATCCCCTCTCACGCATTCCATCCATCTTTTTTTCCAACATATATTTCATCCCTCCTCATAATATGACCATACCACGACAGACAGTTTCCTTTCAGCTTATCTATCACCGGAACTACTTTCAAACTTCCTGTAACATAGTCATTCCTCACTCTTTCCATTCGTGTCACCCCACACATCTATCGTAACATTCGCATTTCTGCTACATGCAGTCGCCATCAGACGTATCATCCGTCAGTAGCATCCTTACCATCAGACCAAATATCCTTTCCTGCAATATCCTGTACCCAAACACACGCTATCTCTACCCCATTCCTAAACCAACGAAAGTCCCAAGGAGGGTTGGCGTCAGGCAGGCGGCCGGCCGTTAAACATCTGCCAAAACTCTTATGCAGCATGTTTTGTCCTTCCTTCTTGTGTGGAAGGACAAAACATGCTGCGCCGACCCCAAATAAGTATTGGGAGCGGGCAGGAGAATGAAATAAGCCCATGTGATAGTTAAATAATACAGTGATTATTTTTTACTAGTTCAGCAGGGACAAAATTATTCAATAAGTATGGTGATTCCAAGAGCTTGAAGTAGAGATAAAAATCCTTTATAACTCACACTTTTCTAATGAGATGCGTCATAGTTCAATGAGCCAGACAATAAGGCTTACAAACAAGTGTACAAGATTGGTAATATAACAGCATATTAATTCAGTAAACTTTATAGTACTCTTACATGCTTGATTTTAAGTTTCACTTTACAGCCCTATGGCCAATTACACGATGGTTGTATGTATTTAAAATATCGTACTCACCAAAGGTTTCCATGGCTAGTTTCAAATCTGATTCCTCTTGCAGCTTTTGCTGACGGAGTTTCTCAGCCAATTTCTGTTCAGGTGTCAATTCCTCCACCTTTTCTACTGAGACGCGTTCCGCTTTCTCGCGCTCTTGCCGCTGTGCAGAATATAAAGGTTTTATTACCAATTTGTACATAAAAAGTAGTATGTCTTATATGATAATTGTTTGTTATCAGCCCATAAACATCCCACCACTGGGCACAGGCTACCTCTACCATTGAGGGGGTTAAGACTCTAGTCCACCACACTGGCTCAGGGATGGCGGACTACAAACCTAAGTAGTATCATTCAAAGTAACAGGAACTACAAGAAACTTATCAATATTGTAACCTAGACTTAAAGCAGTGATGGCCTCAGGGTTTGGGCGCGCGGTCGAGAATCTCGGCGGTCGCGGGTTCGAAGCCTAGGCACACACCTCTGACTTTTCGAAGTTATGTGTGTATTCACATTGAATTATCACTGGCTTTAACGGTGAAGGAAACATCGTGATGAAACCTGCACACCCAAAAGTTCTTAGGAATTTCTTAGGTGTGTAGTCCGCCAACCCATACTAGGCCAGCGTGGTGGACTATGGCCTTAAACCCTCTCAATGGCAGAGGGTGCTCAGCAGTGGGCGTATATGGGTTGATGAAGTAAGACTTGAAGTAAATATTTGCAATCCAGATATGCCAAAATAGTAACAATGCTACTTTTAAAATGTCTGCTTAGCTAAGTTGGACCCTTAATTTTCATCTTACCTCATTGGTCATGTATACTATAGACTAAAATTTCATTTGATTATGGATCATCATCATCATAAATGTTTATCTATCCCACTGTTGGGCATAGGCCTCCTCTACCACTGAGAGGGTTTTAGGCCTTAGTCCACTACTCCGACTTGAGGAAAAATTGACTTTATTGACTTCATATGAATATGATATAATATTGAAAACTTTAAAGTTTACTTCTTTTGTAACCTTTTGTGGAAGGGAGCATAACATGATTGTATTTTTTCGAGGATTTATTGTAACAACAACAAAAGGAACTACATCCAAACATTTTTATCTAATTTAAATCTTTAAGACCTTTACCCAGCATAGACGTATACATTAAATCTACAAAATCTTTATAAAATGAATTGATTCTTATCATATTTATACTTTTGTATGTAAATAAGAAAGACAAGGTTTGTAAAGTGATAATCATATAAGTTAACTTAGTAATTAATTAAGTAATTGGTAAATAACAAATATTTCTCAAAACATTTACAACAATGTATGAATTTAACTAATGATACTGAACTTGAAATTAAGATAAAAATAAATATCTTTGTCACTCTCCTATATTTGAAGTGAATATTTGTTAAAGTGATAATATTCATTGTATTACAAATATTTATGTTTCTCCTTACACTTATCCAGACCACTTACTAAATTTGATAATAAATCATAAAAGAATTATTGGCTTTATAAAAACTATTTACATTAATATTCCTGTCTGTTATTACATATGAGCATTGCATAAAAATACTAATTTGTATGCAATTGTAATACTTTTTCGCTTTCACAATATTAACACAATAGTAACATATTGGCATTAAAGATAAAAGCCCTTTCTATCAGTATTACAGTATGATTAATACGACCATATTGCGGGAAATACCAAATATAAGACGCACAAACATCAATCAAAAGAATTTTCAAATATAGTTTCAATATGTTAAGACACCAACCTCTCTTTCGGCTATTTTGTCATGTATTTTTTTCTTGGGTTTCGCTGGAGGCGGGGGCAGTTCCGTTTTCTCCTCATCTTTCTTTTCTTCCTCCTCGTCTTCCCAACTTTCCTGCACAAAAAGTATGACATCAACACGTAGGCAGTGACCAGTTGAGGTTATGTACGAAAACTCGCCAAAGTGTCAAGAATTCGGGACAGAAATAAATACTCCCGAACAAAATACAATGTTTGGCACAAATTGTATTACCTTGACGTTTTCTTCCTCGTCCTCGCCCTCCCATTTATTCGAACTTGTCAACGTGGTCGGCAGTTTAGGCTCGAAATTATCCGCATCTAGAAAATACCACACGTTGACATTTACTAAAGCACTATAATCGCATATTTATTTTTTACTTTATCAATAACACGCACGTACCCCACGACACATCCATGTTTACGTACGCACAAGTAGCACCAAACTAATTTTGTTAACTTTTCACGTGAATACGAAATCAGCGAGCGGGCTGAGTTAGCGCAAAGGTGGTTTTTTTATCACAAGATGTCTCCAGGGTCGTCGAATGCTACGACAACAAAGTACTCAAGCGGATTTTGTCAAACGACAGAGGCTTTTATGCAATGACCGCGACTGGATTGAGAAACGATGAACAAATGACATAATTTTGGCGAATCCCCAACGAAAATATGATCAAAATTTGATAAGCAAAAATATGACTCCATTGCAGACGATAATTTTCGAGTTACTAATAATTCCCAATATGGCCGCCGAACAATGTTGCCAGGACGTTAAAATGTGAGATATTTCTGATGATGTATCGATATGTTAATCGAGCAAGAATTTAATAATTTTTAATGAAACCGTAGTTTTGGTTCTGATTATGTTACATTATCTGAGCTTGCACTACTTTTGGTTCTTCTAATTTTGCATTTAATGGGATGATTAAAATTTTACATTTTAAATAAGCAGCAAATTAACTTCATAAAACCTACAGCATAGTAAATACAATAGTTTTAAGATACTTACGTTTTAAGGTTGTCAAGAAATAAAATAAATATGTTTTTTTACGATTAAGTAGTAAACTAGTTATCGTTTAATTGACATAAAATGATTTCAAATCTTATTTAACCCATTTGTGGCCAAGCAGAAACTACAAGAACAAATTCAGAAATTTCTTTATTTAATCATAGTTGGGGATACAAATAAGTATAAAAATGGAAAAAAAAAAAAATATTTATAATTTTGAAATTATAGGGGTGTGCCCAAATTGGCACAATGGCCACTTAAGGGTAAAATAGTGTGCAAGTCTATCGGATCCTATTTTAACGGATAAGTCCACCAAAACGCCTTGGAAACTTTTTCTTTAACATATTCGCTGCCGTCCAGTTGTAACCATTCGATGACAATGATATCTGACGAGTAACATGATGATGAGGTGACTGTCCAAGACAAAATGTAGCTATACTTCAGCGAAAATATAACTGATCCATTACATCTTCTTTAGAGGTAACTGTAATGGTCACGCATTCGGTAATGCTACATCTATAATGTGTTTGAAGAGAACCCACCTCCATTTGTTTGCCATGGACTTCAACTCCATACAACGATATTGATTGGGCCATTTTCAGCGAAACTAAAGTATCTCATTATTTGTATCAAATTTATACTCGATCTCTGTTCTTTCAACGTTTCTTTCATACTACTCTCGTTTAGTAATTGGTCAATCGATGATGGATAAGTCTAAGGATAAGAAGGAGCCAAAGAGGAACAATCAGCCTGCCCTGAGGTAAAAGGGGGTTTGAATCCCAGCACGGTATCTCCTGCATGTCGTAAAAGGCGACTCAATTGTTCCCTTGGGGTCGCTGGACGTGCTGCGGGGGCAGCGCGTCCTCAAGTGACTCCAAGAGAGGTGGCGGCACTTTGGCCTCTGTACATCGCGGCCCCCCACCCACAACCGGGGCGCCCGAAACAAGGTAGAGGTTGCTTAACTGCGTTCCCTTTGACTCCGAGGCGGCCGAGACAAGTACGTCTCGGAGGCGCACCGGGCGCCTGTGGACAACGGTAGGCGCCTCTCGCTCACGTACCATGGTCGCCCAACTCGGCACGAAGATGGCCACCGGGGGGTTTTGGCCGGTATGCCGGTTTAGGGACTGTATTAAGGACTCAGCCCGTCACTAATAACTGCGCAAATATGACGTCACCGCGCACCGAGCTGGAAGGCCTGTGACCTTGATATACGCTTCCCGCCCCCCACTGCCCCCGGGCTGGCGGGAAGTAGAGCCATAAACAGCTTTCCCCTCGAGAACAAAAAAAAGGAGGCACAATCAGCACTGACCAATTTCGTCCAACCGCAGGTTCATCTGGTGCACTAGCGGTGGTTTAATATTTGCGATCTTATGTTCGTTTCCTGGCAGTTCACTATCACTGCTATCCTCATACTCAGAAAGAGTATCTACATTATGAAAACCTAAATACCTCGATTTCTCCTAGAACATGGATTGGCAATATTGAAGACATTTGTTCATTATCAAAACCATCTCCTTGGCTCAAGTATCAATAAAAAGTTCCAATGGAATTATAGCCAAATCATAGTCCAAGCCGTGGTCACAATCTTCGAGGATTGTATTTACCTCTTCCTCTTATCCACGGCAATTGTTACTGACACTATAACGTCGTTAGCAGTTTCTCCTTATGATATGCAAAAATAACACTTGTGGCCAGTGTACCCAAATTGGCACAGCAATGTTTAAGGTGCTATAAAATGGTAAAAAATGAATAATTATTTTTTAAATTCTGTTTATAAGATAGACAATTTATCGTATTTGAATAATAATAACTACTTACGATGGTAAACTTAATATGCAAAATATAATAATTGCAAACAGTTAAGTACCTCGACAGGTCCTTCAAAAGCAAAATTCGACCAATTATTGTAATAAATCTATAATATATAACTAAATTGTTTAATATTATATGTAATCACCACACTTTCAACTATCCAATAATGTGAGAATTTATTAACTTATATAAATACTTTTTTCATGTACCCTCAAAAAGTACCAAAGTGTTCCCAAATTGGCACGGCGGTCAAGAATGGGTTAATTTCTCTATTGCTATACCAGTCTGTAGGTATATATTGGCAAGGTATATATTTACTTGGCAAGGGTCTCGCCTACAGATGAGAGGGGTTAAGCGTTGGTCCACCACGAATCATAAGGGTTGATGGACTACACATATAAGAAATTCCTAAAAAAATTGTGCAGGTTTCCTCACCATTTTGAGCTTTACAGTTAAAATAGAAAACTCAAAGGTTTCTGTTCTTGCGCCTAAGCCTCGAGGCCAAACTATATAAGAATGGAGGCGTCTTTTCTTGCCTCCTGCCTCCCAACCGGATCCATCATATTGCTCCATGTAAGAACATTTTCTTATACTAAGTATTTGTGTTATTATGTATATCGTTGTTACAACCTTATAGTAAAATGATACAACCAAATCATAGCCACCCTGAATCCGAATTAAATAGGCTCAGCGAAATTGTTAATAATGGCGAAAAAGAAAATCGAAATATTCGTGGAGATTAATAATGAGAGTGAATTTGAACAGATTCTAGCAAGTAATTTTAATAACATCGTATGTTAGTATCGCAAATTAAAATTTGAAATTTCGCACCAATTGTATTATGAAGTCAGTAAAGTATTTTTTTAATTAAATAAGGGACTGTACGTAAATGTTTCATGCATCATTACAATTAAATTATCATTTTAATATTATTTACTATTCTCAGTTTCTTGGTCTTGTAGTCTAACTATTTTATGGGCCATTACGGCAAAAAAGGGCTTGGTGTCAAAATATACATACTATTTAGTAATGCAAGTAAATTACCGTCTCTGTGCCTGAAAACATAGGTGGCGGTGTTGTATCACTCCCAAGATTTAAAGTACCTACCTATGTCCTATCTGGATAAAAAATATAAATCATATTGTTTTGAATTTTTCATTCAGAAACGAATCTTGCAGTGGGTATAAATTTACCAAAGGCTTTTTGAATTTCGTTTCCTCAAAAATTATGTTTTCATCATCATACCCTATACGTCTCACTCCTTGGCACGGACCTCCTCTACCATAGTCCACCACGCTGGCCTACTATGGGTGTACTTAGGTGTGCAGGTTTCACCTCGATCGATGTTTTCCGTCACCGGTAAAGCAAGTGGTAATTCATTGTGAATACACACATTACAATGAAAATTAGAGGTGTGTTTCAAAGGTTTTACCCCGCGACCACCGAGATTCTTGTTTTTATGATAGATTTTTTGTTTAAGGTGCCGAAGTATACAGCAGGTTTGCTGGTTGGTGTACAGCACTAGACAGGTTATTCACGACTGTCAAACTGGACTGGAGCGATGGAAAAATGGTGTTCTTAAAAGTATTCAATATTTTTTATTTTATTCCAAATCATTAGTGATTTCATTATTGCCCGAAAACCGTTCGGTTCGTCCCCTATTAAGTGGGATACATGGCGAAATGTGGGTGCAGGAGTGCACCTTTGGCTACCCCCTCAATGAAACAATACAAAGCTTATGTATGTATTTACATCGACATAATATTTTTTTGTACTTACGGTATCCTTATGGTAACTTTATCTTATCGCCTAACCTTGGCTCCTATTGACCGTACGCGGGTAAAAATGTATTGTTACGTTAAATTCAGATTTTTGGGCCCGAAAATTTATGAATACCCTCCACTGATACTGATTCCCCATTCGATATAGTAATAGTGGCTTAAAGAAAGTTGTATTTAAAATAAAACCAAGTGTGAGATTTTTTCAGGAAATCCTTTCATAGTCAGTTATGTCAGACTGTAACTATATTTTCAGGTGCCCGCAGATGATATTGAATCGATGAAAAGATTCCGCGATCAAAGCCAGCCTGTGTATCTTTTCATAACTGTGAGTTTTTAATCCATATATGGTTAGGTATATTTCTTTCGTGGTGTGGTCTTGTGGTCTCGTGGCATAAGGTGTAGGAAAAAAACCGCATATCTCGAGCAATGTATTCATAAATATTATTATTTCTTTCTAATGTCATCTACATCTGGCGAAAAACATAATCAAACTATCATAACTTGTGAACTAAATTTGTCAGTAATAAAGGATATAGTTGGTCATGAACCTGACAGATGGCAGCACAGTCGCAAATAATTGTAGTCTGTCTAAAATAAAAAATAGGCTTTAATACATCCAACCCCAGGCACACATCTCTAACTTTTGAAGTTATGTCTGTACTCACAATGTATTTTCACTTGTTTAAAAGGTGAAGGAAAACAGTTCTTAGGTGTCTAGTTCGCCAACCCACCCGTTACCCCTACAGTAATTAATTTGATTTTAAAGATTAAAAACAAAAGAGTTCAGTATCTATTATTCTTTTAGAAGCAAAAGGTGACAAAGGTGTTCCGCGGAGTGGATAGCGTTAAGATCGCTCAAGTGGCCAGGCAAGAGTTGAATTTCTTTAAAAAAGAACAAGAGGGCATTATGATCGACCGGCCGATGTACGAGTTGCACGAACCGACCCCCGATGAGATGGTAAATATCAGTGACTGCACTGATTACAATTATTTACAAGGAACAATTACATAGTTGTGTATTCTGAAGCTTCGTAGTGAACAAGATTTTGTTGTGTATTAAAATTACGTTTGATTTTCAGTATTTATTACTTCGCAATTTTCGCATTTTTAATATTATAAATAAAGCCGCAATAGTTTTGAAAAAGTTTAAGAATGATGATTAAAAAGAACTTGTGAAAGTAGGTATATTTGAATAAAAATGATTTTGTCTTTGACTTGAAATCTACTTCAGGAGAATTAAGTCCGCCTACCCGCACTAGGCTAGCGTGGTGGACTTCAGCCTAAATTCTCTCAATCGTAGAGGAGGCCCGTGCCTAGCAGTTGTACGTATATGGGCTGATGATGATAATGATGATGTGGACAATGATGATGACGATAATGACGGTGATGATGATTAATCCACAGGAGTGGATGGCTACCAGAGCGGCGGTGAAACAGTTAGAGGTGACGACATCGGCCGCCCGGCGCGTCGCTCGGCAGGCCGCTCGGAAGCGGCACCGGGCCGAGCTGATGGTCCCACATCTCCAGAGCGTGAACTTCGTGCTGTACTGGCCTCATTGCAAGCACGCCCACCCAGAACTGTATGAACGTTGGGACGTCAATAGTTGAGTGGATTATTTTTGTATGAAATGAAATAATACACACATACATACATAACCCCACCCTTATATCACCCGAAGGAGTAGCCAGAGATACAATTCTGCACCCAAATTTCGCTAGGAGTCCCACGTTATAGGGAGCGAGTATATTGCCGTTTTTCCTATTACTGAGAATTTCCTAATGGAAAAACACTTTGCCAGATCCGGGAATCGAATCCAGGACCTCTAGATTGCACAGCACGTACTTGCTCCGCGAGACTACGAGGCAGTCGAGGCATGAAATAATATTTATTGAATCTATAAAATGTCAAATACATAAGATTAGATAGATAGACTCAGTTATTTAACTTTATCCAAAAAACTGATTAAAGTCTGACCTGGGAACCTAATCTGCAACGATCGCTCAGCACACCCTTATTCTCCGAGATTAAGAATGAAAGTCTGTACGTCCTTTATAGAATCGTAAACTATTCATTTGGGCATGTGATGTTCTTTAGCAAAGTTGTTGTGCATGAGCCAAAGAAAGCTTTTGGGTTGAAAACAAAATTTTTAGGTGGTGCTGCTGTCGGCATATCGCTTATAGCTATTCACGGCAGGACAACATCTACCGGGAAAAATAGTAAATTATAAGATGAATAATATAATTTCAGATATAATAATGATTGGCCGTGAGGAAGTACAGTTGACAAAAGAGACGGCTGAAGACATACTGTATGCTGGAGACGCGCCGGTGAACGAAGCATCCATGTACGAGTTGTTGAACGGGAAAGCATTGGCCATCTGCTTTCGCTTGCTTGACACGGAGAAACACTTTGTCTGTAAGCCTTTTTATTAAATTTCTTTGAGTTCTTATCGACAAATCACCTTCATTTTTATCTTCTTGAATAAGTTTAAATATATTCATTATTAGTAAAAGACGTCCACCGTTGGACGTAAGACTGTCTCCAACGATTTTCTGCAGTCTTATGAGATCGTCAGTGCACTTTTAAATCATCATCATTAGCCTATATCCGTCCCACTGCTGGGTACGGGCCGCCTCTACCATTAACAGGGCTTAGGCCTTAGTCCATCACGCTGGCCTAGTGCGGGTTTGCAGATTACACCTAGGAAAACTTAAGATATTCTAAAAACTTTATACTAAAAGTTTAATTTAGATTGTTTCTTATCTTTCCAAAACAGCCTTAGTCCGTAAGATACTGTACGAGGAAATTCCTCAGTACGACGAAAATAAGCAGTTGGAAGACCAACTTCCCGCTATGACAGCGTTTGACTATTACAAGTCTTTCAGTCCCACTGAAGAGGAGTTATTGCAGAAGAAACGCGAAGAGATATTGAGGCAAAAGGTTCGTTTTATACCGAGATGCATATGCCAATTATAATGTTGAACTATTCGTAAATATATCTCCACATGTAGATACTGGAAAAGGACGAATTTGAATAATCACGGGGGATTGTATCTTGATGGATACGAACTTTCATAATTATAAATGGGGGTTCAGTAAACAATGCTTAGTGTTAAATTAGCAAACGTATTGGCAAAGTATTAAATCTAATTACCATTTGTCCTTTTTGGGTTGTTTGTTTTGATATTATAATAGTTTTATGACCCTTACTAATATATTAATTCATCAGATAATACAATAATGGTATGATTAATTTGGAATATTTGATAACGATATTTCACCTTTCATTTTTTTATACTGCCATTACGAATTCTAAGAGGTTCTAGTATATTTAATCCGAGAGAAATGTCACTCTAAAATTACAATTCATGGGTCACGAGACATGAACAGAATCTACCGGCAGTTGTATTTATTTTGCAGGAAGAAGTCAAAGAAAAGAGGGCCCGACGACTATCCGAGATGCAGCGACTCGCGCGGCAAGCCATTGAAGACGCCAGAGAATTCAATAGGGCTGAGAAGGAAAAGCGTAAAATAGAGCTTTTGAAAGCGGGGGTTAGGTTCCCTTCTTGTGCAAGATTTCCATCATCAGTTCATGTATAGTTGAGGGAGGTCTCTTGAACGAAACCAAAGGTCCTTAAAATCCTCGTCCTGTATGAGGGAGGTGCCCGGACCAATCGTCAGCTTCACTGATTTTGGTCTTTAACGATATCCTACGCCACCACATAGAAATCATACCTTCATCCATCTTTCTCCTCCTTTTTCTGAAGTCTACACACGCAATAGTAGGCTGAAGATATATTGATGTTTAAGAGAATATTGTATTTTGCAGAACCTTGCCGCTTTGGACGAGCTAAAACGTCAACCAAGCGAGGAAATAGACATCGAAATTCCAGAGGTGGGTACAGATGGACACATATATTATATCATATTTTTTAAGTTATTTAAGCGGCGGATGGCATCATAATCATCAGCTTATATAGTTCCCGTTTCTCAACAGCTAATAGAGGTTAGGCCTTAGTCCACCACATTGGCCTGGTGCGGGTTGGCAGACTATACACCTAAAAAAACTCAACACCATTTTCAGGTGTTCAAGATTTGTACGATGTTTTCCTTGCCCATTAATGTGTGTGCCTGGTGTTTGAATCTGCCACCGCCGAGATTTTTAACCCGACCACGCTTAAACTTTTAAGCCATCACGTTAATTAGTTTGAGATGACCCTATAACTTGTAATTTTGTCTACAATATTGGTAGCTGTAAGCTGAGAATGGTCGCGGGTTTAAACCTCTGACTTTTCAAAGTTATGTGTGTATTCACAATGAATTAAACCCACTTTATGGTAGAGAGGGCCCGTGCCCAATAGGAGGACGTATATGGGCTGATAACGATGATGAGAGCTATTGATTTTCAGGAGTTATCGGACGTAGAAGAAGAGTGTAGCGATGAAGAAGATCTGGATATTGGGTACCATCCGCCCGCAGGACTCCTCATACCTGGATTCTACGCCCCTCCAAATGACATAGCAAAGACCAACGGACTAGCCATATTATTCCCTAAGGTGCCAAACTTATAACACTTACCTTCCTTGATTTTTCTATTAATAGTAGTACTACATACAATAAGAGACGGACTCGAGGTTTAAGGCGAGAATCTCGACGGTCGCGTGTTCAAACCCCAGGCATAGACCTCTGACTTTTCGAATTCATGTTTTTATTTCCAAATTCTTTCGTACTTTAACAGTAAATAAAATCATCGTGAGAAAAGTTGCACACCTCAAAGTTCATAGGAATTTCTTTGTGTAGTCCGCCAACTCGCACAAGGCCAGCGTGGTGGACTAAGGCCTAAATCCTCACTACTGTAAAGGCCCATGCCTAGCAGTTGGACGTATATAGCTCGTGATTATATACTACAGAAGTCCCCGCGTACGACAAATATTTGTTTTCGTCATAATCATCATCAACATCATCATTATCAGCCAGTTCTGGTCTACTGCTGGAGATAGGCCGCCCCCAATGACTGCCATCGGGACCGGTCGGAAGCCTCCTGCAGCCAGCGACGTCCCGCGACCTTGACAACATTTGTTTTAAGAATTGTTTTTAACGAGAAATATTTGCGTGTATTAATTTGTTTTTTTCAGTTGGTACTTGACTATGTGACTCCGCAAGCAGAATTTCTACCGCCGCATGTTTTAGTAATGCTGGACATTAATAAGCGTTATAAAGTAATAGATGTACTGAAAAAGTACAAGTCGTCTGTTCTACATGTATGTATATTTTTAAATTTGAGAATTTAGCCCTGATGCCACGCGGTACTGTAATATAATAACCAAAAGTTATGATACGTAATATTATGTATGTATGTATTCTACTGTAAAATAAATTTACATTGTCTATGTCCATATTTGTCTCACTGTAGGGAAAGGGCTTCCTCCACAAATTAATTTTTACTTATTTTTTTAACCTAAAATTTAATTGTAAAATTATTTTACAACATTAGCCCTTTACAAAAAATATGTACGTAACTAATAAGAAATTTATATTTAAAACAATCATAATGTCAACTAGAACCATATCTTTTTTGCAAGTTTGAATTCTTTAAACCTGTTTAATGCTAAAAACGTTTGTAATCTAATTAAGAAGCCATTTAGAATATTCTAGACGCCTAAATTTATAGTTTTCCAGAAATGATATCTTCCATAGTAAGACATTAAGCATGCAAAGCTAGACCACATAAAAATATATTTTATGTGGTCTAGCGGTAGGGTTTAAATTTCCAGAGCAAAGTGAATACCAGGCTCATGCTTTAGGAAAAGTACATTTTCTTGCGATAAAAAATAATTCAGTTTAATCCAGTGTATCATCCCTAGGTGATCATAAATTGCGTTACACGAAATTCGTGACTTTTGACCCCTACCTCACTCTTGAAAAACATATATACATATGTATAAAAACTTCACATGCATACATACATAGCCTTACGCCTGGATTAACAAAAGGGATAGGCAGGTGTGCATTTCAGCACCAACATTTCGCTAGATATGTATACGTCCAATGTAATAGAAGCCATGTCTAGTGCCGTCTTTCTAATGCTAATTTAAGCTCTTCCTAATGAAACACTTTGCCTAACCCGGGATCGAGCCCTTGACCTCTAAACCGCATGGACGCAGACTTCATTCTACTAAGAATTTCATATCGAAAAATCCAAGTACGCTACTCGACCCGAGAGTAGAACCCTGATAGATCGTATGGCCGATACTTATGCCACGGGACCAGGCAGGTGACACTAAATACACAAAATTTGCGGATTATAATATTCGTGTGATTACAGATTGGTGTATTCAAAGCGGAAAGTCCGTATAAGAGCGTTCTTATAGCGCACACAGTTAAAGAATTCGACACTCGATACGAAGCTCATTCCAAGAAAGCGTACGTACACATGATAATATTGTGCAATCTATAGTAAATAATATCGCGCCGTGTTTCTCTACAAGTCGTGATGGCCTCATCTAGGCACGCGGTCGAGAATCTCGGCGGCCGTGAGTTCAAATCCCAGGTGCATACTTCTGACTTTTTGAAGTTAGTACTTTAGACTTTTAGAAGTGTGTATTTACTTACTGTAATACTTCTTTAACGATCAAAGAAACTATCGTGGGGAAACTTGCATGCCTAAAAGTTCTTAGGAATTTGGCAAATTGTAGTGGACTTAGGCCTAAACGCTCTAAATAGTAGAAGAGGCCCGTGCCCAGTAGTGCGACATACATGGGGTGATGATGATGAATGATGACATTGATTTCAGGGCTGATGCAGTACTCACAATTATGCTATCAATCGAATCCGACCTACCTCTGCTAGAGTTGATGGATTTGGGTCCTTTACACGTCAGCCGGGATGCCCTTGTTGGGGAGGATGAATGTGCAGCCATGTTCCCTATAGATTACGGGGATACACACGAAGAATTTGAGGACTTGTTTCTACCCTGAATGATGATGAAATGAATAAAGTTCACGATTCAGTAACGAAGACTTTTATTTTAAGTAGCAAGAGGTGTAATGCTGCGCTCGCCCAAAAAGTGATCGAGGATTTGGTAAAAATCGAGGGAAGCCGCTGGATGTAGGTCGATTTCAGCACAAACCTTTGGAAGTCTTTCGGGGAGGTCTATGTTTCCTAGTCTTTGGGTTAATGATCCTTGAAGGAGAAGTTGGATACATTTTTAACTAGAGACAGACAGATATAAATCACAGTCCCACGTAATGAGGAGCTAATATATTACTAATGATGCCTTTTTTGAAAGGGGTAGTATTACTGCGCTATCGATCAGACCTGGAATAATAAATCTCACGGTAAAAGGGTGCTCTAGGATGAAGGAGGCATCAACAACTAATTCGAGACAGAATGTCTTATACTCAGCCTAATGCCATCTAGTACCCACTGCTGAATGTAGGCTTCCCCAAAGAAGCGCCAACCATCCCGTTGTTGAGCAGCCCTCTTCTATCCGCTACGCGCCACCTTTTTCAAGTCATCAGACCATCGTGCTGCAGGACGTCTCACACTACGTCTGCCCAAATTCGGTCTCCACTCCAACACTTGTCTGCTCCACCAACCGTCGGCAGAAATTACAAAACGTTTTATAGTTCCGAAAAATTGATATAACGACAAACAAACTTTAGCGTACTAGATAGAAATAATAAAAAAATCGCCGAGTGAGCAACAAATTGTCAATACACAGTTGTATCAAATGACATGGTCAGGTATTCCCCGGGCAAGAAGTCTAATAGCTTTTAGGATTCCGTGACACTATGAAACAATGAAAGGTCCTCGAGTGGAGGCCGCGAGAAGCCGCTGAATGCAGGCCGCTTCCGATAGACTGCTTTGGAAGTCTTTGGGGGAGGAATTTGTCCAGCAGTGGACGTCTTTAGGCTGATGATGATGATAATGATGATATGATGATTATGATGATGTAACAATGAGCAAGTCTTAAAACTTTGACCAGTCTAATGCAGATTCAATTGTTTACAGATAGACTGCCTCTTTCTATGATGTGTAGAGATCGTAAAAAATGCGCTAAGCTATATATTGCCTCAAGGACTCGTTGTTTTTCCGATCTAGAGGTCCTAGGTTCTGTTTCCGGGTCAAGCAACGTTTTATAGAGTTTTTCAATAAGAAATTTTTATCTATTGATTCGGATTATAGAATTGTGTCCGAAAAACAGAAATAGGCTCGCAATTTATTACGAGGGACGAGAACACTATTGCGAAATTAGAATGCAGAATGTAACTACCAATCTTTCTGGGGGTATAAGCGTGATTGGATAGTAATAACATACAAGTGTGATAATTCATTGTAAATACACGCATAACTTGGAAAAGTCAGAGGTGTGTACCTGGGGTTTGAAACCGCGACCGAGGTTCTCAATCGCGTCTAAACCCCGAGGCCATCACTGCTTACATTCTTACTTCATCATCAACCCATATACGTCCCACTGCTGGGCACGGGTCTCCTCTACCATAGAGAGGGTTTAGGCCATAGTCCACCACGCTGGCTTAGTGCGGGTTGGCGGACTACACACCTAAAAAAATCCGAAGAACTTTTTTAGGTGTGCAAGTTTTATCACGATGTTTTCCTTCACCGTTTTTACGAATTTTATTTTTATTTTTTTTCAGAATTATTTTTACTTAATTTATTTATATGTAGAAGGAACCTCTATACAGTGGTCTCCAATCACACATGACTTGTTTACTGCATGCATATTTTAAGAGTGATTAATCGAAAACACGTAAACAAAAAAATGTCGCCAATAATCCGTACTTATTGTTGAGAACGTGTGATTGTGTGTTGCTTGCACGCCTTAACTAATATCTCGATTATTTCTCCAATTGATAACTACACAATCTCACATAAAAAAGAAATATATATTTTTTAACTGATCACGGCCTTAGATGGGAAGTCGAGGACTTTTAAAATGTACTACTAAATTAAGGGTACACACTAGGACACAAGTCCTGTCTAATGGGTATCAGAAACTAAAACAGACTTTTCACTCTTACAAACACCCAGACCCGAAACAAATATTTGTGGGTCACATAAATATTTGTCTCGGAGCGGGGATCGAACACGCGGCCTCTCGTGTCGTAAGGTGGTGTCTAGTCACCGACTGCGCCACGGGGCTGTTATTTATAATTTCATACGTATATTTAACTGGCTGTTGCCCGCGACTTCGTCCGCGTAGACTACAGGGTTGAGTTCAGAAAGAAAATAACTTATAGTCTATTTTACTTCTCATTCAAATCGCTTTGGCAGATCCAGAAATACCCATTCCCACGGGAATTACATTTTCCGGGATAAAAAGTATCCTATGTTTTATTCTGATGTATAAGCTATATTATTGTAAAGTTTCATTAAAATCCATTCAGTAGTTTTTACGTGAAAGCGTAACAGACAGACAGAGTTACTTTCGCATTTATAATATTAGTATGGATTATAAGGAAAAGAACAATTTTAGATATGTACACCGACATTAGACCTGTCCTATATTTAAAAAAAAACCCGTACACAGTATGACGTACACAAGTTGATATATAATATTTCATCAGCATGGGAAGCTTTCTTTGCCATGTGTGTGTGGCTCTTGTATGTGTGGCGTCACTAAATAAAGTGATCACAACGAGAATGCAGATTATCGTCAAATGAGCCAAAGATTAATAATAAGGGCTGCTGTAGATGAGTCATTGTTTTTTTTAAATTATTCAGGTTTTACTTTTTGTCTCAACAGTTAGGCATTGCTAGCAGTGATGAGAGATAATAGTCAACACGATTAATATAGGCTACGGTGTGGTCATTTCCTAAGAAATTCCTAAGAACTTCTAGGTGGGCAAGTAACTTGCGATGTTTTTCGTCACGTGTTCCGTAGTATGTGATGATTTATTATACACTCACAATTTTGAAAAGTCAGAGATGTGTGCCTGGGGTTTGAACTTTCGATCACTGAGATTTTCGACCGTACGCCTAAAATTCGAGGCTTACAGTACTACTATGAAAGAATGCGAAAAAAAATATTTCCCTTTATTGCATCAGAGGACATCCATTCATAGATATATTGACAAGACTCTTTAGGATTATTTGTTTTCTTACTTATTCTAACATCATAAGTTATTACAGTGTACTATTCTTCTTCTTTCTTCTTTATCAACCCATATACGCCCACTGCTGAGCACGGGTCTCCTCTACCATTGAGAGGGTTTAGGCCATAGTCCACCACGCGGGCCTAGTGCGGGTTGGCGGACTACACACCTAAGAAATTCCTAAGAACACTTAGGTGTGCAGGTTTCATCACGATGTTTTCCTTCACCGTTAAAGCAAGTGATAATTCAATTTGAATACACACATAACTTCGAAAAGTCAGAGGTGTGTGCCTGGGGTTCGAACCCGCGACCGTCGAGATTCTCGACCGCGCGCCCAAACCTCGAGGCCATCACTGCTTCATACATACATTCAGTGTACTATTAATACTCGTATATCAATTAGTAATTCTCTGCTAGGCTAGCCTAGTCTTTGATAAAATCGTTTCGGGGTTTTGCAATTTTGATGTCGGTGTAAAAGAATGTCGGTTCTATTACATATTCTTTGGTGTAAACTGTGAATCGCAGTTTCCATTACGTCGTCTCAGCAAATGCTCGAGCGTCAAATTATATTTTGCACATATGGACTTTGTAACTGACAATAGTGCGTTGTTCGTCTCGTGGATAGGTAAGTTTTGCTTAATTTATTCATAAATATATTTAAATCAAACGCAACGTAGATGTGTAAAAAGAGATGTAAGGACTTTCGCGTCGTTTTAAGTACTATTCTTTGAAAAGTGTAAATACAAGGCAGTTTTTCTGCAAGCTTTATCGGCAATAGAAAAATCGTATGTATGGTATATAATTTGTAAAATTGTAGATTTGATCGGAATGTGTTACTTTAACTGACCGGTCAGATGTCGTCATAAGTATGTCGTGAAAAAAGGTCAATGAAGTAAATTTACACATTTTTTTAAAATAATTTTTACGTCCAGTTAGTTGCGCGATGACGTAGGTTGGCTACCCGCGGCCCGCGGTTAAAACACCTAGTACGAGTATATTATGTTTCTCGTGTGGCAGATGAGCATTCGAGGGCAATTCTAGGAATAGCAACTACAAATCGATGGCTCCAATGGACACTCCTCTAACTCAAAATGTTGAAATTTTCGTTTCTGTTTCTTTACTATTTAATAGTAAAGCAATTTACGTGAAAAGCGAAAATTTCAACATTTTAACTATTAAACAGTAAAGCAATTTACGTGAAAAACGAAAATTTCAACATTTTAACTATTAAATTGTAAAGCAATTTATGTGCAAAACGAAAATTTCAACATTTTGAGTTAGAGGAGTGTTCATTGGAGCCATCGAAATATGATAGGTAATATACGAGAAGTTTCTATAAAATCGCTGAATTGTTAGTAGTTCCCTTGTAGTTTTTTAGGAATTAGTGGTAAAAATTACAAGTTTCGCCCGCCTCTTTTTTAGGAATCTGTGGTAAATATTGTGAATGTTGCCTGCCTTAATTTTATTTTGCCACTTTTGGCTCTTGCCCGCCAAAAGGTTGCCGACCACTAACGTAGATTACTAGGCCTAAGTGAAATATACATGTTACTCTAGTTAACTTCGCATACTGAAGTGGGTACGTTGGAGGAAGAGCTTTAGAGAATTACCTAATTTTTTTTTAAGCTGGCACTAGGCCAGGCAAGACTTAGGATTTACTTCTCACAATTCTAGAAGAATTCCATTCTTAACAGTAACAAATGTAGTTGCCATTGATTTTATGCCACTAATACACAATTCGTAAGTGTCCGAATAGAGACAAATGTTTGTGCGAGCTACAAATATTTGCTTCTGGTTTGAGTGTTTGTGTGGCTAAAAATATTATCGTATTTTTACTACCCAAGGCAGAAGGCTAGTTTAGAGCAAGAACTATGTAACTTTGTTAATTTATTATTTAAATAAATATAGTTTGGATGAATCAGCGGTGTGAGCTTTTTTAGTACTGAACCCATTGATTTGTAATAAACTAGTCCGAACTAATAGCCCGGTTTTATAATTTTAAATAAATCATTATTGTGTTTCAGTTGTGATGGTTTTGACGACACCTGGCTTGGAGGGGAAGATGAAGAAAGGTATGATTCTCCATTTATATCTTATTTATATCATCATCATCATCAGCCCATATACGACTCACTGTTAGGCACAGTTCTCCTCCATCATTGAGATGGTTTAGGCCTTAGACCAAAATAATATAAATAAATAAAAATGATTATTATTTTTTTATTATCATTGTTGTTTTTCGTCTTGCACTTGCACTATTGTGGAATAAAATAAACCTAGAACAATATCTAATACCTTAAGAAACAAAACACGGACAGGGGCCTGCCCTCGTAAATAAATATTTAATGGTATTATATATTTTTTCAGTTCACATCTTGCTCGTTGCGGTGGCGCTGCTGTCGCCGGTCTTCTCATACTGCCCGAGGGAGAAGATCCATAGCACTGGACGCTGCGCCTACCGAATTGAATGCAGAGGGAATATTTCTTCAATCCGTCTCCACAACGAGTGCATCGAATCCGCCAATTACCCAGTCACCGTGGACTTAAGACTGACAGACGTCAATGAAGATTTTGATAAGAACGTAGACCAAGAATTTATGGGGTTCATCACCACACTCACGATAACAGGATATCTTCCGAAGACCAATCTCTCTCTATTACAGTATTCATCTATCCTCCAACACCTGAATCTAAGCAGCAACTACATTGAAAAGATAACTGGAGCACCATTTTATTTATTAAACAATTTGGAAATCCTTGATCTGTCGCACAACAAGTTGACCGATGTAGAAGAATTGTTTCAATTTGAACTGCATCCAAATAAATTGATGAAGCTATCGCTAGCCCACAATTATATTGATGAGATACCTGGAGACGCCTTCGAAGAACTCACGTCGTTGATAGAACTCGATCTGTCTTATAACTCTATTTCGAACTTAAATGAAGAGCCATTTTCAAATCTTACTAATCTGGAAATACTTCGCCTGAACAATAACTCGATTAAAAATCTCAACGGAGCTGTAAACAATCTGCGTAACTTGAAGCATTTGTACTTGAGAGATAACTTCATACAGAACGTTGATATACAATCGCTTAAAATCATAATACATTTGGAAACGTTTGACGTGTCGAGGAATCAATTGGAAAAAATCAATGCTGCCATGTTTTCACGGCACTGGAAACATCTAGGTGGGCATGCAGTATGCAAAATTATTCTTTCGGATAATCATATAATTTCCCTTCCGAATGCGTCAAAGGAAATATCAGCGAGGTATGTCCGCAACCTGAGACCCGTCAGCGTCGACGTTTTTACCGAACTTGATCTGTCCAACAATGAAATAACAAACATAGAATACAATGCCTTCCAGTCACTTCTCAAAATAATCTCATTAAACCTGTCGAGGAATAAATTGATCAATTTTGACGTAAATGCTAATGACTTGGAGTACGTGAAATATTTAAATTTGAGTGGCAACCTGATTTCTCGTCTTCGTTTTGAAAGCTTCTCTGCAATGATAAACCTACAGAATTTAGATCTGTCTAACAACGCGTTGCATTACATACCGTATCAGACATTTACAAATAATTACAATCTGAAAAATGTGAATGTTTCATACAACGAAATAGAAAAGATTGAAAATTTGCAAATTAATATGTTCCATCCCGATGGAGGCGTATTAGATTTATCTAACAATGATATTAATGAGTTTAACATTCCTTTTGGTGAGGGGCTACGTCTAACGATTCTTAAGTTACATTCAAACAATATAAGCGATCCCTCTTTGGTTGATTTGGTGCATCAAAATGATTTGAAAACTCTGGACTTCAGCAGAAACATGATCAGAGAACTAAACAGCTCATCATTGCGCTTGCCTGTGAATTTGATGTCGTTGGAACTAAGTTACAATTTCATACGAAGGATAGGTCCAGCGACTTTCCATCGAGTGGGGCATTTAAAGACTCTTCGCTTGTCGCATAACCAACTGACAACACTAGAATACGGAGCGTTTCAAGGATTATTGACTCTCATCAACTTGGATCTGTCATTCAATAGGATCACGTTTTTGGACTCGAAGTTGCTGATGGATTTGAAATTTCTCAATGTTCTTTCGCTGAGATCTAACGGCATGCATTACTTGAATCACAAGAGCTGGTATGGTCATAAGTATGATCTGAAAGTATTTGTGGATTGTAACAACTTAACCTGCGAATGGTTGGCATCAGCATTGAGCGACTACAACAATGGGTATTCCAAAATGAGGCCTGCAGCTTTGATGGCTCCCACCTCTGGGAATTCAGTGGAAGGTATACCTTGCGTTCCCGAAGGCAAGGAAATTGAAAGGTTAACAGACTTAACTTCAAGATCCGTGATGGCAGACGACAGACTCTTAGTGACAAGCCAGAAAATATTGGAAGCGGTACGAGAACAAACGTACTATTTGAGAAGATACGTTTGGCGCTCTATCATGGAGGACGCAGAAAAAGCGCATATCTAAAAGCTTCATTTGATTTTATCCCAGTGACTTTAGTTAGGCAAAAACATCGTATACTTTAGTTCTAGTTTTTAAGGATTTTAATGTTTATTTTAACATGTTAATGTTATCATATTAAAGTAATCATGTTAAAGCGTATGGGAGAAAAATATGTAGAGGAGGACTTAACATTTAAAAGTCTGTACTAATTTTAATACTAAGAAAAAATTGCTATTATCAAAAATGGTTGGAAAATTTGCTAAAATTTTCAGTTATGACAAAATTTAAGTATAATTGATATTTTTAATTTTTTTGTTACAATAATAATGAACTGTTTCTCTCATTTCATAATTGTATGTTTAAAGTATGTATTTGACTAATAAATGTGTTTATGATATTTTTTGTTTCATTATATGAGAGAGAAAATGAACATCAATTTATGAGATAACTCTTAAGTGACATTAATTATTGGACAATATAGGCAGAGTGTGTATGTATATTACAGTTTTCTTTGTGAGTACGCAACTAAGGCTCTAGTACCTATGAAACTTTTATGTCTATTTTCACGTTTCGATGGCTACATATTTATTTTTTAATTTTTAAAAGTTGTTTCTTATGCTGTCAGAACAAAATGATCCCTTCGACGAAATTCGTACCAAAACATATATTTTTGTTGATATTTTCTAAATTTCCCATCCGATTGTTTGCGATTTAAGTATTTATGCACACAGCCTTACTAACTTCCAGTAAAACAGTTGGCTTGAAAAAATTATCAATATATTCATAATTTTAACACTTCACATCGATTACGCATATAACTTCTATAATTCAGAGGTGTGTGCTTGAGGTTTGAGCCCGCGACCCTGAGATTTTCGACCGCGCATCTAAGCCTCGTGGCCATGACTACTTACATGAAATATTGGAAGTAAACAATACTAATCTTACTACTGATATGGAACTGATAACACTTGTGCCATCAGTAATTCCATAAACAGATACATTCCAGTCACTAGATCAGTGGTCGGCAACCCGCGGCCCGCGGATGGCCATGGCTCGCGTTTTTTTTTATAGGAATCTAATAATAATAATAATCTAGGGTAAATATCGCAAGTGCGGGCCGCTTTTTATTTTGTTTTTTTAAAAATTCCGGGGTGCGGCCCGCCTATATTTAATTTGCCATTTTCTGGCCCTTGCAAGCCGAAAGGTTGCCGACTACTGCACTAGATGATTAATCTATCAAAACATGATATCCATATTCTGCTCAAAATATGAAAGAATAGTTCACTTACAAAGATGTATTGCACTAATATGATAAAGGTAGCCATCATTCCGTAGTTTAATTACAATATGGCGAGACTATATTCTCCCCACAAAACACCATTGCTATCACCTCACGTCTCTACGAACTACATATGCACGAAATTCGTAAGAATGAAGATGTTTCCTTCACTGATGTTCTCATGCAGGTATTTTGTCTGCTTTGATTATTATTTTTAGCAAGCAGTCATAGCCTAGAAGTTTCGGCGTGCGGTCGAGAATCTCGACGGTCACGGGTTCAAACCCCAGGCACACACCTGACTTTTCGAAGACTTGTGTGCATTCACAATAAATTATCACTTGCTTTAACGGTGAAGGAATAACATTGTGATAAAACTAGAAGTCCTTAGGATGATATAACGTGTGTAGTCCGCCAACCCGCGCTTCTCCAACTTGGTGGACTAAGGCCTGAACCCTGTAAAGGAAGCTCGTGCCCAGCAGTGGGACGTATATCGGATGGTGATAATGATGATTATGGCGACTTTTTTATGTTCATTACATGGCAGAATTTCTGACTTTGCTTTGAACAACTGTATCAACTGATTATAGTCATGCAAGAGTTCTTGCAGTTGAATTATGATCTCTCTCTAGCTGAATTATAGCATAGCGTCGATATCTTTCAGCTTCAGAATTTCCCAGGAAATTAATGTCTGTTCTAGCTCGTTGAATGGCGGTCTAAAAAGTGTGGTTACAACTAAGATTTCTTCCCCGAGCAATACCTTTGTGGAGTCAGCTTTACTTGGCGGTATTTGCAAATGGATACGATATAGGGACCTTTAAGAAAAGAATCTATTTTTCCGTTACTCGGTGTAACGGTCATCATACCAAATATGGTAGGTATGTCATACCGAAGCGAAGTCTTGTTTCTTTATTGTTAATTTCAAAGTATTTTCTGATCTTAATCTTCTTTCGGTCATTTATGTAAATGTTTTTATAATTATTTTTTTTTATTACAAACAAAAACACAACGTTCGTATTTATTATATTACAATATATTTCTTATCATTTTTTGTTGATAAGAACTTCATGGTCTAACAATAGAATATTTGTACTATTCCGATATGAAAGTTATCATCTTAACCTTAACTGCGTTTGTCCTTTGTGACTTTAAAGTTTAATGATACTTCTATCTATACAAGGTGTATCGGGACCGTGATCGGAAACAAAGGCATACAACCATCACTATTAAATGAATGTGGTTTGTATGGAAAATGTCAACATTTGTATTTTTTTGTCAGGATGTTTTCAACGTCAATGGGATGATATTAATAAAAAAAACTATAAGTATTGTTGTACCTCATTCACGATAAGTTGATTCTTTTGGCATATCGACTAATGATGGGAAACAGAAAATATCGAGAAGTTCAAAATATTGCGTTTTAAAATACTGCATTATGTGTGAAATTCTTTATTACTTTCGACATATAAAACATTATTTAGATAAGCGGTGGTGGGTCATAATAAGTACCTATTTAATATTTAAACAGGATTATTTTTAGACCTCCCGCCAAATTTAAATAGGTGTTTTAGACCACGGAAGTAAACAACTTCCCCAAAGAAACACGGGTCGAAAAGTAAAAAAAAAAATCAGACCTTCTACACGAAATCGACCACGTGAGCAGTTTTCTATGGGAGGGTCGAATTATTTATCACGTTTCGACCCATGTTTCTTTGGAAAAGTTGTTTAGTTTCATGGTCTAAACAACCTATTTTAAGTTGACAGGAGGTCCAAAAATAACGCAGTATGTAAAAATTAAGGTTGAAAAATTAAATAGTTTTATCTTTAAAACAGTTTTTATTAAGAAACTGGAGCACAGCCATGATCATCATAGCGTTCAATAAAATTATCGACGTGGCAATCGATATGAACGATGTTACGTCCCTTTCCGTCCGAACGATGTAACATTATACAAACGTCAATTAGTTTCAGTATTCCTATTTTAATTTTACTTTGAAGCAATAAAGTCTCAAAATTTTTGGATAACGCTTATATCTTTAGGGACTTTTGTATTGTATGTATTTTTTTATATTTATCAAATCATTAAAATAATAAAATAATACGTTTTTTATTTCAAAGTCATGTCTCTGAAAAATTGACATCTGCCAAAAGAATCAACTTATCGTGAATGAGGTATAAGTAAGATTGACGATTGTGAGACGTCCCCCGACAAGGTGGACGGATGACCTTGTTAAGGTCGCGGGACGTCGCTGGCTGCAGGTGACTTCCGACCGGTCCCGGTGAAAGTCATTGGGGGAGGCCTTTGTCCAGCAGTGGACCATGATTGGCTGATGATGATGATGATTACTAAAAACCCTATTTCCTCCTCATGTCCTCGCGGTACAAGTATGTGCCGTGCAAACTAGAGGTCCTGGGTTCGATTCCCGGGTCGAGCAAAGTGTTATTGGGTTTTGCCATTAGGAAATGCTCAGTAGCAGCATGGAGTCAGGAAATGTGCCCGAAAAACGGCGATAGGCTCGCCCCGTATTACGTGGGCGAAAGGTGGGGACAGAAATGCATCTCTGCCTACCCCTTCGGGGAATATAGACGTGAGGTATGTGTGTTAACCTTATTTCCGAGGTATGAATGCGAATTTCTTATTTGTACCGGGCGGAATCGGGCACCATAGACCATGACAACACCATTTTTAATAAAATAGAAACGATGATTAACTTCGTTTTACATTTACACTAGCCGGGGAATTACCGCACATCAAATTGCTGATACGAAGCAAAATTCTAGAACTTCGTAGGCGGTGTTGTCATGTCATAGTAATTCGATTCAATTTGCAACACCAGCTTTTCACCGCGACTTCGCTCGTTAAAATATATAAATTATATAATAATGTATATTAAGAGTGTAGGAAGACATCGTGATAGAACCTGCACACCTCAAAGTCCTTAGGAGTCCTTTTGTAACCCGCCAACCCGCACTAGGCCAGCGTGGTGGACTAAGGCCTATACCCTCTCAGTTGTAGAGGAGGCCCGTGCCCCGCAGTCGGACGTGTGGTATGATAATGATGATGAAATTATATTCATACATTTTTATACCTTGTGATTAGACGCGAAGTCGAGACAAAAGTGTTGGTGGTCGCGTGTTTAAACCATACCCACGTGACTTTTCGAAGTCATGTTTGAATTTGCAATGAGTTATCGTGATAACTCATGGGGTTAGGACCTAGGGCAGCATGGTGGACTAGGTCCTAACCCCACCCAGTTGCAGAGTAGCCCCTTGCCCAGCCATTGCTGGCCATTGCTGCCGTCCCATTGGACGGTAACATCCTAATAGATGTTTAAATATTATTATCTCAGTTTTCTCAAGACTTGATGACTTAAAAACATAGGGAAAGTAAACAGCACTAAGTTTTAACCTAATTTTTTGCTCTTTCTGCCTTACCCCTTAAGGAATATGAGCGCGTTTATACGTGTGACACTGATAATAGCGTTCTGTCAGCGAAACTGATAACATATAGTGCATAAAATTATAATTTTAATAGGGGTTCCGTATCGGTTATTTATTTAGGAATGAATAAGCTACTTACACTTACTTTACTAACTTGCTACAATGCTTTAATTCGAATCATATAAGAATTAATATGCCTAATTCGCGAGGCGGTAGGCAGAGGTGCATTACTGAACGTACGTTTCAGCAAATTTTAAGTCAACTTAAAATAAAAGTCCATTTCCTGACTCAGTTGCCATTGAGAATTTCGGAATGGAAAAACCAAAAATCACTCAAACCGTTAGCTAGCACGGCAAACACTTAAACGTTAATTGTCAGTAAAATCGATTTTTATTCAACAATAAACAAAGATAGTGAATTTCCTTACATGGAATTGATAAATAGAATCAATCAAAACACATTATTTAATTTTTAGTAGGCATATTTATGTTCTAGACAAAAGAGCCCAGTATTAACTTGAAGAGTATCCAGATTGGGAGGTGCAGCGCAGCGCTTTCCGTGCGGTTATTGATGGCGACTTCTCGCTCCCAGCCGTCGTCTCTTCGATGGCCGGGAGTCCGAGGTCGTGGCGAGCAGTGGTCTCCTTCTGCGAGCACGTAAGGTCGCAGGAGAGAGCTTGGGCAGAAGTGGTTCCGCCCGCCAGAGACATCATTGGAGTCGCCGGGTGAATAGAGACAATAAGACCCGGCGCCCTTATATATATTTATGCCCTGTGGAGGGGGCGTTAGAACAAAACGTCCTGCCTGTCGCAAAAGGCGAGTGAAAGGGGCCTTTGGGGCTGCTGGAGGTAGGACGAGTAAGTCTTCCGAGAAGGGTGGCGGCACCGTGGCCGTGTATGTCTAATGATCTTAAGTATTCCCAGTAGAAATAATTATAACACACCAGAGCCAGCCACTTATTTACAAGTGTGGTGTGGTGGTGTGATGTGGGTGTGGTGCCGATATCTCGACGGTCGCGGGTGTAAATCCTTAGCACATGATCGTTTACAAATTATCAATTACGTCAAGAAGGAAAACACGAGGATACTCAATTTATCTTCGCAAGGAATTTCTTAGGCTTTTAAAGTCCGCCAATCTTGGCTAACGTGGTGGACTGGGGGCTAGATGATAGACGGTAGTAGACGAGATTTGTGCCCAGTGCTGCGACACTCGAGCTGATATAATTAGAAGGATGAAGCGGTAGAATTATTAGGCTATAATGCTTATAATGGAGGTTTCCTCATTTCGCAACCGGTCCCCGATGATAGTGCGCAGTAAGCATTTAACATTGATATTTGTCAGGCGACACTCGTGTTCTGCACCAGCATGTAAAAATATCCAACTATAAAAACTGTAAGTAATTTAAATATTACTTCAACTAAGTAAAATAACACATTATGACGCTTCTCGCATTTATACTCCTAGTTATAACAACAGTCTACTTTCGCCAATTTTTCGAACGTATTTTTAATTTTAGACAATTTAATAGTATATGTTTAAGCTAGGACGGTATATATAAGTAATATTAGTATTGCCCACCACCGTCCGTAGACGATTTCAAAGTTGATGTGGTTGAAAAAAAAAATTTAAACGCTGAAGGTCTAAGCCGCTTTCCACTACGGTAACAAATATAGAGCTTCGATCACATAATTCTATACAAGTCTCGTGTCATATTTTATTTATTTAATGATTTATTTTTATTTATTTTAATTAATTAAATAATTTTTATTCATCTTTATTCATTTATTGTGTCAGTAAATCCGATTAAACTTTCAGTTTAGTCCACAAAATATTTGTAATGCACCCACGAACTCATATTCTCCATCTTTATCTTCCAGATTCTGATACCGCGAATTATTTTCAATAATTTCATTTATTTTACGGGCTATTCAAATTATGTATATAATTTTGTATGTATTGCAATTCTAATCCCCATTTACGGATTCAATATGAGACCAAATTCAAAACTCCTCGGTGAATGACGTGATTTGTTATTCGTTTTATTTTTTCTAGTTAATATTGCATTTGTAATAAAGGTATTAGAAAGTAAGCGGCCATTTGAGTAGACATTTTTTAAAATTATTAACAGCTATAGCAAGAAAAATAACCAAATCTATTACACATAATGTTGCCTAGAATATTAATAATGCTTTGCGATATAACTATTTAAAATAACTGGACCACGAGCACAATAAATAGTAGTAAGATGTTTATTGTATAATTCTTGTAAAATGCACATTTATGATGCAATTCTATTTGGACTGAAAGTATTATTAAAATAATAATTGACAGCCCCGTGGCGCAGTTGGCTAGATACCAGCTTGCGAAACGAGCGGCCGCGGGTTCGATCCCCGCACCGAGACAAATGTTTGTGTGATCAACAAATATTTCTTTCGGGTCTGGGTGTTTGTGCGACCGAAAAGTCTCTCGTAGTTTCTGATACCCACGACACAAGACTCGTATCTTAGTGTGGGGTCAGGACTATGTATGTGACTGTTGGGTGTATTTATTTATTTATTATTTATTTAACCCATTAGTTCCCAAGGGTCGAAATAAAAGCATATTTAATATTTTTATTATTTATACCGTTTATAAATACATCAATTAAGAGGAAATTTCAGTAAAAAAAAATATTGATTTATTAGTTTACATTCCACAAAATGTTGCTTTTACGCAACGTTGGGATTACTGAACTTAATTTTTACCGCCAAGTCTAACAACGCTGGAGTATAAGCGTGAGTGAAATATTTTCAACCAATCACCATGAAGATGTATACTTGACATTTTTTACACATATAAATTGTTTTACTGCTGCACTGTTGTCATTTTCTTCGACGTTTACTTTCATGCTCTTCAACATGACCAACATTAACGAAGCGAATATTCGAAGGTAAAGTGTTTTTGGATGGTTTCCCTAGGTTTGTATTTGAATTGCCCGAAAAATGGGAAACATCTGCAAGTTGGGCTTCTTCAGTTTTCATCAAACATACAGCAACGTATGATTTGAATTCCAATTGACTCAAAGATCGCTCATTCACCAGATTGTAAATTTTCCATGAGTTTACCAAAACACTGTCTATCAAGTGATGGACAGAGGCCACCACCACTTTTTCCCTCTTACTCGAGTCCTGTAATTGGCTATTCCATTATCATGGAGATCTACGCCTCCCATATTTTTATTGTAATCTGCTATAACCTGAGGCTATGGCACATTCACCTTCTTTTTAATTTTCTATCGTAACGTTTTGCTGTGACCTATGGTTGGATTTTTGCGTTGTTAGTAGCCACATTTACCACAGAATTGACATTCCACCGAACCAACAGTACTTCATGTTTTTGGTCAAAGCTATAGTCAAATAACCCCCTCTCTACCAGCGACAACAGTGGGCACAGTATTGCCGTAATCACCTAACGCGTCATCATCCAGATCTTCCTCGTCTTTTAAGTTGTCAACCGTTGGAGGGATGTACACGGCATCGATTTGATTGGAATCTTGTAAATCCTGTTCCTCATCTAATATACTCAGAACTTGAGAAGATAATTCTTGTTTTACTAATATAATACTTTTTAGTAACTGATTTGTGTACACACACTTATATTTTTTTAAGAATTATTGTATGACACGATTAGCTTCACGTTCTTTAAGCGACTAACTAATAAAACAAAAGTGCTTGTACTCTTTGAACACCAAAAACACATTGTTTACAATACATTTCTAACGTCAATGGCAACCTGAGTTACAATAACAATTGATCATTATTACTCCCAACGTTGCGTATGCGCAACGTTTACTGGAAATGTAAGCTAAACAACATGTGTAAGTAGTTTTGTCCAAAATAAGAGTTTATATCATAAATAAGATATTGCTAAAGGTTTATACAATATAAAAAGTTTAGATTTTTTCATTTAATATTTTTTTATGATTGGTTGAATCTGTCGATCTTGCGATGACACAATTAGCAGTTTTTGAAAAATAAAAATAATATGAAGCTATTCTTCTCGAAACTTACGTGCATGTCACAGATTTATTTTTTTATTTTTAAGATGAAAAAAAATCAAAACTAAAATGTTGCGTTCTCGCAACGTTGGGTAAAGATGGGTTAATAGCGATGGATAAACGTAGTATCGTTTATTATTTAGTAGTATAGTTTATTTAAAGTATTTCTTTTGTCCATTATATTTGTTCCATTCCAAATAAAGAGATATTGTATCTAATCTAATTCATTATCATTAGCCCATATACGTCCAACTGCTGGGCGCGGATCTTTTTTACAACAAGTTTTTACACCACGATGTCCTAGTGCGAGTGTGCAGGTTTCATCACGATGTTTTCCTTCTCAGTGAAAGCAAGTGATAATTCATTGTGAATACACATATGACTTCGGAAAGAAAAAAAGTCTATGAAAATAATGCTCATAAAATATCGAACTATTTGGGTTTACCTTAACTACTACCTGGCTTCGTTTTGTATTACTATGTAATCACAGAGTACAGTGTTGGGCATTAATTAATTAACTTTTAATTAAACTAATCAATTGACTAAAAAATCAATTGCAATTAAATTAATTGCAATTGAATCAATTGCAATTAAACATTTAATTGTGTGTTACAATTATTTTTTTTAATTGATTGATGAAATAATTAAAACTAACAATTAACTTTTTTGCAAATTTTGTTCAGAAGGGTGGTCCGGTTCTACAACCGGATACATATACCCTTGACATTAGTTCAAGTATTAGTAAAAATACTTGATAAAAAAATTAATTGTTAATTTTTTTTTCGTAAAGTAACTAACAATTGATCAATTGTTAATCGTATAAAACCATGATTAATAATTAATTAGTTGTTAATTGCTGTCACTGCAGTTGACAACTAATTAATTGTTAATTTTTAATTGTTAGTTTAATTAAAATTTGCCCAACACTGACAGAGTATTATCAGGAACTTCAATTGTGAACTGGCACACTTAGAAATACTAAGAAAAATTTTAGCTCCCAAATCGACGCTAGGCCAGCATGGAGGCTTGAGAGCTAAATCCTCCTAGTTGTAGATGAGGCCCGTATCCTTTCGAATCAATGGGAAGTAAACTGGCGTTTTCTGGCTACGAATCTGTCATAACACGTTCCTCACGGAAAAACAAAATTGGGTAATAAGTGCATAGTCGACTAAGAATCGCAATATTGCGGGTTCAATATTGACAGGGAATTATGAGCGCATTTTATTTGGGGTATTTTTTTTATTTTCGTAACTTTACAGTACATTATTTTCAATGTTGTGTTTGTATTTTTCAGGTATTTTTTTATAGAAAATGTCGCCCAATATTTTGTGTAAGTAGAAAATATCATTGACCTCTGAGAAAAAATAACGAATGCCATCGAAAAATCCTAGGTTCGATTCCAAGGTCGAGCAAATTATTTTATGTTTGGACCAGATTTTTTTATAGCAACACGGTATCTCAAAATGTGGGCGCTGAAAGATGTAAAGCTCACCGGTTATTTCGTTGCTTATTCGATCCTTAAAATCATATACAGGGTATTTTTAAAACCTTATATAATATATTTGGTTTGTTTTTTACTCTTTTATATTTTAATCTAAGTGAACGGTCCAATAATGGTCCTTTAATGACATAAGGTATTATTTTTAAAGTGACATTGCTTAGAAACTTTAAAATTATCTTTTCCTTTTACGTTATTTTTGCAGGTTTTGCCGTTTTTCTATACGTAATCGTATTTCCTGGAGCGGATTCGTACTGTAATGCAACATATGATTTTACAAACTGCGTTTATAATGTTTACTGCAATGACCGAATCTCGAATAACGTTTATGGTATGAACTTTGAAATTCACCCAGATCGTGGCATTGAATGCGAGTATTCCGACATTCAAAATCAATACGAACCTATTATTCTGTATATTGACGACAAAATGCGAACTTATGAGACGCAAGAACTCCCTTATGATATTCCGATTATTTCTGTAACTATTACTTTGAACATAAGCAATAATGAATATAACGATGTACCGGTAATCCCCATAATGGAAAATCTTGCAACATTGGATATTTCGAGGAACCATTTGAAAACAGCTATTTTCAGCAACAGAAACGAACTACGATCATTGAAAAGAATTGATTTATCACATAATAACATTGAAAACATTGAAACACCAAGTGGCAAATATCCATACGACAAACTTGTCGATATTAACCTCTCCTATAATCTTTTAGCCACCATACCCGATGCGATATTTGGAATTTTCACTGACTTAGAAAGTTTAGACATTTCGCATAATTTCATAACTGCGTTGACAAAGTCTACGTTTGAGGGTGTTAGAAACTTAAAAGAATTGCAAATGTCTGACAATAGATTAGTTGATATAGGTTCATCGTTGTTTAGATTTACAAAATTAATTACTCTTGATATGAAGAATAATATGTTGCAAGAAATTAAAACAACAGACTTTGATCAATTAACAAATTTAAGAAGCTTAGATTTGAGTTATAATTTAATATCAAGTTATGATGAACATGTATTCAATAATATGAACTTGCTTACATTATTAGACCTTAGTAACAACCAGCTTAAATCAATTAGTACGCAAACTTTTTCTAGGTTGGACAACCTTAAAGAAATTCATCTTTCAGGTAATCATTTAACTGCATTGCCACGTGGTTTATTTAGAGGTAAAAGTCTGTCAGCATTTTCTATACAATTAAATTCATTGTCAGGATCTCTTGTTAAGGGAACTTTTGAAGGGCTGCAATTTGTAACGCAGTTAGATCTAAGCAACCAACAACTGACGTCAATAGAGGATTTAGCGTTTTACGGATTGGATAATGTGCAAAAAATACTTTTAAACAACAATAAAATACATTCATTGTCAAAAAATTGTTTTAAGAACATTCAACGATTGATCGAATTGGATTTATCAAATAATAAAATAACTAACATAGATTTTAACAAGGACGATCTCAATAATTTACAATCATTAATATTAAAAAATAATCTTATTATTGAAGTTAATCAGCAATACTTTGAAAACTTGCATTTGTTGCAATATTTGGATCTCTCTTACAACAATATAACTCAATTAGACAGAGATTCTTTCAAAACATTAAAAGAACTAATCAATTTTGAAATATCAAATAATCCATTAAGCGGTGCATTAGAAGAAAACACGTTTGAAGGTCTAAATTCGTTACCAAGCCTCGATATTTCTCGTACCATGATTACTTCTATTTGCAATAACTCATTTATGAGTATGTTACAACTCAGAAACTTAAATGTGTCTCATAGTAAAATCAATAATTTGCAATACAATGCTTTTTATAAAACCGGTGCTATAAGAGTAATCGATTTGTCATTCAATGACCTGGATACATTTCTTGTAAATACTACTGAATTAATTGGTTTACAAACCTTGCTTTTAAACGGTAATCGTCTCATGAGTATAGGTAAAGATACTTTACGCGGAATGGTGAGCTTGATCAAAATAGCGCTTTCCAACAATAATATTTTGGGCGTCGATGACAATGCCTTTCTAGATCAGAAGGATTTGCAATTTTTAGATTTGGCTTACAATCCTCATTTTAAATTTAACATATCAAGAATAAAAGCCAATAAAAATTTGAACAGTCTTTATTTATCAGGTATAACTTCAGGCGTTTGTTTTATTAACGCAAGCGACATTCCCATAATTACGTTAGAGGTTTCTCATGCTAAGCTACGTGATCCTAAAACACTCATGCTTAATGAATTAGCACGACTAGATACTCTTGCATTAAATAATAACAACATAGTCAAGTTGGACTCTAAGTCATTTGCAAATGTGAAGTCCCTCAGAATTCTTGATCTCAGTTTTAATGAAATTTCAGCCATACAACCTGGAACATTCATCGACAACGGCCTCTTGTACTCTCTGAATCTATCTCACAATGCATTAACTGCTCTAGGATACGGCATGTTTCGGGGTTTGATCTATTTGCACACACTAGATATATCGTACAACAATATTAACAGTTTACAAAGTGAACGGTTCTACGAAGTTGCTAGTCTTAATGTACTTGTAGCCGACCACAATCAGATAACCACTATAAATGCTAATGACTTCTTCGGCACCAGTTTAGCGACTCTTAGTATCGGTGAGAATCCTTTACCTTGTGAGATTTTAGTGAATTTGAAAAAAAAGCATTTGCCATTCGACATTACGGCAATAAAACTAGACGAAAAAAGTGATAACGAAAATATTTACGGTGTTACTTGTAATATGAATAACTTGCCATCTTCCACATTCGTTTCTGCTGAATCTTTTGATAAAAAGGACACTCAAATATTAGTTCAGATTAGAGATATATTGCTTAATGGTAACAAAATTCTTCATAATATGAATACAGAACCGGTACAAAGTGAAAATAAATCAATAACTGATATAATTAATACCATTGAGAAATCGTATGTAAATGCAACTAAACAATTAGAATCTAAACTGCTCAATGAAAGTTCAGTAATTATAAAAGAATTCAACAGTACAAATACATTTTTAAGCAAGATTTTAAAAATTCTCCCAACTAACTGGCGGTCGATTTACATGCCAGCGAAAGTAAATAATAATGAATCACTCATTCCTTATATCGAGGGTATAAGAATGGATCTGGAAAAATCTATAGCAACAGAAAAAGAGAGAATAAACGAACTTAATATGAAAATTTCGACGCTCAACTCTCGAATAGACTTAGTCAACAATGCTGACTCACCGATACATGAAAAGTACGTTGCTAGCGACGTGCAAACTCACCCTGAACCTTTATTCACTAAAATTTGCGTTGCATTAATTCTTTCTATACTTTTATGTACAGTGTTATTTAAATTTTACAAATCCCGAATGTTTTTAAGGAAACGATTGTCGATAAGTACTCGAGAGCTGCCCGGAGCTATGGAGCACTCGGCTTTGTAATAATACTATTGGTTTTGTTCTCTAGACCTAGGTTAGACTAGACTTAGGTTTATAAAAAATAACATACAATAATGTGTACACTATTAATGTAACAAGTATTTGTACAATCATGTAACTGTATTACATTTACTCTATTATGATGATAATGTTTTATACTATGTGTTAATAGGTGATTTAAGTAAATTAAATCTCAAAATATGTATTTTTTTTAATAAACTTATTAATGACTAATAATGACATTTTTTATTATCATGCCTGTGATTCATAGAATTTCTACTTAATACCACTCCTCATATTTTAGAAATAATTCCAACTTCCACATGAATCCCACTCGAATCTTCCCCTTTATCCTACTGTATCCTATTACTCCAGCTTTCACCCCGTCTACTGGCTGCCACAGATTCTTTAAAATCTTTTTCAATTCCACTTGGCCCCAGGATACCCCAATGACAACATAAAAAACAAAATTTTCTGTACCGTCAACCTAAAACTTAAATTATGTTAACACACTTATATAAGCTGTGCCTTAAGTCCCGTGATGCGCACCTAAAATTTATAAGGAATTTAGGTGTGCAGTCTGCCAGCCAGCACTAGGCCACCGTGGTGGACTAACCCTCTCAGTAGTAGAGGGGGCCCGTGCCTAGTATATGATTCAATTCCCGTGAAAATTTACTCTAGTTTTTAATGCAGGCTACTTAATATTAATCTGACTAACGAGACGTGTAAGTCACTATTTTTGTATGGCTCGTTCTGTAGTTATCATGTTACTTTTATAAAATTTCTTTCCTTAATAGTCTACCAGTCAAGTGAAATTTTCAAATTGAATTTCATTCAAGTGAATGTCTGCTGTCTGTCTGTTCAGCAGTGATGGCCTCGAGGTATAGGCGCGCGGTCGAGAATCTCGGCGGTCGCGGGTTCGAACCCCAGGCACACACCTCTGACTTTTCGAAGTTATGTGTGTATTCAAATTGAATTATCACTTGTTTTAACGGTGAAGGAAAACATCGTGATGAAACCTGCACACCTAAAAGTTCTTAGGAATTTCTTAGGTGTGTAGTCCGCCAACCCGCACTAGGCCAGCGTGGCGTAGAGGAGACCCGTGCTCAGCAGTGGGCGTATATGGGTTGAAGAAGAAGATGAAATTCTGTCGGCTTGGGTCGGTCTTCTGGCAGCGTTGGACGTCCACACAAGGTGGACCGACGTTTTAGCGAACAGATAGAAAACTTTGGAAGTCTTTGGGGCAGACCTATGTCCAGCAGTGGACGTCTTTAGCTGATGATGAAATAAATTGTGTAAATTAAGATTGTTATAATTTACGATTATTATTTTATTTTATATTACATTGCCTAAAATAGAAAAAAACTATTTAATAGAACTATTTCGGAATTACGCATATTCTTGCTTATAAATTTTAGGATCATCTTTATAAAACTTGCTTGGACTCCATAAAGATCCCAATTAATTTGCGACTAATTACTTGTATTCACCGGCGCAAATTTTCTTCGTAACACTAGTCTTCCTTTTCGCAGTAATGGTTTTAATAGGATTATTTTACTGTTTGTACAGAAATTCGTCATCAATGTAACATTATTGTATATTTTTTTAGTAAAATTATTTTATTTTCCGTCATCTACTTACATGCTTCGATTTTAGCGTGAATTAGGATTTAGTATAGCGCCGTATATCGACCAGGTCGTTGCTTTTTCTCACACGACTTTTTCATAATTGACACTCTACTTCCTTAAAGTTGCTTATGAAGTTTCTGATAATCAGGATGTAGGTTTGCAGTGGCGTAACTCCTAGAGTCAAGACGGCCCCAATCTTAGAGGCCATAAGCTCAATTTTGTGCTGAATTTCTTAAAAATGTATATTTTTTGGAGGGCCAATCATACACTGGGGGGGCCCCATCCAAAGCATTTGCCAATTCCTCAGATGTTATAATTACACCACGGTAAGTTTGGTTATTGATCTATAAGTCAGGTAGTCATGTGGTTTTGTTTTATAAAACTAGTTCATTGCTAGGGCATTTGAAGTTGATATCACCTTTTTAACCTCCACCATAGTAAGCTGAAGCCGCCGAGTATCCTGAAGACAGATAAATGGTTACAAGATGATCATAATTAGGCACCTGGTTTGCATGGTGATTTTACAAGATATGGTATTATAGGTTCGAGTATGATTCAAAAACTTGGACTCAGGACATATCATAATCTATACTTATATTATGAAAAGGTGAAGTTTGTGTGTTTGTGACGTTATAGGAGGTATTCTTTGGGTTTAATGAATCGATTTGAATGATTTTGAAGTAACATAGACTATATTTTATACCGGAAATTTGTAAAATTTCCATGGGACAAGGATTTATTGTAAATGAAAAAATATCACTGCTGTGGTATTATTTTACGCCTAAACCATCTAACTAACCGATTTCGATGATTTTTGATAGGGAGAAAAATGAAATCTTAAAAAGGAGATAGTTTATTTTTCTTTAATTTAGTAAGTGCCATTTTGGATACTTGGGAGACGATTTATAAATTAACTTATTAACTTTCTGCACCCTACCTTAAAATCTATGCGGGAGAAGTCGTGGACAAAAGTTAGTAATTAATAAATACTTCCACTCTGACTGCCTCGTGGTCTTGCGGTGCAAGTATGTGCCGTGCGATCTAGAGGTCCTGGGTTCGATTCCCGGGTCGGGCAAAGTGTTATTGGGTTTTTCCATTAGGTGATTCTCAGTAGCAGCTCGGAGTCTGGAAATGTGCCCAAACAACGGCAATAGGCTCACCCCCTATTACGTGGTACTGAAACATACCTGGCGAAATGTGGGTGCAGAAATGCGTCTCTGCCTACCCCTTCGGGGAATATAGGCGTGAGGTATGTTTGTTTGTTAAATACTTCCACATGCATTATATGCAGCCAACAGCCAGAGTCAAAGCAATTTTTTGTTGATTGTGTGTTCGTAAAATCTAGATATAACTTGCAACTTTACAACAAGGATGCATGATGGATAGAACCAGCGATGCTCTATGTTACCCTTACCACGTGTAATCTGTGAGACATACCTACGTGTTTTGCCGTAATAAGTTGAACCTACAAATCCACATAAAAAGGGAGCAAGCTGATTGCCTTCTTGCTGCTAATGAATACGTATTTCTAGTAATAAAAATACCTTCACAAAGAATGCTTTTTTTTAGAACCAATTAGGTTATCATAAAATAAGTTATAGTGAATCAACCCTAAAATAAATAAATAAATACACCCAACAGTCACATACATAGTCCTGACCCCACACTAAGATACGAGTCTTGTGTCGTGAGTATCAGAAACTACGAGAGACTTTCCGGTCTCACAAACACCCAGACCCGAAACAAATATTAGTGGATCACACAAACATTTGTCTCGGTGCGGTGATCGAACTCGCAGCCACTCGTTTCGCAAGCTGGTGTCTAGCTAACTGCGCCACGGGGCTGAAAAGAAAGACATATGCTGACACAGACTTTTTTTAGAACTTTTAAAGGAGATCAATTCTGTTTAAGAAGAATGGAAGCTTTAAAAAGGAAAAAAATATACCCGATTTTGAAACATTATTTACTGCTGCTCCGCTTCTATTGGTCATAGCATGATGATATATAGCCTATAGCCTTCCTCGATAAATGTGCTATCTAACACTGGAAGAATTTTTCAAATTGGACCCGTAGTTGCTGAGATCATCGCGTTCAAACAAACTCTACAGCTTTATAATATTAGTATAGATTTGTATTATTCCAATTAATGTATATTATTCTTTGTCTACTAATATGTACGTACATGTTAGGCTGGCATGGTGGACTAAGGTTTCTTAATGGCTTTGATATAATAGGTGCGTATGCGAGTCATCCCAGTATTGTGTTTCAGTTATACGGTTCATTACAAAGAGCCAACGCAAAACGCACAAATACAGCGGCTATTTCTTGCCTTATCAATATTTTTATTTTAATGTGTCAACGGATGTGCTCATATCTCGTTCATTATTGTTTACTAGGAACAGACTAACGGGGGAATTATTGCTTTAGTAATAATGTTGCCTGATAGAAAATACTGGCATGCCAGTAATCACTTGCACTTGATGCCAAAGGCAAAAAAACTCTAAAGCTAGAATGGAATCTGCCATTTGGAGCTTAACCTGCAAACTATACCAAATTATTGTAATGGTATAGCAAAAAAGTGCGCCTTTTAAGTAAGATAGCAAAAAATCGTCTAAATTTGAGTAATGACTGATGGTGTATATCAAGTAGCAAGAGTTTGCACAATTCGCTGCCTTCAATGTTTTGACAACTCGTCATAAAACTTTTTTGAACTTTGCAACCCTCTATCCAAAATTTTGGTACATCAAATATTCGAATACTTTTTGCTGGTTGCATCACTAATATAGCTCAAAAGCCGTTATTCCCAATGTAACAGAATATAAATGTGTAAAACAGAATACCAATTAGTCATTTGTTGAAATAGTGTGTATGTTTTCTTATCAGTGGAGCGTTGATGGACAAGTGGGGCAGACGCGGTTTGGCCATTTTATAACGTTGCAATTTAAAAATGACGACACGAAAATGTAAGTTTTTTACCATTCTTATAATCATTATAAGATACGATAATTGCCTGTTGCGGCAACGGTTATGACCAGTTTCCCAAATGAATCTTACAACAAATCAGTAATCTTTCAACATAATATTTTTTGACAAAAATTATTTGATAAATGAATCCATCTATGTTTATATTTTCCATGTTTCAGTAGTTATGCCTAACTTACCGAATACATTTCGAAACTTCTTTCGGTTTAAATTTTTTATGAATTTAGGCTAGTAAAATTTAGTATTTTAAATGCAGTGATGGCCTCGAGGTTTAGGCGCGCGGTCGAGAATCTCGGCGGTCGCGGGTTCAAATCCCAGGCACACACCTCTGACTTTTCGAAAGTTATGTGTGTATTCAAATTGAATTATCACTTGCTTTAACGGTGAAGGAAAACATCGTGATAAAACCTGCACACCTAAAAGTTCTTAGGAATTTCTTAGGTGTGTAGTCCGCCAACCCGCACTAGGCCAGCGTGGTGGACTATGGCCTAACACCCTCTCAATGGTAGAGGAGACCCGTGCTCAGCAGTGGGCGTATATGGGTTGATGAAGAAGAAAAAGAAGAAACTTTAGTAAAATTTTATTCAGAGAGATGTCAAGTACCAATGGACAAGAGATTTTTGTAGCTACTTGTTGAAGCCGTTTTTATATTGTTATGCTGTTTGTGGTATTGTGTGTAGTGCTTTCTGACCGACACCCACAGCTCAAGACTTGTTATCTTTTAAAGTGTGTGGGTTCAGTACTATGTGTTACAAGGCTTTGTTTATTGATCATTACATTGAGGATGAAAGAAAACATTATATGAAAATATTTACCCTGTACGAGGACAACGCAAACAGTAATCAGCCTTATGTATTTATTTATCACACATTATTGTACACCACAAAATATAGATAAACATGATTTAACAATAAAATAAATATGAAAAGAGTGCGACAATTGGCGGTCTTATTAATGCGATGTCTTCCAAATAACCATAGGACGATTGACAGACAGCCTTAGTCTAGTTTCATGGATTTAGGCGATTCTAATCTCAGTATACCTGTCAGTGATAGGTTCATCCTACTAGACAAATAAATACATACACCCAACAGTAAAATACATAGATCTAATCTCACACTAGGATACAAGTCCTGTATCATATTTGATAGAAGGTTTTTGCCCCATCCGCATGTATCATACATAAATCATTAAATCATACTAGGAATTATTATTAAAATGAATCTTTCTTTTCAGGTATTTTTCTGACATTGATACTTCTTGCTATGGTTTCGTACAGCTATAGCCAATATCCAGGCTCTTGCCGATTGGAATCTTCGAGCGGGTCAAGTATCTGCGTCGCTCACATAAGATGTAAAACGAATATGGAAAATTTTTACTCTGTCATGAGTAATTGGGATTGCATTAATAGACGAAATCGCTACTATGATTACAGTATGAATTCTTATGGACAAAGTACAAATTACATCTTATACGTACACCTTGAAAATATTGACGATAATGCTAGTTGGAATTCGCTACAGAGCTATGCACATCGCATACATTATTTATATGTGATCACGGGAACAATAACTTCTCTGCCAATCGTCATCAGATCCATGGAAAATATAGAAGAATTGGAATTTATAAAAAATAAAGTGGAAGTATTGGACATCACAGATTATTTAAATAAACAAGAGATGAAGAAACTTGACCTATCACATAATGCCATTACAACTGTATCTGAAGTTAACGGGGTTTTACAAGAACAACATGCCCTAACGACATTGAACATTAGTGACAATTTGATTGAATTGTTACCCAGTAAGGTATTTAGTGCTTTTGTGAACCTTAAAACTCTCGATCTTTCGAACAATAATATAAAAATGATCGATATGTCTACATTTGAAGGTTTGACGCATCTAACGAAGTTGGATCTTTCTTATAATGAAATTACTGCGATAGGACATTCATTCATTAGATTTATAAATTTACAGCATTTGTTTTTACAACACAACAAAATCACCAAATTACTCGAAACGAATTTAATATCAATGGTTAAATTAGAGGACTTAAATTTAAGCTATAATGACATAGAAGACATAGAAATCGAGTCTTTCACAAGTTTGTCTGGGCTCCTCGCTTTGGACATTAGTCACAACAGAATTAAAATAATTAAGGAATCTTTGTTTAAAAACACAAGCAATTTAGAAAGTCTTTTTCTTGCCGATAATGATATTGAAATAATTGAAAATGGAGCTTTTAAACGTAACAAAATTAATAACTTTAGCATAGAAAATAATCATATATCAGGCAGTATTGTTAAAAAAACTTTTGCAGGTCTACGAGCAACAAATTTAACTTTGAGCGGCGGTAAAATTCAAAGTCTTGGCGACCACGCCTTTACTAATCTTAGTGACAATTTGGTTTCCTTAAACTTGAGCACAAATTTTATAAGCAATATATCAATGTCTTCCTTCCAGTCTTTAAAACTGTTGTCTGTTTTGGACTTGTCGAATAACTTAATTAAAGAGCTTAATTTTGATACGAGTGATTTAAATCAGTTATCAATATTTTACGCCCGGAACAACAGTATTACGAAAATTTTTAAATTGGTGTTTAGTCATTTGTTTTTGTTAGAGGAATTAGATTTATCACACAATGTTATAAACGAAATCGAATCTAATGCTTTTGATTCTCTGACTAAATTAAAAATTCTGCATTTGAATGATAACGATTTAAGAAACACTTTAGACTCATATGCATTTCGTGGACTTGTGGGAGTTTATCAAATAAGTTTTACCAATACCAAAATTACATCTTACAAAAATGAGACATTTTCCAACATGACATTATTAACAACTATCGTTTCGTCTCACGGTCAACTTACAAATGTAGCTTATAATACATTTTTGAATACAGGCTCAATCACAGGTATAGATTTATCCCATAATCTCCTTGAAGACTTTGCAGTAAATACAAGCACAATTGTTGGAGTAAAAACAATTTATCTTAACAACAACAGATTGACAAATATAACTGCTTCAACATTTTTCGGATTAAAATCCTTAGAAACATTAAATTTATCTTCCAATAACATCCTCCACGTACATCCTAATTCTTTTCAAAATTTGTCCTCTCTACTTCACGTATATTTATCATCGAATCTAGATTTGGAGTTGGATTCAAATGTATTCGATAACTTAACGTGGTTGGAGAAAGTGGATTTGTCAAACGTTAGGAGAAAGTTTAATTTCATCAATGCTAAAAATTCGTCAATTTCCATGCTGTTGTTATCAAGACACAATTTAGATAACATCAACGACATATACGTTTTTCATGTACAAAATATTCTCACGCTTGATTTATCATGGAATAAAATTACATATGTCGACAAATTCTCATTTCAAGTAATGAGTTCTCTAACAAGGTTGGATTTGAGTAACAACTTGATTACAGATATACAGCCCGGGTCTTTTTCGAACATGCATAATATTAACAAACTTAATTTGCACGGCAACGACATACAGTCTTTTCAGTATGGGGTTCTCGACGGGTTAAAGAATCTTCGAGCCCTTAATTTATCTGACAACGCTCTACATACTTTCCAAGCCAATGTGCTCCATTCGGCTCCTTACCTGGAAACCTTATCCCTCGATAACAACAATATCAAATTGTTGAATTTCAACAGCTTTGCCAAAACATTTATTCAATCAATCTACATTGGTGGAAATGCACTAATGTGTAGCGCTTTGGTTGATTTAAAAAATAACAAATACTTAAATTTCACAGTAACAGCCGAAAAATTAGACTTTGGTAGTGAAAATGTAAACGGAATTACATGTAAAACAAGTGTAACAGATGTTTTGAACGACGCATACAACAATAGTGGCGGTAATATCACTTGGATTTTTAAGGAACTAGCTAAAACTGTTATTGATTTACAAGAAACGGTAAAAACAATTGCAAAAAACACATTGGAAAAGGAAAATGTAATGACAAATGCTCTGACTAACGTATCAAAATCAATAGATATTTTAACAACGTCATACAATAAATCTCAGATAGCAAGTGAGAAAAATTTGAAGATGTTCATACGGGTGTTAGATGACCTAGATAATAAGAATCGAACTCATCCTATGAACAATACTGCTAATGTTGATAATTTAGGAAAGGAGGGAAACACAGTTCTGAAGAGTGCTTTGAAAGATGTTTTTCTTAACTACCATCACGAAGACCGAGAAGAAAAGGAGAGTTTCAAAGACGTAAGAATACTCCTGTATGTCATTGCTGTGTCGTTAGTTCTCACTTTGGGGTCAGTTTTAGGTTACTTCGTATATATTTATGTAATAAGAAATGTTAAGGTCCGCGTGATATCGTCCCAGTGTACGCAGCCTATAGCTAATGCTATGGAGATGGACTGATTATCATATTGTGTTTTCAAATCGCTAAATATTAGAAATTAAAGAAGACTATTGTTTAGTATAGAGTGACGTAAGACGTGCTATTATGTAGTAGTGCAATTGGAAATAATATATTTATTTAGTTTTAGCATCTATCCATGGGTCACTCGAGTATTTAGAGATGTTGAAAGTCTTGGATTCAGTATCATTTCATTAGTATATTTTCATAAGTTTGAAACGAATTTCATTCGCCTTAATATCAACTTAGCGTTTTTACAGTAATTTGTTTTATGGCATATTCAAAGATTTTATTTATAAAAATTAAACTTTCCAGTCAGATATTGTACTGCTAACTATCGTGTGAACAATTCTTAGATAAATAAATTTTAATGAAATCAAGGGCAAGTAATTTTAAACTTTATTGAATATTTATCTTTATTCATGTGTTTTATTTTTAAGAATCAGTATTTTTAACACATTATCCACGTAAAGTATTTTAAAATATTATTTATAAGTTTTTATCTGAGCATTGTTAAATGTTACGTCCAATTTTGATATCTGATTCGGTATATGGTCAATGTTATGTTAAGTTTACTTTGTCTATTATAGTTTTTTCACAAATCTGATTTTTATTTACTTCCTTTTCCTGACTCAATAATAAAGTGGTGATCTGATTACAAATTTTAGATGTTTCTTTGTGAAAAACTACTAGTCTGTTGTTTTCAAAAATGAGAGTTTATAAAATATAAGAGTTATAGAATTACAAGTTTGTGAAGAGAAATATCCTTTCAAAATCCCGCTTCACCGAAAAATTACACAGCAACGCTACTTGTGATTCATACGACGGTAATCTGGTCGGATATGGATATACTATTATCAGCGTTCATTACGAAATTAAATATCATTTTCCTTTTGACATTATTCATCATCATCATCATCATCAGCAGCCAATATTCGTCCACTGCTGGACATAGGCCTCCTCCAATGACTTCCACCGGGAACGGTCGGAAGCAACCGTAGCCAGGAATAGTGGGGCTGCCGGGGACTGGGGGCCTGGTCCTAGTTTCCATCATGTAGGGGGATATTGCCAATTCTCGCCACGCTTGGCAGGCGGGTTGGCGAGCGCAGTAGGGGAATCGCATTGATGACGCTGCTGCCCGTCATCAAGCGGGGGTGAAGGGAATAGTGAGAGAGAGAGGAAGTTATGGGAGAGGAAAATGTGGCCTGTAGGAGTGGATACTGCAGTCACGGAAGGGAAGATTGGTAGTGACTGCAGCAGCTCGGGGGCCGAGGTCGCGTACTCGTAGCACCCATTCTAGGGTAGGCCATGACCACTAGATGGGAGCATCCCTGACCAAACTAGATGGGAGCATCCCTGACCAAACTAGATGGGAGCATCCCTGACCAATTGACATTATTCACGAACTAGTGATTCGGTACTTCAAGGTTAAAGTAGGTACTTGATAATTTTAAATGCTTTCCTACCATTGAAAAGTTAGAGCTGTGAGTCTGGGGTTTGAACCAAGAGTCGGCAATCTAGAGGTCATTACGATATAGTAGTGATTAAGGTCTAAACCGTCTCAGTTGTAAAGAAGCCCTGTGCCTGGCCAGAGAAAGTATATAAGGATGACCCTCGGAATACATAATAATAATAAGTATATTTCACATATATACATAAACTCAGGCCTGTATTCCCTGATTGGGTAGACAGAGGTGCATTTCTAGTTTCTACACCCATATTTCGCCAGTTACGTATTAGTCCACGTAATAGGGGCCGAGCCTGTTGCCGTTTTTCGGGCACATTTCCAGACTCCGTGCTGCTATTGAGAATTTCCGAATGGAATAGTATATTTTATAGTACGTTAATAAGAAAGTTTGTTGTCTAAAGCGAGTTGTCAACACGATACACCTAAAATTAATTGCAGTGAAATCATTTTAGCGGCAAAAATGTCTTTTAACTCAGCAAAACTTAAAGGAACAAAATAAATAAGATATATTCGAAAAAGCATTTAATATAGAATAAACAGGCTCAAGCAGGCGTAAATCACGATTGCACGGCAGTCCTTCGCTTTCGGGGGAAACACATGACCCGTGATTCACTTGACATGTACGCTTTGGTGAAATGGTTTCATCAATTGACAGCCCCGTGGCGCAGTTGGCTAAACACCAGCTTGCGAAACGAGTGGCCGCGGGTTCGATCTCCGCACCGAAACAAATGTTGGTGTGATCCACAAATAGTAAATACAATCCACATGGTTGACACCGAAAAGTCTCTTGTAGTTTCTGATACCCACGACACAAGACTCGTATCTTAGTGTGGGATCAGGACTATGTGTGGGACTGTTGGGTGTATTTATATTAAAAAAAAACTATGTTCTTAACATAAGCCCATATACGTCCCACGCTCGGGCGCGGATCTTCTTTACAACTGAGAGAGCCTAGCCCATAGTCCACCACGCTGGCCAAGTGCAGGTTGGCAGACTAATTAGTAAGGGTTTTAGTATGGCTCGGGTTAGGTGGGGTGACGATATTCGCAAGATGGTTTGCAGCGCTAGGACAAAGAGGGCCGACGATAAGGCCCAGAGGCGTGCCATAGTAAAGGCCTATGACGGTCAGTGGACGATACAGATTTATGATGATGATGATGATGATAAATAGCTCAGGGGCAAAAGGCCAATGTGCCCATGCATCGAAACATTTGCGGGCTCGAACAGGTGTGTCTGTGAGGTCACTAATTCCTGTGGTTACAAAGTCTGCGTGTTAACCAGTAAATGCAATAAAAACTAACGGTTTTGTACACCATTCGCAACACAAAAAATGCGCAACGTGGAGTCGGCCCCTCATTAAAACGAAATTTTACAAGCAATATAGCAATGTTGTTTCTTTTTACATAATGTACAATAAAATATAATAAAGAGATGCTTTTTTTTAATGTATCTTTGACTCATTTAATACAGGAAGATATCCAATATTCGAGAATATTTCATTCTGCATACAGAGAATAATACTGAGATACGAATGCCAGTAAGTTTCGAAATAATAACGCATCTCTTAGCTATATAAGGTTTTTCTCTAGCATATTTTAAGTGTATTATGTTAAATCACTTTTGACGGTGTGCACAACTATCGAGCCACTTATCGACGTGGCTTTATACCCACGATTTGTTAACATTTTTTTACTTCAGTTTTAAAACAATACCTCGCTCTGTTATTCAGTGGAAAGTCAGTCTTAATTTTGAGATCATGGTGGAACATACAAATCTTTAAGTTCGCGAAATCGTTTAAAACCTTTTATTGGAAGGGAAGAGCTCTCGTGATATCGCGACGACTTTATCTGTCGGTAAAAGCATTGTAAAAGGTATAATTTCAAAATATAAAACTACAAACACACTTTGTGATAAAATTCGAAGCGGAAGACCAAGAAAAACTATATCGTGTTGATAAACTTATTAGAAGAAAGTGCGTTGTCGATCCCCGAAACACTGCAGCCGATATTTCTCGGGAATTGAGAAGCGAAAATTTAACTAATGTTCCGGCTAACAATATAAAAAAGTAAAATGTTATATAAAGGGTATATGCTTCCATTTGCTAAAAATAAATTACCTCGCGGTTGGGTCTTTTAACACTATAATGATCCAAAACGTGTTTCGCGTCTTGTGAAAAATTTTCTTCAGAGCCAAAAAGTCCGCCTTCTTGACTGATCGTCGCAGTCATCGTATTTAAATCCCATTGAACATCTGTCACAAGTCCTAAAGCTTCGTGTTGGGACCAAAAAATCATTGTATTAAACCGGAATTGTGGAATCATTTGCGGTGTTAGTGGGAACAGTTGCTAGAAGTCAAATAACCAAATTAATCGAGTTTATGCCTCGTCGGTGCGCTGCAGTTATTGCTGTTAAAATCATGGCGACTAAGTATTGAGTCCCATGAAAGAAAGAAATGAATCTTTGGTAATTTATATTATTGATTTCCAATTTTTTCGACGAAATTGTATGCGGCCCGATATTTTTGCACACGCGCGAATTGAAAATTTTTGAACAATTTATTATACAAACGAAATGTTAACGTAAACAATCGATTGTTTTCAATATTAAACGAAATCATATTATAATCAGTTGTTTATATTCTTTCAACACCATAATTTTATGCGATATGTCTGAAAAAGAGGGTGCACGAAACTTTTGCACGCAATTGTATGTATATATTTATATGTATTTTTATATGTATATATGTATGCGTATATGTATAAGTATATATTATATGTTTATATTTCGTCAATTGTATTGTTTTAATATTTTACAACCTGCCTCATCTCATCTCTGCATCAGGTGCGACTGTTAGAGAATGTCATGCTAGGCATTAGGGAGCGTCCATAAATTACGTGAGGTATTTTTTTAAATTTTCTTTGCCTCCCTCCCCCCTTGGTGAGATGTCGTGAGATTTTATTCAACCCCCTCCCCTATCCCCCAATCTCACGTGAGATTTTTCGGAATGTGAGTTTCTTACGTAAACGCATTGGATTGTTATTGTAAAAAGAAAAAAAACAATTTGATTCGTGCTTTTATTTACGACTAGTAATCAATATTGCTGAGAGTAATAAATGTAATAAAAATTTAACAATAGAATACTTAAATCTAGCTACTGTGATTAAAAAAAAAAGAACCTGTCCGTGTGTCGCTGCCACTCAGCTTGTACGCTCTCGTTCATCGAGTCGCAAGTACGGCTGACAGTGGCGCGAAAACAAAGGACGGGCTACATTGTACCGTAACTAAATTGAGCTATTTGGTATAAAATAAATCTGGTGGTTTGACATTCAGTAGATGTATAACGTCGAAATATGAATGAAATTATTGTCTTTCGAATGAATTAGTGTGTGTGTGTTAATCTTAATCGTATTACGATGACTGATGATTAAGATTAAATCTTAAGCATGCACATACAATTTGGATTTAATGGACTAAAATAGTATATTTTTTTTTGTTTCAATCAGAAAAGAATTGCGTGATAATTTTCGGGCCCTCCCCTCTCCCCAACGTGATATTAGATGAGATTTAACTCGACCCCCTCCCCCCCTTAATCATCTCACGTAATTTATGGACGCCCCCTTAAGTCCACCTATACAAACTTTGTATGAAGTGTAAATAAATATATCAACTATTCGAATACATACATACATTTCGAATACTTGTTGCATCACTAATATGGCTCAAAAGCCGTTATTCCCACTGTAATACAATATATTATGTTTTGGGCAAAGTGATTAATGCGAGCAGTATTCATAATGCCCGGGCAATATGAATAATGCACAATAAGCGCGGGCAATGTGATTAATTACAATCTAAAGTCACCTATTTATCACATTGCCCGGGCATTATGAATATGGCTACATGATGATCGGGCAATGTGATTAAAAGTTAAATTTTTACGTGGTGCTTAAAATGCCATCACAGTAGCAGTTGTTCTAATAAATAGATCAACTTATCTTTTTTACAAACTTGTTTTTGATTATTTACACGAAGCTGATGACTTAAATTATTTTAATTTTTATATAATTTGAAGCTTTTTAACTTAAGCGTAAAAAGTTTTTTGTACTTTAAACTTGAGAATTGATTTTAAGGTCATTGATCACAGATCAATCCGTGTGTGGTTAAAATTTTATTTTTTAAGTTTTATTTGATTGTTAAGTTTGAAGTATCTGCTGAAAACTAGCGAGTATTTTTTTTTTTATTCAGATATTGAGACCAATTTGATTATTGAGTTAGAAAATTACTAAATTACTCATAGGTAGTTCTTTTTTTTGTTTTCAACGTTATTTTTGATATTACCTATTATTTATTTTAGAGTAAATTTTAAGTTAAATAATCGGAGATTTAGTTCCATTTAGATTGTTAGATTTATAATTTAACTTTCTCACGCTGAGAAGTATTATATTCTAAATCCTCGCTGCAACTTGGAAGCGCGCTTACTCGCAATATCTACCTACATGTGAGTGAAAGCGAGTGCGAAATACTTCCAAACTGCATTACTATAGACAACAGTTTCTAAATGTAGCCCTTCGTGAATTGATCCATGTTAAACCGAAGTGTGATTATTTAAGTTTTAAAAATAAATACTAAACTATAAAACATGTTTTTATTATTACTCCACCCGATAATTGATTTCTTTGAAAGTATTAAACATGCTTTACATCACTCTACCCAATAGGCACTTGGCATTATTCATAATGCCCGGGCAATGTGATAAATTGATTAGTTATAATCACATTGCCCGCTCTTATTGGGCATTTTTCATATTGCCCGGGCACTATGAATAATGCCAGATTAATCACTTTGCCCATAACATATAAATGTGTAAAGCAGAATATCAATTATACCTCATTCACGATAAGTTGATTCTTCTGGCAGATGTCAATTTTTCTGAGACATGACTTTGAAATAAAAAACGTATTATTTTATTATTTTAATGATTTGATAAATATAAAAAAATACATACAATACAAAAGTCCCTAAAGATATAAGCGTTATCCGAAAATTTTGACACTTTATTACTTCAAAGTAAAATTAAAATAAAATAGGAATACTGAAAATAATAGACGCTTGTATAATGTTACATCGGTCGGACGGAAAGGGACGTAACATCGTTCATATCGATATCCACGTCGATAATTTTATTGAACACTATGATGATCATGGCTGTGCTCCTTTTTCTTAATAAAAATTGTTTTAAATATAAAACTATTTTATTTTTCAACCTTAATTTTTACATTCTGCGTTATTTTTGGACCTCCTGTCAACTTAAAATAGGTGGTTTAGCCCATGAAACTAAACAACTTTTCCAAAGAAACATGGGTCGAAACGTGATAAATAATTCGACCCTTCTATAGAAAACTGCTCACGTGGTCGATTTCGTGTAGAAGGTCTGATTTTTTTTTTCACTTTTCGACCCGTGTTTCTTTGGGGAAGTTGTTTACTTTCGTGGTCTAAAACACCTATTAAAATTTTGCGGGAGGTCTAAAATAACCCTGTTATATTAAATAGGTACTTATTATACCCACCATCGCTTATCTACATAATGTTTTACATGTCGAAAGTAATAAAGAATTTCACAAATAATGCAGTATTTTAAAACGCAATATTTTTGAATTACTAGATATTTTCTGTTTCCCATCATTAGTCGATATGCCAAAAGAATCAAGTTATCGTGAATGAGATATAGTCATTTGTTAAATAGTGTATTCGTTTTATCAGTGGAGCGTCGATGGACAAGTGGTGCGGACGCGGTTTGGCCACTTTATATCGTTGCAATTTAAACATGACGACTCGAAAATGTAAGTTTTTTTTACCATTCTTACAATCAATATAATATGATACGATCATTGCCTAGTTCCCGGCAACTATTATGATCAGTTTCGCAAATGAATCTTAGAACAAATCAGTAATTTTTTAACATATTATGGTTTTCTAGCAAAAAATATTTGAAAAATGAATCCGTAAATAATTTAAAGATATTCGTATTGCTGTCTTGCCATTTATGTTTATATTTTCCATCGTTTAGTAGTGTCTAGCAAACTGCGCCACGGGGTTGTCAAAGATAAAACATTAGAAATCGAATCATTGAGTTGTTTTCCTACATATAATGTACAATAGCGTGGGAATGCTAGATAGGACACGTGGAGATGTATTTCAGCGTTTTGGAACATTTTGCTAGCTGTATTTTATCTGCCTGGTTGGCAGTTTATTGCCATATTGATAGAAATTTCCAAACGAAAAATACCGTTTGACCTAGGAATAGAAAATAATTTAAACCAGATGTTGACAAACAAAACGTTGCTCAAAAAAAACATTACACATAAAAAAATGTTTTGAATACTTTTGTTTAACTTTTCGTATTTTGTAGGATGAATCTATTTTGTATTACATATATCTTTAGGGGTGAAAAGTCAGTGCCGTATGGCAATTGAACGTTTGACTATTAATAAGTAAGAAATGGTTTTTCCATCCGCATGCAGCATACATAGTAGGAATTATTATTAAAATGAATCTTTCTTTTCAGGTATTTGTCTGAGTTTAATACTTCTTGCTATGGTTTCGTACAGCTATAGCCAATATTTTGGCTCTTGCGAATTGATATCTTCGAGCGAGTCCAGTCCTTGCGTCGGGGACATAAGATGTAAATCGGATATGGAAAATTTTGAAGCCGTCATGGGTAATTGGCATTGCATTAATACAGGAAGTCACTACTCTGATTACGGCAATCCTTTTGCGCAACATACAAATTATATCTTATATGTATACCTTGAAAATATTGACGATAATGCTAGTTGGAATTCGCTACAGTTCTACGCACATCGCATACATTATTTATATGTGACCACGGGAACAATAACTTCTCTGCCAAATATTATTAGATCCATGGAAAATATAGAAGAATTAGAATTTATTAAAAATAAAATGGAAGCATTGGACATCACAGATTATTTAAATAAACAAGAGATGAAGAAACTGGTCCTATCACATAATGCCATCACAACTGTATCTGAAGTAAACGGAGTTTTACAAGAACAACATGCCCTAACGACATTGAACATTAGTGACAATTTGATTGAATTGTTACCCAGTAAGGTATTTAGTGCTTTTGTGAACCTTAAAACTCTCGATCTTTCGTACAATAATATAAAAATGATCGATATGTCTACATTTGAAGGTTTGACGCATCTAACGAAGTTGGATCTTTCTTATAATGAAATTACTGCGATAGGACATTCATTCATTAGATTTATAAATTTACAGCATTTGTTTTTACAACACAACAAAATCACCAAATTACTCGAAACGAATTTAATATCAATGGTTAAATTAGAGGACTTAAATTTAAGCTATAATGACATAGAAGACATAGAAATCGAGTCTTTCACAAGTTTGTCTGGGCTCCTCGCTTTGGACATTAGTCACAACAGAATTAAAATAATTAAGGAATCTTTGTTTAAAAACACAAGCAATTTAGAAAGTCTTTTTCTTGCCGACAATGATATTGAAATAATTGAAAATGGAGCTTTTGAACTTAACAAAATTAATAACTTTAGCATAGAAAATAATCATATATCAGGCAGTATTGTTAAAAAAACTTTTGCAGGTCTACGAGCAACAAATTTAACTTTGAGCGGCGGTAAAATTCAAAGTCTTGGCGACCACGCCTTTAGCAATCTTAGTGACAGTTTGGTTTCCTTAAATTTGAGCACAAATTTAATAAGCGATATATCAATGTCTTCCTTCCAGTCTTTAAAACTGTTGTCTGTTTTGGACTTGTCGAATAACTTAATTAAAGAGCTTAATATTGATACCAGTGATTTAAATCAGTTATCAATATTTTACGCCCGGAACAACAGTATTACGAAAATTTTTAAATCGGTGTTTACTCATTTATTTTTGTTAGAGGAATTAGATTTATCACACAATGTTATAAACGAAATCGAATCTAATGCTTTTGATTCTCTGACTAAATTAAAAATTCTGCATTTGAATGATAACGATTTAAGAAACACTTTAGACGCATATGCATTTCGTGGACTTGTGGGAGTTTATCAAATAAGTTTTACCAATACCAAAATTACATCTTACAAAAATGAGACATTTTCCAACATGACATTATTAACAACTATCGTTTCGTCTCACGGTCAACTTACAAATGTAGCTTATAATACATTTTTGAATACAGGCTCAATCACAGGTATAGATTTATCCCATAATCTCCTTGAAGACTTTGCAGTAAATACAAGCACAATTGTTGGAGTAAAAACAATTTATCTTAACAACAACAGATTGACAAATATAACTGCTTCAACATTTTTCGGATTAAAATCCTTAGAAACATTAAATTTATCTTCCAATAACATCCTTCACGTACATCCTAATTCTTTTCAAAATTTGTCCTCTCTACTTCACGTATATTTATCATCGAATCTAGATTTGGAGCTGGATTCAAATATATTCGATAACTTAACGTGGTTGGAGAAAGTGGATTTGTCAAACGTCAGGAGAAAGTTTAATTTCATCAATGCTAAAAATTCGTCAATTTCCATGCTGTTGTTATCAAGACACAATTTAGATAACATCAACGACATATACGTTTTTCATATACAAAATATTCTCACGCTTGATTTATCATGGAATAAAATTACATATGTCGACAAATTCTCATTTCAAGTAATGAGTTCTCTAACATGGTTGGATTTGAGTAACAACTTGATTACAGATATACAGCCCGGGTCTTTTTCGAACATGCATAATATTAACAAACTTAATTTGCATGGCAACGACATACAGTCTTTTCAGTATGGGGTTCTCGACGGGTTAAAGAATCTTCGAGCCCTTAATTTATCTGACAACGCTCTACATACTTTCCAAGCCAATGTGCTCCATTCGGCTCCTTACCTGGAAACCTTATCCCTCGATAACAACAATATCAAATTGTTGAATTTCAACAGCTTTGCCAAAACATTTATTCAGTCAATCTACATTGGTGGAAATGCACTAATGTGTAGCGCTTTGGTTGATTTAAAAAATAACAAATACTTAAATTTCACAGTAACAGCCGAAAAATTAGACTTTGGTAGTGAAAATGTAAACGGAATTACATGTAAAACAAGTGTAACAGATGTTTTGAACGACGCATACAACAATAGTGGCGGTAATATCACTTGGATTTTTAAGGAACTAGCTAAAACTGTTATTGATTTACAAGAAACGGTAAAAACAATTGCAAAAAACACATTGGAAAAGGAAAATGTAATGACAAATGCTCTGACTAACGTATCAAAATCAATAGATATTTTAACAACGTCATACAATAAATCTCAGATAGCAAGTGAGAAAAATTTGAAGATGTTCATACGGGTGTTAGATGACCTAGATAATAAGAATCGAACTCATCCTATGAACAATACTGCTAATGTTGATAATTTAGGAAAAGAGGGAAACACAATTCTGAAGAATGCATTGAAAGATGTTTTTCTTAACTACCATCACGAAGACCGCGAAGAAAAGGAGAGTTTCAAAGACGTAAGAATACTTCTGTATGTCATTGCTGTGTCGTTAGTTCTCACTTTGGGGTCAGTTTTAGGTTACTTCGTATATATTTATGTAATAAGAAATGTTAAGGTCCGCGTGACATCGTCCCAGTGTACACAGCCTATAGCTAATGCTATGGAGATGGACTGATTATCATATTGTGTTTTCAAATCGCTAAATATTAGAAATTAAAGAAGACTATTGTTTAGTATAGAGTGACGTAAGACGTGCTATTGTTTAGTAGTGCAATTGGAAATAATATATTTATTTAGTTTTAGCATCTATCCATGGGTCACTCGAGTATTTAGAGATGTTGAAAGTCTTGGATTCAGTATCATTTCATTAGTATTTTTTCATAAGTTTGAAACGAATTTCATTCGCCTTATCAACTTAGCGTTTTTAAAGTGATTTGTTTTATCGCATATTCAAAGATTTTATTTATAAAAATTAAACTTTCCAGTCAGATATTGTACTGCTAATTATCGTGTGAACAATTCTTAGATAAATAAATTTTAATGAAATCAAGGGCAAGTAATTTTAAACTTTATTGAATATGTATCTTTATTCATGTGTTTTATTTTTAAGAATCAGTATTTTTAAGATCTTATCCACGTGAAGTATTTTAAAATATTATTTATAAGTTTTTATCTGAGCATTGTTAAATGTTACGTCCAATTTTGATATCTGATTCGGTATATGGTCAATGTTATGTTAAGTTTACTTTGTCTATTATAGTTTTTTCACAAATCTGATTTTTATTTACTTCCTTTTCCTGACTCAATAATAAAGTGGTGATCTGATTACAATTTTTAGATATTTCTTTGTGATGAACTACTAGTTTGTGTTGTTTTCAAAAATGAGAGTTTATAAAATAGGTATAAGAGTTATAGAATTAAAAGTTTGTGAAGAGAAATATCCTTTCAAAATCCCGCTTCATCTAAATGTTACATAGCAACGCTACTTGTGATTCATACGACGGTAATCTGGTCGGATATGGATATTATCAGCGTTCATTACGAAATTAAATATCATTTTCCCTTTGACATTATTCACTTGATAATTTTAAATGCTTTCCTACCATTGAAAAGTTAGAGATGTGAGGCTGGGGTTTGAACCAAGAGTCGGCAATCTAGAGGTCATTACGATATAGTAGTGACTAAGGTCTAAACCGTCTCAGTTGTAAAGAAGCCCTGTGCCTGGCCAGAGAAAGTAGATGATGATGACCCTGGGGATACATAATAATAATAAGTATATTTCACATATATACATAAACTCAGGCCTGTATTCCCTGACTGGGTAGACAGAGGTGCATTTCTAGTTTCTACACCCACATTTCGCCACTTACGTATTAGTTCCACGTAATAGGGGGCGAGCTTGTTGCCGTTTTTCGGGCACATTTCTAGACTCCGTGTTGTTATTGAGAATTTCCGAAAGGAATAGTATATTTCGTAGTATGGTAATTAGAAAGTTTGTTGTCTAAAGCGAGTTGTCAACACGATACACCTAAAATTAATTGCAGTGAAATCATTTTACCGGCAAAAATGTCTTTTAACTCAGCAAAACTTAAAGGAACAAAATAAATAAGATATATCCGAAAAAGCATTTAATATAGAATAAACAGGCTCAAGCCGGCGTAAATCACGATTGCACGGCATTCCTCCGCTTTCGGGGGAAACACATAAGATTTGAATTGCAAAGAATCAAATGAAATAAATAAATACACCCAACAGTCACATACATAGTCCTGACCCCACACTAAGATACGAGTCTTGTGTCGTGGGTATCAGAAACTACGAGAGACTTTTCGGTCTCACAAACACCCAGACCCGAAACAAATATTTGTGGATCACACAAACATTTGTCTCGATGCGGGGATCGAACCCGCGGCCGCTCGTTTCGCAAGCTGGTGTCTAGCCAACTGCGCCACGGGGCTGTCACATGGCCCTCGTTTATTCTCAAATATCGACACTTTAGCGTCGAGACGTACGGTGGAAACTATTAGTGATTCACTTGACATGTATGCTTCTGGTGAAATGGTTTCATCAAATAATATATCGCACCTCCGTTCAAATAGTGTCACAACTCAGAAAAACACATTGTGGAGAAAAATGCATTTGAAGTTTACACTTTCATATTTTTTTACTTTTCTGCTTATTACGAAAACTTTAAAAAATTTTGAGTTGTGAGAGTATTTGAACGGAGGTGCGATATGTTCTCAACACAAGTCCATATACCTCCCACTGCCGGGCGCGGATCTTCTTTACAACTGAGAGGGCCTAGCCCATAGTCCACCCCGCTGGCCAAGTGCAGGTTAGCAGATTAATGAGTAAGGGTTTTAGTAATGGCTTGGGCTAGGTGGGGTGACGATATTCGCAAGATGGTTTGCAGCGCTAGGACAAAGAGGGCCGACGATAAGGTCCAAAGGCGTGCCATAGTAAAGGCCTATGACGGACAGTGGACGATACAGATTGGTGATGATGATGATGATGATAAATAGCTCAGGGGCAAAAGGCCCATGTGCCCATGCATCAAAACATTTGTGGGCTCGAACAGGTGTGTCTGTGAGGTCACTAATTCCTGTGGTTACAAAGTCTGAGTGTTAACCAGTAAATGCAATAAAAACTAACGGTTTTGTACACCATTCGCAACACAAAAAATGCGCAACGTGGAGTCGGCCCCTCATTAAAACGAAATTTTACAAGCAATATAGCAATGTTGTTTCTTTTTACATGATGTACAATAAAATATAATAAAGAGATGCTTTTTTTTAATGTATCTTTGACTCAGTTAATACAGGAAGATATCCAATATTCGAGAATATTTCATTCTGCATACAGAGAATAATACTGAGATATGAATACCAGTAAGTTTCGAAATAATAACGCATCTCTTAGCTATATAAGGTTATTCTCTAGCATATTTTAAGTGTATTATGTTAAATCACTTTTGACGGTGTGCACAACTATCGAGCCACTTATCGACGTGGCTTTATACCCACGATTTGTTAACATTTTTTACTTCAGTTTTAAAACAATACCTCGCTCTGTTATTCAGTGGAAAGTTAGTCTTAATTTTGAGATCATGGTGGAACATACAAATCTTTAAGTTCGCGAAATCGTTTAAAACCTTTTATTGGAAGGGAAGAGCTCTCGTGATATCGCGACGACTTTATCTGTCGGTAAAAGCATTGTAAAAGGTATAATTTCAAAATATAAAACTACAAACACACTTTGTGATAAAATTCGAAGCGGAAGACCAAGAAAAACTATATCGTGTTGATAAACTTATTAGAAGAAAGTGCGTTGTCGATCCCCGAAACACTGCAGCCGATATTTCTCGGGAATTGAGAAGCGAAAATTTAACTAATGTTCCGGCTAACAATATAAAAAAAGTAAAATGTTATATAAAGGGTATATGCTTCCATTTGCGAAAAATAAATTACCTCGCGGTTGGGTCTTTTAACACTATAATGATCCAAAACGTGTTTCGCGTCTTGTGTAAAATTTTCTTCAGAGCCAAAAAGTCCGCCTTCTTGACTGATCGTCGCAGTCATCGTATTTAAATCCCATTGAACATCTGTCACAAGTCACAGAGAGCACAGCCAGCGACTCCGATTCCGAGAGCCGTCCAGTGCACACGGTTCCGCTCGCGCGCTAGTGTTCGCCTATCGCTCGCAATTCTGCGGTTGAGAGCCGTTTCTATGAACGGTTCCTTTGACCAGCGAATTGCTAGAGCAAGTAGTGAGTGCATTAGTGCAAAAGTGCTTGTGAAGTGTAGTGACAGTGAAGGTGTGACTGTGAGTGATACACGGAATTAATTTCGATTTATTCCGTGTACTGCAGGTAAGTCACGCCTGACGTCGGTCGAGGGAAATACCTCTGCGGCAGCCTGGCAGGCGTCTAACGACGCATGCCGGCGGAGTCGACCCCCGACCGCAATGAAGGCCGCGGCCGACGGCTCTCGGCGGGACCGGCCTTCCGGTTCCGCTGAGTGTCAGAGCACGGCCTTGCCCCCGACCATCCCGAGTCTTCTCCTCGGGATGGCCGCCCCGCCTCTTCAAGGCTCCTCCTCCTCGGATGGTAGCACTCTCGCTACCATCCAACTCCCATACCGCTTCGCGGAGTTCTCGCCGTCATCCCCGGCTGAGAATACCGTTGAAGCTGAAACGCCCCCACCCACCCAAATCCCGAGGGAAGTCACGCTGCAAAGCAACCGGAGAGGCCGAGACGGTGACGCCTCCCGTCACTCTCCCGCCCGCTCACCCAACTACGCCGAGGCGGTCAAACGCCAAAAAACGGCAGAGACGGTAGTCCCCACAACTAGTTCAACACATAGCTCACCCAACACGCCGGCCACAGCGCCCAAGAAGGGGGTTCGATACCCTCCTCTAATAGTAGAATCTTTCCCCAACTGGGCAGTGCACTGTAAGGCACTGAAGTCAAAACTCGGTTTCGCTCTCAACGTCCACATTTTTGGGCAAAAAGGTTTCAAATTCACCCCCAAATCGGAGGAGGAGTATCGCGTGGTACAGAGGTACCTCAGCGATCTTGAAAAATCTGAGAGAATCTCATGGTTCTCATATTCCCTCCCGTGCGAACGCAGTGTCAAAACTGCACTTCGCGGGATCCCCGGTGACACCGACCGCACTCTCATCACTTCAGAGCTTGAGGACCTTAGGTTCTCGCCTGAATACATTCGCCCCATCAAAGGGCGCCAAGGCCGTCCAGGCAACATTTTCCTGGTCGTTTTTAAAAGGACCCCCAACATTGGGGAAGTATACAAGGTTACAGAACTGCTATCCCTTCCTAATATAAGATTCGAACTGTGGCGCGGCACGAAAGGTCCCGCGCAGTGCCACAGATGCCAGCAGTTCCGGCACTCGAGCCACCAGTGCCACCGATTACTGGCTTGCGTCCGCTGTGGCGAGCAGCACTCGGCCCGGGACTGCCCGCGTCCCCGGGAAGAGCCAGCCACCTGCGCCAACTGCAAAGGCGCCCACCCTGCAAACCACAGTGCTTGCCCCGTGTTCCGTAGGGAGGCTCGGAACAAACGGGCAGGCGCCGTGGCCCTGTCTACACGCCCCTCAACCATAGAGGGGACCAGCGGGTCGCCAAGCCTAATGGCACCCGCTAACTCCAGCAAATCCAGGGGGAAGAGGACCCGCAGAAGGAAGGGGAAAAGGGCAAACATGCCCCCGAACCCTCCCCCTCTGCTGTTCCTGTTCCCTCAGCACCCACCCATCCCAACCCAGCCATCATTCCACAGACCGCGGCGAGGCCCGCCCCAGCAGCGGTACCAGCGAGGCAGGACAAGAAGAAGGAGAAGCAACACCAGGCGCGGACCTCCGCCGCGGTCCCTCCTCCCTCCGCAACAAAACCCGTCCCGCCTCCCACACACCACACCACACAACACACCGCCACTGCCGCCCCCAGAGCGCAAGAGAAAATGTTCTCGTACGAGGATGTAGTACGCATCCTGTACAACATTCTGGGCGCGGCAAAGGACGGAGGGGACATCACAGCCGTGGTGTTCTCGTCCCTCACACACATTAGCGCCCCGCTGTTCAATGGAGGGTCTTAGGATCTTAAATTGGAACGCCGACGGGCTGCGCCATAAAACGACGCTATTAATCCACATTTTGCGTTCACAGGACATCGACGTGGCTCTGATAAACGAGACCCATCTGAGGCCCTCCGTGAGGTGCAAGCTCGCTGGGTACATCGTTTATCGCCAGGACGAGATCACGCCACAGAACCAGGCCTACCGTGGACTGCTGGTAGCAGTCAAACGCAGAATCCTGCAGCAGCCTCTCCCGCAACTGCAGCTCAAATCACTCTATGGTTTGGGCGTGGAAGTTTGTGTCAACGGCAATCCGCTCAGACTGTTTGCGGCGTATAAACCGCCACAAGCAGCCTTGGACGCGTCCGATGTACGGGCCATGATCGACTCGACGCTTCCCACGCTGATTGCCGGTGACATAAACGCTTCACATTCCTCTTGGGATCCCGCAGGAAAGGGGAACGTTGCCGGCAAGACACTCTACGCAGACTCCCAGGCGCATGGATACGATGTCGACGGACCGCCAGCGCCGACCATATATCCTCGTACTTCTCCATGGTCGGCGCACGTCCTCGACATCGTCATCCATCGCGATCTCCACAGCTTCCCTACACAGGAGGTGCTCAACGACCACACTGGGTCGGATCACCAACCCATCGTGATCGTGGTACCTGGCCAACCGGCAAGATCGAATCCACCAAGAGCTCGCTTCTCAGTCAACTGGGACAAATTTGTTTCAGACCTGAAGGAGCACACGCCAACACGACCAGTGAGCAGCGCTGAAGACGTCGACCGCCTTACGGACGAGTTCACGGAGCGAATCTCGCACGCCCTTGAAACTGCAAAAACACCGCAGTCTGCAGTGGCACACTCCTACGAACTCCCCCGTTACATACGGGACCTCATCAGGGAGAAAAGAAAACTCAGGGCTCGATGGCAACACACCCTGTGTCCACAACTTAAGACCAAGTTAAATCGTCTTTCAGAAGCCGTGAAAGCAGAGCTGGAGGCCTACAGGACAGACAGCTGGAACACTTACCTGGACTCCGTTTCAGGAGACTGGGCCGGCATCCACCGCCTGTGCCGTCAGGTTACAAACACCCCAGAACCAGTTCGAACACTGATGCACCCGGATGGCACGCCGAGATATCGTGCGGAGGACCGCGCCGAGATCTTCGCGAGCCATCTGGAGCAACAGTTCCAACTGAATCCGACTGACCATCCGGGTCACGAGACAGAGGTAATCAAACACCTTGAAGACATCCTATCCACTCCCTTGTCCCGAGAAGAAGACCCGATCTTCTTTTCACCTTCCCAAGTGCACAGGATGATCCTCCGGACGAAACCGAGGAAGGCACCCGGAGCGGACGGTATCCCGAACAGTGCACTGCGCAGACTCCCGCTGAAAGCAGTGGCAGCTCTGACACGCCTGTTCAATGGTATCGTACGCACGGGCCACTTTCCTCAACGGTGGAAATCCGGAAGGGTAATCATGTTGCACAAACCAAACAAAAGCTCTCTGAAGCCAGAGGGCTACCGCCCCATCACACTTCTCCCCACCATCTCCAAGGTGTTTGAGAGACTGCTTCTTACACACATAACACCCGCGTTAACTCCACGCCCGGAACAGTTCGGATTCAGGTCAGAACACAGTACCACTCTCCAATTGACGAGGGTATTGCACGACTTCACTTCTGTGCGAAACAGATATGAAAACACCGTTGCAGTATTCTTGGACATGGAGAAGGCGTTCGACAGAGTCTGGCACCAAGGCTTACTGTACAAGCTCGCAATGTCAGATCTGTCGAAACGAATTCTGCTAATAATTGCTTCCTTTTTGAAAGACAGATACTTCAAGGTCTTGGTTGAGGGATCTCTCTCCCAGGAGCGTCCCGTGGCTGCCGGGGTACCACAAGGCAGTTGCCTGTCGCCAGTGCTCTACGCACTCTACACAGACGACATTCCGGTGCGCGACGGCGTAAAGCTGGCGCTGTACGCCGACGATGTCGCTTATTACGCTTCCTCTTTACAGGCCAAAGGAGCAGCAAGCAAGGTGCAGCGAAACCTCGACGACCTACCGGAGTGGCTGCTAGTCCAAGTGGCGGCTAGCAGTGAACGTCGGAAAAACGCAGGCCCTGCTGATAAAGAGGCCCAAAAACCGGAAGATCGCACCCCCCCCCCCCACTCAAACTACGCGGGCAACCCATCCCATGGACCACCAAGGCTAAGGACCTCGGTGTCACCATTGACAGGCGCCTTACCATGGCTCCCCATGTTAAGGCGACTGCCAATGGCGCTAGAGCCGCAGCGGCGAAGCTTCGCCCTGTGCTCTCCTCTGTGCTTCCACTCGCTGTAAAGGTGAACATATACAAGACGTATGTGCGCTCGCGGTTAACGTATGCCACGCCCGCGTGGTTTGCGTTGGCCAGCGAGAACGGCAAGAAGACCCTGCGGTCTGTCCAATCCGCGGCACTCCGCAGGGTAGTCAATGCCCCGCGCTACGTCCGTAATGCCACCATTCAGCGAGACTTGCGCATGGAAAGCCTGGACGACTTCGTCGCTCGTCTCTCGTCCACGATGTTCGCACGTGCAGACGCATCAAACTGGACTCACATCCAGAACTTGGCGCCTCTGCACTCGCGACCACCGGACGGCAGACCTCTCCCACGTGACCTCCTCGCGGACAACATCTAGTCTGCGCTCCCCATCCAAATCCACCAACTAATTTTTGCTACTTTCTGTTTCAGGATTGGTTAGGACACAGTTAGGTTTAGGCTCACCGTAGGGTTAGACCACCTATCTCCTTGCAGAGCCCGGTGACCGCTATAAAAGTGTTGTCGGGAGTTTCTTGCCGCTTCTTCTCCCCGACCATAACACATTCCGAAGCGGTGTAGACGGCCAAATAGCAGGAACCCGGAGCTCTCGGTCTTATAGCACCGCCGCCAACGACTTCATCGAAGGCGTACCCCACTCTCCTAGCTTCTAATACAGCCGCGGAACGCTGACTAGCAGCAACCGCAAGTCCCCAAGATAGGATAGCAATACACAATTCCTTCAGTGACGTTATGTTTCTAGTGACCGCGAACGCCCTGCGTCCAACAACGCGGCGAACGCGGTCCTTCCGCTCCCATTTTTCTGTCCACCCGGGTGGACAACTCCAAGGATCGACTCCGTTTTCACGGGTCGCACAGCTTCCACGACAAAGGGGCCCAGCGCCCTGGTTCTCGTATCCACCACAGGACTCTCTTGTAGCAGAGGGCTCTGTGAGTGACGTCCAAGTTGTTGTCACAAGTCCTAAAGCTTCGTGTTGGGACCAAAAAATCATTGTATTAGACCGGAATTGTGGAATCATTTGCGGTGTTAGTGGGAACAGTTGCTAGAAGTCAAATAACCAAATTAATCGAGTTTATGCCTCGTCGGTGCGCTGCAGTTATTGCTGTTAAAATCATGGCGACTAAGTATTGAGTCCCATGAAAGAAAGAAATGAATCTTTGGTAATTTATATTATTGATTTCCAATTTTTTCGACGAAATTGTATGCGGCCCGATATTTTTGCACACGCGCGAATTGAAAATTTTTGAACAATTTATTATACAAACGAAATGTTAACGTAAACAATCGATTGTTTTCAATATTAAACGAAATCATATTATAATCAGTTGTTTATATTCTTTCAACACCATAATTTTATGCGATATGTCTGAAAAAGAGGGTGCACGAAACTTTTGCACGCAATTGTATGTATATATTTATATGTATTTTTATATGTATATATGTATGCGTATATGTATAAGTATATATTATATGTTTATATTTCGTCAATTGTATTGTTTTAATATTTTACAACCTGCCTCATCTCATCTCTGCATCAGGTGCGACTGTTAGAGAATGTCATGCTAGGCATTAGGGAGCGTCCATAAATTACGTGAGGTATTTTTTTAAATTTTCTTTGCCTCCCTCCCCCCTTGGTGAGATGTCGTGAGATTTTATTCAACCCCCTCCCCTATCCCCCAATCTCACGTGAGATTTTTCGGAATGTGAGTTTCTTACGTAAACGCATTGGATTGTTATTGTAAAAAGAAAAAAAACAATTTGATTCGTGCTTTTATTTACGACTAGTAATCAATATTGCTGAGAGTAATAAATGTAATAAAAATTTAACAATAGAATACTTAAATCTAGCTACTGTGATTAAAAAAAAAAGAACCTGTCCGTGTGTCGCTGCCACTCAGCTTGTACGCTCTCGTTCATCGAGTCGCAAGTACGGCTGACAGTGGCGCGAAAACAAAGGACGGGCTACATTGTACCGTAACTAAATTGAGCTATTTGGTATAAAATAAATCTGGTGGTTTGACATTCAGTAGATGTATAACGTCGAAATATGAATGAAATTATTGTCTTTCGAATGAATTAGTGTGTGTGTGTTAATCTTAATCGTATTACGATGACTGATGATTAAGATTAAATCTTAAGCATGCACATACAATTTGGATTTAATGGACTAAAATAGTATATTTTTTTTTGTTTCAATCAGAAAAGAATTGCGTGATAATTTTCGGGCCCTCCCCTCTCCCCAACGTGATATTAGATGAGATTTAACTCGACCCCCTCCCCCCCTTAATCATCTCACGTAATTTATGGACGCCCCCTTAAGTCCACCTATACAAACTTTGTATGAAGTGTAAATAAATATATCAACTATTCGAATACATACATACATTTCGAATACTTGTTGCATCACTAATATGGCTCAAAAGCCGTTATTCCCACTGTAATACAATATATTATGTTTTGGGCAAAGTGATTAATGCGAGCAGTATTCATAATGCCCGGGCAATATGAATAATGCACAATAAGCGCGGGCAATGTGATTAATTACAATCTAAAGTCACCTATTTATCACATTGCCCGGGCATTATGAATATGGCTACATGGTGATCGGGCAATGTGATTAAAAGTTAAATTTTTACGTGGTGCTTAAAATGCCATCACAGTAGCAGTTGTTCTAATAAATAGATCAACTTATCTTTTTTACAAACTTGTTTTTGATTATTTACACGAAGCTGATGACTTAAATTATTTTAATTTTTATATAATTTGAAGCTTTTTAACTTAAGCGTAAAAAGTTTTTTGTACTTTAAACTTGAGAATTGATTTTAAGGTCATTGATCACAGATCAATCCGTGTGTGGTTAAAATTTTATTTTTTAAGTTTTATTTGATTGTTAAGTTTGAAGTATCTGCTGAAAACTAGCGAGTATTTTTTTTTTAATTCAGATATTGAGACCAATTTGATTATTGAGTTAGAAAATTACTAAATTACTCATAGGTAGTTCTTTTTTTTGTTTTCAACGTTATTTTTGATATTACCTATTATTTATTTTAGAGTAAATTTTAAGTTAAATAATCGGAGATTTAGTTCCATTTAGATTGTTAGATTTATAATTTAACTTTCTCACGCTGAGAAGTATTATATTCTAAATCCTCGCTGCAACTTGGAAGCGCGCTTACTCGCAATATCTACCTACATGTGAGTGAAAGCGAGTGCGAAATACTTCCAAACTGCATTACTATAGACAACAGTTTCTAAATGTAGCCCTTCGTGAATTGATCCATGTTAAACCGAAGTGTGATTATTTAAGTTTTAAAAATAAATACTAAACTATAAAACATGTTTTTATTATTACTCCACCCGATAATTGATTTCTTTGAAAGTATTAAACATGCTTTACATCACTCTACCCAATAGGCACTTGGCATTATTCATAATGCCCGGGCAATGTGATAAATTGATTAGTTATAATCACATTGCCCGCTCTTATTGGGCATTTTTCATATTGCCCGGGCACTATGAATAATGCCAGATTAATCACTTTGCCCATAACATATAAATGTGTAAAGCAGAATATCAATTATACCTCATTCACGATAAGTTGATTCTTCTGGCAGATGTCAATTTTTCTGAGACATGACTTTGAAATAAAAAACGTATTATTTTATTATTTTAATGATTTGATAAATATAAAAAAATACATACAATACAAAAGTCCCTAAAGATATAAGCGTTATCCGAAAATTTTGACACTTTATTACTTCAAAGTAAAATTAAAATAAAATAGGAATACTGAAAATAATAGACGCTTGTATAATGTTACATCGGTCGGACGGAAAGGGACGTAACATCGTTCATATCGATATCCACGTCGATAATTTTATTGAACACTATGATGATCATGGCTGTGCTCCTTTTTCTTAATAAAAATTGTTTTAAATATAAAACTATTTTATTTTTCAACCTTAATTTTTACATTCTGCGTTATTTTTGGACCTCCTGTCAACTTAAAATAGGTGGTTTAGCCCATGAAACTAAACAACTTTTCCAAAGAAACATGGGTCGAAACGTGATAAATAATTCGACCCTTCTATAGAAAACTGCTCACGTGGTCGATTTCGTGTAGAAGGTCTGATTTTTTTTTTCACTTTTCGACCCGTGTTTCTTTGGGGAAGTTGTTTACTTTCGTGGTCTAAAACACCTATTAAAATTTTGCGGGAGGTCTAAAATAACCCTGTTATATTAAATAGGTATTTATTATACCCACCATCGCTTATCTACATAATGTTTTACATGTCGAAAGTAATAAAGAATTTCACAAATAATGCAGTATTTTAAAACGCAATATTTTTGAATTACTAGATATTTTCTGTTTCCCATCATTAGTCGATATGCCAAAAGAATCAAGTTATCGTGAATGAGATATAGTCATTTGTTAAATAGTGTATTCGTTTTATCAGTGGAGCGTCGATTGACAAGTGGTGCGGACGCGGTTTGGCCACTTTATATCGTTGCAATTTAAACATGACGACTCGAAAATGTAAGTTTTTTTTACCATTCTTACAATCAATATAATATGATACGATCATTGCCTAGTTCCCGGCAACTATTATGATCAGTTTCGCAAATGAATCTTAGAACAAATCAGTAATTTTTTAACATATTATGGTTTTCTAGCAAAAAATATTTGAAAAATGAATCCGTAAATAATTTAAAGATATTCGTATTGCTCTCTTGCCATTTATGTTTATATTTTCCATCGTTTAGTAGTGTCTAGCAAACTGCGCCACGGGGTTGTCAAAGATAAAACATTAGAAATCGAATCATTGAGTTGTTTTCCTACATATAATGTACAATAGCGTGGGAATGCTAGATAGGACACGTGGAGATGTATTTCAGCGTTTTGGAACATTTTGCTAGCTGTATTTTATCTGCCTGGTTGGCAGTTTATTGCCATATTGATAGAAATTTCCAAACGAAAAATACCGTTTGACCTAGGAATAGAAAATAATTTAAACCAGATGTTGACAAACAAAACGTTGCTCAAAAAAAACATTACACATAAAAAAATGTTTTGAATACTTTTGTTTAACTTTTCGTATTTTGTAGGATGAATCTATTTTGTATTACATATATCTTTAGGGGTGAAAAGTCAGTGCCGTATGGCAATTGAACGTTTGACTATTAATAAGTAAGAAATGGTTTTTCCATCCGCATGCAGCATACATAGTAGGAATTATTATTAAAATGAATCTTTCTTTTCAGGTATTTGTCTGAGTTTAATACTTCTTGCTATGGTTTCGTACAGCTATAGCCAATATTTTGGCTCTTGCGAATTGATATCTTCGAGCGAGTCCAGTCCTTGCGTCGGGGACATAAGATGTAAATCGGATATGGAAAATTTTGAAGCCGTCATGGGTAATTGGCATTGCATTAATACAGGAAGTCACTACTCTGATTACGGCAATCCTTTTGCGCAACATACAAATTATATCTTATATGTATACCTTGAAAATATTGACGATAATGCTAGTTGGAATTCGCTACAGTTCTACGCACATCGCATACATTATTTATATGTGACCACGGGAACAATAACTTCTCTGCCAAATATTATTAGATCCATGGAAAATATAGAAGAATTAGAATTTATTAAAAATAAAATGGAAGCATTGGACATCACAGATTATTTAAATAAACAAGAGATGAAGAAACTGGTCCTATCACATAATGCCATCACAACTGTATCTGAAGTAAACGGAGTTTTACAAGAACAACATGCCCTAACGACATTGAACATTAGTAACAATTTGATTGAATTGTTACCCAGTAAGGTATTTAGTGCTTTTGTGAACCTTAAAACTCTCGATCTTTCGTACAATAATATAAAAATGATCGATATGTCTACATTTGAAGGTTTGACGCATCTAACGAAGTTGGATCTTTCTTATAATGAAATTACTGCGATAGGACATTCATTCATTAGATTTATAAATTTACAGCATTTGTTTTTACAACACAACAAAATCACCAAATTACTCGAAACGAATTTAATATCAATGGTTAAATTAGAGGACTTAAATTTAAGCTATAATGACATAGAAGACATAGAAATCGAGTCTTTCACAAGTTTGTCTGGGCTCCTCGCTTTGGACATTAGTCACAACAGAATTAAAATAATTAAGGAATCTTTGTTTAAAAACACAAGCAATTTAGAAAGTCTTTTTCTTGCCGACAATGATATTGAAATAATTGAAAATGGAGCTTTTGAACTTAACAAAATTAATAACTTTAGCATAGAAAATAATCATATATCAGGCAGTATTGTTAAAAAAACTTTTGCAGGTCTACGAGCAACAAATTTAACTTTGAGCGGCGGTAAAATTCAAAGTCTTGGCGACCACGCCTTTAGCAATCTTAGTGACAGTTTGGTTTCCTTAAATTTGAGCACAAATTTAATAAGCGATATATCAATGTCTTCCTTCCAGTCTTTAAAACTGTTGTCTGTTTTGGACTTGTCGAATAACTTAATTAAAGAGCTTAATATTGATACCAGTGATTTAAATCAGTTATCAATATTTTACGCCCGGAACAACAGTATTACGAAAATTTTTAAATCGGTGTTTACTCATTTATTTTTGTTAGAGGAATTAGATTTATCACACAATGTTATAAACGAAATCGAATCTAATGCTTTTGATTCTCTGACTAAATTAAAAATTCTGCATTTGAATGATAACGATTTAAGAAACACTTTAGACGCATATGCATTTCGTGGACTTGTGGGAGTTTATCAAATAAGTTTTACCAATACCAAAATTACATCTTACAAAAATGAGACATTTTCCAACATGACATTATTAACAACTATCGTTTCGTCTCACGGTCAACTTACAAATGTAGCTTATAATACATTTTTGAATACAGGCTCAATCACAGGTATAGATTTATCCCATAATCTCCTTGAAGACTTTGCAGTAAATACAAGCACAATTGTTGGAGTAAAAACAATTTATCTTAACAACAACAGATTGACAAATATAACTGCTTCAACATTTTTCGGATTAAAATCCTTAGAAACATTAAATTTATCTTCCAATAACATCCTTCACGTACATCCTAATTCTTTTCAAAATTTGTCCTCTCTACTTCACGTATATTTATCATCGAATCTAGATTTGGAGCTGGATTCAAATATATTCGATAACTTAACGTGGTTGGAGAAAGTGGATTTGTCAAACGTCAGGAGAAAGTTTAATTTCATCAATGCTAAAAATTCGTCAATTTCCATGCTGTTGTTATCAAGACACAATTTAGATAACATCAACGACATATACGTTTTTCATATACAAAATATTCTCACGCTTGATTTATCATGGAATAAAATTACATATGTCGACAAATTCTCATTTCAAGTAATGAGTTCTCTAACATGGTTGGATTTGAGTAACAACTTGATTACAGATATACAGCCCGGGTCTTTTTCGAACATGCATAATATTAACAAACTTAATTTGCATGGCAACGACATACAGTCTTTTCAGTATGGGGTTCTCGACGGGTTAAAGAATCTTCGAGCCCTTAATTTATCTGACAACGCTCTACATACTTTCCAAGCCAATGTGCTCCATTCGGCTCCTTACCTGGAAACCTTATCCCTCGATAACAACAATATCAAATTGTTGAATTTCAACAGCTTTGCCAAAACATTTATTCAGTCAATCTACATTGGTGGAAATGCACTAATGTGTAGCGCTTTGGTTGATTTAAAAAATAACAAATACTTAAATTTCACAGTAACAGCCGAAAAATTAGACTTTGGTAGTGAAAATGTAAACGGAATTACATGTAAAACAAGTGTAACAGATGTTTTGAACGACGCATACAACAATAGTGGCGGTAATATCACTTGGATTTTTAAGGAACTAGCTAAAACTGTTATTGATTTACAAGAAACGGTAAAAACAATTGCAAAAAACACATTGGAAAAGGAAAATGTAATGACAAATGCTCTGACTAACGTATCAAAATCAATAGATATTTTAACAACGTCATACAATAAATCTCAGATAGCAAGTGAGAAAAATTTGAAGATGTTCATACGGGTGTTAGATGACCTAGATAATAAGAATCGAACTCATCCTATGAACAATACTGCTAATGTTGATAATTTAGGAAAAGAGGGAAACACAATTCTGAAGAATGCATTGAAAGATGTTTTTCTTAACTACCATCACGAAGACCGCGAAGAAAAGGAGAGTTTCAAAGACGTAAGAATACTTCTGTATGTCATTGCTGTGTCGTTAGTTCTCACTTTGGGGTCAGTTTTAGGTTACTTCGTATATATTTATGTAATAAGAAATGTTAAGGTCCGCGTGACATCGTCCCAGTGTACACAGCCTATAGCTAATGCTATGGAGATGGACTGATTATCATATTGTGTTTTCAAATCGCTAAATATTAGAAATTAAAGAAGACTATTGTTTAGTATAGAGTGACGTAAGACGTGCTATTGTTTAGTAGTGCAATTGGAAATAATATATTTATTTAGTTTTAGCATCTATCCATGGGTCACTCGAGTATTTAGAGATGTTGAAAGTCTTGGATTCAGTATCATTTCATTAGTATTTTTTCATAAGTTTGAAACGAATTTCATTCGCCTTATCAACTTAGCGTTTTTAAAGTGATTTGTTTTATCGCATATTCAAAGATTTTATTTATAAAAATTAAACTTTCCAGTCAGATATTGTACTGCTAATTATCGTGTGAACAATTCTTAGATAAATAAATTTTAATGAAATCAAGGGCAAGTAATTTTAAACTTTATTGAATATGTATCTTTATTCATGTGTTTTATTTTTAAGAATCAGTATTTTTAAGATCTTATCCACGTGAAGTATTTTAAAATATTATTTATAAGTTTTTATCTGAGCATTGTTAAATGTTACGTCCAATTTTGATATCTGATTCGGTATATGGTCAATGTTATGTTAAGTTTACTTTGTCTATTATAGTTTTTTCACAAATCTGATTTTTATTTACTTCCTTTTCCTGACTCAATAATAAAGTGGTGATCTGATTACAATTTTTAGATATTTCTTTGTGATGAACTACTAGTTTGTGTTGTTTTCAAAAATGAGAGTTTATAAAATAGGTATAAGAGTTATAGAATTAAAAGTTTGTGAAGAGAAATATCCTTTCAAAATCCCGCTTCATCTAAATGTTACATAGCAACGCTACTTGTGATTCATACGACGGTAATCTGGTCGGATATGGATATTATCAGCGTTCATTACGAAATTAAATATCATTTTCCCTTTGACATTATTCACTTGATAATTTTAAATGCTTTCCTACCATTGAAAAGTTAGAGATGTGAGGCTGGGGTTTGAACCAAGAGTCGGCAATCTAGAGGTCATTACGATATAGTAGTGACTAAGGTCTAAACCGTCTCAGTTGTAAAGAAGCCCTGTGCCTGGCCAGAGAAAGTAGATGATGATGACCCTGGGGATACATAATAATAATAAGTATATTTCACATATATACATAAACTCAGGCCTGTATTCCCTGACTGGGTAGACAGAGGTGCATTTCTAGTTTCTACACCCACATTTCGCCACTTACGTATTAGTTCCACGTAATAGGGGGCGAGCTTGTTGCCGTTTTTCGGGCACATTTCTAGACTCCGTGTTGTTATTGAGAATTTCCGAAAGGAATAGTATATTTCGTAGTATGGTAATTAGAAAGTTTGTTGTCTAAAGCGAGTTGTCAACACGATACACCTAAAATTAATTGCAGTGAAATCATTTTACCGGCAAAAATGTCTTTTAACTCAGCAAAACTTAAAGGAACAAAATAAATAAGATATATCCGAAAAAGCATTTAATATAGAATAAACAGGCTCAAGCCGGCGTAAATCACGATTGCACGGCATTCCTCCGCTTTCGGGGGAAACACATAAGATTTGAATTGCAAAGAATCAAATGAAATAAATAAATACACCCAACAGTCACATACATAGTCCTGACCCCACACTAAGATACGAGTCTTGTGTCGTGGGTATCAGAAACTACGAGAGACTTTTCGGTCTCACAAACACCCAGACCCGAAACAAATATTTGTGGATCACACAAACATTTGTCTCGATGCGGGGATCGAACCCGCGGCCGCTCGTTTCGCAAGCTGGTGTCTAGCCAACTGCGCCACGGGGCTGTCACATGGCCCTCGTTTATTCTCAAATATCGACACTTTAGCGTCGAGACGTACGGTGGAAACTATTAGTGATTCACTTGACATGTATGCTTCTGGTGAAATGGTTTCATCAAATAATATATCGCACCTCCGTTCAAATAGTGTCACAACTCAGAAAAACACATTGTGGAGAAAAATGCATTTGAAGTTTACACTTTCATATTTTTTTACTTTTCTGCTTATTACGAAAACTTTAAAAAATTTTGAGTTGTGAGAGTATTTGAACGGAGGTGCGATATGTTCTCAACACAAGTCCAAATACCTCCCACTGCCGGGCGCGGATCTTCTTTACAACTGAGAGGGCCTAGCCCATAGTCCACCCCGCTGGCCAAGTGCAGGTTAGCAGATTAATGAGTAAGGGTTTTAGTAATGGCTTGGGCTAGGTGGGGTGACGATATTCGCAAGATGGTTTGCAGCGCTAGGACAAAGAGGGCCGACGATAAGGTCCAAAGGCGTGCCATAGTAAAGGCCTATGACGGACAGTGGACGATACAGATTGGTGATGATGATGATGATGATAAATAGCTCAGGGGCAAAAGGCCCATGTGCCCATGCATCGAAACATTTGTGGGCTCGAACAGGTGTGTCTGTGAGGTCACTAATTCCTGTGGTTACAAAGTCTGAGTGTTAACCAGTAAATGCAATAAAAACTAACGGTTTTGTACACCATTCGCAACACAAAAAATGCGCAACGTGGAGTCGGCCCCTCATTAAAACGAAATTTTACAAGCAATATAGCAATGTTGTTTCTTTTTACATGATGTACAATAAAATATAATAAAGAGATGCTTTTTTTTAATGTATCTTTGACTCAGTTAATACAGGAAGATATCCAATATTCGAGAATATTTCATTCTGCATACAGAGAATAATACTGAGATATGAATACCAGTAAGTTTCGAAATAATAACGCATCTCTTAGCTATATAAGGTTATTCTCTAGCATATTTTAAGTGTATTATGTTAAATCACTTTTGACGGTGTGCACAACTATCGAGCCACTTATCGACGTGGCTTTATACCCACGATTTGTTAACATTTTTTACTTCAGTTTTAAAACAATACCTCGCTCTGTTATTCAGTGGAAAGTTAGTCTTAATTTTGAGATCATGGTGGAACATACAAATCTTTAAGTTCGCGAAATCGTTTAAAACCTTTTATTGGAAGGGAAGAGCTCTCGTGATATCGCGACGACTTTATCTGTCGGTAAAAGCATTGTAAAAGGTATAATTTCAAAATATAAAACTACAAACACACTTTGTGATAAAATTCGAAGCGGAAGACCAAGAAAAACTATATCGTGTTGATAAACTTATTAGAAGAAAGTGCGTTGTCGATCCCCGAAACACTGCAGCCGATATTTCTCGGGAATTGAGAAGCGAAAATTTAACTAATGTTCCGGCTAACAATATAAAAAAAGTAAAATGTTATATAAAGGGTATATGCTTCCATTTGCGAAAAATAAATTACCTCGCGGTTGGGTCTTTTAACACTATAATGATCCAAAACGTGTTTCGCGTCTTGTGTAAAATTTTCTTCAGAGCCAAAAAGTCCGCCTTCTTGACTGATCGTCGCAGTCATCGTATTTAAATCCCATTGAACATCTGTCACAAGTCACAGAGAGCACAGCCAGCGACTCCGATTCCGAGAGCCGTCCAGTGCACACGGTTCCGCTCGCGCGCTAGTGTTCGCCTATCGCTCGCAATTCTGCGGTTGAGAGCCGTTTCTATGAACGGTTCCTTTGACCAGCGAATTGCTAGAGCAAGTAGTGAGTGCATTAGTGCAAAAGTGCTTGTGAAGTGTAGTGACAGTGAAGGTGTGACTGTGAGTGATACACGGAATTAATTTCGATTTATTCCGTGTACTGCAGGTAAGTCACGCCTGACGTCGGTCGAGGGAAATACCTCTGCGGCAGCCTGGCAGGCGTCTAACGACGCATGCCGGCGGAGTCGACCCCCGACCGCAATGAAGGCCGCGGCCGACGGCTCTCGGCGGGACCGGCCTTCCGGTTCCGCTGAGTGTCAGAGCACGGCCTTGCCCCCGACCATCCCGAGTCTTCTCCTCGGGATGGCCGCCCCGCCTCTTCAAGGCTCCTCCTCCTCGGATGGTAGCACTCTCGCTACCATCCAACTCCCATACCGCTTCGCGGAGTTCTCGCCGTCATCCCCGGCTGAGAATACCGTTGAAGCTGAAACGCCCCCACCCACCCAAATCCCGAGGGAAGTCACGCTGCAAAGCAACCGGAGAGGCCGAGACGGTGACGCCTCCCGTCACTCTCCCGCCCGCTCACCCAACTACGCCGAGGCGGTCAAACGCCAAAAAACGGCAGAGACGGTAGTCCCCACAACTAGTTCAACACATAGCTCACCCAACACGCCGGCCACAGCGCCCAAGAAGGGGGTTCGATACCCTCCTCTAATAGTAGAATCTTTCCCCAACTGGGCAGTGCACTGTAAGGCACTGAAGTCAAAACTCGGTTTCGCTCTCAACGTCCACATTTTTGGGCAAAAAGGTTTCAAATTCACCCCCAAATCGGAGGAGGAGTATCGCGTGGTACAGAGGTACCTCAGCGATCTTGAAAAATCTGAGAGAATCTCATGGTTCTCATATTCCCTCCCGTGCGAACGCAGTGTCAAAACTGCACTTCGCGGGATCCCCGGTGACACCGACCGCACTCTCATCACTTCAGAGCTTGAGGACCTTAGGTTCTCGCCTGAATACATTCGCCCCATCAAAGGGCGCCAAGGCCGTCCAGGCAACATTTTCCTGGTCGTTTTTAAAAGGACCCCCAACATTGGGGAAGTATACAAGGTTACAGAACTGCTATCCCTTCCTAATATAAGATTCGAACTGTGGCGCGGCACGAAAGGTCCCGCGCAGTGCCACAGATGCCAGCAGTTCCGGCACTCGAGCCACCAGTGCCACCGATTACTGGCTTGCGTCCGCTGTGGCGAGCAGCACTCGGCCCGGGACTGCCCGCGTCCCCGGGAAGAGCCAGCCACCTGCGCCAACTGCAAAGGCGCCCACCCTGCAAACCACAGTGCTTGCCCCGTGTTCCGTAGGGAGGCTCGGAACAAACGGGCAGGCGCCGTGGCCCTGTCTACACGCCCCTCAACCATAGAGGGGACCAGCGGGTCGCCAAGCCTAATGGCACCCGCTAACTCCAGCAAATCCAGGGGGAAGAGGACCCGCAGAAGGAAGGGGAAAAGGGCAAACATGCCCCCGAACCCTCCCCCTCTGCTGTTCCTGTTCCCTCAGCACCCACCCATCCCAACCCAGCCATCATTCCACAGACCGCGGCGAGGCCCGCCCCAGCAGCGGTACCAGCGAGGCAGGACAAGAAGAAGGAGAAGCAACACCAGGCGCGGACCTCCGCCGCGGTCCCTCCTCCCTCCGCAACAAAACCCGTCCCGCCTCCCACACACCACACCACACAACACACCGCCACTGCCGCCCCCAGAGCGCAAGAGAAAATGTTCTCGTACGAGGATGTAGTACGCATCCTGTACAACATTCTGGGCGCGGCAAAGGACGGAGGGGACATCACAGCCGTGGTGTTCTCGTCCCTCACACACATTAGCGCCCCGCTGTTCAATGGAGGGTCTTAGGATCTTAAATTGGAACGCCGACGGGCTGCGCCATAAAACGACGCTATTAATCCACATTTTGCGTTCACAGGACATCGACGTGGCTCTGATAAACGAGACCCATCTGAGGCCCTCCGTGAGGTGCAAGCTCGCTGGGTACATCGTTTATCGCCAGGACGAGATCACGCCACAGAACCAGGCCTACCGTGGACTGCTGGTAGCAGTCAAACGCAGAATCCTGCAGCAGCCTCTCCCGCAACTGCAGCTCAAATCACTCTATGGTTTGGGCGTGGAAGTTTGTGTCAACGGCAATCCGCTCAGACTGTTTGCGGCGTATAAACCGCCACAAGCAGCCTTGGACGCGTCCGATGTACGGGCCATGATCGACTCGACGCTTCCCACGCTGATTGCCGGTGACATAAACGCTTCACATTCCTCTTGGGATCCCGCAGGAAAGGGGAACGTTGCCGGCAAGACACTCTACGCAGACTCCCAGGCGCATGGATACGATGTCGACGGACCGCCAGCGCCGACCATATATCCTCGTACTTCTCCATGGTCGGCGCACGTCCTCGACATCGTCATCCATCGCGATCTCCACAGCTTCCCTACACAGGAGGTGCTCAACGACCACACTGGGTCGGATCACCAACCCATCGTGATCGTGGTACCTGGCCAACCGGCAAGATCGAATCCACCAAGAGCTCGCTTCTCAGTCAACTGGGACAAATTTGTTTCAGACCTGAAGGAGCACACGCCAACACGACCAGTGAGCAGCGCTGAAGACGTCGACCGCCTTACGGACGAGTTCACGGAGCGAATCTCGCACGCCCTTGAAACTGCAAAAACACCGCAGTCTGCAGTGGCACACTCCTACGAACTCCCCCGTTACATACGGGACCTCATCAGGGAGAAAAGAAAACTCAGGGCTCGATGGCAACACACCCTGTGTCCACAACTTAAGACCAAGTTAAATCGTCTTTCAGAAGCCGTGAAAGCAGAGCTGGAGGCCTACAGGACAGACAGCTGGAACACTTACCTGGACTCCGTTTCAGGAGACTGGGCCGGCATCCACCGCCTGTGCCGTCAGGTTACAAACACCCCAGAACCAGTTCGAACACTGATGCACCCGGATGGCACGCCGAGATATCGTGCGGAGGACCGCGCCGAGATCTTCGCGAGCCATCTGGAGCAACAGTTCCAACTGAATCCGACTGACCATCCGGGTCACGAGACAGAGGTAATCAAACACCTTGAAGACATCCTATCCACTCCCTTGTCCCGAGAAGAAGACCCGATCTTCTTTTCACCTTCCCAAGTGCACAGGATGATCCTCCGGACGAAACCGAGGAAGGCACCCGGAGCGGACGGTATCCCGAACAGTGCACTGCGCAGACTCCCGCTGAAAGCAGTGGCAGCTCTGACACGCCTGTTCAATGGTATCGTACGCACGGGCCACTTTCCTCAACGGTGGAAATCCGGAAGGGTAATCATGTTGCACAAACCAAACAAAAGCTCTCTGAAGCCAGAGGGCTACCGCCCCATCACACTTCTCCCCACCATCTCCAAGGTGTTTGAGAGACTGCTTCTTACACACATAACACCCGCGTTAACTCCACGCCCGGAACAGTTCGGATTCAGGTCAGAACACAGTACCACTCTCCAATTGACGAGGGTATTGCACGACTTCACTTCTGTGCGAAACAGATATGAAAACACCGTTGCAGTATTCTTGGACATGGAGAAGGCGTTCGACAGAGTCTGGCACCAAGGCTTACTGTACAAGCTCGCAATGTCAGATCTGTCGAAACGAATTCTGCTAATAATTGCTTCCTTTTTGAAAGACAGATACTTCAAGGTCTTGGTTGAGGGATCTCTCTCCCAGGAGCGTCCCGTGGCTGCCGGGGTACCACAAGGCAGTTGCCTGTCGCCAGTGCTCTACGCACTCTACACAGACGACATTCCGGTGCGCGACGGCGTAAAGCTGGCGCTGTACGCCGACGATGTCGCTTATTACGCTTCCTCTTTACAGGCCAAAGGAGCAGCAAGCAAGGTGCAGCGAAACCTCGACGACCTACCGGAGTGGCTGCTAGTCCAAGTGGCGGCTAGCAGTGAACGTCGGAAAAACGCAGGCCCTGCTGATAAAGAGGCCCAAAAACCGGAAGATCGCACCCCCCCCCCCCACTCAAACTACGCGGGCAACCCATCCCATGGACCACCAAGGCTAAGGACCTCGGTGTCACCATTGACAGGCGCCTTACCATGGCTCCCCATGTTAAGGCGACTGCCAATGGCGCTAGAGCCGCAGCGGCGAAGCTTCGCCCTGTGCTCTCCTCTGTGCTTCCACTCGCTGTAAAGGTGAACATATACAAGACGTATGTGCGCTCGCGGTTAACGTATGCCACGCCCGCGTGGTTTGCGTTGGCCAGCGAGAACGGCAAGAAGACCCTGCGGTCTGTCCAATCCGCGGCACTCCGCAGGGTAGTCAATGCCCCGCGCTACGTCCGTAATGCCACCATTCAGCGAGACTTGCGCATGGAAAGCCTGGACGACTTCGTCGCTCGTCTCTCGTCCACGATGTTCGCACGTGCAGACGCATCAAACTGGACTCACATCCAGAACTTGGCGCCTCTGCACTCGCGACCACCGGACGGCAGACCTCTCCCACGTGACCTCCTCGCGGACAACATCTAGTCTGCGCTCCCCATCCAAATCCACCAACTAATTTTTGCTACTTTCTGTTTCAGGATTGGTTAGGACACAGTTAGGTTTAGGCTCACCGTAGGGTTAGACCACCTATCTCCTTGCAGAGCCCGGTGACCGCTATAAAAGTGTTGTCGGGAGTTTCTTGCCGCTTCTTCTCCCCGACCATAACACATTCCGAAGCGGTGTAGACGGCCAAATAGCAGGAACCCGGAGCTCTCGGTCTTATAGCACCGCCGCCAACGACTTCATCGAAGGCGTACCCCACTCTCCTAGCTTCTAATACAGCCGCGGAACGCTGACTAGCAGCAACCGCAAGTCCCCAAGATAGGATAGCAATACACAATTCCTTCAGTGACGTTATGTTTCTAGTGACCGCGAACGCCCTGCGTCCAACAACGCGGCGAACGCGGTCCTTCCGCTCCCATTTTTCTGTCCACCCGGGTGGACAACTCCAAGGATCGACTCCGTTTTCACGGGTCGCACAGCTTCCACGACAAAGGGGCCCAGCGCCCTGGTTCTCGTATCCACCACAGGACTCTCTTGTAGCAGAGGGCTCTGTGAGTGACGTCCAAGTTGTTGTCACAAGTCCTAAAGCTTCGTGTTGGGACCAAAAAATCATTGTATTAGACCGGAATTGTGGAATCATTTGCGGTGTTAGTGGGAACAGTTGCTAGAAGTCAAATAACCAAATTAATCGAGTTTATGCCTCGTCGGTGCGCTGCAGTTATTGCTGTTAAAATCATGGCGACTAAGTATTGAGTCCCATGAAAGAAAGAAATGAATCTTTGGTAATTTATATTATTGATTTCCAATTTTTTCGACGAAATTGTATGCGGCCCGATATTTTTGCACACGCGCGAATTGAAAATTTTTGAACAATTTATTATACAAACGAAATGTTAACGTAAACAATCGATTGTTTTCAATATTAAACGAAATCATATTATAATCAGTTGTTTATATTCTTTCAACACCATAATTTTATGCGATATGTCTGAAAAAGAGGGTGCACGAAACTTTTGCACGCAATTGTATGTATATATTTATATGTATTTTTATATGTATATATGTATGCGTATATGTATAAGTATATATTATATGTTTATATTTCGTCAATTGTATTGTTTTAATATTTTACAACCTGCCTCATCTCATCTCTGCATCAGGTGCGACTGTTAGAGAATGTCATGCTAGGCATTAGGGAGCGTCCATAAATTACGTGAGGTATTTTTTTAAATTTTCTTTGCCTCCCTCCCCCCTTGGTGAGATGTCGTGAGATTTTATTCAACCCCCTCCCCTATCCCCCAATCTCACGTGAGATTTTTCGGAATGTGAGTTTCTTACGTAAACGCATTGGATTGTTATTGTAAAAAGAAAAAAAACAATTTGATTCGTGCTTTTATTTACGACTAGTAATCAATATTGCTGAGAGTAATAAATGTAATAAAAATTTAACAATAGAATACTTAAATCTAGCTACTGTGATTAAAAAAAAAAGAACCTGTCCGTGTGTCGCTGCCACTCAGCTTGTACGCTCTCGTTCATCGAGTCGCAAGTACGGCTGACAGTGGCGCGAAAACAAAGGACGGGCTACATTGTACCGTAACTAAATTGAGCTATTTGGTATAAAATAAATCTGGTGGTTTGACATTCAGTAGATGTATAACGTCGAAATATGAATGAAATTATTGTCTTTCGAATGAATTAGTGTGTGTGTGTTAATCTTAATCGTATTACGATGACTGATGATTAAGATTAAATCTTAAGCATGCACATACAATTTGGATTTAATGGACTAAAATAGTATATTTTTTTTTGTTTCAATCAGAAAAGAATTGCGTGATAATTTTCGGGCCCTCCCCTCTCCCCAACGTGATATTAGATGAGATTTAACTCGACCCCCTCCCCCCCTTAATCATCTCACGTAATTTATGGACGCCCCCTTAAGTCCACCTATACAAACTTTGTATGAAGTGTAAATAAATATATCAACTATTCGAATACATACATACATTTCGAATACTTGTTGCATCACTAATATGGCTCAAAAGCCGTTATTCCCACTGTAATACAATATATTATGTTTTGGGCAAAGTGATTAATGCGAGCAGTATTCATAATGCCCGGGCAATATGAATAATGCACAATAAGCGCGGGCAATGTGATTAATTACAATCTAAAGTCACCTATTTATCACATTGCCCGGGCATTATGAATATGGCTACATGGTGATCGGGCAATGTGATTAAAAGTTAAATTTTTACGTGGTGCTTAAAATGCCATCACAGTAGCAGTTGTTCTAATAAATAGATCAACTTATCTTTTTTACAAACTTGTTTTTGATTATTTACACGAAGCTGATGACTTAAATTATTTTAATTTTTATATAATTTGAAGCTTTTTAACTTAAGCGTAAAAAGTTTTTTGTACTTTAAACTTGAGAATTGATTTTAAGGTCATTGATCACAGATCAATCCGTGTGTGGTTAAAATTTTATTTTTTAAGTTTTATTTGATTGTTAAGTTTGAAGTATCTGCTGAAAACTAGCGAGTATTTTTTTTTTAATTCAGATATTGAGACCAATTTGATTATTGAGTTAGAAAATTACTAAATTACTCATAGGTAGTTCTTTTTTTTGTTTTCAACGTTATTTTTGATATTACCTATTATTTATTTTAGAGTAAATTTTAAGTTAAATAATCGGAGATTTAGTTCCATTTAGATTGTTAGATTTATAATTTAACTTTCTCACGCTGAGAAGTATTATATTCTAAATCCTCGCTGCAACTTGGAAGCGCGCTTACTCGCAATATCTACCTACATGTGAGTGAAAGCGAGTGCGAAATACTTCCAAACTGCATTACTATAGACAACAGTTTCTAAATGTAGCCCTTCGTGAATTGATCCATGTTAAACCGAAGTGTGATTATTTAAGTTTTAAAAATAAATACTAAACTATAAAACATGTTTTTATTATTACTCCACCCGATAATTGATTTCTTTGAAAGTATTAAACATGCTTTACATCACTCTACCCAATAGGCACTTGGCATTATTCATAATGCCCGGGCAATGTGATAAATTGATTAGTTATAATCACATTGCCCGCTCTTATTGGGCATTTTTCATATTGCCCGGGCACTATGAATAATGCCAGATTAATCACTTTGCCCATAACATATAAATGTGTAAAGCAGAATATCAATTATACCTCATTCACGATAAGTTGATTCTTCTGGCAGATGTCAATTTTTCTGAGACATGACTTTGAAATAAAAAACGTATTATTTTATTATTTTAATGATTTGATAAATATAAAAAAATACATACAATACAAAAGTCCCTAAAGATATAAGCGTTATCCGAAAATTTTGACACTTTATTACTTCAAAGTAAAATTAAAATAAAATAGGAATACTGAAAATAATAGACGCTTGTATAATGTTACATCGGTCGGACGGAAAGGGACGTAACATCGTTCATATCGATATCCACGTCGATAATTTTATTGAACACTATGATGATCATGGCTGTGCTCCTTTTTCTTAATAAAAATTGTTTTAAATATAAAACTATTTTATTTTTCAACCTTAATTTTTACATTCTGCGTTATTTTTGGACCTCCTGTCAACTTAAAATAGGTGGTTTAGCCCATGAAACTAAACAACTTTTCCAAAGAAACATGGGTCGAAACGTGATAAATAATTCGACCCTTCTATAGAAAACTGCTCACGTGGTCGATTTCGTGTAGAAGGTCTGATTTTTTTTTTCACTTTTCGACCCGTGTTTCTTTGGGGAAGTTGTTTACTTTCGTGGTCTAAAACACCTATTAAAATTTTGCGGGAGGTCTAAAATAACCCTGTTATATTAAATAGGTATTTATTATACCCACCATCGCTTATCTACATAATGTTTTACATGTCGAAAGTAATAAAGAATTTCACAAATAATGCAGTATTTTAAAACGCAATATTTTTGAATTACTAGATATTTTCTGTTTCCCATCATTAGTCGATATGCCAAAAGAATCAAGTTATCGTGAATGAGATATAGTCATTTGTTAAATAGTGTATTCGTTTTATCAGTGGAGCGTCGATTGACAAGTGGTGCGGACGCGGTTTGGCCACTTTATATCGTTGCAATTTAAACATGACGACTCGAAAATGTAAGTTTTTTTTACCATTCTTACAATCAATATAATATGATACGATCATTGCCTAGTTCCCGGCAACTATTATGATCAGTTTCGCAAATGAATCTTAGAACAAATCAGTAATTTTTTAACATATTATGGTTTTCTAGCAAAAAATATTTGAAAAATGAATCCGTAAATAATTTAAAGATATTCGTATTGCTCTCTTGCCATTTATGTTTATATTTTCCATCGTTTAGTAGTGTCTAGCAAACTGCGCCACGGGGTTGTCAAAGATAAAACATTAGAAATCGAATCATTGAGTTGTTTTCCTACATATAATGTACAATAGCGTGGGAATGCTAGATAGGACACGTGGAGATGTATTTCAGCGTTTTGGAACATTTTGCTAGCTGTATTTTATCTGCCTGGTTGGCAGTTTATTGCCATATTGATAGAAATTTCCAAACGAAAAATACCGTTTGACCTAGGAATAGAAAATAATTTAAACCAGATGTTGACAAACAAAACGTTGCTCAAAAAAAACATTACACATAAAAAAATGTTTTGAATACTTTTGTTTAACTTTTCGTATTTTGTAGGATGAATCTATTTTGTATTACATATATATTTAGGGGTGAAAAGTCAGTGCCGTATGGCAATTGAACGTTTGACTATTAATAAGTAAGAAATGGTTTTTCCATCCGCATGCAGCATACATAGTAGGAATTATTATTAAAATGAATCTTTCTTTTCAGGTATTTATCTGAGTTTAATACTTCTTGCTATGGTTTCGTACAGCTATAGCAAATATCTAGGCTCTTGCGAAGCGGAATCTTTTAGCGAGTCCAGTCCTTGCGTCGGTGACATAAGATGTAAATCGGATATGGAAAATTTTGAATCTGTCATGAGTAATTGGGATTGCATTAATGAAGTACATTCCTACTATGATTACGGTGATATTTTTTTAGTACATGCAAATTATATCTTACATGTATACCTTGAAAATATTGACGATAATGCTAGTTGGAACTCGCTACAGAGCTACGCACATCGCATACATTATTTATATGTGACCACGGGAACAATAACTTCTCTGCCAAATATTATTAGATCCATGGAAAATATAGAAGAATTAGAATTTATTAAAAATAAAATGGAAGCATTGGACATCACAGATTATTTAAATAAACAAGAGATGAAGAAACTGGACCTATCACATAATGCCATTACAACTGTATCTGAAGTAAACGGAGTTTTACAAGAACAACATGCCCTAACGACATTGAACATTAGTAACAATTTGATTGAATTGTTACCCAGTAAGGTATTTAGTGCTTTTGTGAACCTTAAAACTCTCGATCTTTCGTACAACAATATAAAAATGATCGATATGTCTACATTTGAAGGTTTGACGAATCTAACAAAGTTGGATCTTTCTTATAATGAAATTACTGCGATAGGACATTCATTCATTAGATTTATAAATTTACAGCATTTGTTTTTACAACACAACAAAATCACCAAATTACTCGAAACGAATTTAATATCAATGGTTAAATTAGAGGACTTAAATTTAAGCTATAATGACATAGAAGACATAGAAATCGAGTCTTTCACAAGTTTGTCTGGGCTCCTCGCTTTGGACATTAGTCACAACAAAATTAAAATAATTAAGGAATCTTTGTTTAAAAACACAACCAATTTAGAAAGTCTTTTTCTTGCCGACAATGATATTGAAATAATTGAAAATGGAGCTTTTGAACGTAACAAAATTAATAACTTTAGCATAGAAAATAATCATATATCAGGCAGTATTGTTAAAAAAACTTTTGCAGGTCTACGAGCAACAAATTTAACTTTGAGCGGCGGTAAAATTCAAAGTCTTGGCGACCACGCCTTTAGCAATCTTAGTGACAGTTTGGTTTCCTTAAATTTGAGCACAAATTTAATAAGCGATATATCAATGTCTTCCTTCCAGTCTTTAAAACTGTTGTCTGTTTTGGACTTGTCGAATAACTTAATTAAAGAGCTTAATATTGATACCAGTGATTTAAATCAGTTATCAATATTTTACGCCCGGAACAACAGTATTACGAAAATTTTTAAATCGGTGTTTACTCATTTATTTTTGTTAGAGGAATTAGATTTATCACACAATGTTATAAACGAAATCGAATCTAATGCTTTTGATTCTCTGACTAAATTAAAAATTCTGCATTTGAATGATAACGATTTAAGAAACACTTTAGACTCATATGCATTTCGTGGACTTGTGGGAGTTTATCAAATAAGTTTTACCAATACCAAAATTACATCTTACAAAAATGAGACATTTTCCAACATGACATTATTAACAACTATCGTTTCGTCTCACGGTCAACTTACAAATGTAGCTTATAATACATTTTTGAATACAGGCTCAATCACAGGTATAGATTTATCCCATAATCTCCTTGAAGACTTTGCAGTAAATACAAGCACAATTGTTGGAGTAAAAACAATTTATCTTAACAACAACAGATTGACAAATATAACTGCTTCAACATTTTTCGGATTAAAATCCTTAGAAACATTAAATTTATCTTCCAATAACATCCTCCACGTACATCCTAATTCTTTTCAAAATTTGTCCTCTCTACTTCACGTATATTTATCATCGAATCTAGATTTGGAGCTGGATTCAAATATATTCGATAACTTAACGTGGTTGGAGAAAGTGGATTTGTCAAACGTCAGGAGAAAGTTTAATTTCATCAATGCTAAAAATTCGTCAATTTCCATGCTGTTGTTATCAAGACACAATTTAGATAACATCAACGACATATACGTTTTTCATGTACAAAATATTCTCACGCTTGATTTATCATGGAATAAAATTACATATGTCGACAAATTCTCATTTCAAGTAATGAGTTCTCTAACATGGTTGGATTTGAGTAACAACTTGATTACAGATATACAGCCCGGGTCTTTTTCGAACATGCATAATATTAACAAACTTAATTTGCACGGCAACGACATACAGTCTTTTCAGTATGGGGTTCTCGACGGGTTAAAGAATCTTCGAGCCCTTAATTTATCTGACAACGCTCTACATACTTTCCAAGCCAATGTGCTCCATTCGGCTCCTTACCTGGAAACCTTATCCCTCGATAACAACAATATCAAATTGTTGAATTTCAACAGCTTTGCCAAAACATTTATTCAGTCAATCTACATTGGTGGAAATGCACTAATGTGTAGCGCTTTGGTTGATTTAAAAAATAACAAATACTTAAATTTCACAGTAACAGCCGAAAAATTAGACTTTGGTAGTGAAAATGTAAACGGAATTACATGTAAAACAAGTGTAACAGATGTTTTGAACGACGCATACAACAATAGTGGCGGTAATATCACTTGGATTTTTAAGGAGCTAGCTAAAACTGTTATTGATTTACAAGAAACGGTAAAAACAATTGCAAAAAACACATTGGAAAAGGAAAATGTAATGACAAATGCTCTGACTAACGTATCAAAATCAATAGATATTTTAACAACGTCATACAATAAATCTCAGATAGCAAGTGAGAAAAATTTGAAGATGTTCATACGGGTGTTAGATGACCTAGATAATAAGAATCGAACTCATCCTATGAACAATACTGCTAATGTTGATAATTTAGGAAAAGAGGGAAACACAATTCTGAAGAATGCATTGAAAGATGTTTTTCTTAACTACCATCACGAAGACCGCGAAGAAAAGGAGAGTTTCAAAGACGTAAGAATACTTCTGTATGTCATTGCTGTGTCGTTAGTTCTCACTTTGGGGTCAGTTTTAGGTTACTTCGTATATATTTATGTAATAAGAAATGTTAAGGTCCGCGTGACATCGTCCCAGTGTACACAGCCTATAGCTAATGCTATGGAGATGGACTGATTATCATATTGTGTTTTCAAATCGCTAAATATTAGAAATTAAAGAAGACTATTGTTTAGTATAGAGTGACGTAAGACGTGCTATTGTTTAGTAGTGCAATTGGAAATAATATATTTATTTAGTTTTAGCATCTATCCATGGGTCACTCGAGTATTTAGAGATGTTGAAAGTCTTGGATTCAGTATCATTTCATTAGTATATTTTCATAAGTTTGAAACGAATTTCATTCGCCTTAATATCAACTTAGCGTTTTTACAGTAATTTGTTTTATGGCATATTCAAAGATTTTATTTATAAAAATTAAACTTTCCAGTCAGATATTGTACTGCTAACTATCGTGTGAACAATTCTTAGATAAATAAATTTTAATGAAATCAAGGGCAAGTAATTTTAAACTTTATTGAATATTTATCTTTATTCATGTGTTTTATTTTTAAGAATCAGTATTTTTAACACATTATCCACGTAAAGTATTTTAAAATATTATTTATAAGTTTTTATCTGAGCATTGTTAAATGTTACGTCCAATTTTGATATCTGATTCGGTATATGGTCAATGTTATGTTAAGTTTACTTTGTCTTTTATAGTTTTTTCACAAATCTGATTTTTATTTACTTCCTTTTCCTGACTCAATAATAAAGTGGTGATCTGATTACAATTTTTAGATATTTCTTTGTGAAGAACTACTAGTTTGTGTTGCTTTCAAAAATGAGAGTTTATAAAATAGAATTACAAGTTTGTGAAGAGAAATATCCTTTCAAAATCCCGCTTCACCGAAAAATTACATAGCAACGCTACTTGTGATTCATACGACGGTAATCTAGCCGGATATGGATATACTATTATCAGCGTTCATTGCGAAATTAAATATCATTTTCCCATTGACATTATTCATAACGAGTAATTCGGTACTTCGAGGTTAAAGTAGGTACTTGATAATTTTAATTATTTTCCTACCATCGAAAAGTGAGCCTGGGGTCTGAACCGAGATTCGGCAATCTCGAGTTTATTACGATATAGTAGTGATTAGGATCTAAACCGTCTCAGTTGTAAAGAAGCCCTGTGCCTGGCTAGGGAAAGTAAATAATGATGCCCCTCGGAATACACAATAATAATAAGTATATTTCACATACATACATAAATTCACGCCTATATTCCCTAACGGGAGCAGTGGTGCATTTCTAGTTTCTATACCCACATTTCGCCATTTACGTATTAGTCTCACGTAATAGGGGGCGAGCCTTTTTTTTTTTTTTTTTATTTGCCTTAGCAGGCAGACGAGCTGACGGCCCGCCTGATGGTAAGCGGTCACCGTCGCTCATGGACTTGGCAATGCCAGGGGCACAGCCACGCCGCTGCCTACCGTGAGGAAAATGCTCTTTTTAAGCCTCGTTTGAAGAAGGCCATGTCATAGCGCTCGGGGAACACCGAGGCAGGGAGTTCATTCCAGAGCTTGCACGTGCGTGGTAAAAATGACCTCTGGAAACGCACCGTACGCGTACGGTACGTCTCCAGGTGATATGGATGAACTCTACTGCGGTGACGGGTGGTGCGATGGTAGAATGACGATGCCGGAACCAACCCAAACAGTTCCTCGGAGCATTCCCCATGGAACAGCCGGTAGAACACACAAAGAGACCCAAAGTCCCTCCGCAGTCCTAACGGCTGTAGATTCTCCGTGAGATCGGGATCATCGACGATGCGAACGGCCCGTCGCTGTAAGGAGTCAAGTGGCTCGAGTTGGTATTTTGGGGCACCTGCCCAGAGATGCGAGCAGTACTCCACGTGGGGCCGGATTTGCGCCTTGTAGAGCAACAATCTATGACCCGACGTGAAGTACCGCTTGGCTCTGTTCATGATACCCAACTTCTTACTAGCCAATTTGGCTTTGTCCTCCAAATGACTCCTAAACTGGACTAAGCTCGAAATTTCGACGCCGAGGATTCCAATACTCTCGGAGATCTGGAGAGATACTCCTTGGAACTGTGGCGCCATGACGAATGGATCCTTCTTCGCAGTGAACGCGCAAACTTGTGTCTTCGTAGGGTTGAATTGAACCAGGTTCTTTTCTCCCCATTCGAAAGCCCGCCCCAGAGAGCTCTCGACTTCAGACACAAGTTGTGACCGTCTTTCCCCAACGGTACTCCGAGGGACATTCTGTTGGCCGATGTATCGCGCGTCACTCGTACTATCATCTGCATAGCAATGCATGCTTTCGATAGACATCATGACATTGATATGCAGGATGAAGAGTGTCGGCAATAGCACCGAACCTTGAGGAACGCCAGCATTAATGGTCATGGTCTCGGAGCAACAGCCGTCAACGACAACCTTGATGCTTCGACCATCCAAAAAGCTGGCGATCCACTTGCAGAGTCCCTCGGGGATCCCATATGCTGGAAGCTTCGCCAGAAGGGCGCCGTGCCACACTCGGTCGAACGCCTTCGCAATGTCTAGGCCGACGGCAATAGCTTCACCCCCACTCTCCAAGGCCTCCGCCCAGCGATGCGTGAGGTACACAAGAAGATCGCCAGCTGACCGACCGTGTCGAAAGCCATATTGACGATCGTTAATCAGCTGGCGATCCTCAAGGTACCTCAGGATCTGAGTATTAATTACTCGCTCCATGACCTTGGAGAGAAGGGATGTGACCGCTATCGGCCTATAGTTGGAAGGGTCGAGAGAGGTTAGAAGCCTATTGCCGTTTTTCGGGCACATTTTCAGACTCCGTTTTGCCACTGAGAATTTCCGAACGGAAAAGTATATTTCATATAGTGTTCATTAGAAAGTTTGTTGTCTAAAGCGAGTTGTCAACGCGATACACTTAAAATTAATTGCAGTGAAATCATTTTAGCTGCAAAAATGTCTTTTAACTCAGCAAGACTTAAAGGAACAAAATAATTAAGATATATCCGAAAAAGCAATCAATATAGAATAAACAGGCTCAAGCAGGCGTAAATCACGATTGCACGGCATTCCTCCGCTTTCGGGGGAAACACATGGCCCTCGTTTATTCTCAAATATCGACACTTTAGCACCGAGACGTACGGTGGAAACTATTAGTGATTCACTTGACATGTACGCTTTTCGTGAAATGGTTTCATTAAATTATATATGTTCTTACCATAAGCCCATATACGTCCCACGTTCTGTTATACCCCAGTCAAATACCGCTAAATGCTGCCCTGGATATTAGAGTGCAAGTCAGCAATTATAAGCTAAATAAGTCTTAGCGCATTATAAACAGTCCGTATCCAGATTTTGTCGTGAACGGTTGTCAGATAAAAACCATTTTTTGTTATTCTACAAGTATATTAAAAGGATATAATAAAAGTTCTTTTTTTTTTTAAGGGAAATTAACCCTTTCCTATAACATTTTTGGTGGCAGCGGTGGGATCCGGAAATCCCCAGTGCCCGGCAACCGTTCCGCGGACTCGCTCCGGATCCTGTGAATTCAATAACAATTCGTGATATCCTAATAAACATTTTAAATGTGAAATTATATAGTGATATCCTAAACAAAATCCAAGTGAAAGATACTTGTGTGTTGGTGTTGTCGAGAACTTTATCCTGAAGATCCTGCTCGTCCTGTGAATTGTATCCTGAACTTTTCTTATTAACCTTGTTTCTGCAAATATTCCGTCGATGCTCGTCGTCCTGTAAAGAAGATAAAACCTTGAACTGCAAATACTTATCTTCCGTCTAAGTGAAGAGTGGTATAATCTGGAAAGAAGACCTGGAAACCATATTAGTCATCCTAGTCCGTGGAAGTCCATCGTAATATCCTGCAATCAAAATCAAGAACAAGTTTCATCGTTCATCGTAATGTTCCTGTGCGTGCTTATCGCCGTCACCCATGCGTTATCGTGAGCCTTTGTTTATTGTTTTGTCTAGAGTTAAATAGCGATAGGCTCTCAATATTTTTTATCCAGTGGTTCTCAATCTTTGCATAAAATATTATATTTAAGTAGCTTCATTCATTATGCCAAAGCCTGGCACATCGGACAGTAAATTAACCCTAAGTATTCCTGTACCGTCACCCGCGGACGTTCTGTTACCCGAATCAGAGAAGTTACCTGTTCCTCCTAATCAACAGCCCGCTCCCGGGAACAGCGGCGGTGCCACCACTAGGTCTACTACAAACACTCTCACCATGACCGAACTAGATATCAATATTTTATTTAAATTCGTTAAAACTTATGATGGTAATAGGGAAACACTAAATTCATTTCTAACCAATTGTAATAATGCCATGGAGTATGCCACCCCAATTCAAAAACCAATTTTATTTAAATACATTTTAAGTCAATTAACAGGAAGAGCCGAGGTGGCATGTTCCATAAAAGAGTTCTTTAGCTGGGAACAATTAAAAGAATTCTTAAAAGTACAATTTTGCCAAAGGAAACACTATGCCCACCTATTAACCGAACTACAAGAAAGTCGGCAGGGCCCCCAAGAGGGAGTGACGGCATATGCCCTGCGGGTGGAAACCCTCCTGTCGCAATTGTTGACCGAAATTACACTTTCCACATCCAAAGCTAAAGAAATCTCGGGTCGTACAGCGTCTATGGAAGACTTAGCCCTCCATCATTTCCTAATGGGACTATACCCCAGGATTTCAAACATAGTTAGGTGCAAATCACCCAAAAATCTCAACGAGGCTGTCAGCCTCGCTATATCTGAAGAACGAATCCAACAAACCCTATATAGGCGCCCGCAAGGCGACCAGAAATCCAGTAATAATACCAACAACAATAAATTCAAAACAACAAAACCTCAAACTTTCGTTTCTCCCAGTCCTTTTCAAAGCTCAAAAAATCCCGTTTCTGCTCAGGGCTCCTCTGGTCCTTATTGTCGATATTGTAGGACCCCTGGCCACGATATTACTCAGTGCAAGAAGCGAGAGTACAATAATAATCATTCTAAAAACAGGATAAATTATGTCGAACAACCAGAAGTTGACTCTTCAGCTGATGTTGATGATTCTTTACCTCATTTAAACCAATAAAGGTCTCGTCCTGGTGTCGCACGAGACAAAACACCAAAGACGACACCCTCAAATTCCCACTTCGAGCCAATGATCACCCTACTATTTCCAAGGCCAACCAACAGGGTAACCAGCCCCAAACTGATGGTCGTAATAATTCAAGCCTGACGGCTCACCCTACTATTTCCAAGGCCAACCAACAGGGTAACCAGCCCCAAACTGATGGTCGTAATAATTCAAGCCTGACGGCTCACCCTACTATTTCCAAGGCCAACCAACAGGGTAACCAGCCCCAAACTGATGGTCGTAATAATTCAAGCCTGACGGCTCACCCTACTATTTCCAAGGCCAACCAACAGGGTAACCAGCCCCAAACTGATGGTCGTAATAATTCAAGCCTGACGGCTCACCCTACTATTTCCAAGGCCAACCAACAGGGTAACCAGCCCCAAACTGATGGTCGTAATAATTCAAGCCTGACGGCTCACCCTACTATTTCCAAGGCCAACCAACAGGGTAACCAGCCCCAAACTGATGGTCGTAATAATTCAAGCCTGACGGCTCACCCTACTATTTCCAAGGCCAACCAACAGGGTAACCAGCCCCAAACTGATGGTCGTAATAATTCAAGCCCGACGGCTCACCCTATTTTTTCCAAGGCCAACCAACAGGGTAACCAGCCCCAAACCGACGGCCAAGGTAAATCCAATGTTTATGAAATAAACTTAGACACTACAAAAAGGTTATTGCCTCACGTCTTAATAAATTCACAAGTGTCAGATATCCCATTATCCTTACTAGTCGATTCAGGTTCTGCTATATGCTTGCTGAAAAAATCCAGTATCCTTAAAACTCAAAAGTTAATAAAAGAACCGATCAAACTCAAAGGAATAGATCCTGGTGATGAACCAACCCTTACTGAAGGTCACTTTTCACTTACCTTAAAGTTAAATGATAATAAATCTTCAAAATTCAAATTCCACGTCATAAAAGATATTAATCTGCCTTATGATGGTATCATAGGCTCAGACTTTTTGACAGCTTTCGGTTGTAAAATCGACTATACACGTGACATTTTAATAATAAGTAACATAGATATTAAATTACATTTTGTCGATCCCTTTTTCATCATCCCTGCTCGCACCGAGACTGTAATTGAGTGCTCAGTCTCCGACACGAATCTCACCGAAGGTGTCATTATAGACCAGCACCTTTCCGAAAACCTACTAATCGCAAATTGTATAGTTAAAATAAAAGAAAATAACCGTGTCAATCTGACGATTGCTAACATTTCAGAATCCCCAGTTACAGTTAAATCTAATCTCAACCTCAACATCCTGCCCTTACATATAGCTGCGTTTCAAGTAAATAATAACTCCCAAGAAATAACCACACGAACTCAAGCAGTTATTAGTTCCCTCAAAACAGATCATTTAAATAGAGAAGAATCCAATTCCCTAATAGATCTGTGTTCACAATATTCGGACATTTTCCATCTGCCGGATGATCCATTTACTCATACAACAGCCTTAAATCATAACATTAAAACTAGTACCGATGTTCCGGTCCATACTAAATCTTATCGTTTCCCAGAATGCCATAAGAAAGAAGTCGAGACACAAATCCAAAAGATGCTTGACCAAAATATTATTGAAGCATCCTGTTCACCCTGGAGTTCACCCATATGGGTAGTACCCAAAAAAGCGGACTCACAGGGACGTCCCCAATGGCGAGTTGTAATTGACTACCGTAAATTAAATAACGTCACGATTGGTGAAACTTATCCAATTCCTCAAATTAATGAAATTCTCGACCAACTAGGGAAAAGTAAATACTTTTCAACACTCGATCTGTGTTCAGGTTTCCATCAAATCCTCATGTCTCCTGCAGACGCTCCCAAAACAGCTTTCTCTGTACCCCAAGGCCACTTTCAATTTAATAGAATGCCTTTTGGGCTGAAAAACGCCCCGTCTACGTTTCAAAAGCTCATGAATAATTGTCTCTCCGGCCTTCAAGGTAATCGATGTTTTGTTTACCTTGATGACATTGTCTGCTACTCTTATGACCTAAGATCACACATCGATAACCTTCGAAACATTTTTGAGAGACTTAGATCCTATAATTTGAAACTCCAACCCGACAAATGTCAATTTCTAAGTAAGGAAGTCACATACCTAGGCCATGTAATCGGTGAAGATGGTGTCAAGCCCAATCCTGAAAAGGTAAAATCTGTAACAGAATTTCCTATACCCAAAACTCAAAAGGACATCAAGTCATTTCTAGGTTTAGTTTCATATTATCGCCGCTTCATTCCCGATTTTTCCAAACATGCTAAACCTTTAACAGCTCTACTGAAAAAGGACACCTCTTTTAACTGGAATAACGAACAACAACTGGCCTTTGAAACCCTTAAAGAAAGATTAGTTACAGCTCCTGTGTTAGCTTATCCCGATTTCTCTATACCCTTTAATCTCACATGTGACTCATCTAATTTTGCAATTTCTGCTATCCTATCACAAGGGTCTATAGGTCAAGACAGACCTATAGCCTATGCTTCTAGAACCTTGAACAAAGCCGAATGTAACTACAGCGTAACGGAGAAGGAATGCTTAGCCATCGTCTTTGGAACAAAGACCTTTCGTCCTTATCTATATGGTCACCGGTTCAAAATATTAACAGACCATAAACCGCTTCAATGGCTTTTTAATTGTAAAGACCCCGGTTCTCGCTTAGTTCGTTGGCGCCTCAAACTGGAAGAGTTTGAATACGATATTCAATACAAGAAGGGTAAAATAAACTCTAACGCCGATGCGTTGTCCCGGTACCCGGTTAACCCTATACAACCAGAAGGTATTTCACAACCCAATTCTGATAATAATCAATTGGACTCTGTCCAGCCTACAGTGCAAGACTTTATTGATTTACCTTCCAATGATTTATTTAATCCAGAAGACATAGTATCTCATTTACCCAATGTGCCATCTAATATCCCAGATGATGATGAAACTATTGATCCACCAATGAATTTACCAGATCCAACTGTAGAATCTGATATCCAACTTGAAACTTCTCCTCAACCCTCGACAAGTGGTTGTCCAGATGTTCCCGTAGATGACTATCCAACGTTCCTAAAAGCAACGGCGAATAAAAATGTATCCTATAATACCAATATAGAAGAATGTAATGGTAGCCTTATGAAAAGTCCCTTAAAAATCCTTCTAGTCCCTACTTCCATAGATTTAGACGAATCCAATCCTTATATACCGGAAATTTTGAGTGACCCTGAAATTAACGCGCAAATACCTAATTCAGAAAAAGAATTATTTTCTTTTGAAAATTGTAAACTAAATTCCAAAACCCTTTATTTATTATACTTTAAGGTCCATTATTTTGATGAACCGTCTTATCCGGAAATCTTCATAACACTTAGGACAATAAGAGATCACCTCGTAAATTTCGAAGATGTCCAAGAAATAGGTATATCTGATCTAAAAAATCCTTTTGAAAAACACTCATTCACTAAAATCTATAACATTCTAACATACTTATTTCATAATACTGGTATCAAAATTAAAATATATCATAATAATATCATGTATCCAACCCTTTCCGAAATTAAGAAGATACTCTTCGATAACCATGACATTCCAATAGCTGGCCATTTAGGTTCTTCGAGAATGTATAACAGAATAAAAGAAATGTACTACTGGAAAGGAATGCGTAGTGACATCGAATCTTATATAAAACAATGTAAATCTTGTCAAGAAAATAAAGCACTAAGGAAACTAAACCGCGCTCCTATGCAGATTACCAGTACATCAGCTGCACCGTTTCAAAGGGTTTCCCTAGACATTGTCGGCCCTCTTCCCGAAGCAGGACCAGCCAAACTCAAGTACATCCTAACTGTACAAGATGATCTTACAAAATTCTCTTCCGCATATCCTATCCGCAGCATCACTGCGGAAGAAACATCAGAATGTCTACTACATTACATATCCATCTTTGGTATTCCTAAAACAATTCTTACTGACCAGGGTACAAATTTTACAGCGGAAGTATTTAAGAAAACTTGTGAATTTTTAAAAATCAAGAACCTCTGGTCATCACCATATCATCCCCAAACTCAGGGTTCCCTAGAACGAAGCCATTCAACCCTCAAGGAATATTTAAAATCCTATATCGACGAAGCACAGTCAAATTGGCCCCGTTATGTTTCTACAGCTATGCTAGCATACAACATAAATGTCCATTCTACAACCCATTACACACCCTATGAACTAACATTTGGTAACAAGCCATACATTCCTAACTCTATTTATGACGAAACTCCTGGAGCTACATACCCTGATTATGTCCGTATGCTTCAAAACCGGTTAAAATACTCAAGAGAAAAAGCTTTGGACTTTATTAGGAAATCCAAAGAAACTTCCAAAACATATTATGATACTCACACTCGTCCTGTCCAGTATAAAGTCGATGATTACGTCTATCTTAAAAATCACTTAAGGATGCGTAAAGCACTATCTCCCATCTGGAAAGGCCCATATAAAATTGTCAAATTAAATGGTAATAATACACTTACCTTACTCATTAATCGACGTCATGTCACTCATCATTTTGACCAGGTAAAATCAGCCAACGCTGTTGAGACAAATCTGTAAATAAAATACATTATTAGAATACGTAATCAGATTTAGTTGTATAAGTCAGGAATGAATGAATTAATTAATTATATACTTACCTTTAAAAAGGAACGATATTTAAACAAATTTTTGGAACCTTAGACGAAAACGATGCTTCGAAATATAACGAAGCTATAAACACTCTGCAAAATAACGAGAACCAGTTGGCTTCACTGATGAAGGAGAACATTTTGATTACTACCTCGGTAATAACTAGCCTTAACGAAACGCTAAAGAAGTTGAAAGAAAATGAAGCTAACTTAAATATAGCTGTCGACAAACTCTCTTTAAATATAAGAAATATTTCGGAAATTACAAACGGGTTAATTGTTATGAATAATGTAAACAGCCTAGAAACGTCAATTCTTACTTTATCTTTTCAGTTGAAAGATGTAACTAATGCTATATTGTTTAGCAGTTAAAACATTTTGCATCCCGCTATTTTAACCCCAACTCAGTTGCTTTGAGAGCTTGCCGATAATTATGACACTTGTCTAGCGACCTCGAACTACCCGTAACTTTAGATATAAGCTCAATACATGTTATTTTAAGCATAGCTAGGTTAAGTTGCTATTATATAAAGAATAGATTAATGTTTGTACTACAAGTGCCATTCACTAATATTAAGGAATATGTACTGTTTCATAATATTGCTCTCCCGTTACCCCATGATATAAAGGAAACTAACATGTTTAGCCTTATTTTTCCAACCAACAAATACACAGCAATGACCAAAGATTAATCTCAGTATTGTGTTTTTAATGATCTTAATCAATGCAAAGTAACCAAACCGGAATCTATATTTGTGATGTTGAAAATGTATATTCCACTGACGCAAAACTTACCTGTGAAAGTGAACTATTGGCAAAAGTTAACAATCAGAAACCATTATTGTGTGATACCAAAAGTATAGTTGGAGAATTGGTCATTTGAAAACCGGTAACTGGCATTAAGTGGATTTATACTCAATCAAAACCTAATAAAATTACAGTTGATTGTTTAAATTCTGTTTTATACGAAACCACGATAGTAGGTACAGGGATAATCTAAATTCCTGACGAATGTATTGGATACTGTAAAAGTACTACTTTAATACCAAAATATAATGCCATTAAAATCACTTCACCTATTAATAATATACCGGACTTCAACCTCATCAATGACACTTGCTGTAGAACGTAGAATTAAGTTATTTAATGAATGATGTGTCTCCTATCCATATATATAATATAGACTTAGACGATTTCAGTAGAAAAAATATAGATAAACTGTATTCCCTTCTTAATGATATCCAATCTGTGGAAAAATCTAACAGCCCACATATTGTTAGATACGGGACACACTATTCTGTTATAATAGTTGTAATCTTAATTTAATCCTTTTATATTTTGTATTCGTCATTATTAAATATTGTAAATCTGACAACCATGATCCCTTCCAATTCAAATCTAATTTCAGTAAAGAGCCAACCCCAATAGAACTTACTGAACCAGCGACCATTACTACTGACAAACACGATCCAGATGAAGAAATTCAATCCCTAACCACTCCGCTTAAAACGCGAGTTTAATACAGAAACTTTGCTTTTAACCCCAAACTTTCTTCTTAAAGGGGGAGGTGTTATACCCCAGTCAAATACCGCTAAATGCTGCCCTGGATATTAGAGTGCAAGTCAGCAATTATAAGCTAAATAAGTCTTAGCGCATTATAAACAGTCCGTATCCAGATTTTGTCGTGAACGGTTGTCAGATAAAAACCATTTTTTGTTATTCTACAAGTATATTAAAAGGATATAATAAAAGTTCTTTTTTTTTTTAAGGGAAATTAACCCTTTCCTATAACAGTTCGGGCGCGGATCTTCTTTAGAGGGCTTAGCCCATGGTCCACCACGCTGGCCAAGTGCAGGTTGGCAGACTAATTAGTAAGGGTTTTAGTATGGCTCGGGTTAGGTGGGGTGACGATATTCGCAAGATGGTTTGCAGCGCTTGGACAAAGAGGGCCGACGATAAGGCCCAGAGGCGTGCCATAGTAAAGGCCTATGACGGTCAGTGGACGATACAGATTGGTGATGATGATGATGATGATGAATGGCTTAGAGGCAAAAGGCCAATGTGCCAATGCATCGAAACATTTGCGGGCTCGAACAGGTGTCCGTCTGTGAGGTCACTAATTTCTATGGTTACAAAGTCTGCGTGTTAACCAGTAAATACAATTACAACCAACAGTTTTCTACACCATTCGTATCACAAAACTCAATATTCAACTACAAAAAGGCGATTGTACAAAATATAATTTTGACAAAGCGAAATAACTGTGAAATGCGCAACGTGGAAGTCGGCCCCTCATTAAAACGAAATTTTACAAGCAATATCTTAAAAAGTACGCTCAGTTTCCGGAAACCTTTAGAAAATTGTGACACTCTTACACAAAGCGTTTCCTCACAATGCGACTGGGCGTCAAAGACGATTTTTAGGATATTAAAAAGGGAATCACGTCGGTCAATAACTGTAGTTTGAAAATTTGTTAGTAATTCTAATATGTTCATGACAACACGGACTGTTGTCTCATCAGCACTGGCTTTACCTATGGGGTAATAGATAAAAGAAGTTTGATTAATATTTTCTTTATTGCACAGTCAAACACACAGTTCTGACCCCACATTAAGATACGAGTCTTGTGTCGTGGGTATTAGAAACAACGATAGACTTTTCGGTCTCACAAACAGCCAGACCCGAAACAAATATTTGTGAGTCACACAAACATTTGTGGTGCGGGGATCGAACCCACGCCCGCTCGTTTCGCAAGCTGGTGTCCAGCTAACTGCGCCACGAGGCTATCATTACATACATATTTATCAGCTCCGCGTTATAGGAGTCACGTACTTGCCGTTATTTTAGCGCTGCTACTGAGAATTTTTTATTGGAAAACTCAACAATACTTTCCCCGACCCGGGTATCGAACCCTTGACCTCTAAATTGCATGGTACATATTTAAGCCGCGGAACCAAGAAACAGTAGCAATGTCGGCAATTCCACGGAAGCCGAAAAAAGCCGAAATAAAAATAAAAATTAACACGTTAATTGAGTAATGTCTAATTTACAATAGTTTATTGTGGGATTTTGTATTTTTATCAAATGCTTTTGTTAAATAAAGATTTAAAGCTCAAAGATTATAATTAATTAATCTTCTTCTTCATCAACCCATATACGCCCACTGCTGAGCGCGGGTCTCCTCTACGATTGAGAGGGTTTAGGCCAAAGTCCACCACGCTGGCCTAGTGCGGGTTGGCGGACTACACACCGAGGACTACTACGAACTTTTAGGTGTGCAGGTTTCATCACGATGTTTTCCTTCACCGGTAAAGCAAGTGATAATTCAATATGAATACACACATGACTTCGAAAAATCAGAGGTGTGTGCCTGGGGTTCGAACCTGCGTCCGCCGAGATTCTCGACCGCGCGCCTAAACCTCGAGGCCATCACTGCTTCAAATAATTAATTAATAATTTGTAAATATTAGTAATACCCAAAAGTCCCACACACATGATGATATTTTGTATTGGGAATACTGCGAAGGCCTCAAGTTTTAACCGCGCGGTTGAGAGTAAGCAATCGCGGGTTCAAAACCCAGGCAAACACCTCTGAGTTTTCGAAGTCATGTGTTTATGTAATGAACGGTCACATGAACGGTACACACCTAAAATTTGTTAGGTGTACTGCGCCAACTGCACTAGGCCAGCGTGGTGGGCTATGGGCTAAACCCTCTCGATGGTAGAGGAGGCCCGTGCCCAGCAGTGGGACGTAGGTATATAGGCTGCCGGTGATTGCAACTGGAAGATATAAAGAGGTAAGCATATGTATAGAATACTCGCTGTTGCTGTTTTTTTTCTGGCCTCATAGAAAGATTGTCACAAGGCCTGTTACACGTTACCGGACATATTTCTTCACAATTTTTAGAATTTCAAATTTACTTAGATTATGACCACCCACTCTGTTTCTGATCTCTCCAGTCCATCTATCGGTCGCCTGGAAGAAATCGCCGATAAGGACGCCATTTTTAACACTACGTTATAGAATTGTTACTAATAGCAATGTTGTTTCTTTTTACATAATGTACAATAAAATATAATAAAGAATTTTTTTTTAATGTATCTTTGACTCAGTTAATACAGGAAGATATATGCAATATTCGAGAATATTTCAATACTGAGATATGAATAACAGTAAGTTTCGAAATAATAACGCATCTCTTACCTAGATGGCGCCATTATCGTGTCGTTTTAACTGACACTACTAGATGGCGCTACTGTGAATTTATATAATTTTACTTGCCACAGTAAATACCTCATATTGAAGGAACTGAATAATCTCAGTTTGTACTAATATAAAAAGTGAAATAAAAAACCAAATAAAAGCAAACAGAAAAATAGCAACAATAACCAAAACGCATAAAAAACATTATGCTCAACATAACTTTTAAGTGTGCAGGTTTCATGACGATGCTTTCCTTCACCACTAAAGCAAATGATAATTCATTTAAATACACACATAACTTCGAATAATCAGAGGTGTGAGACTGAGGTTTGAACCCGCGACCGCGTAAATTCTCGTCCGCGCTCCTAAACCACGAAGCCATCAGTATTTTACAACTACGCTACTGTACAAAACATTACATTTTAGTGTTCAGAAAAAGCCTAGTTTGTAGGTCATAGAAGTTTTTTAAACAAATTTCAAATTTATCCCTGTATCCAATTTTAAAGTCTACGACGAAGGTGAATATTAAAAAGGTTTTATCTCTAATTGGAAAAACTTTATGAAAGGTTCCCTCTCACTTAATGGACACGACGAGTCGCCCTTTTCTGGAAAAATTAAATAAGACACCTAATATTTACACTTATCCACGACGCTGTTTTGAAACACTGCTTCTTTCAACGCCGGGCTTAAGAGATGGCGGGTACGCGGTAGGACTGGAAGCGATTTTATTTTATCATCATTACAATGTATAATATATATAATGTATTAAATGTATGAGGTTTGTATTGAAAAAGTAATTTTTTTATAGTTATTATTTTGAACGCCAACGCACAGACCGATCAAGGTATGAATACTCCATTATTATATTAGGTTGGCAACTAAGTAATTGCGGATTTCACCCATAAATGGCTTCAGTGGAATTTAACTATCAATCAGTAAAAAAAGATTTTTTGATCGGTTGCGTAGTTTTCGTTTGGTGATCGTTGAAAAATGGAAAATCGAAAGGAACATTATCGTCATATTTTGCTTTTTAATTTTGCAAAAGGAAAACGCATCGTAACCTTACAAAAAGTTATGTGCTGTTTCCTACGCCTAAACTTCGAGGCTATCACTGCTTAACCTAGCTTATTACGTAGGGCTAACTTGGCAAAATGTGGGTGTTGAAATGTCATGAGTGTAAGTAAGCTTGTATCCCCGCTTGCAGTAGCACCGCGCCTTAACCTCTAATGGTCCCCACTTCGAAGCACGTAGCGACTACATCGGCCCCTGTCTTATTTAATTAAAGGAAAATATAAATTAAAATACATTTTAATAGAGTACCGCGTAACGGGGCACTTGGGTTCTTTTCTGTATAGAAATTAAATTAACGTAGATATTCTATATCCAAAATAACATTAAAAGCCAAAGAGGGTTTATTAAAAGTTTTAGATTTTAAATATTTGCAACGATATTGGGGTCAGTAACAGAGTACGGTTATAATTCTAAAATTTACTGCAGAATTACTCACTTAGTTATCATCGCTCTGTGGGAACATTAGTCGCTGACAAACTTTAAACTTTCAATTATATCTTCCTAGAGCTGTCTAGGAAGAGATTATACAAACACGATGAGATGTACCTTCAAAAATTAGTACCTATTATCAAATGAAGTTTCGACTTCCAAATCAATAAAGGTAAATGTACAAATTATGTAATGTATTGGGATGATGATGATAGGCTACGACCAAAGACAGAACTATAGGAAGAAGAAGGAAACATGTTGGGGAAAGTTCTGTGGCAAAAGAATTATTTAGGGGACCTTTTAGAACCGGGATGGTAGAGTCGAAGATGGTGGCACAGTTGAAGACACCAGCTTGGGAAACGTGAGGACGCGAGTTTGGTATCTCAACCTCATTATTGTCAACCGTTTACATATATTGCATAATATATATATAACCCAAATAGTAATACTTCTTCTTCTTCATCAACCCATATACGCCCACTGCTGGGCACGGGTCTCCTCTACCATTGAGAGGGTTTAGGCCGTAGTCCACCACGCTGGCCTAGTGCGGGTTGGCGGACTACACACCTGAGAAATTCCTAAGAACTTTTAGGTGTGCAGGTTTCATCACGATGTTTTCCTTCACCGTTAAAGCAAGTGATAATTCAATTTGAATACACACATAACTTCTAAAAGTCATAGGTGTGTGCCTGGGGTTCGAACCCGCGACCACCGAGATTCTCGACCGCGCGCCTAAACCTCGAGGCCATCACTGCTTAATATATAATGCATAATAGTAATACGGCAATCGGCAAATCTTGTAATTATGACAGTAACAATATCAAACTACTGATAGAGGGGTATTTTATTAAATAACAAATCTACACCCTTTTCAATTTTTTTTATATTTCCGCTTACTAGTTAACGACAACATTCCGCAGGCTAAAGGATGGTCGGAACAGGGAAAATCTAAGGAAACATTCAATTCTCTATGCAAGAAATCCTGAATTTGCAAATATACGCGACCTTCACTTGAAATACTTTAATCAATAAAGCGAAGAGAATGGGATAAAGATCGGAACTTGTGACCAAATCCTTTTGTGTGTGTTGTAATGCCTCCGTAGAGATTGTAACAAGGGTTCGCGAAACGATTTTCTGTAACGGGACCCTTCAAACGATCTTTGGAGCATTACACTTAAACTGACACACACTGATGTGAAGAAAAGTCAACATGTCAAATGAAAATATTGAACGAATTATAATATATCGAAGAAGAATTCATTTATTTAATAACTGTCCTGGGAGACGTCGTCCTGCCCGGTAAAGCTTTAAGTGATATGCCGACAGCAGCGCCACCTACCGGGTCCGATAGTGTTTTGAAATCATCTAGGGACTCATTGGGGTATACATGGAATCTATGTGCCTACATTCAATCCCTCTTCATTTATATTGGAATGACAGTGGCGCCACCTGTCGAAAATTTGTCGTACCAACTCAGTGACATTTGACTCGTGCACAACAATATTGCTTAAGATCCTCACATGTTCAAATTCATAATATACGATCGTATAAAGAACATACGGACATATATATGCCCTTCATTCCTTCTATACTAGAATAAAGGTGGACTGAATTCCTGAGGCATTCTCTGACATTCGAACTTTTGGTGGTGCAGAGATGTGTAAGTGGACAGCGTCACGTTGTGTACCGATGCTGGTGCAGCTATGGAACACGTGTGAGGTATGATGAGGTAGCAGCGAGGTAAATAAAACGACTGGTCTTGGTGCGTGCTAATGGGTAACTCTGCGTGACTCCTCTTTGTGCAATAATCTTTATTCATATTTATATTAAAATCTGACCAAGATTAGGTTCGATGACAATGCTGACAGTTATACTGACTCCACATTAGTTCCCCCTTTTTTGAAAAATAAATAAATACATAATTAAATATTGTATACATAATAATATTCAAAAATATTTGCTAGTTTTGTTTGCATCTATTGCGAAACGTACAACCGGGCGTATGACGCGGCCCGATCATGTTGTCGTCAGCGCAGACTTGCTGTATTCCGCAGGCTCAGCACTCTTGCGGTTGTTGACGTTCTTGCTGCACGTGCTCCTTAACTGTGCCAAAGGTTCATTTGCCTTTTCTTCATTTTAAACGTAGGCGGGTTTTAATCTAAAGCCATTAAAAAGAAAAATTTACGATATATAAATTATACTATAATGAGCAGATATATTAAAATACATATATTGAACATGAATATAAATATAATGATTATACATACCTATATGTAGATTTTTTGTGTTGATATAATAATCTTCCATATGTGAGAGAAATGAATTTTGTAGTATATTATATAACAGAATTGACTAGCTAAGCAGGTGACAAAAACTCTGTATTTCAAACAATTCTGTGTTGCTCCTCAGAATTTCATAATAGAAGAACCTATTCCAACTTTGCCCGATCCGGTTATCGAACTCGGAACCTCGTATGGTTCGCATTGGCATGGTCGCATGGCGTATACTTGTGCTGCGAGAACACGGGGTAGTATAGAGAATATTACAGTGTATAATACTATTGAACAATTTGTTTTTTCTTATGAATGGTATACAGCTTGCATTTACTACAAAGACGAACCAAACTATAAAAAAAAATTATAACTTTAATTTATTTTTGGCCAACTTCAAAAAAGGAGGAAGTTAACAACTCGTCTGTATTTTCTTTTTTTTTTTGATGGATTATCGGGGTAGTTGGCCAACAAATCTTCTGACTGGTTGGTTGATCTGTTTCGTCCTATGTCCAGGGAACGCATTGAAGGGACATGCTGAAGTCCACTTTCCACCTGTAATGTTAAGTGAGGCAACACTAAGTCGGCCATTTTCAGCGAGTGTTAAAGCTTTTTTATAGTGGGCAAGCTGCGGATTTTTCCCTATTTGCTTTAGGATTGATACGCGTAAATTAATATGTTCCAAATGTATAACAATAAGACGACCTCTTGGTCTCCTGGTACAAACATGTGCCGTGCGATCTAGAGGTCCTGGGTTCGATTCCCGGGCCGAGAAAAGGGTTAATGGGTTTTTCCATTAGGAAATTTTTCAGTAGCAGCACGGAGTCTGGAAGTCTGGATATGTAAAATACGGCGTTATTGCTATCCTCAAAAGCTATCATTTTTTACTTCTGCGGTGTTAGAACTTAAGCGAAGAAATATGTTTTATTGGCGTCACAAAGGGCTGCTTAACACGCCTGCTAAATGTCACAATATGCCAAATATCAGACATATTTTTCTTTATGATTGCCATCCAACCCTTCTCACATCTGTCGGCCTTTGTTTACCCACCGTAATTAACACTGTAGACCGCATTGTTCATACCAAACGACCATGATAAATTGTACGTTTTTTGCACCGAACAGGAACGGATTGAGGGTTGAAATGTTGATATAACAATAAAATAAAAAATCTAATAATAGGCAACGACAATGTTCTCGAAATATAGAAAAAAGATAGAAGAGAGAAAAAATATATATCATTATCATCATAGTCCCATACATCCACTGCTGGGCACCGGTCTTCTCTACATCAGAGACGGTTTATACCTACCTAGTGTAGGTTGGCGGACTACACATCTAAGCAATTCGTAAGAACCTTTGTGGGCAGGTTTTATCACGATGTTTCCTTCACTGTTAAAGCAAGTGATTATCAATTGTGAATACACACATTACTTCGAAAAGTCAGAGATGTGGGCCTGGGGTTGGAAACCCCGACCGCCGAGATTGAATGAATAAATGTTGTACTTCAGTTATGGGAGGTCATGACCCCAATAGACTTGCCAAATTCGGCCCTGAGGTCAATAAAAACGAATGTAACGCAAAGACAGTGTTTCCACGCCCGCTATTGTGTGGGCCTTTTCACCATCGCCCTTTAATTGAGTTTTTGTTTTTCCTTGTTTGCGTTCTCCAAGGTAGGCGTATTGTGAAAGTTGCTTCTAATTAATGCCCACTAGCGGCTTAAGGCTAAGTTCTTAATGCTTTTGACAGCCCCGAGGCGCAGTTAACTAGACACCAGTTTGCGAAACGAGAGGCCGCGGGTTCGATCCCCAAACCGAGATAAATGTTTGTGTGATCTACAAATATTTGTATCGGGTCCGGGTGTTTGTGAGACCGAAAAATCTCTCGAAGTCTCTAATACGCACTACATAGGACTTTTAATCTAGTTTGGGGTCCGAGCTATGTATGTGACTGTTGAGTGTATTTGGGTGCTTTTCGTTGAAAGGAGGTTCGATTTGTGATAAGATTGCAGTTAAGCTAAATTGTATTATCCAAAAAAGGAAGAGAGCAAAACCCGCATGAAACAAAACGAGTCATAATCCAAGCAAGATTAAGTTTTTCGTCACCCGTTGTATGTGGACTATTCAAATTATCCAATGAAATTACGCGCAAGTTGAGGTCACACAATTGTGGAGTCCTGTGTAATATTTGACCACGCTACTGACTTGGATGGACGTAATGAGCGCCCTTGCTCTGCGGTTAGTTAACCCGTTGGACGAGAATCTCGATAAGTTCGCATTACATCGCTGGTTCTCTTTAAGATTTTACAGTTAGCATTTTGCCAAAGGATACAGAAAGACTGCCTTGTAAGTCTCAAGTTTATTACATGTACGGGATACAGCTGAAATTTTCTGCGTTCCAACCATAGTCTGGTGATTCTATCGAAATTTTGTTAATGATAACGTAAGTACTGGTCCAATGGAAAAAAATACGATATCATTAGCGAAACTGTGAAATACACTTCATCTCACCTTTTCGTTGCTACATTCGGGAAGGTATTTCCTTAAGATAATAGGCATAATAATAGTGCAATACTAAGCAATGTACATCGAATAAAGCGATTAAGTCACAAGGAAACTATTCAGAATAATTATTTTGGTGAAGGAGTTCATAATTTGCGAAAGGGACGGTGGTGCACATCCTAGTTACGAGTGTTGTGCAAATGTGAACATTACGGTTTAATTGTATGGAAAAATACGTGATAATTTTTTCAGTTTATTAAAGTTTAAACGTTAAGTAGAGAACATTTTAGGAAATGGTTTTCACATTCTAATGCTGATTTTGCAAATGAATAGAAATTTGTAATAAGAACATTTTTATTTGAGAAGTATAGATTTGGATGGCAATCGTGCTCATCATAATTTTCATTTAAGTAATATTAAGTGTGATAAACATTAAACGTTTGTAATGGGGCTAAAAAGCAGTGATGGTCTCGAGGTTTGGGCGCGCGGTCGAGAATCTCGACGGTCGCGAGTTCGAACCCCAGGCACACACCTCTGACTTTTCGAAGTTATGTGTGTATTCACATTGAATTATCACTTGCTTTAACGGTGACGGAAAACAACGTGATAAAACCTGCACACCTAGGAGTTCTTAGGAATTTCTTAGGTGTGTAGTCCGCCAACCCGCACTAGGCCAGCGTGGTGGACTATGGCCTAAACCCTCTCAATGGTAGAGGAGACCCGTGCTCAGCAGTGGGCGTATATGGGTTGATGAAGAAGAAGAAGAAGAATGGGGCTAAAATTAAAAATTAGTTTAAAAATCCAAGTGTCCAAGTCAATTTTGACTTCACTAAAAAAAACAATTAATGACAAATATTTATAATATTAACAAAATTAACTGTTATTTAGTACTCAATAATATTGAGCATTATTTGAAAATTTGTGGCACACTGCATCCAATTATAATAAAATATATATTCGAATATTTTCTTTTACAAAATTTATGTTGAATTATTGAAACCAGTCCTTTAAACTCGAAAAAAGAAACGAATTTGAAAAGTCTCACCCATCCCCTGGTAATAAGAGTCTGACATACAGCGATGGCGATTTTTTTCTCTTTTTAAATGATGATGTAAAGTTATGAATTTATGCGAGTCCCCAGACGTTGTAGCAATTTTCCTGTTCAAGCGTTCATGGTTTTAGGGTCCCATAGGGCGGGAAAAAATATCGGTAAACTCCACAATTTTGTTGAAATAAAATAATGTTTATTTCACGTCACTGTGGTGATTCTATATATTGTGCATAGATGGGTTATAGGGTTGGAAATGTAAACAAAGTTACCTACAATTAAATGAATATAATAAATAATACATAAACACAAAATCCAACACTACCCAATAATGATATATGTAGTTCTGATCGCACGTGATCACAAGTCTTTATTGCATGTATCAGAAACCACGAAAGCTTTGCGGTCTTACAAATATTTTTCATTTTTAGACCGGAGGATCGAACCCACGGTTATTCGATCCGAAACATGGTGAGTCAATAAACAAAGATAATATTCTGATAAAAATTAGTCATCCTCAAACATCAGTAATATCTGAAGAACCTCGATTATACAAGACCAAAGTAACAAGTTTTCTGATCAATAATCTCATTCCAAATATGACAGAGCCGTGTCGTTAAGAATCCTTTCTGTATACAAGAGCGGTCCTTCCCTCGTAAATGTAAGGTTTGTGAATAATATTACAACGTCATATTTTTCTTACTACCCTCATACAAATAGCCTTATGCTTGTACGCGTCTGATTCGGGCTGTTTGTATCCCTCGTGGAATATTTTTAGCTATCTTGTTTAAGATAGTTTTCTGTGTACGCTAAGCGGCCACCAAGAGGCATAATAATTATAGAGTGAAACCATTTTGTATATTTTATTATGAGTGGCTGATTTTGCTGGTAATAAGATCTCTTCTATCTTCTTCATCAACTCATATACGCCCACTGCTGAGCACGGGTCTCCTCTACCATTGAGAGGGTTTAGGCCATAGTCCACCACGCTGGCCTAGTGCGGGTTGGCGGACTACACACCTAAGAAATTTCTAAGAACTCTTAGGTGTGCAGGTTTCATCACGATGTTTTCCTTCACCGTTAAAGCAAGTGATAATTCAATGTGAATACACACATAACTTCGAAAAGTCAGAGGTGTGTGCCTGGGGTTCGAACCCGCGACCGCCGAGATGCTCGACCGCGCGCCCAAACCTCGAGGCCATCACAAAAAATGCTACACTGTAAGGCTGCGTTTAAATCACCAAAGCCTAGATAAAGCTTAGATATTCATACAAAAAAAAATCGATGGACTTTTATAATTTTTTTAGGTCATCAATTCGCTGTGGAGAAGAAGCGGCAAGAAGCTCCATCAACAACGAAATACATTTTTTAAATAAAAAATTAGAAAATTAATTTCAGTTATTTTATATAGTAGTCCGTCAACCCGCACAAGGCCGGCGTGGTGGTCTATGTCCTCCCTAGGATAGAGAAGGCCCGTGTCCAGCAGTTAGACATATGTATATTAAAGATGATTATGATGAGTGGAGTTATGACAAACATGATTTCAATTCACAAGATTCCACGCTATTTGAAAGGCCGATTCTCCTATCTAAATATACGACTAGTTATAGATACAAGCGTGTTTTTTTCAGACATTCGTGTCTGGAAATGGTGGTGCGAGAGTGCTGTTCAGATTGTAGGGGTTGTCACTAATTGGGCCTATTCATTACTCAGTAACGATGCCTTTTATTGTGAGCGGCGGACGGGCTCAGCTATGCAGCGCTTTATTGTAAAACGCCGATGTGGCTCAAAATTCTGTGGTGTTGCAAATAGATCTTTTTTTTGAAAATAGAATTGCTTCTTCAATTAAATTGTGGTTATAGGTATTGTAAGTAAGTAGTCGTAACTTTTGAAAATCGGTATCTACTAAAAATTTCTATAAATTTCCTAGTGAATCCATTTATTCATTTTATGAAGCCCAAAACGTAAGATACTTTATTAGATCAGCCTATATTAGTAAAATAAAGAATAGAAAAAAGGTCCATTCTTCACATAGTGTTGATAGGTATAAGGTAGTCACTAGTCATTTTATTTTCTAGCTTATTAATTTCGAATCACCCCTTTTTAGCACGTTATATTTATTTCAGATTGTAAATAGTAACACTGTAATCGTTAAGAAATAACTAGAATATTCGAGAAGAAGATGGGATGATGATGAAAAGAATTGAAGAGTTCCTGAATGCCTGTTCATTTCAGTTATTATATAATAAATTCTACTTTCTTTGGCAACGAGTACTTTGATACAGTCTGGGCTATCAGGAAAACAAATAACAACACTACTTATAGATTATTTATTTTATTAACACTAACTATACATGGGACATATAACAAATAATTTGCAAAAATGACTACACAAACAATAGGAGCATGAAAATACCCGTTATTGCTATAAAAATTCCTTCTTTATCGTAGTCAGCTGACAGTGACATTAATTTGAAAAATTCCAAGTCTGCAACGTAGCGCTTAATGAAGCGATAGAAGCGCTGAGTTGCATCCGTATGACTGAAAGCGCTTGTGAAATCACACGTTTTAGAAAACGGCGAGTCTCATTCGGTATTGAAAAATTAAAAAGATTTTTGTCTGGTTTTATACATCGCTAATTAATTATTACGTTTATGAAAGAATATAGAAGAGGAAATTCAAAAGAACTGAAAGTAGTATTTTGTTGGAACTTTCAATTAGAGAAAAAGTACAAGTGAGTATTAATTGTGGACTCACGAAATAAGCATAAAAATAGTTCCATTTCTATTCTTCATTGTATAATTTTTAGGCGGAATAGTTATATATGTCAATCTTGTTTTCGATATCGTGATCCTCGGCTCATATAAGTCTCTCTGCTGGGCACGAATTTTCTTTACAACTGAATGAGTTTGGCTAAGGCCAAACTGAACTGCGTGGTGACTAAGGTTCACGAGTCACCACGCTGGCCTAGTGCGGGTTAGCCGACTACATACCTAAGACATTCTTAAGAACTTTTAGGTATGCCGGTTTCCTCACGACGACGTTTTCCTTCATCGTTAAAGCAAATAATATTACATTTTAAATACAGCCATTACTTGGGAATGTCAAGTTTATCCGCCTGAGGTTTGAATTCAAGATCGCTGAGATACTAGACCACGCGCCTAAATCTCGAGGCCATCCCTACTTTTTATAAGTATAATATTTTGTGACTTGCGCAAATACGCCTATTTGTAGTCAACTTGCATTTTTTATTATATGCTTCACGCGCAATTATTATTTTAAAAGAAAATATATTGCCCAACTTTAAGCCAAAGCTTGAAAGTCCCAGAGCCATAATCAGCATTACCCAACAAAAAGTAATAGTAGTGGACCGCCTGCTGTTAGATGTCATATTATTATCGTCACTGTAACGTTCAAAATAAAAAAAAAGTGTCTTGTAAACCCTTTCATCAATTGCTGACAAAGACTAACGTATGCAGTAAATTGACGACAAAATATTCCCATCAACTGTCAAGGAGTAGTCAATAAAGTAATTTTTATTTGTAGTCGCAATGCCCCTTAGACATGTTTGGACGTACTTTAAAAGCTGTGTGGTACATACAGACCCAAGCTATGGGAGATATGCTTTAATGTGAATCAAGAGAGCAACGACCTTGAGGTATATGCGTGCGATCAAGAGTCTCCGCGGTCTCAGGTTCAAACCTCAGACTCTTTTCAATTTTCGAAGTAACGTGTGTATTTACAATGAAATATGTACTTTAACGCTGTAGGAAAACATCGAGACCTTCAACCTCAAAAAATTCTTAGTTATTTCTTGAATGTGTAGCCCGCCAAAGCGCACTAGGCCAACGTGGTGGACTAAGGCCTAATCTATCTCAGATATAGGGTAGACTTGTGAAACACTTAAGGACGCTCTATTGTAAATAAGATGGGGATGCCGTGACGTAAAATTGTGTAACGCCTTCCAGTCCATGTTAATCCTCTATCTGTCATGTACACTGTTCAGAGAATTTAAACACTGGTGGCTGCTCTAATAATAAATCATTTCTTTGTTTGACGGTCTATTGATTTCATCGTTTCTATACTTTATGAGAAAAAATATGTTATAGATTTGGATTAATAAAACCTTGAAAAACTAGGATGCAATTATGACAAAATCATTAATATCAGGTCTATTATGATTATTTTTATAAGTTTTATCGTTGCTACACTTGTATTAAAGGTAAAATAAACGAATAATTTCTTATAAGAAAAAATACATAACCAATTTGTATCAACAAAACTCAAAAAACTAATACTAATGTATGAAAAAAACTTGGGTACAAAATCAATTTCTTCATGTTAAAATGATCTCTCATAGCTTGGGCCGGTCCTAGAAAATGTTTCCCGAATGGGCAGTTGGGCGGGATCTACGGCGATCACCGTTAAGACCCTTTAAAATGTCCCGTGGAGTGCACTTAGCTTAGACCCTTTGAGTAAAATCGCTTATAATCTTTGGGACTCTTAAAAATTTGGTTTGAAAGTGAAATAAACATTAAACTTTATAAAATACAGGCTAGTCACAAAATCAAGGCCAATGATAGCCATAAAAAGACAGCTCATTTGGATATAATTTAATGAAATCTAAGATTAAAAAAAAATTTATATATATATATATATATATATATCTTTACAGTATATCAGTAAAATGTTTGTTAGGATATAGAGCATATTCATAACATAAAAACTATGTATTATATCTCAAGTTTTTTTTTAGGTAAATCTTTGAATTTTGAAACTTTTGTAATTCATAATGAGACGTAGACAATAACAATAAATAAAGCAAAGCGTAAAAAGAAATAATTAAAATTATGAAGAGGGGACACCCGGATTTGAACCGGGGACCTATCGATCTGCAGTCGATTGCTCTACCACTGAGCTATATCCCCGGTGTTACTCTTACCAAATTTGTCGCACAGAATCCTTGTGCTTACATCGATATATTCCATATTCATATTTATGATTTTTTGAAATATATAGATCCAATAGTCACATTACATGGTTCTGACTTCTCACTAGGATGCAAGTCTTATGTAGTATCCCCGAAAAATTCTATTTTTGTATCAACGTTTTATCAGGTGATTTTGAGACTTGTTAGAGGAAGGAGCCAGCCTATAGCTATTAAAAATATCATAAGGCTAAAAAAATAAAATTTTAAATGTCACTGAAGGGAATCTTCCAATAGAGAATTCTTTTATAACAAACAACGCCCGATTATTAGACAGCCTCCTCAAGTGCAGAAATGCGGTTCACCAACTAGCTCTCGAAAGAAATGATAGGGGGCAATAAAGGTGTGATATTTATAACAACCTCGAGCTTAAAGATATAGGGTGTATTCAAACTGTGATCGAAAACCCAGGCAGGTAATCATCATCATCATCAACAGCCAATATTCATCCACTGCTGGACATAGGCCTCCTCCTCCATAACCTCCTGCCGTTAAAGAAAATCCCGACAATAATTACAAACTTTGACGTTTTCCAAACAAACCACCTACATTTAATACCGATGCTTGTTTGAAAATGTCAAAATTTTATTTTTGGTTGGGATGATTTTTAACGCCACTAGGTTTGGAATCACCTTGGCTATTACCTGCCCAAGTTTCTGATCACGGTCTGAATACACCCTGTATAATATTAGCACATTGTAGTAAGCAGTGTAATACCAGCTGACAGCGGTCGAGCGAAAGATTACCGGCCCGTCACAACCTTCCAAACGGTTAAAACAGTGGATTAAAAGGATTTCCACTTCGTTGCCTTATAATTCCGTCTTATGAAAAATTACAGTCCGCCAAACCGGAACCTCTGAATGTTTAATGTTCGAAAAACCGGCAAAATTAAAAGGGGAATCTGTGTGGAATATTTGATGGGATTTTTTATTTTCCTCGTTCAAAAGAGAATTGTTTTATTCCTGATTTATTTTTTAAGTAATCTTTATGTATATTTTTTATGTTTTCAATGAAAAACGGCTGGTATATATGTTTGTAAAAAAACGAGGTCGTATTAAAAAAATCTAGCAAAAAGAATCTCTCGGCGACATTTTTGATAGCTTTTGTTTTCGAAACGAAAATATTGGTTCAGTTTCAAGATCACTAAAAATGAGAGTACACAACATACTTTAGAACAGAGCAATCTCCCTGAATAAGCATTTAGTGTACATTTGTATATCACGTTTAAATACTCAAATGTCAGCTAAACAGAATTAAGTTTTAACATTAATTTAAGCCAACAGCAGTCATTTCGTCCAACCTAATACATGGGTAGTTTATTACCGGTTCCATCACAATTTTGCGGTATCTCAAATAAAATGCTGTTTAAGGAAAACGTGATAACATTAATATATTAATGAAAGATCAATAGTCAAATTTGATAATGTTGCGTGAATGAGCATGATGAAGTAGTGATGGCCTCGAGGATTAGGCACGCAGTCGAAAATCTCGGCGGCTGCGGGTTCAAACTCTAGTCCCACAACTCTGACTTTTTGAAGTTATGTGTGTATTCACAATGGTGACAGAGTGACAGAGTGAGGAATGAATACGTTAGGGGAAGTCTGAAAGTAGCTCCTGTGATAGAAAAGTTGAAAGGAAACCGTCTGTCGTGGTATGGGCACATTATGAGAAGGGATGAATTATATGTAGGAAAAAAGGTGATGAATATGAAAGTGGATGGATAGGCGGGCCGAGGAAGGCCAAAGAAGAGATGGATGGAGTGCGTGACTGAAGATATGAAAAAGAAAGGGGTGCATGAAGACATGACGGCTGATAGGGATGTGTGGAAGGAGAAAACATACTGCGCCGACCCCAAATAAAAAATTGGGAGCAGGGCAAGAGAATGATGATGTGTGTATTTACAATGGTGGTTACGAAAAATATCGCGAGGAAACCTGCACACCTAAAAGTTCTTAGGTCTTTTTAGACGTAGTCTGTCAACCCAGACTAGGCTAGCGTGGTAGACTAACACCTTAACCCTATCAGTTGTAGACGAGACCCGTGCCCAGCAATGGGACGAGCGCTGACAATAACGTTAATTAGATCCCACGCAACTTGTGAGCTAAAATCGTAATAAATGTCTTAAATAAAAATAATTTATAAATTTATGTAGCTCAAGATTCTGAAAAGTCAAGTTGGATATATAATACTTTTTGAACTTGAAGACGTGTCTATAAATTATTTTCTTGCAAAAAATAGTGTTTTATTACATTATTAAAATAAATTGGATGAAAGAGAGAGCCATGCAAAGAAGTATGTGTACAGTTGTGAACAAAATTTTCGACTATATATTTCGACCTATGCATAGAATAAGGTTACTTATGACTATAACACCAAAGAACTTTTTATGTCTGTAATAGAGTTAAAATTGTTTATATATTGCACTAGTTAAATAATAATGATCATACATTTTGTTGTTGTTTGAAGAACATACAAAATAACTGACAATTTTGTGCCCAATTAAGTTTAAATTGATGAGAAAGAGAAGTTGTGCAAAAGCACATATAACTTTATTCTGCGCATAGGTCGATTTCACCATCAGATTTTTTTAGTTTCGGTAGCGCTTTGGCGGTCTTTGGGAGACGCCAATGTCCAGCAGTAGATGTCTTTTGGCAGACGATTGCGATGATTTTCGTCCAATCATGTTCGGGCTGTATAAGTTCGGTACATAAATATATATGCACATGTATATTCTCGGCTTATTATTATGTGAATGATAGGACGATTTTAGTAATATCTTAATAAAAACTTAAATGTGTGCTGTCCATCACTTTTATTACATTTTTGCTGGATGCAGGCCACCTCGGCCACTGTGAAAGTCATTGGGTGAGGGCTATGCTCGCCTAGGCTGATGTTTTTAATTTTTCAAAATATATCAATAATTTTTAACACTTCACTATGCGAGTATCCACATCACCACAGTATTCGCATAACAGAGGCGTTTAAGTTGAAGGGGTAAGGGTCGGGCGCCCGTCTGCGCGTTTGAATCGAGCGTGTATACTGAAGAGACGGGACAACGAACTAATGACATATGACTACCATCTTCTGTCTAAAGAACAATTGTAGTAGAGCAAGATATGAGGATATACATGCATAAATTTTATCTATGTAGGTACATATTTAATCTATGTACTTGCTTTAACGGTGAAGGAAAACATCGTGAGGAAATCTGCGTACCTAAAAGTTCTTAGGAATTTTTGATGCATTAAGCCAGGGTGGTCGACTAAGGCTTAAACCCTCTCAATGGTAGAGGAGGCTCGTGCTCATCCATAGACCTATATGGGCTGATGATGATTAAATGTAGGTATATAAGCGGTGGGGTTTAGTCGAACGGTCAAGTATCTCGGCTGTCGCGGGTTCAAACTTCTGACTCTGACTTTTCGAAGTCAAGTGTGTATTCACAATGAATTATACACTTGATTTAACGGTGAAGGAAAATATCGTGACGAAAACTGCACAGCTAAAAATGTAAAATATTTCTTACAATGCCCATAAGTCCTACTGCCGGGCACAGGCCTCCTCTGCAGCTAAGAGGAATTAGCTCACAACCAAAATTAATTCTTTTTCTTCTTGAATAACACTTCGTAAGCTTCTGTTTTTCTTAACAAATATATCCATTAATTTAAATGACATGACAAATGGACCAATTCCAGTAATTTAAAGAAACTAGTTCACACACATTTACACTCCGCCCGCTTAATTTAATTCAGTGAAGTCTTCGGTCTCTATAAATGTCTATGGTTGAGCGGACCAGAGCTGAATATAAATCTGTGACATATTAATATAGTTGACCGGCCCCAAGAGAGTTGGAGGCCACAAGGGCCTCCCTACGCTTGGCCGCCGTGGAGGAGTGGCGTTCTCGGCTGGTCAGTCCGAGTGCTGGGGTGTGGACCGTCGCGGCAGTGCGCCCTGTCCTCAGCCAGTGGTTGGACAGGCGCCACGGCGTGATGACGTTCCGCCTGTCACAGGTTCTGTCGGGACATGGTTGTTTTGGCTGGTTCCTGTGGCGGGTGGCCAAAAAAGAAGAGACCGCCAAGTGTCACCACTGTGACAACTGTCCGGAGGATACAGCCCAGCACACTCTATCGGACTGTCCAGCCTGGGACGAAGAACGAAGCGCACTCCGCGCAGCCATTGGAGTGGACCTCTCACTGTCGGCCGTGATTCCCTCCATGGTCGAGAGTCAGAGGTCGTGGCAGGCGATGCTCTCCTTTTGTGAGACCGTAATGTCTCAAAAGGAGAGCGCGGGGCGGGTTCGTGAGCAGAACGATCCCGCCCGCCGCCGCCGCCAGCAAAGAAGGAGACGCCGGGTGACCGAGTTCGGCTGATCCGGCGTCCCCACCCTGTGGATTGGGGGTGTAAGAATTCCGCCACGGTATCCCCTACCTGTCGTAAGAGGCGACTAACAGGGGAAACTGGGGTTGCTGGGCGTACTGCGGGGGCGGTACCCTATGATAGCAACCCCGAGATTGGCGGCAGAGGGCGTGGCCTCTTAACTGTCGCGGACGTTCACAAAAGGTGAACGTCCAAATCGAGTAAGTGGAGGGCATACCAAGCCCTCCCAATTTGGAGGGGTCCATAACTGGACGGTGCGCTGGGCGGCAGCGGATCATTTAGGGCACCTCTGTCCTGAGATGCCGTAAAACCGCCCTAAATGCGCGTGATGGTCACCGAGAGGTTTTAGTCGGTATGCTGGCGTAGCCAGAGACCCCGACATACCCCTCAGGGCCTCCCCCGAGGTACCGAACAGGGGAGCTTAAGGTGCTTTCCTCTCGTAAAAAAAAAAAAAAAACATATTAATATAGTTGCTGGCTGACTTGCGATCCTAAATAAATAGGTTTTAATACGATCGTTCGGCCCTCAGTATTGTTACTAGGCTTCTACAAAAATAAGAAAAACGTTTCTAAAATAAAATATTATGCACTGAAAAGAAATAAATCGTATTCTTCTATAATTACATGATCAGCTTACTTTTTCTTTTTATCCTTATTTAGGTATGTAGATACTAGATACATATCTGTTTACCACGCAATAAGTTAGGTAGGCACCAATCCACCTCAAATCCAACCGAAAACATAAGATCATATTATTACGAAAATACAGTTACCATTATTATTTTTTAAGTCGGCGTCAGGGCCATCTTTAACATTCGAAAGTACTAATGTAAGAAACATAAAAAAATACAGATGAATTGATCCTTTTTCGTGAAGTGGTTTAAAAAAATTGGAATAGTGTCCGAAATTATCGTTCCTGATTATATTACTTAAAAAACAAAAAAAGATGTAAACATAATAGTTACAACACCGTCTATAAGCCCTCACAATGAAGAGATTAATAAGCAATTTTCTGGAATAATGTAGCGAATAAATTTAGTATAGCTCCGCTGAGGAAAAAAGACGGTTCACGGGAGTTACACGACAACAAAGGCAATTAATTGGAGATATGCGCGGGTTACGCGATCCTGGTATATGGGAACTAACGAGCACACTAACAAGGTTATGGAAGTGACGTCATCTGACGGAGTTAGTTGGAAGGGCGTCATTAAAAATACTGGGTTTGGTTTTGGCTGTATGTTATGTACACCTTGGGTTTATGTAAACATTGAACTATATGTAAATGAAAGCAAAGAAATCCGCGTGTAAAATTAAACATAAAAAAGCTAAAAGTAATAAATACATCCCAAAAATACATACTTCGGACTCTAACGCAACAACAAATTTAATCTAGTCTTTTAACTAACTGCAGCAAAAAAATTTATAATATGGTAGAAAAAGTTAGGGACTAAAATAACTTGCACACCCCGTCAATTTCTTGCCTCAGCGATCGTGACTTCGAAGCCCAGGAGAAATTCTTCCGCTTCTGTGTAGTTTAAAGCCTCATGCATACAGGTTGCTATTCGGAGTGAAGAAAATACGTGACAAAACGATCTCTATATGGAAGACGAAATTTCCAATGTTCCGTATTATAAACAAAATAACAGAGTTATAAAGTAGAAAACCGAATAAACCTTTTCCAGAATTAGACCCCGTGCAGTTTCTCGCCGTACGGTGAGATTGGCTGTCAATAAGTTACATAACAAATGTCGAATGCGAGATTTTACATAATAAAAGTGTTAAATAAGTCACAGATAAAAATGTTGCCGCTTGGAACAGAGTAACGAAATCGCGTTAGGGGAACTTGAATACTCTACGCAGATGTGACGTATTCAGACTTGAATGTATAGGAGCGTTGGTTCTCAAACTTATCATGGTACCCCTTTGTGAAAAAAAAACATTTAGTAGTCAATTATATATAACTTCAAGGTTGATGTGCTGATTTTGTTGCTAGTGTAGAATTTGATAAATAAAACACGCTGTATATACACAATATACACACGCTATATAATGCATTGCCCGACTTGGGAAGAAGGGCCTATGTCATTAAGAGATGTCTACCACGCTGACCTAGCGTTGGTAGGTTGACCTGCCTCAAATTGCAATAAACTATTAGAAAGTTTTACGGTTGTTTTTCTTTTAATGCATAAAAACGTCCTAATCACGTTTTCATTTATAATCTTTATAATTATGTTACTAAAAAAAAAAATGTGACCGCTTTTAACAATACTTGCCACGGATAAACTCAAAAACTGTTTAATCGATTTGAAGGATTTATGGCATAAACATAGATTTATTTTTAAAACGTGGCCTCGGGCAAAGAGGGGCCGATATACCAATTTGTCACTAATACTATTTATTATGCTTAATGTGCAGTTATTTATAAAGGCGGGGATTAATGGCTTCAGTATTCTCTTACAGACGACCTTAGAGTAATACAGAGACGAAAAAGTAGGCACACAAACAACTTTATTATGAAAACAATATTGAGTAGACCACTATCGAAACACATATACTTACATCTATTTTTTTATACAGACAAACAAATATATGTATAACATGTCCATACAATCAATGTATACAGTTTGTATGGAAAACGTCATAATTTTTATTTTTTATCGGGGTTCATTAACGCCAATACGTTTGTGATCATCGCAGGTATTAACTGCTTTAGTTTCCGATCGCGGTCTGAATACACCCTGCATATATATTCCTAGATACCTATACACAATAAAATAATTATACATGCAATGTCCGCAAACACACAAAAAATATCATACAATACACATACTTTTTATAACCATTGCATAAAAAAATAAAAGGGGCGGGACCCGTGATTGAGAACCGCAGCCGCCCAACGAGTACCGTACAATTTCACGTCAACGTCATTCTGAACGAACTAATGAGACGGAAGGGAGCGGGCCTTTCAAACGGAATGATCATTTGGAGGCAACCGCGGCTGGATGAACGCCATGTAACACGTTTGCTCCAGTCATCAGTTTTAAAGCTGGCTGACTGGGAAAGTGAGTCAATTTGAAAAAAAAGAATAAAAACCGCATTAGGCGTAACGAACGCGTTGTTCGAACGTGGTCTTTCGCGGCACAAATGCGTAATTAATGCTAATGCTGTATTAGTTTCGTAGGGTGAAATCTTGATGACCGTAGGAAGTTGAGAATCTTTGGATCTTTGAATTTGTGGATCACATAAACATTTGTCTGGGTAGGGGGATCGAATCCGCGGTCTCTTATATCGCAAGCTGATATTCAGCCAACTCTGCCACAGGGCTATCTCACTGCATCGGAATGTTATGTACTATTGATCCTCTTAAACATGAGTAACTATTCTATTTTATCGGCAAACATAACTCCAAGTTGTTTTAGGCATAAGTGTATTAATATTATATAATCGCTTTGTGAGTTGTGGGTATCTCCTGGGGTTGTTTTCGGTGGCAAACCGCAGCCCTTCGGTGGATGCCGATACGTAATTAATGTTTCATGTAATCTTGTTACACGTGACGGCACTGGTGAAATACTCGTAGATTTAGTGTTCTTTTTTTCTATTTTTTTGAATATTGTATACGATAATTATGGAAGCAGTGATGGCGTTGAGGGTTGGACCTGCGGTGGAGAATTTCAAGGGTTCAAACCACAGGCACACCTATGACTTTTCAAAATTAAGTGTGTATTTACAATCGGTTTAACCCCCGCACTGAAATAAAGGTTTGATTCAAAAACATTTGTTTCGGGTCTTGGTGCTTGTGAGCCCGAAAAAGTCTCTTGTAGTTTTTATTAGCCACGACACAAGACTTGTATCCTACTGACTGACTATTGGGTGTATTTATTTATTGAATTAACTAGCGTTTATAATTAAGTATTTTTTTAGGAAAGGAGACAAACCTAGTTTTTGGTTCACACCGCCCATGGGATCCACAATACCAGTGGAATCATCGGTGCGTTGCCAGCGTTTGAGTAAAATATAGACTCTTTTCTTGAAGGCCCTGAATCGTATTCATCTGGAAATATCACTGATTTGTGATTTAATCCGTAGAATATGTGAACGCATTTAGCAGATATGTTAAATTGTCTAAGTCCATAGTGAGCATACAATAAGTTAAATAATGCATGCAATAATGCATATTATTTAGGAGTTGATACCTTACAAAAAGGTGTTCACATAAGTCCCCTGGCACCAATGTTTGCCAAATACACAAACATATTAACCAACACTCGGAAGTATACATTGCGTATTAACTAGAAGGAAGCGAATAAATTATTAAGTACTACTTGACCTGTTTTCTTGATGCTTTGTGTTACGCGAACTCCCCGTAAGCCGGGGAAAGTTTGCACGTTGTTGCGGAGTGGAATGGCGCGGGGAACAGCCAGGTTCTGTATGTTTCTAAATGTGTTTCTTTGTTTAGTAGTGTTAAAACTGCCTCGTGGTCCTGCGGTACAAGCATGTGCCGTGCGATCTAGAAGTCCTGGGTTCGATCCCCGGGTCGGGCAGTGTTATTTGGTTTTTCCATTAGGAAATTCTTCTAGCAGCACGGAGTCTAGAAATGTGCCCGAAAAACGGCAATAGACTCGTCCCCTATTACGTGGGACTGATACTTACCTGGCGAAATGTGGGTGCGGAAATGCATCTCTGCCTACCCCTTCAAGGAATATAGGAGTGAGGTTATGTTTGTATGTGTTAAGTAGCCCTTAGACACAGGCTACACCATGGTTCCCGTCAATAACATCGTGATGAAACCTACACACCTTAAACTTCTTAGGAATTTCTGAAGTGTGTAGTCCGCCAACCCGCACTAGGCCAGCGTGGTAGACTAAGGCGTAAACCCTCTCAATGGTAGGGGAGGCCCGTACGCAGCAGAAGGTATATGGGCTGATAAAGATGATGAGTTTCATACCCACGACACAAGACTCGAATTTTAATGTGGGGTCAGGGTTTGTGTGACTGTTGGGTGTTATTAACATTCTTTTGTTAAAAGCCGTCTAGAATGATCATTCTAGACGGATTTTTGATGATCATTCTAGAAGACTTAGATCAAGTCTTCAATATCCCGGTTGTTCCTAAGTCCGATTCTGTGGCAGGATTATGCTCACCCCGCTAAGAACAAAGGGTTGGTTGGCGTTCAAAAAACTTTAATACTTAACTGGAATCGCGCAAAGTTTCCTTGTGCAGTGAATTAAGGGCACTTGAATAAGAAACGATAGCCCTGAGCGGACGAGACGTCGACAGATACTCGTCTATATTATTTCTGAGGATTTATTTGCTTCAGATACCTATTTATACTCAGTGGTAGCACTTTTACAGAAGCCTAAAAGTGTTGGATTATAATTGTTTATTGTGGGATCAGCATTTTCTCATTTATATGCCCAATTATTTTTGTTAAGTAAAGTTTTAAAGATTATTATTACAATTTTTGTAAGGTAAGCTGCGCTTTAGTGCTTCTATGGAAGTATCGCCACTATTATACTTACACCTTATAGTTGCTAGTATAGGACCATTTTTGACTAGTTTTGTACTAAAATTTATTCGACGTTTTTCTTGCATAGTCCCAGATCCTTGCTGCTATCAAGAATTTCGACACAGAAAACTCAAATCACACAGCACGCCCATCGATCTTCGGACTTTTGAATTCCCTACGTCTAAAGTACCTATCACGATAAAATTCATCTCCAGTTCCTAAAAAGGCCTGTTTCAAAAATCAGGTATAGATTCCTAATACAACACACGCTTAGTAAACAATGATACGTAATTAATTATACTAAAATGCAAGCAAACAGCGGAATTAAACAAGGCAATGTTTACACTGAATTAGCATTGTGTGGTTCCCAGACAGTACTCGTGTATGTAAATATTGGAAGCGTTAATGAGAGGAAGTTTTGCTTTAAAGCACGGCAGTAGGTACTGATTTACCACCTTCAAAGGTGTTGAATATCTCAGATTATACATACTCTTTTGATGTCATCTCTGATCTGGTTGGTTTAAGTGTTTGAATTATTTTAAATTTGGAATGTCAGTTTTATTTCTTTGGATTGAATTGTGTCATATTTGCTATGTAGCTTGTAGAAGTAACAGGTTTGTTGTCTGAAGTAAATTTTATATTGTATATTAATGCTATACTGGTTTCTTAATTAATCAAGAACAAATTCAAAATGTTTAACTTGAAATAAATACAATTGGTATCAACCCTTACAAGTCTTTTTGATTTGGAAATGACCGCACTAGCCACAGCTACCTTTTAACAGAAGGAACGGGTCTTTAAACTCCTTCTTAATCTATGTTAGATATTGCCTTAGCTTTGACGATATGTCCCAAATCCCCCGCTATAAGCTTAGTAAGCCCATCGGAAACATTTAATTCGTAACTGTCAAATACATAATGAAAAGGACAAATTGTTAGTATTTAAATAAAAATTAGCTATGTTTTGTCATATGGCTATGTCGTCGTCATTAGCCAATATAGATCCTATTTGGCTGGGCACGGCCCTTTAACTGAAGGGGCTTAAGAGCGTATAAACAAATCGCCGCTCGCCGAATTTCAACTCACACCAACGTAAATGCCGGCACACATCGACGTACGGGGGGCGGGCGCTCGCCGTGTATAACACAACAGTGGTCAGTGACCGAGATCCTCAGCGGTAAACTCGAATTTCATAAATGGATAATAAAATGAAAATATCACATATAAAATTGTGATTGTTCTAATCTTTTACATACATTATCTATACTAATATTATAATGAGGTAACGTTATTGAGTTTGTGAATTTGTGACGTTGTAGAAAGTAAACTCTGGATATACTGAACCGATTTTGAAAATTCTTTTACCAATCGAAAGCTACGTTCTTTGTGAGTCTCATAGGCTATATATTAGTCCGAAAAAAAGATATTAGTTATTCGCTGTGGCCGGATTTGCGAAGTGAGTCGGAGAAAAATCGGTCGAACGAATGGGTTTTCTGCAAACGTAGCCTTACCCATGGGAGATATATAGTTAAGTCCTAGAGAAAAGTTGTAGAGCTTGATAATGCCTACAAAAAAGTCAGCGGTAGCATATGTCTAACTTTTAGGATTTGTTCACTATAACCTCCTTTATGCTAACCAAATTTGTTATATCATAAAGCATTGTTTGTGAAGGTGTTTTTAAAAAGATTCTATTAATCCTTATCCAAATAAATGCGTTATTTAGTATAAGTATTTAATTTTAAAGAATTTTGCCCTTTACATAATTTAATTACAATAAGTACAATGATGAAGCTGAAGACAGAAGATGGCAGAGTAGCGTCGACAAAGGCAGAGGTACTGAGGGAGATCGAGAGATATTACGGACAACTATACACCTCGGTCACTAATCCCGCTATTAACACGGCCGAAGATCCCAGAACCGAACTAATCCGACATCACAGCGAAGACATCCCGGACATCAGCCTGAGCGAGATTCGTTGGGCCCTCGAGCAGCTTAAAAACAACAAGGCCCCAGGCGAGGACGGCATTACTGCGGAGCTTCTGAAAGCGGGCGGAATGCCGATACTGAAAGTCCTTCAGAGGCTCTTTAATGCCGTCCTCCTTCACGGTATGACACCCGAGGCGTGGAGCAGGAGCGCGGTGGTTTTGTTCTTTAAGAAAGGTGACAACACTTTCTTGAAGAACTACAGACCCATCTCGCTCCTGAACCATACCTACAAGCTGTTTTCGAGGGTTATAGCGAATCGTCTTGAACGCAGGCTTGATGACTTCCAGCCTCCCGAACAAGCCGGATTCCGAAAAGGCTATAGTACCATAGACCACATACACACGCTGCGGCAAGTTATACAGAAGACCGAGGAGTATAATTTGCCCCTTTGTTTAGCGTTTGTGGACTATGAGAAAGCCTTCGATTCGATCGAGATTTGGGCGGTGCTTGAGTCTCTTCAGAGGTGCCACATAGACTATCGGTACATCGAAGTGCTGAGACATTTATACGAAAACGCCACCATGTCGGTCCGAGTACAAGAGCAGAACACAAAGGCAATTCCGCTACATAGAGGCGTGAGACAGGGAGATGTAATATCTCCGAAACTGTTCACTGCCGCGCTGGAAGATGCCTTTAAGCTTCTCGAATGGAAAGGATTCGGCATCAACATCAACGGCGAGTATATCACTCACCTTCGATTTGCCGACGATATCGTCGTCTTGGCAGAATCCCTGGAAGATTTGGGCACGATGCTCAAAGACCTCGATAGGGTTTCCAAACAGGTGGGTCTTAAAATGAACATGGACAAGACTAAAATAATGTCGAATGTCCATGTTGTACCCACCCCTATTTCAGTTGGGAACTCTACTCTCGAAGTTGTCGATGAATATATCTATCTTGGGCAGGTAGTACAGGTAGGCAGATCCAACTTCGAGAGAGAGGTCAATCGACGAATCCAACTCGGTTGGGCAGCGTTCGGGAAACTTCGCAGGATCCTCACGTCCAATATACCTCAGTGCCTAAAGACGAAAGTCTTTAACCAGTGTGTGTTACCAGTGTTGACCTACGGCACTGAAACGTGGCCTCTAACTATGGGCCTCGTAAGAAAGCTCAAGGTCACTCAGCGAGCTATGGAGAGGGCTATGCTTGGTATTTCCCTGCGTGATCGAATCAGGAATGAGGAGATCCGCAGGAGAACGAAGGTTGCCGACATAGCCCAAAGGATTAGCAAGCTGAAGTGGCAATGGGCAGGGCATATAGCTCGCAGAACTGACGGCCGCTGGGGCAGAAAGGTTCTGGAGTGGAGGCCACGTTCAGGTAAGCGCAGTGTTGGACGTCCACCCACAAGGTGGACCGACGATTTGATAAAGGTCGCGGGAAGCCGCTGGATGCAGGCCGCTTCCAATAGAGCGCTTTGGAAGTCTCTGGGGGAGGCCTATGTCCAGCAGTGGACGTCCTTTGGCTGATGATGATGATGATGAAGTATCTAAGAAGATATCGCAGTTTCAAAATAATGATCAAGCGCGCAATTCTTTATGTACAAGGCGCCGGCCGGCACGTTACGGTTTCTCGTAATTTTGACCGATTCGTATGATTTTTGGTATGGGCATAAATAGGACTCTGAACTCAACCCTGTAGTCTACGCGGACGAAGTCGCAGGCAACAGCTAGTGTTATATAAAATTTAAATTATACAATGAAGTGAGAAATTACCCATAAAAGTACATTTAATTACGATATGGAAAGTACTGTTATTTATTTTGATTCTCTCATCAACCCTTATACGTCCCACGGCTGGGCACGGGCTTCCTCTACCATCGACAGGACTCAGGCCATAGTCCTTTGATTTTTTCATTTTATCTATTTCGTTCGTTGCGTCGGCGAATTGTCAAACAAGGCGCGACGTCAAAGGTGCCGCGGTTTCAAAGGTGCCGCCGCGCATCGCCGGCCGCGGTGGCGTTCGCTTGTTCAATTTTATTATTTCGTCGCATTGAGCTAATAGTCCAAGAGCTGGCACGTATTTTTGGGTAGGTATTGGAAGCAAGTTGAAAACTTGTCATATATATTAATATCCCAACTCGGAACTGCAGACCTGGCTGGTAAGTAGCGGGGCTAAATTAATCACTAAATTAAAAAAAAAAAATCTAAAAATAAATTTAATTCAATCTATGTTGCAATATATGTATGTATGTTGTAGTTAAATGTTAAAAGAATAAAAATAATACGTCGGGCTTATTTTTTTTTATTTTGGGGTTGATTTAGCCCCGCTACTCATAGCCAGGTCTGCAGCTCCACATACATGTGTATACATGAGGTTATGTATGTACATAACCTCACGTCTGTATCTATCCTCCATAGGGGTAGGCAGAACTGCATTTCTGCAACCACATTTCGCCAAGTATGTACCAGTCCCATGTAATAGGGGCCGAGCCTATTGCCGTTTTTCGGGCACATTTCCAGACTCCGTAATGCTACTGAAAATTTGCTAATTGCAATAATACTGCCCGGCGCATACTTATACCGCGAGACCACGAGGCAGTCTGCAGTTCCGTGTTGGGATATAATAGGAGAGCTATAACAAGTTTTCAGCTTGCCTCAAATACCAACTCAAAAATGTATGCTAGCTCACCTACTATAATATGACTACCTACAGAGATAATCAAATGACCAATGACGCAACATGGCGTCCGCGAAATATTTTGTTTTGTTCTTTGAATCTTTACATGTAAGTTTATTTATTTATTTTCGACATGGTCTCTTACTTCGAAATGGCCTAGTCGGCACTGACTCCGCCTCCCACGCGGACGCTCAGGGTTCGAATCCCGCTTTTGACTATTTTGTTTTTTATTACTTATTTATTTCTTTTTAAATTAACTATTTTAATAATTAAATAAATTCAATAGAGAAAAACATTGTTAAGTATTAAATTAATTTTAATTTACATTAACTATTATACTTACTAAATTATAAAGCAGCTAATAATTATGGTATTCATAAATAATAACCACATTTATATCTATCATTAATTATTTAACAAATTTTCAATTATATATTATATATGAGTAACATAAAATATTATTTGGGTATTCACCAAACCGGTTTCGCTCAAGGCTCACCCCCAATATTAGAAAGCAATTTTTTTTTATATTACACGTAGGTAGTGTATGTTCCCAAAAGTTGAATTTATTGTCGTTACCTTTCTTATTAGAGTATAACCTCTGGTCTGGGCCAACTTGGCAGTCTACTTGAAGGCTTCACAGAGTTTGTAGCTTTCTGTGACTTACTGTTTCGAAATTACCTATATCAAATTCAAATTAATTTGTTTAAAGAGTTTTTAATAAAAATGTCTGTGAATCAAGATGTTACTAGTGCACAAACAGCTGAAGAACAAGTTCCAGATGTTTCTATGTACCTATAGTGAAAGTCAAAAATGAAATTAACAGTGGCAATTGAGCATTTTAAAACTTTGCTCCAAAAAATAATTTAACAATGTCACAATGTTCGAGTTCTATTTCCTATGAAGCAATGTTAATGGATGAAGAAATCATTTAATTATTAAAATGGTTAATTTAAAAATAAAAAAAAAATAATAAAAAGAAGAAACATAATATGCGGAATTCGAACCTTGAGTGTCCGCATGGGAGGCGGACATACAGCTAACTAGGCCATTTCGCCGTTGGTGACATTGTCGAAATACGCAGTCTAGTACCAAAGTGAATTTACCACACCGTGCCCTCTCCTTGTAAAATCCGTGTTTACATTTTTATTTTACGTCAATTTCAAATTACAGCTAATTTTATCAAAATTTCCCACCAAGAATGTACTCAACCTTGAGCACGTTAGTGTCAGTTATAACTTTGAGTAATAACCTTAAAAACATCGATATAAGGACGGAGCCCAGAGCGACACGTCCTCTCTCTGAAAGGCCATGCGGCGGACTGATTTGCTCAGGTCTGCGCGCAGCGTTTTATAGCCCATTTTATAAAATTTATTAAAAAAGCAATAAGTTTGATTTCTTCAAAATAAAAATTGTACGTTTTCAAGTATATGTTCTTCTTTCATAAAAAAATATTGCTCTGTTAAATAAAGTACCATATAAGGTTTAAAAAAATATTTAAAAACAGTAATTTCTCAATTATTTCGAACGCTTTAGATATTTTATTACTCGAAAACTGGAGCTAAATCTTAAAATGTTCGTAACTAACTTTTTGCTCGGGGATATTGTCTATTTAATAACATTTTATTTTCATTACATATATTATGAATTTAACAAAATTTTGAGCCTCGAAAATGACTCTAAAAGTGAATTTTGACGATCTTAGCTCAGTTATCTTTTTATTTATCAAAATTTACGAAAAAATCTTAAAATGTTCTTAACTAACTTTTTAGATGACAAAATTGCCTACAATAATTGGTAATTTACATATTTCTACAATGGGTCTTTCATCAACTTTAAGGGGTTCGAAAAGTACTGTTTTTGCTCAAATGACGCTAAATTTGTATATACGCTCTTAAGCCGTCAGTCCACCACGCTAGCCTAGTGCGGAGAGTTTAGCCTAGCCTAGTCATTCAGTATACTGAGAGGTAATAGTTTATACCATTTATAGATTCAATAAATATTATTTCATTTCATTTCATATAGTTGACGAAGGGTTTAAAATGGTTGTAACATGTCTGTAGAACATATATAAGAAAAATACACCCAACAGTGACATACATAGTTCTAGCCCCACACTAAAATTAAGTCTTGCGTTGTGGGTATCAGAATCTACGAGGGACTTTTCGGTCTCACAAACACCCAGACCTGGTACAAATATTTGTGGATCACACAAACATTTGTCTCGGTGCGGGGATCGAGTCGGCAACCCTCCGTTTTACAAGCTGGTGTCTTAATAATTGCGCCACGAGCCTGTGATATCTGATGCTGAATGACGTAAGCTTTCGAATAAATAAAACATAATTTGCCTTAACATGTAAGGTTTATACACTCGAGTTCAGTCTAGACATGTAGACATATAAATTCATTAGGGCGACTTTCCGAAGGAATGCGACTAAGAAGCTAGGCAACGTAACGGTTTAATTTTAAAGGGCGGTGGTAGGGCGCGCTAGGTATTGTCCCTCGACGTTCGCAGGCTATGTGGCTTGATGAGACATCGTGGATAGGGATGGGGATTTAGTGGCAAGAGACAGAATTTATGTGTATAATTGCATATATCGACCTAAAATCATCTTTTCAATCAGTGTAACTTAGGTTACACTTCTTGTTTTTATAACGAAATACGTACTTTGGTGATGGAAAACATATTCAAATCACCAGCCTAAAAGTTCTCTAGTCAGTCCAACCTCGTCCTGTTGAAGAAGACTGTTTCTACCAATAGATGCTATAATAAGATACTGCAAAACTATTTCTATTACATTTATCGCGTCGCTCTTACCCATGGTCGCGCCCCACAGTGACTGTTTTAGCTAATGAGTACCTCGTACATTTACCTGACTGTCGGAGCGGAATGACATTCCTGCAGTAATGCCGTAAGAGCGATTTTTTCTTTTTTTTCCTTCATTTAATTCCACATTCATACCAGTTTCCTTTAAAGTGTAGGTACAGGTGTATTTCTACACTCAAGTATGGAAAGATTTGTTTTATGTTCCTTTTATGAACTCATTATCTTTATCAACCATTCTGAAAAAATTAAAATTATAAAGTAAGCAATTTTCTGTTTATCAAAACTATCTACCTCTTATTTCCTGTCATTGGCACATTCTGTTTCTCTATCTCCTATTATATCATATCTCTCTATATTATATTACATCTCTTCCTGCCTCGTGGTCTCGCGGTACAAGTATGTGCCGTGCGATCTAGAAGTCCTGGGTTCGATTCCCGGGTCGGGCAAAGTGTTATTGGGTTTTTCCATTAGGAAATTCTCAGTAGCAGCACGGAGTCCGGAAATGTGGAATGTGTCTTACGTGGGACTGATACATACCTGGCGAAATGTGGGTGCAGAAATGCATCTCTGCCTACCCCTTCGGGGAATATAGGCGTGAGGTATGAGGTATGTATTATATAGACACGAATATCCTATGAACATCGTGGAAGACAATTACAAAGTGAATAAATAATTCAGCGCTAAGCAGATCATTTATAAACTACGTTTATTATGACTGAAACAATGCGGCTTTTAATTTAAGTGATAAATTACAGTTTTCCGTAAATAGCTCAGTGACAGGAGCACTAAAAGAGTACCGAGTTTGTAGATGAGACATGTTGTTCATCGACTAGTGTAAATAACCACTTTTAAATACCTACTATCATATCACACTTCCTTGATGCATTTGTGATGTGTTTCATGGGTGATGTACATAACTATGATCATAAATAAATACACACAACAATCGCATACATAGTTCTGACCCTACATTAAGATACAAGTCATGTGTCATGGGTATCAGGAATTATAAGACACTTTTCGGTCTTACTAACACCCAAATCCGAAACTAGCCTTTATAGGCCCCATTTCTGGGCATCTGAAAGGGTCTTGGTCCACCACAATGGCCTAGTGTGAGTTTGCTAACTATCTTCTTCTTCTTCTTCTTCTTCTTCTTCATCAACCCCTATACGCCCACTACTGAGCACGGGTCTCCTCTACCATTGAGAGGGTGTTAGGCCATAGTCCACCACGCTGGCCTAGTGCGGGTTGGCGGACTACACACCTAAAAAATTCCTAAGTACTTTTAGATGTGGAGGGTTCGTCAAGATATTTTCCTTCACGGTTAAGTAAGTGATGGCTCGTTGTTAATACACACTTACCTCCGAAAAGTTAGCAGTTTGAGTACTGAGATACAAACTACAAACCTCACATAATTTTCGTCAAATATTCTTTCATATTAATCTTAAACAATCAGCAGATCTCTCTCATAATCTCTCAAAAGCCAGCAGTGGGATGGGGTCGACCAGAATAATGACGTCAGCTGAAATGTAATTTTGTCAGTGACTTGCGCCGCCCATTCTGCCTACTCACGGCGTTGACGCTGGGCGACAAGTAATTAACTATTTTGTTTTCGATCCGACCTTTGATAAGGGCCGCGTGAAACACATATTTCGTTTAAAACGCTTTTGGGTGGCGACGTGAAATTACACTACGCATTATGCTTGTGAAGCAGATGGCCTCGAGGTTTAGAGGCGCGGTCGAGAATCTCTGAACTTCACTTTTTGGGTACAGAAAGATAACAAGTTAATCAATAAATGTCCATTTCTAGGTCCCGTTTTTATCCAACCCCAAAAATCATCCAAATCGGTGAACTCTCGCATTTATGACATGTAGCTAATCCCATGGGATCACTACATTTTTAGGGATAAAAAGTATCCTAGGATGCTTAGGTGGATCCCACCTATAACCATACTACAGATCATTCCCATAGATTCTGTAGATCCGAATAGCTCGCAGATGGAAGTTATTTTTCTGACTTTCCCGTGTAGGTATGTTAGTTGAAAAATTAATTAATTAATTAGAAAAAATTGAATAACTTATAACGTACTTAATAGATGTTTATCTGGGTTTTGGACCTACGAATCAAAATGTCTTGGCGAAAGTGCACAAAGTCCTCAAAGCTATGCATGAGTCGAGTTCTTTAACTCGTAAAACTCAAGCAAAAAAAGAGTCATTAGCAGTAACAAGAGTTAAGTCAACACTATTCACAAAAACGGCACTTTAACTCAACAGAATCGCCCAAAACGTTTGTAAAACTACGTAATGTACCGCAAAAAATGCTTGTTGTTATAATTTATGGGTGTTTTTTAAAAGTTAGGCCGCAGCTAACGAGGTGGGAAGCAATTTCAACGTAATTAAAACCCTTAAATTGTACTCTGTAAATATCAACATTGGTGGTTAATCTGGATAATTGTTCGTCCGCAAGTTACGTGCGATTGCGGGTCAAATAACAAATAAAAAATGGCTTTTTCTATTTAAACATAGAAATCTATAGATCGTATAGGAAATGTAAAAAAAAAGTGACACTACACGGTTTTATCGTCGCTGATAGAGATCTCTTTCAGACAACTTTTAGATCGAATGTAATAAGGAAAATAAATAAATGTAGAGAGGTACATATTATGAGATAAAATAAAATCCGATTATAGGCATTCTAAATAGAAAATTTATTTTATATTCAAATCAAATTTAAACAATAATTGAAGGTTACAAAGCCGTAGGTTACTTAAACGTTGCCTTAAGCAATAAAACCGGCAATTTTTCCACTATATACTGAATAATTTGTTCTGTGCAACATTTAAAAGCCAGTGTTTAGTATTTTTTTACTTCTCATTTTTGTTGGTGACACTCTTTAGGATGATAGAAACCATAGTCATGCAGCCACATTCTTGGTCACTAGACTGAAGTAGTATTTTTCTTTTTTCTGTGTTTATCTTGTTTTTTCTGGCACAACCGACGCCCGCAAAGGTCCTCCACTTGTGTGTGCGGCGCTGTATTTGTAGGCAGCTATGTCACTGGGATAGTGTGTATTGGATTTAATGTGGTTGTCTCCTCTCTATCCTCTCTATCTCTATCCTCTTTAAATTGAGTACAATATGATGATTTATTTAATTCAAGCGCTGAATAATTTTAAATGTATTTTTTACATTAAAACAGAGGGCGTAAAAAAAGAATTACACTTAGTCTATACAAGAAAGAGCAATTTCAATCTAACTTAATTTACAATTTATTACTTTTCTTCAAGTAAGAATAATGTCCCTGCAGAGTGTATTAACTAAAAAAAAATCTCTTTTTTACGTGTGATATACTGAAACGCAATGATTAAAATTATTAATATTTAAAAGCTTCACTTCAACTTAAAATAGTGTAGTTTTATTTTATTTTTGCTATGTTGGAGAGTAATACTCAATCCCTTCGAAATTCATATTGTCAAAGTATGTAGTGTGAAATTTGTCGATTTTATAACTAATCTTTGAGACAATATATTCACTTGTAATTTTTTTGGTAAATTATAAGTTTTTTTTTTGTTTTTTAAACCAAGAAACGGGGCTACGAAGAAGACGGACGAAAGACGACTGCATGCAGCAGAAATGCGAATTTTGCGATGGATGTATGGGGTAACTCTGACTGATAGAGTGAAGAATGAATACGTTATAGGAAGTTTGAAAGTAGCTCCTGTGATTGATAAGCTGAAAGGACACCGTCTGTCGTGATATGGGCATATTATGAGGAGGGACGAAACATATTATGTTGGTAAAAAAGTAATGAGCATGAAAGTTGAAGCATGGACAAGCCGAGGAAGGCCAAAGAAAACATGGATGGAGTGCGTGAGAGGAGATATGAAAGAGAAAGGCGTGACTGAAGACATGACGGCTGATAGCGATGTGTAGAAGGACAAAACATGCTGCGCCGACCCCAACTAAAAAATTGGGAGCAGGGCAAGAGAATGATGAAGTATATTTTATCTCTTAGACCATTGTTTAGATATCATCATCATCATCAACAGCCAATATTCGTCCATTGCTGGACATAGGCCTCCCCCAATGACTTCCACCGGGAACGGTCGGAAGCCGCCTGCAGCCAGCGACGTCCCGCGACCTTGACAATGTCGTCGGACCACCTTGTCGGGGGACGTCCCACGCTGCGCTTTCCTGTACGTGGCCTCCACTGGAGAACTTTCTGGCCCCATCGGCCATCAGTTCTCCGCGCCACTTCAACGAGCTAGTCTGTTGGGATATACTCGTTGTTGTTCAGATATACTTGTATAGAATTTTTATGTCGGTTGGTTTAGTTTAGGTTTTTAATGTGGGGATATGACTATGTGTGTGACTGTTGGATGTATTTATTACTAGCAGCGCAATGCATATTTCAGTCACATTTTATGTGCCAGTCCACATTAGGTCCTCTTATTTGTATTGTTCGTTTTGTCAGCACTACTGGCTGACACGGCAACCAGCTGTGCATTCTTGAAAACGTTTACTCTGCTACTAAGTGCTGGCTATTTTTCGACATTTTTATGTTTCTAAGTTTACTGTTATGTCATTGACTCCTTGTTCTGTTGCTAAGTGTCCAATGTAATATTCTAAGATTGAAATTGTTGATAGAAATAATCGTTTGTATATAAAATGTATAGAAAACTGTTAATGGATACACTCCTAACGTTTTATTCATGCGTTTGATATGTTTACGATTGTAATAGGCGCAAAGTAGACAAATAAGTGTAAGAAATAGACAATATTTTTATGGAGACGAGCGTCACACTACAAATGATAAAAATTTCAACCAAAAATTAATTAAGCTATAGGTAGTTATATTTTTAAAAGTTTTGATATTACATACTACCCGAAATACTAAGAAGCGTCCGTGATAAACATATGATAAGCATGCAAAATATAAAACTGTGATGTAGCTAAAAAAAAAATGTTTATAACCGTGCTCTGACACCCAGGCGAAGTATATTATAAAACTTTATAAATACATCATCCATCCGTTAGATATTAGGCCCTTTATGAAAATAAAAGGGTTGTTAATTCGACGTGGCAACCCTTTTAGCATACTTTGCAAACAAGCCCTTTGTAGGAGCACATTAAAATTATCAACATGTTTCCGAGTTTTTTGTGTTTCTTATCTCTATGCGGATTATCCGGATAATCTCCGGATCAGAAGACCTATCTTATCCAGCTAACTGGAGGGTCATGTATCTAGGCTTTATTTCTTAGAATTATGCGTCGATTTGAATAACAATTGTGAAGTAAATGTTGTGAATAACAAGATTATGTGCTACAATTTAAATTCATCATCAGGCCATTTACGTCTCACTGCTGGGGACGGAGTCTACTTTTGGGAGGGTTTAGGCCTTAGACCATGCTGTGATAAAAAAATATAAAAAGCAGTGATGGCCTCGAAGTTTGGGCGCGTGGTCGAGAATCTCGACGGTCGCGGGTCGAACCCCAGGCACACACCTCTGACTTTTCGAAGTTATGTGTGTATTCACATTGAATTATCACTTGCTTTAACGGTGAAGGAAAACATCGTGATGAAACCTGCACACCTAAGAGTTCTTAGAAATTTCTTAGGTGGGTAGTCCGCCAACCCGCACTAGGCCAGCGTGGTGGACTATGGCCTAAACCCTCTCAATGGCAGAGGAGACCCGTGCTCAGCAGAGGGCGTATATGGGTTGATGAAGAAGAAGAAAGACTACCATGCTGGCATAGTGGGGGACAACACACCTGAGAAATTCCGAAGAACTTTAGGTGTAAGTTTCGTCACGACGTTTTCCCTCACCGTTAAAGCAAGTGATAATTTTTTATAAATACGCACATAACATCGAAAAGATTATATGCTACAATTTGAGACAGGTTTCAATATTTTTTAAACATTATTTAAGCATTATATTATTTTTAACGTCGTTGTTTAAAGGCTTAATCTAAGTTCTACCATTAATCTAGACTTCATATTTTATTTAAAAAGGTATTATATTACATTCTTTTAGGTTATTATTAGACTGGCATGTCGAAACAGGAAAAGAGTCCCTAAATTAAATAAAAAAAGTCTGAAGCCCAAAGAGACGCCGTCAGAATTTATTTGCATAGAACACACTCGTTTCGCATGACCGATACTTTACTCTGTTTGACACTTCATAAACATTTAACCAGACAGTGGAATGACATGTTTGGAGATACAGTCAGCCGGGTTTGGGCTCAATTTTGTCGTTCCATTTAAAGGATTAATAGAGATATTTGTATATATTTGATGGCGGAAACATGTAAATCGTTTGGTTGGATTTTGATGTGTTAGGTTCCATTATGGGAGCCAGTCTCCTTTACAAACGGTTCGGGCTTTAGTCTAATAAGTCAGCCTAGTGTTTGATAGCGGAGTATGTGTCCAAAAAATTCTTTGTAGAGATGCTTAAGAAGATAATGTTTTCTAAAGTTATTTATGTCACTGCTTATGTCAATGCTAAAACAGGAAAACACCCAAAACTTCGAATATTTAATTCCACATCAGCCCATATACGACCTACAGCAAGGAACGGGCTCCTCTACAACTGAGAGAGGTTAGACCTTACTCCACAACGCTGGTCTAACGTGAATTGAACACACTTAAGAAATTCCTAACAACTTTTGTGTGCACTTTTCATTACGATGTTTCACCGTCAAAGTGAGTGGTAACTGGTAATCCAATATGAATACACAAATAAAAAGTCAGAGGTATGTGCCTGGGTTTTGAATCCGCGACTGCAGATATTCTCGACCGCGTGCATAATCCTCGCGGCCATCAGAACTTTACCTGTCAATAAACTATACTACCAAAACACCCATTAACTACCATAACTATTAGTTTTTGTAGAATTGAATCAAAGCCACATAGTTCTCAAGTTCGGCATACAGTATAAGTGTCATCTTCTTCTTCTTCTTCATCAACCCATATACGCCCACTGCTGAGCACGGGTCTTCTCTACCATTGAGAGGGTTTAGGCCATAGTCCACCACGCTGGCCTAGTGCGGGTTGGCGAACTACACACCTAAGAAATTCCTAAGAATTTTTAGGTGTGCAGGTTTCATCACGATGTTTTCCTTCACCGTTAAAGCAAGTGATAATTCAATGTGAATACACACATAACTTCGAAAAGTCAGAGGTGTGTGCCTGGGGTTCGAACCCGCGACCGCCGAGATACTCGACCGTGCGCCTAAACCTCGAGGCCATCACTGCTCACTCACTAAGTGTCATACATAAGACATTTTCCTGGAAAAATTCCCGCAATGAAACCGTGCAGATATTTCAGTACATCAGCAACTTCGTGACCTGAAAACTTATTTAACTGACCTTCGTGGTAAATCACATGTGTTACTGGCGAAGTGTGAATGAAAGGAGGAGTGTGAAAAGTCTAGATCTTATGAACGATGAGTCTTTTTATATATGTACTGTCCCGCTTTTTTCCCAAGTATTGATATCTAGCAATGTAATTTATGTATTGTATTCATATGTTGATGAAACAGCGAGTGTACAGAAATAATTGGTTTATGTAAAATACCAATGTGAAGATCGTTATCATCTTTTTCTATAAATCATCCCTATTGTCAGTCCATATACGTTCCACTGCTAGGCTAGGACAGACTCCGGGCATAAGTTCTCTACCACTTAGAGAGATTAAGATTTAACCTAGTGTAAATAGATAAATAAATAAATTAAATATTAAATGTATAAAACTGCTTTGTGGTCTTTTTGCTATCAAACTATTTTTACACATTGCTGCGACTTGACACTCCTAGTGCCATCACGATTTTTACAGAGCGGAGGGAGGACTTTGATATTATAATTTCAAAGAGTTTTTACCACCTACATACTAGTTCCACGTACGTACCTACTACCTCACCTGACTTCGAATATCCGCTCAGATCGATCCTGTTTACAAATTAAAGAGACCTGCACACCTACTAACTAAAGGCTGTTCCATCTTCGAAAAAAAAAATACTAATGTAGTCAAATGTTTCTGAGACCGAAAACCCTCTCATACTTTCTGATATCTACCAAATTATTGAAACTATGTAAGTTCCTCTATCCTCAAGTTTACACCTAAAAATTTTTTCGGTGTGTAGTTCTTCAAGGAGGTCCGTGCCCGGCAACTGGAAGTTACATATATGGGCTGATAATGTACAGTGTACATTTATAGAAAGGATAGAGAGAGATATATTTTCTACATTTGGGTTTCTCGAGCTGTTACCATTTTCAGTCCATTCCAAGTCTTCTTATACTAAAAATTTCTTAATTAAAATCCCAACATAGACCACAATTAATTCCTTGCTACACATTATCTGAGATTTGACCGGCTCGCGTCAATCACTTGGTAAAATATTCACGAGGAGGCGAGCTAATACGAGATATTGGCTCAGGCGTGCGGTTTTTTCCTATTCCCGGGAAATCTGTTCCATTCCACCCTAATGGGAGCTGTCGGTATTGGGCACGCGTAATTATTTTATTCCAGTACATTCTCTTAGTTATTTTATTCCAGTGGTTTTTGTTCCAGGGCGAGGACAGGAGACTGGATTAACCGGACTGGTTTTGTATGTTTATGCTAATCGTGACTGTATTATTAATATGTTATCATTGGATTATTAATGTTTTGTATTATAATGATGTACATTGGCGATACACTGGCGATACTAACATAATAGCTTGTCTGGAAATCTTTTGATCGCAAAAACTTGATTATGCCGCGAGTTAGTTATAAAAATGTTTGTTAAGCACTCAATCTGACAATTTTACTTTATATTACAAGCTTTTTCATGACGAGCTGTATTATCTGTATCGCATGGAAACAATGGAATTGTATACAGTCAAAGTAATTCAAATTAGAGTTTTATTTTCCCTTCTGTCTACTTTTTCGGGGATTCAGGCTTAACTACCTACTCGTTGGTCGATATGCATTGATCGAGCAGCCTTAAACTTTTCTAGAATATTCCAAAACCTCCACGAACAACTTTATAAACCAAGATGAATATATTATATTCATAAATGTGCAGAATTTATACTCTATAATAAAATGCCGTGAGGAAATCCTCGTGCGATTCATGAACAATTTTTCAGTTAAATGAGAATTTACTGCTCAAACTACATTTGGTGTTTATTTGCATCGGTATGGTGCGATGAGAAATGTGTTCCCGCGTCGAAAAATACGGTACGGCGAGCAATATTGCCAGCAATTCCGAATCTATTATTTCCTTGCGAAATTATAAAATATTGGAGTGTAGTTGCACTTATTTGTAATTTGAGAGTATTTGGTTGAACCCTACAAATGAAGTTGAAGTCTATGAATATACTTTTGAAATATTGTGAAGTGCGATCGAGAGGATCTGGGTTCGATTTCAAGGTAGGGAAAAATGTTTTTGTGGTTTACTTTAAGTAATTATCTATAGATGTGCCTAGAAAACAATCAATAGTGGATAACTGGATATACAAACGAACATGAGGGTTGGTATGGTTTTCCCGAAGGGGCAGGCAGAGGTGCAATTCTGCATCCATAGTTCGTCAATATGTTTTAATTTAACCCGGGACCTCGAGATTGCATGGCTCATACTAGTACAATAAGGCAGACAGGTTTCTATTTTAAAATTAATTAATATTGTTACGTTAGCAATTTAGTTTTCAATTCCTGAAATATTAATCTTTGTCTTTGTTTCTTCTCCACAGCGATAACACGTTTCGAAGCGGCACTAGTTTAAAAAAAAAAAACAGTATAAAAAAGTGTTAAAAAATGACGATTCAAAAGAACTTGTAAAAGTCTATTTGAATAAAGGAGATTTGACTTTGACTAAAGGGCGCTTAAAGGGTTAAGATTCCTCCGAAAACAATAAGAATGATAGGCAAGAGATGTCAAACAATGTTATGTTAAAAACAAAATTGAATAAGTACGATAATTTTACCAATATAGACATCGGGGACATAGCTCAGTGGCAGAGCAATCGACTGCAGATCGATAGGTCCCCGGTTCAAATCCGGGTGTCCCCTCTAAGAAAATCTTTGAGTTGTTTTTGTTTTAATATATATTTTTAAATTTTCATACAATCCATTTTACCATTTCAAATGACATTTTTTCATGTGTTTTGCATAGATGTTACCTTTAATTATATGATGTGAAATGTATTGTATTGCATGACAGATTTTTTTAATATTTTGTGAAATACCTTAAGTTTGTGAGGAAATTTAATAAATTTGTCAATTAATATGCTGCTTTGATTGATATTAAAAATAAAATATCTTTATGTTTTTACTAGTGTTAAAAGAACAAAAATAGTTTCTTGAACCTTCTTTTTAAGTGAAGAATGAAAATAAAATTTTAAACAACGTTAATTTTTATAATGTTTCATAATGAATAAATTATTTAACATGAAAATGAGCGGTTTGAAATTGAATGAACATTGAGAAATATTTATAAGGTAACAATATACAAAATAGAGTTTTAAGGAACAATTTGGATAAGAAAATATCTCTTCTCCTTCTCATTAAGTGTTGCTAAGAATAATTTCTTGCCATTTCATCTCCACAACGATAAATTTAATAATTTACAATTGACGATCCAAAAGAAATTGAATACTGAGTATTTCGACTCTGAACTTAAAAACGATTGTGCCTAAATTGTAATGACTGACGTTAATATAACTTAAAATGGTTCCATTGAAGGTTTTCTATGCGGAATTCTAAAAGGCTGTCCGACGCAGCCCGCAATCTTCAATCCGTCAGTAAAAAGCTTGTAGTGGGAATATGCACAATGGGCAGGAAGGAGAGAAGTGACGTATAAAACAGTTTAGCTCGTGTCTGCAACCTCACGTGTAATACGTACTGAGACTCGTTAGGAAGGCTGCGGGCTTGTTTAAAGGCGGAGCGGATAGCGGGTTAGAAAGCGATTTGATTTTTTTTTATCAGGAGGAATGTTAAGGGATAGCACCTACATGTTTGTCTCTCTGTAAGGAGTATTGTAACTGTCTAGAGCAGTGGCGATATTTAGGTAGAAGCCCAAAAGTTACACGTTAATTGCGTAGTGTCAAGTTTTTTAATTGCTTACTGTTAGGTGCATCTTTATTATGTAGAATACATAATTATGCCGATCTGTTAAAGTCGTGATGGTCTCCAAGTTAAGACACTTGGTCGAGACACTTGGCGGTTGCGGGTTCAAACCTCTGACTATTTGAAGTTATATGAGAATTATCAGTTACTTTTATCGGTGAAGGAAAACGCCGTAGTAAACCTGAAAAAAAAGTTCTAAGGATTTTTTTAGGTTTGTAGTCCGCCAACCCGTACTAGTTCCGCGTGCCCCTATATACCATAATTGGTAATGGAGGCGCGTGTCCAGTAGTGGGACGGATATGGATCGATGATAATGTTTGTACTAACACAGTCCTGGCCCATTAAAGCCGCATTTGCCTACATCACGATTGCAACTTCCAGCACAATAGTTATGGCGATCCGTTTAACATAACGCTTAAATGGGCTGATCTCCTTGAAATCTGTAATTACAGCAGGTTTTTGTTCCCAGATCGCTACGTTAAACACTATATTCTAACTCCCTACCGCAAATGGCTCGTGCTCCGTGTAGAAATATATATAATAGACAATATTAAATTGTTGCTAGTACAGACAGCCGTTTCAAGTCAATATTTACTGGCGTTATTAGATTCTGGCGAAGTTTATTAGTAGAGGTTAGGTGTTCTTTGTGGCTTTTAGGGGACAAAAATATAAGTAGAAATTGATTATATAAAGTTTTAATTTAGTTTTTAAATAAACACGTCGATTTCTTAAAAATTTGAAGGCAAACAGATGGGGTTATTAAAAAATTATGACTCAGAACAAAATGAATTAATGATACCAAAAAACATATTTTAGTTACAATAAATAAAAAAGAATAGTGATATGGTATGATGTGGTGATGTGGATGTTCGTCTAAGATTATTTCAGGCTATGTATTTAAGACATAAATAGGCATTTCAACGTGGGATTTCGTTTGAATGAAGACATAAGAACGAAGACATTTGACAGCCCCGTGGCGCAGTTGGCTAGACACCAGCTTGCGAAACGAGCGGCCGCGGGTTCGATCCCCGCACCGAGACAAATGTTTGTGTGATCCACAAATATTTGTTTCGGGTCTGGGTGATTATGAAACCGAAAAGTCTCTCGGGGTTTCTGATACTCACGACACAAGACTCGTATCTTAGTGTGGGGTCAGGACTATGCATGTGACTGTTGGGTGTATTTATTTATTTATTTATTTATAACAGTGTATAGCATTAGAGACCATTTGCTATTTACTATAAGGCGACTCGTTATATCAGCCAGACCTGTAATAATGTCACCATCATTATAATCATCATCATCATCATCATCAGCCCATATAACTCCCACCGCCGTTCACGGGCCTTCTTTACCATTTCGGAGGTTTAGGTCTATTATTGCCTACGCAAAAGAAATGCGTTCCATAACTCGCTGGTAACCCACACTGTCACATAAATTAGAACAAAGAGCGTAATGGAAGTGGTTCTTTATCTGTGTACGTAGACCGGCAGGCGTGTTACATGCGGCTATTTCCTAGGTTCATGTACCGGGGTAAACAATATCCACTTGGAGCTGTGCGACATGTGACGAGCCCTTACCACGGGAGGAATTGTCATAGGAATCTTGGTTAGAGTGACTTGATGACATATTGTCTTTTTGAGTTTAATGGTAAAGGAAAATATCGGGAGGAAGCATGAATAACAAAAGTAAATTGATTAAAATTGCTTGTCTTTTTGAGTTTAATGGTGAAGGAACATTAAATCTGCATCTTTTTCACGTTCTTTAATGATAAAGGAAAACATCGTAAGAAAACTCACATACATGAGAATTTTAAGGATTTTGTTAGGAGTGCAGTCTATTAACTCGCAATAGGCAAGTGTGGTGGATTAAGTAGAGCAGCAGAGGAGGCTGTAACTTAGAAGTGCGATGTATATCATGATAAGATGCAATCATTATCAACAAATTAATTAGTACGGGTGTATTTTCATCCATCCATCATCAACCCATATACGCCCACTGCTGAGCACGGGTCTCCTCTACCATTGAGAGGGTTTAGGCCATAGTCCACCACGCTGGCCTAGTGCGGGTTGGCGGACTACACACCTAAGAAATTCCTAAGAACTCTTAGGTGTGCAGGTTTCATCACGATGTTTTCCTTCACCGTTAAAGCAAGTGATAATTCAATGTGAATACACACATAACTTCGAAAAGTCAGAGGTGTGTGCCTGGGGTTCGAACCCGCGACCGCCGAGATTCTCGACCGCGCGCCCAAACCTCGAGGCCATCACTGCTTTTTTTGTATTTTACACTGACTTTTTGCCCGCCTTTTTAAGGCCCTATAATTTGGTGTAAACTTTTTACTGAGTACCAGAGATTATTAGAGGCACACGCTGCTGGTAAATTTTTTTAATGGAAAATACCAATTTCGCTTTTAAGAAATCGAACCCCATTTCTCAAACGTACAGCACACATTTAAGTCGCAGACAAAGAGGCATTAAATATGAAATCATTAAAATTATTTTACCGATTTATTTTATTCAATAGCCAGACACTCAAGTGTCAGTAATTACATTTTAAAAATTGCTTTTTAATGTTCTCAATAGTATTTTATTGTTCAAAATAATTACTATTGTGGGTAATAATAGGTATTTTTGTTCATTCGTCTGTGAAACGCAAGTGAATGGACTGCCAAATGGAATATTGACATTTAAGGTAGTTTATAATTTTTCGAAAAATAAATGCGTCATTAATAATTACACTTTTATTACAATGTTAAAATTAGAAATTAATCAGAGATTTATATGAAACAAATTTTTATTTTTACATCACTTTTTATTAGATTTTATAGTATTGGTTGGATATTTTATAGCTGACCTTGAGTTTCAGGAGAAACAGAAACTACACGTTAGTCCAAGGCTTGCCTTGTGTTTTAGGCGCGGTCGAGAATCTCAGCGGTCACATGTTCAAATCCTAGGCCCACATCTCTGACAAGTCGAAGTTTCGGATGTATTCATAACAACCACTGACTTTATCAGTGACGGAAAACATCGTGAAGAAACCTGCACACCTAAATGATTTTAGGAATTTCTTAGGTGTGTACTCCTCTAAACCGCACTAGGCCAGCGTGGTAGACTAAGCTTTCTTAGCTCTACTACAAGAGTCCCATGTCCAACAGTGGGATGTATATGTGTGCTGATAATGATGATGAGTAATACAGTTTCGTCATTGTAATATTTCATAAAGTATACACCATCAGATTTGGACGTCTGTAAGGCTATCACGACTTTAACCACAATAAATATACACTATCGAATAACCGTAGTAATACTTCGACGCGTCACTAACAATGAGAAGGGTAGCTCGACATACGTCTGCTAAGGGTACATGCAGCAGACCTTAATTAAAGGTCGTTCCATTTAGAGCCGCGAGCGACGTCCCATACAATTACTTTTTAATTAGTAACAAATATAGAAACTCGTTTAATGAACCTCCTTTAATTTAGGGTACATGTTTCTTGCTCTGAAGCATAACCGAGGATAATGGACTGGTTTGAGGAGTGAGAAGGAGTGGTGGAGGAAAAAAGGAGGTTTTATGCTATGTCCTTTCATATTTTATCCAGGAAAATTTTCTGTAAACCTTTTGGTCTGTTCAGTGGTACCAGGATAAAATAATAATTCAGAATTTTTTTACTAAGAAAATTTACTTAATTGGAACGATCAAGGCACTTTTTCCGCGCGTATTTTCGTTCAGCGAACGTTCCTGTCTGATTTTAATTATGTTCTATGTTTACATAGGAATTGCGAAGTTGAAGGCAACACTTGTTTCTGTTATTGAAACGAAAATGTTGCCAACTTAACGTCCGGGTTTGTATAAACAGTTAGTTTTGGGAATTCAACTTCCAACGTTTCGTACTAACTGGAATATTTATTGCGAACTCTTACATATTAAAGTTTTTACTATTTACATACATATATATACACTGCATCGTTTCTTTCACGAAAAACGTGAAAGGGTCAAGTGGTTTCATTTATTGGATCGATAAGGTTTAAGTAACCTATTAGAATTTGCAGCAGTGAGTCAGGAAATATTCTCGAAAATAGCAGGAGTTTCACTTCCTGCAATGAGTGTGAGAAAATCAAACCAAAAAGGGTGGAACGTCAACCAAACAACTGTCATTACTTCAGATTCTGAACGAAAGGAATAACTCTAATCTGCAGTTAATAAATTATCAGACAAATGTTATCATTATCATCATCAGCCAAGAGACGTATACTGTTGGACATAGGCCTCCCCCAGAGACTTCCAAGGTGTTCTATCCGACAAATGTATCAGTAAATTAGCAATTGGTTTTTCAATCACAATTGACGTAAACATTGACTACAGAATCTAGTCTTCATCACGGAAATCACCAAGTATTCAACTATTCAAACAGGCCGCAAGAATTTGACGCACGACCTGAAACATAAGCTCCCGATTCTGAATTCTGTCTCAGGGAGAGCACAATAGCCGAGACTCGCACCGATGCGTTGGAATATTAACTCGGCTAAGTAACAGCTGTGTAAATGTAAGCTTAAATAACTTAGAGCTTGGATTCTCGAACAATGGATTGTCTATTAGCCCTATACAACCACATCCCGGAATGGAGTTGTATCTCTATACGGATGGTATGGGTACCTACTTAGATATTTATTTAGTCCTTTGTGTATAAGAATATACCTTATTGGAGTTGTATTTCTACACCGATAATGGTTATATACTTAGGCATTTATTTAGTCTTTTTTTGTGTAATGTTAAATTTATTTTCAGTATAAGCGCCGGTCTTATTTCTCTAGGCAATTTTTTACAGGCTACCCTTGGATTGATGGATAGAAGCGAATAGTAAAAAATGTTTGATAAATTAAATTACCCATAAATATGTAAAAGACACAAATGAATTCATTTTTACATACATACGCATATACTTAAATAGTTAAGTAAATGAACACAATAATTATAATTTTTATGAAATATCATAAATAAGGATATGTACCTATGTTTAAACATGTAAAATACTTTTTTTTTTATAAATAAAATAATAAGCGTAGATTTAAAGAGCCTGTGACGCACGTAATTTTTTTGTGTTATACAAAATATAATTTCGGAATTGGGTATTTTGTAAAATGTAATGTCTCGTAGTTTTAATACCAAGAATATTTTATATTTAACTTGTATATTAATTAGAGTTTGGATAGAATCGAAATGAAATTTGAGGATATTTATTTTGTTTAAGAAAGGTTGTTATTATGCGCAAAAATACACATCAATTCAAACTCTTGAACAGCGAATTTTATGCCACGAACTATTTCATTACTAACTACCCACGTAAAAAGGTCTTCGTGTTCTACTCAATTATATGCAGGCAAATTCTGTTTATTTTACTATCTAAGGACGGGCTTTTTGCAGAAATTAGTTTTTAATAAGTCCTCGTCGACGCTGAGAATTCAATTTATGAAACGTTCACGATTGTATTTTTAAGTGAATTGGAAAAAAATTAAAACGGAGTTTGTAAAAAGTTAAGCACATATTTGGCTTGTGAAAATATTGAGAGAGCCTTTCTAATGAATTTTTATTCTATTTTGAAAACGCTGGGATGGTAGGACTATTGTTCTGGACTATTTTAGATTTGAACTTTGAATATCAGATGAGCGAATAGGTTTCGTAGCACAAAATCTGTTTGTTGTAACTTTACTATATATGTATGAAATATCTCACTAATATCAGCCCATATACTTCTTACTGTTGGGAATTTGCCTAGTCTACTATTGAGAGGATGTAGGCCTTAGTCCACCACGCTGGCCTAGGGGAGATTTTCCGACTACACATCTCAGAAATTCCTAACATCTTTTAGATATGCATGTTTCATCTTTCAGTTTTCCTTCACCATCTAAGTGAGTAAATACACAAATACCTTCGGAAATTTATTTATATTGTTGTTTGTTATTAAATGGTTTATCACTACATAGTATAAAACAAAGTCGCTTTCTCTGTCCCTATGTCCCTTTGTATGCTTAAATCTTTAAAACTACGCAACGGATTTTGATGCGGTTTTTTTTTAATAGATAGAGTGATTCAAGAGGAAGGTTTATATGTATGATAACATCCTTTAAATATCAGCATTGCACCATTGCATTTAATTAACTACATTTTATATTAAGTCATTAGGATCATTACACGTCATATATAAGTTGCAGGTTTATTTCACCATCTCAAAACACAGTTAAACAACTACTTTCCATATTAAGTCGGTCATTACACGTCATAATAGTTTAGAACTAAGCGTTGAAATATTTCCATCGATCTTGAGCGGACGTTGTAAGTCGATTGCTCGATAATTTGCGGCGAGCCGGTCACATCGGCCGGCCTTAATTAGTTCCTCTGACGAGGGTACGCTTCATAATGTTAAATGTTATACACCAACGGTCATGTAATGAATAGACTAGGTGCAGTTGAAAAGGTTAATTGTCTGGATCAAGGAATAGGTTGGGACAAATACCTGGGTTTATAGGCTGGGAAAATTTGGTAAATTTTGGTAAGATCATATTCAAGTAACAAATCATGTTAAGATTCCTGTTATACAGAGTGATACTAACATTTTAGCTTTAAATTAAACCACAGTTATTACTAAGCAAAAAATAACATATGCTTTTTTTTACTACAAAAGTTAAAGGTTTAAATAAAAATAAGGAAATACATAAGCAGTGATGGCCTCGAGGTTTAGGCGCGCGGTCGAGAATCTCGGCGGTCGCGGGTTCGAACCCCAGGCACACACCTCTGACTTTTCGAAGTTCTGTGTGTATTCACATTGAATGATCACTTGCTTTAACGGTGAAGGAAAACATCGTGATAAAACCTGCACATCTAAAAGTTCTTAGGAATTTCTTAGGTGTGTAGTCCGCCAACCCGCACTAGGCCAGCGTGGTAGACTATGGCCTAAACCCCCTCAGTGGTAGAGAGAGTATATGAGTTGATGAAGGATGAAGGAAGGAAATACATGTATATTGTCTATGCATATATACCGTATATTTGAGTACAGGATGTAAAAAGACCGCGCTCCGTAACTGAGTACAGACGAACAACATCAAAACTACTGATAGACTACCTCGTTGAACAATCATTTAGGCCCATAAAGAGGTGCATGGAGGTGTCAGCTTTTAATTAATTGATCAAATGATTTTTGGTATGTAAACTATACATTGTGAAGACCGGAAATGTTGCCTACATTAACATACTTCCTTCTATATTCATCATCTGACATGTACATATGTTTTGCTGACGGGCGCGGGCGTTGAGTACCTATAGTTGTAAGGATTTAGGTCGTAGTCCAAGATGGTGGACTACTTCTACCTTTATCATCATCATTCTCAGCCAATTCTGGTCAACTGCTGGACATAGGCCTCCCCCAGTGACTTCCATTCTTCCAGTTCTATTTGAGACGTAAAATTAAAGGTGGCTATAGATACATTGCCTACCGCTTTGGAAATGCATGCTCGAGAGTACAAACTAGTTCTGAAAATACCGCTTCGAATGCGGTTTGCAATTCTTCAGCCGTTCACGATTTACCGTGTAACAAAATACATTCCTTTCAAACTCAAGTTATGAAAAGTGACTCGAGTATAAAATTTAAATTGTAGGAACCATTGCCGAGTTAAACAAAGGCATTAAACACAAAAGTGGAATTTTAAAAGAATTGCAACGGTAACAATTCAGAATATCCGTTCACAGTTTGTTTTGTTGAATGAGGAACATTTGGTTGTGTTTGAACTTGCAGTTTCATAATAATAATATTAATTACGGTTTCTTACACTTGAGGTTTGCGAAACTTTGTGCATTGAAGTATTTTGTACTTCAAACATGATTTATTTCACCGACGTTACTAAAGCGCTCACATACTTGATGCTAGTTGAATATAGAAGAACTAGTGATGATGGGCTAAATTACATATTTATTTACGAATACGAATGTGGTATTTACCACTCATGATTTTTCATTAATTACCAACTATTAATTTCGTGCGTAAGGTTGGATGAGAAGGGTCGAAGATCGAGCCCGGTGGTTTACTATAGGAGAGGCCTATGTCCAGCAGTGGACGTAAGAAACGCTGCTGCTACTACTGCTCCTGCTGCTGATGATGATTTTGATGACGATGACGAAGGCAACGAAGATAATGGTGATGGCATTAAAAAAGTCGCATCTCCAGTAACCCTTAACCCTTCCAGTAACCTTTAACTCTGCATATAAACAAAAAATCCTAACCAAAATCATCCAAAGTAAATACGGCATATCCACGACATTAACATTCGATATTCATAGAAATCTTAATATGCCCGGGACTGGGGAAGCTTTTATTGACATGTGCCAATAAATAGACGGGCTGACATTTTGAAAGATTATTTTCGCTACTATCCCCGATGTGGTGCGGCGTGATTACCTGTCAGAGTGTATAAACCGAACGAATTGTGTCGGCTGCGAACTCGCAAGCTTGCTGAATTTTACTGACCCGTTTCCTTTAATAGGGGTATTTTGATCAGATCTTTATGTTTATGTAATGCGAATACTGCCGTGTTTAGTTGATCAAGTATTGGGTAATGAAAAATTATATTTCATTAGCGAAATTGCGAATGTACGAAATTGGCAAAAATGACGTGATTTTAAATTTTCTTTGTAAACTTTTAACACTAATTGTCTCAGTGCAAAGATCTAACACACTTTCTCGTTTCGCAAGCTGGTGTCTAGCCAGCAGCGCCACGGGGCTGTCCAACCTTCTACCTTTTATAATATTTATATTTCTACCATAATGACATTTTAACAATTCAAACTGCCTTTTTCACTTCATAAAATTTGTATCGATTAGAAGCGCGTCCACGTCCATACAAATTGAAACACAATTTTTGAAACACAAAGCACGCTGGCACGCTTTACCCACACAATGTTATCAGAAAAATTCATAGCTATTTGTGCATTGAACGGACGGAAATTCTGTGTCCAACATCAATTCATGATGCAGTGACAGTCACAAAATCATTGTTTATACAACAAATTGGAGCTATACGAACTCATGTTGAAATAGTATTTAGATTCTATGATTGACAAAAATTTCGCGTTTTTGCTTTCAAACGCTGGACAAAAGTGGACGCTCTTTATCCTAAAGGATGACTGTTTTAGAATTTTTTTTTACAATAAATAATGAAGCTAACAAACTATAGAAAATAATACGCTATAGCTAATAAGCTATAGGAAAGGTCGCACCATGAAATACATATTTATTTCCATACAATATACAAGCAACACCATCCAACCTGCATAGACAGTAGGTCATAGTAGTAACTTGTGCCGATAAATGTTTAGGATGCCTCAAAACTGTGGCCTCAAAAATATTATTTTATAACTTTTATGGGGAATTCTCTTATAAACATGAGGCCTTAATGACCGATTGTTACCCAAACAGCAATTAATAGTGGATATCTCTTCAAAACAGAATTGAAAATCAATAATACGACAGTTCTCGTACAAACAGGCGTATAATGAACGAAATTCTACGCATTTAATTTGATCCAAAGTATAGAAGAAACAACGCATCGTTTGGTAAGTTATTCGCATCAAAGACATTCCAAGTTTGCAGAAGTTTCCTTACGAATGTTACTCGCACGTTTAATTGTGTTAATCGTGATTTTCTATTTCGCTGTGATTAAATTTGTTCCGTGTTTGTGTTTTGTTTTGACGAGTTTGTTTACTGTTTTTATGTGCTTAGATGGAGACGGTATGGATGTAAAATATCATGTATCTTTTACTTACTATCTTCATCAACCCATATACGCCCACTGCTGAGCACGGGTCTCCTCTACCATTGAGAGGGTTTAGGCCATATTCCACCACGCTGGCCAAGTGCGGGTTGGCGGACTACACACCTAAGAAATTCTTAAGAACTTTTAGGTGTGCAGCTTTCATCACGATGTTTTCCTGTACTGTTAAAGCAAGTGATAATTCAATTTTGGATACACACATAACTTCGAAAAGTCAGAGGTGTGTGCCTGGGGTTCGAACCCGCGACCGCCGAGATTATCGACCGCGCGCCTATACCTCGAGTCCATCACTGCAATTTTTACTTACTATACTATTTCATATTCGCTAGAATTATGTTCTTGTAAATAAAAACACCTATTGAAATTGGCCCAGCCAGGCTAGAGGGTGGACATAATTTTTTAAAAGGAACATCAGGCAGAACATTTTTTTCCAATAGCTTCCATTTTGGTACCTCGGGGTATAACATCGAGAGATCAGTATTAAGATATACAGTCACATTGCTATACAATATACCCACATAGTCATATTACGTATACCGATATACAAAATCTCTTTTTTAATCCCTAACAATTGGTCCATTTCAATACAAATTAAACAGTTACGTATTTAAGGTTTCCGAAGGGATAACTGCGCCTATGGCTGGGGATTTGGGACATATCACCTGTCATAGCTAAGGCAATATCTAACGTTTCCTAATATCGCTGCCGATCGAATGCATTTGAATATTGCGGCTCTACAGGAATGTATTTGGAACGTTTTAAGGGTCTCATTTGTCCATAATAAAAGAGGTGTCCATAATACATGTAGATGTTGTTTTTAAAAACCTAACTAGCTTCAATGGGACTGTGTTTCGTTAATCATAAAAAAACACAGACTAGTAAAATATTACTTATGAAATTATGTATCAAACTGTGGAACTAGAAAGAAAAAGATTAATAAAATATCAGATCGACGATTAAACTAGATCATACCACCTGTTAATGTCATTCTCAACTAGCTTCTTACTTACCATGTACAAAAATGTATAGAATTTGAAACACATTTGTAGAAGTCTTGGGCTATTATCAATTTTATGTGTGATAAAAATATTATTAATAAATAAATAATGTGTTTGTATTTTGCAAATAAGTGAGTCAAGCCCCCATCCTATCACTGGTTACGTCCCTGAGCCTCGCCAATATTCTCCAATAGATTTATACATATTTATGAGCCTCATTGCGTTCTGTATCAGACCTATTTTGTATTTTGATTAATTTGTCTTACTCACACTTTGAATAATAATTTGTGTTTATAATAATTAAAAATATATTACTATCGACTGCATCGCAGCCTCGCGGCATTAGTATATATGTATATGTAGAGATCTTGGGTTCGATTCCCGGGTCGGGCAAAGTAATTTTCCATCAAGAAGTTCTCAGTAGCAGAACGGTGTCTAGAAATGGCTGAAATGGCTTCCATAATTAATTAGTTATTTAATCATTTTCCCGGTATGTACGTGGCGAAATTTGGGTGCAGAACTGCACCTCTTTGGGGAATAGAGGGAATGTATGTATTACTATTCCATTTCATTCACAGCCTTTCAGCGCTGCTATCAAGAACATCAGTGTTTCGATCATAAATACTCAAAGCGAATTAGAATCAGAATTGGCTGTTTTAATTAATTCATCAGATACAGTAAGCGCGTGGGGATTTCCTCTCGCAGTCTAATCCCGGTTCTATCCCGCCGGTTTTAAAGTCCCAATTGCCTTTTGTTCCCGACTTATAATTACAAAGGAATGGAATTCAGTTGCTCATATTTTGATTGTTCGTCGCGGTGGATTTTAAGATTATGCTGAGGTACGAAGCTTATGGAATTAGTCTTGTATCTGTGCGCACTTATGTAAAAGCTCGCATCTACGTAGGTAGAAGTAGGATAGGGTAGGTAAAAGTATCGTTAGTGTGATAAGTACCATGGTTGTTGAAGTTGCTGAGATAAATATATTTTGAGTCAGCACTGTAACATGGCCACATTTCTAAACTCAGAATGTCTGTAATTCGTAATGTACACAGGAAAAACACCGGCAACTTTTCTTATTGATTTAGACATAAAAATAATTTCGAAAAGTCAAATGCGTGTGCCTGCGATTTGAACTCATGATCGTCGAGCTTATAACTCACACAAATATGAGTCCCGTCGAGACTATCACAACACACTTTTAGCAAATAAAAATAATAATCGTACCAAAAATATAAAATTCGTACCATACTCCTGTTTTTACGATTTAACTATTCCATTAGATTCTATTAGCACATATATTGTTCACAGGCAATTTCCCCACATTACTGCCGAAAATCGCTTAAACCCAAATGCTTGGGTGGAAACAGTAAAAAGCCCGGCTCTGTGTGTTTGTAAAAATGTAAATTTTATTGCTTAAAAGCAACCAGCGAGCCAGTATAAATATTTGAAGTTAAGCCGAGTGCACACTGGGCATGCGCTGTGTGGACGCCCCGGCCGCCTTTAACACCGAAGCACGTTAAAAATATATGAGATGCACGAGTGGAAAGCGATTGAGTGATGTTTCAAAGCGTATCGGTGTGACATGATGGGACTGCGGTGTGGAGCTTGAGCGATTTAAAATTTAAATTTAGTGCAATTTATTGACTTTTAGTACACAAGTTGGTCTTAGTAGAGGCAATTACTGTGTCCCATATTTTAACATGGAAAAATATTAAGTGGAGACTTTAAGAGATCAATACTTACCGATAAGTATTTCTAAAGGTATTCACATTATTAGAAAGGCCTAGTTATTAGAATTTAGGGTTAATGGAACATTTTTTTACCAATTTTTTTCCCCTAAAAGTCATTCATATCCTGTTATGAATTATTGATATGCGGTGAAAGCATTGCTTTTAGATTAAATAGTAAGCTTTTCATTTTATGATCCATTTTTTTATTTAATATCCCAGTAAGAGATATGACAACTTCCCACATTCGCAAGGCCGAAATTCACTTACCATCGTGGCCGTGCACTTCAGCACGTAAAAATGAGCTCAAAAATTGCTAGTATTTGGAGTAAAATTTCCAAATTGCCAAAGGATTTTTTTACAAACCACGGAGTTCCATGATGAAGCGAGAGTACGTTGGCGGATTTCTTAGTTTGGTTTCCAGCACACGTGCACTATCCCAAGGGAATTACGGGACCGCTGTGAAGGCTGGATCTTCGCTGAAATAAGAATATCTCCCGTTATAATGTCACGTACGTATAGTTATTTTAAGTCATGAGGTTATTTTTTTTTTGTATTTAAAAATAAAAATAAATTACAATCTATAATGACAAGGAACATATCGTGACGAAACCTGCACATAAAATTTCTTTGGAAATTGTTAGGTTTCTTGTCCGCCAACCAGTATTTAGCCAGCGTAGTGGACTAAGTCTCAGTTATAGAGGAGGCCCGTGCCTAGCAGTGAGACGTATAAGGTGATGATTATGATAATTATAATCCCTATTTCATAAATATCATTGAAGCAGATTTAAACATAATGTTGTGGAAATAAAATTCAATACGGGGACATGATAAATTCATGCTTTACTCGTATATTCATTAACCTCTGGTTCTTAAGCAGCTATTCCATAGCATTTACTTGTATAACATATTAGATAATGTATATTGGTCAGTTTTTAAAATACTGTCAAACTAAACATGTGCGTGAGATGTGGTGATAATAATAATTTGTATTTTATATTCTCGAATCGTGGGATCTTTGTGTCATTCAAACGCGTGTTCACTGTAGAGGATAGCCCTTTGAGGTAAAATTTTAATGGAGCACGACCCACGGAACGTGTGTTGAACTGTGTAACTGAAAATGTCGTCATCTCTGCATTTGAGAAAAAAAATCAATTGACCAGTCTTTTATTATTTCTCTGAACATAATGATGACAATAAAAATAGAAAAGCGATCGACTCAATAGATTGAGACAGCTATTTATAGCTTCATATTTTGACTTCTATTTTAATTATACCCAAACATTTAATTTGCTATGTTAAATATGAAATATCAATTCAAATATCACCTACTTAATAATTATAAGTATTTATCAAAAACCTTGAATCAATAAAACTCCTTCAAATAATTCATTGCCTATATATATTATTCCTAAGAAATCATTGTATTTTTAATTACGTGTACTAATTTCTAATATAATCCCCACAATATTAATGCATCTAAACCACACACCAACTAGCGTCAACACTCACACCGTACTTAAAATTTACGGCACCAGCGAGATTTGCACAAAACTAATGACCACAACAAAACGCGCGATTTATCATCTGTCGCTCGACGCGGTGTGATTGCGGCCACGCGGTCCATGTGCATCTACATCACTGTCCTCGAAACGTGCCTCCTTATGCATCGTTAATCTTGTTTATTATACTATTTATTATCTGCGAGCATGTCCCGTATAGTTTTCTATACGGCGATGCGAAATTTTTAAAATTGCCTCATATAGTCTGATTTAGGAGTTATAGAGTTCTGCAATTCGGTGCCCGCTACCCACCTGCTTTGTGAAATTTGTTTCAGCTCGGAAAGTTTTATTAAAAATGGACGCGTTTTTCTTCTATAAAAATGTTTGAGATGTTATAGGTCTTAGGTACGATTCCCGGCAAAATTACGAAGCAGTATATTTAAGAATTATATTAATTGAATACAATTTTGAGTACTTAATCATTATCGTCATTAACAGTCCATATACGTCACACTGTTGAGCACGGGGCTCCTCTATAGCTAAGAGTATTTATGCCTTAGTCCACCATGCTGGCCTAGTGTGGGTTGGTATTAAATACTAAGTGATGCTTTATATTTATTATAAGATTTCATTGTGATCATAAAATTGTGACAACGAAACAAAATTTTGTATAAAAGAAACTTTCACACTCCCAATCAGTACTCCATACTCCTAGAGCAAATTCTATAGGACCTAGATATTTTAATGCGAAGATCCCACATTTACTTTGACATGTACAAGATAGTTTTAACACAAGCAAATGCAAGTTTCAAAAGCTTAAGACGTTGAATGTTGCGGCGTCTTCAGCCGTATCTAATGCGTTTTTAATTGAGTGTTCTTAAGAAATATGTTTTGATAATAATATGTATGTTGTGATATCATTATGGCTTCGAGATTTGGGCTCGCGGTTGAGAATCTTGTTGGTCGCGGGTTCAACTCTTTGAAAATACACATATAACTTCGAAAATGCGTGCTTGGGGTCTAACTTAGGTGGTCGGCCAGATTCCCGACCACCTAAACCTCGAGGCTATCACTACTACAAAGAAATTCCTTATAAAGAACTCTTTGCTCAAGATTTACCCTTGACAAAACAAAAGACTTTAGACATACATAAATCCAACCGCATTCTTATTACAACTTCAAATGCAGAAGTTATTTAATTTAACGCTATTTTATCAAATATGCCATTACAAAGGCTTACGGAGTCGAATAATGAATTGGATCCGCCATTCCCGCGGGAGCTCGGTGCATCGTACACAGCCACAAACGGGAATATTTAATTCCTGCCACAGTAATTTATTTACAGGGAATTCTGGCGCTGAAACATTGCCTTTATTTACCAAGTTTCGAGTTAGACGGGTTTAATTTAACAGTTTATGTCGTAAGAACGTTCGGGGACTGGATGTTATCGCGTTGTTGAAACGGGGTTGAGACACCATAGGCGTATGTTTGCACACATGTGTGGTTTTATTACATATCAAGCACATTAATTAGGAAAAATATTCTAGTAATATTTAATTTATTAGACTTAATATGTATTGTGTAAAGAGGCGAGATTAATGTTCATGAGATTCTCTTTCAGAGTTTTCTCTACCTTACTACTACCTAAGCTAGAGCTTGCTTGGTGGGGACTATCTTTCCATTGCAGCAAAAATCATGCCCAGTAACAAAATATAGATTTTTCTGTATACATTCAGACTACACCAGACTATCATAAAGACGCCATTTTGCAAGCGAGTGTAGCGTTAACCATCAAGTACCTACCAGTTAATTTTCTTCACCTTTATGCATTCTTTTCAAGGCCAGCGCGGTGGACTAAGGCCTAACCATTTTAGGTATATAAGAGGCCTATGCCCAGCAGTTGGACGTAAATGTTCTGATGATGTATTTAAAAAAATCCCAATGATATAGTACTGCTAAGGAAACTTAAAAAAACAGCTGGAAAATTTTAGGTATACAACTTTTAAATCAGGATGATGGAAGCAAAAGAGAATACTTTATTAGACCGATCGAACTATGTCCATTACATGTGGCTCCCAAACTTTTATTTTAGTATTCTTTAAAGGTATGTTACGGATTGTAATCAATGTGTTTACGTACTACCTTTTAATTTTTATTTCACTTTGAATAGAATAATAAAAGTTTACATAAACAAAGCCTGCTAAATTTCAGTATTTCGGGAGCTTTTCTTTGACATAAACCAGAAAACATAACATGTCAGAAAAAAGTCATCAGTCAAAAACTAAAGAGAAGACGACCCTGCCCTTAGTGAAGAAAAAAACAGATATAAATAAATTCAGTAACGATTTTATTCGATTCGATTCTAGGAAATCAGGTCGGCTGATCGTTCATCGCTCATCAAACTTTATTATCTATATTACAAGCTGCATCAGAATGCGGTCGTATCCAATGTTAACCCGTTAATCGAGCATTGTTCGCCGCGGTCGCAACGGCCCCAAGGGTCGGCCAATGACAGCTCAATAACACTAAATCAAGTATCGGCACACGATGTTTTCATTCTCCGGTTAATAACGTGCAAAATGAAAGTTTATTGTGGCTGAACGTTTGGGCTTGAGTGATTAATGTTGCAATGTTATTTTTACTCGCTCTCTTTATATTGTAAAGGCGTAGTGTGTTTGGTAGCTTGGTTCAATAATCAGCAATGTGCTTGGACTGGATTGTGAAAACGAAAAATGTAAGAAAGAAAACTATTATTTTTAACATCTGTTGGGTTTCCGCTACAGAACAGCTGAATAACATTAGAAGGGAAATGGCAGTATTACGTATGAAGGCGATCTGACATATCATCATCAGTATCCATTATCATCTACGTACGTTCTACTGCTGAGTAAGTGTCTCCTCTACCACTGAGAAGGTTTATGCCTTAGCTAGCCCAGTGTGGATTGGCCGACTACACCCCTAAGAAAATTCTATGAACTTTTTTTAGAGGTGCATTTTTCATCAAGATGTTTTCCATCACCGTTAAAGCAAGTGATAATTCATTATGAATACACACATAACTTAGAAAAATCAAAAGTGTGTGCTTGGGGTTTAAACTTTTGTTAGGTATTTATTGATTGGAAAAGAGCATAAATAGAGTTTCTTGCCCGTTCTTTTCTAGTATTGGCTACGTTCCGAACATAAACAATATTTTGAAACGAGAAAATCTAAGTACCATATACTTCTGGCATTCAATCTATAAGATTCCATAAGTATTATTCCATTTCCATCATCATTACCAGCCTTTCACGTCCACTGCTGGACATAGGCCTCTTTTATGGCACGCCACTAGGCCCTATCTTCGGCTCTCCTCATTGAATTCCACTTTATCAGAACTTAATTTTAAATCCAGCCTTATACAATACATTACACCTCCTCAATACCACTCTTCACCTAGTCTAGACCTCATCCCCCACTTATAGCGTTGACGTACCTGCAGAAAATTTGCATTAATCTCATTAACTTAACGCAGGGCGTAAACTCCACGTGTGCATTTAGTATGCGGCTCGGAGCTGTGTACTCGGGGCTGCGTCAACTAACTCCGTGAGCAGACGTTAATTTATTCGCTTCGTATCTAAGGTCTTGTCTGGTTCCAGCACAATAAAGCTGAAATCAAAATGGTGTGGATTCTGCTTTTGTTGCGTCTGTTGTCGGTTGTGATGTGGCAGTGATTTAGCGTGTTTTTATTTTGTAAACTTTGAGTTATAAGGTTATGTAAATCAAGTAAATTTTTCGAATAAAGGAAAGGATCCTTATCATCATCACCGTCAGCAGCTCATATATTGCTTTAGAGGGTTTTGGCCTTAGTCCATTTTATTGGCTTACTACGGGTTGGCGGATTACACATCTAAGAAATTTCTAATAACTGGTGTATAGGTTTCCTCACGATGTTTTTCTTCACCGTAAAAGTAAATGATAATTAATTGTAAATACACTTGGAAAAGAGCTGCACTAGAGTATCATGTCCATTCTTCTCTAATGATGACTGCGTTCCTAACAGGGGATACATTTTGAAATGACTGAATCTAGTTGATGTACAAATTATTTCTCATTTTTTAGATTCAATAAATATTATTTCATTTTTCATTTCATTTACACACATAATTTGCAAAAAGTAATAGGTGTGAAACTAGGAGAACCCGCGACCACCGAGTTATTTAATTGGTTGGTTGTTATGAAATGTTTAACTTCATGGTACATTTCGACCTATGCATAGGTAGACGGAATCTGTGCGGCAAATTTGGCGAGAGTAACATCGGGGATATAGCTCAGTGGTAGAGCAATCGACTGCAGATCGATAGGTCCCCGGTTCAAATCCGGGTGTCCCCTCTTCATTATTCTGATTAAGTATTTCCCTTTACACTTTATTTTATTTATTGTAATTTTTTCCTCATTTTGCTACGTGGCGGGATCACATACAAAAAATAGTCATGTTTCTTGGAAAAATGAAACAGTTACCTGAGAAACATAATAGTTTTTGCTAGTCAATATAAGTTATGCACTCCAATTAAATTGTGTTTACACAAGGCTAAGAAATTTACTGTCATATAATCAATAGCTGTTATTTAAAATCGGAAAAACAAAAATCATGTAATCTGGTAAATATGTACCTGTGAATTAATACTAAATTTCTCACTTTTAACTATTTTTACTGCACATAGCATTAAGTTTTATGCAACTCTTAAAAATAATACAAAAAAACCTAAAAAATAAAAAAACACTCATGAGAACAAATAAGTACAAAAGTTTGCTATATTTAAAATATTCGCCGCAATAAATATGAAGCGAAAACATTTTATTGACGAAAATGGCGGGATTCCAGTCAGGCACCGGTAAAAATTTCGCTCTGGCAACCCCATTCAGCGAGCGCTGGTTGGCTAAACCGCTTGAGCGTTATCTGTGCCATTTTGTTGCCAGATTAAAAAAATAAGAATTCAAAAAGGTTTCTTGCGAATTTTGGTTATATTTGGGCACGTTGTATTTATTTATTGTTATGTTATTGTGATAACCTTAGATAGAAATTTTATTGTTGCTCCTATGGCATACAATTGCCGTGTGTATTTCATAGCTGCAGGTTCAAATTCTGGTTCTGACAAGATTTTATGTCTTAGAAATTCCCAGCAGAAAGAGCCTGCGGACATCAAGTGAAAAAAAATCCTATAAATAATTCTTACACCTATCTTTTTATATATCGTCTAATATAGCCTGGGTTAGGGAGTCCATGGGCGTCTTCTACAACCTTATCGGATGTATCTTTGCAAACATACACAACCTCACGCCTGTATTCCCAAAACGGATAGGCAGAGGTGTACTTCTGCACCCAAATTGTGTTCCCGTCTATGGAGGGCGAGCGTATAAATCATGACCACATATAAAAATTTATAGATATAAACAGACCGTGACCGAAAACTAAAACTGTTATTAGTTATGGTGATTATAAACACATCGATGGTAGAGAAAGTCTCTACAAAAAAATAAAGTATTAATGTTTTTCTAATCACCACATAAACCTAATACTTTTTGTAATTGCTGGCAAAACGTCATTTTAAAAAATCGAGATTTTTCCAGTGCTGATCTGGTTGTGATTACCGTATCTATTGCCTGTCTTAGCTTTTGGTCACGGTCTTTTTACATATTATATAGACTTATTTCTTCCTTAATGTTCGCACAAAACCGACTGCATAATAAAATGGCGAGCATAAAAAGCAACTGAATAAACTACAGAAGTAAGTTACAAGATAGAAAAAACTTTAGTCCTTTCCGTATTATCCAGAAGTTTATTGCTCAAGAAAATAAATTCGAACGTGGACTGTTGAGATAAAGATTTTTTATTATGAATGCGAATTTGAATTTCTTTTAAGTTTTCGAGTTTTAACGGCTATTGTTATTATTTTCATAACTAAGGGAATGGAAACAGAACTATTTTATTTTACGATGTCTTAAAAAAATAATCTACAGATACGTTAATGGTCCCGTGAAAAATATGCAGTAATCTAATAAAGATCGTTTGAAAACATAAATTTAATTTAATAGATGTAAAATATCTATGAAAAAAGATTACATACACCACAACAGGCGATAGGGGACACCCGGATTTGAACCGGGGACCTATCGATCTGCAGTCGATTGCTCTACCACTGAGCTATATCCCCGATAGCTAGTGTGGCAAACTAGTCATACTAATCATGTAGTAATTATTATTACCCTGTTCTATTTAAAAAGAAGTCGAAGAGCCATGATTAAAAATTGAATATTAGAAAGTCGGTCGCTGAAGTTGATTTATATAAAATTCCTATAGAAATTACATGCGCACTTTCCGCCTGTTTCTTTAAAGGTGTAGACTAAAAAGTTCTTCTAATTTCGTCACCTGTATTAGCTTGCGAAACGAGAGCCTGCGGGTTTTATTCTCTTGTCGAGAAAAATATTTGTTTTGCCTACAAATATTTGTTTCGGCTCTGGGTGTTTGTTATACTGAAAAGTCCCACGTAGTTTCTGATACCCACGACACAACACTCATGTGGCTGTTGGGTGTATTTTATTTATTTTTGTTGGGGAATTCGGGAGTCATGTCAACTATTTCAATTTTTATATGGCTTAAACTTTATTAAAGCTTTAAAGCATTCTACATCATTAGCTTCTAAACGTCCCAATGCTGGGCACACGACTCTTCTACTACTACGAGGCTTATAGGCTATAGTTCGCTGGCCTATTGCGGGTTGATGGCCTACATACCTTTCCTTCACCGTTAAAATATGTACGTGATAAAAAAAAACGATAAGGCTTTGAATATATTCAATAATTAAGTGGCAACTAGCATCGGGGATATAGCTCAGTGGTAGAGCAATCGACTGCAGATCGATAGGTCCCCGGTTCAAATCCGGGTGTCCCCTCATAGATTCTCATTTTTTTTACAACTGATGATATTTTGATGTTTATACAAAATAGTGGACTAGTCAAATTAATGGTTGGTATAGTTTTGACTGGCCAAGAAATAATCTATAAATTAGCGTCGATAAAGTCTTATATAATATTCGTGATATCCTCGAGGTATATGCGATCGGGTCAAATTTCATCGGTCGTGGATTCAAACCCAAGGTATACCTATAACTTTTCGAAGCTATGAGTTTATTCACAATGAACTATCAGGTCTTTTAACAGTAAACGAAAATATCGCAAGCAACCAGCTCACCTAAGCTATCAGGTGCTTCTTAGGCGCGTAGACCACTATCTCGCACTAGGCCAGCGTAGTAAACTAAGGTTCATTCGGTTAAAGGGATCAACTCATTCGGTTAAAGGGAAGGCAAAGTAGGAAGTACATAGGTTGATGATGATGATAATTATAAATGCTTTTCTATAATAAAAATCGAAATCAATTGTGTTCTTTAACAATTCGCTACATGACTTTTAAGAAATATTAGTTATATTTCGACGCTTTCATCATCGGGGATATAGCTCAGTGGTAGAGCAATCGACTGCAGATCGATAGGTCCCCGGTTCAAATCCGGATGTCCCCTAAGTTTTTGTCTTTCTATCCGCCCCACTTTTATAGTTGTCTTCTATCGTTTTGTTGTTATTTGATATTCATAATGAATTCATTGTTCTTCTGAAAATTTTAAAAGTACAATATGTTTTAACAGCTCATATCATATTGATTTTTAGGTGAAAGTGAAACCTTTTATTCAATATTTAGTCTCCCGTTCTGGTTTAGAGGGATATAGACACGTCTTTGATTTCCAACTCCATATTATTTCTGATTAATTTTGTTATGGGATTGTGCCAAATTAGGTTTCCTTAGATTCGCTGAGTCAGTGCTCAGCGTCAAAACTGTGCGTGCTGTTGATCCTGGAGCACAGGAGTTTCAGTGGCGGGCGTAAGCTGGGTGGGATAGGGTCCAATAACTCATTTCTTAACAAAATTAAAGCTGACAAAAAAATAAATAGCTTTTAAAATTGAACCAAAGAGAGATGCTGACTTTTCATCACCACTCATTCTCGCCCTTGATTTTTGGTGACCGTCAAAAGGCTGTTATTTTTAATGATGACGTCTATAATATAGTAAACTCTATATGCAAAGGCTTTTTAAGCTTCTTTCTTCTCCAGCTTAATTTTAGTCTTGTGCGTGATGGTGATATTTCTTAGTCGAATATTTTATCTTCCACATTAATCTGGAGCTAGGCATCTGGCGGATGACTTCATTACGAATTTGATCCGCCAAAGAAACTCCAAGCATTGCCTGCTCCATAGCACGCTGAGCGACCTTGAATTTGTGGACCAGACCTTTGATTCTCACTATCACTAGGTATCTATTTTTTTCGAGTTCTGTTCGAAAAATAAGAACACAATAATTAGTTAGAACTGAAAATAAAGCAACTAAAATGCAAAAAAAAATACTCATTAGGGGACACCCGGATTTGAACCGGGGACCTATCGATCTGCAGTCGATTGCTCTGCCACTGAGCTATATCCCCGATGACGAGAGCACCAAAAATATTAATTATATTAGTTTAAAGTTCTAGCTCACTTGTACCTAATCCAAACGTTTTAGACAAATAATCGTTTTGATTAGAATTATCGTAGTTTTGTCGCTCACGAATTATTAAAGTTTCTATTTCGTCGTATTTCAATTGACTTTTTTAAATGTAAATGCTAAATATATTGTACAAATTGGTTCTTACTTTCTGCGCGTCCTAATTTTAAATTGTAGAATTTCTGTTTCATCTCTGCTTTCGTAACTTACTTTTTTATATCAAGCATCATTTATATATATATATTATCATACTTTTTTATATATTTGATATTGCTAAATAATACCAAAGAACACTCTTCTTTTACTATTCCACCCTCAGTTTTATAAAAAAAACAGTCCCTACGACGAAACGGTGTAGCCATTTTGTAACACCAGGGTAAAAAAAATCCAAAATATTTTTAACAATTTTCGGATACCATTCTGGGGCGATATATCACGTTTTACTGCAACGTAAAGCGCCGCAGTTTGTTTCGATCATAGTTTTATAAAAGCTGAACAATAGTTATTGTTTTAAATAAAACATCGCTCGCCTAACACCACGCTTTTATCGACGACAGACTGACCACACTTTATAGCGGGTGTGGGATGATCTAAATAGTATCGACTGTTTATATCTATTGCCATAATAATGATAAAGAAATGGTATTTCATTGCCGAGGGAGTTTCTTGCCATTTCTTCTCCAGAGCAATTACATTTTCTGAAGTATAAGAAGAATAGCTAAAAACTGACGATTGAAACCTTTCAATCACAAGTACCTACTTGAAAAAATCTATTGAAATTTATTTAAGATTGTTTTCACTTTTACTTCTCTACAGTAGCAACACTAATTACACAATATATCGCAGTCATTAAACTTCTAGGTTGTTCTATTTATACTTCTATATATAGTAAAGTTTGAATTCTAGCAGCGTAGACCTTAGGAACAAAGCGCAAGTTACGAGCACAAGTACAAAGAGTTTTACGGCAATGCTAGGCTTCAGATCCACTCGTAATCTTGCAGTTATGTGGTCGTCCAAGTAAATAATATCGAATAAAAGATTCCTCCATTCAGCTTCTATCGGCCTAATAGAGTACTTAACTAGATCAACTCAAATATCAGTAGAACACGCAACTTCATAATCCTTGCGAAACCTCAATTCGTCTACTTTCCTTTCTACTTCTTGTAAGTTTAAAGAGAAAACTACAATTCCTCTACAAAAGTTATGGCGACATTTTTATTTCACGTTAAATATAAAATGGTAACAATAAAGAGTACAATCAGCCAGCATTCCTTACGTATCACTTAAATCTTTGGACCTTGAAACTCGAAAATTATGCGAAAAACTTTCTTTATCTGTTTCACCGAGCCTCCCAACCTGACATGATGTTACAGAACCAACATTTCAAGAGATATGCGTCTTTTTACTTAAGAAAATAAGGCTGATAATTAAGTGAAACAAGGCAAAATTTACGTCGTTTTGCATTGATACAAGCGATACAAAAGATGAAACGCACCAGCGCGAAATTGGGACTTTTGTTGAAAAAAAAAATGTGTTGATGTTTTTTAAACCCCAAAAGAAATTTATGACGCATTCCGCGAAATCCACATTGGATGACCCGGCATGTTTATTTGGCCGTTGTAATATCGCCGAATGGGATGAAAAATAACGCCTTTTTATGAATCGGGTTCAACGAATTGGTGTATGTTTTTTAATCTCAATATGACACGAGAAACTGATGGCGCTTCAATTTAAAAACGATAACGCTGCCTTGTGCTCTTTTGTCTGTACTTTTTATATAGCGATATCAAGTCTTTGAATAACGTGTTATTTCAATATAAAATAATTAATAAACAGATATAACAATTCTGTTGGGTTTAGGATAAACAATAGTTTTCGAAGTTCGACAATTAGGATCGATCCCTCGATTTTTTTTTGCACTTGGTTGTTGGTGAACGGGAACTAATTGTTATTTAATGAACCAAGAGTAAAACTCAAGTTGTGTCGTCCACAGTACCCAGGCTCTTGGGGATCCATTACCTAGTGGTCAGATAGAAGTAACAAATATACTTTTTTTTAAAACAACTACGTCATTCAGACTTGTCATCCTATTCAGCACTTAGCGTATCATCAGCCTCCTTTAATCGTCTCGTCATAATCTTCAAGTTCCACAGCCTTTCGAATACCTCGCTAATATTATAAATTACATACCTATACACAATACTCAGACCAAGGTAGAAGCTTATCACCAGCGTCCTAAACAACCTGATCGTAATCTTTAGGTTCCAAATCACTTTAAATAAGTCACTGATAAAAATTAATGGGTTTTGGTTTTAGTCCATCAGACTAGTAGACTAAGGCCTAAACCTTCAAAATTGTAAAGCAGGCACGTGCTTAGCAGTAGGACGTAGATGGGCTGATGACGATCATATATTCCATACGCCTATACAACTCTCAATTCTATGTTGAAGCTTATTACCAACCTCCTTAAATCACCTGGTCATAATATTTAGGCTATTCGGATTAGCCACTGATATTAAAAATGAAAGGCTTTAGGCCTCCACTAGACTAGAAGACTAAAGTCTATTAGATTATTTAACCCTTTAAATTATAGAGGAAGCACGTGGCCAGCAGTAAGACGTAGGGATGATGATATTACACATGCCTATACAATTCTCAATTCTATGTTGCAGCTTATCACCAGCCTCCTAAGATCACCTGGTCATAATCTTGAGCTGGCATTGTGGGGCACACGAGCAGATTCCCAACACGTACGGCTCAGACGTAATCTAGCGGAACCCCATTGTTTGCAGCGTTCCGTACGCCCGTCTACACAATTACAAAACCCGCTACGTTCCGTCGCACGCACGCCGCGTGTTCCGTTTCGCGTGTGGCTGGCTCTAAGCTTTTGTGTTTTAGGCTGAACACTTTTTATTGTCACCACTTTAACAATCCCTTTTCGACGTCACGTTTTTTAAATCAACGCAGCTCGCTCGGCGCATACAAATTTGAGGTGTTATGTGCCGGGAGTTTTGGTGGGTTGATTTTTAATTTAGGGTTCTTTTTTATTGACAGTTTTTATTTATAGATCCAAATGGTAAATAATATTAAATTGAACAATTAATTTATGGTGGAAATTTGGCTTTATAATAACGCTCTACTGTATTTATGAGCTTATATTTTTATCTTAGGAAGGGCACTATCAAAAAGGAAATTTTTAAACGGTATACCCACTAACCAGTGTTTTATAAGTTAATACTGACACTTTACACCTACTACGGTCTATTACACTCAAATACGGCCTAAGTCAGCCCTAAGGCCGTGAACTTTACTATTGTATCGCAATGCCGGGTTTCCTGACTACAAAATTGTATTTAAAAATTTGCTTGCCTATTTTTTTCATAACCTTAATTATTAAAATTTTTATGTTGCATGAAATTGAAAAATACGTGGTATAATTTTTATAAATCTTTACATTTAATTAACGGTGTCCGAGCGGCCTATATCTAATTTATTTTCTTTGTCGCCCAATGTTTGTGTTCTGCAGCGTCGCGATAAGGGGTTTTTGCAAACATGACGATTTTTTTATTTTGTTTGCGTGGATAAAACAATGAACTTGACTGAACGCTTGTAATATCAGAGACCCCTTTTGTATGCAAAAATCTATTGCATTTTAAAACTTGACAAATAATATATGAGATAAATATGAATAAAGGTTTAGACGAGAGGTCTTAAATCTCGACGGCCTCGGGTTCACACCTCATCCGTAGTACTTCGACTTATGGAAGTTATGTGTGTATTCACAATGAATTATATTATCACGTAAAGTACGGTGTAAAAAACATCGTGATGAAACTTGCACACCTAAACTGTTCTCAGGAATTTCTTAGGTAGGTAGTCTGCCAAACAACACTAAGCCAGCGTGGTGGACTATGACCTAAACCCTCTCAATGGTAGAGGACGCCCAGCAGTAGGATATATACGGGCTGAATACAATATTTAGACTCGTCCCCCACCAAGGCTATACGAAAATTCGTTAACACTATCGATTGAAATCTCCAGCAAGACTGAATGCATTGCATGTGAATGCGGCATTATGTTGCGAAGATCCAGTGTGCTCTCCCCTTTGTTCCCGTGGTAACCAGGTATCCATTTTCTCGAGTGGTTTGGCGAAAGCTTTTTTGTGAATTTGACTTGTTTTGAGTTTCGTTTGCTTTTAACGTATTCAGAGTTATATTGTGGGGATATTCTGCTCCACGGACAATGTAAAGGTGTTCTACAATGGAGCTGTGTGTCGCTGTTGTTCTTTATTCATGTATTTTTGTGATGTTCTGTGACGTATAGTCTAGCCGGTGTGTATGTTTTGTTTCATTTAAAGACATAATCGTGTTTATTAAAATGGATAAAAACTACGTCTTTATAACAATTTTATTTCTGTCTGGGAACCACAAATATTTGTTTCGGGTCTGGGTGTTTGTGAGACCGAAAAAGTCTCTCGTAGTGTCTGGTACCCACGACACAGGTCTTGTAACCTAGTGTGGGGTCAGAGTTATGTATGTATGTGACTGTTGGGTGTATTTATTTATTTGTTTTATTTACTATTGTATGTATCATACAGTTGAATGTACTGTAGGGTATCTTTATCATCATCAGCCAAAAGACGTCCACTGCTGGACATAGGCCTCTCCCAGCGTCTTCCAAAGTCTCCTATCTGAATCGGCCTGCATCCTGGCGTGTTAAGTCTTCCCTATAAATTACTAATGAATAAAAAAATAGTAGAAACATACAAACTTTTTATATTTTATTGGAAATTTATATAGTTCAATGTATCGTATAATAGTAAAATCTCTCGTAGTTTCTGATGCTAACGATACAAAACTTGTGTCTTATTGTGTGCTCAGAACTATGGACGTATATGACGTTATGGGCTATTGTTTGTTTATATATTTTTATGCCTAAAATGGTTACTTAGAAATGGATATTTTTTTCAATAATAAAGATAATGGCAGTAATAAGCACACCTATATTATGTATGCTTTGAAATATAAATATCCCTATAAGACAGTTGAAAAATCTCAATTTAGACTTACACTCTTTAGCCAAGTTAGTTCAAATTCATATATGTATGTGCCAAAACTTCCGTTCCATACGTTTATTCACAAAGACTTTCCTAACTGCTAATCCTAAGAGGCTGTCAAGAAACATGAAACAACAGCAACATTCTACAAAAGCTTTTCGCGAGCTACAGTTTAAATATTATATTTTTATCACTTTCTGGAGCATACATTCAGCATGTAAACGTCAAGAGGAGTAAGCATCGTCTTTAGTGCAAGAGTAAAGAAAAAGTAATGTAAAACATTAAAATTATAGTAAAAAGAGGAGTGATGGCCTCGAGGTTTGGACGCGCGGTCGAGAATCTCGGCGGTCGCGGGTTCGAACCCCAGGCACACACCTCTGACTTTTCGAAGTTATGTGTGTATTCACATTGAATTATCACTTGCTTTAACGGTGAAGGAAAACATCGTGATAAAACCTGCACACTAAGAGTTCTTAGGAATTTCTTAGGTGTGTAGTCCGCCAACCCGCACTAGGCTAGCATGGTGGACTATGGCCTAAACCCTCTCAATGGTAGAGGAGACCCGTGTTCAGCAGTGGGCGTATATGGGTTGATGATGAATAATAATAACAGAAAAATGTATACTATCATTTCTGCTTTTACTACAGACAGTCGACCTAATAGCAGCTTCTGGTAATGGCTTAAATGCAACAATGTGTTTTATATCTTAGAAGATCTTTATACATTCGGTGCGCTGATGTGTCATACGATGTTTTCCAAATATCCTTTATACGGAGAATTTTATTCTTATTCATCAGTAGATGACAGTCCGTCTAATTTGCATCTTACAAACGTATCACTTTACCGAACCTCAGTGCTTCATCAACAACTTTTCTGCCTACCCCAATCCTCAATTTTGATTCAATATCCAGCAGCCTAGAGTTTCCTAATTAGGTCTATAGTCCAGTCACGTTTGAGCGTCGTTTGTTATCATTAGCAGCATTTACAGATCGAAGACTTTTGTCGCCAGGCACCGAGATAAAAAACAGTACCGTTTATTCCTTGCTCAACGCTCAACAATAAAGTTACTCAACAGTAACAAAAAACGAAAAGAGCCCTTTGCTATTTAGCAATGATCGATTGAGAACAGGAAAAGGACATGATGATGATGATGACTATAATTAGTGCTAGGTTTGCAACTCTTATTCCACTGAAAATGGTTTCGAATAGAACTAGTTTTATAAAGCCTAGGCGACATATGGACGTTTGTGAGACAAATGTCAAATAAATCATAAAATCAGTCAGTAAACCAAAAGTTAGGTTCAACCAGAATGTATAGCGAGACTAAAGAAAATCTGTAGGTATTCCTCTCGGTGAGAAATCGGCAAATCTTATGAAAAACTTTGTATGAAAAACAAACAAATTTTTCACCATAGTAAACAACACATGAATGTCAAACTATGTTTTCGTGAGCTAGCATTTAAATATATTTGTAACATATCAGGGTCTTATTGTAATTCACCTCTTTAAAGCCCTAACACAATCGTTCAAGCCCCAACAGCGCATAATGTTGCACCACTGCTGTTTCAGCATTCAGCATGCATCAAAGAATGACTTCGGCGCACGGAGGAAATCCTGTCTTCGGCAAATTTAATTCTTGCATTGAGGACTTAAAGTTTTGCTGGATATGATCAAATTATTTTCGAAGAAGATTATGGTTATGAGAAATTCGTATGTTTGCGATCAAAGCCGTGAATCTTCTAAAAGATGGCTAGACTAGCTAGTGAAATGAAAGGTAAGACAAGACAAATATTTGTAAGATCTAAAATCGAGAAATATGCAATAATTAATTGGACATAGTCACTTTTCTTTAATAGTTCAAAATTAACATTCTTTTAATTATATTATGATCTTTATGCTTATTATTTTCCACTGATAAATAAGTAATGGGTCCAATTCCTTAACTTTTTTTTTTAATAAATAAAAAACTTTTATTTGTCAGTTACCGCATAGTCAATTTTAAAATCACAAAGATTTAAGATTCTTTAAAGGATGTAAAATTACATAAAATATTGACGTATCTATTATTTTTATGGCCGAGCTTGGCTTAATTTAATTTCATTCGACAGTCAACTGTAAACCAAAGCAATAAAGTACACAATCTAATGAGGGTAAATTGAAATGGTCTAGTCTCTTCGCAGCCGCGTACAAAATGTGCAGCAGTTTGAAATATTAAATTACGATGCATATTGGTTTCTTTGTCAAGTCAATTTAGTTGTACAGATCAAATATTTTCTGCATAGCATTTGATATTACGATTTCAGTACCATTATTGTTTATTACCCTAAACTAAACCATATCCTCTTCTATGGTAGTTGAGTCCCATGCTCAGCAGTGGGACGTATATGGGCTGATGATGATGATGATGATGATTTTTTATCGAAAGGATGGACAAATTAATAAACACAGTCACAAAAACTTCTGAAAATCTCTTGTGTCTATATTGAGACATTTTTCTTTTGAAACAAGTTTTTTGACTTTGGCCATTTTAAGCTTCTTTTTTTCGTGGTCTTCAGTCGTAGTTCTTGAATAAGGTGTTTTATTTCTAGAAATATCAAAGAAAATATATTTCTAGAAAATTTACGATTATATGCTGCACCTAGCATGGCGGCAATGCCAGTTCCTCCGAATTTATGATCCAGATTGAATTTCCTTCTTTGTCGTGTCTATTGCCAAAGTAAATTAAGTTTATAATCTGAAAAGAAAGGCTTACGATTGAGTTTACCTTTAAAGGTCTTTCATCATACAATATTCTTATATAGAACATTTTTATCAGTCTATCTATAGACAAGGGGAAAAAAGTTATAAATAAATTTCTATGTCCGAAAAATAAAGCAAAAATCAAAAATTGTATGTCTTTGCAGGGGATACCCGGATTTGAACCGGGGACCTATCGATCTGCAGTCGATTGCTCTACCACTGAGCTATAGCCCCGATGAAATATTAGCCGTATTTATTGAATAGATTAAATATCTACCTTAAATTAAATATTGTTTCAATATGTTTTTCTAATTTTCTTTTTTATCGACTTAAAGTTTCAGCAAGATTAAAGCAAACAAGCTTTTATGAAAGGAAATCTGTTAGTAGATAAGCTATTTTCAGTTGTAGAGGAGGTGCGTGCTTATCAGTCGTACTTATATGGGCGGATGATGATGATGATGGTGATGATGATTTACTTAATTTTTTTCTCATATACAAAAATAAAGATGAAAGCTATTGTACCAACAACAAACTTTGCAAATTAATGAAAACAAATAATATTTTTACATCCATGACAAACGGAGCAATTTATGTGTCGAATGTAGGTAATTCGAATCTTCGCAAAACATATTTCGAATAACGATAGAAAGGATTATAAGGATTTAGTCAAGACCGCTTCAGTAATCTTATACGCGGTTTGACATTTGCGAATTATTACTAGCAAACTGTGTGGGAAAGAATTATCTCTGTATTGATCCTGGTATCCAGGTATGATACGTAGGAAGGAGTGTCACCTTGCTGAGTCCGAAGGGGTAGTCAGTGGTACATTTCTGCACCCATATTTCCCCACGTATTCATAAGTCCTATGTAATAGGGCGCTAGAAATGTATCAGTCACTTGAAAGGTGGCGAGTCTTTTGCCGTTTTTGTGCACAATACTAGACTGCGTGTCACTATTGGGCATTTTAAAATGGACTCACCTAAATATTACTTCGCTCGACCCGAGAATCGTTCCCGGGACCTCTATATAGCACGGAACATCCTAGTACCTCAAGATCACGAGGCAGCATGAGTATTTAAGGCCCACAAAACTTCCTATCACACCTTAGTGTGCAATCAAGGACTTAAATAGGTCTTAGAAGGAAATTACTAAGTTTAGATCTTGGCGTAATAACACTTCAACCCATATCGTTATATTATATTACATAGACACCGAAAACGCATTTCAGCGCATTAACCAACGCGTTGTTCTAAAAATGTCCGCAGAATTCCCCCGACAAACTAATTACTCGACGAAGCGTGTTTCGTGGCCGCGGTGTACAAGATACGGATACTTACAGATTGCTCAATTTACTCACGCTTTCAAACCTGAGGGGAAAAACAAAAATGAGGAAAAAATAGATGGAATAGTTCGCTAAAGCTTGTTTAAATAGCTAGAAGTAAGGACTATTTGATTACATAGTATGAATATAAATTATGAGGTTTTGTCTTAGGTGCAAAGTCCGAGATTAGCTCAGTTGTACAACCAAGCTTAGATGCAAGCCATAATCAAAACGATTCTGAGGAAAATTGTAACGGCAATAAATTTGACCATCTATGTAATTGATAAATGCCTACGGCATTAAGTCCGCCTTTATACAAACGTGTATGTAAAGATTAAATAAATAAATGCAACAGTGAGTTCATGCATTTTACATGTTGCTTTTAAGATTGCTCAGAAAAAAAATCTTTAGGAGTTAAGTCAGTGAAAATTCATTATAATTACATACAAAACTGCAAAACATCATAGGTAAGACCCTGGGGCTTGATCCCACGACTGTTAAAATTCTCAGCAGTGAGCCTAACCCTCGAAACCACCTAGTATAAAATACGACCACAAAAACCACAATACTTATTTCAATTAACCATTCTGTAACTATGGTATTGTGGCAACATTGTGATGTCGTGACCTCGCTTCAAAATTCGCCTTGTTTACCTATTAGCGGCAGAAATTACGTTTGGAAGTTCACTTTACGTTGCCTGACTGGTTTTCTGCGGCCTTTGTGGGATGCCCGCTTCGTTGCCTATAGATTTTTTGTAGCTCGCCTAAAATGCTGTCAGTAAACTAAAAGGCTTTATTTAGTTTAAAGCTTTAACGTTTGTTACACTCGTTGTGTTTATGAGGTCTTTTTGTGAAGTTGTTCTAAAATTTTTTCTATATTGTTATTATTCTTAATTAGGATTGTTTTTTTTATGTAATTAGAATTCGTGGTTATTAATAAAGGATTTTGAAATGTATGTCTATCATCATCATCATCATCATCATGTCAGCCCTGTGTTGGTCCACTGCTGGACATAGGCCTCCCCCAATGACTTCCACCGGGAACGGTCGGAAGCCGCCTGCAGCCAGCGACGTCCCGCGACCTTGTATGTCTATGTTTATTGAAATTTCTGACTAATGCCTTATAGATATCTTACTAGATATCTTATGCCTACGTTCAGCAGTGGACGGCGATAGGCTGATTGATTGATGTCTATTTTTGACAAATTGAGTAGAGATTTTTATAAGGTGGTCATTTCTAAGTGCTCACCTCTGTCTTTTCGAAGTTAAATATGCAAACTGAAATACAACGTACCTACTTTAAAAGATCTTAGGATTTTTTTAGGTGTGTAGCCCGCTAACACGCTTTAGTCCAGCATGGTGGACTAAGGTCTATACCCTCTCAGTTGAGGAGGAGGCCCGTTCCTAGCAATGGGACATAAATTTATAAGATGATGATGAGGAATCATTTCTAATTTCATCGTATCAGGTCCTAAACTTCTCCAGACATACACTCACATACAATATACCAGTGGCGGTACTTCCATAGAAGCCCGAAAGCCCGACTTGCCTTACATAGTTCCGAATAACGAACTTAACGATTGTTTATTTATAAAATAACGCTATAAACGTGAATGTGAGTACTAACCGGTAGGTATTTATTTGTCCTACGTACCAAAAAAAATATGCTGCTACTAAATAAACATTTGGGCTTGCCTTAGTTTGACACCCTAGGCACGCCACTGCAATACACATGTCTTATACTTGAGCAGAAGACCATACCACTAAGAAACCTTAAGCTAAAGCACATTACGTTGGTACAATACAAGCTGTTAGACTTTCCCTACATTTGATATGACAACTGCAATATAAAGCTATCAACACTGTCCAGACAGAGATCATTTTTAACCCACAAATTGTGTTCAAAAGAGAAATTCATTCCGCGAACAAAACCGCGACAAAACTGCAATATAATAAAAGTAATAAATATTTGTGGGTAAAGGATTTTCCGTGTTGCCGTGGGAATGGTATTGCTTGATGTAACACAATGGCGAAAGAGGTTTTATTATCAAAAAGTTGCGTGTTGTTATCGCGGTTTAATATCTCCCTGTATGAAATGTCAGGTATATACTAGCAGGGTATTTCTGGCTTTGGATTAAATAAGACTTATGAATTGTTGGGGAAGATATCAATGAAGTTTTTGTTCAGTTGTAGTGGAACGTTCTATGTCTACGTGTTTGTCCGTTGTAAAATGTTGATTTGATTTTCAATAGCCGATTTGTATGTGGTGTTGGTGTAAGACACTGGGCGAGGCCTAATTTTAGCAGTTCTGCAGTTCAATTTCATGACTTTCCTTAGTTTCTAATCACGATCTGACAGTGGCGGTACTTCCATAGAAGCCCGAAAGCCCGACTTGCCTTACATAGTTCCGAATAACGAACTTAACGATTGTTTATTTATAAAATAACGCTATAAACGTGAATGTGAGTACTAACCGGTAGGTATTTATTAGTCCTACGTACCAAAAAAAAATGCTGCTACTAAATAAACATTTGGGCTTGCCTTAGTTTGACACCCTAGGCACGCCACTGCGATCTGAATACACCCTGCATAATTTACAACTTAAATCTATGCAATATTCAAGCATTAGTGAGAAATTTCAATAACTAAAGTGAAATTTTGTTATGATATAATTTTTATAAATAACCTTCAACCTAAGAATAAATCTGCGCTGTAAAATTTATACGTTACCTTCTAGTATTTTGTCATTATTCAAGCTATTTTGCAGATATGCCTCATTTGAGTGGAGCAGGCATTTCAAGTTTTTAAATTTGTTCTTTATAATATTTTACCTTCGCTAAAAATGTAGGACAATATTTACATACGTTATTAATGAGCTGTTTCAAATGTTCTAAGGCAGGAATTTTCACAATATCCTTTGCTTTTATGATTTTTATTGTACTCACGCGTCAACGTACATATGTATATCATTCAAATTCTTTGTATTTTGCATCAATTCAATCTGTGTAGCACGCTAACGGTATTAAAAGTGATAGTCTGTTTTTTATTTATTTATATTTTATACTTTTTTGTACACAAAGAAAGTCAAACATGTATGTTTGTTTTTGTTACTTTTCCACGTAAAAACTGTCGATGGAATTCAATAATTTTTTTATGGCAAAATCTGACATTTCTTGGCTAAATATAATTTATATCGCGGGGATAGAAATTATAATCTTTTTTTAACTATATTTACTCGTTCAACTGCTATGATCAAGTGGTCGTAGATGATGATGACATAGACGGATATCTGTCTGTATACGATATTGTGGTGTTTGTGATAAATATACGGCTTTCTTGGATATCTTTAGGACGGTGCCGGTAAAACGGAATGACTATGAAATTAGAAAGATGAAAAACCAGGCCAAAGAAATAATGGATGCAGTGTGCGAAAGAAGATATGACAGAAGAAGAAGTTACAGGGAAGTGGAAAGATAACGGCACGAGAATGATGATGCCGATAACTTTCGTTAACTGTCGAAAAACGTTCCTTTACCTTATAGGGTAAGAAACATTTTTCGTCAGTTATAGCCGTATGCGAAATTGTATAGGAAGATTCTGTTCCCCTGAGAGTCTGTTAAACAGGACAGAACCTGCCGCGAACTAATTAAACAGTAATTTTATGTTAATATTCCTCGACGTTGATGGTAGATAAAATGGCTAATACGCTGAAATTGCTCGCCTTATGTGAGAGCGTAGAATTAGCTTTTTGGAAAACTTTTAGCGGTTTTTATGCGCGTGGGGCTACAGTGAGAACTAATTATAACTTTACACTCTATATTTTAATCAAATGTTTGACTTTGCTGCACACGTCTTAATTAATCCATCACCATGTGTGTCGCTTTCGATTATTACCATATGTATTTACCTCTTTTAATAAGCAATTATTTTCCTAAACTGTTATAAATTATCACTAAACTGCAATAATTTTCCTAAATTATCACTAAACTGTCCACCTTGGGGGCGGTTGTCCAACGCTGCACTTGTTAGAAAAACATTTACAAATAATAAAATCTAACACTAACGTTTTTTATTTTGAATATGCATTTGATAATATGCGTAGATATCACCTTAGCACTCCATATAACCTACAGCATTCGAGCCATAACTACTTACGTCTAGTACAAATTAACCAGAAAACACAATTAATTTGGTTTATCTATCCCTCCTAAATAAAATGTAAATTAAAACTCAAGTGGCGTATCCAAGAAACAGCTGCCAAAACGCAATGTCGATAAACTTAACAGAAAAAAAACAGTGTTAATATTAATCAGACCCAAGTATCCTCAAGAGAAAGTTTTAAAATAATGCCAATCGTCAAATCCAAGTGTCCCGGACAATTTTCGACTCCAGACAATTCCAGTTGGAAAAATACATTGTAAATACCTAATTATACATTTTAAAAGTTAGGCACAGACAAACAGACTGTAATGGAAACTTTGTGAGACTTCGCTACGTCAACATTCATTTAAAATTTATCTTTTGTTGAATTTCATTATTGTTCAAATTAATTAGTTTGTTGCCGAAGATAATTGAACGATTGTTTGCGAGTTTGCTAATGTTCTGCTCTTGATTGATTTCATCAAGTTTGGGATACCAACTTTTTAGTTTCAAGGACGGGAAATGTGGGTTAGGTCTTGAGTTGAAATTCTAGATCACATGGCGGATACCTGAAGGCTGTACTAAATAGTTTAGGTTTCACCTTCAGTTTAGGTTTTCAGCCTAATGAACTATTGGACACACATACCTTACTCATTGGGAATACATAAATGCTCTAGTTGTGCCTAAGCAGTAGACAGAGTTAATTTTTTACATCTCCGATAAAACAACTGTGTTAAGGTTCAATGCAATAGTTGGAAAAGAACCAAAAACCATAATAATATTCAGAATTTCTTAACAAAATAATTAAATAACAGGAATCGGGAATGGAACGACTTTGTCGGTCATGGGACCAACTGAAAGATACTAGGCACAGGCTTGGTATCTTTGACATTTTCGTTTCTTGTTGGTGTTTTAATTCTAATTACAGTTTTTTATACAGACTGCGCTTGCTGTCGAGGACTTCAATTCCTATTATGGAACAAAACTTCGGTGAGTTAGATTGTCATGTTCACATTATGTAAGGTGGTAGCCATTCTGATAAAAATCTGAAGATCAGTAGGCGATTGTGATTCTTTCTATCTGCTTTAGATGCTGAAAAATGAATAAGCACAATTGCTCAAAAGACGTTTTACAAACAAAAAATTAGCTTTTACAATATAAAGCTGAATAAAATAATACAATAATCAGGTCACATAGTCAGTAAATTGGTTTAACATGCCTCACGCGTTTTAGAGTTCAGTTCGTCCTGATAAGTAATCGTACAATTCATTAGACCCGATATCCCCTGTCGTTGCGTACATCTGAATTCGTGTTTGAATACAAATTAATTGCTCGGTAGATTGTTAAGTTGCGGAAAACTGATACGAGATGGCGTTGTACACCGGGATCTCATAATAATGACAACTTTGCATGGCTATAATTTTTTTTTTTATAGCATTACTTGTTAATAAACGAAGTTCCTGTTACCTTTATCTATTTAAGCTCAAAGGTTTTTTAACTGATTTTCAAATGGTTTTAACCAATAGAAAATGTGATTCATGGGAATTTAAGTAAATAAAAACAATAAATATACACAACAGACACAGGTTACAGATACATTCTGAGGTTTCAGAGAATTTATTGGAATTTTCTTAAACATCTCATCAGGGGACCTAAAATGCGCTCAATAAACTCAATACTTTCATGCCAAACTGTAACAAATACGAAACCCTTTCAGGTATACAGCTATCTACATGAAACCAAAAAACTCCAATGTTTTTAAAGTAACGAACTGATTTAATTTCAAAAAACATCCAAACGAATTCGACATCCCTCCGAGGCAGTATTTCGTTGACACAGCATCGCATAATCTCGTTACCACATCCAGCGCTGTCAGAAACGAGACTTCAATTAATATAATTGGTAGCAGCATCCTGTAATGCAACCGTATGGCTTGAAACACTGGAGATTAATCTGCATTCGACCTATTGATTAACGTTTGTATTTCTGGATTAAGGATTCGCTTTGTTGCTGATGTCGTTGGTCAACAGTGACAGAAATACCATGGTTGATAAAACACCATTTTGATATTCAGTCGGCCTTTTTGAAGTGATGAGCAAGCATACGATTAAGCATCTTACTTATTAAGCTAATTTTGCTGCTTAATGCAATGGAGATGATGTTAACATCGATTCTATGGAACAAATGTAACTTATTAACTACTCGAAGTAATAAAGAATCCTCGAAACCGATTTACATAATTGAAGAGGATACCGTATCTTATATCATATGACATTTTAAAAGAAGTGGGTTTGGACAAGTAAAATCTTCATAAAGTTATACTCAAATTTTTGCTCAAATGTTGCAACGTCTCGTCATTACATTACGAGGGTCTTTAAACATATCTGCCGAAATGTAAGTGTTCAGATGTAATGCATAACTTTCAAAGACAAAAGCGTAAGTGCATTCATTAAGTACATATGTCTGAGTGAATAACGGTGAAAAAGTTAAAAGTACAATCAACTTACATACATTACATTACGCCTGTATCCCCCAAAGGCGTATGCAGAGATGCATTTCTGTACCCACACTTCGCCAGGTACGTATCAGTCCCACATAATAAGTGACGAGCCTCTTGCTATTTTTCAGACACAATTTTAGACTTCACGGTTCTAGTAGGAATTTCCCAATGGAACAACCCAATAAATCGAGAATCTAGCCTGGGAACTGAAGATAGCACGGCACATACAATTATGAATTTTTCAGGAAATCTTTTCGAGTAAGTACACAATTCGAGGAAGCAGTGATGGCCTCGAGGTTTAGGCACGCGGTCGAGAATCTCGGCGGTCGCGGGTTCGAACCCCAGGCACACACCTATGACTTTTCGAAGTTATGTGTGTATTCAAATTGAATTATCACTTGCTTTAACGGTGAAGGAAAAACATCGTGATAAAACCTGCACACCTAAAAAGTTCTTAGGAATTTCTTAGGTGTGTAGTCCGCCAACCCGCACTAGGCCAGCGTGGTGGACTATGGCCTAAACCCTCTCAATGGTAGAGGAGACCCGTGCTCAGCAGTGGGCGTATATGGGTTGATGAAGAAGAAGAAGAAGAAGTACACAATACTATACTACCTACAACATATTATACTATACTATATACTAATATATACTATACTATATACTACCTGAAAAATAGAAGCCGAATAGTGCATCCTACTATCGAAATAGCTAAATCGATCAAAACGCCGTCTTAATTACTGATTGTACGCAATTAAGCGGATTATTTGATATTGTAGCGAATTAACTGGCGTGAACCTCGTTAATACTACGGATACTGTTGATTAGTGGCTCATAATTAAGCTGTTTTCAATCTATTAGTTCGGAAGGTGAATTTCGAGGTGGTAGTTCGATTTGGGGCGGAAATTTGCTGTTATAAGTGGCATTTCTAAGCTGAATAACAGTTCGGATTTCTAATTAATCATTTAAAGTAGGTGATGCAAACGAATCATATTATGATCAGGTTAAAAAAAACCATCATCATCATCATCATCATGTCAGCCCTGTGTTGGTCCACTGCTGGACATAGGCCTCCCCCAATGACTTCCACCGGGAACGGTCGGAAGCCGCCTGCAGCCAGCGACGTCCCGCGACCTTGACAAGGTCGTCGGACCACCTTGTCGGGGGACGTCCCACGCTGCGCTGTCAAAAAAAACCATCTGTGTATTTAAATATCAAGAAAATCAGCTAATTGACTCGCGAACATTATCGCATCATCACGGTTCATGATAGCCTGGTGACAGTCAGGTAGACAGACAGCGAAGTATTAGTAATAGGGTATCGTTTTACCCTCAGGACACGGAACCCTAAAAATGAAAGGGCAAAGAATGAATTCAAGGCCTATTGTGTTCGTAATTATACGTCCACAAACGCACATGAAGTTCTGTATAATCTAGACTTTAAAATGGCCGGTAAATTCCTTTAAGATAGAAAGGTGCTTACAGCAAGAGAATCTCATTAGAAACTCTAAGTAAAAAAGTAGTTTAACTGCACCCATTTAGAGATAAGTTAAGTGTTATTCGTTCTCTAAATCGAATCAAATACAGTGGCTTACGGTTTACCATGACGGCGATCGGGTAGGGTCGCCATACACCCAACCTTTCCGAAGATTCATGGCGAAGGCCCTGCTATAAAATATATGTCTCTTGGGGGTAAAATTCAGATTATTTAACAGTTATAGTAAAGCTTAGTAAGTGTATCGGGATTGAAGCATAAATATTCTGCGTGCGGTTGAGAGTTCGATATTCTAGTCGATAGTGTTTTTCTGTCGGACTGATTGCTGCATAATTAAAATGAAATTAATATGCATATTGTTCTGACTCTCGATTCAGATAATATTAGGATTGTGTCAAGGGATATTGGAAGCTACGAGAGATTTAGGTATCACAAACACCCAGACCCGAAGCAAATGTTGTCCCGTGATCGATACCCCCACTACTAGTTTCGCAAGCCAACTGCGCCAAGGGGCTGTCCATAGTTGACATAAAACACTGCGAGGAGACCTTATATTCTAAGCTTTACCTGCAGTAACTTGCCCAACTATTGAGTAATGAATATAGTGGCTTACAACTAAATCTAGAGCTCATATAAAAGTTATTATAATTAAAAAATCATGTGCACAAGCTTGACCTCTTTCCGTGGCTAGCAGTGAGACGTAAACATACAGAATATTAAATGGAATGAATAAACAATCCGAACCACGTAAAATAGAACGTAACTATGCAAACATCAGCCAGCCAATATTTGTGAAAACGTTTGACAAACATGCCGGAGCGAATGAAAGAGTAATGACCAACCCGCCGCTGAAATTCTAACCCTAAATTTATGCATAGCGAACCCGGTAAATACCAAAAGAATTCCATTAAACGGAGAAACCGCGCGCACGAACAAGGGCGGCAAACGACACACTAACAATTTGCATGTTGTCTCCAACATTTCGCCTATTTTGCACGTGCTATTATTTGTGTAAAAAGCACTTCTGTTTTACATTTTACTCGCATCTGGCCGCGGAGATAACAAGCGAGGAATGTGGGCCAACGGCGGATGGCAAATACCGCAGCCTCAGTCGGGAAATGTGCGTGCCGAATTAAAAGTCTTATGGATGTAATTGTGTATGTATGTTTGGTACCAGAATTGTGTGGGATTGCTTAGAATTCATTGGGGTAGGCAGAGCTGTATTTTAATATCGTCAGTATTATTCCGACTTAAGGAAGCGAAACTGAATCTACTAAAATTTCCTCAAAAGTTTCGAGACAATTCGGAAACCGAACCAAAGACCTTTAGATCGCACGCCACATTTATTTAGCGGCGCCGGCAAAATTATCAAGAGTAAAAAATCATCATCATCATCATCATCAAATACAACAAAAAAAAATACAACACTTAAATTCCTAGCACGTTCTTACTCATTGAAAAATGCATTCCTTTCTCATACGAATCAAAATAAAACTGATTTTATATGCATAGATAAACTATTTTACATTTCCATTCCAACTTGCATCTAATCTGTGAACTGTTGAAATAATTCCTACGTAGTGGAATCCGCGTAGTCACTCTACTCCAGAAAGCAGATCAAGTTTTAATTGAAATTTTTGGATGGTACCACGACATTTTATAGAATATTACGTTCAGTGTTATCTAACTGGCTAGTGGTGCTTATCGTTTGTGGAGTATACACTGCGCGCTCCATTCGCTCGGAAACAATAGCCCGCCTTTATAACTTTCCTATAGACAAACAAAATGCATTTGGGATACAATGACTTTTGCAGTTACGTGGTCCGAAGTTTCGCCGGGCTTCTGTTTTAGTTCGGAGCGTTTTTCGTTCCCGATGTGCGGGTAGTTACCACGAACTTTAGTTAATGTGTCTTCGTACTTGTAGTGAAGTTACCTTGCAATTAACAGGTTGAATGACTGAAATTGTTATACTTTTGAGAATGTGAAATACATTATCAACAACACGCCGATTTTGTTATGTTAATAAGTTTATCAAATGACTTTTCACCTACTGGCCTCTCATCGAGAGTTGCATTTGCGAGGTAAAGTATGGATAACTGTTATAACTTGAAATTACAATACTGTTCGATAATGTGTGATATAAATCTATACTAATATTATAAAGAGGTAAGTTTTGTGAGTTTGTATGTTTGTATGTTTGTGACGTTGTAGCAAGTAAACTTGGGATTTACTGAACCAATTAAAAAATTTTTTTTACCAATAGAAAGCTACGTTCTTTGTGAGTGTCATAAGCTATATATTAATCCGAAAAATGATAAGACTTTTTCGTTGTAGCAGGATTTGCGAAGTAAGTCGGAGAAAAAACGAAACCGTTTTTTGCAAACGCTGCCTTAACCATGGGATATAATATGTAGTTTAGTCCTAGAGAAAAGTTGTAGAGCTTGATAATGTCTACAAAAAAGTCAGCGGTAGCATATGTCTAACTTTTGGGGCTAGTTCACTATAACCTCTTTTATGCTAACCAAATTTATTCTAAGATAAACCATTGTTTGTGAAGGTGTTTTGATAAAGATGAGATAAATCCTTATCCTAATAAATGCGTTATTTAGTATAAATATTTAAATTAAAAGAAATTTTCCCTTTACATAATTTGATTTCAACGAATATCTTAGAAGATATCGCAGTTCAAAATAATGATCAAGCGCGCAATAATTATGTACAAGGCGCCGACCGGCGCGTTACGGTTTCACGTTTAAACAATTTGACCGATTTGTAAGATTTTGGTATGGGCATAAATAGGATTCTAAGGAGTAAAATAGACTATATAACTTATTTTCTTTCTGAACACAACCCTGTAGTCTACGCGGACGAAGTCGAAGTCGAACAGCTAGTTGTAATATAAACTTATAATATCACACATTTTCAATCACCTTTTCGCTCCTATTGTAAATACAACAATCCAGATGTCTTAAGATAATCTGCCTAAAATCGCTGCCTAAATATTAAACCAGCGATATCGCAAACATATTGCATAGATTTTCAAAACTGACTCCAAACATTATAGAAAGAAACAAAACTTTATTGCAGCAAAATCAATCGGACAATGAGACGTCAAAAAATGAATTGCAAAGGTATTTTACAACGCCACCACGTGTATCGGACGATTGAAAATAAAACGTGGTAACGTTAACTCAAACGCGGGAAAGCACGTTTCCAATTTTGTGTTCAGTGGACGGCCACCGCCCCGCAGTCTGTAATGGAAATGCTTTTATTGCCATCATGTCTTTCATATCTTATTGCGGTTGAATATAAATTTGAACTGAGGATCGGATTAGGATACTTGGCTGGGACGGGTTTGGTGTTGGAAGTTGGCTTTGGTGATTTAAACGCAGCCTTACAGTGTAGCATTTTTTGTGATGGCCTCGAGATTTGGGCGCGCGGTCGAGAATCTCGGCGGTCGCGGGTTCGAACCCCAGGCACACACCTCTGACTTTTTGAAGTTATGTGTGTATTCAAATTGAATTATCACTTGCTTTACCGGTGAAGGAAAACATCGTGATGAAACCTGCACACCTAAAAGTTCTTGGGAATTTCTTAGGTGTGTAGTCCGCCAACCCGCACTAGGCCAGCGTGGTGGACTATGGCCTAAACCCTCTCAATGGTAGAGGAGACCCGTGCTCAGCAGTGGGCGTATATGGGTTGATGAAGAAGAAGAAGAAGAAGTTCGCAATCTATATTTATTTGATTTGAAACAAAAGTGTAAATAAGTTTTTATCGCAAAAATCATAGTAAATATTATAGCGAGTAGGATCACTTATTAAGAGAAAGTTTTGGGAGTAACAAATACCTCTGATTAGTCCTCGGAGATATGCAAATTAGGAAATATAGTGTGTGCATTTAAAGGAGTTCCTGATATACAGCATTTACAGGTCTTAAACAGATCATATCAAAGACGAGGACAGGTAAAAGTTACGATAATTCCAAAAAAAAACAGGATTGTTTTTTTGAGCGCGTCTTTTCAAAGTTTCCTTATAAACCGAATAACATAGACCAGAATATCCGTCCCAGGTCGCACAGTTAAATAAAAACCATGGGACCAAAAGTCAGCCAGTGGACCAACGCAGTTTACAAGTTAACCCTTCTAGGCTATAATATATTAGGAGCTATTACGTAGATGCAATAGATTACGTTAAGTAGCCGTTAGGCGCCAAGTGCCGAGGTTTTTATTCCTCGTCACGATTTATGCGAACAGTACCATTTCCGCATACATTATTGAATTTTATCGCTCCACTGGCCTATATTCGGTGAGGAATTGTCTAATTCCTATCATGTTTCATTCTATATTTCTAGTCTTGTGATTAATAGGGTAGAGGACGGGGTTAATAGTAACAGATGTGCCTGTGATTGCAGTCGCATGAAATTTCACTATCGGAATACCTTCTACTAGTGGTCTTCAAGGGCAAAAGTTTTTTATTCATTATTATACCGTAATTACTACCTATCAAAGTATACCATGGACAATACTTACGTATATTAAACTGAACATAGCTAATTGAATATAGCGCCAAGTTATTTCCTATTTCTAAAGATAACGAAGGTGTAATCTGTATACATCATCATCAGCCTTTAATCGTCCACTGTTGGACATAGGCCTCTCCTATGGCACGCCACTGGGCTCGATCTTCGGCTCTCCTCATCCAACCGTTGCCAGCCACCTTGCGGATATCGTCACCCCACCTAGCCAGAGGGCGTCCTACACTACGTTTGCCGAGCCGTGGTCTCCACTCCAGAACACGTTTACCCCAACGGTTGTCGGTTCTGCGACAGATGTGACCGGCCCACTGCCACTTCAGCTTGCTGATCTTTTGGGCTATGTCGGTAACTTTAGTTCTCTGTCGGATAAGATCATTTCTGATCCTATCCTTCAGAGAGACTCCTAACATAGCCCGCTCCATCGCTCGCTGAGCGACCTTGAGTTGGTGGACCAGTCGCACCGTCAGTGTCCACGTCTCGGCTCCGTATGTCATGACAGGTAGGACGCACTCATTAAAGACTTTCGTCTTCAGGCTTTGTGGTATGCGTGACGAAAAGACTCGACGAAGTTTATTAAACGCTGCCCAACCCAGCTGTATTCTTCTTTGGGTCTCCTTCTCGAAGTTGTTCCTACCTAATTGTATAATTGAACCAAGATAAATGTACTCAGGAACAACTTCGAGTGTTACTCCGCCTATTGCAATCGGTTCCGGAATAACCTGTCGATTGAACATGACCTTGGTTTTATCCAAGTTCATCCGGAGACCGATGCGTGATGAAGAATAAGCCAAATCGGACAGCATTTGTTGTAAATCTTCAACGGTTTCAGCCATGATGACGATGTCGTCTGCAAATCTCAGGTGTGAGATGTACTCGCCGTTTATGTTTATGCCGCGTCCTTTCCAGTTCAGTGTCTTAAACATATCCTCCAATGCATTAGTGAACAATTTCGGGGAAATAACGTCCCCTTGTCTCACACCTCGATGCATTGGGATTGGTTTAGACTGCTGGTTCTGTACTCGGACGGTCATAGTGGCAGCGTCATACAGACATCTCAGCACCTGGATGTATCGCCAATCGACTTGGCACCGTTGCAAAGATTCCAGAACAGACCAGATTTCGATAGAGTCAAAGGCCTTTTCATAATCCACAAAGGCAAGACACAGGGGCTGATTATACTCTTCTGTCTTCTGTATAATCTGCCGCACTGTGTGTATGTGGTCTATGGTGCTATATCCTCTTCGAAATCCGGCCTGCTCTGGGGGTTGAAACTCGTCGAGCCTGCGCGCGAGACGGTTCGTGATCACCCTTGAAAAACAGCTTATAGATGTGGCTTAGCAGGGAGATGGGCCGATAGTTCTTCAATAGGGTTTTGTCACCTTTCTTGAAGAACAAGACGACCATACTCTTGCTCCATGCCTTAGGAGTTCTCCCCGAAAAAAGGACGGAATTAAAAATACGCTGGAGTTGTTTAAGCGTAGGAGCTCCGCCAGCTTTTATGAGCTCCGTTGTGATTCCGTCCTCTCCGGGGGCTTTTCCATTCCTAAGCTGCCCAAGGACGATCTCGATCTCGTCTAGGCTGACTTCTGGCAGCTCTTCAGAATAGTGGCGGGTCAAAGTGGCTCTCGGGTCTTCACTCTCGGGTGTGGGACGGGACGCATGTGATGTGTAAAGTTCACCGTAGAAGTCCTGAATCTCTGCGAAAATCTCCGGCTTAGCTGCGACGACTTCTCCACTACGTTTTCGCAACTTCGTCAGTTGGCTTCGGCTCAGGGCTTGAACAAAAACTTTGGACCCCCGATTTTGCTCAATAGCTTCTTTAATAGAGCGTGTATTGGAGCTTCGGAGGTCACGCCGTATCAGTTTGGTAATCTTTTTGTTCAAAGCCCGTTGCTCTGACGGAGCGGTAGTGGTTCCTTCACGTCGCTGCTGTATTAGCTGCAGAGATTCTGCAGAAAGTTTGGACTTTCTACGGGTTTGATGCGTCTTACAGAACTTCGTCCCTTCTTCCCGGAGGATACCCACCACTTTGGTGAGTTCCTGGTCAATGTCCATTGTGGTTTCCAGGACAGCGAAACGGTTTTCCAGTTTAATCTGGAACGCTTCAGATCCTACCACGGATTTGAGCAGGTTTGGTCGGAGCGCAGACTTCATCAGACGGACTCGTTCAAGCTTGTAATCTATATTTAGAGTGCCTCGGACAAGTCGGTGATCGCTTCCGGTCTTAAACCTAGCGATCACTGAGACATCTCTAAATATGCGCTTTTTGTCAGTCATGATGAAGTCTATCTCATTTTTGGTCATAGTGTCGGGACTTTGCCACGTCCACTTCCGTTGGGGCTGCTTCTTAAAGAAAGAGTTCATTAAGAAGAGCCCCTCTTGCTCCAGGAAGTTGACGAGCATTTGTCCCCTATGATTTCTGCAGCCAAATCCGTGTGGTCCTACTACCGTTTCGCCGCATGTTTGTACTCCCACTTTAGCATTCAGATCCCCCATGACAACATTAAAGTGGGCCTTTGAGGTGTTGTGCAAGGCCTTTGAAACGTCTTCATACATTTCCTCCACTTCATCGTCCGAATGTGTCGAGGTCGGTGCGTACACTTGGATGACTTTGAGGCTGTACCTCTCCGTTACTCGGATCACAAGGTACGCCACCCTCGTCGACACACTGGAGATTTCTATAACATTGTCACGGAGGGTCTTATGGACCAGGAACCCGACCCCGCCTTGGGACGGTTGGTCTCCCTCTCTGAAATACATAAGATGGCCCGACTCCAGGGCTACAGTGTCCTCCCCCTCTCTTCGGACTTCACTCAGCCCTAGAATATGCCATCTTATGTTTTTCAGCTCCTCCTCCAGTTGAGCCAGATGCTCATCGAGCCGTAGCGTGCGTCCATTATACGTGGCCAGGGTCAGACGTTTTTGACGGCCTACCGTAGCCCGGAGATTCTTTGCACCCCCTGTCCCGCCGGAACCATGACCGCCGTCTTGGCCAGGAATAGCGGGACTACCGGGAACTGGGGGCCTTTTTGCGTGTTCAGCCATTGGAGGTGATGCCCATAATCGCCACGCTGGGCAGGCGGGTTGGCGATCGCAGTGGTTTCTCGCACCAGTTACGCTGCTGCCCGTCACTGGTCTGTGTGGCTTACGGAACGGTTATACCGCCGTTCGTCGGTCGCCAGAGCCTCGTTCGCTGATCGGCAGGATGCACCACGTGCAGGAGAGGTTGGCTTGGAGCACTAGGTTGGCGTTCGTCCTCCCTTACATCCCAATCTGTATACGTGGATTTAAAAATGTCAATTCCAATTTTTAAAAATATGTGAATGTATTACAATATAATTGATACAAAAAGCAAATCCTCAACAGCAATAACACGTTCGAAAGCGGCGATAGCTTAACTAAAAACTAACGATACAAAAGTACATGTAAAAGGCTGATTGAAGAAAGATAATTTTGATCTAGTCTTGAAAATAAATAATCTATAAAACAATTAACAAACGAACAAGGAACACTAACAAAAAGTATCATTTACCTCGAGGTGGAAAATATTTCGATTCGCGCGGCCGTATTAAACTTTTGCCTATAAGAAGGCGCCGAACTCGGCTAAATTGTGAAGTTTTAATTGAAACCTCAGCGTTCCGTCTTAAACTTGCTCCCATTGTTTCTGTGCATTATAATTATAACTCTGTTATGTTTGGGGATTATGCAATTGGTATTTTTAAGCAAGTCATAAAATTTTGTATTTCAGCAGGTCGGCATAAGGTAGCGGAACTTCCATAGTAGTCCAAATGTCCAAGGTTTCTTCTAAAATTCCATACTACAAATCGTATATCTTTTTCATATCCTATCCCACCTCATACTCGCCATTGTAACTCCTGTGCTCCAGGATTAACAGCTCGCATAGTATTGCCGCTGCAATAATGCTCAGCCAAACTAAACGAACCTAATTTGATAAAAAAACCTAATTTGAATGATTCCGCAGCGAAATGAATTAGAAAAAGTATAAAGGAGACGTTGGAAATAAGAGTGGTTCTCTTCCCTCCAGAACAAAACTGAAGACAAAATGTTTAACTTTGAGATTCCACCCAGAGAGTAGTAGAAGCCTTAAAGCGTTACTGTACCTAATTCGTTTGATGTCTAGTACATAACTTTTTAATGATGGGTCCGATATTCTTTGTGGTTCTCATCTATATGTAAAATTGCTTTTGTTAATCAAACAATCAAAAAATGTCCAGAAATTTGTCAGGCAAACTAGGCTTTTGAGCTTCAATGGAAGTACTTCGACTAGTTTCACCCTCACGTAAAAAGATAAACCATATATCTATGAGCAAAATAACAGTTATACCAAATGGTACATAACAGAACAGCAAAGGAAATTCCAACGGATGTGTAAAATAAATAAAAACAAATTCAAAATCCCCACTGAATTGCATTGCTTATTGGAGCAAATTTAATCTAAGCATTCTATCAACCGATGCAAAGGAAAGCAGTATTGTCATAGTGCTTTCAAAGAAATACTTTCTAGGTGCAATGTGCACCTTATTACATCCACAAAGCCAGCTTGTTGTGGACATAAAGAAAACCAGAAGCGGTATTTCGAGAACATTCTTTAATAAATTTGAGAAGTCAGTGTAAATCTTTAGTAATGTTGTATAAAATACATTAAATTGTTTCGTAATAACTGGTATTTTTGGTATAATTGCAATCGGTGCTATTATATTTTTTAGAATAATTATTCGCTATAAAATCGACCTTTAAAAATTAATATTTAATATTAATAACAATGATTTCGAGTTGTGAGTACTCCGGGACAATCCTGGGCTGGTAAATGAAATTAATTTAATATCAGCTTGCAGTTTAGAATGCATAGTAACCGCTACTTTTGCTTCTTAATCGTTACCATCTTCATCATTAGCATTCATCAGCACCATTCATCATCACCATCAGCATCATCATCACCATCATAATCATTATCATTACTATCGTCATCATCATCATACGTCCCATTGGCACCGGCCTCCTCCACTATACTTGTTGTTTATTACTTGAAAATGTTATGTAAGAGAGCGTAGGTATACGGAAATAGTTTGCACTCATGGCAGATCCATGCTCTCTACATCAGTGCAACGAGCCTTTACTTCAATCTGGCGTGAAAATCCAGGCTCTCTACTTTATACATGGCGTGTGCAGCCCGAGCTTTTTAGCTGGCTGCGGCACGTGCGAGTTGCGCGCTTTGCCGTGTTTGTGCTAATAAAAAACTTATCCAATTGCAGAGTAATATCTTGTTTCGCGGTGTTTGAGCTGATTTGTCGTCGAATATGTTTTGCTTATAGCCGAGTTGCGGGTGTTCGTGTCGACTTTGTCATACCGCAAATGTTTGGACCAAATGTTTGGTGTTGGTGTTTGTCGTGTTTTTGCGCCGTAATTTTAGAACTGAAGGTGGGTTTGTTTCTGTTTTTATATATTTTGATAAAGACGTTTAAGTTTATGACGAAGGAAAATCGTGATGAAACCAGCACACCTAAAAGTCCTTAGGAATTTCTTACGTGTTTAGTCCGCTAAGCCGCACTGGGCCAGCATGGTGGACTAAGGCCTAAATCCTCTCAATATTTGAGTAGGCCCGTGCCTAGCAGTAATGATGAATGTTTAATAATGAGGATGGAATCGATTTTACATAAAAATATCAAATTAAATAATCAGTCCAATTTTGGTTAAATTATGCAGAAAAGGCTCAAAGGATTTCGAGGAAATTTGCAACTCGAATAGTTTTTACATAATTACATAGACGTATTAATTGTTACAAATTAACAATGCATAATTACACATTGCATAATATGCAGTGATGGCCTCGAGGTTTGGGCGCGCGGTCGAGAATCTCGACGGTCGCGGGTTCGAACCCCAGGCACACACCTCTGACTTTTCAAAGTTATGTGTGTATTCACATTGAATTATCACTTGCTTTAACGGTGAAGGAAAACATCGTGATAAAACCTGCACACTAAGAGTTCTTAGGAATTTCTTAGGTGTGTAGTCCGCCAACCCGCACTAGGCCAGCGTGGTGGACTATGGCCTAAACCCTCTCAATGGTAGAGGAGACCCGTGCTCAGCAGTGGGCGTATATGGGTTGATGAAGAAGAAGAAGAATTACACATATGTAGGATTGCGTTATGGACTTCTATAGTTCATTCAATCAAAACCTCGAAAAAGAAATATTAATGATGCATAAGATACATAGAATAAAAATGAATTTAAAATACGACAAAGGCAAATATTTAAATGCACGTCAATTATACCACCCACTTCCATTATTCTTATAATGTTCAGAACTGATCTTAAAAGTAGTTTAAAGATTTTAAAGGAAACTGTTGAAAGCGGTATATCAAGTGACTTCCAAACTTTGAAAACTCTTTCTTCGCGGTAAGAACAGATTATTCTTTTGAATGTATGTTTTCTTTTGGTTTTTAAGTAATGGTTTTGGGGATGAAGCGTGCTGACCGTGACGTAAACTCAGGGGTAGTTAGTTCGAGTTACATTCAAAAATCTTATGTATATTAGAAAGTAATACTTACTTTACAGACAGTAAATAGGATGAATTTTGCTTTAAACAAGGTTACATGGTTAGGAGTTTTAGAAGAAATTTATTGGACATGTAAAGTACATCGATCCCCGGTAGGCCCGCTTTGTATACGAATCTTAAACCACTTTCAAAAGTATTAGTTTCCCTGCCCATACATTGTACGATTGCCTTGTGTTTTTACGGCTTAAGTATCCATGTACCTTAGAATCTAGACATCCATAGTCATGCAGTGTTTTTGGGTTTTCCATTAGGAAATTCTTCGAAAAACGTTTAAAAACTTGCCTTCTATTACGTGGGGAATACAGAAGTAAAGTTATGCACGTATGTATAAATATATCTATGGTGCATATATGGACTGACACAGATGAATATAAACCTACATTGTTCTCCTTTCAAGAGCGTGTCTATCCCAATAGCCGTTCATCTGAAAATCCATATTTGTGGCGAATATCAAATTATACCCGCCACAGTCACCGTCAAAACACGTGAACGGATATCTTGAAATAAATCCATCCATCAATACATTTCAATTTAAACCGCACCTAGCCGGCGTCCAGTGGTTTGAATCAGCCGAAATTTCATGCTGTAGTAAGCACTGGCCGAAGTTAGGTAATTGGTTTCAACTAGTGCTCCGTTGTGCCAGTGATGCATGGGATATCGATATGTGGCCGGCACGATAATTCGTAGTACTCATGGTAATATCGGATTTAGATTACATTCGTATGGATCTTCGATGTGATCTAGTTTCGAGTAGTATTTACTGCCAGTTGTATTTGGGATGGAGAGCTTTCTAACTTTACATCAAATACGCACGTATCATAAGCAGTAATGGCCTCAAGGTTTGGGCGCATGGTCGAGAATCTCGGCGGTCGCGGGTTCAAACCCCAGGCACACACTGCTGACTTTTCGAAGTTATGTGTGTATTCATAATGAATTACCACTTGCTTTAACGGTGAAGGAAAACATTGTGATAAATCCTGCACACCTAAAAAGTTCTTAGGAATTTCTTAGGTGTGTAGTCCGCCAACCCGCACTGGGCCAGCCACTAGCCACTGGTGGACTAAGGCCTAAAACCCTCTCAATGGCAGAGGAGGCCCGCGCCTTGCAGTGGGAGGTAAATGGGCTGATGTGAGAGATCATATGCGTGTCACTGCTGGTCATGCCCCTCGTCCAACGCTATGAAGGTTTAGACGTATGTAAGACTATATACGTAAGAAATTATTAAGAACTTTTAGGTGTGCAAGTGTGCGCTTTTATATAATAACCTTTTGTTTTAATTAATAAAAATACTATCACAGGCATTCACTACCATTTATTACGAAAACGCTATTATTGTACACAATTCTTGTACGCTTAACAATACCTACATCAGTATCATTGTATTTCTCACATTCTGAAAGGTCTTCTCAAATTCTTTCCAGAACTTGAGTGTTTGCAGGCGACATTTTGCGTATTCCTTGAAACTGCAATTTAATCTATTAGGAATTAGTTTGTCTTCCAGCTTGTGAATACCGTTTCCCGAGGGAAGACTTCTAAGAACGCTTCCCGCCCCTTCCATTCGCTCTATTGTCGAAATGGATTAAGACGAACTTTGAGAGTTGTCCGGCTGATTTCTCGTGTTACTTTGTCGACTAAATAACCCGATTCTATATCCTAAATGGGTGATTAAGACTTCTTGAATCCCGTTTTGCTGAATAGTTTTAACGAGCGATTTGCATGTTCTGTTCGAATGGTATTTCCTATGTGTTTTCTTGTCGATGTTCGTGTCAATTTTTGATACGACTGCATAATATCTAACGGTTGCCTGGAAGAAATTGCTGACAGCGATAAAGCCGCCAATTGTGACTCTACATAATTGAGTATTACTTGTATTAATGTTGTATTATTGTGGTGTACAATAAGAACAATAAATCTATACTGATATTATAAAGCTGAAGAGTTTGTTTGTTTGTTTGTTTGAACGCTAGGATCTCAGGAACTACTGGTCCGATTTGAAAAATTATTTCACTGTTAGATAGCACATTTATCGAGAAAGGTTATAGGCTATATAAAATCACACTACGACCAATAGGAGCGAAACAGCAATAAATAATGTTTCAAAATCGGGAACATTTTTTCCTTTTTGTGAGCTTCCGCTGCGTGCGCTGGAGAAACGGTTAAAGTTTCGCTAAAATAATGTATGACAGAATTGTTTCCCTTTAACAGTTCTAAAAAAAAGTCCGCGACAGCATATGTCTATCCTTTATGGTTGGCTCACTATAAGGTTTTTTATCCTAACCAAATTTATTTTAAAATAAAGCATTATTTGTGAAGGTGCTTTTATCAATATGACATTAATCCTTATCCAAATAAATACGTTATTCATTACAAGTATTTCATACAAAATAAATTTGTCGTTTACATCATTTGATTTCAATGAGTATCTTAGAAGATATCGCAGTTTCAAAATAATGACCAAGCGCGCAATAATGATACTCAAGGCGTTGACCGGCGCGTTACGGTTTCACGTTTAAACAAGTTTACCGATTTGTATGACTTTTGGTATGGAATGTAAATAGGACCGTGAGGAGTAAATAGACTAAAACTTATTTTCTTTTTGAACTTAACTCTGTAGTCTGCGTGGACGGAGTCGCGGGCAAAAGCTAGTAAATACAAACTGTTAAGTCCTTTCCAGTCTGATTTCAGGCCTGGGCACAGCACTACATCCGCGCTCCTCAAAGTGACTGGCGATATTAGGACTGGTATGGAGAACACTAAAGTCACAGTTCTGGCTTTGGTTGATTTCTCCAATGCCTTCAATACCGTCAGTCACGATATCCTTTTAGCTATCCTTTCCCACCTTATGATCTCGTCTGAAGCACTGGATTGGTTCTTTAGTTATCTTCAGGGACGTCAGCAATCGGTACGTCTAGGCGATTTATCATCCAAGTGGCGTGGTCTGGATTCTGGCGTTCCTTAAGGCGGTATACTCTCTCCTATGTTATTCTCTATTTTTATCAATCTCATTACACCAGAGCTTCAATGTGCGTACCATCTGTATGCAGACGACTTACAAATTTACGCCCAAGCTAGTATTGACTCAGTGACGTCTGCGATACATAAAGTTAACAATGACCTTGCTCGTATAAAGTCTTGGTCCGATAACTTTGGCTTAACAGTGAATCCTACTAAATGTCAGGCCATAATTATAGGGAGTCCTAGGATATTAAGCAGACTAGACTTGACATCTATTTCTCCTATAGTCTTTGATGGTTCATTTATACCTTGGTGCTCAAGCGTAAAAAATCTAGGGCTTCATATTGACACATCTCTGAACTGGCGACCTCAAGTAAGTTCAGTATTGCAGAAAGTCACGGGTTCGCTTTGTGCGCTTTATCGCTTGAAGAACTTTCTCCCCTCCGGGACCAAGGCGATGCTTGTGCAAGCCTTCATTTTACCAATAATCGACTATGGTGATGTGTGCTATTTCGATCTGAATGCAGAATACCTCAATAAATACGACCGCCTTCTTAATAACTGCATTCGATTTATTTTTAACCTTCGTAAATATGACCACGTTTCCATTTTCCGTTCTAAACTTAATTGGTTACCTATCCGCCAACGCCGATCTCTGCGCGCTCTCACTACCCTTTTCTCAATTCTTAAATCTCCTACTCCGCCCTCTTATCTGACCCCTCATTTTCAATTTCTTGGATGTAACCATGACAGAAATCTTCGCTCAACTTACAATTTTCTCCTTTCGTGTCCTTCTCATAGCACTGACTTTCTTCACTCTTCTTTTTTCATTCAGTCTATTCTTCTTTGGAACGCACTCCCCCTCGAAATCAGGATGTTGACAAGTCGCTATTCCTTTAGGGTAAGGGTCCGGCAACTTTTGTTGAATCAAATATCCGAATTACCCTAGTATATATTTATGTATGTATGTGTATGTAGTTATGTGTGAATATATTATATAAATGTATTTTTTTAATAAGTATGATTTTATATACTTTATATGTATGTAGGGTTATATATTTTTATTTATATAGTATGTAGGTTTATTCATGTTTGTGTATATAACTGTAACATCAATTTTTATGCACCTATTCGTGTTTCTCTGCACCACCCTGAGGTTGACTGGTAGATAATGCCTTCGGCATTAAGTCCGCCTTTATACTTGTATATGGTATATAAAGATTAAATAAATAAAATAAATAAATAAACGTAGAAGAGACTCTTGCCCATCAGTGCCTAACGATCTCTAAACATATCTGTTGACCAGTTTATCCTCTGAAAAAGCGCTATAGTCATAACAAAAATTAAACTATACAAACATTCGTAGACCATTTAAACAATCAATGACAAATGTTTGCACAGCCAAGTAATTACCCGGCAGCTGTATTAGTTTACTTAATTAAAATATGTCATAAATTCAATTTTGTTTGATATGCAAGCGCTTCGGTGCGGATATCATGGAACGGGCTAATGAGTTTTCCGAACAGATTATCGGCCATTCGAGTATCATTCGATTGCAGTTGCGATTAATTTGAAATAGATTTTGGGTATTCTCGTACTACCATTGAAGTTTATTATTACAAGCTTCTATATATGCATGTAGGTATATCGAACCATTACCGCCAAATTATCGTAAACGACACTTTAAGAAAGCTGTAAAAAATCAATTCAAATCGCTCGAAACGGGAATTGAACGCCGGTATACCACACCAAGTGACCAATGAGGCAGTCATTCTGTAATTTAATTGATCTCTATCCTACTTAACCTAGCTACAGATAGAAATTAATTGATAATTCATCGACAAATAATAACACATTATTTGGAGCTCTAGTGTCACACACTGACCAAAATCAAATGTAGTGCAAATTGCATTGATGTAACGCGTCCATAATGGATATTGTGATTGTCCAAATAATATGATTATGTTTGTTTATCGGCCCTGTTTGTACAGAGATATTCTATCAACTTGTGATAAATTGCTTAAAGCTTACTGTTATTGTTCATTTGGATTGATAGGTTTTAGTTTTGATTCGACTTTTGATAAATAGATCGGGAAGAATGCACATACGTATTCCCGCCTGTATCCTCCAAAGGAGACGATAGCAGACATTTTTGTGCCTTATTTTTGCCAGTTGTATATTCGTCCAGACACTAAATAGTCAATAAGACTTTACCAAAAAAAATACTGTTGCAAGGAATTATTTGAGAGGCAAACGGCAAAAATATTGGATTCATTTTTTATTTAATGGGCACAATTATAATTTGATCACTTTAGAACAGATGCTCAAATAGAGGCTCGACGAGAAACGATTGTGATCATCAGAGGTTGATGATGATGATTCATCCAGAGTGATGAAGAAGCTACTTAGCTGGCCTGTCTTCCCTACTTTTGGACAGCACAATACTATATATAATCTTCAAAATTTACGCTACAGAATAAGTAGCAATACGCATAGAATTGTCATGGAGCAATTTCAGCTAGTCTAAGAAATCTTAAATTGTAATGCAGCGAAATACATCAGAATATGTAAATCAAAACAAAAAGTTTTTTACTTACCTCCTGATCGAAAAATACTGATGACTACCTCGTGGTCTCGCGATACAAGTATGTGCCATGGGATCTAGAGGATTGGTTCCCAGTCGGGCAAGTATTTTGGGATTTTCTATTAGGAAATTCTCAATAGCAGCGCGTAGTCTGGAAATGTGTGAAAACCTGCAAGAGCCCTATTACGTAGTACTGATACGCACCTGAAATATAAGCGTAAGTTTGTATATGTATGTTTGTGATTAAGTAATACCATTATTGCTAGTTTAAAAAAACCAAAAATGTATTTAAAACGTTCTTAGTTATTATTTAACACCACAGTAAAATAGGGCGCTACGTTCGCCGCTCGATTTACCTGACCTCGATCTGATGTAATTTTAACTTGAAAACATTGCTATTTTTCAACGTGAAAAACTTGAGAAAACCTAGCTTTAAGGTGCTTATCTTAATCTACGTCCTTTAAATTCTTGGGCTATAAATACTTATCCGCGAAAAAGATCGTTTCATACCCTTATATTTTTCGCCGTTTTAAATTATTTGAAACCTTATGTTATAAATTAAGTTAATTAACCTATGATTACTTTTAGAAATTTCTATAGTGCAATTATTACACTTAAAATATAATGTTTATTAGGACATTTTCCGCACAAAAATAAAATATAAATTTAATGAAAAAAAAATACATTGACCAGTGTATTTTATATAGTTTATTTTAATTTCATAAACATGTATTGACTTACTGATATCTATGCTTTATCAATTCCTCAAATAAAACTAAATGCTCGTATTATAATTATTTTATTTCATGTAATTGCTATTACATGTTTGTGTACATTGTTTCGAAACGAGCAATAGTTTTTATGTACTAAAATAATATAAAATTATTAAATGCAAATGACTTTTCCTTTAATGGCGTCAGCCAAGAGACAAGCCATTGGTATATTTAAGCTCAAATGACTCTTTAAAATAAAGGGACTCAAAATTCATTGTTAATCATTCTTGCCGCAATAAAAGCAAAAACGTAAATCTCTGCCGCAGAAAAACATATTTCCTCAACCGCAAGAAATAACAAGATTTCATTAAAATTCATCTAGATACCCTCTTCAATCCATAGTTAAGTGTAAAAAGGTTACTACCTCTTGTTGAGATTGAAATGAAAGCAATTTTTATATTTTTTTCGAAGGAAACCACACAACGGCCAGTTTAAACGGAACTCTCGCTTTTAATGAAAGTTCCACCACTTGTCTCTGAAGAGGGGAGGTGTAAGGGCTCAGCTTAAAGTGGTTACGTTATTAGAGGTTCGGCTAGATAGAAGCCTCGGAATTTAATTATGTAGGTAACATTCTTTTACTGGAAATACGGCAAGCGCAGGGATGGGTTTAGGAACTTTTTAATGGAACTAAAAAAGTAGCGTTTACTAATCAACGCTTGAAAAGGCACTAGAAGCTGTTTGCTACAAAATGCCGACAAAAATATTAAGCTGGTCAGATATTATTATCCTGCCTGAATAAATATTAAAAAATCGAAACACTTTGATTTTTTTTTAGTAGTATCATCTTTATCTTTCATTTAGGACATTTTCGAGGCTTTGAGAGATTTGGTTCTAGTCCCCTATGCAGCTAGCATAGGCTGTGTTAGGCTAGCACACTTATAGTAAAACCGACCAACAGTTCATTCAATCTAAATATTATAATATTATTATGGGGGTCACAGTTCCTAAGTCTATTAACTAAGTACATTCCGCACTACATTTGTTTTAAGTTTGGTGCGGCAAAGTACTTTGGAATTTTAATTGTTGCTAATGGCTACAGTTCCTAATTACTACTAGAAGCGCGGCGAGATATGGAGTTTTTCGCTTTAATACGAAATGAGTTTGAAATTCAAAATTATTTTCATTGGAGATACTGTTTTAGAGAAATGTGATGTAAAAATGTAGATAGTTTTGGATTAGCGTATCGTTTGGTGAACTAAATAATTTCAGTAATTGAATTTAAATAGTATTTAATGTTTTAATATGCTTAAATAGTAAGTATGTATAATTAATCATAGTTTTGTGTTTTTGCTGAAGAACGGCGTGAAGAATTATTTCAGAAGGGATCAGTGTCGAATGATTTTTAAGCCGTTTTTCATCTGCTGTTATTTTTGTCTAAACATAATTAAAACGGTAAGACTCCGTAACATGGCAGACTGGTCTCAATCCGCCAAATTAAGATATACATAGCGTAGAATCACGAAGGAAAGTTAAGCCACGACCCCTTTATCAAAAGTGAAAAACCAGAAAAAAAAGAGTTTCAAATCCTTCATGTTAGAAAGCGAGGGTATATGTAGCTCTTCTCTAGGAAAAAAATTATGATTACAAAATATAACTAAAAACTTTTTTGAATCTGTAATCCATCCTATGACTTCTACATAGTTCTATCTAGTATCGAAACTTAGTCGCACAGGACCAACCAGATAGACCTAGATGAATAAATTGGAAAAGACCTGAACGAAACTAGGCATCGATTTTTACAAGCTCAATAAAATAGCTGTTTTATTTGCTGTTACACCTGATGGGTGAATGTAGAGTAAAAACAGGTAGAAACGTTGAAAAACTCCACATGCAACCCTACAAAGTAATTGGATATAGCTCCAATGCTTGACTTGCTAAGTAAATCCAGTTTTTTTCTATGTTTATTGATATGGGTGTTAAAATATTACTTCAGACGCAGTTGAATGAGCTTTGAAGTCGGTACTCGTTTTTTATGATGTGTTGCCTTGGTAGCTTAAGTTTTTGACTTGAATAAATATTATTATGAGGATTTATCGGTTACTTGATTTTATTGTGATTTCCTGAAATTGTGAACTGGTTCATGGTTAGAGAGAAAAACATTATGTTTTGACATTCTTTAACCCATTAAAGGTTAGAGTTACATGATGTGAAAGTTAGGCAGGTCTGAGCCTAGCATTGGGACATGTATGAATTGAAAAGAAAAATTTACAAACTTTGCTTTAATTTACGGTGGTATAATTCATATTATTTATCTATAAACCGTAGAATGGAAATGTGGATAGATATATCATACGAAAATATTAACTCATAATATTACTCATTTAAACTGTAGAATAGAATACCTAGAAATCGTATGTCATGTCAGTGGACCTGTACTGAAAAACCTTTAAAATTCCATTGAGGTTGTGTGCTGAGCCGGAGCGCAGATCGGAAACTATTCCGCCTCGTTATCTGTGCACGTTTGTTTCTCTCCTTTTGCATACTATACATTCAAGCTTGTTTAACAGAGGGGAAGATAGTAAGGAAGTGAGGAGAGAGTGTATTTGCGTTATACAGACATATTTTTAGGTAATAAGTACCACTAATAATGTAATTGAAACGGATATCATTTGAACCTGGTACACATCGATCACAAGCTGCACACTCATTCAACGAAAGGTGGCGGGTATCGAATGGATGAGGGCTGCTCAATACCGGGATAGAGGGCGCCTAGTGAAGGCCTACATTCGATAGGATGAGATTACTAAATGTGTGTGTTATATATTAACAAGTGTACTATAATTAAAATAAAAAATCCTAATTCGTAAACAACATACACAAAACTGCAAGAAAAATAGTTAAAGTTCCCTCAATGTTACCCAGACACCTAGCATTCTCTTTGGCAGAATAAAAAATTCCACTCTTTGTTTCATAAATGCAAAATGCTCCGCCACTGTTAAGTAAAAGTTCTGTCCTTTTTTTGTGGTCACTTTCAATTTCGAAATTGCGTTTTTTTCACACAAGCGTGAGCCTTTTACAGATTTTTCTTGGAAAATTCAATTTCGTATTGTTACGGGAAGCCGCTGGATGCAGGCCGCTTCCAATAGAGCGCTTTGGAAGTCTCTGGGGGAGGCCTATGTCCAGCAGTGGACGTCCTTTGGCTGATGATGATGATGATGATGATTGTTACGGGCACTGGATATTTTTTTACAAATGTAAATATAACTAGGTTAAACCAAAAATACATGTTCATAAAGACAAATGTCGAGAAAAACGTTTGGTTGCATTAAGGTAGGCGGAGATTACAGAATTCCATATTACGGTCAATGCACATCGCTTTCAAAATCATCATCATCACCATCATTATCATCATCAGCCGAGATAAGTTTCGCTGGTGGGCACGGGCCGCCTGTATAACTAAGAGCGTTAAGGCCTTAGTCCACCACGCTGGGCTTGTGCGTTTGTCAGACAACATATGTACCTAAAAAATAAGAATAGTAGTAAAATTTTGCTTACACAACACTCGAACGGTTCTGTGACTTGCGAGTAATTACTTCTATTCTAAACTCAATACGAGCTGGAACAGCGTATCGATCGAAGGCAAATTGTAATCCGGAAAGCAATACTCAAGGGTAGTTTGGTTTGGATTGTAAACATCGCATCGGTATCTCAACGCATGGCGGATATATCCCGTTAACTATCAACATTTACATAGCTTAAGATAGAGACACACTACGTCATGCCCTCGAGGATTAAGGAGATGAAACAGGGTGGCCGTGAGTTCAAATAGTTCTGACTCATCAAAGGTGTATCTATATTGAGAGTAACCATGCACCTTAAATGGTGATGTAAAACGTCGTAGGGAAACCTGCACCAATAACAAAAGGGTTTTTTGTCTTTATTTGTTTAGGGGTTTTTATCCAGCAAGGATATGTCAACCCCAAAAGTTTGTAGTTCGGAAAACCGCATTAGACAACTAAGTCTTAGAATAAGACCTTGCTAACATTAAAATGTGAAGCACCTTTACGTAAACAGAATTATTTTTTTAGTAATTTCCACCAAATTTGATTTTTACATTTAAAATACAAAAATCTTATGTATTCAGACCGTGATCGGAGACTAAGACAGGTAAAAGCTACGGTGATCACAAACCCATAGGCGTTAAAAAACCGTTAGAAAACACGATTTCATCACTACAACCGATACTCTATCATGCATTACATTAAAACTAATGATAGCACAAAACAGACAATAGTGAACGAGGGATCTATTCCGATTAGATGTTAAACAGATGTTTAAACATGCACCATTTGTCAACCGCTGCTAGTCATAATTATAGTCCTAATCGCATGTGAGGCTTTTGGAGCGTAGGATCAAATATCGTTAGTGTACCTACTAAAATATGTATTAACCTCAACTTGTTACAAAAAAATCTCTCATTGAATTGTCTAGTCAAAATCGGTTTAGACGTTCTGGAAAAACAGGAATGAGAAAAAGAACAATTAAAAAAATGTTTTAGAAGTGCTATGGAGAAAAGATTAAATATATGTCATTTCTGAGTGATGAATACTTTTTACACGCTTTATATTAGCTTCACTTGTATGTATGTATGTTTGTATATTTGTAACCGACTTCTTCGGGCGCGATTTTGACCCACTTTAAACGTCTAGATTTCGTTCAAACTTTGTAGATTTATCGAGGACCGATGACAATACACTAATTTGATAAAAAAAACCGAACTAAAAATAGAAAATAAATAATAGTTTAAAAAAACTAAAAAACACGCTTTTTATCGAAAACCGAACTAAAAAATAGAAAATAAGTTTTAATAAATTTAAATTAAGAATAGTATTAAAAATTTCAATAAATATAAATTAATAATAGTGTGAATAAAAAAAATATTTTATTTTAAAAAAAAGCGTGGGGTGCTTTTTAAGATATTATCAAAATGAAAATCACTCTACTCATATCTTTCAATAAAATATTTATAACTATTGACACCAGACACCCCACGCTTTTTTTTAAATATTTTTTTTTTTAATTCACACTATTATTAATTTATATTTATTGAAATTTTTAATACTATTCTTAATTTAAATTTACTAAAATCTATTTTCTATTTTTTAGTTCGGTTTTCGATAAAAAGCGTGTTTTTTAGTTTTTTTATTATTTATGACAGAACTCTAGTAACCTCTACCTTTCTTTAAATATTTTTATTCCTACGAATGAGTTTACACAACAGTACCAAACTAAGAACTAATATTTAAGTAATTATTATTTTTAATTTATAAGATTTTTTGAAATTTATTGATTTTTAAAACCTGGACAGATTTTAAAAGCTTACTTAGAGAAAGAACCGAAGGTGGTAGGTAAAGATATTCCGATTTTCGATTCAATGCGTATAGTTATAAGAATAATTATCATACCACACGATCTCAGCGCAAGAAAGTACTAGCAGTTCACATTGGTAAAGAAAAGTCTAGACCATTCTAAAGTGCTCTTTAGTAATATTGTGAAGGGTGAGTGTGCCACTAGCCTGTCCGGGGGTGCGATACCGTAATGTTTCTTTTGTTCAAACCGAACGGAACGCGGCACTACCCTTTTCGTTTATTTTTGTAATGGCCCCGCAGTTTCCGCTAGTGCTGCACGCTTTATCGACGCCGAATTCGGCTGATGACGTCGGTTTCCGATTGCAGTTCCGATTTTTGGGAAATTGGTTCTGATATGTGAAAGGAGATTCTGTTGTTGATTAGGACTTTTATGTTGTAATTCGATGGTAATTGATTAAGTAGGTAAGTGTTGATTTATACTTCGGTATGTTTTCAAAGAAGATTTGTTTACACTGTTACAACAGTGATGGCTGGAGGTCTCAACCTCCGGTTGAACCGGTGAACGTGGTCGAGAATCTCAGCGATCTAGGGTTCAAATTCAAGGCATACCTACGACTTTTCGAAAATATATGTAATAAAAAAGCTGTGATGGCCTCGAGGTTTGGGCGCGCGGTCGAGAATCTCGGCGGTCGCGGGTTCGAATCCCAGGCACACACCTCTGACTTTTCGAAGTTATGTGTGTATTCACATTGAATTATCACTTACTTTAACGGTGAAGGAAAACATCGTGATAAAACCTGCACAGGTGTGCAAACCTGTGTGTGAACTCTTAGGTAAGAGTTCTTAGGAATTTCTTAGGTGTGTAGTCCGCCAACCCGCATCAGGCCAGCGTGGTGGACTATGGCCTAAAAACCCTCTCATTGGTAGAGGAGACCCGTGCTCAGCAGTGGGCGTATATGAGTTGATGAAGAAGAAGATGTATATTCACAATAATTCATCACATGATGATAAACATAATAGAAAAACCTACACCCATAAAAGGTGGCAGTCCGTAGTGTATAACGCTCGCAGTAGGAGATGATGCCTATGCTCAGCAGTGCGACTTAAGGGCTTAGGGTTTACACTTTAGTTCACCACGCCGGCTTATTTCTAGCGGGCTAATTAACAGTGTAAGAATAAGGTTAAGTTTTTCCATTATTTAATACTGGAACAGTCCCATCCCTTGGCACAGTTCACGTGTTTGCTTTGGATTCTCAATTACATCCGCCGCTCCCACCAGCGAATTTAGTAATAAGTGCGCGGATAAAAATACCTAGGCCATTTTTATCTGCACCGTGTGTTGTTACGTGAGTCAAAATGTGTCACTTGTTTTGTTTTTTTTTGTTACGTAAATGGTAAGTTATAAAAATGAGGTTTTATATAGTCTTTTGAAATTACGTAAGTATTTTTTAATAGGAAAATTTTGGAGTTGTGGTAAAAGATTTTTTATGATATGGTAATTGTAGTCCAATGAATGATTTTTTGTGAGTATTTAAACACAAAAACGTAATAAATGAAAGGGTAGGCCTCGGGTTTGAGCATCACACCGAAACAAAGATTTGTGTGATCCACAAATAGTTTCTGATACCCACGACATAGGACTTGTATATTAGTGTAGGATCAGAATGATGAATCTTATTTATAATTTGACACAATAATCTATAATAATTTATTTATATTCCATTCCAAATTTCCATTTTAAGTAAATCCAACGTGAAATCAAACCAGGTGTAAGAATTTAAATACACTACGAAACAATGGCAAACATAACGTTAATTCTGCCACTCTAATACTGCCATCAATCACGCAACGTGAATACAAAATGGGCGTTCCGCATACTTTAGCTTAAATTAATAAATCTAACAAAAGCCTTTGCGCAAAGGAAACGGCTATTAGGCACTTTAACAACAATGAATTTGGTATAAATTTTATTTATCTCGCAATTCAAACATAACTCTACGGTGCTACGGCGTAGGCGGCTACGTAGCGGCCCGGAATGCTACGATGCTTGCAAGTAGATAAACAATTTAGATACTTGCGTTTCCATTTGAATTACGAGCCATTGTTAGTTGCGTGTAATGAGTTATTAGGGGGGAAAGAAGGTTCTTCGTGCGTAAATTGATCTGAATGAGTCTTTTTTTTGAGTAGATAATGAATGAAGTGGGATTTTATTGCTTGGGATTGCTGTAAAAAAATTATTAATTTTACTCTAAAAAAATGAACAATTAAGAAGCGATGGCCTTGAGGATTAGGCACGCGGTCGAGAATCTTAGCAGCCTGGCTTCAAACCCCAGGCACACACCACAAATTATTTGAAGTTATGTATTTATTTATAATTAATTATCGCTTCCTTTAACGGTGAAGGAAAAATAGTGATGGAAAAACACGGTATTAATTTTTTTCTATTTGCTTTTTTATAATGTTGACTCCACTTAAACATAAAAATTAAGTAATTAGCTGGGAGAAAGTGGCAAAGGTGATACAAATTTTCAAGAGGATAGAAATTAACAGTTAGACATTTGAAGTTCACGATAACTCGGATGCCGAAGAGCATTCATCGTGGGCGTGACCTAGATAATGTATTGATTTTTGTGAATCCAGAATTACCTTAGGATTTAGAGCCTGGAAGCATTGGGTTTAATTCACGAGTGGAAAATAATTTTCACTAGGGATGTTTTAAGAATAATAATACGAAAGTTTCAGAATAGATCGATTGATCAGTAAGCTAAAGTTTTGTAATTTACTATCTAGTAAGATAGTTATTCTTTATTGACTTGAATAAGTAATAGCTAAAAGGACATGTTACAAGCATTTGCTTGCGCTAGTTGTAGGGTCAAGATATTCTCATTTATGTGTAAAATCACTTTTCATAAATAAATAAATAAAATATATATCTTCTTCTTCATCAACCCATATACGCCCACTGCTGAGCACGGGTCTCCTCTATCATTGAGAGGGTTTAGGCCATAGTCCACCACGCTGGCCTAGTGCGGGTTGGCGGACTACACACCTAAGAAATTCCTAAGAACTCTTAGGTGTGCAGGTTTCATCACGATGTTTTCCTTCACCGTTATAGCAAGTGATAATTCATACTGAATACACACATAACTTCGAAAAGTCAGAGGTGTGTGCCTGGGGTTCGAACCCGCGACCGCCGATATTCTCGACCGTGCGCCCAAACCTCGAGGCCAAAAATATATATACCTTCATGAAATTATGTCACGTAATCACGTTCATATAGACAAATTTATATAATGACGTAAAAAGACCGTGATCAAAACTAAGGCAGATAGTTCGTTCGATAGTTCGTAGATCGTTATGTTAATAACAAAAACTTTGAAATTTTAATTTTTTTTTAGCTATAATTACCATACCATATATAATAATTACCTGTATAAGTTTACGATCCCAGTCTTTTCACACACTTTATTAGTATTCTCTCTGAGCTTATCTGCTCGGTGTCCACGAGAACAACTGTATGATACTGAGGATTTCCTATTGGAAAACACAATAACACTGCTCGACCTAGGATCTCTAAATCGCACAGCACGTACATGATCCGCGAAACCAAAGTAGTCTAAAAAAAGCTTAAAAATAATTCTGAAATTAAATTTAATATACCTGTACTTTATGCACTAAAAATGCTACAACGTCAATGCACTCGAAGCGTTTAGAGGAAATACGATTCTAATTGGCCAGTAGCTGGCTGAAACAAGCGCAATAATTCTGCGGAATCGATTGTGCTAATCGGACGGCGTTTATAAAACTCGTTAGAGTTTCGTCTTCTGACGATACCCGGTCTGCTTGCCGTAATTGTTTGGTAAAGGCGGTTTTTTATAACCCTTTATGACACTTAGGTATGAAATAAAATAAAATAGGGGTAGAACCGAAGACATTTCTCGGGTATATAAAGTTACTTGTGTAATGGTTGATTAAGGCCTGACCCTTTTAATTGTGTCAGCCCCTGTTATGAAATAGGGCATATTTATATGTATGTATATAGGCAAAAATAGATTCGATAAACATTCAACAAGTTTATTTGTGATAGAGGCGATCCGATCAATTAGGATGAATTGAAAACAAATATTTGTTCATTACGTACTCCTCTTTTGTAGAGCGTGGAAAATATTGAACTATTATATCCAATTAAAAGTAGTGTAGGACGTCCTGTAGCACGATGGTCCGACGACTTGAGAAAGGTGGCGGGTAACGGATGGATGAGGGCTGCAGAAGACCGGGATGGTTGGCGCTTTCTTGGGAAGGCCTACGTTCAGCAGTGGACGGCGATAGGCTGAGTATATGAGTATATCCAATTAAAAAATATACAAAGCTAAAAAGTCAGAATCAATAGCGGCGCAGTAGGTCTTTAATAAAATCGCTTCATCTCATCACTTAGCAAATAGTTCAGCAATAAATCGCTAAATCACGTAACTTGTATCACAGTTCGTAGGCGTTAATGGAGTAAGTCGTTAGCAACAGCCAAAGATTATCAGAGAAATCTGCGCGTAATGTGTTTACAATTTATTGTTAATAAGGTCGAAAGTCGCACACAGCCTACGTAGATCGTGATTGCGTAAACCGGCCGCTTTCATCTTGTCATCTCGTATCGCGTACTGGCTTTATGTGGTTTCACTCTTTATTTGAAAAAGTATTACAATTGAATGGAAGGATATTCGTGTCTGTAGGGATAGAAGCTATCTTATATAAGGTGTGACGGCTAAGTCACCTGGCATACGAGTATATCAAGCCTTTACCGCCGTTTTAGCGTAACCGACAAGATCAAAATTTACAGGAGAAGGTTTTGTTTTTAACATTTTTAAACAGAAATGTGCCAGTCAATTAAAATTTTACATACATTAATATTTTTTAGACATTTACATATATAATTAAAAAAAACATCGGCATGGATAGGTTCGTTAAGGCTTAAAATAGTAGTTTCGATAAAAAATGCATTTTCGACAATTTAGCGCTTACGATAATTTCGGTAAAGGCTCGATATCTTGCTATAACATAAACCCAACCCTGGTTGGTTGATTAGCTGAAGGGGTAAGTCGAAGTGCATTTCTAAATCCATATTTCTCCATCATCGAGTGACTCATTAAACTGTGTATATTCGAGAAGAAGAAATATTATCGCATTAGATAATATATTATTCTCTTCTATTTACAGTCTCAAATAATAAGAGAGCCGTCAGATGCCCCTATTGGTATTGTAGGGCATATTTCTGAATATTTCCGTTAGAATCCGGGGTATCACCCAAGTAGTCATAAACTTAACATACCTTCAAATCTGATTTTCGAAAACTTTCTAAGCAGTTCTTAACAAGTTCCAACGTTCTTCGTCTGTCTTTTGTTTTAATAAATGGATACTTACGCCTCTAATGGAAGATTTATTCCCCTTGAAGATGTAATAAATATGTTTAAATAACAAAAGTGCATCGTGTATTTGGACCAAGTTGCTGCTTGTCACTGAGCAGATGGTATTATGGTAGGGACTTGTTGTAAAAGATTAAGCGATTTTACTTATTAATCGGCACTTTTTGTAGCATTTTTACCTAATTATTAATTACTAACATCTACTTCATTCACAAACCAAAAACATCTCTTTGCTAGGCATGGACCTCCTTTGTCATTTAGACCTTACCCTACCAGGCTGGCCTGCTGCAAATTATCTTATAAACATGTATCCAATATTTTATAAACCGTTTCCAAGGAGTCAGTCTAGTAGTTTTGGGTGAAAGACAGTGTGTATCAGTGGACTTTTATTGTTACACTGAAAAGTATTATTAGGTCCTAGAATGGGAAAATTCTACCCAAAACACTGTAGTAGCCCCCTATAACGAGGGGTTGATTACTTACTTTCAAAATGAACATGCATACTTACCCCTTTTCCTACGCCTTTGGAGACTACAATACCTATTATGTACGCATGATTTTGTCACTTAAAATCTCGCTATAGCTCGTACATGGAGTACGCACCATTAGTTTGTTCCTCGGTTGTTACTCCACACAATAACCCAGTAGCGACACACGTACATACAAACTTATTTACGCCGTGTAACAATTTTGTAAGAGAAACTTGGAGTCTGCGCTGCCTCCGCCTTTCTAATCGTGTGCCGGTTGGTAATTCAAAAACTTGAAACTTTTCATTGTTTCTTAGTTGTGTTTACTAGTTTATAGTAACTGGACAGGCGTTTTGTGGTAAAATAAATACACCCAACAGTGATATACATAGTTCTGTGCTCACACTAAGATATGTCTTGTATCGTAAAACTGTTCTGGATAGGAGATCACGGCTAAGCTAATGTAGTGTAGGATGCCCTCTGCCTAGGTGGGGTGCCGATTTCCCAAGGTGGCTTGCAGTGGTTGGATAAGGAGAGCCAAAGAACGAGCCCACTGGCGTGCCATAGGAGACGCCTATGTCCAACAGTGGATGAATTAAAGCTGTTGATGATGACCGTGAAACTACGAGAGACGTTTTGATCCCACAATACTCAGGACCGAATTAATACTTATCGGTCACACAAACGTTTGTCTTCATGCGAAGATTCTTGAACATATATTACTAGGCCAGCGCGGTAAACGAATACATCTTTTTTCAATACTAGAAGAGCCTCGTGCCCAGCATGTATTGGGCCAGCATTATAACGTAAGTTAGTATAATAAGAAACTTTCATTAATAAGTAGTGTTCTACTTGTGCAGAAGATTCTATAGAACTTTTCAATTCTAATTAGATACGGAGCGTAAGACTTAAACAGAACTCACAATATCTCTTTATGAAACTACCTGGTACATAGGCATTATACTAATCAATTACATTCAACAGGGCTTGTAAGCAAACAATACGCTTCAATCATTTCTATAATACCCTGTTTATCTTGTTCTAGAGCGGGAATAGGGCGAAATTATCTATTTCTTTTCCTCTTATGCATTGTGTATATACCTGTCTCTCTTTTAGGCTCGTTACGTCGTGTCTTCATTGGATCAGTGTGCCGACTAGTCGTCAATTTGCGGTTGCTATTTCCTGTTTATTGCATTGTTACTAATGGAATAGTGTGTCATAGTAGTGGAAAATATCGTTTGAAAAGCTGAAGTTATATGCACCTTTTGTTAGAGAAATGGTTCGTAATAGTTTTAAAATCTACCTCAAGGCTGGATTCTAAAAATAGTGTGTGAGGCTGTTTCATCATCATCATCAACAGCGCCTAATTCGCCCACTGCTGGACATAGGCCTCTCTTACACGCACTGGGTTCGATCTTCAGCTCTCCTCATCCAACCACTGCCAGCCACCTTGCGGATATCGTCTCCCCAGAGGCTGTTTAGAAACCATAAAAGCTTCTTGAGAAGCTTTTCGGCTGTCTACAGATTTATTTATTTTTGATACAATTTTACGTCACTCTTAATATCGTTGCTAATTACGATCACAGTTATATTATAATGAACGCATAGTAATTGTGTGTATTTAGAATCTAGCAATCCTGAGAAATGCGACGCTCTCAAAGTAAAACCAAGGACACATCAGCGAAATTCTGATACAGTTTACTTAATGCTAATACCAACGATTGTAATACAAAGTAACAGCTCCCATTCCGTCGTCGCGGAATAATCTTAGTGAAACGGAATTATTCCAAAAATTCCAGCGCACCGGTTAAATGGTATAAAAGCTTATAACAATAAAAACGGGCGAAGCGTGTTCGCTCCTTTATATTTTTAACTCCCGATCCATAGGAGCACGTACGGTATCTCGTAAACGGCAAAAACAAATTTCACCCCGTGCGTATGTAGAAAATTCGATGGTACTGTTTGTTCGGTTCTTTGCTTTTGCTCAAATGCGTGACAAAAACTTCTCTACTCGCCTGCATTTGTTAAATCTCAGAATTATAGCATAATCGAGTTTTAAACATTAAATTTGAAATGTAAAACTACAATTTAGAACAGAGGTAGAAAACTACATTCTAGAGACTTGATGACGTATACACATCGCCAGTAAAAAAAATGAGCATTTTATTAAAACAATAGATCAGATTAAAGCATCTAAATCGGAGTAGAAAACGACCTAGGTCCCCTTGCCTAATATGGTTGATTTGCTTTTCTTTTCATTTAAGTGTATCGAATTTACAGGGGTCAGTTGACGACGTATGTAGGATCTTGGTGATTACAAAAATATTGTGGTTAAAATAGCAAAAAATAAAAATAAAAATCTGACGTTTTCTTAATAACCTTACAATAAAACTTATGGCAGTTAGGAAAACGTCAAGTTTCGATCACGGTCTATTGAAGCCCTGTATATTGAGAGAATAGGATCTTACATAATACAGCTAGCCAAGTTAAACCACAGGAAACAACTACAACAGAATAAACATCATATGTTGATACGCCCCAGTCGACTCTCCCCGCGTTACGTAATCCGGATTCCAAGGGACCCCAACCTCCCCAGATTTACTTTTTGTTAGGCGCAAGTTTTTCAACATTACTGCGATAAAGAATTTTCTTATTTGAACTAACATTGACAGTTTGTTATAATTTCTGAAGTTAATGTACTGTGTTTTTTTATATTTATTGCATTATATTAACATTTATCAATAGTTACTATCAGATGTCTCTTTAATATATTCGATATATTTTTTAATTTCTTTTGACATTCATATAAATATTTGATACCGTTTAATTGACAAAGTCAACACTTTGGTTTAAATTGCGCGTTAAAATTAATTGCCATATAAATATGGATCTAAAATCGACTCATAATAATTTTCATATTATGTTTACTATAAAACGGATGATGATATACAGACAATCATCACATTATTAGACAGACAAATCTTTATTGATACCGCCAGTTATACAATAATTTATATTAGCTGAAAATAAAATTTACGAGCTATCTGAGGTCGGGAAAGGGGGTTGCAGTTTTAAGGCTAAAAAACGGTTTATCTAAATTTACACTAAAACTACAATACCTATGCAAAAAAGTTTAATGACAAAATTGTAAATAATAAAAAGATCAACAACTTTTGTATAAATACTTTTTACACATAACCTCAAAATGTATAAAAAATCAAGTTTTAACAAAAGAAAACGGTGTAAACCCATGTATGTCAACAGTATTAAGAACATATAGACACGTAGAGATGGTGTGACACTTCTCCACTTCCCTCGTACACGCGCCGTCAGAGTCAAGATTTTTTTATGAATAATTTATGAATAAGGTGTTTTATCGTACAGCCGTGTCGGTCGTATGTACGGTGTGTTTACCCGCTGAGTTTATTTGACGTGCTTGACAGGTACCGAAGATTATTTGGCTTGACGAGATTTTTGTTTTTTTGCTTAGACGATATTAGAGCCCCGTTTTTTTTCATCTCGAAGGTCTCATCGTCAGCCAATCTTAGTCCACTGCTGGACATAGGCCTGCCCCAATGACCTCCACCGGAATCGGTCGAAAGCCGCCTGCAGCCAATGTCTACCTTAAAGGTCTCAACGGTATATAATTGTATCATATGTCTGATTAATTGGGTCCTTTTAGTTGTCAGTCAAAACTCCATTTGGAGTAGTCTGCAATTAAAATATTATATTAATGACTTTAGACAAGATCTGGATTGGTTCTTGGACTATCAAAGGCTCTGCATGGTTTAGTACACAAGTCATTTTTAAAATTTCCTTGTGGATAAATTTCTATACTCAAATGGTTTCCCTTCTTCGATAAAGGTCACGATGGTTACAAATTACCATTCGTTGAAAGTACTTATTAAGTCTACTACTAGAATTGTATAACAAAATAAGGACCTAACCAGCAACGCTCCTTAGGCCAGTGTGGTTGACTAAGACCTAAACCCTCACAGTAATAGAAGAAACCTGTTCTCAGCAGCCCCGTATATGGAGTATGTGAAACAATTTACGTAAATAGTCAGTTAAAATTATTTTCTAGTACTTTGTCTAAGATTTGACATTACTTATCAAACAAACAATATACAAATAAACAAATACAATATAGGTATCACTACATAGTATAAAACAAAGTCGCTTTCTCTGTCCCTATGTCCCTTTGTATGCTTAAATCTTTAAAACTACGCAACGGATTTTGATGCGGTTTTTTTAATAGAAAGAGTGATTGAAGAGGAAGGTTTATATGTATGAAAACATCCATTAAATATCAGCATTGCACCCGTGCGAAGCCGGGGCGGGTCGCTAGTTATATATAAAGACTATTCCACGACATATTAGACATACAAATCTAATATGAAGTTACACAGCGTATTTGCATGTTATGTCAAGTTGAAAGATGTTAGCTGCTCCATATAATTTATTTTGTAGACGTTCGTTTCCCAAATGTTTGTAGTTTGTGATGTACGTTGAAAAGAGCTTTTAAAGGCAGTTACGATGCTTAGGATTTTACTAGTCGTGATGATGTAGATTTAAAACCGTTTGTAGGTGTATACTGAGCTCAGATATTTTTTTAAAAGTTGTCTTGTTGGTCTTCAGTATAGGTATGCAGCGAGCGATTAAGGGGGTTGGGTTAATTTTTTCGGGCTGAGCAATTTTATAGATTTTTTTCAAAGTTAATATTAATTTTCAAAGAAAATAATTACAGATTTGCGCTCTATTACCTGGAAATTAAAAACCCAGCTAAGTACTTATGTCCAAAGTAAGCTAGTGGCGAACTAAGGCCTTAATTCTCTAACCGTGCCTAGTGGGCCGTATATGGACTGATGATGATGATGCGTAAAGACTGATACAAAATATTACCCAACAAACAGAAGACAAAACTATTTAGCTTACATAAATATTTGTCGGTACTTTATAGTAATCTAAGGCACAATTCAACAAATTACACTCTCATCAATTAAACAGGCGACAATTCATACGGCGATTACACGCGACAAAATAATGTGCTTAGCGTTAAGGAGATCGTTCCAAACGGTTCCGTACGCACGCGCTGACACATCATTAATTAGGGCTCAGCATACAAACCTGTTACGTATAATGAAATCAGCTGAAAGGATTTCGAGATTCATCGTCGGAGTTTTTGTGTGAGGGATTATGTCTTCTATATTCCTTTTATTGATTGAAAATAATCAATTGTATGATGATTGGTAGGACGATAGATTATATAACGAATATCATCTACATATGCTCACATGACTTCACGCCTGTGTTCTTAAAAGGGTAGGCAGAGATGCACCAGGTGAGATTCCTCACCTACATTTCACCAGGTATTTATCAGTTCCACGTAATAGAGTCGAGTGTAGTGCTCTTTATCAGGCACATTACTCATTACCGTCTTCTCAATGATGCTAATTATTTATATCAATAGATAGATTCAACCAAGACAAGCAGATCTTTCTAGAAACCTTGCACATCACCAAACAACACGATTTGAAAAACAAAAACGCGTTCTTCACCGAATGCGATCAAGTGCGAATTTATTTAATTGGAATTTTCATCTGAACTAATCTGAGCGTCGTCGATAATTGCTCACTGCGCCGCAAACTGTGAATAAAGTACGGAATGCCCGATCGTCCTCCATTCAGCGCGCACTTCAAAGGGTTAATGGTGTAATGCTGAATGTAGGTTACAGTTGGATGCAAAACTGGAAGATATTGGATATATTTGTCGGCAGGAGAATTCTGTACATTGGTAGACGCTGAGTTCCGTCGATAGGATTACAACTGATTTCAAAAAACAAGACCAACTGTAGTTTAGTCTGATCTCGGAACACTACTGAGGTTTCTGGGCACTCATCATCATCACCATCATCGCTGACTTAGTGCGGGTTGGCGGACTACACACATAAAAAAATCCTAAGAACTTTTAGGTGTGCCGGTTTTCTCATCATGTTTTCCTTTACTGTTAAAGAGGGTACGTGACAATTCTTTGTTAACACGAAAAGTCAAAGGTATAGTCAGAGGTATAAACCTGTGACCATTGAAATTTTCGACCGCATGCCCAAGTCTCGAGGCCATAACGAATTCTTGGCACTATTGCTAGTTTAACTTTTGAGAATGTGACCTTTTATTTATGTTGGTTAGTTAACAGCTTCTAAATTAGATCTCAGGACTGTGACATATGTATGTGTAGTCCACAAGTTTTGGCTGTGGTTTATGAGACTATAGACCTTACAAAGTTTCTAATATCTTAGTATGGAGTAAAAACTATAAACAGACTGAGATCAAAATAATTAGACAAGGTTTACGTAATCACAGCAATTAAGAAAACGTCATTATTTTAGTGTTTTTTTCCGTCAATAAATCAGTTATTATTAGATATTACTTGATTTCGTTTTTGATAATGGTCTAATTACATAAAACTATTAATTAAATATAAACTTCTAAAAAAATACAGACAAATTAACAACCTCTCTATTTTTGAAGTTGATTAAAAATGTACAATATTTTTAACAATAACAGGAGCATATAGCCCCATAACTAAAACATTGAGATTACGTTGAAATAGAACGCGTAGTGAACTTTAATTTTGCTTCGGAGCTCAAACGAGACGCAAATTAATAACCGGCAAGTTGGAATTACACAAAAAATTCCGCTATAAAATTTCACTTAAGCACGCTGAGTGTAGTTCTTTGTAATTCAATTTTTTCATCAACATCGACCGTGCTGCACTGCTAAGTTACTTTAAACTATGATTACAAACGCTTGGTGGATTTTTAAGTGTTGTGTTTGGTTTAAAATGGTTTGGATACGTGGAATCACGTCAGGCTTAATCTTGTCAACGGTAAGGCGTTTAGTTACAGGTTGTTACGTCATAAGATAATTAGTAATATACATAAATACATAAGTTTATTCATACAAACGTACCTACACTGTACTGTACGTACTGTTTCGTGTTCTATTTAAAAGGGATAAGCAGTGGTCACTTTTTTGTCGTTTACCAAACACATCACCTACATCTTATAGGAAAACCTAACACTAGTCAGCTTAACTAAAAAAAATAAAATAAAAAACGACACTCGTAAGAGATATATTAGTCAGTGGCAGTACTTACATGTAAGAAGCATTACAAGTTATTTTTGTAATGTTTCGTTTATAACTGTCTATATCTGTAGGAACTGTCTATATCTGGAAGCAGTGATGGCCTCGAGGTTTAGGCGCGCGGTCGAGAATCTCGGCGGTCGCGGGTTCGAACCCCAGGCACACACCTCTGACTTTTCGAAGTTATGTGTGTATTCAAATTGAATTATCACTTGCTTTAACGGTGAAGGAAAACATCGTGATGAAACCTGCACACCTAAAAGTTCTTAGGAATTTCTTAGGTGTGTAGTCCGCCAACCCGCACTAGGCCAGCGTGGTGGACTATGGCCTAAACCCTCTCAATGGTAGAGGAGACCCGTGCTCAGCAGTGGGCGTATATGGGTTGATGAAGAAGAAGAAGAAGATATCTGTAGGATATTCTCATTTGCATTATATCTAAATGCTATTGTGAAATAAAGATTTCGCGTTTGAAGATTTTTCACAATTCTGTCAGGCAAGCTGGGCTTTTGGATTTCTATGAAAATAATACCACTGATCCTAATATTATGATGATTTTTTTTCCAAAAACAACCGTTTGTACAGTGAAAAACGATTAAAACGATTGCTTGGTTACAATAACTAAGTGGCAAGGCGGTATCTTAATACTATTAACTTTTACTGACAATTATCGGATATAACGTCCTAATACGCTCCTTTCAATGTCGTTACACCCTACTTCTACATTATGTAACATTTGTACAATGGATAAACGTTACAGAGACGTAACACACGCGGCAGCCGTGCCTAGTAGAAAGTTTCGCTTTAATTAACTTTCTCAATGATTAATCACTTGTAATATAACCCTTAGTAATTAACGTTATGCTGTTAACAAATTGCTTATTAGACTTACCGTGGACTTTCTGGTGTCTTGTTGTTACGGAACTAATTATCTTGACGTTAGTGTAGGACGTCCTGCACGATGGTCCGATGACTTGAGAAAGCGGGTGGCGGGTGGATGAGGGCTGCTCAAGACCGGGATGGTTGGCGCTTTCTTGAGGAGGCCTATGTTCAGCAGTGGATAGTGATGATGGTAATACGTTAGAAACTACAAGAGATAAAGTTGGAGTGGACTGGCTGTAGTATTCCTTGAGTCATGTAGAATGTTGTAGATTTCGTCATCATCAGCCCATATATCTTTCACTGATGAACAGGGATCTCCTCCTCAACTGAGAGGGTTAAGGTCTTAGCTATTGGGCCTTAGTTATTTTTAATTCTTTAGTATTTGGTAAGTAGGTATACTTTAATAAATTTCATATTTTATGTATTCCTATTTACAAATTAATTTTAAAATGTTAGTACATACGAGTAGGTATGTATTTTCACCAGTACATTATTATAACTCTACATTTTTTAACTCTGCATAGCCCCATGGACGACTGTAAAAGAATGCCTAAGGCATGTCCGCTTTTATACTTACTACATAAAAATAATAAATAAATATCACTTCAAATTAATAACTTTAAGTGTCATAATGTACTATATCGCTGAAGCAGCGGCAAAAGTTTAAAATCGCTCAGATCGTCACGTACCAAACCGTTTCAGATTTATGGTCCACTATAAAAACCGAACGTTTGAAAGTTATGACATTTATCATAATGAAATCGAACCGTTTATTTTTCACGTTTTGTTCTCAGTGGAAGAGATTATATTTGAAAAAGAAGTCGATTAAGGATAATGCGTTATAGTTGCAAAAGCTGTAAAAAATAAATAAAAAAAAACTTCTTCGAGATAAAATGTAAAAATAACGATGCAAACAACATGATACTGCTCGACACGAGAGTCAATCCTGTAATCTCTTTATTGAAAGGTATTTACTTGTGTCGCGAGACAATGAGAGATTTACATTTATCATTATTATCAAAACCAAATTTTTGCCTTAAGAATGTATTCCATACGATCATAGTTTCAATGAAGAAAGAAATACAAAGTCCAAAGAAAATGCTTAATATTATTCATAACTAGATACTTATACTCTTAATCTGCAACTCATTTACCCAAGAAACCTCTAAAAGTGGATGCACGGGCATTAAAATCATAATTTGGATATATTTACAACAAAAAAAACTGGGAATGTATAATGCTTTCTCACCAAGCGGCCATAAAGGGTGTACTTAGCCGTAATAGCATCAGTAGTTCCTGGCGGTTGCTTCAAGAAAATTAAGCTTAAGCGTAGACAAAGATAATTTAAATTTATACACATTTGCGGCAGGCTCGGCAACGCGCCAGTCCAGTAATGGGCTTCTATTAATTATCTTGCATCGAGTTCGCTTTGTTTCTCTTTTATAATTGGTTTATTTATCTTGATTGAAGACGTTTTATATTGAGATCTAGCGTTCAATGACTGGTAGAGTGCATGGAGGTTATCGTGATGTACTTACTTTAACTATATTTTCGGGTCTGTCGTGATATAAGATAGTGTTTCTTATAACTTCGAGTAGCCTTGTATCTTCGAGCGAGAAAAAATAAAAAAAATCGTCGTATTCGTCGTCAAAAATGTGGTGCTTATTTTGAAAATGATCAACTTGTTCATCAAATTACACTGACACCATAAAAAAATATTTACCTCCTTCGTTCTTTGAAGAGATAAAACACCACATTCCAATGAAGTGAGTTTGTAGCATATACAAGGTGTATTTAGACCGTGATCGAAAAGTGAGGCAGGTAATAGCGAGGGTGATCACAAACTCAGTGGCGATATTGAAAATTCCGACAAGAAATAAAAATTTTGACGTTTTCCATACAACCATCCGTGTTAAAAGTATGTGGTTTGTATGGAAAACCTCAAAAATTTTATTGTTTGTCAGGATTTTCTTTAATGCCAGGGGGTTTGTAATCACTATCGCTATTACCTGCCTCAGTTTTCGATCACGGTCTGAATACACCCTGTATGTATTAACATACACACACACATTCGATTTCCAATCCAAGATCCTCTACAAAAGCTAAATAGACAGCATACAAATAAATCCAGTATTAGTTTCATCGCACCCAAACATTTATCCGCAAATGTGGTATATATTTATGCACTAATCAACTGCAGTGCGGATCAAACAGCGTTAATTCCGGTTGGATTTGCGGATATGTAAGGTGGGAAGAATGTAAACATGGCATATTACGTCATAGATGCAAAACTGTCATTACACTCGGGATAATGTTCGAATTTGTGGTCACAGCACGAATTGCTGAGCGAGCGTTTTATCACCTGAATAATATGTAGATGTGACACTGCTTTGTTTGTCAGTTGCGAAGTAAACGCGATGTTATTAGGTGGTTTGTTAAATATATTGTATGTTTGGATTAGACTGCCTCGTAGTCTCGGGGTATGTATCGTGATATCTTAAGTATTCGATCCTCGGTTTTGACGTGTGATTACGCTTTTTGTTTAGGAAAGTCTCAGTACTCAGTACGGAGTTTTGTCATATCCTTAAAACATGAAGCTTCCAGTGGAACTGATGCATCCTTGGCGATGATGTAAAAAAACGTACTCCATAGTGAATTTCATAACTATTCAAGTATACTCCTCAAAAGCTCGAAGTCTTCCCCTCTATATTAATTAGAACATACCGAATATAAGTTATATCTTTCGCTCGAGAAATCATTTGTAGGTATCAAGCGTACAGTAAAGGAAAAAAGAAGGACCAACATTCGTTAGAAGAATGCGCTAAATTACGTTCAATCGTACAGCATCTAATAGTAAGACTGAAAATCAACGTAACTTATGAGGATTTTTCGCAGAGTCCAAGTTCGCTGCAGCTAACACCTCAGCATAAAAATCAAAGCGAAAGCATTTATCGACGATAAAATTTCTCTCCACATCAAAACATTCTAACCAATAAAACACAGTTTTAGCACAACTTGTTGCATACACGCTGTAGAAACATTTACTGAACGTTTTTACTGAAGGCAGAAGTTGTCGCTTGTAGTGTATTGGTTTTTAAGCTGATGTCCGTCGTGTAGGTTTGCTTGTGTTTCTTTGTTATCGTATGAGATAATCAAACGAAGTATTAAAATTTTGGTGTTTAATATTGGCTGAGTCTTCGCTGAGCTATCGCTTCAGTCTTTCGCTACAAACTTTATCATGGTTAATGGCATGATCAAATTAAAATAATGTCAATTTAAAAAAAGTGTAGTTATTTTTAGTTTATTATTAAATACGATAATTCTAATTGTTTAGGTCTGGGTGTCTGTGAGATCGAAAAGTCTCTCGTAGATTCTAATATGCACGACTAGTCCCACACTAGTGGTGACAAGACAAGAGAGTCAAGACAAGAGAAGAAATGTCCCCCTTATCAAAGAAGTGTCCCCTCTGCAATCTTCATCGTCAATGTAATAGGTGCGTGAAATGGATTATCCTGCAAAAGCGTCCATGACTAATGGTCGCATTTAATATTGCTACCAAAGCGATCCGAATTGTTACCGACGTTTGCTAGTCGTCAGTTAATCATGTATGGTGAGCTCGCAAAACCCTCCTTTGTATGCGTTTCCATATAAATCTCAAAGGCTTTGAGAAGATGTGGAATTACCGTGTATCCCATAAGCTTGGAGAATTTTAAGGGAGATTCTTTAATTACTTTTTACTCTTTAGCATATATCGATGTAGGTCTGTACCTATTTTTCACTTGCTTTTTAGGCACATGTAATTAAAAGGCCGTGGCATGTAATCATTTTCCCGCATATTACTAGACTCGGTGCTACTGCTTAGGTTCCGAACGAAAAACTCAATATTTCGTTGTCTGATATGAAAGCCTGACAGGAGTTTTTGATTGTGCAACATTCTGAAATATTAATGCGACATTGAAATAGTAAAAACCACAAAATTGCTTCCTTTTAATACTACGCTATGATTTTGATACCAATATATTCCTTTTTTTGCTCGAAGCAGTGATGGCCTCGAGGTTTGGGCGCGCGGTCGAGAATCTCGACGGTCGCGGGCTCGAACCCCAGGCACACACCTCTGACTTTTCGAAGTTATGTGTGTATTCATAATGAATTATCACTTGCTTTAACGGTGAAGGAAAACATCGTGATGAAACCTGCACACGTAAGAGTTCTTAGGAATTTCTTAGGTGTGTAGTCCGCCAACCCGCACTAGGCCAGCGTGGTGGACTATGGCCTAAACCCTCTCAATGGTAGAGGAGACCCGTGCTCAGCAGTAGGTGTATATGGGTTGATGAAGAAGAAGTAAATATTCCTTTTAAAGGTGTTTTTTGTCTCAAATCCTTTATACCACAAACAGGACAGTCTATCTCGAATATATTATTATACAGTAAAAGGCTTTTCATAGTAACTCGATGTGTAATCTGCACAACGCAGTTCATATGAAACGAGTAAACGTTGTTTATTGAGAAAGCGAATTTACATTGAAATGATAATTTAATGTTAGCGGAACATGCTTATTACTACGCCCGGCTGAGCGCAGAAATGATTCTGTTTTGATATTGTTTCGTCGGAACTAAATGCATTAAGAATTTTGTTTTATGTTTAGTAACTTATGTAAATTCACGATGGCTATAAAGATAATACGCGCGGTCAAGTAATAGTCTATTGGTAATGAATAGCACACCTAAGATTTCTAATGTAAAATTGCTCTTAATCAATTTTTGATTTGGCATGTGCTGTGCGATCTACAGGTTCCGTGTTATATTATCGTATCGGGCGAAGTGATACCGGGTTTTCAATTTTGGGAATTCTTAGTAGCAGCACGAAGTCTTTAAATGAACTTAACAAGCGGCAAAATGAAGGTGCAATGTACTTGTATCTCTGTGGAGAGTTCAGGAACAAGGTCATGTACCATGTCTTTTAAGCATTGATAACTTTATTTACGTGATATATAAAGCACAAAACAATAAGTGAAACCTTTATTAAATTCCCATAACATTGCATTTCATACGCTGATTTCAAAGCGTTTAAAATCGACGCTTGCCAATTCTAGTCCGCAAATTCGGTTCCATTTGCTGAGCTAAATAATCAGCGTTCTCTCGCCAGTTATGGCCTTGTTAAGTCCAATTGCGAATGTAACTAGTTCCTTTGCGAAACACAAGCCCAGCCGACTAGTTTCAACGTTCCCTCAAAGAGCTCCGGGGTACGAAACTTACATTTCTACACCATGAAGGTATTATCAAATTTTGACATGACATTGTCGGGATGGAAGTATCTGCTTATTGTTAATCTATATGTGTCGTAGATTAGGTGAGGATAAGGTTGAGATGCGTAAAAAGTATAGGGTTTGGTGTCTGAGTTGGTAAATTTTATTTAGCCGCTTTTATTAGCTTAATTCATATGTATAGAAACTTTGAATATTATAATTTCTTACCCCTTTAAAACGTCGAATTGACTTCAAATTTGATAAGTATATTAAGGACCAATGATCCACATAGAACCTGTGTATCTCTGCCTTCCTTTTCAAAAAACAAGCGTAAAATGCATGTAAACACGATTCTATATTTTGGTTTGTATTTTCCGTTAAAAAGCAATGACAATCTATCCATAAAATATTTTACTTGCCGTTTTTACGGTATCCCATACAGTTTTAACGCTCTGAACGTAATATTTTTACAATTCTTCAACGGCCATTTTTATTGTCTGCAACAGAACTTGTTTCACTTGCAACGTCACTCTGGCTGAAATAACAAAACGTATGTTTATTAACCGACTTCAAAAAAGGAGGAGGTTATGATTTTTTTAGTCTGTTACCTCATAACTTTCGACTGGGTGAACCGATTTCGATGATTCTTTTTTTATTTCTGTAAGGTGACGTTTTAGGGTTATTTAAATAAATACACCCAACAGTCTCATACATAGCGTTGACTGCTGACCCCGCACTTACAAGAGTTATGTTGTGATCAGGGCTGCCAGCAAATAAATCGCAGCTATACGGTTTAATATTTGCAATTATACAAAATTATATCGCATTATACATAACCATTGCACCATATGCAGCTCTTGTTTTTTTTTTTTTTAGGATAACAGTTACCTAATCAAATGGTCGGAAAATGAGCCCTCCAAAATAGTTCTTGTTTTTTTTTTTTAGGATGATAAATGCACAATTATTGATAAAATGTGAACATATGCCTTTGTATCGTATTATACAAAGTGGTCATGGATACAATACCCCATCCGATTATACAAGATTTGTATCCAATTATACAATCTGGCAGCCCTGGTTGTGATTATTAGAAACTACGAGAGTCTTTTCGGTCTCACAAGCACCCAAACGTAAAACATAATAAACTTTTGGAACTCGCGGCCTTTAGTGCCCAAGCGGGGATTTAACCAACGTAGCCGCGGACGCTGAAATAACAATGCTGATGTCACTTTTCGTGTTTGTATTTAGTAGAGATTTAACCTGTCTTAGTTTACGGATCCGTTCTAAAATCATCCTAAATACTCCGTCACTATCTAAACACTCGCTATTACTCTAGTGTACCGTTAATAACGAAACGCATATACTTTAATGCAAGAAGAAGCAGTGATGGCCTCGAGGTTTGGGCGCGCGGTCGAGAATCTCGGCGGTCGCGGGTTCAAACCCCAGGCACACACCTCTGACTTTTCAAGTTATGTGTGTATTCACATTGAATTATCACTTGCTTTAACGGTGAAGAAAACATCGTGATAAAACCTGCACACCTAAAATGTTCCTAGAAATTTCTTAGGTGTGTAGTCCGCCAACCCGCACTAGGCCAGCGTGGTGGACTATGGCCTAAACCCTCTCAATGGTAGAGGAGACGACGACGATATACTTTTATGTACGTATGTACGAGTATGCTTACAACACCGACGACCAACCCTCAACAACGCTTATAAAACTTACCTGCTACAAAACGCGCATTAACCTGTTACATTTCCCTGAACCGGTATTTAAAACTCATATGAAAACTGAAAAAAGATGGCCGACTAATAAGGCCTTTTCCAGTCCCTTTATAGCCCAGACATCGTATAGAACTTCTAAGCGGAGATTAAGAGTTCATCCGCCTGTGTCATACGTGCCCGGCCTTTTATAAATGCAGCGTTGACCGGATAAGCCGGATATAGCCGGATGTCGGCAAATAAACCGGTCAAGGAGTTAAACCGGACCGGGGCAACCAGGCGGTGGTTCCGGGGTAGATTTTACGGACTTTTTTGGAAGGTTTTTTTGTTGCAAGTTAAAAAGTTGTTATAAATTGTTTTTGTAGATTTATATGCATTTGATAGTTGTCTATGGCTTTGGATTGGTAATTTTGTAAAGAAATAAGATGAAAATGTTTTGAAAAGCTTGTGGAATAATTTCGTTTTGACAACTGAGAGGAGTCTTATACCTTCGTCCACCACACTGGCCTATTGAGCGTTGGTGGACACCTAAGAAATTCCTGGGAACTTTTAGGTGTGAAGGTCTATTCACGATGTATCCCTTCACCGTTTTGAACGCGATAATTTATTTAAAAAAATGCATTGTATTTTCTACCATAATATTTCACGCCACAATACGAAACGGGGAGAATATTTGAAATTCCCATGGTATTTATGGCGAGTCATTTGAAATATGCAAAAATTCGTCGCCACTGGGAATGTGCTTTGTGTGCGATGAATTTTCAATCTCCTTACTTTAGAACAGAATCGAAAGAATAAGACATTTGTTTATTTAAATCATGTTCAATATTTTTCAAACATACTGTCATACCTACAGTTGAATAAGGCTAGAAAATATTAACATGCCGAATGTGCAAAACCTAGGATTACACTATGATATAACGTTTGACACGACCGCTTCAATGGCTTGCAATATCAATCCTTTTACACATATCGCACGCTTAAAAATATAGTGACCTAATTCAACATCTTGTATTTTCACCTTCATTCACTTTGTGATTAAATATTTTCGGATTAAATATTAAAATTAATGTATGTAATGTATTTAGTACATATATTTTTTAAACATAATGAGATTTTTAATATTTTCTTTAAAATGTATTTGACGAAGTAATATTTTTTCCCATTTACTTAAATTACACTCGGCTTTTTGAATTAGGTCACTATATTATTAAGCGTGCGATATGTGGCCACCAACAGCTGCCCTTCATTTTTGTATTAAAAATACAAGCTTAAGGTTATGTATGTCCGTATAATCCGATTTTTTTACATTAATGGAATACTTACTAACCTCAAAAAGTCATGAATTCATGTTATTATTCAAACACGCTTTCAAATAGTTCTACAAGGGCATCTCTTTTACATTTTGGGCACGAAAGGTCGAAAAAAGGTTTGAGCGTAATTTTTCCTTACCTGTGTCATAAGTAGAAACATGGGGTAACATGTTACGTTTTGTAACAATTGGAACAGAATTTTAACGTTGTCTAGGATTATACTTGAATTATATTTAAGTAATGTTTCCTAACGTTGTAAAAAAAAATCTTGTTTAATTGTTGACGATTTGTAATTGAAATGGTATAAATACTTGCCAACTATTGCCTTTATTTGGATGTATCTGAAGTCTTTAGAGGAGGGCTATATCCAGCAGTTGCAAGTCTTTCAACTGCTGCTGCTGATGGTGATGATTATGATGATGATGATGATGGGGGTTGGTACATATATACACTTACTCCCATGTAGTAAAACTTTTTCAATTCTAATCAACAGTTTTAGGAATAAGTTTTTGCAAATAACTCTTTTAAACTGCTTTCTGAAAACTGTAAAGCTTTTCTATTGGTAATGAGATAAGAAGTTAAAAGGAAGGATCCTTTAATGATCCTCAAGCAGCCGTAAAAGTAAAACAACAATAATTCTTTAAGTGGTATATAAAATACTTGAGCTCGTTATTTCGTGATAAAATAATACAAATTCTATACAAAGAAAGTTCCATCTACTATTCTGTTACCATTTCCATTCCATCTGACTATGATAAGACTATCACATCCCAGTTTTGTGATAATTACACAGAAAAAAATATTATTACCACCATAATTTTACATTTTTCGTTCCTATACACTGTTTAAAATAATCGCAATAAAACTGAATTTCCCTTTTACCCCATAACGTTTCCTCACTCCGTCCCCAGTTCAAAGTCAATTCAGATGTATTGGTTTCACATTTACGTCAATCCACATTCAAATGGGTCGCGGCGACCGCGGGTCGCATGGGGTACAAATGGCCACCGCTAGGTCGTAGGTTGCGTACCCCATTTATTTGTCGCCCATTGTGCCTCAGATATATCAGTCTTTATTGTGACACGGCATTTTATTTTAAAAGGCTGAAGAAAAGATTTGTAACAATGTTATATGAAAGGGGTAAACGGGAAAACGGTAGTAGGGTTTTTGTACTAACATTTTTGTAGTGAGATTATGTATTTAATATGTTTAAAAAAAATTATTTCATGAAAACGACAGAATTTGTTATGTTTGTCTTTAATCATAATGACAGTATAATATGATGCATGGGAAAAAAGAGTCGCGATGGACAGGATCTTGCTTTACGACCTGGAGGTTCGGGGTTCGAAACTCGAAAGTAGGGTTTCTCTATAAGAATATTCTCAGTAGCAGCAGTGAGTTTGGAAATGTGCCCAAAAATGTCTATGGAAGCAAATTTTATTCGGTTAAATCTTAACAATAGCAAGTATATTCGACGATATTGCATAACGTCCGACAATCGTATTACAAATTATAATTATTATTAATTAATCAGCGTGCTTCTTGTAGGATTACCAATTAAAGATTAAATTGTAGAATTCATGTTTGCTAACATTTCTATGATTTCCCGAATACACAAATATTATTTAAGTACCAGGGTCATTAAGAAGCCTGACTGCGAAATTATAGGCTATGGATTCCTTACACTGAAATAAATATAACGTTTTCCACATAAATATTTTTTAGTTTATATTGCCAAAGAGTAAGTGCTCCTCGTTCCTGAAACTCACTCTGTAGGTTTGGTGTGTCGATAATATTTTAAGTATTTAGCGAAATTTATATAAACTCATCTATGAAAGAAAATACTAGAAAATATATTCCCTTCACAAACATTCCCGTTTTATCCATATTCCAAATGATAACACAAACAGAAATAAGTGAGTTTTAAATAGCAGCCGTTGCTATGATTTATTTTAATTAGTGCCTAGCACTACTTATCCGTAGTAAAGTAATTAAAAATGTTTTTGGCGCGGCGTTGAATGCTCGGCTAACATATGCCTTGACCTGCGCACTCCGACGCCCTTTGACGTGGGCTGAAAACATAAATGCATTTCATATTTCTCGATATAATTAAATTTATTTGTAAGTGAACTATGATTACGTTAGTTTACGGGTTTTATTATTACTAGGTTTTATTTGATAGTATAAAATAGTGTGTAATAATATTGTACATAAAGAAGATATAAATAATTATGAACTGTGTCGTATGACTGTGTGGAAAATCACTAAAATCCTCTTTATCTATATTAAACGTATGAATAGATAAATTGTATTAATTTACAATTCTATTTTACAGTCTTTATTTAAGTTTTACATAAAAAATAACTTGCAAAATTAAACATTTATAAAATAATGTCATTTCCCACATGTTTTAAATTTCTCTTACTTTATGGATTTTAATCGTACGGCAGAAACAGAAAACTTTATTTACAAGCAAAATTACTTAGCATTAACTAGAAATACACTACAGAAGGCTCTCGATGTCATGTTACCTTCTTAAAATTCTTAACACTAGTACAGCGGCATGCAAGGCAAGCTATGATCCAATCTTATAGCAAACTTAGCAAACCACGAGGTAAAAATTCAAAGCGTTGGGAGTGAGTCGAGTTCGCTCCCCAGTCACGTGCGCGACGTATATATAGCCTTATCCTTAACGATCTATAGATTTTACACGAGATACTGAAATCTTGGGGGAAATTTCGCAGAAAATGAAGTTACATAGCATGCTTATAATACATACTGCAATATTGCATGGATATGTAGAATATTTTATTCAGATAAATGAACGGATTCTGGAGCATTGGGGTAAATGGGATATTTTGTTTGAAACGATGTGTTGCACGTGGGAAGTGCTATCCTATACCGGTGTTTTTAATAAGTCAGGTATTCTGTGGTGAATATTCCTTGGTTACTAATTATGGTACTATGGCGTGGTGGACTATGGCCTGAAACCCTCTTAATGGCAGAGGAGACCCGTGCTCAGCAGTGGGCGTATATGGGTTGATGAAGAAGAAGAAGAATTATGGTACTATGTCATATATTAGTCTAGTTCTGAGATGAGTGTTTTTGTTTTTTTTTTTTAACATATTAAAACAAATTGTCTTAGGTATTTACTATGTATAATAGTGAGAATAAATTTTATTATTATAAATTTTGTAGGGAATTGATGAAAAAAATGCATGTTTTCTTTTGAATTTTGTCTTTATCTGTCCAGCATTCCTAAAAGTACTACGGAGAAAGCGTATATTAGGTATTTTGCATTTTTCTCTTGACAAAAGACCTGCATGTTAGCCTAATGGGTGTTATAATAAAGATTTTTTTCTAAGAAGGATGGAGATTGCGATTACCTTTTCGGGAAATTTCCATAAAAGTAGGGTTATTTTTTTGTATAGATTCAACTATAGAAAGGATATTCGGGTTCCAAGAAGGAAGAATGGTATTTTGTTAAAGACGTATTTCTAGGTATTTGAGGCCTTTTCAAGTTAAGAGTGAACAATACTTCCAAACCGAACTACAATAATTGTTCGCTTCAAACATGACTGTTCTATTTATATATTATATTATATACATACTTATATACACTCACTGCCTATATTCTAACAGCACTATCCGACAAAAAGCTAAACCCAGACTTATTGACTGCATGTTTATTTTTAATCAGTAATATTATACTAAAATATATCATCAACCGTTATGGGTCGAGGGACTCCTCTGCGATAGTAGGATTTCAGGTATTCCATACTTGGCCCGTTTTGGGCGCTCATTTCGTGTGAGCGCCCAAAACATTCACGAGGCCATGCATTCTGCCGACTGTCTCCTAAAGTACGCCTAAAAATACTGATGTTGTCTCTTTCGACAGGCAGGGAATGCCGTGGCGGTATTCTTACGCCCCCAACCACGGCGTAGGGTGGTAGTCGACAGGTTTAAGAAATTCCTTGTAACTTTTAGTGTACAAAAATCCTCACGATGTTTTTAGCGTATAACAATTGATTATTGATTACAAAATAAACTTGAAAAGATCAAAGAGACCATGCATACATATATACTTCAAGGCCTCCCCTACTCCTAGTAAAATAGGTAAGTAAAATTTGAAAATATCCCAACTTATTACACTATATCGACAATAAAACGTTATCAACGTCCTAAATAAGAATTTATTATCATTTTACAACCCGAAAACATGTTTACGTACAATATTCGTTTTATAGACTCGCCCCCTTTTATTCGTGTGTCATAAAAACGTAGCAAATGAAGTGGAAAACAGTTGGGGAGTTAAACACAATGTTTGGAGGAAGTCCCGGTGTCGTTTGCAAGAGCCGCGCGTCCTATTATAAAGATGGGAGCACATGCTGCGATATAATGAGCTTGGGAAATGCTCTTGAGATAGATCTTTACGCAAACGACTTAGCAAGTGTTTTTTAGGTAATAATCTTTGTGCTTAACGTTAACGGTATTTTTTTTTATTAGCGAAGGGTAAAGTATGTTGAATATTTTCAGTGCCGGTTTGCTGTGTGATAAATCTAAGTCACAAGCATGCAAATTTAAAATTCATTATTCATACTCTCAGTAGACCCAAGCTTCCAATTAACCCAATGGGCAAAACAATATTCTGAATCCAACACAATCTCTCTACCACTCTTCCTCACCAATCGTGTCCCCTTGTAGCTTTTGATTCTACTTCTTCACGTTCATAATCTAGTCACTACTGTCTTACCAACTTAGTTACAGATCATTTCAAAAAAATTAAAAAATATATACTTTTTTATTCTCAGCCTATCGCCGTCCACAGCTGAACGTAGGCCTCCCCAAGATAGCGCCAACCATCCCAGAATGAGCAGCCCTCGTCCATCCGTTTCCCGCTACCTTTCTTAAGCAAATTCTCCCAAATGGTAACCACCTTCACTTTTTACAAGCTTTTATTTAACTTCACTTTTGTATGTATGTATGTATGTATGTATGTATGTATGTATGTATGTATGTATGTATGTATGTATGTATGTATGTATGTTTGTATGTTTACAAATCTTGCAATGAAGATTTGAACCACTTCCAATAGACCGATTGTGCTGAAACTTGGTATACCTACGTAACTTGGATGACAATACAATAATATGGTACCATGGAGCTGGTCTGATGATGAGGTTGGAAGATCACCATAGAAACATCGGTTCTTGTGGACCGATTGAGCTGAAATTTGGTATGTCTTTGTAACTTCGACAACAATACACAAATATGGTATCATGGTGCTGATCTGACGAAGAGTTGGAAGATGCCCATAGGAACTTCGATTTCTGTGGTCCAATTGAGCTGAAATTTGGTATGTCTTCGTAGCTTCGGTAACAATACAAAAATATGATATTATGGAGCTGATCTGATGAGGAGTTGGAGGATGGCCATAGGAACTCCGATTCCTATGGTCGAATTGAGCTGAAATTTTGTATATTTTCGTAACTTCGGTAACAATACAAAAATATGGTATCATGGAGCTGATCTGATGAGGAGTTGGAGGATGCCCATAAGAACTCCGATTTCTTTGGTCCAATTGAGCTGAAATTTTGTATCTCTTCATAATTTCGGTAACAATACAAAAATTGTATCATAGAGCTAATCTATTGAGGAGTTGGAAGAAGCCCACAGGAACTCCGATTCCTTTAGACCGATTGAGCTGAAATTTGGTATACCTATGTAATTTTGGTGACAATATAATAACAAGGTATCATAGAGCTGATCTGACGAAGAGTTGGAAGATGCCCAAAGGAACTGCGATTCTTGTGGTCCAATTGAACTGAAATTTGGTGTGTCTTCGTAACTTCGGTAACAATACAAAAATATGGTATCATGAAGCTGATCTGATGAGGAGTTGGAAGAAGCCCATAGGAACTCCGATTCCTGTGGACCAATTAAGCTAAAATTTGGTATGCCTTTGTGTTTTCAGTGACAACATAATAACAAGGTATCGTTGATCTGGTGTCATGAGAAGTTGGAAGGTGCCCATAGGAACACTAGTTTCCATGGACCGATTGAGTTGAATTTCGGTATGACTACGAAATGGATAGACTTAGAAATATTTCCAACTAAAAAGGTAAAAATAAATTAACGGTGAAAAACATATTTTAAAATCAAGCTTTTATTATGCACGAAAAATTAAAAAAATAAACTAAGAAAACATTCATAAAATTCGTAGTTTTTTAAACTTTACAAGTAACAATTTACAAAAGTGTTCGGTTTATCAGTAGAAGTATGATACATAAACATATATTATCTATAACTAGTATATTAATATTCTTAAGTGATTTAAAAGCTTGTCGCGCAATTTCGTTAATGCAAAGACCTCGGCCGCGACGAGCTTTTAGATCACTTAAGAATATTAATATACTAGTTATTGATAATATATGTTTATGTATCATACTTCTACTGATAAACCGAACACTTTTGTAAATTGTTACTTGTAAAGTTTAAAAAACTACGAATTTTATGAATGTTTTCTTAGTTTATTTTTTTAATTTTTCGTGCATAATAAAAGCTTGATTTTAAAATATGTTTTTCACCGTTAATTTATCACAATTTAATGATACCCAAAAAACTAACAGCAGAGTTATCCAATAACTATAGAGTCAAATTAGTAATGCTTTCATCAGTAGTACTCGTCTATAACACCACACTATGCCCCCAGCTTTACAGCACGTTCGAAGCGTAGGTTCTCTCACTACGACCGCGCGCTACCTGATGAAATTTCAAATCACTGCCAGCCCCTGCAGACGTGATTTAGGGACTATAAAAGCAACGATGCCAGGTGTTGGATGATACCGTGGATTCGGGATAAACTACGTCACTGCCAGCGCATTTGTATTCGAGCTGAATTTTCAATGCGCTTATTTTGGCCGGTTTAGCCTTGACAATAATGCATTTGTTGGCGAAACTGGGCTAGCTTTGGAAGTTTGAATATCAGATGGTTAAGATTTTATAGGTCATAAATTATATAGTTCTGCTTACTAAGTACATTTATATTACATTTTGTATTGTTATTGGTAATTTCTAATAAAAACTTAAAATAAAATATATGTATGTAGATTGTAGGTATGTAACGAACAATAGTCCTACCTATAAGTTATTTAATATAATCTATGGTACAGACCTAATCCTTCTATTATAGATACTATTGTATCTATGGGTAAAATTTTAGAAGCATACAATTTCAAACCGATGGCTCCATACGCAAATACCTGATTATCTATAACTCCTTGACACATGTTCATTAATAAATAATACAACCACTACCATACCTTTGTCCCCGAACCAATAGGTAAAAATTATATAATACATTCATATATCTAGTCATACAGGCGAAAAGCGTTTTTAGGTCTCTGCAAGATTCTCGAAATTGCAGGCACACACATTTGGTTTACGCTAAGTGTTGTGTAATATATGGTTGCACTGCATGCCACACTGAAGCGTAACAATAAAATGTGAAACTAAATTAGACAGTCCTGTCATCTTGTACTAAGTTTACGATTCCCAAACATGAGTAATGTATTTTATTATTATCATAATTCGAAGATTATCTTGAATAAAAATGCATGGGGCAAGATATTTAAACTTCTTACAAAATTCTTATCCACAATGAATTACCACATGTTTTAACGGTAATGGAAAATATCATGATGAAACTTGCACACCTAAATTTTAAGGAATTTCTTACATTTGGAATGCGCGAACCCGCACTAGGCCAGCGTGGTAAGGTTGAAACCTTCTCAATGCTAGTGGAAACCCGTGCCCAGCAGTGTCACTTATATGGGCTTATAATGGAGCTATGGGAAAAATATGATCTGCATACCTAAAAACCTTTATTAGCCTATTGTTGGTTGGCGGTGTTGAATAGTAATCTCAGATTATACAACCTCTTTTGATATCAATTTAGATCTGGTTGGTTTATGTATTTTTGCAATGTCAGTTTTATTTCTTTAAAAAAAAAAAACAAAAATTGTATTTTTGTCATATTGTTTATTCAGAAATATATATCTTGAAGAAGTAACGTTTTTATTGTCTGAAGTAAATTTTATTGTATATTAATTTATAAGAGGTTGGAAATGACCGTACTAGCCACAGCTACCTTCTAAGAGGTTATGGGCCCAGAACCTCTTAGAAGGTAGCTGTGAGCGAGCTCTTATGTTTGATTCAAAAATGCCTAAATTTCTTTGGGGTGAAGCTCTTTTCACAGCTGTGTACCTTCTTAATAGAGTATGTACGTCTACGAAAACTAAAACTCCATTTGAGCTATGGCATGGTAGGAAGCCGGATTTATCTAATATTAAGGTTTACGGTTCTAAAGCATATTACAAAATAAATAGACGCATAGGTAAATTGGATAAACGTTGTGAGATGGGTTTGCTTGTCGGCTATGGTGCTAATTCTTACATAATTTGGAATCCGCGCGTTAAGAAAACGTTACATTCTAGGGATGTCGCTTTTGATGAAAAAATGAATGATTATGGGGAGATTTGTAAAAATTTTAGTGGTGTGGCTAATAATTATTTTTGTGCGGATTTGTTCAGTGGTTTAAATATTGTAGGAGATATTTTACAAGATTTTTCTAGAGATGAAGAAGAAACAATTGAAAAAGGAACAAATGAAAAAGAAACAATTGGAAAAGAAACAGTAGAAGAAGAAATAACAATTGACGGTGATGAAAATGAAGAGAGTACAGAAACAAATGAAGTAGTTTGTGACGAAACAATTGAAGATGAGAGGAATGTGAATTTTGTTGATAATCAAGATGAAGAAATTATAGAAAATAAAGGAGATTTTGATGATTTTTTGGATGCAAGTGAAGATAGAATAGGGGAGTTTGTAGACATTTTTAATGATGCTAATGAAACAAATGCAGAAACAAATGTAGTTGCAGATGAAGAAGAAGCTGAAGTTGTTGCAGATGAAGAAGAAACAGAAGTTGTTGCAGAAAGTGTAGGTCCAAGAAGGAATCCATCGAGAAATAGGCCTTTACCTGAGAAATATAAAGATTATGTTATGGATTTTTTGGCCGAGTGCGCACTTTTAACGTTTGAGGATGTAGTTAACTCAAGTGAAAAGGACAAATGGTTAAAAGCTATAGACGAAGAGAAATTTTCTTTAGAAAAGAATGGCACATGGGAGTTGGTGGATGAAAAAGAAGCTAAAGGAAGAAAACTTTTAACAAGCAAATGGGTTTTTACCAAAAAGTCGGATGGAAGATATAAAGCGAGATTAGTAATCAGAGGTTTTCAACAGAAATATAAAGTGGACTATGAGGAAACCTATAGTCCTGTGGTGAACAGTACTTCGCTTAGAATTATTTTATCGATAGCAGCTCAGAAGAATTTGAAGTTAAAACAATTCGATATCAAGACAGCATTTTTACATGGGAATCTAGAAGAGAAAATATTTATGGAAGTTCCTAAAGGCTATGTTGAGAAGAAGGGGAAGATTTGTAGGTTGAAGAAGAGTATTTACGGTCTAAAACAAGCTCCTTTAATGTGGAACATTAGGTTTACCAGTGTTCTGAAGAAATTGGGTTTCATACAGTTAAAATCTGATCATTGTATTTTCATTAAAGAATTTAATGGGGATGTTGTTTATCTTGCTGTATATGTAGATGATGGTTTGCTCGCTGGTAACTCTTATGAGGAACTGGATAAAATTCTAAAAAAACTTAATAGTGAATTTGAAATGTGTGTTTGTGATAGTGTTAGTAATTATATTGGTATAGATGTTAATATTACAGATAGTGGGATTAAAATAGCTCAGGCTAGCTACATTAACAAATTAATTAATAAATTAAATTTGCAAGATGTAAAGGCTACGATTACGCCCTCTATATTTACCGGTGAACATCCTGTTGTAAGTGATGACTCTTTAATAGAGGAGTATAGGGAGGCAGTGGGTTCTTTACTGTATGTAGCTAATAAATCTCGTCCTGACATCGCTTTTCATGTGGGCTATTGTAGTAGACATCAAAATAATCCAAATGAAAATGATAGGTCTAATATAAAATCTATTCTAAAATATATAAAAGGAACATCTGATTTGGGTATTGAGTATAATAGGGGAGATAGTAATTTTGTGGCTTTCTGTGATGCAGACTTTGCAGGAGACCTAGATACTCGGAGAAGTACTACTGGGTACTTGATTTGTTTTGGAGGAGGTCCGATTGCATGGGCATCTAGAAAACAACCTATTGTTGCGCTCTCTAGTACTGAGGCCGAATATATTGCTGCTGCAGATTGCTGTAAAGAATTACTGTATATACAAAATCTTTTGAAGGAATTGTTACATGTAGTACCCCAAACAACTTTGATGGTAGATAACCAGTCTGCTATTGCTTTAATGAAGAATGGAGTTTTAAATAGACGAAGCAAACATATTGATGTTCGTTACCACTTTCTAAAAGAAAAGCTAGATGAAAAATTATTTAAAGTTGAATACTGTTCAACAGATAGACAGTTGGCTGATATATTAACGAAGAATCTAACCAATGTTAAATATGTGCAGCTGCTAATTGTCTTGTGATGGATGTTAAAATGACTTTTTTAGGTGTTTTTAAGTCTAAACTTTTTAGTGTAGATAATGCTAGTGTTAAGGGGAATTACATATTATAGAAATTCGCGCAGTGGAAGCGTGTGTTTGTGTTTGTTGTAAGAGCGAATGGATTTAGTGTTTTTGTTTTAAGTATTTTATTATTGTAAGGGGAAAAGATTTTAATGTTTTGTGTTAATTAATTATTTTTGTTAGGGGAGGAGATTTTTATTATTCTGCATTTTTTTTTTTCCTCTTGCTCAGTTTTGGATTTGTCGTCTGTTTGTAAATATATATATATATATATATATATATATATATAACGGAATTTAAAAAAAAAAAAAAAAAAAAAAAAAAAAAAAAAAAAAAAAAAAAAACAGATTTTTTGATATCTCCTCTTCCTTTGTATTTTTTGTGGTTTTAGTTATTCTGTACTTGTCTGCTCTTATAGTGTATATCTGAGATTAAGGGGGTGTGTTGAATAGTAATCTCAGATTATACAACCTCTTTTGATATCAATTTAGATCTGGTTGGTTTATGTATTTTTGCAATGTCAGTTTTATTTCTTTAAAAAAAAATACAAAAAATTGTATTTTTGTCATATTGTTTATTCAGAAATATATATCTTGAAGAAGTAACGTTTTTATTGTCTGAAGTAAATTTTATTGTATATTAATTTATAAGAGGTTGGAAATGACCGTACTAGCCACAGCTACCTTCTAAGAGGCGGAACACACCTAAGAAATTCCTAAGAGCTTTTGGGTATGTTTTCCTTCACCGTTGAAGTAAGAAGATGTGTATAGATAAGGATGAATTAACGTCTTCCAATGTGAAGAACGCGAACACTAAGCTATCACTTGATCGATCGCCCAACCAACGGGTGATTGACATGCATAATGCTCTTGTAATGATGATTTATGTACGTCTTCACACCGTCTGACAATTTGGTTATTCTAATTGTTATTGGCTTACTGTTCGGTTCCTTGGGGAGGAATTTCCAGGTTCCAAAAGAGATCTGTTTAAATATAAAAAAAATAGTTATTTTGCTAAATTCCGACCCCATTCTAAGCCATGTGTCGTGTGTTGCACAAATATGTTTGAATTTTACAAACACTAGAAACACATAATATACGGTATTTCATTTTACAATTTACTGCTTTGTCTGCTTGGCCACGAAAAAAAATACCGTGTGTAAATTTGTAACATATTTGTATGAAGGTTTACTGTTTCTTATCCTAGTAATAATATTGTTTACCCTACATACTTTACATTCTTATTGGTACCAAATTTATCATACTTGTTGACTGATAAAAATATTTGCGATAGTCTTTTGTCTTTACTCAGTCATCGAGCCATATTCACCACACAAACTGTTAAAAAAACGTTGTTGATTAAACGTTTTAACGCTCGTCACATTCTAAGCTTCAAACAACCAAAAAATCCGCAGATTTTAAATAAATATTCAAAAACGCCTACTACTACCGTGGACTAGTTTAAGCCCGCCAATTGACCCACTTTCCAATTACCCAAATAAGCCAATTATATTAAAAAGCTAATCCCGAAATTAAACCTCTTTATCTCACTTCGAAAGTCCCGTGCAAACATAACCGAGTTTCCATTGTGCCAACATTAAAAAATAAACATATGCCGACGCACCTGAGCTTGCGGGGGAATATGAGGAGAAGGGGAGGGGTTATTAACGAATTCCAGCGGTTTGGGAAAACATCAAATAACTCCTGCCCTAGAGTAAAACGAAAAAATCATGCAGATTGTTTGACTGCTGTTAAAACGTGGCACGCTTTGTGTGTCGGTTGCGGTCCGGTGCTAATTACGTCGTTTCGTATTATGTCTGCGCTAAAATGGTTTGGAGGTTTAGCAATTAAAATAGATCCCATATTTCGATGTTAATATTGAAATAGGTTACGATAATTAATGCTTAAAATTGAGTTTTTTTATTTATTCTCTAAAAGCAGTCGCGCCGGTATAATTATGTTGGACTTGTCCAGCCTAGTATTAACATGATACTGGCTTAGATTAAGTCATAATGATTAAAACATCATTAGCCTTTTTAGACCCAACTGTTGCACACTGACCTCGTCTGTAACTGAGAGGGTTTAGGTCTTAGTCCTTAGGAGAACAAAATTATTTGGAAATTTGCATGCCCAAATTGACTTTGTTTTTTCTGTACAAGTTTAGAGAAACAACAGTCGAGTCCATTTTAAATTCATTTTAGATAGAAAGTAAATTTAATAATATCATTAATAATGACTCTTATTGTGGCCCAAAATATTGAGAAATTTTTAGTATCATAACCATAGCCGAACGTTGGCATACGATGGAATTCTCATAAAGCGTAAATAATAGTTATTTTGCATGAATTTTAATTTCGCATTCACACCGCAACATACCTTCATAATTAAATTTCATTCAAGCATCCTTTCATTGTGTTAGCGGTTTCCGGGTTTAACGTTTTCGAAAATATAACTGTATAGTTTAAAATCCCAAGTTCACGCGATTCGGTATTTCGCTATTTGCTGGAAATAAAGTGGAGTTTACATGGTTAATTTTTTGTGGCGGATTAACCAGTTTAATAGTAACAGTCAATAATGGACATAAATATTTTGTATAGATTCGTGTATGAGGGCAGAACTTTGGGTAAAGATTTTCTGTTTTCTGTTCTGTGGCAAGGGGTCTGGCGGATTATCGCCTTCCTTCTTGCCGCGAAAATAAATAACGTCGGTGTAAGGTCTAGGTCTTTGGGGGAGGCCTAAGTCCGTATACCGATTTACATAGTACGTCATTAGGTTCTCGGGTTAAGCACTGACATCTGCTTGGCGGCTCTGACGCTTCATACTAAGGTCGGTTGAAGGCAGAACCTTTGAAAACTGTTTTTGTAAAGAATAGGAAAAACAAGAAGTGTAATTATGCATTAGTATAAATAATATAGTTAAAATCATAGTTTTTCGTACAAACAGAACCCTACAAAGGAAACGAACCAATTTGACATTTAAATGTGAATTACTCATGGAATCACCTGAGAAATTCCTTACCTTCATCTAGGAAGAACTTTTAAGTAAACGAATTTCATCACAAATCACAATGTTTTTCTTTACCGTTGCTTGCTTTGCTTGAATGTTTGAAATAATTATTTTTACGTATATACTCAGCCTATCACCATACACTGCTGTACGGAGGCCTCCCCAAGAAAGCGCCAATCATCATGTAATAATTATGCCTAATATAAAATCGTGTATTGTGAAAACGCCCTTCGAAAGTCCATTAAAAACACTGGCAAGCGGGCAACGATTTTTTAATATTTCAAAAAAGAAATTCGTTTTTACTTTTTATATTTTACAACCGGCGTTCTATTCAACCGGTGCGCTTTTTGAAAACTGGAAGGTTTGCATTCAACACGCTTCGTATTCGAAAATAACATTGAATACAGTTAGACGGAGATTTTTAACGTGGACGATGAGGTGACGATTCCGATACGATTAATCGTCGTTAAAAACTTTTGAGTAGGATGTGAAATAATTCCGGCGATTTTCACCAAATCGTCGGTCCACTGACTTCCAATAGAACACTTTGGAAGTCTCTGGGGTAGGCCTATGTCCAGCAGTGTACGTCCTTTGTCTGATTATGTGATGTGTGTGAAATAATTAGGGTTGTCAATGACGGAATAATAAACTTTGTATCATCTTGAGAATCTTTATGTCCCAATGGTCGTCAGTACTATGAGCTATTTCTATTATCATTAGTTTCCTTTGCCTTGAGGTAAATAAATCTAATTTGTCTGTGCATAAAATAAAATCTGTGGATTACAGTAGACTAAATTAGTATAAATGGCGGTATTATCGTTCAAGACGATCTCTTACGGTACGATACGGTACCATAGGCGTAAGGGCTCAAAGTAATAATAAAACAGAGATTGGACATACAAACAAATAAAATTAAATAAGGTATCAATACATTTTATTAAATTCACATATCCTCATTACCTTTGCAGTTTATAATAGCCATCGGAGGCAACTTATCAGGTGTTGCGCTTGCTCTAGTGGACTAAATAATGTAATCTATTCTCGCCCTACTTGCTCGTTACTAGTATTAATTGCTTAGCTTCCCGTATTTTATTACCATTTGTTGTGTTTTTATAATAAATAAAATAAAGTTTTTACACTTCATTGAATAAGTGGCTTATTCTATAGACTACAGGATTGTGTTACAGTTTATTACGAATTTAACCCAAAATTATGAAGTTACTATGAAAAATTGATTTTATGCAGTATACTGCAATTAACGTATTTGTGTCAGAAAGGCATAAAAATAAACCTTTTGGCGGAATGATAATTTACCATTATCAAGCCTTTGTCACGTTTACTACTGAATCTATGTCTAGGAGAGGCCTATGCCTCTCCTATGGCACGCTACTGGGGTTGATCTTCAGCTCTCCTCGTCCAACCGCTGCCAACCTTGTAAAGTTTACTTTTGATTATGAGCATTCTTTAACGCAACAACCACATCAAAAACTAAAAAAATCGAAATCTAACCCAATAAAATCGCCGTCGTGACCTATAAAAGCGCTCCGAGCTATATTTTGATTTTTATATATTTTTTCCATGGTAACGGCGGATTCTGCTTTTTCATTCTCAGCACTTGCATTTTATCGGAGCACGGCCTGCGGTTTGGATATTTTTTTGTGGCGTCCAATTTTTGCTGATGCCCCTCCGCGAATGTCGGATGGATGCCCAATTAGGTCAATGTTTGCATAAATACTCGTTCATAATCACGTCGTCTGCTTCATTGGGTCTGTGAAAATGTTTAGATCATTTTCGAGAGCAATTTCGATGTTTTAATTTTTGAATACCTTTGCTGGAGGTAGAGTGGTTTGTCAAATAATTATGATGATCTTCAGTTGTTTATATTTTAAGTGTATTGTATTAGTTACGTACGTACGTCCCATCACTACCCTTGGATGTCCTCTACCATTGAGAGGGTTTACACCTTACTCCATCACGCTGGCCTAGAACGGGTTAGCAGACTGGTATTAGTCTGCTAACCTATCTCTTTATTCCAGTAAAATTTTAGTTCACCTATTAAATTTGCTGTACCTATGCCTAAAAATATTAGATTTACAATTCCCATCAATAAACACGAAAATTGTTGTTGTCGAAAAATGTTCAAACATATATTTTGGTACACGCAGACGGATATTGATATTCAAAATTATTTGTCGAAAAAAACTTTGATGTAGTGTCTATTACATATTTGAAAATATTTAACATAAAACGTCTAAAGTTGTTTTATTATAATTCGTAATGATTATGATGAATTTCTATAGAGTAGATTGAACCTACCGAGGCAGTGATGGCCTCGATGTTTGGGCGCGCGGTCGAGAATTTCGGCGGTCGCGGGTTCGAACCCCGGGCACACACCTCTGACTTTTCGAAGTTATTATATGTGTGTATTCACATTGAATTATCACTTGCTTTAACGGTGAAGGAAAACATCGTGATGAAACCTGCACACCTAAGAGTTCTTAGGAATTTCTTAGGTGTGTAGTCCGCCAACCCGCACTAGGCCAGCGTGGTGGACTATGGCCTAAACCCTCTCAAGTGTAGAGGAGACCCGTGCTCAGCAGTGGGCGTATATGGGTTGATTAAGAAGAAGAAGAAGATTGAACCTAACTAAACGTTACTAAAACAAAAAAGGCTTCCCCAGCTTTTTTATGCTATAATTTCACGCTTAAAACATTGAAATGTTTTTAATTCATTTTAGGGCAAATACTGGCGGTACCTTGAAACTTAGTCTACCTATTTGTAAATCATTAGGCTTTAAAAAAACAGCCAATCTCTCCCTAAATAATAAAAAGAAATCACCTGTGGCGCGATATGACCACAGACAATAATTCTTTCACTCCATCGCTTAATTATAAACACCGATGGAGCCAACCCAGTGACCCTAATGGCTATAACATTTTGTTAGTGCCGACCGATTGAATTCAGCTTCACTCGGCGAGTAGGCGTCAGCAGATATAGACAGATTTATTCTAGATTCGATATTGACTGTGCAATGCTAAAAATGCAAACTATTCAAGAATTAGTCAAGGGTTGAAGTCAAGAAAATTTAAGAATGCTTCGTTGTTCTCGTATTTATTGACGCGAAGTTTGATATGTGGGGATAGGCAGAAATAAGTGTTTTTTCTAGAAAGTGAACGTGGTATTAAATACAACTAACGGGGCTGTAAAGGATGCAGAAAATGGGTTCCAAAAAGGATGACGTAACACCATTTGGGGTCATTCTAACAGTCACGATGTTTTAATTCACTGTTAAAAAACGTGGTCATTCGTTAAAAACCGGTTGGTTTGAAACCCGGGCGCCCAAACCTCAAGACCATCACTTAACAAAATACAAATAATATTAATCAAATGAAAATCTAATTACGTCCAATACCTCAAACAATAATTTGCAACAGAGCTGGCGAACAATATCAAACACAACTCGAAATGATGAAACTTGTGTGTGAGCCTCTCGGACGTATAACGAGGTCCCGAGGGAAGCCTCTCCATGCTGGAGGAGGTTCGATCCGCACTCAATTAGCATCGCCAAGCCCAAATATATAGGCAAGAGTAATGGTGCAGACACACAGAATATACAATGATAAAATACTCGTATAGAATACCTAAATAGGATGACTTTGATCAAAGACTATGGGGGGGAATAGCTACAACCCATTGGTGTTAAAAAATCCCGGCAAGACTTCGATCAAATATATAAAAGAAGTAAAAATTTTGACGTTTTCCTAACATCGACAGCCCCGTGGCGCAGTTGGCTAGACACCAGCTTGCGAAACGAGCGGCCGCGGGTTCGATCCCCGCACCGAGACAATTGTTTGTGTGATCCACAAATATTTGTTTCGGGTCTGGGTGTTTGTGAGACCGAAATGTCTCTCGTAGTTTCTGATAGGTACCCACGACACAAGACTTGTATCTTAGTGTGGGGTCAGGACTATGTGTATGACAGTTGGGTGTATTTATTTATTTAACTGTTGACTGAAAACATCATTTCTTTTTCATGCCCCCAACGCTGTAATCCAAAGACTTTGGCGTGAAGGTAAGGTAATATAAGATTACCTTAATTGATACCAAAGAGATCCTTGACAGAGAGAAACACAGTTGGCCACTAGTTATACATAAAACTAATATTAGCGTTTAAATAAGTGTGTCTACAACCTTAACGTAGACAATACTAAGCCTTTTAGCATTATGATCATTAAAACAATTGTTGTTCTATTAGTTTTGCCAGACTATTGATTTCTGTACACTTCAATAATTAACTTAGTTATACCAATAACAATTAAGGATCATAATAAGGAAGGATATACATATTTGTAGCAGTGATGGCCTCGAGGTTTGGGCGCGCGGTCGAGAATCTCGACGGTCGCGGGTTCGAACCCCAGGTACACACCTCTGACTTTTCGAAGTTATGTGTGTATTCACATTGAATCATCACTTGCTTTAACGGTGAAGGAAAACATCGTGATGAAACCTGCACACCTAAGAGTTCTTAGGAATTTCTTAGGTGTGTAGTCCGCCAACCCGCACTAGGCCAGCGTGGTCGACTATGGCCTAAACCCTCTCAATGGTAGAGGAGACCCGTGCTCAGCAGTGGGCGAAAATGGGTTGATGAAGAAGATACATATTTGTGTTCCACATATATTTGCTTTAGGTCTGGTTGATTTCCTTATGGAAAAGTCTCTCGTCGTTTCTGATACTCACGACACAGGATTCTAGTGTGGAGTCATAAGTATGCCCGTCATTGTCGGATGTATTTGCTTTACTATTCACTTATTCTTTAATTAAATATTACAATCTCTTAGATCTTTCTACACAAAATGCGTAGCCCCCGTGGCGCAGTTGGCTAGGCACCAGCTTGCGAAACGAGAGGCCGCGGGTTCAATCCCCGCACTGAGACAAATGTTTGTGTGAACCAACATATAAATATTTGTTTCGGGTCTGGGTGTTTGTGAGACCGAAAAAGTCTCTCGTAGTATCTGATACCCACCACACAGGTCTTGTAACCTAGTGTGGGGTCAGAGTTATGTATGTGACTGTTGGGTGTATTTATTTATTTATTTATTATTAAAATAGGTTGCACTTAAATAGTTTAAGACATCAATAATAAATATTTGTTTCGAGTCTGGGTGTTTGTGAGACCGAAAAGTCTCTCGTAGTTTCTAATACCCACGACACAAGACTTGTATCTCAATGTGGGGTCAGAACTATGTATGTGACTGTTGGGTGTATTTATTTATTTATTATCAATGAATTTTCGATAAAAAAGGACAATAAATGATCCGTGGCAAGGTAAGTAAACATAGAGGTTGTGATAAAATATGATCAAATCACAGATTAATCCTTTTCATATTGAAATTACTTTATTGAATGTATCAATTAATATTAATTGGCTACTCGGCGTTATTGGACGAAGTTTATTCAACCGACGGTTTTGTATTTCATTTTATTGGGCTTAGTTAAGAGTCTGGTAGAGGCGTGAATTACGCGTTGACCGTAATTATTTGAGTTTAATTCACAAATTGAGTAAGTATTTATTTTAACTTAATTTATATTGTAGGCTTATAATGATGGTTAATTTATATACAGGATGTATTCACACCGTGGTCGGAAGCTAAGGCTGATAATAGCCAAGATGATTACTAGCCCCCTGGCGTTAAAGAAAATCCTGACAAAAAATAAAAAAAATTGACGGTTTCCATACAAACGACATACATTTTATACCGATGGTTGTATGGATCCCGTAAAAAATAAACTTATTTTTTGTCGAGGTTTTTCTGTAATGGCAACGGGCTTGTGATCACCGCAACCACATATTACCTGCCTTCGTTTCCGATCGCGGTCTGAATACACCCTGCATACATTTTTACGTCAAATGCTGAACGTAGGCCTCTCCAAGAAAGCGCCAACCATCCCAATGTTGAGCAGCCCACGTCCATCCGTTACCCGCCAAGTACATCGCGCTGCAGGACGTCTCATACTACGTCGTTTATTTATTTGAACTTCATTTTAATAACAGCTTTATATACTAAACAGTATAAAAGCGGATTAATGCCTGGAGCTTTGCCCGACCTCAGGAAATTGGAATCGAACTCAGGACCCCTAGATCGCACGGCATAAACTTGTACCGGTATACCACGAAGCAGTCTAACTAATTACACTATTTTTTTTTCATTCAGTTTTAACTAACACAGTATTAAAATCCACGTTAAATCATGTGGGCTCTGGCCTCTACCGCAGAACGGCAGTATTTAGTGCGTACTGTACTCTCATCGTACATAATATTACCATTGTTGCCAAATAGTATCGTAAATACACGCCTCCTGCACTCTTTGCCTGGTAATTATGCGGTCCAGCTATTTATAGTCTTACGCTGGGAGCTGTAAAATATGTCAAATCCAATTGCTAATTCGGAAATGCTGTGACGTTGTGGCGGTAATAATGGCGAAATAGGAGAGCTATTTGTTGAAAATGAGTTGAAATATGTTTCATTTGAAATAGAAAGAAGCTATTGGAAAATTGTAGTTGATATCGTTGACGTAGAAATTGCAGCTTCTATACCCATACATTATAAAACGTGTATATGTCCAATAGGGTCAAAAATGTAGATGAAATTATTAGAATGCGATACAACCCTTACAGTTTTTGTAGACTGCAATGTTTGTCATGAAGAATAAGTACGTACTGTGCAATTCAGTGGCTCAGAGTTTGATGTCCAGGTCAAGTAAAGTATTCCTAGGTTTTTACAGTACAAAACCTTCAAATTGTATCAAGTAAGAAATTTGGCCAGAAAACCGATATTTTCCCACCCCCTCTAATTATACATAGGTCTTTCACAGCTGGAAAAATCCCTAATTGAATAAATGTGTTGATATATTTACGTAAAAACTAAATAACACAACAGCTGAAAACCTATTTTAATTAAACCATATGCTACTTTCCTTCCCCCTAAATTCTAGCAAAAAGACTTTGACGAAGTTCGATTATAAAGCCCCACTTCTAGGCAAAAGGGATAAAAAATTAACAATTCAGAATGTCGGGCCTCGTGATTGTACTAACTTGCTCTACATTTTCTCTCATAACAAGTTTTTCGGTTTTTGCTAAATTACGTTTTCGTGTAGCGCATACTTCGGATAGCTCTGATATTTTCAGAGGTAGAGACTTTGGTGTTTACGTAATGTAGAGCTGGGTAGAGTTATAACTTTACGATGTTATTAATAAGGATTTTTACCTTTATAGTTGTTTTATTGTTGTGGTAGAGTACATCAACGTTAAAACTTTGTTGTTGGATTAAAACGCTTATGGTAATTTCAAGGTTGACCAAAGCATAATAAAATAATTATTACTAACAAATTTAAATATTGGCATTTTTTTCAGAACATCTTTTCCTTGCGTATATTTGGTTTCAAAAAGCTCATTCTTGTGAGATATACTTTATATAGAAATTTAATCCACGGTCACTTAACTTAAACAGAGCGAAAAGTCGTTTTTGAAAATCATCTTTCGTGCTCCTTTAGTTTTCATCATCATCATCATAATCATCATCATCATAATCATCATCATCAGCCTTTATTCGTCCACTGTTGGACATAGGCCTCTCTGGCTAGGTGCGGATATCGTCACCGCAAGGTGGCTGGCAACGGTTGGATGAGGAGAGCCGAAGATCGAGCCCAGTGGCGTGCCATAGGAGAGGCCTATGTCCTTTAGTTTTATATCTACATAATATAAGCGTGTTCTATTTTAGCTTCAAAAAGTTAAACACGTCTAGAGCTTGACGCTTTTGAATCAATCATATCTATGCGCTCCTTTCACACCCACGAAAAGTGTCTCAAAAATATAAAATAAATAATAGAGAGCCGAGTCTTCAGGTCATTACCGATCGATGCTTTTAGTAGATTATTTCGTTCGATCACTACGAGACATCGCCTCATCCCGTGACGGATGATTCTCCAAGCACCTAATTTCAGCGAGAAACTAAACTGAACTTTATTACTAGATGTACTAGTTCGAGTTTCGTTTGAGGGCAAATGCATGCGTTGATTTTTTCACGAATGCATTATATGGTATAATAAAAAAAAGATTGATACATTTGGAATCTCGACTTGGTAATGTGGATTCCATTAGCGCATCTTGCGTAGATTTATGTGACAGAATTTTTCTGACAATGGCCAGTAACAAATTTTCGTAAAGAAATCGCATTTGTGACTTATAAATAAGGAAATAGACGGAACGCTTGTAGTTCAACATTATTATGCTTCACTTTATAATCACAATGGCCTCGAGGTTGAGGCGCGCAGTTGATAATCTCGACGTCGCAGGTTCATACCCCAGGCACACACCTTTGACTTCTCGAGGGTATGGGCGTATTATGTGCGTGTAACGGTAAAATATGCATTCTTAAAAGTTCTTAGAAAAATTCTAGGTGTGTAGTCCGCCAACACACACTAGGACAGCGTGAGAGGCCTAAAATCTTTTGAGTTGCAGAGCAAGTCAGTACCTATAAGTGGGACGAATATGAGCTGATAATGTTGATAATTTCTTTTTCACGCGAATTTCAAGTTGTTTGATAGAACTATTTAAATTCAGAACTGGTAGTCGTGACTAATTCAAGGAATCAACATTTAGGTGCTCAACATCATTAGTCTTAAGTACTTCAAAGACTTTCTAAGCGACATATTCAAACAAGAATAGAACATAATCTTTTTAAAATTCCGCATCCATACCACAGTTTTCATCATTATTCCCAAACCCTGACTAAAAAACTGCGTCTTAAGTAACACAGAACTTCATTCTCAAGAACTCCGTAATATAAGCCAGACCAGTATTTAAGACCTAGTCTCCAGTACATTCTTTATCCCCCAAAACTTAATTACAAATTGATAGCCGCCGAAGAGGCCATTACAGCGGGCCATCCACCTAATATATTATAGATCGAACATCATAAATTTGTGGGGGGTCCGATGGAGACCGCAATTAAAGCGATCGCAGTGCCCGTCTCTACTTGTCATGAATAATTCAGTAACTGCCCGTTAATTTGGTCACTTTATGATAATCTAAATACTGTCCTGCTTCAGACTGTTTATGTTTCTTAATAACTTCATGACAGCCTTGTTCGGGTTCGTGATGAAATTATATTTGGTCGTTGGTCTTATGGTTTGTTGAGAGTCATTTATTTTTAATTTATTTACGCTTTATTGTTTACAAAATACATAGGTTAGTAATATTTAAATAAAGTTGTAATCTTATACATTATAAATTTTCGTTTGGAATCCTAAAGGAGTCACAATCATTTGTGACTCACAAATGTAGCTAAAATTATAATAAGGTATAAGGTACAATATTTTGGTAGAATGACAGGTTGTCATGTCATGTAAGGTTTTTCCAGTAAGAATTTATCAAACATTATCAAATAGCATGGAGTCAGGAAATGTGGCTGAAAAGCTCTGCGGTGCAATTGGGTAGACACCAGCTTGCGATACGAAAGGTCGCAAGTTCGATCCCGGTACCGAGAAAAAAGTTTATGAGATCCACAAATATTTGTTTTGGGTCTAAGTGTTTGTGAGACTAAAAAGTCTTCCGAAGTTTCCGATACACTTACACAAGACTCGCATCTTAGTGTAGGGTTAGAACTATGGCATAAGCGACTACTGGATGTATTTATCATATATTAAAATGTATCCAAAAGTTTTTAAGAAATGGAAAAGAAACATGTTCAGTTTCTTTAAGTAGCGAAAGTATTAACACTTGACCCATATTCTCTATTCCTCATGCATAATTTCACAGAATGCCTTGTGTCCATACACACTTGTATAAATCGATACTTGGTACATTTTTAATGAATCCGTCGGCTGATAAATATGGTGTGCCTTATTATGAAGATGAAATGAAACTTTGCACGGTGTCAACTTGAGTTGAAGGTATAAAGTTTGATGGCGATGGAAAATTAGCACAAAAGACTCATTGGAGGGGTATAGAGCTATATTTCTGAATTCACATTCCATCAGCTTTATTTAATTATTGCGTAATATGGAGCCATTTTTGAACACTTTTATTGACTTTGCTCTGCTAGTAAGAATTACACAATTCAACATTTATGGCATGAAACCAACGAGGTATTCGAGGTATTATTTGCTTTTAATAATTTTGCGTTTGCACATTACATTCACAGTAGCACAGAGTCTAAAAATGTGCCCGAGAAACAACAATACGCTCGAACCATATTTCGTGGGACTGATATGTATATTGTACATAGCCGGCAAATTTTGGGTGTAGAATACATTCAGGCAAAGATCGCCATTATCTTTCAACAATACAATACTGGCTGATCTTAAAACACCGTCAATACAAACTGAACAAAATCCATTACCAGACCAACATAACTCAAACCACAGCCAAATGTCAATAAATATTATCAACAGTAACTATTATGATTTCGTCTAACAAATCCATTATGTCGTTGAGCACCGGGGCTCCGACGATTAATGCTCACAGACGTAAAGCTTGTTACCGAAGCTTCCAGGCCCGGATAACCGGCCCTATAACCGCCCGGATAAAGGTGACCATCGATAGTCGGATCAATCTTGTTTATAAGATAATGGAGTCAGGGGATTTGGCTGTTTAGCAATATGATTAGATAGAGGTAAGTGAATGAGATGAAAGATGAGTTAATGATTATTTTTTGTTATTTTTATATCAATCTATTGTGGGGTCGCAATATCATTTAAAGCTGGTGTATTTTAAATATATTTACTGATTAATAAAATTGTCACGTTTAGAAATCAAACCCAGGTTCAGTTTTTTTATTGGACCCATCAATCTGCTTTACACATCACATCACTACATAGTATAATACAAAGTCGCTTTCTCTGTCCCTTTGTATGCTTAAATCTTTGAAACTACGCAACGGATTTTGATGCGGTTTTTTTATTAGATAGAGTGATTGAAGAGGAAGGTTTGTATGTATGATAACATCCATTAAATATCAGCATTGCACCCGTGCGAAGCCGGGGCGGGTCGCTAGTTCTTAATATAAAGTCAAATGTCAGAGAATTTTTTAAGGAATATCTGTGTAAGAAGCATTACTCAGTTTACGCGATAAACTGTGAAATTTAAAGTCTTCCCAATGTGTTTTTTTCCTGGAAACCAGTAATTACATATTATGTGCAAGTGGAAATACTTCCATAGAAAGCATAAACCCGCCTTGTATTACAAAATTTCGAGAAACAATTTTCAAGTCCTTAACATTAATTTAGCAAAAGCAATTCGATATAAAAACTAAATAAAACCGTTTAATAAGAATATACTAGTCCAACAATAAACCAATTTTAACCAGACATTACACAATTACTATATAACGCTTTTGCGCTTCTACAGACTTCTATTCTACAAGTACATCTCTGTCTACCCCCCGGGGTAGGCATGACTATGTTTTTTGCCCATCCCCCTCCGAGGAGTTAGGCTAATGAATTTTAACATTTACATCTCCATAAATGCTAAACTTAGGAGCGAACAAGTAACATAAATCAACAAGTGCCCCGGGACACATTAGCTACGTAATGTGCATAAATTACTTGGCGACTGAGCGAGACAAACACGGGGAAACATACGTTTTGTACCGTATTTTTGTAACGTAATAGTAACACAACTTTTAATCAAACTTGGGGTTGGAAAGTTTTGCAAATAGCATTGGTTTACTAACTAAGGATAAAAGAAAATGTAGTTTTGTGGTTTCATAGCAAATTGGTATACATATTTACTTGTACAAGCTTGTGGTAATTATTTTTTTTTCATTCACTATTAGCACATATACGTCCCGCTGGTGAGCATAGGCCTCCTCAAGAACTGAGACGATTTAGATCTTCTAGTCTAGTGCCGGCTAGCGGAGTACACACCTTATTAAGGAAATCCTAAGCTTATGTTTTATTTGAAAAAAAATTATACTAATTTTATTTATTAATATAAATATTTATTAGACATTTTTAAGCGCTTCTCCTCTATTCATTTTCAACAAATTTCGATGGTGCCAATAAACAAACATAAAATCATTGTCTTTATCAACTAACTAGCTTAGTCGGCCTTTCGATTAACACCACTAGCCTTCTCCTTCAGAAACTGTCATTGATTTTCCTCCACTATTATAAAGTCACGTTCAGCCTTCAATAGTTAATAAAGATCTTGTTCTTTTGTTCCATTCTATAAAACTCAGTACATTGACCCCGCTGAGATTCCTAACAATTTAATTACCGTTGGCTGTTGCTAACAGCATTATAACATCCACACTTATCTCGTAAAACTGTATTCTTTTATAAATACAATGAAGCTTTATGCTATCCGACGTCCTTTGTGGTGCAGTTACTTGGACTCCCTTTAATACGCATCAGCAGTAACAAACAGAAGGGAATTTGTACATTTGAATTGCATCTGTATTTTATTCTTTATTCATACAAGCCCTTGTCTTATCAGGGGTGAATAGAGACTATGTGTTATGAGGGGCGATATTTAAACACCTTTTTGCTTGTTCATACTTTTTCACAGTACAAGATAGTTTTCTGTTGATTAAGGTTATATTTTAGTGTGGATTAATGTCCTAAAGCATTCTGGAATCTATAGTCATATTTACCCGATAAAGAAATTCGTCTATCTACTTTCTCTACACGGCCAATCTATCTTAGACAATTATTTCGTGATTCAACAACTCCGGTGTTTAACAAAGATTTTAATTTATATTGTTGACGGTAAAATTATTATCACGCACATTTAAATACGCCAATAATCGCGACCTTTTTATTCTGTTAGTCCAGTCAGCCTATTAAAGAACATACCACTCCCAAAATGATTTTCAATGACTCTTCTTAACGTAGTTCTTATGGCACCAGGTTGCAAAAAGAAGTCACTATTTGATAAACTATACAACATTATCAAACAAAGCCGAATGTATAACTACAGGAAATATATGTACATATATATTTTTAACAGCCCCGTGGCGCAGTTGGCTAGACACCAGCTTGCGAAACGAGCGGCCGCGGGTTCGATCCCCGCACCGAGACAAATGTTTGTGTGATCCATAAATATTTGTTTCGGGTCTGGGTGTTTGTGAGACCGAAAAGTCTCTCGTTGTTTCTGGTACCCACGACACAAGACTCGTATCTTAGTGTGGGGTTAGGACTATGTATGTGACTGTTGGGTGTATTTATTATTATTTATATTTCTATCACAGTTACTGGCTTTAGGATAATCTGCTGCACTATGTTTGATGTGCAAAAACATATACCGTACATAGACTATACAAATAGAAACAACAAAACCACCTGATCATGACACCAACATATGCAGTGGCCGGAAATTTAACTCAACCGCCGACTATTTAGCGGTAATTAGGTCATCAGTATTAAATATAGTACATATTTAGCCACTTTCGCCAACGCGCCTTAGGCCAGCGTGGCGGACTAAGGCCTCTCGATTGTAGAGGAGGACCCTGGAGTGGGAACTATGTTGCCTGATGATAATTATCATAGCCATTGTGAAAGATAGGAGGAGAAAAATGTATCCTACGTCTTAGCTATTAAATGCCAAATTTCTAGACTGCTACCGGAAATTATGGAAATCTGATCTGAGACCTCGAACGGATGCAATTAACAAGCAGACCAGTAAAAAAGCAGTTTTTTACTTAGTAGGAAATTGAATTTGCCTATAATTGATTTGAAAGTTTTGCGGTCCACAAGGTAGGAAACGCGAGATAATTTGATTACTGTTTAGTTTTTCGATATCTGCCTATGAATATAGTTAGCTTAATAAAGTTCACTAGAGAAAAATATTACTTGTGTATGAGAAGACGCTCTCTTTGTATTGAATTGAATTAACCTCTTGACACTCACATTTTAAATATCCAATTGATAAAGTAACGCATCCTTGCTGCAACCACAGACATCTATAATATGTTACGTAAAAATTACTTAGGTATATTCAAGGTTCATCACCATTCTCAATTCGGGAAAACCTGCTAAGTAACGTTTAATAGTTGCATGCCCAAACCACGTCGAGTGGTTAAAACGTTTTCATATTTCTAATTTAAATTAAAATAAACGTAGTATTTTAATCGTCTCCATCTTTATGCACATTATTAACTTGAGTTTACTTAAACATTGCGCATGAAGAAAAAGATTGAACTTATTAAATTGCTTACAAATACTACTTATAGTTAACTTACACTTTACGCCTAAAAACAAAACTTAGAAAACCAGTCACATAGTTATTTTACGCCAATATTGTGTTCAACACTTCAACGCTACAAAATCGTATGGATTAAGGTCGACGGGGTCATAACCCCAAAATGTCCTGCGGGCCTCTTAAATCATCGATCAAATGACGAAGGCTAATGAAGACAAGGGTCGGTGTGAAATTACTAGATGTCTAGATTAGTAATCCTGTCAATGTTAGGGTTTAAGAGTTTCCGCTTTACCCCGGGATAAGGAGTAACTGATGCTTTTGAACGTTACAAATGTTATAGCGGTTGAACTCAAGTGGTTTTGTGTTTAATTTGCTATTATAGTGTAGGGTTCAAATTTTGGTATAAAAATTTTATGAATAACTAAAGTTCTATTAATAGGTAACTACATATTATGATGGTATTTCGACGAAATCAAATGCTCTGTTAGTGGAGCCAATGTGTGTGGTGAAATGAGGTTCGATTCTTGGGTCGGGCAACGTGATTCTGTATTTTTCGATTAAGTTATTCTCAGTAACAGTCAGAGTCTCGAAATGGGTCTTAAAACTGCAATATTTTTTTTGACATGTAGGTGTAAAAATGCATTTCTGACTCCCCTTACAAACATTCGGGAAAGTACATACCATTATTCTACAATCAAATAACCATCGGTTTATTTAGTTTTATATGAAAAACAACATGATATAATGATGTTCCTTCATAGCAGTTATGGTACATTTAATCCGCTCAGCCTGATAGGATTAAAGTAGGTATAATTAAGTCGCTTCAAACATTCCATAGAGAACCAATGAACTGGAAATATCCGCTGAAAGCCAAGCGCTTTTTTAACGCAGATTACATTTGATTCAGTGCGTGCCGAAAACTATTTTGCACGTTAAAAACGGGGAAAAATCCGATAGTTGTTTCCAAACTTGTTATGCGTTAACTTGCAGTTAATTGGTAACGCTTTTTCTAAATTGATTGTTTTTATACTTTCAAAACTGCATTAAAAAAATTGCTATGTGCATCGCCGTTCAAAGAGTATCATCATAAACAATCCATATACGTCCAACTGCTGGGCACGGGCATTCGTTACAGCTATGAGGGCTTAGGCGTAATCCAACACCCTGGCCTAGTGCAGGTTGGCGGACTACACACCTAAGAACTTCTGGGTATGCAGGCTTCATCATGATGTTAGTGATAATATTAATGTTTAATATTGTAAATACACACATAACTTCGAAAAATCAGAAGTGCGAGAGTTTTAAACATCGTCATAACTACATCTTCTTTCTCTATTTGTCGAAAAACTGAGCCAAGAAATTACTGTTTTACGGAATATACTAAGGATACTAAGATACTAAGGTTACTAAGGATGCGTGTAATGTAATGTATGAGTCAGCTGTACGGGAGAGAGGTCTATAATTTTCCATAACCCTCCGACAGAAACCTCCGGCACCAAGCTCCTCTACATCATTGTCAGATAATATATCCATTATGTCAGAATGTAGTATGAACGTATGTATAATAAGCGTATATGTTTAAAAAAAACACATTTTTTTATTAATTAAATTTAAATTGACTGCCTCGTGGTCTCGCGGTACAAGTATGTGCCGTGCGATCTAGAGGTCCTGGGTTCGATTCCCGGGTCGGGCAAATTGTTATTGGGTTTTTCCATTAGGAAATTCTCAGTAGCAGCACGGAGTCTGGAAATGTGCCCGAAAAACGGCAATAGGCTCGCCCCCTATTACGTGGGACTGATACGTAACTGGCGAAATGTGGGTGCAGAAATGCATCTCTGCCTACCCCTTCGGGGAATATAGGCGTGAGGTATGTGTGTGTGTGTGCATTTTTTGATTAAGCAAGGTAGAAGTTAGTGTCTAAGCTGATAGACGAAGCTCTTATGAAGACGAAAAATTGTTAGTAACAATTAATGATAGTGTCTTGTTGAGTTAACTAGAGGTACAAACTTAGTTCCAAATAAGGGTCACATTTGTAATGTTGTTTTTCATTGTGGGTTTATTATTTAAATATATTTTTAATAGATTTGATTCTTTTTTTTGCTTTGTATGGAATAATTAAAAAACAACTCTTCTTTTAATTTAAAAAACTCCATCAATAAATTTCTGTTCTTTACCTAATTTATGTATAAATTTTAAAGCAACTTCACAAATTCATTACTAAAAGGAGTAAGTAAATAGATTTTTTGCAGTGGTAGGAAAGATCTAGATAAACCCAAGCTACCTGTATGTTACTTCTTTATGAAAAGGAAACAGGTCTAATTAAAGGCAATAATTTCACAACAATAACTCATTCCACACGAATGAAAATGTCATAATACCATTTTTACTAGCGACATCTTGCAGTAGACGTTTGAACTACATTAACTTCAACCAACACGATTAAAAAAGGCAAAGTTTAAGCAGAACGGAGCGATTCGGGCCGATCGCAGCGCAAAAAGGTACGCTTTCATGAGATTTTAATCAAAAGATTAGATAACATTAAAAGGTTTGATAAACGCGTTTTTACTGGTTTTTTTCTTTTCGTGTTTTAAAAGTTGCATGTATGTATGTTCAAGATGGCCTCGAGGATTAGGCATGGGGACCATCTCTCAAAATATTTACCTTTTTTCTCTATGTTTGAAAACTCTCTATGTTTTCCTATCGTTTTTAATCGTAGGTCTACATTTTAGGAATATATACTACCAAGTATATAGGGCACTACTGTTTAGTCTATTATGTTATTATAAAAAATGTAAGTTGAACATATCGCACGCTTAAAAATATAGTGACCTAATTCAAAATTTTGTATTTTCACCTTTATTCACTTTGTGATTAAATATATTCGGATTAAATAATAAAATCGTAATGTATGTAATGTAACTATTTAGTACACATATTTTTTAAACATTATGATGTTTTTTATATTTTCTATAAAATATATTTAACGAAGTAACATTTTTTTCCCATTTACTTACCTTAGACTCGGCTTTTTGAATTAGGTCACTATATTATTAAGCGTGCGATATGTAATTTACCTAACCATAAACATTAAAGGATAATAAAGCAAGGGCTGTTTTCTCTGAATGTAGTATCCAAACTAGTACCTACCTCTTTAAATGTCTAAATTAGTTTTGTTTCCACGAACGAAAACAAATTGATGTTAATTATTTGTAGTCAGTGCCTACACGATACGTGGGCTCCAATTCTGTTTTCAATGGAACCGTCTATTTTTATTCAACTACGCTAGAAAAACAATCTGTTTTTTCACAGCGTCGCGACGGGAGAAATATTTGTTTTCGAAAAGTGCACTGAGTTTTTCGATACTTTCTAGCAGGAATTCACCACAGTTTCTTCGTTGGTTTAATTGAGAGAAATTGTTTACAAGTGTTTTTATCAATAGCGGTACTTACTAGAAGCCCAAAATTGTCACGTGTTAATTGTGTAATGTCTAGTATATATTGTTTATTGTGGGGTCAGGATATTCTCATTTTAATGTAAAATTGGTTTATTAAATAAATATTTAAAGCTGAAAGATCATTATTCGGAATTCGGTAAGGAAAACTGGGCTTTTATACATAGAAGTACCACCACTGGATTTTATTCTAACCTTTCTAGGAAATAAATACTGTCATACCTGGATCCTGGAATTTCGTAAAGCATTCAGCTTTAACCAAAGGAAGAACATAAACTGGTGTTATATTCCAGGCTACTCCTCAGACATTACAACCGCGAGTATTTCTGTGGTCAAGTATAGTAAAGCGATTCTACGATATATCAAAACCAAGAAAAAAATTTCATCACCATTATCAGCAAAAGAACCTTAACAAAACAAAACAAATGACAGGAAGTTTTCTAGAAAAATCCGTTCAAAAAACTCTATTAATATAAATAGACGAAACTCATAGGACGAGCGAAGTTCCTTTTAATTTTGAAAGGGAAAGTGAAATTTTCTTTGGATAATTTGCAGAAGTTAACAGCTGGGTATTTGGGACCCTTCCCGGTATCGTGGAATAACATCGACGAAACAAGTGCCAATGTTGGAGCAACTTTCTTTTTAAGTTCCGAACGGAATATAACTAGGTTAGGAAGACAACGCTTACTACTGCGATGTTATGTCTTCCTGGTACTATTTAAGATGCTCTTTATGTAAGTACGAATTTTTCTAGTTCCACAAATGTTTGGGTCGAGTCTGAGTATTAGTGAGCCCGAAAAGTTTCGTGTAGTTTCTGATACCCATAGTATAGAACTTGAATCCCTGTATGGTTTTTACGGAAAAGACAATTGTCGATAATCAGCCTAATATTCGTAGCTGTTTCTGTTGGGAAAATTGTGCTAACTAATTAAAATGCTGCGAAATTTAGACGTGGATCAACTATTCCTAATATTGCTAACCCTATTCTTGCCTATGATTTAGGACTTTAGCATGATTGATGACTGAGCATGAATTGGTTAGACTATGGCTTGAGTTCAAGAAAATAATGTTTAATCTACATTAAAAACAATGCAACCCTTGTGATATTTAATAACATGACTTCAAAGTGTAAACATAACATTTAGGTACAGCCCAAATTGAAGGTAGAAAGTAATAAATAAACAAAATGAAAACTTACATAAGACTCCTCCATCCCATCGCTTCGAATTCAACAAAAGACGAACGTGCCAATATACCGCAATTCGAAATTTTTATTTACAATATGTAAGCGAAGTAATTGAAAAGTAACACCATTTCAATTAAACTCCGGGAACACTTATAATTCCATCTGCAATTAGTGTTGAACGAAGTGGTTCTCCTATATCCGGTTGTGTGGGACACACTGCCGCTACGGATGGGCAGCGTGGTAGTTGGGTCACAGTGTTGTTTGATCTTATCCAACTTTTACTTGCGATACTGAGGTACCTAAATACAGAGGTATTTTAATGAATAATGCGAATACTGCTTCTTGGACAATGCACGGATTGGAATATGTACGGACTAAAGTCTCCCCTCTCAATTAATATGGAGGCCCAACCCCAGCCCCAGCGGCTGAGTGAGTGTGTGAGTATCTGAGTGAGTCTTCTAATGTCTATATTTATCAACCTTATCAGATTTCTTTATTAAACCCTTATCAGATAAAGATAAAGAATCTATATTAGATGATTCATTTGCAAAATCTGGGGTTGGAAACCGCGACCGCCTAGATTTTGTCGCAACTGAGCCTCCATGATCATGACCAATTTCTTCTATTCTGAAAAGTTCATCAAAAATGTGTTAAAGTCGTGATGATCTCGAGGCTTAGGCACGCGGTCAAGTATCTCAGTCTTCGTGGGTTCAAACACTAGGCACATAGCCCGAACTTTTTAAAACTAGTGTGTATTCATAATTAATTATTATTATCACTTGCTTTAACGGTGAAGGCCGTAAGTAAGTACCCGTCATTTTCTTAAATGTATATAGAATCATAAGCTACATGTACACGGGCAAAGCACAAGGCAATGCAGATGAATATTCATATTACTAAAAGCAATCTGATAGACCTCTGACACATTGCTAGAGCGACCATCAAGCAAATATCCAGTTGATCTCGATTGTCTAACATTTGTCACACAAAGCTGCGGTGAATGTAATCAAATCTGAGTGGTGGTTTAAAATTGATTTCCATTGGGACACACTGCTTTATTGATAGGGCAATAAATTTGTTTTCTGCAATAAATCTGCTGAGCTTGGAAGTATTTTATTTTAGAGATTATTGATTATTATTATTAGTCCCTTCCGAACATGTACGATGAACGATGTATTTGACATTTTTATTCAATAAATATTATTTTATTTCATTGAATCAAAAAACAGTATGTTTTATTATTTGAGTGACATATAAACAAAACAAAGACAGTTTTACAGGAAAAGCAATAACCCACAAAATTTCTTTCGAGGTTGTCTGTGAGAGTTATGTACGTCTGTTTAGAAGTATCTTCACGTTAAGCTTGTAAAATCTAAGACAATAGATAAGGCAAAACTTTGCGGCCATAACCACTCCACAACTATAATCCAATTCTACTTTTAGGATCATATTTATATTAGAAAAAAAAATTATTTACTTTCAAAAATTTTGTCCCATTAAAGCGATCAATAAAATTTTATACAGATTAAAGGGTACCTGGAAACCATTATATCCTATGTAATATAGTTGTATAAAACGCATAATAGATTCATCTCTGTACTTCCTAAAACTAAACTGACAGAGAATACCTATTTAATTTTGTCCGTTTTTATACTGTTAAGTATACAAAGCTATTTATAAATAAATACACCCAACAGTCACATACATAGTCCTGACCCCACACTAAGATACGAGTCTTGTGTCGTGGGTATCAGAAACTACGAGAGACTTTTCGGTCTCACAAACACCCAGACCCGAAACAAATATTTGTGGATCACACAAACATATTTTGTCTGGGTGCGGGGATCGAACCCGCGGCCGCTCGTTTCGCAAGCTGGTATCTACCAACTGCGCTACGGGGCTGCCAAAAAATAATAACGCCAAGGACAGATTGAGTATGAATTTTAATTATATATTAAATAAATTTATTATACTATTAATTATTTATTGATCACCCTATTTTTTGTTGCCAATTTTATAGTAATACTCACAAACTCGTTAATTTGTAGTGAAAAGTGTAATGAACCGTTAATTGGTTTGATTAGTTTGGGATTCGGGAACTAATTCAAACATTCCTTATATGAAGTTTACGTTATTTGTGACTTATATTTAATATCTATATTATTGCAGTTATATTATTTTTACTTGCCTATATAAATCCAATGCTATCAAAGAAATATTCTTAACTTTGCAAATATTATTTCTTTCGTCTTTTGAATGTAGATAAACTCTACAACTATTTTACAAAAATAAAAGAGTTATTCTTTTATAGATTAAAATATAAACTTTCATTTTTATATGCGTGAAGACTAAGAAACGTTTGAAAAAATATCTTTTAGAGATAGTTGTCTAATGAATTCTCATCAATTGAATGAAACATGAGAGAGTTTTGATGCAGTATCATCAAACACTTGATCTTAGATCAATGAAGGCGATACGACGGGGTAACGTCGTTTGATCTCAACCATTGCTTTCACGTGGGACACAAAGGCTTGGAAAACGTTAAACTAACTGCAAGGCAAATATATAGTGGAATTGCTTTTCGGACATACTGCTGTGTAAAGTGACGAAGGTATTATACGAAGTTTTAGCCAACACCGTGAATATTTGCGTCAAGATTTGGGCGCTTAAATAGGTATGTATATGTCGGAATAAGAATGGTTAGTAATCATAAAAGGCAATATTCGAATTTAAACTGTTATTTATCTTTCTTTTAATATTTATCTCTCTTTAACTAAAATATATGTACTTATAATAATGCCTTATATACATTTTTAAGGTATTATTTAGATTTGTACCTAAATATTGAAATAAAATTATTCGTTATTAAAACCCCGTTTCGTGACAAATGATTGTGCGATCCACAATTATTTTTTCGGGACTAGGTTTTTAAGACCGAAATCTGGTGTAATTTGTTATACCCAGGACACAAAGTTTGATCTTAGTATGTATATGTATGTTACTCTACCCAATCATTTAATAATTATAAATTTCCTCAATAAATACATGAGAATCTAATTTAGCGATAGAAATTATTTAATGTACATAGACTGTAATACCCGTCGGAAGAATGACGTAAGGAGGGCCTCTGCTCCATTCAAGACGGAATTGAAATTAAGTCTTTGAGGTGAGCACTGCCTTGTGAGACATACTGCAAGTTTTAATCAATCTATCTGTTACACAAGGATGAGAAGAGCGTCAAACAAACGATTGTGAACTTAAATAAATAGGTTTGTAAAAAAAAATTAATAAATTCGTGAATGATCACTCACTTTAATGGTGAAGAAAAACATCGTAATGAAAGTTGCATATGTAAAAGTACTTAGGAATTTCTTACGAGTGTAGTCTGCCAAACTTGTACTAGGAAAGCGATGTGGACGATGTGATGCGAGAGGGCCCGTGCCCAGCAGTGGACAGTGTATTAGCTGTATATGAAGATGATGAAGACGATAATGATTATAATAACAGTTATGATGATGATGATGACAATGGCGAATATAATGATGATGATGATATTAATGAAAATAATTGTGGAAACTAAGTACACTAAATTATGTAATGACAAACTATGTTTAAATCATCCAAGTCATCATTTACTCCAATCCAGTCCTGTTTTACTGTTTCAAAACAATTCCTAGAAGCACGATGTAACTATTCTGTTACTATGCGGACAAAGTTAGGATAAGTTTCATTATTGCAAACAGCATCCGAGATGAGGAATGGATGTTAAGCAAATATTAATTGATAGAATTGATTTGACACAATGTTGTTGAGGATGTTCAACGAATTTCAATCAATGCGCCACGTTCCATCTGTGACACAAAGACGAAGGAAACCTGTGGCATTTGTGAAGCTTTATTCAATTAAAGTCAAATACGATCTCTTAGAGTAGAAGTGTTATGGACAAGTGACCTAAGATCGAGTAAAGCGTGACGTAAGAGAGACCTATGTTGAGCATATGGACGTGACAAAGGCTGTTGGTGATGATGATGATGATAATGATTATGACGATTGTCCTACTCAAAATAACTTTTCAAATAAAACCGCCATTTCACGAGATTTAGAACTTCAGAACTTTACTGACTACGGCCTCTTCTGCTGAGCGTAGGCCAGCCTAAGTAAGTCCCACCCTTTCCGTTGAGCAGTTATTCATTTCAATTAGCAGTTCTTAACTACCTGCAACGCATCACTTGTTTCAAGTCGTCGGAGCATCGTGCTGCAGGTCGTTCTACACTACGTCTGGCTAAGCGGGGTCTCCACTCCAACACTTGTCTGTTCTACCAGCCGTCCATTCCTTAACAGATATAGCTGGCCCACTTCCACATTAGCGTGCTAATCCTGCGGGCAATCTCAGCATTATAAGATTAGTAAAGATTTCAATTCTTACAAAATTCTAAAAAGTATTAAAGCTTTAGATCTTTATTTAACAAAAGTAATTTGATATGATAAACGAAAATAGACAGACCCCCCAATAACTGTAAACTAAACATTACACAATCGCCATGTAACCTTTTGGACTTCTATGGAAGTATCGTCACTGATTTCAATCTATATATAGTAAAGGCAATCCTTATTGACTGACAGATCTATCAACAATGTTAAACTGAACGGACTGCGTTGAAATTCGGCACAAATATATTAATTATTAATTGTGACGGCGGTATTCGCTAACAATGGAGTTTCGAGAATTCATTCATTAAGGAGATGAAATGAGGGCCAAATGTCTGTATGGGGAAAGTTTGAAAAGATTTATATCAACCCGAACGAAGGTACAGGAAAAGCTGGTACTAATATAATATCTATTTTAACCGCACTTACTTTAAGGCTAGTGTTAAATAATAAATAAACCCAAAAGTCACATATTATGTAGCCTACATACATAGTTCTACACCACACTAAGATACTAATCTTGTGTCGTGGGTATCGGAAACTAGACGAGACTTCGATCTCACAAACACCCTGAGCCAAGACAATTATGTAAGGGACACGCAAAAAATAAATAAAAAAAGATACACTTACGCTTGTATTCTCAAAGGGGCAGGCTGAGGTATTCTTACAGCGTTATTAGTTAGTTTAATACATGTCTTAAGTTTTAATTACCATTTTTGATGCGAGCCAATAAAGGCACGACGATTTTCTTGTTTATGAAAAGGGGAATATTTAAAAAATATACGGACAAAATGCTAGTCTCTTAACCATTAAATTAGATTTTTCCATTAATTTCCGATTATAACAAAATTCCTTTTAACTTTCATTAAGTACACAGTTATGCTTCTTTAAAATCAACAAAGCATTTAATTAAAGGAAATTACCAGTAAATTTGCCTTTCAATTATATTAGAGTCCTTTCAGTGTTTCAATAAAAATAAATCCACCGTGAATGAAGCAATGGAATTAATTATACGTTAATGAATTGAATGAAAAATCAAAAACAAGTTGTAGACGGTTCTCGCCGAGTAATAGTCTATTTGCAAGCGTTTCTTACTGCCAAGTCGCATTCAGGACATTGGCAAAAGTATTAAAAAAGTCTGTACATTTTTTTACCCCTAATTGAAGACTGACTTTCTAATTAGTGAATTGGCCTTTGTACCTGATCTTTATGAAATATTTCCCCTTTTTGAACAATATTTAAATTATAATATATTTGCGTATATTGAGATTGATAGAAAAGCATTATGCTTTACAGTGGTACACATAAAATTTTTACAATTGGTAAAATAAATCATGCTACAGTTTTAGATATGTACATATAGACTTAGTATTAATATTATCTTTTAGAACATCATTCTTAAAGATAAGTTTAAGCTAAGTTTTAACTCATCCGTTCACATTACCTTTTCCGTTATTTAATTAACTATTGTTTTCTTTAACTTCAATAATTTAAACTTCATGACAATATTGTTACGACTTTCCTGTGAACTAAAGTTGTGTATTATAGGTGTCAATAAAATGCACCGCGCATATATTTTTAATAGTCTCAGAATTTCTAGTCTTCGATTAAACAAAAAAAGGTTCTCTACTGGATGTAAATGATGTACAACTGAGCAAGATCGTCATCTTTTTTAGCACAGACGCTAATTCATACTTTCACCTATCAAGAGCCAATAGAAGCGAGTACCTTATAAAACTAAATCCTATATTAAGAGTGACTTTGTCCTAGTCTTTGCGTCTTAAACAGTCATCTAGATAATTTTTTGTTTGAATTGAAAGACCTTCTTTTTTATCTTACCACTTCCGCGCCACCCTCCACCTACCTACTTCAAGTCAATACAAGTAATAAACCAGTGCATTAAGAGGCAGCGTCACCTCATAATATAATGAGGGTGAATTACCGTACATTACAACTTTTCACATTCACGTGCTAATGCGCGCGTTATCTTTCGTATGTGCCACTTTTAATATTTATTTTTATGGCACTCATTAGGGAACCGAATTTTAAATTACGAAGGAGTTTTGGAACTCAAGCATTGACTATTAGATAAAAAAGAAAAGAAAGAAATGATGGAATGATGGGCTTGTAATGGAAATTTCTTTATCTAGAAATTTTGTTATCACTGCCCTGGTTATTTGACCCTATTCATACCGAGTACTTAACTGACATATAAAAAACGAGTAAAGTGTATCCTTCTTACTTAGAAATTGTCTAAAAAAATATGTGTCTACTAACCATTTTAGACCATTCAATTATATTCTTTATTACGCCAAAAAGGAATAAAATGCACATATTATAATAAATTCATATTTATGCTTATTAAAAACGGTTCTGGTAAGCCATAAAGAAAACTTTATCCGAAAACTAAATACGCTGTTGCAAGAAATAAGATAGGTCATTATATTTTAAGGAAAGATTAATTTACGAAACAAGAGTCGACAAACGGACGGCAATCCTTATATAAACTGCTATAAACACTTATAATTAGCAAGAGAAAACGTCACCAAATTAATTTATTACATCCGAGCGTAATTAATGAAAATATTTTTGTATTCCTTGAAGCAAGATCTTGTTACTAAGTACAAGACATTTTTGCTATTTACGAAAATACTTCTGTCATATCTTATCCAACTGCTTAAAGTGGAATTGGTATTACTGAGGTCAAATAATAATATCGTTATCAACTACTTAGCCCAGGCCAAATCGACCATTGATAGTGGTTACGCCGTGGTCCACTACCTGATCTACTAGTTTTTGTTGCAATACTGTCCTTATATAGAAGTCGAGAATCTCGATTATCGCGGATTCAAACCCCAGACAAAAAAATATCACATGCTTCGACGTTTAAGAAAAACATCGTGATGAAGCTTACATACCTTAAATTTTTTTAAAATTTCTTAGGTGTATAGTCCACTAGTCTGTACTAGGCCAATGTGGTGGACTAAGGACTAAACCATTTCAATTGCCAGGCCAAACCTTGAGGCCATTACTTCATATCTTCGCTTTATCCATCAAAACAGTCGCATTCAATTCCTTAACAGTACTTTGCGATCTTTTATAAATTCCTTGTACAAAAACAGTAAAAATTTCCTTCGAGACTTGAAAGCAGACTGTTTTTTGTTGGATGTTGCAGTTAATGTAAGTTTAATAGGTGGCTCCTACAATTGTCTTCAGTCTTGTCATTTATTAAATGCTCAACAGCTTTTTTCCTGACTTCTGAATTTTATAAAAGGAATTTGAATATTGCGATTCACATCGGTTTGAATGTTGATTTATGTGTCCTGTGTTTTGTGTTGGTGGAAGTGTGTGTCAAATTTCTTCAAAAAAACTAAGAAATAGGATTAAATTTATAACGTGTGTATTAACAATATGTTTTGTGATATAATTAGATGAATTTGGAGAATAATAAAACCTACACGATAAAAAATTAAGAATTCAATGTAACCCAAAAATCGGGTAACACACGTTCATTTAGCCTCGAGGTACAGGCGCGCGATCGAGATTTTCGGCGGTCGCACGTTCAAACCTCAGCCACCCTCTGGCTTTTTGTTTTCACTGCAAACTTTTGTACTTTTTTGTTGTGTAGTCTGTTGAACCGCAACACGCTAGCGTGTTAGACTAAGACCTAAACCCTCTCAGTTGTAGAAGAAACCCTTGCCAAGCAGTGACACGTACATATATGGTCTGATGATCGTCATTTATTTAGGTTAGGAGATCGAGCAGCCAGTACCTAACCACGGCACAAAACATTCCAGAACCTTCCCTAAAAGTATTCTCAAAGCAATTACACCGATACTATGGCGATAAATAACAACAGAAACTCCGGAATCCTCGTATGGAGGCAGCTGTAAAAAGCGCCAAAAAAGTCTGGGGTCATTATGTCTGAATAGCGCGCGTTAAACAACGCAATTCATCCCAGAACATACTGAATGAAAGCATTATTGCCTCAAACTGTCACCTCTACCCCTCTCGTCACCCCTTACCGCCCCCCCCCCATTAAAATCACACATGACGTCAGCAGAGGATCCGAGTGACGACGCACCAAAGTTAAGCGATTACTGATTTCATTCAACTTTTTTAATATTTTTTTTTATGAATTTCTCCTTTGGAAGTTGGAGGTGAATTAGGTTGAAGAGTTGTAGACATGTGAAGCCTCTTGAATGCATTATTTGATTGGAATGAGTTATTCGATGTTTTTTCTAGTGTGTCTACCCACGCTTATAATATTGTAGAGATACGCAAAGATCTACCTACTCGTACAATTATATTTCAACCACTATTGCCTAATGCGATGCATAATGTAATAGAAGTTTGTTCATTCGCCTCATGTAATAGAAACCAATCTTACTATAACTCTACTGATTATTTTTCCAATTTGCCTTTTACGGAAATCGAATTGGGGACCTCTTGATCGTACGCATACCTATACCACGAGGGTACAAAAGCAGTCTCAGCCAGTTGTACTCGTATAGTTTAATGGATACGAAAGCTGAATCAAACTAACACTTCACATTCACATTGAATTATCACTTGCTTTAACGGTGAAGGAAAATATCGTGATGAAACCTGCACACCTAAAAAGTTCTTAGAAATTACTTAGGTGTGTAGTCCGCCAACCCGCACTAGGCCAGCGTGGCGGACTATATGGCCTGAAACCCTCTCAATGGTAGAGGAGACCCGTGCTCAGCAGTGGGCGTACATGGGTTGATGAAGAGAATTATGTCTATCTTATGTCTATTTGTATCCTTTAAATAAAGCAATTCTGAGCCCCACAACTTGCTCAGGTTCAAAAGCCAGCCAAATACTGAGAGGCCGGAGAAAATCAGATAGTCACAGTCTTATCAGTAGGGAATTGTATTTACCAGCAACTGTTTTTTTTCGCAATTCAGTGTTTTTAATAGAAGTCAAAAACATTTCTCTTTTATTTGAAACTATTTTTAGAAAAATACGCATAATACACAAGATAATCTACAAAAAAACTTGTCAGAAAATGTTCCAGGAAAAAGATCCTCGTCAAAAACGCGAATAGATGACAGACGTTGAATGATTGGAATCGGTCCTCAATGCCCTCTCTCGAACTTCCATTTGACGAGAAGTTCCATTTGGCACGCAGCACCTGAGTTTACATACGCAAAGAGACAATGCGGGGGTAATAGCAGAATAATCAACTGAACACTCGGCCGTTGTATGGAGCGTGGAAAAAAATTAAAAAGTTCAGTTTCCGCTGACGACTCGAAAAAAATACCTTTTGAAAATAGAATGCCAGCCGGTTCCGTTACGCTATAAAAACCTACACGAGCAAACTCCGTAATTCCGCTTCTCCCCGACCGATATAAAATATGAAAGACTGAGCGAAATTCGCCCCGGCACCCGAGCGCGTTCGGCCGATTCCGCCACGCTTCGGCCGAACTCGGCTCGCCGTAGCGGCAGTTTCGGAGCCGTAGCCGATCGCCCTCTACGTCCCGCTACGGCGAGTTGTTGTAAAAAATACAAAAATTACACGGTGTTTGAGTGTGTTTGTATGTTGTGGTGAGAAACGAGTTTTGAGTGACGTACGACAAATGTTGTGTGTTGTGATTTGGTGGTGCGACGTACTGCCCGTTTCATGGTGAGCGAAAATGGTAAGTCTTTACGTTAAGTACTACTTCTTTGATCGTTTGATGGACATGTTAATTATGAGGGCGAAAATTTTCCCTTTACTGTTTTGCGCCGTTGAAATTAGGAGGTAATTTTCTATTACTCGTTTCAAATGCTAATTATATTCAATAATGTCTTTGGAATTAAATAATTTTCAAATTTGGTTTTTGTTATTTCGGGATATGTATAATTTGTATTATAATAGTTTAGTAAAAAACAGACTGTTTTTTATATAAAAAATATATATTTCTTTGATGCCAGTTATTATAAAAATGTACCCAAATTACGCAAGCGTTAACCACTGTTACCTGTAATTAAACTTAGAACGATATGCAATTTATTCTTTTATTACGGTTACAACCAGCCATACAGTTTTCGAAATTGAATTTCGAACTGGACTTTTTTGTTTTTATTTAACCATACAGATTGTATTACGGATCCATTGCTTTAATTTCAGGCGAAGGCACAAATGTTATTCAGCCAATCCTCTATAGAGGTTACATATTTCTATATATTCAAGAGGTGTTCACATAAGCGTGTGATTTGAATTTATTGCTTGAATACATTTCATCATGCTTCGTTCATGTGAAACATGGATATTTTCATATTATGTATGTATGTGTGGGTTTCGTTTGATCTCTCACTGTATACATATATGTATATATAGAATAGGTACATGTCGAGATTATAATGTTAAAGTGCAGTATTGCTTACATATGCATGATATTATAGCGTATTTTTATCGTGAAAAATACCTTATTGATTGTTACCTCTAATTACATCGCTCTTTGATAACACATGATTACACAAAGAGTATCATTTATATTTCAATTATGTAAAGGGTTGTCTATGCTCCACTATTAATCTATTAAAACTTAACAAGCATTCCTCTGTAATTTTCGGTGATTAGCATATAATTAAAGAAATAGATTATTCGTTCCTTGTCTTACTTTACTTTTTTGCTCATTATGGGTATACCTAAGTGTGTTCACATGAACAAATGAAGAATTGATCTCATGTATATTGTCATTACAAATAAGCTATCAAATTACTATATCTAAATAATTTAATATTTACATGGCGCAAAAAATAATGATTTTTCACAAAAAATGTATAAGTATTTTTGTACCTAGGTACAAATGGTACGTTATGACAAGTATAACTTAATTAATAACTTTTTACGTACGACATGCATAACATTTAAGTTTAATTAGATAATCTAATACAACACTAAACCATAATGTTTGCATTTACTTTAGCAAAATAAATTTTGTAACTTTGTTCATTATGAATAAATCGTTCGACGACGACAATTCGGCGTTTAAATTGGCGTACCCTTTGGCTTTTAACATAATCCGGACAAAAAATAAAAATTTTGACGTTTTCTTAACAACCACTCATGTACATTTAATGCCTATGGTTGTTAGGAAAGAATAAGGCCAAAGAAAAGGTGGATGGAATGCGTGACTGAAGATATGAAAGAGAAAGGGGTGAATGAAGACATGACGGGTGATAGAGATGTATGGAAGTCTAAAACATACTGCGCTGACCCCAAATAAATTGGGAACAGGGCAAGAATAAGAACTTTGTCGGGAAAACCTCAATTTTTTTTATTCTTTGTCTTTTTTTTACCGCCATTGGATTTGCAGTCACCGCGGCTTTTACCTGCCTTTGTTTTCGATACACCCTGTATACAAATTTATTGTTACACCAAGTTTATATTGTGAAATACAATGAGAATTGTTACACAGTTTTTCTACAACAGATTACATTTTATCTTAAAGTATTTAATGAGTTTCTTCTCAAAGCATCAATTACACTCTAAAACAAATAGATTATTCGTAGAAAACAAGTTTAAGTCTTTATTCAATCTGTTCTTAAGTACGTGTCGTTAAAATTCATTCAGTACACTTTTAATTAAAATTTACTCCTAAAAATATATTTTTCTCATATTTATTTACAAATTGACGTTTCTACGTAAAAGAGTTTAGTCATAAATTACGTATTTTTGTGTCATTTGTTGTATTAGTAATATAATCATCATCAGTCCGTATGCGTTCTCTTATACTAAGACGGTTTAGGCCCCAGGCTGACCGGCTGGCATAATGCGGGTTGGCATAATAACCTTAGAAATTTACAAGTATTTTTAAGTTTACAGGTTTCCTCATATTGTTTTCCTTCACTGTTAAAGTAAATATAAATAATTGTGAATACACACTTTACTTCGCAAAAGGCTTTTTTCTGTATTCATTCATTCATCATCAACCCATATACGCCCACTGCTGAGCATGGGTCTCCTCTACCATTGAGAGGGTTTAGGCCATAGTCCACCACGCTGGCCTAGTGCGGGTTGGCGGACTACACACCTAAGAAATTCCTAAGAACTCTTAGGTATGCAGGTTTCATCACGATGTTTTCCTTCACCGTTAAAGCAAGTGATAATTCAATTTGAATACACACATAACTTCGAAAAGTCAGAGGTGTGTGCCTGGGGTTCGAAACCGCGACCGTCGAGATTCTCGACCGCGCGCCCAAACCTCGAGGCCATCACTGCTTTTTTTCTGTATATAACAATTAATTTTATAAATTCTATGCTCATTACAACATGTAATTCAGCCTTCAATGTAACAATATACACCGAATTATTACGTTACCAATAAACGGCCGCGGTGGCTCTAATTAGTAATTAGTTTTAATTAACAATTATATTTAATTAACCGTATTTGTGACATCGGTAAACACTATAGACTCTCCTTTTTTTATTCATTATGTTTTTTTTCACTAAGCCATTATTTCAAATTCTACAATAAGTCATTTAGTAATTTCATAATTAAACAAAATTAATCTAAAGAATTCGCGGCGAAAGCCAGGAATTTTTAAATAATGTACACACTATTTCTTTAATCGTTCTATTTCTACGTAAATGGACATGAATAATTAAAAACAAATATAAATATGGGTTGTCTTATTTCTAATAGCAATCTATTCTAGACAATCTGTGAATCGGATCATTGATCCACCACTTTTATACATAAATTCCCTCACTGGCATATTTATTTATACCTTAATATATTCGACAGTGTAAAGGCGGACTTAATGCCATAGGCATCGAACCTTATGCATACATCAATACATTTATAGATAAAAATGCACAAATAAACACCAATGAAAAGGATATTATTAATATGCAGGTAATCATTTTATAATACACTTTTAATTACGTAAAAATGCCTTGAATAAGTACGATACATAAAAAATGCAACTTTTACAATCGATTTTTATTAGAGCACGTCCTTTAAGGAAGTAAAAGAAAGATGCGTAAGTAATCGCGATGAATTCTTAATAGGGGAATGTGTGGTCGTCAGTGTCGTAAGGGAAAGGGAAAAATTCTACCTGAAATATAAAACAAACCCTCTATGTCCCTTACGGGAACTTAAATGAGTTTTGGCAACTTTGTCCACTTTTTATAATTTCTTTTTTTTACCGTAACTCGTTTTATTTTAAATGGAGTTTTGCTGGACTTTATTTATAAATGCGGATTTTAGTACAGGGCTTTTGGTATGTATCATAATAATCATTGATTAATGCATCTACTGCCGAATAAAGTCTTCTCAAACAACGTATAAAAAAATTATACATTTCTTTTTGCTTTTATCGAGCACATGTAATGTTAAGGTAAATGTGAGACAATAAATTTGCTGTAATAAAAGAACATATTATGTCAAATATAAATTACTCTTATAGATACGTAGAATTTACTAACCTAAGAAAATATTCCTTTCCTATTCTATTATTCAATCGGAATTGCACATCGTGATAATTACAGTGCAGCAAAAATAGATTCATCCTAGAGACAGGATTAAAATTACCACTAGCCATTGTAACTTATATTCGGAAAGCTTGAATTTAATTGTGTGATAACCTCGATACTATATACGTTCTAATCCCAGATACTCACCTCTGAATTTTCTAATTTCGACAGCCACGTGGCGCAGTTGTCTAGAAACTAGCTTGCGAAATAAGCGTCCGTGTGTTCGATTCCGTCCCGAGATAAATGTTTGTGTGATCCACAAAAATTGTTTCGGGTCTGATACCCACGACACAAGACTCGTATCAATCGACATCGTATGTGGGGTAAGGCTTATGTGTGTGACTGCTGTATTTATTTATCGATTTATGTAGGTATTTTTACTTATGCACATAAATAACTATAGCGTACAGTAGCCTAAATTAGCTCAAAAGTAGTAATTATTGGTACAATACTATGGACTTTAATTGTTATACGTATCGTGCAAAAGCTTGCAAACCTTAGTATACTCAGCCTATCCCCGTCCACTGCTGAACGTAGACCTCCCAATAAAAGCACCAAACATCTCGGTCTTGAGCAACCCTGATACAACCGCTACCCGCGACCTTTTTTTCTCACTCAGGTTCCATCATCATCATCACCCTTTCACATACACACATGAGCCTCTCCTATGGCATGCCACTGGCACAACCTCATACGGCAAAACACGCTGAGGTTTTCCAAATAGAAAATGTCAAGCTTGAGGGTGGTCTATCAAAAAATCTCAGCTATATGAAGTCCAATTTAGACTCTGCCAGCATGGTAGGCTAAGGCCTAATTTTTCAGGTGTAGCGGAGACCTGTGCCCAGTTGTGAGAGATAGGGGAAAGTCTGGTAATTTGGACCATTTTTTTTCAAATGCATTTTAGGCAGACTTTTTGTAACTGTTTACAAATGTTTAGTACACGAAATGAAAGAACATCTAATATAATTTTCGTTTATTAAGTATTAAATCAACATAATTATTAAAATTATTAAATAATGAACAAATTGTGAGATCGGAGCTTTGTTCCAATTTATCCAACTAGTTTTCTAATTTGGACCACGAGGTCGTTAAATTGGACTTCGATAAACTCTAAGACAAAATATAAAAAAAAAATGTAAATAAACAAAATTTTACAAACGTAATAGTCTCTTTAAGAAACACACTAAATATTTAAATTATTTTTACATACTACAATCATCACAAATATGTGGATTTTGGGTACAAGATTCGTGATTCCAATTATGGCAACGTACACACTGTACCCAATCAACTTTGCGGCCTTTTTTGTCGTAATAATTTATTTTGCATTTGGTGCATTCATTTTCTTTGTCTTCTGATTCAAGACTACTATCAGAATCGTCCAAAACAAGGATTTCCTCTTCATCTTCAGATTCTTCACTATCACTCGCTTTTCTCTTTTTATTTCCTTCTTTACCTCCTTTACTAGAGTTTGATTACTATACCATATACCTACATTCAATCAGTACATAAATTCACACATTATTATGGAACAAAAAACGCACAAACATACCTGCAATCTACATACCTACAAAAATCAATCGTATAATATCAGTGGGTTCGCTAATTTGGACTAGTCCAATTTACCTAACTGCATGTGGTCCATTTTAACCAACGAAGTAAGTACGTCAAAAAACAAATGTTAAAAAATATTATAGCCTACAAATGCCGGAAAGAATTTCTTGTTTAATTGTAAACAAAATAATGCTTCTAATATATAAATTAAATAACCTGTTTATTTACCCTCAATTTAATAACACTCTTAGCACCGATCGTAAAAAATTACATCAAAAGTTATGAAAATCAAATTTCGAAAATAAAACACAATCGCTTTACGTTTTAAAGAAAACAATATAGCCGATATGCAATGAAGTGAGGCGCACTTCGTTTAGTGTTGCCAGTATTAAAATTCAAAAACTACTTTTGAAGATAATTAACCTTTAACGTCACGGGCGGGGTCTAAGCAGACCCCACGCGCTCTTTTTTAACTGTATTTTTTCAAATTGACAAGCTACGATCGCACCATTTTGGCTAATCTCAGTGCGCTGCCGACGCTCTCGACGGGTGGACGTACGTGGCGTTGCCGCTAAGGTAATCACGTTTTTTACTCGTGCGGGGATACCTGTGGACCCCACCCGTGATTATACGTAGTAACTTTTTTCACTTTGCAAATTTTTTAATTTGTTGTTTTTTCAGAATTACTGTTGAAAACTGCAAAAATGAGTCGCCAAATATCAGAAGACGCCAAAGATTGGAAAATAACCCCAATTTGACCAAAGCTATTAGAGCTATAATATGCAAATTGATCGACAAAGAAGAGCCTTTGCCTAGTTCAGATGAGGCTGGTCCTAGTGCTCCAAAAATGAAGCGGAGGTGCTCTATTAGTCCAAGGTCTAAGGATAAAAAGAGCACTATTGTTTGTACATCATGCAAAACATACTGTTTGTAAGCCTCATTCAGTAGCAATTGCTTATTGTTTTCCATGCCAACCAAAATACTTTTTTTTTACTTTAGCGCCCAACAGTAATATTGAGGGGTTGTGATTTTTTGTATTAGTATGATTATTGTTTAGTTTTCCTTAGATTACGTTTCTTTGTTTCCTATTTTATTAGAAAGTAAAAATATATTAGTCAAAAATTGACAATTAAAAGAAATTTAAGAACATTAGTTAAGTGCCATAAAATATTGCTATGTACAAGATGTTATTTCGTTAAATGTTTTATCACTATGTAAAGACTGATTGTTTTGCTAATAATAAAAACTTTTTATACGTATTAATATGTCTTTTCTTTTAATCTAAATTAATATTTAAGAAATTTTCAAAAATACGGAGCATAAATGTAAAATACTTATGGGGATACTTCCGGACCCCACGCGTGACGGAACGTTACCATAAACAACGCGTGTACTTAAAGGTTAAGGGTGGTCCAATTTAGATGGTGGTTCAATATACCATACTTTCCCCTATATGGGCTGATATAGATACAGAATATTGCTGTATTACTTTTTTGCCAAACAGCATGGAAAAATGTAGAGTTAGATTAAAAAAGAAACAGAATCAAATATTTTTTTCAACTAGTAAACAAACGAATTGGAGTGCCTCACATACGGTTTGTTTTATGTTGCTTTGTATTGCTATTCTAAAATATATATAGCCCTTGTATTCCTATTTTTAATTTTCCTGTTTTCAATCATTTTCAAGTATGGAGGCTGACTTAGCCCATCTTTAATGCAAGGTTATTAAGTAAGGTTCGTGTCAGCACTTATTTTATTGCATCAGTTTGTGATATTTTAATACTTGTTTTTTTTTAGAAGAGTTATGCTTTTGGGAACCTTTCTCAAGCTTTTGCTTACTAGACAATACATGCGTAAATAAAATAACTAGAATTTATTCATTACTCGGCCTCGGAATGCTGAGTGTTGGAAGCGAGGTGAAACGGTCAAACAGTTACCCCATTTTTTATACGAACACTGTGACGTGCAAAGAGTGGGGAACATTTTTTATACTGGTACCGTAAAGTGCAGTAACACCTGAAAGTTATTGCAGTGCGGGTGAAATGGAAAACTAGAAAAAACTATATGATTTTCTTTCACCAGCCTACACATTTATTCCTATACAATATAAAAAAAAACTATATTAATTACACTTTAAGAATTTAAATTTATTTATTTACATGGAAATCTCAAAAAAAAATCGAATGTAACACTAAAAAGAATTTAAAGGAAAAGTAATTAATGCGATTCGTCTATTCAAAACAATAAAAACGGCAACATGGTTTGCTTTTTTTTCAACGCAGAAAAAAACAAACTGCTTTTAAAAATGGAACGTTCTCCATTATTTATAGCTAGGGCCGTTAAACGTTACCACAAAGGTCTGGAGTAAAGTTTCTGCACGTGATCTCACTCTACACATAGTAACATCGTGACTGTGCGAGAGAGATGGACAATAGATCGTAGAGTGTTCAATAAGATCAGACTTAGCAAACTTAATCAATTAGGCTTTGATGGCCTTTCAATTAATTATCATAGTTACCTAATGAGGGCGATACGACACTTCAATGCGACATGTAGGTTGGTTGTCGATTGTATAGAAATTCTATATGCTATTTGACGGCTTTAGAGTATTGAGGCGGGTTAAGCTTATTGAGGTCAAATAGGTTGGAGTTAAAATTGATTTCTTTTTAATTGTTAGGTGAGGTTTTATGCGCTAGTGTTTTATTACATAGACGATATAGAATTTTACCGTAGGCAGTTAAGGATTTTTGTAACAATAATATCAAATAGATATAAAAATGTTTTGTATCTATGTTTAAAGCTTGCGTATAAATTAATATGGGAAAATATTGTTTTTGTAATTTTTAAATTACGACATTCACGATTATTTTGTGGTCTTCAGAATTTGCCGTGAGGTCTAGAGTGCTATTTCATTAAGCAATTTCCAGTCAGCACGTCGCCTTAATTTGTGACCTAAATTAACCCTTTGCACTCCGTTGTCGCCGTATTTGCGACATTAAAAAACTAACAGTAAATCCGCTGTCGCCGTAGCGGCGACATGGTTGTTTTGCTGCCTCGGCGCCCTTAACAGGTAACAGGTAAGCAAAATATTATGTGCTTATCTTATAGTGTTTAGGATACGTTAGTAAAAAGTGATCTATTTTTGATGCCTATTCTATTGTTGATGGTAGTCTCTATGCAATACTAGGTTGGAGTGCAAAGGGTTAAAGTTTTATGAATGATAATATTTTTTACATAAAGAAGTTATTAATACTACTATCTCCATCACTACTACAATGTTTATCTTGTGACGTAATCTTCAGACAGGTCTATTACGCCTTTAATTAATTGTGTAAAATAATGGACACACAAGGCCAAAAGATTCATTAACAAAATATTAACAAGTCTACTAAGTAAATCTAACACAGTAATTTGAGAGTAGAGCTGAAAGTTTCTAATATAATAATTTAAATTTAGACAAAATTTATATTGAACTAGGCTAGTATTCGTTAATAGGCCTTAGTCATTTAGAAAATCAATTTGAAGCAAATGGACAGTCCCGTGGCGGAGCTGGCTACATACCAGCTTGCGAAACGAGCGGCCGCGGGCTCGATCCCCGCAACAAGACAAATGTTTGTGTTATCCACAAATATTTGTTTCGGGTCTGGGTGTTTGTGGAACCGAATAGTCTCTCGTAGTTTCTGATACCCACGACACAAGACTCGTATCTTAATGTGGAGTCAGAACTATATGTCGCAGTTGGGTGTCATTTCTTATATTTATTTATTATAAAACAGTTGCGTGGAGTGAGGTCTATAAGGTTTCCAGAGACCTAATTTTGTGACGACAGGTGTTCGTATTTGCCTGAGAAGTTACCTCTGTATATATATTCGTATTCTATGAGACGTTTGTTCCAGAATGGAATTATGCTTTCCCCTTTTATGTGGGACTGACAATACCTGGCAGAATGTGGGTCCAGAATTAGACCTCTGCCTACACCTTCGGCGAATACAGGTGTGATGATATGCGTATGTGTGTATATATGTAAAACATTATACGTCAATTGAGATGTCTACTTAAAGATATGAATAACTTCGTCCTAACGATACTTTTCTTTAAGCGAATTAAACTTTTGGGCTTCTAGAATATTCTATGTAGGTATGTACATGACCTCTATGCAATTGCTGTTAAAAAAACGACTAAAATTATCTCAACAACGCGGCTTTTGTCAGATTAAAAATTGTTTTTTTTTTAACCTAGTCTGCGACATTGAAAAGCCTTTTATAAGCCTTTTTCAGAGAAACATTTATTATTCTTCTAATAAATAAAACCTTATTAGCCTGTACCTCAAAGGTACAGAAATAGAAAGTCCGGCCAAACTAAATCCTATAAGCCTTTATGACGCCACTCAATTTGGAGAGTATGTAAATCTAATAATCCGCGGTTACGTCATAAGGAACGTTGGACCAAAACGTCCAATATTTGAAGTAATTCGTCCAACCCACACGTAAATAGGGCAATAGGCTATATTTATGACAATAGAAATGTATACAATGATAAAGTTATGAATTGCTCATATTAAGTACAAGGCTTTGAGTTACAATTTCATTACGATCAACATATTGCGTAATCGGTTCTCTTGTAGGCCACAATTATATTAAATTATTTAATATCTTTATGACATTTATGATGTAAAATACATATGTATATTTGTATATATTGCTGCTTTATTAATAAAACAAATATGGCATTGCGTGTTGCCAAGGGAGTTTCTTGCCGCTTCTTCGCTATAGCAATAACACGTTCTGAAGCGGCAATAGTTTAAAATTGTCGATTGACAATCGCTAGTTAAAGTCTATTTGAATATTATTACACTAGGATTCAAATGTCAGGGAAACAAAATTACTACTTCATATTATAATCTTCACATCATAAACGTGGTTAGCATAACATTCTTGTAGATTGTAAAACTATGCCTAATCTTTAGCGATACTATCTTAAAAGTACAATTTAATAAGGGGTTATTTTTAGCGATAGCCTTAAGCTTTAGTCGCGCGGTCGAGAATTACGGTGGTCACAACTTCAATCCCAGGCATACAGTTTTGTGTTCATTCGCAATAATGATTCCGAAATTTAACGATGAAGGAAAACATTACAGGAAAAACCAAAAAGTTCTTAAATTTTTTTTAAGGTGTATCGACTGCCGACCCGCATTAAGCCAGCGTAGGCTAAGGCCTTAATCCTATCAGTTACAGACGAGGTCTTTGCCTGGCATTTAGACGCGATGGTGATGATGATGAAAGGGAGTAGAAATAATACAACTAACATCTACATAACCGAAGACGGGCAGTAAGAATATATGTACATGCAAATGAACAACAATAGCACAAATTCGATTGTCTTGAGACACTGGAACCATCGTTGGAACCCATGAATATTTACAGCATTATAATTTCACTATGAAATGTTAATTGTACGGATCCTAAACTAACAATTACCCATTCTAATCAAACGCTAGCATGATGAAATTTAATTGGCATCCTCGCGACCGTTCGGCTTTCTGTTCTATTAACTACGGAATTCAGTGACCTTTTAGTAATATTGTTTTGGTATCATATTTTGTTTGGGTCTGGGTCCATGTAGGCTGATGAAATTGTTTGTTGCCGACCGCTTTGTATGTTTTATGGGTTGTTTTGATACGTGAGATGTCTATATACAATTTAGTCAGTATCTCTGTAGGCAAGGGTGTATTTACAAGTTTAAAGAGCATGTGTCGCGGGTTCAAACTTTAGGTACGCACCTCTGAATTATAGGAAGGAAAACCATCGTAAGGAATCTTGAACACCTCAAAGATTTTATGTTTGTAGTCCGTCAAACCGCACTAGACCAGCGTGGTGGACCTTTCAGTTATGGAGGAGTTCCGTGTCCAGCAATGGGACGTATATGGGCTGTTGATAATGATCATGATAATTTCTTAAAGAATCCAAATTAATAGCAAAATTTTCCCGAATTAAGAATCAAAACCCCTCTATGCCCATAAGTAGATATCAATTACTTGAAGAGGTAATGTAAACCTACCCAATATCTGCAGTGTCACGTTATTATCTTCTCACGTCACGTGTAATAGTCACGTGTTAAGAGACGTAAGCCGAATGTCACGTGACTAGCGAAATGAAACACGTGAACAATTTAAGAGAGCTTAGTATGAGAAGTCTATAATGAAACGTTTCGAACGAAGTAATGAATGCTACGAATACTTAGGCAGATCATTATGCAAGCCCTTGCATTAAGTTACTAAAAATCGGTGCCATATTTTTTGTTTTATATTGTCTAAACGTAAAATAATTTTGATGATTTTGGTATGATTTCAGCTAGTTTAAGGAGTATGGTACTTTTGTATTAAAAATAAAAGGTAAAAGTATAAAAGATAAAAATTATAAGGTAAATCAATAATTTTTTAATAAATAAAATCACCTTTATAGAATTTATCTAAGGGTGTAGAGGTGTCAGGCTCGTTGTTTTGACATGATTAAATAGTTAAATAATAAACCAAATAGATTTATTCATATTGATTCCTTATGGCATTGAATATGTATCTTTTGTTATCTGATTAATAAATAAGACGTACGAGTGAGTGATAAATATAGTCGACAAATATTGACAAAGAATTTTTTTCCACGAACTCTACTCACATCCATACGAAGTAAAACCAATTGTGCCGAGAAGGGAACGAAATTATGAAGTGTTATTTACAAAGGATTCGCCTTAGTTTGTTGTGAAAATAAGTCAATATTATCGATAGGCCTTTTGGGGAAAAGGCCTGCTTTGTCAAGGCCCCAAGTTCAGAATTAAGGTAACAAAGGTCTGAGTGGTTTATTGTTCGATAATATTTTCATTAAATACATTGTTTACTTAAATATTGGATGTAGGTATTGGACCTCGCGTTTGATCATTTGAGATTTATTTGGTTCTATAAACAATGGTATGGAAACTGCTGAAATAAACGTTATGTCTTCGACCTCAGAGTATAAACGTTTCGACTGTTGACGTTTTTTAATTTGCAATTTATACGATTGTGTTAGAATTTAATAGGAATTCTAATGCCGATATCATCGCGTCGACTATACTAAAGACGCACTTGATTTTTACCAGGCTTATTTGCAGTGTGCAGTCATTTTAAAAGTCAAAAATATATTGACTTCTAGTTTTAGTACTGTCCATTTGGCGTTAGTGATTATCACTTCCTATGTGAACTTATGTGCTAAAGTAATGCTGTCCTTAAGTTATCAATGTAAGAGTAACTTTGTAACATTTTCAAACTTTACCCAGAAACTCAGTTGATTTACATGAAATTTTGCACATAAAAGATCTAGAAGCTACTATAGGCATCTCTCCTAATCCCGAATAATTTATTGGTTTCAGAGGGGAGGAAAACAAATACAGGTGCACCCGCTCTCCCTATTATTCACAGAATATTTAATTTCCCTCTAGACAGACACATTAATCTATCAAAAAAAACGAATCAGCAACCTTTAGAACACTGCCAACTGTCAGGCCATAGATGCATTTGTGAGTAAAAGTTGGTTTTCATAACACTAGCAATACGAGTGACGTGTCCCATGCATAATATATTCTAGTTTGGAATGTGATGTGGAATTTTTTATTGACACACTCGCATGAATATTTCATTGTTAGTTTTAGCAGTATTTTAGTTGTAAAATATTCAGGCGCGTTATTGATTGATGTCGTGCTAAGTGGCTCGGGGGCACTTTGATGGAATAACTCAGTGGTGGTACTTGTAGAATTTACATATATACTCATAGAACATATATAAAAGTCCAATTCGCCTTACCAAATTCTGATTATGATGACTGTCTCGTGGTCTCGCGGCACATACCCTGTGCGATTTATAGATTATGGATTCGATTTACGGGTCGAGATCACTATCATTCTTCTTTTTCTTCTTCATCAACCCATATACGCCCACTCCGGGTGTCCTCTCCTATTTAGAGGGTTTAGGCCATAGTCCACCACGCTGACCTAGTGCGGGTTGGCGGACGACACACCTAAGAAATTCCTAAGAACTCTTAGGTGTGCAGGTTTCATCACGATGTTTTCCTTCACCGTTTAAGCAAGTGATAATTCAACTTGAATACACACATAACTTCGAAAAGTCAGAGGTGTGTGCCTGGGGTTCAAACCCGCGACCGCCGAGATTCTCGACCGCGCGCCTAAACCTCGAGGCCATCACTATCATTAGATAAACGTGAACATAGATATAATAGAAAACATATTTGCAACTACAAAGCTTTTAAGAGTATTTTATCCCCACATTATCAAAACATACTTTTCAAAATTCCTCGTTGCATTTACGTACAAGCGAAAATTCTTCTAAACCGGATGAATTTGAATTTATGACTATATGCTGTAAGATATACTCGGGCAACCCTTCGTGTTTTATAGTTCGGTTGGAGAGCATACTCCTAAACCATCATAAAAAATTCATCCTTAGTAATGTGCAGGCGTGAAGTCATAAACACAGATTGGATTTATCGTGTTTTGTTTACAGGTCCTAGTTTTTGGATACAATATGTATAAACCAGCTTTACAGAGTATAAAAAGACCGTATCAAAAATATGACAGTTAATAGTTATTTTGCACAGAAACATTGACGTCGAGTAAAAGAAACCGAAGAAAAACTAAAATTTTGACGTTGGGAAAACGTCATATTTTATGTCATGAGTTCTAACCTCACATTACTCACTCTCACGAACACCCAGACCCGAAACAAATATTTGTAAATCACATTTGTCTCCGAGCGGGATCGAACCCGCAACCTCTTAATTCCCAAACTAGTATATAGCCAACTTGCTTTAATGCTATGCTTTTTAGCTCTGTCCACAAACTTCATAGAAATAAATAAAATCAAATGCATTTAAGATTCCTGGTCAGAAATTAAGACTGGAAATTTTATCTCATTCCTGCACGTAGTCGATAAGTCGTTTGCAGTACAATGTACTTCGTCGAGGAATGCATGTCTATTTACGAGAAGCTAGATGTTTTCTAGTAGATGAAGAAAGACACCAATTTATTATATTGTTTTATTCTCTTTTTACTGTTTTGAGGGTAGTGAAACTTTAATATGTCCTATCGTCAAAACAAGACAGTCGTCTTAAATAATAGTCTTCTTGTTTCAATACATTTTCTTAACTTTAAATATTGTAGTATACAAACTTCATGCATATTAATACAAAGAACAGAGAAATACTAAGCGAGAGTTTTAAAAATAACAAACATCTGAAAAATTTTGCGCTCTGCATGATGAAGACCTTGAGATTGAACTTTCAAAAGCTTAATTTATGCATTTTTTGTTTCATTATGTAGTAGGAAATTTTAGATAGCAGCAAAGAGTCTGAAAATTTGACCGAGAAACGCCAATAGGCCGCCTATTACATTTACTGCCTCTGCTGCCTCTGCCTCTTCGGGGAGCACAGGCGTAAGGTTAAATGTTTATTATCTAAAATAGAAGTCGTATCTACGTCGGTAATCCATAAAATCATATACCATTTGCGAAACGAGCGGCCGCGGGTTCGATCCGCGCACCGAGACAAATGTTTGTGTGATCCACAAATATTTGTTTCGGGTCTGGGTGTTTGTGAGACCGAAAAGTCTCTCGTAGTTTCTGATACCCACGACACAAGACTCGTATCTTAGTGTGGGGTCAGGACTATGTATGTGACTGTTGGGTGTATTTATTTATTTACTACCCTATTATAATCTCACAAGTTAATACAAGCAATCCTGCTCCTGTTGTATGGCTTCAATAGCAATATCCAAACGCACGCCTCAACAATGCCGTCTTATCGTTTCAAGTGATCTCATTCTGCATCGTGAATAGAAGCGAATAACAATAATTCTATAGATGGTAACAATGGTTATTAATAATGTAGTTATATTAAGCCCAGTACATAGTGCATTAGCTTCCTTTCGTCATCGTAGGACTCTTCCAAGTAAGCAGTGATGACCTTCAAGTAAAAATGGCCTTACGGTTTAGGCAAGTGGCTGAGGATCTCGGCGGTTATGGCCAGGCACACATCTATGATTTTTCGAGGCTATGTGTGTAGTCACAATAAATTACACTGGTCTGCAGTGAAATCCTCCTTTAAAAAAAATTGACATAAATATTAAGATTCCAGTGTCCTGAATCTATCCCCGTTGGTCGATTTTTTCCATCACGTCTAGATTTTTTTATATGAATTTTTAAAATTTCAAAAATTTGGGTTTTCTTCACAATTTTTTGCCCGTCATTGTTACAAAAAGAGTATATACAAACATTGTATGTACAAAATATGTTTTAGCGAGTTGTAAGAGAAAGAATGAATGTGCTTTTTATGGTATGGCGAAGGTGATTTTTATGGTAGTAGGTACATAGGCGCATGCGCAGTATTCGCTATGACTTCACATTTTGTATCAAATATTTTGGTAAATTTTGCATAAAGGTCATATTCTCTATATTGGTTTTGAGTATTCTATATGTAGTTTATATATTTTTTTATGAGCAGAGCCAATAAATAAAAAGATAGATGTTTGATATTTTCATAACATTGTTTGTTAACTAAATAAATATTATATTGGAAATCTACGTGTGGTACTTAATTGTATGTCAGATTCCATGTTTAGAGCACAAAATATGATGAATTCATGCATGGAAACAAGAAGGAGCAAAAAAAAATTTTTTTTTGCAGACCGGTGTTATCACTTGTTTTGACGGTGTAGGAAAACATCATGAGTAAACCAGAACATTTTAAGCTCTTAGAGATTTTTTAGGTGTGTAGTCCACCAGCTTGCGCTTTGTCACCGTAGTGACTATGACCTGAATCCTCTTAGTTGTAGGAAAACCTGTAGCCAGCCGTAGAGTAAAAGAGCTGCCACGGGTTCGATACCCGCACCTAGACAAGTGGCTGTATGATTCACAAGCATTATTTCCAAGTCTCTCGTTTCGCAAACTGTTGAAATTATTAAGTGAATTTAATACACTCCTAGATTTATTTTCGATATTAATTACAGCCCCATGGCGCATTTGGTTAGACGAGGTTAACATGGAAATACAATAGCAAAATGAATTCCTTAAATGTAACTTACTTGTGTTACCACAATTAAATACCGTTTTAAGCCATGAATGTCAAATAAAATGAGCGATTTATCATTCCCACGATGCCTACATGCCGAAAATATGTTACTAGACTTTTATCATTAGACCAGACTGTTTTTACCCTCGTAATAAATAACTTTTAATTGAGGGGGAGATAACAATATGTTATAGTAAAAATCGAGACGGCAATTTGCCGGTCTATATTTGTTTAATCTTTTTTCAACATTATTTTCTTTCATATCACAGGCAAGCTTAGTAAATAAACTTTTGTCATACACATTTCTGACCCCCACACTAGGATACAAGGACAAGCCCTTTGTATCAGAAACTACAAAGAACTTTTTCTGTCTCACTAACACCAAGATCCGATACAAATATTTGCTGATCACACAAACAGATAGGATTTATTTTTAAATGTACATTTTCTGTGATTAATATTCGCCATTAGATCGTGTAGAACTACAATAACACTGTGGTACTAGTATAAAAAATGTAGGCATTAATACATATATGAACTGAAAAATGTGTTATGGATTATCATCTTTCTGCAGCAAAGAATGCCAAAAGAATAGCTTTGAAAACCGACGTGGTGGAACCTTTTGCATTCCAATTGCCAAGTCATATTAAAAACGCAAATAAAATAGTGTTTAGTGTTGAAATCCAACTTTTACAAGCTTCGCAATGTAGTGACAAAATAAAATTTGAATAACTGCCAAGACTTTGCTGTATTACAAGTAATTCCGAGCACATGTGCCTCATGATACGGTGCATTCATTAAGACTTGCTATATAAGGAGCATAAATTTAGCACCAAAATTATCAGCCCCTTTACGTCGCACTGCTGGACACGGTCCTCATTTAGTATTGTTGGCTTTAGTACACCACTCAAGCCTAGCGCAGGTTGGCGGACTACACACCTAAGAAATTCCTAAGAATTTTTTGGTATGTTGGTTTCTTTACGACATTTTCCTCCACCATGACTTCGAAAAGTCAGAGGTGTGTACCTGGGGTTCGAGCCCGCGACCGCCAAGATTCCCAAGAATCTTCGTTAAACCTGTGAGACAGTAAAGAACTAATGTCTCCGCGGCGGGGTATAAATTGACTGGGCTGAACGTTGAAAACTTATTAAAACTTGAATGCGGCAAATCCATTGTGTCCTTAAGAGAATGTTTTATATTCTGAAGGCACTTGGTGCCTTGTCATTTGAGCCTTTTGTCTCGCAGGGGCTTTTAAAGGGGTAAATTCTGTTGATCGGCATGGGGTAATCGCGAAGGTAGTGTCTTGTCCTCTTTGAAAATATGCTTTAGCAGAAATAGTCTAGTTTATACTACTATCTTTGAGTAATAGACATTAAAATTAGGAGGTATCTTATACACTGGACCATATCGGATTAAATGTATGTGCCGTGCGATCTCATCGGTCATAGGTTTGATTCTTGAGGCGGGCAAAGTGTTGTTGAATTATTAGGCGTTGGTTTATAAATGTAGATATCATCATCATCACCATGAGTCAATCTCAGTCCACTGCTGAACATAGGCCTCCCCCAATGACTTCCACCGAGATCGGTCGGAATCTGCCTGCAGCCTGCGACGTCCTGCAAATGTAGATATGCATGTATTTTAATCTTCTTTAAAATATAATTCATAGTACTGAAGTTCCCCCCCAAGTAACAGGTTCATTCCTAGTTTGGGAGTCAATGAGACATAAATTGCACACTGTGATTGTACAGCCCATATATTTTTGTATGAATTGTTATTTTATTGTAATTTTGTTGTTGTACAAATAAATTTACTTACCTATTATTATACAAAGAGTATTACAAGAGTGATGTGTCTATGCATATTATGTATCCAGTCGCGTTAACCATTCGTCATTATTTATTAAACAGTCGCATGCTGTGATAGTAACACGTGTCGTCGCTTTGAAAAACAGTGTCCTATTTATATCGTGACTTGAAGTAAGTCGCAAGGGCGTATCACTTTTTTCACCTACGTTTTCTGAATAAGTTATGTTTAAATTATGAGGACAGACGTGGACCCAATATTGAGGATACGTCTTTTTATATTAGGTTATATTTTTATAATGTCATGACCGAATTATGACATTGCTAGTATCTCTACAAAACACTTGCCTAAAAACTAACCCCATGAAATATTATTTAGCTAATTACAAGGCTAGTCTTAGTCCATTCCCGTTTAGTTCTACATATCATAAATACAAAAAAATATTTGTTCATCACATCATCATCAGCCTCTATACGTCCCACTGTTGGGTTTCCTCTACGACTGAAAGGGTTTGGGGCTTTACGAGGAATTTATTAGATTTTCCACATTTTCATGTTAGTACTTAAATTAAGAGTTAAGAGATAACATACAAGATACATATCTACAAGATACCAATTAGTGCGATGTTGGAAGGTCTCGACTAAAATCTAAATTCTTTTTGTAATGTTATAAAGTTCAGATCCACATTATAACCAAGGGTAGGTACAAAAAAAAAAATTATATAATAATTAGGATAGAATCTTTTTATGTTACCGCGGCAACAACATGTACAATTTGTACATATTAGCTTTCTCTCATGTTTTTTTTTGTTTTTTGATAAACATAAAGACTTCAAAGCCGCCCCTAATACAAACGCCGAAGAAATTTTATATAATAATTTAAAACCAAGTAGGTATATGTTTGTAGTAAGTGGAAAAGAATGTTAAAAAAAAAACAAGACATTACAAATGATTGTGCAATCGTATTTAACTCTTCCATACATCCAAGCAGTGATGGACTCGAGGTTTAGGCGCGCGGTCGAGAATCTCGGCGGTCGCGGGTTCAAACCCCAGGCACACACCTCTGACTTTTCGAAAGTTATGTGTGTATTCAAATTGAATTATCATTTGCTTTAACGGTGAAGGAAAACCTCGTGATAAAACCTGCACACCTAAAAGTTCTTAGGAATTTCTTAGGTGTGTAGGCCGCCAACCCGTTGAGTCGTGCGGTCTATGGCGTTGTATGGGAGCCCAGTATGGGCCGAGTCCCTGAGCAACCGCTGCGTCACTCTACTGCGTAAGCCTCAGCGAGCGCTGGCGCAGCGGATGATCAGGGGCTACCGCACGATCTCCTACGAGGCGGCCTGCGTTCTGGCCGGGTCCCTGCCATGGGACCTTGACGCCAAATTCCTCTCGCGACTATACCATCAGCGGGAGGAGGCGTCAAGTCGCGGGGATAGACTGGCCCCGAGGGAGGTTGAGGCGATGAAAACCTCCCTCCGTACGGCCGCCGTGGAGGAATGGCGAACCAGGCTGGAGAATCCCAGTGCTGGTGCTGTGACCGTCGAGGCAGTGCGTCCTGTCTTCGACCAGTGGGTGGACAGGCGCCACGGTGCGGCGACGTTCCGCCTGACGCAGGTGTTGTCGGGGCACGGATGCTTCGGCCACTACCTGTGTCGGGTGGCACAGAAGGAGGAGTCGACTGTGTGTCACCACTGTGACAACTGTCTGGACGACACAGCCCTGCACACTTTACGAGAGTGTCCAGCCTGGGAGGTGGAGCGCAGCGCTCTCCGCGCTACTGTTGGTGGCGATCTCTCGCTCCCGGCCGTCGTCTCTTCGATGGTCGGGAGTCCAAGGTCCTGGCGAGCGATGCTCTCCTTCTGCGAGTACGTCATGTCGCAGAAGGAGAGCGCGGAGCGGGATCGCGAAAGAAGCGATCCCACCCGTCAAAGACGTCAAAGAAGGAGGCGCCGGGTCAACAGAGACAATTAGACCCGGTGCCCTGCCCCGTGGCAAGGGGGCGTAAGAATCCCACCACGGTATCCCCTGCCTGTCGTAAAAGGCGACTTAAAGGGGCCCTTGGGGTCGCTGGACGTGCTGTGGGGGCAGCGCGTCCTCACTGAAAGTGACCCCGAGAGGGGCGGCGGCACTGTGGCCTGTGTACATCGCGGGCGCCCATCCACAACCGGGGCGCCCGAACCAAGATAGTGGGGGTGCAACTGTGCCCCCTAAAACTCCGAGACGGCCGAGACATTTACGTCTCGGAGGCGCACCGGGCGGCTGCGGTTGACGGTGGGCGCCTCTCGCCCGCGTACCGTGGTCGCTCCACTCGGCGCGGAGATGGCCACCGGGGGGTTTTGGTCGGTATGCCGGTTTAGGGATTTTGTTAGGGACCCAGCCCGGCATTAACATCTGCGCGGATATGACGTCGCCGCGCGCCGGGCTGGAAGACCGGTGACCCCGACATACACTTCCCGCCCCCCTCCCCCGGGCTGGCGGGAAGTAGAGCCATAAACAGCTTTCCCCCCGAGAACAAAAAAAAAAAAAAAAGGCCGCCAACCCGCACTAGGCCAGCGTGGTGGACTACGGCCTAACCCTCCTCAATGGTAGAGGAGACCCGTGCTCAGCAGTGGGCATATATGGGTTGATGAAGAAGAAGAAGAAGATACATCCAAAGCATGAATACAAGTAGAACACTAACACCTGTACCAAAATCGCCCTTAAATATCCAAAACAGTCCACCAGACACAATAGCGAAGAAAAAAGCATTAAGAAATACTCAGAAAGTTAAAGAAAATAAGTTGCTACATAGTTCAGAGTTTTTCGAAACTCATTCAAGTAAATTTTATCGCGTGTCGCGCTAGACATTCTTTTACATTCAGTTATTTAGTGTCAGACTTTCCGACCTTGTCTAGACTGCGATATTTACCTGATGTATTTGTACATCGAAACTTAATAATAGTGTTTGAGACTGACGTAGCTTTCTTGTACTGGAATTGCTGTTATTAATCGATCTTTTCATTGTACGCCGTTTCATTGGACTGAATAGCTGGTTTTCAAGTCTGAAGGATGAAATTTATTTATTTTTTCGTATTACTTTAAGTCATTAAGGTTTTAATTGATATATTTGCCTTAATAGAAAAGTAACCCTTAACAATATTTATAAAATAAATTTATCTGTTATAAACACTACATCGTGAGGAAACCTGCACATTTAATTGTTTTTACGAATTTCTTAGGTGTGTAGTCAGCCAACCCGAACTAAGCCAGTACATGGGGCTGAGGCCTAAACCCTCTCAAAAGTAGAGGATTTTCATACCTAGCGATGGGGCGTATACAGGTGATGATGATGAACCAAAGTGATCATTAAAAAATAATTAAGTAGAAATAATACCATTAGGCAAACAAAGCATTACGTAAATTATTCTAAAAATAAAGCGTAATAGACACGGCTTCACGATTGAAAGCAATTTAATATCACTGTCGCTTTTATATACACTACGGTAACAAATATCCTTTTTTTTCAATTTTGTTATTCATTGTTCCTGTAAATAATTTTATAATTTCTCAGTAAGAGCGATACCTACAAACAATAATTGAATATTTGTTTCTTTAAGATTATCTATAAAAGTCCTTAGTAACATATTCAAATTACGCCCATTTTTTTAATTTTTTAAAGCTAGGTACAGACTTCTGCCATATATGAGAAAGATTAGGCCCTAAGCCAACGCTGGCGTAGTGGAAGTTCATAGAGAATCTGAGGAATTTCTTGTGGAGAACTTGTGGGTGCAGGTCTTTGAAATGTTTCCTGCACTGTTACAATACATTATAGTTTATATATTATGTAGGTATTACTAAGTACCTACCTATATACTACTCATCATCATCATCATCATCAGCTAATCTTAGTCGGTCGAAGGCCGCCTGCAGCCAATATATTACTAATTTATTTAAATTTAATATATATTTCATGACACTTATCAATATCATCTAATATAATTATTGTTAATGTTTTATGTAAAGAAGATATATACATCCTTTAAGGTATGTAGGTATTTGTGTTCATTTTCGCTGCGTATCGTTATAATACGTGATATTATGAAATGGTTATTTCCAAATGTTTCTTCGATGATATTCAAGCAGTATTTTTGGCACGTTAATGTAATACTCGTGTTTCTGTAGTAAATTACACCGAAAGCCAATGAAACGACGGGTAACTTTCATATTTCTAAATATACACTTTTATGTAACCTTACTTCTGTATTCTCCGAATAAAGGTTTATTTCTTCACCCACATTTCGCCAGGTATCAGCTCCATGTAATAAATAGGTGGAAGGCCTATTGTGGTTTTTGGGTAAAGTTTTAGACTCCGTACTGCTAATGAGAATTTTCTAATGAAAGCCCAAGATCATCGAAAATCGAATCCGAAATTTTTAAATCTTTAGGTACACAGTTGTTGCGAGACTTCGAGATAGTCCAATTGTAAACTTAATACAATTAATATAAGCAGTGATGCCTATATAGCATGCTAAAATAATGTTTCTTTAATATACTTAATCACCATTTTGCTTGCTAAAACAATGCTTGTTGTTTATCAGTAAGTATTCGAACAAATCCATCACTGCACTCCATGTCAGCTTCAGCCAAAATTAACGTTAATTGATATCAGCCTGTTATCAATTACTGACAACCTTGTAGAGCTATTATTGCATAACGACGATATATGCACGGGTAATGAATGACAGGCTTATGTCTATGAAAGCTGTCTGGATAAAGCGCCTTAAGCGATTACCCTGTTCTGAGCCTGTGAAAGCTATGAATATTGCCTAAATAAACGGTATGGTTAAACTGCATTCTCACGTGGAGTAAGCTTTACCTATGCTCTTGATTAAGTAGAGATGCTTCGGGCGTTGGGATGATAGAGCTTACAGATCAAGTTGTTGTAGCAAAATTGGTAAAACTTGAGTTGGCTAGAGACTAACTTGCGAAGACACAATAGCTCTACCACCGTTTATTTGTATTTTTTGTTTGTTTTTGTGTATTACAACCTGCTATTTATCCTATAGATGATTATTATATGCAGCCCATAAACTGTCCCACTGCTAGGCACGACCTTCTTCTACCATAGAGGTAAGCCTAAGTCCACCATGCTGGTCTAATGCGGGTTGGCGGACTACATACCTAAGAAATTCCTAAGAACTTTTAAGTGATCAGGCTTTATCAATTTTTTTTTCTTCAACTTCCTTTTCATTCTACAGATACGTTCAGTTATGTAGAATATATTTTTTATACACACAATTATCAAATATATGTAGAATGTATTTTGTTCCATTGAGTAAGTAATTTCATTGAGTGGAAATTATGCGCGGACTAGATTCAATGGGTCGGAACTTGCGGCATTTGATGTGTCTATGAATTAGAGATCATCGAGCCATGTTGTTAACAAATGAAACTGACATTTATCAGGACAGTCGGCTAGTGATACATCCATTACAAGGATTTTTTGGAGTAAGGTTATAGTTAAATAATGTAGGTATTTTTTTATTAATTGCGCAGTTTTACCTATTTCGATTTAATTCAGTATATTATTGGACAAATTCGGATGATTCTTGGTCCATGCCGAGATCCTCTATATTTGTCTATATATAGCTATAAATAGATTGGAACTGAATAAAGGCTACTAAGTTTAATAAACACACAAAAAATATTTGTCACAGAACTTGTACTTGGTGTGGGGTCAGAACTATGCACAGGCCTGTTGGGTGTATTTATTTATTTAAAACTATATCTCTAAAATGAAAGTAAAGCAATTTAACGGAACATTATAAAGTATTAATTAAAAAAACTAATGTTTATAGATAAAATCTTAAATAATTCAACAATATTTTTCATCATCATTATCCCGCATACATGCCACTGCTTACCACGGCCCCCTCAACCATCGAGAAGATAGAAGATTTTACTGTCCCTTAATTAATAATTTTGCGCAATCAACTACGATGAAGTTTAAAAATTATTGCTGCGTACAGGGTTTGAGCGAAAACCCCGAACAAAGATTATGTCGACCCGACTAATTGCCCCTTTACGCTTCGCTAAATTTCCTTAATTTCCACATAGTCACTATAGTAGCTACAGTAGAACTTTCGAGAACTTTCCATGACTTTTGTACATTTACCTTGAATCATCGAAAAGTCTTGCTCGCCGGTAGATTTAACCTGCATAAAGTCTTTTTATAAGTTCAGCCTACTGCTGGGCACTTTTAGTTTTAGTTTAATTTAGGACTTAGGCCACCACGATGGCTTAGTGTGGTTTTACGGACTACACACCCTAGAACTTTATTAGTGTGTACCAGTGGCGGTACTTCCATAGAAGCCCGAAAGCCCGACTTGCCTTACATAGTTCCGAATAACGAACTTAACGATAGTTTATTTATAAAATAACGCTATAAACGTGAATGTGAGTACTAACCGGTAGGTATTTATTAGTCCTACGTACCAAAAAAATATGCTGCTACTAAATAAACATTTGGGCTTGCCTTAGTTTGACACCCTAGGCACGCCACTGGTGTGTAGGTGTCCTCATGATATTTTCCTTTACATTTATGATGAAGACATTACATTAAAAAAACGCGCAAATATACTTAATTGTCTTTCCAAATAATTGCGAATCAACGTAACACTACAAAAGATTTTAATACTCCCTTATATTCGTTATCTTCGACAGACAATTTTTAGCAGAGCTCCATAATATAATCTTAGCGTGTATCTCAACACATTTGTAGATAAGCACGACACATGCAACATTTTAAATAAACGTCCCAGATATAAGGTAACATTTTTAAAAGGATTTCGTTGCGAAAATTCTACCATTTTTAAAATCTCAAGTGGCAACCCCAAGTAATAATATTTGGTAAAATATCGCACTATTCTGGCAACACTATTCATCAGTCCGCCCCGTTATATTACATTTAATCTGCGAAACGCTCAAAGCCCAGAGGTAGTCGACTTTGAGAAAATCTTGGAATAGCTTAAATTTCTGCCCGCTTTGTAAGATCATTTCTGTAAAGTCGTGGCGAGATTTCGCGAGGACGCGCTTTTTGGCTTACAATTTTCAATTGCCACGACTTTGCTTGTTTTAATGCTTCTGAGAATTTGGGAGACGATTAAAACCATTAAAATTTAAGACTTTTTTGGTTGGTGAGTGGTTGACGGCTTCTAGGTCTTGCGGCATGAGTATGTATCGAGCGATAACAAGGCTCCTGATTCTACTCTGGGATCGGCTGAAAGGGTTTCATTAGGAAATTCTGTTCACGTATATTGTTGTAACAGCTAATGTAAGCGCATCCAATAATTAAAAGAAAATAAAATTTACATAATTTATAATTATTATAGAGCTCACTATAAAATTTTCATTGGAAATGAATATAATCCACGTAGCAATAACATCGTTCGGTTGAAAGTATTAAAAGGTTAATCGGATTTTTCCAATAGTTAATTTGATCTGTAACATTCAATTTGAATCGTCTTTATTAATATTTTTCATTAAGCCGGCGAGTTTATCGAGTTCGTGCTGTTATTTCATTTATTAGTTTTAATCTTATTTTTGGTAGTGATTTTATTGTTTGGTACATGATTTTGGTTGTTATTTTATACGTTTACAAACGGACGGTAGTTGAGTTTCATTCAGTGTGAGATATTATTGATTCAATCTGTGGATCAGACGACCGACTTATTTTTTATTATAATAAGGAAGCGGTTATCTTAGGATGACTGAATTATTCTTTTGATTAATTTTTACGCGATACACTTTTGAAAAAAATATGCCTGTATTGGAACTTTGTCTTCACGTGGAAACTAGCGTTACATGCAGTCGAAAGTGAAAATGTGTAGAGAAAAAAGTGCCAATGGCAAGATACTGTTTCAACCACAGAATATTTGAAAAAGACTTGGAAGGGAATGTCGACATGCCGAGCACGAGTGACCAATTAATACTGCATGTTTATTGCATCTTCACCAAATATATGTGATCTTACAGCTCCTTACTTACACATCTTACACACACTAACTTATGTCTACACTACATTTCCCCTATAAAATAAAAAAAAAAATCGATTGAGCTATCATATGTTTGACACGATCTCTTCTTAGGTATTCGGATAACGAGTAGCATCAAGAATTTTATAAATGAGTGACTATTAATAGCAACCCTTCATTTTTGTTTCATATTTTTATCATTGGTCGTGTGATTGTAGTAGAATTAATAAGTGACAGACAAGCTGCGACACTCGCCCCCATGCAAATCACCATCTATTTCCCTTCTAATCTTATTCAGCTGTTCTGTTAAAACTATCTCTGAATATCCGACACTATTACGTCATCCACCGAATATTCCTTCACAGGAGGCTATAGCAAAAATCGGTTCATCTGTAAATCATAATGAAGTTTTCTAGGCTACTACAGAGTAGTACCTTAGTTCATACCGGCCGCCCATTCTGTGTCCATCTCGAGGTCGCTTCCACATTGTACGCACTGCGGTCCAACTGACCCCTTTTAGCCGCCAGCCCCGTAAAATCATGTTCGCTTCACACATTCAAAGAGAATGGCTGAGAAATGCATTTGGGATATTTTGGGATGAATCAAGGGTAGGCAGAAATTCATTATGTACTTTTAATTTTAAAGTGGGACGCAAGCTTATTTTGCCAATTGTTTTTAATTAGTCTCACTGTCATTTTCGGACTCATTTCCTAAAGGAAAAATCCGATAACATTTTGGCGACATCGAAAATCGGAGACAGAACCCCTAAGTCGCAAAGCACATACAGTCATGCAGTCCTGTCACCCATAACAATTTCAGTGACATCGCAAGTTGGCATTGAGAGTCATCAAGTATTTAATAACTGTGTAAAAAATTTGTCGATTTAAATAAACATACCTTAAGTTTATCAATTCATTTTACTATTTCTGTATCGACTATTAATAGAAGCAATATAAATACCTTATCAACTAAGTTTCACCCAAATTCTGTGATGTATTAACTTCAGCTGTCCGCGCCCTTCGCGGTTGAAGTTGGAATTTCTATTGGTTTGACTGCGGTTCTTATGTACTTGTTACTTGGAGAACGAAATTCGGTAGAAATGTTCTATTGATTTCTGTTTTGAATGTCAGTGGGAGTAGTAAGGTCAATGAAATGTCTATTAAAGTGTTCTATACATAAACAAGCGGGTTTTGTACGCTAGGCTAGATTCGCACAACGAAGTAAATGTTTGCGTGATCTATATATGAGTACCCGTATATGTATATTATATATCATCTGTAGTGTTTTAAAAACAAAAAGTTTCCAATATCTACTAAAGAGAAAAGAATTATCTTAAGTTGGATTGTGATTTGTATTAATATACATAACCTCAATCACGCCTGTATTCCCCAAAGGGGTAGGCAAAGGTGTATTTTTGTACCCACATTTTTCCAGGTGTAAATAGTTTTTTGACTATAATTCCAGACTCCTTGCTAGTACTGGGAATTTCCTAATGAAAACCTAATAACACATAGACAGCCAGACCTCATCACACGGCTCGTAATTGTAACGCAAGAACACGAGTCAAATATTCCATTCGTGATGCTAAAATGACTAATTGGAAATTACCTTATGAGTAAAGACCAAGGAAATCCTAGTTCCATATAAATAAAACCGAAAGACGAATTGCCAAATTACAGTAACGTAAATTCGCGTTACGATTTAGGCAAATGTTAACCTGTCGCAGTGACACATGGGGCCTTAGCACGAATACCTTAACGGGCAAAACGTCATTACCGTAATATTTGTCATTCGGCCCCCTTCGTGTGTACGCTTTTAAACTACTGATAGGGGTATGTATTCTTAAGAAGAATAGATTTAACATTTTTTCTTTCAAATCACAGAAAATGCAGGGTGTAAAATGACCCTAATTAGGATGTTAAGACTGGCAATAGGCCCGGTATTATAAGCTGATTAGCGTTAAAAAAGTCCCCACGAGAAATAAACTTTTGACGTCTTTCTAACAACCATAGGTATAAAATGTACGTATGTAGATGTTAGGAAAACGTATTATTTTTTTATTTTTGTCTGTATATTTTTTAGCGTTAATGGGTTTCTCATCACTGTAACTATTGTCCACCTTAATTTTCCATCACGGTTTTTTACACCTACAAAGTATAGCTATAGGCACCTACATAGTTACATCACTCGCCAATTTGTTAACATAGGACATCACTTTATCTACCGCACAATGTTTTTGTTCAGCCCCAATTCTCGTAATTCCACAAACATCAGCCTTATTTGCCTTTTATTTCGCAAAACACAATTAGATTTAAAGCAACGTGCGCAACCAGAATCCAATTTTATTGGGCATTTAACTTTAAAAAGGCGTGGCTTAGCTCTGTGTAATGACATTGGTGATAATCAACCCCCGTTTGGGAGCGTGTTGTCGATAGATAGGCTTATCGACAACGCCCGTCCCTATCCAAAGCGATAAGATTTTATCAACAATTTTTTAAATTTCGGTAGCTGTTTTTGTAATGGAAAATGCCGATTTCCCCTTTTCGTTTAGGAAGTGGGTTTTATTTCCTGCAGGGTTTGAATGTGTAGATCGTGTTTAGATATTTGTATTTCGATGTCGAGTTTTGTATATTAGGTGTGAGCCACGCTGTGATAAGTATCTTGGTTTGGGATATTAGGTATTACTAGGTATTTTGCTTGCTTGACTTGGCTTATTTGGTCTTCCCAATTCATACTCTTTGCCATTTGCAACATTATTTTTAAGCTCAACAAGAAGACTCGTAATAAGATTCTCGATTCGGGAAATATATTGTGCACGTAATTATGATTTATATCCTTGATGAAAGCAGTGATGGCCTCGAGGTTTAGGCGCGCGGTCGTGAATCTCGGCGGTCGCGGGTTCGAGCCCCAGGCACACACCTCTGACTTTTCGAAGTTATGTGTGTATTCAAAAATTGAATTATCACTTGCTTTAACGGTGAAGGAAAACATCGTGATGAAACCTGCACACCTAAAAGTTCTTAGGAATTTCTTAGGTGTGTAGTACGCCAACCCGCACTAGGCCAGCGTGGTGGACTATGGCCTAAACCCTCTCAATGGTAGAGGAGACCCGTGCTCAGCAGTGGGCGTATATGGGTTGATGAAGAAGAAGAAGATCCTTGATAAGTGCCAATAGGCCCGTAATATTACGTAAGGCTAAAATATAATCTGACAAAATGTGGATGTAAAAGTACCCGTTCCAGACTTTCAATACTGATGTCCCATATACCTCTCCCTACATATTCGGTGAGATCAGAGTCTTTGTACATAATTAATATGTATGAGTAAGTGAGAATGAATTTTCATACAAATTAAGTTTATCCCGGACCGCTACTTAATAATACACTCTCCTTGAATTAGTTTTAGAAGCGAATCGCATTATAGATCCAATATTCCTTTTCAGTGAATACTGGCGACTACAAATTGGAATCTATTTTTCACTGGATCTTATTCATTGCAATCGCTGTGTAGATAGAAACCGCAAAACCGCTAGCGTTACTTTAGCAGACCCAGACTAGAATATTAACTTGATACATATTCTAACTATCTTGTATCTTTAAGCAAGTGGCAGCTAACCAAACGTTGCCTATTATGGAGAACTAATGATCCTTCGAGATTCCAGTTTGATTCAATTTACTTTGAGATATTTTGCTGTCGAGTTGTAGTGTAAAATCAATCTTGAATGCTTTTAGAGGTACATTGATATAGGTTTATATATGTTTCATCATCATCATCATCAACAGCCTTTAATTCGTCCACTGCTGGACATAGGCCTCTCCTATGGCACGCCACTGGGCTCGATCTTCGGCTCTCCTCATCCAACACATTATTATCCTCATTATATATGTTTACGTTGTTTTTTTATATACAGGTTAAAATAGACATTGAAAATTAAGACAGGTAATACTATAATAATAAGGTATAAAAAGATTGAGACCACTAGAAAAACAATTTACAAATAACATTATATTTCTAAGAATAAATTCGCGGACAAACTACAACAAAATAGAACAATTATTAACTACCGTTGAAGAATTATGGACTAACGACACTATCACAAACATAAAACGGTTGTAAGACATAATTAACTCTACCTGCCTACTCGGAGATCTTGATAAAACTTTTTCCTTAACGTTGATAAGGATGTAGTGGAGCTCACTAAAACAATTAATTACTCGGACTTGAACCATCAGCTATTCCCCGACGTTATTAATGATTATTGTAATACGTTGTTCTTATAATTTATCGGTGTTATGTAAGGTTTCGGGATATCTATATTTCTATATCTTTTGGCCTGGAAATAATATGAGAATATAATCGATGCAGGTCGCGGGTTCGAACCCCAGGCACACCTCTGATTTTTCGAAGTTATGTGTGTATTCACATTGAATTATCACTTGCTTTAACGGTGAAGGAAAACATCGTGAAGAGTTCTTAGGAATTTCTTAGGTGTGTAGTCCGCCAACCCGCATTAGGCCAGCGTGGTGGACTATGGCCTAAAGCAGTGGGCGTATATGGGTTGATGAAGAAGATGAAGATAATCGACGCATTCTAAAATGTTACTACTGCTACTTAGAATTTCATAGTATCTAGTGGCAAAGTAGTTATATGTATACATAGAGCATATATTGACCTTTAGAAATTATAAACTCGCTGAATTGATGTGGGGAAATATTGCTTTCGAAAGAAATTTGCATGGTCGGTCAAACAGTATGATGGACAAGACCTTTCTTCTATTACCTTGTATTGTAATATCAAATGAACGCAATATTTCGCAATATTTAATCAAAGGTAGCAGATACTGATATTGTAATATCTTGCTTCGAAAACCTAAGAATTATTTTAGGGTATAATGGATATTTTTGTGGCTTATACCAAAATAAATCACTTGGAATGTAATCGTAAATAATAAGTTTACCCTTTCACGTATAAATCTTAGCAGTAGAAGAAAAAATACGGAGATTTATTTATGTTGTTCAACAAGTCACTAAGAATTTAGGGCATCAATTTCATCAAGCGAGGTATCCATCACAAGTCTCATAAACTAGTTATTGGGGTTGTAACAAGTTTCGTACAGCGACATCTTTTGGTTCCCGTAATTGTTTGAGCTACTTTTGTTTCAAGATCAATCATAGTTCAAAAGTAAGAGAGTCGTGTTACTTATATTGAAAAAAAGGGAATAGAAAACTAGGTTTAAAGGAGTAGTGAAAATTTGTGCGATCTAGAGATTTTGGGTTCGATTACCGGGTCAGGCTCTGATAGAGTTTTGCATTCTCAGTAGCAGCATGAAGGCATGAATTATGTCCGAAAGACGTCAAAAAGCTTGACTTATATGTGAGAAATACAATTTGTACAAAGTGTGTGAACAAACACAACTTAGAATCCTGTTTATCTTTGTATCAAAACTTAAAATAATGATTCGACAAAGTTATAAAATGATAGAGTAGTAAACAATACTTAACGCAATTTTATTTTATTATCTATGTCATTCAATTAATTGCATCAGGTACTTCATCTTACACTCACGAGAACTATTTATGACAACAAAATTCAATTCGTGATATGTTTTGAAAACATCACATGCTCAAATTTTTTATAGATAACAGACATTACCGGCCGTCATTGTTTAACCATAACCACTTAGGTATACAATTTCTTTTGACCTTGCTATATACAATAATTGGACAGAAGACGTTGTCACACATCGAGAAACTACCTATAGGTAAAAATAGTCTATTCATTAAATCTATGTATATATGAGGCGTTATGTTTTAGTTTTAAAATACTATGAAAAGATGTTCCGTTCATGTTGTTTTCATTTTTTTTAATGTTAATATATAGTTGTATTAATTATTTTTTAATTGCCTGTACGCCTACTTAGCGCCTGTTTGTCACTGTGTCCCTAATTGAAAATGTCAGCTGCAATACCGTAGAAGTTAAATTGCAGCATATCGATGATTAAAGGGACCATGGTTGGTTCTACAAAATATAAAAAATCATTACTTATTTGTATTTATATGTCTTAAATATAATTCCAAAAATAAAAACTTTTCTTTCTTTTTAAGACGGTGATACAATTAAAGGTACTACAAAGTATCGAATCGAAATCAAAATGTTCCTAATCTTTGCCTTTTGAGAACATAATATTTTGCAGCAAGGAGAATCAACTTGAGCTGGCAAACCATCACATACTTAAATGGATTTGTATTCCAAAATTACCAACAAATGACCGTGTCTTAATTACAAATGTAGAATCTGCTAACGATCTATATATGAATAATAGAAAATAATCTGTAATTTATTTATAACTGGACAGACCTATAATGGTCAAACGAATAATTGATTAACACATTTGATCTATGTTTAATTGAATAATATAAAATATAACGTTATTTTCATACATCATTATGAAGTACTGAAAATTTATTCCCTTGACTTTACCCAAAGATCAAATGGATTTTACTGGGAACTATTAAGAAATTAATTTAATGTAAAGGACACTTACAAAGAGTGTTTCATCGCATTCATAATTAAAATAACCTATCTATAGGTGGGTGGGAAATTTAATAAATATTAAAAAAATATGGATAAAAATTAAAAACCTCCATTATAGTAAAGGTTTTCTTTCCGAGAAAGTAAGCAATAGCTTAAAGATTATTCGGAATTTCGTAAGACAATGAAGGCGTTTGAGCTTTTATATTGTATCAGCACAAATATAGCTATATCTTTCCATATATAAACGTTGATCCCACTGTTGGGCTTGGTCCACTCTACCATTAAGATGAGCTAGACTTAACTTCCCTATGCTAGGTCGTAGATTGGCGGACTAAAAATATCTAATAAATTTCTTGAGGTCATCTTTTAAGGGTCCAGATTCACGAAGTTATTTTCAGTCTTAATTCGTTTATTTCATTGTATAACTAATGTCGAAAAGACTATTATTTTACGAAGGAACTATTACTTTAGTCTATAGATAGAGTCTTTAGTCTATATATAATATTCGAGAGCCTCGTGGCGCAGGTAGCTAGATACCAGCTTACAAAACGAGAAGCCACGGATTCGATCTCCATTACAAATTTTTGGGGTGATCCACAAATATTATGTCTGCTCTGTGTGTTAGCGAGACCAAAAATATGTCTCTTGAAGTTTTTGACATCTTGTATCCTAGCGTAGAATCAAAACTATGTAAACCGCTGTTGTATTTATTTCTTTCTTTTATTAATAAAAATTCTACCGCCGAATCTAAAGATTCTGTATACGACATATTTGAAAATATTGATGCAGAAATAGCTGTATCTAATAAGATGAAAATAAGCAACTTGGATGCGAAGAGACGCTTCAATATTAAGTTGCGATTTGCCGGCGAGCCAGTCGAGTGCGCGTCTAATAAGCTGAAAACGAGGCCAACACTCTTTGCTACTAATAGAGGCTTTATAGAAAAATTTAGTTTTAGTGTGTATTCAGACCATGATCGTAAATTAAGGCAGTTAATAACTACGATGGTCACAAACCCATTGGCGTTAAAAAAAATCCCAATCAAAAAATAAACATTTTGTCGACTTCCATACAACCATACAGAGCAGTGATGGCCTCGAGGTTTAGGCGCGCGGTTGAGAATCTCGGCGGTCGCGGGTTCGAACCCCAGGCACACACCTCTAACTTTTCGAAGTTATGTGTGTATTCAAATTGAATTATCACTTGCTTTAACGGTGAAGAAAACATCGTGATGAAACCTGCACACCTGAAAGTTGTTAGGAATTTCTTAGGTGTGTAGTCCGCCAACCCGCACTAGGCCAGCGTGGTGGACTATGGCCTAAACCCTCTCAATGGTAGAGGAGACCCGTGCTCAGCAGTGGGCGTATATGGGTTGATGAAAATACAACCATAGGTATTAAATGTATGTGGTCTGTATGAAAAATGTCTTTTTTTTTATTGTATTCGGGAATTTTTTTAACGCCAATGGATTTGTGACCACCGTCGATATTACCTGCCATCGTTTCCGATTACGGTCTGAATACACCCTGTATAGTTTGATTCTTGATCACAAACATATATATATAAGTATATTTAAAAAACTTTGTCAAATCTTTATGTCACCCATACCATAAAACCTAAAGAGAAAAGTCTTTAACAAGTGCGTCCCACCTGTCATGACATACGGAGCCGAGACGTGGACACTGATGTTGCGACTGGTCCACCAACTCAAGGTCGCTCAGCGAGCAACGCAGAGGGCAATGTTAGGAGTTTCTCTGAAGGATAGGATCGGAAATGATGCTACCCGACAGAAAACTAAAGTTATCGACACCTCCTTATGAGATTGTAAGTCCATATATGAAGATTCATAAAGCAACGACTGAAATGTTAATAAAATTTGGGCTAATATACGTCACATTAAATAAAATAAAACTTCAATCAGACTGTGTCATTTTTCATTAGTGTAACGCAAAATGAATATTAAGAATGAAAACCTTTTTGTATAAAAACCAAGCCAATGTAATGAGTATTCGAATTTGATGTATAGCATCGTCAAAGTTGAAAGACAAGTCCATTTCACTCAAAAATTGTATGTGAAAGATATTTTATTTTTTACATACATAGCTTAATTTATTGTTTGATACGGCCTGTCTGACTTTCGATTACGTATTTGATGAGAAAATATAGTAAAAGAATTCGACTCAACGATTCGGGGTATTTAAAAACGAAAATATTGCGAAAAGAACATAGATGGATTTTATTCTATTATTTTTTTATTGAATGCGATTTTTCGAATTTCGATCCTAGTTGATGACAAAGCACAGTGAAAAAACTTAAAATTTGTCATTCTATTTACTTATACATAATGATCTGTATCTTTAACTCGGTTTTAACTTTTTTTCTATGGAGAAATAACAATGAATTTTATTTTTCATTCATGTGTACCTAACCTTATCAATATTACCTCAGAAAACGACTTGTTCTAGTTAAAAGTAGCCCGATTTACCTTAAGGAAAAGCTATTTCTCGTGAACTAATTATGTTAACTTATGCCTATATGGAACACAAAAAATATATTTTCTTTTTTTGAATCTAACATAAAATTCTTAGGAATAAATCATAATGAAAGTCAAAAATAACATTTCTCAAAGGCTAAGTCGGCACTTGTATCAAATTCCGTACACCAATTAATTCCTAAAACAAACAGACCCACATTAATATTCACAATATAGAACAATTCATACTAACTACAAGAAGCTCTACCTAATTCGTCATACTGTTTATAAAAAAGAAAACACTATCTAACGACCATTAAGCCAAGCCATTTGTCAAATATTTGTTCAAACACACAAATGGTAACATTTATTACAGAGCTCCCCTAAAAAGTGGAAAAACAGCGTTTATTCGGCAACCTTGGGGCCATAACCCCGTTCTATTCAATTACGCAATACATATAACAAATAACTTGTAAACGTCAGCTCCCGGCCTTTCAAACTTAGTTTACTTTAAATAATGACCCGCTGTCAATCCTACAGGTCGTGTGCTAAATTATTAACGGGGTTCAATTTCGCCTTTACGTAACTTCCTCGTGAGAGGAAGGGATATCTCCAACCTTTGGAATATGGATGGGAAAATCTGTGTATTTATTTACGCATTCACATATTCCCGAAGGTGAAAGGAATGTTTTTTATATGCCACGTAATGGGGGAGAGGGTACTGTCGTTTTGCCATACTTTTGTAGATCCAATATTGCGTTTAGATTTCATATGCAAAAACTCGCTAATAGTTTGTCCGACCAGGATTCCAACCCGAGTCCTATATAAGCCGCGATTACTTTGATAGAAAATATTTCAATAAATTTACCTCCGAAAAAAACAATATGTTTTAACTTTTAAAGTAAACTTTTGCCAACATCGCCACACGCCTTCGTATCCTCCTTAAAAATGCAAACAATTAAATATACCGGATATTTAATAATATTGCTATTATCAATTATTGACTATTATTGACTGCCTCGTGGTCTTGCGGTACAAGTATGTGCCGTGCGATTTAGAGGTCCTGGGTTCGATTCCCGGGTCGGGCAAAGTGTTATTGGGTTTTTCCATTAAGAAATTCTCAGTAGCAGCACGGAGTGTGTGGGGAAGTGCTAGCGACTCCAATCTAAACATCATGCAAAGGTTGCAAAATGGCATACTAAGAACCATTTCAAATGCGCCATGGTTCACCACTAACACAGAAATCCATGAAGCTTTGAGCATGAGAACTATTAAGGAGGAGTTAAAGCTAACAGGGAATAAATATAAAACACGCCTGGAAAATCACCCAAATGACCTAGCCACTGCATTAGCAACCATTAACTACACTAAACGACTGAAACGCCATGATATACAGAAACTTGGTGACAGATGGTAATAGATGAGGGGCCTCCTGCTGAGGAGCAGTATATTATAGTTTGAGACTGATTGTAGATGAGCACAAAAAAAAAAAAAAAAAAAAAAAAGCAGCACGGAGTCTGAAAATGTGCCCAAAAAACGGCAATAGGCTCGCCCCCTATTACGTGGGACTGATACATACCTTGCGAAATGTGGGTGCAGAAATGCATCTCTGCCTACCCCTTCGGGGAATATAGGCGTGAGGTATGTGTTGTGTGTGCTATTATCAAGTGCCAATTGCTAAAGGTAAAGTACTAAACAGCGGCCGGGCAAAGCACGTCGTAGTTTTGACTACCCTTTTTCTGATATAAATTGTTTCAAATATTGAGTTATCTTAGCTTTTAACCGCTATAGGGTCGATCATTTTTCACTCCAGTTGCCTTTATAGCTCTAATGGTTAAGGCTAGAAAATAAAAAAATCAAGCAACTATCTTAAAAAAAAACTTAAAAATCCACTTTCAGCCCCGTAGCGTAGTCTTTAGGTGACTAGGCTGCTTGTGGAATGATAGGCCGAGATTTCGAACCGCGTACCGAAACAAATTTTTGAGGGTATGTGGTCCGCTCAGAACTAAAATTCATTCACCTTTATTATTTCATAAATTTCGATACATACTATTTAGATGTGTTAAATCTACTATCCTGCACTTAGTCGTTATAAAGATCTAAGTAGAAGTCTCTTCAAAACATTTCACTAGCTCACTCTACTAGTATCTTCTAAGTCGTAACTGTGATAAGGTCATTACCTAAGAGCAGAGTTGTATTATAAACTTTGGAGATACGGTTTCCAGCACCAAGTTTAATCTACAACTGGAATATTTTATCCCGGATTATAAACTACTTCCCTGAGGACTAAGTTCAATTACGTGACAATTAAGGAATCTCAGTAGCTTTAGTACGTAAATATTAAAAGACTTGGGAGTGTAATGCATATTAATTATTACTGGCAAAGGTATGTAAGGTACGGACTATGTAGTATTAGGTTTTGGTTCTAGGACGTTACCATTAATTATGTCTTGTATTAGCTCCAACTTCTAAAAGATAGAGCCAATTTTGACAGGTTTATTTTTGAAAATTGTAATGGATATATGCGAACTGGTTAAGATAGTCTTCGAAACCGAAGATGAAGGCATGAAGAGGATAATGTCAGTTTAGGAAGTGAAAGAATTTTGGACTGTGGCATTTGGCGCTCTGTAGTCCCTACCTACCCCGAGGATAGATGTGAGTTTAGGTATGTAATACACAAAAAAATAAATTATTTATTTAAGAAAGCAGCATTACTAACCACCTACGTTATGACTCAGGTCAACCATTTATCCACTGCTCAAGACAACTAAATTACCTCATAAAAAATGAAAGTCATTTTCAACCAACCTCAAGACTGTAATTGAGATTTTCAAGACATAATACATCAATTTCACGTTAAATTCATGCACATTTAATATGCAAAATCACTCAGAAACGAGGACGTTGATTGAGTGGCGCATTATGCATGCGTCTGCAAATTTTTCCCACGAACAGAGATGATTGCTAACAGCGAATCGGTTCTCAAACTTTGTTGAACAAATTTAAAGAAATAGTTAGACAAAACTTCTGTTTAGAATTTTGTGTTCAAGGTATAAATAGCAGCATGGGCTCATGAGACCTACATGGATACGACTCACTGCTGGGCACGGGCTTCCTTTACAACTGAACGGGTTTAGACCTTAGTAGACCACACTGGCCTAGTTCAGGTTGGTAGACTACACACAGAAGAAATTTCAAATAACTTTTATTTGTGTTAATTTGCATGATATGATTCGTTGGTAATGGGCACATGCTCGTTATCTCGAAAAGTCGGTGCCTGGGGTTTGAACTAGAAACTGCAGAGATTCTCGATCGCCGGACTAAAGCTCGAGGCCTTTTTAAGACATGTCGCCTCGAAAATACTAAGCTTCAATCTGACTATGAGAGTAAATATGCATGTTATTTTATGTTCTAAATTTTAATACAAATAATTATCTTTTTCTTATTTTATGTAAATTTTCGGCTAAATTACTTAATTTTCTTTGAAGTATAAACGCCCAAATTCATTTAAATTTGAGCTCATTATTTTAAAACAACCGGAGTTTTTACAAATGCAAAACTCTTGTTCTGACCGCCGCTTAGAAAAACTCCTAAGCTCTTTTTTAAAAGTTGCAGAAGGCAATTAGTGTTTCCACGAAATCCATTAAGAATGAAGTGCTATTATGTTAAATAAAACATACAATTAGAATGATAATTACTATTATAATAGTAAAACTTCTAATGCAATTAAACTGATAGCTTGATAAGATGTTTGAAAATTTCTTAAATTTTAAACCTTAACGGTGTGCATAATTTTAATGGCGTCAGCTTAAATTAAGAGGCATGATAAAAATTCACGTTTGAGAGAAGTAAGTGGCGCCTGATGTAAATTTTCACCAACGTCCACGAAGAGGCTTCCTGGATCACTAGACAAGATAGCAAATTCCTTTACGGTTAAGTTAGATGCTGCCTCATCCAGAAGAGCACAGCCCGGAATTTTAAAATCGCCTTTAAAAGTCAAGCAGTTATCATCCACCCATATGATGATTATAGTCATTTCACCGCAGAGCACGGGCCTTCTTTAAAACTGAGAGGATTTAAGCCTTATTCAAGTAAGCCAAGCAGTCAAGATCTACAAAATATCATTTTTCGACAAAACGACCCAAGGTTTCAAAAGAACATTACAAAAATATTAATGTCAATTTTCGTAGCTTTATGGTATATTAGATACGTCTTAATACGCGTATGCTAAGACCTACATAGTTTCACAAGCAACAAACTTACAATACTGTTTAAATTAGCTCATTCACATACAACTTGAATAACTTGCAGCTGAAGTGTTATCAGGTAACAGTTTACGAAGCGCTCCTAAGCCCTCGGGAACGAACAATTAACCATACAAATTCAAAAGTGGGTCACGAACGTCCAAAAACACATCGCGGAATGCAATCCAATTACGTCACGTAAACAAAATACAATTTGTACGAAGGAGATAATACATGTTGCCGTAACAAAATTAAAAGTTGCTCAGTCAGTCCCCAAGCCCGACACGATTGAGTTACAGTTACGTACTAAATGTGGCGTAAAGTATGTTATCTGGACGGTGCCTTGTTTGTTGTCTGTTCCATGTGAGAATTCATTTTCAAGTTTCTTTGCTACTTGCTCTAGTTTTGCTAGGTGAGTTGTTGTTGTTTAGACGTGTTGATGATTTCTGTTTCCAGTTTTAATGTCAGAGCTGATTAAGAATGGTTTTAAAAGCTTTAAATAATTTTAATTTTCTAATTCCTGGGTAATAACCGAGAAAAATACTTCTTTTTTTCTTACTTTTCACAGGATGGTCTCTGGCGCTAATTTCGACTCTTCTTGAATATGTAGTGTCACTGAAATTAAAGACATTTTTTGATATTCCTACCAAGTTTTGATCACTGCAGGAGAGTACTTATATAGCACTTTATCGGCAACTGTGTCTTTATACAGATGAGTTACACTCTTTCCACACATATTTTTAGTCTCGGTTCTTCTGCGGGACAATAGTGACGTGTCGAAATTATGAAAGCTACAAAAATACACAAAATCACGGGACACCAGACAATTGACCTTGACAAATATCACATTTTTGTCCGTTGGTCAATATCCGGGCGGGTAGGAATATTCGCTGAATATATTTCATCGAACAGTCCCTGTTTAATAACCGTTATAATAGTAAAAACAAATGAAATAACCGAACAATCTCTACCTCTATTATACCAATAAACATACGACAATAAAAGTGCTTTTATTTTGCGTTATGACTTAATATAAGTACAATATGTTATTTCATTACCCCGCTTGTGTTTATAGAGATTGTTACGTTTAGTTTTCATATGGATCATAATTTTATATAGGTCTTGAATGTTGATTAGTCATGTTGGAGAATTAATGTGGCAGCTCCGTGGTATAGAAGGCTAGATACCAGCTTGCGAAACGAGAGGCCGTGGGTTCGATCTCCGCACCGTTTCGTGATCCAAATTTTTTGTTTCTGGTCTGGGTGTTTGTGAGACCGAAAAGTCTCTAGTAGTTTCTGGAACGACACATGACTTGTAACAGAGTGTGCTATCAGAACTATGTATGTGACAGTTGGGTGTATATATTTAAGTAAAAATAACAATTCTGAGTATAGAAAATAGAACAGCTTCTTAGAAGAAGTTTAATTAATCGATGTTTACACAGAAATGCTCAAATACGTGTAGTTCCAAAGAACACACATACATACTAGGAGTGGTACTTCCAAAGAAGCCCGAAAGTCCAGTTTGCCGTACGAAATTCCGAATAATATTTTAAAATGTATTTATCAAAAATAATTTAACATGTATACAGGTTTCGAAAACTTAATTATTGTTAAACAATGTTAGAAAGAGTTAGTAAAATTGTGTTTCAATCAATGTTTAAAAAGTAATACCACAGAAGCCTTACGCTAATGTGGCAAAAAAGAAAGGAATTATTTGAAGTAATTATTATGGCATTAGTTTAACTAAAAACTTACTAAAGAATATGACAATCAAACTAAAAAATAAATTTCAATAAAATTGAATAAATTCAATAGGGGCTTTCCACGTCATTCTATTCTTAATAACAAAACCTTAATTATTCAGGCTTTAAAGTTCAAAATCGAAGCAAAATATCTCATACTAATTTATGTAATATATTTAGTTCTAATATGATTCGGAATCATACAAGTCCTCGAGCTCCTAGTCTAAATTCGCAAGCGATATTGTTGGCGAAACTAAAACTTAAAGTAATCATTAGTTGCAGCGGAATGGACGTACGCTACAAGCTGTTTTGGAAGTTTCAAGGAAAATATCTTTGCACGTCCCATTTTGTCGTGGCTGTCTCGATTCATTTGTTAAAGTTTTGAAATAAAATTTCTTAAGAAATGGGATTTGTTCTACTGGTGTATATAAGATAAATTATGATTTTATTTACGCTTTTATGTATGGTAAGAAATAAACAAAATTTGTATTAGTAATCTTAAAAACAAAATTTGACGATTGGTAAAAATCGATTAAGCCGATGGATGCAGACCGCTTTTGACAAAACACTTTGGAAGCCTTTGGTGGAGGCATATATCTAGTAGTGAATATTTTAGGTCGATGATGATGATAATGATGAATCTTTAAATTACGTTCTGTTAAAAACAGCAGCCTAAATAATAGGCGTAGTATGAAAATAAATGATTAAACCACACTGCAATAGTTAATTTCAAGATATTGATATCGAGCAATGGCCAGACCTGGGTAGAACCCGATACCTCTAGGAGTCTAGACCCCACACGCATGCTTATACCGCGAGACCACAAGGCCGACAAATATACCTATATAAATATATATATTTTTATATTAGTTGTCTACGTTTAGTGTATTCTATTACATCCCTAGGGTAAAGTAAATGTTATAATATAAATCTTGATGATATAATATATGATAATTGAATAATACTTTTTACTTTTATTTTAGTGCATTTTAATGTTCTCTCCGTGTCTATTAGCTTATATTAAACGTCCCATAGGATAGGGGTGAACGAATATATTGCGTTTGTTTTTTTTACATTCAAACTGGGTTTATAAATGCGAAAGTCTTTCTGTATATTACGCTTTCACACCTAAACTGCTGGACCGATGTTAATGAATTTTATCATGAAGAGGGTTAGGGCTTTAGAAAATAAAAAAGGGTACTTTTTATCCCGAGAAAATATATGTTTATTTCCAATGAACTATCACGTAATTTAACGATGAAGAAAAACATCGTGAAAAAAGCTGCACACCATACTAACTTCTTAGGAATTTCTTAGGTATGTAGCACGAATTAGACTTTGAGTTTGGTTTATCTTAAATCCTGTCAGCCGTAGAGGAAATCCATGCCCAGCAGTGGGACGTATGTGCAATGTACATATATGTGCTGATGATTTTCTTTGTAAATCATGTACAAAATGAAACAAAGGCAATTTACCACAATATCCTTGTTAGGCTCACTTCGAAAACGCGGTATGTCACGTATTTATATTACGATGTGTAAAGCCTCGTGCGATAAAACAAAACCCATAAAATTCCCATATAAAAAGCCCCATTCGTGACTAAGCGTAATTCGATACCGCATCGACGACTCGCTCTTTAAATAATGAAACGATAATTAAACACGGAGGGGGGGTGAAAGGAGGGAGGGGTATGTAACAGACGAGGGGCAACCGAGCCTTGTCGAGTTAGGGATATCCAAATTTATGTATGCCCAATTAATTACATATGATCGTAATACTTAGCGGTTTTGTAAAAAATGAATTTGGTATACCTTTTTATTACCAGACTAATAAAAGTGAGATTAAAAGACATTTTTTAGACATAAAGAATGACTTTATTAACTTTCAGATTGTTTGAGATGAAATAAATTAGGTCACGCGAAATTGCTATGAGCGGAGTGCCTACGAAGTGTGTGCTACGCCGTAGCGGGTGCGGCTGCTAATCTTTTGTCTATAAATTATATTTTGTTATATTACTTAGAAAATGGGGTTTGAGAGGAGAATAAACATAGACGCGAGAAAGCCTTTCAGATTTTTCTCACACAAACGAAAAATACCTTTATATATTATATTCCAAATTGGGATTTGTTTTTTTATTTATATTTAACAATACCTACAAGTTACTTATTTTTAGATTTATGCAATGAAATTATCGGTTTTTATTACACTTGCACTAAATCCGAATATGAAAGTAGATGAATGGACGAGCCGAGGAAGGCCAAAGAAAAGGTGGATGGAATGCGTGACTGAATATATGAAAGAGAAAGGGGTGAATGAAGACATGACGTGTGATAGAGATGTATGGCAGTCTAAAACATACTGCGCCGACCCCAAATAAACTCGGAACAGGGCAAGAAGAAGAAGAAGTAGACTAAAGCCGAATAGTTGTTGGATAGGCGTATATTTTAACCTACTTGTATTTTTTTAATCCCACGTGACAGAGAGTGAGCTTATTAGAGTTTTTCGGTTGCATAATCAATAACGTCCTGCTATAAAAATTTCTTACAAGAAAAACTCAATACCATTTGCTAAACCTGGAAATTGAACGCGAAAAAAAAGTTGTTTTTTTTACATTATAAAACCTTCATAACATCTTTATTGAACTTTATTACGAAAGTTTATAGAGTATCCATAGATGTAAGACCATTTATACTGTAGTAAAACTGAGATATTTCTAAGAGATTAAAGAAACGAAAAAGATGGTGGAGGTATCTTTTTACTTTTGTTACTCACATTTTCATTTTTCTAAAACCGACTCCCGGTACAAAAACTCGATATACAGTATACAAGTATAGACGAGACAAATGAATCCTCCCTTAGTTTTCAGAGTGAACAACCTTTACAAAAACAATTTTTGTTGACAACGGAAATCGAAAAGTTTTTCATGATAGCTCCCCTGATATTTTGATAGTAAACGTCTAACAAGTTGAAGTTATTTTACTATCTCCCTTCTACAGCCATAAATACATAAAACTCCGTAATTATTATTCGAAAGTTATTATTAGTTTCTGATATATTCGCCTCGCTTGTATGAAAAGTTATTTGCTTTTCTATCTGAAATACAAATATGACTTGAAAATATATGCTGATATAACGAACGAGTAATAGAAATGTATTTCTACATCGACGTTTTTTCAGCTTATTTTTAATGTCACGTATAAGAGAGCCTGTTGCCTTTCTTAATTTATGCCGTAATAAAAAATATAGGAAAACTCAATAACAGTTTTCGCAAATTTAGAATGAAACCACCATGAACCACTCGGTAAATTTATGCTACTAGACTTAAGCAGCAATCTGAAAACAAGAAACCCCTAGAAAATTTTTAGTGTGCTGATTCAATTACGATATTTTCTTCACCGTTATACAAAGTAATGAAAACACTCATAGGCACAAAGTCAGGATAATTCTAATACTATTCAAGAATCGTATGAGAGCCGCTCTCTACAAATTCCTTTTCTACAAATCGGGTTAATGAAACGCCGACGATGCATATTAATAGAATTCCTATAGATCCAGACGTCAAAGATTTCCGCTGTCTGTCTGTCGTACTTGACGACATAATATAAGTAGTAAATCCTTTGTACGCATTTATGAAACGCATAATGCAAACGTATATGTGCAAAACACAAGACATTTTGCATAAACCATAAGCAGTGATTGTGTCCTTATTTGTTTGTAACTGCAGTAACAAGATCTTCAGTTGTTAGTGTTTAGTTGTTATTTTGGCGGTTATGTTAGTAATTTCAACTTTGTCCAAAAACAATTTTTACTGGCAAGTGATTATTGTGTGTAGTAATTGGAGTATGGCAATCCTATGAGTGATGTCTCGAGTTTTAGGCGCGCGATTCAGAATCTCTCTGATATTTTTAAGTTATTAAAAGAATTATCGCTTACTATAACATCGAAATCATTGTAATGAAACCTGCCCTCAAAAAATTCTTAGGAACATCTTAGGTATGTAGTCCACCAACCCGCAATAGGCTAGCCTGGTGGGTTAAGGCCTAAACCCACTCAGTCATAGAGGAGACCCGTGCCTAAAAGAGGGACGGACATAGATATTATATGAACAAATAATATAGCACATCGATTCCTAACCTGTGGTCCGCGGACCCCTGGGGGTCCGCGAGTATATGTATGGTGGTCCGCGGTGTCATTTCTGGATCATACATAAATGCTAATGTGTCGTAATCGCTACGCTTACTTAACATTTTTTTTATTAAAGGGATCCGTGAAAACTCTTCCTAATTTCCTAGGGGTCCGTGGCTGAAAAAGGTTAGGAAACGCTGATATAGCAGTATGTATGGACAATGTACATATATGCCTAAAACTCAACTAGGCTATCAAGACCTTTACCCATCGTGCACCATTCATTTTAAGCGGCCAGTAAATTTCCCCAGATAAACAAGCGCTAACGTTATCAAAATCAATGTCCCTTGCAATCGGATGTAGATAAGTAATAAAAGTTGGTCCATAAACCCTCTCGTGAGGCCCATTAAAGGACGCGTATAAAGGGGAACCCATAAAAACAAATATTGTCATATAAAAGTGACGTTATGTTCAGTGTAGGAGACATAGTTACGTTGGATTTTTGGGTTATTTATAGCTTGGGTGTAAAAAATTTAATACTTCTAATCTCTTAGTTCTTTACTATCTTAGACATATGGTAGCTGATTTGCTATAAAATACTAGGTCAATAAGGAAGTATATGAAGCGATGAATACGATAGGAAACCAAGCATATTTTTTTTTAAACTGGTATTGCACGGAGAAGTCTTTAAATTACTTTGATAACTGCAGTCCCTTCGCTATATAAAAAAGTAATTAGCAGTAGATGGAGGGAAGGGCGTCCATAAATAAAAAAGTGTATGACATAAACCCCGTACAATAAACAAACATAAAATTCGTGTCGATGAGGGTACTCAGGGAAAAGTCAACATGGAATAAAAATCTCTAGACTATATACGAATATCTATAATATTCATTCGTAAAAGAATCCAGAAGTAATTGGTATAGTATTCTTTAATAAAATCACTATGTTATCCTGAATTAACTTTTGAAATGGAGCGTCAAAGCTTTGAATTTCCCCCCAGACACCTGAAGGCTTTTTCTTCCTAAGCGATGTAAATCCATAGCAGGTGGCGCTCTCAAAAAAATCTATGAATTTCATCACACTAACGCGGTATCAGATTATTCCAACTACCACATTATGTACCTTGAAAAGTAGATAAATCACTCCCCCTCGACATTAGGGCAGAAAGGGCTAGAAAATATTTGGGTTAAGGGCAGAGGAGTTGTTAGGGGTATCAGTAGAAGTATTATACAAATTTTGTTCGAAGTATGTTGCCGCCGGACAGTATATCGACTGGCTAGGTTGATGCAGTGCTATTTTTGCAAGTCAAACACAATTACTTGTAAATTTTTATCAAATGAAAATTCATAAAAATATGTTTTATTTCTATTTTATGTTTTATTTTCATTTCTATTTTGCCATTGAAAATTTGTTTTATTAAGTAGCATTTTGAAGGAAGGAGAAGTCCTTTACTTTAATTTGTGGAAGTTTTATTTTACTCATGATGATTTGCTTAATTATGTCATTAGATTACCTGCCTGATACATTCCTTTGTCATATAATCAAAATAATAATTTAACAACAAAAATCTTTAAAATTATTATTAATTATAATACAGTTTAAATGAATAATTATAATACAGTTTAAATGAATAATTATAATACAGTTTATATGAAATTAAAAATTTTACAAACAATTGAAATGTTAAAAACAAAACATTTTAATAATATTTGGCTGTTGAAATAATTAAACCATGCTGTTTTTGATTCATAATAAAAATAAAAAGAATTATTGAAGGATATACAATTTAAAATATTTATTTAAATCAGTTGCAATTTCTCGTAAGTAAAAAACTTCACAAAAGATATAAACAGTGGAATAATAGAAAAATGTGAATCTTAACGGCAAAATTTCTTTTTCTTTCCTTTTGAAAGGTTTTAATCTGTTCCGCCGGTCAGATTTATTATGTTATAAAAATATATTTGGCCATCTCGCGATTTTCCTCTATCTGGCAACCCTGAGTGCGAGTTACGTGAAACGTAATATTATAGCTTTAGTGACGGACGAAATCTTTTTTGGCGATCCGCTCGAACGGAAATTATTTTAAGAAAGCCTTTGTGGATGTTTGAATCGACACTTTTTATGTGATGCGAATTCTTGGTACAGAGAGAAATTTCGGTTAAGGAAAGTTATAATTTCTTTTGTTGAAATCTGTGAGTAAGAGGAATTATTAAATGAAGATTTTATCCTTATTTCAAGATTTATTTTGCTTGATGAGGGACATTTTTTAATTAAACAAAATCTAATTTATTTAACGCAAATGGCGTATACGTAAACTACATAATTTGTTTAAATTTTATATTTATTGAATAATTCATTGTTATAAATTTCATAGTTAAAATTTCTTGATAAGAAAAGTAAATATATAGCATCGCAATTGGAGATTGATGAAAATCCATATCGATAGAAAACCTTTTAACTACCAAACTATTACAGAGTACATATTAGGTTCATAATGCATCTACCAACAGAATATTTTTATAATATTAAATTATGACTTAAATTTAATTAGCAATCGTTTATACCTTCCTTTTATAACATCAAATCACTCAAGTGCCACCAATTCACCAAACAAAATATATTTCCAAGCAAAACTCTCATCTCTTGTTATACCAACGAAATATACTTATAAACAGCTGCATGACCCTTCGTCGAGGCTAAGGATTTTGAGAGCCATCGGGCTGAGTGGTGCGTCGCTCCTTTCATAACTATAGGACTAGATCTATTCATATGTACCACACGAATCTACTGTCTTGGTGGCGTGACGAGCTTATATAATAAAAAAAAATAAAAATTATTTCTTTCACATTCAAGATTTTACATAGAAAACATGTACCATAATAACTGCGAGAGTTCGAAAACTGTGTTGCAGAACTGTGTTGTCTTGTTGTGTTATTAATGGTGAATTTTTTCGTAGATTTCCATATAATTGGGATCAAATTGTAGGTCTATTTTGGGTTACGAGCGGTATTAAAATAGGATGTTTATTTGTCTAGAAAAATCGGTGAAAGGGCTTGAATTTTGTAATTCATTTTTCGATAAGTATTATCAATGTTATGATAATGTAGGTATATTTCTGTGAATTTGTATATTATTTTGTTGCTCTAATGCAATAAGAAGCAAGAAATTTTTCGATTCCCGACCACTTTTAAACCTTATACCCTTTATGAAAATGGCAAGTAAATACTTAAAAAAATAAGCATAATTAATTAAGCATTTAAAAAAAACATTTTCAACCTTTACTGTTTTTGCATATGTAGTATAGTGACATTGAGTCATTTTACTCGAAAGTATTATAATTAATTAGGTAACAAATACACCCAAAAGTCACATTGTTTGTAACCTCACAAAAAGGTCATTATGGTGGATTACACATTTAATAAAGTAAATGTTAACAACATGTTAACAGATTTAAATATATTATTATTAAAAAAAAAGTCAATTTTGCAATATTACTTTTAGTCTCGATACACCATAACAATAAACTTTGTATAGTTCTTACTACAAAATTCGAAAAATTTACTTAACTCTGCTTTTCTTGGCACAATTATATTGTAAGCAATTCAAAACTTGGTTGAAAACTATTCGCCGAGCTGGTTCGTACTTTTCTTTTAAAAGAAGTATCAATTAGGTTGAAAAGGTATGTTTTTTTTTCTTTTTCTTGTTAAACTAGTAGCCAGTTAGTTTTAGTCAAAGTGGAAAGGTTTTATGGCGACCTCTGCTGGTTTTTATTGGAAAACTCGGTAACTGATTGATTAATTTGTTACCTTTACAAAAATGAAGTGATTCCATGAATCGATCGTCACTTAACATAGTTTAATGAATAGCATCTTGCCACAGATTTGTTTAAAGCACTTTGTTAGCTCTGTGATATATGATATAAGTGGTTGTATACTATGGACATATAAAACAAAATTAAATTGAAATAAAAAGAAGAGCTTAGAACTTATCTTAGTCTTATCACTGACTGCGATCTCTTCTTGACAGCCACATAAGACATGTAAAAAATACAAAAAAATTGCAAATATAGATATACAGAATTATGTTACTTCCACGAAACCACCTACGTCCCGCACCCGTGTAACTCCACAGATGAGGCTTTATCAAAACCTACTACACAACCCTCATTATTTATTCAAACCACTTCAGTTGCGCCACGCCATTTTGATCCATAACGACATCCGAATGAACAAAACACGTCAAAAATTACAAAACGACACTGTCTGGCCGCAGTTTCATTAAGTTTGTCGCGCAAAGGACTCGGTCCCTTTTTAATTAAGGGGACAGTTAAAAGCCTCGCACGATGACCTTTAGAAAGAGCTTAGAGTGGGACAGACAACGCGCCCTAAATAGCGTGCGCCTGATCTTTTTAGTTCTGTTTTAATGAGTTTAGACGGCCAGTATTACTGTAAGCAGTGATGGCCTCGAGGTTGGGGCGCGCGGTCGAGATTCTCGGCGGTCGCGGGTTCGAACCCCAGGCACACACCTCTGACTTTTCGAAGTTATCTGTGTATTCACATTGAATTATCACTTGCTTTAACGGTGAAGGAAAACATCGTGATGAAACCTGCACACTTAAGAGTTCTTAGAAATTTCTTAGGTGTGTAGTCCGCCAACCCGCACTAGGCCAGCGTGGTGGACTATGGCCTAAACCCTCTCAATGGTAGAGGAGACCCGTGCTCAGCAGTGGGCGAATATGGGTTGATGAAGTATTATTGTAGGTTCAATTATAGTTGATTAAGAATTACTCTCTAATGTATAAGAATATTAAAAAATAAGAAAAAGTCATATCATTCATGTAGTATTTTGCAAGGTCGAAAGAATCTTTAACATAATGTCAAAATGGGTTACCTAGAAAACAATTGACTAAAAGCTAAAATATACCATTACAATCTTTCAAACACCCACTTCTTAGTCATTCGAGATATAATATAAATAAATATAATATCAAGACATTAATATTAGGGCTATACGTTTGTGTCAGCTAATTGAATTCATCCAGTAACAGCGTTCCATTTTTCGTTATTAGGAATAGGTGGTATATGTGGACTTAATTGTGTAAATATATAATAGATGTAAGTTATATAATGGGTTGTCATATCTTTTTGATAAAAACCCCGAACTAAATAAAGGACATTAATATGTGTAGTAACCAATAGCATTTTAATTTGAAATTTCTACTAGTTGTGTAATCTTATATAAAGTTGTGTAATGTATTAGACTGAATAGGCGACAAACAAGAGGTAACACTCGTCCCCACACAAAATACTATTTATTCCCTTTCTAATGACATTCAGCTGTTCTGTGTGACCGTTGTGAAATAGTAGCGATTCAAAAACTTACTATGCGACACAAATAATAAATTTTTAGAATTACTGCTTATATTTTATTCATAGAAAAAAAACATTTTATGTTCGGCCCCAATTACGTGTTGAAACCACACATGGCAAAATGTGGTTAAATAAATGCACTCCCGTGAACCCTTTTTGGTTTATTTCTTATGTCCATTGATATATTTTCAAAGGCAAGCGTGAAGGTACTCCTAAGTAATTAATCAAGGTGTTCCTAAAGCCATCCCCAATATAGTGAGAGTCCCTCTCTACTTTACTCGTCTATTGAAAATATCTGACGCATCTACGATCGACAGGGGTTGTGGGTATAGACGGCGATCTCTATCGTCAAGTGAGTCTTTGTTCGCAAATTCTATGCTTTAAAACCCATCTTACATGCCACGTATTCTTTGAATCGAGAATGATCGTGTCGACAATTATTCCTCGTTATAGTGTAAATAAATGTTTGTAGTTTCTTTTGTATGTTCGTAAGGAATTAACTCAAAATTTACTTAGTACCTTTGCATAAATTTTGGTAAGAATATAGATAGGAGCTTAAGTAATAACATAGGTTACATTTTATCCAGGAAGAATACAGAATCCAAAAAAGAGAAACGAGAAATAAATGTCATTTTAAAAAGTTATAAGTACTTTGTACAACATTTTAACACTAACTTTATTAACAATATTTTGTATGGGGATGAGCGCCGCCACTTGTGTTTCAAATATTCATTCTACGCTATCCGAATTACTAAGAAGCGGCCGTGACATATATATGATGGTAAAATCGTAGGTTCGGCACTCGGACAATTTTTATCATCGATCGTACGATCGTAGTAGAATGAATAGGTGACAGACAAGCGGTGACACTCGCCCCTTGAAAATGTCTATTTCGCTTCTAATGTTATTTAGTTGTGGTGATGGCCTCGAGGTTCGTAGGTCGACACTACCATTAGAGCAAGTACTGATGTTTATATGGTGTTTTAAAAAATTTCTTAACACTTTTACCTTTAATACTTTTAAATACGGGCAGATGATGATAAGCAGTGATGGCCTCGAGGTTTGGGCGCGCGGTCGAGAATCTCGGCGGTCGCGGGTTCGAACCCCAGGCACACACCTCTGACTTTTCGAAGTTATGTGTGTATTCAAATTGAATTATCACTTGCTTTAACGGTGAAGGAAAACATCGTGATGAAACCTGCACACCTAAAAGTTCTTAGGAATTTCTTAGGTGTGTATCCCGCCAACCCGCACTAGGCCAGCGTGGCGGACTATGGCCTAAATCCCTCTCAATGGTAGAGGAGACCCGTGCTCAGCAGTGGGCGTATATGGGTTGATGAAGAAGAAGAAGAAGTTAATCCAAAAAGCGACTAACGTTAACGTTTTCTGGTGAGTTCCACTCGAGATCCCAGAGTTCCTTTGCTGTGATCACGGTGGGTACAATGGAGTTTTTATTCGGTAGAAATCCGGCATACCCTGTTAGCCCTCCCTGAGGCGGACGGGGATCCAAGAGGATTTTCCCCATGAGAAAAAAAGGGAATATTAACGTTATTTAAGCCCGATATTCATCAGAAACAAAGATGACATTTGCGGGATGGAATAAAGAGTACGTCAGCGATACGTAACTCGATTTGCGTAAGGGGAATCATCCAATTGGCTGTGGAAGAAATTTACGTCACGGCACAGATCGACACGGCACAGATTGAATGCGGAGAACTTTTAATATGAAGAGAAATATGGTATATTTTGTACAGTGGGCTGACACTGCTTCGCGTGACTACAGTTTTAAATAGATTAGTATTCAAGATTCAAAATATTTTTTTAAAGTTTCAATAAACATGATTTTGATTTAACAATGGTTTTATGTTTGTATACAAGACCCTCTATAATTAATAAATTATAGATGTCAATATCACGGTACAAAAGTATCACAAATGGGCTCAGGATATGTCTGTTATTGAGAGGAGTTTGGCCATAATCTATCACGTTGGTATTGTAGGAAATGGTAGATTACATACGAGTACAATAAGAATTATCTAAGAATACGTAGGTCACCATGTCGCACGCTTAAAAATATAGTGACCTAATTCGAAATTTTGTATTTTCTCCTTCATTCACTTTGTGGTTAAATATAGTCGAATTAAATAATAAATTTGTAATGTATTTAATGTTATTATTTAGTATATATATTTTTAAAACATAATTATTTTTTTAATATTTTCTAAAAAATGTATTTGACGAAGTAACATTTTTTTCCCATTTACTTACCTTAGACTCGGCTTTTTGAATCAGGTCACTATATTATTAAGCGTGCGATGTGTTCTCACGGTAATGCATTAAACTGTTAAAGTGCAAAATAAAAGCAAAATCGATCAATCAAAAATGTCGTAGAATTCAATAATAGGTATGTCTTCGTATCATGCCCTCATTATGTGATCACAATATATCGAGCCTTTACTCCCTTTACCGCCGTTTTAGCGTAACCGACAAAATCAAAATTTACAGGAGACGGTTTTGTTTTCAATATTTTTAAACAGAAATGTGCCAATAAATTAAAGTTTTACCTACATTAATATTTTTTAGACATTTACATATATAATTAAATAAAACACATGGGCAGGGATAGGTTCGTTAAGGCTTAAAATAGTAGTTTCGATAAAAAAACGCATTTTCAAATTTTACTAAAGCGTTCGGTAATATCAAGGATCCCAGAGTTCTAATAAAATGTAAGTAGGATGGTTTATGTGTCTATATCAATCCTTAAACATGTTTTAAATTAAAACTCTCTAATACTTTTTGGAACGGCAAAAATACGTCAAATTTCACATACGCAAACATTAAATTATTATTTTTAAATAAGAAGTTGACGTTAAAATTTCAAATAAATGTTCTCAACCAAAAATCTTAAAACTAATTCAAAGACGATAAAGTAAAACGCCTGGAAACCTACGAGGTAGCTCTCGGCATGTATAATATAATAAGGAATTCGGCCATTTCTCATAATTCCGGGCCGGCCGGTGGTCTCGGCCGCCATAATTTACTTTTGTTTCAATTGTTACGAGTTTTAGAAGAAAAAAAAAGAGATTTATTCGACAGCTTCCTCCCGACTCTTTTGTTGAACGCTCGCTTCGATTTGATGAGATTTCTCCCCTTTATTTGAGAGCCTCGACCTGAGTATATTAAATATAGTATTGAGTCCATTATTTCCGGCAGCTTGATTTGTTTTGGCACCGTTATTCACTTTTCCTCGAGTCTTATACATCTTATTTCATAAGGTAAATTCGTTTAGTATTAATGCATTCACATACTTGGCTGGGGAACGAAGTTCAGTTATTTATGTATCTTTTTAAATAATAAGTCAATTAGTCGTGATGGTCTCGAGGTTAAAGTATGTGGTCGAGAATCTCGGCGTTCACAGATTCAAACCCTAGGTATAAACTCTGATATTTTTTTTTATCAAAGTTACTGTCTACCCGACCCTAGAATCAAACCCCCTACCTGTTCATTGTTCACTACTAACTCATGTAACGAATTGGAAGCAAACTAAAATAAAATATTCATTTTTACACTGGCAACTTCAAACATATTGTATCCGTTGTCAGTTTATGTTTTTTAACACGCCAACATAGATAATCTATTGTAAACATTTCCAATTTCGAATCAACAAACGCTGTTAAAAATATCAACGCTTAACACGGTCGGTCACTTCGCCATTTGAAAAGTACAAAGCTGAACGAAATAACTTTGTACACTCAACTACAAATGCATTAAACAAAATGTTACTGTTATTTCTTCACAAAGACTTAACTAAAACAAAAGGCACGGCTAATGCAATAATAATGTTACAAGCATTTTATGTGACTTTGCAGCAGACTCCCTCAGTGCTGAACAAAGAGACTGAGTCCACTAACAGTTGTACTATTATAGAACTGCGTTTGAATAAAAATTCCTAGGCAAATGAGTTTTTGTGGTTTTTTTTTTTATTTTTTATAAACAAACCAGTGTTTTGTTGTATGGTGAGTGATATTTTTTTAGGTTCTACTTGTGTTATAACCAGTGCGGTCATATTTAAATAAGGTGTAAATCCGCTATGGTGCCACCGAAAATGTATTCTCTTATTCTGTGTTACGATAGAGCGAAAAAAGAAAAATACTATTTCACAGAGGTATTCACAGTGAGCGTCATTTAATTATTTTAATAAAGATTAGCACATTATTCGACATACATACAAATCGTAAATAGAGCCTCTTTGAAAATCAAGACAGATATAATAGTTACAATAATTACAAACACATTAGGGCTACAAAAATCCCAAAAAATAAATCCTTTCCCCTAGTCCTAACTGCCTTCGTTTTAGATCCCAGTTTATTTGGTCCTGTTTGCATCTACATTCAAAAATATAATAACATACATATTATAACAGCCAAGCATTAGCTGTGACAAATATGTGGCCGAATCATCATTTTTGCGTCGCTCTACCATAAGCCGCAACAAAGCGTTGGTTTTCATTAACCACCCAGAGTTACGTCGATGAGAGTGCAGCGTTACCACAATAGCTGTGATTATCTCCCACATATATGCGGCTAGTTAGAGGTTTGTTTCTACATCCACCTTTCGTCATTTCAAATGTTATGTCAAACGTTGCCGGGAACAGTCTCTGTGCTAATTAGTACCTGATGAAAATAATCTAGCAACACTTTGTCCGCCTTATAAGGACACATTGCATGCTTTTAACAGAAAATTTAAGTCTCATATTACAGTCGACAAAATTATGCGGGAATGTTTGAAATCATATTTATAAAAATGTACACTTTTTGATATTAAAATTATGAATGTCGCTAATATTGTTTAAGACTATTCTTAAATGCAAATGCGAATATAGAATTACCCCTTACAATAATACATTTATCTAGACCACGAATAGTCATAATCATTATCATCGCCACATCTGAGAGGGATTAGACCTTAGTCCACCACGCTAACTACCGCCACATGCCGGACTATACAGGGTGTATTTAGACCGTGATCGAAAACTGAGGCAGGTAATAGCGAGGGTTATCACAAACCCAGTGGCGATATTAAAAATCCCTACAAAGAATAAAAATTTTGACGTTTTCCATACAACCATCGGTGTTAAAACTATGTGATTTGTATGGAAACCCTCAAAAATTTTACTTTTTGTCGGAATTTTCTTTAATGAATTTAAATCACTATCGCTATCACCTGCCTCAGTTTTCGATCACGGTCTAAATACACCCTGTATACCGAAAAAAATCCTAAGAACTTTTACGAGTGCAAGTCTCCTTACACTCTTTTCCTTTTACCGTTAATGTAAATTATAATTTTATTATTAATAGAATTAGTTAGAAGAACCACAATGATGTATAGTCAGATGATAACAAAATAAATTTAAAAATCGGAATGGATGTCCGAGTTTCTAACATCCAGTGCCGTATCCCAAGGGCTTGCGCACGGAAATTCACTGTACAGTCTATGCTTCGTAAATATTTCATTACATTGTAACAAGGGGCAGGAATGGACTGTTAGGAACACTGGGTAATGATATCGATTGTATCGACTTTATGCGCTTGTAGAACGGTAAGATCAAAATGTGGGGCATTTTCTTGTTCAGTTATGTAATTTTACCAATGCCCTAGTTTTTGTAGGTTTGATACTTTGTTAGTTGGAGTTATAATTTTTGGGTTCTTATAAGTAGTGGTCTAGGTAGCCTCAATTCCTCCATATGTGCGATTTAAAGGCGGGTTGGTATGCCGGGTAGGGAAAAGTGCTATTGGATTTTTCCTTTAGGAAATTTTCATTAGCAGCACGGAGTCTGGTATTGCCTCCTCTTACGTATAAAAAAAATCAAAATTGCGAAAATTTTTGTGCAGTATTATGCCTCTGCCTGCCTTTCTCTGCCCCACCACCCTTACCCTACCCTACAACGATCTTTCAGAAACTGCAAATTCCTCTCGCATTAGTAGTACTACTTCGAACACGACATAAAAAGCGTCACGTACCGTTAGTTTATTAACAATTCCCACGACACGAAGATGTAAAAACTTTGCGTCGCCCGTCTCTTTTGACTCATTACACGGAACAAATGTAAAAGTGTCCCGCATTAAACTGTGTTGAAGCTCCGAACTCCTTAATTGAGAGGAAATAATTTCAGCCATTTGCATTTTCGCTTCCAATTTTGCGGGCTGAAAGCTTTTGATTTTGTTGATTTTGAGGACTTCTATAGATGGCTTTGTGTAAATGTTTTGACCTCGAGGATTGGGCGGTGGTGACAAAACCTCAGCGACTGCAGTTCAAGTCTCATACATACATACATATATGAGAAAGTTTTCAACATTGTGTTTTTACTCAATTAAGTAATAATTATTTAAAATTTTAGGGAAAACATTGTGATGATACGCACCTATGGTATTCTAAAAAGAATTTCCTGGGTATGTCTCTTCCACCAAACCTTACTCAGTTTGCATGGTTATCTCTAACTTAACTTTAGTTATAAATACACCCAACTAAATAAATACACCCAACAGTCACATACATAGTCCTGACCCCACACTAAGATACGAGTCTTGTGTCGTGGGTATCAGAAACTACGAGAGACTTTTCGGTCTCACAAACACCCAGACCCGAAACAAATATTTGTGGATCAAACAAACATTTGTCTCTAGCCAACTGCGCCACGGGGCTGTCAAAACAAAGTCTAATTATGAACGAGACCATTTATATACATCACCTAAAAAACCCCTAAACCCTTATTTCTCCAAATATACGATCAACTATAACGACAAACCTACCCACGCGCAATCCCACAACATTTTTATTAACCCTCCGTCACACCCAGTCTACTGCATTCAATTAAAATGCATACATGAACCACGCCGCGCCATCTGCCAATCACTAGAAAGCTGTTTAAAAAACCATTCGCGCGTCCATGAAGGCAATATTCCCCACGCGAATCGTCGCCTATCCCGTAGGTGCGACCCCGAATAAAAGGACTGCGGGATACAGAGAGCAGCGAGCTAAAAGCTACGAAAGGTGGGCCAAAAAACAAAAACAGCTTCAAAGGTTAATTCCCTGCACGCTCGTGAAATACTATGGGTATTTTCCAGGTATATGTATGGGAAATTGAAAAAAATATTAACATTCCAAAATGGTTTTATATGAATTACTGAACGTTGGGTAAATTATTAATATAAAGTTAGAAAAGTTAAAGGTCTTGATCTACCCTTCTCTGTTCAATAAATAATGTTTAATATCCCAAAATTTGTCTTTTACCACAAATGTAGGGAAATTAGCTTTTAAAATACATTCTAAAATTACCGTATGCAAGGACTATAAAATTAGCATACAGACAGTCTGAATTAAGCATTTAAACGAGTACAACACAAAAAGAACAAAAATCCTTCGAGTTTCTAATTTATCTTCATTCTTCTTCGCTGTTACTTCTTCAGCTATTCTTTATTCAATCAAGGAATCTTTCACGGGTCATAAAACCTAACATAATGAATTAACTCAGTAAGAATAGTTTAGAAACATAAACGGTGCAATTTAGTGTATCCTGGATACTGTGAGATGATTTAGTTCAAGGAATCTTTCTCGAGTAGTAAGACCTAGAACAATGAATTAATTTAGAAGGTACTACAAAATAGTTTAGAAGCATAAATGGTTCAATTTTGGATCCTGTACGAAGAAGCTTTTACAGAGCAGTAAAATACTCGTATATTTTAGCAGAATAATAGTACCAGCTTCCAGTGTGTTCACTCCACTTACAATTTCAGTAGATATAATTACATATAAAAAAAAAACTTTGTAAACCACGTCTCAATCTAGACAATATGAATAAAATATAATTAATTCATTTGTTTAGCGTATATAAAAATATGTGTCGAATAATATAACAAAAACGAACTCATGCTAAAAGTTTATAAATAATATTTATTACAGTTATCTTACAAATCGTTCGTAATTTAGAGATTGTTCGAAACAACGGGTTCTTATCTGCGTAGTGTGAATTTTGAGGCTAGCGTATTATTAAATAAAATAGTGTTCAAGTTAGTTAAGAGATAAAACCGAGATAGCTTTGATGACTGCGAGGTCAGGGTACTATGAAAATTGAAGTTCAAATGAAACAATAACGGTGTTTAAATCAAAAGTTTCTAATCATATTATTTTTTTTTTCGCTTTATTTTGCTTATTTTTAAATACTGTCTTAACTAAAAATGAATGACCATATATCATATTATATCATGTCTATTTTTCCACCATGTCCTTTTCCTAATTCAGTTTTTAAAGAATCAGCCGTAAAATTATATTGACTATAGGTACAACTTCCCCAAAATATCTTGATAGTATTATTAAAATCGCTGTAACAGTAAACTCGTGATGTATGTAGATATCCATCGTGGCCAATAGAAAATTCTTTGATGCAATTTTATAAGTTTAAGCAATTCAAAATTCGACCATTGAATTTCCATATAAATACTCAATATGATAAACACCGTAATATTTGTCAATAAATATTCCAATCCCCAAAATGAATTTGACGTGAAACGTTTTGCAAGAATTTAATTTTCCAATATTTCGTATAAAATTTAATAACATTTGACTTTAAAAATGTTTTATATTTTATGTCAATTTCATACCCTTAGTATGCTCAAGACCCGACAGACCGGAGTCGCTCGACGATTTTGGCAATTAAAATGGCTGCCACAATATGGCCGCCGCAATATGGCGGCGGGCGCTGTACAGAATTGAATTCGATTTGGACTCATTACTATGCATGCTTTTTGATTGACTGTATTCAATATATTTTTGGTGTAAATTGTTCATTGTTTATGTTTAATAGCAATCCATTGATTCGAAGTGGGTTTTATAGTGCAATATTGCATATTAATTTGAGAGTTAATGATTGTGTTGGTGGTTTCGCGGCGGCTCCTCACCGGTTCCGACTACTTTTAACAGGTAAAAACTAGAATTATTGTGATATTTGTTTTATTGTTTAAGAAGCTGAAAAAATAATATAGGTACAACAATTTGCTTGGCCACTAATATGTTGGCCGTAAAAAAACATACATTCATAAAAATTCTCTTCTTCCTACGTCTTCGAGGATACAGGCTTGAGATTATAGTCTGTGGCTAAGAAATAGGATCTCTATATACAAGTCATTTCCGATGCTTCGCTTCAGTAATGTTTGATGAAGATTTAAATCAGAACAAAGTATGTAATGAGGTTGATTTACCGACAGCAATTGTTTTCATTCAGGGATCAAATTTGAATGTAGACGTCAAATGCTCAATGCGCCACAGAGGCTGTCAAATCCCGTCTAAAAAACTTTTTCTTGTAAAAATCTAATTTGGAATCGGATTTTCGCATTTTTACCTTGTGGTGGAGATTGGGGGAAAAGTTATTCGGTATTAAGGCAATTAATCATAGTTGACTTTGACGGTCGTGCGGTAAGGCAGGGTCGTACTAATAATCTTTTTGGGAGACAAATATTCAATTACATAATAATTATTACGCAATATGCCCAAAAATTGAGACTTTTATTGACTAAAACTACTACAGACATACCTAACCCTTCCGTATACATACAAGATAATATGTGCTAAATTTATTGCCTGCATGATAAATATGCAGTGGACTATGACCTTAACCCTCTCAATGGTATAGGAGACCCGTGCCCAGCAGTGGGACGTATATGGGTTGATGATGATTAATAAGTGATAATTTCATTTGAACTTATTGCACTGAAATATTACGGTGACTGTTAATATGTCTTAGATAGGTATTGCACCCCAAGACTTTCACCTGAATCCGTGCCCGTGCAAAAAATTGATCCTCTAGATTCGATATCCTTCGTACTTAGGGACGTCATGTTAGGAAATAAGTTTTTTGATGAAAACGTTTTGAGATTAAGCGGCGGCGAAAAATATTCGCCATGTTATGCTAATGGGCGTATTTAATATACTTTTATTTTATTTGCGTAATAGCCTGGGAAAATCATTTTTATTTTTATGTAAGCTGGTTGACTGAAGTTTATAAAGTTACGCTAAAATTCACAAAGGTATTGGCAGTCATGGATTTGCACCTACGTTTAGGCAATTAAGTCTTAAGCCCATTGCCTCGTGGGTGATGTAGCATAGTTGTTCGAGATATACTATTAAAATACTCTTAGGTTTATCCGTTATCTTAGATCGTGATCAAAAACGAAGGCAGGCCATAGCTATGGTGATTACCAACCCACTGACATTAAAATATCCCGACAAAAAAACGGTTTTTTCTTAATAACCAGAGGTAATAAATGTATGGAAGCAGTGATGGCCTCGAGGTTTGAGTGCGCGGTCGAGAATCTCAACGGTCGCGGGTTCGAACCCCAGGCACACACCTCTGACTTTTCAAAGTTATGTGTGTATTCATATTGAATTATCACTTGCTTTAACGGTGAAGGAAAACATCGTGATGAAACCTGCACACCTAAGAGTTCTTAGGAATTTCTTAGGTGTGTAGTCCGCCAACCCGCACTAGGCCAGCGTGGTGGACTATGGCCTAAACCCTCTCAATGGTAGAGGAGACCCGTGCTCAGCAGTGGGCGTATATGGGTTGATGAAGAATAAATGTATGAGGTTGTCAGAAAACGAAAATAAACAATCCAGGAATAAAACCTGGGACCGCGAGAAAAGTCGTCAAAGCTTGTTACTAATACCATTTATTGAACTTCACGGGCTTACAGCATTGACAGGTGGATTCTAAGGCCTTTACCGATGGCTGGCCTAGTTCACTTTTGTTGCGAACAGTTTCTCTAAGATTGCATTTGTTTCAGCCTTACAATGTCAGTTTTGTTGTGATTAGAAACTGTATAGGCATTGTTTATGCTCTTTTGTTTCAGTGGAGGTATTTTGTTAATAACGAGGTAATAGTTTTGCTATGGAAGTTATTGTTTGACGAAGCAATTGCCTATTTGAATGAGGTTTTATTGTTGTAAAGTTTTGATTACAGAATTATTTAGGGGAGTTAATTAAAACTTTATTGCTTTGTCATTCTTTTTATATAACATGATACTGGCACGATAATATCGTAAAAATATTTCTTTATAATCATTTTCTTCTATATTAATATTTAGGTTGTTGCTTACTTTCAATTCTCTCATATATTCATCGATAGAAGCTTGGAAATAAAATATTCGATTACTCGATCTTCGCATGACAAAGAATTTCAATATTAAAATTTGAAGATTCTCTATGAAACATAGGAGCCTGGAATCTAAGCAAATTTCAGTAATATGATATTGTGTACAATGTTGTGAGAAGGTTTCAGTCCGATCCACAAATACATTAAATTTTTAGAACATCAAAATTCGAATACATTTTATGAAAACAGCGAAGGTTATATTGTGAATGAATTTTTAATAAACACCAAATCTCATACAGTTTCGATTTTCAATAACTAGAAACTACGGTTAAATTTTAAATATAAAAATCATCCCGATCCGAAACAAATATTTGTTGTTCGCAAATTTTTTACTCAAAAATCAAACCTTAATTTACATCCAGGTATATTAATTTTTAGAGTTAGTAGTACATTTATAGAGTAAGAGGTATATTAATTCGCAAAACTATCGAATTCGTTCTATATTTACCGTGAATTTTGACTTGACTGTTCGGCGTACGGGTTAAATTTTCGTATCGATTCAAGAATTATTGGATTTTCCATTGCAAAATTCTCAGCAATAGTCCGGAGCTCGGAAATGTGCTCAAATCCCGGTAAATGGTTCTTTATTTCACGCAACTTATTGGGCATATAACGAAACAATTTATGTAGAAATAAACATTTTCCTACCGTTTCTAGAATAGAACCGTGAATAAAAAATGTGCCGTGCGCTCTAGAGGGCCCAAGTTCGATTCCCAGGCCGGGTGAAATGTTCTTAGAGTCTGGAAATGTGCACTAAAACCGGCAATAGGCCCGCCCCTATTACTTGGGATTGTTAATGGCGAACTGTGGCGAACTCATCTACCCATTAAAGAATACTGCCATTGATTTAAAAAAATCTAAGTTGACTACTCAAACAACAACCACACTACACTCTACTCCACAAACGCTTTCTACGTAATTCACGAAAACATATATGACATTAAAACGCGATTTTCTTGAAAGGAAAGCATCGTGTGAGGCGAAGTAGCACGGTAGAGAACATTGCGAACATCGAATGACACGGGCGGCGCGGACAAGGCTTTGTTTTCACGTCTGTATGGATATCACACGCCCAAGCCACGTGGTGTGAGCGAGATTCTCAACTGTTTTTAGATGAATTCTGAGTGGAATTTTAAGGCGAGTGATATGATTGTATCGCCGAAATGGTGAAGGATGGAAAAGGGATAGTTGTAGATAAGTGTCGTTGAATTTTGGTATTTTGAGGTGGTAGATCCGTGATTTTTATTTATGAATGTTTGTACTGAAAAGGTGTAGGATAAGAATAGAAAAGTGGTAGATATGTCTTATTGTAGATAATGGGTTTATTTATTTTTTTATGGTCGAAAAGATAAACAGAAAAGAATAAGGTAAACGTTGAGTTAAGGTTTTTAGGGAGAGCAAAGATAAAAAAGTTAATTATTACGCACTTTTTAAACCTGTTTAATAAATAAATTATAAAGTGATAAACGTTTAATTAAAAGCAATATTTTCCTGCTAGATGTCGCTGCCATCGTAAAGCTCATTGATTAAAATCACTTGTAACAAAGAGGTCGTAAACTTGCTCCCTAAAAAAATAAAATTTTAAAAGAAAAATCTCAGCGTCAAATAAATCCACGCAAATTGTAGCATTGTTCGCCAATATAAACGCAGCCTAACTTGACAGCTCACGCCCGGGATAAGTAAATACGGACCTTAAAATAAATGGCATAGAACATAAAGTTGAATAATTTATAAGGTTTTAAGGCAAAAAGACTCGGCGACGGTAATGCATGTCAAATTGGGTGAATCTCGTAAAAAGGCTTTATTTGTATTCGTTGGTGATAAAATCCTTATGATTTTTTTTGTGAATTAATTTCGTTTCGTCGCAGGGCGTGGGAATTATTTTTTGATGGGCTTCCATCGAGAATCTTTGCTTAATGTAGTGTCGGGAACGAATGTCTGATAAGAACATTGATTTCAGCTTACGCTTGTATTTCTTTTGCGGGATTTAAATCTGAATGTTACGATATCTGGTTTACTGTTTTTATGTAAGAAGTTTTGTTTTTTACATATCCTTTGGAATAAAGTAGGTTAAGTGTATATCAGTAATTAAATAATAGGGGTCGTGCACATTTTCAGACTCCTTGCTGCTACTGAGATTTTCATAATGGAAAACCCAGTAATACTTCATTAAGAATCCTACTATGGAAGCAAATATTGGGATTTGACATGTAAATGGGAAAATTCTGATCTCATAATAAATAATTATAAACTAAACCCTGTAACGCTTTTGCTTCTGTTGGAATGTTATCAAAATGTAACATTTAGTTGACGTAAGTAGCGCCATCTGTGTATGAACTATGTGTGGTCATTGTCATTGTCTATGTATTCCTTTTATGAAAATAAAGTCTTAAGTCTTTGTGCAACATCCGACTGGTATGTTTTAATAGCTTCTATGAAATCATTCCACTGATATCATCATAACACTGTAAACTAGTCCCAGATTTTTCTAACATGAGGCAAAATATTTTCCTGGACAAATGTTAAGCCGTGCGTCCCAGATACGGGCTCTCCCGGGAGAGTACCTACGTGTATACGAAAAAAAAATGTTTTTGAAAACAAGCTCGTCATTTCTGGCAGCCAGTTGTCTTGTTACGCGGAATCAACCTCTTGTGAAGAATAATAGGCTGTCGGATTATTATGAGAAATCTTTTTTATAAAAAACATCATTTTTTGCTTAAATTAGGAGTTGTTCGCAGGACTTCGATTTCAAGAACTCGTTTTCAAGATATTTGTATTTGTGTTAATTGTTGCTAAAAGGTCATATCGTTGAGAAGTTCGTTCGTTCAAAAGTTAAGGTAAGCTTATTAATCTACACTATGACGAAAAACTTTAACCCTAAAACTCTGTAAAAGTCAAGATATTATGTGGATTGGCCTTGGCCTTAATAACATTTAGAATCAATTTTGACAAGAAAATATGACTCCTGTGTCAAATCTTACATGTTATGTAATATTATTATAAGTAGGTTCGAATAGTGCAGACAGATCGCCAGATGTAACATATAATCATCGTTAAAAATAAATGTATTTGAAATGTTTAAAAGTATCTCTTTTTATATGTCAGAATAAACAAAAACTAAAATTAAATATACTTTACCTTCCAGCACAATTTTCATGTAGGTCACCTAAAAAAAAATACATAAAACCATTTCCAAAACATCACTTAACCACGGGTCAGTCGCCGTGAACTTTCCCTAGGCACGTCTAAACGTAAGCCGAGACAGTACAGCACGTCATAATAATCTTGAAAAATATCGCCCTCATGGACACAGAAATATTTATCTCAAAGGAAAATGGTTGGGCCTTTGCGATTCACGTGAATAAGATAACAGCCACTATAAATAAAACATGAGACATAAATGTACACGTCTAATGGAGGCATTCGTTTGTGACGGCAGGCCTTATCGGATGAATTGGTACAAGTCTCGTGTGGTTGAGATTAGCTGTTGAAATTCTAGAGTCTATTTTCTTCTCGTCGCATCGCAGATTAATTGTGAAACCGTGATTTTTATATATGTGTATAGAAAGCGTGATTTAAAGGGAGCTGATGAAATAGAGTGTCGTTTAGCTTGAAATAGTTATGACCAGTTACCAGTCGTCAAAATTATGGGAGCCTAATACAGAATATGAGCAATTAATATTCATCAAATAAATTATAAATTATATGTTTTAAAAGAAAGATATAAAAAAAAATGTACAAGACAAGCTTAGATCCTAAATTCCAACTGACAAATGAAAAATTGCTACTACAAAAAAGCACCCTGACGTCTAAACGAATGAAGATATAACACTGGCAGCTTTTTAAACTAAAACAATGACAGGTTAAAAGCATTTAAATTTATCCAAAGTGACTTTTGTTTGCAAACTTCGAAATACATTTAGAATTCCTTAGAAAAAGCCTTCGTCTAATTGAAGTGTGGCTCAACGAGTCAGTGTATTCAACCAAGAGCTATATTGAAATAACTAATAATCTGCGCATTATTTTTTCATTATCTCACCTCATCTCAACCTCAGTGTATTTAATTTAATTAATGCAAATTTAAAATGCTATTTATGTCTTTTCAAAGAGAATGAAAAAAATAACAAGATAAAATAGTATAATGAGAGAAGTGTCTCAATTCAAAATAATTTCTGAATTAAATTTATAACTGGTTATTGCTTATTATGACTTTTAACTCATTAAACATGGAGGAAACGATTATGAATAAAAGACAAATAACAATAAAAGTTATTTTTCTTGTAATACTGGAATAACGAAGTCACTGCAACTTTACGTAAAACGCAGTCTATATATTGAAAACTGACAAGGACTCTACTTTCTTTTAACAAGAGAAAAGTGTCTTAGCCTCCCTTGGAACCTCTAGGGAGGCCCGTCAGGGTATGTCGGGGTCTCTGGCCTTCCAACTCGGCGCGGAGCAGTTGTCCGCTTACCTGAGTTGGGTCCCTAACCAAAATCTTACGCCGACGATACCGACTAAAACCTCTCGTTGACCATGTCGCGCTTTTGGGACGATTTTAAGGAATCTCAGAACCAGGACCTGACTGACATAAGTGAAGTTTCATAATGGCAGGTTGGAAACCTTACCGAATGTAGTTTTTTTGTATGAGATTGCTCTACAACTAAAAATTTGAGCGTGACTACAATCTTACAGTATTGTCTTGACAAACAAATTGATTGCTTCGTGTTGATTTCCTATGAGACGTTGACAGATGGAATCTCTTTAAAGGCCCATTCGTACCAGATTGATGTCAATATGGCATAGCTCTATCGATTACTTCTAAGTCGTATTACCAACAAATTATATCCAAATTCCTGCGCCCACGTACGTCTACATACCTTACATATTCTCACACCCGATACAAAACTAAGCAAACAAGCTTATCGCATTAGCCGAAACAAATCCGAGAACTTTTTCTTCCAGATTTGTTTCTTTGAAACACTAACGAAGTCTAGACTTTGCTAGGATAGATTGGCTACAATTGAATTTTCCGCCCTGGTTGCCACAGCGCAGCACAATGGGGGAGAGTCTGAGCCTGGCCGAGGTGTTAATCGGGAAAAAAAATTCGCAGCTGTGGTGTGAGAATATTTCTTTATTTATAGAAGGAAAATGGCTATTTTATTGTGCAAACTTGGCTATTGTGTATATAAAGTTTTGTGCGAGAAATGCTGGTATATTGTGTGGCTTCTATGCGCGATTTATTCTGGGCGGACTTTAGAAATGAAAAGAAATGGCGCGTCTATAAAAACGTAAAGTGTGGACGGAAATAAACATATTATTGACAAGGCATTACGTTATGGGCGTCATGCCATTTTTAATCATGGCATAATCAGTTTGTCTAACCAATGCAAAAGATAAGTACTAAGCCACGCTGCATATCGACGTAAAATATACTTAAAACTTTAGCAAAGAATATTGTGTTCACAACACAAAATACTCGAATATTTCAAATCTATAAAATTCAGCAAAGCTTCACGGATGTCTAAACGCGCTCCCAAACAAAAACAGTCTATAAAATCGCAGTTCACAAATGACTGGCCAATATCCCCGACTTTAAAAGTCTATGATAAATCGCAGCGTCAGTTAAAAACAGAATGAAGTGGAAAACTGATAAGCGTATCCTGACCGCCAGCATATATTGAAAGGCAAACGAGTGTACCGGCATTCAGGTGTAGCCGGCCGTGATATCAGTCGCCATACCAGGTACTGTGATCTTAAATAACCGTTGGTTTATTGAAGACCGGCGTTCCTTTTTTGAAAAAAGACTTTTTAAAAAAGGTTTTTTTTTTAAAAGGTTTGTAAAGACTTTTTCATATAAATCAGCCAGCAACTCTATCTTTGGCATTATGATTTATGCCCTCTATACAGATGTTTTTAAAAACTTTCAGAAGATTAAATTGTATAGAAAGATTGTTTGTGACTTCTGCTCTGAGGCGTCTTTATTTTTGTCATTTTTATTGAAAAGATTTCCAAGTTTTATTTGTTGACCAAGAATCTCGTTTAAAGATTTTATTTATATTTCTTTTTTTTTTTTTTTTTTTTTTTTTTTAATTGCCCTAGCAGGCAGACGAGCTGACGGCCCGCCTGATGGTAAGCGGTCACCGTCGCCCATGGACTTGGCAATGCCAGGGGCACAGCCACGCCGCTGCCTACCGTGAGGAAAGTACTCTTTTTAAGCCTCGTTTGAAGAAGGCCATGTCATAGCGCTCGGGGAACACCGAGGCAGGGAGTTCATTCCAGAGCTTGCACGTACGTGGTAAAAAAGACCTCTGGAAACGCACCGTACGCGTACGGTACGTCTCCAGGTGAAATGGATGAACTCTACTGCGGTGACGGGTGGTGCGATGGTAGAACGGCGATGCCGGTACCAACCCGAACAGTTCCTCGGAGCACTCCCCATGGAACAACCGGTAGAACACACAAAGAGACCCAAAGTCTCTTCGCAGTCCTAACGGCTGTAGTTTCTCCGTGAGATCGGGATCATCGACGATGCGAACAGCCCGTCGCTGTAAGGAGTCAAGTGGGTCGAGCTGGTATTTTGGGGCACCTGCCCAGAGATGCGAGCAGTACTCCACGTGGGGCCGGATTTGCGCCTTGTAGAGCAACAATCTGTGACCCGACGTGAAGTACCGCTTGGCTCTGTTCAGGATACCCAACTTTTTACTCGCCAATTTGGCTTTGTCCTCCAAATGACTCCTAAATTGGACTAAGCTGGAAATCTCAACGCCGAGGATCCCAATACTCTCGGAGATCTGGAGAGATACTCCTTGGAACTGTGGCGCTATGACGAATGGATCCTTCTTCGCAGTGAACGCGCAAACTTGTGTCTTCGTGGGGTTGAATTGAACCAGATTCTTTTCACCCCATTCGAGAGCCCGCCCCAGAGAGCTCTCGACTTCAGACACAAGTTGTGACCGCCTTTCCCCAACGGTAGTCCGAGGGACATTCTGTTGGCCGATGTATCGCGCGTCACTCGTACTATCATCTGCATAGCAATGCATGCTATCGATAGACAGCATGTCATTGATATGCAGGATGAAGAGTGTCGGCGATAGCACCGAACCTTGAGGAACGCCAGCATTAATGGTCATGGTCTCGGAGCAACAGCCGTCAACGACGACCTGGATGCTCCGACCATCCAAAAAGCTGGCGATCCACTTGTAGAGTCCCTCGGGGATCCCGTATGCTGGAAGCTTCGCCAGAAGGGCGCCGTGCCACACTCGGTCGAACGCCTTCGCAATGTCTAGGCCGACGGCAATAGCCTCACCCCCACTCTCCAAGGCCTCCGCCCAGCGGTGCGTGAGGTACACAAGAAGATCGCCAGCTGACCGACCGTGTCGAAAGCCATATTGACGGTCGTTAATCAACTGGCGATCCTCAAGGTACCTCAGGACCTGAGTATTAATAACTCGCTCCATGACCTTGGAGAGAAGGGATGTGACCGCTATCGGCCTATAGTTGGAAGGGTCAGACCGGTCACCCTTTTTAGGGATTGGGTGGACACGTGCGACCTTCCAAGAAGCTGGGACCCTGTTGGTTTTGTAGGAAAGACGGTACAGGCGCGTGAGCACGGGGGTCAACTCAGGGGCGCACGTCTTAAGAACCACCGCGGGGATACAATCCGGCCCACTCGACTTTCGGATGTCGAGAAGCCTGAGCTCCCGTCTGACAACACGATGATTAAATCTGATGTCAGACAGGATACTCTCACACCTGGGAATAACAGGTGGAATGGCTCCCCTGTCATCCAGTGTCGAGTTCGAGGCAAAGGATTGGGCCAGGAGATCGGCCTTCTCCTTTGCACTATGGGCCAGACTGTCATCATCCTTACGCAGTGGCGGGAGACTAGGCTGGCAAAAATTACCTTCGACAGCCTTGGCGAGCGACCAGAAAGCTCGACTTCCAGAGGGATAACTTTCGAGTCGCTCGCCAATTCGTCGAACGTGTTCCGCCTTGGCCCTAGCGATAGCCCTCTTGCTAGATCTAGAAGCGGCATTGAATTTTCGCTTCTCCTCCTTTGTTTTAGGATCCCGACGTTTTCGGGCTTCCTGCCAAGCCTTAAATGCGGACTGCTTGAGGCGCGCAGCATCGGCACAAGCGTGGTTGTACCAAGGTCGGCTGCGGCGCCCCACGGGTATTTTGGAACTGGGGATGAAAGAATCCATCCCCAGGATTATTGTGTCCCTTACGCAGTCCGCACAGACGTCAGGATCGTCGGAAGAGAAGCAGAGCCGCTTCCATGGGAAGGATGCGTAGAACTCGCGCAGTCCATCCCAATCTGCTGACCTATAACGCCAGACTCTGCGAGTCCCAGTAGCTGAAGGACGACTGGGACTCACAACAGGGGCCCATGAACGAACAAGGCAGTGATCAGATGACCCTAGAGGGGCTTCGATCACCACCCTGTATCCGTCAGGATGAGTAGTCAGCAGAAGATCCAACAGAGAGGGCTCATGGCTCTCGACATCCGGAACACGGGTAGGCTGTGTTACCAGCTGTGAGAAGCCATATGCCAGGGCCAACTCGTAGGCAGACCGGCCCGGGAGATCAGTGATCCTGGACCCCAACCACTCTTTGTGGTGGGCGTTGAAGTCACCCAGGACCACCACCTCCGCGGACGGGCACTGCTCGAGTATGCAGCTAGTCCCCACTTGGACGTTCTCAAACAACAGAGAAGACCCCGAATCACTGGCATGGGACCTGTAAAGGCACGCGTATACACGGGTTCGACCCCCGTAGTCTACGCGAAGCCATAATATTGACAGGTCCCGATGCTCGAGGCCCCGAAGGCGGCGACAACATATATCACCCCTGACGAAGACGCACACCCCGGCTTTACGTACGAATGTATGTTCCAATACGTAGCCGGGGTAGTTAAGGTACGATACATCGTCAGGGGTAGATATTTGTGTCTCCGTTAAAAAGAGCAGGGCAGGCCGCGCCGTCTCGAGGTGGTGATGGACGGCGTCGAGGTTGCTGTGTAGACCCCTGACATTGCAGAAGTCCACTGAAATTGTGGATAGTTTATCCGCCGTAGTTTGCCTGCTACTTCTATTTTCTCGGGTCATTTCAAAGAGATTGGTGGGAGGGAGGTGAGGATGGGTGCGGTGGGTCTATGGCAAATCCTTAACGATGGTGGAAGAATATAAAGTGAAATCCAATGTGAGGCAGCACACGGCCGAATGAGTGGCCTCCGCGAGGCACGGAAGGGCCCCCGGTGCCCCCCCACGTACAGTCGCCGGGATCCACCCCAGTCTCCCACTCTGGCACGACGACTGCACGATGGGATTTTCGCCGGTTGGCGGGACAGCTTCCCGAGGCGGGAGTTAAAAGTCAGCGGATCCTCGGGTTCAGGTCCCCTACTGACCGGCAGGCGGCCGACGGAAACCGTTCCCACCGGGTCTCCCTGTACCCCGCCTCAACCCCCAAGGCCGCATGCCACCCCAGACACTGGATCCACCCGGAGTAGTGCCGTTTCAACCCACCAGCACTCAAGAAGGTACGGGGAGGGACATAGAAGGAACGGCTATCCAGTCCTTCCGCCGGAACGCATTCCTGCTTTGCGGTAGAAATAGACTGGACGGTGGTACCAATCCGCTCGGGTTCAACATTGAGTAAATAAATACTCAATGTTAAACCCTACCACCAGTGGTGGGTGAGGGAGGGGACACCAAAGCTGCGGAAAGGACAGTGAATGCAGCAATGGTGGCTCGAGGGGCCGGGGTCGCGTACCCGTGCCATTTTATAAGCCAACCGGACAAGTTGGCAGAAAAATGAAAAATGATTTCTTAGGAGCAACTATTTTGTGAGACTAGTTTTGGAACTTTAAATGTTTACGCCATTAGCGCTAGAAAATAAAAAATGTTTATGACATAATCAACCGGTATTTATCATATTATGTTATGGCAAATAAATAAGATAATTCATTATCATTATCATCCTTTTGCTCTGTTCCTAATTCAATTTAGAGTCGGCGCAGTATGTTTTGTCCATCAAAAATCCTTATCCACCGTCATGTCTTCAATCACTTCATCCATTTCTTCGTTCGTTACTTAAATTTTCACACTCTTTAATTTTTTGCCAACTTATCATTCATACCTTATTATAAAACGGCTATACGATGACAGACGGTTCTTTCAGTCTACTACCACAGCAGTCACTTTCTAACTTTCTCCTACATATTCTCTACCCTGTCAATCCGTGTTACACAAATATAATAAGTATAGTTTTCACCTCAGCTATTACTCACCACGACAATCTCTGGTAAATTTGTCAGGAATTCCTCATCTATCATATAGACGCCCAGTTGTACGTAAAATATTTCGCACAAACAATACCTCATTTGAAGTTCCCGACCAAAGGAATCCTTAAATAAATCTTAAATCAATTTCGCTGGGAATTGATTGCATGCCTCCGTTCCCAAGCTGAGAGGTAAACGCGCTTTTGTTTGTAAATTACGTGGCTGTAGTTTTTGCTTTGGTTTCATACGATTTCAAGATTTATTACGCGATAAAAGTGTTTAAAAGTCGCTAATATTTACCTTTAATATCAAATATAGGTGTGCGTTCTATTTTAAAAAACGAATTTTATAATATATAGATATATTGTAGTATTTCTACAGCTTTGTTTATGGCCGATGCGTTCTATAAGCTTTACGTAACATGTGCTATTTCGGTGGGTCTTACATAATATCTCATACAATTTGGAGCCTAATAAATGCCAATAAACATAAAGAAACAATAAAATCTTTCCACTTTATACTATCAGTAAACATTAATAGTAACAGACTCGGCTCTCTAAGGACCCTTGACTATTTTTTGCACAATCATATACGTCATCGGATATACCAAACGAAACAGAAGGTAAATCGCAATCCAACGAAAAGTTTATTACGAATCAGCTATACGGAGATCTTGTGTACACAGCATTAAGGGTCAAACATTGGCGTATTTGTCGAGCCGGCTGCGGCGCCATCGAGATTTTATTGTTTGCCGTAATCAAATCTATCGGACCATTTGTCAAAACTGACCGGCTATTGCACTACTCTCCCTACGTTCAGTGTTTCTTTTGTATGTTATTTATATGTGTATATGTTACATCTAGTTTTGTTGTGTGATAGTAGGTAGGAAGGGTTTTTTAGTCGGTAGAAGTCTGGCATAATATTGTCTTTCCCTAAGGTAGCTGAGGGTCCACGAAGAATTTCCCCATGAAAAAAGATAGGAATAGGATTAGTGTAGGTTCGTAAGGTTATACATATATTAAAATAAATAAATAAGAGTTTTCCTATTCTTTTTTTTAAGTAAAAATAATAAACATTAAGAAAATATTATTTAACAAATAAATGGCATAGGCATTTGTTTAATCAAGAACGTATCAAGCTCGGTAAGTCTATGCTATGCGTCTAACTCATTAACAGCAGAATTTGCGGATATTTATTATAGAGTAACAGATACAGATAGTATAATATAATTATTCTTAAGCTACTTTACATCACATAAATATATTATAGCTTGCATCCATCTATCACATCGATATTTCACAAAAAGGTTCCAAACTCCACCAGCTGAACACTTCAAAATTCCACAAAACTAGTCGGTATAAAATAAAATATCCCAAGCTAAACCACGCACAGCTAGCCACTGATATGAATTTCGTTCGTCCGCATATTCGCCGCTTATCTTTCCGTTTATCTACGTAATAATCTATGTAATACGACGGGATATTCTACGTCAAACGCGAGTCCCACGCAGCTAGCATTTAATTCATCGTCATATCAAATATGCTATTTTCTTTCTTATATAAAATATTTTTTGGTACCAAATATATTATTCTTATGATATATGAGAAACGTGATCGGAATGTTAATGCTGTAGATATTATTATACAGGGTGTATTTAGACCGTGATCGAAAACTGAGGCAGGTAATAGCGATAGTGATTACAAACCCCCTGGCATTAAAGAAAATCCCGACAAAAAATAAAATTTTTGAGGTTTTTCATATAAACCACATACTTTGAACACCGATGGTTGTATGGAAAACGTCAAAATTTTTATTTTTTTTTGCGATTTTTTAAATCGCCACTGGGTTTGTGATCACCCTCGCTATTACCTGCCTCAGTTTTCGATCACGGTCTAAATACACCCTGTATATAGTTTCATAATACATACATTACAAGGATTGTAAAGTTGTAGGCACTCTACCTCGTAGATTTAGACATGATTCATACAATAGGCACATAATGCAATTCACATAATGGTAAAAATGAGACAAGCAACGTTCACACACATAGCTCGACCCCACACTAGGGTACAAGTGCTGTGTCGTAGATATCAGAGTCCGGGGTTCGAATCTGTAGTCTCTCTTTCTAAAAAGTATATAAGAAAACAAGAACATTAACTATATATATATATATATATATATATATATATATATATATATATATATATATATATATATATATATATATATATATATATATATATATATATATATATATATATATATATATTTTTTTTTTTTTCTCATGTCTTTGAAAGTTAACCCGAATGCATGCTATATCGCGGTCGACAACCTTTCTTCATAAAATCAATATTTAACACAACTACATATATCGTATATTGCTAAACTAATCCCTTTAAATCCATTATATCATTATACCGAGAACAAAAGAGTATCGATTTAATTAATCCACATAATAGTATAATTTAAAGCCGCTAGGGGGCGCTGTATGCCAACATGCTAATTACCCAGGGCTGTCTCGTCTCGGGTCGTTCATAAATTTTTCATACAATCTATTTTTGGCCAGCGCTTCAGCAACAATTCTGAGGGAAATTTTATCGATAATGTGATTTCGATGAATAATTCCATCCGAATTCTTTATCAGTTCCATTTAATAAAGGTAAGGTTTTGTTTTAGCGTAGGACGGCAGAATTAAGAGACGTAATTTGGGTATCCTTTTATGCTTTTAAGTAGACAATTCCGTTTTTAGACCAGTTTTAACTAACGAGCATCGGCTTATAAGATTGAAAGCAATTATACACACGTTTACATAACTATACACATTTAAACGACTTTATCTCTGAAGAGTTTGGTAGAGGTATATTTTTCAACCAAGTTTCGCAAGTTGTATTTTTTATGCCATCGTAGGTCGACACTACCATTAGAGCAAGTATTGATGTTTATATGGTGTTTTAAAAATTTTCTTAACACTTTTACCTTTAATACTTTTAAATACGGGCAGATGATGATAAGCAGTGATGGCCTCGAGGTTTGGGCGCGCGATCGAGAATCTCGGCGGTCGCGGGTTCGAACCCCAGGCACACACCTCTGACTTTTCGAAGTTATGTGTGTATTCACATTGAATTATCACTTGCTTTAACGGTGAAGGAAAACATCGTGATGAAACCTGCACACCTAAGAGTTCATAGAAATTTCTTAGGTGTGTAGTCCGCCAACCCGCACTAGGCCAGCGTGGTGGACTATGGCCTAAACCCTGTCAATGGTAGAGGAGACCCGTGCCCAGCAGTGGGCGAATATGGGTTGATGAAGAAGAAGAAGAGATGATTTATCGTAAGGTGTAAAATTTTGTCTTCAAGTTCAGATTTGGCCCGACAGACAGAACATTAATTCTCGCTTAATGTCTTATATAAATGTCACAAAACTCTTTTATGCATACTCTGTGTACATTATTTATGTGTATATGAGGTATATTATTCATAAAAGTAAAGTCTAAGCTACCCCCTATATGAAAACAAACAAAATGCCAAACATTTAAATTGCTCACACAAATTTTAAGCAGTGAACACGCTGCGAAAATATTCTATTTCCTGTATCCATGAGATATGTCGTATCAAAATTCATGTATTCGACTGGATGTTCCATTTGTGGAATTCTTGCTTCCACGCGGGAGAATATGCGGGGAATTTTTAAGGAATTGAGTTTGTGACGTTGCAATGGACGGGGTAATGCCTGCTTGTCTGCGGACTATGCCGCGCTTCGGTTCCGTTTTATATTCTCATATTAATTTAGTACAGTTCGTAATGGCTGGCTCTTTTCTGCTTGAACGGGTCACTGGGTCTTGTATTGAAAAATATGTATGTTTTAAAACAGCATGTATTGTTGTTCTTTTGGTCATTATCCAACATGATTTTTTATGTATTATATAAATTATTAATCTACGCGTTTTAATGAGCAAGAGAAAAAATATAGAATTTATTTTTCTGTACCCATTTCTATCAAAAAACATTATAGGAGATCTCGTCTAGGTGTTGAAGCGTTACAGTGATTTCTTATTTTATTGACAAAACACAAAAAGTACACTTTAAATTTAAACTATTTTTTTAGCTTTTCACAAGAATTCACATCAAAGCACAGTCGGTTGGAATATGAAATCAAATTACATAGAAACACGTAAAAAAGGCACATATTGTGTTGATTCCATGTAGTAGACAGTGACTTTGCTATTTCTGAGAAATGGCAAAACAATAAATCGTTTACAACAAATAGAATATGAAAATTGAAGCGAAGACAAAACAAAATAAAGGCATATGAATTGCAGGTTTGTTCAATCCAATTCAGAATTGTTTGAGAAATAAAATTAGTTTTCAGAATTTAGGCTGGAGAAGTCAAAAGGTAAAAGAGTTTTGTAAAACACTAGCGCTTGGGCCAAGCCCTGCCCGAACACAATTTAGAATTACTTGGTCCATTTGAAAAGGCCTCAGAAATGTTATAGAATTTAGCATATATATATTTTATTTTGACATATGTTATAATTATTATTACTGTGCCAGTGAAAAAAAACAATCAACATATATAAATTAAATATACATAGATATAATTTGTCCCAAAAATGTGTCTATGCAATCTAGAAGTCTAACCTACCCTAGAATTATAATTATTATCAATGCCACAATTTCCATTCTACATTCATACAAAACCTATATAATAATTCCCATATATAAAGATGAAACTTATTCATGCAAATACTACCGAGCGTGTTCGTATGCGACGTGCCGATATTGCAATTCTAGTCTAGAACTATTGATGAAGTCATACACTAACTGAAGCAACCTACGCAGTATTCAGTAATGTATGAGAAACTAACGTGAAATGTTGAATCGCTGTATAACCAGGCTTTGCATTGCGAGTGGTTCGTATTATATATCCTATTGTATTTAAGTGAATCATGTCTAAATCTACGAGGTAGAGTGCCTACAACTTTACAATCCTTGTAATGTATTATGAAACTATATACAGGGTGTATTTAGACCGTGATCGAAAACTGAGGCAGGTAATAGCGAAGGTGATCACAAACCCAGTGGCGATATCAAAAATCCCGACAAAAAATAAAAATTTTGACGTTTTCCATACAACCATCGGTGTTAAAAGTATGTGGTTTATATGGAAAACCTCAAAATTTATATTTTTTGTCGGGATTTTCTTTAATGCCAGGGGGTTTGTAATCACTATCAGTATTACCTGCCTCAGTTTTCGATCACGGTCTAAATACACCCTGTATACAAAGTGTAATCAGACTATGAACGGAAACTAAGGCAGGTATTAGCTATGGTGATTACAAACCCCCTTGCGTCAAAGAAAAACATGACGATAAATAAAAATTTTGGAATTTTACATAAAACCATCAATGTATGTTGTTTGTATGGAATACGTCCAAATTTTTTATTTTTTGTCGGATTTTTTAACGCCAATGGATTTGTGATCACCGTAGCTATTTCATCAACTAGATATATTTTATTATGATAATGACACGTAATATATAATCCAATACATAGTTCTGATCCCATTAGTATACATGTCTTATATAAGTCCAAAGACAAAAAAAATAAAAAAAATCAGGAATAAAAATCGGCTCTTTCATTTTTGTCACGTCAACTCCGCGTCGGTAAATTAAAATTATGTATGAACAAACCACTTCGTATTTGTACTACCCACAACCAGGTCAAGGCATCTAAAATGCGCTAACAAAATAGTTAAATAATTTTCAATTGGCGCGCTAGCCGGCCGTCGCGTGCATTAAATCGCCGCCGACCGCAGCGCAACACGCAATCAAATATCTGCCTCATAACATGTAGTCATAATATTTATGAAATATTTTTTATATTCGGTAAAATGGATAAATAAATAATACACAGTTACATAGTCCATACATGTTACTTTGGAAGTCTCTGGGGGAGGCCTATGTCCAGCAGTGCACGTAGTGGCTGATGATGCTGATAATGATAGTACATTCTGACTAAAACATGTCTTGTGGCGTGAGTATTAGAATTTACAAAATTCTTTTCGTTATTAAAAATATATAATTAGGAAGATATTAAAGAATACTTATGTATATGTGCAGATGTGATAAACCTGAAGTTTCTCACCTGTACTGACGTATCGAGTCAACGTAATGAACTAAGTCCGCAAAATTATCCCCACACATATATAACTCAAAAAGTAGACAAATGTATATAACATGTATCTATATACACATTTGATGATGATGATGGCCTCGAGGTTTAGGCGCGCGGTCGAGAATCTCGGCGGTCGCGGGTTCGAACCCCAGGCACACACCTCTGACTTTTCGAAGTTATGTGTGTATTCAAATTGAATTATCACTTGCTTTAACGGTGAAGGAAAACATCGTGATGAAACCTGCACACCTAAAAGTTCTTAGGAATTTCTTAGGTGTGTAGTCCGCCAACCCGCACTAGGCCAGCGTGGCGGACTATGGCCTAAACCCTCTCAATGGTAGAGGAGACCCGTGCTCAGCAGTGGGCGTATATGGGTTGATGAAGAAGATATACACATTTCCCCACCTGAGTTAATAGTTCCACGCAATGCTTGGTGAACCTATTGTCACCTTTTTGCCAAAAAGTTGACCTTACCTTTTTCTGTAGTCCGCAATAATATCGAAAAATAACTGATATAAAATCCCAATAGCACTTTGTCTGACCCGGAAATTGGACCCGAGACCTTTCCGTCTTGAATCATGGGGCGGTATTAGAGACACAGTCTTAATATTATGTAAGTAGTGAGGCTTAAATGTGCGGTTGAGAATCTCGACGATCGCAGGGTCGAGCCCCAGGCAAACACCTATCGCCTTCGAAGTTATGTCTTCTTCTTCATCAACCCATATACGCCCACTGCTGAACACGGGTCTCCTCTACCATTGAGAGGGTTTAGGCCATAGTCCACCACGCTGGCCTAGTGCGGGTTGGCGGACTACATACCTAAGAAATTCCTAAACTTTTAGGTGTGCAGGTTTCATCACGATGTTTTCCTTCACCGTTAAAGCAAGTGGTAATTTAATATTGAATACACACATAACTTCGAAAAGTCAGAGGTGTGTGCCTGGGGTTCGAACCCACGACCGCCGAGATTCTCGACCGCGCGCTTAAACCTCGAGGCCATCACTGCTACATATCATTAATCTGACTAAAATAAGTTCCTGAAACTACATTTATCATCAACATAGAATCCTCTACTCTCTGGATGAAAGTCAGAATTAATACAGAGCATACGTAATTAAAATCTACTGCAAGGACATGATGGAAAATTCTCTTTGAAGTCACAGCCTTTTTCCGAGCGAGTTTTATCTCCCGCAGATCTCCGCAGCTCTAATAAGCCCCATAACATCTCCGGTTAAATTCGATTTGTAACTCCGCTGCGGACAAGTTGCGCAAATTTCATTTACGCTATTCGCTCCAGTGTGAGATTATAAACAAGCCTGCAAATAAAGCTTTACGAATTGTTGAATTGATTTGCTTAAAATCTGTGTGCGTAGAATTAAATAATTGTCTCGTTTTACCGTTTCGCCATTTGGACAATTTATTTCTCAGTATTGTAACTAGATTTATGAAGGCTTTCTACGGAACTTTGTTTAAATTATACGTTTTAAATTACAATTTAATCACAAAATGATGTTAATTTAGAGTTTACTTGGAAATTTTACTATCGCCGTGGACTGCTTTTGATGCTCTTTTACAATCCAATCAGTGTGCTGATTGATATACATAATATTATATTTTTATTCATTTTCAAGTTATCGTGGGCTTGATGGTAGAGTTGAAGAAGTTGAAGAAGGCGCATTAATTTAGGTCCCTTTAAATTCAAAAGTATTTCTTACTGTCTATTACCAAAAAAACATTTCTGCTGACAAAAATATGCGTAGGATTTTAGTAACTTATCGCATTTTGCATTATAAACAAAACTTGAGTTGTTTTCTTATCAATTTTTGATGAAAAGTTCGTTAAGAGGTATTTTTGATCCGAAAGCTTTAAAAAATGTTCACAGCAAAAAACATCCTATAGCTTCGGAGAAAGAAAAATATTTCCTTTCGAAGCTATTTTCTCGGCCACTTGCGTGGCTGTCAATTGCACAATTATTGGTCAATATCTTAGAAGTTCTCTGTGCTTTTCACAACTCATTAACTCTTTAGATGAAAATATAAAAGACGTCGCAAGCACAAGAACATTTTTGTCAAGAATAAATGTCATGCACCAATAGCGCGCTTCTATTAGCCAGACTAGACTTTAGACCGTCATCATATATACAATCATCATCATCATCATCATCATCAACCCATATACGTCCTAATGCTGGGCACGGGTCTCCACTCCCATTGAGAGGGTTTATGCCATAGTCCACCACGCTGGCCTAGTGCCGGTTGGCGGACTAATACTATATACACAATAATATACCTGAATATAGTTTTTAATTACATTTTTTATTTATCATTATTTCTATGTATAGTTTAAGCCTTAAATGGCGAGTTAGTGCGTCATATAGAAGCATCGTATTTTAGTGATCATTACTCTCAAGTTGTAATATAATATGCATAAAGACCATGATTGAAAAATAAAACAGGCAATAGTCACGCTGATTACGAGTACAGACACCGTGGCATAAAGAAATCCCAACACAAAAAAGTCCTAAACCATTTTATTACCACGAGTATTAAATGTAGGTGATTGTTAAAAACCCTATTTTTTGTTCTAACCCACCTTGGTTATCGCCTTAGTTTTCGATCACGGTTTATATATGTATACCAGTATATATATATATATATTTATATATATATATATATTTAATATATATATATATATATATATATATATATTTAATATATATATATATATATATATATATTTAATAGCTATATAAAATATATCTATATATATATATATATATATTTAATAGCTAAATTAATGGTATTTTTTTTATTAATTATATAATTTTATTTCAGGTAATTCTGCGCTGTTCATGGCTCTTATCAGTCGTCATAGATCGCGCGGCGTCCTCGAGAAGGTAAGGGACTTGGAATGCTCTACGCTGTATTACGGAAAGCAAATAGGTCAAGAGCTCCTTCGGGATGTGTGAATCTCGGCTTGAACGAATGTCTCTGAGAAGGAAAATAACGTGTTACGAAATTGTAATGCGAAGTGGCAAGAAACATGTACATTATTGTTGGGAATTTCCGAGTAAACACATCGTTAGCTTTATATTTTGAATGTTGGACAAAGCAAAGCTGATGGTGGGAATATTGCATTCAATTGGGACGATCGCTTTAGACAACGACCCGTTTTGTTGGGATTGATAATTTAAACGACCTGTTTTGGGTTAAAACAGAATGTACTACAATCTGTGATGCGAAAAATTAAAATCCTTTTTTTTCTTTTTTAATAAGAGCAATTTAAAACAAGATTTTTTCTGAGAAATTGAATTTTAAATTTTTTGAAGTTAATTTATCAAATTAAAATTCGAATGTATATAAAAACGTATATTTCCCAGAAAAATCGCCACCCCTGCACAAATCGATAGTCCACAGCGAGATTATCTCCATTAAGCGAAACGGGATTATTACAACGCTATCAAATTCCCAGTAACACTAAGCAACATTACTGGGAAAATTAAATAAATAGCCCACTTAAGTTTTAGTGTAGAGCCATTGAAAGGGAGTTGGCGTCGCGCCGTGAAAGCCTAATTAAGTTGGATGACTTCAGCTCACAACTGGTGCATTTAACTGCTGTTATTTCTGTCATCATACTGAATGTCTTATGTCTGAATATGAAGTTTAATAACGCTCAAATTAAACTAAGTAGAATTGTGTGGTGTGTTGTAGAATGTCGTAATTTTAAATTAAGAACGAGGGGGTGAGACGTAAATGTTTATTACTATCATTATAGTAGAGCAGCTTTGTAATATACCTACTAAGAAAACACTCAGTTATTTGAATACTGTGACTACAAAGACTACTAAACTCTTAAGACGGTAGTTTATTTCTATCTTAGATACCATTCATTAACAATATACATATACTTAAATATGAATGAGCAATCTAATGAATTACGTAACTTTTAGCATTTATCCCTGGTACATTTCTGCACCTTATTTCTCCAGGAATTTATCAGTCCCACGTAGTTAAGGCCTAGTCCACTGCGGCATTTTATACACATTTCCAAACTCTGTGCTGCAACTGAGAATTTTATTGTGAAAAAAATAGTATATCACTTTTCCGTCCTGGAAACTTGATTGAGACCCCATGGTTGTCTAAGTGATGCTTATTTTTTTTAATGAATATATATTTAATGTTTATCTATTATACACATGAAGGTATACAACAAGCAGTAAGTTGCAAATTACTCTATTCAGACAAAGACTGCCATCAAGTAGTTCTTTAGAATTATTCCTATAAAATAAATTGCGACTGTATAAACTTAATAAATAAAATCTTAAACACATCTAAAGCGCACTTCACGCCAACAAACTTGGTCGTTTTTCCGTTGTAAAGTTATTTATAAATGATGTAGCGCTGTTCTGCTTAGTTCCGAGTTGGCAAGACGCGCTGAAACTACTCTCCCGCTGAATTTCTCTCGGATTTGACTCACGTTGGTGCAACTATTGTGCAGTGTGTTTATGGGGCTTGTTACTGCGCTCATTCTGTTATGTACGTAATGTTTATTCAAGACGAGTTAAGGATCGACAATTGTGTCCAGATAGTCTTAGTAATGGAAAGGATGTGGTTGGTGTATGTATTAGTTTTTTCGAAGCTATAAAAATAGTTTTGGATATGTTTCTTTGTTAGGTAATAAATATCCAAGGTATTTTTACGGGATAGAATGCAAACGATCTAGTGAGCCACCTGATGTCAAATGATCAACAGAGCCGAAAAACAACAACAATACAAGAAGAATTATCGGTGCGTTTCCAGCATTTGATGAAAATGTTATTTAAACTACATGACTACAAAGTTGCAAAAGATTTTAATGTTATTGAATTGATTATTTTAATTTGATTACGGCTACACTTGCAACACCTCTTATATAAGGCATATGTTTCTTTCTCAAGCATTCTCAAGTAGCAGCTGATGCCAGACAATGGCAACATTCTCAAATCTTATTAAGTGAAGAAAAAACTTATTTTCATTAACATTACTTAGTCGGTGTACCTAACAGGTCATGTAATTCCTAGTACAGATTATCTATATACTTTGGGCATATCGGCCTTGACGAGGCAACGTAACATTGTGTCCTACAACATCATTCAATGCTCGTTCGGGAGAGTTAAAACCTTCATAATATTTAATTAAAGCGAGTGTAAATGGAACTTAGAAATTATAGCATAAAATGAAGTATGCGCATTAAATTAATACTATGCATAAAAACAATGAATAAAAGCGCTATTAAAACTTATGTGAGCTTATACGATGTAATTAATACAACAATATGCATGCATCACGAGATAAAATCTAGCTTTCCCACGTTGGCACAAAAGCTTGGTATCAAAACTTTAACCGTTTTCTGTTGAACGAGTTAGTCGCCCGACGGCGATAAATGTGGGACCGCAAGCAAATACACTAAACATTTTGTTGGAACCACGAAACAAAGCAAATACTGCAACTTTCAATATGTACCACGCTTACTGTTACTACGGCGTAGTAATGCTGCTACGGCGTAGCAATTTGCTACGTATGTGTGCGCTACGCTCGTAGTACGCGTCAAAGCGACCTGTCAAAGCTTTGTAGCGGCTTGTTTCTTTTTACGACAAGTCCTTTTTCTTTTTATAATGGGATCCTCTTATAACCAGTTCATATTTTTTTATATTTTCTGATGTTTAGAAAAAGGCTAGGTATTACACAAAAATCTTAGTATCTTCGTTATTTCGACGATCAATCTTCTAAATCACCATCTTGAAGGACTAGGAATATAACGAACGCCTGGTGGTTCACTTAGCTAGACACCAGCTTGTACAACGAGTAGCCGGGGGTTCTACCCCCATGCCGAGACGAATATTTATGTGAAATATTTTTTCAAATCTGGATATTTGTGACACCGCAGTCTCATATTTTTTGATATCACAACTGTGACTGTTACATGTATTTATTTAAAAATTATGTATAGATGTCTAACTTTTTGTAAGTGTTCAAAATGTTAAGACATTTATGTTAAAAGATTGATAAGTATTGTTCTCTATTTATTTGCCTCGTCGAGCATATTGTAGTAGTTGTAATAGATAGAACATTCAAAAACGTCGGAATATTTCACACTCCGAAACATAAATACTTACAATTACGAAACGTATTGTCTGACATTTCAGAGAATATCATCTAATGACTATTAAAAGTAAGTTTGGATACAAGGTTAGTTTTTTATTCATGAAGTAACATGTAATAACATAAATAGCTTGTCAAACGAATATCCTGCCTCAAAAAATCAGTAGAATTAAATTAATAATCATATTTATGTGTTCCCAATTCTTTTCACACCAATTCTCTTCATAAACACATTAAAATAGATGTGTAAATAAAAAAAAAAGATTAAAAATTGGAACTGCAACAACTTGAGCCTGCAAATTGTTAAAGAAGCCTTATTCCACAAATAGATAATTAAATTTTATTTTTTCGTTAAAATTTTAAACCACAAGAAGTTATTTACGTAACTTGCAATATGTAAAATACCTATTTAAAACTAAAATGAGAATCTTGAAAATAGGCGTTGGATTAGTACATCAAAAGCAAACTTCTCGGACATAACTTAGTTTATCACTTGACATGCAAAAGCTAAGTTAGGCGCTGTTCAAACTGAATTTCAGCTTTGATAAATACTGTAGCCGACGCGGTCCACTCCATGAGCCAAAAGTTTCGTTTAGACGTAAATTGACGTCGACCAAAGTTGTTTTCAAGTAATTTGTGTGAAAATATAATTGTTTCGGTCTTGTTGTAGAACCAGCGTCTGACATTATTGCATATAGCTCTTTTGTTTTTGTGCTGTTTACTTAAAAAACGGCAATAGACCCGCCGCTACAACTTGGGATCGATGCATACCTGGCGAAATATGGGTGCAAAACTGCAGAGGTACCCCTTCGGGGAATACAGGCGTCAACTTATGTATGTATGTACTTAATGCTATATTGGTTAAAATTGAAAATTCTCGAACTATTCTTTGTACTAAAAAAAACCTGCCCCTTCGGGATACAGACGTCTATACTAATTATAAAAGCGAATATATATCGATTACTAATCGACATTATCCTAGGAAATACGAAACAAAAACTAATCTGAACATCAATTATTTGCTAACATCAAAACTTATTTAAAAATATGCCATATAATAGTAGAAGGAATTGTAAAGAAATTTATGAATAGTTTTCATTTGAAAGAACCAACTTATCTTGGCCATAAGTTTCCATCTCAAGTTCCATAAGAACCCGGACCTTAATCCTAAAACTAACTTCAAAGCTCTTGCAACAAACTTTAGGGTGTGCATCTAACTTACTGTACGATGTTTTCATCTATTCCTGAATAGTTTACTTATTTATTTATTTATTTTTTTAAACTTCATTGTACATACAACACTTAAACTAAGGAGTACAGCGGCGATCTCTTACAGCAACCATACAGGCATGGATTTGCAGGAAAAGAAATGAAAGGTAGTTGAGGTGTACTAAATAAATAAAAGACATATCTTACAACTTACATACTTACTTAGCAAGAGATATAATGTTATCATTAAAATTATCAGAGTAGTGTGTTTATAATACAAATCTTACTTATCGCTGCGATTTTATAAAACAATCCAAAAAAGAATTGTCACTCACTTAGTACATTCTGTGTAACTACGATAATATTTCCCATGCGATCTTACTAGGGCTACTGCCCCGGGTACGATTCTTAGGTTCGATAAATTATTATTACTTTTTTAGGAAATGTTCAACAACGACACGTTGTCTGGAAATGTACCCGAAGAATGGCAGTAAAATACCCGCTATTATATGGCTCTGATACATAGTTTTGACCTTACACTGGTATACAAGTTTAAGTAGAGTAGGTGTCTTAACCACGTGCCACTCATCGTTTCCTTGAACACTCAGACTAGACACAAATATTTGTCTAAATCATAGTCGAATCCAAGGCCTCTATTTTCACATTCCGACCTCAATAAGTGTTTTGTTGCTGTCAAATGTAAAGAAAAACGAGCGAACAACATAGGGAAATGTATCCTCAGTGATTTATCAAGGAAAAAGCAACGGTAATACTTTCACTGACATTGCTTTCAATACTTTCGATATAGAGTCGATAGAGTCGTCATTTAGTTAATTAAGTATTGGATTATGTAGATACAAAAGATTCTTTGAAGGTCTTTCTATCTTCACTCGAGAGTCCCCTCTTAACTGCATGCATATTTTAGATCACATTATGCAAATTCCAAGAACGTCGACTACTTGAAAACTTGTAGCTGTACAGACAGAATGGAACAGCTAGCATATTGGCTGTGTTATATTTTTTATTTAATTAGCTATAGAAATCCTTTTTCTATCTTCAATTTTATGACATAGGAAAAATATGCCAACAAACACACGCATTTTGAATCTTGTGAGCGTTTGAGCAATCGTTATACATTATTTTGGTTCTTGTCTCTTAAATTGTAATAGTATTCAAAATAAAAACTAAAATAAATAAATAAATAAAAACAAATAATAAAAGGAATCCCTCAGCCCTATTTTAAAGTAAGGATGGAATACAAAGCCTTCATTTACACTTATTTAATGTAGTGAGAGAGGCATCGACAGCAGAACCGAAACCATATCATAATGATAATTGAAATTTCAGCGTTCAGTAGTATTTGAATTTTACCTCATAAATGGAAAGAAATAAATATTTCAGTAATTTTATTAAAAAAATATAATATAAAAAATAAAGATCAGTTTTTCTTCGGTAGCAGCAACGCCATTACAGTCACGCCTGGAAATGAAATTAAACCTTTAGTACATGAAATTATTATTTCATTTCATTTAAGTTTCCAAACGACTCTATTCCCAAAATGGAAAGACAGAGGTGCATTTCTTCCCCAACATTTCATTTCGTTCCCACATAATAGATAGCAAGTCGATTGACATTTTTCGATCCAATTATTCATTCGTCCTAAAGATATAAATTCCAACATCTCGTATGTTACGAAAATACATTATCTGGCGTACAGGAAATTGGTATGTTATGAGGAAAACAAATCTAAGCAACCGAAGATATTTATGAAGACCTATCAAAAGCCACATCTGATTGTGAGATCAAAAATCCTTGGAATCGAACATACCATAAAGATTCCAATAAATCCTTAAGATTATTTATAAGGTTTATTTGTTTGTTTTTTTCCTTTTAACTGGTGAACAATGTAGTGAGTTCTATATTTAGATATTTCGTTAAAAAGTCCATAAGCTCTATGGATTTATAGATTTGTTGGATTTTTTTTAAGCTAGAGCAGCCTAAATGACCTAAAATTTGTCTGAAAAAAGTAATTGCCACTCACTAGCACATACTCGTACTATAGTAAAGTAATGTTATTATTATATTATTACCTTTCAAACACTGTTGCCAGAAACACATATAATGAAATTTTGTTTACCTACCCTTATATACTATTGAAGAGTAGTTAGAATGCCTGAGCCAATTTACGACAGTCGGATCGATAGGCAGTGTAGAGATGAAAGTCAAAGGTGCGTAAACTTACATATAATAGATAAAATAAGTATGCATAAAAATATGACATACAAAATATAAAACAGAAATATCGACATAAAATCATTACCTATATACATATACAGACGTTGATGGAGTAATTTATCGTTATTAATTGCCAGTAGTGGGGTTTTTATTTAACAAATCAGGATTTTGTACGGATAATTGAGCTTTTGAGTTTCTATGTCAACAGTCTATTTGAATCTCACTCGACTATCAAACTGAATAAAAACTGGTAAAAGCAATATTGTTAATTATTAATTGCGTCAAGTCTACTGAGCTGCACCGACGGTTAAAAGGCGAAAATTGGAACTGAGCCTATTTTACCCGGGACGTTTAATTTTGGGGGAGAAATCAGGTCACCCCGACTCTACTTTTTATATAAGAATATAAATTACCCCAGTATACCAACACTTCATTTTAATACAACATATAAAATACATGAAAATTTGTTACTCTATTTTGTAATATACATTACTATAATTAGATATAAATGACTGCCTCTATGGTCTCGCCTAAGTATATATTTAGTAGCCTAAGTATTTATTTAGTTCGAAAAGATTCGCATTCAATTCCCAATCGAGCGTGGTGTCACATCCATTACGGAAATTTCTGTAGCAGTATTATTATTGTTTAGAATCTCCCTTTGGATCGTGATAAAACCTGTACACTTAAAAAAAATCTTAGGAATTTCTTAGGTGTGTAGTCCGCCAACCCGCACTAAGCCAGCGTGGTGGACTATGGCCTAAACCCTCTCAATGGTAGAGGAGACCCGTGCCCAGCAGTGGGTCGTATATGGGTTGATGATGATGATCTCCCTTTGGGGTAGGCAGAGACTATAGAGGGCCAAACTATCTAAACACACCTTTTTCGCTTTGTCAACTGACATAATTCTCTTCAAATCATATGCTCGATAAAAGATTATTAAAGACTAGCTTTTGCGCGCAACTCCGTCTGCGTGGACTACAGGGTTGGGTTCAGAAAGAAAATAAGTTGTAGTATTTTATGCCGCAGAGCCCCATTTACTTTAATATACAAAAATCATACAATCGGTCAAATTGTTTCAACGTGAAACCGTAACGCGCCGGTCGACGCCTTGAGTATCATTATTGCGCGCTTGATCATTATTTTGAAACTGCGATATCTTCTAAGATACTCATCGAAATCAAATGATGTAAACGACAAATTTATTTTGCATTAAATACTTGTAATGAATAACGTATTTATTTGGATAAGGATTAATATCATGTTTGTAAAAACACCTTCACAAATAATGCTTTATTTAAAATAAATTTGGTTAGAATAAAAAACGTTATAGTGAGCCAACCTTAAAAGATAGACATATGCTGTCGCGGACTTTCTTTTAGAATTTTTAAAGGGGAACAATTCTGTCATACGTTATTTTAGCGAAACTTTAACCGTTTCTGCAGCGTACGCAGCGGAAGCTCACAAAAAGGAAAAAAGTCCCCGATTTAGAAACATTCTTTATTGCTGCTCCGCTCCTATTGGTCGTAGCGTGATGATATATAGCCTATAACCTTCCTCGATAAATGTGCTATCTAACAGTGAAAGAATTTTTCAAATCGGACCAGTAGTTCCTGAGATCCTAGCGTTCAAACAAACAAACAAACAAACAAACAAACTCTTCAGCTTTATAATATTATAGTATAGATAAGATTGTGCCTCATTAAGTAGAGCTTAAAACACGGCTGTCTATATGTTGCTATAGGGATTCTCCTCTGTTTACATACCTAAATAATAAATATATAATGTACGTTTTATATACTTACAAAACACCATCCCAGACATAGTGAAGAAGGGTATGGAACAACCCATGTCGAGTAGAATCGGGAAGCCGATGTTCCCGACCAATGTGCCGATGCGTCCCGACATCATCATCACAGATATTGCCAATGTCCTGTAACAGAAATAAAAAATTATACAACAAACCAAAAATTTCAATAATATTAATAAATCGGATAATGAACACACGGTGGTAATTAAAGGTAATGAATAAAAAATGACAGAAAATCTGCATAATTAGGTCTTCTGGAAACTTGCACCAAACCAGCGTGGTTGACTACGATCTAGGAGAAATGACCCGTGGTTAGCATCAAGACTTTTCAATATCTTCTTCTTCTTCTTCATCAACCCATATACGCCCACTGCTGAGCACGGGTCTCCTCTACCATTGAGAGGGTTTAGGCCATAGTCCACCACGCTGGCCTAGTGCGGGTTGGCGGACTACACACCTAAGAAATTCCTAAGAACTCTTAGGTGTGCAGGTTTTATCACGATGTTTTCCTTCACCGTTAAAGCAAGTGATAATTCAATGTGAATACACACATAACTTCGAAAAGTCAGAGGTGTGTGCCTGGGGTTCGAACCCGCGACCGCCGAGATTCTCGACCGCGCGCTCAAACCTCGAGGCCATCACTGCTTAGACACTGTTTTCAATATCGATGACAAAGAATACCTGCAAATTTTCATAACATCCATATCAATGCATTAAACATTTCTCAAAGTTCCATAACTTTCTAAACTAACCTATTCGATACGCATAAGATTTTTATTTATCAACAAGATACAGTCAGTATTTCTTTTCCATAATTTCTTAATACAATTACGAAAATATATAAAAGGTATCAATCGGTGCGACATTAGCCGGCTCTTACATCGTTTAAAACCTCCACCTGAATCTGGGGTAGCATACAGATATTTAATTAAGGCAAATTGTTATATTAAAATGCCCCGCTCGATATAATCTTATCGTGGAGACGACCTTGTCTCGAGACAAAGGCTTGCTATCAATAGCACTCTATTGTCAGTTTCATCGTAACGGGCTTATGAAACGTTTGTGATATTATTCATATGTTTATGACTTAAAATGTATTTGCAACATGCCAAATTAGATTAATAGAAATTAAGTTTACTCGAGGTTTTGGCAGTCGAGAATCTCGGCGGTGGTCTAAGGTTAAAAACCTTTCACTATCAGTGAGGAGTCGTGACGAGAAATTATTCATCTACGTCCTTATTGTGACTACAATTGAGAGAATTTAGCCCATAGTTCATCAATTTGGCCTAGGTCGGGTTGATGAACACGGGACATCAATCACATATTAAAATTTAAAAAATCGTCATAAAATAAATATTTTTATACATTCAATATTAAATTTTACTACTTTTCAAGTAAATGTCGAATACAAAGCATGCCCATAAAGTAAATTAGGAGGAACCAAATATTGATCTGGCACCCGCTTAATGATTCAAATACTCGGAAGGCCTCGTTGTTGGGCTTCTTTTAAACATTATCGTGAATTAATGAGACCAAGGTTCCTATGTTTATCAAGGTCTACAAATAAATTCTTAAGGGTTACGATAAAATGATCTTAAAGTTGGGTAGAGCTGAATCTAACATTGTTCTAGTAATATTTTTGTGTTGTTTTTTAAATTACCTCTTTAGCACTTACCCCATGTAGTTTCAACTGCAGGACTTTTCTACAATAATTAAGAATCGATCTGGCTAGCAAAAATAGTCACATAAGTTTTATAAGTGTTCCGAATCTTTCTGCCAAAGTACGGAACCCTAAAAAAATTAATATCACAAATATTACCTCGTAGTCGTTGGAAAGTATTCCACAATCAAAGCCTGATTCAAACTCATCATGACTTGGGCAACAGCGACTCCTATCGCGAAGAGAGTCACCATGATGGTTTTGGAGTTAGACCACCTCAAGCCCAAGGTCATGCCCACGCAGATGAGCCCTGATACGACAACCAGGTTCTTCTTGCCAACCCTATTGACCAGGGCGCCGGTGATGAAGTAAGGCAAGATGCACACGCACCCAATTATCATGCTGTTGATGTAGGTGGCAGCACCGCTTAGATTCTGGAAAAAAAAAACAAAATAATCAAAATACTTGTCAACCCGCACTAGGCCAGCGTGGTGGACTGAGGTCTAAACCCTCAATGATAGAGGTGACCCGTGCCCAGCAGTAGGACTTATGTGGGCTGATTATTGGGTCTGGGTGTTTGTGAGACCGAAAAAGTCTCTCGTAGTGTCTGATACCCACGACACAGGTCTCGTAACCTAGTGTGGGGTCAGAGCTATGTATGTGACTGTTGGGTGTATTTATTTATTTATTATGATGAATATTACAGTTTTATCCCTTCTATAAATATACATATGCCTTCTCCATAGCATTTCATGTCCTTTGCTATTTCGTATTTAGTTAAACCGGTAGTTTCAGTTTTGTTATTAACTTATGTCTCTAGTGGGTTAACTTCATTATACGGTAGTTCCCAAAGGGATAGGTAGTGGTGTATTCCTACATCCACGTTTTAGCTTCTTTTAATTTTAATAAATAAATGTAAACCATGATCACTTGAACATTAATTGAAACAATTTTGCCATCCTGATAAATTCTGTTTGAGTTTTTTCTGACCTAGATGGAACCTAAGTTGAACCTACCCACACATACCACAACAAAAGCTGACCATCATTATTATCTTCGGCCCATATACGTCCTAACTCCTACCGCAGGGCTTCCTGCCTACTTTTTCATTAAGAAGGTTATCGAATTCGAGACCGTTCGACCGCTCGCGAAAATTTACGCCGCAAATTCTATGAAGCACTTATTCATATTCTTTAACATCTCTCCCAACAATTTTACTATAATATTTTACGTAACAGAATATAATTTCTGAATTCAAATGTACAGGGCAATGAACCGAATTATATCTGACAGCCAAATGTACAAATGTCTGGTTTAAGTAAGTCTTTCCATTTAGCCTTAAAATTATATCGAGAACATGTTCCACGTGTATGTACGTGGCTGGTTTAATTTCTAGGAACTCCGTTTATTTCAAGTAAAAAATATTTCTTAGTAAATACTGTCTAGACACTTTTAAATGAAAAGAACATTCAGTAAATTGTTTATATTGTAAATAACAGGTAAATATATCTTAAATTAGAAATAAATAGGCCAAATATTATACAGAGTATATTCAAACCATGATCGGAAACTAAGGTAATGTATAGCCTATAGCCGAGGTCAATATAAAACTCCTGGAGTTAAAGAAAATCCCGACTAAAATAAAAAAAATTGACGTCTTTTAAACAACCACCGGTATTCAATGTATGTGGTAAAACATAAAAAAATGACTATTTATAGGAATTTTACACATTATTATTTGTCCACAGTGAAGCCACAAGAAAGTTAGTTTTAAAAACATTATGAATTTCCACGCAAATTGGTTTAAATATTAATAGAGTGGGCTCAGGTGTTGCGTTCGTCACACGCTCTATAGCTTAAGCCGCTTGACCTAATTCGATTGTATTGGTAAATTTTATATAAATTATTCCACTAACCGCCCCGCGTAGCTAAAAATACGAGCACATTAAATACCAAACATTTACGTTAATGCTTTTAAATATATAACATATGGTGCATTTTATTTAAACATTAATATCGGAAAGCCACGTTGGAGTGTATAAAATTAAATAAAATGTAACGTTTGAGTTTATTAATTATGTAGACTCTCAATTATTGCACTTGAATACCAAGCCAACCGTATAAGGGATATGTTTCAAGTATTAAAATGATATGAACGAAGTGCATGTTGTTTCGAATTTTTGTATATTTTAAGTATATTTTTACCCTACTCGCTTGTAGATAAATATCGTTGATAAATAAAATTAAAATTTAAAATAATAGATAGATTCTCAAAGCCCTAAGACTAGCCCCTAGACTCAGCCACCGCAATTTGATATTACCTTCTTGATCCTGAATATGTTCATCAATGCTCTGTGGTATCTCTTACTAGAAAGAGTTTTATCGATGGTCGAAACAACATACCATGATTGAATCAACATACCATGTATAGAATAGATTGTAGTCTCGTGGTATAAGCACATGCCATGTGGTCTAAACTCCCGGGTTTGATTCCCGGTTCAGACAAAGTAATATAAGGAGTTTCCATTATGAAGCGTACTTACCGGAACGCAAACAGATGCAGTAGTATTACTAGAAGATTGTTTCAAGTTGTTCGTGTATGTGTCCAGCATGTCGCACAAGTCGTGATCGCCACCCAACTGGTAATGCTCGGCTATTGTCGATAATTGTGGGAACCACAGCCTGAGGACGTTGTATCTGAAATTTTATGAACAAAGGATCAATACGAATTTGATTTTAATTTAGGGTGTAAAAAGGGCATGATCGGAGACTAAGATAAGTAATACTTACGATACCTACAAAACAAGTTCATGGTAAGAAAATCCCGAAAAAATGAAAAGTTTTCACGTCATATGTAGAAACTTAAAAAATATTTATCATAGTAAAGAAATCGCCTTTTTTCGGAGTTTAGCTAACAGAGACCGTGGATTCGACCTCCGCACTGATTCATAATTTACTGCGATACTGGGCTTGTATTCTAGTATGGGATCAGAACTTTGTATGTGACTGTTGGGTATATTGATTAATTTATTTACCCAAAAATGTATGCAGCGGATCAAACTACCTAGTTACTGAAATATTACATTTTACATTCCATACAGAAAAACCCAACATTTTGACTTATTTAAACTACATGTTCGTGACGGAATCCCATAACAATAAAAGAAATTTGAGCAAAAGCGTAAGCTGGTTTTGTCAGTTTGTTTTTTGTAATGGTAGTTTTTACTTCATTAATTGTCCTGTGAATCCCTAGTGGTATCGCGGCACTATTATGTACCGTGCTATCCAGAGGTCCTGCATTCGATTTTCGGATCAGTCAAATTGTTAATGTATCTTTCTACAGAAATTACTGGCGTATAGTTATGTATGTATCTAATTAACCTGAGACGCTAGACAAGTGACATTATTTTATTTATAATAAGGTACGTTTTTAGGTAACGCCATATGTGAATGTAGGAATAATGTTTTAATATACGTCCAACAGCTGGGCACGGGTTTCTTTTGCAAATATTGGCCTTAGTCCTATATTCATTATTATAATTTTACTTTACCGAAAGTACTTAAAATTATATTCCTAAAATTAGCCATTCGAATAAACAAACGGAGGCCAGCTATTACGAAATTGGTTCAAAAATTTCTAGACCTAATTAGCCCCGTTGTGAACTCGTTGCCGAATTTGTCATTAAAATGCTTTGCTCGAACAATTCTTGGGCATCATTAGCGGAGAAATATTCGGAGGTATAACCTTGGCGAACATTTTGGGGACTTAATATCTATACTATGGCTTTATTCTTACAGACCGCTACATTAAACGTGTTTCTATTACCGTTTTTTTCGTGTATTAAACCGAAAAGTATAGTAGTAAATATGTTGGTCCCGCTCCATAAATATAATATAACGGGAATCGTGTAAAAATACAATGGGTTTTATTCCAGGATAGGCTTAATTCTCTTTAGTCTAATTCAGGATACTTAATACGACAGTCCCGTGGCGCAGTTGGCTAGACACCAGCTTGCGAAACGAGTGGCCGCGGGTTCGATCCCCGCACTGTTTGTGAGACAGAAAAGTCTCTCGTTCTTTCTAAAACCCACAACACAAGATTTGTATCTTAATTTGGGATCAGGACCTATGTGTATGACTGTTGGATGTATTTAAAAAACATTTTAAGTATATATACGTATAACATTGATGAAAAGTACTTACAAAGCCATGATGAGGAAACTGCTAACGCTTATCAATGTTAAATATACGACTAGAGGTCTTCTGAACATCGGTTTTATGTTGTGCAGACCAACAACAATCTGGTGTCTGATGCTTTTCGGCTTTTCTTCTTCAACTTCTGGAAGTTGTCGCTTCGCTTTATCTTTCCATATGTCTATGTACTGTAATAAATATAAATATACATTTTTTTTTTTATTTGGATCGAAGTAGAGTGTTCTGGATAAATGTATATCCACACCCTATTCTTGCATTTGTCTCGATAATATACACTTTGTCGTAATTCGTCATCAGGTCATATATATCGCACGCTTAATAATATAGTGACTTAATTCAAAAAACCGAGACTAAGGTAAGTAAATGGTGAAAAAATGTTACTTCGTCAAATACATTTTGTAGAAAATATAAAAAAAAACCTCATGTTTAAAAAATATGTGTACTAAATAGTTACATAACATACATTACAATTTTATTATTTAATCCAACTTTATTTAATCCCAAAGTGAATAATAGTGAAAATTCAAAATTTTGAATTAGGTCACTATATTTTTAAGCGTGCGATATGTCCCACTATTGGGCACGAGCCCTGCATCTGAGAGGATTTCCTTAGTCCACCACGCTAGCCTAGTGCAGACTAGTGGTTTACACTCCTAAGAATATCCTAAATGTTTTAAAGTGTGCAATTTTCTTCACGAAGTTTTCCCTCGCTATTAAAGTATGTGTTAATTGATTGTTACTACTTATAACTTCGTAAAGTCAGAGCCTTCGAACACTGGAGGGGTCCATAACTGGACGGTGCGCTGGGCGGCAGCGGATCATTAGGACACTTCTGCCCTGAGATGCCGTAAAACCGCCCTAAATGCGCGTGATGTTCACCGAGAGCGTAGGCCAGAGACCCCGACATACCCCTCAGGGCCTCCCCCGAGGTACCGAACAGGGGAGCTTAAGGTGCTTTCCTCTCGTAAAAAAAAAGAGCTCTCGAACACGCGCCTAAAACTTCAGCCCATCAATTCTTAGTATACATCTATTATTTAAAAAAACATAAAATCTATGTCAACGTTTTCTACTACACATAAAAAACGTTTTTCTCATATAAACTTTTCTATTAAAAACACATATTCGAAACATTAGATCATTAAATTCAACGGCTCTCGTTAAAGACAATTCAAATGAAACATATTGATTGCACTTTATAAATGTAATTTGAAAAGAATTCTGTACGAGTGGAGCGTGAAATACACGTTCGTATTTATTGGAAACAATAGATTCGTCTGATTGTTTAGTGCTAACTTTTTCAACAGTTGAATTTACCCTACAATTTGGGTTTATTGTTAGTTGTTTGTAGAAATAGTGATTTAAAAAAAAATAAAAAATACGCGACTGCCTCAATGGTTCTAGGACTCGTTAGTATGTCCATATTCTTTAGTATGCCTCATGCGATCTAGATGTGTTGGCCTTATTTTCAATTCATCATAGACAATTCCGTGCTTTGGAGATAAACCCATAATCGCTTTATTTGGACCTATTATATAAAAACAAATTACCTATACAGTACATTTGATCGAAGCTATACAGGATGTATTCAGACCATGATCGAAAACTATGGCGGGCAATATTGATGGTGATTACGAACCCATTGGCATAAAAATTATCCCGACAAAAGATTAAAAAATCGTCTTCCTAACAACCAAAGGTATTAAATGGATGAGGTTGTTAGAGAAACGTCAACATTATTATTTCTTGTTGGGATTTTTTTTCATGCCAATAAACTTACGCATGTTTCCATTAGGCCTGGCAGAGGCTATAAAGCGACGAATGCAATGTCTACACTTTTAACATAAAACTGTTTTAAAATACTTAATTTACCTAAGCTCCAATTGATTGCGAAACATAAAACGGAATTTAATACCTTCAAGAAATTTTATGCCAACACTTTCAATACTTCAATAAAAACATCAAAGGAATGGACTAAATAATTTCTCATTGATACTGCCGGATAAAAAGGAACGGAAAAAGGGAATGTGGGTAATGAATAATTTATTCAAATAAAACAAACTGTTTAAGGAAGCCTCGTTCGTAGTTGGCGATTTCTGCTCTTTCTTTAAAAACTTTGCAGTATCGCATTTGTTTATTGGTGTGCAATGGTTTTCACAACTGAACCATGTATTGTTTTTATTGTTGCTTATCACGGATGACTGCAGTTATGGATTTTATTATAGTTTGTTGGTGAATGGTGTTTTAAGCTTATATAGTTATGAATCACGAGACAATTCATACACATTGTGGCACAATAACGATTGTAAAGTCATTACGAAAAATAAATTGAACAACAATGTAACTTTTTACCTTAGTTCCGAAACAAGACCAATGCAAATTATGTATTTATTTCAGTGTACTAAGGAGCAATGCATATGAATGAATATATTATAACATATTCTCTTTTCTGTACACATTGCCCTCCCAACAAATTATTTCAGAAAATCCATCTTATGGTTGCCTTGAAAAGATCGATATAAGTGTACCTAATGAAGCCGCCATTTATACCTTTTCATTATAATTTATCATCATCATCATCAACAGCCCTTAATTCGTCCACTGCTGGACATAGCCCTCTCTTATAATTTATATATTTTATTATTTAAAACATGCACAATAATTAAAGTTAAAAATAAAACTATTGTTATTTAACTAAAAATGGGGGACCACTAGTTTCTTGGACCAAAACAAACCAAACATTTGCCTAAACTTACGCAGGCTTCATTAGTTGAACCGCAAAACAAAGTTTCTACTTTACCGGGTAAGTCTCTGCGGGTTTTCTCGTGTTTATCCTGTACATCTGTATTAATATGTCCCGTGCTTCGTCGTATTTCTTCTGTGTGACCAAATATTTCGGACTCTCGGGCAGGAAAAACGTGTAGAGTAGACACGCGGATAGCGCCCAGAAAGACATCAAGTATAGATAGAAATTCCACGTGTTGAGCACTGAAACATTTTAGAATGGTATAGTTAGTATAAAAATGTTACTAGAAGAATAATTAGAAGTTTTGTATTTATTTTCAGCAGTACAATACTGTCTATGTATATCATTAAGGGACAAAAAACCCACAGCTCTCATTAGTGACTTAGAAGAAACATACTTAAAAGCGCCAAATTTAGGAGTAACAAAAAAAATCCCTAATTATTCCAATAAAAATCCATGCCCCAATTTATTGTAGTCTTGCATCAGTAACTAAGAGAAAATTTTTGGTCTTAAAAACACCTAATCCTGAGACAAAGCAATTAGTGCGCTCTGTATAAATTCAACAGGATAGACATTCATTAAAAAATCGTGCACATTACCATCATCATCATTACCATGTTTTAATTTAATGCCTGCAGCAATCTTTACTACTGTCTAAAACCGACTCAGTTAATCAAATTTTTTTACCAAGCCATCCATTAAAAACGGTTATCTTCCAGTCCTGCGTCAAGATAGCCCAAGACATGGCAGGTACGATCACTTGAGCCAGCGCTGAGAAGGAAGACATACACAGCATCACTCGATCTCTGATCTCCTTGTGGCAAAATTCCGATGTCAATGTTATAGCAGCGCTGAAAGACGTTGCGAATCTGAAAGAGAAAACATATTAAGTAGGGATTTTTCATTTGTTTTTGCCCCATGCCCAGTACAAAGACGTATATGGGCTGATAGTTTTTATAGTTATATTACGCAGTTTTAGATTTCGACAATATTATAGTCACTTAAGTTTGTCTTACACCTTAATACAGCAAATGACATGCGGACAAATAGCCTACCATCAGCCAAGAGTGTATCCAATAAGTTATACTCTACTGGACGGAATAAAACTTTTCTTTGAGTATCATAATGGTTTATTTTTTGATGATATCTTAATAACACTAACTATAATAGACAGGGCAGTACCGCATTGGAAGTTTTTATTAGGAATCCATATTTTTCTAAATATTAGCAAATTTTCTATACAGGGTGTATTTAGACCGTGATCGAACACTGAGGCAGGTAATAGCGAGGGTGATCACAAACCCAGCGGCGATATTAAAAACCCCGACAAACAATAAAAATTTTGACGTTTTCCATACAACCATCGGTGTTAAAAGTATGTGGTTTGTATGGAAAACCTCAAAAATTTTATTTTTTGTCGGGATTTTCTTTAATGCCAGGGGGTTTGTAATCGCTATCGCTATTACCTGCCTCAGTTTTCGATAACGGTCTAAATACACCCTGTATAGTTTTCTTCGTCTAAATATTCACCATTTTCTGTATAATATTACTAGAAGCTTTGGGACATTTTAGCTCAGATTTCTAAGTAGTGATTAATCGACAAGCAAGAATACGGATAACTCTTCGCCTGCGCTCGGTACTTAGTGAAATTAGACGGAAACTTCACCGCGATGTAGTTTCTGATACCTTTATAACCGGTTTCAGTCTGGTAATGGGATGGCATTACTTAGATCAAAGAAAATGTTACTTGAATGCTTATAGACGTGACTTTGGGATTTCAAGATTACTTTACCAACGTTTCATGACTATATTTATATTAATGTAATACATACATAATACATACATACATATAATACATAAAATGTGTGAACACAGATATCTTTTAAAAGTCAAATGGGTGTGCAGTAACTTTTCAGTGTCATAAATATTTGTTAATCACACAAGCATTTGTCGCGTTGCGGTGAACAAACCCGTGGCCTCTCATTTTGCAAGGTATAAATCAACCAGTTGCACTTCGGAACTGTTAAATGTATAGTTTTATATATAGCTTCAAAACACCATACATTACTTTCTAGGTAGATAGCTAGGAATATAGGTTACTAAGCCTCTACGCAATGACTACAAAAATAATAATATTACTCACAAAATTCCCTCTAATAATTTCGCTGTTACGAGCACCTCATATGTCTGGCTGGACCCGGCTATAAACATGAACAAAAACATGCCTCCGAAGCCGAGCATCAAGAAAAACTTTCTTCCAAATGTGTCTGTTAGGAACCCAGCGATTACCGTTGATAACAGCATGCCTGGAATATAATTTTATATAAAAACGGTTGTTATGTAGAGAAACATCAGATCTTTTCAAGTTATCGTGTCATCTACGAATATTCTTATGTATATTTCCATGGTGGACTAAGGCCTGAACCCTTTCAATTGTAGAGGAAACCCATAACCAGGGGTAAGACGTAAAGAACTGATGATCATATTTAAATTAGATTTAAGTAGTAATTATTGTATTGTATTTACCTTTCTTGGTAAATAACATTCTGGGTTGTCTAGAATAGACCGCTGTTTAGTTTTAAAGATTTTTTTTCCTATTCTGTTGTTGTGATGTACGAGAAAGGATAAAAAAAATTAAATGTAATCGGAACGTTTTACAAATTTTAGGTCCTGGGTTGAAGGGGCACTTTTACGAAAATATCATGTATTATCGCTCGGCAATAGAATATGAAATGTCTCGATCACGCAGTACGCTATATAAATCTTGTATATTCGTAGTTTGTATTGTTATGACATAATATAATATACGAGTACATTTACATTTGCATTTGATTACATTTGCTGAAAGGCAACTTGAAAACCCCGCCGCGTATAAAATTTAATAACGTCCTTATCAAAAGTAAACAATCGGTTTGTTACCTAGGGCTTGTTCTAGAACGAAATTTCTCTTTTATTGAACATATAAAAAGCGTCGGTGAAAAATCTAAAAACAACTTTTATGCCTTGACGAGGATATCAAAGTCAACCTGGGGTCTGTCGTTTAATACCTTAAAAGTAATTTATGGAGCTACATATTTGGGTTGTATTTGTTACGCTTCTCCTGTGTGGGCCGATAGGGCAACTGTCGGCGCAGTCAGAAGGAAATTGCTCCAGAGTCAGCGTTTGGCGTTGATATTTTTGTGCAAGGCGTACAGAACCGTTAGTACCGAGGCTTTACCTGTTCTTGCGGGTGTGCTTCCAGTCGACCTGGAAGTACAGCGTCGCGCCGCGTTATATTTTACCAACAAGCAAAGTATTGATAGGGATTTCCTTCCATCGCGCGACTTTTCAAAAATAACTCGATTATTTAAACCATACGCCGAGATTTACTCGGAATTAATAGAAGAATGGCAGAACCGATGGAAGCTGTCTGTAAAGGGACGTCATCTCTATCAATATTTTCCGTCGGTTAGCGATCGCTTGGCAAAAACCTGGCTTGAGATTGATCATTACGTGTCGCAATTTCTAACGGGTCACGGCAATTTTCGTAGCAAATTATTCTCATTTAAGTTGGTTGATTCTCCTATGTGCCAATGCTCAACACATGATTGCGAATATGAACAGTCCGCACATCATATCCTTTGGGAGTGCAATCTTTGGTCGGATGAGCGTAACAGTATGCTCAATAGTATGCATGTAACGTCTGGTGTTGTTTATTACACAGACCTCGTTGAATCTAGGAGGAATTTCCGTGCCTTTCAGCGATTTTGCCATGCCTATTATTGGAAGTCTGTATAACAGTTCGCACGTTAGGTCCAATTTAAGCAATAGTTATTTATCCGTGGTGCGCTAGTTAATTGCGTCAAATTTTTGGTAATTGTAATTGTCTTCTTTATGTGAGGTTAAACCTCATAGCTCAATATTTTGTCACCCGCTTTGCTGTGGAGGGAAGTGGACAACTCTTTGTTTTTCCAACTCCTCCTTTACATTGTTTTTCTGATTAACTTCGTTGCGGGATTATGACAATTTAGGTCCCCTTAGATTCGCTGAGCTTCATTGCTCGGCGCCAATACTGTGCGTGCCGCTGTTGATCCTGGAATACAGGAGTTGCAGTGGCGGGTGTGTGGTGGGATAGGGCCATAAATACGAGTACATTAGGGTGTCCCAGCTTAGTAGGGCGATTTTTTTTTTCTCGAAATTAGATACGCATACCCTCTATATTTTTTTTAATTGACCCTAATAACTCAAATACGAAATATTATCGAAATTGGATAGCGGTAACCCGTGCCGACTTGATGGCAAAGTTTTAAGAAAAAAATTGTATGGTAATTGTAGAGCACATATAAAAACTTAATTTTTATTTTCAAAATTATACCCTATTTCACCGGTATTATATGTTTATTATATAAACAAGAATATTTGTGATATTTTAATCTTAAAGTTTTCTTTTTACTGTTAGGATAAATCACAGGAAAAATTGCTTTAGTTTCCCTTTAAAGGTGACTTTTTCACGAAAATTTTGTATCAGTATAACTGCAATTTGCAGTATCACTAGCGACTTTTAGTGTCATTATTTATTTCTTAACTGCTTGAAAAGAAATATAACTAGTCTGTGAAGTAAGCAACTCATTGAGAAAAGTGTCAAAATTTTTAAAACGCTTGAAGAAGAGCAAGACTAGTTTTTGATCGAAATAAAGTCGTTTATGTCTGTCTAAAAAAGTAAATCACACAGATATCTTTCCAGGGGATATGAATTGATGGATCCTCTTTAGTTAAGCTTTAAAATATTATCATTTCTGGTTCCTGGTCTCCATCATAGTGATATAGAGACAAGACAGCTACTTCATGAACCAAAGACCAAAAATGCTGAAAAATATTCTGTATAGTCATTTCTGAGTTAATTTTATTGACAGTTTCCCAGGGTTTCAAAGTATTAAGCAAACATAAGTCGTGGTAAGGTGCCGTCACTGATAATATACAATGCATCCAAGCCTTAACATGGTATATAGCGATGCAAATCTAGATGTCTAATAGTGCGACTTTTTATTAGTAATTTACAATTAAAAAATAAGTTACGACATTTTTAATCAATTAATTGCTTCGGCCATCATGGTGTCTGGTACATAGAACTTGGAGATCAAATAGTCAATTTTCTTTCTGTATCACCACCAAAGAATATGATTATAGCTATAACTGTTAATTCTTGATAGCCAACCCTTAAATTTCCTTCATAATTCTGTCCGGTAAAACAATGTATATCTAATTATGTAACTATATCTATTATCTAGATTTATTTTTATCAATTAAAGGGTACTGACGTGTGCAATATACAAAAAGTAGTCCAAGCTTGTAACAAAGTCTTGACGACACTGTACGAACACATCTTGCGATTTTTCCGCATTATTTGTTGATCTCTTCAGAGTCGGTATAAGGCAACTTATTTCTTAAAATTAGTTTATTAAAGCTTAAATAGGCATATAAGCCGTTTAACAAAAAATAATTAATCTCGAATAGTTAGATTTGCGATTTACAAAATTCAATTTTACTTCACGAATTTTATTAAACAGAACTGCCAATATTTGCTCTTTACAGAGAAGTTTTAAGCCGTTATTTTAATGTTTTGCCTATTAAAATTCTATTAAAATTTGCCTTTGAAATATTAATCTTACATATTGATTAAACAAAAAGAGGCGTTTACCAATACAATAAACAAGCAACCACGAAACTTCCATGGGAATATTGCGACGCGCCGAAGTTCATACAAAGTATGTAAGTACTGAAACACATGAATGCAAGTCGGCACGGGTTGCAGTGGTCCTAAGTTCATGAAATTTTATTTATGAGTGTTTTAACACCATTCGAAAATAATTAGAGGGTATGCGTTGACAAAAAAACATTTTGATTTTTTTGGGACACCCTAGAGTACATGCTATATAAACTTATGTAATGGTAGTTTAAAAAAGCATGATTTCTAATTTACTATTTAAAAAAATCCATTTCGTGTTGCTGAGGAAGTTTTAGCCGTTCCTTTTCTACGGCGATAACATGTTCTTCAAAAGAACTTGCGAAAGCCAATTTGAATGAAAATAATGTTGACTTTGAAAAAAATCTAAACAAGATTAAATACTAAAACTCATCCTTATTTCTAAGCTTAAATCTACAAGAAACACTTTCACCGATCATAATCAAATTTGCATGGTCCTCCGACTGACAGATTTGTAGAAACGCTGACTTCAGTATGCTGATGACACGGCAAAAGACCGGAGTGGGAGGTCTAATTATATTATGTTGTTTTAGTTTACTACTGCCTTGGATATTTATTTTCTTATTAATTTATCTATGTCCAAGGTTTTGCAAAAAACATTGCAATGTAATCTTGTTTAAGGTATAGTATACTCGTGCCAGAAGACTCTAAACTAATATCGATACTTCCGTAGAACCACAAAAGTGTTGCACTTGATTGGTGTAATGTCTAGGTAATAACTGTTTATCGTGGGCTCAGATATAATATTCTTCCAGAATATTTATTACATGTTTATTAAGTTTAACTATTAGAAAATTTGCAGTTTCAACACGTAATCTGTATATAAGTCTTAAATACGGCAAAATCTTTCACGTGTATACACAACCTTTCATAGAAAATTTAATAATTAATTTTTAAAGAGATATAACTGAAGATTTATTTCAAAGAAGAGTGAACCTGAATTGTCCATTAATAAATTGCGTACTCAAGCATCTACCTACTGAGAATATAAGAAATACAAAAGACGTATAATTACTTAATGGACGCAATAAATTAACATTTCTCTAAATTCCGCGTTTTGGATTGCCTTAGCAAAATGACTGGGAGCTTTAAAGTAACCATTTAATCGCCCTTTTAGTAGTTAAATTACGAACGACGAATAGGCTGGGCTTTGTACGGGCACATTTAATATTTAAGCAAAAGATTTAACGCACCCCATATTAATAAAAAATTACCAACCGATATTGCTTCGGAGGCCCTTTTTGTATTTAAAATTTATTTTATATTGCAGATTGCTCTCAGACCTCGACTTTGTGTTGTATAAATTTGGAATTCTGGGATTCAAAATATAATTGGGTTTTTCCTTTAGAACATTCTCCGTAGCAGTACGGAGTCCTAAAAAATATTCGATAAGTCGCAACAAACAATACCACACTCTCTTTGGACTTGAAACGTGGATCCAAAAATGAAACAACCGACCCGCTTTGGCGGTATTGGCTTATTTAAATATGAATTTTTGAAAAAAAAATAGTACGAATCTAGATCAGTTTGACTGCACACATACTTAATGTCCTCAATCGTACATTTATGGAATTACTAAGAGATTTTTCTTTTCATTTCATGTAGAGGATATGTGGAATAAATAACTGAATAAATACTTTAATAATGGTTTGAGGCTGAAATAATTAAAACGTACCTTGACCTTTAAAGCCTGTAATTAATGTTGTTCACTCGATTAAATGCCATCAAATACCAATAATAAATATAAACAGTGTCGGTACGGAGTTTCCATTGACCTAAATAATATTGATTTGTGGAATATACCGTAAATTCTTTATAAGCTAAACGTGTCGTTGTATAGGCATGTTTTTAAGAGAGAAAACTTGAAGGTAGGAGAAAAATGATAATGAAGCTTGACAGATGGACAAGTAGGAAAGACTTTGGTCTTGAGAGAAGAGAAGGATGGAGTAAGTGACGACTGTTTGGAAGGAATGAAAGGAGAAAATAGTGCGGCGACCGCAATTATAATTTTTAATGTATGTATGTTCTTAGTGATATTTTTATAGAAGATACGTGAAGGTTTGTACGAACGTAATTTCAATTTATACCCACGCTTATTTACATCAAATAATCATAGGCACATTTTTGTATGCAAATTCCCCCATTTTTAAACTCGCTTATAATGTATTGGTAAAACTATTTCCATTTTCGAGCATATTTCCGACGTATATATTACCTTAAAATACTTTTAAAATGTCAACTCTAAGTAAAAACACTATATGTCATGGTATGTCCTTACAGCACATGGACAATAACAAATCCCAAGTATTATTTTTTTAATCACAAAAATTGTTGTCAGTGCTAGTTTTTAAACCTTGTTTTTTTCCCAATATACTTACCTAAATACGGTATAGCGTTTAGCAATCCTTTCTGAACCAGCGTCATACCCAAATCACATTCAGCACTGGGCAGGAGATACGACGTTGTGGCACTGACGAGGACTCCAGAAACATACCCCACGAAGGATATTGCCAGTAGCCTGATGTGGAATAGACCAAACTTGCACGCTTTGTATGCCTGGTCTATCTCTTGCATCGGAGTCTTGAGGGCATTGTTATTGTCTGTAAGAGAAATAGAATATAAGAAGTATTGCAAAAATGGATTTGGAATAGGAAAAAAAAATGTTTATGACAATCTGTTGTGAACATAGCTTTAATAAAAAAAATACCCGAGATATTTAATCGCCAATAAATAATTACATTTATACAAACTTAAATGATAGATAAACCAGTGTAAGAAGGCTTTATTCAAATATTTGCTGACAAACTAGTTTGTAATATAATTTACCCGATCGCAGCTTTAGTGGCTATATTACTGTAATTTGTAACCGAGAACCTATTAAAACAATCATCACTACCAACCAAGTCGTTAAAGAATTATGCAACACACAATAATTTATTTTCTGTTATTGTAATAATATTTTCAAGGTTTGTATTATTCGTATAGCGTCATAGCCTACCTCAAACTATTTAGTAATTATTATCAAAATGAAAGTAATAGCAAACGCTGGTCATACATTATGAAAAGTCATGAAGACGTTGTCACAATAGCTTTTAATATCTAATCCCCGAGTTTCAATGGCCAATATTCACGAATGCTCATAATAGAAGTGTTTACAAAAGGCATAGACAATGGATATAAACTACAAAGACCGCGACCAAAGCGAGGAAACGATGCTTCAATTGATACAAACATTGAACACGTTGATAGAAACTTTGATCAAGCCGGAACACTTGAAGCGAGATCTGTTCTTTGCCATTCTATTGCATGTGATGAGAGAAAGTGGTTTCATACTGCTCAAGGAACTTGGTAAACGTATGAACATAGAAGAAAATGTTCTAGAAAGACATGGCAGCGATTCCTACGAAGCACTTTTTGTTTTAAATGATTTCGAAGCAACTGAAGCAAAAATTATAGCATGCTTTTTAAGAGATATAGTTTTAATCAACGCTACTGTACCAGAAATAGACACAGGGACTTATTCGACGTGTTTTGATATAGATAGATACGTGCAAACATCAAAACTTGGTATACCGATGGACTTTGCAAATTTCAACGAGCTAACCTTTTCGTTCAAAGAGAAAATTGTGATGCCACTCAAGAGCTCTATATTAAGTTACCATAGGTTCTCGAGCGGTAGTCTGCCCGGGTTGCCAGACGACGTTTTACATCAAATACTAGTGAGCCTGCCCATAAGAGACATATTAAATTTGTCTGAGACTTGTAAAAGGATTCACAAGGTGACAAAGGAGGAATCCCTGTGGTTTCAACTTTATAAACGCGACTACCCTTCAGAAAGCAAAGATGAGGCAAAAAGCTGGTGCGACGCGTATAGAAATATGTATGTGGTGAAACAAGCAGAGAAATTCAAACTCGTGGGGAACGTAGGCGCTGAAAGTTTTGAAGAATTCGGCGAGTTGTCGGAATATATGAGGAGAGTTGAGTCTAGATGGGAGGTTATTTTGTGAGATTTCAAATCAGCTAAGTTTCTTCTTGTATACAGACTATGTAAAGGAACAAATTTGTTCCTATAATAAATGTAATTCTGTCAAGCTTAAATAATTTTCTGCTTCCAGTGTTTTAATTATATTTCCGTTCCAATGTAGAATTACGTAAATGTGTTCAAACAGCCAACTCTAACAATTCTGGTGGCAAACCAAACCAACTATTAAAGCACCTAAACCAACTTGCTTTATTATAGTTTGGTTTTATTTGTTGTCTTAAAGCAATTGACTGAGGATTATTTGTCAAATAATGGAATATTTCATTCATGTTTTCCATACAGTTAAAATGTTATTGATTCAGCATACCTACTTTCACGCCTTCCTTTCCAAATGTGTGGCCAAAGGTAAATTTATAAACGTTTTTTTCGGCAGTAAAATCCCAAAATATTTTTGTCACATTTCCAAACTCACTATGACAACCATGAAACTCAAGTAAATGGCTTGATCGGAGGACCCAACCCAGGTCTTCTTTAAACGAAGGACCAGAGGGAAAACATAACTTAAAAAAATATAATGTTATAGTTCCTAAATGAAGTATTATAAAAGCCAACGGTTGAGCGCTTGCATTTCGCCAAACAGAATATGAATCTGCAAGGTACATTATGAAAGCCATTTCGCCAGAACCTCGCATTCATAATGGAGTAAAAAATATTTAAATGTTTCCTCAGCATTGCATTTTGAAAGCGAAAGAGGTAACAGTGTAATTTCCGACGGATCCCAGAGGCTTTGGGCGCTGCCGTAAATATTAATATTTAATCTCCCTTAAGAGGCCAGGCCATTCCGTGGCTAGAGTGACTCGTGTTTGAATCATCCATAGGTACGTAAATGTGATGTTATTACTTTGACTACTGGCTTGATAGGCATGCGGTTGGCAGAGTTCTTGGGGTTTTCCATTAGGAAATTCTCAGGCACTGAGTATGCAATTTTTTTCCGAAAAAGAGAAAGCAGAAATGCTGAGTATTATAAGAGATTTAAGATACATTTTATGACGCGTTGGTGAAAAAACACATCTACCTCTAAGGGTATGCGAAGTAAACGAAAAATCGAAAAAATATGAAGTAATTAAATAAAAAAACAATTGAGGTTTTTCCATGCATAAATAGAAAAATAACTTTATTTTTTACGGATGCGTAATGTTAGAAATATTTTCGAAATGGTAACATCAAATAAGCAACACTGTGTAATGTGTATGGTTGTGTAATGTTTACGCTATCAGTTTTTGTTTAATCTGTGCATATCTATGATTCTTTAAATAAATCAGTTAGTTTTACGAAAATGCCTTATTTCATTTATTTATATTACTAAAACAGCTTAAAAGATTTGGACAAATGGCACAAGAATAGACAGGGTTATTTTATGACTAAACCCGTATTAAGGCAAGGAAAGTCATGCCCAAAAGATAGTACGCATACTTTGCTTCCTAAAGTTTTAAACTCTACTGCATACAACAAAGTATTAAAATCAAGGAAATGGTTGTAAAAATGTCTCATTACGTATAAATTACATCGCGAGATAACATTAAACAAAGTATAAATATTGCGACGGCTGAAGTAACGCCAGTGTAAACTGCGATAAGAGACATACTCCAACTTCCAAGCATTATGAAATATGAAGTAACTTTGAATCTTTATTTTTGTTTAATAAATTAATATTAGTAGGCTATCTTGTGGGTTCGATTCTCGGGTGAAAGTGTTTCCTAAATTATTTATGTGTATATTACCTTAAGACAGTCCCGTGGCCTAGATGACCAGGCACCAGCTTACAAAACGTGTTTAACCGAATCAATTTGTATCATTTTACTACATACAATAACAGTACGAACATCCAACGAGGTACCCGTATCTTAGGATTTAGGTGTTGTCAGTTTACGTTTCGATAAGTTTACAGATCCAAAGATACCGAAAGGTCGAATTTGTATTTTAATATGTTTTATTTTTTATTAGGGTCAAACCCCAGACTAAGATATGCGTCTTATGTCGTGGGTATCACAAACTACGAGATACTTTTTAACAAACACCCATTTTGTGAATCACACAAACATTTGCTCTGGTGTGGGCATCGAGCTCGCGGCCTCTGGATTCGCATGCTAGTTTCTATCCAATTGCGCCACGGGTTTGTCTTGACTATATCACCACATAACAAGACAACGTTATACATGAGTTTCAATTTACGTATTATTTGATAATTTAATAATTTGATTAATGATGATGCATGATAAAATATAAAAGTCAATAGACTCGCGAATGAAGTCACATTTTACATAACAACATAACTAAAGATTCATCTCGTCCTACTTCAGATCCCGGGTGTGAAAGCCTATTACACGTAGTAATATGATTTTGCAGAATATATTATGAGGCAATTTATTTTTAATAACATCTCTGAGGGTGTCTTAGCCTGATAAGTTGTTTCAGTAAGTAACGCTAGTGTTGGGCGAAGATTTTCGGCTTTCGGCAACATTGGCACGAGCCGAAACGTTTCGGCACCCTCTCAGGAATGCATTGCAATTCAGACAGGGTTGTTGTTTAATAATTCAGCAGTAATTTCGGTTGAAGTGTCTATGCCGAGCTTGAGTAACAGTAACGAGTTATTTGAATATGCAAGAATTAAACGGAAGAGGAAACGAAGTATTTGAGGCTTACACATTTAATGCAATATAAGCTAATGAATTATGACTGGATGTGGGAAACGTGGCATGGTTGTGTGATTTTTTCTGTATAATACATGATGAAAATAAAATAAATAAGCAGTGATGGCCTCGAGGTTTAGGCGCGGGGTCGAGAATCTCGGCGGCCGCGGGTTCGAACCCCAGGCTCACACCTCTGACTTTTCGAAGTTATGTGTGTATTCAAAATTTAATTATCACTTGCTTTAACGGTGAAGGAAAACATCGTGATGAAACCTGCACACCTAAAAGTTCTTAGGAATTTCTTAGGTGTGTAGTCCGCCAACCCGCACTAGGCCAGCGTGGTGGACTATGGCCTAAACCCTCTCAATGGTAGAGCAGACCCGTGCTCAGCAGTGGGCGTCGTATATGGGTTGATGAAGGCATGATGAAAAACTAATTATAGATTGACAGCCCTGTTGGCGCAGTTGGGTAGACACAAACTTGCGAAACGAGAGACCGCGGGTTTGCATCCCACACCAAGACATCAGTTATCCTCAAATATTTGGGCCTGGGTGTTTGTGAGGCCGGAAAGTCTCTAGTATTTTTTTCATACTAGTAGTTTGCGGTCAGGGCTATGTAAGTTGCTGATGTTTAAGTTTAATTATTTATATAGGAATCTGAATTAAAACATATTCTCGATAGTAACGATATGAGTGTTTCAACACTACTGTGGAAAAAAGACTACGCTAAAAATTTGCTTCAGTGGTTGACATTTGAAAATACTAGCAATTTCTAATATAGTATTGAAATAGATATTCTATTGTTACATTATCAATATAAGATATTTTTACCACTGTACAGCTAGTCAAAATCTTTCAACCTTTCCATTAAGAGATTGATTTCCTTACGGTGAAAGGAACTTGAGTCTAGCTAATTTGTTTTTGTTGAACATATTATTTTACAAAAATATTTCTTATAAGTTAAGAGGACTGCCATATCATGTTTAACATTTTTGGTAGGCATAGTAATAACTTTGAACTTCAAGTCTAGACTAAAATTTAATATATGTAGATAATAATAGTACTTCATCAAAACTTTGTCATTCACACTAATTATAGTCACAATATTATAAAATCACTTTAAATAAACCCTTTCATAAAGCATAAATAATTCCACGTTAACAAATTCGTGTATTTGTTTCACCCATTATTTATCTACAAACGACCCTTTTCACCCTATTTGCCGAAGAGTCGTAACTTTTCGGCAAAATGGGACTCTCGGTCACAATTTTAACAACACCAACACTAAAACAAGCCCGAATAACAGTATACGTTATTTAATCAGAACTTCATGTTCCACATACTAATTCAGACTTAGCCGTGCTAAAACTTTATATGTACAGTAAAATTCTAGACATTCTCGTGTTCTCGAAACTTGCTTTCTATAATCTTCTGTTTAACATAATGGCTGTGCCCGGACGAATGCGCACATTAAACGCCGGCTCAAATAGCTTTAGTGAGTAATTGTTGGAGTAATGTCGACGATATGAAAAATTGTAGAGACAAAATAACTATGATACATTAAATAATAGCATTGGTTTCGAGGTAGGTAATAGAAAGTGGTACAATATTTGATATAGTTGGGAATTATTTGCGCCGGAAGTAATGTATGTAACATTCGTCTTTGAAAACGCATTATATTTGATATTTATTTAAAATAATGTATAAAAAGGACACTATTAGACACACGCAGTGGCCTGCCAAAATTACTATACCTCATTCACGATAAGTTGATTCTTTTGGCATATCGACTAATGATGGGAAACAGAAAATATCGAGAAGTTCAAAAATATTGCGTTTTAAAATACTGCATTATGTGTGAAATTCTTTATTACTTTCGACATATAAAACATTATTTAGATAAGCGGTTGTGGGTCATAATAAGTACCTATTTAATATTTAAACAGGGTTATTTTTAGACCTCCCGCCAAATTTAAATAGGTGTTTTAGACCACGGAAGTAAACAACTTCCCCAAAGAAACACGGGTCGAAAAGTAAAAAAAAAATTCAGACCTTCTACACGAAATCGACCACGTGAGCAGTTTTCTATGGGAGGGTCGAATTATTTATCACGTTTCGACCCATGTTTCTTTGGAAAAGTTGTTTAGTTTCATGGTCTAAACAACCTATTTTAAGTTGACAGGAGGTCCAAAAATAACGTAGTATGTAAAAATTAAGGTTGGAAAATTAAATAGTTTTATCTTTAAAACAGTTTTTATTAAGAAACTGGAGCACAGCCATGATCATCATAGCGTTCAATAAAATTATCGACGTGGAAATCGATATGAACGATGTTACGTCCCTTTCCGTCCGAACGATGTAACATTATATAAACGTCAATTAGTTTCAGTATTCCTATTTTAATTTTACTTTGAAGCAATAAAGTCTCAAAATTTTCGGATAACGCTTATATCTTTAGGGACTTTTGTGTTGTATGTATTTTTTTATATTTATCAAATCATTAAAATAATAAAATAATACGTTTTTTATTTCAAAGTCATATCTCAGAAAAATTGACATCTGCCAAAAGAATCAACTTATCGTGAATGAGGTATAAATAAATAATAAAGTTTATGTCACTGACTCACTGTCACTCACTGTCACCCTTCCTATGTATCTTCCATCGTACATATTATTCTATTTACTATAATTTTGTAAAAAGTACCCATTGTTATATAAACCTTATTATTACTCATATATATGTATGTATTTCTAATCAATTTTATTGTACCGATACGGCTTGGGTTGGCAGGTCAACGACCCAAAATAGCCACAACAAAAGATAGAATTTCTGGTCGTGATTACAGTGTTTCTCGGTCGTGATGAGTGATGCTTGAAATAATAAATTATACAATAGCTTTAAGGTATGTCAAAGACGAGAACTAGAATATTTATTTTATGCAACAACTATTAAGAAATTAAGAAAGGCGATATAAAAATAGCGTATGATACTTGAAACAGATTGTTTTAAATATGTTCACAATATATTAATTTAACAATTGATTCCAGTGCCAAGCCAAACATCATGAGGAAATCTGCACACCAAAAAGTTCTTAAGAACACTTAGGTTTGTATTCCGCCTAGCCGCACTATCTCAGGACTTAGCCCTCTTAAATGTAGATAGGCCCGTGCCCAATAAATGGGCTGATGATGATTTGATTCTAGAAACAAATAATTAAAAGAACACATACCCGGCTCCGCCAAAGCTGGTAAGTTAACGTCACTCATTCTTAAATAATTCAATCGCTTTAAGTCAATCGCGAATAATATTGAGATGCCAAATCTTAAATAACTACTTATCATGTCAGCTGTTAAAACACTTATACTCAAATCAGCGTGTTGTGACGAAATTAATTTATCTATTGTGATACCGAGGCCTTGGTCGGTCCAGAATAAGTTGAGCTCTGTCATCTTATTATCGAGCAGTGAAACATTTGCGGTAGTATACTATTTTTCTATTGTATTTTTTATCATGAAATTATATGAAATTTTATAGAAAAGAAAAAGTTGACAAAACGTCGTTGAGTGCTTGCAAAACTCTAAAATTGACCTTTAAGCAAAATCTAGGAAAGTTTCAGGTAGGTCAAGGAATAATTAGTATTTTAAATTAATATTTGAATTAACTCTCTGTTGTCAATAATGATAATAATTATGCAGTAGGTATAAAGTAAATTAATCATAATATAACTCATCTTCTAGATAAATTTAAAAGCAAGGTGTCCAAAGACATTTCTATTGATATTAAAGAGGCTTAAATAGCCGAAGATCATAAAATCCACAACCTTAATCAGGAAAACGGGCACTCTGAAAGTGAAATGGAAAATTCAGGGATGGAAAACGGCTTTACCCCAGTAATCTCGTAACCATAAACTAAAACATTAGTGTCATTTACGTGGAATCACTCATAAAATTTGGGGCATAAATTCGACATGAAATCGGGGCTAGTGAATTTAGGAACTATTTCACTCAACCTTTTCCATTGGCAGTAAAATGTTTTGTCTCGCTTGCTCCATCGTCATGTGAGAGAGAAAGGAATATTTTGCAAGTGTAAAATTATAGGCATATATTTAGTGGGTAAGATGGGTCTAGTTACACTGGTTATTCTAGCCTATGTAAACTGCGATAAAAATTCGATATACCAGTTTCCGGAGAGCTACCGAATGAGATATTACGTGCTCCGCTAATAACGTGTCGTGTTTATGACGATAGATTTGTTTGAACTAATGAAATCATTGAAGTCGCATTGCGCAAATTAGGCAATAACTGAAAAATGTTATCACAATGAATAATCACCTACTTCAACGGTGATGGAAAATTTGTTAGGGGACCTGCATATCTTAAAGGTGTTAGGAATGTTGTAGTCCGCAAACCCGCTATAGGCCAGCGTGATGGACTAAGGCCTAAACCCTCTCAATAGTAGAGTAGACCGTGCCCAGCAGTGTGACATATAAGGGCTGATGATGATGAAACATCATAATCATAAATTATCCGTTTAGTGGAAACGTGATTTAAGTATGCGTCACTACTATCTTTATTTGTTATTAGTGATTATTAAGTACTGTATAAATAAAGATTTCGACTTCTTGAAATTTGTACTAAAATATTATGCAACATTAAAATACCTAAGGCACCGTTAGTCGTGTGGACATATTAGGTTGCCAGCATCATCATTCTTTGCCAGACATAGCTGTGTGAATTGTGTATATAAAAACAATAAAAATTTAAAGCATGTTTGAAAACAATATTAACATCAAAAGACAGATGATTTTTTACTTTAATTTGTTATAAAACCTAAACAAACACAGTATAAAATATTGTCTATTATCAAAGCAGCCTTAAGCTAGACTACTTGGTGGTCTCACGGCAAAAGTATGTTCGATTTAGTGCTCATTTCAGTTCCCGGGTCGAACAGTATTATTGAGATTTTCCATTAAGAAATTCTCAGAAGCAGCACTGTAATGTGACCGAAGAACGGCTATTGACTCGGCACGTAATACGTAGAACTGATACGTACCTAGCAAAATGTGGGTGCAGAAATACACGTCTCTCTAACCCTTTTAGGATTTCCTTACATACATCTTATACCTATCATTGTTAGGAAAACTTCAAATTTTTTGTTTTTTGAATACATTTATGTGAATAACAGTGTTGGGCATTAATCAATTAACTAATCAATTGACTAAAAAATTAATTGCAATTAAACTTTTAATTGTGTGTTACAATTATTTTTTTAATTGATTGATAAAATAATTAAAACTAACAATTAACTTTTTTGCAAATTTTGTTCAAAAGGGTGGTCCGGTTCTACAACCGGATACACATACCCTTGACATATTCAAGTATTAGTAAAAACACTTGATAAAAAATTAAATGTTAATTTTTTTTCGTAAAATAACTAACCATTGATCAATAGTTAATCGTATAAAACCATGATTAATAATTAAATAGTTGTTAATTGCTGTCACTGCAGTTAACAACTAATTAATTGTTAATTTTAACTGTAAGTTTAATTAAAATTTACCCTGTCTATGTATAATTTATCATATCTTTTGAAGCGTTTACGTGTGAGTGTTACATCGTGCTCCCCTACGCGTGGAATGCTAACGAAGGTGAATAAGTGACGTGTGTACACAAACCAAGGTTATTCTGCACAAAATAAGTTTCGTAATTTAGAGTACATTTTAAGACACCTCATCTTTGATAAGAAATACTAGGTTAATTTGCGGTTTTTTAGCTTTGGTAATATTAGAATAATTAGATGCCTTAGACTAGTGAAGGACACAAGTTCTAAAACCTATTAAGATTAAAGTAATTTAAAGTATAATAATAGGCATGTACAGATGTTAACAATGTGTGTAAAGTTTGATATTGAAAGGATAATTAATTTTAATTTAATTAAATTTTGTATTTTTGATGAGTAGTAAGCATTGGAGACTTCGATGTTTACAGCGCAAAAAATATCAGTTATCATCAGTATAAACCCTAGGCGCCTCTGATTTTTTTAAATTATTCAAAGTTAAATTAAGTTTTTATGGTAAATTTTCTGATGCTTTATCATTAAAGAACATCGTAAGGTGCTCTAAACTCCTACTTTTTAGGAACTTAGAATCACCTTATTATGTATAGTGCCAAAGGCCGATATACTGATTAACGTGAGATAATTGTAATCTTTTATTGTTTCCGTGTCGCAGAAAATACAAAAAAAAAATATGTAACATTTATTACTGTTTTAATTTTTTTAAATAATATAACAACAGTAAAGAGGGGGAAAAAAGCAAAACATAACACAAAAAAATAACACATTTTACATAGTTCATGTTTAAGTATATCTGAGGTAGTATTTAAATCTGGACTTTTTCGTCTGCTCCCATTAAATATGCTTAAATTACTTATTCTCCTTTATTTTTCGGCAACATTATCGAAGTTATTGTTAAACCTGAAAATAATAATATACATATTATTGTTTTAAATCTATAGCAAATTTGGTTGGTTAACCACCGGCTTGTAAAACTAGAGAGTGCGGGCTAATTCCCACACCGAGACAAATATTTGTTGTGATCTGCAAATATTTGTGTCAGGTCTACGAGAAAGTGTTTTTGGTACTGGATACTGGATAGTCTTTCCAAACACAAAAAAATCTTCGTGCGAAGTCAGAACTATGAGCGTTAAAACATCCTATTGTGTGCATTTATATAATTAATATATGTAGATCCCAGTATACGTACATATTACATGATAATTCAATATTTTCATTCAAAAAACAAACCATTTTTAGCATTCAAATAACCAGTTTTACTCAGAAGTAGCTAGTGAAAAACCATTAAAACAATTTCCAGAGAATTCAATAGAAACAGTTATTGAATAAAATTGGAAATCGCAAATTTGAATTCCAAAAATATAGGTATATACAATTTAACATTTTTGTTTTTTTTTCTGTACTTTTTTAAATAATAGAAAATAGACTATACAACATACAAACATACTTACAAACCATAGTACCGGCCAGAGTAAAGAACACGATTACACATCCAGTGTCGAGTAAAACCGGGAACCATATATTAGCTAACAGAGTGCCGACCCGTGCTGACGTCATTATTATCGACATTGCTAGTGTCCTGAAATATAACAAGCGACGAATTAAATTAATTAATTGCTGTATCCCATAAGGTTAGGCAGGTTTGTATTGGAAAAATTTTCTGACAGTTTCTTATAGAAAAATAAATAACTCAGGAATCGAACTCAGGACCTTTTTATTATGCGCCACACCTTTATTTACTGTCAACTGATTTAACAGAAATTATAATCATCCAGCAATGGCTAGACACCAGTTTCCGAAACGAGATACCGCGGGCTCGATCTCTGCATTGAGACATATTATGTTAGTGAGACCGGAAAGTCTCTCGTAATTTCTAATGTCTACAATACTAGACTCATATCTTAATGACGGGTCAGAACTACATTCTTTAGTGACTATTTTTATTTATTTACTTATTTATCTATACAATTAATAAACTATGAGATTTTGGAAGACAATATAACTCACCTCACATTGGTCGGGAAGCAGCCAACCGCTTGTGTTTGAATAAGACCCTTAATACACTGAGAGACGGCTATGTCCAACGAAAACAAAGCCACTACAGTCGTCTTTGTATCCGCCCATCTCAGTCCTAGAGTAGCTGCCACGCATATCAAACTAGAGGCTATTAAGAGAAGCTTCTTTCCCACTGTATTGACTAGAGCACCGCTGATAAAGTAAGGCAGAATGCAGACGCAACCGATGATTATACTGTTGATGTATGTTTCTGTCCCACTCAATTTCTGTAATGAGATATTTCTTTGTATTAGCACCGTGAAAAAAAAATACACTCAACAGTCACACACATATTTCTGACCAATCACTAGGATGGAAGTCCTGTGTCGTGAGTATCATAAACTGCGTGAGACTATTTGCTCTTAAAAACACTTGGACCCGAAACAAATATTTTTCAATCACACAAAAATTCAGCTCGGTGCGGGAATTCAACCCGCTGCTTCTCATTTCTCAAGCTAATCTCTAGCGAACTGTGACACGGGGCTGTCTAAATATAAATGCAAGTGATTATATAACACGTTTAGAAATCTAAAAGTGGGCCCGACTCGCTTCTTACCAGTGACGTGTCTCTTAAAAGCCAGTCAATAATAATATAGATCGTAAATATATAAATACAGAAGTAGTGAACGTTAGAATAGTATCTGTAATTGGATAGTCCTACGAATTTCACGTACAAAATGGCCCATGTAGGTAATAAAATATACATCATTGTCGGTAATGGTTCATTTGCCTATTATTTAGATTTTATGGCTTACCATTCGGGATAAAAGCGTGAATATAAATGTATGTAAAATGATTCCATTACGTACACATGAACTAACGTAACTACCCTCAACCCAATCATTGATTATTCGAACCGCAGTGTATTCATCTACATACATGCATCACCATCACACAATATTCGTCCCACTGCATGGGTCTCCTCTACCATTGAGATTGTGGAGGCCTTAGTCCACCGCGCTGCTCTTGTACGGGCGGGCAGACCACACACCTAAGAAATTCCTATGGACTTTAGCTGTGCAGGTTTCATCACGATGTTTTCTTCTACCGTCAAAGCAAGACACAATTTATTGTGAATACATAACTTTGAAAAGTTAGAGGTGTGTCAGCCCATATACTATTATGTATGGCCCTCCTCTACAAGTGAGAGTTTCTATGCCTTAGACTACCACGCTAGCCTAATGCGGGTTGGCAAACCACACGCCAAGAAATTCTTAAGAACCTAAACCTCGAGGACATCACCACTACTTTGCAGTTCACTAGATTTCCAGAATTTGAGCTCATTCTGAGAATTTCGGTCCACGAACACTAAAAGAGCGGGACCAACGAGGCTCTATTCTGTTATAAAAAAGTAAAACTGACACTCACCGGCACACACACATCAGCCGCTGTGGAATTAATCGTCCTAAGATCAGCAGTATACCCATCCAACAAAAGGCATAAATCCGAATCGGTAATATCGTAGTGCTCGACGATCGTGGACATTTGCGGGAACCAAAGCCGCAGAACGTTGTACCTGAACGTAAATTATAATTAATATGCCATTAACAGTGAATATAATTAATGGGAGCCCGTTGCGGATCGGTGCAACGCTGCGTTCTGATTCTGCACTAATTTTGAAAATTCCGAGACGTGAACCCAAATTTATGGGAAGAGATTGTAAAAGAAGATAGTTGGATGTTTTTAAAAACGCTTACAATTATAGTAAATCTGTAAGTATATTCATGTTTACTGCTTCTAGATACCTCTAGATAAACACTGAAGAAAAAGATTATAAAATAGAAGATAGTAAACAGCGCCCAAAATATGCATATTGAATATCATGATTTCACTTCAGTGCGGAGCAAGTTTTCAGAAAATAGAACTGTCTAGACTTTATATTATCGATCCATGTTCTTCAAGTTCCTTTTTGATACTCAAGAAAAAGTAAAACATATTAATTATTAATTAAACATAATGAATTAATAGTGAACTCACATGCCCATTGTCAAGAAACTCATAAAACCCAACATTATTAAGTAAAGCAGCAATGGTCTTCGAAATAGGACTTTCACGTCCTTCAGTCCAACGATAATTTGATCTGTTATTGATTGCATTGGCTTGTCATCTCCTGATGTGTCCTTCTCTTCGTTTATCCACAAATCAGTGAACTGTCAAAAAATGTAAATCATCATCTAATATTGAATTCACATACCTTATGATAAGCTAAAAGTTGCTAAAACACTTCATCACTGCATCGCCCAAAGGTTGACTGGCAGAGAATGCTTACGGCATTAAGTCCGCCTTTATACATATGTACGTGTATATTCAAAAAAAATAAATAAAACAGCCAGATTAATATTTTCAGCATTTTTTTTTGGTAAAAATCAGAATTCATAGCGGAAATATTATTGAAGCGGGTTTAATTGATAACTTTTCCTGGAAAAAAAAAATATCGGATCGTTCTAAGCATGGCCAATATTATTATTTGTGTTTTTTCAAATATTGCTAGGCCTGTCTGTGGAATAATTAGATGCAATAATTTCATTTATAAATCTAAAATCAAATAGAGACTGATGCTCTTATCACTCCACCCTATTTCTTCTTCATCAATTCTCATCGCGTGACTTTTTAGCTCTTATGGTTTTGTAACATTGAAATTTAAATACGCTTACGAAAAATTGACCGTTCTTTAGTTTGTTTAAGTACGTGATCAAAAACACAGGCTCATTACTACCAAAACACGTACACCCAGATACGAATCCATTCCCAGCTACAGCAGAACGTTGTTGAAAATTTCAAACTGCTATACAAATTCTTATCATCCATCACGGAATTTACACGTATAATCCAATTCCTGGCAAAGCCATCGTATTTTAATTCCAGCACTGTCAGAAGTTGGTTCTGATAAAATATATTCCGACGTGGCCGTCTGTGTTTTGAGCCGAGATGATTTATTGGGTCCGCACTCCTCGGACGCGCTGGATTTTTCACCAGATGTCACATAAATTGATCAATGGACCCGCGGTGCTTCATTTGTCTGTTTTTATTTTTATAAAAAAATATATAAAACTTTTCGGATGGATTTGGAGGCAATTTTTTTCGTCTCTCGTTCTGATATTTTTAAAACAAATATTAATGGATAAACAGATGTTAATCCAAAGGAAAAGATTCTTAAAGAAACTTATCAGATAGCGTTAAAAATATTCCTTAGATAAACAAACATACCTCTTAAAGTTCAAAGGTTGCCTTGAGCAGAAAACGTGTCCTTCTTAGAAGGCCATTCTGTTACTATTACAACGCTTCAAAGACGATAATTGTAAGTAAATACATCACTTACCGGGAACGTAGAGTTTGGCTTCCCAGTATTTTCTATATACATCCTCAAAAGTATTTTTTTCGCCTCCGAGTATTTCTTTTTTGTGATCAAATATTTTGGGCTTTCTGGTAAATATGCGTACATTGTAAAAGCCGCCAACGACCAAAGAGACATTATGTAGAGATAAAAGTTCCACGTATTGAGAACTGAAAGTCAACATCATATGGCGTAAATGGAATACCCACCTATGTTAATAAATTATTTACATTCAATAACATCGATATTTATTCACAGTAGGTATGTTACATGCTATCAGCTATGTAATTTCATTTCAAGTTACATTGCGGTATTGCAAAATACATTTGTATTTTTTTTAGAAATTCGACCAGTTCATTTCCGTAGAGTTACACTTTTATTTTTTTCCTGTACAATTTCAAATATCAAAAAGGTGAAAAATTTTAGAATGATAAGCATTTTTCGTTCGTAGAGTGCTATGTAACGCTATAACTTAATCAAATACATGAAATTCCATACCTTACAAATGGTTTATAATTTGAAATACATTTTTTTTATAATCTTTATTTATTTCGGAGTTTTTATCAAAAAATATGACAACCCCATCGTATCTTTTACATTATTAAATTTACATCTATCATCTACATAATTAAATTTTTATATACCAACTTATCTTAATGAAACAAAATGGAACGCTGTTACTGGATGAATTTAATTAATTAGTTGGCATAAAAGTATAGCTTTATCAAAATTAGGATTTGGTAGAATGCTTTGAATTCAGCCTACATCTAATAAATTCACGTTAAATTCGTCCAGTAGCAGGTCCCGCTCATTTTGTTCCCGACACATTCCACTAGCAGATGTTGAATTCTTCTGGAATATTACAGGTTCTGGAATTTGGTGAACTCACTTTTTCAATCAAGTAAGCAAATGCCGATGGATAGTGTCCTATTTGAAATACATTGATAAAATATTTACAAACAGCAAGTTCCAATATCAAACTTCCAAGAATATTATATTAAAATGCTTTCTCCCAATATTCAATCATAATTACAGGAAGGAACTTAAACAACATGTATGTTTATTACCTATATATCCATCAAAAAAGCTATATGTCCAATCTCTCATCAGAACACCCCACGCCATGGCCGGCGCTAGTATTTGAGTGACGGCCGCGAAAGATGACTGACACAGCATCACTCGATCCCGTATGTCCTTGTGGCAGAACTCTGATGTGAGTGTTACCAGAGCACTAACAGATACTGCGAATCTGTTGATGGAAAACGTGTTTTATTAAAATAAACACTGGTGACGTATTTAATCGTGGTAAATTTTTAATCTAGAAGAAATGGCTTATTATTATGGATGTTATCATTTTTTGATAGACTATAATCTCAAATTAAAAAACGTGAATCATTTTAATGTATATTTTGTGCGTGCATTACTTTTAGTTGAAGTATTGTATTTCCAAACCCCGCAGTTATTGAGAAGGTCCGTGCCCAGCATCGGGAAGTATATAGAAGGGTTGATAATGATGATTGTATTTGCATCAGTTCTAACTTGTTGATAAAAGATGAGACTTATGTACCAATTAAACAAGCATAATTTTTTTTTTATTAAATGCTAATGAGACTTTCAGGTTTCGTTCCACGGATTTCTAGATTTCATTACGTCTAAGTCTTATAGATATTCTTGGAATTTACAATTTAAAATGTAGTAAATCCAAGAGATATTCCGACAATGAAAATAACCAGTTATGTACAATAGAATTTGTTAATTGTAATACAAGATTACACGAGTATGTGTCCATTAAACGCTGCACTTCGTGTAGCAAGCATGTAAATCCCGAAGCTAAGCTAAGCTAGGTGCAAACGCAAGATCTTAATACAAAACGTTTTTGTCCTCAAAACTTATGTCTATGATTCCAGGCAAGAAATTCTAGCTCGAAGTGAGAATGGATATTAAACTTGGTGTCCAGCGTCACCAAATTTATGGGTCATGTTGAAAATTGACGACCACTCCTGCCGTCTTGGAATAATATATGAATATCCAAGGGTTTATTCGAGGTTCTGATAGCTCTATCTGTGTACTGAATTGTAAACTACGAGAATGCCTTTGTTTACGTCTTCTATTGATCAGTTGTTGTGTTGCCACAGTTGGTATCGTCACGACATTTACAATGTCAAATTGTGACAACGTTAATTTTCATAACAATTATATGTTGCTAAATACTTACATACATAAACTCAAGCCTGTATTCCCTGATGGGATAGGCAGAGGCACATTTCTGCACTCACATTTCGCCAGGCATGTATCAGTCCCACGTAATAGGGTGCGAGCCTATTACCATTTTTCGCGCACATTTTCAGACTCCGTTCTGCTACTTAGAATTTCCGAATGGAAAAACCCAATAACACTGCCCGACCCGGGAATCGAACCCAGAAACTCTAGATCGCAAGGCGCATACTTGTACCGCGAAACCACGAGACATATTGCTATTTTATATGACATTTCGCGTTGCTGAAGGAGTGTGTTGCAGTTTCTTCCTCGCAGTGATAACAAGCGAAGCGGCTATTGATAAGTGTAGAATTGACAACTCAAAGGAACTTGTAAAATTTTGAGAAAAATAATTTGACTTTAACTTGTATTACAAACCCCAAGAAATCAAATTCATGCACATTTAAATTGAATAGAAATTACAAGAATCAAACATCTTTACAAAGAACTAAGGTAAAATCAGTTACTTTCTAAATAGCTAAAAATTATACTTCAAGTCTATAAAAGTACTTAACAACGTGTGATTAAAATTAAAATGCACGTTGGCTGTGACAAATCGGTCTTCATATTACCATAAGATTTCTCACAACTTTTAAAAAAAGTATTTTTCTTTTAATATGTCTGCAATGCAGTCAAGTATTAGAATATTCGGTAGTCCCTCGCGTATCGATTCTGACAGATCCAACACGTCTTATTTATCCAAGTGATTAACGGAACTAAATTCAATTAAGCCTGCAATTGAATATTCATACTGAGATTGATATATAGCTGCATCAACTGCAAATTCTAATTGTAACACCCAGCCATATAGAATCTCTATACAAACATATGCTATTTGATGGTAACCATCAAAATTACAGAATACAATAATATGTACGATTTCTGCGATTAATTTTCGACATCAAAGGAACAAAACTTGCAATTTTTACATAAGAACTATTTAGACTGTAGAGTTTATATATTTTTTTGTTGGTTTCAGGTAATACTCACAATAGTCCTTCAAAGAATTTTGCAGTGATCAGCATCTCGTAAGTCTGACTTGTAGCAGCTATCAGTTCGCATACGAACATCCCAGCAAACCCTAGCTTCAAGAAGAATTTCCGTCCAAAAGTATCGGTTAGGAAACCAGCGATAATTGACGGGACCATCATTCCTAAAATTTAAAAGATAAACATATACATACATCTAAAACACATTTCTACATTCATATATTGTTTACATTAATCTTGGGGTATAAAAATATGATATTGATATAACGCACAGAAACCCTCATAGTTTACGCCAACTCCATACATTTTGATGTATGCTTTCTATATTACTAAACTATATATTAAAAGCCTACGCCCCAAAAACCTAGATATAAATACATCAAGAAATCGATGCTTTGTAATGAGTTTACCAATCCACCGTGATGGTCTTTGCTCTGTATAATCCCTCCGGCGTTTAAGAGTTACATAACTTATTATCAGGCGACCTACTTGCTCCTCTGCCAGTTCTTCGATATAATAAATCTTAAAGCAAGTAAGTTCTAAGCACACAACTTAATCAGTGTTCTAAAGTCTGTATTAGGCCGAATGCAGTCTATCCAAATTTATGCCAATGCTCCTTCGGTAGTTACATCTTCGTGATCAACCTCGGCTTGAACGAAAATATTCCCGAAATTGTATTAAGTTACAGACCAATTGCCCAAAAACTGAATTTCTTTCCTTCTGCCAACCATTATTCCTTAAGTGTGACGAATATTCTCATGAAGCCTGCATGGTTATTCCGAGTGACGAAATATGGAAAACTTTCTCCAATTAATGCGATATTTAGACTTACAAGCCCGTAGAGAAGTTGGCTATCAGCTTGTGAAACAAAAGACTGCGAGATGCATCACTGAGACAAATCTTTGTGTAATTCAATAGCATTTGTTTCGAATCTGGTTGTTTGTGAGACCGAAAAGTCTGGTAATTCCAGATATCCACGACACAAGATTTGTATTCTAGTATGGGATCAGCACTATAGATATGACTGTTTTGTGTATTTATTTATTCTTCATAAATACTGAAGACAACTTACCTAAAAACGGCATGGCATTCAACAATCCTTTCTGCAGAAGATTCATTTTCAAATCGCACTCAGCGGTTGGTAGCAGATAGGCGTTAGTGTTTGTCACCAGTATACTCGCTAGAGTCCCAACAAAAGATACAACCAATAACTTTACGTGAAACCATCCGAACTTACAGCATTTATACACCTCATTTATCTGTTGCATCGGGTCCATATTTTTGACTGAAAGAAAATACTCGATTAAAATTCTGTAAATATGCCTCCGAATATAAACTGCGATATGCATATTTATAACGGACATAAAACAATTGTACAACAATAAAAACGTCTCTTCCGTCGAATAATTGAAATTAAATGCCGTAAAAATCAACAACGAATATTTTTAAAGTTTTTGTACTGCGTATTCCGACTTATCAAGGTGAAGAATGAGGATGTGATGGAAGTCGTGATGGTCTTGAGGTTTACACGGTCGGCAATCTCGACGGTCGCGGGCTAAAACCCCAGACACACCTTAACTTTTTAAAGTTTTGTTTGTATTTACAATGAATGATCAGTGATCACGTACCTTAGCGATAAAGGAAAATATCGTGAAGAAACCTAAAAAGATCTCAAAATTTTGCACTAGGCCAGCGTGGTAAACTATGGCACCCTCTTAGAGGAGGCCTGTGCCCAGCAGCGTGATATAAATGTATTATGGGCTGATAATACAATAAAATAATATTTTGCATTGTTTAGCTAAAATAGCGTTTTGTGTTGCGCTTCAATAATGAATGACTCAGAAGGAGGATAAAACTTTTCTATAAGAAATATATATTTTCTATAAAAGACAAAATAAATACTTAATTATAAAGCTATTAAGCTACAATGATCATTGCCAATTCACTACTCACAATTTTTTATCGCTATTTATTTTATCTAGAAATATTTATATCCTTTATTGAATTATATTATAAAACAAAGTAATGGCAAATCAATTGAATTCAATGTACGTCCGTGAGATTAGGATGCACGCCAACCACTGTAGTCTCAAACCCCTCTGCTCTCTTTAAATAGCTTCCATACCCCCCCTGTATGGAAGCTGCTTGCGTATTTTCTCTTAGCATTACGTCACAGGGCAGCTGAGATTCCTTGGACTGTCTCCATACAATTTAATTAATATAAGGCTCTGTAAGCTTACATATTTTCTTCCTACCGTCAAAAGGACTATTAAGTTTTTTATTTAAAATGGGATGCTATGATCCAATTTTAATTTTGGAAATGATGCATGTAATTGCAGTGAATATATTTTTGAATTTGGAAACATCTCGCCATCTTTTTCTTACGCACGCATGTTAACGGTCGTGATGTCATTATTTATGTAGGATATCCTTTTCTGCCTAATTGCAAATCATCCCCTTTATTCTTTTAAACTTCAAGTAAGATATTAAAAAAATAATATTCCTGATTACAAAGAAATCTGCACTGAAGCTGCGAGGAATAATTTGCCTTTCGATTCGTAGTAAAAATAATAAAAAATATATATTGAGCCACCGTTTAAATATTTAAACTGGTCCTGTTATTGGAGATAAGCGAGCAATCATAATAAAATATTTCTTAATAAAACTGCATTTGAATAAAACGTTTGCTTAAATACATTTGGATAAAAGAGTTCTACTAGTAACTTAAAATATCAATATTCCAGATCACAGTATGAGATTACTCTCATTTAGTACCGTCCAAATAACTTCAAGTATCAAAATTTAAATCACAGCTAACCTTAATAGGATTAATTTCGTTTCCCCAGGTAGAGCTATAAAAACGCGATAAACACACGGAATAATGGAATTAAAAGCATTTGCTTTTGCAATGGCCGTAAGTTATCGGACGCCAAATCTTGGCACGGATCGGATCGACGCGTCGGTACAGAAGGTGCATTTATTTGGAAGGTGAGAGATGAAATCATGCATATTGCTTTTGCATTTAAACGGAAAACTTCTGTTAAAGATTGCCAAGCCGTTTGAATAAAGAAGTATGGTTTTTTGAGGTTATGTTTCTATGTGGGTAGATTTGGTTTCTATGTATGAATGAATTTCGTCAACTGGAAAGACAAATGTTATATAATTGAGGTTGATTGGTTCACAAGAAAGACATAAACTATAAAAACAATACTTATATGAAATAATTTTTCTGACGTCGGTAGAAACAGGTATTTTATTGTAGATCAACAATAGTAAAATGTTTACAGGGTGTTTTCAGACCGTGATAGGAAACTAAGGCATGTAATATCTAAGGCAATTACAAACCCCCTGGCATAAAAAAATCCCGGAAATATGTAAAAAAATTGACGTTTTCCTAAAAACCACTTACATTTTATACCTATGGTTGTTCGGAAAATGTCAAGAAAAAAAATTAAGTCTAAAGTTTTAAAGCAACAATTTTTTATTATTATAATGAAATTCACCTCCATTTTATATTAGTGTGGATACGTTACGATTAAAATAAAGCTTTATTTTATTTGTGGGAAATAATTACGTCCTCCTATTAATTGAAATGATCCAATTTTACGATTACAGAACTGCAGGAACAAAGAGCGAATATTATTTCCATAGTATTTTTGCTATTTACTACGCAATTCCTGGATTATGAAAACAAGTCGGGCTTTATACGGCATTATTAACTTTAAAAAATATTGATGTAAATGTAAGACAGCCCCGTGGCGCAGTTGGCTAGACACTAGCTTGCGAAACGAGCGGCCGCGGGTTCTATCCCCGCACCGAGACAAATGTTTGTGTGATCCACAAATATTTGTTTCGGGTCTGGGTGTTTGTGAGACCGAAAAGTCTCTCGTAGTTTCTGATACCCACGACACAAGACTCGTATCTTAGTGTGGGGTCAGGACTATGTTTGTGGCTGTTGGGTGTATTTATTTATTTATTTATTAAATGTAAGTTTGTCGAGCAAGTATTATTGATACGATTTGTTATTTGTAAGACATGGATTAATTCTAATAGAAATTGATATATGTAATTTGGGAGACATGTGTTTATAACCCTTATAATTGGTTATGGCCCTCAATTCCGTGATGAAGGAATGGACGACCAAACATTCAGCATATACAGTTGAGTAATAAGGCCTATTGACAGTGAAGCTAATTATGATATTATTCATGAAAACATCTATCAATATTTCGCAGTTAGTTTGTTTTTGTTGTATGAAACGAATCAAGGCAATTAAGGACACCATACATCCACCTTTCAGTTAACACCTGAAATTGGGCCGCGGCGAATCAATACCCATACAAAAACTGCAACAGCCGAGATCCATTACCAGCGCTGGAATACATCAATAAGACCGCATGTCTGCCTTTGTTTTGCAAACAAAATAGCTCGCGTTGAGCCAAATGGCTCACAGCTCGCGTGTCTCGGCTCCCGTATCCATTGCAACCGTCCCTAGTTTTATCAATACGGTGACGCTCCATTCTACGTTCTTTTTTTCTGAATGGAGTCGGATTGTGCCGAGGACTTTGTTCTAGTCAAAAATCTGGCTTTCAGGTTAATGTTGAATTTGGAACGTGTTACCGTTTTGTTGAAATTTCTTTTATTTTATTTAGCGTGTTCTTAATTTAAATTTATAGGCGTCTCTTTGATAAGACCTCTAAAATACGAGTATTGTGGCGCAGGTATCAGAAACTAGAGACTTTTCAGTCTCCCAATCACTCAGATCAGAAACAAAAAGTTTGTCTCGGTGCGGGGATCGAACTTGCATCCTCTTGTTTTGCAAGCTGGTGCCTCGCCAACTGCGCCACGTGCGTCATCAAATTAATATATACATGTTTTCATTTTCGTTCATACAACACAGTTCTATCGAGAAATAAGGAATCTGAACTTTAGTTTATAAGAAACTGACCAATTACTGAATATTACGTAAACCTAATGAATCATTATGTAATAGTCGTAGAAATAATATAAACGTACCTGAATCCATTTTTGCAGAGGATTCCATATATTAATTATATGTTGTTTTTGTTAATTATATTTTTATAACACACGTATCACTACTCCTTAGTCAAACATTACACTGAATGTTATTCCGAAGGCATTATTTACATATGTTGATAATTTTAGAAGCTGAATTGGACAAGAGCTAGTGAAGTATGTTGAATACTTGCGCAGAGAGGTCAATTTAAAATGGATATAAAGTTTGCAATGCAAATACTAGATAATATGTTTCCTATTGTCTTATGTAGTATTCTGCGGTGATTCATAAGTTTTGAATCAATTTTATGATATCATACTAGATGTGTGCTTTAAAATGCGCGTATGGTTTATGTTCGTATGACATACAATTTGATTTATTTTATTTTGCGAATTCTGAGAAACTACTTATGAGGTTTTTGCTTGTATATTTAATATTAAATAATAATAATAAATAAATACACCCAACAGTCACACATAGTCCTGACCCCACATTAAGATACAAGTCTTGTGTCGTGGGTACCAGAAACTACGAGAGACTTTTAGGTCTCACAAACACCCAAACCCGGAACAAATATATCTGGATCACACAAACATTTGTCTCGGTGCGGGGATCGAACCCGCGGCCTCACGTTTCGCAAGCTAGTGTCTAGCCAACTGCGCCACGGGGCTGTCAATAAATGTTATAATTGCTTTGTTAGTTGCCTGAATTACAAGCAGGTGTGCGATTTCGAGAAAATAAAGTTCATAGGTACGGTTCTATAGTAGGTTTATGTTTTTTTTTTTGGTTATAAAATTTTTAGTAGGAGCACAGAGCCCTGAAAATTAGAGAATTAAATATGTCACCACTAAAAAACACGTCTGATATTATATGATTGCAGACATACATTTCTGCCAATTCAATATTAGATACTAGCGTTTGAGTAAACAGGTTGGACTTAACATTATAGCGTTATGTAAACCACATATTAGGGAGAGCAATTCGAACATTGTACCAAATTTGAGCAAAATCTGCAGTGGTTTTGCCATATACATATTGTATAGGCCAAGTCCAATTGACTTTTTCTGCCATAAAACCTTTCACTTAGATACATGCCAAAAATGACAATAGGCCAAAATGTAATAATAATAATAATAAAAACTCTTTATTCATTTACACCACATGTACAGAGATAATATTACACAAAAACAAATAAACTTAGTGAAATAAATTGGCGGCCTTATCGCTAAAAGCGATCTCTGCCAGGCAACCTTGCAGGAGAGAAATATGCAGACTGGACGTATTGGCGGTGCTCTATTAATAAATAAATACATATCAATAATAAACCTACATGAAAATATGTACTTATATACAAATGGGGAAAAAAAAAAATACTATATAAAATAAAATAGACTTACATACATACAAATACTACAAATACAAAAAAAAATACATATAAAACAACTAGAAATAACTATCATAAAAAAAAAAAAAAAAAAAAAATCGCAGTTTCCGAGTTATTGTGAAAGAAAGTACGACCTCAGTCTCGATTTGAATACTTCCGGCGAGGACGACAGTTTAATGTGTAAAGGTAGCGCATTCCACAGACGCACCGCTTCTACCGCAAAGGAATGGTCATAAAAAGACGTCCTGTGAGCCGGGAACTTCAACATCAAATTCTCCGATGACCTAAGTGAATGAGAGTTAGTAGTATGAAGGAAATCAAAACGTTCCTGAAGGTAGCGCGGGGACGAGGGATTAAACAGGACACTGTAAAGAAGAGACAATATATGAACATTCCGGCGAGAGCGAATAGGAAGCCACTTGAGCTTAACTCGAAATTCAGAGACGTGGTCATATTTGCGTAAACCAAATATAAACCTTATGCAAAAATTTTGAAGACGCTCAAGCTTGTTTAGCTGGGCCTCGGTGAGATCAAGATAGCTGGTATCGGCGTAATCAAGGATAGGGAGTAACAGAGACTGTGCAAGCGCAATTTTGGTGGATATAGGAAGAAAATTACGCAACCTGCGTAGGGATCCCGCAGAAGCAAACAGTCTGCGACTGACTGAAATCAGTTGTGGCCCCCACGACAAATGACGGTCGATGATAACCCCTAGGTCTTTGACAGTGTCACTAAACGGGATGTTTATCCCGTCAAGAGACAACTGGGGTAGTTGCGACCACTCGATTTTGTTATAAGTTCTTTGGCTACAAACTATTATGCACTGCGTTTTTGTTGGGTTCAGTTTGAGGCCGTATGCGTTACTCCACTCCGATAAGACGCGTAAGTCGCGATTCATAGTTTGAATGGCGTCATGTAACTGTGGGAGAGGAGCTTGGCAATACAGCTGAAGGTCGTCAGCATAAAGGTGGTAGGACGAAGTGAAATTACAAGATATCGAATTAATGAAAATAGAAAACAGAAGAGGAGATATAACGCCACCCTGAGGTACACCGGCAGATGTATTACACCAAGATGAAATCAATTCACCAAGGCGAACACACTGCCGACGCCCGTACAGGTAGTTACGAAACCATTCAATCACAGTTGGAGATATGTTGAAGGAGCGAAGAACGGCAAGGAGAATGTCAAAATCAACAGTATTGAACGCATTGCTGAAGTCCAATAGCGTCAACACAGTTAACTGACCATTCTCCATCCCCAAGCGTATGTCATCGGTGATTTTCACCAGCGCTGTGACTGTACTATGGCCAGGACGGAAACCGGATTGAAAAGGATTCAGGAGATCATGACTATTAAGGAACGAACTTAACTGGTTATGGATAAGGCGCTCGAGGACTTTCGAGAGGAAAGGAAGAATAGATATAGGTCTATAATCGGAAAAGGATTTAGGGTTAGGTTTTTTTGGCAAAGGAATAATCTGTGCCTCTTTCCAAACGGAAGGAAAAACACAGTTGGAGATTGAAAAATTAAGGATGTGGCAAAAGATAGGAAGTAGGATATCGAGTAAAGGGATGACCATATTACGGCTAATGCCATCTGTACCGATAGCATTGGAGGCAATAGAAAGGATGCTCCTTCGAACATCACAAGCTGTGAATTGACGAAATTCAAAAGAAGGATGGTCAGGAGCGGAAATGTGAGAAAGAGAATTTATTGTTGACGATTTTACAAGGTCATTTAATAAAGACGAAGATGTAAAAAATATATTCATCTCGTCAATGTTAATATTAGTGGAATTACACTCATGTCGAGATTTACCAACTCCTAATGACCTGAGAAATTTCCATACTTTTGCTGGATCCTCAGCTTGAACAGAATTATGAATGTGGCGTCGTTGAGCGTCTCTACACACCTTATTGCAGCGATTTCTGAACTCAACATAGCGTGCTTTGTTAGTCTCGGTTGGTCGCAACTTATACTTTGTTTTAGCCGCAGACTTTTTCCTCATCAGGTCCCTAATGTGGTCAGTGATCCAAGGCGCAGGTTGGTGTTTAATTTTGATCTTCCTTAGGGGAGCATGGATGTCATATAAACGGATGATCAAAGAGTTAAAAATTGCCACTTGATCATCGATTGAGCTAGCCGCCATCACAGGTTCCCAATCTATAGCTTTGGCATCCGCTATAAATGCATTCATGTCCATTCCACCAAAATTGCGTTGCAGAATAACGGTAGGTTTACGTTTAGGAGGCCGGATTTTGTAGGATAAGAAAATCAAATGATGATAGGAAAAAGAATCAGCTGAGCATTGTCCGTGACAAGCAACATGCTCTAGGGAAGAAACTAATATGAGATCAAGTAAGGAAGGAGAAGAGTTAGGAAAATGATGGGTAGCGGTAAGTGGGAGGATGTGCATGTTGCTTGACCTGACAATGCTCTCTAAGGAAGAAGAACGATGATCGCGCTTAAGAAGGCAGGTATTGAAATCACCCATAATTATAGTGTGCTCATAGCAAGGAAGAAAGTTTTCTAAGATCTTTTCAAAGGATGGAAAATAGTTATTGTGAAGGGAAGGGCTATAATAGACTCCAAGTAAGATTTTGGCGTGTGTAAGACCGACTTCAACAAAGAGATGCTCGCCGACATTCGGCAAGGGCGATTGGTCGGAGGCACTAACAACTGTATATGGTATGTGGGAGCGTAAGTAAATAGCAACACCGCCACCGCCCCTGCCAATTCTGTCGTTGCGAATTAGGTTGAAACCGGGTAAAGAATAAGAAATAGAGGGAAGAGAAGGTTTAAGCCAAGACTCGGAGACTAATATAGCATGGATGTTTTTTAAATCAAAAGATACCAGCATATCAGGGAAATGAGCCGGAATGCTCTGCGCATTTATGTGAACTACATTCAAATTCTTAGGTACATCGGAGAAATGAGAATCTAATGTTTCTGCAAGGGAAGGAATACTCAAAAAACTGTCTTCACTTCCACTGCAGTCACTGGATGAATCGATAGACAAATAGTCACTACTATCACTGCAATTCAGTATGTCTAACATAATAGTTATTTATAAATATTTATATAAAATTATATTAATAGTACAATAAAATAAAGATAATAAATAAAAACAAAATAATAAATAAAACAAAACAAATTAACAACAAAAAAAAAGTAAGTTAAACTGTAAAAAAAACAAAACAAAAAATACATTTAAAAACAATACCAATAAAATCAAATACAAATACATTCTCTCTACCTGCCGGAGTCTGATGTGCAGAGAAACAAATATTATTCACAGTTCAAAAGTTACAATTAAAAATAGAAGCTAATGCAAAACGCCTTAAGTAAAACAAATAGTAATAAAAATAAATAAGAAAAAAAAATAAATAAAATAAAATTACAGATTAAAAATGTAACAGCATAAACAAGACGCAAATAACAAAATAATGAACATTATGGCTGTATGTAACAGTTTCCATAGCCCTACCGACAAACGAAAACAGCTAATGTCAAAAATAATAGCAACAAGTGTTTGCACCTACACACAGAAATTAAAAAAATTAAAACTACATTCTACATTACACAATACAGAGATGATTATAAAAAGAAGGAAAATCGGACAATTACTACAGCAACAAACGAAAATCATTGATAAACTACAAAATTAAAAACAAAAGACAATAAACAACACCTAGGACGAAGACACTACTTTTTGTTTGCCGCTGCACGTTTGGGCCTGACTGCAACTGTAGATCCCTTGGACTCCTTACTGGATTGGGCTTTTTTGTTGGCAGCATCCTCCGGCATAAACTTCGTGGCAAGGGCATCCAGATCAGACATGACTGCAACACGATGCCGCACCCCATCTGATCCCTGGACGAAAATGTTGCCATCGCGAGTCCAGCAACTGGATACTCCAAACCGTTTTCGTGCTGACATAAATATGTCATGTCGTCGTTTGGTCAAGAACTCTGAGAGAGTAATTCCTGACCCCTTGAGAGACGTCTTGGAAGACCAGATCTTGGAACGCACGTCCATGTCGCACATTTTCAAGAGAATGGGCCTCGGTCGATCTGGAGAAAAAGATTTACCCATTCTATGACAGCGGGATATATTGGAGATGTTGAAGTCATCAATTTTTAACTTATTGACAATGTAATTTAATTTAGACAATATTTTTATATGTAGGTATTTGTACAGCTACAATTTTTTTCTAGGAACCCTCAATATCCTATAGAAAACTATTCGCAAGTTTAAAATTATCAAAAAATATCACTGATAGCCAATTGCCAAATTCGTTAGCTCTCGTACCTCACTCTTTTCTTTGTAGAATGAGATGGATCAAAGCCGAAAATTAATCAATAAAGCCACAACCAATTTGGAACAACGGTAGAAACAAAATAGTTTTATCCGTGGCATACAAAATGTTTGCACAAATATTCAAATGCAATAAAACATACCCATGCGATACGTCATGTCAGGGAAATGTTTTGCAAGCGGCAGCACGATTGCCTCTTGAAAAAATCCTTGTATGTGCAGTGTGCACACTATTTTGCAGATTTAAAATTTATATTTACATATAAAAAAATACACTGACTGAAAAAACAAAATTATTTAAAATGAGAGGAAATGTTGTGGAAAAATGCAATCAGAGAAACCGTAATAACCGACAGTTTTCGTTGGACACTGGTTTCAGACAAAATTCAGGCTGGGATGTCTGAGAAACTTTAAAGCCTCTCCTGTTGTTAAATTAAATGTTATAATATCGACATTATATACTCAGCTATTCGCCGTCCACTGCTGAACATAGGCCTTCCCAAGAAAACGCCAATTATAATCTCGCTCTGGAGCCCTAATCTATCCGTTACCCGCCACCTTTCAATTCATTTTATTAAACCACTTTTTAATTAACTGTGACTTAATAAAGTTAATTCTAAATGAATGCAATAATGTAACTCTTCCCACCCTTAAAGCGATACATTCGTGTATTCGTACATACATTTTATCCATACATTCAAAAATATACACTTGACTATCTCCTTTAACAACGCTCTCAGCCGTGCAATTACAAGTCTCGAATTAATCATTTGTTAATGGCGCCAGAATTATAGAGTGCGTTGTATCCACCTGGGTCTAGGGTTAACGGGCTCCTCGAAATATAGCTTTAGATCTAGTCCGCAGCGTTTCTAGATTAGGAAATTCAATTTAGCGTCAACATGAACTCAGCTGGAATGGTAAATGTTGGCTAGTAATTAAATCTAAACAAGCACGGCAAATATTCAGATGCATAATACAGGAGTCCAGGGTATTGCGCTCGGAATGGTGATGAAGGAACTGTTTTGTCGGGCATTCACAGGATTTACGATGTAATTATAACATCTTCTAAGTGGAACGAGCGTGCTAGGTATGTTACCAAATTGCATATTTTAATACTGATCGTAGTTTTCTTCTTAGATAGGTATTAATTTGAAAGAAAAAGGCGTGACTGAAGACATGACGGCTGATAGGGATTTGTGGAAGGACAAAACATGATGCGCCGACCCCAAATAAAAAATTGGGAGCAGGGCAAGAGAATGATGATAGGTATTAATTTTAATGAACTTTGTTGCACAATTGTCAATTTTTACAATTATTCGATCGGTTCGACTCAACTATTTTAGATCAATGACGATGAAATATCTATTAAAGTATAAAAAAAAATTAATGAAAAACTTTTCAAATTTGCACTTTTGCTATCTTTTGAAGGTCCCGAACTTTTTAACTTTTCTTGATTAAATGTTACAATTTGCTTGCTATAAAAATTGAGAACTGTTAACTAAATAACATGATTCATTTGATTCAAATGTTAATATAGAGTCTGGATTTTTTCCTCGATCATATTAATTATTCATCAGACATCTTATCAGATACTTATGATCAAGTTGACGAGGCAGATTTAAAAGTCATCTCGATCGCACGTCACACATTCATGCTGCAAGAACAGTGTAAGATCTTTTACATTGAAAGCAATTAATTTCATTAAGGGCATTCGTCTTTCCCAGCCTCATAAAATCATCCTACATTCCGAAGATCCACAGCGAAACTAAATTAACGTTCCGAACAATACTGAATCGCCACAACAAATCACACGCACAAATCCAATAATTCGTTTTATTCTCACAAGCAACTCCCAGATGCCGAATATAAAAAGTTGGCCCAACTTTTCGGATCAATGGCATTTATTTGCTATTGGTCCAAGTTCTCAGACCAACAGATTTGTTGGCAAACTTATGCGAAAGCCGAGAGTTACACAAGTTTATGAAATATAAAATAGTGGCGAAGTAGAACGGTTAGTTACTTGCCAGTTCGTGACTGTATTTCGTATTGGGGAATACAAAAATCAAACAGCTAAGGTAGTAAATGTGTTTACTGTTAACCTAGATCAAATGGCTAACGCTGAGACACAGTTGGTTAGACTCTGAGCTTTGATAGGAGATAAAGATGATTCAAAAGGAGTCGAAGTAGTAAATAAAGTTTGTATGGTATTGCATTCCAAAATTTTTCTCAAAGATTTGTTGATTTTTCCAAGTTTAACGTATTGACTTTAAAAAATCTGGTAAAAAAGCAAAAATACTTTAACCTCACTCAATAATATCACGCCAATTAGTTGACAACGATGACGAGATTATTACTAAAAGGCTTAAAATGAAACAGTATGCAACCTGACGTGCGGTTAGGCTAAAAATTACTCTTACCATAAACAGCCGGAGTATTGGACGTCTGCCCAAAATGTGAACAGACGATCTCGTAAAGGCATGCGGCCAGTCACCTGCAACCGAAGCTGCTTTCAGGTCGATTGTCTCTTTAGTACTTCTAGTTTTTATAGAGATTAAACCTAGCGTATTTGATTCTGGCAGTTTTTTCTGCTGTATCTACTTCAGGAATTAGACTTCGCAGCTCGAGCGTTTGGAACTATACAAGTGTTTACCTATCATCATCATTATTACCATGAATATTATCATGAGCGGGCACGGGTCTCCTCTACAGTTAAGAGGGCTTAAGCTTTAGTACACCACGCTGGCCATATGCGGGTTGGAGTTGGCATTAAATGTTAACTCGCGGTTCCTTATATCGGGCATGTAAGAATGACAGCTCATAGATTATTTTTTTTCCACCTAAGCCAAATAACAAAAAACTTCGTTATGAATTTTAATAAAGCATTATTGGTAGAAGTAGGAACTAGCAAGGCAAAGTAACCTGAACGAGTTCTGAGTAGAAAATACTAAATTCTCTCCGACATGACAGTTCTATCGGCAGACCAAGATTACGTGTTACCCAGAATATCTACGACATAATTTTATCGAACCATTAACTTTTACCTATTCTATAATTTGTATCCTATAAATCGCCTCAGGAGGGAACAATTGTGAAAATTTCGAATACCACCCCAGTCCGTGCCGACATACATATCACCGACGATAGCCATGATATATTTACGTCGCAGCATTACTGATTATTTATAAGCGTAACAATTCCAATTTGAAAATTGACGGTGACAGGAATAATTGTTGGAAATTTTAGATATGCCGAATGCAGCTTTCAGGTCACACAAATAAATTTTATTCTCAATTAAAGCAACATTGGTATCGTGATGTTGCTGAATGTTGTAAATGGTCACAGATCGAAAAAATGTATTGCTAATTTGCGAATCAAACATATTAAAGAAGAAATTAAAATTTCTCAACCCCTTTGTTTATAACTTAGGTGGCCCTAAAAATTGGCTTTTGAGCTTTTATAATTACAACACTGCATAAAATTTAACCGTATATCTATTTATTCCAGGCTCATGTTCTGATTGATTTATAAAAAAAAAACGTCTCACCATACAGTGTTTATATGACTCCTTTATTTCACAACAAAATTTTATTAAAATAAAAATGAGTTTTAAATTTATATAAAATAGTTACGTCAACAAGATTTATTACATGTCGCCCGCGTGTAGGACATTTCTGAGGTCCTAATGTAATTGATAACGATGCTAAACCATAACTCGAAAGCTATTAAATATGCTTCTACGTGCATCCGAGACAAACCCAATATTTCAAGTCTCATTTACCACTTCAAATAGCATTCCGTCATAAAACGCCGTCCATAGAATAGCCAGCCATATTCAAAATATTTCCTCCGCTCCCAACATTTTACAGGGGTTTCCGAAATAGACCTACTGTATCGAGCACGTGCCATTAACTTTACATCCACGCCAGCTCAGATTGATATCAGACGGGCGCGAGGCCCATCCCAACGGAAAAAAGGGAAATTGAGACATAAAACTGGGAGATAAAGAGCACTCACAATGGAGTGTGGGTCGGGGCCTCGACGCAGTATTTTTCAGTAATTTAATACGTTTTTTACGTCAAATCCCACCAGCTGTGGATCTAATTAGTTCGGGGCCCTTTTGTTTAACGTGTTAAAGTACACTTAATTAAGGGCCCGGGGTGGGCAAACATATCGTTTCGCGACTTTATTCTATTTACTTGGACGGCGCGCTGGTAATGAGTGGAGTTGAAGATTTGCCGTTTATAAACTCATTTTGTAAGGGCTTTCTTGTATTTTTATCGCTAAATGGCATTTGCTTTCTTCCTCCGTATTCATGCATTTGTCCTACGTTTGAATCTGAAAAGTAAGACTTAACGTTACCTGACCAAAATTCTAGTACGACACCTACAGGTCTTGCAAACAAACTGTATTAAAATTAAGTAAATTAATAATTGTAAAAAATTGCAGAAATAACTTTATTCAGTCACTATAGTTTTAACACTATAAATTCTTCTTCTCTAAACTTAAACTCTAGTTTCCAAATATACTAAATTTTACTTTAACAATTGTATACTAGTGGTATGCAATAATAAAATTATACAATACAACGGTACAAAAACTTGACTCGCGATTCTACCGTGAGAATATATGCAGCTTAACAATGAGGAAAATTGACGGATTAATGTATATCCCGCCGTTGGAAATGCTTCGACATTTTCCAACTATATAATCGATGAAGCTTTTACACTCGATGTATCGCCATACTTTGACGTTTAAGCAGTCAATTACTAGCAGTATCTTATAGGTTTTACATATCTATTTAAGTTGAAAAAAAGGATAACAAAACCGATCCATTAAATAAAAAAGACGCAGCAGACCATGTAATAATTGGGATGAAGATTTAATTTTTTATTGCTTCGTGGTCTCGCAGCACTAGTATGTACATATTGCACGATGTAGGAGTCCCGGGTTCGTTTTCGTGGTCGGGCAATATCTTATTGGATTTCTCCATTAGGAAACTCTCAACAACAGTACAGGATCTGGAAATAGAGGATCATCATCTCTTCATCAATCCATATACGCCCACTGCTGAGCACGGGTCTCCTCTACCACTGAGAGGGTTTAGGCCATAGTCCGCCACGCTGGCCTAGTGCGGGTTGGCGGACTACACACCTAAGAAATTCCTAAGAACTCTTAGGTGTGCAGGTTTCATCACGATGTTTTCCTTCACCGTTAAAGCAAGTGATAACTCAATGTGAATACACACATAACTTCGAAAAGTCAGAGGTGTGTGCCTGGGGTTCGAACCCGCGACCGGCGAGATTCTCGACCGCGCGCCCAAACCTCGAGGCCATCACTGCTCAAATTAAACAAAAACGGCAATAGTCTACCAGCTTATTCTCATCAAATTTTTGAAATGTAGATACTAGTGAGTCCTTTACGTAAAGTGACTAAAGGCTTTGATTAGACATCAAGATAAATTAAATCCGATACTAATTACATTTTTAATTCAGTCATTCCTCTTAAACCTCACTCTAGCGACCAGAAAAAAATAAGCATTTTAAAACCAAAGTGCTTGCGATCTTTCTCTCAGTTACAAGGAATATATTTTTTATTTCCACTAAGTTGGATCTTTAACCTAGATTTCAGATGCATTTAAGTATCGTTGTACTCTTACTATTCTACGAAATAGAGCAATGAAAAAGGTTTACCATTTTAAAAAAATCATTTTCTATTTTTAGTAGGTACGAATCATTGCATTCAACAGAAAAACAATAAATATATAATTATATGACGTCATGACGTTTAATAAACTAATTTTTTAAGGTGTTTTCTAACAATGCGCTAAATTTAGGTAGTTTTTTTTTTTCTCTTTATTATTATATAAGGAGCTTACAATCAAATGATTATGCTGGCCCCATAGTAAGAGGTAGTTTTGCAATAAACCATTTCAGATTTGAAGATCTTCGCTTCGTTGTCAATACCACGCGCTACGTAGTCTGTTCTTTGAGGTATATTTCAGATATCCAACACTATATGCAGTTGTATGGGAGGTTATTTATTTTCTAGGTAAGCAAAAGTTTATCTTATACTTTTTTTTCTGAGTTAATATCCCAAATAGCCCGCAAGACCACAAATAACAAAGAACTTTTGAATTTCTTAATGATTTTTAATTTCATTTAATAAAATACTAGCCAAATTTAAATAGATTCAGGAATCGCATCCACGACCTTTCAAATAGCCAATTTACGGCGAAAAATAATTCTCCCTCCAGAGGATTGTTGATTGAAATACATTTATTTCGCTGAATAAATGAGTGCGATACGGAATCGCGGAATTAAGATAAACATAAATAATATGTGAGCGGAACCAATCAAGGGTAAATTGGAGATAATATTGTATGATTAACATTTATAGCTCGTGTATTTTCTGTATAAACAGCCGCGGGGAACGTTGATTCGCTTATACATACAAACTTCATAGCGTAAAATGATTATAAATGGCTAAACCATATTAGCGTTAATATAGTAATGTTTATATATACAATACATCTGTATAAATGTATATGTATTATATGTATTATATGTATGCATTTTAGTAGTAGTAGAAATTATTCAAATTATATTTACACACCTACCTATTTTCATCTCTGCATCTCTCTAGGTTCGACTGTATGAAAATGCCTTAGGTATTAAGTCCACCTACACTAAATTTATTCTTCTTCTTCTTCTTCATCAACCCATATACGCCCACTGCTGAGCACGGGTCTCTTCTACCATTGAGAGGGTTTAGGCCATAGTCCACCACGCTGGCCTAGTGTGGGTTGGCGGACTACACACCTTAGAAATTCCTAAGAACTCTTAGGTGTGCAGGTTTCATCACGATGTTTTCCTTCACCGTTAAAGCAAGTGATGATTCAATGTGAATACACACATAACTTCGAAAAGTCAGAGGTGTGTACCTGGGGTTCGAACCCGCGACCGTCGAGATTCTCGACCGCGCGCCCAAACCTCGAGGCCATCACTGCATATATATACAATACATCTGTATAAATGTATATGTATGCATTTTAGTAGTAGTAGAAATTATACAAATTATATTTACACACCTACCTATTTTCATCTCTGCATCTCTCTAGGTTCGAATGTATGAAAATGCCTTAGGTATCAAGTCCACCTATACTAAATTTATGATGAATTGTAAATAAATGAATACATATAATTGTGTGTGAATAAATAATAACTATTTTCACTAACGTTACCGATAACAATGAGTTCAGTTTATACGCACTGTCTAAAGATACGTTACTGAATGATTTATCTAAAACCGCGAAGCAGTCACTTTTAAGAAATTCTAATTGCCGTTGTAACTAGAAATAGGGAAACAGGACCGTAACAGACAATAACCTCACCAAATTTGTTAGTGTTCAAATACATTTCTGCTTGTTCTCCGGGCATGCAGGCGTTCAAAAATAATTGCGAAAAAAGTTTAAATTGTACAGTATTACAAATCATGTTGCTTTAACGCGCTTGGCTTCTGAAAAAGCCAAGTCTGGAAATAAATTTCTTTGTAATTTTCGGTTTTTCATAATAATGTTGAAAATGTAAAAGTAACTTTTACGCAAAACATGAACCAATTTGGTTAAATTTTGTCATATACTCAATGGTACCTAACTATAGTAACTATAGTAGGCCAGCCCTAAGGCCCCAGCCCTCAACTCTCTCAGTTGTAGAGCAGGCCTGTGCCCATCAGTGGGCTACCTGTGACGTAAAAGTATCTTTATGTGTAAATGTGGATCGGCACTATTTTAAAACTTTCACAAGATCCATTAAATTTGCATTTATTTTCCTTCATATTTAGTGTTTGCACAACATTCTTTTTAAACCTAACACAGTAACGTTAAAGAATCCATAGTGAAATACTTGTATCATTCAATTATCATGTGCCGTTTATGGAAACGGGGATTGATTAGGGATGGCCCTAATACAATAACCCTAAAAAGCACTAACAATTAAAGAAGCCCCAATGCAACAATTCCCCCAAATTTTCTTAAATAAGCAAAACAATTCACCAGCAATCTTGTTGGAAATAAAACGAAATTCGCAGAGCATAATGCTGGGGAACTAGAACTTAATTCAAACAGGCGCCGAGCGGCAGTAGTTGCCGAATTTGTTATTCAAATTTTCAATAAGGTACCGTTCCCACGTTAAAAGTCCTCTGGCATTCGTCATTTTATATTCTGACAGCCAACTCGCGGAGCGCAAGGGAAGTTTCATAGCTGAGAGTCGGAAGAGAGACTTCCAACGGTTAAAATCACTTGGAGCGGCGAAAGAATTTTCATGAAGTCTTTGATAAGAATCTTAGAAGTATCTTACTCGCCCCTACGTACATGCATATGCCTCTTAAAAAGCAGGTAGGCCTTTGATAACATAAAGGACATTCTAAGGATGTCTGTCCATCTAAATGTTGTCCAAAAGAATTTAACCATATGTCTACCATTCCGCAATACTTGTCTTCTATGTACAAGCACAATACCATACGTTTGAAGGAAAATATAGTGACGAAACCTGCACTAAACCGCACACGGCCAGATTGTCGGACTAAGACCTTAACACTCTCAATGGAATGTGTGAGTATAGCAATGGAACGTATATAGGCTGATGATGATAATACCGTACCAAGGAGAAGATAGGTAGGCTGACAAAGAAAATAGAATTCTAAAACTCCAAATGCATTTCACACACGATTCCTTAGAATCAGGAATTTCGTTTTCATCGCATCGCTTTGTATTCGGGAACAAATTGCAGGAGTTAAGGACAAACAGGGCGTGAATCAATGCTGCTTTCCAATTTGATGCCTCGATCACACTGGCCCGATAAAGGTGTGGACGATTTACAGCGATCCGGGGATATTTTTAAACTACCCCTTTGGTTCTTATGAAAGATTTTGTACGGTTGAATTCGAGTTTTATTCTATAGCGGATCCATAGAATTTCACCATAAAGCAAGATCGCTATACGAATAGATACAGAAAGAAGGAAAAGACAAATTATTGTTGGCCAATCGAAACTACAGATATAAAAACAATTCGTAGCTATTATAATTTGCACAGACAACAATAGCCTATCGTGCTGTGTCAGCAACTGCCACCCTGGTTGAGCTGGATAATTGGCACTTTGTATAATTTGCCAAAACTAGTAAGAGACAAACCTGATTTTAAAATTGGTAGTTGACTCTCTTCAAGCGTGTTGCTTTAAAATGGGTTCCTATGTCAGTGAAATGCAATATGAATGAATAAAAAATTTACTTTGAACGTTAATACGAGTATGTAAGTTTAAAACAGTATCTAACCTCGAACTGCTCGCTTGCAAGTTGAAAACGTTTTGACGAGGAAATTGGTTGGATAATTGAAAAATAACTTCAATTTCCGAATGCCCCAGAAATAGTAAGATCGTTGAGAGACAATTATAACCTAAAATTGAGGAAACAACCTTCCATGAAATATTTAAAAATGGTTTTTCGATCGATTAGATCGACCGCATCGATTAGACCCAGTTGGTGTTATTGTCTTCCAGAAAATTGACGTAACATAATCCGTTTAAGTTTAAGTGAGTTTAAGAAGCAAATATACATAGATCATGGTTGAAGTTATAATCGCATTTTAACAATTGCCGAACCTCTCAATATCAGCCCATATAATTTTGACTGCTGGGCACGGGTATCTTCTATAACTGAGAAGGGTAAACCTTACACCACGATGGCCTACATACCTAAACAAAGACCAAGAATTTTTATAAGTGCAGGATTCCTCACGCTGTTTTCCTACACTGCTAAAAAGTGATATTTTATGGTAAATAACGTTAAAATGTCAGTAGCGCGTGCCTGGAGTTGTAACCCATGACCGCCGAGATTGGACTTGACTTTACTTAAACTCGAAGCGAACTTGTATGTCTATTACTAACTATATTAACGCCTCCTTTGCAACGCATAGTCCCAGTCATCAAACAACTTCTCTACCCGAAATTACCTTTCACAATCCCCCGCTACCTTTCGCGCCGCACCCCGACTGCAGCAGGTATTTAGGCCAAACACCGTCGGATACGTTATTTATACAGATTTACGCGAACGCTTGTAACACGTTACGTCACTATTTCACAGCGAACACCTTTTATACCCGCTTGAATTTACTCTGAAACACAACGGAATATTCTCGTGGCGTTTCACCAATCAGACTGAAGGGAATTCGTCTTGCTTAACGTGTTTGACGTGTGTTCGATGTCTTATTGGAGTGTTTGTATATGTACGTTTTACAATGTTTATTTTAAGTCCAATTTAATAGATAAACGTGCCGTATTTTGGGTATGTTTGTAAGTCTGAGGTGTTACAGAAAATTTCCAAAAAGCACAATAGTTTCACTCAGCAATTGTATTAAATATCTCGATCAGAAGCTCCAGCAAGGCAGTTCGATGATTATTCAATAATGTATTTCGTTCAATACCACTAGATTAGTAAAAAAAAATAATACTTGACTAGATTTAAAATTTTAAGATATCCCCCAAATGTTTGCATACTAAGTAAAAAAATTTACCCCAAAATTCCATAAAACCAATACCAGATATAAAGAATTTTCGCGGCTTAAATCCTGTAATATCGGAAAAGAACATCGCAAAACGGGTAAACTTAATCTCTTTGTACGTTTCTACCCCAATTGGCATTCAAATACCGCTCTCTCGGGGAACATAGTATGATTACCGAGTATATCTTGTATTAATGTTATATTATTTTTATAAAGGATCTGACCGTTTTCAACCGTTAAATATCTATAGAAATATTAGTTTTTTCCTTCATTAATAAAAAGGTATAATATTATCAAATTCATTCATTACAAATACGTAACATAACTTAATCGAGAGTTATCAGAGTTCATCTAATGATTCCTTTAAAAAAATATTTCGAAATTATATTAGGCAGTTCGAAATAAAATTTAGCCTTTCAACTTTTAATTTCAAGCGTGTTGATGTATATATGTAATATTTTTTAACCTACGACATAGTACTATGTATACAATACACATTTTTTTAATGCGGCAATAAATAAAACATACATTATAATAAACGTAACTACCCAAGAAATCTACAAGACAGACCTTGCAAAGGACTTCTTCAATTGACGCAATGCGGTAGAAACGAATTCAGAGTGTCCAGCAAAGGTTATAAAAAATTCACGACCACCAATAACATGCCCCATTTCATGTAACAATTAGATGACGCCACACATTACTGACACGGTAATACGCCACAATAATAACATCGACCCCATACATCATTCAACACTATCTGACTACAGCCCGTACAATTGCCTGCGTAATGCCTTATGTATCCATTTCATTTGTTAATTTCATTTGTCAACTCTTGACATACAACACTGTGACTTTTTAGCTGACACTTTAAACTAAGTGGTGATGTTTGAAAGGTAACTATGGGTTTTTAACTTGGATCGGTATTTTAAAACCTTATTTATTACATAAATACCATCTTGCCTGGATTCTCTGAAGAGGTTAACTGAGGTGCATTACTGCATCAAGATTTTGCCAGGCATGTATATTGTATAAGTCCCACGTATAAGGGGACGAGCGTAGGTATTGCCGGTTTTCGGGCACAATTCTAGACTCCGACCTGCTACTAAAAAATCCGTTTAGAATATAATTTTCCCCAACAAGGAAATCGAACCCGGGACCTCTCATTAGCACGGCACGTACTTCTGTACGAGACAAAAGGTAGGCAGAGGTATAATCACACCAACTTAACTAGCCGTATTGCTATCCTAACTAGTGGAAAGCGCTAGTTAAATAAATTATTCATTTAGTAAGCTTGTCATACGTTGAGAATTGACATAAAACATGAGGTGAAATCAAATTAATCTCACAAAAGTGATGTTTGACAAGGGGCAAGAGATAATTAATAAAATGTACCCCATTTTAAAATACCTGTTCCGTACGTGTCAAGTAAACAGAATCCGTGTAATATTTCACACAGCGCTGTCACTCTCCAAAATGTATTGCAAAATCATTTTTCATTTCCATCTCGTTTGGGGTAACTTATTACAAGCACTTTTGAGGGTTCTATATAATTAATTTGAACGTAAGCTACATTTCTATGTAAAGTAGACTTTATTTTCAATAATATTTTTTTCTCTTTCTGTCTGTCTGTAACGCTTTCATGCCTTTACAGCTAGACAGATTAAAATGATTTTTGGTTTATGTATTAAAGAATACAGGAAGAATTTTAACAATAAAAAAGTAGAGTATACCCGAAAGATGGTGAAATTCAAAATTTTGTGTCATATTTTTTATCAATTGGCATTTCAACTTTCGACTAAGCAGGTAATTAGGCTAATTATTACAACCCAATTTCACACTAAAGCTTAAGACATTTCATTTGATCATTTTCTAAGTATGACTTAACATAAATTTTATTACCGTAAGCTTAATAAAGCTTTTTCAGGTAACACTGACCCGATTGACCCAAGCATATTATTTTATCAGAAACAATATTAAAAAAGAGATTATTGCTTCCGTGTTCCACGAATAATATTAGGATCTGGAAAATATCCAAATAAAATAAAACAAAGGCTTGCAATCTCAATAATACATTAGTCAATGTCTTAATTTTTTAATAAGTAATTTAATTCACCCCAAGCGTTTTAAATTACCACAAAATGCCCTCGAGACATACAGTACTTTATGAATAATTCTACGGCTGTATTTTAATGAATATGCAATGAGGTTTCATGATGTATTTTATTATAAAAAAAATAAACTAATTACTTCTAACTTCAGGCTAAAATGTAAATAAAACACATGAACACCACTTCAACACTGCTAGCTACCGTGGTCTAATTCGTTTAATATTTTATACTGAGTATTATACGAAAGGAATTAACGTTTTTGATGGAATCAATGAATATAATGCAGATAATTTATGAATAGATGCATTTTCAATTTATTTTTAACGTTATTTAAACGTTAGTCCACCAAGGTGAACCATTTTGAATTGTATAATAAACTCTAAATCTTTGTAGAGATTTTTGAGACATTCAGGATTTCTCATGTTTTGTGTCTTCACTCTTCAATCTATAAATGTATGCTTCGTTTAATGCTACAACTGTCATGCCTGAACACAATATAAATCCGACCACGCATACCGTGAATCTTTTCACCTTTAACAAAACACGCTCGCTTAAATGTGAAAAATTGCGAAGCAGTTATTCTTTTTCCTAATCAATCGATTCTGAAATCAACTATCAAGAAGTGCAATGACCTCAATGTATGTACCTTACCAGAAAAATCAAGCAAAACCCATTTACCCCATATGAAAATAAGGATCATAGATTATCAATTACGCACACACGATGCCTTAACTACCTCGTGCAGGCCGTGGGCCCGACAGTACGTTATTAGTTAACAAGATAGATAGGGGTTTGTTATACCTTATCCTTGTAATATATCATAATCTGGCGGACATAATTTATCAGAAACGCGATAACAGTGTTGGGTCCCGCATACATCACCTTATATACACTGGAGAACTCTGCCCGCAAGTCAATGATAACGGGGTAATGGGGTATTTCGATGCTAACCGATGTCGTGCGTTAAATTTCTTAGGGATATTGAGGATTATTTGCATTAATGGAGTATTTTATTTATTCTTTATTGTACACTAAACAATATACTTATGTATTAGTAATATCTCAATAAATTAGTTTCGGAAATAACGAAATGGCTTTGGGCGATTGGTATAATGCAAGACAAGGAATTAGACTCTAAAACGAGAGACTACGATTCTAATCCTCAAATGTAGATAAGTATTTGTGTGATACAAAAGAAATGACTAGGATTTGCGATATCCAAAAGTCCTTCATCATTTTTTGAGAACACAAGACATAAGCGAAATGAAAAGTTCTTAGGAATTTCTTAGGCGTTTAATCCATTTATCTATGCTAGACTGTTCAACTGAGTCCTTACCTCACTCAGATGTTGCTACACCTGATCTGTAGCCTGTGCCGAGAAGTGGAAGTTATATGGACGTCTATAGGTAAATTTAGGCAAGCTATTTTTCGTTCAGATCACGTCCATTCCAGTGGTTATCTATCATCCTAGTCAAGTCAGCCCACAAACCATATTTCAAGCTTACTACGACTCTAGGCATAAATAGAGCTTCCGAATAAAAGACAAAACGGAATACAGACGTACTGAGTATAAATAAACCCGTAGAATTTAGCTTCAAACAATTTTTTCGCATAAAGCGCATAACTTATTCATAATAGAGCACAATTTCCTCCGCAGCTTACAATAGATATCTAAATTAAATTAATAATTCGAATAGGATCGATAATTTATTCAGGATCGGGCTTTTGCGGGCTTTCGTGTTGCGGCCATTGAACTAGCGGTATAGATTTACAGTAAAGCGTTTTTGGAATTCGTGAATGCATTCATCGGGGTTTCAATTGTTTTAATATTTGAGTGCGAAATCGATTGAAGTTTTTTATACATTGTACAAGTCTCGTTGTATGAAAAGCGTAAAAAAGGTGTAAAGAAACTTGAGTAGAGCAAGATTGGCAATAATAAATACAAATACATAATAAATTCACATACATTCTGATACCACAATGAGATACGATTCTTGCGTTGTAGGTATTAGAAACTACGAGAGACATTTTGGTTCACCAATACACCAATACGCGTAAAGACAAATATAAAGAGGTTTTTTGGTCGCTCTTCTCAGCGCTCAGACAATCAGCAATAAGACTTTCCCCGTTTCGGGAGACAAACCTGTGTCCTCTAAATTTCACGTTATAAAGACATGCTACGGAACCACGAGGCAGTCACACACGATATACGACAAATATTTTATCCATTTGTTACATCAGACAAATATATGAAACTGTTAATTGTATTAATTAATTATCAACGTTGTTTTAATGGCCCGTGAATAATAAATTAATAATATAGACTGTGCAAACAGTACACGTGAAAATCTGATACCTTTAATCAGTGTGTGTATAGTAGGTACTCACACTAATATAATACACAAACTACGGATATACCTGTCTTCCAAAAGGGGTAAACAGGGATTCATTTATTCGTTCATTTAATCATCAGCCCATATACAACCCACTGGTAAACACGGAACTCCTCTATCATCGAGAGGGTTTAGGCCATAGTCCACCACGCTAGCCTAGTGCGGGTTGACGGTCTACACACCTAAGAAATTCTTGAGAACTTATACGCGTGCAGGTTTCCCCACGATGTTTTCTTTCTCCGGTAAAACAAGTGATAACTTACTGTGAATACACACATAACTTAGAGAAGTCAGAGGTGTGTGCCTAGGGTTTGAAACCGCGACCGCCAAGATTCTCGACCGCGTGCTCAAACCTTGAGGCTTTGCTTGTTATTTTACTTATGCACCCACGTTCAATTACTTTACGTATTATCCAGCAAAGGTACTTACCCATTACCCAAAGCCCAACTTGTCTTACAAATTTTCGAATAACCTTTAAGCTTTACATTTTTATTCAACAAAAGCAATTTGATATGTAAATGAGAAATCCTAACTCCACAATAAATAATATAATTATAAATTAGGTATTACACAATGGACGTGTAACGCTTTTGAGCTTCTATGGAAGTATCGCTTTAGAAGACTCAGTGGTACGATTCTTTCCTTGATTTCATTCTTAGTTCTTTTCTTACTTCTCCCGACTCGAGAATCAAACAAACATTACTCACAAATACACACCAACTTTGTACTTTAATAATTAATTTATAAAACGTATGAAGACAAAAGACAACTTACTAAGATTTCAATCCACAAAACCGAAGTATTTCTCCAAATCCGTGTCGGCCGATTGACGCCATGTAATGTCATTATGGCGTGTTCGGAATAGTGCAACCTTGGGGCCGAACTGTGTCTGTTTTTATTACATTTATTGAAAAGGACGGGGAAATATAGATGATGGAACTATATCACTTTTTATAGTGAAGAATTTTGGAAGTACTGTTACCGTAGAACAGTTGAAATAGACTAGAAAGCATGCCATGCGTGCTGAACATACGATTAGAATATTATATGTTTAACAGTGGAGATTCTTAGTAATTCGGGTAGCTCGTAATATGAAAAAAATTATAAAAGAGTAACGACCAATAGCGGTCCTTTATTTTTGACCTAATTTTTTTTCATTGATCGTTTGATAGTAGTAGAATGAACAAGTAACAGACAAGTGGCGTCACTCTTCCCCATACGAAATAAGAGTACTACACTTACTTAAGCCAAAATAGCTTTGTTCTATTGATTGAAATTGAAAACTGGTCAAAGCATGGTTAAATAGCAATTAAAATAACTAGATGTCTTCTATATCAAGGTTGTTAGTCTCCTGTAGTGAAATAATTAGGTGGTAAAACCACAGTACGTGCGATATTAATTAGAGTTTGTTGTTAATTAATATATGTAACTGACCAATTATTTAAAAATAAAACTGAACTATATTTATTGATCATAAGAACATATTTGAGCCGTACGATTTGAGGGGACCTCGAGTAATATGGGTTATGTATGTAAAAAGGTTTGAATAAAATAGTTTGCTTAAAGTTGACACAATTGTTTAAGTAGATAGAATTTATGTAGTTTATATCTTGCGCGTATTATCTATTCCATTTCTAAAACGGTTTATGTTGCCAAGGAATTTCAAAAGCAAGTTATGGAATTTTTAATTTACATGTATTACGATTCCCAATTTGAATTATGGAATGAGTGTAACAAAAACTACGTATAACAGTGAATTCAATAAAATATATCAAATGGTAATTTTCAAATAATTTAAGAAAATATTGGCACTGTCCTTTATCCTCCAGTCCTTTATCTTTGTTTGAAATGTTTATCATTATTTTTGTAATCGTCCCCATACATATTATTGTCTATTTCCCTTCTAATCTTTTTCAGCTAATCTGTAGTCTCATCTATAACATCCAACACATAGGTATATATATTATATAGTTTTATGTAGGACTCTACTCAAATACTATGCTTTTAAAATCAGTCTTAGCATTCAAATTATCGAATTAAGAACAACCAAGAATTGTTTTACAAAATAACAGAATCTGAATGTCAGCCAAAAATCTTGGCAAACATCCAATTATACTTTGAAACGTATAAAAAACCGTTGCCCTGCCAGGCAGTGGGAAAAACACAGCACTTAAATATTTCAAGGTGCGTGGTTCCACGAGTTGCGAAGCTAAGATGCTAGCGGTACATAATGAGAGCCCTAGACTGCTAAGAAGATGCATGTTTATAGCCTGCATATTTTTGAGGGCTTCAGGCCACAATATGAAGTAATGTCAGTTTTATTCAGTATATTTTTAAAGCTGAGTCGGCCTTATGGTGTTTTGCGAACTAGAAGTTTCAAGTTCAATTGTTATACGTTTTTCCGATTGCGAAATCATCAGTAGCAGAACACAGTAATGTAATGTACCCGAAAAACGACAAAAGGACGCCAACTATTGCGTGCTCCAAAACAAAAAATATATGTAATTGTACATACAATAAAGAAGATTTCGTTATCAGCCCACATTCGTCCCGCTACTAGGCACGGGCCTCCTCTTACGTTGCGAAGGCTAAGGCCTACGCTACGCTGGCCTAGTGCGGAATGGCAGACTACACACCTCAGAAATTCCTAAGAACTTTTAGATCTGTAGCTTTCATCACGATGCTATCCTTCAGTGTTAAAGAAGTGATAATTAATTGTGAATACTCACATAAGTTCGAAAAGTCGGAGGTATGTGGTTCAAACCCGTGACTGTCAAGACTCTCGACCGTACGCTTTCACTGCCATCACTGCTTCAGAAGATTTACTTAATCAATAACACTGGTCAACACGATTTTTTGGTCTGGCTCCTGAATATGAAATTTTAGTTTCTCCTATGTTACAAATAAATAAAAAAATATCTATTCCGATCAAAGTTTGCTTTTGTAGAAAATAGAGCAATTTTATGAATTTAAAAAAATGTATCCAATTTTTTATCTATTCTCTTTAATTTTATTTAAAATTATAATAAGGTTTTTTTTATTGAACACAAAAAGTGTTTTATACAAGAAATATGACAAATAATAGCAAACAAATAGAAAATAACAAAAAGTCGAGTTCAAAAACGATTTTTTTAGTTGATCTTTTATGCATGTATTGGCTTTTTTCGTATGAATCCCTAAATACCAGTTTGGACTTTAGCATTAGATAATTTAGGAAAGAATCTGTTATATCTAAAAACTCCCGAATTATGATCTAGAGCTTTCAAAATTATCTTCATTAGACCTTTTTTTTTTTTTTTTTCACGAGAGGAAAGCGCCTTAAGCTCCCCTGTTCGGTACCTCGGGGGAGGCCGTAAGGGGTATGTCGGGGTCACTGGCTACGCCAGCATACCGACTAAAACCTCTCGGTGACCATCACACGCATTTAGGGCGGTTTTGCGGCATCTCAGGGCCAGAAGTGCCCTAAATTTAAGAAGTTGGGTATCCTGAACAGAGCCAAGCGGTACTTCACGTCGGGTCATAGGTTGTCGCTCTACAAAGCGCAAATCCGGCCCCACGTGGAGTACTGCTCGCATCTCTGGGCAGGTGCCCCAAAATACCAACTCGACCCACTTGACTCCTTACAGCGACGGGCCGTTCGCATCGTCGATGATCCCGATCTCACGGAGAATCTACAGCCGTTAGCACTGCGGAGGGACTTTGGGTCTCTTTGTGTGTTCTACCGGCTGTTCCATGGGGAATGCTCCGAGGAACTGTTTGGGTTGGTTCCGGCATCGCCATTCTACCATCGCACCACCCGTCACCGCAGTAGAGTTCATCCATATCACCTGGAGACGTACCGTACGCGTACGGTGCGTTTCCAGAGGTCATTTTTACCACGCACGTGCAAGCTCTGGAATGAACTCCCTGCCTCGGTGTTCCCCGAGCGCTATGACATGGCCTTCTTCAAACGAGGCTTAAAAAGAGCATTTTCCTCACGGTAGGCAGCGGCGTGGCTGTGCCCCTGGCATTGCCAAGTCCATGAGCGACGGTGACCGCTTACCATCAGGCGGGCCGTCAGCTCGTCTGCCTGCTAAGGCAAATAAAACAAAAAAAAAAAAAAAAAAAAAATGGTCCGCTGCCGCCCAGCGCACCGTCCAATTTTGGACCCCTCCAAATTGGGAGGGCTTGGTATGCCCTCCACTTAATCTATTTGGACGTTCGCCTTTCGGGAACGTCCGCGACAGTTAAGAGGTCACGTCCTCTGCCGCCAATCTCGGGGTTGCATCTTCATTAGACCTAACTTTATACATTACGGTGGTATCAATATATCTTTGGGCTTGACGATTGGTTTAGCATTCATATTAGGTTTTCCAATTTGAAATTAAAGTCGATCAGGCCATATACGCCATTGGTAATGTTTTAAGTCTGCTCTGCTATCCCATAAGCATAGGTGACAAGAATATTTGGTTTATCCGCCTTATCCTTGCTTTGATAAATTCACCGCAAATAAAACAGAATGAATCAACATCTTCTTTACACAGTCTTGTTGCCATTTTCTATCTAAATGCGACATAAAAGTCGGTTGTTATAACTGTAATAGATTTTTTTTAATAGTAATGGACAAGTAAACACTCACTAGTGTAATTTAGAAATAATGCACTATTTGCAATTAAGATAATAATCAAAGTGCTACCACCCATTGTTTATGTTAACTTATCAACATAAATCAGACAAAAGCAAACTTTAAGACCTAAAAATTGATATCCGAGTATTTTTCGATGTTGGGAATCAGAATCGAAGCATTAGAACAGAAACCCAAAAATTTTTGTTGTGTAATTAATCGTCATGCGTAACAATTCTACAATGATGAAAGTAGCGCCATCTATCGGTAAAATATGTAAGGTTGCGGTACATTCGAGGTTATTTCAAGGAATATTCGAGGTATTGGTTCTCTGAAACGTATTACTCGGTACGGAAAGTTTCGACAGCTGTGAAATTGGTACCTAGAATGTCAGAAACGTGTCGATCACTTTCGATTTTCCTGGAACATTCCAATGGCCACGGGAACTATAAAAGGAGAAATGCAGTCAGTGTTTGAAAACGATACATCCTATTAAGTAAGTATACATACATATGGATACCGCTGACTTCACTACGGTCGTATCACCTTAGAAGATTTTATCGTCCCCAACTTCACAATAATATTAAAAAACTCACATGCTTTATGAAGCGCCAAAGCGGTTCTCCTGCGTTACATTCGGAGTATTTCGTCATCATCGGCCAATAAGCATCACACGATTCGGGCCATTTGTAAAACCGAGAGGGTTTGTGCCTCAGCCTACCAAGGTGGCCTAGCGCGGGTCTGCAGACTACAAACCTAAGAAATTCTTCAGAATTGTTAAGTATGCTGGTTTACTGACGGTGTTTTCTTTCACCGTGAAAGTAAGTTATAATGAATTGTGAAAACACTTTCGAAAAGTCTGCCTGGACTGTGCACCCGCGACCGTCGAGATTCTCAACCTCGCGCCTTAATTTCGAAGCCGTCATTACTAACTACATTTTACGGTTTGTGTGATTTTATTAGGGTCCAATTTCGAGTATTAATCAGAACTACATATCTCGTGCCCGTAGCATAACATTGTCTATAATGTCGAATAACTGAAATGTCCTGTGTATTGATAAACAATAAACAAACCCAAAGGCAAACGACATCACACATTAAATTTATATTCAAATTGTACTGAGCTATTGGGCTCATTGTATCGCCGGGTTTACAACTCTGCGTTTTATTATACTATCTGACTACTGCCCCGTGCATTCGAATCTACGCCTAGCCTCCTTGTTTTAGAATCCCTTTTTGTACAGCGAAGAAAATGGGAGCACAAACAGAGAACGATGAAAACCTCTTTTGTGCAACTTAAACACACAGTCTTGACCTTTAGCTCCAGAACTTTAGACTACAACGATTATGAGATATCAAGATATATGTACTTTCGGGCTCACAGTTTAGGAACGGATATTAAATTTGAGGTTATAGTGAGGAAAGAAATAAAGCAGGTAGTTTGATTTTTCATACAATATTAAAAAACAGATGTGGGTCGAAATATGCTATTATTTACTAAAATAAATACTAAGATTCAAGACTGTGGCGCAATTGGCTAGATCCAAGCTTACGAAACGAGAGGCCGCGTCTTTGATTCACGCACCGAGACAAACATTTTGTGACCTCACGATATTAGCGTTATCGGTAGCTGCGACCTCTTCCAGACAACCTAATTTTGACTGAGACATTTGGTATTTATTAGGTTTCGAAGTCAAGTCATGCCGCTGCGTTCTAAAACGCTAACAGAGTTATTCGCAACTCTTTTCCCAGCTCTATTCATTAAAAATCTATTCGAAATCGGTCAAGCTGCGCTCTCATTATGAAGGAGGAAATTCAGTTAGTTGGAATTTTAACGCCGTCGCGTTTGTGACTCACATTATTGTGAATCTACAGAGGATTTCGCGTCCCCAGGCTGTATTTTTACTCGGATTAGAATAAAAAATGAATGTCTACTTTATTTGGATATTCGTATTTATAAAATAAGATTCCGCCAATGCCCAAACATACCAATTATGATGTAATGTACTCCCTAATGAGAAAAGCTCAAGATAGTCTATATAATTGAGTTCATATATATATAGATAACATACCTTTAAGTCTATATGGATATGTGACTGTATACTTATACAAACTTGGATATAGTGTGAATAAATAAGAAAATAAAAATATTTAACATTATCAAGTAAATTCTAATAGTTAAAACAGAGCAAGCTCACTTTATTAATAATATGAACAGCTCATTATAAGCAAATCACGTGGAAAGTGAACCCTTAAATAATTCACTGCAAAAAACTTAATTCAGCGAAGGTTTATTATAAGTCCATTAGATTACAGCGCTCTCGTGACTGCTAGAAAAAGTCTAAATAATACACAAAAGAACACAATTAGAAAGGAATTCATTTACATAATTAAATAATGCTTCCATTTTTCATTTTGAAACGGAAATTACACGTACGGGGCTTCTGAAATTTTTACATTTTCTAGTATTATGAAGCTAATTAAATGCATAGACGGATCTGATTAGACAGTAAGTCGTTTATAAGACTACATTAAAGTGTTGTAACATTTAATATTAGGTTCAAATTTTAACACTTAGTACGTTGTCTATGATAAAGCAGAGAGAATGACAGTTTTAGGAAGGACAAGCAGAACCAATAAAAAATGGATGGAGTTCCTACGAGAATATATGAAAGAAAAAGGTGTGAATAAAGCCATGACGCTGATAAATCCATGTCAGTTTGGAAGTATAAATCATGCAGCGCCGACACCAAATTAAAATTTCGAACAAGCTAAGGGAATGATGATAAGTACAGTGTCTACAAATATAAATATAAAATTGGGAGAAATCCCCGCCTATTATTACGTAATAGAAACAAATGACGAATCTTTGATGTAGATGTATACAGGGTACAGAAGCATACATAACCTAACAGAGATTCAAGCATAGGTATACTTACTGAGCAGTGATGGCCTCGAGTTTTGGGCGCGCGATCGAGAATCTCGGCGGTCGCGGGTTCGAACCCCAGGCACACACCTCTAACTTTTCGAAGTTATGTGTGTATTCAAATTGAATTATCACTTGCTTTAACGGTGAAGGAAAACATTGTGATGAAACCTGCACACCTAAAAGTTCTTAGGAATTTTTTACGTGTGTAGTCCGCCAACCCGCACTAGGCCAGCGTGGTGGACTATGGCCTAAACCCTCTCAATGGTAGAGGAGACCCGTGCTCAGCAGTGGGCGTATGTGGATTGAAGAAGATACTTACTAAGCCAATTAAAAACCCTAACACTACCACGAGCTTTTTATTAACCGTCGGACGCAACACAGGCCAGTGTGTCTCCCAAAACGGGGTCATTCCGGTCACACGTAGTTAGTTGTTTCGCACAACATTTTTAGTTCACACTCGTCAAATTATAAAATGAGGTCTGGCGGAATATTTCGCTGTGAAATTTCCACGATGGATGGCCGTAATAAAAACTTTTAACAATTCCAACTCGACGCTGCGTTTTAATTCACCACGCCGGGGACAAAAACGGGCTGTGAGCGCGCCATTTTGTGATTTGATCGGATGCGAAATTCTTTGTTTCATTACGTATGACGCTACACCGAAGCCAAAGGTATATTACGGTAATTATAATAGCGCATATAGCAAGATGGTAGTCTGTTGTGTTCGTGTTGCTACTGAGAACATCGTTAGTGAAGAACCTACAACTTAGCCTGCCTCAAAATGGAACCAGAGTCTTCTTGATTGAGACTTGATTAGATGACTATACAAATGTATATTCAAGTTAAGCCAAGTTATTGCTACGACGATCACAAACCCATTGGTATTAAAAAAATCCCGACAAAAATAAAAAAAAAATACGCTTTCCATACAAATCACATACATTTAATACCCATGATTGTATGAAAAACGTCATTTTTTTAATTTTATGTCACGAATTTTTTGTCGATAATGGATTTCTGATCACCGTGGCTATTACCTGTCTAAGTTTTCGATCACGGTCTGAATACACCCTGTATAATAATGCCAGTCCACATACGCCCCAGTGCTGGGCAAGAGCCTCCTCTGAAACTGAACAATAAAAAAATAACATTCGTACATCTGTATTTACCTACGTAATGTTCCTTGCTAACTTAACATAAAAATGTAATGACATTTATATTTAAAGGATCCTTAAAATGCGGTTGAAATTATAAAGTAAATATAGGCCAAGTGGCGTATCGTATGAAAGGGCTTTTGCAAATCCCAACGCGGTTTCATAATTTCAAGCAAAAAAATTGTTTGGCAAATTTTTTTCCTTGTTCTTATAAGTATTTTATATTTGGAACATTTAAATGTAAATTGACTATTTAAACCTACTTAGGACTGGTCTTCTTCTCAAAACTTATAATCATTTGTCTGGTGATCATATATAAAAACAGAGCATCAGAATATTATTTAAATGAACTCATGATTTTGGGATCTTTAAAGCGTCTGCAAAGCTATATGGCTGATGGAAAATGCCTGGGACGATTTATTTTTAACGGTAGGTATTGCCTAAACATACGTGAATGCATACGATGGTAGTACATACTAACACTACCCAAAGGTCTACATTTCTTCCGTCAAAAAATAGGTGACGTCTGGCGGCTTGCGAGTATTTCTGCATCACCCAAAGGCCGGCTGTAAGAGAATGCCTAAGGCATTATGTCCGCCTTTAAGCTTACTTTATAAGAAACATAAATAAATTAAATAAAGGACATATTATCAATAGTAACGCAAAACCAAATCCAGCACAAAACATTACCATCCGAAGCAGGCTTTAACGGGTCAAGTAAACTTCCTCATCACTTTACCCCGCCTTGTGAAAATTCTATAATATACACAACGACTTACAGTTCGGAAATCCTCCCGAATCCCTCGAACAAAAGTTCTTTTATCCCATACCCGGAGTGCCCTAACGATCCCAGCTTATTTGTTCTAATATAATATATTTACAGTTTTGTAATATAAGTTTAATAATTACTAAGGGTTGGAAGGAAGGCCTTGAGGATTAGGCCCGGGTGGGATAGAATCTCGGATGATTTTATCAGCCCATATACGTCCCACTGCTGGGCACGGGCCTCCTCTGCCATTGAAAGTGTTTTTTTAGGCCTTTGTCCACCACGCTGGCCTAGTGCGGGTTGTTGGACTACACACCTAAGAAATTACTAAGAACTTTTTATGGTCTATTTTTCTCATTTTTAATTTTATTTGTTTTCACAATAAAGGAACTTTAAACGCAAAAGAAGCCGTCGTGAGGATATCGCCATACCTACCAGACATAGTAATGTCTTCACAAAAACCTTAGATATGTAGCTTGCGGCATATTTTTTCATTTTTGTCTCAACTGAAAAAATCATTAAAAGCCCTGCTAGTCGCAAACACCATTTATAAAAAAAGGCTTATGTTATTTCTAAAAGGTCCTATCTACCTCTATGCCTAAAGCAAATTTGCTTCAGCAATGTAGGCTTAAAAGCGTAACAGACAGTCGGTTACTTCCTGCTACCCAGAGCCGCTTTCCAATTGTTTAAAAATAGTATAAAGTAACAAGAAATGAGCACACCGTAAAATTAAATATAGAAAAGCATTATATTTCCCAGTTATAAATTTCTAGGAAATCTTCAAGAGATATCTTCTACAGGACCCTTTCTAAATCCCAGATCAAAAGCATTACGGCATTTAATTTAAATTTAAAATGTATTTCAGTTCATTCTAGAAACTTCGACGAGTTTCTATTAAGCCTTTTAGAAGATTGATTCATTTGTGATTCGTTTTGTATCAATACAAACAATCAGATCTGATTTACCTTATCTTCTAAGAATTAGAGTAATTTTCTAAAGTTCTAATTTAGAAAGTTTTGTATATTTGTTTCTTCTTCACCTCATTACATTATTTATTGACAGCTCCGCGGCGTAGTTGGATAGACACCAGCTTGCGAAACTAGCGGCCGCGGGTTCGATCCCCGCACCTAGACAAATGTTTATATGATCCACAAATATTTGTTTCGGCTGAGTGTTTGTGAGACCGAAAAGTCTCTAGTAGTTTCTGATACCCACGACACAAGATACGAGACCTTAATGTGGGGCAGAACTATATTGTGTGTGACTGTCGGATGTATTTATATATTTTATTTCTGAAACATAATAAAGAAATGGGAAAGCCTTAGTAACAAGACAAAGCAGCCGTGCAAAATAGCGTTCTGTCAACAATAATACAGACTATTTAGATTTTGAACTTAAAATTCACAAGAAATTTTTTTCCGTATTTAAAAGGTTTCAGCGTTCAACACGATCTTCCATTGTCTAAGTGCTGTCTTATTTATTATAAACAGTAACTAATAGTATGTCCTTGCTCTGATGACCTGAAACGATAATTATAACATAAGTAATGCATCTCCAATCTTAGGTTTCATAACGTATCTGATACAAAGATGTCGAAATATCATGTCGTGTCGACAACCTTTTGCAACCTAACACTGTCTTTGTACTCATCCTTAATTACCATAAAATTATTGTAACATTAAAATAAAAATCTGCGTCCAAAACATATCTATTTAAAAAGAAGATGTATATATTCGTAACAGACGTGCAAAAATACTACTCATAAAATACGCTTTTCCACTTATAAACGGAACCCTAAAAAGGTAAAGGGACTTAGAGAAGGTTCTTAGGAAAATCCCTCTGAACATTTCGCTGCCTTATCCCAAACTAAAATATTCTTTTACATTATTATAAATGAGATAAAGTTAAATAAAAATAAGATGGGAAAACTTGATAAAAAAAACTCGGCTAAACGAACACGCAAGTGAGATCAAAGGGAAGAAACTGTCCATCCAAGCGAAGTTTCCAAGGGTGGGTTGGTAAACTTATAAAGAATTCGGCATTTGCCGTCCAGACAAATTGTATTAAGTTTGTTGAGGGGAAAAGGAATTATTTTAGATGTGCACCGGCCAGCCGCGGCACAATACGATTTGAAAAGTTCCCAATCTTCATTTGTAGTTCGGAAAGAGCAATCAAAACTTTCCTTTACATTTAATTCAGTGTTTGTTTTACTTTTTTTTGTACTGGCACAGTAAATTTACTGCAATGATAGCTAAGGATGACTATTCGGCCCGAATAAAACTTTTAAGTACGCTTAATAATACTGCATATACGTCACCAAACTTATGTAGGAACACCTCTTTGATTTCGTCTGATCCTGTGCCATCTGATGAGTTGTCGGGTTTTTCATTCCCGATTTGTTTGTTATGTAGGATTTTTTTAATAGCAGCACGGGGTCTAGAACAGCCTGAAAAACGGCAATAGGCTCCTCTACTTTTAAGAGGGAGGAAAACACGGTTTACGATATGTGGGTTTAGAAACGCACATTCATAAGGGTAAATTCGTGATTTTATCTATTTATATTGTATATACAAAGTGTATTCAGACCGTCATTAAGAAACTAAGGCAGGTAATAACTACCGTGATAACAAACCCATCTGCGTTGAAAAAAATCCCTAACAACTCTCTCACTCATCAGCCTATCGCCGTCCACTGCTGAACGTAGGCCTCCTCAAGAAAGCGCCAACCATCTTGGTTTTCTGCAGCCTAACAACTACTGGCATTTTATACCATTTTTTTTTTCAATGAGCACGATCAAAATACTAACATACCAGTAAAGTAATTACTTTGTTTAATTAAACAAAAACGAGGTCGTAACAAATCTGAATCATATCCGTATTAAAGAGAAGTGGCAATAAATTCAACAAATATGTAATTTCAGAAGAGAACTACCAAGTGCTCTTTAAAAGTAGGTTAATTGTTCGCCGGACCATCTGCTCGATATTCAAATTGCCATAAGGGAAATCTGAGGATGGCTTGTGTATACTCATATACATTTATGCATATAGAACAGGAAAAAAAAAAGGTTTATTACACTATGTAACTTCAAAAAACTAAAAAGCAGTGATGGCCTCGAGGTTTAGGCGCGCGGTCGAGAATCTCGGCAGTCGCGGGTTCGAACTCCAGGCACACACCTCTGACTTTTCGAAGTTATGTGTGTATTCACATTGAATTATCACTTGCTTTAACGGTGAAGGAAAACATCGTGATGAAACCTGCACACCTAAAAAGTTCTTAGGAATTTCTTAGGTGTGTAGTCCGCCAACCCGCATTAGGCCAGCGTGGCGAACTATGGCCTAAACCCTCTCAATGTTAGAGGAGACCCGTGCTCAGCAGTGGGCGTATATGGGTTGATGAACTTCAATATAATCGTCATCAGCCCATATATACGTACCACTGCTGAGCACGGGTCTCCTCTACCATTGAGAGGGTTTAGGCCATAGTCCACCACGCTGGCCTAGTGCGGGTTGGCGGACTACACACCTAAGAAATTCCTAAGAACTTTTAGGTGTGCAGGTTTTATCACGATGTTTTCCTTCACCGTTAAAGCAAGTGATGATTCAATGTGAATACACACATAACTTCGAAAAGTCAGAGGTGTGCGCCTGGGGTTTGAACTCGCGACCGCCGAGATTCTCAACTTCAATATAATACATACATAAGTAAAAACCACGTTATCACTCAGTTGTAGATGAGGCCCATGCCCAGTAGTGGGACTTTTATTGTCTGTCATAAAAAATAACCAAGATACAAGGGAAAATAAAAATACGAAGAAATACACGAAGACTTACTCTACTTTTATGTAAATAAGTATTTGAGTAAACGACAGCGCACAAGGTGAGTTATTAAGCAAAAACATGAACCTTTTGAGCCCATATAACCCGAATAAGATATGTTAAGATTTCTGCATAGGCGGTCTTTCGTCGTTATTTAAAAAAATATATATAATAGGTTCTTTTAACTAAGTTAAAACGCCAAAAGGAAAAATAAACCTTTTTTCGGGAGAACTCCACCCTCATGTTTTATATTTTTGCTTTATGTTATTACTGAATTAGTTAATAGATGTACGATAATTAATTTCATAATACTAGGCGTTCGGATGTATCACAGATAAAGGGCATCCGGTAATAAAAATGGCATGGAGCAGGTATGAATTATTTTTAAATATAGTCATAAGTTTTTTTAGAAAAATACATTCATAAACACTCACGCTTATTTCCCCAAAATAGTAGGTCTACTTCCATAGACACTTTTCACTAAATTTGTAACTTCCACTCAATACTGCAGAATTTCAGGTACATTTCTGTCCTACCGGTTGATACTGATAATTTTGACAGAAAACTAAATAACACTGCCCAACCAGAGGAACGAACCAGGACCTTAGTATAAGCTAAATATTTGACCTCAATAAACTTAAAATTTTAATTAGTTTCTAGTAAGTGGTAGGCGTTATTACCGATTTTCTGGAAAGCCTGTCACTATACAGGCTCACAGGGTGTATTCACACCGTGACGAAAACTTAGGCAATAATAACGGGAACAATAAATACAGTGACGTTTTATATATACATAGTCTATTAAAACTTTTTTTTTCGTGTCCTTCATACCTTTAATTAAAATATTTAGTATGAAATCCAGTCTATGATACTCTGTTCCACGTTTCGGTTTACATTGAACTTAAAACTTCATTATTTTCGGGCATTTGATTTGTGTCTGTTCCGAGTGATTAACTACACAACACATTCATTATATATTAATACATATTTATAGCTTTTTGGATAACCAAAATGGGACCTATCATGTTACGTGAGTACCACATATTTTAATTATATCAGCTAGAACATGGCTTCGTAATTATATATTAAAATATGTATAAAGATATTAATACGAGTATAATAATATTTACAGCAGTGATATATTGTGATACGAAATTTTATCGATCGTACTTTGTTTTTGATATAACTTTTTGTCCAAACCAGTTCAACCGTTTTAGTGTGACAAACAAATTTTCGTGTTAAAAATTCCACAACTTTAACATATTTTAAAATAATCTGGCTATATGAAAAGAAATGAAAAAATATTTATGGAATCTATGAGATGACAAATACATCACTTAGATTGAGTCATTTAAAATTAAGTTTACCACCCTGTTCGGAAGGCAGTCGTTACATTTATTATTGTCTACACAAGAACGATCAAAAACTCTTTTATTGCTCTTATTCCATCAAGAGGAAGCTTACAATATTGCTACAGATACTAAATGTTAGACAATTTATTTATTCAATCAGCATTGAATATGAGAATAACATACAGTTATATAGAATAAAGATACTGACATTGAACCAGACAAAGAGAGTGAAAATAAATATCATATATTATGTATGTAGGTACATATGTCTACACTCCTACATGTATAATATTTGATATCGACTAGGAAAGGACGACATGAATAAGTCACTCATTAAAAGGAACACAGCACTAAATATACTGACAAGTTTTGTACGTCAAAGCTAACTGCAGATTTCTAAAACATAGCATTCTTCAAACATTTCTTAGGTGTGTAGTCCGCCAACCCGCACTAGGCCAGCGTGGTGGACTATGGCCTAAACCCACTCAATGGTAGAGGAGACCCGTGCCCAGCAGTGGGACATGTTTGGGTTGATGAAGAAAACATAGCCACTTCAATTTTGTTCTCTCTACGCATCGGTAACCGGTTAACACCTACGTGGGTTGCTATGCCAGGCCTCACCTTATATACAAAGTTTCGTATCGTCTACGTATTTGGGTGGATGCTCTACTACACTGGGCCATCACTAATAACAACCGTCAAACGAAACGCAACAGTATGGTTCGCGAGTTTGTTCACCTTGCTGGATAGAACATAATCTAGGAACTTGATGAAGTTGTCTCTCTATTATTCTACCTAACTCCCGATGTTTTCCTTAAATAGATGCGTGTTTCCGCGCTTTAAACTCACAACTGCTGGGTATCTCCACAGATTGTTTCTAAACAGTTCTCTTTTATTTCAGGGATCGCTATAATTTCGGTGTTTATAGCAACTGTATCAAGCCAATGCAGAATCACTACACACATGAATCGGTGCAACTATACTGTGGTTTGTGATAGAAGAGCATCACGAATATCAATGCCGGACTGCGATGAAACTTATATAAATCTGGCGTTTACAAATATTGGCGGTACCAAGTTCAGTGCATCCGTCGTTTCCTTGACTAACTTTGACGAGCACGTGAGAAGTATAATTTTTGTTAATAACACGTGGTATACTTTGAATGATTACTCTTTTAAGTATTTTCATGAGACTGAAATCATAGATATGTCAAATAACAACGTACAAGTGATTGTGCCACGAGCCTTTTCTAACTTAGGTCGACTCGAAACTTTGAATATATCTTACAATTTCTTGGAATCGTTGCATCCATTAACGTTTATTGATGTCGCCGTAATCACGCTTAATATTCGCATACTAGATTTGTCTCACAACAAATTAAAAAGGCTGTCTACGGAACTGATGCCGTTAATAAAGTTAGAGAAGCTGTTCTTACAAGGCAACTCACTAAGCAGTTTGGAAAGTAATTGTTTCAGTAGTTTAAAATCTCTACAGATATTAAAATTAGATCACAATTTACTATTCACACTTGGCAATAGTTTGACTTCCCTCAATAGTTTGTCGGAATTGTACATTAATCACAATCAATTGACAGGAACATTAAGTCCCAATATTTGTTCACAGAATAATTTACAAGTTTTGAATGCATCTCACAACTTGATTGACAGAATCATAAACGATTGTTTCAAAAGTGCATTAAATTTAATCGTTGTAGACTTTCATTTCAATAACATTAATACTTCAATATATAACAAAATGTTTCAAAACAGTAAAAACTTAAAATATGTTGACTTTCATGATAATAAAATTAATGCACTGGGTACCAATGTATTTGCGAAGAATTCTCCTGTTACTTTTATTAATTTAGAAAAAAATAACTTGAGCAATGCACTCACAGCCGAAACTTTTGTTGGCTTGAAAAACATTACCTCGTTACAAATAACCAATCAAAGTATTTCTAGTATAACAGAAAGAACATTTGACGGTATGAATAGACTAGAATATTTGAATTTAACAAGAAATAAAATTACATTTATAGCAAATACAAGTTTTGCTAACTCTTCCATTGTTAAATTAGACCTTTCGCATAACCTCATCTCTTTATTAAATTGCTTCAAAGGATTATTAACATTAACAGAATTGTATTTGAATAATAACAATATAACTGTAGTACCAATATTTACATTTTTTGGTCTAACCAGACTAAAAGTCTTAGATTTATCCATGAATTTCATTATAACTTTTGAACAATTTGCCCTACCTCCAGTGGAGCTGCAATATTTGAATATAACAGGAAACCGATTAGATCAAGTGACTCAGAATAACGTTTTTAACTCAGCAAAAAATCCACGATATTTAGATATGAGCAACTTAAATATAAGCAGAATAGAAGCTATGACCTTCTGGAACCTTTCGGATCTAGCTAGGCTCGATTTGTCCCATAACCAAATGAATTTTATAGATCCTAATAATTTTGTGGGCTTTGAAAGTCTACGCAGTCTAGATATATCACACAATCATTTAGAGCATTTGGCATTTAATGGTAACGTTTTAGCGAACTTAAAAGCTATTTATTTAAACAACAATCAATTAACGAATATTTCTACCATCTTCTCTGACACTTGTCAATTATCATATTTGGATGCTTCACATAACAACATTCAATATCTATTTGGCATAGGCTCCAATATATTTCCGAACATATCTGAGTTACGGATCTCTCATAATAACATTAAAAAATTCAACAACCCACAAACGAATACGTTGATTTCATTGGTCATCTTAGATCTGTCTTTTAATAAAATAACTGATATAACACTGAAATATTACAGCAATCTAGAGAATGTAAACTTAAGCAACAATAATTTGAAGCGTGTCGACAGTGCATTTTTTGATAACGCACATAGCATAGAAGTCCTTGACTTGAGCCATAACAATATTGGCAGTCTACCGCCGCGAACATTCCATAACATGAGTAACTTGCAAAAGCTAAATTTATCTTCTAATCACATTTCAATATTACACCAAGGTAGTCTAGGCGAGCTCGAAAACCTTAGTCTTCTTGATTTGTCTCTAAATAATTTGCATATCATTAAAGCTGGGGCCTTTGATCAATGTGTTGAATTGACTACTTTAGTTCTCGATTACAATTTCTCGAATGCATCGGATGTGGTTAATTTGCCTGATCATCTATTTAATTTAAGAACGCTGAGTGTTAGAGGTACACCTTGTGCGGCAAAATGGAACAATTCAATAACTATTTTTTGTGATCCTCTCAACGTGACAGCAGTTGAAATAATCTCTTCTGGTAATGACACTGGTATTGATAAATATGTTGATATAAAAAATTCAACGACTTCGTCTGTGGTGCCAGAACCAACACTAGAAACAGACAAAAATCTGACAACTATCATATCAGCGACAAGCTCTGCTGTATTGATCATAGTGATAGGATTACTTATTACCTACTTCAAAATATTTAGAAGACGTGGTTCTCTAAATATCAATGGTAGCAGCGTAGAAATGAAAGCTGAAAATATCGCCTTATAATTTTTTTATTAAAGCAAGTTTCTTTGTATTTATTGATATTTTGTTCAGTAGTATTTATGGAAACTTTGATCAAATACCTAAATAATTAAGGAATTCTTTTGTCTTAGTTAAGTGAATTTTATGTTAAATCTTTGTTAATGTGCCAATGTATAAGAAAAATAAAATTAATTTGTATTGTGTAGTGATGGTCTGAATTGAATGTTTACTGTATTTATTTTCCTGAAATATACGAACTATTATTAAGCTTTATTAATGTCATGATATTAAAGTTTGTGGGGAAGTTCATAATATAATTATTTATGCCAATTCCGAACAATATAGTTGTCGCATGCATAATTAGAACAACATCAAAGTCAATACCAATTTTTAATATAAGAATATACTATTCAAATAAAAAAAAATTGTAGGTATAAAATACTTTCTTTGTAAATAAATTAAAAAATAATGATTTGCCAAATTCGTTACTTATGCTAACTTACTAAATATTTCATTAAATCAAATGTTGAAACTTTATTCTTTTAATTTGTGATGTTATCTCATTTTCTTTTCTTTTATATCTAATTTTGTTAATATTGTAATCCTTAAATATCACTTGTGTAATACATAAAAAGTTTTTTTTTTGGTTGTTTTATTATATATTTTATCCGTCCGCGTAGCTCTGTAAACCAAGGTTGGGGTGAGAAAGAAAATAAGTTGTTGTTTATTTTACTTCAAAAAGTCCCATTTATGACCATACAAAATGATTAATGTCACTCAAATGGTTTAGGCGTGAAAACGTAATAGACATTTATAGTTATTTTCGCATCTATGATAAATACCCATTTCTATTAGGTACTAATATCTCTATTAGGTAATAATAGGTAAGCCTATTGCCATAAAGGTTTTTTTCCTATAAATATATATATATACATACATACATAAACTCACGCTTGTATTTCCGATCGGGGTAGGCAGAGGTGCATTTCTGCACCCACATTTCGCCAGTTAGGTATCAGTCCCACGTAATGGGGAGCGAGCCTATTGCCGTTTTTCGGGCACATTTCAGTCTCCGAGTTGCTACTGAGAATTTCCTAATGGAAAAAACCCAATAACGCCTGGTCTTTGCCCGACCCGGGAATCGAACCCAGGACCTCTAAATCGCACGGAACATACTTCTACCGCGAGACCACGAGGCAGTCCTGTAAATATGTATACAATTAAATATCTCCAACAGGTATACAGAATTGAAGATGGCTTACAGCAAAAACAATGTCAAAAATGGTGAATTAGAATCTCGTTCAAGTAAAAACAAGATGGAAACATTGCGATATGAAGTTGTCTGAGGAAAAACGTATAGTCGGGAAAAACCTTTGCGGCTATCATCAATCATACTCGGTACAAACGAGCGAGCTATAATTCTTGTGTAAACCCTGTTTGATGTGTTCTTTTTAGATATTCCGTTACTAATTTTATAGTAATATACAAAACAAACACACCTCACGCCTATATTCCCCGAAGGGGTAGGCAGAGATGCATTTCTGCACCCACATTTCGCCAGGTATGTATCAGTCCCACGTAATAGGGCGCGAGCCTATTGCCGTTTTTCGGGCACATTTCCAGACTCCGTGCTGCTACTGAGAATTTCATAATGGAAAAACCCAATAACACAGGACCTCTAGATCGTACGGCACATACTTGTACCGCGAGACCACGAGGTTGTAGTAATATACTGTTTTTGAATAAATATGGTTAAACTTTGACAGCACCGTGGAGCAGTTAGCTTGCGTAACAAGAGTCTGCAGGTTCGAGTCCCACAGTGGTATAATTGTATGTGTGGTCCAAACATATTTTTCTCGGGTCTGAGTGTTTGCGAGACCGACTCATATCTTAATGTGGGTCGGAACTATGTTTGTGACTGTTTGGTGATGATGATTTTAATTCCTATGATTTTAATTCATTTATAATAATATGATTAAATCTTATAATAATTTATAATAATAGCTGAATATTGTTTTTACGGACCATTCAAACTATATCCAAAAAATCAACTTTTAAAAGATTGAGTGCTTCAAGCGCGTAACAATTTAATAATTAAAATATATTACGATGGTGACAAATTTTATCTAAATTCGCTAGTTTCCGTTGGATATGGGTTCGTGGCCATGACCTCTGTGAATCATTATGTGTATCAACACTACATTCTAACACGTCACCATTTATTAATCTATCGTCAATTCGAAAATATAGGGGCGTATTACGTGGGACTAAAATCACATTTTAAATTTCGTCCCTTAGGTAACAAAATCGCGCAAGTCGAAAATTGGTGGTTTCTACATTTTAACCTCATTGGATAGAGCTACTCACTGCGCGTCGAACCATTGATCAAAATTTAGGTTTCAGCCTAGCAGAAGCCGTAATTCAAAAAGTAGTGGCCGTACGCACGTCGGTTGGTCTCTCAACACCGCACAGTTTTTTTCGTCTCCTGTAAAGTTGGCAAAATTAACCAACGCGATGTTGTTAGCTAAGGGACGATTTGTAGAAATACAACCCAGCTACGCCCTTCCTGTTCTAAAAGGTACTGGTGATAATTAGCCAGCCACAGGTTTAAACAACACGTATGTACATACGTCTGACTTTTTAAAGTTATGTGTAATCACAATAAAATATCACGTACTATAGTATAACAAAGTAAGGCAAAGAAGTAAGGCAGATGTAATTACCCTAAAATCTAAATAATGGCCGTTGAAATTCGTAACAATTTAGAGATTCCTTCATCACAGATTAGAAACTTTCAAAGAATTAATTTGGATGGATTAAAATTTGCATCAGGTAATGAAGTTGTTTCATTGTCTCTGTTATTTATTTGTTTCATTCAAAAGCGATCAAAGAGCTCAGTTTAAGACTTTAGAATCGCTTGAGCCTGTGAAATTTTTCCGTTGGTAGGAGTCACGTCGAAAGTATATTCACGGTTGTTACCGGTCCTCTTGTCGTTGTATTCCGATTAAGTAAGGATGGATACCTACGTAGCCATTTACATTCACATTTTTAATCTGAATGTGTGTTCAATCAAATAGTGTTTTTGAATTCCCGGTGTCGGGACATAGAAACGATTTGGCTTGAGCTGAGATACTTTGATAACAGCAACCATAAAGGTGTTTCTTCGCAAGTCGACGTCCATTAATTTTTAAAGAAAAGAAAGAATGGGAAAATGTAAAACACCTCCTCAGAGCATTCATCATAAAAAAAGAAGAACGAGCTGAGCGTCGCTCGTTTTAGTTCAAACAAGATTATCCAAACACCATGTTGTTGATGACAATAACTCCTACGCGTCGACGCCGAACATGTACCGCTGAAATTTCACCAACCCCACATAACTCAGGCGCTGATAAATTACAGCAGAATTGTATAGGTGCTTTCGTTTCTACTGCATTTTCAATTGTTGATGCATCCAGATGGCTAATGTATTCAGTTTTGTTTGAGATTTACAATAAGTCTATATAATGGTCTATAGAGTAAGAAACGAGACGAAACATTACCATTCGCAAGACATGCATCTAATACGTACCCATTAGGAGTACACATTTTTCCCAATTACTTTAAGAGTGACCTGTTGTTTCCGTGGTCATTTTTCAATCTGGTGGTCGGATGGTCAAAAGTAACAAAATTTCAGACCTGTCAGACGTAGCATAGCATGTTTTACAGAAGTCGGAGACAAAATTCTGCACGCATATTTCAAATGAAGTGTTTTAAGTCCCACATTAAATATTCCGTAGTGCCAATGAGAATTTTTTCATAAAAACCCAATAACAATTTGCCCGACCCGGGACTTCTGACGGTCAATGAGAGAAATAAGATAAAAACTCGTAGTGTAAATCTTATAGTTATAAGCGTCGGTAAAAAAACCTGTACCACAGCTTCGCTCCTTAAGACCACTCAGGGAGTGTAAAATGAAATTATTCAAAACAAATGCATGCAGACCGCCATACCACGTATTAGATATCACTTTAATGCATATTGAAGCGTTCCATTTGCAAGTTGGGGCTAAGCGACGTTCAACTATATTCGATAGCCGCATATTGGAGTAAATTTTGAGAGCATCGAGCTTCCGAGAGCATGTTAAGCCTCGGGTCTTGTTTGCTATCGGGCGGTAACAGTTGTCAAGTTACATTCGAAGCGCTCGTGGCTTAGACAACTTGGAATAATGTTGGAGCTTAGTGCATATTACTTTTATTATATTGTAGCGATCGGTAATAAGGTTCTAAAATTGTTCCACAACGGAATAGAAATGCTAAACCGAGTTGGGCAGTTTTAAAGGGTTTTCAATTGGAATTCTTATTAAGAGCGCAGAGTCTGGTTTATAGATTTGATGGACCGAGACAAGCTATGAAAACTAATATTAAAACCACATACAAATTAGGTATCTCCGTATCTCACTGTCCGGGGCAAACACAAGTCTGTATGGCAGTTGTACCTCTGTGAGTTTGTCATAACTAAACTACAAGCATTCGATAGTTTCCTATTGTGACCTCGGAATAATATACTAGGACATAGCTATATAAGGAGGGTTACAACGGTTAACAGGTCATCTACTAATACGCTGGGCAAATAAAACCACGTACATTACAAATAACTTTTAATACAATCACGACATTCAAAATTCTTGAACAAAATCTTTGCTAAAAATTTGTACTGATTCCTTTTTAACTAGTGATGTTTCTTTTAGACCAAACTAGGTTAATTTATCTCACATCGATTTCCACTCTAACTTATTTATCAATAGTATATTTACATTTTACATTAGGAAGTTATCTAGCTGTAAACGTATTATTTAAAATCTTATTATTAATTACTTTGACACAATCTTTGGCAAAAGTCAGAATAATCGTTGATATGGAATATTATTATATTGCTATTTACTTACAATACCAACAATACTTTTCTTAAAAACTTACAAAGTAATGAGAACAATATCTGGTAACAATATATCGCAAGAATAAAAAATATTTATAACAAAAATAATAATTTTGCATTTATCTTTAAGTGTCAGACTGTAATTTTTATTTAGAATAAATTTCAACAAAGATAAATCTCATTAGATTAAAGAACGCTGGGATAAATTGGTGCTGTCCATTTCTAATGAACCAGATAGCGTCCTCCCATTAATATTTAGAAAGCCATTACCTCTAAATACTTTGAACACAACTAATATTACAATCAGTATTAGTGTTATTCCTGATAATATCAACATGACGACAGTTGTTACATCAGTAGAAGGTTTCTCATCTGATTCATCTTCTTCTGTTGATGAAGTGCCATTACCACACTTGATTCCATGAACATTATCCTCGTGGTAGATTTTATCAATAGCTGTTACTTCTACTTGGTTAAATCTAACAGATTTTGAACTTAGCACTACTTCACGACATGATATTGGGTTGCCTCCAATACTCAAAGTCTTTAGGTTAAAAAGATAATGATGAGTTAATCTCACAACATCTAAAGTCGTCAGGAAATTGTAATCAAGGATTAACGTGTTTAATTTAACGCATTCATGGAAAACATCAACTTCAATGTAATGTAAATTATTTCTCGATACATCTAGGAGTTCAGTCTTATGCAACCCTTTGAGACTACCGTAACGTAATTGTAAAAGGTGGTTTGAAGATAAATTTAATAATTTTAAATTCCGCATATTCTGAAACGTACCTGGAGGTAGGGCGCTAATATTATTGTGACTCAAGTCAAGAGCTTGTATATAATCTACATTTTCAAAGAACGTGCTGTTAATACGCGATATTTTATTGTCACTCAGCGCTAAAGTCATGAGATCTTTGTAATATTTTAATTTTATATCAGAAATATTATTTGAAGATAGGTCTAAATCAACGAGAGAACTCAAAGTGTTTGTTTGAGGATTATTAAAATTTTCAATGTTGTTATGGGATAGACGTAAAACAGTTATGTTTGGAAACATATTGGAACCTACACCAGAAACGTTTCGAATATTATTATTGGACAAATCCAAGTACAATAATTTGCATGAGTCAGAAAAAATGCTAGATATGTTAGTCAACTCGTTGTTATTCAAATAGATAGCTTTTAAATTTGATAAAATATTGCCATTAAAAACTAACTGCTTTAAACGATTGTATGACACATCCAAACTGTACATATTATTTACTCCAACAAAATTATTAGGATCTATAAAATTTATGTGGTTGTGAGATAAATTGAGTCTCGCCAGATTCGGTAAATTCGCGAACGCCATTGCATCTATTTTACTTATATTGAAGTTACTTATGTCCAACAACCGCAACATTTTTGCTGGACTGAAAATGTTTTTTTGAATCGTTCCATCTAATCGGTTTCCTGTTATATTTAGATATTGCAACTCCACTAGAGGTAGAGATAATTCTTCAAATGTTACGATCATGTTCATAGACAAGTCTAAAATTTTTAGCTTATTCATTCCAAAAAACGTCAATCTTGGTACGATACTTATGTTATTGTTATTGAGATACAATTCCGTCAAAGTAAGCAAGTCCTTACAGAAACCCAATGTAGAAATTTGGTTATATGAAACGTCTAGTTTCACAATTGACGTGTTAACAAAACTGGAATTTGCTATGACACTAATTTTGTTTCTTGTTAAATTTAAATATTGTAACTTATTTAATCCCCCAAATGCCATTTCCTTAATGGCGGATATACTTTGGTTGGTGATTTGTAAAGTGGTGATATTTTTTAAACCGACAAATGTTTCAGCTGTTAGTGCGCTTGTCAAGTTGTTTTTATCTAAATCAAAATAAGTTATGGGCGAATTATTTGCAAATACATTTATACCCAGTACTTCAATGTGATTATTACAAAAGTCAAAATAATTTAAATTTTTATTGTTTTCAAACATTTTATCAGATATTGACGAATTAATGTTATTGAAGCTAAAATCGACTATACTTAAATTAAATAAGTTGTGGAAACAATCAGATTTGATCTCTCTAATGAAGTTATGAGATGCAAGCAAAATTTGTAAGTTGCTTTGTGCGCAAGTATTGTTACTCAATGGCCCCGACAGTTGATTTTCATTGATATACAATTCTGTAAGGCTTCTTACGTTACTCAAACTATTGTTAAGGGTTTTTAGTGAATTGTGTTGTATATTTAGTATTTGTAAAGATTTTAAATCGCTGAAGGAATTACTTTCTACATAGTGGAGTAAGTTGTTTTGCAAGAACAATTGCTCTATTTTTTTCAATTTCGATAGTTCTGTAGACAGGTGGTTCAATTTGTTGTAAGACAAATCTAGTATCCGTACATCAAGAGCTACTCCATCATCAGCGTAAAACGATGTAGGATCCAACGTTTCCAAATTGTTTGAAGATATATTCAGAGTGTCCAGTTTCACCAATCCCTTAAATGCAAGTGATTTAACATATTGTATGTTGTTTTTGGATATATCTATGAAATTTGCCTCTTTGTAATATGCAAAGGCTCTGGTTTCTATACTAGTCCAATTATTATTGACCGCTGACATTCTGCGTACTTTTGAATCAAAGTTTGTTGACGAGAAGAAACCGATGGTAAGTAATGGTAGATTGGAATCCATAACAACAAATTCAACATTATTGGTGGTTCTGCAACTTGGGATGGAAACACTCGATGTCTTGCTGCTACATACTATTGTATATTCACAATTATTCACTTGTTTAGTGATCTTGCAGTAGCTTGCTTCTGTAGCTGTAGCCAATGAAATTATCGCGAAACCTGAAATGGAGAACAATTTGTTGAATGTAAACGATATTTACAATTGACTTTGCATTCAGTTACCATCACTACCAATAGTTCGAACTACCACCAATACAACTTTTAAATTCTATTTGAATTGGGCATAATTACATATATTCCTTTTTTCCCATGGATATTCTTAAAAGTAGTTTGGGAATGGGCTCGATGCAAAAGTTACTGCCCCTATTCCATGTGATTAAAAAAAACGTAATTGGCAAATTCAGTAAGGTTATTCGCTTAGAATGGGCAAATGAAGCATTAAAAATGAAATCGTTCAATGTGAGTTGAAAGGTTAGAAAAAGCCGCCCGCGGAGAAAATATGGCGGAATGTATTTATATGTTTTGACCATGGATATTTCCGAAACGTCATGAAATAATCATTACTGTTCGTGATAAGACTGGTTCAGTCATTTCCTCTTTTGTCAATACAGTACATAATGCAAATCCCAACATCGTCATCTGTCTCAATGGTTGTTAGGCATTAGTAAGTGTAGATGTTCAAGGTTCGATTTCCAGTTGAGACAGTTCTCAATTTGGAAAATCTTAACAGAAGCAGCGGGCTTATATTAATATGTTAATATCAATGGTCAAAGTGACAATAATGTAAAATTTACGCTTAAACTCCGATCTGGGCATTTAATCCCTGACATAATAAAATTGTTTCACTTTCCAGGTTGCTTAACATGTAATAAAAGATATCCAAGATTTTTTTAGAATGAAATAAATAATAAAAGATAAATCATTACTTTCTGAAATTCAGATAAATAATTAAAATGTAGGATTAATAGGGAGCATTTTATATGATCCTAATTCAAGTATTCAAGTATGCAGGTGGCTTCCGACCGGTCCCGTTGGAAGTCATTGGGGGAGGCCTATGTCCAGCAGTGGACCACGATTGGCTGATGATGATGATAATGATGAATTCAAATATTGCAAAAAAATATTTAATTCTAATACAATTTATGCAGCTGAGTAATGATGGGGTTCACATAGTCTTGTTGGACAAAATCCCCTTAAAAAATAAAGATTAAAAAAAATCTTATTTTAAATATAATAATATATTGATGAAGTATTAATTCATGAATGTTTACAATATTTATTTTATTAATTTTAATCCTAAATTACTTAAAACTTCACTTAGAAGAGCCTACGCGCGGGCTTTCATCGCGGTTTTACCTTTAACAAACCTGCTAACTTTTATTGCGTTTTAGGACTCTACTCGTCAAGAAAAAAAAACTCGCTAGATAGATGAAACGAAATGGCGAACAGTTTAATCACCGAGTCAAGATTTTTAAAAATATTTAATCCCACGAATTTTACCCTACGAAATAATATTACATACCTTTTCGTTAACAAGTAATAACTAAATTATGTAAACTACAAATAAGGATTTACTACAGTAATACTACATGGCACTGATCATCGACTCTAAGGTCATACGAAACAAAGCATTTAATTGTGCAAAATGGATTTCCAAAATAAACAAATAAAAATGTTTTATTCCTCTTGGTTTAATCAAGAAAAATAGTTGCCTAGAAGAAATCAGTTTTGGTAATAAGGCCGTCAGTGTATCTACCTTTTTTAAACATTTCTTTATCCTTTAATTTAAATAGTGGTGACTAATATAGATTTATTTATTAATAATTAATTTATTTTACCAATAAAAAATACAATAATAAAACTTACATATTAGTATTGGTCCCATAGTGACAGTCCAACAGTTTTGTACATCACAAATGTGTTCTAACTCGGTTTCTCGCGGCTGACACAACCCGACTAATGCAGAAAAATAAAGCTTTGTATAAAGTTGCGCGAGGAACAGCGACTGTTGAGTCGACATTATACTTAATTATTTTAATAAACACGCCCATTATCTATCTTTTTAATTAATATTTTTTATCGCGGGTTGAAACCCAAAACACACGTCTTATATTTAGTAGTTATGTGTGCATTCACTATCAAATATTACGGTGAAATCTGCACTTGTAAAATTCCTTAGGAATTTCTCAAATGTGTAGTTTGATTGGCCAACAATGGTGGACTATCTAGTCCATCTAGTACATCTGTACGAGTAGATCTAAAATGGGTTAGACGTATTATATACAGTTTATACAGTGCGAAGTATATAAGCTGATGAAAATGTTGATTTTTTTTTTATATAAATTGCAGCCAGGTGTCTATTCAAGGCATTGGAGTTACTCTGGCGTGTTCATTTTTGAGTTCCCGGAGTATCTCCTTAGTGCGGATGAAGGCGTACATGGGGTTTTTAGCTGGTAAAAATCCGGCATACCCGGTCTATCTCATTAGACGGGTATCCAACAGGATTTTCCCCATGTAAAAAAAAAGATGTCTATTAAAACTGTCTTTCATAATACATATATATGTAAATCAGCAAATCTACTTAAAATTATTTCTACAGAAACCAAAGCGCAAAAACATAAGCTAGATAACTACCTCGTATAATTGTTAGTTTTAATGAAGTAGAAAATGCAAATGTGACGTTCGCAATTTCTTTATTAGATATTATCGCACTTTTGACGATATTATCAATGGAAGGCATATATTAAAATAAATTAACCAAATAACTACTCCATGCCATTTAGAAAACCGGATGCTTGTTATCAATGCTGTTGACACTTCTGTTTTGAACCGTTTTACGTGACACCTAACAGTTTTATTGTGTTTATTTTTTCATATAATGTATTGTGCATGTCATTAGCCGAGAGACTCCCATTGCTGGACATAGGCCTCTTCTAAAAATTCCAAAGCGCCCTGCATGTATATCATCATCAATCTTTGACCATATGCAATAATCGTACCCTCCCAATGGTAGAGGAGACCCGTGCTCAGCAGTGGGCGTATATGGGTTGATGAAGAAGAAGACGAAGAATAATCGTAATAACTCTAATTACTGTAGTGACTCTGGGTGTTACAATCTTATTCCTTTCTCACGAGTTTATTGTATCTTCATGCTAACCACGAATCGCCTTTCTTCTAAAAGGTATTAGATCAACCAATGCCAATCTTATTGTACTTCCCATGCAGAAGAAAGTCCCTAAGGAGAACTCTTAGATATAACTTCGTAAGTTCTAATTTCTGGGGATCGTGCTATGTGCTATGATAATTCTATGATAATATGTGAACTGTTTTATGTACTACGCCTCGAACCTTGAATGCCAGAAATAAAATTTCTCTTTCTCTTTGCCTTTTTGCTCATTCTCGTAAAAAATATAGGTTTGGTAATTACCAATTTAAATTTAAAGCAACTTGTTGTTTGATACATAATTTTACCTAACTTTAACTACAGTAAGAATAATTTCTTTAACACTTCCCACATCTCAAATGTATTTAAATTAGGAATCGTGGAATTAAAGGTCTATTTTTATAATGATAATTCAACATTAAATGTTTATTAATAACATTTATTCCTAAGTGTTCCGTGTATCAACATCATGTGACATTAAAAAAGAATACAATTTAGTGCTCATGTACTACCGCGATTGTCACTAACCTCTACTCTACCCACGGTTTTGTCATCCCATACGTTTATCATTTATACGATAAGTTGAGCTCTTTGTGCAGTCAATATTGAAACACAAGGGCAGTACTAGTCTATACTCTGTTGAATTGTCTTTCTGTATCACTATCAGCATATACATACATACTAAATAAATGATAAATACACCTAACAGTCACATAGTCCTGACCCCCCATTAGGATAGAAGTCTTGTGTCGTGGGTATCAGAGACTTTTGGTCTCAAAATCATCCAGACCCAAAAGAAATGTTTGTGTGATGCGGGGATCAAACCTACGACCTCTTGTTTTTCAAGCTGGTGTGCAGCCAATTGCGCCACGAAGCTGTAAAAAACGACATACAGACAAATATGTATATACCTACATAATAGAGAGGAGTGGAACTAGAGGAGGGAAGCTATTATGGGCTATAAAAAATACATACATAGTCTAGCGGCTACTCCTCTATTGTGAGAGAATAAGTCATAGTATAGATACGATATAGGGACCTTCAAGAAGAGAGCCTATACTTTCCTCAAAGGCCGGCAACGCACCGATAATCCCTAGGGTATTGTGGACGTTCATGGGCGGTGTTGACCACTTAACATCAGGTGGCTCACTAGCTCGTTTGCCTCCTTTCACATAAAAAAAAAAAATAGTCCACCACTTGCCTAATATTCTATTTGGAGGCTAATATCAATAATAATGTAGCATATTTTAATCTTTGTCCAAAACATCCTGGTACCAAATAGCGTCATAAAAAATCAAACCAAACTCGAAAGAGATAAGGGCGGAGCTCGGTAACAATTCTTGGGTACAAAGAAGCATAAATTAAGTCGGGCTGTTGCGACGGACTGGCTAGTTCCAGCTAAATCGGCCTTTAGGGGGGAATTGGCGAAATCAACGCGGTGTTAGACGACGGAATTTATGTAGGAGACACGACCGGGGAACAATTACTTTTAATATTCTCAACAAACGTAAGCCGAGGAGCTTTTTGTGTCGTGTATACAGGTGGGAGTATATAGGTGGTGGTTGCCATATTTCGTGTATAAGTCAAAGACAAAATCGACTCCGTCCGCGTAGACTACAGGGTTGAGTTCAGAAAGAAAATAAGTTGTAGTCTATTTACCCCTCAGAGTCCTATTTATGTCCATGCCAAAAGTCATACAAATCGGTCAAATTGTTTAAACGTGAAACCGTAACGCGCCGGTCCGCGCCTTGTGCATCATTATTGCGCGCTTGATATAATTATTTTGAAACTGCGATATCTTCTAAGATACTTATTGAAATCAAATGATGTAAAGGACAAATTTATTTTACATTAAATACTTGTAATGAATAACGCATTTATTTGGATAAGGATTAATATAATCTTTATATAAACACCTTCACAGACAATGCTTCATTTTAGAACAAATTTAGTTAGCATAAAAGAGGTTATAGTGAACCAACTCTAAAAGTTAGACATATGCTATCGCGGACATTTTTGTAGGCATTATCAAGCTCTACAACTTTTCTCTAGGACTCAACTATATATCTCCCGTGGGTAAGGCAGCGTTTACAGAAAACGATTTTGTTCGACCGTTTTTTCTCCGACTTACTTCGCAAATCAAGCCACAACGAAAAAGTCTTATCATTTTTCGGAGTAATATATAGCCTATGTCCGTTCTCAGGGTCTAAAGATTGTCTGTGCCAAATTTCATCAAAATCCGTTCAGCCGTTTAAGCGTGAAAGAGTAACAGACAGACAGACAGACAGACAGACAGACAGACGGACAGAGTTCCTTTCGTATTTATAATATTAGTATGGATATTCAAAGAGTCTTTTACAAGTTTTGTTGAATTGTCAATTTCGAACAAGTTTTCAACTCCCGCAGCTTTAAAACGTGTATTGAAATATGACTATGAAGTTAATACAATAAACAAAATTTTGCCAAAAAAAGTTATGAAAATAATTTAATAGACCCAATAACCTTACACTAAAATAAAAGTCTCGTGGATATTAAAAACTACAAGACTTTTCTCACAAACCCCCAGACCCGAAACAAATATTTGTGGATCATACAAACATTTGTCTCGTGTTATGACAAGATATGTATGACAAGGGGTGAAAGATATTTTGGTAAAAAAGTAATGAGCATGACAAGCAGAGAAAAGCCAAAAAAAAAATGGAGTGCGTAAGAGAATATACAAATGAAAAAGGGGTGACTGAAGACATACCAGTTGATAAGGCTGCCTAAAAGAACAAAATGTACTGCGCCAATCCTAAATAAAATGTGTAGCAGTACAAGAGAATAATGATAATGTATTGCTTTGTTCGAAACAATCTATTATTAGTTTTTATAAGCTATATTTAACCACAATTATCAGCTGACCGCATCAAGTCTTTTGTTGATTGAAAACATATGGTAAATGTATCTTTGACCTTTTCCTTAATGAGTAACCATTTCTGTGTTATCGTTTTTAGTAAACAAAGTATTTTGTGTGTGTTTATTCATTATTTAATCACCAAAATCTAATAGCTTCCCGGGAGCAACATTATACGTGTGTATATCGGAAGTGGATAGCATATTTGCTTTCCGATAAACGTAATTAGCTTCCTAAACTAACAATATCAATATTTTATACGGCTTAAAAAAAAAAGTATTGGCCTAGAGGCTGAGTCGCGAAAGAATCTCGATGATCGCGGCTTCAAACCCCAGGCGGGCATCTATAAGGTAAGCGTGGTAGACTGAAGTATATGGCCTAAAGACGACGATTATATAAGGACGATGCAATAAGTTGTAAAATCAAAATGGACCAGTGATATCAGGTACATTAAATGAAACAGGCTATTTTAATAAAACAAGCAAGTTGGGACGCGCTAAATATAATTAACAAGATAAGGATGACACGCAAATATTATGGAATGATGAGTCAGACACTGCATTGTTTTATTTGATTGCTAAAAAATATGTTGTAATTTAAATGTGATAGGTGCTAAATTTATTTAATTATATTTACATCCATATTAAATTATACTACGTACTCTGCACTAAGCAGGGCATATTGTAAATATTGTATTTTATACCACGCACGTAAACCTCGAGGCCATCACTTGTATTATAAAATAGAGACAGAATTATATTCTCTGCCATCTACATTGCATTTTTGCATTTCTCGACTATATTTGTCCAATTTAGTAATATAATAGTATCTCCAATTGTTTTTTTCATCCCACTCAATAGGAGGCGAGTCTATTAACATTTTCGGGTACAATTCCAGACCCCATGCTACTTACTATCTCATGCTGTCACAAAAAATGGTATGATAAAACTCACACACATTTATATACTATATCTTTAATCACAAAACACTGTTATACAATAGCACTTATGCAGTAGCTGCTTGTTAAGTAAAAAAAAGTTAAAACCATTATTAACAAGGAAGCTACGCCCATTGAAAGTCGATAAACATCTATCAAAGTAAATGTGCTGGTATTCCCCGCCGGTCGCTTATCAATTGCACCGCACAGCCCGACCCACAATAACCCATCGAACTTGGGCACGCAGCCTAAAAGACTATTAGAATATCATCAGAAGTTAATATGTACTATCGCCTTTTCTTGAAGTTAAAGACTTGATATCCTTTCGATAGTGAGGTAATTCTAGATTTTCTAGGAGAAGATTATGAAGATAATAATTCTAATGTGAGTTTTTTTTAAACTGTAGGTATGATAGGTACAATCACATCACTGATAACTAGGTATGATGAGTCCCACATTACAAAGTGCAATCCTTTAGACGTTTTTTGGATGTAATTACCGTACTAAAAATATGATAACAGCAAACCTAATGTGATAACCTAATATGCAGATATGAGAGACCTATTTTCAGTAGTCAAAAAGGCTGATGATGATTATGATGAAGATGATGAAACCTAATATCACACTTCCTAGACTTGTATCAACCCAGATCTCTTTGATACTCTTCAAAGGTTTCTTTTGAACAACGTGGCAGTATACCACATTATCGCCCTGTGGTCGGGGGCGTAAGAATACCGCCACGGTATCCCCTGCCTGTCGTAAGAGACGACTAATAGGGGATCGAGATTGTTGGGCGTATCACGGGGGAGGTGCGCCCTAAGAGAATAGAAGATGTACGATCCCGAGAGGAGTCCTCTTTTGGACAGAGCGCTGGGCGGCAACGGGAAACAATTAAGGGCGCTCGCCCTATATTTACCGTACCGTCCAATATGCGCAAGAGGGGGCCATCGAGAGGTTTTAGTCGGTATGCCGGCATGGAAAGGCCGGTGACCCCGACATACCCTTTTCGGCCTCCCCCCGAGGTACCGAACAGGGAGCTTAAGGTGCTTTCCTCTCGTTAAAAAAAAAAAAAAAAGTATACCACATTAGAAAAATCCGAAGCCCAAAAACTTACTCACGATTGGACGGCCTTAACATGGCTTGTCTCATGGCATTTGTAAAGTCTATACATATTGATAGCTCAGATCAAATTAAATTTCATACAACTACAGAAATTTCATACAAGATACCCTATAACTGAAATGAATGATCTTTTATTTTGCATATTTTTATGAGCATAACCCTCGATAGTCCATAATGTGTTCCTGGATAAACTTCCTTTTAACATTGTATAAATGCTGTTATACATCGGCAATGAGGTCAAGATATACTAGGTCTTAGAGAGAGCTCATCAGAGCATTATATCAAAGAAAGTGATGTCGATGCGATTTTCATATCGGTTTTTGGCCCCTTTGTTTAAAGACTTCACTCAGCCTTTTGTTAATTAATGGATTAATCAAAGCCGCTTTGAATAAACTAATCCTTTATTATAAAATTTTGAAGTCTATTGTACGTAAGTTAATTTCAAAACTCATCCTTACAGCAAATTCTAAACAACAGATTTGCATTCCTATTATCTATTACAGTTGGAATTATTTGTTATAATTTTCATTCATCACCCGCAAAAATTGCCTCCACTTTAGACAACATACCTACTGAAACATTGGACGAAAAATCAGCCTGTAGCAACAGTTCCATTAATCGGTCCAAATATACTATATCGTTATCATTAAGATTTCAGATAATCAAGTAATACCCACCTATAACAAAACTAAACATTAAAACAGAATATCCGAACTGCCTACAAAAGGACTATAATCTCTAATTACTTATTTAATCCCCTCGTTATACACCAGCACCATCTATTGAAATTATTCGAAACTAAAGCGAAACAAACTACGCAATCAGAACAAGTAGAGAACTAGCATTATCCTATAGACCTAGGTGTATTCGCAGAAACCAATTTGAGGTTGCTCTTTCAACAAAATTTACTTCGGTAACTTTTCCCACGCCTTTTACTAAATTGATCTTATTAACACAATTCGTGGTATCTTTTGCTTCATTATCTGCTCATATTATATTAGTTAACCTGAGAATTTCATGAGAAATGTCGGCAACTCTTAATATTGCTTACAAATTACTTTCATTTTGTTTTTCTTGTACTTAGCTGTCTTTGATAGTATTAAGTTTGGTAATTGGATTATTTGGATGAGGCCGTTCGTAAATGAAAGTTTGCTGCTAATACTAAAGGGAGACGGCTTTGGAAACATGTTTTGAGGGTAAATTTCAAAGTCAGTCAAAGTATAGTCTCTTTAATCAATTATAGTGTTATTTATGTATCATTCAATCACATTCAGATTCATTGGATCATTCATTCGTTTTCACCCAGTATTATTTAAACAGTACGCGTAATACAGCGATTTACTTGACAAATTGACTTACACTCTCGCTTGAATCCCTAAACGTCAGGCATTTCTGCTTCCGAAAGTTTCCAAAAGACTATTCCTGATTTGAAAACGAATCCGAGTTTTCGGGATTTCTCTGAAACTATCTACTTTGGGAATAACAACATCCACTCATAGAATTACAACATGTAATGCTCAATTCATTACTACAGGACCAAAAGAGCCATTTATTTGGTAAAACATGACACTGACTAACACATTGGCAGTTCAATCAATGAGTTTAACAACACGCTCGTAATTATCATAGCAATTTCACTGTCCATTGGTTTTCAATTGATAACATCAGTAGGCAATTATTGAGTCCATTACTTCGAAAAATATTCTTTATAAACTCGCCAGTTCCGAATCATCGGCTTGCTATCGGCATACTTAATTAAACGTACCAAATGGTTTTTTCATTAAATTTTGCGCCCAAATTGGATGCTTGTTCGTTTGGAATATTTCACAAATATTCGCGGCGAATATTGAAGAGTTATTGCCGTTTTTGAAGGATAGCGTTTTAGAAGTGGTATTTTATTTAAATTCTCAGTCGTATTTTTGTAGGTTTATGAAATATTTTTGTGTAAATAAATGTTCGAGTTTTTTTACATGTACGTGCGGATTTGTATTTAAAGATTTTTTAATGTTCTGAATCGCTCAAAACGCATCATCAGTTAGTATCTACCCAGCCACAATAAGAGTGTTGTGAACGTGGCTTAAGAAACTGTCAAATTTTAAGGATAAAAATTTGCTGTGTTAATATAAATAAACTGTGTTAATTAATTTCATCACGATGTTTTCCTTCACCGTTAATGTACGTGATAATTTATTGTAAAACACACATAACTTCGATATGTCAAATTCATTACCGCACCTAATCTTCGACTATCGCTACAGGTTTATTAAATTATGAAATAAATAAAGATATTTGTATTGAGAGCTAAAACTCGACTGCCAATATCAAACTAATCAGGTTGTTTGTAGAATACTAAAAGCAAACAAAACTTACTGAAAGAAGATTTAATTAATTTATAATTAATAAATAAAACTTTGTCTGAGTTTAATATAATCACAACGCTTTGAACGGTGATTTGACGAGGTGAAACTGGAAAAGTAATTTTGAAGTTTAATTTTTTAATTAATTAAGGGATAAAATTCGGAGCACTTCACTTTATTACTCTTAAAGTTTTAAAACTACTATCCTTTGCACAGTTGTATTGTATTTGAAATTGAGAAGTATTATTGCATTTACTTCAGGATCATGTGAGTATAGAAATAGTTATATAATTATGATCATGTTAGATTCAATACAAAAGTTTTTGATAACATTTCAAAATACGAATATCGTTGTTTAACCGTTACTAACGTACCATGGGACCTAAACGACCAGGCTCTTAATTCCACAATTTTCTTAATGATTAATTTAAACATATAATATAAAATCAATATACACAAAACGAGGGTTAACGGCCGAAATATGCAAATAGCTTCCACGAAACAGTGGTGCAAGCTTTTAATAAAATCCCCTCGGCCATTAGTGGTAGAAGTTGGGTAAATCAATAGAGACGTATGGAACTAGACATCGCATGTGGTTATGCGTTATAATGCTAATACATTTTTACTCGTAAGCATTTTATAGTGTAATGTGAAGCAGTGATGGCCTCGAGGTTTAGGCGCGCGGTCGAGAATCTCGGCGGTCGCGGGTTCGAACCCCAGGCACGCACCTCTGGCTTTTCGAAGTTATGTGTGTATTCAAATTGAATTATCACTTGCTTTAACGGTGAAGGAAAACATCGTGATGAAACCTGCACACCTAATAATCAATGAGAATTCCTTAAGCGTGTAGTCCACCAACATGCACCAGGCGAGAGTATTGGTAAGACCGAAAAAACACTCGTAGTTTCTGATACCCACTAAGTCAGAACTAGGTATATGATTGTTGCGTGTATTTATTTATAAGTTCCAGTTTAAAAAAACAGTATTACATATACCTTAATGGCAAGTCTCCTAACAGCAATTCCAATTACTTCCAGTATTGAAAATTCTCAAACAAACCGATTCGAGGTAAAAATCTCAACTCCTTGAAAATGACAAAGTAGTGAATCAACAAACGCCGTGGAAGTATCTAGCGGGAACTAAAGTTACTAAGTTTACAGACTTCGCTCAACTCGTGGACAACTAAATCGTTTTGAGCGGAACCGATGGCCGGAGTTGAAATGCTAACTTTTTAAAGCATACAACATATGTATTCTGTTTGACGTCAGCTGTCCATACATACATGTGGGTATAGTTATATAGTTCGAAAGTTGCTGTCAACCAGAATAGCAGATTCTTCACATTGATACGTATTTATATTTGTATTCAGATTATAGTATTATATATAAAAATATAATATATAAAGATACTTTTGTTTTGTATATTGTATGTACTTAAATTATATTCCCGTATAATAATTGTACTTTAATTGTCATGAATTTATTTACGTACCTACGCTTTTTATCTCTGCACCACCTTAGGTTCAACTGTTAGAGAATGCATCAGGCATTAAGTCCACCTTCACATGTAATGTATGAAGAGTAAATAAATATATATCAACATGAGAATATTAGGAGGAGTATTCCTGTTTCCACATTTTACTAGTCATATTGAGTTCTACGTAATAGTTGAACAGTTGCGTTTTAACAAGCAGACTTTTAGACTTTTTTGGTCTATGTCCAACCACACTACCGCCGCTTTAACTCCTGTACTCCAGGATTAACGGTGACACACACAGTATTGAGCACTAAAGCTCAGCAAATCCAAGTGAATCAAAAATGACATCACCCCGGAACGGAGTTATTTAGGGAAAAAATTAAAAGAAAGTCGAAACACAAAGAGTTGTCCTCTTCCCTCCACAACAAAGCTGGAGGCAAAATATTGAACTATGAGATTTCACCTTCGAATAAAATAAATACATAGAATAAATAGAATTAGACGTGTTTTACGCAAGACAGATGAAAAAAACTATCTTGTTTTTAAATTCCATGCTGATATAAAATGGTTACATAAAATTTATGATATGCATTTATAGCACTCCAGAACACGTTTACCCCAACGGTTGTCGGTTCTGCAACAGATGTGACCCGCTTTGACTTCAGTTTGCTGATCTTTTGGGTTATGTTGGTAACTTTCGGTAGTGTAGAACGCCCTCTGGCTAGGTGGGGTGACGATATCCGCAAGGTGGCTGGCAGTGGTTGGATGAGGAGAGCCGAAGGTCGAGCCCAGTGGCGTGCCATAAGAGAGGCCTATGTCCAGCAGTGGACGAATTAAGGGCTGTTGGTGATGATGATGATTTATAGCTTTACGTATCTTTCATTCAAAATGGTGAAAAATCATGACAGAATAGCTTGTGAGTAAGTAAATAAAATAGGACTCGGGAAACGATATTAGCTTCTTCTCCGTTCGTATATAGAACCACAGATGGCAGCACTTAAAGGTAATAGCGCCACCCAGTGGCGTGATAAGTAAATTCATAAGTTCTAAGCATATGTAGAACTAAAATTAAGTTCTTATAGTTAAAAATGTTATTAATAAAAGTATTACGAAGTCTCTGTAATTACTAGTGAAAGTACTTTATTTTTATATAATTTCCTTAGTAATAAGGCGTTGTGATCAGCGGATATAAGCAAAATAATCCTTTAAACGTACCCATGACTATTTCATGAGTCCTAAAGAACGAACTGCTAAGTTTGGTTACACACTAAGTTTGACTAAAAAGCGCGGAGATCCGAGCCGAATTTTCGGGTACTATGCAAGTCCAAGTATAATTTGCATATTATTTAGCATAGTGTTGCTTTCACCGACCAAAGATTAAGCTCCCAAAGGATGTGACGTGCAGATTACTCGTAATTGAAGTCAGTTCTGCAGTGGTACCTCCATCAACTTAAATGAAAATAGTTCGCTCGTAAAGTTGCCACGTTGAGAACTGAAATGATCTACTTCTAGTTAAGATATATGAGTATATAAAGCGTAAATGGACGCAAATTCAAAGCACCTTTGAAGTATTCCATAAAATTCGCTCACATAACGCCTGAATAAGATTAGAAGGGAATTAGACAGTATTTTGTATGAGAACGAATTTCGGCGCTTATCTGTCAGATTTCACTCTACATCAAATACACCAATGATAAAAATTTCAAACAAAAATCAAGGGCTTCTTTTGCTTATCACACGTTTTCGTTAACGCAATCCAAATCATTAAGAAACTCCCAAACTTATGATAGTCTAGTCGCAGTTAGTCGGAATGTTAACGTTTCCCCTCCAGTATTATTCAACTGTTCTGTGTCACATTTTGTTCCATATTTTTGTACGTGAGAATGTATTTTACTATAAGTACATCTTTAAGGCAGCAAGTACTTACAGTCGCCGTCGTCTGCTGGGAGTTTAGGCCACATAAAAATGTATCTCATATATAATCAAAACACATTCTCGGACCCCTAATAATTCTCCACTGTGATTTATTAGGGTTTAATCTGCCAACCCGTACTGTAAACTAGACTCACATCCCTCACTTGTATAGATGAGGCCCATGTCCAGAGAATGTATCTAGGTGATCTAGAAACCCGATGCATCAGTTTAAACACTTAATCATTTTTTACTCCTTTCCCTGGTCTCTAAGGCTTGAATAGCAGTCAATAACCATTATCAGCCCATATACGCCTCATTATTAGGCACGGGTCTCCTCTACAACTGAAAGGGTTTAGGCCTTAGTCCACCAAGCTGGCCTAGTGCAAGTTAGCGGACTACAAATCAAATCGAAACCATCCAAATCCATCTATGTGTGAACTATGTGTGGTGCACTATGATGTGTCTATCTATTCTGGCTATGAAAATAAAATTTTAGTACCTCCGCAACAGCCAAACGGTGTGTTTTATAAATAAATAATAATAATAAATTACAACAACCAACAAGTATTTTATAACAAAACACAATATTTTTTAAATAATACTAGGTTATTCCGTTTGTATCCTCCCTAAACACCCAAAATCAAGAATTCTCATTACCGTGGCAAGAAAAATATGGAAAGTGAACATAAAACAAATAGGTATCCTCGTATTATGTACGATCCTTCAAAGGAATTAGATTACGGCCGTACCATTGGAAGTCGCACGGTTCACGCCTCGCCGAATAGGTCAGTGGCTCTCAACGGATCGACAAGTGGGTCATGTAATTGTGAAGGAAGCGTGAAATTCTTCATCTGTGTCTTATGTTTTGTTTTTATTTTTCAAGATGTAACATGAAGGTTGATTTAAAAAAGGTTCTGAATCGCGCAGTGAGTTTACACCTCCACCACACTATGCTAAAACGTGTTCTCTTTAAACAGGTTGTATTCAGCCCGTGATCGAGAACTGAAGCAGGTAATAGCTACAGCGATTATAGCGTATTGGCGTTAAAAGAAATCATCACTTGCCCTGCTCCCAATTTTTATTTGGGGTCGGCGCAGTATGTTTTTTCCTTCCACACATCCCTATCAGCCGTCATGTCTTCATTCACCCCTTTCCTTTTCATATCTTCAGTCACGCACTCCATCCATCTCTTCTTTGGCCTTCCTCGGCCCGCCCATCCATCCACTTTCATTGGCGTTAAAAGAAATCCTGGAAAAAAATAAACATTTTGACGTTTTCCTTACAAACAGTTACAAATACAAACACATAGGGTATATTGAACAACTATGATTGTAAGACGTAATATTTTAAGATACAATAATACTATAAATAAAAATCCAAGAGATGAATATGCTACTGGAATCGTTTCCAAAATACAGTTCTCGAAATTATCCCATTTGAAAACCATAAATTAAATTACTGCTATTTTAAGTCGAATAATTTTCGTTTGTACACGAATATACGATCGTATTTTCTAGAATTAGTCTCGACTAATTTACTTTACGACTGTTTACTCACAGCTCTAAACGTTCGGTGATGGACGATAGTAGGGGGTGGCAGATTCTGTTAGTTCTAAGATCTATGTTTAATTGTGATAAAAAAAAATTGATTGCTTCATTAGTCCTGTAGTATAAGGGTTTGCAATCTAGGGGTCACAGGCCTGAACCCTGAATTAGCGCAATGGTAAATTTTTTCCTTAGGATTTTTTTAGCACATGAAAAAAAACTATTCAAGTACGTTTACGTTTCAATGTAATATTTTTTATTTCGCAATCGCATCATCATTTATTAAGTGTAATGTTACCAAAATTTATATCTAAATATGTATAGGCTACAGTAGATATCCTAATTCAGGGCAAAGTTTTGAACACTAAACGTAAACCCATATTTTATCCGAAGACAGAATCAAGACAATAACCTGAACCGTCTTACAAAAAGTCACGAAAAGGATTAATCAAACTTGATACCCACGAGTCAAGTTGCCAACAAAAATCCAAATGAATAAGTGATTAATAAATGAGATCTTTTGTTCCTAACTTCGAATGGGGAGTTTCGGGAGAGGAGGAATAACAAATTCCTTTGAATACGTCATTGGGGAACAAAGAAATGGCACTTCAAAGCGATATTCCCGTTTTGAATGATCACTCGGCCTTTACTCCGCGTTGAGTTTTTCTCGAAGACCGCTTATTCCATTGGCTGCAATTAAAATTTGTTTATTAACGACGCGCTGAAGACCTTTGTGGAATAAATGGGGGTTAATGGCGCTTTTTCAGCCGCTGTTTGTGGTTTGTTGTGTTATGTTGTTAATGTTATGTTGACATTGTATGTTTACCTTTGGTTATTCGTGGTTTTTTGAAGGGTGAAATTTGTTTTTGGTTATCCAGGATTCTATTTAATAAAATGGGAAATTTGTGGTTTTGTCAGCGGAACATACAATACTTTAAACGGTTGTTTGATTTCATTATTTTATTATTATTTTAGATTTACTCAGGACTTTTGATTTTAACATCGTTAAATGAATATAAATAAATAATGCATGTGTTCATTGTTCTCTATCTCCAGAAATACTCTTAATATGCCTCCTTTAATATAGCGTTTTATAGAATCCGTATATTTTGACCTGTAATTTAGCTAATAACACTCGGTTTTTTAAGTCAAAATTCTGTTGAAAGGTTAAAAGGTAGTCGTGATTATTGTTCCACATATTTCTCTATTCCGACCGCAATGGACATAATGGAAGAATGATCATTTAAAATGCCTGTGGAAATAAAATTATAAAATACATCTAAAAACCATCAAGCCTTGCATCAAAAGATGCGATAGAACTAAACAAATTCTTCACAACATCATCATTTGCAATCATTTACCCACAACACAAAAAACGCATAGAGTTTCGACTGAAAGCGTTCATTATAAATTCAAGCCTTTTACTCGGTTGAAAGTAAACAAACCTCAAACATATTTAATTTCGCCATGTGTGCAGCATAATGACGGAAAAACTCGGCCTATAAAAAAACTTTTCACTTTACTACATGCATAATACACCATTTTTTCCTAAGCCCGGTCGGCAACTTTTCTCCTCATTAAAATTAATTTTAGAAGCGACGCTGACGGAATTGCTGCCGTGTTAAGCGCCAGCCAGTGCGGATTAAGTTTTGAGAGAAGTAGCAGAGGAAAAAAGAACAATAAATGATTTCGCCGTGAAAGAGCCGACGACGCCCGCGTAATCCACTGCCGGAGGCCACGAGAACTTATTTTAAGCGAGTAAACTTCACGTGAGTTATAAACTAGTATACGCGTGTGTGCGTTACGAAATCTAGGGCACTGGATATAATTTTTGAATAAGACTAGGTGTTATGTGGTTATAATTAGGTTTCTATAAGAACCGGCACAGAGTCTGGGGATGTACCCGAAAAATAGGTTGACCACTACAAAGTATGATTCAATTAATAATTGCCTCTATTATAATTGCACTTTTGCCTAAGTAAGCGAAAGAATTTTAATGCATCTAATTCTATTAGGTCGGTGATACCCTTTAAGTCCACTGGTGAACATAGGCTTCCAGTACACCAATGTCATTCGGGGAGGGCTTTAAGATTATTACCGGAAATTATGTAAGGCAAACTGGGCTGTAGGATTCTGTAGTAGTATTGCCACCGTCTTAGATAATTTAATCATTGACTTACTTATACTATACCAATCCTTACGATGACAAGCCGTAAGCTAGCGTATGTCAAAGTGAAATCCTCTTTATTCAAATAGACTTTTTACAGGTTCTTTTGAATCGTCATTGAAAATGACTATTCTATAACTTGATACAATCGATGCAGTCTGTTTCAATAGACATAATTTTTTTTATTACATAATATTTAATTACGCCAAAAATTACAGCGGAAGCGGACGCGACAGCGATTCTCCAACCGCTGTTACTCTGGCCCCAACACACAGCGCTATACAGCAACAAAACGCGCTGCAAATTGGATCATTAAAAGCTTAAGCTGACAGTTTCGACTCGCTTAAAAACATGTTTCCGTGTTAAGACCCGTTTTCCTTGATAATTTCCTAAGTGGCGTCCCTTTATAACTGAAGAATTTGTTTCGTAAACGATACGGATTATTCATTCCCTTTAGGTGTTGAGAAAGTTCTAAGGTTAATGTTCGCTGGTACATTTTAATATACCAAAGTGCCCCGGTTTTTTTACACATTGGCATGGCTGGGCACGTACCTCCTCTAAAACTGAGAGGGTTTGAGCCTAAGTCCATAACGTTGGGTTAGTGGTGTTTGGCGGTCTATAACCAATGAAATTCCCAAAAACTTTTAGGTGTGACCTTTTAAAGTTTTTTTTTTATCATTACGGTTTGAGAACTTATAAATAAAAAACTCGTCTGTATTCCTTGATGTGGTAAACAGAGGTGAATTTCTGCACCCACTCCCACGTAATGTGGATTTCAAAATAAGGAATTAATATAACCTTTTCGATAAAACAAAAATACTTTAACACTCACTTTTTAATAAGACTATCGTTCTCACAAAATAAGGCGACAATAAAAACATAGTAAAACGCCGCCTCTCCTACCATGGACGGTATTGCTAAAGCTGTGTTTCTCAGCAACACTTTCATAGTAATTTTTCGGCTGACGGATCACGGCTCGAACACCTCCAGAGGGGCCGCGCAAAGTGTCCTTTCAAATTTTACGACAATCTTCCCACTTTTTATACGAGTGCAATAAATAAAAAAACTTTCGCGTATTTATAAACCAGTCGTGGTGTGAAGTTGTTCTTTATGTATCACAGTCACTTCTAACTTGCTTTTGCGTTACTTTCGTAAATTTTGGATTTTTTCCGAGTTTATATTATTTTTATTGTTATTAAAAAGCAATTTGACATATAAATTAGAATTTACTGACCCAAAAAAAACATGATAACCTAGATATTACACAATATTACCGCTTATCTACGTTTGAGACTGGAATCTAGAATAATTATTTTATGCTTTGACGTAGAGTGGGCTAAAATGGATTTTTTTTTTTTTAATTACACTTGGCCATAACTAAATCTAAAATTACAACGTCCAGAAATGTAAATCGCTTGTTAGTACACGTGTATTTTAATATTCACAGTAGAATTGAAATGCAGGAATTTTATTCAGCAATTTTTATCGTTGGCTTTTAAATTTTACACCGATGAAATTCATGTTTATTTCGCTAATGGTGGGTCATTTTGGTCTGCATTTTTAATACAGTTTATATATTTATTTTGTAAACTGTCAAAAATATTCATACAGAATCATATGAAAAATCCCCGTAATTTTTAGTAATTACAACAGTTACTTAGACAATATTACAAATAACTTTTATTAATATTTTCATTTCTATAATTATAATCTCTGAAAGCGACTTCAACACTATGGCTAAAGAATATTTATTTATGAATTTTCTGATTACATCAAGGGTAATAAAACCTGCGGGTAAGTGAATTGAGCATTTTTGTTTTTAGTATTGCTATTAATATCACCGTGACATTAATACACTATATCAAATGGATCTATTATACAAGTTCATATCAAATTTTTAATGACATTTATTGTCGCTGTGGCAGTTGGAAGCTTAATCTTCATTAAGACATCATCATCAGCTTATAAACGTCCCACTGCTGGGCACGGGCCTACTCTGCCATTGAAAGGATTTAGGCTTAGCCCACCACGCTGGCCCAGTGCAGGTTTGCAGATGACACACCAAAGAAATTCCTAAGAACTTTAAAGTGAGGAGGTTTCTTCACGGTGTTTTCCTTCACCGTTAAAGTAAATGTTAATTCAATATAAATACACACATAACTTCGAATATTCAGAATTAAGAGGTCATACTTCATTACGTGAGATGATTTTGCAATTGTAAAACAAACCTAATTACAAGACAAGAAGCCCTATATTAGCTTGCAAAAACAATACTGCGTTACTTTATAAAAAATTGAATGAAATACATCAACTACTATTTCAACCGCAGCTCGAACATTGCAAAAGCAATACTAACACACTCCCTCGTGCCACTTGCAAAAAATGAATCATAAAATTGCTAAAACAACCACGGTACAACAGAAACCAATTTTGTACAAGCAATAAAAATATTCAACCGTAACCTCCAACGGCTGTCTATGAAATTCCCATATCTATGGTAGCGTACTGAAATGCGGAAATTGGAAAATTTCGAGTGGCCGTAACACGCAGCCATTGACCACAAATGATTATGTTACGGAATTAGTCTTTCCATAAAACTTGATGGCTGTACTGCATTAGAATAAGTATCATTTTAGCATCATGGTCTACTGTTGCCATGATAAGATAACAAACTTATTCTGATATGTGAGATACAAGTCTTTGAAGCTGAGAAGGCGTGACGGATAACGGCGTGATGGGTGATGGCGTCATGCCACGTGAGATTATGACTGTTGATGTTTTGGTCTAAGAACCTCAGTAGGCATGTGACCAACTTTAAGGTTGGAAAAGAGTTCCTCTATGACTGAATGGAGGTATCAACCTATGATAGTAGATTAAACAAGTAACTCAGTAGAATGAAGTGGCACAGCATGTGCTGATATAAAAGATCGAACACACCAATGGACTTCATTAAATGATATTCCCAGAAATGAGTACTTTATATGCTTTTCTCTCTTTACAAAAAGTTTAGTTCACTCGACCAAAATGGCCTGTTTATTTTGTAGTCAAATTACACAGAAGCTTCTGCTTCACAATAAAACATTCTTTAAACATTGTGAATATTGTATACTAAAGGAAAAATCATAATTTTTTGTAAACGTGTAACTTTTCACGTAAAACGAATTTTTCCTTAAAAATCAAAAGATCTTAACAACCGTAGAAAATTAATTCCTATAAGAAATTCTGGGAAATTACAAAGCATTTTACAAAGGCCATATCCCCTGAATAACAAGGAAAATGCTTAAAAAATTCATTGATACGCCCTTAAAAGAAATAGCCCGAAAAAACATAACCTCAAAAAGGACCGTTGCGTTAATATTTTATCACAAAAATGTAATTTAAATCTAGAACGATCTAAACATTACTCTATAATGAAACGCAAACTAATATTTTTAGCATATTTCGCAACCCATCTCTATCTAGCGTATAGCTTTGTCTCTTTCTCGCATAAACGCGAAACGAGTAGCTCTGTATCAAAAACTTACCTCGGGGTAGGGAATGGATGACCAAAAAATAATCCGGTATGATATTTGTACAAACAAAAGGTTGTTTACGTAAGCCTCGGGGCATAACTTAGGGAAGACCGTTACGTCCTTTTTCTGCTGAGAACGAAATGGCCCTGAGAGGAAATTAATTCCGCTCGTCTCTTAAGTATTTTTTTCTTGAGATACGAATATGTCATTGCAATACAATCTAATCTTATTTTTAATACATTCTTACTGCAGGGCACAATTTGGTCGTAATGCTGTGTTTGATATTTTGAAGTGCCTTTTAGGGGAATCTTTAGCGTTCCTATTTAATAAACTTACGTTTCTGTTTCTTCATTATAGATTTATAAGTTCGTGCCGATTTCTGTGTCAATATTCATGCAATAATTTATGCAATTTATATAAAGTCTATCAATTTTTAGGCCTCTCTTTACAAATTGTAAAGAGTAGTAAAAGGCTGGTAAAAGCTACAGTGATTACAAAGCCACTGGCGGTAAACATTACCCAATAATATGTTATTACCTATCTCTTAATCTCTTAACAAGCTCTTAAAAAGCTGTGATGGCCTCGAGGTTTAGGCACGCGGTTCAGAATCTCGGCGGTCGCGGGTTCGAACCCCAGGCACACACCTCTGACTTTTCGAAGTTATGTGTGTATTCAAATTGAATTATCACTTGCTTTAACGGTGAAGGAAAACATCGTGATGAAACCTGCACACCTAAAAAGTTCTTAGGAATTTCTTAGGTGTGTAGTCTGCCAACCCGCACTAGGCCAGCGTGGTGGACTATGGCCTAAACCCTCTCAATGGTAGAGGAGACCCGTGCTCAGCAGTGGGCGTATATGGGTTGATGAAGAAGAATCTCTTAACAGAGTAAAGTCAGTCAGTCAATCTCAGTTGTAGAAGCGCCCCGTGCTCAATAGTGGGATGTATATATGAGTTAACGATGATAAAAAATTAACATAATTCAATTCCTGGGTTTTTCATGTATTATCGCGTTTCACCATTGAGAATCTCCTAATAACAGCACGTTATTTAAATATATTCCCCAATAACCACAACACTACTCTCAAAAGGTGTAATGCTGGATGTATTCAGACCGTGATCGGAACCTAAGGAGTTAAAAACAATCCCGGCAAAACAATAAAGTTTTCCATACAATCTATTTATTCAATTATGTGATTTGTATGGAAAACGTCATTCTTTTTTTGCCCTGTATAGGACAAATCTAAAACGTTTAGGTCTCTATCTACCCTTCTAGGGTTTAAAAAAGGTGTTAGGGGTATGTAAGTATGATTAAAAAAGCAAGTCACTGCACAAATTACGGCTTACTAATATCCTTAGCGGTTCCATAACTACGCTCTTTAAGCTCGCTACGGCGGGTCAGTGACCTCGTTAACCTAGCTTCACACAAGCTGGATGTACTGGAGGCTTAAACTTTAAAAATTGTGCTGTGAACCTCATTGCAAATGCATAAAAAGCGTTTCTCCAGCCAGGCTTTCGGGAAAGTAAGCTTTAAGGTAGAAGAAATAAAGTCTTTTATTGTCAATACTATCAGTACATTTACGTCCTAACGGAAAAAGTATGCACAGGTATGGTTTACACCTGATTATTTATTTATTTATATACACATATGTATAAAAACGGACTTAATGCTGTAGGAATTTTCTGCCAGTCTTCCTTTATTATGTCTTTACTATAGCAATATTTAGCTGGTAGGAAATTCCTATTCTAAATCCCTAATGAAATGAAATAATCGTTTATTTATCATGTAGGCAATCGTATATCGATTCTCCATCATAGTCATCAGGTCATATAATTGGTCATATTATAACTAATGGGCACGCGCCGTCTCTATAACGAGCGGGTTTAGCCTTCGTCCACCACGCGAGTTTAGTGTGTGTTAATATCACGTATGAGTCACAAAAAATCATAATTAATTTAAATATAAAGGGCTTTAAATTCGTTGTATTTAAAGCCCTTGATATTTAAAAAAACAATTAAAGTCTCTAAATCTTCAAAACCATTTGCTGATCTGTACTGCAATTTCACCGTGACCAAAATATTGTCTCCAAAAACCGCACTCTTATCCACGGCATAAACTATATGTGAAAATACAATAGGTAGACGCTTCATTCACATTCGTAAATATCAATATCCCAGCGTCATATCTCGGGACGACAGCGCGTGCACGAAACGTGTCGGAAACGTGTCGCCGGGCCCGTCACCGTCACGTCGACGAGCCGATAACGACGCGGGGATGGTAAAAACACGTCACATTCTATTCCGCTTTTCGTGTACGTATTATTTGTAAAAGAATTTGGAATTTATCTTTGAAATATATTAGGAAACATTTTTGACATACTAGCACATGGTCCTGCCCGAGCTCTTGGTTTATGATTAAGGTCAAAAAAATATTAGAAAGAGATAACTTATATATCGGACATAATTCACCAAACCGCAGTAGACTAGCATGGTGGTCTACGGCCTGTACCCTCTCAATGGTTGGGAAAGCCCGTTCCCAGTAGGGGGCTGTTTATAAAAAGTAAATATTTCTGACCCCACACTAGGTTACAAGACCTGTGTCGTGGTTATCAGAGACTACGAGAGACTTTTTCGGTCTCACAAACACCCAGATCCTAACAAATATTTGTGGATCACACAAACATTTGTCTCGGTGCGGAAATCGAACCAGGCTCTCTTTTCGCAAGCTGGTGTACCTATACCCAACTGCTCCACAGGGCTCAATGAGCTGATGATGATTATAATTAAACCATTCAGTAATTAAAGTATACTGTTGGCTGCTAAAGGATTATCACGGTGTGGTGACAAAATGGCTGACGTTGGTGTTTTAATTACGGCTCCCTCACGCTATATTGTGCAACTTTACCCCCGATGATTGATGGTGCAAAAAGTTAGATTACTAAAACGTCATGTGCGCACGTTGATACGGTATATCTCACTTAGGGTTCAACGGGTTGAAATGCTTCGACTGGGGTAAAAATATAATTCAGGATTTTGTGCCTTTATTGGAGGGTATGTGATGGTTATACAAGATGCATATACTCAGTCAAAGTCATAATTATCTTTATTTAAAAAGGCTATTTCAAGTTCTGTAAAGTCTTTGATCTAAGCTATTTAAAACTATTGTCGTTCACGGCTCACAATCAGCTCAAGGCTGTATTCTTCGAAATGATAGGCAAAGGTGAATTTTGAGCAACCCAATTTCATTATTTGTATTTTTGCACCAAGTAAATGGCGATTTTAGGCTATTGCCGTTTTATAGCATAACTCCTAACTCAATGCTAATACTGAGAACTTCCTGATAGAAATCACAATATCACTGTTGTCGATCCCCAAGTTTGTTTTTTTGCGAGACCACAATTATGACATTAAAACTGTATAACTATTTTGAGAAGGCCTGTACTCGTACACACAAACGAAAAATAGTATTTCTATCGGTAGCTTTTTTAGGAGCCAGTGAATAGTGACAATTTTAGAGCACATTTATCTTTCAACTCCTGTCGATAATTTCGTAACGGAGACTAAGATAGCACTGCCCGACTTGAAAAGTCTGGATCTTTTTTACACGCTTTAAATTTATACTATGAGATGGAGGAGGTAGAAGAGAAATTTTATAAGTGATGGTACTTCCATATAAATCCAAAATAGTTACACTTTAATTGTGTTCATAATGGTTTATTTTGAGATTAGTATATTTTCTATTATATTATGTCAAATGACTGAATGTTGAATGAATGTAAAACAAAGATTTAAAACTTAAAGATTATATGGGAATTTAAAAGCCAACTGGGGTAGATTCTATAGAAGTACCGCTACTGCTGGCGGATTCATACCGGGACTAACACTCTACACTATTTATTTCGAGTTTCTATTACATACCATTATATAATAAAATCTATCCTAAAAATAGGACTATGGCCACTATTTACATGTATACAGAACCCATGCCTCCCACTCGATGTGGTTTTTATGATGTTTTCACAAAATTGACCGCGTTGACCCGCCCAGGGTTGTTTTAACGCGGCTCGTGTATTTTTACAGCCGTCGCATCTTATTGAGTCAGAAAGCTCGTTTCATATTTTCACATTTATATGCAGAATGTGTGGTAAAATTGCGTTGGAATATAACTGTTGATGTGCTGAAAACTGTCATTTCACGAGAAATTTAAATACGGAATTATTCTGTTAAAAAAAATGTGAAAATGTTTTTGCTTTACTGTGCCTTTGCAGTGGCGGTACTTCCATAGAAGCCCGAAAGCCCGACTTGCCTTACATAGTTCCGAATAACGAACTTAACGATTGTTTATTTATAAAATAACGCTATAAACGTGAATGTGAGTACTAACCGGTAGGTATTTATTAGTCGTACGTACCAAAAAAAATATGCTGCTACTAAATAAACATTTCGGCTTGCCTTAGTTTGACACCCTAGGCACGCCACTGTGCCTTTGGTCTTATTCCATAAGTGTATATAGATTTTAGTGTTATTTTTTTATCCTACTGTAACTCCTGTGCTCCAGGATCAATAGCACGCGCAGTATTGTCACCGAGAATTAAAGCTCAACGAATCTATCCGCCATGATCCCGCAATGAAATTAACCGAAAAAAAATATACAAGCAATGAGTTTCAAACAAAGAGTAATCCATTTCCTTCATCCGAGTATCAATTTTAACATCTGGCTTGAACAAAAAGATATTATTTTAGTTTAAGTTTTAGTTGTTTTTTACATTACCATGACCAATCCTATAAATATGCCTTAAAAAAATGACCTTGTTCATCTTATGTGCATTTTAAATCATATTTTTTTTAGGTTTATAGTCCGCTAACCCTAGGCATTGTAGACTAAGACCTTTACACTCTCAGCTGTAAAGAAGGCCCGTGTTAATATTGCTGGTTCACTAATCCTGGCTGATGATGAATATGATGACGATGCAAAACGCATAGTAAGTCACATAAATAAACTTACACTTTTGCCCACCCTTTTGAGACGTACGGGAATAAAACGCCGCATAGCAAAATAAGCAGCAAAAACGAAGCAAAAGTACCGCGCAGAATTGTATAAAGCAAATCACGGTTGCGAGACAAAAAACGTTGAAATAAGATGAACATATTCATCTTTACAACGTTTATTAAAGCCTCCAACCAGACGGCCTTTATTGCCTTGGAAAAATATATATTGCCCTTATTTTTTACTGTTTTTCATCTGAAGAAACACACCCCACTTTTGATACGGAATCTTTGTGTTTCACTGTTTTATTGTCGAATAAAAAGCTTTATTCTGTGAATGTTAGTGAAAAGAATAGGTTCTGTTCTTACACCTGAGGAAATGTGTCATATATTTACGCCTGTGAGGGTAAAAGATAGGCAGAGTTGTATCTCTATGTCTACATTTTGCCAACTATATTTTATAGAACAAACCTTTTTACTTAATCACCCGACTAAGTTTTCACGAAAACACTCTTCATATTTTTCCCTTACGAGAATCGAACTTGTAACTTATGGATAAGAAGCGATTATCATAGCAATAACCACGCGAAGTCAAAATCAAAATTATTTTTATTCAAAAAAACTAATACCACATTTTAATGCGTCAATTTTAAAATATTGCCGCTTCGAAACGTGCTATCGTTCAAAAATGTTTTCAAAATGTCCACTTCATTTGATTATTCCATAATATGCCTCACAATAATTTAAGTAAATCACAAAGCTATATTATTATAACCATGTTTGCTATGTTTTTATAAAAACACCTATTCATATAAAACATAAAATTGTAATAATAAAAACACGCCCACATCTCCGATAATAAAACTCGAATCATTGATTGTAAAAGCGAGTTTGATAGCGGTTATTTCGGCACTTGGTTTGAAATTAACGTCACAATGGGCGCACAAATATTTATTTAAATGACGACGCCATTAGGGAATGTTTATTTCAACTTTGTACATTTATTGAAGGGAAAAGATGTTATATGATAGACCTATACTGCCTACCTACCTGTTTGATAGCTTATGAAGTACATTATTCCATCGAAATTAAATATGAAAAAGGTATAAAGCAAAATATATATATGTCGCTATAGTCTTGAGGTAAAGGTGAACGTCTGTGACTCTGCGTCCGGCTTTTATTCCTGGATAGCCTCCTCTACAACTGAGAGAACTTAGCCCTGAGTTCACCACGCTGCTCTATTGCCGGTTGGCAGACTACATACCCAAGAAATTTATAAGAACTTCTTAGGTATGTAGGTTTCATCACGATGTTTTCGTTCACCGTTAAAACATATGATAATTCAATGATACACACAACTTTAAAAAGTAAGAGGTCTGTGCCTGGGAATTGAACCTGCGACCGGCAAGATTGACGACCGCCTTACTTTGCAACTATCACTACTTACTAGAATTATAACGGTCATACTCACAGACGAAATACATTTCTAACTCTTCCCACATCCAAGTGTTAGAGTATGGACGAATCTGACATATCGATTGGTTCGTGTTAAAGCTACTGATCGTCCTATTTATAACCACACAAAACAGTAAACATCCCACATAAAAACTAGACCAAACAATACGTAAGCAATGTTTTCGTCTACTCGGATCAAATATAAATAAGAAGAAGTAAACAAAAGCAATCTCTTAAATCCGTTGCTCCGATTTTTATTGCTTCCATCGGCGAAATATTTGAGGGCCGGACAACACGCCCAGTTGTTTGTATGGCAAAGTCCAAAACCTTTTCAGCTATCTAAATAGTTGTTACATATGTTTTGTTTTAAACAGAATAACTTAACGATGAGAAGTGTGTTTGAACGATAGCGTTTGGCAATCTAGAATCTTGGCCGACCCATATGAATTTTTTAAAAAGTGTTTTGTTCTTATTTTATGTATGTGTAATTCAATTTTTTTTTAGTAAATAGCTTTTCCGGGAAGGCTAAAGAAAAGAAAGATGGAGTGCGTGAGAGAAGATTTGAAGGAAAAAGGAGTGACTGAAGACATGACGGTTAATAGTGATGTGTGGAAGGATAGAACATACTGCGCCAACCCCAAATAAGAATTGGGAACAAGACAAGAGAATGTTGATTATATGAATAGCTTTTTGTCTTGACAGAATGACATAACAGTTGACAGCTATCGAAAGTAACAATGGTTGGCTGAACTCGGGCGATGGACATATACAAGAAAACCTAATTTAGGACTTTCCTACAACAATACTAGGTCCATAATCATTCAACCGTGAATGATGGCGTATTATACAAAGAATATATCTTCCCATATACGTCTGGACTAATAAATAACGGAATAAATAGTATTATCTAGACATACATCGTAAATAATGCGCGAATGTTATCTGTCTTTTCCTATTTGCTATCCCGGTATCCATTTATTAAGTTCAATCAATGGACATTGCCTAGGGATATGTGGGGGCCAAGGAGTAACAGTGCGCGAGAGCGAGAGCGATTTTGTTTTGCAATGTAACGTCACGATCTGTCAAAAAGTATTAAGTAGTGGAAGTAAGCAGTAGAATAAAATAATTATAACATTGCCTCCAAAACGATAGTACTATTGACTTGATACCCTGTAGAAGTGTTTTCAATCAAGTTTTCTTCTTCTTCTTCTTCTTCATCAACCCATATACGCCCACTGCTGAGCACGGGTCTCCTCTACCATTGAGAGGGTACCCTCTCAATCAAGTTTTATTGAGTAAAAAATATATAGCGACTAAACCTTTTCCTCAGTTCTAATACATCCATTTTTTTTTTATTAGGTTATTTATTCATTCATAGCGTAATTATTTTATGGATTAATGTGTGTTAATAATGTATCATTGTAATAAGCATTTGCCAAAATGGAAACTGAATAAGGGAACTTTTATAGTTGGGAGGAACTATGATTAAGTTCATTTTGATAAGGGTAACTAATCACTCTCTTCTATTGTGGAGAAGTACGCAATATTTATTACAGTTATACTGAGAAAAAATAACGAGATATCGATAACGGTACTATCCTTCATGAAAAACATCAACACAAAAATCGCTCACAACTCACAAATTGTACCACAGTCTCAGTAATTCCGACGTATCTTCATAAAATATGAACATGCCTATCTTTTATGCTTCGAGTAATCTTCGGCTCATAATAGTGTGGGAAACTTAGCGCGAAAATTTAAAGAATATACATTCTCGCGTCGATTCCGAACTGAGGATATTTCCCAGTGGAAATTCTCAGATGAAAAATTCTGCATTGTGTAATCTACTTGTAGTAAGGTATATTTGTAAGATTGTTTTGTTTAAGAATCAGTCTTTATACAGAAGAGCTCATGTCGCAGTCAGTCGCGTATTTCTATAGACACCCAAAAGCGTGACACGTTAATTTTTAAATTTTTATTTATAGTTTATAGTGGGGTCAGGATAGTCTCTTTTATATTTCAAAATTGATTTTGAAAAATAAAGGTTTAAAATTTAAAGATTATCGGAATTTTGTAAGACAAGCCTTGCTTTTGGACTTTTATGAAAGCAATCCTTTGTCATGATTGTGTAATGAATAAATACACCGAAATCTCATATACATAACTCTGACCCCACACTAGGATACAAGTCCTATGTCGTGGGTATCAGACACTACGGGAGACTTTTTCGGTCTCACAAATGGCCCGAAACAAATATTTCTGGATCACACAAACATTTGTCTTGGTAGATTGAACCCGCGGCCTCTCATTTCGCAAGCCGGTGTCTAGGCAACTGCGCCACGGGGCTGAAATAATATTGTACAATTAATAAATACACGCAGCAGTGATGCCTCGAGGTTTGGGCGCGCGGTCGAGAATCTCGGCGGTCGCGGGTTCGAACCCCAGGCACACACCTCTGACTTTTCGAAGTTATGTGTGTATTCACATTGAATTATCACTTGCTTTAACGGTGAAGGAAAACATCGTGATGAAACCTGCACACCTAAGAGTTCTTAGGAATTTCTTAGGTGTGTAGTCCGCCAACCCGCACTTGGCCAGCGTGGTGGACTATGGCCTAAACCCTCTCAATGGTAGAGGAGACCCGTGCTCAGCAGTGGGCGTATATGGGTTGATGAAGAATAAATACACGGATCAGTCACATACATACCCCACACTAGGATACAAGTCCTGTGTCGTGGGTATTAGACACTGCGGGAGACTTTTTCGGTCTCACAAACACTGGCCCGAAACAAATATTTCTGGATCACACAAACATTTGCCTTAGTGGATTGAACCCGCGGCCTCTCATTTCGCAAGCCGGTGTCTAGGCAACTACGCCACGGGGCTGTCATACGTACATTTTGTCAAAATTTGTATGTAGAGCGTTTACTACATTTTTAAACTATTAATTGATTTTTATCTGATGTATGTAATATACTACTGGAAAAAATTATAGGATCAAAAAATAAATCCAAATTTTTGGGCGTTTTTTAACAGGCCGTAACTTCGAGAAAAATGGTCTTACAGGAAATTAAGTTGTTCCAAAACAACAAATCTATACAACAAAATGTGGAAAAAGCTCTTAAAAAAGAATATTTCATAAATTATGAGCTTTGCAGAGCAAAAACGTGATCCCTTATTTTTTTCAAAAATTCGATCGAGTGAAACAAAAAATGGCTGGATGGATTAATCTGGCACTTTGTAGGATTTTTGTGGACATTAGGGTGGTCCAAGCTTGTATGGCGAAAAATTTTTTTTCGAATATAGGTTTTGCCACCCTCTAGATTTGTTACACCTACTATTCCTATTATGCATGGAAAATTTCAGCCCCCTATCTTATATCTAAGGGGGTGCTCATCGAGTCGGAAGTTTTTAACAATCGTGCAATTTTAGGTTTATCAATATTACAAGTATTTTAATTTAATTAGTATCCAAATAATTTAATTTTAACAAATATTGGGTAACTAAGCAATAATTCACATAATATCAGCCACTATTTCTTAAAGTCACCTTTATTAACTTCCTTTTGGAAGTTTCAATAGAAACGATTTTTCAGTTTTCTTCAGTTATGTGATGTAAAAATTGCTTTTCTTCCTCTTTAATAAGTATCGTGTTATAATGAACAAATAAATGTAACACCTCTTTCATAAATATATAGTATAATTATGGGTACGCATTTATTACCTTGGAGGTGTTCGATATTGCCGTTCTGGGCGTCAGGAGGTAATTTCAAAAAGAGTGACGAACGCTACAAATGAAATTTCTAGGGTAAGCTTGAGCAGATCTGTATGAGAACGAAAGCAATATAATCACCTCGTAGCAAATGTTTACCGCTATCAAAATTCTTTTTTGTTTACAATCAGATAGTTTGTCAGAAAACAAAGCAACTAATTCATCAAACAAATATCATTAGTGGTGCTTTAAGACACCCATAGCTGGTATAGCGATTTTAGAATTAATGCCTTCGTATTTATTAAAAGCTCTTCCAAAGAAATAAGCCATTTACTGGTGTACATGCTGCTAAACCACTACAAACCCATCTTTGGACTTTTCCTCTAATACGCTAACATTACAAGAAATGCGACAAAAGCTTCACTCAAGTTCTAATTTTTGTCACGCCACAACCGAAGATAACGCATTTCTTTTACCGGCTATTTCCCTAAAATCTTCAGATATTTGTTTCCGTGGAGGAGAACTTTCTTTAAACCTTTTGTTGTAATCATTTTACGGTCTCCACTTTGATCAATGAGAAATGCTTTGTCTTTCGCAATATTTATCACTTTCATAGAGCTTACATGGGCAATGTCAAAAATGTATACATAGGTCTAGTTTTTTGTACACAATCCTCTCTCTTCTTTTGAGCTTCAGAATTTCTTCTCCTACTTTTCTTCAAAAGCAGCCAGATCTTATAAAACTAAATCAGTTTTTTATCGCAATCATTTTCTTGTCTGTTGCTGTAATGTTCCGAACATTAGATTTGCTCCATACTTCTATTATTTACTAGTTCCGCGGAATTGTTCACATTTTTATTTTTAATTTTAAGATAACGGATAACGGATAACGGATATCCGGTGATAACGGAGCAAAACTTACTGAAGAGTTGGGAGTTGGTTAAATCTCAGTAATGACTTAACATCACGAACCACAAGTAGAAAAATTGCGCCGTTTTTTCGAGTAGACGAACATATTTTATTACCCTAATTCACTCCACAATCTACTAAATAAGTATCAAAACTATTTATGTTTTGTTATTTAAATTCAATAATAAAACTGATAAATAGTTTATTTTAATATATATTTACTAGTTTAGCAAATGATTTCATACAAGAAGCTGTCCTGTAACAGGAAGTAAATATTAAGCATTTTGCACAAAAATTCTAAAACAGCACTCCACTGAGCACCCTGTTATACTTGAGCTATCTTCTTGAAATTTTATTACGTTATTACTATGAGTACGTGTAACAAATTCATGGGGTGGCCAAAAGAAAAAAGAGAAAAAAATTTTTTTGGACCACCCTAGTGGACATATTGAACTGTAAAACGCACACTTAACATTATTGGTTTTCACAATATTTTCGATCCAGCGCTTAATTTTCCAAAACACCACCTAAAGCTCATTTTTTGTTGCATTTTCAAATTCATGTAACAAGAAGAATTCTTGTTTTTTCGAAAAAGTAATAGCTGGTGGTTAAAGGATATTTATTCGAATTCTTGAAACGCACCTTTAACTTGGTGTGCAATTATTGGTTGCTGTGATATCGATAATTAAAGACAAAAGGATCATTTTCCATTTGGAGACTGATATCTCACAATTTTCTTTTTTTTAAATTTCTTGTAAGATCATTTTTCTCGAAGTTACGGCCTGTTAAAAAACGCCCAAAAATTTGGATTTATTTTTTGATCCTTTAATTTTTTCCAGTAGTGTAGTACCTTTTGCTATATTATACAAGATACGTATAGTAAATAGTTTCATTAATTACTTTTTATTTTCCCATTTTTTGTTTGGTTTAAATCGGTAGAGTAAATTTTTATTATATTTTTTGTGCCTTTCATTGCCTGTCACAAACCTGCTTGTTACCGTTTTCTTTTTAAGAATTTATTTTACCATTTTTTGCGTATTTTTTTAAGTAAATAAATAAAATATGTCACGTACAGGCCAGTATAATCGTGTCCAACATTGAATTCAATATTTTTCTCTAGTATTAACCTGCATAACTCTTAGTTCAAGTTGGATCTTAAAATATGTGTGAAATTCCATGTGAGAATTCTTTGTTGAGCAGGTTGCTTCACGATGTTTCCCTTCACCGAAAACTGTGAACACTCCTTTCGAAAAGATCCTAAGCTTGGGATTTGAATCCAAGACCACCGGAATATTGTCCCGACAGTTCGCTACTTTAACCTCTAATACCCACCACACCCTTGATTAATTAATATAATAGAAAATTAGGTGAAAGTCCACTTTAAAAGGTCAATTACTGAAAGCGAAGTGGTTCATGAGGTTTTTTCGTTGAAACAAAAACCAATGGATGTGTCAATAAATCTAACTCGGGCCGGGGGTACTTCCAAAAAGTTAAATTGCGCATTAATACGGTTACTACAGAGGTGCATTTAGATACAAAACTGGGGCCCAAGGTGCCCTGTGACCATGTGTATTAAAATAAATTTGAGAGCAAAAGTCAAAAAGTGTCAAAACTTAAAGGTGTACAGGTTTCCTCGCGATGTTTACCTTCAACTTTAAAGTAAGTGACAAGTCATTATGAATACACACACAACTTAAAAATGGCGCTCGTGTGCCTGGGATTCGAAACCGCGACCTTCCAGATTAAACCTCGAGGCCATCAATACACAATAAAAATATGAAGACATCGACAAAGTAATGTGGCAAGTCATGTTCCCCAGCACCGATACTGGCGTATCGAAAAGCCATTATTTTGATGCCTCAATGTTATGCCTAAGTACACCCCTGTTCAAAAGCTTAATGTAACAGCAAAAACGATTACAGCGCGCGCTCATTTCCGATAAATTCGGCCATTTGGTGAGACTTCATTAAAACCGTTAAACATTTAGTGAATTTCGGTATCAATAGACGCTCGGAAGGGCTTAATGCATCGGAAACTTGTCGGGATTTTAGTCAACAATAATTATTTATAAACAATAGTTTAGTATATTATTTCTATTTTGTTTTTTTTTTTTTGCTTAGTGTGGGGGTGTCGTGAACTAACGCTTAAGGCCCTCTCGCTTGTAAAGGGTGTTGCGGGGGGACGTATAAGACAATGTTACAACACCGTATCTAATGATAAACACAATATTATTGTCAATGATATGCCGACTTTAAACCCTTCAAAGCCCTCAAATAAAAAAAATACTGACGTAAATATCGAACTCGGGACATCAAAATACATACCACAAAAAGGCAGTTTCAAAAAAGTACAAAAGTGACATACCTTCTTTCACTTACATATTCATCTGTTTTATTATCATTCACGACGACCAAAAACCTTTTACCTGCCAAATGCCAAATCGTTATTTATAAATTCAGCGAAATTGATGAGTAAACATTCAAATTACACTTTTAGGAACAAAGCTTTGTAATTGGACGGTAGTTAACCAATTTCCTTGTAGGAACAATGGACGATTTGTGCCAAACAAACAGAACCGTTTAATGAAACAATTGAGGACAGACTGCCTCATGGTCTCGCGGTACAATTATATACGTATTCTAGTGGTCGCGTTTTTATTCCCGGGTCGGGTTTAGTGTTGATGGGTACTTCTTTTAAAAAAATTGGGTAGCAGATCGGAGTGTAGTTGTGATAGAAAAATGGCATTAAGCTGATTTCCTATTACGTAGGTTGAAATCACAATTGGTGGAATGTGGATTCAGAAATGTGTCTCTACCTAGGCCTTCGGGAATTCAAGTGTGAGCGTGGGTTTTTATGTATTAAGGTCGGAAAGACATCTGAATATATTATTAACATGTAATTTATGTACTATTTGTTTTTTTTTTTTTTATTAGGTACCTCTGTATTTTCCTTTCCAAAAGTATTACTTGTAATTCTTAAGTCATAGCTTTAGTTATTATTAATGTGCACGCTATTGCGGTCCCTTTCTGTGACAGAAAGAAAATGTATTCTTTATTAAATAGTAGATTACTACGGAATATTTCAACGATAAGGTAGTATCAGTAAATATCTAACTCAAAAATATTTAAGCCCGAAATAAAATCCAAACGAAAAATAACATTGAATGTCAGACGAAGCGCGGCGGCAGAGTAGTATACACAAAAATTTAATCGAGTCCCACAAAGGACGGGCATCAGCGCCCTCTATAATGGATATACAGCTTTACTTGCAAGCTTCGATGATCAAAGTGGCAGTACCTTTGTCGACCCAGATTGCCTATCACGTGGGTTTTGTACTCTTTTTATTATATTCGATATTTTTGGACACGTGTTGCCTGTGATTCGACTGTTTTGTGTCCGCTTCCACGTTTTTGTAAGCGCCAAGGTTGTTTGACTTTTTGGAGTTATTTTGTATTGGGGTTTGAATAAGTCATATTTTGTGTTGGATGATTTAGGTGTGGTAATAATAACTAATTAAAAGGAAAGAAATAGGTGTTTGAGTCGTGAAAATGGATATCCGTTCAAGTAGTGACTATAATACTTAAGTCAAAACTCAAAAGACCGTTCAAGTTCGTGAGCCTCAGTATTCCGATTTTCAAAGGCTGGTATAACTGAATCGATTAAGGGAGGGAGGAACAATGGATATAAAGGCGCAGATTTATAACTTCTGGAACATAAAACTAACAAATATTTATAAATCTCACTTTTCGCTACTAAACTAACTTCTAGCCTTTTCGATCCTATCAAGTTCCACCTTAACATTTTCATGTCACCAAACATAAACACACCACTACTATTTTATTGCCCACCATTTTAGCATACTAACCAGTCTTAAATACTCTTGTCCCATATTGCCATTGACGAGTCTACTCAATAGCTCAATTACACGGGTGGTACTATGCAAAAATCGGTAATTCCTACGTGCCTAGAAATCCTGCGAGCACCTTTTGTCATGCAGATTCCACCGGTCGGGTTTTCATTTCAATTTTTTGCGCTAGCACCTCCTTATCCGCGCCCTGTGTGGGTGCATTTTAATGTGTAGTGAGTCACTGCGTATGTGGGGCATATCATAGGTATTTGGAGGAGAATGGGCTGTGTTCGTATTTGGTACGTATTTGAGAGTAAATACAGGGTGTATTCAGACCAAAGTTGGAATCTAAAGAAGGTAATAGCTACGATGATTATAAACACTGAGAAATAAAAAACAATTCCGTGGAAAAAGGTTAATATATAATAATAATAAATACACCCAACAGTCACATACATAGTCCTGACCCCACGTTAAGATACGAGTCTTGTGTCGTGGGTATGAAACTACGAGAGATTTTTCGGTCTCACAAACACCCAGACCCGAAACAAATATTTGTGGATCACACAAACATTTGTCTCGATGCGGTGATCGAACCCGCGGCCGCTCGTTTCGCAAGCTGGTGCCTAGCCAACTGCGCCACGGGTCTGTCAAAATCATGTTTTCCTAACAACCATATCCATTTAGTGCCTACGATTGTTAGGAAAATGTAAATATTTTTATTTTTTTAGGGATTTTTGTAACGCCAAACGGTTAGTAATCACCGTAGCTATTACCTGCCTTAGTTTTCAATTCTGCTCTGAATACACCCTGTATATCTACATCTGTATATCTGAAAAATATAAAACAAACTTCAACGATTCTAAATGAATCAAGATCTTGACACTAAAGAAGAACACTGTAATTGTGAAAACGTACATATCAAAATTCTCAACAAGAATTGTCTTAAGCCCTAGAAGCTCTTTCCATCTAGGCTATGTTAACTTAGGTTATTTGCTTTACACCTTTCAATTGTAGACTCTCATACGACGTCCCGCGACCTTTGCTAAGTTCACTATCACTTTGTCGAAGAACGTCCTACGCTGTGCTTTCCTGTACGTGGCCTCCACTCGAGAAGTTTTTGGGCCCATTACTTTTCGCGGTATAAAAAATAGCCAAGCAACTTTCCAGCCAAAAGACACGGCCCTCAGTATTTTCAGTGAGCGATAATAGGTTCGCGTGAGCCGAAATATAAACCCGGCATGTACTCGTAAATCCTTCGCTTGGCGTAAACACGGAACAAATGTGCAAGCCTTGAGAGATCGATTGCTTTAGTATTTTGTCTATTTGCGTCTAATAGGGATGTTTCTTTGTAATATTAGTTTGGTTTAATTCAAGTCTAATATTGTGTACTAAATGTGTGTATTCAAATTGAATTATCACTTGCTTTAACGGTGAAGGAAAACATCGTGATGTAACCCGCACACCTAAAAGTTCTTAGGAATTTCTTAGGTGTGCAGTCCGCCAACCCGCACTAGGCCAGCGTGGCGGACTATGGCCTAAAACCCTCTCAATGGTAGAGGAGACCCGTGCTCAGCAGTGGGCGTATATGGGTTGATGAAGAAGAAAAAGAAGATTGTGTACTAATATACCCTACTCTAATTCACACTAAGAAGGATCGTGTCGTGCATATCAGAAACTACGAGAGACTTTCCAGTCTCGCAAAATCCAGATCCGATGCAAATATTTTTGGGATAAATTATAGTGTGTTATAGTTATTATCGTGCTCCTTAATAACATTAAAAATTCAAGTAGTAATAACATACTGGAAACAAAAACCGCCAATTCAAGCTAGGCCAGCGTGATCGACTAAGACCTTAACCCTCTCTCTCCCTCTGATTTTTAGCTTACGAAATTCCTAATGGCAGCACGGAGCAAAATACTCCCTATTTGGGACTTAAAGCCCAAATGACGAAATGTGGTTAACAAAATGCACCCCGGAGGTGCACGCTATGTATAAACCGGAACCAAGTAATCAGTCCATTTCAAGTAAAGACTTCAAAAGTTTTTGTTCAATTCCTTTAGGGCAAAACAAAACGGACCCCCTAATTAAATGGTAAACAAACAAATATTACCCAAAGTGCTTTGATAAAGAAATAAAAAATTAATTGCATTGCCTTTCAAGTACCGTAATGAAAGGCAATATTTATAGGATGCATGTCACGGCGGTAATCACGCCACATTCTGTCACGCACCACGACGAAACAATTGCTTATTTGAATGCATACTTTTATAGTAATTTTATACTGTTTATTACATAAACATGCCTTTATGTACGTGAACTTTTATGTGTCATACTTGAAAGAAAATGTGTTTAAACACATGGGAATAAATAAAATAGCAGAAAAGATGCAATTGTAAAAAAAGGGAGAAGTCTTGTGTCATAAACAAATAATTCTGAATTTATCTCGGTGCGCGTATGAAACTCGAAGCCTAGCATTCTATAAGATGCTGTCTCACCGGCTGTGCGACGAAGGCTGTCAATACAGATGTACATACATAACCTCACGTTTGTATTCGCCGAAGGGGTAGGCATAGGTTGCACCCACATTTCGCCAGGAATTATTCAATCAAATAATATATTTGTAATAATCTAAACGATTCCTTAACCAAGCAACCTAAAGGAGCTATTATCCAGTGGAAGAATTTCAAAGTCTCATTCTCGTAATTCTTGTATGGACTAGTGACTATTTCATTTCTCTGGAAATACGAACGTAGTATACATTTGGTAATTACTTAAACATTTTGGCGAACGTTCTGCGTCCCTCTGGTATAAAATGCATTAAACACACCGAATGGAGTGCCAAAACGCCTGCCAATATAACCAGTGAAACTTTAAAATGCATTAACACAAACGAAAACAGCCCGAAATAACTCTTAAAAATGTTTATCTTTTTTACAGTCGGTAAAAAACAAAAAAAAATACATTCTATATGACTTTTTACGTAAATTACCCAAATAAATAAACTTAATCTGATGTGTTTTTTTTTGTGGAGCTCTATTAACATTTTTATCCGATTAACAATTAATACTGTGATTCGTATACATTTTAAGATTCCATGCTGCGACTGAGAATTTCCAATGAAAAACACAAGAACTTACCTACTCTACCTCTCGACCTATATACCTTAGTCCTTACAAAATACCTTCACTTAAGTATAACAGCTACAAATAAAACATAATAGGTGAGTATATTACAAACCACACGTTTTTCAATAGGACAGCTGTAACTGCTAAGTCATTGGGCGATCTGAAAGGGCCGTTTACTAGACCCTTCGTACGTGCTCGCCCTTAAACTTATTTATTCCTTTTGACGCGAGACAGTTTCGCCCAAGACTGATTTGTAGGACAATATTAATTCTGTACACGTTTTGAGTCGTTCTGTAACGTTAAAAAGGGTATTTTAAGACGTTTGAAACAATTAAAAGGGTCTTTTTAAGGCAGTAACGTTTATGACAACATTTTATGTATAGAATTCCAAAACAAGTAGTGATGGCCTCGAGGCTTAGACGTACGGTCGAGAATCTCAGAGGCCATGGGTTCAAACCCGAGACTACAGACTATTCACAATCAATTACCACATATTTAACGATGAAGGAAAACATCGTGAAGAAACTTGCACACCTAAATGTTCTTAGGAATTTCCTAGGTACGCAAGTTCACTAAGTCAGCGTGGTGGATTAAAACCTAAACCCTCTTATTTGTAGAGGAAGCTCATACCCAGTAACGATGATAAAAGGGCTCCCTTTACGATAAGTGTAAAAAGTACCTGAACTAAATCTGCTAGACTAAACATATTTGTGTTGTATTAAAGTAAATTTAATACTTCAATTGAATTGCTCTGGAATTGTAATCGAAGGCTACGATGGTCTTTTGCTTGAGATTAAATTCAAAATTAATGATTCATCAGTGTCAACAATTTCACGATTTTACCATAAAAAAGTCCGGAAAACGGGAACATCAGTATTTATTTATACTTATAACACAGCCAACAATTACTATTAACTGTTCAAGCGCCATTCCAAAAAAATAGCCTAAATAAATCCCCATAGGCATAGATGACCCTTATAATGGGGTCTGGGCGACCAAACAGTGACCGATGGTACACTGAGTGAACTATTTCACGGTTGACATCCGCCGATCAAAGCATGGCTAATCGGTTGCCTAGTGGGCGCGCCGGGACCCCTTTTACGTCACGGCCGGTTCACTTCCTACACTTTTTTGCTGTCGTCTGTATAATAGATTCTTGGTTTTATAGGCGTTTCTGAAATGTAGATTAGTTTAGGTACCTATCTATGTTATAAATGAAAATTGATTGAATAACTGTTCTAGTTAAAAATGATTGTAATTTATCACACTTTCTGTACACCACGAAAATTTGCAAAAAATATAATTTAATAGAATCTAGATACGAAATAAAAATATAATGAAACTAATGGTGGTTTTATTGCCGTGTGTGATTTGTTCGAGACACACGTAGGATAGACCAATGCTAAATTTAAATAAAATTTATTTAATACTAGTTGACTAGTAAACATACATTGTTTTTAGTGTATTAAATAAGGGATTTTCATATTATTTTTCAAATATCTAGGCGTAACTAGTTATTCTAATAAATATAACTACTTGAAAACTAATTGTTTTCGCATATATATATCAGGATATACCCAAAGATTAGGCCGTATTGATTGGTTCGCAATTACAAGATGTTACTAAATTCTCAATCTATATTTAGCCAAAGGCCTAAACTCCCACAGGTACGGACCAATGTTCAACAACATACCACTAGTACAGACAATATGCCATTCACATCCTTTGGGAGTGCAGCTCTTGGTCGTCGCCGTGCTCTATAGAATATTATGTATGAAACAATTGACGAAAATCAATATACTACATCGTGGTAAAGGAATATCGAGATTTCTTGCAATTTGACTAAAGACTCGAACAAGGATCTCGGTTTTTAGGATCGATGTAAATAAAAAATAAATTCAACCAACAGTCACATCCAGAGTTCTGACTCCACACTAAGCACACTAACACTTATTCACAATAAATTATCACTTGCTTCAATTGTAAAAACATCATGATGAAACCAACAAACCCAAAAGTTCTTAGGAATATCTTAGATGTGTAGTCCGCAAAGCAGTGATGGCCTCGAGGCTTGGGCGCGCGGTCGAGAATCTCGGCGGTCGCGGGTTCGAACCCCAGGCTCACACCTCTGACTTTTCGAAGTTATGTGTGTATTCACATTGAATTATCACTTGCTTTAACGGTGAAGGAAAACATCGTGATGAAACCTGCACACCTAAGAGTTCTTAGGAATTTCTTAGGTGTGTAGTCCGCCAACCCGCATTAGGCCAACGTGGTCGACTATGGCCTAGACCCTCTCAGTGGTAGAGGAGACCCGTGCTCAGCAGTGGGCGTATATGGGTTGATGAAGAAAAAGAAGAAGTAGTCCGCAAACCCACACTTGAACCAACATGGTGGACTAAGGCACACCCTCTCAATGGTTAAGGCCTGTGCCCAATAGTGGGAAATATGGGCTGATGATGGATGATAAAAGCCTAACATAAAGTACCAGGCTAGCATAAAACCGAAGAGTAAACAGAAGCCCATACATAATTCAATTATGAGCCGATCAATATGGCGTGTCGAATCCAATATTTCTAGATGTAACCGCGAATGAGTAACAGCGTTGGCCCGCTGAAATCATAACCAATTACCGATGTAATAAATTATGGTATAATCGCTCGTTCGGCGCCCGATAGTAATTTATTTCAATGATTTTCTATTGTGCCTCAAATGTGGCATGTTCGGTTGGAGTGTACAATCCTGGATGGCATATCTGCTTTACTTCGGTTTTGTAGTAGGTTTTAACCAGTGATTGTATTTTGATTGTATTGTTATTAGCATTTTCAATATTTTGATTATTTCGATTTTACTTTAAAAGGCACCAATTTACAAAAAAACAATTGTTATTCAAAATTAAAAATTGAATTTATAAAAATTATTTAACACAATAAAAATTTACTCTACCTATTCCTACCTCTAACTCAGCCTACCCCTTTGGGAAATAGGTACAAATGTGAAGTCATGGACATAATATTTAGATACATTTAACCACGCTGCGCCTAGTGTGGTTATTATAGTATATACTATATAAGATATTGTTGTAACATGTGAAATGATTCATGAATAAATTTCTATTTCTATTTAATGTATGTAATTTTCCTCTACACAAATAATCTACCTATCGACACATTTGGGAACTAAAGCATTCGATAGTCGATCAAATACAGTACAATACAACACCAAACTGCTTCGAAGATTAACTACTGACTCCAAGCCCATAAAACTATTCCTTATTAATACCAAAAAAAAAAGATAAAAAATGAACACACGCTAACAACGTAATTCATATGAAAATGAAATTTTTCAAGATCTCGAGCGGGGAGCAGGGATGTAAAAAAGCATAAAGTCTACCATAAAAGTGTTTTACGCTATCTAAACAAAATTTCAAAGACAATTTCCTTTTATACTCTGTTTAGCGCACAAAATAGGCTCCACGCTAGGGTTGACGCGTGACTAACCGGGATTTGTACCGGTCCGTGAATTTTACCGGAACATGAATTTTACCGGTTTAATCGGAATGTATGAGACATGTGACGTAAATATGTTTACCGAATATGAATTACGCTGTATGCGGCCTCCGGGTGAGTTAAATTAGTTATTTCCTTGTTTTTGTTGTAAAGGTTTGGATATACAAATGTTTTTTGTTTTGATTGTTTTTTTCTGTCAAAACAAACAGTTTTAGTCGTAACAATTTATTCTAGTCAAACAATACATAAGTATTCTTATTTTGGATTATGATATAGTATTGGAAAAAAAGAAACAAGCAAAGATGCATTTTTGCACCAACATTTCGCCAATTTTCGTCCCACGCAATACGAGGAAAGATATGCAAAATAACTCTCTATTAAAAAATTCCCGGTGTAATTTCCGATCCATATTCCCGGTAGAGCACACGCCAGCCCTATTATGTAAGCAGTATGTAGAATGAAGCCATTTGCTAAGAACGTAGGGACGAAATATTTTTCTATTCCTAAGAGAAAATTGGCAAGAGCTGGCGGAACTCATCAAACTTGAGATTTGTTCTTCAAACGTCATAAAGTAGTGGATTGGGAGATAGGCGACACCTTGCAAATACTCGTTTGTTGCATATTTATTCGGGTAGGTAAGTCACATACATAGTTCCGATCCCACTCTAAGATACAAGTCTTGTGTCGTAGGTATTAGAAACTACGTGAGACTTTTCGACCTCACTAACACACAAACAAATATTTGAAGATTATATAAAATTTGTTTCGGTATCAAACCCTCAGCTCTGTAGGTGTGATTACATACTCATATTAGGTTTTAATTTAAAATTGCATATTGTAAATGCTATCTATTGCTTTCTTTTTGAATTTCGCTTTAAATCCGGGACAGATCGCGCGTTGCAGACCCAATAACACTATATTTAATTGTTTCGTAACTATATGAATTTAAAATAACGGGACAGCGTATTCCTACCGCAATCATATATGTGTCACTTAAAAAGGGGAAAGAGATTGTTATTTTCTATTATTCCCCATAATATCCCCATCATCCCGAGGCCGAAATATCAACAAGAGAATTTAATAAGGCCCACTCCGTCCCTGCGCTCACAACTGATTGGCGACGATAAATGGGCCGGAAACTGATTTTGGAGTTAGTTAAAGATATCGCCCGGGGACGCCGGTCTTGCTGTTGTTGAACGTGGCGTTCGACTAGGGATGGCACTTAGCAATGATGGGCATAAATAGATTTATGTCTGTAATCATCATCAGTCTATAAAAGTCCCACAAGAAGGCATGGACATCTTCTACAACTAATCTGTGGCGTTACTGTCATAAAAGCCCTAAAGCGTAGTTTACTTTTCAAATTCCGAATGAAAATCTTAAAAATTTAAATCTTCATTAAAAGTAGAATTTGACATATAACTGAGAATATCCTCACCTCATAATAAAGAATTAAAAACTAAACATTAAAAATTTACGTACAAAGGTTTTGGGGCTTCTGTGGGAGTATCGCCATTTTCTTTATACATAAACTTACATACGTTAAAAATCAAACCATAATCTTTAGCCCATATCCATCCCAATCCTGATTACGGGCCTCCTCAACAGTGCCGTAGGGCGGTGCCAGCAGTGGCCAGGCACAGGGCGCAGACCCTGGAGGGGCGCAGAAATGACCACACTAGTATCTAGTTTTATCTCGTGCATGGTAGCTAAGCCTGGTTACAGCATTTTTCAGGGGCGCAGTTTTGAAGGCTCGCACCGGGTGCATAAAAGGCTAGTTACGGCACTGCTCCTCTACCATAACCATAAGCCTACTAATAAAATCAAAAACACCAGGAAAATATTGAGTAACAAAGCAAGGCTTATTCGTGGAGGCACGCCCTACGAAACAGGCGAGCGGCACCGAGATTGGATATAGATCGATTGTCACACTGATAGCCAGTAAACCATGCGTACACACAAGTGATCGCATCGCCGACTCTTATTCAATAGCGTTCTGATTGGATCTTGGATCTCGTGCGACCTTATCTGGTTTAATGTTGTTGTAGGGATTCTTACTTAGAATAATAATGTAACGAAGAAGGAATGTAGGTTTTTGTATTTTATTATCATATTTTTAATCGACAAAGAGTTTAGATTTCTTAAGTAGTAATTTAGTTAATACATTTAATCGACGGATAGGTATTATTTACTTAAATGAGGGTGTGATAAGGCCGCCCTTTGTACTGTCTTGTCCAGTATTGTATATTTATTTTTCTTCTTTAATAGTCTTTGTAAACGTACAACTGAGTAACTAATAAATAAATAAAATATTAAGAATATTGTTAAAGAAGAAACAATTTAAAATATGAATTTGATTAGGCAAGTAAATGACAACACGCCAAAGACGCAAAGGCCGAGTCAACTGTCTTTATTGAACTACCCACACGAATATTAATATGAATGCCCAACGAATCGAACATAAGATTATCATAATTAACCAAGTAATGTTCAGTGCTATACAGTTCCTCTTTTCAATTTATTGATAGACGTTCATAACTATGTTTATATAGAAGTTAAGTACCAGTGGATAGAGCAACATTATTTGAGCAATTACAGCATATTATTTACAAGTTGTGATGATAAATTTAATGTTGTTCGTTCCAGATGAGATGGCGACTGGCCGGCAGTATGGGCTTACAGTTAGCTGCGGCCGTATTCTGCATGCTACCTCTCTTCACATCCTCCACTGGAGATATAAGTAAGTCACAACCAGGCATACTAATTTAAGCATGGGCACAACTCATTCATTCAGTCAGTTCCATTGCTTTACTGCATATGTCTCAGGTACGAGAACGACTGGTAATCACCGATATCTCAAAGACACACACAATAGACGTAAAGTTGTGAAGATGTTGCTCACAGCTATACCCAACATATTAAGGTTGTAAAGATATTGCTTGCTTTTGAGAATGAAGAAAAAATAAAAAATTGAGATATTTTTTTGTAACAGTCAAGTTTAATCTTTCAACGCTTCTTCAAACTTATTATTTTTTATTTAATCTTATCCAATGTATTGTGCTTTACTTTAATGAGACTTTACGCTTTACCCATTGACTGAAAGAATAATCTAGTATTACATGAACCATAAGGCCATATCTAGCCCTGATAATCTCCAAAGCGAGTATGATTAACCTAAATCAAGGTCCTCTGCTGATTATTCTCGATTCACCAGGGCATCACGGCGCGTCGAGGACTCGGGGCTGGCGCAGCGGCGTGCAGCCCGCGCTTGACGCCGCCGCCAACAACTCGGTCAGCAACGTCACTGCACAGCTTGGAGGCACCGCCTACCTCCACTGCCTTGTTGGACATCTCAGCGAGAGAGGAGTACGTACTCAGACTCTAAATTAAACCTCTACTGTTCCCAACTCTTCTTAACTATAACCTTCGAACAGGAAGAACCATTCGCCAAAAATGTGGCAAGAATCATAGTAAAAAGTCTATAAATTTTCTAACGGTTCTTAGGACATTTAACTACTGGACAATGTTAAAGTTAGGCAATATATTTTGATCGATATTATACTAGATAAACATTTGGTGTACTAAGGTATGATTTTTATACTTTATTACAAGTTATTCCAATACTAATTCTACAATCGGTATACGTCAATTTTACATTTATTATATAATCATTGCTTTAAAAGATTTTTACATATCGTCCCTTAGCTAAAAACATCGCGTAAATCTTTTTTTGCCAATTTTACAGGAGAAAAAAACGACGAAAAAAACTGTGCAGCGTTAAGACTTAAGAGACCAACCGACGTGGGCGCTGCCACTACTTTTCAATAACGGCTTCTGCTAGGCTGAAACCTATATCTTGTGACCTATGGTTCGACGCGCAATGAGTAGCTCTATCCACTGAGATTAAAATGTAGAAACCACTAATTTTCGACTTGAGCGATGTTGTTAGCTAAGGGACTATTTGAATTCGACTAAGCCAGTTAAACTAAAGCTAAGCTTAGTCAAAGTAATAAAGTACATGGCATCTATTTAATATATTATAATCTGCAATTTCCATTAATTGTAAAGTTAATTTGCTACTTTTTTAAATATACGTCCACTTTATTCCCGATAAATAATTGAGTCCTCGTTCAGCATTTACTTAGAAGATGTTAATCAAATTACAACCTAAGTGCTCTTTCCTTGCAGCAAGTTTCCTGGATCAGGAAGCGTGACTGGCATATACTGAGCTCTGGGAAGTTTACCTACACTAACGATGAAAGATTCCAGGTAAATTGGGTTTATGTCGCCACATTATCATTTCAATTAACTACCTTTCTTAATACTTTGCTTGTGTTTCCTATCAGTATGCGCTTTTTGTTTTCTTTCGTCTGCGACTTCGTTGGGTGAAGTTTTGTTTCATGTTAAAATATTTTGATGTCAGGGTATTTTATTAAATATTATGGTATATGATCTTCCTTTTGACAGCCCCGTGGCGCAGTTGGCTAGACACCAGCTTGCGAAACGAGGGGCCGCGGGTTCGATCCCCGCACCGAGACAAATGTTTGTGTGATCCACAAATATTTGTTTCGGGTCTGGGTGTTTGTGAGACCGAAAAGTCTCTCGTAGTTTCTGTGGGGTCAGAACTATGTATGTGACTGTTGGGTGTATTTATTTATTTATTATTATTCCTTCCTTAGTTGGGGCTATGGCCGAAAGTGGACGTCTTTCGACTGATGATGATCTTCCAATCCCGGCTTATTTAATTTTTGAAAAAATGTTTTAATAGACTGTTTTGAAAGGATATACAAGACGAAGTTAGAGAGATGAGGTATTTGAGAAAGATAAAGAATAGGCATATTGCAAGGAACTAAATTAGGACTAGGATAATATTTTGACCTAACAAAATCTAATAAATTACTTAGAAACTTTTGCTAATATTAATGCTATAAATATTAAAACAATCATGATAATTTTAATTTTATCCTTCGATAGGACAAAAAGGCCAAAAGTTGTTCTAAAGTATAAGCCGATAAGTGTTCTTAAAAAGAAAACTTTTGAAGACCGTAAATTTCGGGGCGTTGATTAAATTTATTTTCAATATTACAGGTCTTGCATGGCGAGGGATCAGAAGATTGGACTTTACAAATCAAATTTGTCCAGAAAAGGGACAACGGGACATATGAATGTCAGGTATGTATGGAGCTAAAGAAAATTAACAGTTAAAAGCAACAAGACTCTTTATCGCCCCTTACTTAAGATTTTCAAAGTGAAATGTCTAAATCTAGCCTAGGTACTATGCTATTAAATCGTCAGTAAAAATCACAGGACCAACGACAAATTTGATCCTTTGCCAGGATTCATCCATACTTTAATAAATTATTGAATCAAATCAGTAGAATCCGGATATAAGAACGTTCAATAGTACAGCGATACTTAATCATACTATCCAACGAAATAATAGGTCTACAGAAAGAAAGGATAATTCAAGCTAATTCTGAATTTGTACTCAATGGAATAAAAGATAAATTTCTCTTTAAAAGAATGAAGGCAAGGTAAATAAAACATTCGGTAAAAGATACACATGTTTGTCAAATGTTTACCCTAGAATGCTACATAGAAAAGATTTTTACAGAGCTAGAAAGTCGCAAAATATTAATAATTCTGTATGTCGTACACAAAACCGTTTGGAGTCGACCAAGCGTAAAACTTACGTGAGAGTAGCTAACAAAAGGGAATATTCAGTATTCCTCTCCTTACATAAAGCAAGGAGATTCAGTACGTAATCCAGCAATCTGCGCGGTTATCCTTTCAAACAAATAGAAATCGGAGAACAAAAATCTCTTTGGTACCGACTTACCCCAATTTACGTAGTTCGAGTATGTAAACTTGATTTGAAACTCTTATTGATTTAACATTCAGACGGCTCAACGCGTGTGGCATTACTCAAAATTCAACGAATACAACACTCACAGACAATACTCGTTTCTAACACAAATTTAGAAAAATATTATTCAATATTTCGCGAAATCTGCGACACAAGGGCTCGCATTTCATTTCAGCGTTAATTAAAATTTTCACTTCGGATTTCGTGAGGATTACGTTTCGGCCTCAATAAATTCGATTCGATGAATAAATAAATGTAAAAAAATCTCTTTGGATACGTTCGTTTGAAAAGTTTCACGATTCATTAATGATATTACTGACCTTTGATTTATTCCATTCGATGTTCACACGGCTGTGATTTTATGGACCCAATCTCTATTTATTTAATGTTTTTCAGTAAATGAGAATAACCTTGTTAAATTTGAATGATTTTTACAGATAGATTTCAAAAATGCCAATAAGAATATAGAACCCTGTTTCAACATCTATATAATAATATTTTATAGCTGGACAAAATGACCATTATATCAGATATTTTAGACAGATAAATCCAAAAATAGCTAAAAATATTAGCATTTTTCTTATCGGTGGATTTAATTACGTAGGGCTTTGTCTAAGTGGCTATACGCATGTTGATCCCAATAAACCACGAAAATTCTAAATGTATGGTACAATAGAAAAAATCACTAAGTACTTCAATATGCGCAAACACAAAAATCTCTGATCACGCAACGTACAATACGGAGCTCGTCGTAAATTGGGAATACTGAATTACCCCATTCCGAAGCAGTCGGTAAATACTGAAGCCAACCTGACTGTAACAAATATTCTAGCTAACAAAGCTTGCCACATTACGTAAGAAAATAAATACACACCCCAATCCGTTACCCCAAGCATTAAAGATTCAGATACATGTTCAGCAAATAAAGTCAGATTATTCAACGTACGCCCCAAGCTGACTTCGCCGCTGATCAAATAATTTTGCAAGATTCATCTCTCTGGGGTGGCCATAAACGTTGCAGGGTAAGACTTGCTACACAGAAAAAACTTTTGGAAACGCCTCTTTGGGGAAATACTGTTTAATGTCACTGCAAGTTATTAAGAAGAAAATACGTTTTTAGGTGTTTTTCTTGGCTTTTGTGAATAATTCAATACTGATATCTGGCTCTGATGGCCTCGAGGTTTGGGCGCGCGGTCGAGAATCTCGACGGTCGCGGGTTCGAACCCCAGGCACACACCTCTGACTTTTCGAAGTTATGTGTGTATTCACATTGAATTATCACTTGCTTTAACGGTGAAGGAAAACATCGTGATGAAACCTGCACACCTAAGAGTTCTTAGGAATTTCTTAGGTGTGTAGTTCGCCAACCCGCACTAGGCCAGCGTGGTGGACTATGGCCTAAAGATGCAATGCAATACACCCTCTCGATGGTAGAGGAGACCCGTGCTCAGCAGTGGGCGTATATGGGTTGATGAAGAAGAAGAAGAAGATCTGGCTACAAGACTTTCAAGTCCGTGCTTCGCGATGTAGAAGTTCGATATTCTATTCTAGGGCGAGAGAAGTGTTCTTGGGGTGTTCGATTTGGAAATCCTCAATATCAAAATTTGGAAATGTGCCTGGAATAAGGCAACAGGCTCTTCCCTTATTAATTAAGATTAAAAATACGCAAAAATTCTTGGATTTTTTTTTGGATATGTATTCCGTGAACCAGATCTAGGCAAACGTGGTGGATTGAAGCTTAAACCTCCCCAGGTTTAGGAAAGGTCTATGCCGTAGTAGTCTGTAGCAGTGGGACCTGTAGAATTATTATTGTTATTAATAAAAACGTTTACTGAAAATCTGAAATTGCGCGATATATCGAAAATGGAATATTCTTAAGCCCCATAATTCAAATATTTGGCATCGGAATATTTACCGTATGCGATATTCCCACGAAAGTATTATAATGTTCACATATCCAAATAAGCGTTCTGATTTATAACATTAGTACGTTTTAACTTGCCAACAATCTGACCCGTTTTTCGGCACTTACCCCAATTTGTTGGTTTAATTTTACCCCAATTCTGAAACTATATGCATTAACAATAAAATATTTCACGTGGAAACCCCAAGTTAACTGCTGTCTGAAAACTGTTCTTTCTCTTAATTTAAGTACATATTGCATGCATATAATAAAATAACACATTATAAGTATTAACAATGTTATGGCATCGACACATAATCTCTATGGACAAACCATCATCCATGGTGTCCCATGATGGACACACTCATCACTAATGTCACGCCACGAAACGACTAAAATATGATCAAAATATTTTGGTTCAATGGGTGTTTTAAATTATATCCGATTAACTTTAACCTTGAAGAAAACACAGTGATGAAACCCGTAAAAAAGTTCTTTGTAAAGATTTTTTTTAAGTCTATAGTCTAACACTAAGCCCATGGGGTAGTGTCAGCCCAAACCCTTTCAATTATAGATATGCACAGGACCGTGCATAGGTATTAAAACTATACAATTCATCTCAATAAATAGATGGTTAAACCAATGCCAGAATCAGGTATATCAAATATCCAGAACTTTTGTTATACGAAAACATGTCGAAACGTATTCGGAGTTCTAGTTTTTACCGAAACAATTCGAACTGAAACCAAAGCTCTACCCAAACTAAGTTTAGCGTTTGTGATATTGAACAGGCACAAATCTGTAGGTAGGCCATACGGCACTCAATTTTCGATTCACAATTCTGATCACGTAGCCGTCCGATTGTTTCCAACCATTTCGTGTATAACAACGTATAAATATGTATGCTTACATCTTTTATCACCGCCGTAAATAGAAAGGCCAGGGCTTTTCTCTGGACTTAATTAAAGAGGCTCGCATTAAGCATATTAAAAGTAATTTTACGATTATAAATTTCCAAGAGGAAAGTAACTTTAAATTAGATAAATTAAGTGGATATTAAGCTTCTTAGACATTGGGCGAATCGTTAAAATTTTTCATTGGCCGTTAATTACCGAGTGCGAGTTTACCCGCTTGCCGCACCGACAATGACCGTCCATTTTCGCTCGCGAACAATTTCGCAATATTAAAAAGGCTGCGACCTGGATTTCATTAATTTAATTTTTGCGAGAATTTTTTTGTTTAATTTTTTGCGCGTACTCATAAAGCGGGATCGGCCGTTGTTTATCGAAAAGAGAATAACATCAATAATTTCACGTCAACGATTCTATTTTACCCCAATATAAAAATCGTATGAATACAAAACAAATAACGGTACCCGATATTTCATAAAAAGTGACGTAATGTTAAAATAGTTTCCCCCAATGTGTTCAAGCGAGCGATCTATCTCATGAAATTGCCTTACACATTGATAAAACTTTGTGAGTGAGGTTCAAGCCATTGAATGGAGGATAGTAAGAAGAAAAAGTGATGATAAGATCGTCATTGGGGCTCCAGCAATCTTACTGACGAAACAAAACGTTACAAAGAGCTGTTATCTACCCCTTGTTGGTATTCTAAGCTACTGAACTGATAACACTTATTGCTATTCTCCCCATTTGTATTATTTATACTTACTTATTGATTTCTGATTTACCCCAAGTTAAAAAATAAGTTTATATTTTATTGGTTAAGCCTTTCTGCTTAAGCTAATTAATAATAGATAGCCTAATATTGCTTTAAATTATATTTATGCTTTATTTATTCAAATTTCTGGCAAAGTATTTTTGTCCTCGAAATATTAAAGATGACGTCACCCAACGCGCAATTAATCTTGCAAAATATTAATCGTTGTCCCCGACCTGCGGGCCAAAGCGTGAATATACGCGCCCTCTACAAAAGAACATAAAAACGCCATCTCATTGTGAAGTCGATAAAAAATATAGTCGGGCCGCCTTTGGAAATTGCTCCCTCCCCGAAACCCTTGTAGTATGTTTACTTACATATTTTTTCAAGGGAACACGAACGTTGGGTCGTGTTAGGCATTTGGGATTTTCTCCGATGAGTTGACAGCAGTTTTTTCTTATTTTACGCTTTGGAAAACAATTTTGCTGGCTACGTGGGAAGGTGCGAGAATTTATATATGAACCCTTTGTATGCTCTTACGAAATTGAATATGGGAATGCTCCACCCTCGATTTCACTTATGACTTTTTTATTATTACGATCCATATTCGGTGGCGTGTATTCACTCTTCAAGATGTTTTATATGTGCTAAAATATGAGCGGTAAAATTGGCATTAATTTTGCCCGTGTTACTGAGATACCCCTTCCTTTGGGAGGGGTTGACGCAGTGCGATTCGGATGACTTATTACAAAAGGAGGGTGAAGTAAACTGACTGATGCCTTTTTATAATTATCTATCGGAAATTAAATGGCATAAAAAATGACCGCTCATTAAACTATCATAAAAGATCTCTTTTTTCCTTTACTCCTTCGGTGATAATAATAATGCGTCTGTATATGTATGCTATTTCCTAATGACAACCTATGGTAAGCCTGAGGTGGGAATTAAATATGAAGGCTTCTAGGTAACACCCAGCCCAACTACCAATGAGCATCGAAACAAAAGTATTTCGATTAGGGGTTTCATACTTAATATTACGGATAATTGCTATTATAATTTCCAACAAGCTCACCGACTCAACTTTACCCCTTTACCGTCTATAATAACAACGCGAATTACGCAACACGGGTATCACGTTAAGCATAAACAGGGTCTAGAGCAAACACAGCTCTCATTCCAAAACCATTTACATAAACAGCATTAAGCCCAAAGGCCAAAAGCGCGCCGTGCAAAAATTCATAAAGGGAATTAGCAAGCGTTACGTTTCCATCTCATTACACGTTAAATAATCAAAGAACATTCTCGAAGCCAAATGTTAGAACAAAAGCCACTGTATGGAGATTGTATGGCCGTATTTGCATAAAGAAAATGATTTCGTGTATAGATCGTTTGCGATAGGGCTACGAATGCTTGAAGCGAGACTAGTACGCTGAATTATTTATATATATGCTCGGACAAGCTACCCTTCGTTGTTAATAATAAAAAGGGTAGTGACTTACAGGTGGAAAGAGGTTTGAAGTTTAGATACTACAGGCGTGTTGTGTTGTTGAAAAAAAATAAAATGGCCAGTGCAAAATAAGCAATAAAAATCTTGACAAAATTTTAACTGTTGACGATGAGCAAATTAAGCTTTAAGTCACTCAATTTGTATTCAAATTCTGTCAAAACAATTCTGCCGTTTACTCTATCATCGCAAGCGTTCTTATTTATAAGTAAGATTTATAATTACCATACAGTTCCAGTTTGTAATAAATGTAATAAGTTTCGGGTATGATTCCTTAATTTTTATTACTAGTATATTCATAATCACGTGTAATACTCGCTGCATATCCGAAAATAACATCACCATTATAGCTTTATAGTGGTTGGTTCAGGTTCTATTCCATCGAAATGCTTGCATTACCTTGCGGGTATGAAACATTCCTACGACATCTTCATTCATTATAAACGCTAGAAAAGATGTGATTATTTCAAGAAGTCGCTTTAGTATTCTTTGAGTTTTACAGTCCTCGCCTCAGCTAATAGTTTTTAATTAATTCTCATACATAGTTTCCAAGAAGTAGATTAAAATCTTCAAACGAACAAAGTTATTCACCTCTTTCTACGATAGCGATGCACGGTTATTATTCAGATAAAAATATCGTGTAATAGAGCTATTAAGAATTACTATCACTAAACGTTTTATAAAACATGCTTAAATTTTTAATTGCTAGAATGGAATGGAAACCTGGTAACTATTAATTCGAATTTTATTTTCCTTTGTGTTAATTTGGAAAACAACGAACACAAACTACAATTTAATGAAACTAATGAAAATCTAAAGAGTCAAGTCAAAGTCAAGTCAAGAGTAAAACCTGTCAAAAAACAAATGACTGTTGGGGGAAACGTGTTCTGGAATGGAGACCACGGGTTGGTAAACGTAGTGTAGGACGCCCTCTGGCTAGGTGGGGTAACGACATCCGCAAGGTGGCTGGCAGCGGTTGGATGAGAAGGCTCAAAGATCGAGCCCAGTGGCGTGCCTTAGGAGAGACCTTTGTCTATAAAAATAAAAATCAACAATCTATGGTATAATCAGTCTGACAATAAATAAGTTAGTAAATAAACGGTACTAATAAAAATATTAAAACTCAATGTAATCCATTGAATCGAAATCTTGTATCGAGTTGGAAAAAAAATTAAAAATGTCAATACAATTACTACAATTAGAATGCTGCTATACATTCTACAAGCTTTGCTTTAAAATGCTCCTTTTATCTAACGCCTATTTAGAAATACGGTTCCAACTCGTGGATAAAAGCGTCGGGTAGTGTGTATTTAAGAACTATGAATGTTTTTGATGCCTTCATTTTTTCCCATTAAACTGGGCACGAAACAAGCGACTTTGAGCTTATAATTACTCTTTGAATTTTATTACCCGAGATTACATTCCGAGTTTATGGTTAACATAGCGTACGGCAATTGAACGAATGGTTTATTTGAAAATATTTACAGGGTACAAAGTGTAATGATTTTTTTAAATACCGCCACGGTTGGTGTTTCCCTAGTGCATAGTAAAATTATTATGCATAGAGTTGTATGTACTTACTCATAATTAAAAATCACTCGCTTTAACGGTGAAGGAAAACATCGTGATGAAACCTCCACACCTCAAATTTCTTAGGAATTTCTAAGATGTGCAGGCAACCAAACCCAAGGCCAGCCCTAGGCCAGCGTGGTGGGCAAAGGCCTAAACGCTCTCAACAGTAGAGAAGCGCCGTGCTCAGCAGTGAGACTTATGCGTGCTGACCATTACGGTAAAACTATTAAATGAGTCGAAGTCTCTGGCCTTTCAACACGGCGCGAGAAACAATTTTCTGCATAGCTGAGCTGGGCATCTAAAAAAATACCTCCCGTAGCCCCTGTCACTCACGTCTTACAACGATAAGGGATACCGTGGCTTGACCATAAGATGGTCTGACGAAACCAGCCTGACGTTTAACACGAAACCGCTAAACTTAGAAATCACTAGCGTACGACGTATCACGACCGTCAGCAATAAGGAAAACCATAATGCAAGGAATAAAGACCATATTGGGTGTTTTATATTCCAGGTGTCTACGAGGACAGGCATCGTGTCCCACTACGTGCGGCTTCAGATTGTGGTCCCAGAGGCATTTATCCTGGGCTCTGGGGAGCACCACGTCGACATGGGCAGCGTCATACACCTCATATGCATTGTGGAGAAGGTCAGTGAAGTTTCCTCCTTACAGATAAATTTAATTGGTAAAATACTCCACACATTCAGTCATGACTGTATCTTCGAACCTGTGATTAGTTTAATGCAATAAAAAAGGATGATAGTATACGTTGAAAAAAATTTTTGTGGTGTTAAGTCTAGCCTTAAAGGCGATGAGCCTATTTTTGAGAAATATAATAGAAGAACTCAATAGCTAGCTGCCTAAACTTAAATGTATCCTATCTACTCCTTTACCTACTCTTTCCGAAATGTAGTCGTAATGGAATATAGGCATAGGTATATACATAGGTATGTATTTGAAAAGCGAAAATTTAAAATCAAGCTACCTATTGAAAACTAGAAAAAAGTCAAATAAAGCAGTAAAGTAGGTATTTTTATGATTATTACACATGGCGCGTCATAAAAATACACGTCGCCGGATCATAAAAATTTCATACATTAGTAAGTGAAGCGTGGAAACACGAAGTGGATCAAGGATCGCTGTTTACGACCTTCCTTTGTTTTACATCAAAATCTGGAGACAATAAACGTCACAGCTCATGTTTTATTGCCTCTATAGTGTTGTTGAGACCTTATTTGAGAAACCTAGGCCGGCAGGTCGATATAGGTCGGTATCGGATATCTAGAGGTATATTCTGAAGGATACCAAAATTTAAATTGTTAGAACCAATGGTACCTATGCAGTTCTAAGAGTACGACAAATGGCGTTTGAAATTTTGAAATTGGAAAAAGTGTGGCTTCCAATTTAGCGGTGAATAGCGATTTAACCCGCATGCCGAAAAACTGTATGCCACGATTTCGCCGCCTGAAACACGTCCTCAAAAAAATCTGTGATAATTAATTCAAATTTGGCAGCAGTGGTCGCACTTCGAACGCTTATAGCTAGAACGAACATGACAAAAGAGGTCAAGCTGATTTCGCCTGTACCTTTCATCGGCATACGATATTTAATCTGAATTTTGGATAATCTTGCATAGACTATATTCATTCCTTTGATATAATTTTAATTTACACGTGTACCATCTACGTCCCTGATAACTTAAATAACAGGCAGGACCAAACATCTACCGTATCTTATAACTGCATAATTATACTCATCTTCCCAAGCGCAGAAAAGAGATACTTCCATCAACAATAATCGTTTCCAACACTATTTCTTCTATATTCAGAATATATTTTAATAACAAGTTTCATAATATTCCAGAGCCCCACTCCGCCACAGTACGTGTTTTGGTACCACAACGACCGCATGATTAACTACGATGCGACGCGTGGCGGCATCACTGTGGAGACGGAGCCTGGAGCGAGGACTCAGTCGCGGCTCACGGTCAGAGGAGCGACCCTCAAGGACTCCGGGAACTATACGTGCAGCGCTAGCAACACCGAGCCAGCGTCTATTCATGTCTTCGTGTCGGAAGGGAGTAAGTAAATTATCTGAATAATTATCAGCCTATATATTAAGTCTCAATGGTGGCCACGGGCCTCGTCTACCACGGGTGTAGGAATTAGTCACTGTTAGGCACGAGCGTCCTCTCCCATTGAGAGGATTTAGGCCATAGTGCGGGTCTAGTCTAGTGCGGATTCGCGGACTACACACCAAAGAAATTCCAAAGAACTTTTTAAGCGTTCAGATTTCATCAAGATGTAATCCGTCACGATTAAAGTGCGTGACATGTTTTTGTGAATACACATATTACATATTTCGAAAAGTTAGAGGCGGACTACACACTTCAGAAATCCTTACCTGTGCAGGATTTCCTCACGATGTTTTCCTACACCGTTAACGTACGTGATAATTTTCACATACCTTCGAAAAGTCTAAGATATATACCTAACTGGGCTTCTAAGCCTGTGGCAGTTAAGATAATCGACCGGTATACTCAAAGCTCGTCACTTCTAAACTTTATATATTAATACAAACTAAAACCCCGCCATCTTGTTTCAGGCAACAAAATGGCGGCGATCCTGCGCAGGAACACTAGCGCCATCCACGGGATCACATCGAGCGCCACGTGTTTGTTGCTCCTAGCGTCCGTGATGATACACTTCGGTCTACGATGACGCTAGCACTTCATACTTCGTTTGTAAACAGCTCAAGGAGACCTACCATGGAATCACAAATAACCAACTCACATCAAGATTGGCTTTTCAAAATTCAAACAGATATTGAAATAAACGGGAGGAGTTAATTTGTATTTAATATGTCAACGATTGGAAATTTATTTCGTTTTAAAGTATGTCAGTTTTACTCAAGGTAAATGCATTTCATGGTAGGTTTCCAAACTATTTAATGTAACGTTTTTATAGACTAGATTGGTTAAAACTTCAATACTTTTGGAGGCTGTAATTATTAATTACAAAAAATACAATTAATTAGACGTTTTGTCGTATTGGCATTATATATTAAATTAAAAATTGCCGCACTCCAAAACTATAGCTTCTAAATTTTAATGTATGCCATCCCTAACACGACTAAGATTTCTGTTCTGGCAACATTTTCTATCATGAAGAAATTTAAATTATACAGATATAAAATCGATTAGTAATAAATTAGGCAATATTTATCTTATTAAAATGTATTATAGATTTATTTAATTAGTCATAGGAATACAATAATATAAATATGTGTGCAAAAAACACATGAACGACATTGTTCATGTGTTAAGACGGATTTTTAATGTTTACAAAATGTAAGGTAAAGATTATTTCATCGTTTTGTGTTTTCTTGTTTCTGCCTTGAAAGTAATATCATTGAATATAATTTTATGATTATAAGTAGCGAAAAATATTTGTTTATATCATTTTATGTACTATCAAAAATATACTTATTCTTAGTTGAATTAATCCGTTATTGAACACAACTAATGATTTCAAAATGAAGTCAATTAATATACGTACACCAAATATAAATGTTCGTCTGTGGATGTAAAATATTGTGTCATAGATAATTCAAATTGTAGTTTTTCTTTCATTCAACGCTGATACAAATAATACTTCACTTAATATTGTTTAATTTCTGTGTTAAGCTATGAAAATAGTATTTTTATGTTGAAAATAATTTAGGACTATTTCTAAAATGATTTATTTTTATTTACCTAATTAATATACCTAATTATATATAAATATCAATTAGTATTGACAATGATCTAAAACTGGTAATCTAAATAAGTAAAATATACAATGGAAACTCTTATAGTTTGTGTCAGAAATTCAGATGAAACCGATTAGGATGTAAATAAAATTTTCAGACTACATATAAAAAAAATACAAAATAGTATGTTTTTTCGTTCCTTTCTAAATTACATAATCCGTTACTTCTGTTCCTTATTCAAAATTCGTATTTTCAACTTCAGTTGATACAAAAGCGATGAAAAATTGTACATTCTTATAATAAACATACAATTATTTCGAATTTAAGTAGCAAATAATTAATTAGTATTATTTACAGTTAGTGTAATAAATATATTTAAAAAAATCCAAATTGAAATAGCTGTGAGAATTTATAGAATGGTGTACGACTGTTATCCTTACAACCTACCAAAATGACGTCATATTAAAGATGAGCAAGCAATAATGTAGACTGACATTAAATTAGTGACTGGAAACAATTTCGCAAAACTTTTTTTGAATCTGACATTTGTGCAAAAAGGTTTTTATTGTTTATTATACTGCCTGTAAAATATGAAAATATTGATTAAAAATTAATTAGATCGCTGTAAAGGGCGTGCCAGATGATCGTGCATCGCATGACATCTGGTGCCTTGTCTATGGTGAGACCATAGTGTTAATAGAGAATTCTTAGTCATGTAAACTATGAGTATACTTGAATTGGAAGATGTTTAATTCTAAAGTTTGTTATCTGTTGTAAATATAAATTATTATATGATAATAATTGGTAGATAGATACATATTAGTCACGTGTAAATAATTCCGAGTCAGTGTTTGAAATTATGTAAATACGATTTTGGTGATCATGTAATGAATAAATAATAAATTTCCTTGGATATCATTTCATTTATTTGTACTGTTATCTGTAGCTTTGAAACGATGCAAATTGATCCACGTGGAGAAAATGTCACTCAAATAGAGTGAGACAAACAATTTTATTACCTTTCTCTTTCGGTTCGGTAATGTAAAATACTTCATATAGTTTTATGATCTCCTGGTACTTCATTATGAAATTATGCAGTCTGTTTTTATGCTTACAATAAAATACCTCCTTTTAAATATGTTCCCTTGGTACTTGAGCAAGAATTTTAGCATATGCAAACCATATTATGGCACAAAAGTGAAAATAAAAATTAAAAAATAAAAACACTCAAATTCAACAAAACACTTTATTATCTCACCAACCTTAACGATTACACTCCATAAACTTTTCCCTTAACAATAAATAATCACTAATCACACTTTTACATTTAAAATATTTCTTCTTGCAAATAAATAACTCTCATCTTAATAACTAAGTGAAATATAATAATGGTGCATCTACATAATTGTCCAACAACTTCAATATAACTTTCAGTTTAAAAGAACCTTAGTTTTAAAAATGTGCTTAGGTTTTTTTCTATTTTCTTGGCATTAATAGCTTAAGATTTTCGTCAGTCGACGCAATTTGGTAGCTTATTCACGACATACCAGGTTATAAAGCCCCTTGTCATAACTTGGTTATAGAAAAATTAATCAATATGTATAAGTAAGGTTCAAGATATATATGTCTCTGTCTTGTGGAAAAGCTATTAGATAAATATATCTCACTATTGTGTATTTATGACTTACAAAAAGTGATAAAATCCCTCAACTCATTTTATTTTACTGGCAACATTAATCACCATACTTCAACTGTCAGTTATTTAAATATTCATCTAACAAAACTTCACTCTATGTATAACCTATTTAGTATGACTACATATACTATTCAGTTTTGTCTATTAGGTCCTTAACTGAGCTTTTGGTTTTTCTAAAGATATTTTTTTGCAGTCGGTACATTTGCGCGTAAAACTGCAAAGGCTCGTATTAATCTTGTCAAAATATAGCTTGCGCTACTAAGGTTTAAAAATGCAGTTCTTCCTTTTGCTTGAAGAATTAATTAATCCAGGTATTTAACACTTAAAATTCTTTCTATTTCTTGAATTATCCCACTCTTCTTACATGTGTCTTTATTTCTTTAAATAGGCACTAGAATTGACCATCTACCCTCAAAAACACTAACAAACAAAAAATCACAGTGGATGTGACAAAAGTCATGGAAATAAATTTGACTACCTTCCGATTATTTCATAAGCCTCCTTATATATTTATCTACATACAAATTGCTCTACATATTACAAGGGTTTCGATCATCAGCTCTCCGATTCTTGATCTTGTTGCTTGATCAAATTCCAGTAGAATCCTTTCTGCTTCTTCAATTGCTCGTGATTGCCCATCTGAAATAAGTTTTTGATGACATTATACAAATGAATCATTAATTATATCAGAATTAAGCACAAAATGATCAATGCTAGAGATAATTTTCCCACTAACAATCAATTAAATTCTTTAAATACACAAATCAGCATCATCACCGTCATCATCAACATCATCATCATCGCCGTTATTCTCCTTAACTGAGCTTAATGCTCTTCACGGGCCTGTACAGCTGAGAAATAAATTCCTAAGTTTTTTTACATGTTTCTTCCTTGCAACTTTTTCCTTCGCCGTAGTTCGGGATAATTCATAGTGAATACACACAAAACTTCGAAAAGTTTAAAGTGCGTGCCATTACAACCTAATTTTTATTTAATTTCTATCTCAAGAGTAATTCATACATTGTATTAACTTTTATTCCACTCAACTAACTATAATGATATTAATCATTAAAGCACCATTATTGTTATTTTAATAAAAGGCCGATAATCCGACCTCATCTTACCATACAGAAAGCCATGTACATATATATGAGCTATTTAGCAATACCAACAACAAAACAATATACCTCGACAATCTTCCCTTTGCTGAGCACCACAATGAGGTCTGCGTTCATGATGGTGGAGAGTCTGTGCGCGATCACCAACACCGTTCTGCCTTGAGCCGCCGTCTCCAGAGCTTTCTGCACGATCTTCTCACTCGCCGAGTCTAAGGCACTGTAATGTATCGTTAGCTTAATAAATTTCTTGTCTCACAGATAACGCCTTATAGTTACTATTCGGCAAGTATTTAAACAAATTCAGTAATATTCTTAAATGATACACATGCTCGTATTATGCGCCAAAAATTACTATAAAAATTATTTTAAGTGGAAAAAAAAGTTTTACAAAAAGACCTTCTGTTCAAATTGTTATAAAAATACTATGCTAAGTTACTGAACAAACATAACATCTAATTTTTTCATTATTTTACGAATCAAATCACAAATCCCTCGAATATCAAATCGAACCGAAAAAATATTTGAAAATCGGTACCACGACATCTATTAGCACTCGGCCGAACTATGTAAACTAGAAATAGTTCTTTCTCGTACCAGTAGATGTCGCTAAACCCATACACAACTTACCTGGTAGCTTCATCGAGTATAATGATGGGCGGGTTCTTGAGTATGGCTCTGGCTATGGCTATCCTCTGTTTCTGGCCGCCGCTGAGGGCCATTCCTCTTTCTCCCACCATAGTATCGTATCCATCGGGGAACGATTGGATGAATTCGTGGGCGTTCGCTGTCATTGCTGCTTGCATTACCTTTATTACCAACGTTAAATTGTATTCAGATGGGTGTATTCAGATCGTGGTCGAAATCTAAGGCAGGTAATAGCTAACGTGATCACAATCCCATTGGCGTTAAAAAAAAATGATAAAAAATAAAAATTTCGACGTTTCATACAAACCACATTTTATACCGATGGTTTTATGGAAAGTGTCATTTTTTATTTTGGTATTCAGACCGTGATCGGAAACTAAGGCAGGTTAAAGCTACGGTGTCCATAAACCCTTTGGGTAAGATTAAACTGCTATTTAGAATTAAAAAAAATATAGATCAGCTAGATTAAACAATCTTGTCAGACAATAGCACATTAAAATTATTATCTCCTAATGGGTGGGGAAAAAAACTCAATTAAAACTCACTTTTAAGAAATTAAAAATCAGAAGTCATTTACAATTTTTAAATAAAATAGTCATGAAAAAAATTGATGAATCTCCAAACCAGTTTGACTTAAAGTTATCCGACTTGACTGTACTTCAAACGTTTATTTAGATGCAGTACGTTACCTCTGCATCGCTCGCCTGCGGCTTCCCGTAGCGGATGTTCTCCCTGACTGAAGACGCGAACAGCACGGGCTCCTGGCTGATGAGGCCCAGCGCGCGCCCGCGGAGCCACTTGTCGTCCATCTCTCTCACATCAACGCCATCTATCGTCACCCCACCTTCATTCACGTCGTAGAACCTGGAAATGTTTTTTTACTAATAGCAAAGAATAATAGTCTAAATTTGAAGTGTACATAAAAGGCCCGTGGCCTGCAGTGGGTCTATGAGCTGATGATGTACGGTCGGGGAAGAAAAGATCTATTTTCGTGTGCTCAGTATGAGCGGTAATCTGCTTTACCGATTGAATATAACATATTGCGTCGCAATGTCGTTATACGTCGCATCTAGCAAAGAGTACAATAGAAAAGGTACTAAGAGTCAATGAATTTGAATACTGACGAAGGTTTTCTTACCCTGACTGTTCACAAAGAACCTATTCTTAAAGGGATCAATTTTCGAGTTGAGTAAAGGGTTTTTCTAGTAGTGAATTTGAAATGAGGCCCACGATAATATGACGCAGTTGATAAAGTACGATCATGCGACGACGATATAAACTAACCTTTCTAACAAAGCAGCTATGGTCGATTTTCCATTACCAGAAGTGCCCACAATAGCCACGGTCTTGCCAGCCGGTATCTTCAAGTTGAAGTTTTTCAGTACAGTCTGAAAAATTAAAATAATAAAATGCATATAACATAAAAAATACCTTTAAAAATAAAATACGGACTACACCCGTGCCCAGCAGTGGGACGTTTATGGGGTGATGATGGTGATAAGTTGTGTAAATATTTAATAAATTGTGGATAATAATCGAGGCATACAAAACACACAATTTTTTATTGAAAGTAATTCGTCAGAAAAAATAGTATGTTAAAATACTCTTTGAAATCACGATATCTCTATTTTATATAAATAAATAATCGAATTTTAGTACTCACAGCTTCTGGTCTCGTTGGGTACGCGAAGGTGACGTCTTTAAACTCAATGTCTCCGTGGAATTCGTGGTATTTTATCGTCTTCTTGCCTGACGTGTCCATCTTTGGTTCCTTGTTGATATACTGGGAAGAAAAATTGAATGTGTGCTAACAAACTAAATAGTAACATATGCTTTACATACAGTGTTAGAACAAGGCAACATATAAATATCTACATAAATACAGCTGAATGTTCGAGTATACAGCTAAAGGTTGGGTTTGCTATGAAAAGGTGGCAACAAAATCCTCTTCATATTAAAAATAGTAATTTCTGATTCCATCCTGACATAAGAGATACTTCAAGGCTATTTAATTTTTTACCTGTAATATATCATTAAATAAATATGAACATTCATTGTATGCTTAACCGATTGAGATGATTTTTGTCATAGATCTTGGGAACAATGATGATACTTTGTTTTACAAAATTGGTAGTTTTTCATACTAATATATTAGCAAACATACTCTATTTCATAAAATTGTGACTTTTTCATACTATCAGCAAAAATAATACCTCAAAAACCCTTCCTCCAGCACTAACCCCCTTCACCACAGCTCCAAACAATAGCGACAGTTGCGCCACCGATCTTTGTACTGTCTGTGCGTTGACGAGGAAAGCCATGACGTCACCGGCCGTCATCTGTCCCGTCGACATCAAGTGGCCGCCGAGGAACATCGTGCCTAGAACCATGCTGTGGGAGAAATTTTGTTGTATGTTATGCTGGAGTTCGAAGTAGTTCGGGCATGTCCCGCTAGATGGCACTATTAAACAAAATATATGTTACTTTATAAGATTATGACTTTTTTTTTGGGTTTTAATAATGAATTGCGATGTTTTTTGTTCGTTGTCAAATATGTATCAATGGAGTATGTGTTATTAAATGTAAAAATAAATAAAAACTATGCCTTAACCTAATTTGCTTTATAACCAAAATTTTTGGAGAGCAATTTTCAGAGAGAGAAATTTTCAGAGCGTGATCAAAAACTGAAGCTTCTAGGGCCTGGGTAATAGCTAAATAAAATATAAAAAATGGCCTTAAACGTGGTTTAGCCATCCATAGTTTTCGATCATAGTCTGGATGAGGAACTCCATAAATCTTATGACACAAAGAGTCTACTAACCCCACACGCTTACCAAAGCTTTATACCCATCCTAACATGAGGACACATTCTAACCCTCACCCATTCAAGAAGAGGTTGGTCCCGGCCTGAAAGAGTCCTATTCCCAGCCCCAGCTCCATGCTCAGTTCCGCCGCAGCATCACACTCTCTGCCGAACATCTCCGCTTCACTTTCCTCTCCCGCGAACGCACGCACTGTGCGCATGTTCGATATCGCTTCTTCCGCTACTAGTGTCGCTTTTTCTATCTGTAACATTATTTATGTTGATAAATGATATGTGAGTTACGGCTGTATTGACTAAGGCAGGGCTTCCCAAACTGTGCGTCGCGACGCCCTGGGGCGTTGCGGCAACATCCTGGGGGCGTCGCGAGGCGATCGGCAAACATTCGCTGTCCGTATTTTTCTGATAACCTCATATTACGCTGACTACTGCTGTTTTTATTTCCAGTAAAGTAGGTAGTTTTGATGATGGGGGGGGGGGGGGGGTGCGTCGCAAGAAAAATAACAATTCTATAGAGCGTCATAGTGTAAATAAGTTTGAGAAGCCCTGGTCTAAGGGATGGGTAGGGGTGTGTTTTCTGCATATATATTTGACCAGGTATCAAGAATTTCCTAATATGAAAACCCAATAACACTGACCGACTCGGGAATCGAACCCGGGACTAAAAGATGTAACGGCATAAGTATGCGCTGTAAGACCACGAGGCAATCAATGTCATTTATATAGGCGGTATTAAGAAAATAGAGAATTATCTGTCTTATCATCTCCACGGGCATAATTAAACTTATTCTAGAACAACATTATTTCAAAATGTTATATTTGATATTTTAAAATTCAGTAAAGTGACATCTTTCGGCATATAATAGAACTAATTGCTTTAAGACGAAAGCTGATAAATTTTTTAACTTGACAAATAAGAGTGCATGAACACTCATGCACACAGTACATGCACAGCACATGCATTTGCTAGTGAATGTGTACATACTAGTGTGAAAAAAAAGCCATAATGATCAGAGACTAAATTTTTAGTCTCTAGATATTTATCTATCAAAACAACCTATGCCCAATTATATGTATATGAACGAACATAAATATATTTACCTGCGTTTGCGCTTCCCGCGATAATTTCCTCAGCAGGGACCCGATGAATGTTCCCCCTATCACTACAGAAGGCACGCAGATCATCGTGAGACCGGTCAAGTGAGGAGATATAACCAGGAGACTCACTGCTGAACCCACTACCTGGAAGAAGAAGAGGTGTTTTTGACTCGTTCTAGCAGTATTTGAAATAGTATCCAAAAAATATAAAGTATATAAAAATACTTCTTATAAAATATATAGCAGTTTAAACTGATAATGTATGATCAAATCATAAACTATACAAAAATTCTGTTAAAAATCATCATAATTCACTTGCCTCCTCTTACACACTCCATCTTTTTTTTCTTAGGCCTTGCTCTGCTCATCCTTCGAGTTTCATACTCATTACCTTTTTACCAATATATCTGCTAAAATCATGCATATTAAACCAGTGGCGGTACTTCCATAGAAGCCCGAAAGCCCAACTTGCCTTACATAGTTCCGAATAACGAACTTAACGATTGTTTATTTATAAAATAACGCTATAAACGTGAATGTGAGTACTAGCCGGTAGGTATTTATTAGTCCTACGTACCAAAAAAAATATGCTGCTACTAAATAAACATTTGGGCTTGCCTTAGTTTGACACCCTACGCACGCCACTGTATTAAACTTATTTTCTAAAATGATGCATACTCGCCTGTGTCATCGCTCTGAGTCCACCAGAAATAGTCTGCTTAAATGAACTCTTGAAGTCTTGAACATCTACTGTTAACCTGTAAAATAAGTTAAATTAATGAAAATCTGTGGAAAGTTAATAAAACACTTTTTAAAACTTCATCAGCAGACCATATACATTCTACTGCTAGACTACCACGGTGGCCTAGTGCGGGTTGGCTAACTGCACACCTAAAAACTCCTATAAACTTTTCGGTGTGCAGGTTTAATCACAAAGTTTTCCTTCACTGTTAAAGCAAGTGATCATTTATTTATTTATTTATTCACACTTTATACACAAATTGTATAGGTGGATTTAATGCCTAGCATGGCATTCTCTAACAGTCGAACCTAGGGTGATGCAGAGATGAAATGAGGCAGGTGTGTTGAATGTTAAAACAACAATATTAAAGAAATGTAAACATAAAATACACATACATATATAAATACATATAGATATAAAATAGATACATATATAAAAAACATAGAAAGAAAATTATAGTTGTGATTATTCCGCAGTTTCTCGAGCCAGCAATTGACGAACTTTGTTCTTAAATGTACAACGGTTAATTTATTGTGAATACATACATAATTTTGAAAGGCAGAGGTGTATGCCTGGGGTTTGATCCAGCAACCAGCAAGATATTCAACCATGCCCCTAGATTAATAGGCAGAAGACAAAAATTCTTACCTATTTACAAGTTCCCCTGTCCTCTCCCGGTCAAAGAATGCCATATCCTGTTTCAGTATAGATATGAACAAATCTTGCTTCATTTGTGAAGCCACTCTCTCACCCACTTGTGACAAGAGATGGATGTAGAAGAAAGTAAATGCTGCCTGAAAAGAAGACCAAAAATGACTTATATTTTTACATTGTAATTAGTTGACTTATTTCATCATCATCATCAGCCAATATTCGTCCACTGCTGGACATAGGCCTCCCCCAATAACTTCCACCGGGAACGGTCGGAAGCCTCCTGCAGCCAGCGACGTCCCGCGACCTTGACAAGGTCGTCGGACCACCTTGACTTATTTATTTTGTTTTTATTTATATTGCTTTGTTCTAAATTAGATAGTCTAACTGTACAATTAGGTGCAAGTAAAAATCTCCTTTCAGTTGACTACTTATTAAATTTATCAATACACATAAGTTTACTGAATGTCAAAGAGTAGTCTTGAAGTTCATTCAGTTTGATTGTCAAGTAATTCTTAAATTTTTGGGAAATTTATAACAGTTTGGTGGTATGGAAAATTAATCCCCAAACATAAAATAAATACACCCAACAGTCACACACACACATACTTCCGACTCCACACTAAGACACAAATATTGTGTTAATGATATAAGAAACTACCCTCAACTTTTTGGTCTTACAGAAACCAAGATTTTCATTTGAAAAGCCTCACTTTTCATAAGCTGTCAAGCCAACTGCCCCATAAGCCTGTTATAAATATGTAAAGTACAAATTACCTGTCCAATGTACAAGGATATTAATTTCAATGCTGGCAACTTTATTTCTTCTATGAAATCTCCTCCTGCATTGTTCCTCATGCCAGCTAGCACATTCACTACTACTCCCAACATAGCAGGTATGTACACATTGAGGAATGCCACTGCTAAAGCTGACTGAAAAATGGTGACAGAATATATCAATCAATAGTCAATAAGGTCAATAAGTCTAATAAGGTATTAGACTTGTGAAATTGATATGTATAAAAGGGAAGTTTCTTTAAACAAATAAAATCTATCAACAAATTAAATTTTAAGATTACAATAATTTCATGAATGCTTTATCCAATGAACCAGACTATATTTTACTTTATTAAAATCAGGACAGTAGACTCCTTGTTAATCCTATATATGCATCCTACTGCAAGGGGCTAGGCTTTGACTCAATGTCAAATTTACTAGCCTAATACAGATTGGCAAACTAAAATAGATACTTAAAAATATCATCAAATTTCTTTAGTGCACATATAATCTCACAAAAAAGTTGTATTCTATATGTACTATACAAAAACTAAATAGGAGATAATTCTCTCCAACACTAGCCCTAAAACCACAGACTGAAATTTTTTTATACTAAGCATTTATTAATAATGTCTTACCAGTTTATAACTATGAAAAACTATGATAAATAATTTCTTTAACCAATGTGATGATACTTACGGCTACAGCAGCAACCAGTAGCCATTTATGAGGTTTCAAATAATGCAACAATTTTTGCCAGTCGAACTTTGCACTGTCTTCTTGTAAATTAGGCCGCCTCTGTATAATTCTCGAATGCTGCGCCGCTTTACAGTATGCTGAGCCATTATCTAATAAATACCGAGCTCCAAGCCCTAAACTCACACCAGCACACAGTTTCCAAGGACAACAGAGCAGCAACAAACCAGATTTCGCACTTTTTTCGGAAGAAGTGTTTGCTTCAGATACAAATGTTTTTGCAACATTTTGAGGCTTATTTTTCACTATATTCGTAAAGTACACGTTACTTTTGGAAGTCAGTAATCTGAAAAATGCAAATCATTATCACTTTATCTTCAAAATCTTTAAAATACGCGCATAAATTCAGCTTCTAATAATTGAAGTCTATACCTTTGCCGCATTAATTGGCATGACGGATTCTGCAATATTTGCCACATTGTAAATATAAAATATGTTACGTTGTATACAATAAATGTTTAATTCAACATGATTTCTGTTTAAATTATTCAATTATTACCGGAAAACTTAACTTTGTATCCACATTGGTTTATGTCAATGTCACTGTCAAAAGATGACGTAACATTAGTCGTCCAAAAATTAAGGTAGAAAATATTGGAGGTGTTTTAAAGGTTTTAATTAATTATGAGTATTATTCTACTGAAAAGACTAAACATGAAACTTAAAAAAATAGACTTTTCCTCACGGCTATTAAAGTAAATGACTCTGGTAATCATTAAAAGACGTCATGTCATAAACAGACCTTTGTAAACTAATTTACTAATAGTCAACAGATGTCGTTGGTGATACAACGAACAATCAGAAATTGTATTGTGCGATGTAAAATAATTTTATGAATAGTTTTTCTACCACTATTTTCATCTTTTTACCATAAAAAAAATACAACCAAAATACAGCACTATTTTTCTACGGATGTTCTTGTAAGGGACAACATTTATTCTCACCGAAAAATAACATGGAATACTAGGCGACTCGGTTTCCAAGACGTGGTAAACAAAATATAATAAACTAAATAAGGTTATTAATCACATTCTTACTTATTTTAGCTTTGCTCCATTTTAGGTTCGACTGCACAAAAATGTCTAAGGCATTAAACTCTTCTTCTCAAGAAGTTTTATGAATAAATAATAATAAATAATAGCATCCAGTATTGATATGCAATTATTACTTTTTTAAAGGGTTTTGTTTTTTATTGTAAGTACCTAATGACTTGTCAAAATTACTGCCTAATTACCTGAAATATTAATAATTTTAAAAGCATTTCCATCAAAAAATATAATATTCGTAAAACACTAAAACAGAATTGTAAATGTTTGCAATGTGTATTCAAGTTGCAATTGAAATTAATAATCTGAATATAATATTGAAGATGTGGAGTTGTGTATAAAACCTCACAGATGTTCGAGTGGCGGGAATGCTCCCCGTTTTGGCGCCAATATACCATTGTTTAACCCAAGTAGCGCGTTTAAATCGACATTATTTGTATATCGATGTTTTTTATTTGATTTCATGCCATTTGAAGTTGGCTACGGTGATTTTACGGATATTATGGTACGCCAAATGTTAGGGAAGGAATTGTGCGTAGGTATTTAGTTGTAGAAGATAAATGAGGTACGCGGCTGATGGTTGAAGACATCGATGTAGTAACCTATTCATCGAAATATGAAGTGAAATTCTCAGTAATTGCATGAAACTGTTTTTAATTATGGTAATAGGCTCACTCTTTTGATATATTTAGTTCTTGAATAACAGTTGATCAATATGTGAATGTTAAATTTACGTCTGACTATTCCTTCTAGTGTTGCCCAAATGCAAGAACAAGACGAGACTTAGCCAGTCTTGGTCTTGGTCTTGCGCCAATACACCTGGTCTTGGTCTTGGTCTTGGTCTTGCGCTCCCAGTCTTGGTCTTGGTCTTGGTCTTGCAGCGAGAGTCTTGCAAGTCTTGCAATTACCTATTAGTCTATTACTATTTATTAAAGTTTACTTTAAATCTTAGAAAAACGTATTAGAATTGGAACATTGTGAGCTTGAATTAACATAGCCATAGTAAAGATCAAGCAGATTAATAAATAACTTAAGGTTTGATAAGAAATTCGAATAATCAACTGACCTATATGTCGTTTTCCATGGAAGTAACTGTTTCTTAATAAACATTTATGATTTATAAGCTTACATTTGCTAAAACATGTAAAAAAACAAATTAATTACAATAACTTGACTGTATTTTAAAGAACCTAAGAATATTTTAACCTACGCCCTGTGGCGGCAATCAAATAGTGTCAAATGTTGTGATGTCGGCGCGGCGGCAACGATTGTTCTATATGATTTCAAAAAAAGCCGCCGGCGCGTGTATCATAACCATGTACTTCCGAAAAGCGGCAAATTACTTTGAGAAGTAAGTACAAAACCTTTGATGCCGCATTATCAAAGTGCCGATGGTTAAAACATAACTATGCATGCACTCAGTTTGATTTTAATGGATATTTTTTTATTCGCTATGTAGGTATGTTTATGGTATTAGTCGTAATGCGCATAGGTCCAGTTTTTCATATTCTTTGATACAGTTTTTTGCGTCTCATAGAATTCCTAAGCGTACCTATACACCGAACTGTTACACCTAACTACTCCGTGAAATAGCGCTAAGTCCTAGCTGCAAGACGCAAGAGTCTTGCAGGCTAAGTCTTGTTCTTGCTCAAGTCTTGCACGGTCAGTCTTGGTCTTGGTCTTGCTAAAAATACGCGGTCTTGTTCTTGGTCTTGGTCTTGCAAAAACGCAAGAACAAGACCAAGACTGCAAGACCAAGACTGAATTTGGGCAACACTAATTCCTTCGGAAGCATTGGCGTGATTCTAGCTGAAGTATCTACATAGCAGTTGATCGAAATATTATTATGTTAAAAATATAATATATTTATTCTACGTTGTAAATTATTTCCAAAATAATTAATGGCATAATAATTACTTCTTTTTCATGTATTAGTCTTTGCGCGCCTATCAGCCGACGGGTATGAAGCACGGCTGAGTATCGATTCTTCGACCCGACGGCAATCGGCGAGAAACAATCGAGACAGTCTTTTGTTTTTTTTAAATAGGACATAAGTCATCTTTTTGATGCAGAACAAAGTAAAGATTAGCATTGCAGCCCAACTATATTATACCTAGAATTTCCAATTGTATTGAAGATAATAATAAGCCCTGGGAGTAATTACACTGATCAATTTTGTTTTGTTGGTACATATTTTTATATCGATATGATATTTATCATATAAAAATTAAACAATGACAATTGTAAATAATGGAAATATGTTCACCTTTACAGGAAGGTTCTTACATTTCACCTTCACGACGAAAACACGTTCCGACGCGGCAATAGTTTAAAATTGACGATTCGAACTTCTTTAAATGGTAATTGCAGTACCTTTACAGTTACGCCGCAGTTATGACTGACTTTCACAGTCATTCTGTTAACACAATTATGTCGGTACATAGTTTTGGTTGTTCTACTAACCCGATCATACTTTCAGACTATAATTTAAATTGACTGCATATTATATTATCAACATGTCTCAATAAAAGCATGGGTTTTTATTTATTTATTTAAACTTTATATACACGTATGTATAAAGGCGGACTTAATGCTGAAGGCATAAAGGCTTTTACTATGTAGAGAAAACTTGTGTATAGCAGTAGGACGAAATAGGCTGATTATATATAATAATAGTGGCTAATGGTGATATTAAGGATTTCGCAAAAGCTAAATCAAAACTACTTCCTACCCAATAATCGATCCCGGTTTATTTCGGCCGCTTGGCCCTTACACACACCGCGGTACAAATGAGGTCTAATATAGTCATTATTACCGTATTTAAAATTTTATTGTCAACTGTTTCCGAACGAATTCTCACGGTGACCGCAGTAAGCGCTAAATCACAGTAAGCACATAAATCACGGAAATTAGGGTCAGTTTCCAATATTTATACCGAATCAATATTTATTTCAATTATTTAAACCCACAATTCATGGAGGATTAAGGGTTTGCAGGTCTATTTGCATTGTCCGGTGAGAGATAGATAATCGTTATTGGTCAGTTGTTAATAAAATCTAATACTCTTTCACTTATTGGCATATAAAGATGTGGTTTCATTGACAAAAACAATTCTTTAATTTTTATTTCATATATTTCTTACCCCACACTAAGATGCAAGTCTTGTGTCATAGGAAGATATTAGAAACTATGAAAGACTCTTCAGTCTCACTAACATCCAGACTTGGAATAAATATTTGTAGTTCACAGATACATTTTTCACGATGCGGGGTTCGAACCCACGGCCTCTCGTTTTGTAATCTTGCACACGTAAATTTTAATGTTTTTGTATTTTATAAAGACAAAAAAAAGTAGTAAAATTTATAGTCTTTTTGTAGCTAGATAAACTTTTACTAAAATCGTTTAGGTACAGTAAACAGTTTTATGTTTCCAAATTTACAAATTATTAGAATCAATTTAAAAACATAGTGACGTCAGCAATAATTTACATTCAGCAGTGCAATAAAATTATAATCGTATAAAATTTAGTAATATCACGCCCCAAACATTTGGCAGACAAAATGGGGTCTAAACGCTTCCACGTCACCACAGATCATAAATTATGGCATTAAGAGATTCACGAGCATTATTGAAATTTGCTTCACTACACGGCATATGGTTTGACCATAGACATTATAGGTAGATTTACCATAAATTTATCGTCATATTTTATCGTTGGTTAAAATATTTTTTTTTATTTGGCTGTGTGAGTTGATCGCCTTAGCACCTGATTGTCAGTATAGTCCAATCAAAATACAAGTTACAAAGAAGTTGCCAGTCAACTTTTTTATGCAAGGCTTGTTCAAACTAAAGGCACAAACGTTGATTTTCTTGCAAGTCTTACGTGAAATATATTGCACGATTTTTATCAAACAGACAAACATTAATTGGTGATCGAATAAAATTAGAATTTCTTAAATGGGTTATATTTTTTTCTTTTCCTTTAGAAGTATACCAACCCTCAATGGGTTGGCGTGGTGGTTTAAAGCTACCCTTCTAATACTAAACACAACTTAACATTATTCATAGAGCTAATATTAAATGAAATATCTAGAATAATTAATAATAAGTATGTACAAAATCTTATTGCATTATCAGAGGTGACACCTAACATACGATTTTTTAAGCGTAGTTGTCACTAAAATATTGTTCTGTGTTGAATATTCATCCAAGTGTTGTTGAAAAGCGATTCACGCAGCGAGCATGATAGTTTTAATAAAACGTGATCGGATTATCGCGACACTTGTTATGCGCAAGTGTTTAATGAATTAGATTATAGCGGATTCGGTGCTCGGTTAGCTCCATTTTGCGGTGGTAAAATGACGCCGAGAATTGTTTTTTTTCTCCCCCAAAAAGTATTAGTATTTGCTCAAAAACATTAAAGCGGGTCGGGCTAGTATTTTGCCCATATGTGTTATAAAAGGGTCGGAAGTACAAAAATCTGTTTTTAATTCTAGTAATATTGGAATTTTAAAAAAACTAATATAGAAATGATATTTCCCACTCGATTACGTTCAGTTTCGTTAGCATACGGGAATAAAAACATGACCGGTTTACCTTGCGCCAGATTAAAAAAAAGTAAAAAAATTAGCAAATTTCGTCCAAATTTGTCAAGTTGTTTTTGGTACGAAAAAAATGTGAACATGTTTACTTTTATGATAAGACTCCCCTTTTAAATTGTTCATGTCTTCCGTCGATTTATGAATTAAATAATATAATGTTGAAATATCAGATTTACACTATTTGTGTAAACATATAGCTTCCTATATACATGGGTTATTTTTTGTTTAAATAAATTATATTCTTAAAATCCGCGTCTTTTCTACTGAAAACAGAAAAGTGTGAGTAAAAAAATTTTTTTTTTAATATCCAAATATTTAAATTTAAAATTTTCATGCAACATTTTATCGCCCTAAACCGGGTGCCATCGCAGTCGTAGGCCACCCGTGTGCCCGATACTATGGACTAAACCACCCACAATAACCAAACGCATAGTATTATCACCCTTGCATACGTAGCAATAAACTCTACAATACCATGCAGCTTACAGCAATAAAAGCATGCTTGCTAGTAGCTGTCGACAGATGGCAGTGTGGATTATGAACAATACCAATCGCTTTGGCATAAATCAATATTTTATGAGTTATAATTGTTTGTTTGGGTATTAAAGAGTTATTACCCTCGTTTATGTTCTAATCGTTTGAAGCGGGATTTATTTAAGCGTACTAAATACTATAATATATTGTGCCAAACGGCGAAAGTATCTTCTAGTCTCAGTAAAAGGACTGCAAATAAATTTTGTCCTAATGTTGTTTTGTAATAAGTAAAGGTTGTGTTTTGTATATATTGATAGTCGCGTTTGCATAAAATATATCAATAATATCACATTATGTCCATGCAAGTATGTGGCTTCCTTTAGAGAAGCACATTTCATTGCAGTCGTTTTTAAGATTAACTTGTGGATGTCCATTGCTAAACATGGGCGTTCCCTTAATATGCCACCAATAATATGGGGCCGAAAAGTTCAAGTTAATAGAAAGAAAAGAAAAATTCTCAACATTGACCAAGACTTAAGCCTGAATCCTCTTACAGCAAGACCAAGTCTAAACTACGCAACGGAGGCTTGTAAAAGTTAAATAACTGAAATGGAATGTATAATTGAAAAAGTATTAGTCCAGAAAAAAATGATAACAATTATAAATTAGCAATGGTTTTGTTAGCTTCATTTACGCTCGTCCACATTCTAGTCTTAAGATTAAATTCTTCTTCTTCTTCTTCATCAACCCATATACGCCCACTGCTGAGCACGGGTCTCCTCTATCATTAAGAGGGTTTAGGCCATAGTTCGCCACGCTGGCCTAGTGCGGGTTGGCGGACTACACACCTAAGATATTCCTAACAACTTTTAGGTGTGCAGGTTTCATCACGATGTTTTCCTTCACCGTTAAAGCAAGTGATAATTCAATTTGAATACACACATAACGTCGAAAAGTCAGAGGTGTATGCCTGGGGTTCGAACCCGCGACCGCCGAGATTCTCGACCGCGCGACTAAACCTCGAGGCCATCACTGCTTGCTTGGCCATCACTGCTTGCTTAAAGAGAGATTGCAAGATTAAATTGCTTACACATTTTCACAAAAAAAGGAATTAGAGTGACGAATGAGTAAGCTCTACTATCACTTAACATTATCCCAACACGAATCGCGGCAAACACATGACGATTCATAAATATTTACATTGGGCTAGCGCTGAGACCGTGTTTATGGGATTATCTGATTTTACTATGAGAATCTCGCTCGTTACCGTCGAATATCGGCGGTTCAGCTTGGGAGGTATGCAAGTACTTGGGTTTGTAAGTCTTAGTTGTACGTCATCAGGTCGGTTTTGTATCAAGTAATGTCTTCTTCATCAATCCATACATCTCCCACTGCTAGGCACGGGTCTCCTCTACTATTGAGAGGATTTAGGCTATAGTCCACCACGCTGGCCTAGTGCGGGTTGGTGGACTACACACCTAAGAAATTCCTGAGACTTTTAGGTGTGCAGTTTTTATCACGATGTTTTCCTTCACCGTTAAAGCAAGTGATAATTCAACGTGAATACACACATAACTTTCCCAAAGTCAGAGGTGTGTGCCTGGGGTTCCGCATGTCAAAATAATGAAATAAATGTTTTAACGTCTTCAAAAAGTTGCTTCAATAGAATGAGTAGTTGGACTTACAGCTGAGCAATTGTTCTCTTTTAGACACAGAGTAAAAATGTCGCAATCTCTCTCTATATTTTAAGTTAAGACTCAAAATCAGCAGCAGATATTTATACATGTTGGGCATGAGGGCTAAGTGTAGCCAGTGCCGTAACTAGCCTATTATACACACGGTGTGAGCCTTCAAAACTGCGCCCCTGAAAAATGCTCTAACCAGCGTTAGCTACCATGCATGAGATAAAACTAGATACTAGTCTGGTAATTTCTGCGCCCCTCCAGGGTCTGCGCCCTACGACTGGGCACTGCTGCGTTACGGCACTGAGTGCAGCTAGCGGTAGCTTATTTTGGTTGCTGCTAACAATCGACTTTGGAAACCTTTGAGGTAAAACAGAAGATTTTTGAGGGGGGACGAACTTTTCATTAGCTCCTAAGCTGGTTTCGAAACATATAGGAATGTATGCAATCAATAAACCCCGGTTCCAGTTACGCAGCCTGGAGGCTTTTATTGCAAAAAAAATCAATAAAAAAGTTTTATTTTATGATTGAAAAAAGCTATCAGCTATATACACGGATGACAGAACACTTCTGTATACTCTATTGACTATTAGGAATACAGATTTTAGTATATTTGTAAAACTATTATTATTATACAATCAGCGTATCGCCGCCTACTGCTGAACATAAGCCTCTCCAAGAAAGCGCCAACCATCGCGGTGTTGAGCAGCCCTCATCCATCCGTTTCCCGCCACCTTTCTCAAGCCGTCGGAGCATCGTACTCCAGAACATCTCACACTACGTCTCCCTAAGCTTACTTATTGTATTGCAGTCCTTTTATATTACACTATCAGTAACAAACCCCCACACATATTACAAAGTCACTCGGACATAATTCCAGCCCTTTGAAATTGTATCAAATTCGTAATAATTTGAGGCACAATTAAGCCGCTCTTTCATCCCGTACACCTTTGTGGTTAGGGCCATTGCGTCCTATTTAACTTGAAGCGTTTAATAGAGAGTAACCTCAAAGAAAAATGTACTTGCAAACAATTACTCCTACGTATGTAAGTATGGGGCACTTGCTAGGGCGCTGAGTCAGATGTTGGTGATGCGAATCGCGCTTCGTATCGATAAAATGATATATCTCAAAAGATATAATAGCAAACTCTTTGGTAATTTTTTTAGTGGTAAATGTGAAGCATGCGATCAAGAAGCACTTAGTAATATGTATTTTTTTAGGTGGCGTAAAAGCTAAAAGGAATGATCTTTTTAACTTTACAGAATTTTGTAGTATCACGTACGTATTTATTCGTTCAAGCTGTATCAATTATCCAAGAATTATAAGGGATAAGTCCTTAATTGATCACAAGTTATTGTCGCTCTTAAATAAGTTTCATTAAACTATCTGCGAGTGTGTTTAATTACAGCAGAGTGCAAGTCTAGTAAGCGGGTTTTGAAACGGTGCTTTTTCTGTGTTCATGACGAGATGAGCTTTTGAACCTCACACTTTTGCGTGAGGGATAGTCCGTAATAACTTTGTCTTAAAGTAAAGTTGATGTTATAAATAATTTAAATCATGTAGTTATAGTGAGTATATTTTGAGTCTTCATATTGAATAAAATTTTAATATTGAAAAATATGCCAATATTTGGATATCGACTAGCGTCCCGTCCCTAGGATGCCGGCGCGCGTCGCTTGGCCTTTGTGGGGGCTCTCCAATATTCGCTTTGTTACACTGAAAAATGTTCTTTGGGCGGCATCGTTCATTCGATGTCCTCCGCTGTTTACCTTCATATAAATACATCGCTTTTATGAATTTCACTGTTGACATATCCGCATACATGTGTATACTCCATTTTGTTTGATGTGTAGAATTCGAAATGTAGTGATTTTAAATTTCGATATTCAAATTTTAATGCCGAATGTTTGTGCTGTGAGCACAAATGTTTTGTGTCCATCGTGCTTGCAGCATAATTGAGTCTTATTTGTTTGTAAAGCATAAGTCCACTTTATGATCGATAGACACGCTTTGCTGTGTAGTAAAATGTAATTAACTAATTTCAAGTTTACAGATCCCATAATAATATATAAATAAATAACATAAGCTTAATCTAAAAAGTAGACGTTCATCCTATATTCAACCTGTAATCTTATGGTTAGTGGTTACGTTACATGAAACTAGATGTTTGTGTATTTACTTCAAAGATAAATTATTTACGATTTGTAAAACTGATTTCTGTATGATTTTCTTATTTTTATTTCAACAATTTACCACAACTTCCTATAATTAAACCTTATTACACGAGACGTAATAAAGCCAAACGTTTTTATATAGATTGCGGAAGGCATGTCCAACATTTTTTCCCAAAAGCAATCTATCGAGGCGTCCTAATGAATTTACAGGGTTAATGGAAGATGGGTCGGAATGGCCGTTGCCCGCCCTCGCCTTGTAAGGAGCTGTGATAGCCGAGCAAATTGCTTTCCTTGCCACTTGTTTGTTATGGAATAAGGCTCTTTGCAAATGTGGTTGAAGAATCTTCTAAAATTCAAGCGTGAGCTATGGATATTTTGTCAATGAGTGAAATAATATGGAGATATGATTATTTCAGGATAAAAATCCTAGAACCGTGTATTCGGGAAAGCGATGTCTGTATTCTCGAAAGTGTACGTATCATCAGCTATGTCTTTAAGTCCTGCATAAAATGGGCAAGACTCTATAATTCGCGTGATACAAATTTGTAGTCCGCTACTAAAAATATTCCAATCGAATAATAATACAAGAAGTAATGTTTAAATACAATTTCGAATAAAATATTGACTACGAATGTTGTTAATTGATTCACTTAAAGGTATCCTAATAATATTCGAATATACTGTTTCTTAAGTTTGACTAAGTGTTTTTCCGTTAGAAAATTTTCAGTAGCAGCTCGGAGACTGGAAATGTGGTCACAAAACGGCAATAGTCTCGCCTCCATTTTGGTGAAACTGATACCTGGCGAAATTTGGGTGCAGAAGTGCACCTGTGTCTACGTTTTTAGTCTTACTTGCTTTTATATATAGAGCAAGGAACACTAGATACTTAGATATTAAAAGACTAATCATAGTTAACAAATTCTGCAGATTAAACGCTAAATGTACTAGGGTAGTATAAGATAGGTAAACGTTATCAAAAACGTGTAGTACAATAAACGGTCCGTTTGAGGGCGCAGCAACGCAATATAGCGCGATGCCCGGCGGCTCATTTAATCACGCGAAGGAATTTGTGGGATAAGACGACCGTTGCTGCTGACCAAGTATGGAAAGGACTGTTTTATTTAAAACTAGCTGTTCTAAAGACTGTCCTATTTAAAACTTTAAGCGAAATGTAGAGAGCAGCACCCCCTACAAAGTCCGATTGTGTTTTGAAATCATCTAGGGATCCATTGGAATATATACATGCTATGTGCCTACATTTGCTCCCTTTATATGTGGTTTAGAGAGGCATCCTAGAAAGGTATGTTACTATAGTTTGATAATGTACTATTAATGCAGCGGCTTGTACATATATGCATCTTTATGTATTCAAAGCATTACCATGTAGTTTGCCGTGGCTGCTCCGTAATGCAGTTGGCTAGATAATTGCGAAACGAAAGGCCGTGGTGCCGATCTCCGTACTCAGACAAATGTTTGTGTGACCCACAAATATTTGTTTTGGGGCTGGTTTTTTTGTGAGACCGAAAAATCTCGTAGTTTTTAATACTCACTCGTATCCTCGTTTACTGGCTGCAGGCGGCTTCCGACCGATCCCGGTGGAAGTCATTGGGGGAGGCCTATGTCCAGCAGTGGACCACGATTGGCTGACATGATGATGATGATGATGATGATGATCCTCGTGGTTGTATCCTATTGTGGGGACAGGACTATGTATAAAACTGTTAGGTGTATTTATTTATGTGTACATCAGTTATTACCGAGTACCGACCAATTGTCACAGTAACACCGTGAAAACTATTAACTGAAAGCACTCCGATATATAATTAAAGTGTCGCAACTTGAAATAAATATTTTATTTCACTCGATGTTTGTTAACCTCTCCTCGTGTTTACGTATAGTGAAAACTGATTTCGATATTTAACTATTTGTAACTTTCTGCTTTCAATTATAATTGTTACATTTGTTTGCCAACTAAACTAAATATACGGGTTGTATTCAGACCGTGATCGGGAACCAGGTAGGTAATAGCCACGATGATCACAAACCCGTTGGATTAAAAATATCCTGACAAAAAATAAAATAAAAAATGACGTTTTCCATACAAACCACGAATATTTAATACCGATAGTTGTATGGAAAATGTAGAAAGATCTTTTTTTGTCAGGATTTTCTTTAACGCCAGGGGTTTACCTTTTTTTACCTTACTCAGTTTTCAATAAAGGTCTGAATAAACCCTTTATAAATAAAAATAGCTATACGTAAAAACAAAAGTCCATCGCCACAACAGCCAGCCCAGTAGCTGATAAAAGGCAAGCGTCCATCGCACGCTTATTGGACGAGTCAATAATGTCCAAGAGTGGGGGTCCAAGGAGCCTCCACTACATATATGGCCACTAATAAATGTCGGCCGCGTGTTCGAGTGTCCCCCCGCGTGATTTGGGCCTTTGTACCAACGAGAAATGGTTCTAGCGTTGTCTTAAGGCAAGATTATTAGGTTATGTATGGAAGGGGGTTGTATGGTGAAAATAGGGGTAAATAAGCTTCTAAGTCATTCTTCTTACAATTTTATAATGTTAGGAAAATATAGAGTCTGTATCCAAATAATGAAGGATCGCTTTATGTAACTCGGAACTTAAAATTTTCTTGGCAAATTGTGTGTGTAAATGTTCCTGCAGAAACACAAAGGGAAATAAGCGTTTATACCTATGTAGGAGTAAGAAGGTACTAAAATGGATTGGATATTGATGTCAATATAGTAAGATGCCTTCGATACTGGTTTCTAAATACGAAATATTTTTTTACGTTTATAATTCACATTTTTTGTTTTTAGGTTTTGTGTTTTTTCCAGTGCTAAATATATGCCATACAACGGAGTACATTAAAGATTTAAGAGTCTTTTTACACCCCGTTTATATAAATATATCTATTTGTGAAAAAACGTTAAAATGTGAGCATGGATTAATTTATATAGCATGTCAAGTGGTTCTTGTAAATCTAGTAAACACATAATAATTTACAACTTGGATTACATCCAAGACACTTAGTATGGTGAGGCTTACAGGCAGATTCTTAAAAATCGTACATTGAATATCGATATTACATATTAGGTATAACGTGAAACGATTTTTTTTGTTTGATCACTAGAGTCTTAGAAACTACCAGTGTGATTTGAAATTATATTTTTGCATGTTCTAGCATTATTTTTGGGCTGATCTAGCGCCTTTTTAATACATATAAACCTGTCATCTTCAGCTGTGGAGTAGTTCTCATAAAATCATGAGGAATTGTTATCATATTGGATGTCTTTTTTAAATAATAAAATACAAAACAGGTAATTACAACTTGTTTTGAATACCTTTTTTAATGGCAACTGCAATTCATAATTGAGAACTGGCTAATTCTCTTGAATTACTTACATAGTAATAAATTAACTGATGGTTTGACATCGATCCTGCGGCAGTCAGCTCTGTAATATCTGACAATATACCAAGCTGGTTGTCAACTATAGAAGTTTATGCAGGCTTCAATAGTTATTGATTCCCGGCCGCTTGCCGACGGAACGTTGATTGCAATTATTAAGGGGCTATAAGACAGTGAATTAATTAAATTAAGTACAAAAATAGCATTAGTCTTCCTACATACTTATACATAGGTACTCAGTGACGGTGTTTTCATAGAAACCGTTACACGTCATTTATTTAATTGCTTACTGTGGGGTCTTTATTAAAATGTCTTTGGTTCAATAAAGTTTTGGAGCTTTAAAATTTTTCTTTGGAATTTTGAAGGCCTACTGGGCTTCTATGGCAGTACCGCCACTGCGTGCCCACCCCTTTGAAGAATACAGGCGTGAGGTTACGTACGTGATTTATAAATTCAATGAGCTATTGTTACGTGATAGGAAGAAAATAGTCGTCCTATCTGTCATCAATCGCTACAATGATCCTGTCAAGTCGTAAATATAGACACAGAAAGTAGGGGATAGTCAGTTATGTGCTTATTAAGGTTGATATTGAATTAAATGACGTTATAGGAATTATTTTTTCAAACATTGTCAAGTGAGCCTATTTAAAGGAGCAAACGGTCCGTATGCTGATATATGGTCGTGAATTTCAGATCTTTTTAGTTCAACCTAGTTCTTACTGCCTATGTAAGTTATTTAAAAAGGCCTTTTTATTCTGACCAGTTTTTGAAGTTGCTAAAAAGTCATAATATATGAAAACCATGATGTTTTTTACGGAACATATAAATATGATTATTATTTTAAAATTGTTATTTTTAATACCTAAGAATTTTTGATGCAACCTTTTGGTAATGCTGCGTCGCACAATGTTTTTTTATTAACAAAATCAAATCAATTTTCCCAATTGCATTTTGTTGGTTTGTAAATTAACCAAAATTGTTTGCTATACTTATTTTTTGTTCTTAAACTTTCATACCTAATAAAACAAAATCGAACCATATACATTCCAAAACCTCCGACTTCCAGCACATCCAAAAACACTTCATCAAACCAAAAAGGCCGTAAGCAAAGACCTCCTTCAGAATTTCTAGTCAGATAAAAACACTCTACCAACGCCTCGCGCCTAATCCTTCAAGCATTCTCGCTATTGTTGGTCGCGAGACAGGACATTAATCTGCCTTTTGAAGACAAGAGATATCCATCAATTGTCAACATTGGACTGGCGGGAACGAACCCTACTCGCTCCCCTAACCACCCCATCTCCCCGCACGCACACAGAGAGAACCATAGAGCAAGAAGGTTTAATAAAACTCTTTTGTGGAACGCAAGGTAAGGTGTGCGCGTCTCTTAGAGACAGGTTATAGTTGAGGTAATGGTTGTTTTATGATTTGCGTTTTTAAATAGGGTTTTGTGTGTCTCGTGTTCAAATTCGTGATTTAAAGGTATCAATGTTAATATTAGGAAGAAAGGTATAGGGTTTAGGATCAAGGTTTTTCTAATTTAAGTAATCGAACTTTAAAACAACTTTACGAGGATTTTCTGTAGTAATCATTTCAATGCCATATAAATACCTTTCTTTCTAAAAAAGGTACAATGGAACGTATCCTATAGGCGAATATAAGAATCCTAGCACTACGAAATGTAGTTTTATCACACTAATTTATCCACCACTTTTGTGCGAGAAAATCTAGTGACCTTTATCTCAGCAATGTGATATGTAGCAATCAAAATGACATATTTGTATCGGAATGTCAGGTCTACAATATAATCTGTGGCCCAGCCCAGTGTACATAGCTATAGGGGAGTGAGCTAGTGATTGTCAAAATTTGGCTTCGTAGAACAAAGCGTTATTTACAGAGTGGGGAGGCCCTTTGTGACGGCATTACACCACTCTACATAATATTGTGAAAGTTCCAACAATACAGTGTTTGCCGGGCGGCATTATGATCCAGCTTCTTGTTGGAAAAATCTCCACTTATTTGATCTGTTGCGGAGTGACAGATTAGTTTGCCTATTTCAGTCTCCGACGTGTTTAATAGCTAGGATTTAGTCGATTTTTATTTCAAATATTAGTTCATTTTCAAAATCGATTGTTAACTTCTTTTTTTAATCGATTAATTGCCAGTGTCATTTTTTTGCAACTGTCAGATTTCTATGTTCGACATTTGAATATAGAGCGAGTTGTCATAGTCAATAATAAACAAAGCCATTTCAATACGTTAACATTGCCCAGTCAAATATAATTAACCAAGCATACCGGCCAGCATTCTGTACTGCGGGCGTCATACAAACCGGCGCAGACAATGCACAAGCCGAATTATGCCCGAATTAATTGGCCGAAAACCCGTTCGAACACACGTTCGGAAAGCTCGCGTTCGAAATTCAAATGAGGCGGCACGCCCCACCCCCGGCCCCGCCCCGCCGCCATCTTGGATCCGGGTGGGGGGGCGCGCGAGGGAAGGGAGGCTATTAAATTATTTCATTCCACATCGGGCCGCGGCAGCTATCGGATTAAAACAATTGCCTGTGAAACCGTAAATGGATAATGAATTTTGCGAAGAAAATAATATGGTAGGGAAAATTTAATTTGCTCTTTGAACAGCTCTCGCATTGCAACGGTGCGTGGATTCCGTGATTTATTTTATTGTATGGTATAATAAATGATGTTTTATAATTTGTTTTTCGTTTTGTATTACACCTTCAAAAAAGAAAAGGGATAATAAATAAGACTTTGAATATACACTCTAGTTATTTCAGGGATAATATTCAATTTATGTTATACTCCGCTATTCTTTTTTTTTTTTTTTTTTAAACGCCTTAGCAGGCAGACGAGCAGACGGCCCGCCTGATGGAAAGCGGTCACCGCCGCTCATGGACTTGGCAATGCCAGGGGCACATTCGGTTATCGTATCGATTGGACAATAATGACTCTCGCCATTTAACTCGGTTATGCTGGCCTTTGCAAATGCTTCACGCTTCGCTTCAAGGTTATGCTTCTAAGAAGGGAATGCTGTATGCAGTAGCCACATTAGAAAATTAAAAATGGAATAAACAATATGTAATCGACTTTTAATTTTTGGTTCTATAGAAAGCTAAATCTGAATGTACTTTGGGAGTACGTCTTTTATATGTTAAAATGGCATTATATTTTAAGTATAAGGTTGTAATTTTAATAAAATTGTCTTTATTAAAAGCATATATATTTTAAGATAATATTTTTCAGGATTTTGTCTGTCTGTTTGCTCAACTTAAACTGATCCGATTGTGGCAGAGCTTTCAGCCAGTTGCTTTTTTTTTATAACTTTGCTATCCGCGCAATATTATTCTGAATTTTGGCATTAAAATTAATTCAAAGACTAAATCTATGTATTTCTAAGAGAGGCATTGGCCACGGTTACTCCAAACATTAAAAATAGCCTATAAAAGTTAGAAGTGATTGAATTGTCACGGACTTTAACGCTGAAAGGAAATATCGTTAGGCAATCTACAAACCTATAAGTTGTTTAGAGGGAACGTTTAGGTAAATGAAATAATATTTATTGAATCCATAAAATGTCAAATACATCACTTAGATTCAGTCATTTCAAAATTTACCACCCTGTTCGGAAGGCAGTCATCACTAGAGAAGAACGGGCAAGAAACTCTAGTGTTGCTCTTTTCCAATCAAGAGATAGTTTACAATACAGATACAAAGACTCAATTTCCCGAATTAGAGCAGCTCATTAATACAATATCAGAATTTTGTATATAAGAACAACATAGTCATCTTAAATGGAGACTCTGACATCTAACCAGGTATATGAACAAGCTCTTAAACTTAGCCAACATAGAAATATAAACAAAGGTATTTTTAGTAGCACAGTTGAACAATATTAATAAAACATTAATTAAAGTAATATGAACACTATAATTATACATAATATAAATTAATAACCAACTAACACATATTATAATTCATTTCGTGTTGCTGAGTGAGTGAAAGTATATTTGAATAAAGATTATTTTGACTTTAAATATGTTTTTCGAATGTGTCACCATTTCAACGAACTGTATAAACTTTTTTCATAAGATTTTAAATAGTTTTTTTGGAAGATTGCTTTATTAACCTGAATAAAGGTGTTTCAATGTTTAATTTATGTTTAATTGATCTATTTATTACATAATACAGACATTATGAATAAATAGATAAGTATAAAAAGTGCTATAGTAATTTGGATGATTGTGAAAATTGAGACAAATGGGAATATTAGGCATGGCTGAACACCACCGAGATCCTGGGGGATTTTATCTTAGAAATATGCAGTTTGGCCCTAAACTACAACACTCGCCACTGTAACTCCTGTGCTTCAGAATTAACAGCAGGCACTGTATTAACGCTGAGCACTGAAACTCAACAAATCTAAGGGGACCTAATTTTTCATAATCAACGAAATTAATCAGAAAGACAATATAAAGGACGATATAAAAACAAAGAGTTTTCCAGGAAGCATAGAAAAATTTCAGATGAATTCGAACCCGCAATAGTCTCAGCAACTGCGCCACGCATTGACTTAAAATATTCAAGTGAGACGGGAGTTGCACCGACCCGGAACACTGCGGAACACTTTTGGAGATTCGCTTCGCAACTTACAGAGTTGTTAGCGAAACTTGCGGCCGCGAAGGCTGTGTGGAGGTGACAGTTTGTAGTGGCGAACATTTTGCGGTGCCATGTCGGAAGCGAGCGGGATACGTTGTGGAATATGCTCTACTTTTATATTTAAAGTTTTTGAAATAAACATCGGAGATATATAGGTTGGGTCATCAAATTGTATAAAAGGTAATGTATTGTGAAGTATTACATTACCGCGTTCACACTACAACTACTGTGAAAAAAAGTAACGCTAAAATTGTAGCTTTGTGTTCTCCAGTGAATTGTACTGATTTATTTTTCTAACATACTCTATAGTAAGCATCAGACTCATTGACTTTTTTATCCCAAAAGTATATGCAGAGGTGCACTGATTCATCTATATGCCCGTGTGTGTCCCACGTGATAGGGCCTTGTTATATATATCACTTTTCAAGCATATTTCTAAACTTCATACTGAAAATGAGATTTTTGTAACTGAAAAGCCTACTAATATCCTTCCGACTAAGGGATTGATCGGAACCTCTTCTCGACACCTATAGCCTCATTACTGGATTTAGCTAATATAAAACACAAATAAAGAAACATTTATAGTTCGGCATTAGGTCAGAAACAGTGGCAGTACATCTATAGAAGCTCAGAAGCGTTACACGTTGTGTAACGTATAGTTTGTTTGTTTATTATGGATTGTCAGGCTATTCCTATTTATATCTCTAGTTGCTTTTGTTTAAGATTAAAAGCTAATAAAGATTATTCAGAATTTTATAAACCAAGCCGAGCTTTCGGGCTTTTCTTCCGCGACCGTATTAAGTGTATTTATGCATGTAGAGCCACCACACCACCGTACCGTACTCAGGTGCGAATCGAACACGATTAGGCCATCAGCGCGGCGTCGTCAGTCGCGTCTCATCCCTACACCCCCCTCCACCCGTCCCCTTTCACCCTACCCCAACCCTCTCTCGCCAGCCAGCGGCCCACTTGTCTCCGATTCAAATTGAATCGTGGAGTTGCACTGCGCTTGAACTGTGTGCACGCAATTGGGCGGATGTGGCTTCAGAAGGAAGACAATGGAACTGTAGATGCATATAGGTATAGGGGATCGATCGTCTGGGGAGGCGTGACGTTTGGCCGAGTGTTAATGTGATACGCGGTTTGTATGCGGTTTTATATGGATTAAGATTGTCTTAAGAATGATTTAGGTGATTGCAGTGTTTTCTTGGGTTGAGTTTTGGTATTTTTTTGTACTTAGAATATTTCCTGGATTGACAGTATCGGCTCGGATTAATAAAATGTACCCTAAATTGTCAATTGAATAATTAACGAAATTTTATCACGATCTATTCTGCTGCTCTGGTGTGTTATAATAAGAAATATTTATGCATCCTTTCGTCTTTATAATAGTAATAGTAATCAACATAATATTACGGTTAGGACAATATAATCCTCGCTATGACGTCATTTAAAAAGAGGCGAGAAAGACTTTAATCTTCTTACTCGACACATCTTGCGGCCTGCTAAGCCAACGCCTCTTTAAGTGTGGGGTTCGAATCCACGTTATGAAAAAAGTAATAAAATAAAAGATTGTTGTAGGGGGAAAATTAGATTTGCAAATTCTATGAATAATTTATTAGTTTGTAAGTAACCGTTGCAATTCAGCCCACTTACGGGCTCACTTTATTACTAGCACGAGGCCGAGCCCGTGGGATAGACAGGGATAGACGTATCCCCCATACCAGTCTGACATGCTAATTTCTCCTTTGATAGTTACAATGTGATTTATACTGTATGTGGTTTTGTGTAGAAACTTGTGGTAACCTCGTTGGTCATCCAGTTTGAATTATAATTATCGACGAGTTTGGGGAAAGTTTTCCGGGTTAGATAATTTGGAATATTATTTAAGTATTTTTATCACACCACGTACTAGACCAGGGTGGTACACTAAAACCTAAACCATATTAGTTGTAGAGGAGGTCCATGCCCAGCGGTGAGACGTATGTATATCAGCTCATGATGATAATGATAATGATTTTTTTTTATAGTATGTGTCACAGTCTGATAATGTTCCTCATAAAGACCTATGCATCGAATAAGGTTACTTATGACTATACAGCAAAGTACTTTTTATGTCTATAATAGAGTTAAAATTATTTATATATTGCACTAGTAAAGTAATAATGATCATAAATTTTGTTGTTGTTTGAAGAGCATAAAAATTTACTGATAATTTTGTGCCCAATTAAGTTTAAATCGCTGAGAAACAGAAGTTGTGCAAAAGCACTTATAACTTTATTCGATGCATAGGTCGATAAGTGTTAATAATTCACCTATTACGTGAGGCTACATCAGAATTAGCGAAATATCAATATCTTCATCACCCCATATAGGTCCAATTACTGGGCATGGTCTTTCTTTTAACCTGATAGGCTTTAGGCTTTAGTCCACCACGCTGGCCTAGTGCGGGTTGGTAGACTATACACTTAAAAAATTGCTTATTTTCCTTCATCGTTAAAGTAATCACTACATAGTATAAAACAAAGTCGCTTTCTCTGTCCCTATGTCCCTTTGTATGCTAAAATCTTTGAAACTACGCAACGGATTTTGATGCGGTTTGTTTTAATAGATAGAGTGATTAAAGAGGAAGGTTTATATGTATGATAACATCCATTAAATATCAGCATTGCACCCGTGCAAATACGGGGCGGGTCGCTAGTTCATTATAATTTATTATGAGTACCTACACAACTTCGAAAAGGAAGAGTTCTGTGTCTGAAGTTAAATCCACGACCGTCGACAATCTTGACCGCGCGCCTAAGCCTCCAGGCCATTACTACTTTAGTACTTACTACATGTCTTTTTGTACCAAAGTATTTCCACATAAAGCTATACTTTATCTGTATAAAGGGTGTATTCGGACCGTGATCGGAAACTAGGGCTGGTAATAGTTAACATTACATTACAAATCCCCTGGAATTAAACGAAAACTAGAAAAAAATATACATTTTCTTAACAACCACGTACTTACATTTTATATCTATAATTGTTAGAATAACATCATTTTTTTATTTTTTATCAAGATTTTCTTTAACGCCAATGGATTTGTGATCACCTTAGCTACAACCTACCTTATTTTCCGATGACGGTCTGAATACACCCTGTATACATACAATATACAGTGCAACAGACAACAGTGCATCGGAGGCTGTTGCTATCGACCCGTTAAGTGATTTGTCCGCTATACTGAATAATTTATGTGCAGCCGGCCCGTTTCCCAACGAGGCTCCGATTGTGGAAGATATATTACATTCAGCGTTGCTTTTCGAACATGAAAAGCAAATAAGCGGGAGAAATTATGTGAAAGATTTTTGGTGTATATTTACCGCCATCTTTGAAAAGCTGCGGTAGTTATTGGAACTAAATTTGACACATCTGGTAGTTCTACGAGGGAAATAAAGTTAAAGCTTTAAAAGCATATGCATGCAATTAAATGCATAAGTGATGTTATTTTTGCAAGGAAGTGTAATTACTTTTATCTAAAATTCTTCTATCTAGAATTATTCTATCTTTTACTTTATATCTAAAATATTATGTAAAATGAGATTGACATTTTAGAAATAATAATAATATTGAAATAAGTGTTTATTGTTTACTATCCTATCAACCTTTATCCTGGCGACCTTTCATTATATACATGGTTATCATGTATATCACAGATATGTAGGTATCCTAAGCTTAAGGTTCAGTTGAGCGATTTCGCATTGAGTGTATATTATTTATTTAAACTTTATATAAACGTATATATAAAGGCGGACTTAATAGGCATTTTCTGCCAGTCTTCCTTTGGGCGATGCAGTGATAAAAATCGGTTATTATCGTATTATTCTTCATTTTATAGTACGGTAGATTTAGTTAAGTTTAGTTCACAAGTGCACCAAGCGTCCGAGGCTGGATGAAGTTTAAAAGTTAGCTTTACTACCTAGTATGAGAGCTAACTTATTGTGACTTTTCTAAACCATAAAATAATTATTATTTTATTTTTCTTGTAATTGTAAAATATGTCTTTGTGAGGAATTAATTGTGTGTGTAGTCCGCCAACCAACACTATCCCAGCGTGGCGGACTAAGGCCGTGCCAAAGAAAGCCCGTGCCCAGTGGTGGGATGTATATGGGTTGATGATGATAAAATATGAAGTTATCGGGGCTCGAATACAATTAGAATATAATAATTTTTAGATTAAATTTAAAAACATATTTTATTGGCTTGACAACATAGAAACACATAAAATTAAATCTCGCAAGTAAATATTATCAACAAAATCTACTATTGAACGACTAAATCAAACCCCCAATCGAAGCCAAGCGAAAAAAAATCCTCAAAACATTTGCGAAGAAAGGACACATTCCCGATGGAATTCCCGCGCAAATAAAATGGCGCTCTTAAAAATAGAGCAAAGACAAAAGAATTTTAAGACAGCGCCCGTCAAATGGACGTTGTTCATTACAAAAGTGGGCGCCCAGTGAGGAATTCGCAGACTATTCTTTTAAGTCGGCACGTTCACTCCACCGGATAAAGTCTTAATGAAATAGCTCACGCTGATGAAGTGCCTTTGTTTTTTTTTTAAAGATCTTTCAGCAAGGAATTGCGCGTAATGCCGCGCCCGTGGTTCTAACGGTTCAAGGATTTCAGGGAAGCGTTAGAATCTGTAGATAAGTTTTACTGTTGATCTAGACGGCACTAGAAGTCTACAATAATATTTTGTAGTTTTTGTTGAATACAATTCTATTATCAGATCAAATTCTACTATAGTTCGGCTAGTTCAAAATTCTAAAATTAAATCATGATAACAATTATTTCCAACGCGCCAGGCCAGCGAGGCCTAAAGCCTGAACTCACTTAGTTTTAGAGGACGCTAACGCCCAACAGTTTCTGTAATATGGGCTGAAGATGATTAAAAAATAATGCTTTTAGTTAGTGTGACATTGGTGAGTAAAGTCAATATTATAAGACTCGTCCGTAAAGTCAATACTAATACGTTCTACAGCACGATGGTCCGACGACTTGAGAAAGGTGGCGGGTAGCGGATGGATGAGGGCCGCTCAGGACCGGGATGGTTGGCGCTTACTTGGGGAGGCCTACGTTCAGCAGTGGACGGCGATAGGCTGAGTATATATAAGACTCGTGGCTAACCATTATCGCTACTGAGCTACAGCAGCGTTTTCTACAAAGGCTACGTGCGTAAGCGTGCTACTAGCTAACAGGCTACGCCTTAAATGCCAACGAGAGCATTTCATCTTCGAGATGGCCGTGACTAAGTTTGGATATGATGTTGTAGATTATCTTTAATTGATTAAAAATCAAGAAGAGGACTATTTGAATAGAAAGTTCCCTTTCTTTTTGTTTGGTTACCTACAATGCGACTATAGCACTATTTCTGCCGCTTCTCCTTTACTATCTATCTTCTTTTAATATATTTTGAAGCGAACAACGATAGGTTGTAGACTGTACATTTATATTTAGACTCAGGTTGGCATTAACTTCTGCGCGGTTCAGACGTATTTTCACATTAGACTGGAAGATCGTTGGTTTTATCATGTTTCAGCTCTTGACGTCAGGTAGCGAGGGAAAGAGCCATATAAGGCTGTTATTTCCGACAAAAAATATCATAGAAATCTAGATTTTCTGTTCGGGATCATAGATTATAAATTTGCTAATTATAAAAATTACCAAACTAGCTCATTTCTTTTTTATTATCTCTGAATCAAACTCTAGCTAATAAATCGTGGAGAGAATTTAAAACCGAGTGTCCTCTGTTTAGATGTCTCCAAAGTCCATACACAAATAAAATTCAACTGCGTGAAATTCAAAAACAACAAAATCCAACACAAAATCCATGAGAACGAGAACATTACAATCAAACAGTACTTTGCTTTAACACTAATATCCTTTGAGCAAACGAAAAACACGGACGACAACTACATTATATTTACCGTCACAACCAAACCTTACGACCTTATCACCAGGGTTTAGGGACCTTTTTGGAATGGCATAAAAATTTGGGGTGCAAATAAACCCTGGCTGGATCTATTGAAACATGTTGACAACATTTGCAGGGGACGGATAGGCAAATAAAAAAGTAATATCGTAGTTGAGAGTAGAGCCACGTGCCGCGGTTCAAAGAGATCTCATATTGGCGATGGTGTTGCTGTAATTGATGTTCAATTTGTAAGCGCGTTCGAGGGTCTAATTTTGACGCGTTTTATTATTTAATAGACATCTATGACGTATATAGTTTTGATCCTATCATAAGAAAAAAACGGCTTCTTTGTTGGATCGGATATAGAGTAGTCCAAACATTATACGAGCAGTTGTTGAGAGTGCAATATGTCTGTTTGTTTTGCACTTAGTTAAGTTATTAAAATCTCCTGCCAATTATGTACCTACTTTTTTTTTATAAATGGCCATTTTCGCGCCGTGTAGGGCGACCACGGTACGTGGGCGACGAACGCCCACAATGGTTCCGCAGTCGCCCAGTGCGCCTCCGACACGAGAGCGTCTCGGCCTCCTCAATTTGAGGAGGTGCAGTTGCACCCCCAATTATGTACCTACTAACGTAGCTTTTTAAGAACTGATTACTAAGTTATTGTGGATCTATGTTATCTTTAATATACGACCCGTGTCGAAGATAGAGTCCAGTGGCGTACCATGAGAGAGGCCTTTGTTAAGAGGTGGATGTAAGGAAGGCTGGTGATCATGATGAAGAAATACATCTTACAACTGGATATGTTTATACTGTTATTAGTTTGAAAAATGACATTATCTGTACTAAATACCCATCTCAAACTTATATCTTTTATTGGCTTAATAATTAATTGTGCTTTCTGATTATCTTTTTTCTGCAAATTAATGTTCTATATCATTGTTTGTGTGCTGACCAATAAGTATGTCACGACGCAGTTGAATATTTCCGAAGATTTTCTTATACTGAGAATAAACAAAGACGTTGCTACATTTTTAATATGCTAAGAAACTTGATCATCCCGAAAAGTATAGAAACTATTCATCAACTAAAACAACAAATAAATCGAAAATCATGAATTAAATCAATAACAAAACATTCAACAATCTTCGAATTGAATCGTTTGTATATACAGATTTTCATTTACTCTATCTACGGACAATGTATTAACTTAAAAACTTAATAATATTCCTCCTCATTAAAGTCGTCAGACGTATTCAAACGATCAATAAAAAAATCTCCATTAAGAAGTAAACGCGAAGATAAAACTCCATTAAACTCATTTGGTGGATGCAAAGAAAAAATAATAATATCATTATGTCCGGAGTGCACTTTATTTACATTTTTACGGACCAGCGTGCGCCATAATTATAGAATATTTCAATTAAAACCAGACGAACGACGCGTTTTTTCATTTTTAACGTTCACACTACGGCACTTGTTCAGTTTCTTGTTTACTCATGATAGTTCGCGTGATTCATCTTTGTAGGTATGTCACTTGTTAATAGTATTTGTCAATGTCCTTGATGTAATTAGAGCATCTATAAAATAATCTAGGAAGTTGGTGTTTGGGTGTGTTTACATTGAAATGGGAAATTAAGAAAAATATATATTTAGTAAAATCTAAGCTGACAGATATAGACCATTGGCGGTATTTACATAGAAGGCGAATAGCCCAGGTTCCTTACAAATGTTCTTAAAATAATTTTTATGCTTTGAATGAGAATATTATGACCTAGCAATCAACGATTCATTAATAGGCAATATACCTTTTTTTTTTTTAAGTGGCCGTCTTCGCGCTAAGTGGGGCGCCCTCGGTACGTGGGCGAGGAACGCCCACAATGGTTCCGCAGTCGCCCAGTATAGGCAATATACCTACTATTAACGTGAAACGTGAAGTTTCGAGAGACATTTTCAACCCAAGTCTAACGTAATTAGGTATTTCGTGGTTCACCTGGCCAAGAAACGCTTCTACAATCGAGACAACTTGAAATCTCGTACCGAAAGCCGATGTTACCCACACTACACCACTACCGCCAGCGTGGTAGACTAAGGCCGGTAGGACCTAACAGTAGGACTATGTGAGCTGATGTTAAACGTAAATGCGATTTAGGGGCCTTCAAGAAAAGAGCCTATATTTTCCTCAAACTCACCGATGATTACTCCGGTATTGTGGGTGTTCATGGGTAATGTTAACTTGACATCAGGTGGCTCACTAGCTCATTTACCTCCTATCCCAGAAAAAAAAAAAAAAATAAAACAATGGTGAGCAGCGTGGTGTGAACGCGGTGTAAAAGTTAGGGGACGGATGATATTCATTATTTGTGAGTTGACGCTTATTACCGGTACGTTATTAGTGCACGACGGATCTCGGCGCTATCCAACTTCTGCTACGTTTAATGTTCTCTAGTATTCTGCTGTGGCGTCACTTACCATCATAACTTTAGACTTGTGGTAAATAGGAAATAAGGTTTTTTTATCTGTAAGAAATGTTGATGGCCCCGAGGTTCAGGAACACACCTCTGATTTTGCTTTAACAACGAAGGAAACAGTCTTGAGAAAAGCCAGCTCAACTAAAATTTCTTAGGATTTTTTAGATGAGTAATCCACCAACCTGTACTAATACAGGTTGTCTAAAAAGCGTGGTGGACTTAGGTCTGAATCCGCTCAGCTGCAGAAGACGCCCGTGTCTAGCAGTGTCAGTCTGATGATAATGAATAATAGACAATCATATACATCCTTTGAAAGGTTTGTCTATGATCGGATGGATGTGTCATTCTGAATGTAGGTATAATATTATTCAGGTGCCTTCGACTTTCTTAGAGTCAAACTTAGCATTTCATACTTCAAAACCACTATATTTCTAATTTAAAATTTGATGAAACCACTGCACTTCGTAAAGGTATTTTTTTTACATAAATGCAGAAATGTTGATAGTTTCTATATGATACAAAGTTGTCGCGATCCCAATGTTTATAAGTATAGATTACAAGAATTTAATTTGTCGTCCGCCGTCGCTCCGGGGTTGTTTGCCGTTCGCACTGATGGCCGGCGCGTGCCGGACTTACCCTAATGAATGGCCTTATTTGGATTGTCGCTATCAACTCCAGTATTTACTATATTGAAAGTTTCTGGAGTTAAGACGGTCTAACATTACGGTCTCAAAAATAATGCTCAAAAATTTATAGTTAGTAATGCCGTTGAGAATTTTAGTAACCATATATTAAGAATGCAAGGCAATAGGGAATTCTCTGTTTCACCATCAGCACCAAGTCTAGATACATACATACATAACCCCACGCCTATATTCCCCGAAGGGTTGGCAGAGATCTGCACCCACATTTCGCCAGGTATGTATCAGTCCCACGTAATAGGGGGCGACTCTATTGCCGTTTTTCGGGCACATTTTCAGACTCCGTGCTTGCTACTGAGAATTTCCTAATGGAAAACTCAATAACACTTTGCCCGACCCGGGAATCGAACCCAGGACCTCTAGATTGCACGGCACTTGCTTGTACCGCGAGATCACGAGGCAAGTCTAGACAAGACTGCGATATATGCTCCTTCTTTTCTTTTTATGGGTACGGTTTACCTCCTAGGATCTTATATAATGGATAAAATAATTCTAATAGGATCCATAGAACTGGTCAAATTATTGTTTGCAAAAAAAATCAAAAGTTCTAATTATAATCAACGCTTTACCGTGATTTATCAGTATCCTGTAAATTCAAATCTTTTATTTTGACGAGAAGTATGTACCACACGTTGTCTTATTAAGGGTTTCAAAAAATTACTGAGATTTTTCTGTTACATTTTGTACCAGTGGCGGTAGTTCTATTACCACCTCCAAAAGTCTAGTTTGCTTTTAAAAATTCTGAATAATAATTTTCAAGCTTCAAATCTCCATTCAACAAAAGCAATTTGTCGTATAAATAAGAATGTACCCCAAAATTAACATATTTAAACTAAGCATTACACATTAACGTGTTCTGTTGAACTTCTATGGAAGTACCGCCACTGTTTTATATCAGGATGCCAAACAAACCTATGTCAATAAAACAAACAATGCTCCTTATTGTCCCAATCTGATGCTGAAGTGCGATTGATAATAAATAGGCGTCGATTACACTCTCGGACACGTGCCGACGCGACATCAAACGAGTATTTCACGCAACCCCGGTTCATTGAGTGTTTTGTTAATTTTACAATGTAATTTCATTGTACGAGGGGGTTGGATGTTATTTGTTATGAAATCACCATTTGGAGAGGAGGCAAACGAGACAGTGGTGTTTAGTGGTCAACACCGCCCATGAACATCAGTAAAACCAGAGGAAGCATCGGTGTATAGCCGATATATTTTTTAGGCACTTTTCTTGAAGGTCGGGTTTACGTCTAGGCTCTTTTCTTGAAAGTTCTTGTTTCCATTTGGAAATACCGCCGAGGCAAACCATAAAAAAATTGTGAGGAAGGACACATCGTTTAATTTGCACAGTAGAGGAATGCTATTAGGATCACAAGAACTGTAGAGCAGTAGTAATAACTACACGAGATCTAATGCAAAATATCCTCACTTATCGCGGTCGCAAGTTAAAATCCCAGACACATATCTTTAACTTTTTAAAGTTATTAAAATGTGAAGGAGAACATAGTTAGAAAACCTGCATACCTTAAAATTCTTATCCAACCCGCATGAGGCCTATCGTACTAAAACCTCGTAGCCTCAACTCTCTATAGAGGTGGCCCGTGCCCAGCAATGAGACCATTATGAACTTCACTTAATAATAAATGCTAAAATTTACTTGTGTGACAAATTACTTAAACAGTGATAGATAAAAACAATCTATAGTCTATACTCTACATACCAGGTCATAGTCCAACAAATAGCCTCAAAACTCATAACAAAGGCAAATCAGTTCCCACAATACCTCTCACAGAATATATAAAACTTAACATACATACATATACATGTATATACGTCGTGGAGCGTGGAAGAGCGCCACAAAACCGCCACCAACCTGACTTAATCTCCCTTGTATTGTGCTCAAAGTCCTCTTGAAAATGTGTCATCGTACTGAAAGCCACTATTTTCATACTACTGTAGGCCGGGAGCTGGATAAACTAAAACTACGTTCTATTTAATATTCTATTTTGATTGTTGACTGGAATGTGTCGTGGTCTCACGATACATGTGCCGTGCGATCTGGTTCCTGGGTTTTCCGATTAGGAAATTCTCAGTATCAGCACGGAGTCTGGAAATATATCCGGAAAATAGCAATTTGCTTGTCTTTTACGTGCAAAATGCATATGAGGCAAAATGTACATAAATAATAATTGTTAAAGAGTTTAATAAGATTAGGTTGAATATTCATAGTCGCTCTACCACCAAAGAAAATTTTTATATTTTCTCTAAAAGATATGAAGCTAAAAACTGTGGGTTAAAAAACATAAAAAAGCGACTAAAGTCAAAATCATATTAGCATCATCAATGAATCGTTCTTTCTTAAGTTGCATTACCTTGTTTCTTGTATCGTTATTTCTTTATGTAAACAGTATACAATAAAGTGTGTATTTACTTGCAGCTATTTTATTTATTCAGATGAATACATTGCAGGCTACCCTCAGCTCCCGGTCTACATAAGCCAGTATATCCGGGCGCGGCGGAAAATCCGGTTTATTTGCGCTTATATTGTGTGGACACAATACTTGTGAGGGATCATGTCGCCGTACGGGTAAAGAACCTTCAACGATATATTGTGTTTGCCTGCATACGCCTTTATGTGGCGTGTTCTACGGGTTGAATTGCCTCCATCCGCCGGTAGATGGGGACACTAGGAGGGCCGATTCCGAACTGTGTCACGTAGCCAGGAGTATGTCAGATAATGGTGATTTTTTTCTTGGAATAGAAGGTGTTTTGTAAAATACTAGTGTTTTTTTGTGGGTTGTAATAAAAATTCATTTATAATCGTGATACTTAAAAATGAAACGTATTACTAGAATATACATATATACTAAATCATTTTGCAAATCATTATCAGTCCATTGCAATAGGGGGCGAATCTCAATGGATTCGGGGGAACCCTTTTTCCGGGTACACTTACAGACTCTGTGCTGCTACTAAGAATTTCCTAATGCAAAAAAACCCAAAAACATCCTGCACCATAAAATATTTTTCTTTTAAGTAGTCGAACCTTCACCATTTTTACTGTATCGGTTAGTCATACGGTACGACTATTTTATTTATTTTACAAAAGGAAAAACATATAGCGGCATCTTAAAAATAATAAGATGCAAACTAAAACAAATTAAAATCTGTGAAAACAATTTTCAGTCGGTAAATAGTGAATATATTGTACAGTGCTCCTACCACTTACTAAATGTACAAATGTATGACATATGTACCTATATTTAAACAAGTTGGTGAAGACAGAATTAGATTCAGGGCCGGAGAGAGCCTCTTGTATCATCTTAGCGCTATTGAATTATCGAATGTCGGACCTATCTATTCGTAGAAGTGATTTAAACATTTTGTTCAGATTTCCAATTATTCTATTTTTAAGTAATAAATGTTTTCTTTACAGACACACTTATACCTACTTACGTCAGTGGCGTGCCTAGGGTGTCAAACTAAGGCAAGCCCAAATGTTTATTTAGTAGCAGCATATTTTTTTTGGTACGTAGGACTAATAAATACCTACCGGTTAGTACTCACATTCACGTTTATAGCGTTATTTTATAAATAAACAATCGTTAAGTTCGTTATTCGGAACTATGTAAGGCAAGTCGGGCTTTCGGGCTTCTATGGAAGTACCGCCACTGACTTACGTATATTGTGTATGTGACAACCCTGTATATTCCTCCATCCACATTTAATTCATCATCAGCCAATATTTATAGGTCCCAATTCTGAGCACGGGCCATCTTTACAACTGAAAATAGGTCTTAGTCAGTCACTGTTCGTGTAAATCTCACGTAACAAAAGCAAGACGTTTACTTTTTTTTCAACTCATTTTATTAAATGAGAAGGTTTAACCCTTAGCCAACTCCGCTGGCCTAGTACGGGTTACACCTATGAAATTCCTCAGACCTTATAGATATGCAGGTTTCCACAAGATATTTTCCTTTATCGCTAAACTAAATAAATACACACAATACGGTTTAGCAATATAAAATCCACATTGAATCAACGGATAAGAGTATGAATCTTAAAAGCGTGTAACATACACACGAGCCCCTGTTTGCAGTAGCGCTGAGAACTTGCCCATCTGCCTCGCAAAGCCGAACGGCAAACAGCCTGCGACCCTGGACTGCAATGCTTTCGCGTCTTACATTATCAAATTTAACACATCAGTTTAACATAACTTACGACTGTGTCCTTGAGATTCATTTCTGGCCTGGTTTAAGTCTTTAAGTTTTTCGGATAAATTTGAAGATTTTGCTGCTATTGAGGCAATGTAATCTTTGTTTCTATATTTTAAACACTTTCTTTAACAAAAAAGTTGAAAAACCACAACACTAACGTTCCTTGCCCGTTTTTCTGTAGTGTTGAAAACGAAGTGAAACGCTGCACACCTAAAAGTTCTCCGAAGGTTTTTTTGGTGTGAAGACCCTTTACTCCCTCTTTTCCTATTAAGGGTTTACAATTAAATTCATCGACATTAGATTAACAGAAAACTTTGTCGACGATTGAGCGGCATTAGTTGCAAAAGTCTTATAGTCTTTTTAAAGCTTAGATCCTTGCCAACTGCAAAACTAGAGTCTACACCTATTCCACAGCAAACCCACGCAAATGCAAAAGTTATTTAATTTCCCACAGGATTTAAAACACTCCCGACGCCTCGGCGTCGCACTGCAAATAAAAACAGCTAAACTATTGACTTTGCCAACTTAAAACTACAAATAAGATTTAAATGAGCGCCCGGGGGATCGGGCGGGGCTGCGAGGAGAAGTGGGAGGGGTACTGGATGCTGAGTGTCGTGACATTGTTTGATATTGGGGACGATCCAACAAATTAACGGGGTGATTCTCGAGTAGTACTTCTTTATTGTAAGGCGATTATCTTTTGTGCAAATTAATTTTCTGTTTATAGTTTTTTTATGTCGCCCCATAGGGATGTGGGTGAAAAAATTTATAAGGCTACTCATTGGGAGAGCTTGACGCAATTTTAGATTCAATGTTCAGGAATACTTCAAGTTGAAATTATTGAATTATTTATTTTGCTTTCTTATGTAACATATTATCTGATGCTATCTGAATAAGAAAAGAAGGAAGAGTCACAAACACGATGAAGAGGATCGAGCGATAACTACTGAGTTATCGCTCAGAGAAATCAGAGATCTTCGTACGAACTGTACAAGAGTACTGAATCACGACGATCTCAGATTTTTTAATCCAGACATTGTATTTTCAATCTTCGAAGTAACATGTGTATTAGTGGATAACATAAGATAAGATAGAAAACACTTTATTGTGCACCATTTAAAAATAGAAACAAAACACAAAAACAACTTAAATATAGTGGACAATTGGCGGCCTTATCGCTTAGAGCGATCTCTTCCAGACAACCAGGCGAGATGGAATATTTACTGAGTCATTAGCGAGATGTGGGGGATGTGGATAGTCAAGAAAAAAAACAACTTGTTAAAATCTATACTAGGTCTTGGCAAAAATTTTGATTGGTCAGAATATTAGAATGTTTGGGAGGAGGTATCAGATTAAACTGATTATGTCATCTATTTGTTATAGACGATAGACCTCAAAGCATTAAAGAAAAGATGTAGAAAACACATTAACTAATATCAACTTTAATATGGGATAAAAGTATTACGAAAGACATTATTTCTTACTGAAACTCTCTGCATGGCGGCAACGAACACTAGATATAAACGAATCAATGGGTTCGAATCAGTGCGTTCACAAATTGTTTTGCAAATGTCCGCCGAAGGGATGCTTATTAGATTTGCCGGGATGGGGGCTACATCCCTTATTGTACATGCCTTTCTGTCTACATTACCGATACCTTATTTATTGTGAACTAGCTTTAGCTCACAATATGGGCTGGGTGAACTTCAGGGTTCGGTCGAAAGAGAAAAATAGAAGGAAAAATTGTTTGGTTTTTATTCAACAATTCTTATGATTTTTCGGCATGAAATGCATCTTTACTGTCATAAAGGTTATGTGTAACTGTGCAATATAGTTCATTAATATTGGTAAGCAGTGATGGCCTCGAGGTTTAGGCGCGCGGTCGAGAATCTCGGCGGTCGCGGGTTCGAACCCCAGGCACACACCTCTGACTTTTCGAAGTTATGTGTGTATTCAAATTGAATTATCACTTGCTTTAACGGTGAAGGAAAACATCGTGATGAAACCTGCACACCTAAAAGTTCTTAGGAATTTCTTAGGTGTGTAGTCCGCCAACCCGCACTAGACCAGCGTGGTGGACTATGGCCTAAACCCTCTCAATGGTAGAGGAGACCCGTGCTCAGCAGTGGGCGTATATGGGTTGATGAAGAAGAAGAAGAAAAGCTTATTATTTTAATTTCGTTTAAGGCACACTCTGAACTTATGTGATTCCATGGGAGTACTGCCACTGCTGACTGATATCGTCATATGTTTTAGAAAATGCCACAAATTATGTTATTCAAGACTTAGGGCTATAAAACAACCAAGCCAGTACATCAAAGCCCGACTCATAGACAACACAGAACGCAATAAGAAAAGTAAGCCTCCGCGTTTTAACGCCGGCTTTTGTGCAAGTCTCTGCGCGTTTCGTAAAAAGAAACAAAAAGGTTGACAAGATGTCTCAAAAGGTAAAACAAAGACAAGAAAGGAGAAGGGAAAATTTAACAGCGTAATGCATACATACGCACTCCTATACTTATACTAATGAGTTGTGGCAAAATGGAATGTAATTGCTTGAAGGACAGATGTTTTTATGAAGCTTGAGTGGATACTTGAAATAGGTCTATAATTTCTCGTAGAACGTGATACCCTTGACGCAAAAATTATATGACCAGACTGAGAGCATTTGTCAAGACACAACCTTGAAATGAGAGGCCGCGGGATCGATCCCCGCATCAATGTTTTAGCGGTCCATAAACACTTGTTTCGGACCTTGGTGATGGTGACTTTTACGTTTCAAAAATTTGTTTCTTGTGTCTATATATTATTATATTTGCCTATATATTATTATAATAGTATTTGACTAGGAAAATCCCAAAGCTTTCGATATTGAAGTTGCAATTGACTTCTTCCTAGAGGAAATTCTCAGCATAAGAACGGAGTCTCAAGTATCTGTGTTCGAAATGAGTCTTATACAGTTTGTCTTGCTCCCCATTAGGAATTCAGAAGTATAGACATGCATGTATGGAAGTTACAGCACAGAAATTAAACTCAAGCAATTAATTGTTTGATAGTGAGTTCCAGCGCATCGAACCCAAGACATCGGTCCACATTGCACCCCCCTCACAATCAGAATTAAGATTCACATTGACAATCCGGACGAATTAAACGAATCTCACTTACCCCATACATATCAACTATACCCGAAGATCTGCCATGTAATTTTTAACCTTAAGAAGTATGATATAAAGTTGAAATTTCAAAATCATGTTCCAGAACAAAAGAGGTACTTTTGATCGCGGTATTATCTTCACAATAGTTCCGCTATTGAAGCTGCATTGACAAATTGTTGTCGGACAATTTTTAGCTTTATTCCCTGTGGGATAAGATTGTTTTTGACGTGGTTGGCGTTATAATGTCACCGCAGGGGTCGAAAAAATCCAGCCGTGGATAGTGACGCCCCGCGAAGTAAGCTATGATCTGTTCCTATAGTGTCTCGTTGCAGGCAAACCTTGGAATTATGGAAATCAGAACGTTCCCCAAGGGATTTTGATCAACTCTGCAATGCTATATGAATTGTTTATTATCTAAATTGAATCTTCATTTAGCATGATTCCTCCATAGAGACTTCAATTTTCGAAGACATACGGCGTTTGAGGGATTTTAACTCTACCTTACAGAGAGTCGAGATAACGAATAGAACACATTAGGGCTTCAATTTAACATTTTGCCACTTCTAGAAATATGGAAGTGCAAAAGATGCCATAAATCCACCAACATAAAAGCCTCCACGGCATGCGAAATGAAACGATTCATGTTTTTACAATAACAATTTCACTTCATCATCGTTACCTAATATACCTATGTCTCACTGATGTGTACATGCCTCCTTCAAAACTGTGAAGTCTCCGTCCACTATACTGGCCTAGAACGGATCAGCGGACTAACTACCTAAGACATTTTAGCTCTACAGCCTTTTTCAACCTAGGCATTTGCCTAAATTCCATACTCACAACTCCCCCACAACACAGATTAAAGCCTATGAATAGGAGTAATGAAATAAATATTTTGCCGGTGGGGCAGATTCGTACGGATGGGTGGCTAAACCCCTAATTTAACGCGGCCGGGCCATTTCGCGCATCCCCTGCTTTTTGCACCCAAGCACCGTGCAAATTGCACCCGAATTGATTGGGCGGAAACCAACTACCGGAGATTGTGCAACACTCATTTTTGATGCATCGGTGGGCAATCCGTAGTGATAGGTTTGATTCCCAGTTTGGTATTTACTGTAATCTTTTTGAATAGTATTTGTCTATTGTGCTAGTTCGATGCCTTAGTCTTATCGATCGATTCTGAGGTTTGATTCAAGATCAGGCGATATGGTTAGGTTTCCTTTGTTTTATCATTAGCATGATGAAAAGGGATGTAAAAGACACCAAAATAAAATTTCACCTCTTCGCAGACCTTACGAGATACAAGCGCAAATTCGAAAAACATCGTCCATAAACATTGCACACTAGATATTATTTCGGATATAATAGTACTTTAAAAAAAACAAGTAAGCAAAATGTAACATGCTTTTCTATTGACAAAACTGCATTCAAATTATACCCTCAAAAAATACATGATAATTGTCACAGTCCACACAATTCGCGTTTACAACCATTCAGAGTCCATTAAACCACGCTTGACAATTTAACATAATAACATGACAAAAACTCGGACAGGGAATCGAACCGGCACCCATGTGTTCGAGGGCACTTCACTCCAGTGCATCAGTCACAATGGAGTTATAGAATAATTTGATATGTAAAAATCATAGGGGCGCAACTCCGGGAGATGGCAAAGATTGACAACAACAGAGATGTAGCAAGGTATTTATTGATATAATTTGTTTCTGAGAGGACAGGGGTCTATTTTTTTCTTAAGATATACATCGTAACTTTTTTGTCGACCATTTAGCCTACGAAATTTTTAACAACTGCGATGGGATGTATTAATATGTCGTCTCCTAGGTTGATAAGTCGCAATAAACATTATTTTAGAAAAAAGTGTCCTCCTGCTACATAGTCTTAGTAGAGGTAGTCATACACACATGCTGCAACTTCTTTATAAATATTACAATACAATTACATTAGCGCAAGTCTGCAATGAAAACGTTGATATTGTCGCTATTTGCAATCAGATTTGCAGTGTTTGGTTTAATAATGATATATTATTTCTGTGCGCATGTTTAATTACTAGATTGTTACATTGTAACCTGTTCGTTAGAGTAATTATTATGATAAGTAAATTTACATACTTATGCAAACTTACATTTCGCTAAATGCATTTTTAAATTTTAGTACTGAAAATTACCTAATACAAAATAATAGCATTTTGCTCGCCCGGAATGCTGCCTGGGGACTATCTAAAAACATTTAATCGATAATATTAATTAGGAATAAAAACCAATGACGTTATTACTAATCAACACAACTAACCAGTCTTTAAAACTTGTTCATTCTTAAATGCAGATATACATCCTGTCTGAACTATCGCGTCTACGCTATTAACTATTCTCTGCCGCCACTGAATATTGCCGAGTAGCAGCCATTGTTAGAATTAACCAAGGCGTGTATTTATACGATTCAATTGTACGTGATAGGGAATAATACGTTGCTGTTGTCGGCAATTTTGCACATGACGTCATCGTCTTAGGGAAGACATCGGGTCAGCGGGACGTCTCGGAGGCATACTGATGCATTCCTGACATGATGAGTATAACACAAACCGAAGCTATAAACTATTGAATAACTCATAATAGTTGCTACTGAGCAGGGTTTGGGTATTGGTGTGTTATAAGTTGTTCAACAGTTTATAGTTTTGTGTTTTTATTGTCATCTCTATTCTGTTAGAAGTAAATTTTATTTATTTATTTATTTATTTAAACTTTATTGTCCACACAACACTTAAACTAAGGAGTACAGAAGATGAGTAGAGTACAATGGGCGGCCTTATCGCGCAAGGCGATCTCTTACAGGCAACCAAACAGGCATGGATTTGCAGGAAGAGAAATGAAAGGTAGTTGAGGTGCACTACATAAATAAAAGACATATCGTTAATAAAAATGTAAGAATAAATACAAAAAAGAAAACAAATACATCTAAGTAAATATACATAAACATACATAGTTACATAAATATATAAATAAATACATACATACATACACACTAACATACAAGACATATGCCTTCAATTAGCAGGACAAGTAATAGTCTTTAAGTAGTCTTTTAAAAGATGGCAGTGACTTAGCTCTTCTTATTGACACTGGGAGCGCGTTCCATAGTCTAGTAGCTTGGACGGTAAAAGAACTGTCCATAAATATACTAGAGTGCACAGGCGTTTTAAGTTTTAAATTATCTGACGACCTCAAGGATTTAGAATGAGAGTTGTGTAGAAACTGAAAACGAGATTTAAGGTAGAAAGGAGTAGCAGGATTAAAAAGTATGTTATAAAGAAGAGAGAGAACGTGGGTATTATTTTAGTGTATGACATTCAGATAATTTTGAAATTGTATTTAGATTATCTAGGACGTACTGCGTTATCTAAAGGTTCCGGGTTCAAAATAGTGAAATATATTCACGGATTCGGTTAATGTGCCCGAAAAACGGCAATAGGATCCTCCCACCGTGAAAACCCAGGCTCAAAAAAATTGTAGATCTCACAATCATTTGTCTCGGTGATTGTACCCACGGCCTCCCGTTTCACAAGGTGTCTATTCAACTACGCAACGGGGCTATACAATATCAAAATGTCGACATAAATATGCAGTAAATTAAAAATCAATGCCTTTTCTATTTACAAAGCAAAACGTTGTATTAACTCCTGGCTTGAAGGTCTCAATTATACAGAAACTGAAGATGTTTTGAATTTTGTTTAATGAATCTCCACACTCACACACATAATATACTCTTACATTCACATTACTCTTACTCATACATACACGCTCACACACACATTTACATTTGGGTTGTTATTATATTATTATTTTCTTTTTTGTTTATTAACCGATTGATGTTTAATATTGTTTACCTTTGTATCAAATACTTAATTTAAATTTTGTCCTGTTTTGTGTATAATCCAATGTTGTGAAAGTCATTGAGCATTTTGCCTCTACGAAACAAGCTTTAAGCTTAGTGTAGAGACAATAGGTAAATCAAGTATTGTAACCTCAAATATTATAATAAATAAATAAATAAATAAATAAAAATAAATAAAATGTGTCACGGGATGGATCCGCGACTACCGTCATAGCTGACGGGCTCACCTACAACCAAACCATACCTCCCATCTCTACACGAGCCAACGATACTTGTAAAGCAAAAACATACAATATGTTTCTGCTTTTTCATTAAATGAAAAGCAAACTTTCATGTTATATGAAATGAAAATATTCAATATGCGAATTTGCATACACAAATTATACACATTGTGTAAATTATAGATATTTTACAAAATATTGTAATGCATAAAAGCATATTACGTACCTATTAATTAATAATTTTTTGAATAGTCGTCAAATTAAATTGGAAGACATTTTTCTTTGAATGGATGATGGATACAGATGGATCAGGGCTGCTCAAGACCGGTATGGTGGGCGCTTTCTTGGGGAGGCCTATGTTCAGCAGTGATCGGTGATAGGCTGAGTATTAATATACTTCTTTGAAGATTTCGTGAATGCCACAAAGTCTCGGCTGTCCCGTACTACATTCCCAGGCACACACCTCTGACTTTTAACATTCATGCATAATTCACAATAACTTAATTATTCATTACCGTGAAAATAAAAAGACAATAAGTTGAGTATCGAAATAGTGATGGCCTTTGGATTAAGATCATTTCGCAAATTCAAACCCCAAGCACACCCCTCTGGCTTTTCCAAGTGATGCTATTCGCAAAGAATTATCACATTCTATAACGGTGAAGGAAAACGTGATCAGGATACCTGTACACCTAAAAGTACTTGGGGAATTCTTAGGTGTGTAGATCGCCAACGTTCACTAGGCCAGCGTGATGAACCAAAGCATAAAACGCTCTCAATTGTAGGGAAGACCTGTGCCAAACAGAGGGACGTATGTATATGGGCTGATGATGTAAAACAAATCTCATGACCTATATATGTGACCGTTAGTTTTATTTATTGATGGAAATAAATGACGTAAATGATTGTAAACTGTATAAAAAAGGTTATTATAAAATTTCTGATTTTATTGAAGATAACAACCCCTGGGAGTAAGTAAATTGATCGGAGGTTATGTTGCTGCATTTTGTATCCATGTGACATTAAATTGTAAACAATATTATTAGATTGTAATCTAATTTTTAGATTATAATTGTAATTTATTAAAAAAAAATGACATATCGTGTTGCTGAGGGAGTTTCTTGCCGTTTCTTCTCCACAGCGACAACACGTTTCGAAGCGGCACTAGTTTTAAAAAAACAGTATAAAAAAGTGTCAAAAAATGACGATTCAAAAGAACTTGTAAAAGTCTATTTGAATAAAGGAGATTTGACTTTGATGATACTATAAAATAAAGACGCATATCAACTCGAAATCAAAAGCATAATTGTCAAGAACCGGTAACATTGCAAACTTTATCTAGATTCTTTCAAACGGTTACAATTGTTGTTATTGTAACAATGTTGCTAAGCCTGTGTTGTTTGGTGACACAGCCATTGTGTTGTTTGTTCCACAAACACAAGTTAATACAGTTTTCTCGTGTTATCTGTGAAAGTATTTGATGATAGCAAAGACATTGGCATACAATGACAATCGTACCATTAATCTTTCTATTTTAACGTAGGAGTTTGATGTAATGTAATGTTTATTTTGCCCTCAATGGAGTCACACGCACATTCTTGCCACTACCTAGTGGTCTCACGGTACAAACAAATGCCGTGCGATATAAAAGTCCTGGGTTCGATTCCCGGGTCGAACGAAATTCTCAGTAGTAGCAAGGAGTGTGGAATTGTGCTCGAAAAACGACGATAGGCTCGACCCCTATTATGCAGGACTAATGCATACTTGGCGTAATGTGAGTGCAGAAATGCAACTCTGCCTATTCCTTCGCAGAATACAGGCGTAAGGTTATGTATGTAAGTATGCACATTTTTGCCAATTATGTTCCGCGGAATAGGGAATGAGCTTGTCGTTTTTCTCTGCGTTTCTTCTGAAAATTTCCCAACGAAAAAACTGAACTAACCATGACCCAGCTTGCAAATCGAACTTCTCGACTATCATCATCTTTCTCGCATTCATATTAAGATCGCCAAGCTGTAAAGATCATCACTAAGCTTATGATGTAGTTTTAGGGAACTAAGTAGAATTTTAGATTCTTTATCGCAAACTTATTAAGCAAAATATTTAAAATGACTGAAGATATACATCTACTCCCTCATGGTTTCGCGACACAAATAGGTATGTGCCGTGTGATCTAGAAGTACTTGATTATATTCCAAGGTCGGGCAAGGTGTATAGGAAATTTTAATAAGCCAAAACATAATTGTCGAAATGTATTTCTAAAAAGGTGGCTTTTAGGAAATACCGGCGCAAGGGCTTATAGTTAATGACTCAAAATTTTGTTAATGTTTTTCAGTATATTACTAAGAACATGATGAAATTTGAGTCACAATTTATTTTACCTTAAATTTGACAGCACAGACCAACACTCAGATAAGTATTGGACGTGTTTGACGTGCAACGCAATCCGCTATAAAAATAAGTAGAACATGTTTGTCTTTCCAAATGCCTGTACAAACTGTAAAACACAATGATTTTTATCAGCCATTGCTCTGATGTTGTAACGAACGTTGTAATGAATTGTTTTACTAATTAGAACACGTGCTATTTTTCTTTTATTGTTATTTACTTATCAATTTTGTAATTTGTTTCTTATTTTGCTATTTCGTTTGGTATATTTGATTGTAATTGTTGTCTGCGACACAAGTAGAATACTTTGGCACGCATCAACACTTATTCTACGTTTTTGAATTTGTTGTTTTCATTGTAAAATTAACTAAAGGTTACCTCGAGAGAGGCAGCGGCACTGTGGCCTGAACCAAGCTAGTGGTGGTGCAACTGCGCCTCCTACAACTCCGAGAGTGCCGAGACATTTTCGTCTCGGAGGTGCCTCGGGCGGCTGTGGAATCATTGTGGGCGCTACTCGCCCACACAAAGTAATTGCCCCTTTTGGCGCGAAGATCGCCACCGGGGGGTTAAGTACCCCCAGCGCGGACATGACATCGCCGCTCGCCGGTTTGGAAGGCTGGTTACCTCGACATACACTCCGGCCCCCCTCCCCCAGGGATGGTGGAGGGTAGAGCTATAATCAGCTTTCCCATCCAGAAATCGGAATGTTACTTTGACAGTATGTGTAATATCTCTGCCTACCTCAGTGGTGAGCCTTTTGTGATCATTAGTAGCAGAAGTTTTAATACCCGAAATGTGTTATTTAAATGCAACCTTGTAATCTTTGTCATACATTTTTTTCTTAAGTAGTTCTCACTCATACATAGTAACACCCGATCGCATATACAATATTGAGGCAGGTGTATTAAAGCTAAATATATATCGTTCTGTAAACTTGCAAATTTAAATGAAAAACATCAAAAATATTGAAACTGTCGAATTTGCTCGAAATGCACTGAAAATAAATTGAGTATTTGTTGTTTCTTATTTCAGGTATAAGATTTTAGGTTACCTATAGATGTCTTTTGAAGAAATTACTGTGTCAGTCCCGCGATCTAAGTGAGCGTGGACTAAGGACCCATAAGCCCAAGGTTTTAATCGAGTCGAAAGGATAAGTTGTAGCAATAACTCTGGATTCGTGCTCGAAAAGTAACTTGTTCATTATTACATGGGTCTTAAAAACAGTTGGTAAAACATAAGTATACAAAACCACTCTGTCCATTATTGATTACAATTAAATCTCAGATATTTATGATTTAAACTGAATACGAAAGATCATATGACCTAAATTATGAACCATCAATGTTTCAAATCCTTTTCAAATCATAATATTAACTGCAATAACTTCTTTTATAAGTACTACTAGTTACTACAGATATTTCAGACTTATTTCACAGCGTAATCGCGTGTCTATGAAAATACCAGTTGATGTCAGAGTGTCACAATGTTTTGTCATAAAATGTAGCTTGTGTGTACACCACGGTGTTTGTCTAACATAAATGTACCACTGCAGTGTAATGTTGTACTGAAAAGTTATTTTAAAAATGTTAGATGTGTAACAATAAAAAAAAAACTGTCAAGCCGACGTGCATGCATGAAGAGTATAATAATGTTAGTCGAAAAAACCGGTTGTTGGGCCGTGGCATTTGGCGCTTTATAGCCTTTGCCTACCCTAATGGGAATGAGGCGTGAATTTATGTTAGTTGTGTATGTGCTGCCTATAACAAGGTCTTCTTCTTCTTCTTCATCAACCCATATACGCCCACTGCTGAGCACGGGTCTCCTCTACCATTGAGAGGGTTTAGGCCATAGTCCACCACGCTGGCCTAGTGCGGGTTGGCGGACTACACACCTGAGAAATTCCTAAGAACTTTTAGGTGTGCAGGTTTTATCACGATGTTTTCCTTCACCGTTAAAGCAAGTGATAATTCAATTTGAATACACACATAACTTTCGACATAAGGTCTACATATTTTTTATAGAAAAAGTGGCAAACAAGCAAGTGAGTCACCTAAAGTTAAGTGGTATGTTACGTGTGTGTTTAAAATATATACGCACTCATCTCTATATTCCCCAAAGGGGCAAGAAGAGCTGCATTTATGCAATCACTTTGGCTAATTGTAATCCTATGCCACGTAGAATAAAGGCTGATTCGCTTTTCATATACACTTCCGTGTTGCTAATAAGAAAATACAAAAACGGAAAAGTCATAAACATTTTTTGTGATCAAGCAATAGAACCTTTATATCGCACGGCATAATTTTGGGTCGTTAAATTTGGAGGAAATCCCTTTTATAACACAGTTAGTAGTCATATGCAGTATGCAGCCTTGACCAACACTATTTTAAATAATATAGTATGTATCTGACAAAAAAATAGCAAATTATAATATCAAGTTAAACAAATACCTTCACTACTTTCGCCTTTCAGGTATTCAATTGACTTCACGATATTTTCGTTTATATGTATATTCAGTAATCAGTAATTACTACGATCACTAAGAATCCATTACACACACTTCTGGGAAAAGTCAAAGTTGTCCAATTTTCGCAGAAGTTGATAATTAAGTAAATCAATTCATAAATAGATTGTTAGAAGGGAACAGTTGATTATATAAACCAGTAGTCGGCAACCTTTTGGCAGGCAAGGGCCACACTTGTGATATGTACCCAAGATTCTAAAATAAGATATATAAACTACGAAAGAACTACTAACAACTCAGCAATTTCATACAAATTACTCGTATGTCACTATCATATTTGTAGTTTCCATTCTTAGAATGACTCCCAAATCCTCATCTGCCAAACGAAAAGCATAAATTAGTTATTTTCAAAACATCCACGGGCCGTGGGTTGCCGACCACGGATAGAAACAAAACGGAATAAAAAAATATTCATCCCGACTGTACCTAACTCTACCAAAACACTGCACTAACTTTGTCTTTCAGATATGAAAAAAACTGTAAGCGATTACGCTCTGTTGCTTTGTTTATTAGTGTTTGCGAAATTACAAAGCAAAGAAAATAAATGTTGTCTTTCAAAATTGTGTCAAAATTTTAACTGTATCTACCACGGTTCATGAGATACAGCCTTGTAGCAGACGGACAGCGAAGTCTTAGTAATTAAGTCCCATTTTACCCTTTGGGACCCTAAAAATATAACGATAGTTTAAGCTGTGATGGCCTCGAGATTTAGGCGCACGGACGAGAATCTCGGCGGTCGCGGGTTCAAACCCCAGGCACACACCTCTGACTTTTCGAAGTTGTTTGTATTTTATAATGACTTTGGATTTATTTACAATGAGTTATCAATATCATGGAATAGTATGATTATTATCGTGAAGGATATCGCGAGGATTACCTGAACACCTAAAGGTTCTTAGCAATTTCTTAGGTGTGTACAGTGTGCTCCGCCAACCCGCACTTTGCCAGCGTTGTGGATTAAGGCGTATACCCTCTCAATGGTAGAGGAGGCCCGTGCTTAGCAGTGGGCGAATATGGGGTGATAACAACATACTAACAACACACCTCACATAACCTTGAAACATTTCGGTAACTTATTACCTTCCGGAATACTTTTCTTAAATTCACTGTTTGCTCGAAAATAATACTTTATGTACACATTCTCAATTAATAAACAATTTAAATGTGGGATATTTTATATCATATAACTTATCCATTTAAAATTTATACGTTATTTCAAGGCTTATTTACGAAATAATTGAAAAATTCGCTTGTTTTGTATGTGAAGTACAGTTATATTGAAAAATATCATTAGCAAATTGTTTTCGTGAGAAAAATACCTTCAATAAGATCCTAACAGCCCTTGACAGCCTCGTAGCGCAGTTGGCTAAATACCAGCTTGCGAAACGAGCGGCCGCGGGTTCGAACCCTGCAGTGAGATAAATGTTTATGTGATACAGAAATTTTTGTTTCGGATCAAGGTGTTTGTGAGATCGGAAAATCTCTCGTAGTTTCTGACACCCACGACACAAGACTCATATTAATGTGGGCTCAGGTCTATGTTTGTGACTCTTGGGGTTTGGACTTTAGCGCGGTCAAAGTATTATTACTAAGTTTTCAAATTGTGAAATTCTCAGTAGCAGCATAAAGGCTGGATAAACGATCTCTATTACGTGGGATTTAAAACAGCTGACGCATATGTAGGAGAATTAGTCCCTCTGCTGCCTCTAGGAAGGCAGACATTAGTATTTATCAGTGGTGGTACTTCCCTTGAAGTACAAAAGTTACACGTTAATTGTGTTTTGTTTAGTTGTTTATTATAGGTTCAGAATATTCTAATTAAAATGTCTCATTTATATTTGTTTTTGTTAAATTAATATTTAAAGTTTAAAGATTATTATACGGATTTTTTTAAATTCCGAATAATATAAGGCCAGCTTGTCTGTTGGGCTTCTTTGGAATTATTACTGGTACTTGTATGCCTTTGAGGATTTATTATTTAATTATCTCCATACAATTGATCGACATTGTACATGGTTTAATTAGCAAAGTTTGAACAGATGTTTTGAGCCCGCGAACTGCTACTTTCTTTATATAATACTCAAGCTAATATTTGTCGATTAGGTTTACCACATACGAATTCGCATAATTGTAATAATTAATTGTTTTTTGGAGCCACGCGCGAGATGACCAGGAACAGATGTTTCACGTACTCCCAGCGTGAAGTTACAACTTGTGACGTTTCATTTGTTTTGTCAAGATCGAAGTATAAGCAATACTATTGGTAAAAGTGATAAAATCTTTTTGATAGATAATTAATAATAGTTACGTTGACGTTGTTCAGTTCAGCTAGGTGGGGTGACGATATCCCCAAGGTGGCTGGCAGCGGTTGGATGAGGAGAGCCGAAGATCGAGCTCAGTGGCGTGCCGTAGGAGAGGCCTATGTCCAGCAGTAGACGCAATGAAGGCTGATGATGTTGACGATGAAAAGGGGTAGGCAAACGTGCATTTATGCCTATTGCTACTGCTTGCTTTTTTCAAGGACAAATAAAATATTTATAACCCTATAAGTGTTCTGATAAGTAGGGATGCCCCAAGTTTTAGGCGGGCGGTTAAAAATCTCGATGGTCGCATGTTCAAATCTCAGGCCAGCGTGGTGGACTGAGGCCTAAACCCCCTCAGTTGTAGAGGAGTCCCGTGCCCAGTAGTGTGACGTAAAGGCTGATGATGAAGTTCTTCAATCATTTTTAAAATTAATGGTATTATTTATTAATATTAGTGTCATATGCAGGAGCATTTTTGCATTAACCAATACTTTATTTTTATTATGACGATGAAATTACGTACTTCATTCTATTCAATTTTTTTTATTCAATTAGTTTTATTTACACGAACAAAATTTAATTGAGTTACAAAAGATTACATAACCTCCATACTTATTTGGAAAAACTACAAACGCGAACAGTATATACCGAAAATACCTATGTTAATATTATTTTTAGAGACATTTAAAAATTGCACAGCTGTTTGTGACATATTATTGCAAACAAGTTTTCAGCGAAAAGTGTTTGACAACGTATTCATAGTTATTTCGGAAATTGATGTCGATAATTGGAGGCCGTGTTTAATACTATTTTTATATTATTATAGAATTAAGAGCTAAAAGGTTTACCCCGCTCTAGTTGTAATCTACGTACTATAGAAGTATGTATGTATGTAAAGTGCGATATAGGGTCCTGGGTTAGATTTCCGGGTCAGGCATTGTATTGGTTTTTCTCCACTAGAAAATTCTCAATCTGAAAATGTGCTGAAAATACCGCAATCGGCTCGCCCCCTACTAGGTACGTGAGACTGATATAAATATACCAAGCAAAATAAGGGTGCAAAAATGCACCTCAGCCTATCCTTTCGGGGAATATAGGCGTGAGGCAGTGGCACTTCCATAGTAGCCCAAAAGCCCAGCTTGCCTTAAAAAATTCCGGTTAATGATCTTTAAACTTTACAACTCTATTTAGCTAACAAAAGCTATTTACCATAGGAATAAGCATATCTATATGAACAATAATAAACTTGACATTACAGAATTAACGTGTAACGCTTTTGGACTTCTACTACCGCCAAGGGTGTGAAGATATGTATAGACGTATTTTTACATATTTCTCAGGGTACCCTCGTTGCTAGATTTGATTAAGGAACGCTGAGGAGTTCCTTGTGCTTATATTGACATAGTCGCAATTTAATACCAACTGATTGGCTTATTGTGTCTACACAGATTGCCAAGTTGCAGAGATTACAGAAAAAAAAAAATCTCAGGCTACTCTAAAGAGTAGCTTATTATAGCTAGGCTAAAGCTTAGCTTAAAAGCATCAAACTGATTCCAGGGATCGACTCCATAACGTATATTAGAGCATCAAACTGATGTCACCAATATTCCTTAATATAAAACTTGAGTACCAGACCACCCATAAGGCCTACTTTACCTCAGTGACGTAATTCGCGTCAGTTATCTCCGTAGTGATAAGGTGCGAGTAATCCGGGAGCTTTCTGTCCCGTTCCATGTTTGTCTAGTGGATCGGAGGACGCCTCACACGATGAACACCTTCTGTATATTGAGACTGGTAGCAAGAATTTTGGTGTGCTGGGTTGGTACAGCGAGAAAAATTTAAGGACCATTCCTTCATTCATCCTCAAATTGATTAGTTGATTAATTATAATTGATTACTTTACCCTGATTCAATATATTTGGATATTGAATAATCAATAAATACCAATGAAATAAGTAACACAGCAGTGATGGCCTCGAGGTTTGGGCACGCGGTCGAGAATCTCGCCGGTCGCGGGTTCGAACCCCAGGCTCACACCTCTGACTTTTCGAAGTTATGTGTGTATTCACATTGAATTATCACTTGCTTTAACGGTGAAGGAAAACATCGTGATGAAACCTGCACACCTAAGAGTTCTTAGAAATTTCTTAGGTGTGTAGTCCGTCAACCCGCACTAGGCCAGCGTGGTGGACTACGGCCTAAAACCCTCTCAATGGTAGAGGAGACCCGTGCTCAGCAGTGGGCGTATATGGGTTGATGAAGAAGAAGAAGAAGAAGAAATAAGTAAAAAAATAACCTCTCACTTTCCGAAGTTGTGTGTATTCGCAATGAGTTATGATGTAGTTTAACGGTGCAGAAAAAAAATTCGTAGATGTGTAGTCCACCATCTCGCACAAGGCCAGCGTGGTAGGGCAATATCTAAACCGTAGTTGTAGAGGTAAAGGTACCCAGCTGTGAAACGTATTTGCTAGTGATGGAAGAGGTAAAGTTTCTTAATTTGTGAAATCGTAGGGGGAAATCTTTGGACCTAATACAATAATGTTCTTAATTCCTGCAAAAACGGGAGAAAAATACTTGTGTAAATCCCATATATTTGTTTCTGGCCTGGATGTTTATAAAACCGAAAAGTATCTTGTAGTTCCTGATAGCTACAACACACGACTTATTCCTAACAGTGTGGTGTACAAAACTACAAATCTATGTGACGTTTGGGTGCGCTTATTTATTTATTTAAAAAACAGCCTATATTAATTCGGTTACAGGTCGGCATAACCATTCCGACCAATGATAGAAAATCGGGTTCATTGATAGTCAATTGTTTTTATTTAAGCCCTGTTATTCTTAAAATTTGATGCTTCCATCAAAAATTTTATATTCACAAGTTTAATGTACATACCTATTATTCAGTTGGTTTTGTGGTTAAAATGCAAATATTTTTTTTTGTCAGAATTGATAATTTATTAATCACTTCGCCGTTATCAACCACAATGCATGGTCGTCGTTTTGTTCCCGAGTTAAACAAAACAATATATTTATATATATGGGTTATTTCATAGCATGTACCTACACACACATACCTAATAAATATACAAGTAAGTACGTACGATTTAATGGTCGTGAGTACAAGATACTGCAGTTTTACGTATAAAATTCCTGGCACCACGCTGCTATTGAAATTTTATAGTAAAAAAAAAACAATAACACTTTGTTCGACACGAGAATCGAAGCCGGAACTTCATGATCGCACCGCAAAAACCTGTACCGTACTTTTATTCTATCAAGAGTTACATCATGTTTCAACTTCAGTAATTTGAAGTAGTATTATGTGCGTGCTTGTTTAAATAAATTAATACATATAAAGACGCAACTTTATATGTATAGGAAAAATAGACATGTTTAAATTTACGTCATTGCAAATAATATTAGTTTTCACGAAAAATAATAAGGAATTACGACGTTCAAACTTTAACTTAAACAATTTTTTTTAAAGAAAGTATAAAAAGTAAAATATAATCTTAATATTTTAATGCTGGCCGATACAATTAAGAAATTAATTAAGGTTACCATTTGTAAGACTGAAAAGGATGAATCAGATACTAAAATTAATTACTTACAGTTTCAGTTGGAGTTGCTAATTTTAGTAAGTAATCTATGAAATAAGCTTAGATTTAAAAATTGATTACACTAAAACAATTGGTTGCCTCATGGACGATAACCCAATTGACGAAATGTGGGTACAAAACTGCTCCTCTACTTACCTCTTCGAGAAAAACGGGCGTGAGGGTATTTTGAAGAACTGGTTGCTGTCGCTGAGATTTACAATAGTGTGATACCAATGGGGTATGGATGCATTTATAAGAAGAAAAACTAGAAGCGCAATGGCCCAGAAAAATGGCGTACTTTCAATGATACTGAATCTGCAGTCACAGGTCTATATACTCAGCCTATCGCCCTCCAGTGCTGAACGTAGGCCCAAGAAAGCGCCAACCATCCCGGTCTTCAGCAGCAAATGGCACCACAGGTTTACGTCCCGGAAATATACCTACTCTCCAAGTTGACTGATAAGCTGATGAATTTACACGAAACTATTGGTGAAGAAAAACATCGAGAGAAAACCTACATACCTGTTTTGTAGTTAATCAACCCGGACTAGGCTTACGATGTAGAACATGACCGAACTTCTGATGTTGAAAGAAACTTAGCTTTCTGTAGTGGAATGTACAAAGGCAGAAATATTAATATTAATAAAAAAAGAATCATTCCGTGCGGTTCATATTATTTTATATTTATATTCCTTAAAATACATGTTACACAAAAATATACTACAAATATCATTACATTTGGATACATCGCGGCCAACACAATCATTTCCCTAAAATTTTACCGATGACAGAAAACATCGAAATTCTTTCATGAAAATGACTTCTGTTGGCAATCGCCTACACTAAATATTGCATAACTACATACGATAAAAAATTAATATTTACAATGAGACTTAAAACTTTACAATTCTTGATCCTACTTTGTACATAGAATGACTAGAGATATATTAAACGCTATCTTAGCATTTTTATGCATAACATAACACATTTACATATGAAATATCATCGGGAAAAGTATTGCGTGCATACAACGAAGACAAATCATAAAATATACACGTAGAAAAAGGAATTTAGTTAAAAATACTTTTTAAAAGGATTTCCACTACTGGATCTCTTACAGAACTGCTCACATAAATATATTTGGCACGATCATCTTAAATACAATTAACGGACGAATGTATTCTTTATTCAAACACAAATCAAACTAAAAACACTCTAAATCATGCTCAAGCACTTCCTTACCTCCAACTATTGGAACAACAAAAGAAAAACGCGGTAACTTTTCAATTTGGTCAATTATTAATAATTTAAGAGAACGTCATAGAATTACATTTTAATATACGACACGGTTTAACACCTCATGGTTGGCACATCAGTCAATTGCGAGGAACGTTGAGTCCGGCGGCGCGTTTCAGTACGGCGAGGGAGTGGAGACGCCCCCGTTGAGGTACATTCACCTCGCCCAGTCGTCCGGCGGGCTGTTCCCGGGGTGCAGCGGCGAGAACGCGCTCCTCCGCGGCTCCGACACGGGCTCCTGGGATCCTATTATGGACTCTATCGAGAACCCGTTCCTCGAGCGCTTGTTCCGCGGCTCTGTCATCTCGGAGACTCGTGGCGGGAGCGGCACCGGTCGGAGCGCCGCCGGCGGGGGTCGGGGCAGCGACAGCAGCGGCGTCGGGGGCAGGTAGCACGGCAGCGGCAGCAGAGGAGCGTACGCCTCCCGAGCCAGCATCGCTACCACGGCGTGCGCGTGCTGTAGCGACGGCGCCGGCCGCTTGTACCGCTTCCGACGTCTCAGAAAACTGCCGTTGTCAAACATATCCTCAGCCAACGGGTCGAGCGTCCAATAATTCCCTTTCCCCGGGTTTCCTGGCTCCCTGGGGATCTTGATAAAACAGTCGTTCAAACTGAGGTTGTGCCTGATGGAGTTCTGCCAAGCGGGGAACTTTTCTCTGTAGTACGGGAATCTAGTCATTATGAACTCACAAATTCCGCTCAGGGTAAGTTTCTTGTGCGGCGACTGCAGTATCGCCATGGTGATGAGCGCTATGTACGAGTAGGGCGGCTTGATGAGCTGCGAGGACGACTTCTGTTTGGGCTTCTTGGGTGACGAGGGTTTCTTCTCCGTCGGGCTGGAGGCGTCGTATCTCTCGGAGTCGCTCGACGGCGGCGGGAGTTCCGGCGTGTCTTCGTCCACGGAGACGTAGGTGTCGTCCTGCGGGTACTCCTGGTCGCGGTCCTCGCGCAGGTAGTGCGGCAGGTAGAGGCGCGGCGGCGGTCGCAGGTCCAGCGGCAGCTCGCCTTCGATGATCATGTCGCGGTACTGGGCGAGCTCGCACTCTTCCATGTTGGGTCACATGACAGGTGCGATGGGTCGCGCGGCGCGGCGCCGACTGCGCTGAGCCCCCGCGGCAGGCGCCCTCGGCCCGGCGACTCCGCCCACCGAGGGGTGGCGGCCCGGCCACGTTTACGTTCCAGTAAACACAACAATTGTCGTTATTATTACTGTGGGTCGGGGGCTTTGTGCATGAATTTCAGGCCGGCGACTAATAATTATTAGGCAGCTCGGAGCTTATCGATTCAAAACTTTGTTGCGGTATTTATTGTGTTCGCTTTGTGTTGGCTTTTTACGTTTTTATTCACACTGGTTTTGTTTGAATTTGTTTATATCTTTTCACTTACAATCCGTTTGGAATTCTTTTTGTTCATTTGGCGTGAATTAATTCGTTGTATTGTATAGTTGATTTACATACTGGAACACTTTTTGTTTATCAAGGTGATATAATGGTGATGACGAAAAGCCATGGTAATTTTGCAAATGAAGCTACTCCCAACTGTACCAATAAACACGTGACAGAATATTATCCATCAAAAATAAATAATATTTAATTCTTCAACATACATTCAAAATATGCTTCGTGTAATGACACAAATACAATAAAAATACTCATCACACGTGTATAATGAAGTTTAAAAAATGAAAATAGTTGAAAAGCAACAATAAATTAAAGTTAATAGTCGCGCATTCATTCCGAACTACGCATGAAACAAGCAAGCCCTACAAACCTAAAAATAAGGCTTTAAACAAAATCCTAACGAAGATCTCATCACACTCAAAGGCTGTTTACACACATCCCTTAATCCTGGGGCGAAAAAAAATATCTCATAAAGCGAAATTCCGCTCCACTCAGGTAGAATATCTTGAAATGAAACACGCGTAAAAAATATCCATGAAAGTAGCGGATTGACAATGCGAACGAAGCTCTAGAAAACCCTTCGTATATGTTTCCTAGCATAATATTTACCCCTCGGGCGTTGAGGGGTAAGCTGCGAGGTGGAAGGAGACAAAAGATGCCACGAGCGAGAGACAATGCGCCGACAGCCAATAGCTGCTGGTCGAGGATTGGGTGGAGTCTGGCAAAGCCAACTTGTCAGGGCGTGGCATTAGATCCTATTATTGTCTGGCAAGGCAAATAATATTTTGCACAATGTACACATTGGGTAAGGGGGGCTGGGGAGGCGGTTGCTAATTTATTCCCAACTTCGGTTACGGCTTGTTTTTCAGCTTTGCAAGGTTGTTATTTAAATTGGACGGTGCCGGCTGTGTGCTGTGTGGGCGATGGAATTTAGCGTTTTACCCCTTTTATTGTATTGTAAGGCGATATCTGAGTAACCCGGTAACGGTTTTGGGGTATATCAAGGCTTTGCGGCGTGACCTGCGCTTGTGTTGTGGGTCACTACTATCTGCGCTTACCGTGTTTATATTTCTTAGAAGTTATTCCTACTTCGTATATTTTCATATTATTTGTTTGGTGTGGGTTTATATGCAAAAGATTGTTCCTATATTACACAAAGATTATAAAATTATATTTATAACAATATAATAAAAATAAACTGAAAATATAAAGTAACGTAATAAGTCTTTGGTTGTCTGTAATTGATCGCTTTTGCAATTTGACCACATTTTATACTTAACTTCATAGGTTTTATCTCATGTATAAAATATAATTTTAAACAAAATTAATGAAGTTACTAATGGTTACATTGGAGAATTTGTTTCGCAGCCTCAGTCTTCGGTTCTAATATTTAGTATTACAAATATTGCTAGCGTAGGTTAACTGATTTTTTCCGTAGAGCCGCGTCGGAGCAATGTTACGGGGACGATCGTAAACTTTTGCAGAATTTTATTATGAAGAATGCAGTGAGGAAATGTTGATACGGGGAAATTTACTTGCAAATGTATATCTGCAGATAAAAATAGTTTTTTATCAGACATGTCTTGTATCGTAGATGTGATAGTTTACCACATGCTAAATTAACAATTAAATGATAGCGTGAGTGTTAGCATTGAACCTGTAATATTTTGGGCTTTTAGGGATTGAATATACATTTTATATTATAAATGATAATCGGTACAAATCTATATAATACTAATATTACAAAGGTGTGTAATTTTGTATAATTGTAACGAATAAATACAAGGCAAATTTAGGGATTTGAATGATTTTTTGTTACCAATATGGATTGGGGGTTTCAAAGTGTCACAGAAATAAGCGAAGTGGCTTAAAAATATATGAAACACATTGATAATTATTATTCAGAAAGTTACGTTTTGCTCCTATGGGATGAGCGCGGGATTCGAATTTGCGCGCAGCCGGAGGAACGCAATATTTGTAAATTTAGTATTATTTGATGATTTTAAATGTATTTTTATGGTTATTTTGCACCAGATATCACAGTTATGCCGGCCAATAGGACTTTGGGTCAGTTTCTGAGACGCCATTCTTTGAGATCTACAAATATTTTTAAAATCATACAACTTAGCGAGACTTTTTGCTTAACTTAGTGAAAACTTTCTATGTACTGAATCGTAATATATTTTAAGATACATTATTGAATTGAAACTTATTTATCGACAAATAAGAGAAAAAAAAAACAAAAGGCAATTTTTGGCTACGCGCCATGTTGATTTTTTTTATAATTATACAAGACCTAAGAATAAATAAAATGTTTAATTAATTCGAATTTATTTAGAATATACATAGGTATTACAAGCCGAGCGTAATTAACCAAGATGGGCACATTTCCAGACTTTGTGTTGTTACTGAGACCCTAATAACAATTTGCCCCTACCCGGTAAAATAACCAGGAACTTACGACGTATCTAGGGAATGCAAATCTCGCGAGATTGGGCTCAAGCGAGATCTCGCGAGTTTATGAAAATCAATCTCGCGAGATCTCGGCATTTGCGAGATCTCGCGAGATTAGCAGTGTTGTGTTTGTTTTTATCAAATAATAACAATATTTGAATACATGAGGTACATAATAATAAAAAATATAAATATGTATTATAAAAATATTTATTATCACAATTTTTTCAAGACTTTTTCATGCATTATAATCATAGATGAGGTAACGTAACTTTCTAATTTCTTTAAATAAACTTTTAAGTAGTATGCTCTTACGCTTATACGTATGTATCTATAAAAAAAACAATAAAATAAATTATATCAAACAAAACTTGAGTTGACTATTAAACTGAGATATTATTATTAACAATTAAATAACAAACTATACTACACAATACAGTAGAACATCGAAAATTACAGATAACAATATACCAATACCAATACAAATATTTGTTAAATTAAAATCACAAATCACAATTTAAGAATTATTTTGAAAATAGCTCCTTAAGAAGCACAAAATGTCCAAAGTATCTCGCCAAAAGGCTTCTTATTTTGTTGGCCAGATAACCAGCTGCTGAATTTCGGATTCGACGCTAGTTGGGACCACAGATAGTTCGCCTTTTGATCCCCCGGACTCGTATAAATTCATTACCTTTTTTAGTAATGACTCAAGAGAATTCGTGGTTACTTTTCTGTTTCTGGGTTCTTTGAACCGACAACATATCGAAGGTTCGTTCGTGTCCAGTACAATCTCGTTAATCTCGCGAGATCTCGCCCTTTTTTCGACCGAGATTAATCTCGCCCAAAAACGCCGAGATCTCGCGAAAATGAGATCTCGCGAGAACGAGATTGCATTCCCTAGACGTATCCAATTTTCTGCCAATTATAGCACGATAGTAATAAAGAGCTCTTAACCAAAATAAAAATCAAATGACTTTTTATTATTATATTTTTATTATTTAGTCATAACAAAGTAACTGGCTTAAAAAGTTTGTTAGTGGAGACGTTTAAAGTTTTAAACTTATCCGTTTTCAGGGATCCGTATCAAAAAGGTAAAACGGGACCCTATTACTAAGACTTTGCTGTTCGTCTGTGGTCTTGTATTTGAAGAAGGATTATTTTGAATTTGACTGTTTTGAATATAGTTCTGTAACCAAAGAATTAATAATAATATTATGTATTTACATACTAGCTAAATTTGAAAAATATTTAAAATATCTGTTATCTCTCTGCAATCATTCTGGTCATTTCATAACAATAGAGGAAAAGAGTAAGTCTAAAAAATAAAATTAAAGTAGAAATTTTACTTTGGCTTTCTTTCATTGATTTCCGTCAAATTCGATATCTAAGACGCTAACCTTACTGGAAATAAAACCGAATACTTATTTACAATTATTCCTGTTCTAGTAACTAAGAGTTTAATGAAAATAGGATAATTTTTGCCAGAGCGACATACCAGCTTAAAAACCACGGCTTGAAAATAAAAAAATGATTTTCCTTTGAAACTAAAATGGCTGGTATGTATTCACTATAAATTTTATTGACTATCATTATTAATATCTAAATTTTGTCCTAAATATATTGACAGCGTTCGTGGCGCAGTTGGCTAGACATCAGCTTGCAAAACAAGAGGCGGCGGGTTCGATCCCTGCACCGAAACAAATGTTTGTGCGGTCCACAAGTATTTGTTTCGGGTCTGGATATTTTTGAGACCAAAACTTTCGTAATCAAATACCCACGACACAAGGCTTGTATCTTAGTGTCGAGTTAGATCTATGTAATTATGTGACTGTTGGGTGGATTTATTTTTATTTCCAAATAGGTACTACGGGATGGAGATCGAACTTAAAAACGTTTTAGTGGCAAAGTTACATAAAAAGAAAAAAGTTTTTGTTGTCGGCCAGTGCACGAAAAAACATTTTAATAAAAAAAATAGAACTATATTCAAATAAACAACAATGGCTGGCTTACATTTCTAGACACCCTAATGCTACTAAACCTACTTGACACTTATGGAGTTATACTAATGTCCCCCAATTATAGTTACACTCTCTAACTTTGCCGTTTTAACCAAAAACCTATGGGTGTTAAAACAATTCCAACGAAAAATATTTTTTTACGTTTTCTACACAAGCCACATATCGCACGCTTAAAAATATAGTGACCTAATTCAAAATGTTGTATTTTCACCTTCATTCACTTTGTCATTAAATATGGTCGGATTAAATAATAAAATTGTAATGTATGTAATATAACTATATAGTACACATATTTTTCAAACATAATGATTTTTTTTATATTTTTTAAAAAATGTATTTGACGAAGTAACATTTTTTTCCTATTTACTTACCTTAGACTCGGCTTTTTGAATTAGGTCACTATATTATTAAGCGTGCGATATATTTAGTAGGTAGTAGGTACCTATGGTTGTGTGGAAAACGTCAATTTTTTATGTTCTGTCGGGATTTTCTTGAACGCCTTGGAAATTTTCTTCAACATTGGCTTTTACCTGCCTTAGTTCCCGTTCACGGTCTGAATCTGAATGATCATGGTCACCTGCATGTCTAAATAACCTTACGCCTATATCCCTAAAAAATGCAGACAGAAAAGGATATTATGAACTAGTGTTGTTGTTTTCGTACCCAATCCTTATTTAAACTGAATTATGTGTAGTAGCAGAAATGTTTCATACTCTCCAATTTAAATTTTAACATTTTTCAACAATTTTTTTATATTATAATTTACTTCACCTCTATTCTTCATTTTTTGTGCTATTTTTCTTACCCGTTCGACATTCAAAATGTTTATCAAAGGCAATATTGATATCCGATAGGCTAGAATCTACCTCAGCGCAAGATGTACGCTTATCCGCGCTGTGCAAACTTTGCCGTGTCTATGGTCCGACGGGATTATCCCGCTGAGCTGCGCTTATCTTGCCAATTGGAGTGTTTGCTCCACCGGCCAGCAAACGTTGGATTAACTGACGCTGAAAAGGTTAAGATTTGACGCTGATGAGAAAAGTGACAAGATAATCGCTTGAAACTGACCGACTGATGGCTGGATATGAGCGATCCAAAAAAGTTTCGAACGGTCACAAACGGTTTTTCTTAGAATAAAAATGCGTTTTATTAAAACTACTTCAATCAGAACTAATAGTTGCAAAGAGGATAATAATGCATTTTCAATTTAAAAAGACATTTGGGCTTTTTCTGAAAGTACTTATTTTTATTAAATGTTGCAAGGACATCGGCAGTGCGTTTGTTCTGTCGCCAACGGGTACTAACCCAGCGTGGTGGACTAAGGTTTCAAGCCTTAAGTTGTGGAGGAGACCCGTGCCTCGCAAAGGGATGAGCATAGTGCATACATAATGTCATACGGACATAATAATCAATGTTTGTTTTGAGACTTTAATGTTAAAGAGCTTTACTCAAAACATAATGTTTTACCGAATATGGATAATATTTGGGGAGTAGATATACACATGTCGCTGGGTACGTAATAGACTTGCTTAAAAGAGGGCTTGCTCCCGCTGCTATTTTGTTATAAATAAATAAATAAATAAATCAAAAGCTGATTTTTAGGCACAATTTCAGACTTTGCGCTGCCACTCAGAATTTTTTTATGGAAACTCAAAGAATATTTGTATTTATAAATTATCCTTTGATTTAAAATCCATCTGAATAAAATACTGCTATAATTAACTAAAATGATCAAAAGAAAATAACCAAGGTTTATGTTTATGGAAACTAAGTAACAGGATTTCTCGTATAATGCCTTCAGAATATGCCAGAAAATAAGATATTGCGTTGTTTAAGAATTTAAATTAATGTTGTATTAAGAGCTACCTATGAACTATGGATCAACTCCCTTAGCTCCCGTGTTAAAATCATAAATGCTATCATAACGCCATCTATTTGTTGGGTTGAGGAGTAATATAGAGACATCTAGGGGCAAAATACCTTAGTTAATAACATTTAATAAAATGTTTTTCCACCCCATCAAAAGATTCAACTAATGTCCACTAGATGTCGCAAATGCAGTTTTCCTTCTTGCATAAAATATATTTATAAGAATTCATATGTAACAATGTATTATTTGGAAAATAATACAATTTAAATACATAATAATATGTCAGAGAGAACACATTTCGAAAAAATAATTGACTATTGTATACAATTAGCGCCCTCTATGACGTAATAGAAGAACTACTACCAAATCCATGTAACGTGTAAGCTTTTTAGTGACAATAATATTCAACTGATGGCGCTGTTATGTTAAGTTGGAAATACCGCTGATAACGTTACCATAGCAACAAACCACGGTTTACTGTTCTTACAGTTTCTTTTTATAAACTCGTTTCAATAAATGCAATTAAGTTGCAGTAATTTATTGGGTTTGCACAAATTAGTTGCAGTAATTTATTGTGCCCGTTTTTAGTTTTAATTCAAATGCGTCAAATACTTTAAATGAAAAATAGGAATGTGCATTTTAAAAAAACTACGACATCTTACTATTATTCGAAATTGGCGGGACTACTTCGTTTTCTAACGTGCTTTTATAGGTTAATGACCTTTTACATAGAAACTTAACTACCTATCGTGGTAGACAAAAAGTAGGTAACTATTGTTTTTAGCATATTTTTGTATTATGCGGAAAATAAATAGGATCTAGGGAAAGGATACTATTTTTAATACAAAATAAAAAAATATTCATATAACGTTGCTCATAAAGGCGTTATTAATTAATACCAATGTTACAAAAAGAAAAGGTTTGTAGTTTTATGAATAGCCCAACAGCTAGTCTATATAAATGCATTAATTGGCAGCCCCGTGGCACAATTTGTTTTACCAGCTTGCGAAATGAGTGACCGCGAATTCAATCCCCGCTGTGTAATAAATGCTTGTGGGCCCTGCAAAGTTTTGAAAAGTCTCTTGCTTTTTCACATATCCACGACACAAGACTAATTCTATCTTAATATGTTGTAATTTATGTGCCTGGGGCTTGAATCCGCGAGCGCCGAGATTCTCGACAGCACGCCTACATCTCACTAGCCCAGCGTGGTGGTCTAAGGGCTAAACCCTTTCAGTTGTAAGCTAGCTCGTGCCCAGGAGATGCACTTATATGAATTGATGATGAGGATGATAGAGTACAAGCTGATACTGAGACCCCAAACACTGAAACCACATTTTGCTATTGAAAACTAGTACCAGTTTTCTAATAAGACGGTAGTTTGTTAACGGCTTCTGTACTGAAAGGAATTATTAATGAACCAACAACTAGCTTTAATTAACCCTCAAAACCCATATAAACAATGGCGGTACTTCCATAGAAGCCCGAAAGCCCGACTTGCCTTACATAGTTCCGAATAACGAACTTAACGATTGTTTATTTATAAAATAACGCTATAAACGTGAATGTGAGTACTAACCGGTAGGTATTTATTAGTCCTACGTACCAAAAAAAATATGCTGCTACTAAATAAACATTTGGGCTTGCCTTAGTTTGACACCCTAGGCACGCCACTGATATAAAGTAGTTTTATTACTCACGCTTTATTCGAAGGATAATAAATGGAAGACATTACACTCGGCAGTTGTAATTATCATTTAGTAATTATTCACATGCCGATATTACAAGAAATTGGTGTTGGTATTATTACTACACTTTGTTAAATTGAATCATAATTACAGTAATGATAGGATACAATTTTGATACACAAAAGGTTTGGTTTATGCTTATTAAGCAAAAAAACTTAAGCCTCTTTTTTCGAAAAGTTCCGTCTCTATCGCCGTTTTTATATTCAAATTGAAACTAATTAGATTAGGATGAATGATGATCACAATATTATATTATGGACTTTAAAATACTGGAGACAGGGACATTTTACAATTGATATAAAATCAAGGTTAGACTGACTCGAGTCTCGAATGTACGACGTTAACACGTACGATCTAGTGGGTCACGGGTTCGATTTCCGGGTAAGGTTTTCCCTTAGGAATTTTGGAGAAGTAGCACAGGGTCTGGAAACAGTTACATTCTTTCAGGAACGTACTGAAAAATGGATATAGGCTTGCCTCTTTTTATTTGACACTAAAAACAATTGGCAAACGCGAACGTGTAGTTCTGTCTACCTCTTCTAGGAAGTAAGTGTAAGCGCGTTGGTAAGTAATCAATTTCATTTAATCAGCTTAAAAACCTCAAGCTCCATATAAATCAATCAATCAGGGCTAAGAACATAATTAGAAGTTTTCATATTTAGATTATACAACCATTGGAGCCGTCATCCCCGTGTCATCCCTAATCTCTTTATGTAAATAACAATAAATCCACAGGTGATCCTCGCTACCGCGGCATTCCTTTAGCCACACATTAAAAAATCTTTTGTCATGTTTAATCTGACAGGCCTCGGAAAGTGAAGCGAGGAATACCTCATGCGTTATCATTATACAAGGGTGGAATGTAATCGATTTACTATTTCATAATATGTATGGCTTCATTCTGTCGCAAAGATTTTGGATGAATAGAAACATGTTATAAAAACAGCCTACCTGTGTTGATTATCTGTAACGTTTTTTCTATATTATTGCAATTTGATATGGAGAATCAAAGTTAGCTAGGCTACTTATTTTGGAATGACATATAAAATTATAAAAGAAAAGTATTAGGTACTATTTAGTATTCAAATATACAACTTTGAATTTTGTGATAGATTTATCAATCTATATTTTATTATAGTACAAAAATAACAAAAAGCGCATTAAAAATTATTTTTCACATAGCAAAGAAGAACTTTAAAGCATGGTAGCATACATTTTAATACTTTTAACGATAAACACGCGTAATCATTCGCGACGAATTTAAAAAAAACACGCAGCTGTCAACAATGACTTGAATTTAGTAGCGAGCTCTGTAAATGTACCGGAGCCGTACTATCGTGAATCGTCCGTTTCCGAACGGAGTGCAGACAGTAAGCGCGCGCATGCGCTCGGTGTTTGACGTGTTATGTTGAACGTATTTTTTTCGTTTGTCGTTTCGTAACATCGATGAAGTGTATCGTGTTTGATAATATTATTGTATTGTTTGGCCAAATATAACTATCAAAATGGACAGGAACGACCGTAAAGCGAACTCTCGCAATCATTCGATCACGATTGATCGTGATTCCGTGGTGGTGCTGAGGAAAATAATTGCGGATTTCATTATACTATTTTGCGGTAAGTTTAAATATATTTAAAACTTTAGATATTCGATCAAATAATGCCAACGTAAAATAGCAACTGACTTGTACCATTTTTAATAAAATATTGTTCTTGTCTCATGAGGAAACTTAAGTTAACAGAAATAAAACAAAAAAAAACAAGTTTGAAGGAAAAAAATATTCTGTGGTATATTTTTCCGTCGTAATAATTTTGTCTATTAAAAAAATGCTATTAGTGTAAGTGTCGGTAGGTCGAAAATCATTTAACAGTTACGAATTAATTATCGCTTTTATGCACACGAAAAAATAAATGTGTTAGGCTTATGGTAATCAAATTGTAATTTATAACCATATTCTTTGAACATTACAATTTAAATATGCTAAACTATATATTTAGAGGAGTGATTATTGTGCTAACTCCACCCACTGAATCTTAAATTGTTTCTATAAGTATATCTATATATAAAATAAATACATATTTGATACTTCATTTTTAAAATTTTTGGTTTTTAAAAACATTTTCGTTATTATTCTGGGCTATCACTAATAAGATTTAACATTAAAATAAAATACATTCCATGCAACATGTATTCCCAATAAAAATAAACAAACAAAATAATTCTACAAGAAAAGCAAGAAACCACGTCTTATCTAATTAGATTGTTTAAATCTTAGTTAATTCTATGGTTATAAAGTTATTTAAAAAGCTTTATACAAAAACAATCTGTGCTTGCAATACTTAATCTTATCTTGTGTCTGTCAATGTCATTTTTATATGATCTCCAGACATTTTACATGTTGTAAATGTTTTAGTGAATGTGTATAATCAAAGGAGCTCAATTATAATAATTTATTTACAATATGACACTTCACCGTTTAAGTAAATATTAATTGAATTTTAAATAAACAACATTTTAAACATTTTAGTATGCAAATTTCTTTGAAACAGAGACGTATTAAGACTGAAGTGAACAAGACTAAAGTATAATTAATTATAGGTATTACAATCAGTAAATTGTCTGTTATATTACCGTTTACAAAATTAGTTGAGATACATTTAATTCGGTATCAAAACATGTGATTATAATGTAACAACATTTACACCGCATTAACACATGCAGTGTTGCACTAATGCACAAGCGGTTCTCATGAGTACAGCAGATCCATTGATGCGGTCGCAAGTCATCTGTTGACCCTGTGACCGTTTGGATCTGTGCTGTGTTACATATCATAAAGTTGAAATATTGGAATTATTAATTTGGGTTTCTTTTTCATTTGATTCTTTAGTTTATTGAGAGTGGTCATTTTTGGTTCTTTTAACAAATTTAATTGTAAATTATACTTAAGTTTCATGTTAAAATTGTATGAACGAATCTTATAATTGATTTTATTTCTTATGTTTTAATATTTACTTTCATAGTATATCTATGTAATTGTCAAACTAAACTAATGAAGTAAAACATACTGTTAAAAAATTGTATTTTTTATGGCGTGATTAACTTGAAGAGTCGATGCGTGCTCTTTAGAGGCGTGATTTTGGCGGTAGCTGGTTCGAAGCCCAGGGTCTTTGTACTTTTCTAAGTTATAGAAAGAATACCTATATTGTGTCAGAGTAGCCTTGTATATCTTAAATTTTATAAATAGATTGCTCTTTACCAAAAAATAACATATTTCAATTGAAAAATATAAATAAAGATTTCGAATATAACCTCAGAAACATAAAGATTGTGTATATCCATATGGAATTTATGTCTCGTGTTTCTGCATTCAATGAATGTTTCGCATACATTTTGTATTGTTTCATTTTTTATCTACATACATACATCATTTAAGTATATGAATAAATTACTCTTCAAGGTCGCAAAAACAGTTGGATAGTGAAAAAGCCGTATTTCATTCTGACTTTTATTCGATTATTTTCCTGCTAATGGGTTTGGTGATGGACGATTACATATTGTAGTATTTGAAACACTAGGTGTAATCGTATAAGCTGGGAGACCAGCGAAACTCTGTGGCAGCTCCTTGTAGGCGCAACTTGTCACCAGTCGTGTGCAATTTGAATCCCCTAAATCTATTAATTATGGCACAATCTAGGTACCCGTCTACACAGACGTTAAAACATTTTTATATATTTCTCATTTTTATATATCATTAATTCATCTAAGTACCAATTTATACAGGTTTCTGTACATTTTACATTAATTAATTTTCCAAAACGTGTGATGTATTTAAACAAATTTTATACATTTGTATTCAAACCGTGATCGGAAACTTAGGCAGGTAATAGCTAAGGTGATATACAGATTTCGAACAGTTTTTACGATGCGGATTTGTATAGAAATAATACGAAAAATGATTTTGTTCCTATAAAATTCAACTCTTTTTCGAAACAAAACTAAATTCCATTGGTATATTGTTATACGTTTCATACATGATTTCTTTCGCGTGTTGGCTTAATAACGGTGCTGTCAGTACCCACCATTATTTGCTATCGTACACCAACTGCAGCATTCGCATACAAACAAAACATTCATTCATTTACTTGGAAGAGATTGTGATGGATAATTACAATTTACATACAAATTATACCATAATTATCACACAGACCTGAACCAACACTAAAATGCATACCATACATACATACAGCTTATGGCATCGGAAATTTGAGGAGACTTTTCGCCGTAACACTATTCAAATTTGAAACAAAATATTCTCTTGAAGGGCACTGGCGTTCTTCTCGCTTCAAGGAATTTGTTAAACCTAAGAAAATCTTAAGAAATTTATTGTTAAGCGGTTTTATAATTATACAATATATAATTATCGAAACGCATACATTTCTGGGTCACTCAAAAAACCTATAAATTTAAGAATCAAAGAATTGTACTTCGAAGGCGGTTTAAAGTTTGCGAAGTATATTTGAAAAACCACTCGACTACACCTTCAAAAGACATAAAAAAACAGATAATGAGTAAATAAGTGATTCAAAGTGATTACATTAACACGTATTGATAGTTTGATAACATCCACGTGTTATCACTTACGTTTCCGCATATCAACCGTGACATTGCCGATAAAATACACCTACATCCGTAATCATTGTGATACATCTAAATGGAATTTGATGAACTTGCAGGATTTTGGGATTTCCGCCTTTTTCTGGTTTGAAACGAACCGAAGTAGCAAGGGGTTACCCGTTGGTAAATCTTAGTTCAAACTTAGCAGCTTCGTGTTCTCGCGGTACAGGTGGGTGTCTGAGTCGATTCCTCGGTCGGGCGAAATGTTAATGGCTTTTTCCATTAAGATTCTCAGTAGCAGCACGGATTCAAGAAATACCCTCGAAAAACAGGCTAGGCTTCTATCACGGACGACAAATACACGTCTGACGAAATGTATTTGCAGAAATACCTCTCTGCCTACCTCTTCACGGATCTCGGCTACTGGGATTAAATATTATAAGTAATGTAAGTTCAAACAAATGAGAAAGGTTCACCCTTCTATGACGTAGTAGGTAAGACCCGTGAAGCGAGTGACCGCGGGATCGATTTCTGCACCGAGAAAAATGTTAGTTCCGGGTTTAGGTGTTTGTGGGTTTGTCCTTACTCTGATGCCTATAACACAAGGCGTTAGTCACATTTTGAGGTCAGTGCTAATGTTGTTGGATGAACAGCTGTTTTCCTTACTTTCATCAAAGCTAAAGATAGAAGTTTAGTTTAGGTGGCAATGGAAGAATCCGATAGTCGATTTCTGTTTCTTAATTTATTATTGAAGTTTTTAGTTACTACGTTTATTAAAGCTGTTACATGTTTTTCATGATATGTTGCGTTAGTCACCAACGATGTGGTGTAAAATTTTCCCAGTTTCGATTGCCAGGGCTAGATTACCAGTCCTTGTATTTTTGTACCGTTTAACTTAAAACACAAATAGCAAATCGTATCCGTAGGAATACACGCCTACTATCTTCAGGATGCACATGCGTCTGCTTCCTAAATACTTTCAGCATCGAATCCGCGTTTCTCGCTATATAATTGTGTGTTTCATAACTGGATGTCGGGAACGCGAGATCTGGTTAAGCGACGCTAATTATTACGTGCCTTTCCGCCGGCCGTGCGTTTCCCATGCCTGTTAATTTCCACGTCTGTCTCTAATTTCCATGAATATGCATCGTAATTATGCATTAACATACCGTCCACTCACCCGATTCTTCGTATGGGCGACATTAATCGATTGTTTGTTTAACGATCAATCGATAGGTGAGTTTGACGATTTACGTTTGCGAACGTCGTGGCTACTGAGAATTACATGGTATTTCATTGGAGCCTGTAACGAAGGAGGAGCGGTTGGTTAGATGCTAGTTACAAAATATTTTAACTGTCATACATTTTTATGATTCTGGGTGTTAATAAGACTAATAAGTTCCTCAATAGTTATGTACAATGTTTATAGATGGACAACATTTTTCCGAATCAGGGCTATATGCACGAACCTCGGGTGTATTCGTTAATACTATACAGTATAGGCTATACGGCTAATTAAAAACATCTTGTCCCGTCTTAGTGATCCAGCGATATGGTCGTGTCTGAACGTGACCGAGTTTGATTTCCAGATCAAGTAAAGTTGGACACCACTATCAGCACTGTGTAGTCTTAATAAAATACATATAATCTAGGATTAATACTCTATTTTGACATCATCGTGATTATCATCAGGTACGGTATTGCCACTTTGACTAGTCACTACATAAACAAAACCCACTTCAATTACACGTGAAAGAATTAAAAACGTACACTCCAAGCTGGTGTCCCCACCGTCCCACAGGTCACACTCGGGTCCATTGAACGCAGGATGTGAACCCCGCAGCGCCGTCCGACCAGCGCGGCAGGTAATTGGCGAGCTGTCAAAACATCCGACGCTCCCGACCTGTCAGATTAGCCGTATCCGTTAAGCAGCCTCTGTGCCCTGACAGCCGACAGTTCTCATGAGCTGGAAATACTCCGTGATATTATGTCTCGTGTTGTAGAGATTTGCAAGAGGTGTTATGATTAATGCGATTTCTTTTTTTTTAAGTCGTTATTAATCGCCTTTATTTTTGAAGAGATAGGCCAGTTTCTTTATAAGCAAGTTTCACCAGCAATCGGGAAAGGAAGTATCAATGTGTAACGCCACGTTTCTAAAGCAAATTTTCACTTGATAGTAAATGCATTGCGTTCTAAACAGAGTATCGACTATCAAGACAAGACTACAACGGACGCAATAATGCCGGCCTTATAGAAATAATTAATAAAAAATGAGGAAGTGGATGTAGGTACAATACCTGATCTGAGACAATTCTTTGTGTGATCTGCAAATATCTGTTTCGGGTCTGGTCCTTTTTCAGACCAAAAAGTTTCTAGTAGCTTTTCAACCATAGGCTATGTAACTGTTGCGTGTACTTGTTTAATTTAGCTCTGAATATAACCTTTCCAATTCTTATCCGATGGCATTAAAGCGTAAATGTCTAGTTTCAGTGATATTGCTAAAGTGACTTTTAAATCACCGTATTTTGCTTATCAACAACTGGCATTGCAAAGTTGCATTACGTGAATTTATGGCTCTGAACCGTCATTAACCTACTGCAAGTAAGTGTGCTTAATTGTACCGTACATACTCCTTACTGTCTTTAAAGGTGATAGGTATTCGATAAGGTAATCTGGATAATTATTAAGTACACACGCCATAAAGGCCACACGCTAAAACGGTTCTCCTTTCGAATCAGATAGAGAATAGACTCAAAAGAAGTAAACGGGTCAAACGCAATATACTGCTATATAAAAGCATTAAGTATTTGAATGGTGAATGAAAACATAGTAAGGTAATCTGCATACCTGATTTACGGATTAAAATAAAATCACTGCTTAAAATAAGGCTTCAAGCTTTATTTGTTATCATCATAATCATTTGTTACCTCGTATAAGTCCTACTGCGGAGTAAATGCTCTACTACTGAGAAGAATAGTCTTCTAGTCCACGCTGACATAGTGCGGGTTGGTTGATCTTAAGTGTGTAGTCCTCTCAAGAAATTCATGAAGGAACATATTTGATGCGCAGATTTCCTCACGATGTTTTACTTCACTGTTAAAGTGTGTTATCATTAATTGGGAATCTACTAAACCCTTCTTGTAAAGGAAGCCTATATCTAATAATAGTCTGTACTACACAGGCTAGAAAAAATGCAGCTTTTAGTGTCGGATTTAGGATTCCTATCGACTTTGTCACGGTGGTTGTCGTGATAATTATATACGCCATTTTATGACAAGCCAATAATATAAGTGCTTCTTCTTTCTTCTTCTTCTTCTTCATCAACCCATATATACGCCCACTGCTGAGCACGGGTCTCCTCTACCATTTAGAGGGTTTAGGCCATAGTCCACCACGCTGGCCTAGTGCGGGTTGGCGGACTACACACCTAAGAAATTCCTAAGAACTCTTAGGTGTGCAGGTTTCATCACGATGTTTTCCTTCACCGTTAAAGCAAGTGATAATTCAATGTGAATACACACATAACTTCGAAAAGTCAGAGGTGTGTGCCTGGGGTTCGAACCCGCGACCGCAGATTCTCGACCGCGCGCCCAAACCTCGAGGCCATCACTGCTTATATATATAAGTGCATGGTTGTAAAACTGTAATAGTTTTGTAAAGTCTCGTAAGAGTATAAACGTTTATAGCCGGACTGCATTCTATGTCCCCTAAACCTTAAATTATTTCCTTATAACTTACACGCGGAACTTGGTAACGGTATTTTAGAATAATAACATATTATTATAAACATATTGTAAGTACTTTTTATGAAGGAAACTTAATGGTTAGATTCCGCAAAAAGGCAAATTTAATAAATATAGTAGTGATGGCGTCGAGGTTTCGGCGAGCGGTTGAGATTCCTAGCGGTCACCGGTTTTAACCCCAAGCACACACCTCTGACTTTATATGTACGTATTTACAATAAATATTATCACATAATTTAACGATGAAGAAAAGCTGCATAAGGTAAACTGCACATTTAAAAGTTCTTAGCAATTTCTTAGGTGTGTAGTCCGCCGACCCGACCTAGGCCGGTGTGGTAAAGTATCTAACTTCACAGTGGTCTTATAAGGGCTGATGATGGCCAAAGCCAGGAGCGGTAATGTCCATAATAAAAAAATCGTATTGTTTTATAGGTACAAAATATGAATCATGTTTTATTTTGTTTGTTGTATAAGTAATGCAATGTGTTGTTTTAATACGCTTAAAACCCGCAACCATACAGTATTTTACATGTATTAGCCAAAAGGTATTTGTGGATAAATAGTGTATCATTTAAGTAAAATGTTGTTCATGCCATATTCTTCGACTACGATAACTATATATTCCTGGTTTTATTTGTTTTAATAATTAAAAAAAATGTTTACATATATTTTTCTGTAACGTTACTAATTAACAACAAAAACAGATTTTATCACTAAATAAAAAATGCGATCAGGTAAAACAACGTGACGATTAAATTAACAATCAGGCGTAATCTTAACAATAGAATCAGTGATTATCGTACATTGTCGGTGCGATAAATCGCAACTCTTATCTCTATATTCCGCGTATTCGAGTTGTTTACAAATTAAAGCAAATCGGTGGAGCGAATTCCGTATATAGTTTCGCAAATCATTTAAGTATACGTATATTTCATATGGGTATAAAAAAAATGGTTCATAATGATAAGTGAAACTGTAGGTGAAAAAGTTAAGACTAGAAGTTCATAGTTCTGACCGCTAAATTAAATGCAAGACTTGTGTCGTGGGTATCAGAAAATACGATGGATTTTTCAGTCTCTCAACACACATCATATTTGTCTTGGTGCGGCATCGAACCTGCGGCCTTTCGTTTTTTGAAGTGTCTAGCATACTCAGCCCCAGGACTGTAATGATAACCAGTTAATTTCATAAATCTACCTAATCAATCTTCTACTTCTTCTAGGTCTAGCATGTGATTATGACCCTCTATTCATGATAAAATCTTCCAATCACTCTTAAAACAGAAATTAATTTAATAAAATTCATTCCCATTTTATCAATTTCCATCTCAATTAATTCTTTCATGCTTGATTAAAATCGCATCGTGCGAGTCAACTTTATGTGGAAATGAACACAATCCCACCTATAACATTAAGCGGATAGGGCATTAAATGCACAGGTTGAGCCTTTAAGTGGTTCCTTAATGAGTAAGCGATGCAAGTGTTACTCGGCTATCTTTACTGCTTGGACGTGTTGCAAGCGACATAATTAGCACTTGGAGTGAAATGATTGTATGTTTTGGCACCAATTTATTCACTAGGGGAGGAAACTTTAAAAGACATTAACTGTGTAATTATCTGTGAAGGATTGTTGGAGTTTTAAAGGCATATAGTGTATCCTACTTGTAATTATTGCTTTATTGGCTTTACATAGGCCTTGGGTTAGTATCACAGAACAGTTGAATAAGAGTAGAAAGGTCAGCACGCCAAGCGTGTCGAACTTAAGATTAGACTAACATATGTTTGAGACCGCTGATAAGGCCGCCATTTGTGACTCAAACTTCATCATCATCATCGTCATTTCATTTGATGTATTTGTATTTTAAGTGCGGCCCAAGCTTTCGCACACATGCTTGAATTTAGAAAACCTTGCCCTAGAAAAAAATGCCAAGCTGTCAAACTGATAGTTGCAAAGTCCAAGTAATTAAGTAAGCACCTTGGTACACCAGCGAAATTTTGTCAATTGGCAAAAGACCTCAGGTTATTTAATCTTGAACAGCACCGTTCTTATAATCAGATACGTTTATCTTCTTTTACAAACTGTCGGTTCTTAAAAACTTCGGTAAAAGTATTATACTAATACCATTTCTAACACGTGAAATACTTGAATGACCTAAATGGAAACATTATTGTAAAAAGTAATTAATTGCGTCGAATACTGTAATAGTTATTACCAAGGCGTGGCTGTAATTGTATAGTAATTAACTGAACGCTCGAGTAGGGCGTAAACATTGGTTATTATAACTGTTTTTACTACTTCCTTATCAACGATGGCCTATTAAAGAAATTGAATGAGTGATAACTACTGAAATAGGTCAAGCTATAGTATCTTCGGTTATCTCACTTTACGACTGTGGTATTTTATCTCGCAGATTTTTATTTGATATTGCAGATAAAGATAAGAAAGTGCGAGTGTGACGAGGGAAAAGTGTTTTAAGCTTCCTTTTTCGTAACTAAGAGCCATTGTTCGCTTGGCTAAGTGGGTCCAAAATCCTACAACAATGAGACTTAGTGCCTGTTGACTTAGTGGCTTATGAATATTATATAAACAGTTCCAAAATCTCATTAATGTAATAAAATAGATTGGGTATGACTAACAATAAACTATCGAAAAGACCACAGGGATGGAATACATAGAAAGAAAAATAGATAAACAGAAGTGCATTTCTATACCGACATATCACCAGCAACTATAACGGGTTTCCAGCCCTATTTTTATTCTTTTCCTCTGAAAGACAAAAGCAGAACGGTGCAAACACACTGGCACGAGAAATACTTAGATTGTCCTTCAGCAATTGACTCAACGCCGGTCTTTCAATCACTGAGCGGTTTCGCGGTCTTTTGAAGTCGTGCCACTTGGTAATAATCCACTCCAGATGTTACAAAATGGTTTGTAGTCTCCAGTTCCCACGTGTTCGTCGGTATCAATGTTTGCATCTACCTGCATTATCAGTTAATAAGAATCACTTGACGCCACAGCTGTGACCTCTTATCAGTGTACGCCACTTAAATTTAGAGATTAAGATTAGAATTAATGGAAATTGGTTTGATGTAATCCGTGCATTGGCTCAAATGTTTATGTACTTAAAAATACTTCTTCGTTTGACGTGTGCCATTGAGAGGTGTAAGGTTTGAGTCATTAGGTTTCTCACGATAAATATTTCCAGTAGTCATTCGAAGGTTTGAATGGTTTCTCGAGGCTTAATTCTATGATATATAATCTCTAATTTAATTAACTTTTGAAGTGGATACCATTATGCCAGAAGTATACAAGTGTTGATCATAGAATCAATTACATTTACTTACAATAAAATGCATTTCTCAGCTCATAGACGATATTTGTTATTCAAATCCAACCTGACGGTAAATCACGAAACAAAGACAGCGCTACTCTTGCAAGTGTTAAGATATGTGTATAGTCTGGAGCCTAAACAATAGAAGTTCTGTAATGGTATATTAGGAGCGTGCATTTCATACACAATACAGCGGGCGTGTCGTGTACTTGTTTATTAACAACAAGTAGTAAGGAAACGGTAATGGATGTGAAACGTGCTTTTCTATCAATTACATTCGTGTCGGGTGATATGCAAAATATTGAAGAATAGAAGTTTCTCTTCGTAGTTTATGATTCATTCGGATTGAGATTGTAAGTGCTACGAAAATCATAGTAACAAACACTAATAAGAAACATAATCTAAGATAGAAATATTAAATGAGAATAATTCACATAACTCTTACTTTTAAAGTGACCATGATTAGAACAGAATAGCGGAACTATGACTCGAATCTTGTGGTCATATCTGTCGTTTGGAAAGCGGACAAGCGTAGGCTGATTCCGGAATGCAATTTTCTAGTGGATCACTAAGGTAAAATTTCGACCTTGTATGTATGTTAATCGACATCCAGTCCTTCGTATCCTTATAAAACAGAAGTGAGACTTATAGACTTCTCGAACAGCATTGCTTTACCTTGATTTGCAGTTTCAAGAATTTGCTCAAAGGATCTGGTCATCTATTACGATTGAAATCTGTACGGTGTCTGTTACAGTAACTGTGGAGTTATATAATTTTTCATGTTTATCATCTGTCAATCACGACAATAGGATAAAATCTTGTATTTGTTGCTGGCGAGTAAACATTAATTTCCACAAAGTTTGCATTGTGTAGATCCAGCAGCCATGACGGGGTCTCGTTATCTGAGATTGCGTCATTTAAATAAATGAATAGACTACGAATAAGGTTTTATTACTGTACAAGTGAAAAAAAAATTGCGTAAAAAAATAATAATAAAAGTAGACAACTTGAAAAACAAACCATATAGCTAATTAACCTATGAAAACAGTATAAAAATGTCGAGGCTAACTCATGAGTACTGGAAACCGAAAGACATAGAGGTCTCACAGTTTTCTACTTTCGATTATATGGATATGTCAGAACAAATCTTCGACATATTATTTGTACAACCTGCCGGCGGTTTTCATCACTGCTAAACCTGATTAACATCCTTTTTAAAATCTATGAAATAGCATTATTAAGAAATATGTTACATTGCTGTCCCTTAGCATAGTTTGGTCATCGTCCTACATTCATTATTTGTATTACACAATCAATGGTTTCCTTATTCGTTCTAATCAATTTAATTTCCACGGCGTACGATTGCTCCCAATTGAGGAATTGTGGCTCAAACGATGTCATCCGTCTGGTGGAATGTGGGTGGGTGGTTCACGCTGTTGCACTGCTGAAATTAGTGCAATTAATAGTTTCGTTATGGGGGAAATTAAATATCCTTGCAGTAATGTCTGGCGAAAAATGGAGCAGTAGGAAATGTTCTACTTGCAGTGTGCTTGATTATGGAAATGAGTGTGGAATTTCAGAGTATTCAGGAATTAGGTGATAAAATTTATTCAGACTGTAATTACATAGGACCGTTGGGGTATGTTAAACTATAAATTGTTATTCCGCTATTTTTCTGGGTTGTTAACAAAGTCTGACATAATATCTGTTGGTGGTACCAGCGTTTTTAACTTTATTTGATAGCATCTTTAAAATTCTCACATTATTAAGTAAACATAAAGTACGTGTGTGTTTCCGTATTAATGCTTTTCAAGTTAAATTTTGACTGTTACGTAATAGGCAGCGACCCTATTGCCGCTTTGAAATTATGCCTTAAGACTCAGTTTGTTACTAAAACTTCCAGAGTATAACAATATTTATAATTTTCCCCATGCTCGGATCGAACTTAGCACCTCTCCACCACACTCAGAAATTAATCCCGCGGGCCCAACGAGGTTCACACAATGCATAAATTACGAAACACAACCACTGAGCTATCTCACAAATCGAATTTCACACCATGCAGTTTGCATGTAACCTATAACTTGGGACTGGAATCTTCGGCTTTCAATTACATACTTCCACCAACGAGCTCGACGTTATCACGATCTACTACACCGCACTTATGTATTGTTGCTGCTCTTTGCACTGTAATGTACCGACTTAGATCGTTCTTAATAAGATCACGCGCCAGGGTTGTCGTGTGTCGTTGAGATTTGTTTACGTATTGTTTTTGATGTAAATTTCTGTTATTTTGTGACTTTTTAGTCCCTTTAAAGGCAGTTTTGCTTAAGTTGTGTTGACACAAGTTTCAAATATTTTCTAATTGTTTACATTTACTACATTATCATATGAGGTTCAAATACTATAGTAAACGGTCACTTTGATAAAAAATAATGCCTCTTGTCTGCGAAAACTACACTGTTAATAAATGATTTATATTGTTTTGTTCGGTAAATGAGGCTTGACTTCCCTTTTCGGGTCCCGTCCCTTATTACTATCACAGTTTAAATGCAAAAGAATTAAGGATACCCTAATCTCCGAGTAAAAGGTAGCGGGTGGCCTATGTTTAGAATGAAGCACTAATAAAATATTTCCTAGTCCGACTTCGTGGTTAAGAACTATCATTACACACCTCCCAATAGCAAGATTTACATAAATTAAACGCAAAACCGTTGGCATTCGCAGCCCATTGAAAGGGAGCGCCACTTGCAACCGATGTTGGCTTCGATCCAATAATGTCAGTTACGATTAATTACTTGACCCAATCTCGAACCTGTGTACTACGCATTCATCAACTTCACTGATGCTGTAACACTTCGATGCTAGTTGTCGTCCTTAAATGAAACAGATACATTTCTATACTTGTATAAATGTTAGGTTTTATCTAGGGTTAGCTTTGCCTGGAGTTTAGCTCGCGTTTAAATAAATCTTGTCAATTTCTACGTACCAACTTTGAACGTCTTTTTGAGAATAATTTGGGATATCCTCATATGAAATAAAGGGATCTATACAAGTTTTTTAGGATCATTATGTAGTAATTCAGTTTCGAGCAAATATAATCCTGTTGATCGGTCAGATAAATTTAATTCAGAATTTACAATCGATATGGTAAGTCTTGTCTCGTGTCTTGTAGTCAATAGATCAAACTTTTATGCCGAACCACTATAAGGAAGCTATATAGGATATTTTCAATGTCAAACGTTTGTAGTTGTTACTTGAATAGTATTTAAATTTTCATTTGAACGTCGACCCTGCGCGCGCCACTTACTCGGAGGAAGTTATGAAATTATTACATCCGTGCTTGCCATCTAATTGTGTACAATGCGCCGGTATGCGGTGTTAACCACGGGGATAAAAACTGCGGTTTTCTGTATTTTCTACACATATGTACATTCATACTTTTATTCAAGCGTAGAGAGATTTTTTACATCTTAGCAACATGCAAAGATACGTTTGAGTCCCGCGTAATAGCTGTTAAACCTAAATCGAAACTAACAAACAAATTTTAGTTGAACTTTAGGTACTTATTTAAAAAAAATGAATGAATTTTTGGCAAATTTGATACAAATAACCCAAGCCCACGACATCTAAGGGATAGGCAGAAGAGTATATATTCACGTTTTGTTAGCCAGTACATCGCAAATAATTTATAGGAACCCGTCTATTGCTATTAATCGTGTATTTTTTTGAATCCATAATGATACTAAGAATTTCCAAACGGTAAATCTAATACATACATTTTTCAAGCACGAAACAGCACACGTCTACTTATATCGCCACCAACTAGAAAAAATGTCTAAGTGTAATTTCTAACATTAGTTTAATTGCGAATTCCCATGTCCAACGGATCATTAGCCTAACTTGCAATGTAATGTTACAATCATCATTAAAATCTATTACTGCTTTCACGATAATAGAAGTAAGTGGACGCATTTAATCGTAATGATAAGGTTTTAGTTTAACTTAGTTATTCTGTTTGATCACATAGATTTGCAGCTAAATTATACGGTTTCAAATGTTGACTTCCCGACAATCAAAATCTGTGAACTTAATGACGACAAGAATGCCTTCGTGCAATTGTAGTTTGTTCTTTTTGATTTATTCGGTTTTAACATTATATTTACTTTCTAAATATTTGTTTAAATAAAAAAGGAGTTAATTTAATCATTCAAAACTTATCTTAAAAATGCCAATCTAACAGACAGTTCAAAAATCGTCTCGAATAAGTAAAATGATTAGAAACATAAAGTAAAAATAGCTTCCGGTGTTTCCGTCAAAAAGAATTGTAATTAATACACTTAATGGTCATTTATTTTTGAAGACTTAGGCACTTTAATTAACTGTCTTTAATTATCCATTTCCAAATAGCAAAACGTTCTAAATATGTCACTAGATAATATAACATGATTTGAAATATGATGATCAATTTCGCCATGCTATCTAGTTATATTATTGTCTGTAATATCTCAATCAATAACTGTAGATTTTAGAATGATAGCTACAATATATCAAAGTGCAAACCGTGAAATTATACATGATATGCGAACGTTTATAGAACCGGTTATTCAATTACTTATGAATGATTTTGTGGAATCGATAAAGCCATATTAGATGTTAGGTGACAGCGTGAAATAATAATAGTTCATTATACATTATGTTTTAATTTTGAGCTGCGTCAATGTAGATTTTATCAACCAACCCGTTATCTCTAAATTGCGGTAAATGTAAGTAGATTTACAAATACATTGATACTCCGAAACTGCTATTAAAATGGACGCTGTATCTTCTCACAATCATTTTTTTACAAAAAGATTTCTAATAGATCTATTAGATGACGTTAACAAGAAAAGGTACCATAAAAACTTCGATCTATAACGCATTTAACTACAATACAGCCACCAAAAGCAGGAAGCGTCACGTATAATCGTCAAAAAGATCCGAGGGTGTTGATCAAGATCAATAAATCAGCCTCAAACGTTATCTCCCTTTCTAATGAAATAAAACCCCGTACACCACGTCCAGTCTTCGGAGGAGCAATAATTAATGCCTTCAAAGATTTATGATTTCTTAATGCTACACCCACGCGATTTGAAGTTATCGCAGTCGTAACTTTATTCAACGCGACAGGTACTGCTAGAGGTCCTTTGAAATTTACGCGAATGTCGACCCTATCTCGAGTGGGATAAAGGTTATCAATGATGGTGGTGATAATGTATGGGTCTTCCACCGCAGCGAGGCATAGCGTGAAATATAAATGCCCTTCGATGACATAAATGAACGAGCATTAATGCGCTTCGGTATGGCTTTGTTCGTACCTGTTCCGCGATGTTCATTTGCACATTTTGATTCGATTGTATTTATCATTTCTTCATTTCCATATGCAAAATGTGTTTGTAAGTGGTTCATAAATTAAGTATAATTTGGTTTTTGCTCTCTTATACCGCCGCCTTGCCCAGAAAAGTAATTTCATTTCCAATTCAAGCCAGTTTGGATAACTTAAAAAAAGTTAAGGTTTCGTTTTTTTATCAAATGCATATTTGTTCCTAAATTGTTATATTGTAGTAGTGATCATTAAAGATAGAAGACATAATATGTCAGGGATATGTCTAATATTAGTATCAAATAAAAAATCGCAAAGATTATCCCGCTTGGAAAAAAAGCAAAACCTTCTTAATCGACAATAACTCAAATTTCTTTTAATAACTCCAGCACGGCGATACACCATCACAAAAAGTAATTCAATTCGTACAATCGGCTCTCCCGACGTTATCTGCAATGACTGCTTTTTATTAATGGTATGGGAGGGGAGGAGGGACGCCTGCGCCCGCACCGCCTCCGCTTGGCTAAACGTCGGGCGTCGTGCATCGAAATATATTGCGTTTTCATAGCAGCATTAGCGGATGTTAAATGCATAAAGTTTTAGTATTAACATAACCTGTGGTATGTAATAAACATTGGTGTCATTTTGGTTGGTGCATGTCCCTTGTACAAACAGATGCGTATATAGTATCTTATTAATGACTGTTTTTACTTACTTAAGATATTAAGTAAAATCAGGAATAAATATCTACTTTACTAGCAATGAAAGAGTATTATATTAATGTTCAGGATAAACGAGATATTAATACAACTTTACAATTTAACTAATCAGTAATGCTATTAAAGAGCTTACGAAAGAAATGTTAACATATTAAATTAATTCGAAATAGATCTTTACCAATTATAAGAATCTAAAGTAGTGATATAATAGACGTTTAACGGATACAACTTACAATAACGAGACATTAAAAAGGTATTATCGAATATATCCGATGTATCAGCTTAATTATAAGAACTGGTTACCACGGAAAAGAAAACTATTCACTACAAAACTATGGACAAATTTACAACCGTGTAGAGATAATCTAATCTGAGTCACGAACAAATAAAAAATAAACAAGTACCGAATAATTGGAAGCGCCGTAAAGGGAAACGATCGTAAAATCCATTCGTTTAGTAATGAAGATGATAAGAGGAATGGACAAGTAAGTGATAATATGGGCACTAGTGATTTATAACTAGGCGTATTACACGATGATGTTAAGGTTGTGGATCTTGTTTCAGACGGAATTGATTTAAAGCCCAAGCTATCTGTGAATTTACATTTACTTATCTAGGACCACTTTTCGTAGAATAACCGTAAGATACGTTAGAAAACAACTATGAAGCAAAACTTCGGGAGAATTTTCTATTTACTGAAGATATATAATATGAGAAAACAGATAAGTTTTGTCAACATGAGTTAATATTGAAAATAGTGCAGAAATACATCCGTCGGGGAATACAGGCGTGAGTTTATGTATTTATAAGTAAACATACTATATATATGTAGTTTAGAAATGTTCATATTTTGGTCTATCTAGATTTAGTTTGTTGTAATTAGATTAACGCTGTAATTATTGTTAAAATACCATTAGATAATATTATTGGGACGAACCCTTTAAAAAGAAGTAACACTAAATTTCTATCACACCCTACTATCTTACCAACGTCTAATCGTAACTGTTTATCGTTCAAGAACGTATTGTAAATAATGACTCATTAATGAAGCGGTACGATTGACCAATGTCAATGTCGTGCTTCCACGCTGGTGTTACGGCTACTAATGTTTACCGTTCTACTAATGTGTGTTTCGAAACATGCTTAATTTCTGTCCAAACGCCGATGGGAAAGTGAAATTGAATTTTTAGTGGAATTTTGGGTTCTTGAAAGCTGTCTGTGTTTGCTTCCTTGGTTTTACTTCTACTTGTAAGTCTTTTGTCGCTAATATTTGCTCATTGCGTTTGGATTTTTTATTTGTATTTGGGGTTTTAAAAGCTTTTTTTTTTTAATTACCCACGACACAGGACAAATCTTCTACTCGCAAGTAATTTAATATAGTCTCTTGACTAGCGATCTCTTGCCCGCTCCAATGATTCAATTTGTCATATTTGTTTTATGTCTATTAAAAAACAATTATTTCAACTCGTATTAGAGTTCGTCGCTTTCCGGTGCCCTTGTAAGTATATCGACATGACACACGTGCATCTTTGTCTTCCATATTTGGACGGCCGAAGGTCAAAATAAGTTGTGCTTTATCAAATTTATAATTGTTAACCGTTTTTTAATGCTGAACAACAGCTGTGACTATTTATTTAATAAAACATTTCAGACGTATTTTGTAAGTGAGATATTTCAATGTAACTATTAATTATTAATTAATAGTTACAGCTGAAATTTAGCTATAGAACTTCTCTAATAAAAATATTATGCAAGAAACTAGTAGAGACATTTACATTATTTAAGGGTTAATATGTCTTTTTATTCTGAATTAGGAACAATATTTATCCTGTGTTTGATGATAACGAATAAAAACTATACATTGTTAAGTTAAATAGTAACATAAGTACATTGTTAATACCGATCAATTCTGATTTACTTCAACAAGCAAAGTACTAAAATTCACATTTACATTCTTGAAGGTACGCGAAGGTTATTTATTGTCCCTAAGTAAAATAACTTTAGTCCTACAACGCCTAAGAGTTACACCGCGTGTTTTAATTGATGAGTTTCATGTCCCGATCCTGTGGTACAAGTCTCTATTTTAATGTTCTCTTTTAACAACACCCATAGGGGTGTAAGCCGGCCGCAGATTTATGGCTCAAAGTTTATTGTGGTGTGAATGGAAACGTTGATTTCGATCTAGTGTTTATGGTCGGCCTTACAACGGTTTAGAGGAATTACTCAACTTCGATACTCGAACAGGAAATGCTATTGTTCAAATGTTTGTCGTTCGGTAATATAAGTTATTGTTTTATTGCTGATGGATGGTGTAAGATGTATCTGTGTAGAATGGTTGATGTATACGTGGTCATCTCAAATTACATTTGTTTATATTTTTTTATTTAAGCAATATGAACACGTCCTGAATTATTTCTATAATTTCGAACATCATGTAATGATTTTCATGCAAAGAGAACTAATAGGTGATTGAGTAACTAGTTAACTACTCAAGTAATGACTTGAGGGCGAACACGGAAATAAACTGTTACGAGAGAGTCAAGTTATTCTTTGGTTAAAGTACGCTTTTCAAAAATTTGGATCCCTTAAATATTGATTTCAGTTCAAGGCTTTGAATCTAAATTGCCTCGGCGTTTTCTAATCGTCCGTACTCAGTCGTTAACAATAATCATAACTAAGTCATATCTAGCACATTTCCCAATAAAAAAAACGGAACTTGATTTCTCATCCTACACTCGCAAGATCATTGCCATTTACAGCTCGCTGACTTATGATGAAGTCATTAATGCTCGGGCACAACAAAATAATGTTTTGCTATCATCAACCCGCGCTCTTAATAAAGTTTCTCTATTTTTTTGCTCCGTGCACTTGAGGAACGCCTACATCGGATCGACTAGGTAATGATTGACTTTTAATAAGAATATATTGCAGGTTGTTTTCATGCTTAGGTTTTATGTTTTGTGAAAACTTGATTGAGTTGTTAGAATGGATTGAAGTAAAGGGGAAATTGTTGGTGGTATCACTGAAAATAAGATTGTAGCTTGAATGAGGAATTTGTATATTGAAGGAGTAGCAGAGTACCAAAATAGGCCTGAGTATTTCAAGTTTTTCTATGAAGCACCACAGTTTCGGTCGCCACACTGAAATACTTATTAATTTTATATGTTTTGGGTCTGAATTTTTATGAGGCTTAAAAATGTCTCATAGTTTCGGATATGTTAACCTAAATCTTAGTGTGTGGTCAAAATTATATGAGTGTAAGGCATATTTATTTTAATTACATTTACAAAACATAAAAATTTTTGAGCAAGATTAAATTACTTCCACATTCCGATGCGAATTCGAATATTTCCAAGATTCAAACTGTCGACATATTTATTAATTCAAGGACTAAAAAAGAATGCAACACCACCAACGTTGAAGCGAATTGTGTCTAATTTAGCACACGTATGACAAACGAAAAGCGCACGTTCAGTTTCGCGTATGCTCTGAATCGCAAAATAGTTCGCCGCTTAATGTTCGAATTTTAATGAGATGCTATTATTTTCAACGTTTAATTTACAAACGATGTGTGGAATCCGGCACAATTACGTATTCCCGCCGTATCATTGTTTTTGAAGGTTTTCAATAAAACTGTCAAACTGCGGACCACCCAATGCTGCAATTTAAATGAGATTAGGTGCGGACAGTTGGCACCGTTTGCTATTGGAATACGTAATGCCGCATTTATTGTAAATCGTGGATTTAAAGATTGGGTGGAATTCAAAAATGCTGTTCAATATGTACGTGATCCGGATACTCTTGAATATCGATTGAAGGTCTCTTTATTTGTTCGTTTCTATAATTATGTCTGTCTGAATGTATACCTATTCACTTGTCTAGTTAGCAGTATTATTTTCCCAAGACGATCTATGCTCTCGTTTTAAAAATTATGGTAGGCATTCACAATATTTTTTAAAATAACTTCTATACGTCATTGGCTGCCATCGTTAACATGCTTCGTAACAATGAGTGCGTTGTTCCAAAAAATGCGGTTTATTACTATCACGTAGCAAACTACGTGTTGTTGACAATCATAAAGTATACTTGTGAGATTTCCTTCTATCGTTGATTATTTTATAAACGCACACCCTTTCCTTTTAACTGAATTGCTAACGCAGACAGTGGTAAATTTTGCCTTTTCACAATACTTTATGAGCTTACCCGGGTTTGTTAATTCTTTAAAATAGATGGGAATGAAGACGGCAAAAGGGTAAAATTTGTTAACTTCCGGATATGACATCTTTAGTAACCCAAATTAATTAAATAATTCACAATATCAGGTAAAACGCATAAAAGAAGCCTATCGTCTAATTCTATTCTTTATTTATTATTATAGTATCGAGTATCTTTTCTAATAAATCTCAGTCTTAAGGTCATGCTATTTGACACTTGGAAAGTGAGATAGGAAATCGTCTAAACACATCTAGTCTTGGACTGCAAAAGGACTCTAATACAAAAGCTCCTTTATATTTCTTTTGCTCCGAAATGCCTTTATCTAATTAATTGGCTAGTTGTGAATCTTCAAAGCGGCCATCGCAACGTGGAAGTGCAACAATTAATCCATCAAAGAGTATTTATATGTGAAAACGTTTGGCTCTGTTAGTTCACAGTGGGATCTCTAAATTCTCTGCGCTTGTGTGCGTGCAATCTTTGACATTTTAACCGGCCGATGCAGTGTCTTTGATTAATTGTACGGCTTTAATAGAACAATTATTCTTGCTCCACCAATGTGAGTTTCACTGGCCTTGTTCGGTACGGGCTACTGGTTATATGGCGTGCTCTTTTTAATTGAAATGGTTTAGTGTACGCTGTGAGTGGTTCTCGTTTGGCCGGCATTGTAAATGTCACATGAAATCAATGGAGAGTGAATTTACGACTAATCGGTATAGTAAATGAAATTGCGGTATAAATCTCACGCGCTAGGTGTAAGAAATTGTTAATGAATTATCGGTCTAACAGAATATTCTTGTATCGTAGACATATTTAATCGAATCGGTTAAATTAATAAGCAATGATATCAGTCGTCTACGTCCGATTATTAGATATATGCCACGATTGGATAGAAGCTATAACTATTTAAAAAAGAAGTATAAAGTCCGTCACACTAGATTGATGCATGTTGAGAAAGCAAACATAAATGATGATTTTTATGGATAATTTTGAGACTTGCAGTTTTCTTCATTATATTTTCGTTGATTTGAAATTTTATCTGTGTCGGAATTCATAATTTAAAAGGTTTTGGTACTAAATCTCTCCAAACCACATAACAAAATATGTAACGCATGAATGCATTAACATTTGGCCTTTTAAAATGCATTAGAATTATGAAAACAGTTCGGTCTCGCCTCGTGTGCGCGTGATTGAGGAGAAAATTCTCTCTCACCTCATGTTTGTATCCATACAAATGTATTGCACTATTGTTATTATAATTTATGTTAAAACGCCTAGCTATGAGTAACGACTGGGGCCGTTTCATTTGCAACACGTAGACAGGGTTGCCCGCTTTGTAATGAGGCTAATTAATAATAATAATTAATTTAAATAGATACTGAAGAGTTTGTGAAGAGAAGAGAAAGGCGATATCACACCATGTACCTACATTTTTAATTTGAGTAAAGTTTAGTATGTGGTTACTTTAACCGACATGTTTATGAGATGCAGTAGGTACTTTAGAACATTCTACAAACAACCATTACACATATTATCTTCTCTTCTCTTCATCAACCCATATTCGCCCACTGCTGAGCACGGGTCTCCTCTACCATTGAGAGGGTTTAGGCCATAGTCCACCACGCTGGCCTAGTGCGGGTTGGCGGACTACACACCTAAGAAATTCCTAAGAACTCTTAGGTGTGCAGGTTTCATCACGATGTTTTCCTTCACCGTTAAAGCAAGTGATAATTCAATGTGAATACACGCATAACTTCGAAAAGTCAGAGGTGTGTGCCTGGGGTTCGAACCCGCGACCGTCGAGATTCTCGACCGCGCGCCCAAACCTCGAGGCCATCACTACTTGGTACTACACATATTTTACCAAACTAAAAATGTTATATGTTATGTAGTTTTACGTGTTTGAAGAAGGTTAAGTTTTAGTCGATCCAAAATTAGTCACTTGCTGTCTAAGAAATTCACAGTTAAACATATTTCCTTACAATTAAACAGGACCCTAAGAAAAATTTTAACGTGGCAACCCTGCCACCGGCTCCCGGAGCACGTCGCTACAAAAACAAAGCAATCTGGTGTTTATTTCGCTTTTTAAGCGCATGCGTATGTTTTCTTTTACTGTTTGCTCTTAAACAGGCTCTATGTTTTAACATAGTAAAATAGTGGCGGTAAGACGTTCTTTAAGAATCTTTATGGGATAATTAATGTAAATAAATTAGTATGCGTTACTGGCACAAACATACTTTAAGCTGAGAAGCTTGATTTAGATCCTATGTCGGGCTTAAGTATGTTTAGGATTTCGCACGTATAAAGAACTATGGGCAATTCCTGTGTTCCGGCGGGCCTATTGCCCTTTTTTGGGAACATATCCAGACTCCATACTGCTAGAATTTTCTAATGTAATAATTCAACCATTAATCCAATAATTCAACCATTGAATAGATTTAGTTACAATAGTCTCCCTAAACTTTCCAAAACATCAATAAAAACACACCTTATCACATAATTATTCTCATGTACTCTCGTAACCCTTAAAAGTCGATATATAAGTTTATATCCGAAAACAAACGCCAATCGCTCCCATACTCCGCCTCGGGGTCATTGCGCGATCGACTCCATTAAGTGACCACCAACTGACTCCCGATTACGTGTCGCGATGGATATTACGGATAGGAATGACTGCGTCCTTTATTAATGTTATTGACGGGCCGTATTGATCCTATCTCGCGTGCGGTCTGAGTTGACGGGTTTCAGTTCAAATAATTTGGTCTGTGGTCGTGTTTTCTAATGTAGGAAGTTGTTTCTATAACTCGTTCTGACACGCTGTGTGTCATCTCTTTAACTATGAGGATATTTTAGATTCAATGATATTGAATTATCACTTTATGAAACTTGCACACCTAAAAATTCTTAAGAATTTCTTAGATGTCTAGTCCGCTAACTTGCACTAGGCTAGCTTGGTGGGCTTAAAACCTCTCAGTTATAGAAGAGGTCCTTGCCCAGCAGTGGGAAGTATATAGGCTGACGATGATGATGATGAGTTTAGATCCTATCTTCGCGGATCTGGGATGATTTGCTTAGTACGAAGAATTTTTTCCTTGAATATAATCGTTCGTAAATTGTTGTAATGAACTTGAAAGGATCTTTTTTTCATTCAAGGTGGACAGGAAGAAATAGCAAATTGAGATGAGGTCACCCATTGTACTATAATTTACTTATAATCATTTACTTGTTATATTAAAAAGTGTTCATTGAATGCTTATTTATCTTAGTGATAGATTCGACGATTTTAATACACCTAACTTCTGATACAAAAAACTTATTTGAAACAAACATTCAAAAACACCAACACTTCCTCTCTATAATATAAAGGATAAAAAAGTAAAAGTAAAAACCATGAATAATTTCGATATGGATACATAATCGTTCGCGTGTTGTCGTGAACAGCCCCTTCATTGAAGCAGCAATGTTTTTATTTGAACTCCACACAACATTCAATAGAACTGGCCACATATCGCGTCGGGTATCTTACAATTGTCCACAAACGGCTGCAGCTCCCACACTTTGTAACCGACACCGTTTGTATTTATTCGTAAATAAACAATAACCTTGTATTGTAAAGTGCGTTATGAACTTGCGATTATATGAGAAAAGATTTGGTGTGTTTGGATAAATGTTGTTACAAAGATGTATGTATAATTGAAAAGCAATCTGTATAGCGTTATAGCGTATACTTTGCCCAGCCCGGGAATCGAACCCAGGACCTCTAGATCGCACGGCACATACCTGTATTACGAGTCCACGAGGCAGTCAATAGATAGATTTATGTATTTGTAGCAATAAAAATCCAATTAATAATGTTGGCTAACCAAAAAAAAATATCCTTATGATATTAATAATATTGACTTATAAAATCATTGAAGAGACAGAATTTTAAAGTCTGAATTATAGTAAGGTGGAAATATTTTTCACGATATCTTTCCTTGCGCAATCTAAAAGTTTCTTTCCTTCCGATTCACAAGTCTTTCTTAAGACAAATCATGCTATAAACAGATACAAATATCGGCCATAAATTAAGTGAAAGCGATACATATTTAAATGTATTATTTATATTCTCATTTTATTATATCCGAATGTAAATTAAGTTAAACATGTTTGAATTTAAAGTGGATAGTGTAGTTCGGAATCATATATCTGTGTATTATTCAAATGCATGTTAGTTTGATGTGAGTACTAGCATAAGAAATTCATTCAGACTGGATTTATTTTATGGCATTATTAATGGGTATAGATATGGTAAGGTTTGAGAGGAACTCGAATCGATGTTACTGTGAAGATAAATATTAGTAAATACATCCAACAGTCACATACATAGCTATGACCCACCCCGAAGATACGAGTTTTGTGTCGTGGGTATCAGAAACTACGAGACTTTTCGGTCTCAAAAGCACCTTGAAACAAATATTTGTATCGGTATATCTCATTTACTCCGCGGCATAAATAAACGGCTTGCAATCGAGAAGTACAGTAGACTCGCGGTAATCCGACAAACATTTTGCAGGAGAGTGTCAGACTATCGAATTGGTCGGTTTATAGAGTACTGCCTTAGACCCCCTATAGTCCGGATTTTGTTACAAAGATCACCTTGTAATCCGACAAATTACAGACCCAATTGTAAAATACTATGTGTTTTGCTTCAAAATTAACGTAATTAATTAATTTAAAAACATGCGCAACTTTACATTAGGAAATAATTGTGTACAAACAAATGTACATACTAAAATAATCAAAAATTATGAATATGTTCATCATTGTGTTTTTTTAACATTGTTGATATGTCGGATTACAAGGGGTGCCGGATTAGACAGGGGCCGGATTACCGGGGGTCCACTGTATTGGGTTCGATACTTTATTCGGGAAATGTGTTTTAGAGTTATGCCATTAGTGAATTTTAGTTTCACTAAATACGGAATTAAGTCCTATAAGGGCTTAAAACACTGATTAAAAATTACGTAGTATTTTAAAATTTGCTGATGTAATTTGAATCTATAAAGTTTTGCCTGTCCCATCATGGAAAAAAAACCTTTTGGTTATTATTATTTGGAATATAGACTATATAGTGTTTCATGGGGCACAGAAAATAGTAGCTACCAACCTTCGTTATTATGAATTCAACGATAGCATTATTTTTAATTATATAGATAGAACTCTTTATACAAGTGTTTTGTGAGTTAATAATACGAATTTTCTTTTACGTGTTTAATAACGAATACATTGCATGCCGTCTGTATCTATATATGTACATATATGCCACGTCAATTCTTGAAACAAAACGTTAATAAATAATACTTAAAACACCTTGCTACAATACTTTGATGATGTAAAAGAAATGTTGAAAGTAATTTTTAACTCACAGCAATAGAACAGAAGTACTTGTTACTGAAATAAACAGTTATTTATTTATTCAAACGATTCATCGAACATCAGTCGCATAATACACCAATGCAATGCTGTGAATGATGAAATATTCGTAGGTTCTTAATCAATAACTATATCGTAACTTTCTTTCAATACACATATGTATAAGCTTTAAAATGTATATCTATAGTTTCACGTTGTACAGCTACATTCACTAAACTACTAACAAGGAATTTTTTCTCTTCTTCAAAATACATTCTCGCAAAACGGACAATAGCCTTCTAAAGTGAATACACCTTTTGATCCAAGCCAAATGCCGACCAAACCGAACAGCTTATTACACAATTCACTTACTCCAACTCCTTAAGAGCCGCCACCTGTTCGAATCCCGCCTCCTAAAACCGAAAGTCATTGTACAGAAAGAAGTATTATGAAACGAGTATAAAAAACGCCCATTCTTCACATATTGCAATACATCATGTTTTTGCAAAAGACTTTCGGACCGGTTCGTTGGCAGTCGATTTTAAATCTGTTATTTTATTTCTACACACTATAGGTGTTGAGGAGCGGCGTCGGTTGAGACGAATAAAACTCCCCTTTCCAAAGTAAAATGCTGTATTTTTCTTCTTAGCTGCTACCTCGACGAGTACGTGCCGAGCGTTACAAAACCCGTTTCTTATATTCTATTTTAGCGCTCCCAACCTATGTCGGGAGCACCTTACATTATCGGCCAATCACGGAGCAGTATTCCGTTGGCTGTTTTCTACACACTTTTACACATTACAAATTATAAACACACAGTATTAAACATAATATAATAGCTACAGATACATTATTTACATTTTCTATTTAACTTAAACATAGTAGCGGCTCCTGTCCACAACAATAGGACTTGTGTGTTTTTTAGTTTGTGGATCTCATCGCAACTCAGTCCTAGCATGCATAGCTTTACCCGTAAGCCGGTGATGATGCATTTTGTCATGAGATGAAAGCTGCCGAGGTCTAAATATGATATTTACCTTTAAAAGGGTAAATTGCAAAGTTTTACATCCAATGAAGCATATTATAGCGAGCTGATGTATTTTTGCTCCATTTTTCCTAGATCGACTAACATTTTACAAAAGCTATGAGATTAAAAAACAGCTTCAGTTTTAAAGCGATCGTCATCATACCGTTTTACCCAATAAGCCGCAACACACTTGACATAAACAGTAACAATTATTTTTTACAATTTAGATTCTTCTTCTTCTTCTTCTTCATCAACCCATATACGCCCACTGCTGAGCACGGGTCTCCTCTACCATTGAGAGGGTTTAGGCCATAGTCCACCACGCTGGCCTAGTGCGGGTTGGCGGACTACACACTTAAGAAATTCCTAAGAACTCTTAGGTGTGCAGGTTTTATCACGATGTTTTCCTTCACCGTTAAAGCAAGTGATAATTCAATGTGAATACACACATAACTTCGAAAAGTCAGAGGTGTGTGCCTGGGGTTCGAACCCGCGACCGTCGAGATTCTCGACCGCGTGCCCAAACCTCGAGGCCATCACTGCTTTTTCACAATTTAGATTACTCAACAATATTTAGGTACAAATCCTGAATAATCAAAAACAGTGTGGTAACAAAACGAGTGATGCAGGCGTCCACTAGTTTTTCACACTGGTCTGTGTCAACGACCCCGGTTTGGCAACTACGTTCCTGAGATAACCATACATTTTTTAACGAGCTGATAATGTGTAGATAAAGCATTTTATATCCTAACACTATGGAATTAAAAGCTTTAGTATAGAGACGGCGAGAGAGCAAGTGTTCGTTAATTGTTAGGGATGCCACGTGTCTGATTTTCAATAATCATAATTTTACAATTAGTTTATAAGACTTATTTTAAAACTTAAAAGTTAAGGTCTTTTTTTATGTTTCCGTCAAAAACAATTGGTTGATAGTAAGACTTCGATACAGTTTACTATTAGCTACACTATGGTTACCTTATAATACAAATTCTAAGCTATTAGCAGTAAAGTCAAAGTCATATCTCCTTTATTCAAATAGACTTTTACAAGCACTTTTGAATTGTAATTTTTTATACTATTTTTTTAAAACTAGTGCCGCTTCGAAACGTGTTAAATTGTAACATTATGTTAACTGTAACGTTATGTTCTCCTACTTCCTTTCTTTATATTTTATCTTTCGCACTTGTAAGGTAAAATAGTTTTGGGTTCATGAGCTGGTATTATTGTTTCTCGTTTGGTAAACCGCTTCATCGTTTTCCAGAGTTGTGTCTTACAGAAAAAAACAGAACTTCGATTGTTTGGATTCAGATGCTTGAATTCTTAAAAATATTTCTGGGTTCGTGAACCCTATTAAATAGTTGTGTCGTTGCTACTGTGACCCACTTTACCTGGCTCTTGGGCTTTAAACTATTCCCTTATCAGATTGTGTGTGGTCACGATTGTTTTCTTATTCTTAAACAGCCGACTCGATGTTTTACTTAATAAAGTTGAACTTATCGATATTATTTTTATCACATTAGACGCGCTAGTAAGTTTATAACCCTTCCAATTGCTTCTCCATGCTTCGGTATATTTGTCACAGATGGCGTATTAAATTGCGAACTTGTTAATCACTTCCTGGTTTAGTTAGCTCATGCCTCAAGTCATTTAGTATTACCACTCTTAACTTCCTTTCTTTAACTGAAGATGGATCAAGTTCGTACAATCGTCAGTAGTAGAGGTGGGCTGTCTCCAGCAATGGGATAATGGTCTGATGATGATGAATATGTCTTTTTAAAAACGTAATGCAACTGAAGCTTTTATTCCTAAGCAGTAGGTAATGTATTGAGAAAAAGAAGAATATCAATTGATAAAACTTAATGATTACTATAGGAACTATAGTAATCATTAAGTATAGTAATCATTATTATGACCTATAGTATAGGTCATAAGTCGACACAACTATGACAACGAGATCACAACTAAATATAGACCAGTTTGTACCGGAACGCGGCTCACTTGTTCTCCAAATAACAAACATCTATTTGCAGTAGCACTGGATTTTGCAATAGTAACTTACCAGGATTGTTATGTCTGTAGTGTACACCGATATCGGCTATTATTGTAGCACAAGACTAAATAATACGATGTTTAAACTGAACGCGGAAATGTAACAATAAATCTGTAAATGTTTTGATGTCTGCTTGTAACTTAATCGTGCCAAAATGGTGATTAATACGTGAGCGGTAGATGTATGGGCGTTGATATTGTTTATCGCGACGTTTCCAGTATATTTAGTGGGAAAATGCTGTGACAATATAATACAGCCACACATACTGACTATATTGGACTTTGGTACGACTGACTGTACTTTGGTCGTGTTACATTTAGTACATCAAAACCTTTTTCGGAGTATATGGTGTCTCCTTTCCGGATTGTATTAGAATCAACGTGATGTATTGTTATTGTGAGTTGAAAGATGCAGGCAGTGAAGTGGAAAGAAAATAGAAAATGTATAAATGAATACCTCCAACAGTCCATACATAGTCCTGATCCCACACTATGATTCAAGTCTTGGGGATATCAGAAACTAAGTGTCATTTTTCGGTCTCGCAAAGTGTATGTTTTTTGATGCATGAATGAAACAAATTTCTTTTTCAAAGGTAAAACGGCCATATAAAAAATACAGGAATCAAATTTAACAATTGTAACATGCGTCTAATATTGTCTGCGAAATTGGACGTTAATATCAACTGATATCCCATATTTATTTACTTTAATTCACGGCTATTACTATCGACATTTATAAATTTGTTCGAATTACTTGCATCACAAAATTCAAATTCATTTCAGTGATTCTGTCACTCCACCACTGAATTTATTGGCACAATAAAACACAGGAGCACCTTGTATATCCAGTAAATCCACGCTCTAATGAGTCTCTTCCTCGACGTCTGAACGACACCCATCAGAGCAATGATTAAGCTGTATTGTAATTAGACCGAGTCTAACAAGCAGCCTCCATTAGACGCCGCCACAGATATCGTCCACTCTTATCTCATGATGTAAAAGTGAATGTTGATTGAGTTGGCTTCTGATCGTGATTATCAACATGACAGCTGGTGGCTGTTGCACGTTATCACGATTATATGCAAATCTGCATTTTTAGTCTGAATTAGCAGAATTGGAAATTGATGTCGTCTGTGTAAGACCATGATGTTACGTGTTCGTATGTTTTTCATAATAGTGTTGTAAATGTAAAAATTAATTTGTTTGTTTGTACTTTAATTTTTAAGGTTAGCAGATTTAAGACAAAAAATAAATTCACACGGAATAATGTTAGATACCCTAAGGGTTACTTTTTAAAATACCTATTCAGTGTTATTGTAACTTTTTTGAAATTGATGAGGACAGATTGAAAACAGAGAAAGAACACTTTAAAGTTGCTATTTATTAAAACTATCTACATGTATGTAAGGACTCTATATTGCGGAGAATTACCTAATTCAAAACCCGATACTATTTTCCTTTACCCAAAGTTCGAACCTTTAGCTCGGAGAATCTGTACCGCGGGATCACAGGCAGGCAAAAAACAATCACGGGGACATACAACCCTGCTACAGATTGACTCCAAGGTGTCGAGGTGTGGTTTTCTGTACACGAGCCGTAATCTGATATTCCAGCAGCTAGAATATGTTACGCAACTGACAGTTCATTGGCCTAATTCGTTGAGACAACTGCGGTGTTGCCATACTCCAGTGATTTACCCGACATTCCGGGGATATTTCGTGTTGATGGATTAACTGAAGCCTGTGGTTTTATCGCGTGTCGGCTTAATTCAGCCTTGTGTAAATAGGTGTGTAAATTACATTGCAGTGTGGTAATTGGTGTTTATTTATTTGATTCGCATTAAAGAGAAAGTTGGGGTTTGCTGTTAATTATTTGTTATTTTTGTTTTCACGAAAGCGATACACGGTACGTGAAACCGCAAAATTTTTACTTATGTTTTTTTTATTAGTGGACAAAACTTATATTTTATTATTATTAAATAGATAGTGTCTTCAAAAATAAAAAAGGTTGTTGTGAAAGAAGTTTTCTCATTCAAAATTCCAAAGTTAAATCTATTTGCACTACACATTCCCATTTGTCCACGATACGTCCATAGTACATCTATGACTTATAAATCTGTATGCTAATTGACGATAAACAGCGAATGTTGTCGGCGGGACAAGATTCCTTTTACATTGATTTATGGATACACGAGAATGTAATACTAACTAGAATGTAATTCGTGACAAATGGCCCTATGCCTTGTTTAATAGGCTACTAATGTATATTAATGCAGTCTGCTCGTTTAAACTGGTATATTAAATTTTATTACGAGAGGGTAGTATAAATAAAATGTGACTTTGTCGCCTGTTTACTCATAAAAAGATATATTTAAATAACTGGTAGTAAAGTCCAACTTTGTCGACAATAATTTCGTAAGCAGTTCTAATCAAGTACATTCAAATCTATTTTAATATTCATCATCATCATCTTACCCATATACGTCACACTGCTAAGCATGGATCCCGTTAACAATTGAAAGGTTAATGCTTTAGTCCTTAGAGCAATACAAATAAACTTTTAAGAAAAATCTTTAGATCACGATAATTCAATGTTAGATACATACATAATTTCGAAAATCAGAGGTGTTATAAAGTCAGAGGTGTGTCCGCAACCACCTAGAATCACGACCGACTCGAGGCTAACAATACTTATTTTTTATAATTAATACATTACTAATTTTTTTTGAACTATAACATAGTTTTCTCAATATTTAAAATTGATCGGGTATTTTTATTTCCTAACGCGTCCACCCCAAACCGCAAGCGAGATGAGTCACATTCGGTTCTTATGAATAAAGCTTTCATGCTTTACGACTATGACATCTTTACATAATGGTCGTGACATTGGATGCGTTGAATAATTCATTTGGTAACCGAATATGAACTTGCGGTTCCTTGGAGCTGAGATGGATTTCTCCAAGATTTATTTGAATTTTAAGGGTAGATGAAGACATAGTCAGCTATGTCTACATGCCTGGAGAGCAGTTTGTGGTGATATTTTGAAATCACTAGCCCTTTTCTTTTTTAGAGGTTCCCAAACTCCCTTACAATGCTAAGATTTTTCTTTATTCGACAAAAGCAAATTGACATATAAATCAGAATATCCTGACCCTGCAATAAACTAGACAATTAACATGTAACACTTTTGGGCTGTCGTAGAAGCTGGAAGTACACTGATATTTAGCTTTTTTTATCCTTAAAAGAAGACTTTTGATTTTTTCACTATGTATGATAAATCGGTATTAAAAAGAATATTAAGTGACGTAAATGTAATTAGTAAGGCGATGACCTCGTGGGTCGTGAACCTAGGTGATGTATGGCGTCACATGGCCTGGCTAGATGCCACTGTATGCCTCATAGTGACGACAAATGACGCTCAGCTAAGTTTCGTTCCGGCATGAGTGTTTAATAGACAGCAAATGGATACGTTTCTTATGCAATTCACAAAGAAAAATTGAACTTTTTAGTTTGTTTCTCCGAATGTCCGTACGTCGGTTGGGGAAAATCACCGTTGCAGTATCGTTTACGCGTTACTGCAACATGTAGCTGAATGGGGGGTACCTACCTTTGCTGGTACAGTTTAATATTTCTATTGTTTATTTTTTTTCCTCTTAATTTTCTGCAATAGTGTATATAAATTGTACTGGCAATAAATGCTTCTTTCTTTCTTTTCTTTACTTACAATTAGAGTCGAACTCACCGCCTACAATAAATTGTGTTAGTCTTATTTAGTATATAATAAATTAATTGTTTATTTATTACTTAACTCTTTCAGGTTTGGTGGTTAGTTATCAAACCACGTGTTATTAGTTATCAAAAATTTATTTCCACGACATTTATCGGAGATGTGCTGAACTTTTATGTTTCATAATATAGTTGGTTATCGTTTGATACAATTTTTTAACGCAAAAGCGCGGTAGTTATTTTTATTCGAATTTTTGAAAATGAGTGCGGTTCTTTTTTTAAAATGGGACATTTTAAAATTCCATAATTAAGTTAAGAATATTTATTATATAATTCTTTCAGTATTTATCGGTTATTAATTATTTGATTAATAGATTTATGATATAAAATAAAGTTTGCCGTTTATATTTTTTTTATAAAAAACGTAAATAGTAAGGTGGTTAGTTTACTGACCACCTTGACTGTAGTAGGTTTTGTTTTATTCATTTCATGAATGTATTTTAAGAACACACTCCAGAAAGGGATCAATTGGATACAAAAGGCTTTCGTGGAAGTGTGTTCCAAGGAATCTTAGCACTAACTCAAGCAAAGAAACGCAACTTGAGTTCTAAATGTCCTCTCAATGGCTCTGATACGTCATCTCCTTTGCTAACATTCACAAGCCAACAGTTTCAATAAAATTGCAGACGGAAAGCAATATGCATCAGCCAGAACGATGTACTTCACGAAAATGTGCTAAATGCAGCACAAAAAGGGTCAAGAACGTACTGTATGGCAATGCAGCACTTTTAAAGTCTCCCATTTTATCCGCAAAAAAAATCATAAGAAATAATTTAAATATAAATCTAAATATAATACACGATACATAACATACAGATATACATATTTACTCCGTAAATATATTTATAACTTATTTCTAATGTTAGTTCTGATCCTGTCTTGTTTTCATTTTTATTCTGCCGTCCGTCACAGTGGTTAGCAAACTAACCACCATATTCCTCAAAAGCCTTATGTGATATTTTGGCAAAATATTTTTGTTCTTTATAAATAAACCCCAATTACACTATATACGTCTTTGTTTGATTCATAAAATCAATAAGTAAAAAGTGTGACTGAAAGAGTTAAGCGATTAAAAAGAACTTAAATAAGTCATTATATTCTAACCTGAAAAAAAAACAGACGCTATTCTTATCCAAACAAAACGTGTTAAAAATTAAAATATACATAATAATTGATTCATTAACATTCCGACACTATCAAATCATTTATGAAAATTTTCCGATTTAAATTAGGTACTATTTACTCTATCCATTTTGTTATAATAACATATTTTTCCTGTTGGCCCTAATTTTGCTACTTCGTGTTGCTATACTGCTTTTTATGGGCAGAATATTTTAATTTTAATCTAAATTTGGCACATAATTTCATTAACAATTTATTTGTGATGATTCAATAACGAAGTTTCGATAGCCTTGTTGTAAGTTTCTTGTAGTCTCGGGGTTGAGACTTCGAACCCGGGACGGCATCTATTATCTAGGAATCAAATAAGAGGTGACAGATGACAGGTGATTAAAAAAACAAGGCGGTACTTTCATTAAACATTTCAGATATTCTGATGATTTGAAAGACCTTTGACTTAATTACTATTATATCAGTCAAAGAATAAAAGTGATTGTAAATCCTTCGGCTGAAAAATAGCACTGCAAATTACAATAGCCTCGGATTTTATTGTTGCAGTTTGGTTGCAAATGTTTCACATTCCTACATGCAATCGATTTAGATAGATTGACAAATCTTTATTGCAATCTCACACGTCATCGGCTGTCGAAGACGCCTATCTTTTACTGAACATTATACAATTTACCAATCTGCTAACATGCTCCTGGATCTTTCACGTTAAAAGTTTCAAGACTTTTACTATTAATCTGGATCGGCAAAGATACAACATCACGTCGGACATAAGTAGTCTAATTAGAACGTAGGCTGGTTATGATCCGTCAAACAAATTCAAATCAAATTAGCTGTGACAGGCAGACACGTGATTGATTCCAATGAGTTATTTCCTTTTAAAATACAACTTTTACCTGTCGACATAATTATCCTGGGCTTGTGACAGACAGAGATAATTGCAGTAATATCACGTTAATCGAATATTCAGATCTAACTGCACTTATCATCAGGTGTGATCGCTTTGCCGTGGCAGTAAAAATAGATCGAAAAGTATCATAAACCACCATCAACCCTGCACCAATTGTCCTTCATGATGTTTATACAATTCTATTTCTGAGTCAGGCCTATCTGCCCATGTTTATTTATGTCATTTTCGTATAGGCTTGTATTGTGATGCCACTCAACGTCGAAGTTAGTCAGTTGGTAACAGCGCCGCCTGTCTTTAACAAAATAAATATCTGTACGTGCAGAAATTACAGCTGAGTGTGTCCGATTTGCCATTTCATTGACCCGGTTTACCTGCCGTTTTATGCAATGCTCGCGTAAGTTTATAGCTAACATTAAATTTAATTTTATTGCAGTGTTTTTAATGTTTATATGCTTAATTAGGATTACTATCGGTTTTGACGTTTGCAATTTATGTACACCATGCTAATTACAAATCACGGTAATCATAATTAAATTTGCAATGTTACATGATTAATCATTTTATGGTCGCTAATTTTATGATTTTAGAGTTACTTCATTATAAAAGTATTACTAGACACGAGTATAATATAATGACGAAATTACATTACTGAGATTCTTACTACTATACAAAAGCTTATTGTTGTAGAAATTTCTATTCGGAATTTCGGTACTTAAATTATCAGGTAGTACTCAATCCTTGTAATGGGGTCACAACTCATATATTTTATTAAGCAGTTTAGTTCGCAGACACTAAAATAGAGTAGTCACATTATTAAAACAAACAAAAAACTGTATTTATAAATATGAAGTAATACATCGTCATCGCCTTCTTATCTCTTTTCATTTCCTTAAACTACACATATTTTTATATGATTACGTGTATTTCACTTTTCCATTCTTAACCAGAATAATTACTATTTCAGTGAGAAGTCACAGAGTATCCACCTTTTCGCTCGTATCAATTCAACGCGCACAAATCCAGCTTACGCCATTGTCTCTAATCCGAATGACGACCATTCAAGCTCAAGCATCGGGGCCGATGTCTAAAGATCCCACTGCAGACTCTGAATGACTGACGCATCATGTCAAATCGATCGCAACCGCCATACCACTGCACTCACTCGATACCTCGGGGCCCATAAAACTGCGCTCGTGTTATTTTTACACACATCAATAACACACGTTGCTTTTATGGATCGGTTTGAACATGCACACCGTACGATTCGTGTTTGCATTTCAGCCATTTTTGGATTTATTTTTTATCATTAGTTTTATTTTCGCTCCTCCGAGTTAGGTGTTGATGAAAAGGATGGAGAAGACCTGTGAAAATACCAATGAATTATGTGATGGGTGAAAGTGAAGAGGTGTAGAAGAAATGAATGGGCGACTAGAATAGGAAAATGTAAACTTTGCCTTGTCCAATAACTCATATTCGAACAGAATAGAAAAGTGTTGGTGTTGAAATGGGAATAGATTTGTAATACTTTACAAATATTTGAGTATAAAAATTATTTAATTAATATTGCATGCACGTGTTCAAATAGAACAAATTCATTTCAATAAATTAATCATGGTGATAGTATTTCGTGTTCATTATAATAGCAATCAACTGGTTATAGTTATAAACAAATTCTGCTCTCAATGAACTGATTTTGTTAAATTAAAAGAGCACTGATTGGACTTGAGAAGAAAGTAGAGCGACAGTAAAAGTAATTAATATAGAAAATATCTTAATACACTTTATCAACTTTAATGAATACAGTAAACGTGAATTCTAAGGTATGCGAAGAAATATATTTAAACTACAAATGATACTATATGATATGATAATGATTATAATGAGCTTGACAAGCATAATTTCTGTAATCTATTATTGTTTTTTTCTTCAATATTTTCATCCTGCTTAGTCAAATCTTTATGCTAATATTTAAAGGCTTAAAATCAAAAGCAAAGTTATTTTTCAATGATTATGATAAATTAGCTTCCCCATGAAGACCAATTTTGGAAGTGGACGGCGAAAGGCTGAGTAGTAGTAATTCAGTAAATAGATTGCTTCAATAAACTAAGTTTAGTTCCAAACACAATAATTCCACTTTTTGATAGACGTTTCCATATGGCTCGCCCCCTATTACGTGGGACTGATACATACCTGCCGAAATGTGGGTGCAGAAATGCATCTCTGCCTACCCCTTCAGGGAATATAGGCGTGAGGTATGTGTGTGTGCGTGTGTGTGTGTTTCCATATGATCTATTTCGTTGGCGCGCCCTTTCCGTACCTGCTGTTTTTTGTCTGTCCTCCACACTGTTTGTTGAAGAAACAATCCGTGAAACAATAGTCAATTCGGTTATTTACGTGTGTTGCTTCGCCCCAATTTAAATTCCTTGTTTGACGGCACACAGTCTATCATTAATAGCTTTTTTTGTTGAACAAGTTTAATTGCCCGTTTGATTTATTGAGTGCGTATATTTGGTGTGGTTCTTGTTATTCCTTTTCTCACTTTTTCATTGTGTTTGGAGATGAGTTCGTTTTATCCATGATTGGCAGGTTTAGTATTTATCTGTTCATGTTTTGGGAATTTTTATATCGTTTATAATTTACGCTACTTGAAATTGATGATTTTTATAATGTTTTCATTTCATGATGTTTTATAAAAGTCGTATTTTTTTTCTTTAACAATAGTATATGGAATATTTTAGCATGTTTCCTTGTCTTAAATATATTCGTGTTAGCCTGTTGTATTTTAGTGCCGCGCTACTGCAGATATGACACGATTTGCTCCATTTGCCAAAACGTAATTTGCATACACGATTCATTCGAATTGTCCAAGGTTCGTTGACATGCGGGTTACCTATATTTTGTGAATACAAAACCACTCAATACGACCTCGACGTTTTCAAAAGGATTAATTTACATCATGGACGCGACAAGATAATGGAAGAACAACTTAATTTCCTATAAAGGTTTTGAAAATGGTATTTGTAAAAAAAAATAACCGAATTATTACTATTGTCATTATAAGCATGTTTTTGTACTTAAATTCGCTAATTTGGTAAAAACATTATGTAAGCGACGCTATCTCGAGGGACCACGAGCGGCATTTTAACATAACAGCCGAGCCGAGATTATGACTGTTTCATACTCGGCTCGATAAGAAAACTTGAGATTTTTGTGTGTTTTTCGTTTATATTTTTTACAATAAGAATAAGTTAAGTGTATAAATTATTGATGTATGTAGAGCACAACTAGACTCACATTTAGACATAAGATACATGTATATAGGTTAAAACACTTTTAAAATAAAAGCCAATATAGTCACTCGCCGTAATAAAAACGCAACGAAATTAAGTTCGAATTGCATGGGGCCTCCTTACGGGATAGCCGCGGAGTAGGTAAGCGCGCGCAAAAACCGAAGGATGTATGGGAATCTACAAGCAAGACAGCGAGAACAACAAGAAGGAAAACAGCAAGACCTACAAGAAGAAGAAGACTACGAGACCTGCTAGAAGAAGACGACTATCGGCGAGAGCGAGACAGCGATATCTTCTAGAAGACGGCGCTACGGGAAGAAAGAAGACGGCGCTACGGGAAGAAAAGAAGACAGCGCTATCGGAAGAGCACGCTTCTGGCAAGAAGACAGTGCGACCACAAGGGCAGCACTGTTGCAGCGACTCCGTCCTACATACTTCAAGGAGGGGGGGTCGTGTAGGGCATTTTCGAGCGAGTGACAACGGCATTTTCTATTGTTTGCCTGCGTTTTATTTGCTCCCAAATACACCTACAAACCGGCAATCTTCGACGTGGAAGACATCTTAGGGGCTGGGTACCGGCGTTCGGATTACTCCGAATCTTACGCCCAGCAAGCTTGCCGCGCCCAAGCAGCGGCCGACAAGCGACACGCAACAACTGGTCCTTCGAGCCGGATCCTCTTCGCGTCAAGATGCCGACCACCAGAAGCAACAAGAGCACCGTGCAGCCAGAAGCTGCTGCGCAACCTGAAGCAACGACGTCTGCCAATCCAGCCATCACCTCAACGACGGCGACCACGTCAGGATCGACGCCGACCACGACGTGGACTCATGGAACTACAGTGACCATGACGACCGCAACCGACTACCGACGAGCACCGAGGGACGAAGCACCTCTTCTGACACGAGCCACGTCTGTCAGACTCGGAAGCACGGCGCGATCATATCAGCGGAGGAAGAGGGAACTGGAAGCGAAGGCGGAGTTAGCGAAATTGCAACTTGAAGTGGCGCAAGCAGCGGCGGCACGAGCAAGTGCTCATTTAGAGCTCATACAGCTGGAGGATGATGAAGACTCTCTCGCTGATGAAGAACCCATCAATAAAGAAGAGGACGTGTCACGATGGGTGCAGACGACGGTGGAGCCCGAGGGAAAAGGGCACAAGGATATGGCACCGCCACTCACCGAAGCCGCACCGACCACCGAACGCAGTGACACGCAGAACCTTGCGGACGCGATATTAAAAGCAATCGCGACCGCGAAGCCGGGAACGACGACGGCGACGCCTTCATTTCAACATGAGATGCCAGCGTTCGACGGAAATAGCGGAGAATGGACAGCCTTCAAGACAGTCTACGACGATACGGCACCGCTATTCACCGACACGCAGAACATGGCCCGGTTAAGGAAGGCGATCAAGGGACTAGCCAGGGACGCGGTCAAGAGCGCACTCTACTCTGACTGCAAACCCCAAGAGGTCCTGGAAGCATTACGCCGCCGTTTTGGAAGACCCGACGCATTAGTACTGGCGGAATTGGAGAAACTGAAGACTTTGCCACGTCTCAGCGAGAACGCCCGCGACGTGTGTGTATTCGCCAGTTATGTTAACAACACCGTCGCCGCCATCAGAGGCCTGAAGAAGCCACAATATCTACAGTCGCCGGAAATGCTGAAGTGTATTGTGGACAAGATGCCGGCAGTCATCCGTTATCGGTGGTTCGACTTCGCGGCCGACAAGGAGCCGGAAGATCCCGACCTGTTGATGATAACGAAGTTCCTCAACAGGGAGGCGGACCGATGCGGACCATACGCCGTGCAAGAAGCGGGACCCACAAGACGACAGATTCCAGTGAGGCAGATAGCACACACAGCTACTGAAGCGAAGACCAGCGAGTGTGCATATTGTCAAGGAAACCATCGTGTGGCTGAATGTTCGAAGTTTGCGCAAGCTCCTGTGAAGGATCGATGGGGTTCCGTGAAGAAGAGCGGGTTGTGTTTCAAATGTCTTCACGGACGGCATCGCAAGGAAACTTGTAGAGCTCCGGCTTGCAAGAAATGTAAAAGGTGGCATCATGCGCTACTCCACGAAGATCGCGCAGTTCAAGAGGCACCAGAGGAGCCACCAGGGGAGACGACGAGCAACGTGCGCGTCGCCGTCAATTTCGCCGGCAGCAAAAGGGCATATCTAAAAATTGCGCCGGTGGAAATATATGGCCCGAAAGGGTCAAAGAAGATTCTCGCCTTGTTGGATGAAGGATCTACCGTGACATTGGTAGATTCCACAGTAGCAGAAGATATTGGATTACAAGGACCACAAGAGAGGTTAGTCATTGAGACCGTCGGCGGCAAGAAGGTGACAAAAACAAATTCAATGAAACTTGACTTCACGATCCGAGGCGCCCACCAGAAGAATAAAAGAAGAGTGACAGGTGCGAGAACCGTCGACGACATTCGTCTCGCACCTCAGAAGATAGAGAAGGATCGCCTCAAAGGATGCGCGCATCTCCGCGACCTGACGGATCAATTGACGTACGCCGAAGAAGCTCCAAGGATGTTGATCGGGCAAGACAACTGGGAGTTGATCGTCTCTAAGAGCACGAAGAAAGGCCCGCGAAGTCAACCGGTGGCGTCATTCACTCTTCTCGGATGGGTCCTACACGGTTGCGACGGAGGCAACACGAGGGCGATACGTCACACAACGTGCGCACACGTGTCCACAAGAGAGGAAGATCTTGACACCCTCATTAAGGAGCATTTCGCCGTGGAATCACTCGGAGTAATGCCACGACGGCCGACGACCGACGCAGATGGACAAGCGTTAAGAATATTAGACAGTACGAGCCGTCAACTGTCTAGCGGGAGATACGAAGTCGGGTTACTATGGAAGAACGCGGAAGAGAAACTACCGAATAATTTCAAGTCCGCCGAGACCCGCCTGTACTCAATGGAAAGGAAGATCGACAAGGATCCGAGCCATAAAGAAGAATACGAAAGGGAAATAAATAACCTGATTGACAGCGGTTATGCGGAAAGGGCAGATGCGAAACCAGAGTCGGGAAGGATATGGTACCTACCACACTTCACGGTGACACATCCTACCAAGAAGAAACGCCGACTAGTGTTCGACGCCGCTGCAAAGTTTTGTGGCAAAAGTTTAAACGACGCCCTCTTGCCCGGACCAGATCTGTTACAATCGCTGTTTGGAGTGCTGCTGAGATTCCGGCAGTGGCCCGTCGCCATAGCAGCTGACATAAAGGAGATGTTCCTGCAAATTAAAATAAGGAATGAAGACCGCGACAGCTTACGATTCTTGTGGAGAGGCGACAGACGAACGGGACCACCGCAAGAATACAGAATGTCTTCCCTGATCTTCGGAGCGGCCTGCTCACCGAGTGCCGCAATATTTGTGAAGAATAAAAATGCGGCGAGATTCACGGATCGATACCCAGAAGCAGCGCGCGCGGTGGATCGCAATCATTACATGGATGACTACCTACAGAGCTTCAAAGGCGCAGAAGAGGCCGTCAAGATAGCGAAGCAAGTAGATGCCATTCACCGCGCCGCCAAGTTTGAATTACGGGGATGGGTGTCGAACAGAAGGGGAATATCGACGGCACTCGGACAAGAACCAGAGAACCGAGAGGTGGAGCTAGGTTCAAAAGAAGAGAAAACACTGGGGCTGCGCTGGTTCACGGCAGAAGACACATTGGGTTTCCGGACGCAGATGAGGAACGTCAGCAAAGAAGTGTCGAACAAAGAGAAGACGCCCACTAAGAGGGAAGTAACCAGTGCGGTTATGTCCACGTTCGACCCATTAGGGTTAGCCACTCCTGTGCTAATTCAAGGAAAACGGCTGATCCAAGATATTTGGAAGAGCGGGGTCGGATGGGACGAGGTTATAAGACCAGAAGAAGAGAAGTACTGGGACGCTTACCTGAACAGCCTGATGCTGCTTGAAGAATTGAGGCTCCCTCGTTGTATCGCCCAGAAGGACCACGAGGGGGAGCTTCACGTGTTCAGCGACACAAGCGAGACCGCGTACGCCTGCGCCACATATTGGAGGCAGCGATGTGACAATAATAGATACAATGTGACTTAGGGTGACACCGTTGAAGCCAGTCTCTATACCCAGGCTGGAACTTCAAGCGGCGCTCTTAGCGACTCGGATGGCACAAGCGGTACGCGAGGAGATCGACATGGCAGTCCAAAGAGTCACTTATTGGACAGACTCGAGTACCGTACTCTCGTGGATCAAGACGGACCCAAGAACATTCAAGCCTTTCGTCGCGCACAGACTGGCCGAGATAGAAGAGACTACGCGACCACAACAATGGCGCTGGGTACCGTCCAAGCAGAACCCTGCGGATGACGCGACTCGAGGAGTACCGAAGGACTTCGACGCAAATCACCGCTGGTTCACGGGTCCTGCCTTCCTGCGCGACGGCGAAGAATCATGGCCAAGGGCGCGAGATTTCCGAACCGAGAGTACAGGGGAAGAAAAGGAAAGTCGTATCGTCGCTACAGTCAGAACCACGTCTGAGTTCGCCACACCAGAGCCAGAGCGATTCTCAAGATGGATCCGGCTTGTGAGAGCAACCGCCCGAGTAATACAGTTCCTGTATTTATGTGGTAAAGGGCGGCCGATAAATATTGCTCGCAAGATGGAGAAAGAAGATCCGACGTGGAGACGCGTCATTAAGAGATGTTCCGACGGCAAGAAGCAAAGTGTCCCGCTCGCCCCAGCAAAAAGATTCTTGCCTTTAGACCTCGAGCATGTAAAGGCTGCAGAGAATCTGTTGTTTAAGAGATGTCAAGAAGAGAATTTTAAGCAAGAGATCAAATCCATTAGACAAGGCAAGCAGGTGAGCAAGGATAGCAAGCTACGTAAGATAGGAGTCATCCTAGAAGAAGGTTTGCTAAAAGTACATGGACGGATCGACGCAGTGCCACACATTGCCAGAGAGGCGAAGAGACCGGTGATTCTGGACAGCCGTCACCACTTAACGAAACTCCTTCTCCGAAATTATCACGAGCATTTCAACCACGGGAACCATGCCACAGTGATGAACGAAGTTCGCCAGAGGTTCTGGGTGATCGGCCTGCGGTCAGCGGTGCGACGCATCGTACACCAATGTCAGTGGTGTAAAGTACACCGGAGTGCGCCGCAACAACCACCGGTGGGTGACTTACCCGTGGAGAGGTTGCGTCATGGTGAACACCCATTCACCAACACGGGAGTCGACTACTTCGGCCCCATGACCATCACAGTCGGACGAAGACACGAGAAGAGATGGGGAGTGCTTTTCACATGCTTAACCACGAGAGCAGTCCACGTGGAACTCGCACCGTCACTCTCTGCGAGCTCCATGATCTTGGCGTTACGACGAATGGCCGCCAGAAGAGGGATGCCACACACCATCTTCAGCGACAACGGAACGAACTTCGTCGGCGCCAACAAAGAACTGAAAGAGGCCTTGGAAGAGCTGAAGAAGGAAGAGTTAGTCGACGCGTCAGAAGAATTGGGAATCCGGTGGAAATTCATCCCACCCGGTGCGCCAAACATGGGAGGAGCCTGGGAGCGTTTAGTCCGATCGATAAAGGTTGCCCTGGCTGTTACGCTCAAGGAAAGACATCCTCAAGAAGAAGTCCTCCACACGCTCATCACCGAAGCGGAACACATAGTAAATTCACGACCGCTCGTCATTGAAGAAGAATCGCCAGAAGAAGCGCTGACGCCGAATCACTTTTTGATTGGGAGATCCTGTGGTGCTCGACGGATAGGAGTATTCACAGACTCGGACTTGTCTGGACGGAGGTCGTGGAGGACAGCGCAGCGGTTAGCGGACCACTTCTGGAGCCGGTGGGTGAGAGAATACCTCCCCACACTTTTACCACGTCGGATCTGCGGGCGAGCGAGCGACCGGGACTTTCGGTGTGGTGACGTCGTCCTCATAGTGGACGCCACCATGCCTCGCTGCATCTGGCCAAGAGGAGAAGTCATCGATGTCCATCCCGGGCCCGACGGACGTACCCGGGTCATCGGGATACGCACGACGAACGGCGTGTTGCGACGACCAAGCTCCAAGGCGGTGTTGCTGGTGCCGGCGGCGTCGCCAGGACGAGAGGATGGTGCTGCGCACGAGGGGGAGGATGTAAGCGACGCTATCTCGAGGGACCACGAGCGGCATTTTAACATAACAGCCGAGCCGAGATTATGACTGTTTCATACTCGGCTCGATAAGAAAACTTGAGATTTTTGTGTGTTTTTCGTTTATATTTTTTACAATAAGAATAAGTTAAGTGTATAAATTATTGATGTATGTAGAGCACAACTAGACTCACATTTAGACATAAGATACATGTATATAGGTTAAAACACTTTTAAAATAAAAGCCAATATAGTCACTCGCCGTAATAAAAACGCAACGAAATTAAGTTCGAATTGCATGGGGCCTCCTTACGGGATAGCCGCGGAGTAGGTAAGCGCGCGCAAAAACCGAAGGATGTATGGGAATCTACAAGCAAGACAGCGAGAACAACAAGAAGGAAAACAGCAAGACCTACAAGAAGAAGAAGACTACGAGACCTGCTAGAAGAAGACGACTATCGGCGAGAGCGAGACAGCGATATCTTCTAGAAGACGGCGCTACGGGAAGAAAGAAGACGGCGCTACGGGAAGAAAAGAAGACAGCGCTATCGGAAGAGCACGCTTCTGGCAAGAAGACAGTGCGACCACAAGGGCAGCACTGTTGCAGCGACTCCGTCCTACATACTTCAAGGAGGGGGGGTCGTGTAGGGCATTTTCGAGCGAGTGACAACGGCATTTTCTATTGTTTGCCTGCGTTTTATTTGCTCCCAAATACACCTACAAACCGGCAATCTTCGACGTGGAAGACATCTTAGGGGCTGGGTACCGGCGTTCGGATTACTCCGAATCTTACGCCCAGCAAGCTTGCCGCGCCCAAGCAGCGGCCGACAAGCGACACGCAACACATTATGAGGCTTGTGGTAAAATTTTGAAGACGCCAATAGTTACGTCTAAGAGTGTTACATGCTATATTTATTACTTTTTGCGTCTACTATCAAATACGTCAATCATAAACCATGTAATTAATCTGTACTTTCATTTGTTTCAGTTGGATTCCTCATATTGGTGTTCTACTTGTGGGGCAGTCCGTATGAGCGGGGCTTCTTCTGCGATGATGAATCGCTCAAACACCCGTACAAGGATTCGACAGTTACCAATGTTATGCTGTACATCGTCGGTCTTGGTCTTCCTGTGATTACGGTAAGCAGTAATATATCATCAATGTATGCGTTCTCATCATTCTTAGCCAGTTCATTGCCCGTCACCAATACTTGCCATTTTCTTGGTCTTGAGATAGTCGTATGTATAGCTTTTCGTTGACATCAATCATTATGGTATTGTATGCATTAATATATTCTTTTAAGGCAACTACTTAAAATCAATTGATTTTTGGTACTTTTTGGAAATTATCAACACTTATTTATTTATATACACTTTATTGTACACCAAGAATATACAAAGGAAATATATATATATAAACAATAACCAAAGACAATCAGTGGACAATAGGCGGTCTTAATATGAGCACATTAAAAAGTAATTGAGTAAGAGCAGTTTACACGAGAACCTGGGACGGCAACGTCAAAGTAAAATTTACAATTTTTTGAAACACATGAAAGTACGAATGAAACATAAATTCATTCTAAAATACAGCCAAAAGACAAAACTATTTAATTTACTGTCAAACATGTGCAAACTCATCTCATACACACAATAGTATCCAATACTAAATCAAACGCTTATAAAGATATTACGTGCGTCGCAAATTTGTCTTTAATTACATTCCCACCGAGGTTGAATACATAAATCGTGTCATAGTAAACAGTACGCAAGTCTAGTCTATTGAAACGTATACTCTATTTAAAGCAACAGGAATGTGTATATTGACACGAAAATCTGCTATAAATAATGCCTCGGTGCGCGCTGTCGATATATTCAGCTTTTAATTGTTCTCTATTAATAAATTTTGCTATATTATCGCAAAGTATATAGTAATAAGTTATTTATGGATATGCGTTTGTAATATTCTAGATCTGGGACCTAGCTACCCTTTGGCAATTTTGAATTCTTCGTCGTCCTTTGGGAAAACTGCATTTTTTCGAGATAAAAAGTACACTAAATTCTTTCTCGAGGTTCCGTATATTATCATACCAAAAAAAAATTAAGTTAGTCCAGCGGCTTGGACTCAAAACAGTGGTAATTTTAATTTTAGATAATGAGTAGTTATTTGTATATTAATAATTATAATCCTTTCCGTTTGTTAAACTCCCTTCCTTTTACCATAGTGTGCTCACTGATACAGCATTCTAAATGTAATGCAACTGACATTTTTTGTACTAACTAAAGACCATACAAAGAATTAATCTTTCTTCTTCTTCTTCATCAACCCATATACGCCCACTGCTGAGCACGGGTCTCCTCTACCATTGAGAGGGTTTTTTAGGCCATAGTCCGCCACGCTGGCCTAGTGCGGGTTGGCGGACTACACACCTAAGAAATTCCTAAGAACTCTTAGGTGTGCAGGTTTCATCACGGTGTTTTCCTTCACCGTTAAAGCAAGTGATAATTCAATTTGAATACACACATAAAAAGTCAGAGGTGTGTGCCTGGGGTTCGAACCCGCGACCGCCGAGATTCTCGACCGCGCGCTTAAACCTCGAGGCCACCACATTATTATCATAGTGGTAATTGCCTTTAAAAAAGAAGGAAAAAGCATACATAAGATTTCACCACTGAGACTTTCTTAAGTTCAGGGAATGTCTGAACAAATATCGACAAGTTAGTAGTTTTTGCTAAACACAACTTTACTAAATCGGTATCGACGGTACTGTAGGCCAAGGCGTGTCTCTTATACATGGCGTGTACAACAAAAGGCATCAAGATCATTAGATTAAGAGCTTAACGTTCTTTTAATGGGATCATGATCATTCAGTTTCACTCCTCATTCAAACGTAGCATTTGCATCTGCAACAGATTATATTTAGAAAATAGCCAGACGCGCGTCGGTGACATTAGACAATATTTAGGTGTTCCACATCGGGTGTCAGCGACCCAAACGTGTCCCGAATGTTTGAAGGTGTTACGTAAAAAAATATCTCCAACGGTATACAATACTTTGTAAACAACACCGCCGATTATATGTTTGCCGTCGCCCATGACATTACTTGCACTTATCTCTACCATGTTGGTATAAGCTCGCATTTCCATTTCTTCGATTAGATTTGGTATGTCCGAAATGTTTGTTTTAAACTCTTTATTGCTGAGATAACGGCTGTTGGAATTCAAACCGAGGGCCCTTGCCTTCGCCGTCTTGTTTAGAATGTTAAAAGGTTTTCAAATGCATTTTTTATGGTTGTATGTGGTTATAGAATTTCCCAAATTTACCGAATAACTTTGTGGTTTAATTTTGGAACTGTTGGACCTGTTGCATATGGAGGTGCCTCCGACCGAAAGGATTTAATTCCCGGATAGTACGTGTTATTTTTTTAAGAATTTCTGAATAACTGCAATGGATTAGCTATCTAAAATGTAGGTACTATACTCCTTCACAATTTAAGATATTTAGGGACACAAGCCATTTGTGTCTTATCATAAAAACTTCACTATTCTAATAGAGTGTTTATGTTGCGTATACAATCTAGAAGTATTATTATGTTCTCGTCAATAAAGGTAATAACATATGATGCATTGTGCTTCAAGACACCTGGTTTCATTCTCATAGTTATTATTAATTCATTGATTTGTATAAAGTAATATTGTTTTATGATTGACTTCAACTTCACTCCGGATTTGTTTTGTACTCATTTATACACACCCCACGATAAAACAGGTGTAAGTATTTATGAAAATTTGTAACAAATTGATTTTCACTGCGATCGTAAATTAGAGACTTTATAGAATCCTCTTAATAATGTCTCTATCGATAATATCGTCACTTGACATCATACTAAACCATTCAAAATTAACATGTTAACAGTTGATATACCATAGTATAGTTTCAATACAGCGTCCAAACACCAAATCAATGTGAAACCGAAAACCAAGTACTCCATAAAATCGTTCCCGTTACACAAATGCTCAGTTCGTTTCGAGGGCAGTGGACCAATATAAAATCACTTATCACCAATTCAACGCCGGAACACGATCCAAATCTATTACACCAATATCGACATGATGAAATTTAAAACTATCATTATTTAAATTGTACAGGCCATGTTTGTATTAACGGATGGTTTGTTAGCAGCAAATTATATTGTCGTTTGCTATCTTTCTCATGTCTGGTATAATTGCTAAATGATCTTGCTCCAATTTTTTGCTGCAGTTATTATGTGTGTTCGCGTGGTTGGAAAATGGACGGGCTCATAAAAGGCATGATTGTCATTTTTTTGTTCGTGTCCGATATACAAACATTATTTTCTAGGGGAGAAACCTCTAAGATCCTCATTATAATTGACATTAAACTAGCTGTATAGTTAAGCTAACTCAAAATGCTTACAAAAAAGGCTTGCTATGCGTTGTATGTTACCAAAATTTAATAAAAATCTCACAAGTAACTCTACCGTTGTTACCAGCACTCAGAATATAAAAAGACAATACCGTACTTATCAGATTAACCTGACTCTTCGCTCATACCACATAAATAAAACATAGAAACCATTATAACGTTGACATTGATGTGTATCAGAGAAAACAAACGGCCACGCTTTCTTCATACTCATGTCCTATAGTTGTCACAGTACTTTCTCTAATTGCATCGCACCCACGGCTATTAGTGGACACGTTGTTATAAACAATCGAGCTAATTGCTGCTCGACTGTCATTTATTGTGTAGTAGGTAAACCGGTATTATTATTTTCTTTATATTGCGATTATCCGTTTTTTTTTTATAAAACTCAGTTTTAAAGTGAGGTTTGAAATAACTTCGTGATGGTGGAGGTGTAGGCGTGTAGTCCAGAATCTCGGTGGTCGCGGGTTCAAACCCCAATCACTAGCCTTCAACTTCTTGAACTTTTGTGTATTCGTAGTAAATGTACTATAATGGTAAAGGAAAAACATCGTAAGGTAACCTGCACACATAAAAGTTCTTAGGTGTAGTAGAGGAGGCCCAGCAGTGGGACATATGTGGGCTAAAAATGCATTATAGTCATATAGCCTAAGAGCCAGTGAACGGATACCTGTATGTATTTGACCAGACCTGGGTTTTTGTGCATTGAGGCCCCTATACCTACCGTACATGAGATGGGGACTCACTAAGCCCAAAGTGGTGGACGCGGTGAGTGCGCAGGTAAGACAGGTATCGATTTTTGGCTATTTATAAATGCATTTGACCACGTCTGCCATTTTGATATTTAAAAATATATTATTATTATTAATGGAAAACAACAATGGCAGACCATTATCACGCGTTTAACATTGTGGCAGACAATTTTGAAAATGTTAAAAAAAAAATTTTTTTGAAATTAATTGACCAGATCTGCCACTAATATATTTTATTTGATATAGTCTTAAAAACTTATTTTGATAACGGCAGACGTATTTATTGCGTATAAACATCAGCAGATAAAAAAATCTGAGATACTACCCGGTTAGATGTTTATATATTACGATAGCAGTTTTACATTAATATAATTTATTTTATCACTGTATTTAATGAAATTAATATTTTATATGTAGTCTATATACTAAACTTTTAAAGTTAAACGATAAAGAAGGAGATACATTACAAAAAAATCTTAAATAACAATATTCGACTGCTCAGCGATATTGCAAGCATGATAGATTATTTTTGTATCTGCCTCTTCCTGTGCAGTACAACATAAATCTTCAGCAATACTTGACTGTATCTTCTCATCAACAACTTGATATGATTGACAATTTCGAAAATTTAAATGAATCTTTCGATTGCCTAAAAATAATTTCATTTCCTCACTACACCAATGTTTTCCGAAAAAGTCTACAAGAGCCTCCTTAAATTTTGTGTTTTTTAATTCTTTTGCAAAATCTGAAGGTCGCACTTGGTCAGGCCCAGAAATAGTGTAATCAATCAACGATGATTCATGTCGTAGACATCTTTCACTATCTTTTATTGACGGACAAAAATACTGGTCAAAGATTATATCAATTCTTCGGGAGGAATATTTTGATACCATTTGCAAGAATTTCTTCGAAATTCTTCCGAACGTTTTGGGAACCTCTTTAATAGAATGTAGGATGAAAAATCCATCAATTAAGAGTACATCTGTACTATGTGGCGGATCTTGATCTAAATTTGGTTCAAGGCATTTTACAAGTACAGACTTATCATCAGTTTTACAGAAACCACCATCTAGATGACATAAAGCAAGAGGTACTGGAGTTATTGGAAACGATAAAAATACTAAAGGCTAGAATGAGTACAATAGTAATACATTGGAGAAAGAAGAAAGATAGCTATATCCATACATCTGAACGGGTAGTATCTCAGATATTTTTATCTGCTGATGTTTATACGCAATAAATACGTCTGCCGTTATCAAAATAAGTTTTTAAGACTATATCAAATAAAATATATTAGTGGCAGATCTGGTCAATTAATTTCAAAAAAAATTTTTTTTTAACATTTTCAAAATTGTCTGCCACAATGTTAAACGCGTGATAATGGTCTGCCATTGTTGTTTTCCATTAATAATAATAATATATTTTTAAATATCAAAATGGCAGACGTGGTCAAATGCATTTATAAATAGCCAAAAATCGATACCTGTCTTACCTGCGCACTCACCGCATCCACCACTTTGGGCTTAGTGAGTCCCCATCTCATGTACGGTAGGTATAGGGGCCTCAATGCACAAAAACCCAGGTCTGGTCAAATACATACAGGTATCCGTTCACTGGCTCTTAGGCTAATACTGTAATGAGACAAACATGTTGAGAAACAAACCAAGCAATTAACAGAATGTACCAACCACATTATTCTGTAATCACGGCTATATATTAATGTAACCGAAAGATATGAGATTACAACCGCTTGGAGTATTATCTGCTTAAGGAATGCTAGCATTATGCAATGCAGTTTGCATAGGATTTAAAACTTTCCGTAATAAACCTACAAATGATGTTTTTTGATTGCATAAAACACTGCACGTATATATGATTGTGAATCCAAACAAATGTATTTTCCAATGGTTATATATATGTATAATAGAATTTATTCAATTTCTTTGTCAGTCAATCATTGATGGAGGACAATGCTTTTTGTATCGTTGATAATATAAAATGCATCGATCGGCGTAAATTGCTGCATGATAAAGTATGTATTGGCTACAATAACAACCTGTTTACCTTAGTTTGTTATTACCATGCTGGAGTTTATAATTTTATTTTTTATTTATTCACTTTATTAAAATCGTCTTCTATTTTCCCTCGCAATTGAAATGAACTATTTTCTGCATTCCTTTTAGTGTTTAACTAACACCAGTCATTACCATGTGTAACGAGTCCATTAGCTCTCGTAACCCGCTTGATACTGTGCCAGCTATTGTCACATCCACTGAGTCTAGCATCCGTATAAATAAATTGAATTCTTCTTACTCAACATCTGGATTATCTAGATCACTTTCTTTATTGTCTTCATCATCAACACCAAATTCATTAAGGGTTTCATTCAACCTTCCTGATTTCTTTCCGTGACATATATATCATTCCACGGAACCGGCGAATAACACTGTCTCGTAAAGTTCTCCCCTGACATTGACCGCTACTGCTGTATCTTTGGCATTTCGCCATTAAATCGTGTCTGGCATATTGTTACTGGTTTAATGCCTGAGGGGTTTACGATGCCCTACTTTTTTATCTTCACAGCACCTGGTGTTTGTTTTAACGACATGTGTAATTAGAGGCATATATGTAGTAGGCGCCAAGAGAAAGAACGTGGCAATCAAAAGTATACCATCTGTGATTTACTATTTATGTATATCATATGAAACTGATTGGTTGTAAAGACCGAAAAGAACATTCTTAAAATCTATAAACTTGAAACTATTTTTATCGCTGTAAGTAAGCAGTGATTTCTATTTGCTCTGTAAATAGATCACAAAACTAGATATTAAAAATTGGCATTCATTTCGTTCCTAAAATACTTTCCATCTTCGCCTTGCAAGTGAAACGATTTTAGAGCATATTTTTGTAAAAAATTATTATGTTCGTTTCGCTGACGTCTTTTCTCAAAAACAAAATTATTTTTAGTTTTACAATCGCTCAAGCCAGTTTTATAGCCAACAACAGTGATAATAATCGTTTACGCAATGTTTGCTATTGTATCAGCTTCAATTGTTTAATTTCTTTGCACAGCGGCGTTGCTTTACGAAACTCATACATAATTCATATAAAAGACATGTTGATACTATGTATACAAGATGTGGACTTGCCTTCGAATGTTCTTATCTCATATCATAATTATTCAAATCAGTTTGCTAACGAAGTGAAACTTGCGTCAATATTTGGGACACACGTTTCTGTTGTTGCAATGCAGTGTGCTTAAGTTTATTGTGTTCGCTTAATGATTGTGTGGTATAGAATATAATGGTCACAGTAACAAGTCAGATACTATACATATGTTTTCACAAATGTGCGGAAATTTAATTAAATAAAAATTAACGTGATAAGGTAACCTTGCTAATTATTTGTCCAAGTTATATTTCGTATTTAATCAGTACCTCAAATTTAATATGAAACATGTTACGAACTTGAATAAAGATGAAACTTATGAAATGTATTTTCATTAATATAAGGATTTTTCGCATAGAGGTGAATTATAATGGATACAGAAAATGTCAAAAGAATAGTCTCAGGATCATGTGACACTCAAATCTTTTTGCTTTAAAACATATTTCTTTCTTAATGAAGAAAAAATAGCGTTAAAAACCTAGTATAAGAATAACAATACTATCTATAAATTTCATTCTCACTAAAATTTAATTTCTCGAAAAAAGTTTTTATCGTATCAGGAAATGTAAACGTGAATGAAAACACGCCACAAAGGCCGAAACGGTGTCAATTTATCTGGCCCGAGCACCCGTTATACTTCTTTATGAGCGTTAAAAGTCTCAAAACATCCAACCGAAAACTCCTTAGTTCAACAAATGGCGACGTTGGTATCAAACGAGCCGTGGCCAAGATTGATGCAGATTAGAGGTGACATTCACTGCTTCAAACCGACGATGTATCAACACAGATATATGAAATTGTACGAATAGCGCAAACAAACAGTTTGAGAACGTTTTTTAAACTCTGCTTTGGCTTTGTAAACAAACACTTTTTAGTATTGCAAATAAGAACTTTGATGTAGATTCTCAAATAAAAATCTTTATAAATCTTTCAAAACAGATTTTATAGTGTTCATGATACAATATAGATTTTATTAATAAATGCTCTTATCAAAATGTAGACATTTTTACATAAATATTTTCCAAAGTTAATAAGATTGAAAACAAATAAATTTGGCCACGGATATTTCTTAAGTAGCTTGAATACTACGCACACTATAAATGGCCACTTCACAGCCACTAAAATGTGGACGTTCGAGAGAGATGCTATGATCCCAGCTAAATGTAAAAAGCCAGCAGTGCTTTAAATCTTCAGTAATTACAAGTTTATCACCATTTAAGAATACTGCAGACTCATATTTTGGTTTTAGACTTAACAATTATATTATTACGTTTCTAAACAGACATTAAGAATGCATACATGCGACGAACATGTTAGACGATCAAGCTTCTCTTTTACAAATTGGATATAGAAAGATAGATCGAATGTTAAATCTTCCATCGCATAATACAAGACCCAACTCGGAAGTAGTTGGTAAGTGTGTCACAGCGGCATTGGCTAAAAATATAGCATGCGGGCCTTTAACAGCGTCTGGTTTTTATAGACTTCCCATATAATTGTTTATATTATAAATAGAACCGGGTTTTATTCGTACCGTCAACTCTTCCACTGTCCCTCGCTGTTTTCTTATTTATGAACGCGGGGATAATGTTTCTTGTGGTTTGCTGTGCGTTTGATGTTTGCGTGGAGTTTTTTTGTGGTATGAGATATTGTATTATGCGTTTGTGACATCTTTAAATGATTATGCAATAATTATAAGAGAAATACTGTGTTCTGATTTGTGAAATAGGATTTGAAGTATAGTATAGTAAAATTGCGCGTAGTAGATTTATGTAAAAGAATAACTGTTGAAACACGTTAATTAATTTAAGTATATTAGTGAAAAACAGTAACATAAACAGCAGGTACATATATGTACATATATATGTATATATATGCATGTATTTTGTTAATAGTATTGTGTTAACATTTACACAACTGCCTCACCCTGAAGCCTAGCTTTGACTGTAACCGCATTCAGGCATTAAATTCACTTATAAAAGCTTAGAATAAATACGCGTTCAGGTTTAAACCTGAGAAATCTACATCATTCTAGTACCTATAAATTTTTATCTCCAAACATATTTATTAAAGAAAGCCAATAAAACATCTTGACAGTAAACAGTCATGTGTGAAAGGTTGACATTTCAACAGAAGTAACAAGCGTTGTTGGACGGGATCGTAATACCATAAGCACTTTCTTCCTCTGACGCCTACCATTGTGGCTCGCTTCTGAATATCGGCTTATAGAGATTGGTATCGGATGTTGTCATTCCTTTTTAGGTCATATTGTGAACTGGCTTTCTAACACTTCATCAACGTAGGTTTGGAGCGTCTAGTTACGCTAATCTTTGGAAGGGTATCGTGGATTTTTTGTAATCTTTTGCCATTGAATAAATATACACAACAGTCACATACATAGCTCTGACCCTACACTAGATTATAAGCCCTGTGTCGTGGGTACCAGAGTCTACAGGAGACTTTTTCGGTCTCACAAATACCCAAACTCGTTTGTCTCGGTGCGGGGATCGAACACGCGGCCTCTCGTTTCGCAAGCTGTGTCTAGCCAACTGACAGAAATGTCATTGTTGGGCAAAGACGTCTAATGCATTATTAGCGGGGTTATTTTTTCTTTATAGTCTAACAATGTTGGTATAATGGAGATTCATAGATTTAGAGTTTGCCCTTGAAATTTAAACATGCAAAAGGAAATGACAGCATTTTCGCGCTATGGCCCCTAAAGAAGATTCGGCAATTTGGTACAAAAAATATTAAATTAATATTCCTATCATTATTTCAGCGATAAAAATAGCATTGAGAGTTAACACAGTGATTAATAACATTTCTCGGTACCTCGTATCTTGATTTCCTATTGTTAAGAAAATTATAAACTTTGTACATATTGTTATACTTCCAAGAAATAATCAAAACGATAAGAAGATTATTCATAAGATGAAAAATCGCAATTTACATTTATGACGTATAAAATGTATGCTAATAAGTTTTAACTATTCGTGATATGTTTTAAACAAGTATTTATAGAGGCTTAATTTATTTAGTAAGACAATAAGTAAGTAATTCTTATAATAGTTAACTGTGAAATTGTATATCTTTAAACTCTATTGCCTAAAAACCGCTGAACTAATTTGGACGACGTTTCATGCAGATAATAAACATATTTAAATGACTTGTTATCTTTCTTGTTAAAACAATGAAATTACTCACACTCTTTTCCATTGCGAACCTATCACTAACTCGTACAGTCCTATTCTCTGATCCAATACTAAAGCACTAACCTACGCAGCGAGGAGCTAGTAACAAAGCGTTATGAAATGGTTTGACGTCACGTTGTTATATGCTTATGTCTTTACAGCCGTAAAACCATCCTTCGGTATGCTAATACGAGCCACGGAAATAGCCAAATAATCTGAAGTTATGTGCCCCGAATGTCCGACGGTAATCCTTTCGGGGTTTTTATACTTACCGTCGGAATGTCTCGATAAGCCAGCACTAAAAGTGGATGTGTTTTGAGGAAATGCCATATTACGAATACGTCCAGCTATGGTATTTATTACTGGTTTAAAGTGCTCAAATTATGAGTGTCGTTCACATCATAGCGACAGCTGTGTGTGAGCTATTTATGGAACAATTTTCAGTGTTTGTCATTTCTATTATAGGTGCTGTGAATTTTACAATTGTTTCTGTTTTATTTTTGGCGTCATTAAGCAATTCAAAGTTGTTATCTTTAGCTCGGTCTGGGACTAGCCAAAGCGGTAATAAAGTTCACAGATCCATTGATCCTTTCTATCCTAGAATCATAGTCTATATTTGTAAGAGTTCGTGGAAGATAATTCTCGCTGAATAACCAAATATAATTTCCACTACATTGATGGTTATTATAATAACCATCGGGCACACTGTCATTATTTTCTTGTGTAACTTTTAAAGGACCATTTTTAATAAGTTTAATAGGATCAATTACGTTACCATTATCATTGCTTCTGCAACCTACTTTAATATCAAGATGAATATCATTATCTACATCACACTCGTATTATTCATCACCAAATCCGGAGCAATCATCAATGCTCAACCATAAAAAATCCAAGCGCTCTCGAGTTTGATTGATGCAACGCCATTTATAAAGCAATACAAACGATTTACATAGACATCAATTGTGAGAACGAGCTCATTAATCATAACACAAGCGCGGAGTTATGTTAATGTCATTGGACTGTCAGGGCTGCTACTGGTCTTCTTACCCTATAAAATAGAATGGACGCTATTGGAATGTTTATAACTTATTTTTCAGAGATACGAGTCAGAGCTTAGAATTTACTTAAATTAAATGTGAAAAAAGGAATCAAAACAGAAAAAAATGTTCTTTTTTTTTCAAATCTAACGAATTATTTATTTACCGAGCGCAATTTTTATCCAGCGATCTACCCTTGTATTAAAAATCCGTTCAAGGATTAAACACTAAAATAAACCATCTCACTATCGCATTTATGCATTTTTAAGATATACTAAGTTAGTATTACTAACCCTACAAATAATGACCATAGTACTCAAGATTTTTCTTTACATTCAGACGAATTGCATAAACCGTCGCGTGGACGCATCGACCTGATGTTTTTTCTCACAAATAACTGAAGACCAATCATGCAAGATTATACAATAGACACGCTTTCTTATGACACACATGCTATTCACTTTGAAACGCAAATGTTGGCTTTTTATCACTTAAGACTGATGTGTTGAGGTATAAAAAGCTAATAATGGAATGAAATACGAAGATAAAGTTGTTTGAAGTGTTTAACACACTAATTGTGCGATTAAAAGTGGTCTTTTAATTTTCATCTTTGCTATAGTTTTAAGTATAGGTATTGACTTAGTTGTTGTGCGGGTAAACCTATCACCTCTTAAGACTTTTTAGGGATTTTTCTGAATGTCATCAAAATTAGAAAATACTTGTTTGATTGAAATTACATTTACATTATTGTGTCAATTTTTTTAGCCACACATTCGGTGGTTATCCAAATTTAGTCACCACAAAATGACAAGAGACCTCCACTAGTACCTATACATACATTCAAATCACGCAATGTAATCTCAACAGTTATTTCATTTAAGCCAGCTTAACTCGAACAGGCTTCAAGGATTAAATCAAATCCCTAATAAAAATTCATCACCTGACGTCCTCGCCCACAAGATGCGCATATTATTCCAATTGGATGAATTACGCATTGTTGCACATCCTTAACGACAGTCGAGTAATTTACGGAGATTAACATAAAACAAATTGTAAAAATATACGTAGCTATATCCTAAAGTACCGAATTTTGATTTGGTTTCTCGATTTTATCAAATTTGACTTTTCAAGAGCAATGCAATCAACCCAATTATGCCCAATAACAGTGCAGTGTAATTAAAATAGAACATTAACTGGTAGGAACTTAATAACCTTTGCTACTAAATATATTTTATAACGTTTTGATACTATTTGTCCCAGGCTGGTCCCAGTACATTACATACTACTATGCCAGTTTTAATCATGTTCTTTCAGGCACTCCATCCATCGTTCATTTGGCCTTTCAAGTTCGTTATTTTTTTCGATAATATTATTTAGATTAAAAACTCTGCCTTCGGAACTTTGAGCGTTAGAAAGTAAACAGAAACTCACAAATGATGTCTAATTCACAATTCAGTTTGCTGATTGCTTGTTTAGACACAATTATAATAACAATGAAAGTGGCACGCGTGTTAATTATGTAAATAAATTGTAATGTCTTTATAACAAGAAACTAAATGCTGCAGAACATTATACTGCACGGCTCGTTAATTCTGTTTTACTTGAAAAAGAAAAAAGGTTCTTTTTCCATACGTCTTTTTAGAACGATAATCGCTTTTTACTTAGTGTAAACAACGTGCGTTTTTAGATTAATGTTTATAGTGTTATGTATTAAAAACTTTCCGCATTCTTCGTTTGTTTGGATATGAATCATTTCACTTCGCATATCTATGTGTGTGGAGCGATACGTGACCTAGTACAGAAATCGGATATGAATTGAAAACTTGGATAAGCTTGGTACAAATGTTTGTGTTAGGATGTATGTCATTGAGGTAAAGAGTATTTGCTGCTGGTCTGCAGCCACAGAGTCTCTTGTAGTTTTCGAAAGACACTTACTGATGGATGAGGCTTATGGCTGTCTGAATTTGGTGAGTCAGAATATATAATAACGTCGAATCTGATTTCCACACTAAGCTACAAATCTGTTGTCACTGCAAAGACCTCTCACAGAAAAAGGACCAAATTAAATTCCACTCCACAGGAATCGACTAACCAAATAATACACAGAGACTAAAAAAAATAGTTCACGCTTATTAGCTTGTCTTTATTAAATTTATGTAGGAAGTATTTTTTATCATCTCGTATTCTGATCGATTCCAAAAATATTTTTCTCCCAATCAGTTAGCATATCGCGCTTATTGACATTAAGTTGGCGATCGAGCCTTGTATAATCGGTCTCAAATCTCCACAATATACATAAAAATGTTTCTATAACGTATTCTAATGATGTGGGTCTCCCGAAACTGCTACTCGGGATAAAAACCATGAGATATAACACAATGAAGTGTCAACTTTACCACATAAATATACAAAGTCATCGCACTGTAACATATATTTATCGCAATGAATATCTTATAGTAGCTTTTGTTGGTCTAGCAACTTAACAACACATACCTGATACCTCCTAAGTATTAAATTAATCAAACAATAAAAATTTGGCCATCTGTTCAGCGCTGAAAGATTCGGATATAATAATTTGCTTTGGAACATGATTCGTTGTGCATAGGACTAGAGCTTAGTTCTCACATTTACTATGTATAGCACTTCTCAATTAAAGAAATTTCATTCAAAAATTACGTTAAAAAATATGATCACAACCAAATACAAACAATTGTTATTGATTAATTAAGTTTTATCGCATTAAATTTTGATCTGAAGCGATACAACTCGCTTCACTGTGCGCTTGCCCTTAGATGACAATCAGACGTAATTAAAATGAGATTTATAACGCCTGTATTATAAGGTTTGCCACCTGTCGCGTCCGGGGCCGGAGCAGATCACCGAGATACCTACACCATATCAAAATATCTTTATCAACTAATCAAATCTCAACCGTAACATTTATACACAAAGTTGACATCCCTTTGCACTAACAACGTCAACATGACACAGATTATCAACAAATGTCATTCAAATATAGCTTGTATAATTGGTAAGATAAAGTTGACAATAGAATGTGATAGTAAACACACCTGAAGGTGTAGTGTGATCGTACGCAATGCTAAACAGTAAGGCATCTTGTTTACTTGCCTTATCACAGGTCCCATTAGTATCCTATTAGCTCTCGTTTGCACTGCACTGGGTGATATTTCCTCTCTTTCACTCCTTTATCGCGCCCTGTACGGGTGGCCGGTTTATTTTGATATAGAAAGACCTTAACCTTAAAGAGTCGGTTTTTCTTCTGCAAAGAGCGATATTCGCTTGATGCTTGCTCATAAACAATCAGAGCGATTATTTATTTTTTTGAGTTCCCAGAGTTTACCCGAGAGAATGTAGTCTTTATACTTTAGACAGCAGCAGTCTTTCCATAGTAGTCCAAAAGCGTTACAAATGAATTTTATGAAGTCTAGTTCATAATGTTTTGATGTGGGGTCACGATATTCTCATTGATTTGTGGAGAACACACAGCCACATTTCATTTACCAATAATTAGAATACCTTTGGGTAAGAGATGTAGAGGAAAAAATTGGCAAAGAAGAACCGGGTAAGAGATTTAGGGGGGGTTTCAAAGGCAGAGCAGGACCAATCATAAAAGTCGAAGTCAGGACTATCATTTCTCTGCCATTTACCCAAAACTAGGAGCCAATACGAGTACATGCATGCCACTACAATACATCCAATGATAAAATGGATCCGCAGGAACTAAATATGGATCACAGATAGCGCACCACGCGAATGTGGTACGGTATGTGGAATGGACGCTTCGTATCTGCAAGGCCGTTGCCAATTACAACATTCGCTAGCACGGTTCTATGATTTTCAATTGTTTATTATATATGGATATTTGTTAGAAGAATTACGTCCTAATCTTTATAGAGAGCCTTGGGGAGCAGTTGACTGCACACCACCTTGAGAAGTTCAGCTTCGATCCTCGCACCGACACAAATGTTTTTGCGGTAAATTAATATACTGCTTGGGGGCTTGTGAGACTGAATACTTCTAAATTTTCTGATACCCACTACACAGCACATTTTAGAACGTTTTTTGACCCAATCATCCGCTGTGTGGCTTTCGCGGTCTATTGAGATATCATTTGCATAATCGCGACCGCATGGCAAATAATCATGGATACATCTATTACAACTTGTGTTTGCCTTGGGTTTGAACTTGCCTCTGCCGTAACCGCAGACACGTTTGTCGTATAGAACGACTTATAGTGATCTGTTCGTAACCTTTGTAAGGTTATTTACCATGATAGGCGGTCAATGCTATTTAATAATCTTTGCCTATATCAATCCATATATGTTCCACTACTGAGCAAAGTTTAATATTCTTGAAAGCTGTTATCCTTAGTTCATCACTCTAGTCTATTGCGGGTGGACTTAATGTAACAAAGTAATTTATTATAAAACCATATTGTATACATTAAGTAATGATGGCATCGAGGTAAATGCGCGTTCGAGAATTTTCGGCGATCTCCGATTTAAAACTTAGCCATATCCCTTTGATTTTTCAAGTTACGTGTGTTCACAAGGAATCAGAAGGCAAAGGAAATCATCAGCAGTACATCGTGGTGGACTAAGCCCTAAACCTCTTGGTTGTAGAGGAGATTTATGATGATTATAAATCTGTGTTGCGTGGAAGAGGTCGCTAATAGCGATAGGACCGCCCTTTGAGACATAATCTTTTATAGTTTAGAATTATTTTATATTTTATTTATGTTTATGTGGTGTTGAATAAAGCATATTAAAAAAAATTACCCATGTCTAGTCACGACTTATTCCATCACTGCCCGAACGTGAAAAATCATTATGAATACATTGAGAACAAAAGTCCTAAATGCCAAAGATTTAAACCTACAACTGCTGAGGTGCTGCCTTAGTAGATGGCCTATTTATCTTGTCCGAGACGAAACGTAATACTAAAAAGTAAATAAGAAGACTCACTGCTTCAGAAAAAGAAGTACATAGATTAACATTGTTTACAAACAACAAATATGAGCACGTGTTGGCTGTTCTAACTGAATTAACACTGTATAAGTAGTGCTATTTGGGTTATTTTTTATTCAAAGGAAGTGGACAATTATCGTTGCCTTTTGAGCGAAATGTTAGATGTTTCAACACTCTGTTATTGTAGTAGCTAGTATCTACTGACTTCGCGAGAGTTGTATAAAGCTTGTTTTCCTTATGAAAACTGTATCTATGGTGTGGACATGTGTTTTAATTTCCCATTTGGGTGTGGACTTGCCTGATGTTAAAAGACGACACGGCTTAAGATGGAGCGCGCTTGCCTATAAGACAACGATTAGAAACAAGTTATATCTATCGGGATGCTCTAAAAACCAACTAATTCCAAACTTTAGCAGACGATTGGCAACCATACAAATTGTATAAGTATAAATATAAATCATCATTAGCCCTTGTCTTCATCATAAGCAGTGATGGCCTCGAGGTTTAGGCGCGCGGTCGAGAATCTCGGCGGTCGCGGGTTCGAATCCCAGGCACACACCTCTGACTTTTCGAAGTAATGTGTGTATTCAAATTGAATTATCACTTGCTTTAACGGTGAAGGAAAACATCGTGATGAAACCTGCACGCCTAAAAAGTTCTTAGGAATTTCTTAGGTGTGTAGTCCGCCAACCCGCACTAGGCCAGCGTGGCGGACTATGGCCTAAACCTTCTCAATGGTAGAGGAGACCCGTGCTCAGCAGTGGGCGTATATGGGTTGATGAAGAAGATGAAGAAGAAGCCCTTGTCAGTCTCACACGTGGATATTTGCTCTCCCTATAGTTGAATGGTATACGGCCTCCAATAATCAGATTCGCCTAATACTTATTTTAGTATGTTTCACATAGACAAGACAAAACTTAATAGACAATGCCTTGAGCTCAGTTTAAGAAACAAAGATTTTACTGTACAGTATATTGAACACAAACCTAACATCGACTAAGACACCAAAGTTCTCGCGGGATAAATATTTGTTCTATGTTGAGAACGGAACCTGACGCCTCCTCTCGCAGGCATCCGCTAAACAGTAGTGTCATCCAGCTCACACAAATCGTATAGAAATAACAATTTATGTGAGCTTAGCTGTCATTAGTTGTTTTCCGTGATGCCTATACACTCTTGAATTTAGCATCAAAATACACGCCAGTCATTACGTCCCACGTAATAGGAGGCCGGCCTATTGACTTTAAACAAATACAATTCTAGACGCCGCACACAGGTGAAATTTCCGTAATTTCTGGCCAAAATTAAAAAAATCAAAGTTAATCCGATTCTAAATTAGTAGCCTAATTTAGGAACAAGACAGATGGCACCATCTATAAATGACCATTTAAACGTTGGACACTTTTTATTCAGATACCTACAACACTCGATTTAAACAGTTTTGCTTGTTGAGTAATTTATTACAATTTTGAGCTTTTGCTTAATGACAACGTTAAAATTTTGTTTAGTTGATATTTGGTGTAAAACGTAATGGATTCTATACCTACAGGTTAGTTTATTATTTCTGTATTACTAAACAGTTTACATTACTTGCGGTGTTATAGATATGTAGGTTTGAATAGAAGTCTATATTTTAACAGTTTTTTTTGTTTTATTCAGTGAAAAAGTTCATACTCAATTGCACTCAACCCGTTTCTTTTACATATTTCGAAAGAACATATCTATAGCTTTCATATAGCACCAAAATTAGCTGCGTCTAACTGCGTCACCTAAACAAAATAGTGCAAAATTCACAATAATATTCATTACAATAATAACTCATAATATTTTTTCAAGCAGTTCCCAGCATAGCATTTCATTTAGTCGAAGAGAATTATTGAGTTATTACTTAACGGGTGAATCTAATAATCACTAGATACAATTTCAACGCTTAGTTACAAAAGTTCGGGAAAAAACGCACTGTGAAGATGAATTTCCAAAGTATATCAAACAAGAGCTTTTTCCCATTCTTTATTCTTTGTTTTTTCCCGAAATTGTATCTCTTGGTTATTAGATTCACCCGTTAAGTAATAACTCAATAATTCTCTTCGACTAATCGGAATGCTATGCTGGGAACTGCCTGAAAAAATATTACGAATATTTTTGAAATTCGTAAAAATTGTGAGTTTTGCACTATTTTGTTTAGGTGACGCAGTTAAACGCAGCTAATTTTGGTGTCAAATGAAAGCTATAGATATGTTCTTTCGAAATATGTAAAAGAAACGGGTTGAGTGCAATTGAGTATGAACTTTTTCACTGAGTAAAACAAAAAAAACTGTTAAAATATAGACTTTTATTCAAACCTACATATCTATAACATCGCAAGTAATGTAAACTGTTTAGTAATACAGAAATAATAAACTAACCTGTAGGTATAGAATCCATTACGTTTTACACCAAATATAAACTAAATAAAAATTAAACGTTGTCATTAAACAAAAGCTCAAAATTGTAATAAATTACTCAACAAGCAAAACTGTTTAAATCGAGTGTTGTAGGTATCTGAATAAAAAGTGTCAAACGTTTAAATGGTCATTTATAGATGGTGCCATATGTCTTGTTCCTAAATTAGGCTACTAATTTAAAATCGGAGTAACTTTGATTTTTTTAATTTTGGCCAGAAATTACGGAAATTTCACCTGTGTGCGCCGGTCTGCTACTGAGAATTTTAACGCAAATACTTAGTAATAGATAGCCTTATCTTAGAATCAAAATGGAGAAATTCTAGAAGACGCTAATGTTACGCGAATTTATCGTTCGTCTCAATGTAGTGAACGAACTCAATACGATTCATTTCACAATATGTTCTTCAATGGATTTTCACTCTGAGACTGTCTACGTTGATAAATAAAATAGGAAATAGGCCTCTCCTATGGCACGGCATTGGGCTCGATCTTCGGCTCTCCTCATCCAACCACGCATATCGCATCCCACCTAACTGACCTGAAGACAATCTTATGTTTTTTATACAAATAGATTATTATTGACACTGGTTTTCTTCTTCAGATGAGCCTAACGGAATGGATACGTCTGCGCGACTACAAAGGCGGCCGGTCGCGAACAGTCCTGGGTCGCGAGTACCCGGCGTGGCTGTGGGAGGCGTACCGGGTTATAGGAGTGTTCCTGTTCGGCTGCGCGTGCCAGCAACTCACCACCGACGTGGCCAAGTACACAATAGGAAGGCTGAGACCGCACTTCTTTGATGTAAGTATATTTGAAACAGATATTTCAATTTTTTTCATCAGCAAATAAAGGCGGCGCCTGACTGGAAGAAAAAAAATAATGCTAATAGGTACTACGCTACTAAGAAATGAAACGTTTAATACCACTTCCAAATGACATTATAACAGAAAATATATTACCCATCATTCTCCTGCCCTGATCCCAATTCTTGTTTGGGGTCGGCGCAGCATGTTTTGTCCTTCCTTCCTGTGTGGAAGGACAAAACATGCTGCATAAGAGTTTTGGCAGATGTTTTACGGCCGGCCGCCTGCCTGACGCCAACCCTCCTTGGGAATTTCTATGTTTTAAAGGGAATGGTGTGGGGATAGCGTGAGTTTGGGTACAGGATATTGAGGGAAAGGATATTTGGCCTGATGGTAAGGATGCTACAGTCCCGGATAAGGAAGTATTAGGAGACTGTAACAGCTCGGGGGGCCGAGCTCGCGTACTCGTAGCCCTGTTCCATGACTGGCTAGATCAATGGAAAAGACATCCCCTGACCTGAAAAAGAAAATATATTACCCAATTTAGTGAAACACAAAATTGCAAAAAGTTTTTTTTTTTTAGGAATCAAGATGCGTTAATACACTTTGATACATAATTTTGATCATAGAAGTTTACACTTATAGAAATCGAGACATTCGAATATATAATATTTTATTTCATGCAACGAAGTTTAATGACGACAAATAGTAACGAATCGAACAATAACTGTAGTTACTACAAAAGTTTGTCATCCAAAACATATATTGACCATCTCGCAAATTGACAAGCCCCTACACCCCACGATTCGTATTACGGTAGCAACAGAAAATGCTGATGCATTTCATGAGGTGACAAAATTTAAAGGCATTCATAAAGTTCTTAGTGTCAACACGAGATTGATGACATTATCTCTTGGACGTGCTGTTGTCATGGTTACATTGCAATTTAAGATGTAAGAAGATCTGCCTGAATTACAATTGACAAATCGTTACGATATTGGTGCTTGACCTATTGTGAATTGTAATATTTTATACATATCTTCTTAGAAAATTCTAAGGCAGCAATATTCTGAATCGTGATCGCAACAAAATACAATTTGACACTAGTCTTATCTACTTGCGAATATTTGTCTTTATTTCATAAGCAAAATAAATAGTCGGAACGAGATAAAGAAACTGTATCATTATTTAATGTTTACTTGAAATCTTATTTAAAAATAGAATTGTAATAAGTATAGATAAAGACGTCGCGTACAATTTAGTTCTTGAAAAAAATATTCTCCGACTAAAAAGGTCGTCTGCAATGATTAAATAAAAGACACATCCTGCTACAGTAATGAGTGTTGGCTATTATAGGATTCGCGTTAAACATGCTATTGCTAAGCTAACAACGGTCAATTTCAAGGAGATACAATCACGCGACTAAGTGCGCCTACTCTTAAATATATTCTGTTATTGTTCGTGTTAGCCTAGGCTAAAATAGAAAGTAATTCCTAATTTGTATTTATTACACTTTATTGTAAACTACATATGTATAATAATTAATTACAAGAAATAGCGTGTAGTAAATGGCAGTTTAATCGCTTCATGGGATTTCTTCGAAACAAAAGTTAGATGGATTAGAACAAGAATGTAAGCGGTCTTGTTTTCTTATTTGAAGGTTACAGTCTATAATAACTGTTTTTGGGTTAAAAATTCAAGATTTTTAGCAAAATAAGAGTAATTCCGTGACTTTACACAACACTATTGTTATTCATGTTGACTTACCACCTTCATTTTAATTTACATAAAAATGTAGCCATAATTAAAAAAAAATCGCACAGACGTTTCTATTACACAATCTGTGCATAGGTCAAAGTTATAATAGGGAGCGCTTAATCAAAAATTTAGTCATGAATAACATCATATTATAACCAAGATTGCTTATGTTGCAAAGTTACATCCATTTGTTGATACAAATATTTTAAAATGATGTGTGCCTGGATCCGTGGCGCACATATGTCCGTTATCCCCAGATATAATGGTCCGAAGATACATCGACAACAAAACACTTACCGATGTTGAGAAACAGACACTTGCAAATATGGTATTGCAACCATTACGGATGTTTATCGGTGATGCGAAATTTATTTGCGGATCCCATTAGCGAACAACGAAACCAATAGAATTTGAAACTGGTAGGTGCCTACTGTAGGAGATCTGTATGATGTAATAAAGATGATAATTGCATAATGCTTTTTTAAAAATGTTCATACATTTCTGGAAGAAGAGAAATTTTGAACAAACTGTTTTTTCCACAAAAAGATTTCTTTCTCAAATAGGTTTATAGTTAAACGAATCTCGGGTAATAAGACTTGTAATGCTTCACATTGCTTGTTGGTATTTCAATCAAAGTTTAAAAGCCTGGCCCTAAGAGTAATATGTTAGTAAATTGAACAGCTTTCTAGCCATCAAAAACGTGTAGAATTAAACGAGATGGTAACTAATTGATGAAAACTTGTCCCAAAACCTTATAGTTATACTTTCATCAAATTCTGTGCTATTTTCGAACAACTGAGATTACTATTTCAATAGTTTTTGATTAAAATCTTTTATCTTATCGGCTGTTGGATTCGTATATGATGGAAGTCATATTGAATTAGGTAATACTGCTGAAGTTTCTTCATTCCCAAAAGAAGTCTTCCTAGATATTTCGTTTTTAGGTTGTGTAAAATATGTACTTTTTATATGCTCGAGACGGTCGTAAAATTAGTCGCAGTGAAACTTTATGACGCCTGCGTTGACATTTTATGGTTGTTAGTTAACCATGGGCTTAACTTATTTATAAGACGCTGTAATACTTTTGTTGAGGTGAAGACGAGAAATGCTTCCCTATAGCAACAGTGGCTTCGCTTGCATCTCACGACCAACTAGCGTCCTGAGTCTTTTAGTAAATAATCATTAAATTTTTGACGCGAAAGACGCATAAAAATCGAACATTATTGAATCTTCTTATTTGTTTGAAGATTAGAAATACTATTGGAAACATAAAGCTTGGAAACGTGCGGAAAAAAGGGAATAGTTGTGATGTTGAAAAAAATATATTAAATTTGAACGTTAACACAATTTTCCATCAACAGTCACTACCTCCTGGTATTCAAATGTAAAAAATTTGCCCGCTATTTTCCTTTTATTAACCCACATTTCTCGGAAGGCATCGAGGAAGATAAACAAACCCGGTTTTACTGTGTTTTTACCAACTAGTAACGCAGAATTAAATTAAAGCCCAATTTGTCGAATTTAATCATTTCACGTCGATAATGATTTTCAAATGCTATAATTTTTAAAATTACTTACTACTTAATTCTACGTCAAATTTATTTTTAGACTAATCAGACTGCACCAATTTAATTGTCATTGCTTCAACGATTAATATGCCTGTGAAGTTTTAACAGACAAACGTAATTGGTACAGTAGCAAGTATAATATTGAATTCATATGTAATAAACACCCATAAAAGTGGTGTAAATAAAACCATAGACGTAAATATCAAAAGTTTCGAAAGAGAACAGCGAAAAGACCAGATGAATGAAAATACAATGCTGGAAAAACACGTTTTCAACACATTGACGACGAAAATAAAACGTGAATGGGGCGAAATTCAGGAAGAAGTTGGAAAATTCAAAGATCGCTCTCGTAACTCAATACCGGCTCAAAATAGAATTACATTTGACACAAGAATTTTAGGAGCTGCTAATAAATCTTCAGATCGTGTTGAAGAGTTAATTTCGCTCGAGTTTTTGGGATTTATTAAATCTTTTATGAGACAATTCCTGAATGCTTGAGTATTGATTACGGTGCGGAAAACAGTGATGGCGACAAGCCAAATATTTTAATTGTTTGTGGTCTTACAGCTGTAATAAACGCGAGTCATGTTGGTGATTCCATATCACTAGGATAGGAGGATACAATAAGTTAACGGATACTGAGGGCGTGCATGGGATATCCCATGAAGCATTCAAGTTGCTCGCCATTGCCGGCTGGCTCACTATACGAACTGGGAATCTTTTTTTTTTTTAACGAGAGGAAAGCACCTTAAGCTCCCCTGTAGATTTTTTAGTTTGGGAAATTACTAGTATCAGCACGCATACTCGAAGTACAAAAAAATATATATAAACTCCGGAATTACTACTTCTGGCGTTCGCTCCATCACCTTAAGTTAACATATTAGCCCACTACGTGACTTCGATAAAATAAGGTAACTAATTTTATTAATTTATCAACAATCAATCGTTGAATCAATTAGTAAAGCATTATATTATTCAACTTGTGCGTAGCGTCACCATTATTTTGCAGAAAACCATCGTGAGGCAATATCTGTAAAACAAACGTACATAACTCGTTAAAATCGCTGTCGAAGGCTGAAGAATATTCCCATTTACTAAGTAATCAAATTGTGTACATAGAATGGGTGCTTCTACCTTTTAGCTAATACTTTTGGCCCTTCTAACTCGACCTGCCTCACCCAATGACAAATGATATTGCGGCAAACCTGACATTTGCAGAATTTGTACGGAGGAACACGCCCTTCAGCATTAATGCGAACATTAACGAGCATCCACGTTATCGGTACTAATATTGTAAATGTGAAAGTAACTCTGGCAGTTGCTTTGCACTTTCAAGCTTTAATCGCGCATGATTTGATTTTGATATAAAGACGAAATGACTTTGGGAATAATAGGTAAGTCATCTTTCGGGCTGTTATGTTTATGGATTCTATTTTCCTACAGACAAATATTAAAATTTATCAAAAATAGTTTTTATAAATGAGTTATTCATTCAAAGGCCTTTATTTAGTAATTGTTGTAAAAAATCATAGAACAACATAAATGAAAAAGAAACAGGCGAAATATCTAAAGATAAATAAATGTGTTCATTTGATGTTTTGTTTTCTCGCGAACTTTTGAACCAAGCGCTGATTTGATAAATATTTACAACTTTGTAACAATAACAAATAATTTAATGATTGCAAACGTTAATATTGCGACAACTACGACTTTACGAGCTCATTACTATGAAAAGATATTCAAAGCAGCGTTACTTAAGTATCTGTTATCTATTTAAAATTTACATCAAAGAACATTGTAAAAGTTATCAGTCCATTAGACTTTTATCAACGTGTATAAATCATACGGTTTCCTCGGCATTATGTATCTATCAGGTAATGCAACATTTTGAGTGCTTTTGATACATAATTACCATATTTTGACCATTATTTCATTTATTTCTTATTATTTTTCAAAAAAGTCTTTCCAAGGAGGACGGATGATCTAAAGCTAAAGAAAATCGCGAGAAACTGCTGGATGCAAACCGCTTCCGACAGAGGGCTTTGAAAGTCTTGGGGGAGGCCTATACCAACAGTGGACATCTTTAGGCTGATGATGACGTTCTTACATTTCTTCCTTGAAATCGTAAATTAATGCAAAGTTTTCCATCTGGGCTCAGATACATACTTTTCAATTAAGGCCACGGATTTACTCTACGCGTATAGAATGGTTGAGCCTAAATCCATATTTCTCAGAACTCTGTCCATATAATAACTTTGCTACTGAACTTTGAACCGCATTGACCAATTGAATTGACCGGAGCATTTATCTAATTGCAACCACTTGGTTTAGATGTATCATAATGCACATCACAGCTAGGTCTTGTTAGTATTAGATCATTTTCTAATTCTATTTTAAGATCATCAACATTCTTTGTTGTTTCTCCAATAGTCAAAATGTTATAAACACATGTCCATGGTATTGGGTTAAGATAATATTTTTTACATTTAATTAATCGAATATTTTAGTCTCAATATTATAAAAAGAATGATTAAGAAGAACTTTATTCTTTGCAAATCGAATAAAAGTTAATTTTTATAGGTATAATTGTATATTGTCCTTCTGAGCCATTTGCCCTTTGTGTTTTTCTCCGAACTCTGTGCGAATAAAACTAAAGAAAAACTAGCTTTGAATCAAACATCTGCGTTAATCTCTATTATATTTTTTTATTATGTATACAATATTGTTTAAATTTGCTTCACTAGAGTGATTTTCTTTGTTATTCCGGACGAGATATGGGCGATAATCGTTAACGACGTGATGTGGCCTGTATGCAAATCTCCATTCTATATTTACACGCCCTATGTTGGTTTAAAGTGACGTTTTAGTGTCTGGGTGGCTCTTCTTAGCCGTCAATGTAAATTCGGCGACACACGGTCACACGTTGCGCCGGCGCCCGCCGCATACCATTAATATCAAATCAATCACGTGGATTACAATTCGACAAGCGTCACTATTTGAATTTAGAATGCTGATTATTATTTAGTTTTTTTTTGGTTTGTATTGGCACTTAGAATGGAAGATTTATAGCAGCCTCCTAAAATGTATTTGTCTAGAATTTTAAGCGTTCTCAAACAATAGGGCAAATTAGAAACAATAGAAACAGATCTTTGAGGAATTTTTATGGCATATTTGCATGTTTTTCATATGTAGATTTTGCCGCTTTATTAACATCGTCCAAATATATGCTTAAATCGTTGGTATGAAAATATTTTTTTTAAGTTTATTATGGATGATTGAAACAAATCAATAGTAAATTAAATTCTAATTAGATTCTAATATTTAATTATTAAAACGGGTACGATTATGAAAATTACGAAATTTATTCAGTATTACACTAAAACTACTCAAATAATTCTTTATTCAGTATTACACTAAAACTACTGCAGTAATTCTAAAATTTTAGATATATCACCTCCAAATATTATTCTTTTAATGAATACATACATACATAAACTCACGCCTGTCTCCCGTTAGGGTAGGCAGAGACTATAGAGCGCCAAATGCCACGGTCCAGACACACCTCTTTCGCTTCCTCCACTGACATAATCCTCTTCATGCATGCACGTCGGTTTCGAGGACTCTTTATATTACCCTTCTTAAGTATATTACCTATTTGATCTTTATAGGTGGATCTGGGCCGTCCTCGTCCGACTTCACCACTCACTCCCGCACAGTAAATCTCTTTCGTAATTCTGCAAACATTCATCCTTTCCATGTGGCCAAACCATTTTAACATTCCCCTTTCAATTTTTGTCACTACATCAACTTTCAATCCACATTTTTCCCTTATCACACTATTCCTCACTCTATCTGCCAATTTTACCCCACACATGCTTCTCAGCGCTCTCATCTCAACTGCGTTAATTTTGCTTTCATGCCTCTTCTGCCATACCCAAGACTCACTTCCATAAGTTAGTGTTGGCACCAGGACTCCTTGGTGTATCGCTAACTTAGCGCGGTCCGATACGTGTTTACTGGCCGCGATGGAGTACAAGGCGCCATTAACACTATTACCCAATTTTACCCTTCTTTCAATATCTCCCTCATATTTACCATCCCTTGTGATCACAGAACCCAGATATACAAAATCATTCACTTGCTCCAGTTTTTCATCTCCTAGCATTATGGTACATTCAGTTCTGGGTTCACTCCTTTCTAAAATCATCACTTTCGTTTTTCCTGCATTCACTTTCATACCTTTTCTTGTTAAAGCCGCATTCATAATATTCACCATTTGCTGTAACTCATACTCCGATGACGCAAGAAGGACTTGATCATCAGCGTATAAGAGACATTTAAACAGTGACTCATTCATCCTAAGACCGTAATTAGCTTCTTTCAAGTCAGTCAGACAACTGTCCATGAAGAGGTTAAACAACCATGGCGACGCCACACAGCCCTGTCTGACACCACGTTTGATGTCAAACCAGCTCGTGTAGGCACCATTTAGTCTAACACAGGCACTTGATTCCGTGTACAACGATCTCAATGCCCGTATTAGACTGTCATTCACCCCATACATAGACAGTGTTGACCACAATTCATCCCTCACCACACAGTCATAAGCCTTTTCTAAGTCGATAAAGGCGCAGAAGACCTTCTGATGTTTTGCTAAGGCCTTCTCAGCTATGCACCGTAAAGAAAAGACTTGATCCACGCATCCTCTTCCCTTTCGGAAACCACCTTGCACATCCCAAATCTTATCTTCTGTCATACGAATAACTCTTTCAATCAAAATTCTTGCATACAATTTTCCTACCACGCTAAGAAGGAATCTTAGATTTAAATAGTTTTTTTTTAACATAGTATCAATTCAACTTAACAAACCTTACCCTAGTCCCAGCATTTGGTAGTATATGGGCAGATATATTCGTATATTTCATAAATTTCAGCGTGCACGTCCAATGTTCCATCACATGTGTTTCCATGTTTAAGTAGGTGCAGCCGGTATAAATAATGCAAGGCGATACGCGCCGCCGCCCACACTCTCGTAATTTTGACTTATTGGATGAACGGTGGTGTCGAAGTCGAGACCGTTTCGCGCTCTTCCCGTTTCGTCCACTTGCCGAATATGTATGGTTCCGTTTTAGCGTTATTGTCCGACAGGAAATGAATGGTGTTCGGGTTTCGTCGAATTGAGATGTGTGTGTTGCGTGGAGAATGCTGTTGGAAGAACGGATAATGCAAATGTAAATGATTGTTGGAATATTTGGTTTTTGGGTCTTGGCTACAAGTGGGTGTGGGGCAATTTAGAGGTCGCGGGTTCGACTCCCGAGCCGGGGAAAGAAGGTTTCTCAAGAATTGTGTACGCAAAACGACAATAAACTGCCCCAGTTACGTGGGACTAATACAAACCTGGGGAAATAGGGGTGCAGAAATTCACCTCTGCCTACCCTTTCTGGAAACACAGGCGTGAGTGAGTGTACTTTGAAAATGATTTTCCAAAGATACGTTTGATGGATTCTGGTACCGATATAGCTGATGTGATTTAAAAATTATAGTTATACTAAGTCAGTATTTTAGCTACATAGAACAGTGTAATAGTTTCCAGTAGCCAATACACAAGGCTTGTGGCTTCGTATCAGGTGTTTGTGGCTGTCAGATGTGCCTTTATTTACAATAATCATATTACATCGGGAAACGATCTTATATTACCATATCTCAGATCCTATTCTAAAGTTATAAATGGCATTTTTCTAAACATTACTAAAACATCTTTATTTCTCACGCTAAAGCGCCGAACACAAATCAAATAAGTCAATTACTAATGTCAACAAAACTCGGGTCTTTGTGACCAAACCGTGGCTGATATATTCTGTCCCCGGGATCGTTGTGAGGGTTAACAAACAAGGGTGTGTACAAAGCGTTCCTCATGACTGACGGACCGTGGCAAAGCGGCGCCGTCGCGAAACGACATGCATTTTTACACATGACGTTTTAAATAGCACGCGTGTGACGACCTCTTTTGTTATTTTATGAAGTTTTTGAGATACTGGCTGGCATTTGGATAAGTTATTCTTTTTTTAAATTAGGCGGGGTTTTTACCTATTAGATTTTAACGTGATATGGCTAAGACTGTCTGCGTATTTCACAAAATTGGGACCAAAAAAAAAATCGTAAGTATCAGTGGATTACGATTTGACTTCGTTTTTTGGTGATACTGCAGGTCTAACATATGAAGGGTTTTAAATTTAGTTTGAAATGATACTCCATCTACTTGTGTATTAACTAATAAACTAGATAGTTCTTATACATACCACGAAGTATTCAGTACCACCATTGACTTTAAAGCTAAAAATTGACATATATTATATGAGCTACATCATATTACCATGAATAAGTAACTTAGATATGTAACAAATCTCATTCAACTATTAATTTTGACGTCACCGCAGGGGTTTTAAGTCATGATACAATTTTACGAGGATTCACGTTTTACAACTTTTCTTTTTAAAAGTAGAGCTACTCAAAGGGTATGATCTGGTCTTTGCGGTCTAGTGTTCATATTGTAAAAACATGGTAAGATACCTTGAGCCATATAAACTCTAGATCTATTGATACTGAAGCTAAACTATAAACTGATACAAAGTTTCACCATAAATTCCCATACATTATCTAGAACATCTTCATAATGGCAAGTCTGGGCTCAAATACTTGGTAAGACACCTGAGTAAGAGCGTTAAAGCTTACTTTATGTATACAGTTCATTACAACCACAAGATTTTATGTCCCATTGTGCACCGTCCAGTAACATTAGCTCCTATTACATTTCAATAAACTTTTGTTGCATGCGTTTTGAAGAATGAGGAAGTCGCCTAGTACACTCACGCCTGTAACCCCGTAGGGTAGACAGACGGTGATGGTTTCATCGTCATCATCATCATCATGACTAGAATGAAAAACAGAACCGAATCATCACTCCCAGTGACTCCCATAGAAGAGCTACTCAATGGCTTTACTCTCTTTAAAAAATAAAATATTTATTATACCTAATTTCTAAATATGGCTAATGATATCTCCGTCCTATAACATATTTTAATATTCTATTGAAGGGTGGTTCCTCTTCTATACAACACGATTTGACAGTTAACAATACAGATTCCCTTCAGAAGTGCGTCATTTTTTTTATGTTTACTCTAACCCAAAATCGTTCATGCGCTATCTTTTGTCCGATTATATTTTGATATTAAAACGTGATGGAAAACGCTGATGCGTGCTCGCATTGTTGCTAGACGTTTAATTTCTAATGTTATGTCACGTAGCGACCCCTCGCGCTTCCACCGCTGATACATACCATATGGATCAATGGGCCACTTCAAAATTTGTGTTGTGGGATGATTTTAAATTAGAAAGATTTTAAAATGACTATTTCGCCCTATGCGCAGAATAAAGTTATATGTGCTTTTGCACAACTTCTCTTTCTCAGCGATTTAAACTTATTTAGGCACAAAATTATCAGTTTCTTTTTATGTTCTTCAAACAACAACAAAATTTATGATCATTATTACTTCACTAGTGCAATATATAAACAGTTGTAACTCTATTATAGACATAAATAGTACTTTGGTGTTATAGTCATAAGTAACCTTATTCTATGCATAGGTCGATTTAACCTCTTTAGTAGCGAGTGACGCGCCATTGGGATTTTTGAAATCAGAGTTAGTGTTAATAGATTTTTAAGAACTTTTAATACCAACTCCCGGGCTGAGATAATCCCGAGAAACCATCATTGTTATAGCACTTCATCGGTTTGGACCAAACATGCAGCTAGCAAGATAACCAGACCAGCATTTCATGGTTGAAGAAACATAAAGTGCTGGTCGTTTCGAAACCTAGACATCTTTGAATTGTGCTTATGTTTAGCAAGAGACGTCATAATTGATGGTGGTGACTCTATATTTTTTACAATTGTTGCTTTGATATTTGTGTGCTATTTATAACTCTATATATATATATATATATATATTTGTAAATAAGAGCTTTAGATAGTCCAGTCATATTACTATAAAGTTAAAGAGAAAAAAGAAATCGTCCTTTTCATAAAATGTCCGATAGCAAACAAAACAGCAACATGTTATATTTATAAAATAAAGCGTTTTATAAACTGCCATTGTGTACATTTCGCTCAATGCTCGGGAGCACGTCACCGTGTCAATCCGGGAGCACTTCAAGTGTCTCGACGGGATGTGATCGAATCAAATGTGATGCGTCATACAGACGCCATTGTGAATTCACCGACGGATAAGTATTTGCGAAACGGTGATTATAATAAGGATTTAAAAAAATATCTTCACAAGACGTTTAGGCGAGCGGTTGAGTTAAAATCTTGCCGATCGCGGATTCATACACGTCTTTATGAGTTTGTGTGTGTATTCTCAATGAATTATCAATTAATTATGGTGAAGGAAAAAATGGCGAGGAAACTTGCACACATAAAAGTCCTTAAGAATTTCTTAGGTGAGCATTCCGCCATCATGGACTAGGCAGATACTCACTCACATAGTTTCTCAAACACACTCTAGATAAAATAAGACTCGCGTTGTGTGCATAAGAAAAACTTGCACATATCACATGCCAAAATCGAACCCAAGACCTCTCCTCCAACTTGCTCCCCAATCCACCACTGTCTGTCAATATTTTTATACGCCACTTAAAAGCTCTTTGAAGTGGCTTTACGTGACAACCGACGTTTAAATTAAATGCGTTGTGTCATCTTTGATGTATTCTTTTACTCAGTGTAACAAGAGTGACTTGCGAATTGTTTCTGAGATTTGTGTATTTTAGTAGCCGAGGAAATTAATATTTAAACACTAACTGTATAACGTTATCAAAACAAACGAAGCTTCATGAATGATGTCGCGAAATAATGTGCTGATTTTAGGAGCGGTCTTGTTAACAGTTAAGATATATGAAAGTTAAGTCATACGATTGCAATACTATTATATTAAATCATCATCATCCTGTATACATCCCACTGTTAAGCACGACCCTCCTCTACAATTGAAAGAGCTTAGACTATAGCCCACCACGCTGTGGTAGTTTCCTCATATTTTCCTTCACCATCACAGAAAGTGATAATATATTACGAATACACAAATATCTTCGAACAGAAATCGGTGTCTGCCTGGGGCTTAAAGCCGCGACTCCCGAGACTTTCGACCTTAATGCCATCACTACTATTAATGACATTTACCCTATTTAAACTGTAACATGTGCCGCGTCGCAAAATAAATGAAGTGCGGATAATTTCAGTACTTCAGATTTAATTTGGACGCGTATTAATGAATTCTAAGTTTAGTTGGCGCTGCGTGTACAACATTATCTACCTCAACGGGCCCATAAAAACTCCTCTTGTTACCCCGTCTGCTTAGTTGACAAATGACGCACTTACAAGTCTGGGTATGTGGGACTGCTTAATATATTTAAAGGTATTTTAGGCCAGTTCCGTACAATTGTTTGAAATTGAATTTTAGTTACTTTCATTGCCAGTGTTATTGTGAAATACTAAATAACCATAATTATTTATCTCCGAAGTGATCTTAGGCATATAGCCAAAACTGTTCTTGTATAATTTGCATCTCTGAAGATTGATAAATTGCGATCGTACAATCTAGGAATCTCAAATTTGATCCCGTATCAGACACATTGTTGTTGAAATTTTCTGTTAGAAAAATATAGGTAGTGTGCCCAATAAAAGAGCAACAAGCTCGCTCCTTATTGATTGTCATTTGTTTTTTTATAGGTTTTTAATAAGTTGTCGTTGTTCTTGTAAATTTGCTAGTAATGCTTTACTGAAGTATATAACTTTATTCATTTATTAACATTGGTGACGCTCATTGGAAAAAGAACGAATTTTGAATTACAGTTATATTGTAAAAGAAGTGTGATATGCAAAAACTTGATCAACAAGGAAGACGGTTATTCTTACACTAATCTTTTGACTGTCGCTCACCGGACGGATACGAATATCCTACCATTGGAAAAGACAACATCGCCTACCGTTTAGGATTCACCTTTACGTAGGTACAAGGAATGAGGGTGTTGCTTTTCCGATGCAACCAAGACTGCAAGCATATTCTCAGAACCTGGTGTTATTTTAGTTCGCGAAAGCGCTTTATTCCGCGTACAGCCGAGTATTTAGTCATGTTTTATTAATGACCATAATTTATTAGACATTGTGTTATCTGAATGTGACAGATTTACTTCGTTCAAATCCCTTCTGCTTAGAAATGAAATATTGTATTACCGTCCGCTTTCGAATACATTTAACCCATTAAAGGTCAAATGAAAACTAAAAATATTTTCTTTACTTTTTTTTAATTTTCATATTAAAGTAAGTATAAAGGAAAACATAATTAAAAAAAATTATGGAAAATTTTGTTTTTCATGAAAATATAGGGGTGTACTCAATTGAGTACACTGACCACCTATGTATGAAAATTTTCAAGACACGTTTTTCAACAAAAAGTGTTTACAGGCACTTCTTACATTCCCAACACACTATTGAACTGCAAATTACACACCGCAGGTGTTTATTAATTTTACGGGGGTAGTGCCCAACTCAATCTAAAGGTAACTCTTCAACAACTGATACAGCCAGCCTTGATTTTCTTCGTTCATCCTGGCGTAAATAAAAACGTGCAAAGGGACGTCGGGCCATGAACTGATTCATAGGATTATTTTCATTACACATTACATGTAAACGCCAGCCATTAGAAACGGCCATATCTATGGTATGTAAATAATATCCACCACTTCTTTTTTCCGTGAAGAAAGACTGGTCAAGTTCATCAACAACTCCCATATTTACAAACGTGGTATGGCTACATCTATCTTCTCCTTTTCGATTGGACTCCAACGTTTGACAGTTCCGAGAGGCAGGTAGGCAGGAGGCTCGATGGTGTCGTAGTTAGTTGTCATGGTGCACTAATATCTTTCCATCATTTATTATTCATAGATTGGCGGGTAGCGTCAACTCGTCTTTTCTTTGACGCAAGTGGTCCATCATCACTGTCACTGTTGCGGCGACGTTCCGCCTGACACAGGTGTTGTCGGGGCACGGATGCTTCGGCCACTACCTGTGTCGGGTGGCACAGAAGGAGGCGTCGGCCGTGTGTCACCATTGTGACAACTGCCCAGACGATACAGCCCAGCACACTCTAGAGGAGTGTCCAGCCTGGGAGGTTCAGCGCAGCGCTCTCCGCGCTGTAGTAGGTGGAGACCTCTCACTCCCGGCCGTCGTCATGTCGATGGTCGCGAGTTAGAGGTCGTGGCGAGCGATGCTCTCCTTCTGCGAGCATGTCATGTCGCAGAAGGAGAATGCGGAGCGGGATCGTGAACGGAACGATCCCGCCAGCCAAAGGCGTCGAAGAAGGAGGCGCCGCCGGGTCTAGTTCCGGGCGCCGGTTAGTGGGGGGTAACTACACCTCCTCAAACCTGAGGAGGCCGAGACGCTTTCGTCTCGGAGGCGCACTGGGCGACTGCGGAACCATTGTGGGCGTTCCTCGCCCACGTACCGTAGTCGCCCTACTTGGCGCGAAGACGGCCACTTAAAAAAAAAAAACTGTCACTGTCCGTAGTATCCTCGCTACCATTATCCTCTCGATTTCTAAATAACTCAATAGTACCAGGGATGTTTTGCGGTATGAGACACGCTGCCATATCCTCATCGGCACCCTCCTCTTCATCAGTCAATGCACTTGGGTCAAGTGGTATGATAGCCAAGTCAGATTGGTTATCTTCGCTATCCTGTAACACAGCTTCCTAAAGCCCACGGTAACTAGTTTGAGGTGTAAATCGCTGTTTCTTCATTGCAAAGTATCTGAAAAAATACAGTTATTTTAGTTACGTATGTTGTCAGTGTACTCAACTGAGTACACTGACATTTACGTGGTTCTAGTTTTATTTTAGTAATATGTAATTTATTTTACAGTTTTTAATATCTTTCTTTTATATCTAATGCATCGATATAAACCGAAATAAAACCCTTAAAAGCACTAATTACTTGAAAAAATCTAAAATCATTTGCTTACCTCGATGACGTTTCCGTAACACAACTTCAACTGGCACTTTCTAATACAAAATGTTGCACTATCCACTTATTATTTATGAATGCTCTTAAAGGGTCTAACAATTAAGTAAAATAATAAAAAACCTCACGCATAATTGAAGGGTTCTGGAATTTATGCCAAGAAATATAGCTGTACTCAAATGAGTACGGTGACCTTAAATGGGTTAAAATATGATTAAGTCTAATTGCAATGTTGCTACTTGAAGATGACTAATTTTCTCTCCTGCAGCCTTCGGGTAACTGAATATTTCGCTTCATCGAGAAGTTCTCAGCGTCATAACAGTCTGATAATGTGCATGAATTAAAATAATCGGTGCGTTTACTTCGTAGCACTGAAAACACCTTTAGCAAAGATAAGCAATACACCTTTTCTATACATAGTAATAGTGCCTACATTACCCATTAGGTATTATATGCCTTTAACACTTAAAAAAATGAGGCGAGGAAAGCAGCATGTAGCAGGACTTTACGTAAGCAGATAGGCCGCTTAAGTCCTGATACATATTAGGAATGTGATAATTTCTATCATAAGACAAAAAATAATAATTATTAAGGAAAACATTTGAATTTGTTCATAAATTTCGCAGAAATAAATGAGTGCGTGACATTCCGCTTATCACGGCAGTCACCTTGACACCTCGGTACAGTTATCACGAGAGTAAACCAAGCACAAGTAATATCTAGCCGCAAACCTTGTCATAACAAAGACGTGCGTATCTTGGCAAAAAAAGTATTGTCTTTTATTATATTTTTATAATGTAATAAAATATAATAATTTCATTATATTTTATAATATTTATTATATTTTAAATTTAGAAAGAAGGTAAAGAGAGATTTGAGTTTTATATGAACTAGAAATGGCTATGGTTGGTAAAGTATTGAGGCAGTACATAGTTATGCCTAAAAAGGGGTAGATGTGCACTTCTACAGTTAAGTTAATCTCTTTCAATGTGGGAGTGCCTTATTCTATTATTAAAGTGTTCTGAAATGTTACAGACATTTTAGAAGTTGTCAAGCATTAATTGTTTTTAATCGGGTAGAAATTTTATCATATTTGTAATTACTTTTAAAAGACTGGTACGCTGATTTCCTTGATCCCATGACGACCTGAAATTATAAAAACATTTATAAATCAACGTTTTTACATGTCTGTAATTATCGCGGACATTTTATTAACAGTATTGAGACAACACTATAAACCCTGATCTTAGGGTCAATACGTACCGAAGAATAATAATATTTGTACATAAACTCCACCGAGATATTACTTATACAGTCTTTTTTAATTTAATCATGTAGGAAAAGTAGGAATGAAACTTGCCGGGCAAATAACTGCCGTAGTAACCCTTACTTTAGCGATACCTAGTAGCAATCAGCCAATACTCAGCCTATCACCGTCCATTGCTGAATGTTCGCCTCCCCAAGAAAGCGCCAACCATCCCAGTCTTGACCAGCCCTCATGCATCCGATCAGCCAATATTTATATGGAACGAGCCGACCAGAATAACTTCTTCATCAACCCATATACGCCCACTGCTGAGCACGGGTCTCCTCTACCATTGAGAGGGTTTAGGCCATAGTCCACCACGCTGGCCTAGTGCGGGTTGGCGGACTACACACCTAAGAAATTCCTAAGAACTTTTAGGTGTGCAGGTTTCATCACGATGTTTTCCTTCACCGTTAAAGCAAGTGATAATTCAATTTGAATAGACACATAACTTCGAAAAGTCAGAGGTGTGTGCCTGGGGTTCGAACCCGCGACCGCCGAGATTCTCGACCGCGCGCCTAAACCTCGAGGCCATCACTGCTTATTATAAGCAGCATAAGCAGTGATGGCCAGAATAACTAATACTTATAAATTATAAGTAGCGGTCTTAAAAGGTCTTCTACACAACTTTTGGATGGATGATAAATCATCACCCCATATACGTCCTTCTAAACACGGGCCTCTTCTTCAATTGAAAGAGTTTAGGCCTTAGTTCACCAAGCGGGCCTAGTGCCGGTTGGCGGACTACAAACCTAAGATGGTTGATAGTACAGTATCGATTTAACTCATAGACCTTATTTTGGCGGACTACACACCTGAGATGGCTGATAATACAGTATTGATTTAACTCTTAGACCTTACTTTACCCGCCATTAAATTTAAACCAGGAATTTGTTACAAAAATAAAGGAAATGATAATGTTTCTTAACAAGTCAATATTTATTTATTTGTCAAAATATTTCATCAATACAAATATGAATATTGCAAGCAAAGGATTCTGTCGCAACTCAATGTATATTTGCAATTCATTGCGCTCTTATATTTAATAAACTTGCCTTACTATGTAGGGAATAAAAGCGATATTGTATTGTTTGCGGATGATACATCTTTAATATTTAATGTTAAAAGACGTCTTGACAATTTTGACGAAGTAAACAATGCACTACGTAAAGTTGTTCAGTGGTTTAGTAATAATAATCTTCTTTTAAATGCAAAAAAAACTAAATGTATAAAATTCACAATGCCCAATGTTAAACAATTAAAAACCACTGTGCAAATTAATGGTGAAGAACTGGATCCTGTTGCGTCAACCACATTTCTGGGCATTACGGTGGACGCAAAACTCCAGTGGGGACCGCACATTCAACAATTGGCAGGTAAACTAAGTTCCGCGGCTTATGCAGTGAAAAAGATCAGACGTCTGACAGACGAGGAAACGGCAAGAATGGTTTATTTTAGCTATTTCCATAGCCTTATGTCTTATGGTATTATGTTGTGGGGAGCTGCTGCGGACATTAACACCGTTTTTGTTTTGCAAAAAAGAGCCATTAGGGCTATTTATAATTTACGTCCCAGGGCTTCACTTAGGGAAAAATTTAAGGAAATAAATATTCTTACCGTCACCTGTCAATTTATATATGAAAATCTTCTATACGTCCAAAAAAATCCTGATACATTTAAGAAAATATGTGATGTACATAATAAAAACACTAGGAACAAATGTAATCTTGTACAACATGTAACTCGTCTCCGAAAAATTAATAACTCTTTTATGGGGCAATGTATTCGCTTCTATAACAAACTCCCGAAGGGCATTAGGGAGCTTCCCTTGGAAAAATTCAAAAAATCAATTAAAGATAAGCTATTTAAAAAAGCTTATTATAAAATTTCAGATTATATTGAGGATCCTAACCCCTGGGAGCAAATAAACTGATCAGAGGAGGTGTTGCTACAATTTATATCCTTTGACATATTTTATAATATGAGTTAATATTGTAATATGAGTTGAATTTATTTAAAAAAATAATAATAATAAAAAAAAATGACATTTCGTGTTGCTGAGGGAGTTTCTTGCCGTTTCTTCTCCACAGCGATAACACGTTTCGAAGCGGCACTAGTTTTAAAAAATAGCATAAAATATTGACGATTCAAAAGTGCTTGTGAAAGTCTATTTGAATAAAGGAAATTTGACTTTGACTTTGACTATTATCGTTCTCCATTTAAGAACATCCGTGGGACGAAACACTGACAGCTTAGCATTATTATCTCCAGCGCGAATTAGCACACGTTATACTATAAATAAGGTTATTACGTCATGAATTAGGTTTCTGGTTGGAATATTCTGTAAATTTTTGTTCTTTCCACTTGGCATTAGGTTTTTACCTGTCTTAATCTATGATGATTCAGGTTTAATAACTACCAAAAAGTTATAATTAGTATCATCTGACTGGACAAGTGCGAATGGTTTAAGGGTATAAAACCCGTCTATATGACCTGTGAGTATGTGTCATGCATCCAAAAGTCCCATATAAAGCTAGTTTCGTAGGTACAAAGTAAAGGTGGAAAGTACCAGAGACAATTCAGTTCCCCAAAAACCACGTACCGAAACAAATATTTTGTAGCTCATACAAATTAAAATATAAACATATTTTAACATTTTTCTTCTTTGATAATCACGTAAATAAATCCTTCATTTAGGAGTGCTGCGACAAATCAGAACTCAAGAATCGATCAATGCATTCCACTATTTTCAATAACTCTTTCGTAGTGACACACTCAGTAAGCTTTCCCTCGCGATACGATTCGATAAATTTATCGATACTTCTAATCGATACAAAGTCAATTGACGTGAATTTACAATTACCTATTTATCCAGTCCACTGACAAAGAAAATTATGTGACCTGTTTAGCGATAAGAAAACAATTGGTAAATAATTTTAAACTGTAGTTTTCTATTGTAACCAGCTTCCGGCGTCCTCCATTACTCGTAAAGTCATTTTATTCAGTTTGAAACTAAATATGTTTTTCATGGTAATAGCGCCACACATTGTCCATTTTAGTAAAAAAAAAATAATGCAAACACTTAGAGCAGGTAGGTTCTCATGTAATGTTTCCATTACCTTAATTGAGAATAGATTAGGTTCACCTGTGCAAGTTGTAGAAAATGTGATGAAATAAATATAATTATTTTAAAAAAGTAACAAGTCTTGGCTGAAGCATTAAATAACTTTTCCCTTGTAAACTTTACAATTCTGGACTCGAACCTGCTATCACTCAAGCCACCAACATACGTTACGGTGTTTTTATAGCAGCCTTCACATGTTTTTTGTCATCTTGTAGTCGCATTGAACTTGATCGGGCGGGTGGCAGGCGGTCGGATTTATTGCGCGCGCGCATTAGCGGCGCTTCTCAAACGACCAATTAGCGCTATCTATCCGGCGACGATTGAAACGCCATCTGAAACTGACGACGTTCTGTGGTGAAGCCGAGGGCGGAGGAAGAGAAAGTCCGGATGAATTTTTACGTTTTCCCATTGTTGAATTAGCTGTTATAATTTGAAAATTGTTATTTTTAAAACATGGATTAAAACGCTCAATCCAAACGGAAGAAATTGGGCTTTATATAAGAAATTGAAAGCCAAATAAAATTATTTCCCCATACTTCAAGTACAAGTCAACGCAAGTTCAGTCGATTTTGGCTATAACTATCAAATAAAACGCAGTACAAAGATGGTAACTATTAATTCTTGATACATTTTAAATATGTGTGTTTATTTGTACAGACAAATAAACCTGAAAACCTGAACATACAGATGTTCAGGTATTTATGCACTTAATTTTTTTTAATCTATATCACTCTAAGGTTGAATGTAAGAGAATACCTTAGTTATTTAGTCCACCTACATACATGATTGTGTAAAAAACATAAAAACAAAATATTCCCTAATATTTAAAGTTCGTTAAGGGCAACGTGTCGTCCGCTGTCTCTCGTGACTCACGCCGCTCAGTATCTGTTAATTGGATTTGTTTTGTAACATGAGTTTGTAATTGAATCAAATTGAAAACGAATGGTGCACACACCACTCCTCTTTGAATACACAGATTTACAAAAGTCAACATTTTAAGAAGGGTTTCGTAAAATATGTCAATTTGCATTTAATTAACATCGAAGCTTAAATTTTGATTACATTTTTACTTCTGCGTGATTGTCTTGTGGAATGTCTCTTAATTCGTGTCTAAGGCGATATTGTTTTGGCAGTCGCAAAACCGAATCCTAGACACTGACTTTTAGAAGTTATGAGTAGGTTGAGGAGTCCTTTGTCTGTATTACATCGGATCTTATTTTCTTTTTTGACTTTAAATTGGTGAATTGCAGGTAATAATTTTGTTTAATCATTAAAGTGCCATTATGTAATAACTATGCTAGCCAATATTTTATACGTAAATTCTTATAATATTGAGTTGGGAATTCAAACACTCTTCTAAGTTTGAATAAACTTCTCAACGTGTGTGGTGCCGTGAAATGCGACGTCACATTAGCTAGAATGTGCTCAGATACAGTTGAATTATTCTGAGTAGTAAATGGTTACGTGTGAACAAGGTACCGGTTGTAAAGGCTTGAAGTTTCTGTTATCTTTGTGTGATACTAACTTTACGATGGTTTCTATCGTTTTGTTATGATAAAATCCTGCAACATAGCAAGGCACCACATTGAACAGATTAGCTAGACTTATAGAAAATTGAGGAATACTACAGTCTAACCAAAGCATTTTGATTCTAGTTTATATTATTTGCCAATATGCTGGTCGTGAGAATTTTTGATGATATAATATGGGGAATAATGATCTAAGGGGATAAGGTTCATTACGAGCTATAGCAATTTTAATATTTATGTTGATACTGTATCCTGTTAAAAATAAAGTAGGTTTTAAAAATCGATTTCACGCATATCCATAAACTTCCTCTACAAACTAAGCTATCTATATTAGATTCATAAAATTTAAATAAAATGGTAAATATACAGTAAAGAAGCCTCCATAATCTCACTTTTATCAGCCACAATACCATTTAAATAAACTAATACGTTCAATTAAAGAAATGGTTTGAACGCTTGACGTTTTCTTAATCTTTATGTTGCGCATTATTGATGGGACGATCGTGTGTCCTCTCCGATACATTAACTTCTACATCTGTCTAATAAAGATAAACAACAGATTCTGGTTCCAAATGATGTTCTCACTTCATCTCTATAAGGTTCAAATTCGCTTGGTATGGTTGTGGTGTGGTGGTGTGATTTCTTGGGCTCTCTGTCAGGGTTCGTTGCTCGCTATTTTATAGACATTTTCCTCCCACGCTTATAGATTTAACTATGTAGCAAATATGTTTTCAGCTTGAAATACACGACCCGCTTTCCTAGATCGTGAAAGATTGACTCAGAGTAGGAATTTATGAACAGCTCGATCAGATTTCTATTTTGGTTTATTGCCTGCTACCTTTTGCCCGCGATTTCGACTGCGAAAAATATGGGATTGAAAAAATTCAGTGGATGCACCTTTTGTTCGTATTTTTAACCCTAAAAAACTATAATTTTTTTAGCATAGTGCTTACAGTCATCTCGTGTCCCTTCTCAGTAAGTATCCTTTTCTTCCCTTCTTCCTATTCTTTTTCTCCGTAAAATAAATCAAGTATTCTATTAAGGAGTTCCGACGAAAAGCATACCTAAGAAAATGTTCTTCTAAATTTGATCAATATAATTGTGGATTTTATTCTCGCAAAAAGTTGTTGCAGTTGAAAGTACAGTGCTTCTCAGAAGACGTAGACACAGTATCGATCGTCGAACAGTAATAGAAATTGAATGTGGTTAGGGTTACATATCGCAGTGATGGCCTCGAGGTTTAGGCGCGCGGTCGAGAATCTCGGCGGTCGCGGGTTCGAACCCCAGGCACACACCTCTGACTTTTCGAAGTTATTTGTGTATTCAAAATTGAATTATCACTTGCTTTAACGGTGAAGGAAAACATCGTGATGAAACCTGCACACCTAAAAGTTCTTTGGAATTTCTTAGGTGTGTAGTCCGCCAACGCGCACTAGGCCAGCGTGGTGGACTATGGCCTACACCCTCTCAATGGTAGAGGAGACCCGTGCTCAGCAGTGGGTGTATATGGGTTGATGAAGAAGAAGAAGAAGGGTTACATAAACCGATTTCAATGTCAGTAAGTTAGCATCTTAACAAAACAACACCCGATACAGGAGCTGCACACACTTGACAATTATTTTTCATCAATAGCGGAACTTTCATACAAGTTCAAAAGCGTCACACGTTAATTATGTAATGTCTAGTTTATATTTGTTTATTATGAGCTCAGTCTTCTCTTCTTCTTCTTCATCAACCCATATACGCCCACTGCTGAGCACGGGTCTCCTCTACCATTGAGAGGGTTTAGGCCATAGTCCACCACGCTGGCCTAGTGCGGGTTGGCGGACTACACACCTAACAAATTCCTAAGAACTTTTAGGTGTGCAGGTTTCATCACGATGTTTTATCATTCCCATTAATATGTCATGAGCTCAGTACATTCCCATTAATATGTCAAATTGGTTTTAATATTAGCAATTTCGTAAGACAAGCTAGACTTTTTGGCTTCTATGGAAATAACGCCATCAAATTTCATCGCAGTAGCAAGAAAACAAATTTGAATGCCGGCATAATTTTCATCCCGGTTTCCCGCAGTCCTTAAACCCGGTGGCAATGCTTCTTCCGCGTCAACGAACCCGTTTCGTACGCACTCGTAAAATGTTTATTGTCATTAAACTCCAAGCAATTTCTTTTTATTAACATCCACACGGCCGTTTCCTGACTTTATTTTTTAACGTTTAATCCCGCGTGCGAGATTAAAGCGGCGCTTAAACATTACTCGACATGTTATATAATGTTGTACGAAAGTCTCGTATTTCGACGTTTGAATGGCAAGAAAGGTCATGTGTCTATCGATGATTTATGAAGACTCTAACCAATAGGCGTTGTAGAAATTTTACTGTGCCAGAATTAGGAAAAAAATTAAGCAAACTGACCAAGTAAATGGAATTGGAAACAGCGCCATTTCAATGTAATAGTCGAGTTAATGGTTGATAAATTGCTGAAATTTCACTGTTCGAGTTTAAATATCCTCGGGCCGAAGCTAAGGATGGTTGGGATACTTACATTAAAGTTCTAGAAACGAAAATGGTGTATATCTAAAGTGTAAATTACTGAAATTATAGCTATCGACTACTAAGCCATCTTGGCTAAAGATTAATAGTAGTTATTTGGCAGTGATGGCCCAAATCCATTATGAGTAGATTATTACACTGCCAACGAATAAATAAGGTCATATGCTTTCCCTCGTAACAAAAGTAGTAACTCACTGTAAGACTTATTCGTGAAATTCGATTTTATATATCGGAAAACATTCAATAATCTCGTACAAGATCGTTAAAATTGAATTTATTGCCTTTTCGTTACTAATAAATATCTACTTTAGACAACAAAACGATACTAATTTTATATTTAACTGGCCATAAAGTATAGCTGTGTTAACCCCGTCGCCCACTGAATCTGGACATAGAGAAACGATTTATGGAAAATTTAGATTCGATACGTTGGCATGCTTATTATCTATATGATTAATTAACTGTTTATAGTTATTGTTATTGGTTTGAGTTCGAGTCCAGAGATGGTTATATTTTTGTTAGGTTTTTCTTTTAGGAATTTGTCAAATTACATCTAGAAATGGTGCCAGATAAACGGCAAATGTAACTTTACCATTGAGAGGGTATAGGCTTAAGTCCACCACGCTAGCCTAGTCCGGATTTGTGGATACCAAGATATACTAAGATATAAAAGCGACGCGATGCGATACGCATCATACAGATAAGTTGCTCACAAACATTTTCTCCAACATTTAACAGTTGAACGAAACCGATCTATTAAAAGCGAACTACCATAAAACCACAACAGGCAGTTTACACACTAACATCGTATTTATACAGGGGATTATTACGAAAACGGTTTGTTACCAAACAACTGTAATTTAGTGCTCTCTTGATGGATTTACTGCGTTCTAGTATTGTGTCGTTTTATGTTTCTATTTAATTGTGTGACAACCCTGGACACATCTGTTCCTTGTAAGAAAATAATAAAATTAAATTCTACTAGTTACAAATAGAATCGTATATTGTGAATTAGGTGGGTACAAGACGTATATTAATTACTAGCTTTTGCTCGCGACTCCGCCGCGTAGACTACAGGGTTATAATGATAATTGAAATTGAAATTAATACTATATTAGAGGATTAACATACTCTTTATAAAAACACCTTCATAATAAATGCTTTATTTTTGGACAAATTTGGTTAGCATAAAAGAGGTTATTGTGAAGTAATCCTAAAAGATAGATATATGCTGTCGCGGACTTTTTTTAGAACTTTTAAAGGAGTACAATTTTGTAATACATCATTTCAGTGTAACTTTAACCGTTTCCGCAGCGCACGCGGCGGAAGCTTTTAAAAGGAAAAAAATATTCCCGATTTTGAAACATTCTTTATTGCTGCTCCGCTCCTATTGGTCGTAGCGTGATGATATATAGCCTATAACCTTCCTCGATAAATGTGCCAACTAACACTGAAAGAATTTTTCAAATCGGACCAGTAGTTCCTGAGATCCTAGCGTTCAAACAAACAAACAAACAAACTCTTCAGCTTTATAATATTAGTATAGATTTATGTATTGGTACGACATAGTAATAGTGGCGGCCTTGAGTCAAGAATCTTCGAGTTCGCGGCCAATCGTAGGCACCTCTGACTTCGCAAAGTTATATCTGTATTCATAATTATCTTTACGGTGAAGGAAAACATCGTAAATCACCGGTACCTTTAAAAATTCTAAGGATTTTATTAAGTGTGTAGTCTACATGAACCCGGAGTAAGCCGGTCTGATGGACTATGGTCTAAACTCTCTCAGTCGTGGAGGAGGTCCGTGCAAAGCAGTGGGACGTATAAAGACTTAGGATAATACGACATAATAACGCGCACTAGATGCAGGTCACAATGGAAAAATCTTTCAAAAAACATCGTTAGCATAGCCATGTAAATTGAAACTTAAATTTTAATACATTAAACTTGTAGAGCTTAAACCATAGTAGAATGAGTTCCTTTTATTTCAAATCATAAACCCGGAACAAAGACATCTATCCAGCTTTACATCGCTTTTACAATAATCGTTAGTGAGTTGTTAAATCCAGACATAAGGCCTTTAAATTGCCTGTCAGGTGGGCGAGCGCTTAAACAGCTTAAAGCTATAGAGCCAGTCAATACTGTCCAGCTAATTGTATAGAAAACGATAAAATTATCGTTTCATATTTATTGCTTTCCTAACGCACATCGACGACAGCCGTATAATAAACTGTGAAAACATTTCCACCACCGTGTTCGAATTTATTGTCACCTTCCATCCCGCTCCCACACGTAGAATTACACGCCAATAAACAATTACACTAATACATCTGTCTCTTTCTCGCATTTTTTATAAATGTCACACTCGCCCTAACTTAATGTACCGTTTTAATTAAAAGTTATGAATGTTCTCCCCCTATTATTAACAAAGCTGTAGGTTGATTTGTAAGTCCCCTATAGCGTGACCCGCGAAAACCAGTTTATAACGACCCCAGGGAATTACCCGGTAGTACTAAAATACTATTCTAATCCAATTAATATTACTAATGTGAAACCTGAGTCATAAGGTCAGTATTTCCCAGAGGTCTACCAACTACAACTAAAACTTCTACTTATCTGCAAAAAGAATAAATTTCATAAATAGGAATAAATGCCTAACAGCCATGTGGCTCAATAATCAGGTGTGAGGTAAAAAATTAAAACTAAAATAAATGTTGCTGTTATGACTTTTGAAGATAAGTCTTAACCCATCCCTTAACTTGAACTTTACCTTAGAAAAGTTTTAGTTTCCTTAACACATTTCCCTCTGGGAATAAAATAGTTAACCAAAATAAAAAAAGAAATGAAAACCATGTACAATTCTATTCCATACCATATTTTCTTTTTAACTAAACTCTCCTGCAAATGATACCAAATCCCGAACACCGCTGAGCTCTTCACAAACTGGTCGTTATAGATCCTACAATAGATTTGTCCTCATGAATGAATGCCGTTTGGTTTCCATCTCCGTCCCTTTTATCTCGTCACGGTCTCGCTGCGATACCAGATTAGCGGGGATGGCGTTAAATTGCCCCTCTTTTTGCTCCTATCACAATGCTACACTGCTGTGACATGTTGAACGTTTTCTGAATTGTTACCTGCACATCTTTTGTCTGTTTCCATTTCGATATCTAATTTTGTTGTCAAAGGTGTTTATCTTTTGTTGTTGGGACTTTTTTGATCATTGTTGTCCATGGGTTGGTGGGAGTGATGTGTTGCGATCTGCGCTTTATCTTGTTCGATGCTGTTGGGCTTCTGTTTTTGAAAATTTACGATATTGTTAACGATAACGTTATTGTTTTGAGTAAACATTTTCGGGATAAATAACACCTTAGCGTGAACTAAATGGTTATCATAGTGCATCGTGCTTACCACCAGGGACAGGTTAAAAAATGGCTGGTGTAGTCTTACGTTATCATCTTTCTTTTTCAGGTGCCTTTTCCTATTAATAAAAAAATATTCTGCAGTATTTCCGAGTGACTTATTCTCTCAAGAATTCTAGGACTCGAATCATATAAAAATTACATCCTTATATAGCGCAATTTTACATGCTTCTTGTGGGTATTTACCATTATAATAAGTTCTACTTGACACACTTTAAAAAATCAAATCCGTCCAAGAGAAACGCTCAAACGAAATTTAAAATGCCAGTTGTCCTAATAGCGCGGGCCGATTGAGTGATTGTTGACGGTGCACTTTCATTACACACAATTGGTTGTGATTATTGTGCCGGAGGGGAGCGTCGCTCACTCGATGCTCGTTAATGGTTCCGCCGATATTGGAACAATTACTCTGGGAAATATAAAGGACTGACGGCTTTTGTTTTTTAATAACTGCTTGTCCCATCTTTGGTCTATCAACTGTTGTATGGCTGTCTATCAACAACATAAGAAGCTCAACTTCTTACGAAGTATAGTGCTGAAGTGGGTGGGTTACTGTTCAAAGCACGATGACGTTTTAAGTTATTAAGTATAGTGACGTCAATCAAATCGTACAAAGCCAACCTGGTAGACTTATGCTTAACTTATTCATCCATTGACGATATCTGATGTTAAATATGAATCGAAAGCATAAAATCTTAGACATTTTATCTTTATTTGTGTATATTTCATTATTGCTTAACTACCGTTTAGTTTTATTTATGTTTCAACAACTAACTTCTAATAGACATTCAGTGAACCAAAACCTAAAGTAAGATCTTACTCTTTTTAACCTTTAAAGAGAGCCGTTCCCTAAGACTTATACCAAAAGAAATCATTCCTAAATTTTTCTCACTTCCGATCAGTAAAAAGACACACAAAACAAATCCAAGTGATTTGTCATAGTAGCGGAGTGTTGGATGACATCGGAACACTAATTGAGTATGTCGGCGACGTATTAAACAATGTTTTGAAAGCTGTTCAGCGCAAATAAGAATTCATTAGCTTCTATACTTGATCGTGTTTCATAATAATGCCTCATAGACCAATGTTTGTCTTCTGTTATGTGGTTGGATTTGGACAAACATTTGTTTGTCAAACTCCAACTAATAAACTTTGGATTAAAGACAAACTTATCTCTTATGGAGACGCCTGGATTTACTCGATGTCATATACTTTTGTGGCTTCGTAGATTTGGCTTACAAATATAACAGTAATTTGCTCAGTAGACTAATCTCTAATGCATGTTTGTTTTCCTTAGATTTTAATTCAATAAATTTTTGAATCTATGCTATTTTCAATAACAAGTTTTCTAAGCAATCATTATAATATTTCTAAATGGTTAACTTCTTTTTTGATTTTAATAAATTTTTAAATGTAACCTTAAGACAATCACTTGTTAAAGAAATTTAAAATATTTTCAAGGCAAATTGTGTAACAAGTAGATATCGACTATACATTTTACAGCTGTCACCATAATTCCGCAACACTTCACCGCAGATAGGATTGTCTCTAATAGGAATAGACGTGAAGCAATGTTAAACACATTAACTAAATCCTTTTTACAAACTAACAAAGAAAGTTGCGCTGTGAATCCTATAGTGTGTTAACCTGGGAAGTAATACATTTTACTATGAAAAGGTTGAATAGAGCCTTATTGGAAAAGTACACTTACATATACCTAGACCATCAGTACAATAGCTTAAACATGACATGTAGGACATGTTAAACGATGAATATAGCCTTATAGGAGAGGTACATTTATACCTAGATCAACAACTAGTAAAATAGCTCAAATATGGAAGTATTGCTTTCATACATGAATTATCTTTATCTCCGAAAGAGTAAGCACAGGTATATACCTGATACTACCTGATACCTAAAATTTTCTACACATACGTTTCGACAGTTATGTTCAAGTAGGATTTCGTAAGACTGATCTTGACTGAGCACTTTTCTAGCTTTCGCGGCAGTACCTAGAACTTTATAGCAGAAAACCCGAACAATTTCACGTTGTCCCAACTAGGAAACTTGGTTTGGTTTGGAACTCCAAATGGCATTTTTGCTGCGGTATCAGAGCTAAATATTTCTTTTAATTGTAATTAATTTTGTAAATAGAATTATCTTTACAATAAATCTTGCTTGCTGAAAAGAAATTTCGCGCCTTAAACTTAACTTCAAAGGCGGTCCTAATTATCCACTAATTAATGTACGAGTGAAAACAATTTGTAGTTTATTATAATTTCAAATCGCAACACATTGCTCTGATTTCATTTCTGGTGTTAATTAGTGCCCTGCAATAAGAGTTTCTCTGAGTAATTAGTATGACTGCAGTATATTATGGTAATACAATTACAAATTTTAAACAAAACTATAAACCACACGCATACCTATATTCCTGAAGGGTTAGATAAAAAAACATTAGCAATTCCATGAGCTTTTTGCGTTTATTGGACATGTCCACATTATATCGTAACTTGATAATTCTTCTAAGAATTTGTCCATATAAACATCCGTAACTTTATGCTCAATTTAGAATTATTAAACACAATTTGTAAATCGCCTCAAAAGTAAATCAGTGTGAATATGACACACATAAACGAAGCAAAAACATTTGTTATGAAAACACATTATAGCCCAAATTTTCTGGGGTTTATTTATACAACAGATTACGAGAAAAAATGCCTTCTCTTTACTCATAACTAACAAAACACTAGCAAATTGATTTATATTAGCTTCGCACTTCACGGATTTCAAAGCGAAGGCTGAACGCATACCAATAATAACATAATGAAATTCCGAAACGACGTTTTCAAAAGAATAAATTACAGTGCAGTATTTTCATGAACATCTTACGAGGTGGTTCATAATAAGTTCTTTATATCCGGAACTATCATCGCCCACACGCAAACGCTAGCAAATGCAATTTATTAATAGAATACTTGAATACAACTAGCTAGAAATAGATGCTAAAATTCGAATAATGTTTCATTTTTGTGCATTGGTTTACGAAATTACTTGCAGGATATACATTCAATATACATATTATATTGCGAGGATGTTTTATTCGACTTCTTCTTCTTCATGAACCCATATACGCCCACTGCTGAGCACGGGTCTCCTCTACCATTGAGAGGGTTTAGGCCATAGTCCACCACGCTGGCCTAGTGCGGGTTGGCGGACTACACACCTAAGAAATTCCTAAGAACTTTTAGGTGTGCAGGTTTCATCACGATGTTTTCCTTCACCGTTAAAGCAAGTGGTAATTCAATTTTGAATACACACATAACTTCGAAAAGTCAGAGGTGTGTGCCTGGGGTTCGAACCCGCGACCGCCGAGATTCTCGACCGCGCGCCTAAACCTCGAGGCCATCACTGCTTTATTCGACTACACTGAACAAAACAAATTTACCCAAAACATCAAAACAAAAATCACCAAAACAAATAAGATATATAAATAGAATATTGATGCTTAGAAATCAAACGTAGAATTGCTTTCTGTGCTAGTCACACCAACACAATAAAACAACGTTTAGTAACTAAAGACCTACGATACTCGATGTCTTCACCTTCCATCCGACAATCCGGAGAAGGGATCCTTCTCTCCTTACGCGCAAGTTATTCGAGAACATTCTAAATTGTAGTCGTGCCGAACGTACTTGATTAGCCGATGACAAACGAGCGTGTTTATTTCGAGTTTCTCGTACAAAAACAAACACGATGTCGGATTCGTATCCGTATTAAAACAAAGATGCAGTGTGTGTATCAACATTTCGCCACGTTTTTCCTTTTATGTAATCATTGATTCTACGTTTCAACACTATGTTGGTAATCGTAATTATTTTTTGATAGCTGATGAATTTTCAAACTACTATATCGTCGATACTACTTTTGCATTTTTTACAGAAATAATGTAATGATTTAACGCTTTCTAAGTAAGTAAAGCCACGAAAATTACTCTTAGATCAAATCTCTGACGCGGTCTGAAGGTGAAAAAACTTATATTCTAGAAAGTTCTCTACAAATAATGCAGGGGTATTTAGAAACTCAACATAGACATCCCTACGAATTTTCATTCATTTATATAATGAGGTGAAATATTTTGAATGCCGCGTGTTTAGTCCCTCAACTCACACCAGAATACTAATACTCAAATGTAGAAGAGAGCTACTCCCAACAGTGTGGTTTACATAGACTGATAGAAATCTGCATGACGGTATAACAAACCTATATAATCTTGAGGAATTAAATAATTGAACCCAGTTATCCGTACAAAAACTATGATAGGATTATACCAAGAGAACCTCACAGTTGGCAGCCATTAACTAGATAAAAAAAAATTACCATTATTTTAGTATGCACCACAGCATTTCCATTAGCTAAGAATGACATTTAATGATTTCTACATTTGTGATGATGGGCCATTCAAATACAACTATTACGACGGCCATTGTTTAAACTTGCGTCATAAAAATTTTCTCATAAAGTATTCTTTGCGCATAGATAATTTATCAATTCTATTTGAAGGTGTCGAATTTGGCTAACTGACACCAACTTTGCCATCTATGGATCTCATCAACGTCAAATTTCATGGCCGCGAGGTTTAGGCGCGCGTTAGATAATCTCGGCTAAGAAAATATTTTAATGAAACCTGCACATCTAAAACAGTTCAGGATTTTGTTAGGTGTGTATTTCATCAACCTGCACTAAGCCAACGTTTTGTACTAAGGCCTACACCCTCTGAACGATAGAAGTAATCCATGTCCAACAGTGGTACGTACATATATGGGCTGAATATGATGTCCATGATGAATATTGTCCGAGCTTGTTAGAATTGCTATCAAAATCCAATTATGATATATGTTTTGTCTCACTATACTTTATAACATTTAATGCTGATCAAACGTTCAACTAAACGCTCCACTGTCCGTGATGCAATGTCAGTTGTAACAGCTCGTAGCGTTTCCTATTTACATTATAATGTGGCCGATCACGGACTATTGCACAGTGGCCTGTATTTACAGATTTATTTTGTACTTCTTGTCTCTGCCCATTGAGAAATTCACAGTAACGTAGTCCAGTAATGTTTGACACTGCATTAGTTTCTCCTTTTATTACATGGGAATTATAACCATAAATCATTAAAAAAAAGCATACGAAATATGAGGGTAGAAACACGACTTCGGTGATACAAATGTGAATTTATTTAGAAATTACTACTTTAGTCCTCTTTATAAGAACATAGCAACCCGCTTCAAGGTGGGTGATTCCAATCAGGTTTGACTTACCACCCCAGCTATCGCAAACATATACAAAAACATTCCACAGAATCAGCTTAATTAAATTCACTAATTACACAAAATTGATAAAAATTATTGAGGTCAATAACGACAGCGTATGATAACACTAGTTTTGACCACCCAAGATGTTTGTTAATCAATCAATTTAATCAATGTCAAATTTTAGTTTCAAGCAAAATATAAAAGATGCTAAACAACAGGCTTTCTTAATTCTTTTGAATGGTGGTAGTTATAATTCAAATATTAGAAATAAAATATCCTGGAATAAATTTTACACCAAGTCAAATGGCACGGATGTTTGCAAGCCTGCACCAAGATCATACTTCAATTAATCTTGATCTGTCACGGTTTTGTGGAGGAATATCTGTGGGAACTGTGAAATATGTCACAGAATGTAACCAACAGGCAGTACATTTCCATACAAAATACCGTTTCTCATCTAATACGATCATAAAGATAATAGTGTTACAATGGTTCTAGAAATTTATTTGCACAATAGCTCAGCTATTATTACTTCCTCCATTATAAACCAACAAATTGTGCAAGCTTTTGCAGATAACACCGTTTTATGATAATCCAACGAGTTACTGTCATTTATAAATATCTGTCTTAGAACATCAAGTTTAATGGGAAATAGAAGTAATAATATTTAAATCGAAGTTTAATCGATGAGAATTTAGATTTATTGCATCAATTTTTATTAATGATCTCTGTAAACCGGGTGATAAAATATCAATCCAACAAAATCTTTTAGTTTTATATGAAAATACGATCTTAAGATAAACCTTTCTCCGACATCGGAAAAAATCACAAAGGTTCAAAAGGTTATAATAGTATAAATATTGGCCCCTATCTTGTAAAGAAGGTATGATGTCATCATGTGTTAGAAAGAATTAGGCATTATGAGATTAAAAAATAATAATAATGTTACTGCAAGTTAGACACTTCGCACACTGAGCTGTTGATAAATTAAAACAAGAATTCCTCAGGTGCGTGCAAATGGAACATACTTGCAAATTTCTGATTAAACAGTTAAAATGACAAGATATACCAACTGCTTGTAACAAATCAAGCAAGGTTCTAAACTAATATACCAATTCAACTAAGCAGCGTTGGAACACTTGATTAATACATTTTAATTAAAACGACACGGAACTTTGTGTATTGTGCCAGATTATCTCCAACATTGAATAAAGCAATTGCATTTGCACGCCCTACGCCTAGAACCGGTCTAACAACTGCCCATTTCAATTCCAACTCTTCATAATAAACGCCACAATATTTTCACAGGCCATCGCTCCGCGCAGCAAATGAGATGTTTACTCTTTTTACATTACAATTTGCGATTTCTAAACAGAGAAATTGTTTTCGCTTTTGGCCTTTATTGGGTTCAATTGGTGCTGTAACATGCAAATTGCCTGATGTGTCATGTTCTTTTAGTGTTGAGAATTGACTGGGATTTTTTTGGTTTTTTAAAACTGCTGTATTTAATATTTTGGTATCTTATTTGTATTATGCGATATAAACAAGAATATTTCCACCAGCCTCAAACAGTACAGTGAAAGCATGTAGATCCCCGAATAGTTCTATTACTTACGCCAAACATCCAAAGTGTCCAACTTATTGGTTTCAGTTGCGGTTGCCATTCACCATACAAGTTATATCTTAAAATTTGAATAAAGCAAATAAATTACAGAAACTAAACTGCAGAGAATATTCCAGGCTATTAACTCGGAAATGAGCGCGGATGTCTTCAAGGATGACAACTTAATTACGACATGAAATAATACGAAACGTAATTTCTGTTCGAGTGTAATTGCCATCATTGCGACACATAATTATGCCTCCCTTCACTGCATAATAGCATGAAATGTTGACTCGAGCTATTTCTGCACAGATGCACTCTCAGTTTCCTTGAAAAGATTTATCTGTATTATAAAAAGTAATGGAAATTGTCAAAACATTTTGACAAATGGCTTCTAAAATGATTTTACTAGTACTCTTGAAGCGTGTAGTCATCACATCAGTCTACTGGTATTTTGACCATCGGCCCAACGTGTGCGAACCAGTGTGAAGATTTTTTAACCGATGATAATGTTTGTAAAGTAATTGCTAAACTAAAAAAACGACTTTAATTCTTCTCCGTTTTTATACCTTTTTTTAGGAACTGGGGTTTCTCCTAAGTCTTCGAGGCATTGACAAACAAAAACTCTTTATTCATAGTCCCCCAGACTCGGGAAAACTTTGCATGCATTAACTGTTTCGTGAGGGTTAACCAAGGCTAAATTTCTAACCTCCAAAGCAAACGTAGCTAGTCTCTAAACATCATAGTCATCTATCTTCCATTCTCTGACAATATCACTACATTATCAGTAAAACTATATCCAAGTTCGTCGCACTATATCACTTCCGATGGCATCTCTTCCTAGGCTTATCCTTGGAATATTAACGGTTGAGTGGACGTACTGGTTGGCCCACAGTCCGATAGCATCGCCCGCCTATCTCGTATCTAGAATTCGCCACAGCCTGCCTCCAGTAAATCAATTCACTATGGCACTCGCACCAACACCTAACACTCGATCTAAACTGCGAAATGTTTGATAATAAATCGTTAGTGTTTTGAATGTTATGTTGTGTTTTGTTTGTATTTTAGCATGTTTTTGCCAATGGATTTTTGAATTGGATCAATTTAGTTGAAATAAGTGAAGGAACTTTTAAGATAGGTCCTTTAGTTTTGATAGGCTCACAGAAACTTAAATTTTATGCTGGAGTAATATATGTGTTAATAATACCGTTGCTATTCAAAGTATTATTAATGATTAATAAAAAATCATTCTTTTCGTTCAAAAGAATTCATTGATTAAAAACATCTTACAAATGTATGATGATATCGCATCGTTAGTAGCTGCGGTTTCGTGATTGCGTTCTGAAATTGCCTGTATGATTGGCAAATAATTCAACATTAGTTTATTAAGTCACGTGCGCAAGACTCATTGTAAGTTTCTTTGTATGTGTTTTTTTGGATAATAGGATAAGTTATAATTTAAAAGTTTCGCTTTTCCCTCCGTCATGGCATCATTTGTCTCGAAGCATAAAAGTTTAACATTGGTGTATCTCTGTTTATTACTTTAGTCACAAGCGTAAAATTACTCTATACTTTTTTATTTCTAATAAATTTCCGTTGGTCATCATTGCGGTTAGGTCACTACTTGCCATTCAAATACAATAAATCAATCTGCTTCATCAAACCCACTTACAATTATAATGGGCTATTCGAAAATCACAAACGTGAGAAATAGATCGAGAGATACGGTGATCGTATCGAGTTCCCGAACAGTATCGGACAATTGTAATGCGTTTCATGGCGCTAAAACAATAGCTCACCGATCGGCGGCATCGGCGGTCGCTACTGTCGCCATGGAGTAGGGATTATTGTAGCGAACAGTTGCAGGATACGTTGGAAGAATAACTGGCCATTTAAAAGACTTATGAAAAATTACTACTTCTGTCTGTCATTTTTTGAAATTCAATGCTTAAACCGCATATTTTCTAGTCTGTACCTATGTATGATCGTTTGTATAAATGTCGTTTTGTCTCAATAATGTACTGAATGGGATTGTTTAAACGATTTGTGTATGGCAATTTTTTTTCATTAGGAAATTTCAGTCGCGGCACCGAGTGGCACTGGCATTGTGCCGAAAAACGGCAAAAGGCTCGCCGATTATAAAATCTAAATTAAATGTGGGCGCAGGGTTATAAATGTACATGAATATGTTTTCTAGATCATTTTCACCATATAAATAATGAAAATATAAATAGCTCAAACATTTCGTAAACTTTATCCCATATTCTCCTTCAAAGCTAGTGGTACTGCCGTCGGGGCGTCAGTTGCTCTTCAGCGGCGTTGGTATTCACACGAGGTGCCGGCCGGTCGTCACCAATCGACAATAAGCGATAGCATCACGCCTCGCATCACAAACTACCGCACCACTCATAATCACACACGGACAGTTTGAAGAAAACCTCGATGATTGTATGCAAGGTTATGTGATGATCTAGATAGTAAACGTAAGGTATAGTCTTTGTTTTTGCGAAAGTTCGATTTGTGGGCAAAAACAAGGAAATACAGATTGATAAGTCTTAATTACGGTTTTAGTCTTCTACTAATTTATTTCTTTTAATTTACTTGTCATATTTTAACAGCTTCGTCAGTTCTACCACATAGGTACTCGGGCGATGAAGAATATAGGGTATCAATTTTCATGAGAATCAGAGATCAGTTTCAACAATAGAAAATTCTCAAATAAAGTCTTCTTTAAAAACCTTAACCTTTACTATTTCATGGGCTGTATAGAAATGCACTTTTGCCGTAAGTGTACTTACACTAGCAATCCATCGACCAGCGTCTACCGAGCAGTCACGATCCATTTCACAAGTCGTTTAATATGCAAGCCGCAAGTTTATATTTAAAAATGTTGGATCGTGTTGTCCGTAGGCAATTACATGGTGTGATTTCTCAGTACTCACTCTCAAACAGACGTGGCGTCACATTGTAGAGATCGCGGAATGTGACTGCCGGAGGCTAGATAAATAATTCTATCCCATTAGAATGTACTGTACTTGATGGAGTTGCTATTTATTTTGTAGGTACAAGCGCCCTCTATCGGTTAACAATGTTTAACTTTGTGATTTTGTTTATTTTTTACGATCAACTATGTCTAACAAATTACAAGGGATTTTTTTAAATTAAAAGGTGCTCTTTATCTCGGGAAAATTTTGCAGAAATTTTCCTATTAATATTGCTTTGCAAGGCATTCGTATGTATATCCATATTATCGCATAGTCTTTGGCAAAGAAAACCAACAAACAATTCTTAACCATACATCTTGGAGAGTTAAACATAGTATTTCACTCACAATAAACATCATTCGTGCGGGTCTGTAACATCCATCCCTATTATTGTCGCAATACATCCTAGCGAAGTTTCCTGGTCCGGGCCGACATAATAATTGCAATCATAAGTAAAGTTCAACAGATTTATTGATATGAGGAGCGGCAGGAGCCGTGACAAACGTGCTGTGCGTGGCTTATTCGTAATCCGGGGATTTCCGAGATCCCTATGTCCTTTACATTCATTGTCATTTGCTTGTCGAATAAACCCTCTACAGAATGTATGTTATACGTACATGATGTGTACTTTAAGCACAGTATTCATATGAAATAAATACCCCAAATAATTACGGTCCCATAGTAATATACTAGGGTAACTCTAATATTCAACTCATCATCATCATCATCATCATCATCAGCCAATATTCGTCCACTGCTGGACATAGGCCTCCCCCAATGACTTCCACCGGGAACGGTCGGAAGCCTCCTGCAATTCAACTCAAGGACACCAAAATAGGAAGCAAGCAGAAAAATTACTTGAAAAGTTTAGCAAGTTTCTACGGGGGACATTGCTTATCTTCAGCCTGGAAAGAAATTAATCTGTAATAAGATCCCTCCACAACATAGCAGGAAAGTAAAAAACTTTGTCTTGAGTAGATTAAGCCGTACTACAAAGTTGTGACCCCATAGCAGGCGACTAAGAAAAAAACCTTGTCTTGGGTAGATTAAGCTACGCTTTAACTTAGTGACCTTTTCTTCAACGGCGGTCTAGCAAAATAATCGCCAAGCATTCCGACTTTCATCCACGTGCGTCCCAAACAATATCTAGTGTAATTCTATGCAATTACTACCAATTGTGAGTTGTGACCGTCTGCCAGCGGCCGCGAGACCTCATGTTGATTTATGATGCTTTCTTCGCTCACGTGGCGGATGGGACCCGACCGACCTTTGCACGCGAATGCTTGCAATTTCGCCCACGTACCCACTGAATGAATATTAAAATCAGTTTAGATGTCTCGAGGGGTCGGACAGTGGATTTACTGCATTTGAGTTTCAATGAATAGTAAGGATGACATGGTTTTTAGAATCGGTAAAACACGTTCTACAAGAGCATTAAGTTTAGAGGAACCTTGAAATTCATTTAAAATTTTATGAAACCACAAATCATTTTTATCACTATTTTATCCAAAATAAGTCATTATCCCTTCACTAACGTATTTTTCTTTTAAAAGTTTTTCTTAACTTAAGGCTTTATGAGACGTAAAAGTCGAACCAACGCTATTAAATAAGACTTGAATATAATTTTCAAACTGTATTCTAATTTTGAATGACAAATGTAGTCACAAATAATACAATCCATCCATGTAAAATTTGCCACAACATTTTGTCCCAACAAAAGCCTACAAGCACATAAATATTAACAAGACGTCCCTAGCACCCCACGCCTTCACACAACGGAAAATACATCGACTACGTGATTATACATACTTAAAATTATTATCATAATAAACACCGCATAATATTGCAATCACGTGTACAGTATTAATTCACTCATCTGTTGCCGGCATCGATAAAATTGTCAGCGAGATATCGAGAGCGAAAGTCGATTGTCGACAGCCCACATCCGCGTGCAAATTATCGATAATCGATAACTGTGATAAAATTATTAAACAGTTATGCACTTATTACCTAGTGTTTGTGTCTCGTTATGAGTTTATCGATGCTGCCGAGTTGTCGATGAGATGAGGATAATTTCTGAGTTGTTTTTATCATAGAAATATGGTAAGATAGAAAGGTGAAGCAGGGGTGGTTGTTTTGCGAACAGATAGTTGTCTACTGAGTTAAAATACACGTATGAAAAGGTATGAAAAAAGAACAGAAAATAATTACATATATACAATCCAAATGCAGTTGACAATAAGCGATGTTATCGCTTAAACTTTAAAGGGATCTTTTTTAGATAACCAGGCATGTTGGAATATACAACGAGAGAAATAATAGTATAGAATATAGATTATAATTCGACAGCCCCGTGGCGCAATTGGCTAGACTCCAGCTTGCGAAACGAGAGGCCGCGGGTTCGATCCCCGCACCGAGACAAATGTTTGTGTGAACCACAAATATTTGTTTCGGGTCTGAGTGTTTGTGAGACCGAAAAAGTCTCTCGTAGTATCTGATACCCACGACACAGGTCTTGTAACCTAGTGTGGGGTCAGAGCTATGTATGTGACTGTTGGGTATATTTATTATTTAAAGATACAAAGAACTTTTTCTACCATTCTTTTTGAAAACTCGCGTGCGATGTAAATAACCATATTTAACGAGATTTACAAATTATCCGAAAGTTTTACTTACCGTAAACAGATAAAACGATAATTAGACCAAGTATTGAACAACCATTAACAAATGCGTAATCAGGTGCTAGAAAATGTCCCGATAACCGTTGCTTTCGTTTCATACCTACTTCGTAAGCTTTCAACTAGTTTATAGCCTTATCGGGTTCTTAAATCAATTAACCGATCGTTTTATTGGTAAGTGTAAATAAAACTTGTTTTACCTTAGATACAAGTAAAGATATAGATTTAGTTGCAGGAGTATTAGTACTAAATTTCCTATTTAAAGGCAGTGCTTTCGTGAATAATATAAATATATTATTGCAACAGTAAGGCTGTCTCGCCATTTATTCATTTTTCCTTGTGTAATTAATTTCCTTGAATTACGTTTTTAAAAGCGAAAATCCTTTGCCTTTTTGAAAAGTTAAATACTTATTAAGCGTACTTTTATCGGTGAAGAAATTTCTTAGATGTGTAGTCTGCTAGCCCGCAATAGGCCTGCGTCGTGGACTAAGGCCTTAACTTTATCAGCTATACAGAAGACCCTTGCCCAGCAGTGGGACCTATATGAGCTGCTGTTGATGATAAAAACGCCATTCATTTAGCTACACAAAAATGTCAAAACGAGTATTAACTCTTTTTCTTCTTCTTCATCAACCCATATACGCCCACTGCTGAGCACGGGTCTCCTCTACCATTGAGAGGGTTTAGGCCATAGTCCGCCACGCTGGCCTAGTGCGGGTTGGCGAACTACACACCTAAGAAATTCCCAAGAACTTTTAGGTGTGCGGGTTTCATCACGATGTTTTCCTTCACCGTTAAAGCAAGTGATAATTCAATGTGAATACACTCATAACTATGAAAAGTCAGAGGTGTGTGCCTGGGGTTCGAACCCGCGACCGCCGAGATTCTCGATCGCGCGCCTAAACCTCGAGGCCATCACTGCTTTTACGATAACTCTTTTTACCATAATATATAACTTTCGCCCATCCGTACATGTGAATAGGCATTTTAAATCACGTTCAACACATTTCACATCCAATAATTGACAGTCCATCGCCGAAATAACCCGACGAAGTTCAAATTTCCATACTTTAATATTAATAGGTGATCATTATTGTTGTAATCATGTGAGTTGAGTACCAAATCGTCGCGTCGTGATCGCCGAACGGCTGATCGGGAAGTATTACCGTAATTATCTAATAGTTAATAGCATTAGCTTGTATTGGTGGTGTGAGATTATTAATAAGTATGTAGGGAGTTATAGTTTCACGTATTAACGCACTTTCACGACATAATATTTTAGGAGTAGGAACCTCAGGCACACACGTCTGACTTTTCGAAGTTATGTGTGTATTCAAATTGAATTATCACTTGCTTTAACGGTGAAGGAAAACATCGTGATGAAACCTGCACACCTAAAAGTTCTTAGGAATTTCTTAGGTGTGTAGTCCGCCAACCCGCACTAGGTCAGCGTGGTGGACTATGGCCTAAACCCTCTCAATGGTAGAGGAGACCCGTGCTCAGCAATGGGCGTATATGGGTTGATGAAGAAGGTACTGACATAGTATGTATGTAATATCTACGTCTTTTGCCCTTTCCACATTGATGCGTTTTCGTTAGGTCAAAGTTATAGCAAAAGAAACTATATGTCTTTTTTTCATATAGATTTCATTTCCTCTGTTATGATAGAAATAAGCAAGTTTAATTTTCGAAAATATATCAGAATCTAACTAAGTACTTGTCTTTTAACAAAACGGAATCCGATGCGCAGGCCGAGACTTAAGCAGTATTGTTACGTACAAAGAAATGACCTATTTAAAAATTTAAATGAAATTCAAAGAAGTCATAGAAGTAATACATTAATACATGACCCACAAAAATTAAATATAACCACGTATTACAAGTTATTTAGAACAAAACAATATTTATAATTGTGGGAAAGGAACCAATATATGGTAACCCCATTAGCAAGTTAGTCACGTAGAAAATGTTACAACAAGTATTCTACAACTAGGACGTAGGAATTTTTAATTTTATTGCTCTGTTCGTGATAGAATTTGTATTGGTTGCCGACTGTCATGTACTTTCATGGTAATTATTCTCGAGAACAACGGGATTGCCCTAAGGCTGAATGTTGCCAGCATTTATTTAAGTGATTTTACGGTATATCAGGGAATTCCTACTCCGCTAAGTATTTGTTAAGGTTTCAAAGGTCTATCTATTGGTAAGTTATTAGAAATATGAAAATAAAGTAATGTAGAATGCAATAATAAGCATATAACTGCAATTAGATCATGCACGTGAGATGATGTATTTTCAGAACCCCAACTAACTTAGCTTTAAGTTGTAGCTTTGTTTAAACTGCTGATTTTTTACTTCAAATAATAAACAGTCAAATAGACTAGAAGAATGAGACACAGAAATATTCTTCATACATAAAATATTCAAGGAAAATTAAAAGATTTTATTCATCTGGCAACATCGTGTTTTAAAATTGGCTACACTGGACACCGCAGAGACCGCCCGACACCTCGTTACAGTAATCACTAAATTACCGCGCCTTTTTAGTATGCCAAACTCGGAAAATAAATACTTTACCCGTTTATACGGGCAACAAGTTGTTAAAACATCCAATTTGGTCGAGGAACCTCGTTTCCGAAGTAGTGTTGGCAATGCATTATAACTCTTTTAAATATACTTGCTAAAAATTGTAAATAAGACTTCGTTTATACTCAGTTTGAAATGCTGTCTAGAGGAACTTAAAAAAAATGAAATGAAATGTCTATAAATTAAGTGAGGCTAATGTCTATCCCTTTATACGTAGAGGGGACATACATAATAAATAGTAGACGCAACAGTCACATACGTCATGGTGGTGATCCCACAAGATGAGAGTCTTGTAACATGGGTATCTGAAAGTTTGAGAGTCTTTTAGGCCGATACCCAGACCCGAAACAAATAATTGTATATCACACAAACATTTGTCTTGGTCCGAGGCTAGATCCCACGACCTCTCGGTACAGCTCTATCGATATAACATATAATTATAAAATACTTAAATAATTTACCATCGATGAAAACGTAATCGATATGAGCGCTCACCTAAATATGACCACCAAACTGGTTTCGATCACACGGGCGCCCTCTAGTGATTGGTTGATTGACGTAACCCATATGAAAACTGGTGATGGACGAGTATAAAATTTACACGGTAATATAGTTGACGACGTGGTAAAACATCGGTGAGAATTCATGTCGTGCATAACAAGTAGGGGACGATCGAAGTCGGTTTGTCAGCTTCGTAATCATTGGTCATTATAAGCCCTTATTTGCCCAGCTACCCTGCCTGTTAGTCGGTTGAAGATTTAGCCTTAGTCCAACGAAAAGCAATGGCTCCCTTACAAGTTTAAAGCATAGAGGAGGTGGCAGTAATCTACCAGTCTTAGACCAGGTTTAAAAACTTGTCACGGAGAACTACATGTACTTGAAAAAATCTTTGTAAATAACGCTTAAAAACTTGTATGTTTAATTGTAATGTTTTTCTTTACCATTTAAGACTATTTTCTGGTATATGTTTAAGAAATTATTTCCAGCGATTTTATAAAATGCGTTTATTGCGTGTTCGAATTTATTATCTTAACTATAATTATATCTTCGCGTAATTTAATATGATATACTGAATTATAGTGCTTTCTGTTATATATAATTAAAAAAGCGGTCCAGTAAGTTTATAATTTTGTTTTAATATGTTATTCAAGTGCGTGATAATCATTAAAAAGCTTGCCTGAACCTTATTATTTGAGCCTAGTAGGCTAAAATTATTTCGGATCACCGCATATGAAGCGAAGTTTTCAACGGTAAATGGTGTCAATACACATGTCTTCGGGAAAATGTTTTGGAAGTATACTTTAAGTCCCTATATCTGCAAAAATCTCGTAAAAGTTCACTTATTTAGTGTGACGATGTCCTATTTTATTTTAAAATATTGATCATACTCACAGTGTCGAAGATAGTGGATCACACACAGCTTCGACTTTGTATTCCAAAAACGGGGTTACTTCATCAACCCATATACCCCCACTGCTGAGCACGGGTCTCCTCTACCATTGAAAGGGTTTAGGCCATAGTCCACCACGCTGGCCTAGTGCGGGTTGGCGGACTACACACCTAAGAAATTCCTAAGAACTTTTAGGTGTGCAGGTTTCATCACGATGTTTTCCTTCACCGTTAAAGCAAGTGATAATTCAATTTGAATACACACATAACTTCGAAAAGTCAGAGGTGTGTGCCTGGGGTTCGAACCCGCGACCGCCGAAATTCTCGACCGCGCGCCTAAACCTCGAGGCCATCACTGGCCATCATCATCATCAAAAACAGGGTTGATAAAGCAATATCAATCAAGCTTCCCGCAATTGTTAGGTGATTGAATTGATGAACGTTTTTGACAGCTAATTATTAAAAGTAGCAGAGGTATTGTAGGGCAACATAAGGCTCCCTTTTTCTGTTTTCTTTTTTCCCCTACAATTCTACTTAACCTGGATAAGACAACCGCGAATATGAGCGTATAAAAGGCCGCGCACGCGATTTCTTCCCACGCTTTAACCAATCTTTATGTCCAATCAGCTATTATTGAAAATGCAAATAAGAACTGTTTGCTCGGACATCAGCTTAATGTCAAACCGGTGCTTGAGCCCGCCAGCGCACCGCTGCGATCGACAAAGATTGTTTTCAACGAAAAAAATATTAATTGGCAGACAATTTATTACTTTGCAATCAGGGCTGCCATCTGGTGCTCAAAAAAATAAAAGAAAAAGTATGAGTGAGGTGTTTTACGAGAGGAAAGAGTAGAGTCGTTTGGGATATCCAGTCTTTAAAGGATCTTGTTAATAAAATTTACCCATAACTTTCTCTTAGCCGTAGAGCTTTTATGAAGAGAATAATGTGTGTTGAGCGGATGAAGTGCAATGAAAATGTAGTTTTTGAAGAACTCCCACCATCATCCCAAATACCTAGGTCCTATTGCTAGGCCCGTGCCTTCACTACAACTGAGAGGGTTTAGATCTTAGACAACCACGATGGCCACGATAGACATATGGCGGACTAAGAAATTTCTATGAACTATAAGGTGTGCAGGTTCCCTCACTATGGTTACCTTCACAGCTAAAAACTTATTTAAAGTAAAGATATTTCTAGAAACATTACGATGCGCAAGCCCTAAGGGCGCGCCACATCGGCCGAGCTGGATAATTGGATACTCTTGTACACACAAGACGAGCTCATTGTAAATTACAGCTTCGGCCGCAAATAATGTTACATTATCAGATGATATCTTCATACGGGGGTACAGACGCACCGATCATTCTTGATATATGAACGCGACCTCGATATATTTTGCGAGAAAGCAAATGTCTTGGTCGGATTTTTTAAACATGAACTAGCGTTTATATTACACATAGATATTTTTACTTTGCAGAATTGTGCAGTATTTAACATAACAGTAATTAATGATGATCATAGAATTGGTCAATTTGAGACTAAAGAAATATATTAAAAACTCACCGTTAATATTTTGATTACTTTCGTCTTTTGTCACTTTTGAGTAGTGATTTTTTGTTTTTGATGATGATAATCATGAATCTTAGTGTTTTAATTATACTATTATTAAAAGCGGCCCGGGCTAAGTATTTATTTCGTCCCGATTTATAAATTTGGTTTTCCAATAGAAAACCTCCACAAATCGGCACAAACCAACCTGACAATCTTATTCAATAGTCACATATCTCTGTAGTCTGTACCCACACTAAGATACAAGCCCTATACTTGTCAGAGATTACAAGATACTTTTTCGGTTTCACAAAACACTCAACAGCCAGTAATCATTTTAGGATGCCTTCCTCTTCAAACATACTCATCTATTCTTGTATTTGTTGCAGGTATGCAAGCCGGATATCGACTGCTCGCTCCCGGAGAACAAGTGGCGATACATCGAGACCTTCGAATGTTTGGGCGACGACAGGAAACTGCTCAAAGAGATGCGCCTGTCTTTCCCGAGTGGGCATTCATCGTTCTCCGCTTATACCATGCTGTATTTCTCTGTAAGTTTTTATTCTGGTTGGATTTGTGTCTTGGTATCTAAGTGTGACTGTTTATAAAGATGTATTCTATGAAAAACATTATTATTCAATTGTTTTTTCATACCTTCAAAGGTTATGAAAATTGCTAGATATTGATATATCTTGGAATCATCTCAGTGGCCAAGACCGATTCTTTTTACCTATTCCCTAGAGGCCAAGCTGACTACGCTATAACCATGCCTTCTATTCGCAATTGATATCTACAAGTTACTGTTCATACACTATTTATTTCTATGTAGTAGGCAAAAGTGTTTTCTGAACCTTTAAGTTAGTTACTTGTATGTCGCTAAGTTCCATATTAAAGTTATATTTTGTTGCAATTTAAAAACTCAATATTGCTTTGCCAGGGGTGGGAGTTCTTGACCAAAATGTTAATTATTTTTTAAATAACGTATTACCATCACAAAGGTAGGCCTTTGTCACGGTTTATTACGGTCTACATCGTAAAAGAACATATTTGCCGCGACCCCATAAGTTAATTAGTAATTACCAATCATCAATGACCTACAGATGTACCTCCAAAAGCGGTTCACGTGGCGAGGGTCGAAGCTGCTGCGGCATGGCATCCAGTTCCTGCTGATGATGTTTGCGTGGTACACCGTGATGACCCGGGTCTCCGACTACAAGCACCACTGGAGCGACGTCCTCGCCGGGTTCAGTATAGGAACGCTGTATGCTATTGTCATTGTGAGTGGTTTTGTCTTTTTTATACTGGCAGATGGAGATGGGGCAGATGCGATATTATATATTTATATCCCATTTTCGAATCTGGATACTTCCTGAATATTTATGAGAAAGCGTAAGGTCACAGCGTGGGCTTGTAAAGAAGCATTAAGTTTATACTGCACGGATTTATCCAACGTAAAAACTTAGTTTTTTTAATATTTAGCTGATTTTGTCTTTTGAGGGTGTCTTCAGCCCCTCAGGAGTGTTAAGACCTTGCGGAACTCAACTAATTTTATTAAAGACCTTTCACGGCTTTCTTACACTTTTAGTCGATTATATGAATGCTAAAGTAATAACTTTAGACGTGACAAGCCAATTTATCATTAACAAAGACTTCATCAATATTGATTTATCGAAACACCTCATTAAACCCACAGCTACCATACCAGCTCAATACCCAATCTCTTCCAGTTCGCCTTCGTGTCCAACCTTCGCAAAACCCCGCGCTCGGGCCGCCTCCTCAACCACGAGGCTGAACTCCACGCGACCAACGGCAACTCCCGGCCCAGGGTTCAGGTCTGACGGTCGTCGTCATCCAGCTCCGAAGGCGAGGAGGCACCATGATGCCAGCCCAACGTGTCGTGGATATCCCACGAGTATAGTGACGTCACCAGGACTTGAGTTCAGGGACTATTGGATAGACCGTTTGTGATGTGCAATGCAGCTAGGAGTGTAAGTGAAATGTGAGTGTTAAAGTTTGAGAATGTATGAATTGTATAGTAAGCTTAACGCGATTGGTGTTCAAAACGCTTGTTAAGAACAGAAATTTAAAAGTACAGATATTTTCATTTTACGTTTGATTGTTACCAAGCCGTAAATTAAAGAAAGAAGAAAGGTTTCCTATCACCTAATAGATTTACTATGAGAAAGAAAAATCTGTCAAAAAGTAAACACCACTTGTAAGGCCTAATAAACTATATTATTATATGGGCTATTTTTTTGTAATATTTGCTCTAAAAAGGCATAGCGTTTTTAAAACCCAATAGCGTAAGTAATATATTCTAAAAGTATAACTATGTATGAATGTATAAAGTTTTATCTAAAGACGAAACTGAGCTTTGCAAATGATATCTTCGTAGAATAATTTCAGAAAATGGAGAAATGTGCTTAATGAAACGATACATAGGATCGATTGAGCTTTTAGTTATTCTACACTTTTCAGAGTCTTTGTTATTTTAATTATGGAGTACAACCTTACACCATAGATATCATAGAGTACTCAGACTACCCGGTAGAATGAATAATGCTACTTTATCGTACAAAAATCTTCCCAAAATATTAGACCGATTTTGAGAATATGGCCCTCTGTTCTGTTCTTAAATTTTCGAAGGAATCTTATCGTGAGCACCTTCTTTGAAAGGATGTCTTTAAAGTTTAATATGAGTAAACCAAAATCCATCAAGCTGGCTTCATAGGATTTAGTCAATTTCACAAGCTCAAAGCAATCCCGAAGATTTCAAAATTCTCCTCGATAATTTCCTTCGTCTAATTTAAATCTTAACAAAAATACATAAGCCCACATTACAGAGTTCCGAATAGAAACGTGACCTCGCTAAACAACTTTCAAGTTATAAGTTGATTGCGTAATTTGAATTACGATATATGAGATCCGAACTGGATTAAGTAGGCAAGGGAATATTTGCAAGTAAACCGCTGTTGAACCAAACCTAAAAGATGTGTTGTATTTTACCATAATCATTAATGCCTTCTACATTCTTCTATTCTTATCCCTGTATTCTGTATCATAAATTATTTCATTAAAGTTATTACTTGTTCCTTAATCCTCCATCACGAAGCCGAATTGGTTGAATCGGAGTAGATCCTGAAAGTTGAAACATGTTTGTGGATTAATGTTTAATTTTCGCATGGAGCCCAGGAAAGACTCTTCTGGTCTTATAATTATCTTTTTGTCAATGGGTCAAAAAGGTAAACTCTAGCTTTTGTTTTGGATTAAAACCAAAAAATGTATAAACATTTTTACTATCTTGTGTATGAAGCGAAATATTTTTGCGTAGGTAAACTTTATCACAAGTATAAAACAATATTGTAAATATATACCATAAATGTTTATGCACGTTATTAATTATATATTTTTATGAGCAGCTAAAGACTTTGTCTTCATACAAAATGTCTATGTGGAATGTCAATTTACTTTTAGATATACGGTACTAATTTAAGCCATCTAGTGGAAAAATTATGAAGCAATGTTTTAAAGTCGTAATCATAGATGGCGCTACCTACTTTACTGGCTAAATATTTTTATAGAACAAGAAAAATATATTATTAGAGAACTAAAGCTATAAAAGCATTTCTATAAAAATAGTGCCTTATAAAAGTTATTAAAAATTATAGATATTTGTAAAGCTTCTAGTTAGACAGTAGAAAAAGTTAAAGATTGTAAAATTTTGTATGTTTTGAAATTGCATTTAGTACAACTTATTTTCCGCCATTAATATCTCAACATGGCGGCTGAAATAATTTATAAATATTCAAAAATTTCATATAAGGGTTGCAATTTAAGAAATCTTGTAGTTTAAGAAAAAAACATAAAAATGCATGGTAATTAAGCTTAAAAGTTATAAAGCATTTTATTAATAATGTATCTTTATCTAAAATTATTTAGTACATTTTAAACAAATCGCTTTTCATAGAAAATATACTTACATTATAGTGTTCATGGTTAATAAGTACAATGGTAAAATCATTAAAAAAACTTAGTTTATATTATCATTAGCTGTCGTTGTAAACGTAATTTTTTTTCTATTTTGACGATAAATAAGACAATTCGAATCAAAATTACATTTTATCTGTATTCAACCCATACCAATTTAAATTAGTTTTCGACCAAATATAAAACCGTTATAAGTGAATTAAGTAAAATATTACAAAATGTTTATTTTTATACAGGGTGTATTCAGACCGTGATTGGAAACGACGGCAGGCGATATGTAAGGTCATTACAAACTCCCTGTCATTAAAGAAAATCCCGACAAAAAATAAAAAAATTGACGTTTTGCATACAAACCGCATACATTTATTACCGATGGTTGTATGGAAAAAGTCAAAATTTTAATTTTTTGTCGGGATCTTCTTTAACACCAGGGGTTTTGTAATCACCTTGGCTATTACCTACCTTAGTTTCCGATAACGATCTGAATACACCCTGTATATATTGTCTTTGGATATTAACAAGAAAATTATTTTCAAATTAAAATTTTAAGAAGGAGAAACCTCATAATTTGCATAGCTATCTTGGCATTAACTTACCTTGGCCTACAATCAGCAACAGCTCTTTAACTAGTGATTAAATATATAGATAGATTAAATATATATAGTATAGGGTATACGCGAACGAAACCGGTCGATAGTCGATGAAATAAGGGAAAACTATGACTAAGGTAATTAATGCTTACAAGATGCTATATAACTTTGTAAATAAAAGATTGCCGACACATATTTTATCACCGCGAGAAAAAACTGTCTGAATATCTATCTATACTATGGATTACAAAACTTGTCATACTTAAATATTTTAGTTATCTATTTATTTTGTTATTTTTCTCTTTTTTTTAATCGCAGTAAAGTACAAGTATATTTAATTGAACAATATTTTATAGATGTTAAAAATATTTACATTGCAAAGGGTCTAGTTTTGTTCTATTGCGTTTAGTTATTATAGAAAAAATGAACTTTGTTTAACAGACAAGCCACGATTCTATTCGAATTTTTATTATTTTTAAGTATAATTTGTGATCAATTGAAAAAGTAACTTTAAAATTCCACAAATTAATCGACGAAACTAGGCCCTACGATTTTAACTTATGTACATTATACACAGCTCATTTATTATTATTTATTTTAGTAATAATGCATAAAATTCGATAATTTTGTTGGGATACCCGTCCTTTCATAATTCATCGATTTATTGAGGCATCGGAGCCCGTAAATCGATTATGGTGTACATAATCGGTTATAGCATGGCAACTCTGTTTCTAAAATCGATTAGATTAAAAATTCACGCGTATAATGTGGTTATTTGATTAATCATTTATGCCATTGAAAGCATGCGCGTTTCTACCATTTTTTCAATCAAACGTAAGACCGCTTTATTTAAAAATAATAGCTCTCGTCGTTTTATTACCTATATTAATCAAAATTCGATATGACGAGGTTTTTTAACATTACAATTTTTAGGTGATTTTTTAATGTTTTGACCACATCTAGACTTGCCTTCAGGGATTTTTTGCTATGCTTAAGTGACATCAACCTTTCATACAAGTAAAGGCGCTAGACTACCGAAAACACTATGACCACTGTCATACGAAATGGCGGGAACCATTAAAATGTTCGGATTCCACATAGCTCTGCTGTCTAGAAGACATAAGGCAATGTATTTTTATTCTGTGATATAGTGTTGTAAAAAAGGAATATTACAGATTGCATATTATTATTTTAAGTTAGAGATGTAAACTTAGGTGCTAGTTAAGTGTATATATTTGTTTGTTTTCTTTTTTATTACTTTTACTTAGTGACGATGTTATAAGGGTAAAATATGTATATTGTAGAAAACTGTTTTCAGATACATTTATGAGCCAATTGCAATATACTTGTGTCCAAATTACATATAGAAATGTATGTGAAAACAGTTTATATTGTTTAAATTTACGTAAACGTAAAAAAACTTCACTGCCTATTTCAGTCAAAAACACCGAATGCAGCGGCAGATATTTATTTACTTTGTACATTTAAAATATTAAAGCATAATAAACGTATCATTATTCAATGATTTTGTTTTATTCTTATTTATACTTACATTTCTTTAAAATTCTTACAAGCGTGAACTAAAAATACTTGCAAGATTTTTTCCGTTACCTTGGAAATGAACGCCATCTAGTAGATTATTTACGTACCACTTAAAACCAAGACATTCATTTTTGCCGCCATTGTGATATAGATGGCGCTACGTGGCATACAGACAATAACAAAGCAGCATAATGACAATAACCTCATTGCAGCAATAAATTGTCTCTAAAACAATGCTGCTTAGTGTCTGCACATACATCGTAATAAAATCTTATCAGTCAAAGGGACTTTCACTAACGATGTTTTTGCAACGTGTGAATAAGTGACTAACCTACCCGCCTACACTTCGTACGCTCACTTTATCAGTTTAGCAAAGGACTTTATCGTGAAGTGTTGTCGCGTTTCTGACCGTTTAAATAAATAAACAGGATAAATAAAACATGATATAGTGCGACCATGGCAGTGGACAAAATAATATGGAAAATCGTCTTGGATTTTGTAGTTTTGGCCTGCGGTAAGTGATTCATTAATATTCAATATTCATTTGACAATGAAACTTTCATTTTCGTTTTGATTGTTTGTACTTGCATCCCGTTTTGTTTTATTATGAATGAGCGAGACAACTGTACTTTAAATTGTAAATAATTTTTACTTAAAAAAGTTTTGATTAATTATGGAGTCTATCAAAAGTTTATGGCTACCGTAGTCTGAATATAATTTGAATTTGTTTGGCCTTTTAATCTTAAAATGGGTGTGTAATAAATGTGTTAACCGATTTAGTTGTTTTGAACAGTTTTCTGAAAAAATCACGTAAGACCTTATTAAACGTGATGTAAGCAGAAGATAACGCATTCAATTTATAATCAGAGATTGCATCTTCTGATATTCGGTTTTTAACGATATTAATAACTGGATTTTTCATCATGATAAAAACATCAAATATTTCCGTATCATAGCTTAATATTTTTTTACATATTAAACAATTTCCTTAACTTTTCGACAAACAAAAACCGTTATATACTTAATTGTCGACACCAAATAAATTCCAATTTGAAAAGTATCTGTTTAAATTTTTGTAACGATTATAATTTATAAAATTTAATTATGTCGGTTTGGCCTAAGTACCAAATGTTTTGTCTTGCAAGTCTTGCTTCACACGTCAGGTCATTAAAATAGCAATAAAAACATTATCGTCCTGAAGTGAGGCCTTAGTAATAAAACACTAAACACAAAACTAACCTTAATATTTTTTCCGTTATTATTATAAATCATACAGCTAATACACGTTATATTCGCAAAATAAATATGAAATAAATATGCATAATACTTTTTCAAATAATCATGTCTATTTTTATATTTTACTAAACATGTTTGTTCATTCATATCGTCAATAGCATCAAACTTGATTTATTTTTGCGATAATTCTGATACCATAAGGATATTTTATGGGTGCACAAGAGCGAGGTTGTCGCGGGTCGAAACTAGCGTATTACCATATTTTTACGCTTTCGAAAGGCCGTGATTATTTTCACTAAAGAGAATTGTTATTGTAATACTATGTAAACAGCAATACATTTTCTTTTTAATTCTCTTAAGAGTCTAAGACAAGTAAGGTTCGTTCCTGTACGTGTCATTTATGATAACAGGTGTAAAATCAGATAGTGTCTGTGTTTGTAGTCACTAAAGAATAAAAACTACCAATGTCAAGAAGCTAAGAAATCTTCCACAAATTTTGAATCTAAACCGCACTTGACCTATCAAAGTTAATTATTGGAGTCTGTGTCTTACGGTGAGGTTAAAACAAGTGTCTTGATATCAGGTGTTGTATCTTTTAAATCTTAGCACAAAACACGTCATTGCTGACCTAACACAATAGGGAAGAGGTGACTGTTTCTCGGCATTCGATTCCGGTACGGATAAATATTAGTATGACTAACCGATGTTTCGTTCCGGTTCATGGTCGTGAATCGTAAAATATTAATGTGAAAGTTTGATTATTTTTTGACTTGGGCGAACTAAAGGTAAAATTATTAAGGTATTTATTTATTTATACAATGATTGTAAAGGTGGACTTAATGCCTCTGGGATTATCTTCCAGTGAAACCTTGGATTTACTGAATTTCCATACGTTAGTACCAAATAACTCTTTACCTGACTCAAGAATCAATCCTGGACTACCAAAATCGCTTACCCCACTGACACATACTGACTACGTACAAGACACCGCTGGAAAAGCGGGATAGTCTAACTATAATCTTAATTACTTCATAAAGTACTGCGTCCTAGTTAATGTCATGTCTTTATGACTACTATAAATTTTTATCACGTTCAAAACTTTAATTTATCCGAAGACCCAATTCTTGCAACTGCAAATTGTGTGGATAAACGGCTTCGCCTTTGGCCGTATTATGGAGCAAAATATAGACACATATTAACGTATCTGTATAGGTATTCTGCTCATTAACACCGTCATCAGCCCATATACGTCACATTGCTAAAGACTGCCTTCCTCTAGCATTGAGAGGGTTTAGGCCTAAGTCCACCTCATTGGCCTAGTGCGGATTGGCAAAGAAATTCCTAAAACTTTTACGAGTGCAAATTTTCTTACAATGTTTTCCTTCAATAAGCGATAGCTCATTCATTCTACCCATAATACAACGAACATAGTAAACAACACTCAAATTGTTGAGCAAACAGTCTAGCTGGCTTAGAGTACCGTTTCACAGCCTCATGTTATTAACCTGTCATAGCGTGACATCACAGCCTAAAGCCGTGACATACAGATATCATTGGCAAGAGGTCAACGCACTGTCTTGCAAATACGACGGACTGGGGAATTTAACATGTTTACTGAAATTATGAGTTAGGTAGAAACAAATGGAGCATATGGTTTACAGGTGTAATAAAAAAATATCGCGATAATAGCTGTATGGTGTCTGGAAATGTGTATGTAACTCTAATAAGCCCGTCCTAGAATGCAGGACTAAAACAATACTGGTGTAATGTGGGTACAGAAAAGCAGATCTATCTACCGCTCTGAGGAATATAGGCTTAAGTGATAATGTTTGTGTACAAATATAGCATCTCCGGTTTAATAACAACATAATATAAAGGCTCAAGACACAAAATTGCCATTTTTTTTAGTGAAACGCAATGAATGAAAGATCTGGGGGAAGCGGAAAGGGAAAAAGTAAAATGGAAGCATGTATCGTAATTACTTTATTCATATTGTCGATTACTTTCTCTTTTTGTTAATGTCATTGTAGGTCTAACTCAATAAGTTGTGCCTTGATTAAGAACCCATTGGCGTTAAATAAATCACGATAAAAAAAAATAAGTTTTCTGAACCACCAAACATTAAACGTATGTTATTAGTAAAACATTGTTTCATTTTGTCGTGATTTTTTGAAGGCAATGGGTTCGTAATACCTTAGATACTGCCTGTCCTAGTTTTCAATCACAGTCCCCGTATATACCTTGAAGTTCATTCTTCTAAATAACATTTACTTCTGGCCGCTTATGGCTATCTAATGAAGGATTATATTAATGTCAAACCGCAAAAAGGAAAACCGCATGTATAACCATTCTAAAAATACACCAACAATTTTGCAATATTCTTTGTGTACTTCTAAATTTTCCTCAATACTTTTTTCTTTTTTCCTTTTTACTATGAGATTTACTATTACGAAATGTAAATAAGTTCGCATCATTAAACCGTGTTATTTATGGGTTAGATATTAGAAATATTTTAGGCAGATATACACTTTATTGATTCACTTGTCAAGTATTCAACCGCAAAAGAGGCGGTGATTAATTGACATACAAAACCCTAAGACTGTATTCCCCAAAGGGGTAGCAAGATCTATCCTTCTACACCCACATTTCGTCAGATATGTATAAGTCCCACATGTTAGGGGGCGAGCCTATTGCCGTTCTTTGGGCACATTTTCAGACTTCGTACTGCTACTGAAAACTAACTTGTAAAGGTCGCGGGACATCGCTTGCTGCAGGCGGCTTCCGACCGATCCCAGTGGAAGTCATTGGGGGAGGCCTATGTCCATCAGTAGTCCCAAATTGGCTGATGGTGATGATGATGCTTTTCCTTGGCTTTGGCTTGGAATATTCTTAGTAGCAACTGAGAATGTTCAAAGATTATTTTGAGGATTGATGATTCTTGAGCCGCAAGACCACGAAGTAGTACTATTATCTATATTAACAATAACTTTAAATTGCATAGCATAATAGTTTTTGCTATTCGCGTCACTGAAGCAAGTCGGACGGAAAATTCGACCTTGGGAAATGAGGAAAATCGCTGCAGCTGAATACGGATCAGCCTTTTACGTGTACGAACGAAGGTTTTGTATACCTGTAGTGTTCTGGAGAAAATATTAGTGTTTAACTATGTCTGAGTCTTGGCTCGTAATAATACTGATTTTGATCATTAATGTCAAATAAGCAAGATCCCATAGGAACTCAATGTTTGTTTACATTTTATATAATTTGTGAAGGATTTCATGTCTAAGGCATTATCTTATTGTAGAACCTAGAGTGAAGAACGGATGGGGCAGGTTTTCGGCGTGGTGCTTTTTTCTAATACCAAGGTTTAGTCTTAAGATTTTGAAGACTTGTATGTATGATTTAATACAACAACTTAAAGGAGAGTTACCTTCACTTATCAATTGAGAATTGTTTTAACGTTGGCCCAATGTCAAAAACAAAGATAAAATAAACAACACAATTTTACGATCGATATCAGTACAGATATGATTTTAATATAGATTTTCAATATTTGTGATTCGTCAAGTAAATATTTGCCAGTCATAATGTGTAATCTAAAGATTAGCCACTGGTTTGACAAAGTGGCCATTTCAAGGAGTAACGAAAGATCTACTAATAAGAATCGTTCGCTGTCTTTTTGTATGTATATGGACGAAGAGGTAGACAAAACGCTTTACCAAATATTAATTCCGAAGTAATAAAGGTTATGTTAATGTTCTCAAAAATCTGAATTTAAACTGAGAGTTTTCCGACAGTAAAACCTATTTACCCTTCTCACCAGGGAGTCAAACCTGATGCCATACAGTCACACATGACAAATTATAAAGAGGGACGCCAAAACACAAATTTGTCACGTTATGGAATTCGAACCCGCGTCTTGCCTCACTCACCTTACATTTAGCCTTCAGTGCCATAGAGCCCGTCAAATAATATGCATACTCCTTTCAAGCAATGCGCTGTATGCGTTAATCACCCTTTTAGATATGTCCACTCATGCTACCTGATTCATAGCAGGTTACGTCATTTTGACAATTCACTCTTAAATCATAAAATTAGAACAGTTGTATTCACAGTTTAAAATGAAATACAAGCCGTGGTCGAAAATAAAATAGGCAATGTTTATGCTAAAAAATCCTGAAAACAAAAGTCAACCTGTCTTAGTTTTCGATCACGGTTTGTTGACAAACTGTATTATTTTATACCTCAATCTTCTTCTTCATCAACCCATATACGCCCACTGCTGAGCACGGGTCTCCTCTACCATTGAGAGGGTTTAGGCCATAGTCCACCACGCTGGCCTAGTGCGGGTTGGCGGACTACACACCTAAGAAATTCCTAAGAACTCTTAGGTGTGCAGGTTTCATCACGATGTTTTCCTTCACCGTTAAAGCAAGTGATAATCCAGTGATAATTATTCTACTATATTTACCTAATGGTTGTCTGGAAGAGATCGCTCAAAGCGATAAGACCGCCATTTGTGCGTGCATTGGGTTTTGTATTTGTATATATTTTTTTTTTCTTTTCTTGTTTTGTGTGTACAATAAAGTTTATAAATAAAATAAAAAATAAAATAATCCAATTTGAATACACACATAACTTCGAAAAGTCAGAGGTGTGTGCCTGGGGTTCGAACCCGCGACCGCCGAGATTCTCGACCGCGCACCCAAACCTCGAGGCCATCACTGCTATACCTCAATGCCTATTTATTATTTTTACTGACATCACGAGGTAACCCAACTGACCACTAATCGTAATGTAATGCGATCCAAGCATTATCAATTATTATAAAAATGGACCCCTATATCAAAGATTTCATGTAGTAGTCGTAAGTTTGTCTGCTTCAATTCCGTTTTGCACGTCTGGAAATACGACATAATAAAACCCTTCTTTACTTTTCTTCTTAATTTCGTTTGCAATCCTGGTATAATAGAATTATTGCAGTGATGAGTATTTCTATACTTATGTAATAACCCACAGGACGGTTATTTATCGAGCAAAATTCAAATATCCTAACAGAAAAGTAAGAAATATTTTTCGATAGTTATTCGTACCAAATGCATAGAAGCTTTTAGCATGCATTCTTTTGTGTTTCAAAGAAAATTCTTATCCTATAGATTTAATCTTTATATTGTGAAACGTATAAAAATATATATTCTTCACATTATACCAGTCATAATCCCGACAATTACGATATTAATGCGTTATTTACAATCGATTGCGAACAAAGGTATGCAAGGGGATTAGAACTTATTACCCTTTAGAGGATGACACGATGCGGTTGTTGAACTGTTGCAAATGTCATGGTTAATAATAAATTTTATGGCCCTTGACTTCATTTTTTTTATGTGAGGACGGCAAAGTGAGAAAACTGCACTTAATTTCAACAATAAGAAATAAGAATGGGGTCAACGTCCCTCAACAATTACCCAATTTTGACGGCCTAATTTAACGTTTTCTTCTATTTCGGTGTCTAGTGAATTTTAGTGCAGCTGTATTATGAACAAATATTACTACTAATTAAACGTATACAAACTATATTTACTGAATTTCACGTATTTGTATTTCCCTAAGGGAAGGCAGGTGCATTTCTGCACCCACATTTCGCAATGTATGTTATATGTCACCAGTAATAAGAGGCGAGTGTATTGTCGTTTTCAGGACACTATTGAGAATTTCCTATTGGAAAACCAATAACACTTTGCCCTTCGCGGAAATGGAACCCAGAATCTCTATATCTCATGGTATAGGCTTGGCCCGCGTCACGAAGAGGCATTTACTAAAATATTCGCATTACATGGTAACCTTTAGTTTTTGAGAAAATATATTAACCTTCCTGATTTTATCCAATTGCTACTCTGATCGTATAAAACTTCACTGCCTACGCCCTTTCGATAGTATGTCTATTATTATATTTATCAATCACAAAGTATTTGGACCTTGAAATTTCCGGTACATGACTAATATTTTTGATACACGTGTGTTATCACTGTAATCGCAAACCTTATCATTTCCTGATAACCGAAATGGACATAACAATTTGTCAGTTGTTCTCACAATTATTTATTTGTCATTTAATTACTTCTTAACGTGACTCATAAGTCATAAAGTAATAAAAACTTATATGTTAATCTATAAATTTTATCGGGCCTTTTATATTGTTAAGTAGACTTAAGCCTTACTCACTTTTAGTGGTTTAGGGAACTACCCATATCTAATCTAACTTCTAGGTATTCTGTTTCACGTTTCTAAATTAATGCAAATTATAAATTCTATAGATTTACTTTACTGAGAAAATCAAAATAATAAGCAATTTTATTTTAATACTTGTTCGCTAAATTAGCTAAACCTGTGGTAAATACAGTGTCGACTGACAAGAAACGATACTAATCATCCTTCCATAAACCGTTGACATAATTATGCCGGGCTCAGTTGCGGTACTTTACATTACTGCACGTTAATTGTGTAATGTTTTGTCTGTAATCGTTTATAGTGAGGTCAGAATATTGTTAATTATGTGTGTGCCATGTCAGTATAAAGTATTACATGATTGGGCCAGGATCTGATTCACTGAACGAAAGATTTATTGCTTGACGGCGATTTCCTGCGAGGCTGTGACTCCCCATTCAAGCACGTTGGTCTCTTTTTGTTGATTTTTTATTTATATCCCCGGAGTCTGGAATTGTGCCTGAGAAATGTCAATAGGCTCGCTCCCTATTACGTGGGTTTTATATAAACCACCGGGCCCGAGACAAAAATGTGAGTATCACACATTCATTTAGTCTTGGTACGAGTATCGAACCCGCGGCCTCTCGTTTCGCACGCTGGTGTCTAGCCACATGTCATGTATTTGTTGATCTACAGATGTGATTATTAGATGCCTATATATGTCTACACCTGTGTACCTTACTAAATAGTAACTAGTATTCAAACTGCATTGCGGTATTCAATGAACAATAACTGATTTGTATACAATGTCGATCGAAGGATAATTTTGTAAAAACCATACGTATAATGCGGATGTGTATAAGATTTGCTTTGCCACTATAGTATATAGTATAACTATATATGTAGCTCCATGGTTATGACATTGGTCTTGAGATATGATTGCCGCAAGGGTTCAAAAAGTTTCGATTTAGATTACTGGGTGAATGATTTTTTCTCTCAGGAAACCTTAAACATTAAATTCAATTAATTCTAAACAAATCAAAAACAGTGACAGGTAAACGAATACAGGTTAGCTCCTCTTATTTTCTTCTAAGACTTGGTATGAAGAGATAAAGCTTTACTATTATACGGCTAAGCTTATTTCAACGAGTTTAATAGCAACTGATGGAACTGATTTGCTGCGACCTTCAAGTTTAAAAGTATATCTTGCCTAAGGATACGGCAGGCATTTACATAATATTTTGTAAATCTATGTTTGACATTTTTTTTATCGCTCTCTAAAATATTATCCCGTTTTAAATTCTTTGACAGTATATTAAACAATATTTCCTATGATGTTTCAGTGGCGTTCCCCCTGCTCGCTCTCCTGCTGTGGGCCGAGCCGTACCACCGCGGCTACTTCGAAGATGATATGTCCTTGCGCCTCCCGTACAAAGAGCAGACCATATCGGAAGGTCTACTGGCCGGTGTGGGGTTCGCTGTGATCATTGCCACGGTAAGATGTTGCTATATATTGCTCAAATAAAAAAAAACGCACATTAATTCTTACATACAACTAAGTATGGAGATGTAGGTACAGAAATTAAAGGTTTACATAGTTACACAATATAAATAAATAAAATAATAAAAATATACACAAAAAAAAAACATATAAAAAAGCTACTTTGACTTCTATCCTGAGTATTTTAGCATCATGTTAGCATGTGATAAGATTTAGCATTTTTTAAGATTTAGCCTCTTGATGCTCTATTTAGACAGTCATGATATCAAACTGGACCAACGAGTTATTCTATTATCACGAAATTCGTATATTGTGCACCTCTTGTTTCCAAATATCAATATTAGCAGTGGGTATCTTATCTAGCTAGTATTACACGCGGAACTATGTCATGATAAGTATAGTAGTTTACCGCGAATTTACCCGTTTGCCATTTAGTTTTGGCTCAATATTTCTTTCATAATGCTCATTCTTAATCGGAACCAATATTTTATAGAGTAAAAGCTTGTTTGTTTATTTTGGATAATATCAAAATTTAAAGATTTAGACGCTTTTTAGCATGGACGTTGGGTATAGATGCAACTTATGAAAAGAACATTGGCTACTTTTACAATTACGGATTATAAACCCTGCACGTCTGCCAGCGCGGATTTCACCAGCTAGTCTAAAAGTAAATGGGTAAATTATGTACATGCATGCATGAATCTTTCTGCCAGTGTACATTTTATTTAAGTCACTCAAACTGCTGACAAGCCGGAACAAACAGATAATTTATTGTACGGACACGGCGAAGTGACAAGATGGTAAGCACGACGCTGTCCAAATATACGAACAGTACTGTATAGTTATTCCTGCCTACTACTCTCCGCATAGGCAACATTCTTAAAGAATCAAGCGCACATGGTAAATGATATTTTTCCTTTTTCATAATAATCATTTAGTTATTTTAAGTCTAAAAAAGTTGTTGTAGTAAATTGATAAAACTATAATTGAAACTGTAATCAGAAAATTTATATAAACAGACGATTTATATAAAATTTATTTATTTGTGTCAAAATCCCTACGATGATATGGCCATCTGTCCGTTTTTCTTACAGTAGCAAGAGACGCTTGATTGCTTAATATTATGAATTTTATCTCGCCTGCATTCTGCGAGTTCGCGCGTAACCTTTATGCGTCGCTAACCAAATGTCGGTTCGCTGAATCGAAGTATTAAGAAGAAAGCTGAGTGGGTGGTACACGCAACACATATTTACTTACCACATTTCCGAGCAATATCTTCCAAATGAACAGTTTTCAACCCGTTTACCGTATTATCATCTTAAATTTTTAAAATGCCTATGTTATTCTCATGTTAAATTGGATAGTGAGATTGCATAAAAGATAGTGCAGACTTCGGAAAATTTAGTCATGTATCTATGTTGTAAACTATATTTATTGAAAAAGATCATCACCAAAGTTTCATGTCTATTCTTCTGACGGACCTATCAGACGTCATGTCTTCATTCATCCCTTTTTCTTTCATATCATCAATCACTCCATCCATTAAATTTATTTATTACCTAATACACTTTTTACCATAAACAATATTGTTTTTTACAGATACTAATAACAGAAATAGTTCGTGATAAGCAAGGCAAAGGTGTGGGAGAGAAGTTCCTGTCGGGGTCCCTCATCCCTGGGTGGACATGGGAGAGCTACTCCACTATAGGAATATTCACATTCGGAGCTGCGTGTCAACAGCTTACGTCGAATCTAGCCAAATACGTGATTGGAAGGCTGAGGCCGCATTTCTATGATGTAAGTATTCTGTGGAATTGGAAGCGATTTTGGGTTATGGGTATAAAGGGTTTGGGCTAACTTGGTCTATTTTTGCTTAAAATATTAATCGTACAATGCGAAAGCTTTTTTTATTAGATGGCTATTTTACATACTTTTAGATCGTTGAAGAATATTATTTAAATAAAAAAATAAACAAATGTTTATGTTAAGAAAAGATTGGCTTTATAAAACAATGCAAAATAAATTTAAACTGTCTAGATACTCTAAACTAGGGATGTTGCGGATTCAATTTTTTTCACATCCGCGGATGCGGATGCGGATGCGAATTTTAAGAGGCTCACATCCGCGGATGCGGATACGGATGCGGATCTGTATAAAATTGATCGATTGGTTGATTTGTATAAAATGTTATTGCTTTCCTATTGGTCAATCAGCACGTGCGGTCAACCACTCGACACTCGAGACCGACACGCGCACCTCGCCGCCCCTCACCCCTTTCTTTCTTTTCGCGATCTGCTACACATCCGCAACCGCATCAGCTCCGCAGCGATTTATGCGGATGCGGATGCGGATGCGGATGTCCAAATCGATGCGAATGTTCCGCATATGCGGATGCGGATGCGAATATTCGCAACATCCCTACTCTAAACAATAAACGCATTATATATATCTTTATATGTAGATACCTCATACCCTGTCATTTTATTTTTCAAAAGCGGTAGAAAATAATTACAACTCTACCCGAGTTGAGAATAGAACCCAGATCAAAATACAGTGTCATATGGTCCAGCTTCAATAGAACTGTTTATTTTCCAGGTATGCCGGCCCCAGCCCATCGCCGGCTCCCCCCTCAACTCGCTGCAGTACATCCAGGAGTACACGTGCACCGGCAGCGCCAGCGAGCGGCATCTTACGGACATGCGGCTCTCGTTCCCCAGCGCGCACTCCAGCTTCGCCATGTACTGCGCTGTTTTCTTCATCGTGAGTACACTGAACTGTATAGGCTAGCTTGATATATATAAGCAGTGATGGCCTCGAGGTTTGGGCGCGCGGTCGAGAATCTCGGCGGTCGCGGGTTCGAACCCCAGGCACACACCTCTGACTTTTCGAAGTTATGTGTGTATTCACATTGAATTATCACTTGCTTTAACGGTGAAGGAAAACATCGTGATAAAACCTGCACACCTAAGAGTTCTTAGGAATTTCTTAGGTGTGTAGTCCGCCAACCCGCACTAGGCCAGCGTGGTGGACTATGGCCTAAACCCTCTCAATGGTAGAGGAGACCCGTGCTCAGCAGTGGGCGTATATGGGTTGATGAAGAAGAAGAAGAAGAAGATATATACATTTCTATACGGATGAGGACAAGAAATCGTCATCATCGCAAAAGACAAAGTCTGCACAAGTTATTTCCAAATGGACCTTAGCTTGAACTTGTACTCTGAACTGCACAACTTCAGCTACATAATATGTTTCTACGCCAATACTACTTTCTACGTGTCTTGTCCATTTTAAAGAGCTGGGGAGCCGTCTTTCGTGCACAAATCCACTCGGTAGTCACGTGTGTAAATTAATGAGACCTTTTTTTACTTTTTTTTACGAGAGGAAAACGCCTTGAGTTCCCTGGTATCAGCCTTCTAACTCAACGCATAGAACTTTTGTCGCTTGGCTGAGTTGGATCTCTAACTAAGATCCTACACCGGCATACCGAAAAAAAACCACTCAACGACCCTCTTGCGCATTTTGGGCGGTACGGTACATACAGTGCGGGTGCCCTTCATTGTTTTCCGTTGTCGCCCAGTGCTATGTCCAAATATGGATTTCTCTGAGATAGAGGGATTTCAGGAACCCTCCACTTGGCCTTATTTTGGGCGCTCACTGATACACTGTCCGAGACATTCACGCGGCCATTCGCTCTGCCGCACGTTTTGGGATCTTACATATCCTTTAAGGGCACACCTCCCCCGTAATACGCCTAACAATTCCTTTAACCCCTATTAGTCGTCTTTTACGCCAGGCAAGGGATGCCGAGGCGGGTATTTTTACGCTCCCTATCCACACCTAAAAGGTTTTAAAAATTTCACCGGTGTGTAGTCCGCTAACCCGCACTAGGCCAACGTGGTAGACCATAGTCCATAGGCCAGACCATAGGCCATAGCCTAAATCCTCTCAATGGTAGAGGAGACCCATGCTCAGCAGTGGGCGTATATGGGTTGATGATAATGATGGTGATGAAGATGATAATGATGATGTATTTATTTTTCGTATCACCTATATTTCTTTCTTGTTTTCCATATCCAGTTATACATACAAGTGAAGGGCAAGTGGCGCGGCTCGAAGCTGCTGCGGCACGGCGCGCAGTACGGCGCGGCGCTGGGCGCGTGGTACGTGGGCCTGTCGCGCGTCGTGGAACACATGCACCACTGGAGCGATGTCGCTGCAGGGTTCGCCATTGGCGCCGCTTATGCCGTCCTCGTGGTATGTACTACTTAGTCCTCTTCTATTTATTCATACATACATAAACTTCGCCTGCATCGCTTGATGGGGTAGACGGAGGTGCATTCCTGCACCCACATTTCTCCAGGTATGTATCAGTCCCACGTGATATGGGGCGACGGTCTTTAGAAAAGCCGTTCTGCAGGAACCAAAGTAGGTTTCTGAGCAGATACGACCAATTTTCGGTATATGGAGCCACTGTCATTCGAACTCATCTTAAACGGATAGACTGTTTGGGACAAAAATTTATAAAAATATGATGGCCTGCTTCTCGTCTACACGGTTGTAAACCAAATTGGTCTCAACACATCGAAATTTACTTTGAATGCTAAGATTTCAATACTAATATTTTTAAGTGATGTTGGATTTGGATGTCCATGAAAAATGTAAAATACTTTAATCTAAAATCAAATTTTCAAGAGCTTTATACAAAATAATTTGGGCTTTAAAAAAAAATTATTCCTTTCGGATCTTATATTACCTTTACTGCACTATATTAAAATCAATTTGGTCCCTTCCTTCAATCGAAAAAATCTCATACCACTATTTTCCCTTGCAGTTCATCTACATCCTCAAACCCAAGAAGTACGGTCTACCAGTATCCTGGGAGCAGCAGGCGCCAGGCAGCACGCTCCCCCGGCCCGTGCTGGCGCGATGACTGACCATCACCGACGGAGACCCCGTCATCACGCCCATCACACAGCTTGACAATACAGACTGAAGTGTCAATAGAAACAATGCAATATTTTTAATCTGTGGCCAAGTTTGACATTTAGAAGAAAAAGAAGAAAAAAATACTGGCCATGATAAAAACAAATACAAAAAAAAAAACAATTAGTAAATGCAATTTTTAAACTTATTATCAATATCTACTTAACATTGGCTAAATGCACACGAAGTGCGAAGCCATCAATTGAGAAAACAAAATGCAATTTTTCAAAATTTCGAAGCAAAATTGTAGAGTTCAAGTTAAAGATATGTGGAATATAAATTAATTTAGAGTGGTGTTCAGTAATTTACATTGGGTTCTTTTGATAAACTTTTAATATGCCGAGATCATTAGTCTCGAAATGTCAAGACATTTTTTTTAATAACATGGACAATCGTTTGACACCATATATTGTTTTTATAGTAATTGAATAACGACTTAAAATGTGATGTAATAATTTAAGTGCGCCTTACCTTATTTAAGAGTAAATTAAATAAAGAATTGTATAGTTAAATAGGCATATACCTTTTCTTTCCATTGTTGTAATTTCTTCTTTTATTTATGGTATTAAGGTCTGTTTTTATACCTTTGACACCATTATCATCAGTCCTTTTATGTCCCACGGCTGGGCAGAAGCTTCTAGAACTGAGAGGCACATAACTTCCTTACGGATACATTCGAACGATTCACAATTCTTCTTTTCTTTTTTTTTATTAATCCAATTATATATTCTAAGAACGTGTTTTAGTAGAGCAGATATTAGTAAGTTTTGTTTTTATAACCATAGATAAAGATTGTATGGAATACATATGCCTCGTCTTTTGTTATTTTTCTACAGGTATATTTTTTGTATTTAATAACTGGTGTATCTTATGTCGATTTTTTGTGGTTGTAGGTAATTTTATGTTCAGGAAACTGTGTTCATTATCTGTAAGAAAAAATATAAGTATAAAATATTTTTTCAAATAAGTGTATACACTTTTTCTTGGGTTCTTGAAAAGGCGCTATACAAAATTAAATAACATCCTAGCATGGTGATCCTAATGATACCATAAAAAAAAGAGAAATATCAAAATTTATTTTCATAGACTAACTTTAAAAAGCACATTTTGTGCTTTGCTTTTTTTAAAGATTCTCTTTGGATGATATAAAAAAAGTGTATTTTACGTCTCACTTCACTACCTTCCCTTCGTTTAACCTCTTTCATTTCCCAATTATAAACTACTTGACTTATCATCTAAACTTTCCTAAACTTACATTTTAATTCTTACATACTTTTTATTCTTACCATATTCTAACTCCTTGTATTTTACATATTGAGACCATAAAATCGAAACTTAGTACAATTTAAGATGGTTGCTAAAATCCTTTTATTTTTGTTTTTATTGTACAAGCTTTAACAAGGTAACGGAGTTTTAGCGTAAATGTAGAGATATAATAGGCACCAAAATAATCATTGTAATTACTTGAATTTGCTGTTAAATGTAGGCAGCAGTACATTTTTTGTATTTCAGGGTTTGATAAGTAAGTTTTTAAGCTGATACATTCCATAGTGATAAGTACAATTTTGTTATAAAACAGCTTGTAAAGTGAGAATAATTGTGATTGGATAAATAAAAAAAATGTTACCAGTTTACAAATAAAATAATTTACATATGTTTGTGTTTTACTTGTTTCAATAATTGTAACTTAAAAAAATGTGAACTCCTATGTACATGGGACCGACTAAAAACTTAAAAAGTATCTTTGATTTTTATACATACATATATGTAATTTTAAGATGCGGTTATCATAAAATAACGTTGCGGATGACGTATACATCCTTATTGTCCGCCCCTTATTGGTAAAATTGTCAAGTTTTTGAATGAAACGTTGGGAAGTAAAACTTAATCAAAAGCGTGATATAACTCTTTATAAGTGACTAGCTGTTGCCCGCGACTTCGTCCGCGTAGACTACAGGGTTGAATTCAGATAGAAAATAAGTTATAGTCTATTTTACTCCTTAAAGTCCTATTTACGCCCATACCAAAAATCATACAAATCGTAAAATTATTTAAACGTGAAACCATAACGCGCCGGTCGGCGCCTTGTACATAATTATTGCGCGCTTAATGATTATTTTGAAACTGCGATATCTTCTAAGATACTCATTGAAATCAAGTGATGTAAAGATTAAATTTCTTTTAAATTAACTTATACTAAATAACGCATTTATTTGCATAAGGATTAATATAATCTTTATAAAAATACCTTCACAAAGACTGCTTTATTTTATAACAAATTTAGGTAGCATAAAAGAGGTTATAGTAAATCAACCCTAAAAGTTAGACATATGCTTCCGCGGACTTTTTTGTAGACTTTATCAAGCTCTACAACTTTTCTCTAGGACTCAACTATATATCTCCCATGGGTAAGGCAGCGTTTGCAAAAAACGAATTCGTTCGCGCGTTTTTTCTCCGACTTACTTCGCAAATCCTGCTACAACAAAAAAGTCTTATCATTTTTCGGACTAATATATTTAGCCTATGACACTCACAAAGAACGTAGCTTTCTATTGGTAAAAGAATTTTCAAAATCGGTTCAGTAGATCCCAAGTTTACTTTTTACAACGTCACAAACATACAAACTCACAAACCTTACCTCTTTATAATATTAGTATAGATTAAATAACATGAAGTAAAGTGAAGCTCATGAAAGGAATTTGTTGAAGGAATATCGATGAGAGCGGCAGGGCGAATCAAGAACTTGTACAAAAGTTTATGAAAACATACCGATAGATGTAAGATTTATTTATAATAAATAAATAAATACACCCAACAGTCACATACATAGCTCTGACCCCACACTAGGTTACAAAACCTGTGTCACTACGAGAGACTTTTTCGGTCTCACAAACACCCAGACCCGAAACAAATATTTGTGGTTTACACAAACATTTGTCTCGGTGCGGGGATCGAACCCGCGGCCTCTCGTTTCGCAAGCTGGTGTCTAGCCAACTGCGCCACGGGGGCTGTAATTTAAACATATTATGTTACTATTTTTAACCGACTTAAAAAAAGGGGGAGGTTATCAATTCGCCTGGATTTTTTTAATTTTTTATTGATCTGATTCTGAGTTCGAAAGGTTTACAAGATTGACGAGCACGCAGTCTCTTAATGTTTCCAAATACGGTAAAACTGCATTATTTATCTAAAATTAAAATAGGTGCGAGGTCGAACAAGCGCTCTTACTAGTTACTACAGCATAGAAACTCTCATATTAATTATCAGAATCCACATAGTTGTTTTCTATTAGATATGAGTAGATAGGGTTCTATATTCTATTTACTTTGATAACCTTTTGATATTTAAATTGAAATGAGGAGAGAGCCGTATCTGTTATTTAAAAAAAAAATCAATGTAACCCTAAATTTTGTGAGATAATTGGTGGGAACATGCGATTGGCGAATGGGGTAGTAAGGATATTTAGATTCGATTCTAGTAGTGGACTATTTTTTATTTTTATTCTTTTTTATTTATTATACTTTCTTGTAGACTTATATACTATATAATCTTATAGAACATAATATATAACATACAACTTTAACGGAAAAATGGAAAATTCGTGAAGGCAGCAGGAAGTCTAGAAATCTGACCTGAAGAATTTTAAATTTAGTATCATGATTAATTGATTTAGAATGTAAGTACTAAGTAATGTTTTCACTTCCGACAGTAACCCTTGATCTATTTATCTGTGCTGTAGTGACGTATGTAGGTATTTTTACATTGATCAGTCATTTGATCTTTGCAATCAGTACTAAGTTCAAATTCTGAACTTTGGTCAATAAACACAACAATTTTCCGGTGAAATAATATTTTGAAAGGAAAATGTGTTTACATTATGTTGCTTATTATTATTACGTCATTTTTTTTTAACAAGGGTTCCATTACAATTTGAGACAACCGTTTGGTTTATCATTAAATAATTTGTATTAAGTAAATGTTATATCTAGAAATTAAATATTTTAGGTACACTTTCAGACACCGTTCTACCTACAATTAAATAATGGAGGAACGCAATAACACTTTGCTCAACTCGGGATTCGAACCCAGGTTATTTCTAGATCGCATAGCACATACTTAAGCTGCGAGACCACGAATAAACCTCATCAATTTCTTATCCATGAGAATATCAACACTACACTTAATTATAGACATAGAGATAGTAAAGTTACAAGATAATACATTTTAATTAACAATATTGCATATATTTTCCTCCTTATGATAAAGAGATAAATTAAGATGGAACTTTTAAAGTAAATAATTGTCATCGTTTGTTATCGTTGCGCCACTTATTCGTTCTATATCTTATCCTGTTATTGGGGACGGCGGACGTTTCCTGAAAACGCAACAAACAGATGATATTGTTACACTTACTTTTGCTGGCGACTTTGCCCGCTGTATTAAGACATGGATTCTGCCTAGCTAATAACGTAAAGAATACAAAGGTGCAATTTATCGGGGAAATATTTAATATCATTACAGCTTTTTTTCGATGGCGTAGCTCACGTCGAGATGGCTTCATCGGAAATCAGAGCCGAATTAATGTTCTGATTTTGTACTAAATCAGTTTTATTAAGCGGAAAACAAACTTTACATTTAAATGTAATTTAAATAAAGTACACTCAAGATTATATATTTCTTATTAACTTTTACAAGAATTGTACGTGATCGCACAATATCGTAAATTTAATTTCTAAATTAATGAAATATTCAGTCATGAAGAAAATCTATTAAAAAAAATGAAAAATTGTCTCTTAATAAGCTTTCAAAATTATTAAATATCTAAAATAGTTATTTTAATGAATTGAGTTAATATGAGCGTCATGCATCATCATATGCGGTTGCTTTATGTGTATGAAAATGATTCCTCAACGCTTTCTCTCTAACTCCTATGTGTAATGAATCAGTAAATAAAAGACACCACTTGCCATTTTGTGATCTCTTGCTTCAGCAGTATATTATATATAAGAAGAAGAATAATAAGAAGAAAAGAAAAATATAGGGATTAGTATCAGTCTATAGTACTCTCAATCTCTTAAGTTACCACAAAGAAAGATAACCTTTGATTGCCTATTCTCAAATTTTAGTACCAAGTCTCCACAGAAAAATCACGAACATTGCACGTTTCCGATCACCCTACAATCGCCTCAGAGCATTTTACTCAAGCTAACGACCTGCTATCAGGTATAAACAAAATGTTTATAACAATATATTTTTAGATGCGAAATAAAATTAATCTTAATGCATCAATAACCCAATTTATGCATCAAAATATTTACATTACCACCGTCTTATTGTCATACGTTGTGTAAGTGTTCGAAAACTGCGCATTGTTTTGACTTGTTTTTTTATGATTTGTGACGCGAAATAAAATGGAAAACACGACTTATATCTGTGACAAATTACGTTCTAAGAAAGTCTAAATATAGTCCATCTTTATACCTTGACAGTCCGCTAGTGGGACGTCTTGACAGTCGACTAGAAACCATTGAAACAAGACAAACATTTATGTGATCAAAACAATTTTACCTTCAAGAAAAGCTATAAAGAGGTACCGCTTTCATATCTTTTATTCCCGGAATATATATTCAATTAGTATCCTCGAGATAAGTCTATAAACTTATTCACTATTCAATTTATCGCTATACCGAATTTTATAATTGGTCACGTATTTTACGCATTAAAGCTTTACGAAAAATCTCACGTTTCCTTAGTTCACATTTAGAATAACATCAAATAATTTTTACATATTATAAATGTAACATTCTAAATGGCATAGACAAGCTAACACTGATAATCGACCAGGGTTTAACCAGTGTCATAAAATTCGGCATAGTCATTTTTCTTTTAAGGTACATCGCCCGTGTCTGAATTTGCTCCTGAGCACACTGCTTTTTAGTTTATTGGATGTTTATATTATTTTATACACCATACAAATATTATCATTTTTCACTACTTTGTATTTCATTCACCAGACAATCTTACAAATTGCATCTCACACGCATACAGATTAGCTACAAGGAGAGGAACAGTTAATTATAAATAACAAGACAAGGTAAGCGGCTATTATCTTCTAAGAAATAAGGGTAGAGACATTATGAAATTTTCAGTAGCAGCACAGAGTCTGGAAATTGGCTGGAAAAAGGCAACAGGCTCGACCCCTATTATACACGGCGAAATGTGGGTGCAGAATTGCACCTCTGCTTACTCCGTGAATACAGGCGTGAGGTTATGTATGTGTGTATGATAGTCTATATAATGCAAATTTCATTTACAAAACTTTCTTTCCATTAACCTATTTTATTATTTATTTATTCACAAGTAAGTCGTCGCCAGGTGACTGCAGTCGGATTACTCCAGTGTAAACAAAAAAGGTCGTTAACTTTTACTCTGCGTATAAAGAAATTTCCCCGTCTCAGTATGAAATGCAACAGATTACAACATTGTTTTTGCGTGGTGTCGGGGGGTCAGTGTTGCGGTCGCGCTATTTTTATTGCGTTATATTTAACTTATTGATTCATAAGTCACCAACCGAGATAAAGAGGGAGATTAATATACATAACCTCACGCTTGTATAACATATAGGAAGGCAGAGGCGGATTTCTGCACTCACATTTCGCCAAGTGTCAGTCCCGGTATATACAGGATGTATTCAGACCGTGAATGGAAGCTAAAGCAACAACCATCCGTAGTAAAAGTATGTGGTTTGTATTAAAAACGTCATGTTTTTTTATTTTTTTGTCGATATTTTTTAACGACAGGGGCTTTGTGGTCACCGTATCTATCCTAAGTTTCCCATTACGTCCTGAAGAAATCTGTATACCTAATCGTTAGCCCATATAGGACCTCACTGGGCCCAAGTCTCCTCTACATTAAAATTAGGTGTAAGTCCATTACCGTAGCTAATTGTAGATTGACAGTCAATAGAAACCTGAATTCAAAACAAAACAAACATACCTCACGCCTATATTCCCCGAAGGGGTAGGCAGAGATGCATTTCCGCACCCACATTTCGCCAGGTATGTTTCAGTCCCACGTAATAGGGGGCGAGCCTATTGCCGTTTTTCGGGCACATTTCCAGACTCCGTGCTGCTACTGAGAATTTCCTAATGGAAAAACCCAATAACACTTTGCCCGACCCGGGAATCGAACCCAGGACCTCTAGACCGCACGGCACATACTTGTACCGCAAGGCCACGAGGCAGTCCAAACCTGAATTCCTAATTTTTTAATTTTCAGATTTACACACAACATTTTCCTTGTCCATTAAAGTAGATGGTTTTAACCCGCGGCCCTGATACTATGTCTAATCCGCGCGTTTAATGGCGATGAACGTGAAAAAATATGTATTAAAATAACCAACAAATATAAAACGTTTTCTCTTAGAAACACATGGACACAAGCGACTTCTCCTTAGTGTTAACAATATTATGTCTAAATTAAGCCGTCGTGTAGCTTAACACTTTGAATTAATTAAATAAAAAACAAAATACTGTAAGAATTACTATGTCCAGTAGCGCCTGTGAGATAGATCAACGAGATATGGCGCCTTCGCGAATGTTCGTCTAAGGCCGTCACGAAATTTCCTACATTATAAAAAAAAATATCTAATACATGATTATATTATCTGACTTCGCAATTATTTTTATAAAAATAATTATAAACTATAATGTTTAGAATAGGGACAGATAACTAGGGTCAATAGTTGTTTTTTATAATTCTTATCGAATAAATCAATTTGCGAATATAATTTTAACTATATTCTCAGGTCAGAGGTTACTTACGTCTATTCTCAAGGGTTACTGATTGACTTAAAAAAAACAAGGCCATTTTTATCTAAAAAGCAAAAATAGAAATACTTTAAAAAAAATTAGATAACACAAACATCGAATTAAAATTTAGGGTTAATTCACATAATACAATTAAATAAAACCATTTAGGGAAATAAGCAAAATATGCCACAATTTTCTTCTTGTAGAAACAATAATTTGACAGTATTTTCTAGACGGAACATAAGGATTCATTTTAACATGGCATTTACCTTTTTTTGCCCTTAACCCGCTCTGTTGTAGAGAAGAACCGTGCCCAGAAGCAGAACGTATATGAGCTGATAATAAATATGTTATTATCATGTCATCTGCGGTGTAACACGATTACACAACTAATTATTTACCGACAAAGCTGAGCGGAGGGTGTTGCGAGTTGCGATGTAAACATAGGAACAAAAACCAATAATTTTAATCGTGAATTGCAACAACTAAACAAGCGACTTCTTGGGGCATCAGTACGTACCGTACGATTAGAGACCATGAATTTGACTCTCGGGTCAGGGAAAATGTTATTGAATTTTTCCAATAGGAACATCTCAGTAGCAGTACGGAGTCTGGTAATGTGCCCTAACAACGGCAGTAGGCCCCCTATTACGTGAGACTTATGCATATCTGATTAAATGTGGGTGCACAATGTGTCTAACTCTTAGCGAACACAAACGTAAGAGAAAGTACAAACCAAAAAAAAAATGCCAAAAAAAATACCGACTTAGTGATTCCGAATAGTTTCACATTCCGATAAGAATAGTACTCGAAAATAATTCTGCAACATTGTATTTTATTGATTTACAAGTTACAACGTATTCAAAATCATTACCCCCTATTTACAACTGATAATATTATCAATTCTGATAACAGGAACACTGATAAGCTCGCGCGTCACATAGCCAACTTGTGATTGCTGCGTGTAGTGGGCGTGTCAACTATCTATCTATACGTAGATTATACGATTGCCTCGTGGTACGATCTATATTTCCCGGGTTCGATTTCCGGCTAGAGACTTGTGGGATTTTCAAAATTAGGGCATTTTCAGATTGGAGAGGTGAACATATTTGTTACAATTTTGATAATCCATAATTAAAACTAAACCCCTTAGAAGTAGAGGAGGCCCGTGTCCAGCAGTGGGACGTAAATAGGCTGATGATGATGATATCTTCTTCTTTTTCTTCTTCATCAACCCATATACGCCCACTGCTGAGCACGGGTCTCCTCTACCATTGAGAGGATTTAGGCCATAGTCCACCACGCTGGCCTAGTGCGGGTTGGCGGACATCTACTTAAGGGGGGGTAGGGTTTTGAGGGTTCAAAAAAAGTGATTTTTTTTTATTGCATATTATGAAAGTATAGTAACTCAAAAATGTTGTCTGTTAATAGGAAGTCAATCGGAGCAAAACTCACAAAGATATAGCTTTGGAAGTAAGCTTGTCTCGACTTCTTTCTTCGCTACGAAAAACTTTAAACGCGTTTTTCTCAAATCGATGTTTTTTGAGTCGGTGCACTCTGTATCTCAAAATCTATTCAACCGATCGTTCTCAATTTTTTTACAGTATTTCCTTACATAATTTATGAGGTAACCCTGTTGAGATTTTTTCGTTTTTGATTTTATTTTTTTTATTATTAACAACAATAGTCATGAATTTAGGCCAAAAATCGGTATTTTCACTTTCAAGTCTTGTAAAAAGTTCAAAAATAAAAAAAAATGGAAAAACTCGACAGAGATACCTAGAGGGACATAAAAATTAAAAAAAAAACTTTGGTTATTTCATTTTAGATGATCCAGTGCTGAGGTATGACATGCACCGCAAAATGTATTTTTTCTCAGGCGCCTGCGAAGAATTGCTGCCATTCGGTCAATTTTCAATATTTTTCAACCAATATTTCACAGAATAAAGTTCAATTACTACTCTTTAATGTACAATAATCAGAAATAAATTTACTTTCACCGTACGCCCAAAAAAAAATCTGTAAGAGCCTGTTTTTTTCTGCCTTCAAAACCCTACCCCCCCCTTAATAATAAAGTAATGATTTTAATGATTTTTGGTATAGAGGTAAATAGGTACTTTATGTCTTGGAAAATGCAGTTTTCACTTAGAATGAAAAGGGCATTTAAAATTGCGCCTAAACAGAGACACGCCTTTATCTAGCTATTCATAATTACATTGCAGTTTTAACTATCCTCATTTTGTTATACTATAGATTTATTACTATAGATAAATTAGTAAAAAAACATATCAGTATACGTAATCCTTTAAGAATGTAATCGGGCGTCGCTTCGTGGTCGGTTGATCAAGAGGTGTGTCCCGATTGTGATATATCACGTGATGATAAGTCTACCATCCGATGGTCACCACGCTTAGACCACCTGTTGGTAAGGATGGTAGTACAATGGAAGGAGTTCTTTAGATTTTTCGTTTTTATTTTTATTTATACATCCAACAGAATTATACACAGTTTTGACTCTACTTCAACATTTATTAAAAGTCTTGTCCTAGTAGTACTTCTAAGTCGTGTGTCGTGGGTATCAGAAACTACGAGAGACTTTTCAGTCTCACAAACACTCAAAGCCAAAACAAATATTTGTGGAAATAATCATTTGCCTAGGTGCGAAAGCTGATATGTAGCCAGCCGCGCTACGGACGTTTTAAAATACTAGTTAAAATTCTGTCTACAAAATGGTGTGATTAATGAATTTTTGTACAATTATGTTATTCGATAAAAAAAAACGGTTTATTTACTTAGTTATTTCTACAATTACTTTCGTTAATGTGTAAAAAGATTTAAAGCTATGGATCATAATTATACCCTTGTCAGTAGATGTTTTTTTGTTTTTATTTCCAATAATTTTTATTTTATGTAGGTATATTCTATATTATATTAGATCTAGTAGTCTAAATGACATGTAACTTAATTTCTTTAACCGTTATCTATTGTGGATACGTCTCCTTGCGGCTTTTTATATCCCGTGAAACAAAGTATGTGATATCAGATCACAAACCGCCCACGCCAGCTCTACATGGCATTTGGATTATCATATCGAATTTATCATTTTCAAATCATCATCACTCGTAAACGTGGTGAATTTATTGTTGCGAAATCGGGTTTTGAGTAAAGGGTTTTCAGAATATTGAAATTTATTATGAAGAAAATAAAATTGTTATTATTTACTTAAACTGTTAGTAAAATCTATTTAAAATGTTAGTAAGATTTTTTATTTAAGTAATCTGGAAGTGTGTTTAAAGACAAAATACTCATCGTCATCGCATATTAGGTGAAACCAAAAATGCACTCAAAATTTTACACTGATTTTTATTTTTTAAATCTACGTCCATTATAATAGACTATCAAAATTATCAAGTAAGATTTTCGTAAGTCTAATGAGAAGCACACTGCATGGTGTCGAATAAAAGGTGTGATACCTTAAGAAAAATACTATAAAATATAATATTATGTGCTTTACAGCTCGTTACACTTCAATGAACAATTCATATCAAATGAGTTAACTTATAACCTATATTTATTGAGGGAATTATGAAACCATTGCAGCGAGTCAATTGTGAGTGGCGCAGTTGTTTTTCACAGCATTATTTAGTTACATATTCATCATGATCAGCTTATATTCATACGTGCCACTGCTAGTCTAAGGCCTCCTCTACAACAGACAAGAGTTAGGTCTCTGTCAGCCACGCTGGCCTAGTGCGGGTTGGCGCACCACACAACCAAGAAAATTCTAAGGAGTTTTAGGTGTACAGGTTTTGTTACGATGTTTTCCTTCACCGTTAAAGCATGTGATAGTTCGTCGTGAATACATTCGAAAATTCAGAGGCGTGGGTTTGTACACCCAACGCGCAAGATTTTCGATCGGGCACTTAACCCCTAAGGCATCAGTATCTACTTGTACCGGGCAATGGTTTTAAAATTAAAGTTTGAAGGATTTTTTAAATATATGAACTAATAATGGTACCCCTCTCAATGGTAGAGGAGACCCGTGCTCAGCAGTGGGCGTATATGGGTTGATGAAGAAGAAGAAGAAGAACTAATAATAACACGTCTTCTGTTCCCGCTTTGCGTTATTAGTATTTGAAATAGAAATAACATTATTGCATCATAAATTTTCTTAACACGTTCTCTAGTGCATTTTCCTTATTTACGTGTGTTCCAATTTATTATTATTTATTATTGGCAAAATCGTTGAATAATGATAGAATCATTTAAAAAAATAACATCTTCCCCACACAATAACGACTATCTTCTTCAAGCCATATTATTTCTACTTCTATAAAATTAATTGAAATAATATTTATTGAATGTTTAAAATGTAAAGAACATCATTTAGATTGAGTCATTTCAAAATGTATTGTACCATCCTGTTCGTAAGGCACCACAAATGAAGAACAGGCAAGAAACACTAGTGTTGCTCTTTTCCAATCAGGAGATAATTTACAATATTGATACGAAGACTAAATTACTCCAATTACAGCATTGATAAATGTTTTTTTAAAGTCAATTCTGAAGTAAGCCGACGTCGTAGATTCAATATAAATGTAATCCAACACTTCCCGGGCATTTTACGAATCATGTAAACATTGCATGTAGTGTAATTATTGTTTACAATTTACACATACATTCTAACATAAACAAACCATTTCTGTAACTGTAGATAAACGATGTAAATATCAATTATTAATGTTATTAATATTAGTTCCAAGCTGGAAAATGAAAAGAGAGCACTTTGGCCCACCGCAGGACACGGGGCTTAAGCCTTAGTCCATCAGGCTAACCTAGTGCGGGTTGGTGGACCACATACCTAAGAAATTCCCAAGAATAGGTATGCAGATTTCCTCAAGATGTTTTTCCTTTACAAATTACGTCATAATTCATTGCGATTACACACATAACTACAACCAACAATCACGTACATAATTCTGACCCCACACTAGGATACAAATCCTGTATCGTGGGTATCAGAGACTACGAGAGACGCCCAAACCCGAAACAAATATTTGTGGATCACACAAACATTTGTCTCGGTGCGGATCGAACCCACGGCCTCTCGTTTTGCAAGTAAATGTGAAAATCATTATTCATTTGTTTTTGACACGTGCCAAAGTCACGTTTCGGTATCAGCCTGTGTATATTAAAATCTAGCCAGCATAACTATGTCGAGAGAATTATTACCGTTTCTAATTAATTTGCACTAAACGTGGACATAATGATTAGTTCAAAATAAGCAAAACGAACACTTTGAAAATCTGTAATTAAAAAATGAGAAGGTTATTACTGATTGTGTTAGCTACTTTAAAAGATTTATCGGAAATACGCTAAGGGTTTTTTGAAGTGTAAAAAATAATTTTATATATAAATACACGTGTACGGTAAATAAACAGAATATTTTCTGATAAATTTAATTATTTAATAGAAATTAATTGTCTTAAACAATCGTACTATAGATAAAAGAATAGTCAAATATTTTAAGATGATAAAATTATTTTTATCATCTTATGTAATTATAACTAAGATATGTATTTTTTTTCAGCTAATTATTTTTGTTCAATATTGCTATTAATATCACTATCAGTTTCTAGCTTAAAATACCACATATTTTATATAATGATAAAAATAATATTTACATTAAATTGTTGCTGTAATAATTACGACATAAAAGCGTACTTCAAAAAAAAATTATTCAGTTTTGTTCTATAAATGCTTTTCTCTTAGGATCTTAAAAAAAATAGATTGCTCAATTTCCATTTAAATACAAAAGTATTTTTTAGCCCTATTCCACCACACACCTGCAAATGTAACTCCTGTGTTCCGCTGTAACTTTTAACCTATTTCTTTTACTTTGTAATTTTTCCTACAAAATATTATTAAGTACTCCAAAATTGTCGACATCTAAGCGTATCCGTTTATTATGCTTTATAAACATTTATTTTAAAATCAATACTTACCGTTCGTAACTATGATCCATAAAATAAAATTCACCCCTAAACCTACAATCCCCAATCACTTACTAGCTGTAAAAAGCATATAAGATTTAGGCTTCATTACCTTGTTTTTGCGTATCACAGAGCTTGAGATTGCATAAATAGTTCGTTCCCTTCGCGAAGCCGTCAGTACGAAGCCAAACGAGCGACAAGCAACATGGCGACAGACGACACCTCGGTACACATACTCAGGAAGTTGGTCGTGGACGGATTCCTATTGGGAGGGCGTGAGTGATTTTATTAAACAAATCCGCGTTCTTAATTTTAAATTTCTTTTTAAATAATTAGTTTTAAAAAGTTTACAATTCATTATATGAAACCTCATTTATAATTCGAAATAAGAACGAATGTTTTTCAAATTTAAAGGCATATTATGTTTTTAAAGCATTTTAGGATTTTTTATTAATATGTATTTGTCATTATTTATGCTGTATTTTTAATGATGGTGTTTTGTAGATGATTCATAATATTTTAGTTTTAAAGTTTTATATAGACGAAGTAAAAAATCGTAGATTCCTGTTTATTATAGAGTGTATTGAACTCATCACTTGATAATGAAAACTGATGTGAAACGAAGCGATACGGGTTCATCCCCCGTGACGGTAACACGTGGTATACACAGATAGATTTCTTGGATTTTCCTCTTAGTTGATTGAACAGAATAGTGTTTCTTATAGCTAAATTAATTATATCTGTGAATCTAAGTAATATTAATTAGATGTTTTTCCTTTAAATATTAAAGTAGTGATGGAACTAAACTAACAGACTATTGGCTGCATTTATTTGCCCTAGACCCTGTGAGACTCTCCTTGTGGCTTTCTTGCCCAAAAAACACCTTATTAAAAAACCATAACATATTAAAATTCGATCTGCAATATAAACTAACAAGTAAAAACATTTTTAGTGGTAGTATGCATCTTCATGACGAATCTTCTTTGGGAGCCTTTCGAGCGAGGGTTCTTCTGTGGAGACGAGAGCCTCATGTTCCCCTACAAAGATGACACAGTCACTGTTCTCATGCTGAGAGGATTCGGACTGGGCCTGCCTATACTAGCCGTGAGTATTTTGATAAACATATGTTTGATTTGAGTCATATCATTCTCAAGGGCTAAGATCGCGATCTGTAAAAAGTAGTTGCTTTTTCTATCTTCTGATTAATCGAAGTTGTGTTAATTAGAGATCGTTGAGTTATAGTTCCCTTCTAGAACATATCGCGCCTTTACCGCCGTTTTAGAGCGTAACCGACAAAATCAAAATTTACAAGAGATGGTTTTGTTTTTAATATTTTTAAACAGAAATGTGCCAGTAAATTAAAATTTTACATAGATTAATACTTTTTAGACACATATATATAATTAAAAAAACACATCGGCAGGGATATAACGGTTAAGGCTTAAAATAGAAGTTTCGATAAAAAACGCGTTTTCAACAAAAGTGTCGCTTACGATAATGTGACGGTTATGGCTCGATATTTTGTCTGATAAAATGCGAGTGCAGAAATACACCTCTGCTTATCCCTTTGAGGAATACACGAGTGAGATATGTTAATCGCGACTTATTTATCTAGTTTACGAGTAATTGTCGTTCCTTTCTGCTAACAATCTACCCCCTTAATATTCCAAAAACCTGAACCCAAACCTGTTCAATTTTCTACTCTTAAACCCAATATATTGGTCAACCTATGTATTGAACCCGGAAACAACATTATCTATTTTTGCTTTCATTTTCCAAAACAGTACCAAAAAATGAGGATTTCCTTATCACTATTTTCGTATTGGCCACGATATTAATAACTAACACTGTGTAGATATTATAACATCGATAGTAGAGATTATTATCTCTATTATCAGTTCGTGGTTCATTTACTACATCTAATATGTAAGGGATTATTAAGGTGATAAAGTATGTTATTTTTATCGTTCCTGTGACATAAGTATGTGTTTTGCAATTTAGAGGTTCCTGATTGAGTTAAGTGGTAGATCATTGTTACTATTAGCCCATATAAGTTCTACTGCTAGGCACGGTCTCCTCAACCACTGAAAGGGCTTAGGTTTCAATCCACTACGCTGGCCTAGTAAGCGTTGGCGGACTACACACTTAATCGATAGTATCGTGGTTCAGACTCACGATTAAGAATCACGGCACTCGCGAGTTCAAGACCCAGGCACACGCCTCTGACTATTCAAAGTTATTTGACACCGTAAGGAATTCTGCACACTTTAAAAATTCTTAGGAATTTATTAGGTCTAAATTCCGTCTACGCGCACTAGACCGGCATGGTGAACTAAGGCCTATAAAACCCTCACAGTTGTAGAGAAGGCCCGTGCCCAACTCTGGAAATATGGGTGTAATGATATTTAACAAAGTGGCGTACAGTTAAACTGCAATGTTCAAAAATAGCCACTTCATTCATGTAGTTTTGAATCACTATCTGCCCATCACGACATAGTTGGAAGTGTTCCAAGTGGCCTCAGGTGGAGAGCCCTAAACATGTCGCCAAAACATTCCAAGCACGAGTGTTGTATGCAGGAACCAACGCTATCAGTATTGAGCACGTGCCATCAATTCTATAGTAAATTCATTAAATTAGTGATAAAAATATTGAAATAGTTGAGTGAACTAGGGTTCACTATTATAAATTAAAACTTTTACGTCACATAGATAACCTCACGCCTGTATTCGCCGAAGGGGTAGGCAATGGTTCCTTAGGAAGTTTGCCAAATATGTATCAGTCCCTCGTTTTAGGTGGCGAGCCTATTATCTATTCAAGGAAACATCATTGTCATTATCAAAATCTGTCAAGTAAGTTACAACCAAAAATAAAAATTATAGAAACAAATCTGTGCAGAAAAATGATTGATATATGCGCGATTTTATATGAATAAGGAGTGCATAGCGGACTACGAAATCATCTAAGAAAGATAGCTTAGTGGAAAGACAAAAATTAATAAGCAATTATAAGACTAAACGCAAGGTCCCGGTTACTATAATCGGGTCATAAACTTACATCGGAGCCCAACATAATGGCCGGTACAATTGAAAGAAATTGACAGTAACACGAATCGTCTGGACACGTTCCGTTGGCTAACAATGCCGAACTTCCGACCCCTCTGTACACTCACAACTGCTCATTTATCATATGATTATGTATTTTTATTTATTTTTGCTTTATTTTACACTACAATAGGCTTTAGTAACAGCTCAATAAGGTAGTGTCACATAGTAAATAAACTAATCAATAAGTAATTTCTAGAGACTAAAAAATAATTAGTAATAATTATAAATCACAAGGATTGTTGCATTACATAAGAAATTACTGTTATTTCATACTTTCTATATTTCAATAGAAATAATTTGTTATCATATGTTGATATGTGAGTGGGCTTTACATACATAATATCCTGGGTATCAGAAACTACGCGAGACTTTTCGGTCTCACCCAAACCAGATAAAGAGTACAAGCGTCTTATTGCTTTGAACATACAGGGTGTATTTAGACCGTGATCGAAAATTGAGGCAGGTATTAGCGAGGGTGATCACAAACCCAGTGGCGATATTAAAAATCCCGACAAAAAATAAAATTTTTGACGTTTTTCATACAACCATCGGTGTTAAAAGTATATGGTTTGTATGGAAAACCTCAAAATTTTTATTGTTTGTCGGGATTTTCTTTAATGCCAGGGGGTTTGTAATCACTATCGCTATTACCTGCCTCAGTTTTCGATCACGGTCTGAATACACCCTGTATACAAATCGTATTCAGACAGGAACAGGAAATAGCTACGGTGATTACAAACCCATTTGTGTTAAAAAAAACCGACAAGACAAAAAAACTGACGTTTTCCTAACAACCGCATTTTATTGCTTGTTTTTTTAAGGGAGGAAAGTCTTATTGCTCTTAGTATGTATTTAATAGCAATAATTTGTTACCAGATGTTGGTATGCGAGTGGGCACTCCTGCGCAACGTGAAGGATGACCAGAGATGCCTGGGGGTTCGCGTGCCGGCCTGGATGCGCGGGTTCTACTGCTCCCTCGCCTCCTTCGCCTTCGGAGTCTGCTTCGTGGAACTAGCGGCTAACATCGCCAAGAACACTATTGGAAGACCAAGGCCTCACTTCTTTGATGTAAGTTCCTTCAACAGCCAATGTTCTAATGCTGGATTACTATACATTATATTATCTTCAACTTTTGCTACCATATTATGTCTCCGTGCTGGGCCTCCTCTATATACTCAGCCTATCGCCTTCCACTGCTGAACGTGAGCTTACCCAAGAAAGCGCCAACCATCCCGGCCTCCTCTCTAACAGAGAGGATTTATGCCTTAGTCCTATTAGTTAGCCTGTAGCCTATTGCGGGTTGGCGGATTACACACCTAAAAAATTTCAAAGAGTTCAGTTGTTAAGGTTAAAAGTAAGTGAAAATTAATTGTAAATACATACTCGTACATAAGTTCAAAAAGTCAGAGGTTTGTTTCTGCGACCTCCGAGATTCTCGACCGCGTATCTAAAGATACCTTCTACTAGATCCTTCTACTTCCTTATCAGGCGGGCCGTCAGTTCGTCTGCCTGCTAAGGCAAATAAAAAAAAATAAAGAAAATACTAGGTATAAAAAAAATCCAAATATCCACAAATCTTTCCGTTCTTTAGGCCATCGTTAACAAAAACAGTCTATTTATTAACAGATAAAATATATTACGGTTAGCAACCATAATCGTGAACTAGCCAAATCGTATAGATAAAAAAACACAATCTTATTAATTACTTAATTTCGCTATCGTAATAGCGATGTTCTAATTCTTCCCTGTCTACTTACATATATCGAATGATTAGATAATTATCGATAAATTTTGATCGATAGTTTTATTTCCTGTATTTCATACACGGGTTTCCTTAAACTGTATTTTTCACCTGATCGTATGTTGGAGCTAACTGACTTCATCATCAACCTATAACGTCCCACTGCTGGGCACGGGCCCACTCTACCATGGAAAGGTTTTAGGCCTTAGTCCTTAGTAGACTTAGTTTGTCGAAAAATTTATTCATACACATATTTATTCATACACTTAATACTGTCATAGTTTTATTATCTACTTTTCAAATAAAATTTTAATCTTATAGTCTTCATACGTAATTTTAATTCAATACTAAAAATACCTTAACATCGACTTAATTCTCTTGATTACTAGAAAATGAACCAAAAAGTGTTACTGTTTCTCTAAAAAGATTTTGTTAAATACGTTCCAGCCTCTCGTTTTAGATGTCAGACGGCATTAAAAACATAATTTAATATAAAGCTTGAATTACTGGAATATGAGAACCGCCAGTACAACACGTGGTTAGATTTAATTCCGTCTCAGTAACGAGTTAAACTACTGTAGATTATCTTTGTCATGGTCAAGTGCGCAACTTTAAATAAAATGCATTGTCCTCTTAACGCTTATTAACTTCAATGCATGTTTGGTATTTGCGGAAGGATTGATAATGTTATTACTCTTGATTAAATTTATCAAACTATTTTATTGATTTTAATGACCAAACATAATAGCATATTGGAAACGACTTTAATAATAAAGCGTAACTATGAATCGGTTTAAAATAGAATGAGTTTACTCATAAAATATTGGAAATTCAGGGAGATCGTGATAAAGAAGGTTGCATTAAATTATTTTCGAAATATTATATTTCTTCGACAAACCTCTTTAGGTTGGCTCTTTAGCCAAGTTGTAGAAAACATGATAACTGGTGATGGAGATAAAACTTTATTAGTGCGTCCAAGTGCGTTATTTTTTTATTTGCACCCATATAACTTAAACACCGATGTTGATATTACACGCTATCCTAATAACTAAGATGCGGCCGTGTCAAACATGTGATAGTCTTATCGTAAGCTCAGCATGTTCAGCATGCTTATATATTCTTCTAGTCTTCTTCAAATATTCTATATAGCCGATGTCGACGATGATGGATGATAAATCATCAAAAAAATCAATTCCTTGTCGACACCTGTATACTAGTAAAGTCTAAATCGTAGATTCATATATGTAACTGTAGGTTTTTTTTTAATATTCAAATTGTTCGAATTCCATCAGTTGTGCCAACCGTCCATCGACTGCAACAAGCTGGAGTGGCGGGGGCGGTACATCCAGTCGCACGAATACACCTGCACTGGCTCCGACATCGACAAGTTTGGAGACATGCGCAAGTCCTTCCTCAGCGGGCACTCCTCCTGGTCCGCTTTCACCATGATCTACTTGGCTGTAAGTGAATTTGAATCTTATTAATATAATGGAATGTTGTGAGTTCACTTTATACAAAATATTGTTAACAAATAAGCTATTGTGCCACAAAGGGCGGTCTTATCGCCATCTCTTCCAGACCCAGAAAATAAGTGTATACAAAAGGGGGGTTATAAAAAAATCAAAACAATAGTAAGAAAAAACAAATATAAAGTCAAACTATAAAAGTTGAATACAAACAATATATATTTGATAAGATAATGGAAAAAGATTTAGAGTAGTGTGCTTAATTAGTAAGCTGGGATGATGGAAAATTTAAAAATGTTTTTGTTTTGTTATATTAAAATTATTATTTAACTCTTAAGTACTGCGTATCTTGTATTCCTTTCTACCAGTTAAATTTCGTTTTAATTTCTATTCGACAATAAATACATCTGTACATTTATACATTTTGTAACACGGATTTTATCTCTATAAAACTTCATCATATTTTTTTATTTCCCAAATTAAACTCCCTTTAACGGTTTAACCTACGAGGAATTCTTCGATATAAACGTACATTTTAAATTCAAATCTCCTTTCCTTTTCTCCCCCTGGTAACTCAATATTAACAACATGACTTCCTCCCCAGCTGTACCTAGAGCGGCGCATGGTATGGCGAGGCACGCGGGTCCTGCGCCACACCCTCCAGTTCGGCGCCGTGATGCTGAGCTGGTTCACAGCCCTCTCCAGGGTGTCCGACTACAAGCACCACTGGAGCGACGTCCTCGCCGGGTACTCTTTGGGACTAGCTTTTGCTGTTCTTGTGGTATGTGGTTTTTATCGGAATTTATGGTTTTTGTATTTAGATCAAACTGAAGACAGCGGTTCCAATATCATGTCTCATCAGCTTTAATGAGGGTATTGCGTACCTTTTTGTTGCCAACTTTTCCTTTATATCTGCTGGAGTTGCAGTAGTGGGTGTGTGACTGACTAGGGCAAGCAATTTATTTTTTGAATTAGTAAAAGATACTACGTAAAATTTTGTTGTCGGCTACTAACTGTTTCGGCATAAACTTACAGATGAATTATGCATTATGAGAACTTATGGTTCAACACACCTGTAGAACCAAATAAGTAGGTGAATCGTATCTATCCCGACCCAGCATTCATGGCTAAGAAAAATAACATATTCCCCGAAATATATCGATCACATCTGTGTATAGCTTAATTAAAAGCCACACTGTAATTGTACCTAAACTTTACTTTACCTATGTAAATAAATAATAAATAAATACACCCAACAGTCACATACATAGTACTGACCCCACGTTAAGATACGAGTCTTGTGTCGTGGGTATCAGAAACTACGAGAGATTTTTCGGTCTCACAAACACCCAGACCCAAAACAAATATTTGTGGATCACACAAACATTTGTCTCGGTGCGGGGATCGAACCCGCGGCCTCTCGTTTCGCAAGCTGGTTTCTAGCCAACTGCGCCACGGGGCTGTCAATCGTTGTATGTACATCGTATATTATCACCAGAGGGTGCAATAAAATTTATCGTCAAGTAAATTAAGTGCAATCACATTGCGTTCATGCTGAATACGTGATTTGCACTTACAGGGTCTGTGGGATAAGTTATATTGATAACTTAATAACAGATAAGTTATCAATATAACTTATCAGACTCAATAACCAATATTGATTGGTACAGGTACTTCGACACGTCACTTTAGTGACTTCTTATCTTTCAAAATTGTTTGAATACCGATCCAATATATTTTTCATAGGTACCTTAGCTTATCTTATTTTTGATTAATGTTATGAAATCAGGGTCAAGGATGCTCCTATCTAGTGAAATGAAAATAGAATAAATAATATTCATTTAATCTATAAAATATCAAAAACATCAGTCAGATGAAGGCAGTCCTCACTAAAGAAGAACGGGCAAGAAACTAGTGTTGCTCATTTCCAATCAAGAGATATTTTACAATATTGATACAAAGACTTAATTTCCCGATTTAGAGCAGTTCATAAATCAGAGTGTTGTATTGCATACAAGAACTAGAATAGTGGTAAGGCCTACCCTAGAATAGGTGCTACAAGTGCGCGACCTCGGCCCCCGAGCTACTGCAGTCACTACCAACTTCCCTTACTGGCTGCAGTATCCACTCCTACAGGCCATACTTTAATTACTCATAACATTCTACCCAAAAGCCATATTTCCTTTCCTCGGTTGGTTTTTAACCTAATGCAAGTTATAAATAAATAAATACACCCAACAGTCACATACATAGCCCTGACCCCACACTAAGATACGAGTCTTGTGTCGTGGGTATCAGAAACTACAAGAGACTTTTCGGTCTCACAAACACCCAGACCCGAAACAAATATTTGTGGATCACACAAACATTTGTCTCGGTGCGGGGATCGAACCCGCGGCCGCTCGTTTTGTAAGCTGGTGTCTAGCCAACTCCGCCACGGGGCTGTCGTTCTTAATATTCTTAATAACCGCTTTAAGCACAATTAAAAATAAATATTTGTGTAAAGAAAAATTCACTGCACAGCGAACATGCTGTACTACATAAAGCCGCGTTTTAACAGCGTAGATCCTTAGTCTACTTGTATGTCCTTACATCAATAATGTAAAAAATAAAAATCGTAAAAGAACTGTCTAACCTGGACATCGAACCAGACCTTTCGACCACACGGCACATATTATCTTTTGGAACCATGAAACATATTCAAAATCTGCATCGATTTTTTAAAATTGTTATGTCTACTTTTGATAACGTAAAACATAACATTTTTTAATCATAACATAACACAATGTTACGTTACATAACGATAATGTTATGCAAAATTAAACCTATTTTTCATTGTTACAGTGGACTTGGGGAACGGATTTGGTACAGAAGAAGAAGGACCACGACCCCCTCCCCTTCTACGATTTATCTCCAATGAACCAACAACAAGCTTCCAGTACATAACAACAATCTCACATTTAGCAAATTTATACCAAAAATATTTTAAGGCTGTGTCATTACGTTGCATCAACGTGTATGAGCTTTAATCTTAGTTTTTAAGATAATGATAAATAAATATAACTAATTACATTTTTATGGTGTTTTTATTTGTAAACCTTCTGTTGGCTTTAATACAATTTTTTGTAAGTAAGGTAAATATTTGCCGTGTGATCTTCAGATCCCGGATTCGATTCCCGGGATGGGCACAGTGTTATTGAGGTTTTCTAGTAGCAAATTCTCATTAGTAAAAGGGAGTCTAGAATTGTGCCCGAAAATCAGCAAAAAACTCGCCTCTGACAATGGGCGAAATGTGAGGGCAGAGATGCACCTCTACCTACTCCTTATAGAAATACTTTGATGTAACATATAAATGTAGGTTGACACGACTAAGTGATCCTATTGTCGCACAGAATGATATAAATAATACATATAATGAATACACCCAATCGTCATATCTGTGACCCCAGACTAGGATACAGGTCCTTTGTCGATGGTAACTGAAACTACTAGAGACTGTGAAAGTAAAATTATTGTTTGTAATTCTACAATCCCATTACTAAAAGGAAAGGACACTTAACAATATGAACCAAAATACTCTACATGACTCCCTATAATAAGCACTTTTTTATTGAATGCTATAATGGGCTTATTCATTTTTTTCATTTCATTTTACTTCACCTACATTCGAGGAGGCCTGTGCCCAGCAGTGGGACGTATCAACCTATATATATATTATATACATCATATTAAAAAAACATGCTTATTGCATACTTTAAATTTATAGTAAATTTTTGTCTAACGCCTGGGGAAATATTAAAGCAATATCTCAGCTCTGCTGTTTTCCATTCATTATCAGTTTTTGTGGAAGTAGATGAAAATTTGAACACAATTAAATTTCTAAGTGCATTTTATAGTGTATTCTCAGAAACCTATGATTGTCTTCGTTATTTAACTTTAGCCCTCTGTTTCGCTTAGTATGATAATATGTAGATTATTGTAGACTGCAAAAAAATAATTTATCCAGAACAAAAAAAATCTATAACTTTTACTACTCATCTAGGACTGACAATGCATAAAACCGAACTTATATACGAAATTTCAATGATAACTTTGAAAGAGGAATGGTCGTAGCATGGTATGGAACGTGTTTTACAGAGTGATTAAGGAAAGACAAATTTGGACAGCGCGATAGAGATAACGCGTTGATGTCTTTTGCTTTGAAGGTTAAACAGCGGATATTTGTAATATTTTTCGACTAGGACTTTTAGTACTTAAATTATTAGGTTTACCAATAATATTAAATTATTTTGTTTAAATTAATTACTTTGATTAATATTTTTATATAAAACTGCGCTATTTATATTAATTCAAAGAAATATCTTAGTTCATCAAAAAGTATACAAAGTATTGGAATAATACATGTTATTCTATTTAAGAGTATTATCTACATTGTAGAGGGGGTTATTTATCCTATTTGTGATAGTCTTAAAAAATCCACTTAAAGGTAGTTCGAAAAATGTAAACAGAACTAAAAAGGCGTGCATTATTCGGAGTTAACATCAAGATAGATCAAATATTATAGATATGTAAAAACTGATCTGTTGTTTTCATAACTTTATTATCAATTTTATTGTATTGTATGTACATTGTGAAATTCTATGTAAAATATGAATATTGTTAACACACCAGCATTAGCAACGAGTTTCCTCTGCCAAAGGAAGTCAAAAAGACAAGACGGTGATTTCTTACCTTGAGGATTAAGTTATGTTGATGATTTCTGAAGAATTCGTTTATAACTGGGGAGTTTGAATAATATCGATGTAAAAAAAGCCAATTGCTAAGACCAGATTAACAGGCGCCCCGTTTATTTCACGACGTGATTTAGGTCCGTAAGCAGTCACTTCCTTGGTCAACTTCTAGCAGCTGACAATTATATACTATTTTGGCTTGTCCGCTTCCCTCCACAGCAAAGCATTGAGGTGACAAAACATTGAGCTATGAGATTTGACCTCACACAAAGAAAGACAATTACAGTTAGCAAAATCAAAATAAAACTTAAAATTTAAAAATTACAATTACAATCTTTGTTTTTCCAACTCCTCCTTTACATTGATTTTTCTGATTAACTTCGTTGCGGGATTATGACAAGTTAGATCCCCTTAGATTCGCTGAGCTTCATTGCTCGGCACCAATTCTGTGCGTGCCGCTGTTGAGCCTGGAGCACAGGAGTTGCAGTGGCGAGTGTGTGGTGGCATAAGACAAAATACTATTTTGCTTCGTTGGTCTCAGTATAATTGTACTTTCTAATAAAGAGTTTTATAGGAAGATTTTTGAGTCTTGCATAGCTTTTAGCATGAAACCATGCAAATTGTCGTCCAAACAGTGCCTGTCTCGTAGTCTTGCGGTACAAGGTTGTGTCCAGCGATCTAGAGGTCCCTCGAGATTCCTAGGTCGAGCAGTGTTATAGAGTTTTTCCATTAGGAAATTCTTCGCAGCAGCACAGAGACTAATTTTGCCCGAAAACTGGGAATGGGATCGCTTCCTATTGCATATATTAACATGCACCTCTACCTGCTCTTGAGGGAATATAGACTTGGGAATATTTACATATGATTGGCTAAATAACAGCTATTGGTGTATTTTATCTACATTAATATTCAGAGAAAGTATTTAATTACAGAAATTACGGGTATCTGATAAACTTCAATCTATACTTTAAAGACCAAAGAACGTAGTCAAGTTTTGGAAAAATCGTTTAGCTTTCATCGTTTTAGAGTTAAAACATCCTTTAGCTGGATGCAAATTGTTGATGAATGCAATTTGCTACAATGTATGACTAAGCTTGCTTGGTCGTAGACTTTACTCCACTTTCAACATTTTATGCGTTTAGAAACCGCGTGTAGTTGACGTTAATGTACATGAAGAGAATGATTGTAGTCTCGAAAATTAAACAGTCACTACAAAGTGACAATGCCAGTCTGGTGAACCTGTCATTACCTTGCCTTCATAGCAGAAGCAATACTTCCCAAAGAGCAGGTTATATGTATTAACGTTACATGTTTTTATGTCTATTTTATAATTCTTTATTGTGGAGTCAGAATGTTCTCATTTCAAACTGCTTGTGGTAAATATAGTTTCAAAGATTATTATTGGCAATTTCGTAAGGCAAGCTGGAGTTTCGGGCTTCTATAGGAGTATGGTCACTGCTTCATAGCTATATTCCCACAAAAACAAACCCACGCCTTACCACTTGTTTGTTAAGTCCTAAGATAAGTCATTATCGATTATGGATATTCAGACCCCGTATTGCTAATCTTCTTCTTCTTCAACAACCCATATACGCCAACTGCTGAGCACGGGTCTCCTCTACCATTGAGAGGGTTTAGGCCATAGTCCACCACGCTGGCCTAGTGTGGGTTGGCGGACTACACACCTAAGAAATTCCTAAGAACTCTTAGGGTGTGCAGGTTTTATCACGATGTTTTCCTTCACCGTTAAAGCAAGTGATAATTCAATGTGAATACGCACATAACTGCGAAAAGTTAGAGGTGTGTGCCTGGGGTTCGAACCCGCGACCGCCGAGATTCTCGACCGCGCGCCTAAACCTCGAGGCCATCACTGCTATCTATTACTACGTATTGCTAATTAAATTAAATAAATAAATACATTACACAGTCGCATACATCTAACCCCATACAAGGCTTGTGTTATGGGTATTACACACTAAGGACTTTTAGGTCTTACTGACACCCAGACACAAGTGAAACAGACCCGAAACGAATATCAGCGGATCTCCCAAACGTTTGTCTCGGTGCAGGGAATGAAATGAATAGAGCCAGTCATGAGAAATTTAGTATCAGAAAACAATTGATAAAGATTTATCAAGACGAATAGTAACTCTACATTATATCATTAATAAAGAATCATACAAATTGATTCGCGCTATATACAAATATAGCAGTAAGAACAAATTATATCATGACCACCGCAGATTGTAAAAAAGCGCATAGGTAGAGTACCTATGTGTTCTTGTCAAAAGCTTTACTGCTTGATTTTTCTTGACAGCTACGTAAAAAACGTTTACGATTACATATTTATATACACATACCATCAAACACAACAGTTCCCAAGACTTAGCACAAAACATTATTTCGCCACCATGCAATGACCATTACAATCGTACTGCTCTTTGTGCAATCCACGCAAATTTCAACTTTATTTTTTTATCCATAAGTAATATATTACCCTAAAAACACGTAGCCGAGACTGTAGTGTAATGTTAGTGGAGAAAGACTAGCTTTTGTAAAATATATTCTATTTGGCTAGAAATAAGGTGCTTTTTAGATAACACGTAGGCAGTCGAGAAGATCGTGTAATAGTGGCGAAGTTTACTTTCCCCAGTGGACGATTTCGTCCGGAATTCTTCGATGTGCCGACTGGCCGCGCTGCCTCGTCTACCGCGGTTTCATAGACTAGCTATACGTAGACCTGAAGAAGGGTATATGTAGGCATATTGATGCTGGAAAAAAATATTTAAAGAGAAGAAACTTAAAACAATCATTACATAAGTACATGAAGTTATATTTAAGAAAAATGGTATAAATTGTCTGTTTCAAAGTTAAGATTAGAGAATAAGACCTATAAGAAGTTCAGCACCAATTTAAACAATAAATACTTTGCATAATCTGTTAATATTCTACTGTTGGGTACTTGATTTACTTTAAATGTAAGTTGATTGACATAAATAGGTCGCTTTTAATAAATATTTCAAATAAGAAATGAAATTATTCATAAGACCTCGTAATACATAGACAAAATAACATTAATTGCTTATGCTTTTCCACTTGAGTAAATAAACGTAGTGAACAGTTTTCTATTTTCAAAACACTGCGTAACTGCTATAAAATTAATATAATACCCAACAAACACAACGCTTACAATTTGATTTACCTACAATTACCGTCTCCCAGTAAACTCGCAGCCTCTAAGAGCCGTGACAAATATTACCATAATATTATTCACGAAGCCTTCGCAAGTATGGAAGGCTCTTTGTCAAGTCGACGCGGGCTGGCCGTAAACAATCGCGGGCAGTCGTCGGCCGGCCCCCGCGAGCGTCGCGCGTGCGCACCACCCGACTAATGACCCACCGCCACCGCCACCTGACAGGTGTTCTGTGTTCAAATTTAAATATCGAATAGAAAAAAAAATCAAGATTCGTTCGTGTTACATTTTTTTTTAAACTTTGCTCAAAGTACCGTTGTGAGAATTCCATTTCTTTTGCCGTTAACCGCGTGTGCCAGTGGTATTGTGTGCTGTGAGATCGGATGGACCGTTCTGATGGAAATGTTTAATGTCTAATAAGTATATAACCTCCTTAAAGACCTCTCACTGGCTGAAAACATAACTTGAATGTACAATTATGAGAAAATTTGCGTTTTGAATTTGGAGTTGTTTTGCGGCCAGCTGTTTAACTGTTTAAGGACTTTGCATTTAACCTCGCTACGTTTCTTGTTGGATTGTTTTCGTTGTTGACTTTTAAGAATCTCTTTTAGAAAGGGTTTTTCATTACAGTTAGGTATGGCCCTGGCTATTATTAAATGATTATTGTTCTGTTATATTGATATAATAACACATACATTGTTTATGATTATGATGGTACTATGTTATAATCTAACTTATTATTGTTTTAATATAAGTTAACCACGCAGAATAAATATAATCATATGTGAAAAAATAACCTATCGATAGCGCAATAATATTTCGCAAATTTCCAAAAAAAAATATTTATATTGCTGTTGAGCTAGAAAAAAAATTATACACAATCTAAAATAATATTAAAACATATATTAATATTAAAATTAAAATACCATTGAAATTTCGTGTTATAATAATGCCGCGCGCTTTATCGTGAGTAGGGTTCGAATTCTACGCACGCACTATTTTCCAAGCTACGCGGGAATCATAATGAATTAACACGAGTATTAAAAATGTGGAAAACTTATAGGCTTTTATTTTCTATTACGAAAGCAGCAAGGAGTCTGGAATTGGGCCCGAGAAACGGTGATAGAGTCGCTCCTTTTACGCGGAACGACAATAATTGGCAAAATGCAGATGCAGAAATGCAACTGCACCTACACTTTCAGGCAATAAAGACGTAAGACTATGTATGACACTGAATCCTACAATCCTACTTCAAGTCGATATTAGGCATTCATCTTATATAATATCGAATATCTATTAACACACATACATATATTAAAAATTAAATCCAAATTAATTACAATTCCATACATAAATATTTTATTACACAACTAGGTTAGACTGTGGTGGAGCAAGTTCTTTACGCTTTAAGCTTTTAGTCTGTGTCATTTAGGTAGGATATGACAAAATTTGTTTATTATTTAATATATTTCATATTTTCTTTACCAAAACTAATCTGAACTGTTATGGGCGCGAAAGTAAATTAACTTACAAAGTTTGCAAAAATCATTGGAGATTTCGTTGAAAGCCTTTAATTAGTAATATCTAATGTTATTTGTTTAACACTTAATTATAAAACAAAAAATTAATGGCGGGATTTTAGCACTTGGCACACTGTTTGAAGACTTTTCTATCATACTGGGATAATCATGTCGACGAGATATCATCATGGTTGTTTCTTTTATGATTCTCTATTCTTTAGATGACAGTTCGCTAAATCAAATGAAAATAAAATAAATACCCAATTTCAGTACAAGATTAAGAATTCACACGTTACCAAACAAATATATTATCTCACTAAATATAATATTTAATTTAAATACTAAATAGAATGCAGTATTCGCAAATGTCAGGGTCTTACTTCCTCGATATTAATAAAAATTATTTTATTGACAACAATAGTTTTAATTTTTATATGTTACCTATCGACTTCTTAATATTTTATATAAATGACGAATAAGGGCCCCTTAAAATCCTACCCGTCCTTATGTTTATACATTATTTTCTCGTTTAATTAAGTAAAAATCGTACTTGGACTGCCTGGTGGTCTGGCGGTAAAAGTATTTATTTATTTCATTAATATTTTATACTATTTTGTACACTATACAATAATATATTAAATGTCATTTCAAAACAATGACGACAATATAGGTACAATACAAGTATGTGTCGATCAATCTAGAGGTCCCAGATTTAAAAACCGGGGTGGGCAGAAAACTGTCAGTAGTACGGAGTCTCGCTAATCAACATATTATGTGGACAAAAATTAGTATTATAGACAAGAACCGCAGTTGTTACCTTTAATTCACCGGCCTTATTTCCAATTCCGTTTGATAGAAGTATAATAGGATTTTTCCGCTTGTCAATTCTTTTATTTGTAATGAGGTCTGGGGAAGTATCTATAAAAGACAATACGTGGCGACATATCTAAACATACAGATATTTGTTTAATATGTTATATATGTGAAATATAGACCAAACGCTTACATATAAATTTTGACCCCACAGTAACAGACAGGCCTTGTGTCAGAAGCAACGAGACATTAACAAACACCCAGACCCGAAACAAATACTTGTGGATAACATAAACATTTGTCTCGGTGCGGGCATCGAAGCCACGGCCTCTCGTTTCGCAGCCTGGAGTTTATCCAACTACACCATAGACACTCTTAAATATTGCATAAATACAACTCTGTCTACCCCTAACGTGTGTAGGTGTGATTGTTCGATCTATTATATTATATACATATACAGGATGTTTTTAGACCGTGATCGAAAACTGAGGCAGGTAATAGCGAGGGTGATCACAAACCCAGTGGCGATATCAAAAATCCCGATAAAGAATACAAATTTTAACGTTTTCCATACAACCATCGGTGTTAAAAGTATGTGGTTTGTATGGAAAACCTCAAAAATTTTATTTTTTGTCGGGATTTTCTTTAATGCCAGGGGGTTTGTAATCACTATCGCTATTACCTGCCTGAGTTTTCGATCACGGTCTAAATACACCCTGTATACAACAAAAACAGTTCGATTACACGATGTGTTAGGAAGCAATAAACAGTTACATATAGCAGGTATTACTGCATCAGTAGAATCGTGATACGATTTGCGATTTTGAAACTGCCATTAGTTGATATTATTATGGTCAACAATTTGCTAGGTAATAAAGTGGTGTACGAAATTCGTCTCATTACAAATGATTGATCCTAATTTGATAGTTTGAAACGAATTATATATATTTTTTTTTTATAATTTTAAATAATACGTCCCACTACTAAACCTGAAACTTCTGTACAATTGATAGCGTTCAGGCCTTAGTCAAGCACGCGGGAAAATTGTAAATTATACAACTTTAAACCACCGCCATTTTTAAATCAATCAAACATTTATGAAAATATCCAGAGAGGCTTTCGAATAGTAAATGAATGTTCGCTCTCACCTCATTAAAATATCGAAACATCGTTATACTTTATGTAAATAGCGTTGGGTAAACAAGTTGCTTACCTTCAGAGGTAGGCAGGGTATAAACCAGGGGTTCCCAAACTTATTTACACTATGACGCCCTATAGAATTATTATTTTTCTTGCGACGCTACCCCCCCCCCCCCTCACCATCTAAACTACCTACTTTACTGGAAATAAAAACAGCAGTAGTTAGCGTAATATAAGGTTATCAGAAAAATACGGACAGCGAATGTTTGCCGCTCACCTCGCGACGCACAGTTTGGGAAGCCCTGGTATAGACAATAGAGTGACAATCGGAATGTGCAGATCATAAACAAGATGCAATAATGAATGGATGTAGAGCGCATTACAGGGAGAAGTTTAGTCTGTCGCCTAATTTATATACAGTCGAAACTGGATGTAACAGCGCTTAAGGATATATCGCGGACGTTATATCCGATTATATGTTTATTGTTATAGACGATAGTTTATATAGATTCCGCCAGGACCTTGCCATTCGTTTGTTATAAACAATCCGTCATTATAAGCGGTGTCCTTATAATCGGTATCAGCGATTTACAGTAAGAGCGTCACAAAGTATGCGTATATAAAGGCGATTTACGGTTATATAGTCCTGGTTAAATGTTAAATTTTGTTTATAAGTCGTCAGTAATTATGACAATTTAGGTCCCCTTAGATTCGCTGAGCTTCATTGCTCGGTGTCATTACTGTGCGTGCCGCTGTTGATCCTGTAGTACAGGAGTTGCAGTGGCCGGTGTGTGGTGGGATAGGGCCAAAAAAAGTCGTCGGTAGCTATAGGAATTTTGGCATCAGAAATCTTTAGATTGTCCAGAATTTCCAAGAAACTTTTTAATGGAAGTCTCAACGAGACAACTTTGATATTTTATGCTTCATTTATTACTTTAGCAGATAATAAATTATAACCGCAATAATATTTGTTGCATCATCAAAAAATAAAAATATAAAAAAAATCACATAACTTATTATAAACGAATCTTATGTAACAACACACATAAATAATAAACCATTTATAACACAAGAAGGGCCTACGCGTAAAATTTATATCAAGTTCTTTCTAATGTGTTCCAACGAGTCCGGGTTTAACAAACTGTGCGTTAATCTACAGAATTTGAAATGAATCGGAACGGCAGTGGAATACAAAACGAAATGAATTAATTTTCATTCATAAACCCGTCGTGTTATAAAAACTTTGGGCCTAATATTACGTGACGCGACGCCGGCGCTTGCTTCACGCCTACAAATCTTCTCGTGTTGGCCCTTAGATCTGATTAGGCGTTGTAGATTTTATACCTGTATATACTTTAATGATATATCTATATTTCTACACTTACATTTCGTGACTTTTATAATTCCTATTCAGTACTTTCGCTGGAGGACCTTAGCACTATGCTCGAAGACCTCAATCGAGTCTCCCAACAGGTGGGTCTTAAAATGAACATGGACAAGACGAAAATCATGTCGAATGTCCATGTTGTGCCCACCCCAATCGCCGTTGGGGGCTCGACTCTCGAAGTTGTAGACGAATATGTCTATTTGGGACAAGTGGTCCGGTTAGGCAGGTCCAACTTCGAGAGAGAGGTCAATCGTCGAATCCAATTCGGTTGGGCAGCGTTCGGAAAGTTAGGAGACGTCTTCTCGTCCAATATACCTCAGTGCCTGAAGACGAAAGTCTTCAATAGTTGTGTGTTACCAGTGATGACATATGGCACTGAGACGTGGCCTCTCACTAAAGGCGTCATGGGTCGGCTCAGGGTCACTCAACGAGCTATGGAGAGGGCTATGCTCGGGGTTTCCCTACGTGATCGAATCAGAAATGAGGAGATCCGTAGGAGAACTAAAGTAACCGACATAGCCCAACGGATTAGCTCGTTGAAGTGGCAATGGGCCGGCCACATGGCGCGGAGAACTGATGGCCGATGGGGCCAAAAAGTTCTCCAGTGGAGGCCACGAACGGGAAAGCGCAGCGTGGGACGTCCCCCAACAAGGTGGTCCGATGACCTTGTCAAGGTCGCGGGACGTCGCTGGCTGCAGGAGGCTTCCGACCGTTCCCGGTGGAAGTCATTGGGGGAGGCCTATGTCCAGCAGTGGACAACAATTGGCTGCTAATGATGAAAATGATGACTTTAAGACTGTATGGTCACTAAGAATTTCTTCAGCTCATATACGTCACACTCCAGGGCACGGGCCTACTCTAAAACTAAAATTTTTTAGACCTAAGTCCTCCATGCTGGCCTAGTGCGAGTTGGCAGTCACTAACACTAGCACTAACTTAAGAGTCTTAAGTATTTACTCTAAAAATGTCTACATTACAACCCTGTATGTATAAAAAAAACATCTCACTTAGTCAAACAGTTTAAACATGAAACATAACAAAGTTACTATCACATTCATCATAGTGGAAATTGAAGATAACATCTGCCTTAGCGTGGAATTTCATGTTACAGCGGATCAGTTTAATTTCGCTTCTAGTGAGGCCAATTTAGCAGTTAACAGTAATTTCCTTGTTCCTCCAGAATTATCCCACAAGTTACCGGAGCTAATAACTTCCATATTGCATTTCCTATATCCTCTTCCTATGTCCTATCGTATATGGGGACATACACAAGTATCTGGTAATTGGTGCTTCGCTATAAGTAAATACACACTTCAGACATATACACTTCTGGCCCTATATTTAAAAAAAACAAGTCTGTTACTGTGAGCATTAGAAACTACAATAGATTTTTAATCTTGAGAACATCCAGACTCAAAGTAGTTAAGTTTGAAAATGACTTTTATATTTTATAAAATTACGTTTGCACACGAAATTAGACAAATTTGAATTTACCGATCACTTACGTCATTTCGGAAGTGGCAGCGACCTCCCATTCCGCCCAATATGAAAACTTCGTAACACGATCGCGGAGTAAAAGCATTCGTCAGCCCTGCTTTCGCCCACTACAACCCCACGCTCGCCCACATATTATCGATAGATTGACCAACACTGGCCAAAAACATCACCCACTTATGAAAAACACCTGCAATATTGACTTTAAACCTTATCTCCTTGTAACAAAGACTACGTACCAGGAAAACATAAGTAGGTTGTATCATAAAAGAATATTATTGCAAAATTGTCGTTCGCCTTTTCCGTTTAATGTTATTAAGGCATTATTTTCGTTGTATTTGCGGAATTAAATATGATTAAACTTCTTGCGGAATAAGCTTCACATGCTATTAAGATGATTGTACAAAATTGCGGGTAATTAGTGTTTTGATGTTGAGAAATATAAACATGTGGATAATTACCGGCGACGCTGCCTTAGGTTCAAATCTCAGGTGACACTACGTAGTAGTAATAACGAAGAGGAAAAGCTGAGCTAGAAGACAAATATTATGTTTAATTATTTCTACACTGCATACTTACGCTTAGAGAAAGGAATTGCATTTCTGCACCCAAAATTTATCACTTGTTTCTACGACACATTTATTAAAAAGCGCGCCCAGTGGGGCAGTAGGTTTGATACCTGCTTGCGAAACTAGAGGCTGCGAGTTCGATCTCCGCACCGAGACAAATGCTTGTGTGATCCACAAATATATACAACACAGGTCTTGTATACAAGTATGGGCTCAAAAAAATGTGTCTGTATATTTTTATAGGTCATTTAGTTTTGAATCTAACATTAAATCTAAAATACCTATAAATTAGCCTTTAAAGCGATAAATGGTTTAATTTGCGAAGTGATTGTACAGAATATGGTATTATCCGTTGATATAATTCACAATAAGTGGCTTTTTCGTCCGCCTACCGGTACACAGTGATAAGTATGTACATAAATATCGCATAACGCATCATTACTATGGCACGTTCCGATTGTTGCCGCTGTCTTTAATGTGCGGCTTAAGTTATGAGAAACGAGATGTTTTAGTTTTTAAGTAACATCGCGTCTTTTGCCGTAACGGAATATGATGTGACAAAGACTTCCAATGCTTTTCTAAAGCAAATTTACATACTTTAAGTGTTTTATGGGGTAATTTTGAGTTCAAGTTTATATATATAAAAAAAACTTGTAATCGTTATTATCTATTTTTTATAAAAACTATGTGTGTGCTTACGAAAGGTCCTATATACTCGTACAAAAATATTCAAATCGGTCCCGTTTATTTTTTACAAAAAAGACACCATTATGTTCTCTGTATAATATCAGTATCTTATACAATAGATCCATTGCTGTCCATTGTAAATATAAAAATATCTTAGGAAAACTCAACTAAAGTCAGCCATATCTCGCTACAGTGTGTGACTTAGACCATTTAACGACGCCCGCTTCATCTCATAACTTGCACACACCACAGCCGGCGGGCTACACGCAAGCACAGATGGCTGCGTTAATAAACTATCACTTAACTATGGAATGGAGTTGCAGTAATGCGGTGTGGAAACATCCTAATGTCAGTTTGATTCATGAATCTATACCACATTGTAGAAGCTAGGCTTAACGAGATTCTTTTGGGTTAGTGATGGCTCAAACTAAATTTTTAGGAATTGTTGGGTTGTGGGTTATGTGAAATGTTCTTCTGTAGTTAAAGTAAGCTCATTCAGCTAGGCCAGCGTGGTGGACTAAGGCCTAAACCCTCTTAGTTATAAGGGAACGTATATGGGCTGATGATGATGTCGATGAATATAAATAGCATCAGGAATACATAAACTTACGCTTGCAGCCCCGAAGGGTAAAACAGAAGTGTACTTCTATGAATCGTCAGCATTATTTTTCGACCTAAATAAAGAGGTCTTGCTTTTTGGCCACTTTTCCAGAATCCGTTTTTTCCTATAACATTTCTAGAAGTCTTCGTCCAGACTCTAACTCTGCCATTTGCCTGCAAGGTAGTAATTATTAAATATAATACATTTTAAAAGGATCGACACAGTCATTTCCTTAAAATCCCTTATTTCACTACGTGTGGTTTTATACGAGGGTCATTTGACATAGGGTGGACTTAATCGATAATTTGGCTACAGGTGAATGACCGGTAGAACTTATAGTGTAAGACTTTTTTATTACGTATGAAAAAGAATTAGGAGTTAAATTAAACAATGCGGGTATGATAAGACTGTTGTACACCTGTTGTCAGGTTGACGAAAACATTGTCAAAACAAAGAAAAAAGGAGTTAAGCTGTTAAAAAGGTAGCAACATTGACAATGTAATTTAATCACGCTATAGTTTATGACTTTACCTAATTTATTTAAATCTTTAAAACACTTAATAAGTCACCCAATGTTTTTTGTAATTCCACAGTGAATCGCTTGACCCTTAATACTAACAAAATATAACTCCCACGGTTTATTAAAAAAAAGAAATAAAAAAAACTGGCCGCAAAACAAATCAAATTCAGTTTTTAAAAACCGAACGAATCTTGACCACATCCAAATTGCAGGTATTCGTGTGAAGTGAAAGTTATTGTGAAGTGTGAATTATGACTTGAGTGACATTGGTGACACCATGTACCGCCCTAATTTCTACGAGAGCACGTGCTTCAGGTGCAATGAGATCGTGTACCAAGTGGACCGCGTCGGGCCCCTGAAGGACTTTACATTCTTCCACAGCGGCTGCTTTAAGTGCGCTGTGTGTGGGACCAAGCTTACTCTTAAGGTAAGGATTTAAATTTATGTACTATATTTAGTAGATTTATCAAGAAGGTGGAGAGTTTTGTTCTCTGGAAAGAAAGAAAGAAATTATTCATCATCATCATTATTATCAGACGAAACATGTCAACTACCGCACGATCACTCCTCCAAAGACTCTAAGTTGCGGGATCTGGAAATATTTAACTTATTATTATCAGGAATGTCGCATCACGTAAATACCGACACCCGAAAAATGTGTTGCTGTCTTAGGGGCCCCATACACCTACAATAATATTGCACAATATTTTTATTGTTCAATAATATTGAACACCCCCTTTGATTCCAGACGTTCAATTAATTCTGTCAATAAAATTGATAAACCACTCTGATCAATATTTTCGTGCGAGCAACATGTCTGACGACGAAGTTTTGGCGGCAGCCACGCTGGTGATTTTGTTGAAAAGAAAAAAAAAGAAATATATTGAGCAATATTAACCCTACACAGCGCAATAAAAAAATATTGTTCAATAAAAAATTAGCTCCCTCAATCTTTTGTTCAATCACGGCGCAATGCTTCAATATTATCGCTACACGTTCAATAATATTGTACAATCAGAATATTGTTCAATATTATTGAAGGTGTATGGGGCACCTTAGGCTTATCCAATACGACAGAATCTACTCTCGTCTCCATATTCGGGCTGCACTGAATTATGTCATGCCTTCGCTATAACATGCTAAATTGCAAAAATTCACTATTCTTCTCAATTACTTACTCAAAATTCTGCTCCAAATTCAAAACTTAAACGCATAAACCAAAGACAGCCAAGTATTATTCAACAAGCTCCAGCATACTGGCCAGTAACAAATCAAGAGTGGCGATAAGAGCAAGGTCGCACAAATGGCAGCACACGCCGGCGGGTAGGTCGCGATGACACCAAGGCCGACCGCAACCAGTCCACTATCTAGGATACACTCAAATTTTTATTACACACATTCTGAATGTCACGCGAGAATGAGCAGTTTTGTGTTCGACATTTAAAATTTACTTTTTTAAATTTATTTACTTTGGGGATAGATTAAATAATTGTGATTTATGTGATGCGGCTACACAATCGTTTATTTATTTTGCAGGAAATCGAGTAAATTGTTGGAAATAAATTAATTTAATAATAAATAAGAAAGAGCTTTTAATAAAATAAATACGTGTAAAAGTTAAAGGTAAAACGAAAACTTGTATGTTTTTAAATTTTAATGAAAATAACGACAACGATGGAACCTAGAAATCATATTCTTAGAAGCCAATGACTCTACATATATCTTAGTAAAAAGCTATGGCATAATTAGGATTTTGCCAGACAAATGTTGATTGTCATGACTGTAACGTGTTTAAGAAAATATTTAAAAAGTACCTTTTATTTATGCTAAATGCTAATAAATTTAATAAAACTGTTCGGTAAGTTTTGTTTTTTTTTTTTTTAATACAGTATTTTAAAATATATCATTGACACAACCCGTATAGTAAGTGACAGTAAAACACTGTACTAATAAGACAGTAATCAAAATAACCCAATCAGCCTACTTCGTTATTGCAATACAACTAATTTACGACTCACAAAATATGTTACGCAATTAAATCAATACTACAAATCGAAACGAAACAATTTGCCGGTAAGTGTAACAGACACATGTATTGTGCTCGTAAAACTGCGAAGTAAATAGTGATTCATTTGTTCAGATCATATGGTCGGGGTGACTCATGCCAGCAGTGTACACTACACGTTTGGTTATAGTAATTACACTTGCGGCCATTCGCACGACAACTCGTAAACGCCGCATTGCAATTAAACTACTTTTCAAATTAATTTTATTATTTATATGAATCGCAAATATGAATTTATTATGAGTCATTGGCTTTAATATTTTATTTACATTTTAATAAAATATTGTCATGTGGAGTTCAGATTTATTATTTACATCTGAATTAAATAATGAAATCATAGTTTAATTTTATGAGGTAACTTATTTTAGATGTTTGCTTTGTTGATAGAATCAAGACCTATTTACTTAAATTAATAATATGGCCTAGAATCTTAGTTAAATAGTGAGAAAATAAACTTATTTCAATTGTTATTAAAAACATCGCTGTTTTATTGACCTAGTGACAATGTACTTGAGATGACAATATCTATTGTGCTATTTTCCAATTACGGAAAACATGATTCAGACAAAGTCACAATAAAAAACTGTTTATTTTAACATTATACGTAATAGATTTTAATATCCTAAATCATAATGAAGCTTGAAAGAGTGCCTTTAATTTCTAGCGGCCACAAAATTAAGTCACCCTTACGTGATTAAGTATCAATCAATACATTTTTTTTTTATTAAATCCAATCCTATAAACAAACAAGCATGTTAATCCTGCTCTTAATTGAAACGTTGCGTTGTTAACTTATTTTATTATATAACAATATTTTTTGCTGAAACTTATAACAATATCTTGAGTCTTTAAACTCTTTGGATCAAAAATGTGGGGATGTTATCAAATTTTAAAAAGTAATAATAATAAATGTTTTATAAATACTACCACTTGATGATGGTTTTTTTTTTAAAAATATGAGGGTTTCTAAGACCTGCCTTCTTAGTAAAAAAAATTACTTCTGCATTGTGACGATTTCTCTAGGTCCCAATTTTTAACTGTGGTTTGTTCCGCTTCATTTTTTCCATTATTCTTATCCGCTACTATCTAACAGGTGCTTACTCAGTCAAACCTAAATCGCGTAAAAAGTCAACCATTCTGAGAATCTGAATGCAATCAAAAACTCGAATCATTTTTACAAATAAAATTCACTTACAATAGCCAACAATAAAGATACGTTTATTTCCGCGAAATATTAAAAAAGCTATTTCTTCTTACAAACTGGTGTTAAAAATATCGTGTTTGAACAAAAAACTTAGCTTAAATTTTCAACACTATGGATACAAATAAATGACAGAACACAGGTCGAGTTATACTGGCTGAGTCCAATTGTGTAAAATGAATCAGTTTTACGGACCATAAACGCATCAATGCAGTGTCATTGTGCTATTATAATTGATCAAATTGTATTTTTTGGTATGCTATATCCGTTATTTACCAGTAGCTTTGTAATGAATTTATAAACGTAGACGCAAACACCTGCTTTATAACTAGAGAACAATCTACAATTACAGTTAACACTAGTTTCAATGACATAATATTATGTTTGGTTATTTTTGACATAGGTTACCTACGTCAAGACAAATATTCGAGTTATTTAAAGCTAAGCCTCATGCTAGAATATCTTCTAAATTGCTGATTCAATTACAAAAACAAAATTGTTAGACCCCAAAAATCCAGACCGTAGAAACATTTGTCGGCCTCGCAAATATAGTGTTAACTCTATACGACACTGAAAGGACTTTGCATATTATAGAGAATTGTCGTTTTATGTAGAGAAGATAGTAATCATTGTAAGCAAGCTAAACCATAGATTTCGACGCTTTATGAAGTTTGTCGTTTAATCAAGTAATGTATGTCACACTGAGTACTACTTCTTAGGCTCAAAATCTTAAGTCTTTTCTCAATTGACAGCCCCGTGGCGCAGTTGGCTAGATACCAGCTTGCGAAACGAGCGGCCGCGGGTTCGATCCCCGCCCGAGACAAATGTTTGTGTGATCCACAAATATTTGTTTCGGGTCTGGGTGTTTGTGAGACCGAAAAGTCTCTCGTAGTTTCTGATACCCACGACACAAGACTCGTATCTTAGTGTGGGGTCAGGACTATGTATGTGCCCGTGTGGAGTTGCTGGTCTCCCATCGGGTGCGTCCCCTGGGTGGCGGATAGGGGTACGCCTCCTATACATATGCATATATATACATATATATGTATATGTATAGGAGGTATCGGAAACGACGTGGACCATACCAGCGGGTTGTATTTTCCACGTGTCCCTCTGAATAGCAGAGGGCACTGTGGATAAGTACGGACGGGCTTGGTGTGCATTAACACTGCCACCATGCGAACTGGGATAAATACTTCCCAGTCTCCGTTGTTCTCGAAACCCCAACGAGGTGTCGTGGTCATGTCTCACGGCCTCGTCTGGGATCGAGGATCTTGCCTTAATTGGCTGGATCGCGAGGGAGAAAACCTCTATAAAAAGTTACCCCAAATCCTAAGCGGCGGCGCACCGTGATGGGATGCATGGCTGATGGGAGGTTCAGTCGCTAGTGCGGCCCCCGCCGGAGTACCGGCCGACCCTCCGTGCGGGTTACGCTAGGCTTACCCAGACACAGGGGGCACTGTCTGGGCGGACCGCCTTTCCCCCATTCTCGTGGGAACAATATGGAAAATCTTAAATTAACTTTTACCAGGTTGCCTGCTTCGCAGGCGTCGGCTGACGAGCGCGAGCTTGTCAGCGAATATATAATAAAGGAGAAACCGGGGAAGACATCTGATAAAGCTGTTAAGAGAACAGCGTCTGCCCTGGATCCTGAATCCGGGTCGGAACGAGTTCGACCTCACATCCGAGGAAAGTTTAGGTCGTGCGGGAGTTCTAGCTCTCGCTCCCGTAATTCGCCATCCAGTGATGATGGTGGCGAATCTGCGCCTGGTTGTAGCAGAGGCAGAACACGCCAACGAGCAAGTGGCTCAGCTGGCACGCAACGTCGAAGGTTGGAGGACAATGCAACAGCAGATGATGCCACATCTGCTGATAAAGCATGTCTGGAGGCGGAAATCGCTAGTCTGCGCACTCAAAAGGAGGAGCAGGCTGCCGAGAATACCCGTCTTCGCCAAGAGCTAGCTAAACTCTCGGCCGAGCTAGCTAAATGTAGGGCGGAGACGAGAGAGCTCATGGTGCAAATGACGAAGAAGCTTGATGCTTTGGCTGCTCGGCTGCCTCCAGAGCGGCCTCTCCGGCCGCCGCTAGCAGCTGACAGAGCACGTGACGCTAGAGTCAACCTGCAAGACTCTGTTATTACGAAACCTTCCGGACCAAAGGTTACCAATAACGGGTTAACGGCAGGTCTTGCCCCTTCTGGGAGACTTGCTCCCACAGCGGCTGAACCGGCGTTACATCCTAAGAGGAACAAAAAGTCTCGAAAGGGAAAAAACAGAGAGTCAACAACCCAAACTGGGTCCATACAAGGAGACCCTCGTCCGCTACCACCGGCACCGATAGACATGTCCGAAGAGTGGACAAAGGTGGTGGGCAGGAAACAGCGACGTCAAGCTGCAAAAAATGCAACGCATTTGCAGTCAAAGCCGCAGTTACCCAAACCGCAGGCACCCGCTCTGCGGATACCTCGCTCCGCGGCTGTCTCACTTTTGCTGACGCCCGGGGCCATGGAAAGAGGCGTATCATATGCCCAGATACTAAATGAGGCCCAAGAAAAAATAAGCCTCGCTGACCTCGGCATATCTACATTGAAGCCCAAAAAAGCGATCACGGGGGCAACCATTCTCGAGGTGCCAGGTCCCGAGAGTGAGGCAAAAGCCGACTCCCTCGCCTCTAAGCTGAGGGAGGTCTTCGGAGATTCGCCAGACGTCCGTGTCTGTCGACCGATTAAGACCGCAGAACTGAGACTGACGGGTTTAGATGAATCCGTCACCTCAGAGAAAGTCGCAGCGGCACTGGCTAGAACCACCGGGTGTCCGCCAGACCAATTCAAGGTTGGGGAGGTCCGGTCAAACCAGTGGGGTCTAGGCGTTGCGTGGGTTCGGGCTCCAGTAAAAGCGGCGGACTTCGTCGCCAAGACTGGTCGCGTTCTTGTCGGGTGGTCCGCTGCACGGGTTACTGTTCTGGATCCCAGGCCGCTGCGGTGCTTCCGTTGCCTGGAAACGGGGCATGTACGGGTACGCTGTACAGCTGAAACTGACCGCAGCGGTATTTGCTTTCGGTGCGGTCAAACGGGCCATCTAGCGCGCGGATGCACTTCTGCGCCTTGTTGCGCATTATGTGCTGCTGATGGCAAGCCTTCGAGCCATATGCTCGGAGGGAAGGACTGCGTTTCCTCTTCCTCAGGTGCCCGCCGAAACCGGCGTAGGCACAACAGAAGGCGAAAAAGAGCTGCTACTGGAACCGAGGCCCAGTTGCAGCCTTTACACCCATCGCGGGTTGAGTCGGAGGCCATGGAGATCGCTACACAATAATGGCTAACATAAAGATCCTCCAGGCTAATCTCAACCACTGCGCCGCAGCTCAAGACTTATTGTCGCAGAGCATGGCTCAGTGGTTGGTGCACGTGGCAATCGTCGCCGAACCGTATTATGTTCCCCCCAGGGACAACTGGGCTGGGGACCTTGACGGTTCGGTGGCGATCATCACCCAGGGGTCCGCTGGCTCTCCGCCCTTCGAAAAAGTTGCGAAGGACCGGGGATGCGTAGCGGCTCTGTTGGGAGATATGTGGATTGTTGGTGTATATTTCTCTCCCAACAGACCCCTGGCCGATTTCGAGACATTTCTCGGGCGGCTAGGGGCCCTTGTGGTGCAATGCCAACCTCGCCCCGTGGTTGTTGCCGGCGACTTCAATGCCAAATCATTGGCATGGGGTTCGTCGGTGGTCAATGCGCGGGGCGGGGTCCTGGAGGAATGGGCGATCTCTATGGGTCTCTCGCTGCTCAATCGGGGCTCCGTGGACACGTGTGTGAGGCATAATGGTGGCTCAGTTATCGATGTTTCCTTCGCGAGCCCAGCCATCGCCCGCCGTGTCCAAGACTGGAGGGTTCTGGTGGGCGTGGAGACGTCTTCCGACCACCGGTATATAAGGTTTGACGTTTCTACGCTCGCCACCCATCAGGCCAGAGCTAACACCCCGATTGGGGGCGGTCCGCGATGGGCGGTAAAGCGCCTCAATAAAGAGGCCTTGGAATTGGCCGCTCTGGTCCAAGCCTGGCTCCCCGCCCCGGAACCTCCGGTGCGGGTTGAGGAGGAGGCCGAATGGTTCGGGGCAGCAATGACTAGCATCTGCGACGCGGCGATGCCCCGAATCCGGCGGCTTCCCCCGCGGCGCCAAGTATACTGGTGGTCGGCGGAGCTCGCACAGTTGCGGTATGATTGTGAGGTGGCGCGCCGCCGACTAGGCAGACTTAGGCGCCGGCGAATACGCCACGCTGACTTTCTGGACCAGGAGCGGCTGCTCCGCGGCCTCTATAAAGAGGCTAGGAGAGCGCTGCAGGTGGCCATCAAAGAGGCAAAGGCAAAGGCCAGAAAGGAGTTCTTGGGGACTCTGGATCGCGATCCGTGGGGACGCCCGTATCGGCTGGCGCTGAATAAGTTGCGCCCGCCGGCACCCCCTCTAACCCAGAGTCTCCGATCAGAGCTCCTGGAGGAAGTGGTTGCCACCCTCTTTCCGGCCACCGATAACATCGTCGTTCCTCCACCGATGCCGCCGAGACCTCGGTCGCGGACGACCAGAGGATCTCAAGCGGTGTCGTCGTCGTCGTTTACTTCGGCAAGGGAGACCCCGGAGGGTCCTCCCCCGGGCGTGACGCCCGGGGAGTTGGAGGCAGCAGTGCTTCGGCTGCGAAGCAAGAACTCCGCTCCGGGACTCGATGGCATCCCAGGTCGTGTCTGGGTTCTTGCAGTCGAGTTCCTGGGGTCGAGGCTTCGTGGCCTCTTTTCCGCGTGCCTAGAGCAGGGTCAGTTTCCATCAAGATGGAAAACAGGGAAGCTGGTCCTGCTCAGGAAAGAAGGACGACCCGTTGAGTCGCCGTCGGCCTACCGGCCCATTGTGCTGCTCGACGAGGTGGCCAAGCTCTTCGAGCGCATTGTTCATGAGCGTCTCGTCGAGCATCTTGAAAGGGTCGGTCCGGATCTGGCCGATTGCCAGTTTGGGTTCCGGCGTGGCCGATCCACCATCACGGCGATTCTACGGGTCAAGACAGAAGCGGAAGAAGCGGTGGCCCGGGGCAAATGCATGGTGGCGGTGTCTCTTGACATCGCCAATGCTTTCAACACCCTGCCCTGGGCCTGTATTGAGGAAGCACTGCGGTACCACGAGGTGCCACTCTATCTCAAGCGCCTGGTGCACTCGTATCTGTCCAACAGAGACGTGGTGTATCCGGGCGCCGATAGGTGGCACCGAAGAGCAATGTCGTGCGGTGTTCCACAGGGGTCGGTTCTTGGGCCCCTCTTGTGGAACATCGGCTACGATTGGGTGCTCCGTGGTGCCAACCCCCGGGGTGTCGGCGTATTCTGTTACGCCGACGACACGCTCGTCACTGCGACGGGCGGCACCTTCCAGGAAGCCGCCGTCCTCGCTGCGGTTGGCACTGGCAACGTGGCGAGGAGAATAAGGCGGCTGGGCCTCACGGTGGCCCTCCACAAATCCGAAGCTATTTGTTTTCACCGGCCTCGGAAGGGGCCACCTGACGGGGCCCACATCGTGATTGAGGGCGCGCGAATTCCCATCGGCAAGCAGCTCAAATATCTGGGGCTGATGCTTGATAGTCGATGGGAATTCCGCGCCCACTTTAAGACGTTACAGCCGCGATTGTTGCGGGCAGCAGGCGCTCTATCTAGCCTGCTGCCTAACCTGGAAGGTGCAGGTATCCCTTGCCGAAAGATGTATATGGGAGTCGTGCGGTCTATGGCGCTATACGGAAGTCCAGTATGGGCAGAGTCCCTGAACAACCGCTGTGCTGCTCTCCTGCGCAAGCCTCAGCGAGCGCTGGCGCAGCGGATGATCAGGGGCTACCGCACGATCTCATACGAGGCGGCCTGCGTTCTGGCTGGGTCCCTGCCATGGGACCTTGACGCTAAACTCCTCTCGCTCTTATACCACCAGCGGGAGGAGGCGTCAAGTCGCGGGGACAGACTGGCCCCGAGAGAGGTCGAGGCAATTAAAGCCTCCCTCCGTGCGGCCGCCGTGGAGGAATGGCGAACCAGGCTGGAGAATCCCAGTGCTGGTGCTAGGACCATTGAGGCAGTGCGTCCTGTCCTCGTCCAGTGGGTGGACAGGCGCCACGGTGCGGCGACGTTCCGCCTGACGCAGGTGTTGTCGGGGCACGGATGCTTCGGCCACTACCTGTGTCGGGTGGCACAGAAGGAGGCGTCGGCCGTGTGTCACCATTGTGACAACTGCCCAGACGATACAGCCCAGCACACACTAGAGGAGTGTCCAGCCTGGGAGGTGCAGCGCAGCGCTCTCCGCGCTGTTGTAGGTGGAGACCTCTCACTCCCGGCCGTCGTCTCTTCGATGGTCGGGAGTCCGAGGTCGTGGCGAGCGATGCTCTCCTTCTGCGAACATGTCATGTCGCAGAAGGAGAGTGCGGAGCGGGATCGTGAACGGAACGATCCCGCCCGCCAAAGGCGTCGAAGGAGGCGCCGGGTCTAGCCCCGGGCGCTGAGTAATGGGGGTGCAACTGCACCTCCTCAAATTGAGTAGGCCGAGAGTCTCTCGTCTCGGAGGCGCACTGGGCGACTGCGGAAACATTGTGGGCGTTCCTCGCCCACGTACCGTGGTCGCCCTACTCGGCGCGAAGACGGCCATTTAAAAAAAAAAAAAAAAAAAAAAAAAAAAAAAAAAAAAAAAAAAAAAAAAAAAAAAAAAAAAAAAGGACTATGTATGTGACTGTTGGGTGTATTTATTTTATTATTTATTTAATTCAGTTGTCATACATTAATCTTTATTAGTAACAAACAATTCCTCCTTTCACAGACATACTACAACAACCAGCATTGGACGGAAGACAAAGAAGTGTACTGCTCAAGTCATGTCCCCAAAATCGGGCCTGGACACTTGGACAACTCGTCCGTGGGCATCCGCAGCGCCCTCAACGTGCCCAAGAGTAACAACTACGTCAACGAACAGATAAGGGGACTCGCCAGGAACAGCCATGATACTGAATGTATGTATATTAATATTTATTTTTTTAACACTTTCAGCCTATGTCTTTATGAGTATAAAACCTCTTTTGAAACTAAGGCAATTTACATATACCTACCATAGGATCCTCATTAGCCGAAACATGAAATTAAATACTATGCGAAACAGCATTTCAGCCTCTATTTAACAGTATTTCAGAAATATATTCTCTCTTATAATATAAAAGAAAATTTGCCTTTTCTGGTAACTGTGATGCTTCCAATAACATTGCGATTTACAAGGATTTTGATGTTTAAGGTTGTTATGAAAGAAGGTGTTTTTACTATTAAATTTTAAGAACTTGGGATTTCAATATAGGAGATATGCCCCAAAATCGGCAAAGGACTCCCTATTACGTATCTTAAAATACAGTTAAAAAACGCTTTCGAGAAAATAAGAAAGAGAGAAAACTCTATCTATCTTTTCACGATTTAAAGCGTGACGTATCTTTTTACCACAATTATTTTCTACCACAGCTATTCCCCTTTCTTTATCAATCTTTTAACCTCACAACTTTACCGTTTACACTTTTAATTAATAACCAACGACACCTGACCCACAAACTGCCAATACCTCGTTCTTTTGTGTAGACATTCCAATGGTGTCACAGTACAACTAATCGATTGGCTGGGCGTATGAGATGGTCAATAAACTAGGACAATGGAGGTGCACGAAGGTCGGCCTTTTGTCTCGATGCACCGCCTGCCAACAATAGTTATCTAATGACTTTACATCCCGTAGCCGACCTTTGGAGTTCCTTGCTCTGTGGAATGTATTAAAAATATCTTTAACTAGCTTTGGGCTCGTACGCGGTTTGAAAAAAAAACGTGGTTTCTAGTCCTATCTACATATGCCTATACCTGAAATCAGCCTAACCGGCCTGATAGTGTTTGACTTTAGTCTTTAAAAAAAGTTTAAGGTTTTCGCAGAGTGTTTATTTACGATTCGGATATTGTCCTGATTATGTCAATCAGTCTAGTCTACTAGGCAGAGGTCTCTTCTACTACTGAGATGGTGTCTATAGCCTTAACCACCACGCTAGTTTTAATTTAGCAAAAGGAATGTGTATCATAAAAGTCCCTCTAAGATAAGACTAAAACCTAACCTTCTGAATGGAAGAGGAGGTCCGTGCCCAGATGTGGGAGTTATACGCTGATGATGAAGATATCCAAAATGAGAATATTAAATAACAAAACTTAATAGTTTCATGTTGATACCAACCTGTAACTATTATGGCAACTAACTCAATGGCATTATACTCGCAAATGCTTATGTCACTCAGATGACCGCTTCTAAAAACAATGTGGCAACACTGAAATGACGCGAGAGCCGCGAAATACAACACCAGGGCGTGTCTCTTACTCATAAGATTGTAGGAAGTTGAAAAAATGTCACACTGACATTTACCTCGGGGCCGCATGGACTTAATTGTACTATTGGAGAAATATTTGTCGTAATACTTTATGTAATATTGTTGTATCTTGTGCTTCTTATGACCTGAGGCTCAAATGTGCGCCGTGCGATCTAGAGACCTCGGGAAAATATAAAAAAGTCGTAATTATTCGATAAATCTTCTTCTTCTTCATCAACCCATATACGCCCACTGCTGAGCACGGGTCTCCTCTACCATTGAGAGGGTTTAGGCCATAGTCCGCCACGCTGGCCTAGTGCGGGTTGGCGGACTACACACCTAAGAAATTCCTAAGAACTCTTAGGTGTGCAGGTTTCATCACGATGTTTTCCTTCACCGTTAAAGCAAGTGATAATTCAATGTGAATACACACATAACTTCGAAAAGTCAGAGGTGTGTGCCTGGGGTTCGAACCCGCGACCGCCGAGATTCTCGACCGCGCGCCCAAACCTCGAGGCCATCACTGCTATCATCATAAATAAACATACATATTTTTTTTAAATAGCACTAGTTTCTCGTCCAGTTAAACTTGAAAAAATATAAGTTTCTATTATTAGTTTTTTTTATAAGTCTGAAGACGCTAGTAGCTTCGCCCCTTATGCTATGGAATTAAAAAATGGTTACATTTGTATGGGAAAAAACTAAAAAGTCATTGAAAATGAGTTATGACCTAATAGTAGTAACCACAGCTTTCAGCTACTAAGAAATAGAAATAGAATTAAAAAACTACAAGACTTTAGCATGACAAACTACCAGACTTAAATTTTGGTCTTTCTTCAGAGATCGGTCTCAGGATGACCCTAGCAAACTCTTCGAAAAAACCGGGTTTCAGTACATACTCTGCCGTATAAATACCAAGACGTACTCCTACCAAAATTCTGGTTCCAATAGCAAAAAGCACAGCTCGATAGTGCCCGTCGCATTCCGTTACTTACTACAAAAAATCCGACATCAGCACGTAACTAAAACCTGCAAGAATCCAGTCTTACTTCCGAAGAATACACGCGAAATCTCAGCTTCGGCCTTCGGGCGTCCTCGGGCGTTGTCGGGGATTAGACAAGGACAGAACACAGTGTGTGAGGGAGGGAGATAGCCGAACTTGTTGCAAAACAACCGGTCGCATTCCGACGCACAGCCCAGTGACCTAAAGCACCTTAAAATTACCTTTGGACCTGCAGATTTATGATTTTTTGTGAATTAGTTACATTTCTTAAGGGCGTTATGTAATTAATGAGTAATTAATGGTTTTATAAACATTTGACATCACGCAGCATACTTCAATTTTGAGTAACAACAATGTAACATTATAATCTTCTTCTTCTTCATCAACCCATGTACGCCCGCTGCTGAGCACGGGTCTCCTCTACCATTGAGAGGGTTTCAGGCCATAGTCCACCACGCTGGCCTAGTGCGGGTTGGCGGACTACACACCTAAGTAATTTCTAAGAACTTTTTAGGTGTGCAGGTTTTATCACGATGTTTTCCTTCACCGTTAAAGCAAGTGATAATTCAATTTGAATACACACATAACTTCGAAAAGTCATAGGTGTGTGCCTGGGGTTCGAACCCGCGACCGCTGAGATTCTCGACCGCGTGCCTAAACCTCGAGGCCATCACTGCAACATTATAATATTAATAATATTAACATTATAATATTAATACTTAATAGTATTTTTCAGAACGCTAAAATAGGGACACGTTTTTGAATATCCTTTAGAACCTTTAGTTGAACATCACTAGTGGTCTCAATTAGACTTGGAACTCGTTATAACTTATGTCTCCGCTAGAATTACCCGTTTGTTATATAATCGACATCGATACATATTATTCAGTGGTCTAAATCTTAGCCGTGGGAATTAATTGCATAAAACCAATTTGTATTGCGTATTTAAACAAAACGAATGGCTTCTGAACTAGTAGCACAAGGGTGGGTCGTGCGATCTAGAGGTACTGGGTTTGATACCCATGTTGGGAGTGTCACGTCATTATATTTATCTTCATCAACCCATATACGCCCACTGCTGAGCACGGGTCTCCTCTACCATTGAGAGGGTTTAGGCCATAGTCCACCACGCTGGCCTAGTGCGGGTTGGCGGACTACACACCTAAGAAATTCCTAAGAACTTTTAGGTGTGCAGGTTTCATCACGATGTTTTCCTTCAACGTTAAAAGCAAGTGATAATTCAATTTGAATACACACATAACTTCGAAAAGTCAGAGGTGTGTGCCTGGGGCTCGAACCCGCGACCGCCGAGATTCTCGACCGCGCGCCTAACCCTCGAGGCCATCACTGCTCTATTTATCACGTGAGACAAAAACGCAATTGTCGAGATCATCATCATCTGTCCCTCTGTTAGGTACAAGCCTCCTCTACAGCTGAGAGGAGATAGGCCTCAATCCACCACGCTGGCCTAATACGGGTTGGCGGACCTCACACCTTAGAAAATTTTGGCTATGCAGACTTCCTTACAACGTTTTGCTTTATCATTACATTACCGTGATTATTCATGGTGAATACACACATAATTTAAAAAAAGTCCTGGGTTTTGAATCTGCAACTGCCGAGCTCTGTTGACCGACTGCACGCGGCTGTTACTACTATAACGAATATCGTGAATTTATTTTTAATAAATAAGGGACCGAAAAGTCTTTCATAATTTCCAACTCTTCCGACATATAAATAGCTGTTACATATATTACGTAACCACATCACATATAAGAAGGAAATTGTGACACACAAGTAAGTATTAAAATCTGCCATAACTGTATTCAGAAGAAATAGTAAAACTGGCTCGTTTTGCAACGCGCCCCGGTTTAGTATCGTTACATTTTCCTATATTACGCAATTTGTGCTATAAGGAAAGCCATTAAGCATTTGGCCTATGGTTTTAATTACTTCGCATGTTTGACATAACTCTTCTCCATTATCGAAGGACTGGCATTTGGCTTAAAAAATACTTGAAAATGGGTCTAGGGTTGGTTTCCTGGATAGCAATATACTATTGAATACGGCAGTCCGGAATCTGAGAATGTTCGCGGTAAAACTATAGAAATAGATTTCTATATTATTACGAGGTATTAAAAATTTAAATATTATACCTTCCTTCCATCGTCCTTCGCGATTCCTCTACCTTTTCCCAGTAAGCATGAAGGCTAAAATCGTGTACTGATTTTGACATCACCAATTTTCTTCTCAATATTTTTTTCCCTATCTCTCTTTCTGTTCAATTTAGTATTATTTTTAATTAAATTAGAGTTATAGCATGTATCGCAGAAATATAAAAAAATAATAATAGCTTTATACCCTCATGGGACAGTCCCTAGAACTCTGATAATTTTCAATGCTCAATATTAATAACATGCAGTCAACCACCACTTCCCTGGCCGAGATAATGTATGAGTAACAAATATTTGTTTACTCTAGATACTCCATATTGACGGGGAAACGTCCCTAGCAATATCTTATGCGCAATAAGCCTTTATCAGGGTCAGGACTGTTGTATCCTGTGTGAATTGTCAGTCAGTTTGTATTCATCTTTATTATTGCGCAGGATTTTTAATAGTATAAGAAATTCCAAATATCAAATTTGATGGAATTAACGATTCTTCCCGAGTGGGAAGTCTCGCATCTAAATGAATTTAATCTTTATTATACATACTATAAAAAAAACTGACTAATAAAAATACATAACTATACATTTTTACCCTTAATGTACGAGTAGTGTTATTAGGGTTTTCCAATAGGAAATTCTCAATAGCAGATAGGACCCCTCGCCCCCTATTCCGTGATATTGATACACACCTGCCGAAATGAGTGTGCAGAAATGCACCTCTTCCTTCCCCTTTGAGGAATAAACGCGTAAAAGGTGTGTTGTCGACAATCAAGGCATAATAGAGCATCGGATTTCTATATCTCAACAGCCGGAAATTCATGTCACATTTTGCACATATTTTATAAGTAGCTTTCCATTGCCGTGCTGTCAGCGGTAAATTGTCGCCGACGCCTTACATCACCGGATATGTACACAGCTTTTTAGTGAAAGAATGCAAGTCTAGATTTCACTTTTACCCTAAATCAAGTAAAATACTGCAAACTAACCACACTCGACCGATCCCGGTGGAGGTCATTGGGGGAGGCCTATGTCCAGGAGTGGACTATGATTGGCTGATGATGATGATGAACCACACTGATATCTGGTACTTCCGAATCTAGTTGATTATAACCATCAGTTAGTCGACATATATATGGCTCTGAAGTCTAGTCTATATGGATTGACTTATACTATGACGTAATTAACAGTAACTATGGCTGGTTTTTATGTGTACTTTTATCGCTTTCCGACCAGATATAATTATACTACTCACTAATTGAGACTCCACCAATCTTATTCGCCTAAAAAACAGAATTACATTAAATTATTTTTTAAGATAAGTTTACCACTCTTACTGAACCGTTATAGGCCATTTAAATCAAGATGCCAGCCAGGTAACTAAAACTAACTATAAAATATATTTTATTAGTAACACTGAATTTCTTATCCTTTATTATTTTTCAAACGCAAGTATATAACTATAGTATATAACTATTTCAAACCACTAGTTAACCGATGGGGGTAAACGTGTTCTGGAGAGGAGACCACGGCTCGCTAAACGTAGTCTAGGTTTTTTAAAGACTCTCTTCAATTCTAGACTTTAGGGTGACATATGAAATACAAACGCGCATTAAAGTTTTCGCTTTCGTTCTAATTAAGACCGCGAAACGTCCATCAAATTGCTAATACGTAATATTAATTTCCAAACACCTGTTTTGAAACTGTATATGGTTGGCGAATAGTCCCCTACTTACGTCTAGTTTACCTAGTGAAACAGTGTGTGACTTATGGACCACTATGGGTCGTTGACACCATTGCAGATAGCGTACGTAGAACAATAGACTATATTACAGAGGATTATGGTTGATTTTCTTTTATTAAAAAAGGTAATGGAATGCTTCGATAATCTTCGGATGCTTTCTTTGATCGGAGTTAAACACTTTTGAGCGTGGTTTAATATTGCATTAAAATATACTAAGATTGGCAGATAATAACTTAGACATAAAAATCTTTGATCTTTATGAAAGAGAGTGATTAAATTTATTAATTTAACGCGCTATTGTCTTGTTCAATCTGCCTGAAATAAGCTAAAAGTTTGCATTCAAGTAACTGAATAATGTTAACTTTGACTTTGACAATTAGACAACCCAATTTTTAAGGGCGCTTTCCGAACCCCGTGATACTTTATGATGACTCAGAATTATCTTATAATGAAACTTAATAATATAACCGATGTTATAAGAACCGACGATTTAGATAAATCGCGGGAGGCTGCTGGATGCGGGCCGCTACCGACAGAACACTTTGTAAGTCCTTGGAAGTCTTTGGAAGGCACCTTAAAGACATAAGGCATAACATTAATGGACAGCAGTGAACGTCTTTTGGATGATAATTATGATGTTAGTGATGATGATGATGGAACCTAATAACACTTTGAAACCAGATCAATCCAGGCACCTCTACATCATACGGAAGACTTGTGTCTTTAAACTGCGGGACAGTAAAATATAATGAAGATTAATACGGACATGAATCCTTTTATCTTAAATTATGTGATGTCTCCTATGAATACATAATAAAATAGATAACCAATATAAAATATTACAAGCTATCATGAATATTTATCGAACTAATAGAGTCGTGTTGGACATTCCTCGCAACTTTATTATACTATGTAAGCATTTTGTAAAAGGCAATTTTAGAAATGTCGTGAATATTTGATTTTTTTTTGTTGGCAGAGGCCTTCCGTATATTTAAACGTTAAAAATGTCCTGTCCCATTACAAACAATAATAAACTAGACATTATTATTGTTTGTAATGGGACAGGACATTTTTATTTATAAGTCATATTGCTTATGTTAAATAAAGACTTAATGCTTTAGGACTATTTTATTCGGAATTTTGTTTAACGTTTCGGTTAACGTTTAAATCAAATAACTAGACATTACTCAATTAACGTATACGTATATGAAAGTACCGCACCTGGTTTCAATTGTGATAACTGTAGTCTGTTGAGAGGGTTTGGCTATAGTCCATCACGCTGGCCCAGTGCGGGTTGGCAGGCTATACATCTAAGAAATTGCTAAGAACTTTTAGAAATTTCCAATGAAGAACTTAAAAACATTTTGCCCGATTTACACCTAAAAACCTATGAGACAAATTACTATTAAAAAAAATCTTTAAACAAAGAATAAAAACTACCTTTGAGACTTCAATAATCTCATTGAATTATAAGTGATACAAACAGCATCGGAATGCCAGATCTGCAGTCCACCTTGGGTCGATAAGTAATGCAATTAATTGTGAATGAACGGAGGACATTATACGGTTAGTTTAATATCGTACGCAACGTGCGGCTCGAATACTGAACAGACAGCCAGTATCCACTTGTTTATATAGACAATTAGCTTCAAACCACCTTGTTGATAACTTGTTTATAATAAATAGACCCGATAGTTACATACTTAGACCCCACAATAAGGTGAGGTCTTGGGTGGTGGATATCAGAAACTACGCTAGTTTTTGGTCTCACGAACACATATGAAATATATATTTTTGGATCACATTAATGTGCGATGATCGAACCGGTGTCTAGCTAACTGCGACACCGGGTTGTCACAGGATTACGATCTTGTGATGTGCAATATGCAGATCCCGGGTTTGACTTTAGATCGGAAAAGGTTACTGGTATATTTAAGCGATAATTACTCAACAAAGTGCCTACCCATTCTTCTAAATCTATCATCATCACCCTTTATACGTTCTACTGGGCACGGACCTCCTCTACAACTGGGAGGGTTTAGTCCTAACCCTAGTGCGGGTTAGCGGATATCTTAATATTACTAAGTATAACTATCGTAAATTGACTTTATTGTACAGCATGGATACAATCAGTAATCAGTTGGTAATGAAGTCGCGATGGCTGCACACGGCTCATTCCATTGCACACAGATCACTTACAATTCCGCACAGTTACCGTACATGTTCTAGTAATTGTATAACTATTCAAGGAATTATTTCCTGATGTCATCAGTATGCTATGTTTTGATATTGAAGTTGTCTTTTGTTAATCCGATTGACTAAGTGTTTTTGGGTCTGCCAGGCCCGTGATGCAAGCCTTATTGTTCTATAAAATAACTAATAATAAGAGTTAAATCATTAATAGAAGATCATAATTAACAACCAAAAGACGTCTACTACTGGACATAGGCCTCCGTCAAAGACTTCCAAAACATCCATCCAGCAGCTTCCTACGATCTTCGTTAGATCATTAGTCCATCCTGAAAGATAACTATTTTCTGCAGTAATTTCTATCATGTTCTGTCATTTATTTTTTTCATGTTCTTGTTGAGAAGAAATAGCCGTCCTATAAAGTTACTCAACAACACACACAACTTTGTTAAACATCCAAGTTCTTTCAAGCTCATCTCCAACCGAACTCTAAACCCAAAAATATATCAAACCTCTTGTTCCAGTATCCCCGACGAGGACGACGAATGGGAACAGCGTGCACGCGTCCCCGGCCCGGGAGGTGGCCCGCGACACTCCGGACTACCAGTACGGAAGGTTCGACGCCAGCGCCCTGCACATAGCCCACGCGCTCAAACAAACTGAGCTGCAGAAGGCATATCACAGGCCGAGGGAGAAACCTATCGACTGTTATTTGGTGAGTGCAATGGAGAATAACTTTTACGGCATACTAGCGGTTGGGCTATATGACGAAAAAAGCCTGTGTGCTTTCGCAGTGTTCTTCTATGTTAGTGCCTAAATTGGTTGGGTAATTTTTGTGTTTATTAATTACAAAGAAATACATTTTTTTATTTAATATTACTAGCTTTTGCCCGCGATTTCATCCGCGTAGACTACAGGGTAGGATTCAGAAAGTAAATATAACATATGGATGTTGATTTGGACCAAGTCATTGGTCAAATGGTTTTAGACTTGAAACGTAACAAATATAAAATTATTTTCACCTTTGTGACACACATACATATATGTATATCCTTTCTGACGGACACACTAAACATTTCCTGGATAATAAGTATCCTACGTTACTTCTGTGAGTCCCATCTATCCCCGTACCAAAAATCGTTAAATAGTATTTCGATACGGATTTTAGACTTGGAAATAATACTCGTCTTATTATCATAACATTTACAATAAAGGAAATTTCTGACCGGTTACCATGCGACCGGATACTAAAATCCAACAAAACACATCGAAAAAACCGTTTTTTTGTCTAAAATCGGCAGTGTGATTGGTTTTTGTGTACCACGCGCACTCGAACGCTAAGTGTCTATTAATAATGTTTATCCGGTGAGTGGTGAGAATGCAGACGGCGTAACGGTGGATAGGTGACCTTGCCGACTCGTTTTACTAGTGACGTTTGGTGTAACATGCGTTTTTGCTGCTATATCTATAACTATACGTAGTTTCTCACGTCTTCATAGGTAGACGTGTGTTCTAAGACCACTTATACAGATTTTGAAGTACGCTAACCCGCACTAGGCCAGCTTTATTTATGCTCTATGTTTCTGATCTCTAGTCCACCTTAAGGTTGCCTGAAAGAAATCACTGATATTGATAAGGCTGCCATTTGTTGCGGAGTTGTTACTAATAGCAATGGTTTTTTTCTTTACATGGTACAATAAAATATAATAAATAAATAAAATGGGCCAGCGTGACGTACTAAGGCTTCATCAACAGCCTTTCACGTCCACTGTTGGACATAGGCCTCTCCCATGGCACGCCTTTGTGCGTGCTTTGCCGTAAGAGGTAATGCCCATAATCGCCACGCTGGGCAGGCGGGTTGGCGATCGCAGTTGTTTCTCGCACCAGTGACGCTGCTCCCCGTCACTGGTCTGTGTGGTTTACGGAACGGTTATACCGCCGTTCTTCGGTCGCCAGAGCCTCGTTCGCTAATCGGCAGGATGCACCACGGGCAGGAGAGGTTGGCTTGGAGCACTAAGTTGGTAGGCACACTCCCTTACATCCCACTAAGGCTATAATCGTACTAAGGCTTAACACTCTGAAATTAGCGGAGAGCCGTTCTATAAACGTTTTGGGAGAAATTTCCATACTTTGCAATGCTATTGAAAATTTTAAACTACATCTCTATACACCTAAGAATCGAACTTCTCAATCAGATGCCGACACTTACAAAGCAGTCATAACATTAAGTTTGAATTTAAATGTTTATATTATTAAATTTCTTAAATGTCAATAGGGTATTAAGAAAACCCATTCAACGGAGCTGTAGATCTCACATGACAAATCCTATACAAATAACACACCAGTCATTTATTATCACAGTCCTAGATATTGTTAGTATTTCTTAACATCATTATTGCTTCGAATGAGTAAAATCAGTACGTTACGAATGAATAATGGCAAATATTACCGCAATAATTTGTTCTTTTGTAAGCCCAATCATAATTTTACGGACAATTTGACATTTCAGCACCACTTATTACACACAACGAAAACACGGACATTATTATTTTCAAAAGGCCTTAATAAATGATATAGTGTAGTGAAATTGACATTTTATTTTTTAATACGCATGCCGTAATGCATATATGAGTACACACATTCGAAAGTACAAATAAAAGTAATTAAGTTCACACATTTGTTATTGGCAAAGAACGGTTAAGAAACGACTAAGTTGAGTCTTCGACTACGTTACTGTGAAAATAAATCAAAGATTTAAAATAATAATTACTAAGCAGCTTGTCATAAACATCATTAAAAATTTGATAAATTATTATTCTGTACATGAAAGAACCAAAATTAATAAATTATAATTAATATTTTAAGTGTGAAAGAAACAATGTATGGAAACGAACTTTCATCTTCTGAATTGTGCAATCCGATGACCCGCAATAGGCCAGCGTGCTGAACTACATCCTTACCGTTCTCATTTATATAGAAGTCCCGTGTCCAGCAATGAGACATACATTGATGACCTAATCACAAGTCAATTCACTTGTGATCCAACCCTTACCTCACTCGCTCCCAAATCAATCAATCAAAATCCCTCAGCAATTAAAGATATAACGTTTAGAAGTGATCTCAAACACAACATCTAGGAGATGTTTTTGCAATTTTCTCCGTGGTCACGTATTGGCGGTATCGCAATATCGTCGAATGCATCGCACATTCCTGTCCCGCCGAGTAGAACCGATCGCGTGTGCGCCCGGAATGCGCTTCAATCGACCCAAGTTACAAGAACTCGGTGGATTTTCTGCTATTATAATAAATAAATATGCTTAAGTAACTAGAATATTCCGAGAATGAGTGAAAAATGTATAAAAGTCGGCAAATTTTGGATTCTTGAAACATATTTAAATAATATGACCTAAAATTAATGCTGCTTTGCGCAGGTTAAAATTGAGGTATAAAACCTAAGGTTTCTCTCTTAAAAAAAAACTGCAATACCAGGGTTGGGCAGTATTTTAATTACTTGTAATTAAAATACGTAATTGAAATACAAATACGTATTTTGTATTTGTATTTCAATTACTTCCTTAAAATGTAATTTGTAATTCGTATTTCAAATACCTGACGCCGAGGTATTTTGTAATTAGTATTTTAAATACTTGAGGCTTTAAAATACATTAATATTAAAATACAATTAACCACCATGAGTGCAATAGTGGTAAGTGGCGAGAAACGGCATATTAAGAGGATCTCAATGAGTGAAACTAGGACCAGGCCTCCAGTCCTCGGCAGCCCCACTATTCCTGGTTACGGTAGCGGCCATGGTAACGGCGGGGCAGGGGGTGCTAAGAATCCCCGGGTTGGCCCCGGCTACCACACCCAACGACGACTGGCCATGGTTACATACAACATACGCACTTTGAGGACAGACCAGAAGATTGTCGAACTGGAAGAAGAATTGAGTGGATAACATTGGGACTTACTGGGGTTGTAGGAAGTCCGAAGAATCGGGGAGGACATGACAACCCTGAAGTCCGGTGTCCCGAGGAGGAGTCGGATTTCTCGTCCACAGGTCTCTCATTAACAACATCGTATCCATTGAAAGTGTGTCGAACAAGGCAGTGTATCTGATACTCAGAATATTCAAAAGATATTCGTTGAAGGTCATACAGGTATGGGCGCCGACCTCGACACACCCAGTTGAAGAAGTAGAGGAGATCTATGAGAACATACGTCGAGCCATACATACTTCCAAAACGTACTTCAATGTTGTTATGGGAGACTTCAACGCAAAGTTGGGCATGAGAAGCGATGCGCAGTTGAAAGTGGGGCAATTTGGACATGGGCAACGGAACCCCAGGGGTTAGAGACTGGCTGATTTTCTGGAGAAAGAGGGACTCTTTGTGATGAATTCTTTCTTCCAGAAGCCGCCTCACAGGAAATGGCCCTGGCTGAGTCCTGACGGTTCTACGAGAAATGAGATAGACTTCAGTGAGGTCTTTGTGATCAACAGGGTGAAAACCGGCAGTGATCACCGAATGGTTAGAGGCTCATTGAATATCAACGTCCAATTAGAAAGGCGTCGCTTGATGAAGTCTACGCTTCGACCTACTCGCGCCCATATCCAAAACCCCGAGAGCTTTCAACTCGAACTGAAAATTCGCTTTGAGTGTCTAGAATAAAACCGTGTAATGGACGAGTTAAACAGCGGTTTGGTAGAAGCTATCCATGCGTCGGGATCTAAGCATTTTAGACCTCGCCGTAGAGATAGACCACAAAAACTCTCGTCCACACTCTTGACCTCATGGCTGAACGTCGATTCCCGAATCGAATTTCCCGAATCCCGATCGGTTTCCGAAAAGGCTTTAGCACCTTAGATCACATTCGTGCGCTTGAGCAAGTTATACAAAAAACTGAGGAATATAACTTGCCGCTTTGTTTAGCGTTTGTAGACTATGAAAAAGCCGTTGATTCAATCTAGATGTGGGCTGTGTTAGAGTCTCTCCAGCGGTGCCACATTGACTGCCGGTACATCGAAGTGTTGGAAAGCATATACAGCAACGCCACCATGTCGGTCCGAGTACAAGATCAGAGCACGAAGGCTATTCCACTATAGAGAGGCGTGACACAGGGAAATGTTATATTCACATCTCCGAAACTGTTCACTGCTGTGCTGGAAAACGCCTTCAAGCTCTTGGAGTGGAAAGGATTCGGCATCAACATCAACGGCGAGTATATCACACAGCTTCGGTTTGCCGACGATATTGTGGTCTTGGCAGAATCGCTGAAGGACCTTAGCACTTTGCTCGAAAACCTTAATCGAGTCTCCCAATAGGTGGGTTTGAAATGAACATGGACAAGACGAAAATCATGTCGAATGTCCATGTTGGCTCGACTCTCGAAGTTATTGACGAATATGACTATTTGGGACAAGTGGTCCGGTTAGGCATGTCAACCTTCGAGAGAGAGGTCAATCGTCGAATCCAACTCGGTTGGGCAGCGTTCGGGAAGTTGCGAGACGTCTTCTCGTCCGAAATACCTCTGTGCCTGAAGACGAAAGTCTTCAATAGTTGTGTGTTACCAGTGATGACATGCGGCACTGAGACGTGGCATCTCATTAAAGGCGTTATTGGACGGCTCGGAGTCACTCAACGAGTTATGGAGAGGGCTATGCTCGGGGTTTCCCTACGAGATTGCCTCAGAAATGAGGAGATCCGTAGGAGAACTAAAGTAACTGACATAGCCCAATGGATTAGCACGTTGAAGAGGAAATGGGGCGGCCACATAGCGCGGAGAACTGATGGCCGATGGGGCCAGAAAGTTCTTCAGTGGAGGCCACGTAATGGAAAGCGCAGCGTGGGACGCCCTCCGACAAGATGGTCGGACGGCCTTGTCAAGGTCGCGAGGCGTCGATAGCTGCAGGCGGCTTCCGACCGATCCCGGTGAAAGTCATTGGGAGAGACCTATGTCCAGCAGTGGACTTCGATAAGCTGGTGATGATGATGATGATGAAACTTTTTTCCTCATCTTTCCAGACCATGCAGATTACTTATTAAGTATTTTGTAATTTGTATTTGGTATTTTAATTACAAATAGCTAAAATACTGTATTTTGTATTTTATATTTTAAATACCTTACTTAAAAGTATTTTGTATTTCGTATTTTAATTACTTGTGATAAAGTATTTTGTATTTTGTATTTCAATTAAAGTAAAGCATGTATTTTGCCCAGCCCTGTGCAATACCAAATACATGGTCAATAGCTTTAAAGTATAAAGAAAGAATCAAGAAAGCATTTCTTTGTATGTAGCTCGAAAGACGGTATGTACATAACCTTAGTTTACAGTATTCAGTGGTACCTATGAGAGATATTATGTTGTTACTACATTCGCAAGTAATTCTAACTCGTCATATTTTCTCAGCAAAGAACGTAGCTAAATAAATGTAACCATGATCAGTGCTTTAAAAACAAAAAGTCTAACATTCTATTAGACTGAGATGATGAGCAGCGAATAGAATTATCGCTTAGAGAAAGCCCTATGCCATGTATGTTTATGAAAAAAAATGGCTGACATCACTTCCTTTCACAAGCTCCGTGAGAATCTACAGTTGAACGTTGTTCATATGAAATTTCTTGGTGAATATGGGAAAATATATTAATGTAAGGGATTTATGCCTCCGCCTTGTACAATAATATCTATTTAAATGTGAAACTACTCTCCCAAATAGATATCACCGTTCTATTTCCCTATTCCTAGCTCTATTTGGGATCGACACACCATGTTTATCATGTCTTTATTCACAACTTTTTCTATCATATCTTGTCTCACTCATTCCATATACCTTTCTGAGGACTTCCTCTGCTTGCCCATGATGATGAAGATGATTATTTCAGGTGATGATATGTTTATTCAATACTAAGTATGCAATACTAGTCTGTTAAACATCTGCGTAGAATTACGAAATAATAAGATTTACACAGATGAGCTCAGACACACATAAAAAAGTTTCAAAACGTTCATTTGCATTCAAAAAGATTTTACTTTCCTCACATCTTGGATGTGAGAGAATGCGAAAATGCACCATTTAGACAATCGCGTAGCAAATAATTTGATCTGCGGTGAGATTTTCGTATCCCTAGTGACTCTAAGGTGTAAAACTCGACTTATAACTTACTCAAGTATATCGTAGGTATATTATAATCAACTTTTCTGTTACGAATATGAACTAATCACTGATTTTAACCAAAATAATGCTTGCATAACTAAAACAAATTCTATCAAAATTATTGTCGCCCAACGTGGGGCTCGAACCCACGACCCTGAGATTAAGAGTCTCATGCTCTACCGACTGAGCTAGCCGGGCTGGTGAATAATGTTTCGAAAGAAACGTTTATAAAGCCTCAATAATATTTACCAGTTCTTTTGGATCAATGCCAGGAAATCAACCACGCATTCTATTGTATTGAACGTGAAAAATAATACAATATACTTAAAAACGCGACAATTTTATACTTAAAATATATTATGCTGCTCAGATTTTCTATGTCTCTTGCAATTGCAAACAATGATTGCACATTTCCCTATTAACTCCGCTTATTCGACTCTAACGACAACAGAGGATATAGTAATTAAAACCATTCATCTTCTGCTATTGGAAAACCGTTCCCACCCACTTTTGATATAAAAATAAATATTTACAAAATTAAATTGAAATGGCAACCTAATTGTTCTAATTCCCGCCAAAGTTATGTTCCATATTTAAAAATCATTAATTCTGATTATTAGAAACAGTCGGTAGATCAAAGCAAAGACATCGAAACATAATGCCATAGAGAAAGGAAGGGTCATATAAATAATTTCCAACATATGAATAAGGATCCGGTTTTCTCTGCAGTGGGTAAGGAAAGGCCCCAATGGTGCGCATACTGGGTCATATGTTTAATTCAATCCACGCCACGCTACGTGCTGGGATATAAGATCCAAAATGTACAAGTTCGATGACTAGCCTGTGGAAATTTCTTTGAAGGTCGAGTACTGTACCTACATCCCACGCCACGATACTTGATAACTTGAAATTGCGGTATGCGAACATTATTACTTCCTTGAATCGTTACTTATATTCAGTATTTGAATCGTACGGTATTTGAAGTTTGTAAATGAAAAACTATTATGATGTTTATCTCCGTCATATCCAAAACTAGTTACCTTTGGCTATTAAAAAATATGACTCACCATTCCTTTAACAGACTGATCTGACTTCAAACCTTGCCAGGGCTTACACTTCTATATTCAATAAGTCTCTCGTAGTTTCTAATAGCCACGATACAAGACTCGTCTCTTAGTGTGGGGTCAGAACTATTTACTCTTGACTTCTAGGTGTATTTTTTAAAAGCGTAACATCTTGAGAAAACCTGTGTCTGTGAGAATTAATGATAAGAATGTTTAGGACATTGTAATCTGTCAATAAGTTTTAAACCAAAGTGATAGCATTAACGCTCTCATCTCTACAGAAGGTGTCGTGATCAGATGGAACAACAAACCTTTAATCATACAATTGTGACTATCCAAGCGTATACTACATTACCACTTAGAAAACCCAAGTGTTAACCAATTAAGCGAATTATCTAAATAATAAACTTAGCTTAGAAACGCGATACGTGTGTTAATCTCCTTACTTATGTATCATGCGTGACTGCAGAGAGAGTGGTTTCGTGTCGCGTCTCATGACGTGAGTATGCCTGCATTTTTTCTATTCAACCTTTTAGCTAGGAATTTGGTGAAAATTAACGTTTTTTTCAACGAATCGTATCGGCCGTAAGCAAGTGTTGGAGTGGATACCGCACTTAGGCAGACGTAGTGTAGGACGACATGCAGCACGATGGTCCGACGACTTGAGAAATGTGGCGGGAAACGGATGGATACGGGCTGGTGACCGGGATGGTTGGCTTTTTCTTGGGGAGGCCTACGTTCAGCAGTGGACGTCCGTCGGATGACGACAATGATGTTCGTATGCGTTATGGCTGTGTTATACGTCTTTACTTTTTAAGGAAAGTTTTATCAACAATTGCATAGATTGTGAAACGAAAGAACCGGCTCATCTGTAGAGATAATGCTTTATAGTAAGTTAAAGTCTTACAGTAAAGAAATGTGTTACGTCTTGTACGATGAGTCATATGGAGTTCGAAATATCGAAATTTGCTGGATATTCGTCTTCTTTGCTGATATGTTGCCCTCCATTATCAAACACTGTGGCTGTACTTCCATAGAAGCTCAAAAGCCTACTTTCCTTTCTTTCTTTCTTTATCAACCCATATACGCCCACTGCTGAGCACGGGTCTCATAGTCCACCACGCTGGCCTAGTGCGGGTTGGCGGACTACACATCTAAGAAATTCCTAAGAACTCTTAGGTATGCAGGTTTTATCACGATGTTTTCCTTCACTGTTAAAGCAAGTACTTACTACTACACACATAACTTCGAAAAGTCAGAGGTGTGTGCCTGGGGTTCGAACCCGCGACCGCTGAGATTCTCGACCGCGCGACCAAACCTCGAGACCATCACTGCTTCGCTATCGCTTCTCGGCCTTTTGGCTAAGATCAAAGTGTACTTGTTTACAAAACCTACTTGATTCCTTTACAAAATTCTAAATACAAAGGTTTAAATCTTTATTTAACAAAGCAAATTGACGTTTACTTGACAATGTATTGACCCCACAATAAACAATTATAAACTAGACATTACGCAGTCAACGTGAAAAGTTTTTGGAATCCACAGAAATATTATTATTACTAATAAGCCGTTGAAATTATATCGTCTGTAGAGATACATTCCTAGTTCCATGTTTCCCATAAATCAGAAGAGTGTCGGCCGAACCAGCCTATTCGTAGAACATTGAAATCTCACCACTACGTAGAAGGAGCGCGAAGCTCGATCGACTTTCGATTCGCATAACTTTACTAACTGCATCTTGCTACCTTTGACTAGTTCTTCGATGAAGTTTGTCAGTTTTATTTATTTTTTATACTGGCTAAGTGACGCAAACTGTCAAGCATAATCATCCACCTTGCTTTGCTAAGTCTTCTCTGCAACTGAGAATTAAGGCTTCACCATGCTTGCCTAGTTCGGGAGAGCGGACTAAACCCGTACGAAATATCTAAAAACTTTTTAGGTGTGTAAAGATTCCTTAAACATTTCCTTCATGAAGTACGTGATAATTCATTTAGAACACACACATAATTTTACAAACACTCAACCGCGCGCTTAAAGTTCGTGACCAATTTCGTTAAGCATAACACGGTCAAAATATTATCGACTGGCAAGAAATAACTACAACTGATCCCAAGATCGCAAAAACTAAACCTACTGAGCTATCATCTGCGGTGTAATTAAGTGTTTTTCTCGACAACAGTTCAATGGGACGAACATAACGCAAGAACTGTATCCCCATGCCACAATGGTTGCATAACGCTAAGAAAATCTTCTCACAGACATAATAAAATTGCTTTATGTCGTATATAATTATAGCTGACAGATTTTATAGTATGCCTGCGATTGTAATGACTGCTAAATCACTCACACTAAATCTTAAATATTACATACATATACTACTAAAAAAATTTTGTAAGACGAAATTAAAATGTCTTTAGTTGTTTCTAATTATCTTTAAATCGTATTGTTATTATTATATTTTATGACAAAATTTATCTATGTGCGTATTAGTGAAACTTCATAACAAATTAATCAATAATTCATTCAAGACATTAATCAGACACGATTTTATTCGAATCACGAAACAATAGACTATAAAGGCCAATGAAACCTCTGTGGCGAATAAGACAACAGGGTCCAAATATGGAGTGCATTGCGCTCTCAATAAGTTTTTGACCTTATACGATGATACTTGGGCATTATGCGACATCTTATAGAAATGTTCGTCACGGACATCGCCTTGAATGCACTAACCATATATGGTGTTATTTCCTAGAGCCGAACCATTATGCTCATCGACTGATTGTCGACCATAGAGCGAAGTGCGGACAGATTGTGAAATTAGATTGGAGTAAAAACTTCTTTGAATTAATAGATGTATTTGCACCTTTGGTAATAAAAAGCTGTTTGATGTATTGGTGTGAAATAAAATGAACTGTTATTTGAAATGAACATTAGACAAAATAATTATCTGTAAAATAAGGCATTTCTTGGTTAAATGTAATCCCGCTAAAAATTACACGTGAGATAAAAAAAACCATGTATATAATCAATTAATTATAATATATTCATATATTATTATAATTTTTAATCGTGTTTCTGTAATTTTATTTGTGGTGTACAAAAAAATGTAATAAATAAATATTATTAGAGCATGTTTCGTTTTCAAACGTTTATTAGCAAGAAGCTAATAAGGAGCTAGTCCGAGTCCAGTTTTACAATATAAAAAATGTAAAATACTGACCATATCGAAGGGTGACACACATATACCGGTGCTGTGTAAATCGCAATTTGATTTCCTGCGAATATGTTGTAATTCAGCGAACAAGACGCGTTTTACGACGGTTCTGGCCCAAAAACACTTACATTAACTTAAATAAAGACTCAATATTCAATTGCTATGAGTTGTGCCTTATTTTATTCTTTTTCTATCGATTTACACTAAGATGTATGAGGGAATTATTGTAATCGCTGGCAGTTAATTGGATTTGAAATTCATGAAGCGTATTTTTTGTTACAAGTAGATAGATAATGCCTCAATAGAATAAGACTCATGTTGAGCCTGTTGTTCTTGCATATAAATATTTTCTGGCCTTTTTACCTCGGTCTATACGTCAATGTTTATTATTTATAAAAAAAAATCTAAAGAAAAAACGGAGTTTTATCCGAAAACAACTCCATATATGTAAAAATCTCTTTTATAAACCACTTTCCTATAAAATAATAATATTTTTTAAAGTAAACTATATTTTTATATCGCACTTCCGTCTAAAGAGGTTTTAATATACAGCTTTATTTAATTAAACATTGCACCAATTACAAAAGCTGTATGTCCAAGTTTCCTTAGCTACGTCGGCATCGCGTTTCGCGGTATTGCCGCGTGTAGGCGCAAGGCCGCTTCGTTCGGCCGTTCGGTCGCCGGCCGACCTACCAGTCCCACTGTCGCTCCATTCATAACTGTGTACTATGTTCATTTTATTCCTAAACGAGAAACTGCATTAATAATATTGTTGTAGGGCTTTTAACACAAAAAACTGACGTAATTCTGATAAGTTGAAGTTTAATTCTATTATTGTGTGTAGTTCGCGATGGTTGATTATGGTTAGGTTCGACTATATTATACTTAATAGTAGAAGAAAAGAGAAGTATAACTATAGTAGGAAACTGTTTGTAAGGTCGAAAGCCTATAAGAAAATATGACTTAATTGCCCTAAAGCAATACTTTCGTTTGCTGTTTGCCGGAAACCGATTCATATCCGCCCATTCAGTGATACAAAATTTACACTATTTCGCAGCCTTGACACATATTTTGTACTTATTAAAACTGTTGACGACCTATATTTTTTAACATAAGTAGAGTCGATAACCTCTATGTTGAAATTGATCAAGTTATGAAATGGCATGTTTTGATATGAATAACTGTACATTACGAATGTTTACTTTAAGTCCAGACTTGAGGTTCCTCCTGAGACAAAGTAGTAAATTTCTAATGCATTCCAAACAACCCGGTCAAACGGTATGGCTTCACTTGACACCCCACACTTTGAAGGCATTACCAAACCACAGATTGCGAGGTCCATCATAATAAACGGAAGGTTTACGAGGAAGTTGCGGGTGCATTAACCCTCTTCTTGACGATGTGGTCACTTGACCAACTTTTCTAAGCCGTACACTTTAACAGCCAACTTTTACTTTCCGAAGGCTCGTGAGAACATCGCATAGTCATTGCATACGCTCTCTCGCTCGATCCAATTGCATACGTGATTGTGGGAACGAGATAGACGACGGAAAATATGTTATCTTTAAGGAAAACGGCAACAATGCCAGTTGTATAATATCCTGTGTAAGTTGCGGACGGAAAACGTGGAGTCATTCAACTTATAGGTCTTGATGCTGTCATTTTCAATCATGAGGGTAGGCCTCAATGATTTTATTCGTGTCATAGCGACCCATATCGTAGTAAGTGATATTGATCTTTTATAAAGCTTTTGCGTCTTAACTGCTGAACCGATTTTGATAAAATTAACCTCTGATTTACCCAGTTTGAAATATTTATTTATTTTCACTTTATACAAACTTCGTTTAGGTGGGCTTGGTTGCATAAAATACAGCTCACCCAAACAATAAGAATTAAATAAATACACCCAACAGTCACACACATAGTCCTGACCCCACATTAAGATACGAGTCTTGTGTCGTGGGTATCAGAAACTACGAGAGACTTTTCGGTCTCACAAACACCCAGTGCGGGGATCGAACCCGCGGCCGCTAATTTCGCAAGCTGGTGTCTAGCCAACTGCGCGACGGGGCGTAATAACATATGTATCTATTTACCGCATATGGTAACGGTAAAGGAAACCACACTGAGAAAACTTGGTTTAAACATTGACAAATGCAGAACATTTTTCTCTCGTATTTCGCTGAACCAAAGTCCATTCCGCGTCGCACGAGTACAATTTATTATTTTAATTAAGTCGAAAAAGCAACACTCATCGTGCACACAATGATGGGAAACCTCGTCGAAATGCAGCCACTGCTTTCACATTTACATTGCATTATTAAACACATTATATTTTCTAACCGGTCTTTCGGTTCATAGCTCCGGAGAGGACGGATCTTCCTGCGGTTTTAACAAGCAATTCCTCTTGTTTGCTAGTGTAGCTTGAGGAGAGTAGGTATCAATTGATAGAAAACACCCATTCATCATTATCAACCCATATACGTCCTTCTCCTGGGCACGGATCTACCTACCAATGAGAAAGTTTAGGCCTTAGTCCACCACACTGGCCTAGTGCGGGAAACCGGACAAAAGTATAACTGCAGAATTTAATTCAAGTAGTTTACGTATTTTTAATACTTTTATATAAAAGAGACACAAAGCCCATGATCTATGCATCTACCTATGATTTATGCATTAACAATTAATAATCATGATATCTACTTTGATTATAGCTACATCTAGTAAAATACAAATGAACTCTCGAGAATATGTGTAATGTCCGCCAGTAAGTCACGACGGAAAGCGTGCTATGATATACAAGACATACGTAAAGTGAGAGCCGACGGTAACAGTGATAGAAGCAAACGATTAAACGTGCAATTCATGAATATTCATGAAAAACATACCTACGCTTTGTTATTCCACAGACGTATGCCTAATAGGACGATTGTAAAACATTTTGGTACAAGTATGAAATTTTGATCAAAAGGTTGGAAGTTCCACTCCGAGCAGTATTTCTGTAGTAGGTAGCTGTAGTCTGTAAAAAGGCCAGGTAAAAATTTATTAAACTCACTATTATACCTAGGAAAATGGGTATAGTAAATTTTTAATATTTGCTTTATAATCAGCCCATTTAATTGAAAAATTACAAGTACGGTCATACTTTACATGTGATTCCATTTTCTTGGACGGTAAAGTTAATAGTTTCCATCTACTCTACCAAAAAACAAGATACACAAGAATAAGAGCAGGGAAAACTAAAATTGAATAATCAAACACAAATTTCATCTGTTTGCGTTGAGCAAACGTGCCTAACACCAAACTGTTTGTCCACATTTCTCTTTCAACTCCGCTTGTGAGAAACTTTGAAGTATTTTTAATTGTACGAAATTATTCATACTTTTAATGGAAATAAAATAAACTATGAAATAAAATTTCCAAAAATATGTTTCTGTTAGTTTTTTTTTTTTTAATTTAAATTATATTATTAGATAAAAAGCTGTCAATCCTTTTTAAACGTTATGAAAAGGAATTAACAAGAAAGTTATGAGCAATAATAGAACGTTAATCAAAATGGCGGTCGAAACTTAAAACGACGACCCCGTGACCCGCGCATTGTGACGCGTGTTCCCACGAAACGCGAAGGAAATGATATACCGTAACGTTATTTAACACAATGTGCGATTTTTAGGTCGAAAAGATAAGCATTGTTTGTACTGTACGTTCTACAACATAAAAATCTATTGTTTGCGGTGCATTCAATTTGTATCATTTGAAAAGTCGTCGAAAGTTGTTTTATGGAATGCATAAAAACGGTTTTAACACCTGTTCTAACTCAATACCATTTAATGACCTTTTTATTATTAGACTTTTTATATCGAATTAATTACTGTGTTGACATTACAAAATCAGTGTTGCATAATACGTGAATATTACCAAAAACGAGGTGTAATCCATAAAATATTTTTCTTTAAGAAAAATATATATTTAGTGCGCGATTCTCAATGGCACTAAATATATTTACTCAATGGTCTCAAGCGTCTGTTAGCACCTTACGCCAGACAGGAATTGTTTTGTAACACTGCTTGCACTGAATTAACGGTTTCCATATTTTGATGTGCTAATACTTTTTTATATATAAATAACTTTACGGACGTTGTTGTATGACAAATATAACATATTACGTGATGCTTGCGAATCGTTTCTACTAATACATAAAATGTATAGAACGAAGACATAATAAAGCATGTTTTATGACTACACTCATAGACAGACAGTTACACTTAATAAATTGCCTAAAATACAGCGGTCCATGCTTCCGCGGATTATTTTATTCATTTTCATATAGGCTCATTAAGTGCCATACGCCAACTATAAATATTTAATAATGATGTTACAATAATTTATCCCAGAGCAAGGTAAATGTTTGATTTACTTTATTATCACAGGACTACTGCGTGACTAAAGCGTGCATATTTATGTCAGAAAGCCTGTAAAATTATTTTACAAACACGGAAAGTTAATCTTAAATCGAGACAAAAGCCAAATATGAAATAGTCAGACAAAAGCCCAAAGACTTACAAAACGCTCTAACTAAACCAAAAAACATCCAACAGCGATTTTTGTTAACTCTTCGATTAATCTTGAACGTCCAACGCTACCCTTGCCGGTACGTGGCCTTCACTCGAAAATTTTTCTGCTCCATCAACCGTCAGTTCTACATAGTCACACAGTTCACAGTGCCCTGCCCATTGGCATTTCAGCTTCATTAATACTTTTTTCCCCTTCTCTTTTTCTTAATACTATCCTTTAAGCTAAATTAGCAACCTTCGTTAAATTAGTAAATTATTTATAAAAAAAATCTATAGACCCTAACAAAAACAATTTCATAGCGCACCTCACACAGCAAGCTACCAGGGCGCCATAACACACTAGGAAGTGTACCGAGCGAGTCCGAGACAATAAATCATCGACGCGGTATCAACAATGGCCGCTGCTCGTAAATCTAACCGTAGTGCGCGCACTTGACTCCCCCGTGGGAACATGGCAACACCGTTATAATTCGTACTGTTTGCGCATTCATTGCACTGCATTTAATAAGGAGGTTTGAATTAAGTTACGGTCTAGAATGTAGACTATGCCTTTTGTGAACGAAAACGGTATTAGGGAAAGCTATACCGTATCTAAATTGGGTTATGCCAATGAATACTACATTTTATTTGAAACTAAATAGATTTAAAGTAACGGGAAATATTGGATTTTCTTAATAGACACTAACTTTTTGGCTTGCCCGAAATAGACCTCGGTGGTTGATTTAAAAATACTTTAAAAAAAAATAGACAAAAATTCCATCACGAACTGTTATATATCACGTGCGAAACATCACACATATTAAATATCCCCGTAATCCCAGGATTACGTAATACCCAAAAACCGGTAGAAAAAAATACATTTACAAGACTCGTGCGTAAAAACCAGTAGAATATTTAAATGTGGGTCACGAAATTTAAAGCATCAATCGTTAGATTTATCTTTTTTTTTGTTTTCTTTTCAAGCGCAACTTTAAATTCAAAAGTAGACCACAAATAACGCCTTCAGAAAAAACAGAAATAAAAGAGTAGTACGGGAATAAATGGCAACAAAATCAAAAGCTAAAACACACGCTTTATCTATATTGTGATTAGAATTCATAGACTGGTTCCATTTATTCATCGCAAACTTATATCCTTTTTAATAATCACACATTTTACAAACACGGGCTTAAGTCGAAATACGACATACTTGTAGAAGTCATAATACACTTATATTTAATGGTCGCTTTCCAAGCTATTGCCATATTAATATTGTATAAAACAGTCAGATTTGCTGGTCCATTCCTACCGCAATATAAGCTGACTAAGACACGACACCCATTGACAACAGTCATCGCAAATACGAATAAACCTATCAATAAAATGGCTACCAATAAGAGTTTGCGAAGGATTTTTCATTCAAATCCACATTACAAGTACAAATTACGTAAACTGGGACATCCCACGCGATTCCCACACGATTTCTTGTATTTAACATAAGCCGTAAACGATGCTTTTGAATTATAGCCGAAGATTGTGTGCGGCGATTCAACTTGGATATTAAATAATTCGTAGGCTGTTAGTCGGTGAATAATTCATGTTTAATAGCTTTATCTGCGTTTGTGCACGGGAATTAATAGAGTAATTATCTTTGTAAATAATAATATTTAATTATATAGCCAGCTATGCAATCAGCCAAGAAAATAAACAGTTATCTGAATTCAATTTACATTTAAAACGTATTTTTTTCTACAACTCCCAAAGTAAATTAATCCCTAAGTTTTTATTTGTCTTGTTACGACTAGAAAGTTTATAAGAATTGGGCTTTAACACTTCTTTGTTCTGTATAGCAAAAATTGTACTAATACGTACTATTATTTACTAGTACATAATCTCATTACACATACTACATGAATTGAACTTTTCCTAACAGTCTCAATGGCGAATTTTCTCGCAATGTTTGAAGACAGTTTTATTTTTTTGAAAAAGACATAAGACAGAATCCAAAGTTAAATCATTATTGAATCAGAGACACAGTATCTAATACTTCAACTATATGTAGTTATATGTATCACCCAATTAATCTCCTAACCTTGTCAAAGAGCTCAACTTTCCAATACCAACAACGTTAACCCGCGAAACGGCGGGTAAAAAGTGTGATTACAAGAATAACGGGTGTTATTTGCATGGAGTAACATTAAGTACACGACTCATGTTAATGAGCTAGGAAGCGTAAACGGAGCGTGTCGGGCGCGTTGCGTCGTCGGCTCGTCGCACGCCCGCCGTGCCCGTGCTACGTCACTAATGCTGGTCTGACGTCATAATTTAAAAGTTTTCAAATAAATCAATTCCCAACAGTCGCAAATATAGTTCTGACCCCACGCTAGGATACCAGTTCTTTGTCGTTGGTATGACCTACGAAAGACGTTGCGGTCTCATAAACAACTAGACTTGAAACAGATATATTTTGTGTATCATACAAACATTTGTCTCGTTCATCTTCGTTCATCTCGTCCATCATCATCATTCGTTATCGTTCGTTATCAACTGATATACTTACGTCCCACTGCTGGGCACGGGCCTTCTCTACCATTGAAATGGTTGAATCCTTAGTCCACCACGCAGGCCTAGTGCGGGTTGGCGGACTACAGACCTAAGAAATTCCCAAGAACTTTTAGGTTTCCCTAGTGTTGTTTTCTTTCACCTTTGTCGCAGTGCGCGGCTCGAACCCGCAGCCTCCGTTTTGCAAGCTGGTATTTAACCAATCTTAAAAATGACGAGTTAGCGTAGAATACGAATTACCAGACAGTAGGTACTCATAAAAGTATGAAAAAAAGGCGCAAACTACCATTAATTTCATTAAAATATATTTTTTAAATATCTTAAATCGAGATGAGATTACGATTCTACCGGCGCTTCTCCGGCGTCGGGTGGGTGACGCGATCGCGCCAAAAACGGCAATTATGATCGGCCAACCTATTCCCACATGAGACCATACTTGTACATTTACCGAGAAATGGAACACGCTACACACCGTGACTATTGATGACTTCATTAAAACTTGACTACGAATTAATAATTAAGAACATCTGCAACTGATAAATCTTCTTGTGGTTTGAAACAAAGTATATCGCAATAGAAAATACAATAATAAATATACTTTAATATTTATGTATCCACCACATAAATATATTAATATCTATTAAAAAAGGTTTAAAAATACAATTATATTTGCTTTACCTATTAAAATAATTAAAAACAATAAAAATGTCTCTCTTTCTTTAACTTTATCTAAATCTTTATTGACACTCAAAAAACACCGCTAAAACTTTTTTCGACAAATAAGAATAGCCAGATGGGAATCAAAGAAAATCACAGAATCATAAGCTAAAAATATACTCGTAAGTTGTAAAGACCCAAAAAGACATTGTGACCTCGCTCGTGACCCTAAAAAGGTTCGGGAGGTCCGGATGACGACATGGCGGCTATCAACGCGTTACCGTACGAACCGGACTTATCGGGACCAAAATATTATCTGACCTTTATTTATACTTCAATGAAATGAAAGGCAATCTCATTTACGAGAGCTCAATCGACGGCCAACCATAGAGATAGAAATTTATACTTTACGATCATTGTCTTTTGTTTAGTTTTTTTTTTTATATAAGTAAGTACTAACACGCCAAAAGTGTAGGGATTAGTAGTTCGGTAGTGCTATTTTAATTGTGTCTACTGAAAATAAGGCAATTTTATATCGAGAGTTATTTATAGCCAGTATTAAAATCTTTCTGATATGAAAAACAATAACGATTGTTGTACAACATTAATTTAACGATTACGAAATAAATCAAATATGAGCCCATAAATTGAGAATAAAATTAAATGATAAAAGAAATAACATGCAATTAAATAATTGAATTAAATGAGCCTATTATTTACGATATAAAGTTAGTTGAAGATTTAAAGCATAATCTTGATAATTATAACAGACCATAAAGAATAAAATCTTTGTAGAAAACATCGACCATAGACGGGTGTGATAGCTGAGCACATATCTATAATCGTTATAATAACACTGTACTTAATTACTTTTTCACGCTTGGTTAAAGAACATTGTGATATAATTGCTGGTTGAGGGAAAAATACACAGCACTGCACATTCCTGTTTTTTCTTTAGTCGATTAATCGTTATAACCATCGACCGAATGCATTTACGATTCGGATGAATTTAAATTTGAGAAATAAAAAGTTTGTCTATAAAGCTTTTCGGAGGGAATACTAAGTTATTTTATTTTAACAAAAATTCATTTTAAAAATAAAAACCAGTTGAGGATTAATCATTAAGTGTCTGTAACAGTAGAAAGATTATTTCAAAACTAAACGTTTCAAGTTGCAAGTATAGATTATACACCATTCACACTAACACTCAGATAGAAAAAAAAATTGGAAAAAAAGCACATTAAAGTAAATAAATATTCGAATTTAAAAAATAACACAAAAACAAACAATATGAAATTACCTCAGTCATTAAAAAAATAAAAGAGTAACGATATCGCGGTCTCCTCGTTCGTTGACTCGATAGAAAGTTGTTAATTAAGAGCGCGGGTGATTGGCACGATTGTGCAATCGAATGCAACAGTCCGACCATGTGGCTGTGTAGGGAAATACCTTTGCGATGGAAAGTGGAGTTTATTATTTGCAAACATTACAACGTGAGAAGCCATGTTTGCTGAATTTATTCGCGGCATTTGTTGTTCTAATTTTGAATATGTATGTTTTGTGAAAGTCTTTAAGAGCATGGCGGGCTTTTAAATAAAAAATATTCTAATCCAAATTATTATGAAGGCTTAAGGGAAGGAATGTATAATTGCTAAAAATATAAAATATCTTAGGATTTAAACTAAAAAGGCTTCACGATTATGGTTCCTCCAAATAAAATGCTAAATGTCAAATTACGTATACTTCGAGCTAAAAAGGCTTTATAGCGGTTCTATTAGTGATTTTTGTCTATGAACACCAAAATTGGGCATTAGACAAATTATGACTCATTTTTGATTCACAATTTGTATATTCCATAAATATTATAAACAGGTTTTTGTGTTGTCTCCATAAATAACTTAGACATTTTGAAGCATAATTTCCACACGCACACTAAGACATAATTTAGGTATTTTTAAACAAATGTCTTAATCCGAGGTTTTATACCACAAACAACATTTTAAATATAAAATAACGAATAATTTATTTTCTTCATAAATTACAATTATAGCCAGTATTAAAAAATATTGCGTGTATTTAGTATAGGTACCTACATTTACTAAAACTATTCCTGAACAACTTCATTATATTTACTGATATCACAAGCATCTTTATTCCTTTAACAATATCAAATTAAGCAGACACGTTGTATATACTATAAATACACATAAAACATACATTATATATACTTGTATGTAGGAAGTTCATTAGCACAATGTCCTGAACGGCCGTGTGGAAAATTGTCTTCAATTGCGCAATTGCAGGATCACATAAATATCAATACAATAAGGCATATATTGCATTCCGTGCAATGATTCGCTAACTCTGCCGCATTGGAGCTTATCAATTTAAATTAAAACGATTTATAACACAATGATGTTGCGGACGCACGATGCATAAATTCTTCATATATACCTAATAACATTATTTTGTTTTTAAAATAACTTGATAGACTTTGAGGGTATAAGAAACCTACGTATATGCATAGAACACTTGTCAGCATGTATGTATATTGTATATAGAAGTTAAAAACTGTCTCATTTGTCCTTCATATGAAAAATCTGCGTGGGATGTTAAATTTCGGTGTTCCAATTTGCAGGTCATGCAAATAATTCTTCCCTTAGAAATTTTTGTGCGATCTGTGGTAACATAAAATGAGATATGCTGGCATAGCTGTCCTCTTGTATTTATTGTTCTTTGCATATAGTATTTAATAGATTATTTAATTTAAGTTATTTTTTTCAAAACAGACAGTCGTTCACTCGTACTTGCAATAACAATAATTTACGCACCTACCTATATTTTACGCGCAATGCCATAAAATGCCAATTAAACTACAATTCATAAATGGCGACATAAATCTAAGGTTGTTTTCTTTGGCGAAGGTAACATTTCGTACAGCCGACATTGCACAATAAAATTCTTGACACTAATATCAAGTCATTCCCGCCATTAAAAATACGCATGTTTTGAAAAGCGGGCCACCGCCGTGCAATCACCATGTATATCAGCAATTAACTCTGTTAATAGACTCTGGTACGAGTAAAGCAGGCGGATGAATTTTCTTGCTAAGAATTCCGCTTGAAAAAATCTCCACGCATGCGACCGTTGCGGTTCGAAAGCGTAAAATGGAACGGTATTGAGAGAATGATGTGTTTTATTAACATATTTCTTTTTATGGATTTGAGGGCTGAATTAGTATTCGACTTAGGTGTTGAATATTTTTTTGCTGTCACCGTACTTTTTGGTAGGCGCAGCGAAATCCAAATAGAGGCATAAAAATTTATTTGTAATTAGTTAAAATTTTATCCATTTCAAATACGGTCACGCGTTGATTTTGGTCAATTAATTTAATTAACAACAGTTTTTTTTATTAAATTTAATTAAAAACCATTTAGCGAATGGTCATTGATATTGAACGAATAGACAACAAAACTTACGCAATGTTGAATTAACAATCAGAAAAACATACCAAAATAAAATTATAACAAAACGGAGATTGCGGCTTTTAAATTTGGCTAATTTTACTCCCATATTTGGCATTATTCTTGACCCGTTGAAGTCACCAGCGCCAGTTTCTTGAATTAAAGATTGCAGAAACTCGATATGCAAATTCACGATACTTTATTCTGTTTCGTAATATTATATCTAGTACAAAATGTCAAGGCTTCTATTTTTCATACGGAAAAACCTAATGACAAATTTAAAATCAAGACTACGGATCACAAACAGTGGTCCTAGGTTTGAAATCCGCACATGACTATTATTTATGGTGTAGATACCAATTTAGGTATAGAAACAACCTACCTTTGTAGTTCTTAAGACACAAGCGTATAGAGAAGGTACGGAATCACATATTCATCCCAGTCATTGGTCTTTTTTTTAAACCTTTTTTCGTGTTCTGACATAGAAATACACATTACATATTATTCTTCTCCCCTCTTCAAAAAATGCATGAAAAAAGGAAGTGTCATAAAGTGTTATCCCATTTTGTGCTAGTGTACCTACTTATCAAAGTTGCTATCTCTGATTAGTGTACGTTTTGGATAGAAAAGAACAGACAGGCACAATTGTACCGCGTAGTAACGACTTACCATCAACTATAATGTAGATACTATTGTTTTTATATTTAAAACTGAAAACGAGCAATGCAATTGCCAGTATCATTAAAAAGCCTATTACACTAAACCATATTTTTATCTATCATTATACTTTTAAATAATAAAACAACAAAAAACACTGTTCCACTAACCGGCCTTGTCAACAGCTCGATAAAAGTGAGTGGTGCAAATCCTTTTAAACTTGAACTTTCAATTGTTCGGCAGCGGGTCACAACGTCCATTTGCATATCAGTTGGATATGTTTTTGCGTGTTCATTGTTCTAGTAATAATTAGCGTGTGGAGCCAATTTCGGCACAATAGCGGTGCATTTGGCGTCATTGTAAATTGTAATCGTATCCTGTGTTAGGTTTTTCTCTTGTTTGATGCTTTTGAATGTTTTAACAGTTATATTTACAACATTTAATTGTGTGCTCTATTTCAGGAGTCTGTGTTAATTTTGTAGCATTTAAAACTAATAATAAACAAGTTACAAGTTATAATAAACGGTAAATGCAGTGAAGTAGATAACGGACAAAATTACACTTCTAGACTAAATTTGTGTAATTTATTAAAGCACCACCCATCTTCGGTTGAGAAGTAATATTGAATCGAGAATAATCGTGATGATATTTCTATCTACATTTGAAAAAATATAACAAATACCACACACATTAAAAAGGAACCATCAGTGATATAAAGCTGAATTAAAGACACACAACTCAACTAAAGATTGTCATTTCAAAACAAATAAAAGAAAAGAAACTGCCGACAAAGTTACTGACATTTAACCACACACGGGCAAGACTTTCTAATAAACGATGATGATAATACCATCTTTTTGCAATTCTTTATATTTATTTTTATTTACAATGCCGATTGTGAATGAAATGTGTAGCTACACAATGTTTAGAAAGCACGCGACGTTGAAGAATTGTAATAACTGATAATCCGTCTTAGAAACTGTCAACTCTGCAATTTAGTTTCCATATCCCAACGAGCTATGAATAATTAATCAATATTAAATAATGAATTCCTTTTTGTTAATTAATTTTAAACAAAATTCACGAAAGATAAAGTTAAGGTAGTGATTTATCTACAGTATACGAACGAATATTTATGATACCTAATGAATAAAATAAGTGATTTGAGCGATAAAACGATTGACGTAATAAAATACACAGAATAATAAAATAAACTGTATATACAAAACATTAACAAAACTGTATAAAAATAGCATTGTCGCTACATTTTTGTCATTTCAATGCATCATTAAAAATACGATGGTCGATGTGTTACTTAGTTACAGTAATCATGGTAGGCGTGCATAGATAATATAACAATTATCTCGATATCTCGTGGTTCATAATCGTTATGTCTTCGAGTTAATTGGTGGTTATATTATTACATCAAGGCACTGATTAGATAAAACAGAAATCAGTGTACCGTGGTATCGATTTAGTGTTTTATTTTTGAGCACATTTAAATCCTTTAATTTATTTCGTAAGTTTTAATTAACAAATAATAGAAATATTGAATAGTTATTAAATTACTATTACTAAGTAACAGAAAATATAACAACAAGAAGAATTTTACGGAATGCTTTACAGACTTTTCGAACAACCTAAATCACGAACAAATTCTGTTTATCCAAGTAGATAATTGTAAATACTTCGCAAGAAGTAATCACGATATCATACACTGCACACGTTTTTTGCACCATTCTCCTATGATATCACCCGTTTTAACAAAACAAACATCACCAATAAATACGATAACAGCTCTGATGCAACCATTTCACATTCTGAAAACACCGAACTTGCTGTCTCTGAATGGAGCATTCAACGCTGCCGATAAACTAAGCCCAACAACTTTCCTTGTGTCAACGGGTGCGACGATTCCGTCATCCCACAATCTCGCTGTACTGTAATAAGGACGTCCCTCTTTCTCAAACTGAGCTTCTAGTGGCCCTCTCACTCTCTTCTCGTCTTCATCAGTCCATTGTTTGCCGTCTCTTTGCGCTTTCTCCCTAGCAACTAATGTTAATACGGTAGCGGCTTGAGGCCCACCCATCACAGATATTCTAGAGTTAGGCCACATGTATAGAAAACTAGGAGAGTACGCACGACCACACATACCGTAGTTTCCGGCACCGTAACTACCCCCCACTATGACAGTTATTTTTGGTCCTTTAAAGCAACTTACTGCAGTTACCATTTTTGCACCGTTCTTGGCGATACCACCCGCTTCAGCATCTTTGCCAACCATGAATCCAGTGATGTTCTGAAGGAACAAAAGAGGGATCTTCCTCGACGCACACAGTTGTATGAAATGAGATCCTTTTAAAGCTGCCTCGCTGTGTATTACACCGTTGTTTCCGATGACACCGACTGCGTGCCCGTAAACTTTTGCAAATCCACAAACTAAAGTCTCGCCGTACTGCTGTTTGAACTCGTGGAATCTGCTGCCATCAACAACTCTGGCTATAACTTCTCTAATGTCAAAAGGTCTTTGAATGTTCGCCCCAACAATTCCATGAAGATCGTTTATATCGTGCAAAGGCTCATCCACTTGTGGAGAATAAATTCTCGTTCTCTGGTCATTGTGCCAATTCAAATTAGAAACTACATTTCTAGCTAAATGTAAAGCGTGCTCGTCGTCTTGAGCGTAATGATCTGTCACACCGGACTGGCGACAGTGAAGGTCGGCGCCTCCTAGTTCTTCAGCTGTCACAGATTCTCCCGTAGCAGCTTTCACTAGCGGTGGACCGGCTAAGAAAATAGTGCCTTGATTCTTGATAATAATACTCTCATCAGACATACTGGGGATGTAGGCACCGCCAGCTGTACACGATCCCATCACAACAGATATTTGAGGGATGCCCTCCGAAGACATATTTGCTTGGTTATAAAATATTCTGCCGAAATGTTCTCTATCAGGAAACACATCAGCCTGGTCGGGGAGATGAGCGCCACCGGAGTCGACGAGGTAAATACAAGGTAGCCGACAATCTTGCGCGATCGCTTGCGCTCTCAAATGTTTCTTTACTGTCATAGGGAAATAAGTGCCACCTTTGACGGTTGCGTCATTAGCCACGATCATGCAGTCGCGACCGTGAACTTTGCCAATAGCCGTGACGATGCCAGCACTCGGAACCTGATCTTTATACATATCAATAGCAGCGAGCGTACTTAATTCCAAAACATCTGATCCTTCATCAACCAAACAGTTTATCCTGTCTCTGACGAGGAATTTACCTCTGGAAGTATGCCTTTTTACCGCTTCTTCTGGGCCTCCTTTGACGGCGTTAGCAGTCTTCTGACGCAGCTCTTCAACCAATTCATCCATTTTGGTTCTATTCTCTTGGAAATAAGGGTCAGTTCTGTTCGGCTCGGTACCGATGACGGTTGCGTGACTGTTGTGCCGACATTGGGCGCCCAACCGTCGAACACCTCTGACTAGTTTGAGCATTTTTAATTCTTAATTAAACGCAGAATGAAACACGACCGGTCGGCGAGTCGGCGTCGCGCTACTGCTCGTAATGTACCGTTATCGGACGATTAAATTGTACGAAAACAAATTCCTCGACGACCGACCCTCCCGCTGATAACTCGCATTATGTGTGAAACGATAATGCGCGGCTATTGTGACACCACAGCGCGTAATATTTACATATTGTTACGATGCCAATGATCCTCAGCGACACGCGTCGCGCGGCGCTGCACTCAAATAAACGATAAATATCTTTAAGCGAAACATAATGCGTGTTTTGAATACACATTCGATGATGGTGACGTGACGTGACCCACATCGGCGCGAGGTTCCAACGCGACGGAACACTGTGAAATGAACGGACCTTGAACGCACTTTGTTGTGGATTTACAAGTTTACCGAGACGCATTTTACTTCGGCTATATTTCGAAACACGCGTTGCATTTTATCGGTGCACGCGTTGTTTGAATTTGGAATACGTTTCGAAACGCTTGCAACACTCGTCAAATGAACATGGCGGCACTATTGCCCTGTGTAAAAAAACGTATTATAAAGACAGTAATAGCCGACAATACGTTTCATCTCGGTTACAATAAGTAACAGCAAGCGCGGCAAAAAATGCCGGCTCCATCTGTGAGTATCTAATCATAATCTGCGAGGCCGTGACCGGTTGTGAGCGGGCGGGGGCTCCGCCGCAGGTGAACGACACAATCGGAACGTTTCACTTTCTTCGACAGCGGCGGCCGCCAGGTGGCGACACTTTCTATGGGATGAGTGACGAGAGCGGTCACCAGAACTCGACCACCGGCCATCAGTCATCGCGTGCACCGCGCAATCTCGCACATTAATTATATGTAAAGACTTGAACAACATTCGATACATTGAATTTATAAATCACAGCCAGATTAATTTCGCATCGCGGTTTAATTAAAATATTGACAGATGAGAAATTGAAAGCGTAGACATATTGACATATAGATGAATCATAGTAAAATATATTACATGTTTATCGGACCATAAATGGGCTACTGCTTTTTTAGTTTTTGTTCGATTAGGACTTAGCCTCCAAACACTTAACCTACTTGGTGAACACACGCCACCTTTACAATTGAGAGGGACTAGATTATATCCACTGTGGAATGGAACTGTTATACTTAACTAAGAAATTACACGTAGATATCTTTCAAATGTTGGAGTTCTTTCACAATTGATAGTCAAATATCTAGCTATAAAGGACTAAATGTAGAACAAAGTTCTTCACTGTATGAGTTAACAGAACGTCCGCGCATGGCTTAGTCTTCCCATCGAAAGTTAGTGTTGCCTTATCGTCAGACCGTAAATGCAGCACGTATTTGAATATGAGATACCTTTGCTGGCGTATAATGTGTTTATCGTTTTTCATAATATTAATTGTAATTGTGCTAGCAATAAAAGCTTCTTTTATTGCTTTCTTTCCAAAGCTTTGATTGTTACCAACCTTTGTTCCCCACGCTACCTAGTTCGCGATAGTTGATTAGCCTGAAAAATTCTTGTAAACAAAACTCTATTAAATAGCATATTTTGAAGATTATTTTACAAAAATTCCTTTAAACGATACCGTTCACTATTCAATTACACGATAATCCATTAATTAATTTTAAATGATCTGATAAGTCTCCGTTTAAAACTAGCCAATAATATCCAAGGAGATTTCAATTGACCCAATTATTTCTTGTTACAGGATCGAGATGAACAGACTAAATTGGAAATGAAACATCGGCAAGAAGAGGATGATTTGTACAGAAAATTCTCGAAACACAGGGAAGAAGAAAACAGGAGAATACGGGAAGAGCTACAGGTATTGGGAATATATTCTGATTCGCGTCATGAATATTATTATTAATTTTTCGTATAGGTATCTCATTAGTAGATGGGAAAATTTGAAGATAAAATAAAGATACAAAGCTTTTAAAGAGAATAATTAATAATTTATTAGACAAACCACAAATATGAAATTAGCTTTCAAGACACGTTAGCAAATTTACATAATTCTTATAATGACCGATGCACGAGTGTTGGTATGCGTAAAAATTTGGTGTCTAGATTCGATCACAGTAAAGAAGAAATTAGTATTGACCATTTAATTATTTTTCCAATTATACAGATATTCGTATTACTCAAATGCGTATTTGTATTAATGGCATAACTCTACGTAAAGCTTAGACAGCACAATTTTACTTCACAGAATGTTCTGAATAATTTAAGCGAATAACCGACATATGCAGAGATAATTTTCCATATTTCACAGCGAAGTACGGTTACAGAATTGCCTCAGAATGCGAAGTATCCGAGCTAGGCATTCACTTTGTATGCAAAATGAATGAGTTTTAGAATATGCAACGTATTCGCGCCAGCGGCGGTCTCTGTAACTGTAGTAACTCAATACGAAATATTTTGCTTGAAACTCAAATGTGCTTTGAGTAACCATTTACAAAACCTTTGGCGGTATGAATATTATAATAGGTACACCTAGGGAATACATAGTTAAAATTAAAATCGTTTGTAATGGTGACTATAAATAAAATAAATAAAATCAGATGACATTATTTACGGTAAAAAAAACTAGGGTAGTTTGTTTTCTTTGATTACTGTTATTTAATAATCTAATAGAAAGTATATTGTCAATATTAATAATAATGGAAAAAAAATGAAGTAGCAAGTTATTTTATAAAAAATGAAAAACTTTTTTTATAAAAGTAGCGGGAGGATAGAATAAAACTAATAATTAGCCGCATCATTTACAAGTTGGTCTCCTGACAGGGACATTCATGGAAGTTATAATTATTTAATTAGATAGAGTAATTTACTAATAACTGTTTTTAAAGGAGTACCATCGTACACATAAATGCCATGTGCTTTCCGTATCACTCATTTAATTTTATAAGTCGATGGTTTTGGCGACCTATGCGATCAGAATTTGCCCAAAATTACAAAATTACAATTACAAAGTGACAAACTAAAACAAATGCAATCTAAATTATAAACAAACAAAACCAATGTATCTTCTAGGACGAATGGGAGCGCGAGTTGGAGAGGCTGACGAGTCGGTTCCAGCAAGAGATGCAGATCAAGAAGCGAAGGCCGGACGCCGAGATAGGAGCCCTCACGCTGAGACACCAGCAGGAGCGGGCAGACCTCGAGAAGAACATGACGCTGCGGAGGGACAAAAAGAAGGAAAGTCTTACCAGGAAAATGTTGGAGCACGAAAGGTAATGTTACGGTGTTTTAGCAGACAGTATAGCTTTTCCACTCCTATGTCCCCAAAGATCAGACAAAGATTTATTTCAACACCCACATTTCACCACGATTTAAGTCTCCTGTATTGGGAGTTTATTACAATTTCCTGGGCAGAAAGTAAGAGATACAAGTGGAAGAGAATTTATTTAACTTTTTTGTCTCTGTGTTCTACTACACTTGTAAAAACTGGGGCTCAGATGCCGCATTTCGGGTTACTCATGTTCTTATTAGTCATATTTACTTCAAATTCAAATCCTTTACACACTCCAGGGCAGCAACAGCAGCGCTCGTCGAGAAGCAGAGCCACGAGATGATGGAGTTGATACAGGAGCGTCGGTCGGAGTACATGGCGGCTTCGTCGCTGTATGTGGACGGGGAGGAGGCCCCGCCCTACCCGTCTCGGGCGCCGCCACCGCAGCCTCCCTTGGTGTCCAAGTTCCACATCTACACAGACCCGGCTGAGTTCGCTGATGTGGATAAAATTGCCATCTCGGTAAGTGTTAACATCAAGATTTTCAAATTGAAATTGATTGTTTTTGCAGATCAAAGAAAAAATGTAACGCTAAACGCTTGTTCTGTTTCGTCTTTGGTCTTATTTCTTCTCTCTAAGATCTTTTTAAGATCGAGATAAGATTAAGACTGTTTCCATTATTAATGTGCGTGACAATTAATTGTGAATTTACGCATAACTTCAAAAGGCAATATATAGACTAGAATTATTGTCTCGAGTCCTCTGTGATTTTGTCCTAATACCTATCCATCCATCAACATTATTCAAAGCCATAAAACATTACTCTACAAACTTTCTTCATCAATTCCAGGTGGCGCAAGAAGACCAAAAAACCTTCACGGATTTAGTTCGGCAGCTGGTGGGCAGATGTGCCAGCGACGTGGAGAAAGCCCGCACGATATTCCGTTGGATCACAGTGAAGAACCTCAACAACATCCAGTTCGATGACAACCTGAGGGGAGATTCTCCACTAGGCCTGCTCCGGGGCATAAAACACGGCACTGAGAGTTACCACGTACTGTTTAAGAGATTGTGCAGGTGAGTTGTAATAATCTTTTTGTTTTTAAGCAGAACTTTCTACGCTATATTTTTTTATTATACAAGAATAAAATACCTGAACGAAAAACGAACCATATTTCACTTTAGTAGCTGCTGACTTCTAATTACAATATTGATGAACTACATTTTATAATAATTATCTACAAGTAGATACTATGGTCTACTGTCAACATCCTTTTAAATTAAATAAATTTCATTTCTATAATCTTGAAGGTTTTTACCGTTCTGCATAAGTCTTGATTGTCTAGTGAGATTGACCATTAAGCAGTGAGAAATTTTGTCCTCTTAAAGACGTATTTAAAAAAAATACAGAAACGCATTAGAAATCTAATCTACTAAAAATTTTTTGCAGCTACGCCGGTCTCCACTGCGTCGTGATAAAAGGCTACAGCAAGTCCGCGGGCTACCAGCCCGGGGTGCGGTTCGAAGACAACAGGTTCAGGAACTCGTGGAACGCCGTGTACGTGGCGGGCGCGTGGCGGTTCGTGCAGTGCAACTGGGGCGCCAGACACCTCGTCAACGCTAAGGACGCGCCCAAGCCTGGGAACAGGGGGAAGAGCGATAGCTTGAGGTTAGTTGGATATAATTATGTTCTAGTGGATATGAGGATTAATGTTATAAATTTTAACTAACAAAATAGATCTACTATAACTACTCCTCATCTCTAACTTACAGGCTTATTCTAGCCTATGAAAGTAAACCCTATAAAAGTCTGAAGCTTTGTTTTGCAGGGGAATTTTACGGCCTGATGGAACTTTATTCCAATTAAAGTACGCTGACACGCGCGCTAGTAGAATAAAATCACCATCATTCCAAACTTTATTCATCATCATCATTCTCCTGCCCTGATCCCAATTCTTGTTTGGGGTCGGCGCAGCATGTTTTGTCCTTCCTACCTGTGTGGAAGGACAAAACATGCTGCATAAGAGTTTTGACAGATGTTTTACGGCCGGCCGCCTGCCTGACGCCAACCCTCCTTGGGAATTTCTATTTTAAAAGGAATGGTGTGGGGATAGGGTGTGTTTGGGTACAGGATATTGCGGGAAAGGATATTTGGCCTGATTGAAAAGGCATCCCCTGACCATTCCAAACTTTATTGATTGGATAAAATTCCAGAGAATTAGTTTCGATAATAATAAAAGAAAGGGTCGGTAATAGAATATATCGCGAGTGCCTCTTCCCTAAAAATTAAGGATAATCCTAAATCTACTAACACATCCAAAACTCTTAAGTTATCCAACTAATTTCTGATTCATTTTCAATATTTCCAGATACGAGTACGACGACCACTACTTCCTGACGGACCCGCGCGAGTTCATCTACGAGTTCTTCCCGCTGCAGCCGGACTGGCAGCTGCTCAAGACGCCCATCACGCTGCACGACTTCGAGGAACTGCCCTTCGTGCGCTCGCTCTTCTTCCGCTACGGACTCTACTTCAGCGACCCAAACACCAAGGCCGTCATGTACACGGATTCCACTGGTGAGGTTCAATACGTGTTTTTTATCTATCGTGATCATGATTATCATGAGGTCATGTTCGTCCCAGTACTAGGCACGGGCTTTCTCTGCAACTTAAGAGGAAATCATAAATATGGGATTATTTTTACCTATGCTTCAAATTCATTCCTAAATTGTCTATAGCAGAGATGAGACTTCCATTAACGTTGTCGATTCTGTAATGAAAGAAATAATCGGCTCTAGCAATCTAAAGACAAAGTCTGCATTCAGTTTTGACTTTTGACCTAGAAAGTAGTCTTTTAAGTGCTAATGCTAGTACTAATACTACATGTATGTGTATTTGAGAAGTTACAGAAATACAAGTATTTATGTCTGTATCTGTATGTCCTATCAGCAGAGGTGTATTTTTACACGCACTTTTTACCATTGTAGTCAGATAACAGCAAACATTTTTTGACACAGGATTTCATGGAAAATGACACAAAAGATTTACATTGTTTTCCAGGTGCGGCGACTATGCGCATAGCCATGCCGGCACACATGCAGAGCTCCCTCATCTTCCACTACAACCTCAAGTTCTACGACACCGAGGGCGACGGCTTCGACGGAGTCAGCCTCAAGAGATTCGTCATGCAGGTACGTTTTAAAAGATTTAGACAATAGTTGTGGCCAAAAACGTTTATCTCAAAATAGTTTCTGACTCATTCAATTAACTTCACCTGTATTTCTTAAGTACATACTTACTGATCGAATGGCTTTGCTTTCTTGTCTTGTTTTGTGAATGGACTGAGGCTTTTTTTAAAGCCTACGAGGCTCTGTTGCCTACACAAAACCGGTTCGATCCCTACACCAAAACAAATCTTTGTGTGGTCTGCCAATATTTTTTGAGCATCTAGGTGTTTGTAGGCTGAAAAGTTTCTCGTAGTTTCTGATGCCAACGACACAAACCCAAAGTTTTGGCTTGTCTTGTATTTATTTATTAATTATTATACTAAGGTAAAGTAAAATAACCCTTGGCTGCCATAAGTATATCTAATTGGTGTGTGTTTCAGTCCGTGGTGGGTAACGTGGTGTCGTTCCGCGTGCACGCGCCCTGCAGCGGCGCCTTCCTGCTCGACATCTTCGCCAACGCCGTCACCCCGCGGGAGTACCTCACCGGGGAACCCATGAAGTTCAAGAGTGTTTGCAAGTTTAAGGTTAGTTTTTAATCTTCCTTTTTTTTCTTCTTTACAATGCTGTTATGTGCAAAGAGTTTAAATTTTGCCAAACAAATGAAATTGAAGCAGATTTCTATGAAATCCCAAAAGCCCAACTAGCCTTATAAAATTCCAATTAATCTTGAAGTGTTAAATCTTTATTTAACAAAAGCAATTTGACATAAGAGGATATCCTCTCCCCATAGAACATCATTATAAACTAGTAGTCCGATAATTATCGTCTTACGCTATTGGCCCTCTGTAGAAATACAGCTATTACAAGATAGCAGTTCTACTTAGACTAGACTAACTAGACCAAACTGCTATTGCACCTCTTATTTCTTTACCTTTGTATGTGTAGATCTGCTGTGCAGAGCTGCAAACGGTGATGGTTCCGCTGCCGGACTGCGCGAGCGGCGAGTGGGGCCCCACCAAGGCCACCAGACTCTTCGGTCTCGTACCCATCACACACCAGGTTAGTTAGTACACTTTTGTTTAATTACAAGCAAATTGGAGTCACGGTAAAGAACTATGAAAGAAGTAGCAATAACTTAATCGCACGCCTTATGGACAGAGGAATAATGTGTATCCCTAATTTGTCAGGTGTCAGTCCTTTGTAGCAAGGGCGAACATATTGCCGTTTTTGTAAGACTCCATGCTGCTACTGAGAATTTCCTGGTAGAGAAACTTCAATACTGTCTCTGCATAGTGTCAATAGACACAATATTTTATAAAACGATATGAGAAGAATAATTATTTTGATAAAATCTTAAAAAAACCACTCAACGGCTTTTTTAATTAAATATATTTTTTCTTACTTGGATTTTCTATGAAAGCGTAGTTTATCAGTATTTTTTTAAACTCCTATTTTTTTAGCATAGAAATAATTTAAAAATGGTCAAAAACTTTCCAGGAGGCGTTAGTGTTCGCGGGGCGCGAGCTGGAGATCCAGTTCCGCATGTCGCGCCCCCTGGCGGACTTCATGGCGACGCTGCACAAGAACGGGGTGGACGAGAAGAGACTCTCCAAATACGTGCAGCAGAACGTCGCCGACGACATCGCCTCCTTCTACATCACATTCCCAGAAGAAGGTAAACTTAGTGATTTTTATCAAAGCCAGCAAGTAGCAAAAAAATGAGGAAATAGCTTTAAATAGCTATTTGAAAACTTTGGAACGATTAAACAAATTGTTTATCAAAACACCCAACAATAACCCAATTGTGAATCCATATCATTAAGATTTCTCGGTACCACAGAAACCCAACCGCATATAAACATTTTTGAATCGCACAAATATTTGCCTCAGTGCAGGTATCAAATCCGCGATCTCTTATTTCTCAAAGTGGTGCCTAACCATCATTATGAAATTAAATAGTACTATAATTTTTTTTTAACTTCATGAAATCAAGATTATTTTTTGTTTCATCATAAAAGAAAAAACATGAAAAAAAATTAAAACTTCTATCATCATAAAAAAATATGTTCACAGGTCAATACGGTCTCGACATCTACACGCGGGAGCGCGGTGGTCCCACTGCTATCCACCAAAATGGCTCCACGGAGAAGGAAAAGCACCTCCTCACGCATTGCTGCAAATACCTCATCAACAGCAGCAAGAGGAACTGAACACTATTCACTCCATACAACTTTCCCAGTGAAGGACATTCTAGAAATGTGTCAATTGTGTAACGTGACTTTTTAAATTCGTTATTTTTTAAAAAAGGAACTGTTTATGGAAAGTTTATTTTAAATGGAACTGTCTAAGGAATCGATATTATAGGGCCATAGAAATACAAGGTCTGTTTGCGTTAGTGTGGTCCATAGAGCTGATATTATGGGGATATTGCATAATTTTATGAGTAAGAATTGTTCGCTATAAACGAGTAAATATTGAGTGAATACTAATTTGGTTGAAACTCATATGTGTTGGCGGTATAGGAGCATTGCGGAATATCGTTTTTTCCTTCAAAATGAAAATTGGAAAACTAGTATTTTGACAAAAGCAAAACTATTGTTTTAAATTAGAATACTATTTTACCTGTACCGTATAATAAGCTCTGACCCCAAATGTAGATATAACCAAGTAAATAAAACTCCGTCCGTAATTCATACAATTTTTACTAATTTTTATACAATGTTCATTATGTAAATTATACAATATTTAAAATACATTGAATTTATAAGTACATAAGGTTGTGCTGAAGCAATCTAATTGCTTTTTATATACATTTTATTATCATTGTATTGTAAAAACGTAGATTTTAAGATTTAACATAGATTTGACACAGGCACACAGATTTTATTCGAAATATTTTGTAATTCGTTACATTTTACGTGTAACAAGACAAGTTGTATTCGATGTCAGTTTTTACTGTCTAAATATAATTATATAAAAATACAACAACTTGCAATGAAACAAACAATCGTTAAATATGTAATCAGATTCGTATAAATTTTATCTTTAGCAGTAACAACTTAACTGCCAATATAACAATTTTCTTATCGATAACAAGCGAAAACATCGTTACCGCTAACGCTTTTACGTCTCTCGACAGGTATTATAGCTTAATAGAGAATTGCGACGAGCGTAAAAAGCATTCTGAGCGTTAGCGCTCACTTCAGAGATATTTAATGTGAAGTACAGTCTTGACATGAAAAATAGATTGCTCTATTTTATTTATAACGTTTTATAGCTGCTGTCCGCACAAAATGAAATGTAGCAATTTATTATTAACGCTAGAAATAATATCCTAATGTTTAATTTAAACATCGTATATTTTTATTTAATAAACACAGCAATGTATGTAAAAATTTTATAAAATATATGGCATGTTACTTTTCTAAATGATATTTAATTGTCAGATCTTAACTTTGAGCACCAAATTGGACGGCACGGTTCCTACATAAAAGTACTAAACAATAGGATTCACAGGTTCATTTCAAAAATGTCTGTTGTTTTTGAGCACTGCATAAAATATTACACACTGGGCATATTAAATTATAAGCAAATAATAATAATGAGAACCATATTTTCTCATCGTAAATACCTTAAAAATTCAAGAAAATGAGTATTAAAATACGGAGGGATAAACATACTTGAGAACTTTAAAAAAAAGTAATTTGACAAGACTAAGTATTAAGTAAGTCTTCTTAACAGAGGTCTTTGTTAAGATATCTGCTGAGTCCTCGCATAAATCGTTACAGAAGATAAAAATAAGATAACTCAATAGTACTATACTAGTTTGACAGTACAGAATCATTAGTCATCATTTCGTCAAAATACATTTTAGAAAAAAATACAATAACATAGAAAATAATAAAAAAACACATATATAAACAAAATACAGAATAGAGGCAATATACGAAATAACACATTTGATTTTATAAAATAGAAAATACATTTATAAATTGTAAAGAGATATAAAACAGCCTTAAAAATCTTTCAAGACCCAATATGATTTATAATATTAAAAGTATTATTTTAATCCAAATTTAAAGCTAAATAAGTACTTCTTGCACAACCATTTCATTTTTTAAGACGGATTGTTCTTACTTAATCATAAAGTCATGTATATCTCTAGTACAGCAGTGTTAGTCTGTTAATCTATATATTTCCTGCTTACACAAGTCCTTTAGTAGCATTGAGTGTGGCTCTCTGTTCCACTCCCCTTATTAGAGTTCCAAGCAGTCCCTCCATCTCGTTCGCAGTTTCACGAAGTTGTGTATTGTCGAAACACGAGTCTGAAATCATTTTATACAAACAATCAGGTCTATCTTTCCCAAAGGAGAAGCGAATGGTGCATTTCTGCACCCCTATTGCTCTAACTGTGCTCATAATAGGAGGTAACTCTGTCGCCGGTTTTCGGACTCAATTCTAGATTTATTTCTGCTACTGAGAATTCCGCTATAGTAAAACCCAATAACGCTGCCCGATTACTAGACTAAAAGGCAGTTTTAAGGAGATTTATAATATATTTAAATAGAACTTAAATAATAATATCCCCCTGCGTTAATCATCAAATGGTAAAATATAACGTGTGGTTTTAATATAAAAATTAAACTAATACACAAACAAATTGTTTAAAAACTTGAAGACAAAAAAGAAAAGACTAAGTTAAAGAAAAAAACAGTGATAACTAAGATTTAACCAAGCATAGTAAGTTGGAATTTTGACATGACAAGTATATGTTAAAAGTTTTTTAAACCTACCGTCCATAGCAAAGTTGTTGGTGAGTATCTGCTGCAGGCGGTCTAGCACTGTGTCTAGGTCTGCATTAAGTTCCTTCATCTTGTGGTTACTGGTCTCTACGCACTGCAGGTCTGATGCAAACTTCTGCTCCGCTGTCACACTGTGGGACTCCTCTAAAGGTACCAGGGGCCCGTGACGAGAGTAGCGGCTGCGCTTGTCTAGGGACGGTTCGGTTTCTGAAAAAAATAAAGACAATTAGCAGGGATCTATACACTTTATTAGTAGAGATGAATGTTACATAAATTATACATGGGCATATCGCACACTTAAAAATATGGCCTAATTCAAAAAATAAATGGAAAAAAACTTAGTTCGTCAAATGTACTTTATGAGTATTTCTCATGAGTATTTCATATTTTAAATATTCTGCTTTATTTTAAAAATATGTGTATTTAAATAGTTACAATACATTACAATTAGGGTACTATATTTCTAAGCATATATTAGTTGGAGGGCTCATTGAAAACATTTGAAAAGAACTGTCAAGTGTATATTTTTATTTTTAAAACTAATATAAAAGAAAACTCACCATTATGCCAACTGCTGATATCATTCATGGACACAGCAGATATACTGTCCGAAGTGGCATGCACCACAACTGGTTTCAAAGCATCTCCGGACACAGTCAGCAAATTTTGACTCTCCTGTTTGGAGACCACTGAGAAATTCCCAGAATCTAGACTCAGGACTCTGGGCTGATTCTTGTCGGTCACTTTGGACTGCGTCTCTACCACCGGTATTGGACTGAACAGGTCAAATGCTTGCGGTCTTTCGGTCTTGTCATTCTTTTGCTGTGCTTGTGGGTTTGTAAGATTTTCCTGGAAAAGCAATTAATATTTTACGTAAAATACCTTAAAACTCATTTTTTTAATACTCAGTTACTGTATTCTAATGTCAAAAATAGGAAGAAATTGATATAATTTATGGGACTTAAGTTCATGTTTACAATTCCCTTACGGATCTGAAGATATTTAACGAACAAAGTTACTTACGTTTAATTCTTTCAATCTGGCGATTTGCGCTGAAATCTGTTTCCAATGCAGCTCCACTTTCGTTTTCAACTCTTGATCGGAATCCTTGGCTTGCTCTTGTAGATGGTCTGATAAATCTTGTAGCGCTCTGGAAAAATAACTGTAATTAATACAGCAGAACTCGATATTTACTTCACAGAACCTCATCAATGGAATTTAGAGTCCTATTTCATTTAAAAATTAAATATAACAAATTAACTGACACTTGACTGACTCTTGCCGTTTCGGACATAAAAAGGAATAAACAAATAAAACAACAAACTGATGAGCCAATTATACAATGAAAGTACGAACTTAAATACTGTACAACATTTTGTTATAGTTATGTTGATATATAATAGTTATGCTGATGGCGACTTTGTACTTCATTTTGTACAATAAATAACCCTTCTCAATTACAAAAACTAAGTACATGATAATGATCATACTACATGGCTATCAAAATATACTAACTAAACTTATCTGACTAACTCTTATCAGATTCAATCTGATTCGATTTCTATCTGTGTCTATTTACAATTTATAAATTTAATAACCCACACTAACTTATTCTGTGTTTCCAATTGGAGTATAATATCTTGTAGCATAGTGGCTGGGTTATTCCCGCTGTTGCCAGAAGCCTTCCCTACAGTAGAAGTGACCATTTTGCTTTTCTTCCTCTTTACAGAGCCGTGACCTCCGTGTCTGTCCACAACCTTCTTGGATGTGGCCGTCTTCTTCTTCTTAGTTTTAGTGCAGAAGAAGAATCGTCGCATGCCTTTGATAAATCCTAGGCATTCAGTTGATTTTACCTGGAAAGTTCAGTTGGGACTTTACAGGAACAACATCACTTAAAAATAGTACATAAATACAATTATTTTACACTTTAAAATATATTCTCAGTTATTAATTTTAGCTAACGACAACGACGCCGAGTAATGGTTGCCATAGGTACAAAATTAAATTTACTGGCATTATCATCATATTGAATGAAGTGGTTGAAATACAGGTATTAGTCCATGAGGCATGTATGTAGGCAAAACATCTGGAAACGCCATTACAGCTCTTTATATCACCAAAAAATAACTGGCATAATCATAAAATGCCTAGAGTAAGGTAGTTAGAAAATAGATAGTTATGTACATTCTTTTTGGATTATTATTAAGCTTACCTGTCCGTCAACAACTTCATTTACTAAATGAGTCTTCTTGTGTCCTCTGATTTTAATATCCTTGTCGTATAAGTAACACTTCTCACAAATATACACTTCGTTGCATTTTGAGCATTTAAATATGAGCATCTGTAAAAAAAGAAAAAAAAAGATAAAATTATAAAAGATTTTGTATTACTACAAACATTGAATATTGTGCCCCAAAAAACGTTTATAGAGCTGCATTTCCGCACTTAAGTCTCCACCAGCCTTCAATTTCCATGTTACTGTGGAAGTTACTTTTTCGGGTTCATTTCCAGAATCCGAGTTGGGATTTTATTCTAATTCTGTAGTAACACATTCTTTTAAAATTACAATCGCACACCACATCCATTACGAAATGTGACCGAAAAACGGCAACAGGCTCGCCCCCTATTACGTGGGACTAATTCATACCTGGCGAAATGTGGATGCAGAAATGAATCTCTGGCTACCCCTTCGGGGAATATAGGCGTGAGGTTATGTATGTATGTAATTCTAAGATCACCTCATTTTTTATATTAAACCATTTTTAACAGTCTCATGATACTTTACCTGCGCAAGCGGCTGTACGCACGCAGCGCAGTTGCCTGCTGTTTGCGTGGTGTTGGCCCTACTGCGCGCAACGCGGTGCAGCGCGGGCAGCCAGCGCGCCGACACGCACGCCGCGGCGCCCCACTCCGCCGCCGCGCGAGAACTAACGCCCAGCATGCCCGCGCTCTACACACATACATATTAGTTGTTACATATAGGTTTATTTTAATAATTAAATAAATAAAGGCACAACAGGCACATACATAGTTCTGACAGCACACTAGGATATACGAGTCATGTGTCGTGGGTATCAGAAAATATGAGACTTTTCGGTCTCATAAACATTCATTGAATCTTAGAAATGTTTGTTATTAACATTATTTAACTTAAGCATTTTTTTGTTATTTAGTTTTCAATGGGAAAGAACAAGTAAAAAAATTCAATTAAGGCATTTTTCGAACACTGTGATATGATCAAATGCTGTTTAATATTCTGTCAAGAATATTATCCATAGCCATTTGTCCAACTGCTAGGCTCGGACCTCCTCTACAACTGAGAGGCTTTAGATCTTATTCCACTTTAATACTCTGTAATAAATATGAATTCCCCAACAGCATGATTTTATTTAAGAACACCTCACCTTATTAAAACAAGCATCAACATCGTCCTGCAACTGATGACAATTAGTCCCACAGTATGCAGGCAGGGCTGCCACATGAGCCAGCAAAGCGGACAGGCGTCGTGCCGAAACGCACCCATTGTGGTCCGCCGAGCTGTTGGCCAGCGCGCACCATTTGTCTGAGGCAGGTTCATCACTCAATAATATTAGCAACGTCTTTGCTGCTAGCACACGGATTGGCTCTTTTCTGTCTCTGTCAACAAATATGGATAAAAATAAATATTTTGTACCAATGTTAAATAGCTGGTTTGGTGTGAAATAAATTTATTTTTCTAATGCTTGTGTTGGTAAAGTCAAATCCACCTATCCGACTGATTATTAGTGAGAATTTAATATTTTATATGGCACCATTAAAGGCTACAGGGCTATGGTAGCAGAAGTAGGTTAAGTAGTTTTTTTAGAATACAGGTGATAATTATTAACAGGAAAATCCAATTAAACTTTTTTCAAGAATCAAACTATGAACAAATTTTTCTATCACAAATAGAATGTAATGCAAGCAGTTCTTGAAGAAATCCTGTGAATATTCAATTCATAAAGTATATAAAAAGAATGCTAAATAAAGGATCCAACATTTATTCAATATAACCAAAATGGACTTACTTATCATAAACATTGAGCAACAAGTTGATCAACAAGTCTACTGCCAAATCCACATCACCAGAGAATAATCCTTCTTTCTCAGCAGCAAAGTATATGTCAGCAAGAACTGCCTCTAGCTCAGCTGTGTCTAGAGACAGACTGCTCTCTGATAAGCTGAGTTGATGGCGAGCGAACACACCGGAGCTTATTCTTAGTGGAGGCACTGTTAACAAAATTTTACTCAAAAATACTGCATATCATGTGACCATAATAGTCTTAAGGATACATAAAAAGTGAGTAAGCACAACAAGGAAGTTTACAAAATTTTAAAGAAAATAAATATTAATTTAAATTTATTTAAAGTCAAATTGAAATATTAAGTATTCATCTATTTACAGTGAAGTCTTTGTTACTTGGGATTAAGTGAAGGATAAATAAGTTATAAACTACATTACTCAAAGCCTAAACATTACCTACACTGACTATCTATACTATAAACATGAGTACATAAAGTAGAAAGTTTTCATTATAATATAAAATAAGTCCTTTTAATTAAAAAGGCATTTACTTTATTAAAATAGGTGTATACCCTTATATTAACCAACTACATACATATAAATTCACTTGGTCAATTAATAACAAAGTGAATGCATCTATTTGGTCAACTACAGCTCCACGAAATGCTACTTATAAACAACTATGTTAGTATAAACTGCTATTCCCATATTAAAACTAGTTAGATTGTAACTATTAGAGGCTGTCTTACCTTGAAGGTGTCTTTGTAACGCAAACACTTTAAATGCTATCCTATAGACGCTATACCGTATTCCATCGTAATCCTTGAGGCTCTCCGCAATTTTACGAAATTCGGGATGGTCATACTGCTGCTGGCCTGTAGTTTCGCTACAAAGGAAAATTATTTTATAAAAACTAGCTATAACTGGTACAGCACCGGTGAAAGTGAAACATACTCTACATAACACGGATAACCCGCTTCGTTTTCCAATTTCTTCCATTTATTTACACTCATGGCGGATCACTGTTATCCAAACATCGTATTATACAAATTATCTGAGAAACATTTGTATATCAGTCAATCAATAAACATTTAACCGCCATAAAACTATTTAAAAATGTTTCACTTTGTTCAGCAGGTTCTCGTTGCACTGAAAGTTTAATTAATTACATTAAACTTTGTTAGCTGTGTGATCAAAAGTTTTTCATTGGCTTGTAGAACGTAAGCGTTGATACGATTGGTTTATTAAAATTGAAAAAATTAATTATTCATTATTATGACATGACATTCTAGGTAATGCAATCAAATTATTAACCAATCAACGTATTTCATGTTTTATTCAGAAGATAGTTACTTCGTAAAAAGAAACGTCTGTACTTTCAATACGTTTTCTTTGCTACAATCATAAAATTGAATATTTAACGACCAATGAACTAACGTGAAGTAATGTTTATTTCCTATATCAGCCAATGGCAAAGCTGGAAACGGTTATAATTTTTTTTACTGTATTGCCTCTGTAAAGGAGACGCCATTTTGCAAGCGTCACTCGGCGGCGTGTCAGGTTTCCGCGTTTGACCAAAATATTTTCAATTTAGCCATAATATTGTGTTGTTATCGGATAATATGTCGTATCAGTCAAGTGTTGCGCAGGACTCATTAGCTGCGGCACAATTGGAGATGACCGGTAACCCTAATGCATTAGCTTTACGTCGGCCATTCGACCCAGTGGCCCACGATTTGGAGGCAAGTTTTAGACTGACGCGGTTCGCCGACCTTAAGGGAAGAAGTTGCAAAGTACCTCAAGATGTGTTGGGTAAACTCGTGGAATCACTGCAGCAGGACTATTCCCAGTCTGAGCAAGACCAGTTTATGCATGTGGCGATCCCGCGCATTGGCATCGGCTTGGATTGCTCGGTGACGCCGCTCAGGCACGGTGGGCTTTGTTTAGTGCAAACTACTGACTTTTTCTACCCCTTGGTCGACGACCCTTACATGATGGGGAAGATCGCGTGTGCCAATGTTTTGAGCGATCTTTACGCGATGGGTGTTACGGAGTGTGACAACATGCTGATGCTGCTCGGCGTGTCGACTAAAATGACTGAGAAGGAGCGCGACGTAGTTATTCCTTTGATAATGAGAGGATTTAAAGACTCAGCCCTGGAAGCTGGTACCTCCGTCACTGGGGGTCAGACAGTTATCAACCCTTGGTGCACTATTGGAGGGGTTGCTACTACAATCTGCCAACCCAACGAATACATCGTGCCCGACAATGCCGTTATGGGAGATGTGCTTGTGTTAACAAAGCCCCTTGGCACGCAAGTTGCTGTGAATGCTCACCAGTGGTTAGACCAGCCTGAACGCTGGAACCGAATTAAACTAGTAGTTTCCGAAGAAGATGTACGCAAAGCGTACCACCGTGCAATGGATTCCATGAGTCGACTGAACCGTATTGCTGCAAGACTAATGCACAAGTACAATGCTCATGGTTCAACAGATGTAACAGGCTTTGGTTTATTAGGACATGCCCAAAACTTGGCATCTCATCAAAAGAATGAAGTCTCCTTTGTTATTCATAACTTACCTGTTATTGCAAAAATGGCTGCTGTTGCCAAGGCATGTGGTAACATGTTCCAGTTATTGCAAGGCCATGCTCCTGAGACCTCTGGTGGACTACTCATCTGTCTTCCCCGTGAACAGGCTGCTGCATACTGCAAAGACATTGAGAAGCAGGAGGGCTACCAAGCATGGATCATTGGTATTGTGGAGAAGGGCAACCGCACTGCCCGCATCATTGACAAGCCACGGGTGATTGAAGTGCCCGCTAAAGATTAAATAAACTAGTTTCCAAGACAATTTACCTTTTAAATCCTTTTTTAAAACTATAATTAAGGTTGACATAGAAGAGCTGGATAAATCTTAAATTTTATTTTATACACTTGATATGTATAATTTGAGGTTTTTAATATCTAAGTATTATAAGTTACTGTTTTTTCCAATATTTTGCAATAAACAGCTACTTGAATCTAAAGCTACCTATTTACAGAACATTTTAGATATTCAATCTAGTGACTTGGTGTTAATAAATAAGTAAGGATATCACTAATTAAAGTTATGAGAATAATTCCATTAGGCACTTGAGCCTAATATTTGTTTGCAGCTTGTGGAATGTTTCTGCAAATGTGAGATAAGTATAATTAATTATTAGAATAAAGTTATTTTTCAGTCATGTGTTGTTTCATTTAAATAACCAACACTATGAAATTCACCAATATTTTTTAAGTTAATCTTTACTTTATCATAAGACTATTAGTTCATACAGTTTTTGAAATACACATCTTTTAATCAAGATTGCAAGATAATTGTCTGAAAATAGGCAAGTTAAATAATTGTAACACTGGCATTCTGAGGAAAAGCCTTTTTCTACTTTCTGAGGAACCTTAGAAGATTTATAATCTGGTAATGTTATTGACAGACAATAATCAAAATAAGACTGAGATAAATTAAAATATGTTAAATTCCACTATAAAGTAACTTGGTAACTGTCTGTACTTTTTGTACACTAATGCTTTGTGGGGCTCAATTGGATTCACATAAGACAATATTGACGCACAATAGTCCTATCCAGTACAAAACAGAATTAAATGCATCACTCAGACCACAGGAGGGCTAGAATTGGTTCAGGCGAAATACAGATAAAACTTCACTTAAGATTTTACATTTTTATTCACCATTTAGAATCAGTAATCAAGGGTAAAAATAAAATAAAAACGCTACCATCATTCTAAATGTCAGGTCGGAAACAAATTGCTTAGGAAAATATGAATTACATAAATACACATTAATTATCATAAATTGCTTACACTACTCTGCTCTACAAAATATCTATTGCTTTGTGACAATTCACTTGGAAGTTTAGTTACAAATACAATTGTACCAGAGACTAAGTATTAAACGACATTCAACTAATAAAGGCAGATAGTTGGAGACAAACTACGATTAGCATGCAGTTTTAAAAAAGGTATATTGAACTTCGTCTAAATACATAGTCTCTAGAGGACATCCACTAAAAAAGATACGAAACACAGGTATCATAAATTCTAAAACGATTATTGCGGGTTCTTGTAAACTTAAAAGACAAAAAAATAAACCTGACTAAAAATGATGATATGATTCAAGCTGAAATGTACTAAAATGCTAGTATTCATGTGCATATAATTTTATAAATTAAAAATAACAAACATTTTTCGAGACATATTGTAGCATAATCGAAAATCAGCGTCTGTTGTAAATCGATAAATTAAATAAATGTTGCAACACTAACACGGATTGTTCCAAATTGCTGATAATGTAAAACAAGAGTGATTATCCTATAATGGACAGCATGGATCGCCGCCCCACATCCACAATAACTGAACACATGAAGTTTGTAACTGCAACACTCAACATTGCTGTAAAAGTATATATTAGTCTATATTTTTATTGGCAGTTACACAAGCGTTTCCGTAAACAACAATTGGAACCTAAAAATACTTAACCCATTGACACAGATGTTAAAAATATGCCAAATCCGATGATTCATAAAGGCTTAAAAATTATTGCAGTTATGCCATCGTTTTGGTTACGGCCGATTTTTCAGCTGAGATACATATATAGGCGGATCGTGCTATTGTTTCCGCACACATATGGAAACTAGACACAAATCTCAATCACAACTACGAACATCTATCGATTACAATTTATATTTTATTTTTAGTGACCACACCGCCCTAGATGTGCGTGCAGGAGTGTTATAGTGTGTTGAAGAAGGACATCAAATATCGAAAAAGTCCCATTTCTCGTCACTTGACGTCCTCATATTAGCCAATTCCATTAAAATGGAACTCGGAACGATTACCTTCGAGAGATGTTCGCACTTGGGATACATCCTTACTGATCTCAAGCATATACCTTTTATCCATTCTTTTACCATTCTTATCCATGTTAAACCAATATAATTTATACTAGCAGGTGCTTTATCTTAAAAAGTTTAGTGATGACATTTACAAAATTACTGATCTAGTTTTACTTTGTCAAAAAACTTAACATTTATAATGGAATGAAAGTTACCATGCATATTGTGATTTGAGTCATAACACTTATGCGAAACTTAAATGATAGTCACAGAAATTTTGTAATGGCACTTTCAGTTTGACAATTTATTTTTGAGTCCGCTGCGTTATGCAATGCTACAAAGAAGTACTGATTCAGAAAAGTAACTAGGGATTGTAATAAAATATCCAAAAACTATTAAATAGCATTTTTAAATAATTCCGGACCTTTATTACACGACCATTTTTAAAACTTAATGTAACGGTAATACTCGTGGCGACGGTTTAAATTCGAACTTGGAATTTACTTTAACTCTTTCAGGTTTGGTGGTTAGTTTTCAAACCACATGTTTTTAGTTGATAAAAAAATATTTCCACAACATTTATCGGAAATGTGCTGAACTTTTATAGTTTATTATATGGTTGTTTATCATTTGATACAATTATTTAATCCAAAAGGGCGGTGGTTATTTTTTTTTCGATTTTTTAAGAAAGGAGTGCAGTGCTATTTTTAGAATGGGACATTATAAAATTCCACAATTAAGTTGAGAATATTGACCATATAATTATTTCAGTATTCATCGGTTATTTAATATTTGATTAGTAGATTTATGATATAAAATAAAGTTTGCCGTTTATATATTTTTATAAGAAACGTAAATAGAAAGGTGGTTAGTTTACTGACCACCATGACTGTAGTAGGTTTTGTTATATTCATTTTGTGTATGTATTTTAAGAAAACACACCAGAATGGGATCAATTGGATACGAAAGACTTTCATAGAAGTGTGTTTCAAGGAATCTTAGCACCAGCTCAAGCAAAGAAATGCAACTTGAGATCTAGACGTTCCCTCAATGGCTCTGATTCGTCTTCTCCTTTGCTAACATTCATGGGCCACCAGTTTCTATACAATTGCGGACGGAAAGCAATATACATAAGCCAGAGCGATCTATTTCAAGAAAATGTGCTAAATGAAGCACAAAAAAGGGCAAGAACGTACTGCATTGCAATGCAGCACTTGTAGAGTCCCCCTATGAATCCGGAAAGATTAAAAAAAAAAAAAAAAAGTTAAATTAAAATCTAAATATGCTACACGATACATAACATACAAATATACATATTTGCACTGTAAATATGTATAACTTATTTCTAATGTTAGTTCTGATACTCTTTTGTTTTCATTATTTTTCTGCCGTCCGTCACGGTGGTTAGCAAACTAACCACCTTATTCCACAAAAGCCTTATGTGATATTTTGGCAAAATATTTTTTTTCTTTATAAATAAACCCCAATTACACTAAATACGTCTTTGTTTGATTTATAAAATGGATAAATAAAAAGTGTGGCTGAAAGAGTTAAAATAATCATATCCCATAACAACACACACAGCTGCATTATGCACATCATTCTTCGAGTGGTTTAATATTAAGACGCTAAGTTACATACATACATAGATGATTTGAGATTATCTACAAATACCAGAGTAACATTCAAAATGCGACAAATACTGAAGAATAATACATAAATTTAATACTGTGGCACTGTTTCATCAACTAACAGCAATAAAATTGAATAATATGTAACGATTGTTCACCTATAGCACCACATAACACAGCGAAAAATCACGACAGCAATACATCACTTTTGGTTAGAAAGAACATAATATTTTCCCAAAAAACGTGAAACCAGTGTGTTTCCACTATCAATGTACAATTTGACCTAAAAATGTGGAATAAAAATGTTAATATAAAAATGCCGTACACTCTGTAAAGTCTATAAACGAAGCACAAACTAATTGTTTTTGCGTCCGGGGCGGTTCAATTTAGTGGCGAGTTTAGACAGGGCCTTTTGCGCGGTCGGGCGTCGTCACCGTTCTGCTCCACGTGCGCCTGGTCGCGTTTCTTCGGAGAATTGTTGTTCTGAAATGTACAATTATTCATATTAAAATGTGTCTACATAAGTCTCCTTTTGGCGGGAAGACTGACTATTTGTAACCTTCCATCATGCAATTTTTTAAACGACAGGAAAGCACGTTGTGGTCCCCGTTGGGTACCCTCGGAAGAGGCTGAAAAGGTTGTGACGGTCATCGGCCTTCCAATCCAGAGTGCGGAACGAATTGCTTAGGCACGTCGAGTTACTGAACAAGAATCTTATTGGCACTTATATTTCTTTAAAAATGTATGTACGATGAAGCGCTCGACAGAAAAGGAATAGCAATTGTATCTACCTACGCACCAAAATTGTAAAAATACCAACAGGCATGCTTCAAAATGCATGAAAACGTAAACGTTCCGGTAATCAGTGTTTTCTTTTTTTTTTTTAATATTGTTTAATGTAATGTAAAGTTTGATAAAAAAAAAGTACTTTCTGACGAACAGATGTAAATTGTGTATAGAATGACATGTAGTAAAAATTCCGTTTGTAGAAATAAACTCATCCAATTTGAACTTTAGACCTGCACCATGAATCCAAAGGGTCTGTATTTACAGGTAAGGAGTATTTGTAGCAAATAATAACCAGTTAAATGATAACGGTTGTGAGAAAAAACACCCGTATGTAGTTTTCGCGTGTAACTTTATCTAGATACGCGATGGCGTGCCAACCAAGTTTAGAAAAAAAAGCTGGCGACACACGCGTGTAAATTATCACAATCCATTTCAAGCTACTTTTTGACCCCTTCACAAATAAAATCCCATTTAACCTACAAACAAATTGGCACGTATAACGCTTGTAAGCTTACTTAGAATCAAAAATTTCATAAAAGTAGGTCAAACAGCTAAACAAGTAGAAAAACTTGGAAACCAGCATTTATGTGACTAAATTGGCTAGTTTTTACATAGAGGGTACATTATATTTGTCTCACCATTATTTATGTCACATGCAAGTTAAAGTAACTGGGTCTAAGCAATAAATCCTGCTTGTTCTGCACTTTTAATTTGTTGATAAAAACTAACAAGTGAAATATTCATCTAAAGTTTCATCCTAGGTAAAAAATATAGGTAAAAAAATATTAATATGTTTCAAGATTATCTACACAGAACTATCCATATAGATTTCAATTGTTTTTCCGACAATATTATCTATGTAGCAGACATTGTGGACATGCACAAAGTTTTGCCACGCTGAGTAGCCGCGCCTACTCCGAATAGACTAATTGCAGGGGATCAATTTTTAAAACAAAACCAGTTTAGGGAAGAGTTTAGTGTAGTTGCATGTCTACCCATGCTGCCAAACGCAACTCCTATAGGGTAACATGAGGAAAGGGACAAATGTGCTGCAACTAAAAGAATACATGCCAAATAATAAGATTTTGCCAATTGTATTAAAAGTCGTCAGTTTAGCATCATTATTTTTGTTGTCCCATTACAATAGTCTTTAAAGTTAGTAGTTATTCTAAAAAGTTTAATTAGTACAGAAAAACATCAGGAATCTTTGTCACGTTTGTTCAAAATCTGGGTCAAATCTATACAATATGCGATCGCAGAATGGCAGAATGTATAAGTCCACGATAAGACCTGTCATACTGTATGGATTGAAGTGTTGGGCTAAGAAGAAGACGGATATAAGATAAATATGCAACAAAATTGTGAATGTTGCGCTGGATGTGTGGTATAATATGGATTGAGAAAGCAAGGACTGAATTTGTTAGAGAAAGTTTGTACGTAACTCCTTTGATAGACAATCTGAAAGGAAACCTTCTGTTGTGGTCTAGGCATATTATGAGAAGGGACCAATCACATGTAGGTAAAAAAGTAACAATAATGAAAGCTGGATAGTGTATGAAAGGAGTTATTACCATCCTGTGTAATGTTAAACCACATCTTAAAACTACATGATTGAAACTGTACACCAAAAATTGGAAAATTAGTTTGTTATGGTAAATGATGCACCCTTTTTATTTATTTTTTCTATTTTTTTTTAACAAAACCACTACTTTTGTTGTGTTTACTTACCATGTATAGGTTTACTTTAAAGTTATGTAAAAGTCAGATTTCAATTGATATATTTCTTCAATACATAACTTACCTTTTTCTCCCATTGTTGGTGTAAATATCTTAATAATATATTTGTCTTTTCTGTTACAATTACTGAAAGCAAAAATAAAATTTATGTTAATATCATCATCATTCTCTTGCCCTGCTCCCAATTTTTATTTGGGGTCGGCGCAGCATGTTTTCTCCTTCCACACATCCCTATCAGCCGTCATGTCTTCAGTCACGCCTTTCTCTTTCATATCTCTTTTTACGCACTCCATCCATGTTTTCTTTGGCCTTCCTCGGCTTGTCCATCCTTACCTTCCTTGGACTTAAAATTTATGTTAATATCTTTTGCTCATATCACCTTCTACATTCATTATAGTCATTTAAACAAATAATACATAATCTAAATTCAAATAAATAGGTCTATGAACAATAGTTCAAATTCCAAAATCAGTTATCATAATCAAATTAAGAGAATTGATAAGGGAGTCATTAAGTTACAATAATAAATATGCTTCTAGAAGAAAATTATTTTTCAAAAATCTAGTAAATTCTGTTACCAATAAGGAAATAACTTTTTCACATGCTTCCTATTTGACAAAGATTAGAGTGCAACATGTTATAAAGTATTAGATATGCATAACTCAAATAATGCTAATCACACACGTCATGCGTAAAAAATCATGAAAATTGTAATTGAATTCTTAAATTTTCAAGATAAAACTTGAAATAATTAACAACAGCTTTCTATGAAATATTCACAAAATTCTCAATAACTAAAGAAATGCTTTGTAAAGATATGCATTTTTACAATAAACAACACGAATACGAATCTTATAATAGGCACGAACTAAAAATAACAACATGCTAATAAGAGAATGTCTTCAATAGTTATGATAAAAATAAAAGAAATTTGTCAGCTAAAACTAAAAAAAAAAATTTACCAATGTTTTTCTGCAATGAAGTTATTTCAAAATGTAAAACTTTTGAAATCGTATACTCAACTTTGCTCGGAAGGGATGTCCTTAGTGGGTAAATATATTGACGGCCTTTTTGAACAGTTTCTTATACCATGATCAGTATTGAACAGTGTAAAATTCTGCTCGTCGTACGAAGGGAGGTCTTTGAGGAATTCCATCACAGACTGTACAAAAAAACGAACACAAATTAGCCATAAAGTGTGGAAAGGTATTACCAAGGACCAAACATGGTGCGCAATTGACGTTTTTTCTCGAAGTATCTGTATTTTCACCTCACTTACCATTGTAATTCTACAATGATATGAACGGCACGGGTCTATAAACAACCAATAATTTCATAAACCAAACAATAAGGCAAAGTAATCTAAAATAAATTTCTCATTTATTCGCCTGCAATACTAACCAGATGAGAATGACAGCCGCGTCCAGTGTTACAAAACGGCAAAAAAGTAATTCAGCTATTTAACTTGCCATCATTTAAAATTATTTTAATCCAACTTAGCGTTCACGTTCCAGTTACATAATTTTATAGATTTACCGTTTCGAACTTAATAGTGTTGGTTTTTGACGAAGATATGACCTATCACCTATTTTTGTTCCTCATCTGGTTATCTGATAAAAGATTTGAGATTAAAAAAATATTAGGTACCGACTCAATTTTACTGTTATTTGTACCTTAATAATATTAGTGATATTTCCATCGCTTAAAAATATATTTGATGGTATTTTGTTTTTGAACAAAATAATAAAAACAAAATTGAAATCTTTCTAATTATATCAATATAAAACATAATATGGCAGTATGATTATAGACTACATAGCGGGAAATTTGATTATTAAATCATTTACCGTTAACATTTAGCTATTTAAATTTCGCGCCTATTAAATTCAATTGATTACAGGAAAATGTATAGTTTAGTAAATTCAAATTTCTCAAGAACATACATTCCAAATAGTAGGCAAAATGCTTTATCAGACATAAAAAGATTATTAACTTCACGAGATACGGTTGCACAGAAAAAAGCGTGTGGTTATTTAATAGAAGTGATTAGTCGTTACAAAGAGAACTCAAGCGAGAGGCAACGAATGGTGGAGTATCTTTTGGACAACGATATAACGGTATTTCTATGTGAGGCCACTTCAAATTTGGATTATGAGCTTTTCAGGTGGGTACTTAGTGATATTTTGGGTGTTTCAATGAGTTTGATGAGATATGGAATTATGTTTAACGTTTGACAAAAGCACATACTGTTTATATTAAGTGGATCAGTATTGTCACAAAACCCACAAATTAAGTCGAAATTATCTTTATTCAACTATTTGAATGTTCAAGATCTTTTGAATCAATCAATATTAAATCGGATTACTGAACTGTACTTGGCACCCGAAATACCTTATTTTTATGATTTTTAAAGCAAAACAAAACAAAAAAATCACCAATAATGTTACATATTTGTATATTAAAGTATTACGACATCTAGCAGCACAGCCCGGCTAGCTCAGTCGGTAGAGCATGAGACTCTTAATCTCAGGGTCGTGGGTTCGAGCCCCACGTTGGGCGAAATGCTTTTTATACCGTTGTGACCATACCGCACATATTGCTAAAGCATGTAGGTAAAAAATTCGTTTTTTTTTAATGTTAAGCATAATACATGATGGGTCAAAAATCGTTAACTTACCTGTTTTTCCGAGTCGAAGCCATTATGTTTTTTATTAAAAACCCGTTAAGCAGTGGCGGTACTTCCATAGAAGCCCGAAAGCCCGACTTGCCTTACATAGTTCCGAATAACGAACTTAACGATTGTTTATTTATAAAATAACGCTATAAACGTGAATGTGAGTACTAACCGGTAGGTATTTATTAGTCCTACATACCAAAAAAGATATGCTGCTACTAAATAAACATTTGGGCTTGCCTTAGTTTGACACCCTAGGCACGCCACTGCCGTTAAGGTAATGGATTCACCCGCGAATGTCACCAAGGCTTCGTATTATCACGCTTCATTTTACTAAACATAAGTATTAAAAGAGTAACAAAGTACATGGGCTGAGAATGGCGATGTTTTAAATTAATTTTGACTTGGTCACAATTAAAAAATAATTACATTGTTTAGTATCGTTCTCCTGGATCTAAACTGTTCCTCATACAAAAACTGATTCATATTCTGGGTATACTATTTCATATAATTTGATAGTCCCGTGGCGTAATTACCTACATACCGCTTGGCGCTTGCGAAACGAGTGGTTGCGGATTTGATTTCCGCGCTGAGAAAAATGTTCATGTGATCCACAAATATTTTCGGATCTGGGTGTAGACCGAAAAGTCTCTCGTAGTTTCTGATACCCACGACACTGGACGTGTATTCTTGTGTCGTAGGTACGTATGTGTATTTATTTATAATTAGGTCGATAGTCCACTGTTTGCGGTTGATATGGCGGTCTCATCGCTTCTTCTCTGAGGAGCACGCAGCCCACGCTATGACTGCAGTAGTCCGCGCCTTGGCACAATACTCCAGCACTGGACTGAAATCTGCAGTTGATTCCTGTCTTCACTTCCTTGATGACTTGCTTAATGGGTAAGTTTACTATATTTCCATTTCAAAATAATCATAGTTCAAACAAATATCTGCGATCTGAAGCACCATGCAACAGGACAAGTCTATTGCCAATTACCGGGCGTTTTCCTGACGTTGTTGTAACTGAAAATTTTGTCATGGAAATAAATATTTTGACTAACCCAGAATCGAAATCGAACGTCGGCACGTGCGTACTAATATTGTAACGTGACATCACAACACATTTTGCCGGTATTACTAAGTCGAGTAACAAGGCAACTCACCTTTTTGATTCAAATTGTAAATTCAGTAAAGGAATACATTGTAAATGATTTGTTATAGCCTGTGATAGGAATATATAGTTAAGAAGATTGCAATATCATCTCCTTCTTTACAGAATATCCACGCAGAAAACAACACCACCACTGTCCCATCAAAGCGCTTACAGCGCTGTTCAGCTTTTAGCCTGCCTTAATGTAATTCCAAACAATTTGAAATCAAATCCCAGTGCAATGCTTTCAAGCGCTTTAGTGCTGCACGCGTTAATATCGTACCAGCCCGACAATCTATCTGTAAAGGGATCTATGGCTACTGCATTATTAGATGTACTGAAAAAATGGTTCGTTTTGCTCATGGAAGCTCTCAATCATGCAATGTTAATTGATAACGCACTTTATGGAATGTTCTACGTTGTTGTGAATCAACTTGGAATGGATGTATTAAGGTAAGTCTTAGTAATGTCAATGATTTGTTATTTTTGTAATTAACTATGTATGTCACCCATACATCATCGAGCATGCTCCGATGCAATAGGCAGAGTTATACTTATATTGACGTGGGGTGAATAGACAAAACGATTAAACTTTTAAAGAGCTAATATTATAATAATTGTATGCAGCAAAATTCGTGACGCAGTTTTAGGGAAATTTTTGGAAAATTAACACATGATTTTTGCTAAAACGTGCAAGCAGTCGATACAATTATCCCTGGTTTTTACACGCTCATGACAACGCCATCTGTTGTCAATGCCCACAAAAAAATCCAGATTATCGATATTGTAATAAAAATCGAATGTTGCAGTTATTTTAAACGCTGATATGCGAAAACGACATTCGATATGAATTAAAGTAATTTTTAATAAAAATACTACGCGCCCAACGTGGGGCTCGAACCCACGACCCTGAGATTAAGAGTCTCATGCTCTACCGACTGAGCTAGCCGGGCTGGTAGAGACTGATTCAAAATAAACGCATTTAACAAGAGTTCAATTGTTTATTTTTTCTTTGGATCGCAGCCAAACCGTTAACTAAAACATTCCATTGTATACAAAAAACGAAACGATTTTGTTAAAGAAACTCTTGTCATTTAACTTTTCACATTTACACAATTAACTATAACGATCTTCAAGAATTCTTCGCGCGTCATGTAAGTTTTTAAACAGTTTTTAGGTATTATTGTTTTAACATGAATTATTATTATTGTTTACTTATGACATTGCCCCATGCTTTGTTTATTGAGATATAATTTAACAATATAGTTTTTATTATTAACGACTTTAAACGCTTTATGGAGCCGACTTTTTTAACAACCTACTTCATTCGTTTTTTATTTCATAAGAAGCAATAAAAATCCTTTAATCGCGGCGGTCTGTAGACCGCTTTATACTAAAAATTTGTTTAAACGCGCTTATCTGAAGAACTACTGGTCCGATTTGAAAAAATCCTTTAGTGCTAGATAGTAAATTTAGGAAGGCTATTTATAATTACCCTAAACCTAATATAAGCGAAACAGCATTGAAAAAGGAGGGAAAAATATATATTTTGAAGTATAAAGTTTCGTTTTTACGGAGTTGCGGACAAGTGTTATGTTTTATACAATTAACCGTTATATTCTAAGAAATCGTGGTGTTTTCTTAGGTTAATAAAGTTACTAAATAATGGTGAGCAAAAAGCGGATTTCGTACAAACAATATTGATAGATGAACAAGAAGTTAATGTGTTGAAACAATGTGCCACTGAAATGGCCTCTTCTGTGTTGGCAGTTATTACTGAACTTGTTGGTTTCACTAAGGTATCGTATTCATTTAAGTATTTATCATGTTAGCAATATAATAGAAACCGTATAATAATATTCTTAATTTTATGGGAAACGGAACGTCAGATGTCAGTTATTTTTAAATTTTATTATATGGAATTAAACAAAAAATGACAGTTACTGATGGAAACAATGCAATGTCGAAAATTGCTTTTATTATAAATATTCTTAAACAACAAAATGACTTCTAAGCATTACACAGCTCGATAGTGAAACAGGGAATTGTTTATTAATAACTCTCGTTATATAACAGTAATAGTGTAAGGGAATTTTGAGGAAAAAGGATATAATAAACCTGATTACTTATTTTGCCACTCAACACACAGCCCGGCTAGCTCAGTCGGTAGAGCATGAGACTCTTAATCTCAGGGTCGTGGGTTCGAGCCCCACGTTGGGCGAAATGCTTTTTTACATACACGATATCTGAGTCATTGAAAATCACCAGAAAATATTCTCAAGACAATGTCATTCAATCAGTAAGTAATGTTACTTAGAAGAATAAGCTTTACATCAGTACATGATTATTTAAAAAGTAAAATGATTTGAATATGTGAAATCAAAATTTATACCGTAGCTTTTTGACGCAGGAACATCAAGACCAATTAGCTACTGAAGAATATGGAGTATTCCTAAAGTTTCTGTTAAATTTTCTCTATGATAATGCGAACACAGAAAAAGTAATTGATTTCTGTGACATACTTTTTTCAAAAGGATACATAATAATGTTGCCTCAAGCGCAATTGATGAGGTATTTATTTAAATCTTTTGCAATATAAGCACTATCATAGCGTGATACTACGCCGTGGGACATTATTAATTTTTGCACATAAATTAGCTGTATATACAGGGTGTATTTAGACCGTAATCGAAAACTGAGGCAGGTAATAGCGATTGTGATTACAAACCCCCTGGCATTAAAGAAAATTCCAACAAAAAATATTTTTTTTGAGGTTTTCCATACAAACCACATACTTTTAAAACCGGTGGTTGTATGGAAAACGTCAAAATTTTTATTTTTTTTCGAGATTTTTAATATCGCCACTGGGTTTGTGATCACCCTCGCTATTACCTGCCTCAGATTTCGATCACGGTCTAAATACACCCTGTATATGTAATATTAATAGTGATAAGATTGCCAATTGCATTCTGTTTCCAAATGCATATTCTTCATACTAAAATTATTGTAGTTTTCAATAACGTTAGTTTAATTTCTTACATCGGTTCTTGTAAGAAACGACGCGTGTATTCGAAAGGCCAGTACATTAGTTTTGGGCGAGATGTTGAAGATCCTCGTGGACAAGTATTTGAACGTGGACGCACAGACAGACGCGAGCGCAAGACACATACAGGTTAGTTTAAAAGAGTTTCTATTCTACAAGGGGCAGATTTACTTTCAATAGATTCAAATTGCACCACTTTCTTTAGCTATCTCGATCGGATTTTGTTACAGTTGACTTAGGAAGGTTCCTAAATTTATTTTCGTTTACTGCTCTCTTTGAAAATATTTTTTTTTTAGTGCCTCCCATTATTTTAATTAGTTAAAAACCATTATAACTTCGAATGAAAAATACATCATTGCTAAAGCATAGTCAAATCTATCTCTATTTTATATAGACAAACGAATCCGTTGGAAATCATTAATATAAAATATTTTCAGCTTTTATTCATTTAATTCAAAAGCACAGATAATTATTGAACTAAGTACAAATATGTGTTTCGATAAAAACTAACTCATTGTTAAAATCTCATTGATTGACAAGAAAACAAAAGTAAAAACTTCATTACAGCTGGGTCTAGTAGAACTGCAGTATAATATGGACAAGCCCCAATCCATCGGACTACAGTTGCAGAAAGGAAAACCATACAGTTTGCTCATATACGTTTACTTCTACTGCCAGTCATCAGAGAAGTACCTTTATATTCTTTTTTATTATGCAGTGTATCATGTTATTGCTTGTAATACTGCGCGTTATGAAAGTGTTACTGTAGCTAGCTTATCCTTTTAATATATAACTAGAAAAGTTAGTTTTTTTGTGAGCACATGATGACCAAATTGAATGCTGATAGACGAGAAGAGATAGATAAAATAGACGTGTCAGCAATAATCACATATCAGTTTTCTTTTCTATAAGAGGAACGTTTATAGATTCTAATATACACGCGTATAACTTTTTCCTTGAGACATTTCTAGCATCTTCTAAGATAAAACCTTTGAAAAAAATGCTGTAAAGTTTAATTTGTCATTCAGGGTTGGGCAAAATACATACATTTATTGGAATACGAATTACAAAATCGCATCACAACAAATTGAAACCGGATTAAGTCCACCAGGCCGTACGCCAGTGTGGTGGACTAAGGCCCTAACTGTTTTAGAGGACTTTCCGTGCCCAGCAGTGGAACGTATATACTTGGTGATGAAATATAAGGATTATCTATTGAAATTGTTGGTATATTGTGCATTGCAGTCCCGAGGAAGCGACTGCGCCGCTATTACCGTACTTAGTGGAGCACGTACTGCGGCTTCCCCACTCGGTCTCGCCACCACATTACGTCATAAAGGCTTTGTGGCTTGTCTTCGCTGTAAATAACTTCCTTCTTACATCAACATTTTCTTGTATAACCAGATTGTCATTATACGAAAGCATTTTATTACGAAATAAATTGCAGTGACAATGAATTTTACTAGCTTTCATGTCAGCGGATTATATCATGCACGGTTACGAGACCTCAAACTGTGATAGTGGTTGGGTGGTTAGAACAAGTTAATACCGCGGGATCGTTTTCCTAAACAGCTATGATTGATGATGACCTCATATCAAAGTTTGAGGCCGTAAAGTTTCTTGCAGTGTTTAATATTCAGTACGCAATAACGTACTGTCAGTTTAGTACTATTAATGTATTTTGAACATGAACGAAACATCGTATAAACAAGAAGAAAACTGCAATACTGTTCAAATAAATAAAACTAATTGCGACATCTGTTTCTCTCGTTCTGGCTGTTTTTCACTTCCAAAGATCCCAGGATAGAGATGGGAATATTTTTTTTTAAGGATGTTGCGACCATAATTCATTTTGGTTCGTCCCATAGAAACTCACACATTCACAAGCCATTATTTCCATTTTTATGAAAAATAAAGCTTTATAAAGTTCCATACACAAATGTTTTCCTCATAGATGTCAACGATATCAAACGGCTCCCTACAATCTCTAGACGAAAGGGTGTATTTAGACAAAGCCACAGACCGACTGGTGGTCATGCTCCGTCCCGACCCGTCGCTGTATTATACCCACAACCCAGCTATATTACTCTGGGCTTTTACATCGCAAAGAATTCCTAATTATGTTCGATTACTTGTTGTAAGTAGATTTTTTAAGGATTTTATGTCTGTTTATTTTATTTTATGTCACTTGATAAAGTAAAACTTTACTTAAACAACCGAGTAGACTTATTTCTATTAGTCTTCTTTCTATTAAGCTTCGAATTATTTATCGGAAAAAAATAACTATTGCTGTCTACAATAGTGATAGAATTTGTGGACAAAAATGATCAATATTTATTTTTATACCTAGCTATTGCGTATCTAACAAATATCTACAATAAATATTGATTCGGACTATATGAGCCAAGTACGCAGCCAATAACGGTGCTTTTATAGGCTGTCGATAATTAAGTCACGACCCTACTGAAACAAATAAAACATTTCAGCTTTCCCAATGGCTGAAATCTGAAGACCCCTTACCTACAGACCTAACAACAGAACCGTCAGTATGGGAGTTACTATTAAACATTCTTGTACAAAATGACGATAAAACTATAGCATTGAACTGTATGGAAGCATTGCAGTTGTGTTTCGATGACGGCGACGAGGAAGGGAGGGAAGAATTCTCCACATTAGTGTGGAGTATGTTGCCCTCAGTACTCTCTAAAGCTTTGATTGACGACTGTCAGATTGGTGAGTTTTACTTTTAAACTTCTGTATTGTGTACTGTCTGGTATCTAGGTCTTTCAGAGTAAAATGACTTTGCTACTCCATTTACGGTTTGCTTTTAACGTCTTTAGGAACGTAATGATTATTCAAGAAAGACTGACAGCCTCGTAACGCAGTTAGCTAGACACTAGCTTGCGAAAGGTTGGATCTCCACACCGAGACAAATGTTTACGAATATCACAAAAATACTTTTTTTGGTTTAGGCATTTGTGAGACCGAAAAGTTTATCGTAATTTCTACCCATGATACAGGACTTGTAGCCTAGTATGTAGAACTATGTATGTGACCGCTTGGTGTATTTATGTCATTTATGTACTTATCAGGTACGAACATCTGTTATTTCTTGGATGTAGCAACAGCTCTCCTACCCAAGGAGCTAGACCAAGCCATTTGCCTTAAAACTGCAGTACTGATTACTGCTATGTTTGTTAAGACCGAAGTTGAATCTGATATTGAGACTGTCCATCATTATAAATACGTTTGCTTGAAATTGAGCTTGTACTTATTGGGAATGGCGCACAACCAAAATGATAATGGAGGTATTTATGTTACTCGTGATATATATTTACTAATCAGTCTTACAGTTCCTATTTTACTTTAAGTATTGGGTAACTAACTTAAAAGTACTAAAATTGCCAGACTTAACTATTTCTAACGCTATAATATTTTCGTCAAAGCAAATACAAATATGTATGAATCAAAGAAATAAAAGCCAACCTGCACTAGGCCAGCGTGATGGACTAAGGCATAAACCCTGGTAGAGGAGACCCGTGCCCTGCAGTGAGACGTATATGGGCTGTTGATGATATTTAAGAAATAGATATCAAAAATATAAATAAAACAATTGTTCAGAAATTAGCTTAACACCTTTTGAATAATGGCACCTAATCAATTTTACCAAATTTATCTTTCACCGTTAAAATAATCCAAAATTTGGATATTTCTAGTTCTACTTACGTATACGAACCGCCCAGGGTTTCTGCCAAGTGTTCTATCAGCTACCAACAGTACCGACGATAGAGTCGCGTGCTCAGCCCTTCAGCTGCTTTCATACATCGTCCACTACTTCAGCAAGAATAATTACCAAGTAAGAGATCAGATTATTAGGAAAAGATTCGGTACCTATAGAATGTTTTTTAGGGATTTGTCGATTAAGATCGTTGCTTTTGTAAAGGCGTCATGTAATGGATGACTGATGGGGTGTTTTAATAATTTTTCAAAAGAATTTCATTTCATTTCATTCAATTTCATTTTTATAACCATTACATACTTAAGCAGCGGTAGTACAACTCTTTCTTATTTTTGGAATATTTAATTCTTATAAATCTTATTTCAATTATAGTTTTTAGAAAATATTTTTGATAATCTTCATGATTCTCACACGAATTTCGCAGTCCTTGTGCTTCTGATTTTTATCAATAAGAAATACTGTATGTTTGGTGTAACAGTTTTCCCTGTGTCTCTAACATTCCAAGACCCTGCAGCAAGCACTGGTTTTAATTAAAAGCAGTATTATTTTATCCTTGAAAACATTTCGTAACTACTAATTTAAAAACCAACATTTAAAACGCACCACTAAAACCTTCCAGCCAAAGTCAATCCTTCAAATCCAAACAAATCTCGTAATCCAATCGCTACGTAAAGACAGTTCGAACGAGCGCGGGGCTTCATTATTGCAACTAGTTTACATGGTACTCAATTCTGGGATACATTCCCCTTTGAGTCTAGCTTATAATGTGGAGACGAGTGTCTGCAGCCAAGGGAACGCCCTTAGAGCCCTCATGTTGAGGATACAACTCATGCTGTGCAGAAGGGTAAGTTATTTTATATTTAGGTATTGCTGTATATTTTAATTAAGAAAAAGAGTGGGGACAAATGAATACAGCAAATTTTGAAAGTTAATAAATTTCGGAACAGAAGAGGACTCAAAATTAAAGACACTCTGGTAGATACCCAAAGTATAAATTGAATTTCGCCTCCTCTATTTTTTCCTATGTCAACAACAAAAGCCTACCAGTTATTTTTTTAATTTTGTCTGCCTGAATTTTCTCTGAAGTATTTATTTGCTGATAAGGTTATCGTTAATCAATAGTCATTTCCATATTAATTTTAGCCATTTTTAAATCATTGTTTCTATTTATATCTTAGACCACATCATTTTACACATATAATGCTACAAACAAAATTACGTCGGCTTTAATTATTCGGCATCAAAAATACAATTTTATAAATGTTATGGATAGGTTCCTAAAGGCCCATAATATCATTAGATGCAGTCACCGATAGAATTAGACCCTCAAAGGTCATCATATTCACAAAAATGATGATTCAATTCCAGGATTCCGAAAACCAAACATCAGCCGGTTGGAAAACTTTAAGTTCCATATTCAAATACGCAATAGTAGCGAAAAACGATACAAAATTAGTAGCAACGCTTACTTCCCAACCATGGACGCACATTCTCATACAGTTTCAACTAACACAGAAAATAACCGAAGAATTTCTAACTTTCGTACATAATTGGCTGACGTTATTGAAAATAACCATAAAGAAAAATCAAGAGGAGAAAAAGGTCCAGATGTGTAAACAGAGCTTGGTGATAAAAACTATGGTGATGTTGAAGAAAAATTTAGTGGTGGAGAAAGAATTAGAAGAGGTTAATAATAAAGCATTGGTGATCGCCAAGGAAATTTTGGATGATTCAGGAGTTACAATGTAGTAATTAAATTTATTAAAAAATAGATCCAACTGATTGATGATTTCATTGTTAAATTTGTCAAAGATGACAACGAATAAAAAAACTGATTAATTATTTTGGTCATTGTTTATTTTTCCTATTATAGACTAGCAGATGGCCTCGAGGTTTGGGCGCGCGCTCGAGAATCTCGGCGGTCGCGGGTTCGAACCCCAGGCACACACCTCTGACTTTTCGAAGTTATGTGTATTCACATTGAATTATCACTTGCTTTAACGGTGAAGGAAAACATCGTGATGAAACCTGCACACCTCAGAGTTCTTAGGAATTTCTTAGATGTGTAGTCCGCCAACCCGCACTAGGCCAGCGTGGTGGACTATGGCCTAAACCCTCTCAATGGTAGAGGAGACCGTGCTCAGCAGTGGGCGTATATGGGTTGATGAAGAAGAAGAAGACTATATATAGACTTTTAATTGTACCTTCATCCAGCCAGAACGTACATTATTTCCAGCATTTCCACTTTCTTTTTGAGTGCGAATGCCGGAGAATCTAAGTTATATTTTTTACTCCGGAAATTAAAGTAGGGTAGCTCCATAAAAAAATATTCTAATTTAAGATAACCTTCAATCCATCTACAGAAGTAGTTAATTAAGCCATTATTATGTATTCTAAATTTCTAAATGGAAAATATCAATATCTTAAATCGTCTTCATTCGTTTACTATTCATAAATCAATTTAAACAGATATTTATAAAACAACAGCGAATTCACGTGTTTGTATGAATTATTTCTTTTGTAACGCATGATTGTTAACGATTCATTGGGCTTGGCAAAAAAATTGCCTACTTACAAAAACATCTGCGCATGTCAACTGTGCTGTAATTAAGTTTTTATTAATGCAATAGACTTCTGAAACGCATTCAACTGTGTCACTTTGTAATGACAACGCTGAAGATGGACGGTAAGAGTAAACTATTTTCTAAAAATACGATTAAAATGTTGAAGATTTATAAACCACTGTCTATAAATACACGCGATAAATGATTAATGCTACGAGATTTATAAGATTCTGGTAATAGATATAGGTGTTAAAGAGATAGGTAAAATTCTGGAAACGATTATTACAGCTTTTAAGAGGTCGAATCTATGGCATGTTTTGATATTGTTAGTTTAATAATCAGCTCTTATACATCTCATCTTTGCGTTGTGCCCTAGTCTTCTCTACCTTTGAGAAGGGTCAGCATAAGAGGGCTATTGGTACAGCACAACACTGGCTTTCAACGAATTAATGAATTTCTCGTATTTACAAGCTTTTATTTAACTTCACTTTTGTATGTATGTATGTATGTTTGTATGTTTACAAATCTTGCAATGAAGATTTGAACCACTTCCAATAGACCGATTGTGCTGAAACTTGGTATACCTACGTAACTTGGATGACAATACAATAATATGGTACCATGGAGCTGGTCTGATGATGAGGTTGGAAGATGACCATAGAAACATCGGTTCTTGTGGACCGATTGAGCTGAAATTTGGTATGTCTTTGTAACTTCGACAACAATACACAAATATGGTATCATGGTGCTGATCTGATGAAGAGTTGGAAGATGCCCATAGGAACTTCGATTTCTGTGGTCCAATTGAGCTGAAATTTGGTATGTCTTCGTAGCTTCGGTAACAATACAAAAATATGATATTATGGAGCTGATCTATTGAGGAGTTGGAAGAAGCCCACAGGAACTCCGATTCCTTTGGACCGATTGAGCTGAAATTTGGTATACCTATGTAATTTCGGTGACAATATAATAACAAGGTATCATAGAGCTGATCTGACGAAGAGTTGGAAGATGCCCATAGGAACTCCGATTCTTGTGGTCCAATTGAACTGAAATTTGGTATGTCTTCGTAACTTCGGTAATAATACAAAAATATGGTATCATGAAGCTGATCTGATGAGGAGTTGGAAGAAGCCCATAGGAACTCCGATTCTTGTGGACCAAGTAAGCTAAAATTTGGTATGCCTTTGTATTTTTAGTGACAACATAATAACAAGGTATCGTTGATCTGGTGTCATGAGAAGTTGGAAGGTGCCCATAGGAACACTAGTTTTCATGGACCGATTGAGTTGAATTTCGGTATGACTACGAAATGGATAGACTTAGAAATATTTCCAACTAAAAAGTTAAAAATAAATTAACGGTGAAAAACACATTTTAAAATCAAGCTTTTATTATGCACGAAAAATTAAAAAAATAAACTAAGAAAACATTCATAAAATTCGTATTTTTTTAAACGTTACAAGTAACAATTTACAAAAGTGTTCGGTTTATCAGTAGAAGTATGATACATAAACATATGTTATCTATAACTAGTATATTAATATTCTTAAGTAATTTAAAAGCTTGTCGCGCAATTTCGTTAATGCAAAGACCTCGGCCGCGACGAGCTTTTAGATCACTTAAGAACATTAATATACTAGTTATAGATAATATATGTTTATGTATCATACTTCTACTGATAAACCGAACACTTTTGTAAATTGTTACTTGTAACGTTTAAAAAAATACGAATTTTATGAATGTTTTCTTAGTTTATTTTTTTAATTTTTCGTGCATAATAAAAGCTTGATTTTAAAATGTGTTTTTCACCGTTAATTTATTATAAATATCTTGTCACTACTCTCAGTAGGTTTTCTTTTGATGATTTCCTTTTACAATTAAGTGATTATTTCTTAATAATGCATGATTGACTTCAGAGAGTGTGAGCCTGGAATAACAATAGGCCATCCTCAAACCTAATTAGTTTTATTTTATTTTCTCCGCGGCCAAACCTAAGTAAACAACCATACATATAAAGATAGATCGGGTGTTTTTTATTTTAATTTCTATTAAACTTTGTAATGGTATTAAAAAATATTAAAAGCTCGAAGTTAGTCACATAAGCCCTCGTATTAGTGGTTCAGTATCGAATTATTCAGTTATTTTCGGGAATCCACAACCGAATATCCCATCAAAAAATATTCTAACCAAAGATATGACAGACGTAACAATACAACTAATTAACTTTCTATTTTAACGATTGCCCAAAAATTCCGGAACCACTTTCCATACATCACTTTCCAAAGGACGAGAGAAATTATATCGCTGGGGTCCTTATGCGTGTAGCACTTGCAGCGAATAGGAATGAGAATGGAAAGTAAACACAATAGATATTAATATGTTTATGCGTCGAAAACGTTCTCTCATTGATATGCGGTTGAGTTATGGCGTTTTGTCATCGCAGACACGGTGTCATCGAACCGGTGAAAGTTTGGCCGTGAAGCTGAGATGACCGTGGATGATTAGATTCTTCGGCGGTTAATTAAACATGGATTACGCGGATCAGTACTGTTTTATCGAATTGTACTTAGTGTTGTGGTTTGTTCAATTTTAATATAGAATTGAGTTCCTATAAATATCTAAGCAATCTTATGAACTTTTCATTCTAAATAGATGATTAAAAATTATGTATGAATGAGTGTGGTCAATAAAATTTTTTTCTTGGGAACCTAAAAGGACGAGTCAGTGGCGCTACTTTAGTGAGATTAAATATTTTAGAATTAAAAATCCACAACTTTGATTAGTCTACCTGTGTAGCGCAGACGTAATATTTGGATCTACATAAACCTTTATAATTTTTTTAAAGCAATTATAGACTGATTTGTCTCTTTTATTATATGACGAAAATTCTGTTACAAAATAAAAATCACGCTGAGTTATGCATCCTTATCTAAATAAAAATGGAAATCTAGCACCAAATTCTTCACAAGCACTTTTACTAACATTAAAAGCCACTTCCATGTACGGCATGCAAAGTTACGTTAAGGTCTAAGTCGTACCCCAAATATATTTGTGACGTCACGACCCTCCCTATTTTTCTGGCTTATCCCCTAACAACGGGCCCACAAGAGCGCTGAAAGCAGCAGTCGAGCGCGAACCGCAGTGCAAACACGACACAGACTCTTGCGCACGACGCTAGTGCCACAGTGTAGTGATTGTGATGCAAGCTTGTGTTCACTAGTGTCTATTATTCGTATTGAGGACTTTACGCGGTGTTAATATGCGTGGTAAGTATTTTTTTTAAATAGAAGGCAGAGGAGTTGCGGTTGGTTTTGATATTAATAAAGTGGTAGAATAGGTATGGTTTGTGCCTCTGCCAAAGTTCGAAAAAAAACAAGAGTCAAAAATTTTGATATCGTGTATTCGAGGATGTAAACATTAGATTAAAATATTGCAAGAACAAGAAAAGTTGTTTAAAATACTACTTTTGCTCAATACTTTTTAAAACAAGATATTGGTGCCTATATTTAAATAAAGCCGCCAAAAGTAACATTTATGTTTTCGCGATGTATCAATCCGATTGTTTACTAACTATACATCCATTTTATTGGATTTTTAACAATGGATTGATTTTTTAGTCATCATGCCTGAATGATCTATCATCTAAAAAACTAGATGGTAATTTTCTAATAGAAAAAAAATGGACAAACCTAAAGCTAATTTTAACATAATGGAACATTGAAGTATATCATTGAAGTTCTGTATTTAAATACTTGAGAAATATATTTATTTTTGCAATAAGATAATAAAATTCTTATTATTACTGGGTGTAATTGACAATTTATCAAAATTATTATTAAAATATTCAAATTGGACCTTTCAACGAAATAATGGACCTTTAGTATAAATATTTATGCAAAATATCTTATATAATCATAGTAAATATTGTTATATAAATGTATTTAACTTTTATGTTCCTGCAATTAAGTAAATATTTATTCATAGAAACGTATAACTTTCAAAAACAACAAAAAGCGACGTTTGCATATGTTTATGAGATATTATGCTATAATAAAACTTTTTAGTGTGCAAATTAATTGTGTATAAATAAAAACCTATTTTTATACTCGTATACACGACGGTAAAAATTCGCATAGCTTTTTTATTTTTGAAAGTGATCAATTAAATCGAACCCAAAACGTGGTAAGTAAAAGATCAGTAGATATAGAAAAATTATAACAGTGAGAAGTTTAAAAGATGTAATTATCGATTGTGTGTCTGTTTAACGTAGGTATATTGATCTAGAACATAATATATTCATAAAAAATATATATATTAATTGAATCCTTACAATATAATTATTGTAGAGAGAACACTACTTTCTGCTACATTACCGCTAAGCCACAGGCTCAATTATGGTGAAATTTGAAATAAGACGCACCTACATTAATGATTTTTACATTCTTTTATTACGGGAATAAATTTTGACAATGTGGTAGAGTCTTTGACAGCTGTTTTATGAGTCCAGTTTAATTTCAAAATGAGAATAGTTATAAGTAAGTCAAGTCAAGTCATATTTAGGTAGGTAGTAAAGATTAAAGGGTTAAACTCTTTTTTTACCACTCCACCATGCGTATAATTCGGGTTGCGAAAATTTAAGTAAAACTAGAATATCTGTAGAATTAGCACTAATAGGCGATGTTGTTTATCCAAGTCGATATAGAAATGTAATGATGACCGTTATTTCTCGCGAGCACCGGAAGGCGACTCGCTCAGCTAGTCCAGTCGTTGTAAACGAGGTCTCATACTCCATAAGTAGGGTTTGTTTTTATGCCACAATATCTTTTATGATGTGCACAATCCGGGTTCTTTAGCAATTAATAAAATCTGACCTACTGAACTTATTTTAAGAACACTTAAAAATTACTTTAGATTTATATCTATTCTCCTGGAGATAATGAGTTCAATTTTGGGAACGTAAATCTTCGATCAAGACGTAAATATTTTCACTCGTAAATTCCGCATTAATTCCTTTTGCGACGCATAACCTAATTTAGCGTGCCCTTTACTTTAAAGGTATCTAAAAATACTATCTAATTTGGTATAAATAAGAGACTAAAGATGGGAAAAAAATACAATGGAAAAAATTTTTGTGTCAATTTTGTGTACTCGCCGGTCAATTTCAAAACCTACGATTAAGTAATTTTATTGTGTTAGATTCAAATTAAGGTTTCCAGTCAACGAGTATTATATGAGATTAAACCAAGACTCAGTAACAAAATTATATTGGTATTATTCTACAAAAATGGAAAGTTAAACGTGATCGATTACTCAGTTTCACTTTCATTAGGACAAAGGTATGAAATTAGATTCAATTCACGCGTTGTTTGCGTTTCCGAACTATGAATGATGGCCGAACAGTAAAGGTGTTGCCAATAACAAAAAACGTAAAGAAAAAAGAAATGATTTAAAAAATAAACAAAAGACAATGACAATTTAGGTCCCCTTATATTCTCTGAGCTTCATTGCTCGGCGCCAATACTGTGCGTGCCGCTGTTGATCCTGTAGTACAGGAGTTGCAGTGGCAGGTGTGTGGTGGAATAGGGCCAAAAAAAAAACAAATTAACAAAAGATTGTAAAACGGGGAAAACTTTTTTTGTTAACTAAGGTGACCTAATTTCTCAAGTATTTCTAGTTTACAATTACAAGTGAATTGCTGGTATATTCCCAAATTTGGAAAATCCACACTGTACCTTAGAAAAGGATTAAGCAAAATTTGGTATTGTCCTAGGATATTGTGGTAACGGGCTCTTTAGAAGGAAATTACTTTGATCTTAATGAAATATTCCCTTTAGTCGACTTTGTACAATGATAAGTCTAAAAAGTCTATCTAGTGTAAAAAAAAGTTTTTAATAAAAATAGAATCGGCACAACAAAATTACGTTTTAAATCGATTTATACGCTTGGAATACGAATACAAATCTTACTAATACTTTTATAACACAAATATGTAAAGCAATACAATCTTACACAATATTTTACGTGTTTAATGTTACATATAACAAATTTAGACGAAATACATTTTAGGAAACATTTATGCAACGTGTAAAATTATGTTTCCTTGTGCTGCGATATGGTTACACTTTTAATGGTCTTTATTTGTGTATCGCTTTCATTTTCACTCGAATTTCACTTGTTCGAATCTGTTCTTTATTTAACGGCAAAGTCGAAATGTCTAATTTGAATACTAAGAATATACATGTACAAAGAACTGTTGATTATTTATTAAAACATTCAGATGAAAGCCGAAATTCAGAAACTGTATTTCAAAGAATTTAAGTTAATCCATGACACTTTTATCATTTATCGTAATAATCTTCACACATAATTTATACTTACTAAATAAGCATATTTATATCTTCAACATCAAGAAGGTAATTTACAGGTTTTATCACCAGATTTAAATATAAAGCACGAAGTATCCACCTGTCTTGTTAAACCACCCACACTGTTAACACAGTAACAAAGGTGTAATTTCCATACGTAAATAACAGAACTCCTAGTACACACGTGCTTTCTAATTATACCTACACAAACCATTTCCGTTATGGACGTTCCGGTACGGACCGAAGGCTTTATTTACTTTCTTTCAACTGCCAGTGATATCCATCGTAAAACTAGAATTCACCGTGAAATACCGCTCCGTGTTTTCATAATGTTTAATATCGTTTAAAAGCAGATTATGCTGTAATGAATGAATTAGAAGTTTTATTAACGCTTCTCAGGTAATTAAAAGGATGTAATTATTTAAAATTACCGGAGCTTTTACGTGAAAAATAGCGACTTTAAGCATCTTTCTAATTAACATATTTAACTACTGTATAAAATAATTAAGAGCTAGAATTGTCTCTCTTTTTTTAAATGCCACTGGTTAGCGTAGAAATGATTGCAATCGTCTGTCACCCATTTCACGCAAGCATAACTGGGTAATCATAATTGAATACACACAAGTAATTCTCGGAAAGTGACTCAATTAAATGATTTTCCCTAAAACATCAAAAGAGGCTTGTTATCCAGGTGGATACAATCATCACACCACCAGGAAATTGGCCTCTGCTCATTTATATAGCACATATTGCATCTCGTCAACATTCTATGTGACAGAGGTACCATCCCGGTATAACTGACCCATTCGTAGCGTTATCCAAGCTCTATACATTGTGGCTCTACTGCTTATCAAATTTTACTTCATAACATTTATGAGATATTTAAAGCTAAGTTGTTAAAATTTTATTATACCTTTATATACTTAATCTTCCTTTCAACAACAAAGAGCAGAAAATTTTATTATATTGCTAGAAAGATAATGTACAGTACCTTATAGTGTAAAGGGAAAACATTATTACGAAATCATTACTAGAAAGAAACTTCTAATGTATCGTAACCTTTCACCGATTTCCACATAACAATTTTAATAGCAATATGTCATTACTGCATCATAGGAAGCGGTTTGTGTCGTAACCGACAGTTATCCTATAAAGCAATCATAAATCCATCTACGGCATTGTTTTATTGATCCAAACGACCGAATGGTCCTTTTATGACCAGTCATGAACTATGTGCTAGTGAAAGTGTGAAGGGTTCAATTTGGTAACGTTGTGTAATTTCATTATTTAAGTTCTTCGATCACAGATTTTGATATGATATCACTTTGTTTAATTTAATTTGCTATTGCATTTCGCCCTATGCGCAGAATAAAGTTATAAGTGCTTTTGCACAACTTCTCTTTCTCAGCGATTTAAACTTAATTGGGCACAAAATTATCGGTTTATTTTTATGTTCTTCAAACAACAACCAAATTTATGATCATTATTACTTCACTAATGCAATACATAAACAACTTTAACTCTATTATAGACATAAAAAGTACTTTGGTGTTATAGTCATAAGTAACCTTGTTCTATGTATAGTTCGATTTGTCAGTGGCAGAGTGAAGTAAGTTGCCTTTGCCTTTAAAAAATAAAAAGTTGCAAAAAAGTATCCTTTAAAATTTTAAGGTTTTATTATATACTTCAATTTTTGACAGACTTGGCCGAATAAGACAAGTTATTTAGCCTATAAAACAGTAGCCCTATTTTATTTGCGACAGTACTTTTAAATATAGCTTTGTTTTGTAACGTGTAATTATTATAGCCCTCGCATATCCGTTGTTGGATCATTGCTTTAATAACCACGAAACTATCGGCCCCAATCACCTAATAGAGGAAAATGTTTACTGTTTCATGTAAGGGGGCAAACGAACATCACGCGAATCGGAAACGCGCTAAGGAAATGCTAATATTGTAATAACTATACACCTTATATAAAAACGAAGAGTAGCTTCCATTCATTTTTACGAATGAGTTATAAGTACTCATTAATGTTCTTTAAATACAATTTTAATAATTTTTCAAGGAACACACTACTACTTACGCAGCTTTTGGATTATTTTTCAGTTTTACTAACTTTTTAAAGTCAGGTTACTAAATTGGCTAGTTTGAAAGCCTATTCTGGAGAACAGTGGAGTCGAAGTCAGTGTCTTCAATGTTCAATGGCATTTTGAAAATAGGCTCTGTTTGATCATAGGCCAGCTCTTTAGCGTTATGCCGTGGTTTAAAAAAATAACCTGGTTTGTCGATCACAAATTTTAGTGTATAGCGAGCTACGGTTCTTTTGCTGTGTCAGGCAATATTTTTTTTATTTTTTAGACGGAATCTAGAAATGTACCCATTAGAAATCCGTAACCCAAAAAGTTATAAAAGAAATGAAACTAATTTCGAGGGGCAGAAGTTCACTTCCACCTCTGAGGATAAATTCTTGTGCATATATACATTGCACCTATAAACCGCTACAAGTATATAGTACTCGTAATGCACGACTTTGTATATTAGTTAATAAAAAAGAAAGTGGTGAAAAAAGACGGTTTATGACGACAAACATTGGCCGCTATGTCCATACATCTGCAATAGCTAAGTAATGATGATGTCCAACTATGAGATTTCTCTCCATCTTTCAAAATCCACTATTCATAGTCCATTGTTGAACTTGGATTTATGACAGATCGATCACTGAGTAGTGAAGCTTTCATACCACTCATTTATTTAGTAGCATGACTCATATTTATTACTTATTCTCCTATAGCATTCCTAGAATTCTACGATTTCTGGAAATTAGTGTCTTTTGCAATTAAACGGGCAAGCCAATTGTAATGTAACTTTTCATTATGATGGCATCCTTTCATAATACTACCATGGAATGATAACAACGTATGATAATGTTTTCATTTGCTTAGTTATTTCTTTGTGTGAACAGAAATATCTTTGAAGACTGCATAGATTGTCTCGTGTTATTGAAAGCTTTCCGGCTCGGGCAATAGAATCTTCCTTAAAGAAATTATTTTTAAGCAGCATCAAACGTAGAAATGTGCCTATAATAATATCTAAGATCCTAAAACAAGGCAACACAGGCAAGACAAAGTATAAATCTACTAAATTCCATTCAAACAAACCCAACACTTTTCATTGATAATCCACAAAAGCTAGTCGTCGTTTTGTTAGTAAACATTCTATCAATCGAAACAATAGCAAGGGTGTAGTTGGTAAAAACAAAAGAAAGTGTAATAGATCCGCGACGGTGCGCGGCAGGCGGGTCACGTCGGAGGAAAGTGAGCTGGTGACGACACCGACCGAAGGTCACGGGCGATGAATGGCAATGAAACAACATTTCGTCACACCCTATTTCATCTGACGCCATTAATATTAATGACGTAGGGCATGTGCGAGACGGAATTTTATATTTAAAGTTGCATTAAATCTATACGGTAATGTCAAAGTGGATTATTGGCATCAAATTCAATTAAAAAATAATATGTAAAAATATAGAAGATACAACACGAATAAATATTCTATAAGTTTATTAAGTATTAGAAGTATTGAGTCTATATTTACGGGACGAACAAAACATATCACGGTTCCTTGATGGGTAAAGTAGAGGCAGTTAGCTCCCTTACCTCTTGGTGTGAATAGAGTTAAAAAAGACGAAGTAATAATTAATCTAGGATCTGCTGATGAAAGGGCGGAACAGAAGTAACAATTCTTCTGACCACAACACACATATCAGTAAAACATTACTTGGATAAAACTCGCATCAAATTTACAATACGCAAAATACAAATCATCGTTTATCTACTGAAAGTAGTACATAGTGAGATGATTTATATGAATGACAGACATATTACAAGATGTTATTTAATATCAGGTCCTTACACAATGGTGCATAACTTTTACTCACACGTAGCGCCTAACAATGCCATTCACACTTCACAAAGGCGAACTTTTTATGAAGTAATGAAAGTTATTTTATGATTTATCATTATGATGACATTTTTAATCGATTGATTTTAAGGAATATTAGATTCTTATTACAAGTTTATGAATCTTCTAAAAAAAACGTCATTTTTTAAATTAAATTTTAATTTTGTATTGGTTCTCGACTATCGTTTCTTCCCTTCCAAAAATTGTATCGGCCGATTTTTTTTTGTCTTCAAAGAATATCGATTATAAAGGATGCTGGCTTGACCGATAACTATTAACTAAAAGCTGGCGGTAAAACGAGAGGCCACGAGTTCAAACTAAACTGCTGAAAACCGAAAAGCCTTTTCGATCACTTTTGATACTAATAGTATGACTGGAATCTTAGGTTACGCTAACACTCTGTATGATATTTTAGTTATTTTTTTATTAATTATTAGTGTTATTCATCAAAAGGTTGAATAATTCTTAAAACGTAGGTAGTTTTTGTTTTGATTTCCAAACGTCTTCTCCGAATTCTCAAAACCTTAAAGTAAATACCTACTTTCTTTTCTTATCTCTTAAAATAGCTAAAACACACAAATTATCAAAATATTTTTTATCAACACGCCATTCTGTTTTGCATAACTTTGCATCTAAAATGTCAGTTTTTAGGTTTGCGGGTCGTGTAAACGATCAATCAAAAGTGAGCTATAAATGTTTATTGCTATAATTCACGAGACCATGGACAATTTATGCAATAATTAAGAGAAGTTATAAAATACATACTTACAACAAGATCGATATTTTTTAAACCAAGTGCATAAAGTAAAAAATCCCAAATAGTAAAAAACGCAATAATTTTGTAAAAGTGTTTTATTAAGGAATAATGTTTTTATCATAAGGAACTCTCTTCATTTCTATAATACATCATGTTTTTACTGACAACATAAGGCGTTGTTAAATTGAACTGGGCCAACGTGCTAGACTAAAATCTAATTTTCAGTTACAGAGGATGCCCACGCACATCTGAAAATAAGGCACACTGATTGAGACTTCCTGAACTCTTCACTTTTGACAATTTCGTGGTAAAAATTTGCCCTTGACAGTTGACGCTCCACGATTATCATCTCACCAAACTCTTACTATATTACACCTTCGTGAAAGGATTAGGAATGTAAACATTAAAATACAGACCGCACACGCGAAATATCTGAACACACTCGGCTATTGTCCAGTTAATTAAACACAGATTTATTTACATATTGGAATCATATACGAAACATGATTAATTTGACATTCCCAACCGCCGCAAGTGCAATAGAGAAGAACTTTTATTTTCAAGCCCACAGAGTCTATTGTGAAGAGGCAGGTGTTACGTTCTGTGCTCTCTCGAGCGAGATAAAGCGTAAAAATGTACCGGGGAGCATTTTCTAGAGAATAACTGCAGTGAAACGTGCCACGGTCGGCGGAGCACACACGAAACGTTGAGTTAGCATCGCGGGCGCAGCCGGGTGCGTTCAACTGTACACGAGATTCGTGTAAAAAAGGTCACGCTATACATCACGATCGATTCGCCAAATTGAGATTATATAAATCGGCAAACTTGGTGTAAGTACATACAAACATCGTTCATGCGAATGAAATCATTGGAACATTAATCCTGCGCTAGCTATGGGCAGGGTTGGGCAGTATTTTAATTACTTGTAATTAAAATACGTAATTGAAATACAAATACGTATTTTGTATTTGTATTTCAATTACTTCCTTAAAATGTAATTTGTAATTCGTATTTCAAATACCTGACGCCGAGGTATTTTGTAATTAGTATTTTAAATACTTGAGGCTTTAAAATACATTAATATTAAAATACAATTAACCACCATGAGTGCAATAGTGGTAAGTGGCGAGAAACGGCAAAATCCTCTCAATGAGTGAAACTAGGACCAGGCCTCCAGTCCCCGGCAGCCCCACTATTCCTGGTTATGGTAGCGGCCATGGTAAGGGCGGGGCAGGGGGTGCTAAGAATCTCCGGGTTGGCCCCGGCTACCACACCCAACGACGACTGGCCATGGTTACACACAACATACGCATTTTGAGGACAAACGAGATGATTGTTGATTGAATTGAGTGGATAACACTGGGACATACTGGGGTTGTCGGAAGTCCGAAAAATCGGGGAGGACATGACAACCCTGAAGTCCGGTGTCCCGAGATGGAGTCGGATTTCTCATCCACAGATCTCTCATTAATAACATCGTATCCAATGAAAGTGTGTCGAACAAGGCAGTGTACCTCATACTCAGAATATCCAAAAGAGTTCTCGACTTCAGACACGAGTTGTGACCGTCTTTCCCCAACGGTATTCCAAGGGACATTCTGTTGGCCGATGTATCGCGCGTCACTCCTACTATCATCTGCATAGCAATGCATGCTTTCGATAGACATCATGTCATTGATATGCAGGATGAAGAGTGTCGGCAATAGCACCGAACCTTGAGGAACGCCAGCATTAATGGTCATGGTCTCGGAGCAACAGCCGTCAACGACGACCTTAATGCTTCGACCATCCAAAAAGCTGGCGATCCACTTGCAGAGTCCCTCAGGGATCCCATATGCTGGAAGCTTCGCCAGAAGGGCGCCGTGCCACACTCGGTCGAACGCCTTCGTAATGTCTAGGCCGACGGCAATAGCCTCACCCCCACTCTCCAAGGCCTCCGCCCAGCGATGCGTGAGGTACACAAGAAGATCGCCAGCTGACCGACCGTGTCGAAAGCCATATTGACGGTTGTTAATCAGCTGGCGATCCTCAAGGTAGCTCAGGATCTGAGTATTAATAACTCGCTCCATGACCTTGGAGAGAAGGGATGTGACCGCTATCGAAAGGGGGGGGCCGCTGCAGGGGGCTTCCGACCGACCCCGGTGGAAGTCATTGGGAGAGACCTAAGTCCAGCAGTGGACTTCAATAAGCTTATGATAATGATGATGAATCTTTTTTTCCTTATCTTTCCAAACCATGCAGATTACTTATTAAGTATTTTGTAATTTGTATTTGGTATTTTAATTACAAATAGCTAAAATACTGTATTTTGTATTTTATATTTCAAATACCTTACTTAAAAGTATTTTGTATTTCGTATTTTAATTACTTATGATAAAGTATTTTGTATTTTGTATTTCAATTAAAGTAAAGCATGTATTTTGCCCAGCCCTGGCTATGGGAAACAGATATTCTAATATTTGTGGATTGGAAAACAAATTATCAATTCAAATAAGTTACCTAGATCAGGGTAGACTTACTGTATCACAACTCAAACGAAAACTGTTGCGCTGCATCCGATACAATAAAAAATTATAAACTGGACAGTGGACATGTAACAATTTATTAGTAGATATTATATCCTGATGAAGCTGGTCCGAACCGTTATTATTGTTTTGTAGAAAGAACATACCTCGTATTAAAGACCCATCCATCACAATCGCAAGCGTATCACAGCCGCACCAGACATGTACCGTAGGCCTAGAAGCGTTCCTGTCACGGCTCGTGCGTACACCACATACCTTCCCCATTCAATAATTTATGTAGCCCATAAATCACAATATGTTCTCTTGCTCTAAATTCTTTCGCTGAGATGATACGGATTGCAATTTTATGAATCATTGAAGATGCTGGTTGAGATGCATTAAAATACTAACTTTATCAGTAGGTAGATATGGGAAACCACGAAATTATATCGGGATGTCTATGTGTTTCTATCGATAGTTGTGAAAAAAGCCATAACAATTTTCCGTTAATGCATATTCTAAATCGATCATTTGCGCAAAAGATTATAGAGTAAGATCCCAGTGCCGCCAGACCTACGTTATTTTAGCAAAGCTGAAATTTCGATGATTTATAGTCTAGTATGTACTTAGAAGGGTATGCGTACTTACTAGCTCGAAAGCGGGGCCCTTTCAAAGGTAGCGCGAACTAAAGGTGTCTCAAAACTGTACCCACCTACGTTAAAGTAGCAAGGTTCATATTTAAATATATTTTTGACAATATTATCAAAAATAGATAATCGTTATTGCAGGACCGTTTCCGTGGGCCATTACTTCCGCCAGACGTTATAAAAACTGTTTAAAAATTAGGCAAACTACGTCATTTTAGCAAGCCTAAATTTGACATATACAACTACGTGGTACTATTTCCAGACTCTTTCTAAGCAGCCAGACCAATCCAATGGGCCAGTTCTTCTCCCAGACACTTCAAAGTTTCCCCTGTGAGGGCGTTATTCGTGAATCGTGCGCTATAATTCGAGTGAGAACACTACATGGCTTTATAATACAGATAATATAAATGATGGTTATATTATTTATTGAGCTTGGTTAAAATTTTAAATAAATATAGTTATGATCATTCACAGATATTAAGATGAAATAAATTTAAAGCAATAGGTGTGTATTATTTATGAAATAGCACCTTTCATTGGCAATAAATTAATAAAAATTAATTTCATGCCATTCTTTCATTGTCATTAACAATGAAGTTGTATCTAGTATTGAGCAAAATTTATCGTGTCTACAGCATGAAGAGGCTGACACGAGAATTATTTATCATGTATGCAATATATGTAGATACCCAGGAAAACATTGCAATCCGATTTTCTGATACTGATGTAGTAGTTATAATGGTGGGTCACATGCATCGTTTGAAAGACATGAATTTGGGTACTTACAGGCACCGGGAACAATCAAAGATATGTTGATTTAACCAAGATCTATGACCGTTTCTATGTAGGAGCTTAATAGGCTTTCATGCAATAACAGGATGTGACTACAATCCTGCTTTTTTTTAAGAAAAGAAAGCAAAAACCGTTCAAAATATCGGAAAGATGCCCAGAATATCACCAAGCTTTTATGAAATTCGGTAAACTTGAATTATTCGTTAATAAAAATAAAGAAGAAGATGTATTTCATTTAATACAGAAATTTATCTGCGAGTTATACAGTATTTCATGAATAGTTGACGTACATGCCGCTCGACTTCAACTTTTTATTATTAAATATACAGTTGTCATTGTAAATGAAGAATTCAACCGGAACAATTTAAGAAATTTTGATGCAAGTAGTTTAACACCTTGCAAAAGTGAGCTATTGCAGCAGTTTCGACGAGCAAATTATATTGCAAGTATCTGGAACAATCCTCATGAGAAGCAACCCAGCACTCTTAGCCCTGAGATCAATGGGTGGATACTGAAAGATAGTCAGTATGATTTTAATTGGTTTGATGGTGATCAATTGCTCAGTTTTGTTAGCGACTCACTAAAAAATGAATCAGGTATTTTACTTTCACATTAAATTATTTTTATATGTTGATAGCTGTTCGCAACCTCATTAAATTATTTATCTTTACCAAGTAACGATGACCATGGTGGTGAAGATGAATTGAATATTCAATATGAATGTAAATTTGATGAGGGAAGTAGAAACTCGAGCAAGGAAGACAATGGAGATGAATAATATAATAGATAATATTTTTTAAATCTTAATTTGTCAATTGTAACATTTTCAATCAAAATTTTAATAAAAAATAATACACATCTATTGCTTTAAATTTATTTCATCTTAATATCTGTGAATGATCATAACTATATTTATTTAAAATTTTAACCAAGCTCAATAAATAATATAACCATCATTTATATTATCTGTATTATAAAGCCATGTAGTGTTCTCACTCGAATTATAGCGCACGATTCACGAATAACGCCCTCACAGGGGAAACTTTGAAGTGTCTGGGAGAAGAACTGGCCCATTGGATTGGTCTGGCTGCTTAGAAAGAGTCTGGAAATAGTACCACGTAGTTGTATATGTCAAATTTAGGCTTGCTAAAATGACGTAGTTTGCCTAATTTTTAAACAGTTTTTATAACGTCTGGCGGAAGTAATGGCCCACGGAAACGGTCCTGCAATAACGATTATCTATTTTTGATAATATTGTCAAAAATATATTTAAATATGAACCTTGCTACTTTAACGTAGGTGGGTACAGTTTTGAGACACCTTTAGTTCGCGCTACCTTTGAAAGGGCCCCGCTTTCGAGCTAGTAAGTACGCATACCCTTCTAAGTACATACTAGACTATAAATCATCGAAATTTCAGCTTTGCTAAAATAACGTAGGTCTGGCGGCACTGGGATCTTGGACTATTATTAAATGAAGGCCCATCTTTCATCTTATTTAATGTCAAAAGGAATGTAAAAATGTTATTAATTTTGTGTAATGGCATTTAGCATTTTAAATATTATGAAAAAATAAAATAATGCATTTTCCTGTTCCATTTCTATATTTAAAATGTGAGCTACGTTTATAATCTACAATGTTACGCAAAGGCACTACAACCGTGCTGCCCTTTTTACGATTCATATCACCGAACCGGATCTATATGACTACGTTACGACAAATTACACATACGTGACCGTAGTGGACCGAGGCGGCTATTTCATTATGGAAAGTTTGCCTTGTAGTGAGGACTTTTTCTATTCGTCTGATTTTTTTATTACCAAGCTAGTAATATTGAGATGTTGAATTGTGGAGCTAAAAAGAATAAAAATATGTAGAAGATAGAAGAAAACACCATGAGAGATCCTGTATGCGAAGAATACTTTATCTAGGATTCGAAGGGCGTCAGAAGCCTAACAAGCCGAATTACTAATCAAAATTCATTGACTTTTTAAAATCTCTTAACCGCTTTATCAAACATAGAGACACATCCTCAGCATTGAGGCAAAGATAAGCAATAAAATAAATGAAGAGGTAAAAACCATGTTCTCAATTAACTCCTAAGTTCCCAAAAACTCAAAAACAAATAGATAAAAATAAGACTGCGCGGTGCACACAAAAATTTCAACATCCTTTGCGCCTTGAAAGTGAAGAGAGAGGTTCGAAAGAGGGACATAGAGAGCAATAGATAGAAAAAAAATATGTCCGAGTGGATAAGTCACCGTGTGTCATATAGAAAGTGGTGTCCACGTGTGCCATTATAAACGTTACTAGTTCTCCACTATCTACCGCATTATACGTAATGTGGAAATTGGCACGTGACATGAAATAATAACTCGGACACTTTTGGACTGTTATTACATTATTGCACAAATATCAACTTTCTCATTTTTATCACTAACTACTGTTTATTAGACAGCTTTATGGGCGATATGTGGCTTGTATTCTTTTTGTACAGCAAGTTTATGAGACCAATTTCCAGAAGCTACAAAGACTATTACATTGGCGTATGGTTTGAAGTGAACCCTATTTAATTTTATTAAAAAAAAAACCATTGGAAGAATCTTTCATTTAAGTTTAGAACCCTGCTTATTAATATCAATATAATGTCCAATGTTCATATATTTTTGGTTCGATTTAAAATCCGAAGTAAAAAACACATTCAATGCAATAAAAATGCGAACGTGCGTGAGAATTACAAACGAACACGAGACACCATGGGCCAACAAAGCAATAACACTATTTCATACAAATCGGTGGCCCAACTAACCTAATAAAAACCGTGGGAAACACGATTCGCGACCATCAGTTCTGCTCCACATATTAACCGATGCCTGCATTACTGTCTCCACACAACACACACCAAAACCGCAATAATTATTGAACTTAATCTACTTTTAAACTGGTCGTTTTGTCAAAGGAAACGAAAGTGGATTTTGAAAGTGTATCATTGTGATGGAACGTTTCCTGTATCGCTTGGATTTTAGAGTATATTTATGTATTACAAAATTTGGGCGATATAAAATATTTTTTACGTGTAAGTTTACCTTGTTTGCAATAAATTTCAACGCCAACAAACTTAATCATCTTCAACGGCCTTATTACGATTTCCTTTTTTTAATTCTGTATTTTTCCGCTCTTTCGAATCTCAGTATTTATTTCTATCATCCATTTCTAAACCTGATACACCTGATTTACTTATAGTAGCATTGTTAGAAAACACAATATAGTTTATAAAAACTTGAGGGTTTGACAAACAATGTTGGATAAATTATCGTTACAATTTTTATGGAACAGTGCTCAAAAGTTACCAGTCTTCCTAACACGAAAATCACGTCATCCCCTAATTTAACGTTTTAGCTGCCTTTACCTAACAACTAGCGTATAAACTACAATTTCCATACAAAATGGTACTGTACCATTTTCCTTTACTTTCTTGCCCTGTGCCTTTGTGCCTTTTAACAAAGCTGACATAAGAATTGTAAGGCTGGACACTTTCTCACAATCATGACAGTAATGAAATACAATTCCGCACAAAATTCGCAATTGTTGACCCGTGAGACGACAATTTCGAACTGTGTGTTCAATAAAAAGAAATTTAGAAAGTACAGAACATTATTGCTGAAATCAAATAAGCCATAATTTTGTCTATTGTTTAGTATGAACTAATGCTTGATTTGATGAGCTTCAAACAATAAGAATTAAGTAATTTGAAAAAGTTATATTTGATACAAATTATTATCTCATTAAATAGATTATGGTCGATTGCGGCCACTAGGTTTCAACTATTTACTCTAAAATTGACTCTAACCTAAACCACGAATACAAGTAACTTTATTTCTTCTTCCTCATTCCTTCACTGCCGAAATCGCCACCAGACTGGGTCAGTTTCAACTGGGTAGTCATGGGCGGAGCAAACTGTACAGTGCATGCTGTTTCCTTCCCCCTCCCTTACTCCGTCGAACCCTCTTTTAGGCTCCCCACCACTAGCAAGCCTGTCGTCCTTATTACTCAAGATGATTTGGAAGATTTTAGTCCCATCGCACTATTTAATTAGTGTTTTGTTATTGTCACCAGGCGCGCGGCTATGGCTGGCCGCTGTGGCGCTGCAGACCCTGCTTTTGGCAGTCAACTGCGGTCACCACCGGCGATCTATGCCCAATCAGGGGGTATGTATATTCAGCAGAATAAATAACTAAAATAAATAGTTTTATTATTGAAAAAAAAACACCTATTTAATTTCACAATATAACATACTTACAAAATCAATATAAAAGTGTCTTTATGTAGACTTTTGAAGAGTTTCTACTACAACAATATATAACAATAACTGTAATTTTTTTTATTAAATACTTACTCAACATTGTCTTTCAGGCAATGTCAAAAAGTGGATGGCGACCAGTGGTGGGCTCCAGCGGGCTACTGTACTCGTTCAACGGCGCTCAGGCATACAAAATCCCCGTCCCAGTGTTAGACGGATATCAGTCTTCCTCTCGCCCAGTCGCCGCGAGAGACGTCACCAAACTGACTTCCATTGCCCAATCCTATCGTCCAACCACACTTAGGACAGTACCGTCAGCGCCACCAGCTAACCAACCTATCAATTCATACCACAACCCATTCGCATACAACAACCACCAACTGTCGTACAAATACGTCCAAAATATCCCACTGGACAGTTCTCTGATCAGAAATCCCCACAACCCGTTCCCCACACGTCAGCAATACAACAAATATCAGAACAAATTCAAGCAGCAACAGCAGAACAATGTTTTGCAACAATTGACTAGTATCCAGCCCATTCATTTTGGACAGTATCAGACAGCGAAACCCTTGGATATTTTCGCCAAACCTATAGACAGCTACGTGAGGCCCAACGATGTTAGGAAACCTACCCACCAAACTACAATGGAGATTTTCAAGCCAGAAGTGTTCAAGTTGCCTGACAGTGACACTGCATCGCAATCTGTGAGCCAGCAAGTGAAGACAGCTCAGCAGCAGGGCTTGGTTGGAGCGCAAGGTCAAGTTTTTAATCCGTATCCGCAATATTCATTCCAAGATGCCGGATTACCGAGTATTTTAGGTAAAAAATCCTGTTTTTTTTTTTAATATCAAAATGAAATTAAAATATCCTACAAAAGTGTTATGTTGAATTTAGGATCAAATTATTATTTAAATATACAATTACTAAAACGTGTTATTTCTACATCTGGAAGCTAACAATTTAAACTATAAACAAATACTACAAAAAATACATTAATTTATTTTTTAATTTATGCACAAATTATTTTTATTGGATAATAAATAATCGTAACTACAAGACATATTCTTACATACTTAATATGTTTATTTCAGGTTCATTTGGCTCTTTCGGAGTTCAGTCAGTCAAAGGGCGTGATCCAGTATATTCCGGCACAAAAACCACCTTCCCGCCTCCTCAGCAGACGAAACAAACCATATTTAATTCATTCAGCTACAATCCGAATTACAAATCAACTCCAGCTCAAGTTGCGGCAACTACTCCTAGATATCAGACAACAGCAAGCCAAGTCTACTGGAATACTGGAACAACATTTAGCGACTTTAAAGTGACTCCCGCGCCACATACAAAATTCTCAACGGCTCCTAAAATAGACCCCAACGCCGGTGTAAAAGAAAACTTCAAACCAAGCCCGCAGGATCCATTCTCTAAACATTACCAAAACGATTTCAACAAAGTAACGGTAACAACATACAATCCTGTTCAAACGACAACACTAGCTAATAGTTATTTCGATTACAGCTTCCCGTCCCAACAGAATGTTCAGCTTCAAAACTATTACGACGATCAAAGTAGCAATTTCAACTATGAGAAGAAAAAACAAAAGATACACGACAATGTCGCGTCGAGCATAAATCAACAAAACAAACAGTACACCAATCCACCGAAGAAAACTCAGGGTGATGATAATCATTCGGCTCCCTACAGACCTACTTACGAAGTCGTAGAGACAACGGAGCCTGACGCCGCTTCACGGCCCTCAACCGTAGCTTGGCCGCTAACATCACAAGCTTACAACTACGCCAACCAACAAGCCACTGAACAGACTCTCAAGAAACAAGAATATGAAACGTCATTCACCACAGCAAATACTACACCCTTGCCTGAACTTCCCGAAGAATACGCCATTGTAACCGAGGCCGAAAAGGGCTATGGAAACTCTTTGAGTTACGACAGCGAAATCGAATCTCAAAGCAGGCGGCCTCTTGGCGACGACTTCGAACCGATCGGTAAACATAAGCTGAAGGATTACTATTACAAAGTATCTACACCTGCTTACAATGACTACAGCTCGAGAAGGACGAAAAAACCAAACGATTCCAGTAGACTAACCACGGCAATAGAAACCACAACGCGCGCCATTAAAGATCTTAATGACATTCCAATTGAAACTCTACCGACACTTCCTCCTAATCTTCATTTCAAGCGTCCAGGTGGGGCGACTGAACCGCTGGATAAAGATAAAATTCGTAAACGTAATAAGATAAGGAGACGTCGTCCGGTAGCGAATGTAAACCGTAACAAAGACAAGATCGCATCTGAAACAAGTACCCATGCCAGTACTGTCCAAACAACGCAACCACCTCAGACAACGGAAGATCAAGAAATTCATACGATTAGACCGAGAGTGAGGCCTACTAAGCCCTACCAATCTAACCCGACAACCCCAAGCGTTACTACGGATTTAACAACAAGTGCATTACCTACAGTATTTCCGACGTCTCCTACTATAGTTAAAAAGAAACTTATTCATCGACGATTGCCGACTACCACAGAAAGAGTAGAGACAACTACAAATTACTATAAAGATGACAATAATAAAGACTCTCAAATTATGAAAATATCAAATCGTCCATACGCCACGAAACAGACTTCTGCGGCCTATGAACTAAGAACAAGTGACATTCCAGACTACTCTCATAAGCAAGATGAGAAAGACACGCCGACAAGCGATGTTGATGTAAGCATAACCGATACTTATAAAACTTCAGTTGAAAATGCTCAAGAATTCTCCTTCCATAAAGATGTTAAACCAATTGAAGCCAAATTGGAACCTGTTACAAGTCAACGCTACAGAGAAACAACAACAGAACCATCAGCTGACATCGAAGTGACTACAACACCTAGACTCGAAAACAATTCAAACGTCGGAAAAGGAAATAGGACTAGACTGCGAAACAAATACAACAGACCAAGATTTAGTGTAAAAGATTATAGAAATAGAATAGGTTCAACAACAAGCACAGACAACCCCGGTGAAAACACACCCAAAGTTAGATTCCCTCAACGCCGAGTTCCTATAAGTGAAAACGGTGATGGCGAGACAACCACGGAAAGGAAAAGATTCACCCCCAAAGACCCGAGACATAAAATAAATGACACAGAAATGAATGAGGAAAAGGAAAAAGAGATTCATTCTATAAGAAACCCTAACAGGCAAAGGCAAACGACGGTTGAAAATACAGACGGAACTACTAAAATATCATCACGCATTCGGAATGGCCTGCGAAGACCAAGACCTACGGAAGAGAGCACTGAAATACCAACTACAGTCCACAACAAAAGGCCTTTAAGAAAGAAAATAAAAGACTCAGAAACAGGGGAATCAGTACACGATATTGCAGTAACGGAAACAACAGTATATGACATTAAAAACGATATCACATCAGAAAGGAGTAAGTCGGAAAGTGCTATCATGAAAATAGCAGACAAAAAACACCACGATCACATTGAGCATTTATTTGAACATTCGAAAAGAGTTTCAGACTTAACTTTAGCTGCTAGCAAAGACTATAACAAACCGGGTATGTTTAAAACAGTTGCATCTAACAGCAGAAGAATACCAAATTACTTTACTATAGCAACAGACGATCCCATATTACCTATAGAAGCATTTTTCCCACAACTCAATCAGAGGAAAGATGCTTAATTAAGTATGTATACCAAATCCTTGTTTCACTGCCAAAGCTATGATTCTTATACATTCGACTATTATTACGAGTAGATGTAACATATATAAATGTAGGTTATATTGGCGAACTCTCGGACAAATGTACGGAATACCCTTTGATATAGATTTTATTCCTTTATTTGATCTATTTTATCAAATTAATTTATTTATAATGTCTTTATTGATAGAAAAATACAGTTCGCTAGTATAACCACACTATCTTAAGGTGACTGTGACTGGCTACTATAATGTCTCCCTTTAAACTTTGGTGCTCATTTAGTTCATAAGTTTGATAATATTATCAAGAAGTGTGTAATGTGTGTGTGAGAACATTAAGGTACTTATTGTACGTGATGTGACAAGTATGTATGTATAACGCATGAGCGAACAGATACTATTTATGTTTAATTGTAGTAATTAATTGTGTAAATAAATTATTTGCTTAACAACCTCAGTTTTTAAATTATAATCGGACTCATAATAATAAAATATGGCAATTGAACTTATTACTATCTCAAAATATCCTACGCTGAATAGGTGAATCTGAAATTATCAAGAAATCCTCTAGCGATAGATGACAACTTTTTGTGTTACGAATATTTATTTTATTTTGTCTGGTCATTCTACTCACTCGATTACTAATTATTCAGCAGGTTATTGTTGTAATCTGTTTTTGTAACAGACTCGTGTATAGTTTAACACCAAAGTCCAAAACATATTATCGAGGATTTACGAATACATAGCCAGCAGAACTGCATCTGACGGGTGGTAAAGAAATTCGTAGATCAAGGGTTTTTATTTAGTCTTACATAGTAATAATTTAATTTTTTATTACTAATTTTCAAGTTTAATAAGGTGTAAAAATAACCACTCAGACAGCGACAGCGCCCCACCCTCCCCTTGCGGGGAGCGAACGATCATCGAGGGCTGATGGCAGATGTACCATCGCCAGCCTCACGCTCAGGGCGCCGCGCCACGTCTCCTCATCGCGGTTACGAGTTGATTCACATAGTGTGAAGTTCTCGGGAAGAGCTTACTATAGAAATGATCCTATGAAGTAAGGTCTTGCCGCTGCTCGCTCGCTCTGCGGTAGTCATTTCGCGCCGGAGAATCTTGACACCGCGATTCAGATTTCAAGTGGCGACATCTCTGGGTGCGATGGTCAATTACGTCGCGTGGTGACTGTGTGACCCTTACCACCACTTGAGATTATTTTAGTACAAGTTCAAAAATCATGTCACCTTGACCTAGACATTGATACAGATTGTCTGTTTGTTTTTAAATTCCACATTTCTCTGCTGCTGTATGCAATGATGATTATATTGCTATTTTTTATGGTGTCTTTTATAATCGTAAATTGATTATTTTTGCTATAATATCACGATGATTATAGAAATAAAACGTTTTATTTATTCAAGGTAGAGTTAAACTCTCAAATACAGGCGACCGAAATTGTCTTCGTAGACAGCTGAGGCTTTAGTTTAAAAAAAAAAATAGCGCATAATCATGTCCTGCAGTGACAAGATTTGTAATACTTCTTTTTAAAATAACAAATGTGTCGTTTGTATCTTCGATCGAGTTTCATATGCGATATGAGACTAAAAATGTTGAATAAAAACTACAGTTCCGAATTAGTTCTATTTTCAAAGAGATCACAAGGTCGTCGGCGCTTGTTACGTAATACTAGTAGAGCGAGTAGCCGACTAAACAATTTGAATCTTATGTTTATGAGAGTAGAGTTGCAGTTTGTTTAAATTTTTCGTAACAATGCATAGTTCGTGTATTAAAAAGATTTAATAATGTGACGTCATAAAATTTAGATCACCTGACGCCCTCTGTCCCCTTGTCACACGATGTCTCACTCAGTCGACCCCCTCCTTCCTCCTTAAGGTGTTACGTAATTAATGGATGGTCCTTATTGTCTGACGCCGATCAAATAGTCCCTAATTTTATAGTGAAAGGTCCTTACGGTGAAGTTACGCCAGTATGGTAATATCGACGTTTATTTACAGTTATACAAATTTTCAAAAACCACTCAGACAGCGACAGCGCCCCACCCTCCCCTTGCGGGGAGCGAACGATCATCGAGGGCTGATGGCAGATGTACCATCGCCAGCCTCACGCTCAGGGCGCCGCGCCACGTCTCCTCATCGTGGTTACGAGTTGATTCACATAGTGTGAAGTTCTCGGGAAGAGCTTACTATAGAAATGATCCTATGAAGTAAGGTCTTGCCGCTGCTCGCTCGCCCCGCGGTAGTCATTGCGCGCCGGAGAATCTTGACACCGCGATTTAGATTTCAAGTGGCGACATCTCTGGGTGCGATGGTCAATTACGTAGCGTGGTGACTGTGTGTCACTTACCACCACGTGTGAGGTTATTTTGGTACAAGTTCAAAACTCATGGCTCACCTTGACCTAAATATTGATTATATTGATACCGAATATGTGTTTGCTAATAGGTATACCCCACATTTCTCTGCTGCTGTTTGCAATGATGACTATGAAACTATTGCTATTTTTTATGGTGTCTTTTATAATCCTAAATTGATTATTTTTGCTATAATATCACGATGATTACAGAAATAAAACGTTTTATTTATTTAAGGTAGAGTTAAACTCTAAAATACAGGCGACCGAAATTGTCTTCGTAGACAGCTGAGGCTTTAGTTTAAAAAAAGTAATAGCGCATAATGATGCCCTGCAGTAACAAGATTTTTAATACTTCTATTCAAAATAACAGTTGTGTCGTTTGTAACTTAAATCGAGTTTCATGTGCGATATGAGACTAAAAATGTTGAATAAAAACTACAGTTCCGAATTAGTTCTATTTTCAAAGAGATCAAGGTCGTCGGCGCTTGCTACGTAATACTAGTAGAGCGAATAGCCGACTAAACAATTTGAATCTTATGTTTATGAGAGTAGAGTTCCAGTTTGTTTAAATTTTTCGTAACAATGCATAGTTCGTGTATTAAAAAAATTTAAAAATGTGACGACACAAACTTTAGGTCACCTGACGCCCTCTGTCCCCTTGTCACACAATGTCTCGCTCAGTCGACTTCCTCTTTAACGTGTGACGTAATTTATGGATGGTCCTTACTGTCTGACGCCGAACAAAAAGTCTCTTATTTTTATAGTGGAAGGTCCTTACGGTGAAGTTACGCCAGTATGGTAATATCGACGTCCATTTACAGTTATAATAAAGTTTCAAAAACCACTCAGACAGCGACGGCGCCCCACTCTCCCCTTGCGGGGAGCGAACGATCATCGAGGGCTGATGGTAGATGTACCATCGCCAGCCTCACGCTCAGGGCGCCGCGCCACGTCTCCTCATCGTGGTTACGAGTTGATTCACATAGTGTGAAGTTCTCGGGAAGAGCTTACTATAGAAATGATCCTATGAAGTAAGGTCTTGCCGCTGCTCGCTCGCCCCGCGGTAGTCATTGCGCGCCGGAGAATCTTGACACCGCGATTCAGATTTCAAGTGGCGACATCTCTGGGTGCGATGGTCAATTACGTCGCGTGGTGACTGTGTGTCATCTACCACCACGTGCACTACCACTGGTGAGGTTATTTTAGTACAAGTTCAAAACTCTTGTCACCTTGACCTACATTGATTCTATTGATACCGATTTTGTGCTTGCTGATGTACATTTCTATACTGCAGTACACAAATATTATAACTAACAAAAACAAACTATTGGCATCCTTTTAATAGTGTCTTATTAAACCTATGTAATTCTTATTATTTTCCACTAATTTGACAATGGAAATGTTAATCAAACTTCGGTTTATTTAAGAAAGAATTAAACTCGAAAAGACAAATTACCAACATTATCTTCGTAGAGAGTTGAGCTTTTAGTGTAAAAAAAATATTAACAGCGTAGGGGAGACAGTATAGTTATTGGCCCCTGTACAGTTATTAGCCATTTCAACTTTGCTACCAAAAAACTAGCAATGTTCTATAATAATAGTAGATTTAAAAATTATACAGGGTGTATTTAGACCGTGATCGAAAACTGAGGCAGGTAATAGCGAGGCTAATCACAAACCCAGTAGCGATGTTAAAAATCCCGACAAAAAATAAAAATTTTGACGTTTTCCATACAACCATCTGTGTTAAAAGTATGTGGTTAGTATGGAAAACCTCAACAATTTTATTTTTTATCGGGATCTTCTTTAATGCCAGGGGGTTTGTAATCACTATCGGTATTACCTGCCTCAGTTTTCGATCACGGTCTAAATACACCCTGTATAATGGCGACACTTTTATTCTCTGTCATAAAGTCTCATCGAAATTCCGCTAGGTATGTGGTTTGTTTGTTTTCCGATGTGTAATTTTTTGCCGGAGGGAGAAATTCAGTTAAGCGATTAAAAATAATGTTAAGACTGCATAATTTTTTGGCGCTATATTTTAAATGAATATGTAGTTTGTCAATGATTTATACTTCACAATAGATGGTTTTTTTATGCGCTATAACCATATTAAAGGTGCAATATAACTTACTTTCTTTATAACTACTATGTTACGGCCAATTACTGTGATTTTGAGTTTAATATTTTTGAGTTCACACTATTCTTAACATGTATAGTGAAAGTTTATATAAAGTACCTTCTTTTGTAGTACATTAACAAAGCAACATAAAGTCGTGAGTTTTATTTATTTTCAGTAAGGATATAATTTTTTATGTGGTTTTGTTTACCAACTGGTCACTTAACTGGCCAATAACTATACTGTTTCCCCTATGAAATATTTTCTGCAGTAACGGGCTTTGTAATACTTCCGATAAAAATAACACGGGTGTGTCGTCTTTATCTGCAATTGGATTGCATCTGCGATGTGAGATTAAAAATAAGAGATTGTGAGGACATTTTATTTTTTTGTTAATCACATTTACAATGGTCGGCAACCCGCGGCCCGCGGATGTCTTACTTGTAGCCCGTGGATGTTTTGAAAATAAGTCAAAAGTACCTATTATATGCTTCTCGTTTGGCAGATGACCATTTGAAAGCCATTCTAGAAATGGCAACTACAAATATCATATGTGATATATCAGAAATTTCTACGAAATTTACTACTCTAGGAATCTGTGGTAAACGTCACAAATGCGACCCGCTTTTACTTTATTTAGCCACTTTCTGGCCCTTGCCTAACAAAGGGTTTGCGACCACTGACATATAAGGTTCACTGAGGGACTCATATTGGGAAACCTACAATACTTTTTTACTTAATTTGTGGACTTTTTTTTTACTTAATTTGTGGACAGCCTCTTATGGTGAGATTATGCTACAATGCCATTATTAAGCTTTATTATCGACGTCCAAACTAGTCGTAATAAAATAATCTCTGCTGTGGAAATGCAAGTGGTGGTAAGTGACAGGCACCACGCGACGTAATTGACCATCGCACCCAGAGATGTCGCCACTTGAAATCTGAATCGCGGTGTCAAGATTCTCCGGCGCGCAATGACTACCGCGGGGCGAGCGAGCAGCGGCAAGACCTTACTTCATAGGATCATTTCTATAGTAAGCTCTTCCCGAGAACTTCACACTATGTGAATCAACTCGTAACCGCGATGAGGAGACGTGGCGCGGCGCCCTGAGCGTGAGGCTGGCGATGGTACATCTGCCATCAGCCCTCGATGATCGTTCGCTCCCCGCAAGGGGAGGGTGGGGCGCTGTCGCTGTCTGAGTGGTTTTTGACACTATAGTAAAACTGGAGATTAACGTCGATATTAAAAAACTGGGATAACTTCACTGTGTGGACCTTCCACTATAATATTAGACATTTTGGTCGTCGTCAGACAATGAGGAGCATCAATAAATTACGTCCCACGTTGAGGAGGAGTAGGGGGTCGACTGATTGTAACATTGTGTGGCAAGGGGGGTAGAGGGCGTCAGGCGACCTAAATTTTGTAACGTCACATTTCTAAATCTTTTTAATACACGGAATATGCATTTTTAATGAAAAATTAAAAATACTGCAACTATATTTTCATTAACATTAGATTCAAATTGTTTAGTCAGGTACTCGCTCTACTAGTGTTAAGCAGCAAGTGGCCGAAGACCTAGGTCTCTTTCAAAATAACAATAATTCAGAACTGTAGTTTTTATTCAATAATTTCTAGATGTAAAATTGCAAAATATGTGACGTCACACTAGAGAGGGGGGTTGCATAAATGTGACGAACTGTGATAAGGACGGGGAGGGGTCAAAAACCATGAATTTTTTGAAACGTAATGACACGGTAATAGTATCATACAGTAGTTTAACTCCGTCATATTATTGAAACAAAGGCCTGCCGCCGCGCGATACGTCTACATGCGATAAGGCTGCCACCTGCAGCAATTTAAATAAATCTGTTAACTTTGACTTTGTATCTAAATAAATAAAATACTTTGTGAATGTAATAGGAAGTGTTCAACAAAAATGAATGCTTTTTTTATTAGTGTATTTAATTGAAAAATCATGTTTATGGTAAATCGTTCTTATAAATTTGCTACTGATAAATATTTCCGCCTTGACTTAGATGTAAAGAATGCTACAATATATTCTACTTGTCAATTTTAATAGGTACTCGTACTCGTACTAGCTTAAAAAACGGCACGGTCCGTTCGTCACTGCGGCACAGTCGCGACTGCCTGCATGCCGAGCGCATGCCGAGATTAGGCGCGTAGGTATAACTTGATTTGGCCCGTTAGTATGAAGTTAATACTACTGTATGATACTATTACCGTGGTAATGATGGCCCCTTATCAATGTAGGCCAAGGTGACATGACGTCCGTAGAGCCGAACTAAAATAATCTTAACCGCAGTAGTGCATGTGGTGGTAAGTGAAACACAGCCACCACGAGACGTAATTGACCATCGCACCCAGAGATGTCGCCACTTGAAATCTGAATCGCGGTGTCAAGATTCTCCGGCGCGCAATGACTACCGCGGGGCGAGCGAGCAGCGGCAAGACCTTACTTCATAGGATCATTTCTATAGTAAGCTCTTCCCGAGAACTTCACACTATGTGAATCAACTCGTAACCGCGATGAGGAGACGTGGCGCGGCGCCCTGAGCGTGAGGCTGGCGATGGTACATCTGCCATCAGCCCTCGATGATCGTTCGCTCCCCGCAAGGGGAGGGTGGGGCGCTGTCGCTGTCTGAGTGGTTTTTGAAACAATTTATAACTCAAAAATTAAATGTATAATTTACATACATTCTACATGAATGCAAGAATTATCATTGATTGATTTGGCCCGCCCCTGATTTCGAATGCGGGACTATCACTTGAACACGTTTGTATATCATAATCAACCATTAAATAATTATCAACGTGGGATATGTACTAAAAGCTCACTACTACTTCCCAAGTAGTTACAAAAACCAATCCTCAATATAAATAAGGGTTTTTGCGACTAGTCCGGCAGCAATTATTTCAACCTTACGTAAACTTTGACAGCGTAAAATACATTTGGGTGTTTTTGTCTGAGTGGATATTTTCATACTCTTTGTTCGGGTATTCTCTTTTAAAATATATATCTGCCACGCCTATTTTACGTCGAAATGAGTGCTCACATGCTTGGCAGATCACTTATTAAGGAACTTATAAGGCACCATAATTACTGGAAGGTATTAATAAAGAAAGGCAAAGGTTTATTATAATTTATTGAATGAACGATGAAAAAAAAGAAAAAGGACGTCGGTTTTTTTCTGAAATAAGAAAGAAATTAAATAGGAAATGTTGTTTTTTACTTAAAAATAGTATTTCTGTAAAATATTTAGCCTGCATTTGCTTCCTCCGCCTGCATTTTGGCAGTCTTCTGAATGCATTTCACCGCAGCTTGATGAATTATCTTGTCCAGTTGATCTACAATCACAAGATTAGCATTTCGTTCAAAACTAAGTTATTTTAGACATTTTCTTCAAAAATGAATATTAAGACCATTTGGAAATATGTAGAGCTCTCATTTCCAGGTTATCAGGTATCGTTCGTATCGTCGTGCCGTGATTTAAATTACTTAGCATTTTTACATATTATGCATGTATCTTCGCCGAAAATGAATTGAAGGAGAATAGTAAAATAAAGGTATCTAATGTCTACCAATGAGGCAAGGAATATAAAATTACTTACTTTTAACGTTCCAATTCAAAATGCATATAATTATTAAGTCATTGAAATTTTTGAATTGCCAAGCTATGATTACTTATCTATACTTTATGGAGCCAATTTTTAATATGAGACTCCCAAGGTATGGTCATATATTGAAAATTCGGATTTGACACTCAAATAAACGCTACCTTCTCTTTTAGTCTCAAAGAATGCTACATGAACGTGGTCACTTCGTCGCGCCAATTTAAAATAATTATGTAAAATGAAAATAATGATTTTCTAAGACAACTTTTTAAAGCATTTATCAACTAGTAGCCCAAATCGTAAATCGATATTTTACATATTATATTGGATCATATTATGACATAATGTGAATTTCTGATTTTTTGACACTATCACATTTATAATCATATTCATACATATTCTGTAACTGAGATGTTTTTCATTCTACAGCCAAAGAAAAGAAACTTGAATATAATCGACTCAATGACTTACAAATCTTATGCTGTCCTTTAATGGGAAACCGGAGCCTCAAGCTGATCGGGTTCGAACAAATAAACACGTACGGACTGTCGCTTTCGCCTTCCGGATACCTGAAAATACAAACATAACTATATAGGTACTAACATATTTATCGGAGTGGGTATGATGGGTGAATAATCTCGCTCCTCAACAAGAATATTTCCTCCATTTGATTCGTCTATTTATGGTACTACAAGCAGAGTGACGTTCCTTCCGAGTCGCAGAACGGAAGTGTCCGAGTGAGCTTGTGCTTGTGCTTATATAGCGAGAATCCCCTCTTAGCTACTTACCCCTTCCAATACCACTACTTCTTCTTCTTCCTCATCAACCCATTTTCGCCCACTGCTGAGCATGGGTCTCCTCTACCATTGAGAGGGTTTAGGCCATAGTCCACCACGCTGGCCTAGTGCGGGTTGGCGGACTACACACCTAAGAAATTCCTAAGAACTCTTAGGTGTGCAGGTTTCATCACGATGTTTTCCTTCACCGTTAAAGCAAGTGATGATTCAATGTGAATACACACATAACTTCGAAAAGTCAGAGGTGTGTACCTGGGGTTCGAACCCGCGACCGTCGAGATTCTAGACCGCGCGCCCAAACCTCGAGGCCATCACTGCTACCACTACTACTTTTAGTCAAATCAGCAACTTATTTTTATGCAATTTTAAAGAACAGTCCATTTTATTAAATTGAATGAAGGTAGTTAATTCTGAATAATATTAACATATTTCATTCACTCCGACATATTATATCAAGAACATAGACCTACATGTGTCAAGACTAAATGTTTGAGAACAAAGAGTTTCTAAATTTAATTAATACATGATGGTAAATTGGAAATTAATTAGTGTTATATCGCTGGCTATTACAAGTTTCTATGGTACAATTTTAATATAACTCATAGACCTCGTAGTATTCATAACTAAATTAGTGCTAAAATTGTAACATAGAACCTTGTAGGTAATAGTGAGCTAGCGATATGTCCGTCTCCTGGGTGTAATTAAATAAGAAGAGTTATTTTTCTCTTTCCGCCAACCCGCTCTAGGCCATCGTGGTGGACTAAGGCCTAACCCCTCTAGGTTTTAAAGAAAGCCCGTGTCCAACAGTATACTTATCGGCTGATAAATAAATAAATGATGATGCTCTTTTATTGCTATTTTTTTTTTCTTTAATTTCTTAGGTGTGTAGTCCGCCAACCCGCACTAGGCGAGCGTGGTGGACTATGGCCTAAACCCTCTCAATGGCAGAGGAGACCCATGCTCAGCAGTGGGCGTATATGGGTTGATGAAGAAGATGAAGAAGCTCTTTTAGGAATGATAATTGTTTTTTCGTTTCGCCCGAGTACAAATGTACGTGCTTCTATGTTTTTGAGATCTTTTTCTGTCTAAAATTATAATATCTTTTTACTTACTTTTTCTCGTATTCCTCCTGTGGTAGACAATCGTCCACGTGCACACAACCCAGCAGGCATCCCGTAGGATAGAACGACGGGAACTTGAACTGTTTGTCTGTCAATCAAATAAAATAGTTAAAAATAATTAAGACTATGGTTGGTAAAGATTTTATACATTTTCATCGTACTATTTTCTATTTTTTGTCAGGATTTTCTCTAACGCCAATGGGTTTGCAATCACCGTAGCTAATTCCTGCCCAAGATTCCGATCACGGTCGGAATACACCTTGTATACCAACAAACAACATAAGCACGGAATGTGACATTATGAAATAGTCTCGTCACCTGGGTATAGAACCCTGTACTGGTTCTCCAGCGCCCTGACGACGTCCTGGTCAGGCGGCTTGGCGGTGGACGCGATCCACAGCCGCCCGCGGTGACTCGTGTACCACGTGCGACCTTCGTGCCTGGAAGAAAAAGGAAAACTATTATAGTAGTAGTAGATTCCACCTCCATTACGAAATACCTACTTTTAACGATTTTATTTGTGACTAATAAAGTCCAGTGCCGACGAGTAAAAAATAAGTTACGATATCGTTTTCCGAAGTTCTATATCCGAATCAGAATAATTTAGTAGTAAATTTATTATAGCCAAACAGACATTAATTGTCTAAAAAAATATATTTTTTTGTTTTTCAAATGTACATGTTTATCGCTGTTACACCATATATTATATCGCATTTCAAACTATATAATACAATAATTAATATTTACACGTCTGCAATTTAATTAGTGAATTAGTTTACTACAAATCTGCTTCTCGAGCAATACTACGTAGAAAGGGGGGCAGAATCAATCATAAATGGATTAATTGGATACAAAAATATGATTACCCATTTAACTTGAGTAATTATGTAATTTGCATATATAATATTTCAAAAACCACTCAGACAGCGACAGCGCCCCACCCTCCCCTTGCGGGGAGCGAACGATCATCGAGGGCTGATGGCAGATGTACCATCGCCAGCCTCACGCTCAGGGCGCCGCGCCACGTCTCCTCATCGCGGTTACGAGTTGATTCACATAGTGTGAAGTTCTCGGGAAGAGCTTACTATAGAAATGATCCTATGAAGTAAGGTCTTGCCGCTGCTCGCTAGCCCCGCGGTAGTCATTGCGCGCCGGAGAATCTTGACACCGCGATTCAGATTTCAAGTGGCGCCATCTCTTGGCACGATTATCAATGATGTCCGTGGCGTGCCACATAATATGGTGAAGAACTATACTAATTTAAAGGCATACCGAGACAGCAAAATGTCGCAAAATTGGACACGAATATTTTTTAGCTATTATCCATACCTAATGAACTCTAACCTATATCTGTTCACATCCCGTTTATTAACGTTAAGGAAGATGTTTTTTTTTCTTTCCAGCCAATACTCCTTTTGGGACCTCAATACTATCAGAAATACTTCTATCACTCGACATTTCAGTTTTATAATTTAAAATCCTATACTTATTCTTACAGTTTGATTCCTTCAACGAGCAGCGAGGCCCAGGGCTGGTGCATGGAGAGGCACCGGCCTGTGTCACTCATCTCCTGTATCTCCGCGTCCTGTATACGCGATGCGAGCGACACCCCTGGGTATTTCGTCACCGCCGCGTAGCCCTCGCCGGCTACTGAGGAGTCGAACTAAAAGGAACATCACCACTTCTTATATAAATAACCAAAAAAAGCTGACTGAGAAAATCAAAAAGATCTCGGTGGATAGTTCTGAAGAAACTAGTCACTGGGTTGGAGTTACCTTTTACTATGTAGAAAATTAATCAGTGTCTAATTGTGACTGTTATTAACTGCTATAGATTTTAAAGTATAAGGTAGATAAATCTTATCTTACTGTATTCCCTTATTACCTACTGAACCATGGCCATATTCAAGCAGACCTATTCATTGAACAATTTAATTATATTGTTTGCTATTTGTAAGATATTAGAGTCCTCTTGCATAGTGTATAATCAGGTATCTTGTGCAAGATGATCCTCTACTCTGTACGAGACAATAGCCTTAGAATAGTTTTTAAGAATAGCGATTTAATAAATATAGTAATTTTGTAAATAGATATAGATATTTTGTAAAACAGATAGTTTGTAAATAGAAAATAAATAAAGTTATTGCGGGCATAGCTTAAGATCAATAGTAGGTAGTGAAATAAAGAAAACAAATAGTTATAGGGTAGATGTATATTGTGATCAGGATGCATATTTTTATTAATAAAAAACAATGGGTGGACTCCTTACGGTATAGCAGCTGGTTAGAATAGTGTCAGTTTTGATATCCCCATCTTTGTTGCACGTATAGCTCTGTCCCGCTCTCACGCCGACAGAGACGCTGTTACGCGTGAGAGCGGGATAGAGGTTTGAACTGTATATAAGAGGGGCAAGGATCGGTGCAAAATCAGTCCTCGCCGGTCCTCGCCTCGCCTACAAGAACAGCAGAGCAAGAACAGTGGAAAAGCGCTATACCGAGGAAGCCACCCCGCCGCAAGATAGAAGAAGGGAATTTTATTCAGCGAATCGCTGCTCCCCGACCACAGTACCCACAGCGCTACAGAACCACAGTACCTACAGAACCACAGTACCCACAGTACTACAGATCCACAGTAACCACAGTAATCATAGTAACCAGCAAATAGTAACATTTTTTGGTCCTTCGAGCGCCGGATTTTCAAGAATCTTCGTCCAATAGCCGCCGAATCTTCGAGAAAGCGCCGGATTTTCAAGAATCTTCGTCCAATAGCCGCCGAATCTTCGAGAAAGCGCCGGATTTTCAAGCAACTTCGTCCAATAGCCGCCGAATCTTCGAGAAAGCGCCGGATTTTCAAGCAACTTCGTCCAATAGCCGCCGAATCTTCGAGAAAGCGCCGGATTTTCAAGAATCTTCGTCCAATAGCCGCCGAATCTTCGAGAAAGCGCCGGATTTTCAAGCAACTTCGTCCAATAGCCGCCGAATCTTCGAGAAAGCGCCGGATTTTCAAGAATCTTCGTCCAATAGCCGCCGAATCTTCGAGAAAGCGCCGGATTTTCAAGCAACTTCGTCCAATAGCCGCCGAATCTTCGAAAAAGATGCCAGTAACCAGATCCCGACACGAAAATGAACAGCGTCAGCGTTCGGTCGCCGCTTCTGCAACCGCCTCAGTCGCCGAAACATCGCAACAGTCGACGACAACGGGCACCACAGGGTACACAGGCACAAGCGCCACCGCAACAACGGAATCTGAACAAACCACGACGACGGAATTCGAACAATCTACGATTACGGAATCAGAACAAACCGCTGCGCAGGTAGAAACGGCACCGACACCTGCACCCGCAGAAGAAAAGCGGGCCGCCACAGTATGCAGCAGCAAGAGGCATCGCAACAGTAAAATAGACCGCGCAGTCAGACTGGCGCAAGCGAAAGAAGAATTACTTCGTCTTCAAGTCGAGCTTGCAGCCGCCCGTATAGCCACAATAGAAGCGGAATCAGATGCAGACAGCGAGGACTCGAGCTTTACGGGAAAGCTCACAAAACAGAGAGTCAACGATTGGTTGAACGACACTCGCCAACCAATCCTGGCTATAGAGGCACAACCCGCAATAGTTACAGAGCGAGAAGAGGCCACGCCCCCTCGCGCCACAGTCATAGAGCGAGAAAAGACCACGCTTCCTCGCGCCACAGTTATAGAGCGAGAAGAGGCCATGCCCCCTCGCGCCACAGCCATAGAGCGAGAAGCCACGTCACATCGCGCCACAGTTATAGCACAGGAAGAAACCACGCGGTTTCAAGCAACAGTTATAGAAAATGAAACAAGCAAGCAACAATCAGCCTGCGACACACAGCAGAAAACATCGCACGCCTGCGACGCAGCCTGAAGGGAATCGCCAAAGAAGCCGTCGGAAGCCTGCTCATATACGGCGCGCACACCGAGGAAATACTGAAAACGTTAGAAACCCGATTTGGACGGCCGGACGCGATCGCTATCACCGAGTTGGAAAGGCTGCGAACACTACCACGGCTCACGGACGCACCACGAGACATCTGCACGTTCGCCACACGCATGTCAAACATCGTAGCGACTCTACGGATGCTGAAGAAAAGCTACTACCTTTATAACCCCGAGGTAACAAAGGCAGTCGTCGACAAACTCACACCAGCTCTCCGATACAGATGGTACGATTTCGCCGCAACCACAAGGGACGACGAAGCGGACCTAGTGAAGCTCTCTCGGTTTGCAGACAATGAAGCACAGAAATGCGGCCCATACGCATCACCGGAACCGCACGCGAACCTAATAGGCAGCGAGGACCGGCGAGGACTCAAGATCAACAGAAGACAGAAGACTTACACAGCGTCGCCGAATCACCACGACGAAACATGCCCGATCTGCAGCAATACGGGACATAGAATAGAACAGTGCACAAAATACACGCAACTCAGCAGCAGTGAGAGATGGAAAATGGTCAAAGAGAAGGCGCTCTGTTTCGCATGCCTCAAGCGAAGAGTGCCAGGTCATCGGTGCAGAACAGCTAAATGCGGAATCGACGGATGCATACGAACCCATCATAAATCATTACACTTCCGTCAACAGAAAATAGAAGAACCCAACAATGAAGTAGTCACCAGTACGTGGTCCACATTCAAGTCACAGTCTTACCTCAAGATCCTGCCAGTGCAAGTCTCCGGACCTAAAGGTAAAATGGACACGTACGCATTATTGGACGACGGCTCCACAGTAACGCTCGTCGATGGCGACATAGCGCGGCAAATTGGAGCCAAAGGGCGGAGCGAACCGCTACATATAGAAGCAATAGGGAACACAGAAGTCCAAGCCACAGACTCGAAGCGTGTCACGTTGACATTACGTGGCACCCAAGAAGAACACATCATACAGGCCCACACGATATCGAAGTTACGTGTGGCACCACAGAAGATCCCAAGAGCAACGCTAAAAGGCTGCGACCACTTAACAGACATCGCATCCTATCTTCATTACGAAAAGGGCACTCCGGGGATTCTTATAGGCCAAGACAACTGGCACTTGTTATTGGCAACAGCTACGCGGAAAGGGAAAAGGAACCAACCCGTCGCATCATTCACTCCACTCGGATGGGTGCTCCACGGCTCCACTACTCGGTCGCTTGGTCACCGATTACATCGAATCAATCATCTTAGAAGCATCGACGACGACATGAACGAGCAGCTGCGACGTTACCTCGCCATCGAATCGCTGACCGTCGAACCCAAGAAGCCGAGAACTGACCCGGAAGAACGCGCACTCAACGCACTGCGGGAGCACACACAGCGGCGGGAGGATGGTCACTACGAAACGGCTCTGTTATGGGAGAACCCAGCCGTACCCATGCCGCACAACAGAGAAAACGCTCTCAAGAGGCTTCTGAGCACAGAACAACGGATAGACAGAGATCAGAAGCTGCGAGAACAATACAATCAACAGATGGCGGCCCTTCTTACAAAAGGATACGCCGAAGTAGCGCCGACACCGACAGAAACGGGCAAGACGTGGTACTTACCCCACTTCCCCGTTATCAATCCAATGAAGCCCGGCAAGATTAGAATCGTCCACGACGCAGCAGCGAAGACGCAGGGCGTCTCGCTCAACGACCACTTACTCACCGGACCTGATTTGATTCAATCACTACCGGGGATTGTGATGCGCTTCAGACAGCATCCAATAGCAGTCACCGCGGACATCGCCGAAATGTTCATGCAGGTGAAAATACGCAACGTCGATAGAAACGCACTCCGATACCTGTGGAGAGGAGACGCGAGAGGGGACGCGAGCCCCACAGAATACAGGATGACGTCACTCATATTTGGAGCGAAGTCATCACCAGCCACAGCCATCTACGTCAAGAACCTTAACGCAGAGAAACACAGAAACAGCAACCCCGCAGCTTACGGGGCAATAGTGAGAAATCATTACGTCGACGATTACCTAAAGAGTTTCGCGACGATCGAAGAAGCCATCCGCATAGCAACAGACGTGCGCGAAATACACAAACAGGCGCACTACGCGCATCGTATAGCCGCAATAGAGGAAAACAGCAGGATAATAGAATGGCGGTGGGTCCCGACAAAAGCAAACGTGGCGGACGACGCGACGAGGGACACGCCCCATGATTTAAACAGCGCACACAGATGGTACTGCGGCCCAGACTTCCTGAGGAACGACCCTTCGACCTGGCCCGTCGAAACGCCGACAGCTTCGTTCACTACCGGCGAAGAGAGAGTCCACAGCATAAAAACTACAGTCACAGCCCTCGCCGCAGCATTACCACCCACAGAACGCTTTTCCAAATGGGAAAAGCTATTGAGAACGACCGCACGAGTTCTACAGTTTATAGATAGTTGCAGACGCTCAGTCGCATCTGTAAATTACAAAAGAAACAAACGTCGAACAGAAAAGGACCCGACGTGGACCAAAGTTCCAGCAAAACCGACCGCAAGTTCGCGCCCCACGAAGCGGACGGAATGCACCACGGAACATAGATATCACCCCATAGACAGCACACTTCAACGTAGAGCTGAAGAACTGCTGATTCGTCGATGCCAGGAAGATAGTTTTAGCGAAGAAATAGCTTCAGTCAACAAAGGAGGCTCCCCACCTCCTCACAGTCGTTTGCGAGGCCTGGCGATAGAAGTGCACAACGGGATTCTAGTGATCAAATCCCGCATCCTGGCCGCAGAAGAGGTCTCCGAAGATACCAAGAGGCCAGCAATCCTCGACGGAAGACATCACATAACTCGACTATACGTGGATTATGTACACCGACTTTTGCTACATGCGGGAGTCGAGACGACGCTGAACGAATGCAAGCAACGCTATTGGATAGTGCGGCCGCGATCAACAGTGAAAAGTGTCATATACAGTTGTTTAAGTTGCCGTATCCGGAAGGCGCGCCCTCCGACACCAGCTACGGGCAATCACCCACCTTCTCGCCTGGCCCACCATCAGCGTGCTTTGACATACACAGGGATAGATTACTTCGGACCGCTCACAGTGACCGTTGGACGGTCAACACAGAAAAGGTACGTCGCTTTATTCACGTGTCTCACCACACGCGCCGTGCACCTCGAGATGGCCGGATCGCTCACAACCGACTCCGCCATCATGGCCCTACGACGGTTCATCGCTCGTCGTGGCTTACCTACAGAGATATGGTCGGACAACGGCACCAACCTACAGGGTGCCGACAAAGAACTCAGACGCTCCATCGACAGTGCGACGCGTGAAGATGCAAATCGCCGCGCCATCAACTGGCGTTATATCCCTCCCAGTGCACCCTTCATGGGAGGAGCTTGGGAACGTTTAGTGCGTAGCGTCAAAGTCTCCCTCGCTACGATATTACACGAACGCCACCCTACAGAAGAAACCCTAGTGACGCTTCTTGCTGAAGTCGAGAACGTCATCAACAGCAGACCACTCACTCACGTCTCCACGGACCCGGAGGATCCCGAAGCCCTCACACCCAACCACTTTCTGCTCGGTGGTCCTGCCAATCTAGCAGCACCGGGAGAATTTCAAGAAAACGACATAGCGAATCGCAGTCACTGGCGCGCCTCTCAGCGCCTCGCGGACCTCTTCTGGTCACGCTGGGTGCGGGAGTACCTGCCGGAGTTGCAACACCGGCGGGAGCCTTATAGTCGAGGCGAGCAACTGCGACTCGGGAGCATCGTCCTGATAGCTGATGGGACGCTGCCCCGCAACGTCTGGCCCAAGGGTGTAGTCGTCAAAGTCTTCCCGGGACCGGACGGAATTGTACGAGCAGCCGACGTGCGCACCCGGAACACCACCCTGCGACGGCCGACCAAGAAGCTGGTGATCCTGCCCGTGAATGTTGGAGCCACGCCAGGGACCAGTACTGCGCCGCTCCAGCCTGACAGCCGGGACGACGCACGGCGGGAGTGATGTACGAGACAATAGCCTTAGAATAGTTTTTAAGAATAGCGATTTAATAAATATAGTAATTTTGTAAATAGATATAGATATTTTGTAAAACAGATAGTTTGTAAATAGAAAATAAATAAAGTTATTGCGGGCATAGCTTAAGATCAATAGTAGGTAGTGAAATAAAGAAAACAAATAGTTATAGGGTAGATGTATATTGTGATCAGGATGCATATTTTTATTAATAAAAAACAATGGGTGGACTCCTTACGGTATAGCAGCTGGTTAGAATAGTGTCAGTTTTGATATCCCCATCTTTGTTGCACGTATAGCTCTGTCCCGCTCTCACGCCGACAGAGACGCTGTTACGCGTGAGAGCGGGATAGAGGTTTGAACTGTATATAAGGGGGGCAAGGATCGGTGCAAAATCAGTCCTCGCCGGTCCTCGCCTCGCCTACAAGAACAGCAGAGCAAGAACAGTGGAAAAGCGCTATACCGAGGAAGCCACCCCGCCGCAAGATAGAAGAAGGGAATTTTATTCAGCGAATCGCTGCTCCCCGACCACAGTACCCACAGCGCTACAGAACCACAGTACCTACAGAACCACAGTACCCACAGTACTACAGATCCACAGTAACCACAGTAATCATAGTAACCAGCAAATAGTAACAACTCATATAAACCTGATTAGCTTAAGCCTATCATCATTGTATAAAGAAAGGTTGACATTTTATGTGGATCAGCTGTACAATCAGTTATTAGTGATGACAATACAAAACTTATTACATTACCTGTAACATTGGCGCATTGATCCCTGGTGCCACATCTCTGTCACTGGGCACTCCAACAAACATATCGTGTTGTAAAGCCCTGCCAGCACTGTGGGAGCTTGTTATCTGCCTGATTTTCTCCTCGTCTACTTCATGGTCTACCGTATTATCTTCCACTATCTGACGGCCTGAAAAACATGAAAACAAAGAATTGTTTAAATGAAAAAGTAAGTTTGTATACATATTTTTTTGTTTTCTATTTTAATTTAATTAAAATCAATTTTCTGAGTGCCAAATAACAGAAACTGAAATAAGTAACAGTAAGTGTTGCGGTCTTATTGCTCTAGGCAATTTCTTACAGAAAAAGTTTGGATGAAAAATAGAACGGGAAAATTAAAGAGGATAGCATAAAGTGTTAAGATGATTATGTTTGTGTTTGTCCAATTATATTTGTTTCCCAAGCACATTTCACAACCAAGTTTTTCCACTACGAAGTTTTAAAACATATAAAAGCGAATAAATAAAGAAGTTACCAGCAAAGTCAAATGTCATTTTCTTGTTCAACCGCGAAGCATGTTTCTTCTCATGCAGAGATTGTTGGTATTTCTCGAGTTTTTCTTTCTCGGTGTTATTGAGCCATACACTGTTAGCACTGAAGTAATCGCTGTCGTCGTCAGTCACTTTTGTGCGGCGCTCACTGGAGTAAGAACATAAATATTTATGAACGAAAATGTTTCATCAAAAAGGAAATTGAAGTTAGATTCTTATATTCATATTTCATAACTTATGACTTTATTTCCTTTACAATTTTAGCAATTCGTTATTTTTAGAATAAGTCGCCGTCATCGGTGGCGCAAAACTCATCTATCAATTATATTTTTTAGGTACTCTCACGTAATTCTACATTGCCAAAGGGATGTTTATCTACCTTATAGATGCATGTTTTTTTTCTATTGAAACTATATTTTTTAAATATAGCTCCTAACTGGAAGCAAGAAGGTTTAATAAACCAATATAATTACCTAGTCCTGTCATATTCGAGCAACCTGTTCCTGTGTGATACAGCAGCTTCCCATCCCTTAGGTCTGTTCCTCTCTAACAAAGATTCCATCAGCTTGGCACTAGCTTTTGTCATGGCATTTAGCTCTCTTTGCTCATCTGGCGTGCACACCTACAATAAAGATATATTGTTTATACACCTTTATAATAAACAATAGTTCGAAAGTCTTGGTTGTAATAGCAATATGCTGATGAATATGACTATTTATCATTTTTAAATAACAAGACGACATAATATACATAAGAAAAAAGAAGATAATTTTAATATTAGGCAATAAAACCCATGTATCTATTTGAATACAATGTGTGAAAACAGTAGTTTCATTGTATTATTTTATAAACTTATGTTAATATAAAAAACCTACCAAGTTGCCACAAAATAGGCATGGCCCAGATCCTTCTTGCTTGCAAACAACACGGCCGCACTGCAAGCAATTGTTCACCAGTTCATGCTTAGATGCTTGGCAATCACAGCGGTGCCTCCCTGAAAAAAGATTTCACTATGTTAAGAATATGGTTTATGCATCAATAAATACCCTGGAGTTATTTATAGTTCCAGACTTCATGCTGCTATCAAGTATTACCTAAAAGAAAACCCATAACTTCACCAATTGGTTAGCAGTCACTTATTCCTGTGTCAAAATAAGTGTCTGGCTGGCTGCAAGCTAATTTTGCAGTCTGAATAAATCTTACTCTTACTATGTTCAAAATACTTTGAAAGGAATCATTCAAGTATAAAAAAGATTTACCTTTCAATAAGACAACCTGAGCATTTTTCCCTTCTTGGCTGTATAAATTAATGTACTTTGTCTTCTTCTTTCCTTTGGTCTCTGGCTCACTGGCTGGAGGCACAACTGGTTCATTTTGAGCAACAAAGTCTTGTTGTTGTTGTTTGTTTTTAGATATTTTCTTTTTCTGCTGCTTAGGTAAAGAGCTACCTGAGAATCAGTATGCAATTTATATAAAAAAAAATTGAATATTATATTCTACACAATGTTTTATTTTCGAGATTTAAATTAACACTTTAGAGCAGTTTAAAGAATTCATTTTATTTAATAAAGAATAAAATTGTCTACAAGGAGCATTTGTATCTGAAATAAGTTTCTAATTTGACTCTGACAAGATTATTTGGAAAATATCAATCTTATTTGAAAGGGAAACGTATAGTCGTATGATTTAAAGTGTCTTAAGATCCTTACCTCTTTGAGGAAACTTTTTCTTTACCAGCTCCAAAAAGAAATTTTTATGTTGTGGATTATCAAAGTCTAAGAGTGTTTTTAAATACTCATTTAGATCACTCTCATTCTCTATAGACATCACATACCTGGAATTTTAAGTAAAAAGTATTATTTCTTAATAAGAATAATTAATAAATATTGTGAAATATATTTGTTCCAATACTAACTGTATTAAATCATCAGGAACTTGGAAATCTAATATCCTGGACAGGCTTTCACTTATCCAACTTTCCATTTCTATAGTTTGTATACTTAGTAGTTATGTTGTATAAAAGGAAATTGATATCTTAAAAAATTAATTTTTGTTCAATTTATAAATCCACGGCGCCAGATGTATTATCAATATGACATTAACCATCAAGTGTCAAATGTCAAGTCACAAAATATTTTACCAGTCGTTCATAAATTCCAAGAATACAAACATAATAAGGATATATTTTTTTGAATGGTTATTGCCTGGTATCAAAAAATATGATTTCAATAACAATTAACCAGAAAGTATGTACGTTTATATGGTTATTAAATGCTTATTTGAATTTAAAGAGCTATTATTGCTTTCTCATAAGTCTTTATGTGAAAGAGTGAGATAAAAATAGTGAATGCTTAAAAATATGCTTCGTAATTTTCGTCGTTATCGATCATGATTATCTGCATTGGAACGTACGGACTGTCAAAATTTTGTTTTCTTTTCTAAATTCGAAAAATAATTAAAGGTAAAATACTTGTTAAAGAGTTACTATCGTAATAAAAACAAGTACTAGAACTAGTTCTTTTATAATACATACTAATGATAAAAATATTTCAATTACATCCGAGAAGTTAATTGTTTACGTAATTTTAACCTGTAAAGCCTCAAGCCAAAAAAATAATCATATTCTTGCTTTTAGGGCTTAACAATGTCCCTGTCACCGTTCTTACGCTCTCCGTTCACGGACATCACTGGTGGCATGATATCCCACCAGCAGATGGGTCGTTGCCAGAAAGAAGAAGCTCGGTATATGGATTGTTTGGAGGTCTACGGCTTGGAGCGTGGTAAATCGAAGTGCGCACACTTATTCGACGATTATCATGAATGCCAGACTTGGACCAAGCAGTTCAAGAGATTTATTGTAAGTGCAAACCATATTTTTGATTTAATACATTTCAACATCAGCTCATATGCTGTTGGACACGGGCCACCTCTACAACTGAGGTTTTAGGCTGTAGTTCGTCATGCTAGCCTACTGCAAATTTTTGGAATACATACCTAAGATATTCCTAACTAAAATTAAGTTTGCAGGTTCCCTTACAATGTTTTCATTCTGTGATAAATTATTAATCCAAAAAGTCACAGATTTGTGTCTGGGGTTTGAAACTGCTACTGCATAGACTCTTTGCTGTATGCTTTTACCTGGAGGCCATCACTATTTAATTCAATATTATATTTCATTCAAATTAGCCCTTCATACATTGTGCACTACAAGATAGGCTTTGGTCACAATATTGTGTGATTTCTGTCAGGCATGGAAATCAATCGCCAACCCGCACTAGGCCAGCGTGGTGGACTATGGCCTAAACCCTCTCAATGGTAGAGGAGACCCATGCTCAGCAGTGGGCGTATATGGGTTGATGAAGATGGAAATCACTAACTTATGAGTTGAGAATAATTGTTGAATCTACCTCAACAACACAGTCTGTATCTCCATTAGATTATCATTCTTTCAAAATTATTTACAGTAAATGTTAGTTAAACATAATTTTTGTTATACTACTGTACTGCTATAACAAGGTGATTCATTTTATTTTCATTAATTTTCAAACTTTTTAGTGGAAATTATAAGGAATATTTTTGATAATTTGGTATTAGCAACAACAAAGTTTTCAGTATTGAACCCTATTAAAAATATGAATTTATAATTCAACCATCATCTATATTAGTTCATACAAATACCATTGCTGGACATGGGCCTCCTCTGGACCTGAAGGTGTTCAGGTCTTAGTCCATCATGCGAACCTAGTGTGATTTGGCCAACTACACCCCTAAGAAATTCCAAAGAACTTTTAGGTTTGAAAGTTTCTTACAAGTTTTCCTTCACTGTTAAAGTATGTGATATTTCATAGTGATTACACATATAACTTGGAATAGTCAGAGATGTTTGCTTCGGATTTTTAACGGTGACTGCCAAGAGTCAACCACTCGACTGAAATGTTTCTAGTGAAATATACCTTGTTTTCATTTATCGCCTCCTATTTATTTAACATCACTTATAAAAATCTATTTTGAGGTTCAAGTATACCCTAGAAACATTGTATTTGCTTCCACCATTATGTTTGTTAATGGTAAAATTAATCATTAAATTAATGACCAACTTCTTATTTTCCAGGTAATGCGTGCTGAGAGGGAACGCCAAATTGCTTCGGGAAAACTGACTGGAGACAAGCAGTATGTCAGTCCTAAGGTCGACAGTTACTGAGCATATGTAGTGTCTCATCCTTATGGTTCTGTTTTATAGATGTAAATAAAAATTATTTAAGAAATATGGTTTTTCTTTTTACTTATCTATCGATATTCGGTATCGCTAAAACTATTTCATTACTTGAATTTGGACAGTGTCTTATTCAAACTTAATAAATAAGTTAGGACGTTAAACACAGCTGGCAGAAACGATACAATACACTTTAATTTGTATTTACTAGCGATGTGGCCAACACAAAACGCCTGTTATAAATTTCTGAGCAACAAGTATCGCGAATATGTTTCGTATCGTATCGGGCGTCGCAGCGCGCGGGCGAAATTTAATATAATATAGTCTCCTATTTTGAGAGACCTCTGTCGTGTTTACTAGGAAACCTTATTGTCTATGTCAACTGTCTCACTATAACTGTCATTATTCTTTAAAATATTATACTCTGAGATAAATTTGATACTAAATATGGATTGCCTGTCGCCGTTTCTCCGATCGCCATTCACAGATATAACTGGTGGATTGATCTCGCATCAGACATTGGGGCGTTGCCAAAAACAAGAGATGGACATGATGGACTGTCTAGAAGCATATGGATTAGATCGCGGCATAAGAAAATGCCAGCTTCTCATTGACGATTTTGCCGAATGTCAGACGCTGAAGAAGCAATTCTCCAGATTTATTGTAATAATTTTATATTCTATAGATAGCGATGTTAGTTAGGCTTTCAGCCGAGTAGAGATAAAGATCGGTATTATCATTTATACTATCAGAAGATGGACAAACTTTAGAAGGAAATCCTAGGACCATCTTCCTTATAATGTTATATATTATTAATCAGATATTTCAATAAAACTTAAGTGACAGATTGGTGGTTAGTTGACATACAACAGTCCACAGACCTGCACTACTACGTATTAGACTACGGCCTTATAATGTATTCTCTATTGTAGTAGAATTTCGTGCAAGAGAACCTATATTTAGATTTTTATTGATAGTAAAAAGGGTTTTTAGAAGCCTAGTGCCATTCCGTCCAAATTTCCACCCGGACTAATTTTAAGGACTCATGCCGTTACCGAGATTTTCCTAATGGAACAGCATTTAGCCAATTGTGCCACTAAACCGTTTTCCGGTCTTACTTTAAGACTAACAAATCTTGTATTTTCTTCACCATTTAGAATATGTGTAATCTTCTAGATGCTACGAAGAGAGCGTGACAGGCAGATAGCTAGCGGGAAATTAACCGGTGACAAGAAATATGTGTCTCCAAAGGTGGACAGCTATTGAGAGCGGATGCTATTTTTAAACTTAAAATATAAAGTGTCTCAGAATGCACGAGTTTTTTTCTAAGACCTTGCTAATTCGACCTTCGTTGAAAGGCAATTCGACTCATTCCAGATCACACAATAAAACATTCATCGACACTGTCTACCTTTGTGAACTTTATTAAATGACTAGCTTTTGCACCCAGTTGTTAGCCTGGATGGCGATGTAACACAAATTAGGTAGGTACATAATTAGTCCACCTTCGTCAACTATTTCGTCGAGCGCGTAGGAGATTCAATTCGCTTAAGAAAAAGTGTATTAATAGTGATTTACTTGATAGTGCTTTTAACTCTCTAAAGATAGCCAGATCGCGTTATAGAGCCGCGATTATTAAAGCAAAAGGCGATTTGTTGCGAAGAGTAGTTGACCGTCTTAATGCTGAGGGTCCCTGGTCACCCCTTTACCATGAGTTTAAAGCTAATAAGTCAATTGATTCAGCATACATTGAAAACATAAAGGTTAATGGAACATACACTACTGGTATTGAGGAGACCACGGAAACCTTACTAAACTCACTTATCCCGGACGATAGCCTTGAAAACGATTCCGCATATCATAGTCAAGTAAGACTATGGGCCTCCGTTTCACCATCTACTCCGGACTCGGATAGCCCATCTCTTCGCGAATTTCTTGAAGTAGTCAGCTCCCTCCCGCTTAATAAAGCTTCTGGAGAGGACAAAATATCCAACAAGATGATAAAGGAAGCGTGTAAACTGTCCAGTGTCGCCATAATGTGCGTTTTTAATCGATGCATAGCTGAGGGTGTTTTTCCGCGAATTTGGCGGTGTGGTCTCATTAAACTTATACCAAAAGGAGGCAATAAGCCTCCTGAAGACCCAAAATCCTATCGTCCTATAACGTTATTACCATCGTTAGGCAAGCTACTTGAACGCCTTATTGTGCCTCGCTTACTACCAGGCGGACCGAAATTCCACCATAATCAATTCGGTTTTACGATTGGTAAATCAACCGTGGACGCAGCTTTATCGGTTAGAAGAGCGGTTAACAAATCGGAACATAGGTATGTGTTAGGGATATTTTTAGATATCTCTGGTGCATTCGATAATGCCTGGTGGCCTATGTTACTTCTGAAATTAAAATCTCGCGGTTGCCCAAGGAATATATTTTCTATGATCAACTCTTATTTTATCCATGGATCAACTAAATTGCGCTTAGGTCACCACGCAGTGTCGAAGTCACTGACAATGGGTTGCCCCCAGGGCTCTGTTGTCGGCCCTTACTTATGGAATCTAGGCTTTGATGACTTTCTCGCGATTCCTTTACCACCGTGTTGTTCTTTAATAGGATATGCGGATGACGGACTCTTACTCATACACGCAAATAGTAGGTCTGGTCTAGAAAAGTTAGCAGACACGTGTCTACGTTTAATTACTCACTGGGGTGAAAGAAACCGTCTCTCGTTCGCTCCTCAAAAATCATTTCATTTGCTGCTGAAAGGCAACTTGAAAACCCCGCCGCGTATAAAATTTAATAACGTCCTTATCAAAAGTAAACAATCGGTTTGTTACCTAGGGCTTGTTCTAGAACGAAATTTCTCTTTTATTGAACATATAAAAAGCGTCGGTGAAAAATCTAAAAACAACTTTTATGCCTTAACAAGAATATCAAAGTCAACCTGGGGTCTGTCGTTTAATACCTTAAAAGTAATTTATGGAGCTACATATTTGGGTTGTATTTGTTACGCTTCCCCTGTGTGGGCCGATAGGGCAACTGTCGGCGCAGTCAGAAGGAAATTGCTCCAGAGTCAGCGTTTGGCGTTGATATTTTTGTGTAAGGCGTACAGAACCGTTAGTACTGAGGCTTTACCTGTTCTTGCGGGTGTGCTTCCAGTCGACCTGGAAGTACAACGTCGCGCCGCGTTATATTTTGCCAACAAGCAAAGTATTGATAGGGATTTCCTTCCATCGCGCGACTTTTTAAAAATAACTCGATTATTTAAACCATACGCCGAGACTTATTCGGAATTAATAGAAGAATGGCAAAACCGATGGAAGCTGTCTGTAAAGGGACGTCATCTCTATCAATATTTTCCTTCGGTTAGCGATCGCTTGGCAAAAACCTGGCTTGAGATTGATCATTACGTGTCGCAATTTCTAACGGGTCACGGCAATTTTCGTAGCAAATTATTCTCATTTAAGTTGGTTGATTCTCCTATGTGCCAATGCTCAACACATGATTGCGAGTATGAACAGTCCGCACATCATATCCTTTGGGAGTGCAATCTTTGGTCGGATGAGCGTAACAGTATGCTCAATAGTATGCATGTAACGTCTGGTGTTGTTTATTATACAGACCTCGTTGAATCTAGGAGGAATTTCCGTGCCTTTCAGCGATTTTGCCATACCTATTATTGGAAGTCTGTATAACAGTTCGCACGTTAGGTCCAATTTAAGCAATAGTTATTTATCCGTGGTGCGTTAATTGCGGCAAATTTTTGGTAATTGTAATTGTCTTTATTTAAGTGAGGTTAAACCTCATAGCTCAATGTTTTGTCACCCGCTTTGCTGTGGAGGGAAGTGGACAACTCTTTTTTTTCCAACTCCTCCTTTACATTGCTTTTCTGATTAACTTCGTTGCGGGATTTTGACAATTTAGGTCCCCTTAGATTCGCTGAGCTTCATTGCTCGGCGCCAATACTGTGCGTGCCGCTGTTGATCCTGGAATACAGGAGTTGCAGTGGCGGGTGTGTGGTGGGATAGGGCACAAAAAAAGGTACATAATTAGTAAAACCATTACGTATCCAACCAAACCTAGAGTTAATATGCTTACGACGGGACAAGAAATGACAGTTCACCTGTTGGTACTGCATGACTGTGTATTGACTATACCGCCAACTCCATTTAAAATGTTTAAAAGCAAACTGTATTCTTTTAAGTAATAGATTTTTTTGTTAATTCCAAATTAAGTACCTTGTACGCGACTGTTGTACATTGAAAATACTAAAAGTAGAGACGTAAGTCCTATCAGAGCAAAATTGCATTCGAAATAAATATTAAATATACCCACATACTCCCTTATATTCCTTTGTTGATTTAATTTTTGTCAGTTTTGTTTTAAGTTGTCACGGTTGTAAGATTTTTCGGGCTCCAAGCCACTTGGAAATTTCTACGTCGGGTTTACCTCGTAGGGGTGCCAGTGTTCCTTTTGTATCTATAACTAATTATATGTTACTTGTACTTATAACTCCGAGACGGCAAGGAAGATCTTCGTTTTCGAATCATCCTGATCGTCTTCTTTGGTGCGAAGATGGCCAACGAAGGGATTTGCTCGGTGTGCCAGCGTGAGGAATTTCAAGCTTAGGACTAAACCCGGCATAACATCTGCCGGCGTTACGTTTTCGCGCGTCAGGCTAGGCCGCTGACCCCGTTATACGATTCCCTCCGTCCAGGCTGCCAGGAAGTAAAAAAGGTATGTCCAGTGTAGGTACTTAAGTACGCTATTTCAACTGCTTAACTTGTAATAATATTTTAGCGGTGCCCACCTGTGGTACCTATAAAAACTGAAGTTAAAAGCATTTAATATTCAAATAAACAAGTAGGTACAAAGTTCCTACGTGTGTGCACATATGTGCGTAATGACACGCGGAAACTCAATGGATTAACAAGCATGACGAAATAGTTCGCCGATCGACAAACAACTCCCTAATTGTAAATTATCTGGGGCCCTGTCATTACCATTCAACGCACAGACGCAACTTCCGATCACATCCATAACGTATGTAAATATGGTATGTCTATGTACCAACAGTATTTTAAATCATATTACATTTTTTTGCGAACCAGAGTCATGGTCGGTCGAACGCGTTTTTGCGCGGAATTTTGGCGCCTAACTCTATTACAATTAATCATTATGTAGTATAAAAGGTACATTATTATCGGCCTTTAAAATTGTTTACGCGCCATACGCCTTTGAATTCTTTTGACAGCTGTCATAAGACTAACGTATATGGAACAAACAACCTAATTATTAAAGGTATAATTTGGAAGTGTTAAATTAAATCAATATATTTTAGATGACTAACAGACCACTGACCTATGACGATTATAACTAGCATCACCAAAATATTCTGCCACCTAAATTGTTACGTTATGTGCACAAGTTTATCCCTGAGCGGGACTAGTTTTATACGTCCTTAGTCTGCGAGTAAAACAATGGCACAACCCCATTCGAACCAGCTTATCGTACAACAGTTCAATCGGAATATGGTGTGGCTCTACCTTCAACTTTACAAAAGTGGCTTTATACAAATTAATGAAAATAGGATCATAGGATTTACTTTGAGACGGTTTTTTGTAAGTCCGCAGCAGCACCACAATCGAGCTAGCATAATACTGTAGACCTAAGTGATTATAACGCATCTCTACTACTTATATTTAGGTTAAGTTGTTTTGTATCAAATTCCCAATTCGGTGTTTATTTATGAGGGGCCTCTAGAGGTGGAATATGTAATGGAGTCTGGAACAAAGTTTTTAGGTGATATCTTTAGAGCCACACATCCTGTGTATTTCTGTTATGATATTATCAAACATATTATTACGTTGATATTTTTACATAAGTTTTTTTTATCGTAAATAGGCTATACCTAGTCTTATAATATAGCGTTTGGGAAACGTGCGGAAAAAATCGTGTGCCTTTTTTCTTTGGGTCCAATATATTTCCAGATTACAAATCATCTAATTCGGACCAGGTAATAAACGTGAAACCGTAACTGATATGCAAGATCGCTATAGAATTAGTAAAGAACTTGGTAAAATGTATGAACAAATTAGAACGAAGTTGCAAACACAGATTATTACATTTGGTATCCTGTTTATTCCTAGATTTTAATAAAACAAATCCAAGAAAAAGTTAGGTTCCTGAGCTTTAATAAAAAATACTATTAATGATTAACTTAAATGTTTTATTTCACTTCATTTTTAAATACGACACACCTATTTGCTGATTACCATATAATAACTTACTTTTGCTATTTACGTTTTATTTATAAGGGACAAGATTTGTTGATAATATTATTTATCGTTATCGTATCGTCTAGTGCATAATTCTAAATTCCAATACAATAATGCGTAGTTAATCAATTATTGCATCAATCGTAGTATTGTAAGTCTGACTTTTTGCTAGAGACCCTAATTCTTAGTGTCGATTTATAAAAACAACTTACATTATCTATTATTAACAACATCCGCCATTGCATAACAAATTACACGAACGTACCAACTCCAAAAAATCAATTTAAGAACTCAATTGAACCATTATATATTTTTGAAAGCATAGCATTATCAAGATATTAATAGATAGAAATTAGAAATAATCTATGCTGCACGCTTTTCATCGCTAACTCTTTCTACTCTAATATTGCAAAACTAAAAAGTCTGTTTGTTAATTATTTGGTTGAACGCGCTAATCTCAAGAACTACTGTCGTAGACAAAGACGTGAAATTTGGGATCACACCTAATTAGGTATGATAAATTTATCATATGTCTGCAGTACGAACTCATTGCCATGCCTGCTATAAACTAGATTTATTTCATAAATCCGAATGTGAAACTTTACACTTCAAAAGAAATTTTCTCCCGATTTTGACAAATTTTTCATTGGCCCTCCACTCCGGTTTGTCTTAGCGTGATATAACTTATAACTCACTTCTTCAAATGTGCTATTTAACACTGGTAGAAAATCGATTCACAACGAAAATAAAATTCTTGTGTCGTAAATATCAGCATCTACGAGAGACTTTTCTGTATCGCAAACACCCAAACCTGAAACAAACATTTGTGGACCACACAAACGTACCTACCGGTACTTATAATCAATCAGTCACGGAGGCTGTTTAGTCTGCCTGTCTACTTGGGCTGTAAAAAAAGTCTAATGTCAAAATAATTAAAATATAAACCTCCTTAGTCACAAACACAAAGAAAACACAAAAATGTAAATATGATCTATAAATGTGTGCCCTAAAAGCATAATGATATGTAAATCTATATTTGAATAATAAGGAAGAAAAATGTCAACTAGTGAGCAAAGATAAATGTTTCTAACATTTTTTCAAAGTATAACCTCCTTTCCTATTTTATTTAAAGTTTATTGGTTTTCGAAACAATATTGAATATATCAATCAGCGCACCAGCCACAATCTATTTTGCTACACGATTGTATTAAAAAAATAAATAAAATATAAATGTTTTATTCATACGCTAATATGATATTCAATTAAAGATCAGATAAAATACCAACATGTTAAGCAAAAAAGTGTTTGTTACAAAGCACCTACCTAAATATCAATGTGATCCCTCTCAAATCGTCTAATTAAACGAAAAATAATGCATACCACTATCTCAGCTAGCCAGTTCAATGACCGCGAGCGTTGTGATGAAATAAAGTCGAAGGTTGTATCACCGAACGCCAAGGTAACGCCGATCGGTGCCCTCATATTAGAAAAAAATATATATTGTAAAAAAATTCTATATTTTATCTTACGGAACTGTCACAGTTCCTCGACCCCATTGAGATTTTTGAACCATGCAGAGCTATATTTTTCGTCAGGGTAGCGATCGGCAGTAGGTATGGACGGGTGGTCTGGTGACAAAGGACAACAACCCTATGGTTTACGAACTTTAAACGACGCACGTCGATATAGTTTAGGTAGCAATTTAAAGCCCTTCCATATATCAAGATACATTTATTGTGGATTCTTTGTATCGATTAAATTCAAACGATTGTTTTTAGATATTATTTCTAATTTTTGAGTCCCACTTGTTACTTTTATATAAAGCTCCTGTTTTTATATAAATTAAACATATGTTTGTTGTACTTAGGACACGTTAGGTTATTTAGCGTGTGGTTCTAAATACCATTATAACATATGGATAAAAGAAATAAATAAGTTCTTGATATATTTTTTGATAAAATCAATTCAAACGCGAAACATTAAGAGAAAATCTACTAATCAATATCCATTTCGGGCGCCTTCTCATTCACATATAAAGAGATGTCTAATCTTGCCGTTCTTACCCGCATAATTAGATCATTATTTATTTATCTAATTCTTTTAAAACAATGAAACAAAAATACAGAGGGAATAACAGTACATACTTCTTTACATACATAACAGGGGGAGCTTATATAATGTTTAGCTACATCAAGCAATGCATTCGCAAATACATAAATTTATACAAATATACATGCAATATTTTATTAAATATATGTAAATAAATAACCGACCAGTCCCGGTGGAAATCATTGGGGGAGGCCTATGTTCAGCAGTGGACCACGATTGGCTGATGATGATCGAAATAATATAGAAACGGAGCAATACTTAAATTAGTATATCAGAAATACAATTCGTGAAAGAAAGTTCACAGACCAATTAAGCCATTCATAGTTTTATCTCGATTTGGAACCGAAGTTGCTAAGCGAGATATCAAACTATGGGTTTAATAATGTGTGATAATAACGCATACGTGTGCTTACTGATGCACTAAATAAACCCATGTATTGCAATGTCGATGAGCCAGCCCGAATATAGTTGCTATTAATGGAGATATGATACCCGGTAAACAAGTGAAATCGGTTTCGCAAATATATGTACAGAATTATACATTAAAACACTAATGCTTGTATATCATAAAAGGAATAAGCAGAGATTATACGCACTTTTCTTTAATAAGCTTTTACCAATTTTCAAGCGTATTTCTCTACTCTCAATTTCCTGATTAATTTTACTACTCAAATTGCTAATTATGAAAAATTGCCTGATAACTACCACACAACGGCTACTATAGTAGTAACTAGGAAGGAACTGGCTCAGTCATAGTAGATGCATTGGCTTAAATTATAATTAATAGAGACTTTTGCTAATTTTTTTTTAACCTAATTTCTAAATTGCTCTTATAATTACAATCCTATTTTGCTTATGCAGCTGTAGATTTTTGCATCTATTTTTGTTTAGATTTTAACCAAAACGTATCTTGTATCGGTGGTTTCAATGTTTCAACAAGATATCAGGGGCAAATATCGTTATATTATGCATTCACCACACGAATGAATCGCAAACGATCGCCATCCGAATAACTCGACCACTTTGTAATCGGCAATATCTGTTAATTTTTAAAAATAATCTTCTGGATCACTGGAAAAATGTAGCAGAAAGAATAACCAACCAAAAATAATTTTATTTCCGGGCTAGAGGCTTCTCTACCGTTAAGAGGGGCTAAGCCCTAGACCCCAAATTCTAGCCTTGTGCGATTTATAGAATATAATAAAGGATTTTATATACATCTCAAGAAATGCCGGTGAAAGAGATATCTATCCACTCCTACTACGCCAGCGTGGTGGACTATCTCCTAATCCCTCTCGACTGTACAGCAGGGACATATCCTGCAGTGGGGGGAATATTGATCAACGTGAAAAGTAGAAGACAGAATGAAAGGGTTATTAGTTAACATGTACTAGCCAAGTGGTGTACTGTTTTAAAAAGTGGACGATTAATAACAAAACATTTCCTACTGGTCGTCACATCAACAGCGATTATAATTTCAAAAGCTAGTGTTTTTTCGTGGACGTCGGCGGCGAACGAATACATACATAGAATTAGGTATAGGAATCACAACAGATCACAATCTTTAAATGTTCCCTAGAGGTCAGTGCAAATGACCGCATTTGAAATTTAATGCAATTGTGTCTGGTTATTAAGTTTTTTGCATTCGGACGTACTTAGTAAAAAAACTAGATACGTAATTAACTACTATTGATTGTAACGCATTAGATATTTTTATAACCTATTATGATATATTGGCAATTTTGAAGTCCGAATTAAGAGCATTTGTCGGACACATAAAATATTACATATCTATGTCTACATACATTCCTATGTCGCTCTGATTATTAGCTTTGATTTGTGAACAGATTTGTGCTCCTTAATATCAGCGCAGGTTTAAATCAGGGTTTCAAAAAATAATTGAATACAATAACTGATGTTTTTTAATTACTCCGAGAACGCAAGAGACAAAAGCTTCATTCTCATAAATATGCAGCAATGCGACATAAAACAAAAAGGAGGTTTTAATTCCCAAGATAGACACAGGGGCTATTGACAGTGAGCTGGTGGTTCGAGGTCGGTCTTATGTAAGTCCATGAGAGGAAAAGTTCCAGCGCTTTCCTCGGCAAGTGACCGACGTCACGTAGCCCAGACGTTCCGTTGATCTACAAATTCTTTCGCCATGTACGGACCGTCTGGTTCCAACCTGAATGCGCGTCACTTTGTGAGCAGTTTAAACTATGTGGAAAATATACTTTATGAGTTCTTTTTGGCTTCCGTGAAATCTAGTGATGGTCTCGAGGTTTAGGCGCGCGATAGAGAGTCTCAGCGGTCCCGGGTTCGAACCCCAGGCAAACCTGACTTTTGGAAGTTATGTGTGTATTCACAATGAATTATCACTTGCTGTAACGGTGAAGGGACCGTCATTATGAAATCTGCACATCTTAAAGTTCTTAAGAATTTCTTAGGTGTAGGTATAGTCCGCCAATCTGCACTAGGGCTAAGGCCTAAATCCTCTCATTTCTTGAGGTCGCCCGGGTCCAGCAGATGATGACGATGTTACCTATTGTTTTTTTAGTATCAAAGGCTTAATTATCTTAAAGTTATCTTTACATTCATACACGATGAAACAAAAATGGCATAAACTTTCACTGTTAATAAAAAAATGCAATGTAGCGGCCATCGTCACTTTATCAGAAAGCTGTTTGTTCGGTATCAGCTGTTCAGTTTGTTGCATAAGATTTATGTAAGCGCAATGTCGAATAATTAACACGTTATATATAGAAAGTACGTACATTAAATATTTTTTGGAGCTAAATTGCTAAGTAGGCAGTCTATTTTTAAAATACAAACTTTAGTTTATTTTTAAATTCAATGACGCCAATAGAGTCGATAGTCGCGCCTTATTTTGCGAACGGCGGGTGTAGATTACATTATACACTTTTAGCTACCCCTTTGGAGACACAGGGGTGAGAGTTTAAACGTCTAAATATTAAAATCGATATTAAAGGGTAACTGACATATCACTTTTAAAATTTTAAAACCCATTGTTTTTAATTCTAACAATTGCTTGAAATAAAAATAATAAAATACATTTTCCTTTATAGTCTCTGCAACTTGTGTTTGTAAATGGCATTATAAAATTATTATTTCATGATAAAATAATTAACGTCAAGCTTCAATATTTATAAAAAAAAATGACACATCTATTCGTCAATCTAAGTTAGTATGACGTCAAATCAACGACACTACGTAAGTTTAATGGTATTGAAGATCGCATAAAAAGTATTAATAAAACAATTTACATAGTTCATTAACTTCCGAATTCTTAAAATATTTGAGATCAATATCCCGAGTAGCAAGGACACTGATCGAAACGATTTAATGACGCCGACGACACAGCATGGTTTTTTTTTTTTTTTTTTTTTTTTTTTTTTTCCAGTGTTACTCTGTGGGGGTTATGTATGTTTCGCTGTAGAGTGTGGTGGTTAGCGTGATAGTGTGCTGGCAAGGAGACAAGGCCTCGCTATTGGATACGATAGCCTGTCCCCTGCCAGTTTGTGTATCATTCATTGGGGTAGTGTGGTGTGTATGGATGTGTGTGTATGTGTGGTGAGTCCAGTCAGGTGGTGTACAATTTGGTTTCTTATTAACTAAAATAAATTTTACACGGGGTAGAAATAAATGTGGACAATAAAAAAAAAAATTTTTAGAATAAAAACAGTGATAAACTATAGACTGGACTTAAGGCTAATACATGAATATACAAATGGTTATAATGGTAATTGAGTCGCAGTCAAAAGACAGAATAAGAAAATTAAAACTAACATACAATGCAAAAGAAAAAGAGAAACAATTTAAAATTACAAAAGACTTAATTATTATACAGATTATTTCGGGGTATTGCGGGCGCGCAGGCCACCGCTTCCCCTCACGGTGTCCTCACGACCCGCATAAACCAATACGTTAAAACTAATATACAAAGACAAATTTAAGACACAAGTTACAATTAAAAATACACAAAGAATATATCACAGAAAAATGGAATTACAGAACATTTTAAAAACTATAGTAAGACAGTAAAAGCACAAGTTTACATTATTATTATTATAACTATAAAATGAGGAAAATTACACAAAATAAAACGTAAAAAGAGGAACATCTTAAAACTATGGTAGAATTTAATGTTGGAATATAAACAGGTAGGCAGAATAACAAGTGTAGACATAAAACAAAATCAAATTATATAACAAAGGAGTTGCTAGGCAACCTCAGGGTCCAGCCGTGTTGACGTTAGTGCTGTTGAAGTCCTTGAGAGAGCTCAGGATGGAGTCGACCAACTCCAGGTAAGAGGCGAAGGCCTTCTCCTTCCCCTTCGCAAGGAGATCCGCTAAGCAGTAAGGATCCACGTTGAAGCGCCCGCAGACCATCTCATGCGAGTGCCGCGCCATGGCGAACCGCGGGCAGTCCTCGAAGAGGTGGTCCAAGCTTTGGCTGGTGCTGTCGTCACAAGGGCAGTGATCATCCGCAGTTATGTGAAAACGATGGAGATAGGCCTTGTGGTATCCATGTCCGGTGAGGACCTGTGTGAGGTAGAAGCTGGGTTCGGCCACCTTCCAAAGCCCGCGGATATCTCCGAGACTTGGGAAGAGTAACCGAGTGTGATGGCCCTGTTCACTAGCACAGTAACGCGACTGCCAGGCGTCCATGGAGGAGCTACGTATTTTAAATTTAACAAAGCTAATAGGGAAATTGGCGTAATCTGGGGCTTTATGGAGGTCGCAGGCCGAATTGGCTGCGCTGTCAGCAAGTTCATTGCCGTGAATGCCAATGTGACTCTTGACCCATGACAGTCGCAACCTCCCTACCTCCCGATAGTCCCATAACACACGATGTATCTGGGACACCAGGGGGTGGGTGTTGCTCCTGTTCTGGATTGCCATAATTGACGACATTGAGTCGCTAAAAATGACAACGTCAGTGTACCTGTGGTCAAGAGCCCATTGGCATGCACGGAGGATGGCAAGTAGCTCCGCCTGGAATACCGTACAGCAGTCGTGCAACTTGAACTTCTTGGTGGTCGTGGTGTTCTTCCCGCCAGGGTCGAAGCACACGAAAGCGGCCCCCACCCTGTCGTCATCCCGCTTACTACCGTCGGTGAATATCTGTACAGTATTACTGCCGACCGCACCATCGACCTCTTCCTGGTTAGAGGAGGTTTTCAAATGAAAAGTGATGCGGTCCGCAGGGTGTAATAACTGATGGATGGGAGTGGGGATCTCGAGGCGGATGTCCTCGGGAAGGAACTGGGTGGTCCCGGAAAGTCGGGTGCTCTCGGCCTCGTGCACCTCCAGGATCCTGAGATCCAGGGGGGTGAACTGGGCCAGAGCGAGGGCAGCATTGGTGGAGACTGTGCGGAAGGCCCTTATGGCCTTGATGGCAAATCCGCGTTGGACGCTAGCGAGGAGTTTCCTCGCGTACTTTTTCTCGACCACTCGCCCCCATACACCAGCGGCATAGGTGATAATCGGCTCAATCACGTGCTTATAGATAGTGCGAATGTTCTCTGTATGCATCCCCCAGGTGGGTTTTGCATACAGAGAGAGCTTCTTGAACACGCGTTGAGCCTTGCCGATGGCGTGGAGCAAGTGGTCGCGAAAAGTCAGTCTCTCATCCAATACTACCCCTAGGAGCTTAATGTTCCTGGCGAAGTCGATCGGATGCCCGTCCATGGCAAGTCTTGCAAGCTTAGCCCGGGGAGTGAACGCGATGGCCTGAGTTTTGGCAGCGCCAAACGTGAGTTTGACGCTCCTCCCCCAGTCCGCGATCTCTCCCAGGACTTTGTTTGCGGTTTCCGCAAGTGTGCTCACGTCTCCAGCGGAGACAATGAGCAACACGTCGTCCGCATAAGCTTGCAAGTGACATCCAGGAGGCAGCGGCCGGTCCAGGAGCTCGTCAAGAATTATGTTCCAGAGCACAGGTCCACAAGTGGACCCTTGAATGCACCCTTTGGACATACTCTTGGTGACCCTAGCCCCCGCATGATCCAGAGTGACGCTACGTTCAGCGATGTAGCGACACAGCATGGTTACGTCGTGAATCACCATTATAAATCTACGTGCCGCCGAATTTCCTGGAATATGCAAAAACGTTTATAAGGATAATAATAGAATAATAAGTAGCTAATACCCAAACCTACCAGTACTGTCTCTTAAGATCTAGGCGGGAATGAAATCCAAGCACTGCAGCTTTTCAGCAGTAGTTGTGCTACAAGTGAAAATTTCTTTTATAAATCGAGAACCTATTAATCCAAAGACAGAATATGTCGAGAGAAATAAAAATCTAGGAACTGTATTTTCGAAGAGGGATTTTATTTCGCTGGATCAATCAAACGGTTACTACAGATGAAATTTGCAGGTACTCGTATATAAGACGCCTTGTGCAATGTTATGAAAGCTTTGCGAGGAGTGAGTCATCAATGACGTAGGCAGTCGTATCGCTAATGCTACAAATTAAAGAATGTAGTAAAAATAGAGCAAATGAAAAAATTAATTTAGTTTTAGTTGAATATAAGGATCAGTGTCGGAAGTTCCATAGAAGCCCAAAAGCGTTACCCGTTAACTGTGATACGCCTATAATAATTGTTTATTGTAATGTCAGGATATTCTCATTTATGTATAGGTCAAATTGCTTGGGGTAAATAAAGTTTTAAAATTTAAAGGTTTTTAGTCGGACTTATATAAGGTAAACTGGACTTTTGGACTAATATGGATGTATAGCCACTGGAAGTTATGTCTAATTGAGGAGCTTATTGCGTACACCTCTAAAAACGTACCCATAACAACGTTTAGCAGAAAACTGAACCGCAATTACGTCATTCTCAATGAATTACCACGCACTTTATCAAGAAAAGAAATTTGTATACTTTACAATTAATATAAGAGGTCTATTGGCTGTGTAAAGCCTACCAAGCGGTAGTAAGCCAGTCTAGTGCACAAGAACCTGAGCCTAGGTCCTGAAACCTATATGCAGGAGGTAATGTCCAGCATTAGGACGTATATTAACTGAGATGGTTGTAGACTTGTAGTGTATCACATAATGTAAATATAGCGCTAAGAATCAATTAACTTTAGTTTTAAACTGTCTTCATTGATTATATATCGTGTCACGTAAGGAATAGTCAGTCTACACTTCGGCTTTTATACCGTTGACGAGAACCTGAGCCAGCCGCCTTATGATGGAAGATGAAAGCCGATTACTGGTGAATACTTTAGTTCGAGAACACCTTACTTTTAATCAGAACCCCTGCAATTAACTGCAAATTAATTAGAGAGATATTACATTAAGCATAAACTTCCTTGAAATTCTCCAAATTTCGGGGCTTTGATACTAGATACGTAGATAACATCATCAGCAATAGCAAACTATGTCACAATATTGTTTTTATAGATTTTACATAAACTATATATTTGCATATGCGATATTTATACCAATGATTTTGTAAATAACGTTAGTCATATTAATAAGTATTGCAAAATATATTTCGAAAGAATGAAATGTCTTCTCGCGCCAATTTAATAAAATGGTAGTATTATTTATTGCCCAATGATACTTTTATTAAATTTGAATAATGTATTATTAAAAAACAAGAGTTGGTGAGGCTGTGAAGTTCATAGAGCACCCTTTTACCGGCGCCCCGGCTCGTAAAACCTGGTGGCACATTACGTGCGCCCCAGTTCCGAGCAGAAGGGCAACAAGCGCGCGCGGTCGGACGCCCACTACTGCGCTTTTGCAACACGCCTCGCGTCTTCCGCGCGGGAAAACACGCAGTTCCAATTTTAAAAAACACTTTTTAAAAATAAATATATCAATTGCCAGTGTTAACAGTGATCAGTTTTTGAACGATTAAAAATATTATGCTACTATAGATTATAAAAATGGCAATAATAAATTATAAAAGCGTATTTTATTTAATGTGTCATTTGACTGTATTTTTCCCTGCAAGCGGATCATCGCCCATAATTAATGGAAGAAAAGTGAAAGCGTTGTCGCAAGTGCCCGTATGGCAATTAGAAAAATTAGCGGACGGTGTATGCAGTGATCTCGATTTGTATATTGAAAAGGTAAGTTTTAGAATTACAATTAAATTTCGTATTTTATATATTATATTTTAAAAAAATACGAGCAAAATAACTTACAGCCAAAATATAACAATCACATATAAAAATATTATTATTACAAACCAAAAACCACTATAATCCAAGTAACAATTTTATCGACAGACATTTATGCATTTTAAGACGTAGAAAAGTTTTCAAGGCAAAAATGGACTAGAGACGAACTACCAAAATTTTGATGTTGGGATCCAACTAATACATCTGAACTTTTCTAAGTCACTTTTATATTTACGAACATACTAACAAATTTTATTTTAAATAAGGCTCGACCGAGATGGATTTTTTGTTCTCGGCCGAGACCGAGACCGAGAATAAAATAAATTCTCGGCCGAGACCGAGAACCGAGACCGAGAATAGATAAAGCGTGATTTTTTTTAATACTGTTAATTTTTTTAATACGCTACTACTACTACATGTCCCTCGACATAAAATTGACCAGCTCTCCTAAACAGTTGTTCACTTGCTTAACTAGTAGGCGGCGTAGTTAAAAAAATATTTGTTGCAGGCTTCAGCACTAAGCAACTTATAAGGTGACAAAAACCAATACTCAAAAATATTAGCTTTTCTTTGATTACCGAGCTTGTACTATATTTACGCGTGGCCACGCGCGGTAAAATTTTAATGCCGATTCGAAAAAAGTTACAGTCTCGGTTATGACCGAGAATCTCGGCTAGAAACAGCCGAGAACCGAGACAAATTTCTCGGTAGGATTTGTAGCCCAAAATGCCGAGACCGAGACCGAGACCGAGATCTCGGTCGAGCCTTAATTTTAAACAACAAAAATTAGGCAAAATACAAACTCAAACAAATCCTAACATTTCTTACATTGTTAAAACTACAAGTCTACACAGAGTAGATGTAATAAACAAAAATAGCCTGCCAAATCCTATATGTTATACTTTAATTTTGCATGCGGTAGACGGCACAGGTAAAATAGAAAAATGTAAGCGTTCCCAACCTTTACGAAGTCATATTAATTTTTTTGAGTAATACTAATATCGAAAAAATAGATTAATTTAACAAAAATTATAATTTTCCGGAAAAAAAGGAATTACCTGAGTAATTATAAAGAGTTGTTCTGTATCGATCCATTGCAGACTGGTAAGTTGGACACATAAGAAATTCTTGTATTGTAACCTGATGTAGGTGCTTTCACGACTTTCTCATCTTCTTCTTCTTCTTCATCAACCCATTTACGCCCACTGCTGAGCACGGGTCTCCTCTACCATTGAGAGGGTTTAGGCCATAGTCCGCCACGCTGGCCTAGTGCGGGTTGGCGGACTACACATCTAAGAAATTCCTAAGAACTTTTAGGTGTGCAGGTTTTATCACGATGTTTTCCTTCACCGTTAAAGCAAGTGATAATTCAATTTGAATACACACATAACTTCGAAGTCAGAGGTGTGTGCCTGGGGTTCGAACCCGCGACCGCCGAGATTCTCGACCGCGCGCCTAAATCTCGAGGCCATCACTGCTTACACTGCTTATCTTCTCATATTAGAACCCATATTATCTCGGCACACAGCACTGAAGGGAATATTTGAATTGTTTTATTCGTCCCACATTATAGGGGGCGAGCCTATTGGTATTTCGGGGACAATTCTAAAATGCGTGTTGTGAATTTCCCATAAAACCTAATAACACTTTCCTGACAACACGTGCACCACGAGGCAGTCAAACATCAAACTAATTTTATCATATTGATATTAGTGCAACTAATATAATTTTAGAATTATAATGATCGGTTTCAAATCCTGTATTAGCTATCATTAATCACACAAATATTTAATTCAGACCATTTGTCAAAGATATCTTTACCAGCGTAGAGATAAGGTTACTGCCATAAATTCAATTGAGTAAGTCTGCAGCCATTAAAAAGTGTATTTCCGGCATCACATTGATCTTTTTCATACCTGTATTTAAATACGTATTTTTAAAATGGCGGCACACCTGGTTATCTAGTGTCAAAACAGTTCGTGGCCAATGCGTTTCCAGAATTGAGAAAATACTGTATGTGAATGGCCGATAGGTACCTCTTTGGTTTAATAACTATTATACGATACGTTCTTTGAACGTATTTAAGTTGGGTATCAGCTATGTATGTTACATGCGATTGACGGGAGCTCCTATTAATGTTAAAAATGTATTAGACATATTATCTTTAATTTTAATGCCTAAATATTTCATAACAACACAATAACCTTTAAGACTTTGTACTTTGTAGGTGAGCGGCTTCTTCGTGTATCAGATTTTACTATGTAACAAAGTTTCAATAATAAGGTACCTACGCCTAAGATGGCCCGGTTCCTAAGATAGCCCACTTTCGAAATTTTAGAAGTTACTAAGTAGAATTAGTTTAAATTTTGCACCCATGTTCTATTAATGCCTTAGACAAAACTGCAAGTGTATTTGAAAGGTAGGGTGTCGCCATCTTAGTTGTATTTGGCAGTTTGTTAAACACGTTGCAAACGGCTATCAGTTTATAAGCTCATGTTCAAAATATTTTTTAATTTTCATTTGAAAAACTAATTATTTGTGTAATTTCTTTTATGTATAAAGTTACTTTGATTTGTGGGCATTCCTAAGAAGCTAAGTGTTGTTTTAATTGTTTGTTAATTTTAATTCAAAAGAAGTTGATATTATTACCGGGTAACGTGCCTATAAAGGCCCATCACAGAGGTTCCTAAGATGGCCCGGGCCTTATTACTACGGATGTCATATTTTTTTGAAGAAAATGAGTTTTTTTGGTCAAATTTTAGATTTAATATTTTTTTTTAATACCACGAAGAATGTGTCGGACTAACTAAGAACTATTTAGAGAACTTTTTATGCCCAGAATGGTACTAAAATATAAGTAAATTTCACAGACTTTTTTACACTCTTAATAAGGCCCACCGAAATTATAAAGAAAAATATTTTGTCAATTGTTTTAGAAATTGTTGCTTATAATATTAATTATCGGTAAAATAATAATAGAAAAATGTTGTTTATTGATTTTATTTACAGATTTTAGTTTTATACGTTTATTAAGTTTTCCTAAGCCTAAGATGGCCCACGGCCCAATTTTTTACCAAAAAAACTATTGTGAGAAACTGATTAGCTAAGAATATCGTAATTTAGGGTAATATTTCAGTATAAGCTTGTTGTTTGTTTTGATAGCACTTATTAATTACTTGATTGATATCGGGCTATGTTAAGGACCTATGTTCCTAAAAAGGCCCAATTTAGAGGTTTTTAAAAACTATTGTTTTTGTTTAAAAATTTAATTAAACTTGTTGATTTGTACATTAATTTTATTCATAAATAAATAAAGAATTTTGTGATAAAGTTTGTTTTCATTAAAAAAGAATCATTTTACAATTATTTAACAATTACAAAAAATGGGCCTTATTAGGCGCATGTACCTTACGTTACGGGGTTTCCGGGATGATAAATATGGGAAATATTTGTCGTAATACCACTATTTATTCTTAATCATGGATCAGCTTGCGAACTCTTACAGATAAGCACTGTATTCGAACAAAGGGTTTTAATACTTTTTATAAATAATTAATTGAAAGAAACTTCATAGTTTATAAATACATACATTCGCACACACGCCTTAATTCCCGGAAGGGTAGGCGGAGGTGCATTTCTGCACCCACAATCCGCCATTTATGTTAGTTTCGCGTAATAGGGTGCGAGCCTTTTGTCGTTCCGTGTATTGACGGTCGCGGGTTCAAACCTCAGGCACATAATTTTGCCTTGTCGACATTACGTTACGTTAGATTCCGGGCTGCTAGATGCTACTGAAGAACCTGAGGAAAAACCCAATAAAACTGCCCGACCCGGAATTGCATCCGGAACATTTAGCCTCAATGTACGGCAAAACTAAATAGTCATAAAGTAAAAAAAAAATTACCAACTAAAGTAACCATGATAAAATGACAATATGCTCGCTGAAGCAGTTATTACAGATTTAGTACGAAACTCTTTGTCGTGTAACAAAGGTGGAAACTAAAATGATATCTAAATTGAATTTGAAATGTGCCCCCGTTTACTGTTGTGTTGTTTGAATCAATGACTCTACTGAATTGTGACAACAATATTAAGAATTTTGTCGCTAAACAATATGACAAATGTAACGCTTTCCTGACGGTAGGATACTAATTACTAACATCGGTTCATACGGATCGCCATCGCCCTAAAAAAGTGTAAAACACGCGATATTAATTGGACAAAAATATAATACTCCAGATTCAGCGCACGATTGAAAATTTTGGTTATTCTGAAGAAAATAGTCATAAATATCTAGTTGTGGAATACATAATGTATGGAACTACATATATTATTTTATGTAATGTTGCTTCTTAAACTAATTTATTAATTTTTAGTATAGTTTTTTAATAAGTACTTATTATTTATCGATCCATATTATCCAGATTATATTTTCGCCTATATTTTTCTCGGTTGTGGGTGTGGTAACACCGAAAAATCTACCATTTTTCTTAAACAAATGGCATAAGAATTTATATCAGTTGAAACGAATCCAAGTCCAAACCAACCCAACTAGTCCCAAGGAGGGTTGGCGTCAGGCAGGCGGCCGGCCGTAAAACATCTGCCAAAACTCTTTTGCAGCATGTTTTGTCCTTCCTTCCTGTGTGGAAGGACAAAACATGCTGCGCCGACCCCAAACAAGAATTGGGAGCAGGGCTGGGGAATGATGATGATCAGTAGGAACTAACTGTATTTCTTGGTTATTATTATCATAATGCATCTTGTTTGAACACAATAAAAAATAGACAGAGATAGAGTGTTTCAGTAGGCCCACGAGTTTGTATCGAGTGACTTTATGAGAATCTCTCCATTAGCATATTAGTACTTCATAACATACGGAGTTCTCGAGTCTATTCTGTAAAAAAGTACTTTCAATTTAGTATTAAATAAAGTATTAGCAGATAGTATAGGTAGACCAAAGCAAAACAAAATAAAAACAAAAATATTGATATAACTGCTTCAGCGGATTCCAACGCAGATTTTTTTTATCAAGAAACCGTTGGCAGACAATTTGAAAAGCTGAAATTAACTAACAGTTAGAATCGTGACGAACGTGACCGCATAGAAAGGCAAACATTGCGATTGCTTGCAACGAAAAGAATAAAGACTAGCTTTAGAGAATCAAATTCATTCCAAAATATTTCTGGACGGTTCTATATTTATACGACTACATAATCAAAGGAGTGGATCGAGGTAAATTTTGACGCTGACATTTATTTATTAAAGTAGGTAGGCTTTTACATTTTGACTACTAAGTTCATCATTCTCCTGCCCTGCTCCCAATTTTTATTTGGGGTCGGCGCAGCATGTTTTGTCCTTCCACACAGGAAGGAAGGACAAAACACGCTGCAAAAGAGTTTTGGCAGATGTTTTACGGCCAGCTGCCTGCCTGACGCCAACCCTCCTTGGGACTTTCATTGTTTTAGGAATGGGGTAAGGATAACGTGTGTTTAGGTACAGGATATTGCAGGTAAGGGTATTTGGCCTAATGGTAAGGATGCTACAGTCCCGGATAAGGAAGTAGTAGGAGACTGCAACAGCTCGGGCTATTAAGTTATAGTACTAATTATTCCGATCCTAGTAAACGGGATACTCGGAGCATCTCACTTGGTAACTTTAGCCACTTAAATCGGGCACATTGTCAATCAAAGTTCATGTAATATCGTACCTGAAAAAATAAATTACCTGACCCGAAAAGTGATTACAAGATCACGTAATCGGACTCCGCTTACTACTGTTACGTGAGTTCCATCACTAATTTAACAAAACTATTGTCTCTATTATGACTAGATAAAAAAGTAATCTTTACATGATTATCCTATAAAATAGGTTGCGTCACCTTAAAAACTTTTCGGGAAAAATTTAATGTTTCCTATTTATTTTAATTGAATTCAGTAGAAAGGGGATCAACTAATTAAATATCAAAAACAATTTGTATCAGATGGTTCTATTAAAAATGTAGTTTGGTTGTCAGCGTGACCTCTACGCTGTTATCACATCTGGATGCAAACATTGCCGTTATCGCGTAATCAATCGGCCGAAATATTGACAACGCTAAGTATACTTGTATTGGTATAACATAGATAATGTTTACGCAAAACACTTGCTCAAAAGCTTCATGGGATATCACAGTATGCAGTTTTAATGCGAAATACCTTTTAGTATAGTAATCATAGTAGTATCCTGTAGCCTGTAACACAAAAGTGTGGAAGACTTAACTAGAATTTCATAGATATGATTTTTTTTTAAATAGTGTTGTAGAACTTTAATAGAATGTTTGGCGCATGCGATCAAGAAAATCGGGTTAAGTTTCCGAGTCGGGAAAAATGTAAATGTTTTTTTTTTTTGCTTTTGGAAATTCTCAATACCTTAACGGTGTCTGGAAGTGGCCAATTACCAAATACCTCAACCCATTTATCACTAATTTTATTTAAATACATTGCCACATAAATCAAGGTTTCATAAATTGTAATGATTGGCTTTATGAAAGCACTTTCAACAATGTCACTCGAATTTTCTAATAATGGAAACAATCAAAGTGCGACCGTGGGCGGAGAGTCCACGAGCTTTCAATCCCTCAGGTGACACGCGGTATTTTCGTGAATGTTGATAAACATCGTCAATAATTCCATCCCGGATTATCGTGCAAGTGTTTTACGCTGACGATCGTTTTGGATTCTTCTTACATCTAGAGTACGTTGTAATGAGTTTAGACTACGAAACTGTCTTCCGCTAAAAGCTGAGCAATCGTCAATTTGTACAGGCTTTCTAAGTTTATCCAACGACCGCCCAATAACTTACAACATTAGCAACGATTTTAGTTTTCAAGTAGTTATAAATTTTAGATTACCTTCTTTTTGACATGTATAAATTAATCTTTTTGTCAGACTTATATTTTACTATGAATAGAGCCAAAAATAGGATTCGTTTCATCTGAAATCATCGAGATAGGATAAGATGGCCATTCAACTACAATGTATTTTACGCATCCACAGTTTCTGAAATGTAAACACTATGATTTTTTTACGGTCAATTATAATCATTATTATCGGTCTTAGTTATGGATAGTTAGTGTACTTACACCGTATTTAGCTAGTATCCACGTCTGTAGGTCATTTTCTGACTCACTGGCATAGAATGGGTTGGTGGACTTGACTTATTTAGGAAATCTGAAAGAGATCTTGTGTAGGTTTCCTAACGGTCTTAGGCTTTACTTAAAATACGAGAGTAGTCAATTTGAGTCCACCAATAGGTTAAAATTGTTCCAGTTGACCGTAGTATATTGCTAATTTTGATAGGATAGTAAATCACTGCGCCAAGAAGGGTCAAGATACTTCTGTGCTTATTGTAACAGTAACCCTTTTTAATAGCGCATAATTACCATAAAATACAAACAGTTAATATGCCCTAACACATTCTGAAGCATGCTAATGTGTAATTTGTAAGCGATGACGCATTTCGACGTCCATATTCCAATAAAATACGGATCAAGATCAATGATCTCCAAATTTATTGCGTTGGATTTTGAATAGATCTGCGGTGTTAGCTTAAAATCTATTTATTTAGGTCAATCTTCTACGTCGCAGTGTCTCGACTCCCGACTAGCACAAGGTTTTATCAGTTATTTTCAGATACCGCTACATCACTTCCTTTATGTTTAAGTTTTCGTTAGAATAATGTTTTTACTTATAGTACTTGGAATTTAAAATATGTATGTAGGAAACATTAATTCGCGGATGATAAAAAAAACCTGTCCTTAGCGTGTTAGCACACTTTTAAAAAAGATTCATGCTTCTGTTCCAAACACTCTTCAAGATTATCGTTCGAAATACAAGCGAGAGCAGTGAACGCCACACATCATGAATGTAATGTGGCAGAATTCGCTACGCAGTAGCGATGATTTAATTTATATGCTTTTCTTGTCTCCCATGGGATGATTTTGGGATAAAAAGTAGCATACAACATTACAGGTTCTTATCAATCTAGTAAAACTAACACCAGTTGAACAGTTTAGATTTAAGAAGGAAGACAGCGATATTTATTTTTCTGTGGGTCCCACTTCAACCTACCTCTTCAAATAAAATAGAAATGAAGTGTTTTTTTTTTGTTTCAGTTATCGATAATGAGCTGCATGAACAGTTTTTGGAGTAAGTATTTTTTTTTTATAATTCGTTCCATATTCAATACTTGTTTTCATAGTTTTCGAAAATGAAAACAACTATTCATAAAACAAAAGCATCTAAACAAAATTTACTAATTCTTATCTGTCTAAGAAATTTCATCCACTACCTTACCTGAAAGAAGTCATAAATCTTAAATTTATTCTGTAGGTAACAGTCACAAAATGGCGTCAGATCCTTCTACGATACAATTAAGATGTCAGACCGCTAATAGCATTACTCTGGAATTGACTCCGTCAAAGCACTGGCAACTTGTGCTGTTAGTAGCAGAAAAATATGAAGCACATGAATACGTAAGTATATTGATACATTTCATTGTTGAATAGCACTGTGGGTTAAAATAATGTAAATGAAAGTTAAAGGAGGGACAAGTTGAGGAAGGCCAAAGAAATGATCCCGGTGGAGGTCACAGGGGGAGGCCTATGTCCAGCAGTGAACCAAAATTGGCTGATGATGATGATGATGAATTACATATACACATAAATACACACCCAACAGTCACATACATAGTCCTGACCCCACACTAAGATACGAGTCTTGTGTCGTGGGTATCAGAAACTACGAGAGACTTTTCGGTCTCACAAACACCCAGACCCGAAACAAATATTTGTGGATCACACAAACATTTGTCTCGGTGCGGGGATCGAACCCGCGGCCGCTCGTTTCGCAAGCTGGTGTCTAGCCAACTGCGCTACGGGGCTGTTATTAGTTTATAACTTGAGTCATAAAAGCTACAAATCCTTTTTTAATCCTTGTTCAACGAAGAGGCGGACCCTTGTATTGAGCACCCAACCACGTTCAAAGCTCCACGTAACAGACGAGCCTATTTAATTTGGTAGAAAGTGAAACATATCCAGTCTCCGTGCTGTTACTGAAAAAAAAATTCAATACCTGACAAAATAAGTTATTTCGAAGGTGGCCATTGATGTCCGTTTTTTGCCTGTAATGAATTCATCCGATCCTGAAATATGTCCGAGTGACATTGTTACAGAACCTTGAGACAAAGGCGAAGGTATACATGCTAATGTTTGAGACAATGCATAAAAACGAGAAAACGGCAGGAATGGGATTTAAATTTGTTATCTAAATTTATTTTATTCTGTGCTTGTGGCGCAGTTGGTTAGTATTATTCTGTGGAAAAGATACCGCAGCTACGGTTTTCTACAACGAGACTATATATTGGGTATTCCACAAATAAATGTCTCGTTTGATTGATTTATAAGACTGAAAAGTGTTTTAAACTTACTATCCTAGGTGATTGAAAATCATTCATAAGATGTTTTAGGCAACTCCATTTTTTAAATTCCAGCATGAAATGTTTATGTAATAAGTAATTTACTTGGAAAAATAAATCGTTAACGGGTTTTATAACAAATTTAAACATATCTTTAACAACCAATAGAAAAATATTTTTTCTAATTAATTTATCGCTGGCTGCAGGTGGCTTCCGACCGGTCCCGGTGGAAGTCATTGGGGGAGGCCTATGTCCAGCAGTGGACCACGATTGTCTGACAATGATGATGATGAATTTGTTAATTTTATATTGGTTATTAAAATTATTAAGCGAATTTAAATTAGATGTCATTAGGAATTTCCGTGGTTTCAATCATCTTCTGAAAAGCATTGCATATGCTAGTGATTTAGCACAAACAAAACCAATATTAATAGAATTGCAAGTCGGACATATCTTTGCCATATTAGAGTAACGATATGCATGCGGGTACACTGATAAAAATTAACTCAAGCTAAATACACAAAATTAAAGCAGCTTCACCAAAAAATAATTTTACAAATAATGATTTAGCCATGTTATATGTTTATTTAGTTTGATAGTATGGAAATAATGAGTATTAAATGACTTATATAAATGGTATTACTTCCACATTGACTTATTCTTTGAGTACGCTGAAAACATAGAATCAAGAAAAATAGAACAAAACCCGCTATCAAACCAGAATTAGAGGTATAAACCTTAAAGCAGACAATGTGTTTTGTGGTCTGTGACGAGCGTTAAGTGCAGTGTTTTAAAGAGGAAAATTGTTGGTTGACTTGTGGTGAGAGCCAAGTTTTATTTTAAAGGACTTGAATAAAGTTGGAAACAAACGCTTCTTACAGCTATAGTTGTAACGGTATGCTAATTGTGAATACAATTATTATTTTAAAAGTCTGAGCTGTGCACCTAATCTAACAGGCCATGACAATTTCTCAAACAAAAACTATTATTATTACAGATGACCTACACTCTACTAAACCCAGAGACGAAATACACCCAACTGCCTACTGCAGAAGACAATAACTACACAATTTGGTCAGCAGTGGTCTCCAACGAAGGTGTACCTGTGAAGTGGGTAAAAAACATCAAAGTGCCTCCGTATATTCCTCTCAAAGAAGACCACGTAGAATATAACGTGAACGTAACATTCGTCGGGAACTATTCTGATTCAAAAGCTCGGGATGTTAATGGCAGTTTTTTTTGGAACTCGACTGGAGGTTTGTATGTTTTATTACATCTTATTGTCCTTACAAGGGCAGACCAACCTTTTCATGTGTACCTACTACCTACATTATCCGTAGGAGCATCCATTATATAACCATAAAGGATTTAATGAAAAGATTATGGTCCAAAATTATTTAAATAATTTCTATTATCCTTACTTCTTTCGTATTCTATCGAATCTGTACATAATATAAAAAAGGTTTACTAACACCCAGTAATAACTTCATTCAAGTGCTACATGCAATTTCAAAATTTTTGTTGTGCATTTCGATCTATTGATTATTTGTGGATCATTCACCTGAGTGTTGGGTCAGGCTATATGTAAGAGTATAATTCTTGTCTTGTTTCTCATACCCCTATCTGGTATTTGTGTTTATGTGGGCGGATTTTTAAGATTGGCACCCTCGGTTGTATACAGGGTGTATTTAGACCGTAATCGAAAACTGAGGCAGGTAATAGCGAGGGTAATCACAAACCCAGTGACGATTATTAGAAATCCCGACAAAAAATAAAAAAATTGACGTTTTCCATACAACCATCGGTGTTAAAAGTATGTGGTTTGTATGAAAAACCTCAAAAAAATTATTTTTTATCGGGATTTTCTTTAATGCCAGGGGGTTTGTAATGACTATCGCTATTACCTGCCTCAGTTTTCGATCACGGTCTGAATACACCCTGTATATAAAGACTTTAATACAATAATACCTCACATTTCAGAAAATGATCTATGCTTCACCGTAGTGAATATTTGCGATGAAGGAGATATACAAAATATATATCTATGGGTGAGTTTTTTATTTAATTATCTAAATAAATCAAGTTGGACTTCCACCGTAATGGAAAAATATATATTAAGTAATGATATGTAGTCCATCAACCCACACTAGGTCAGCGTGGTGGACTAGGACCTACAGTCTCTCAATTCTAGAGTAGACCCGTGTCCAGCAGTAGTAACTGAAACAAAAAGTACTGTAACTGAAGTATGACCATTGGACAATTCAAGGTTTGTTTATAAAGTTGTAGCTCTTTTTGTTAACAGCCTACTGCGCAGCCCAGTGTTACGTTCGATAACCTTTATCTAGATGACAAATGTAAGCTACGCATTGAAGGAATACACGGAACGACTGTATTTCACTACAAGACGCCTTCCTGCGCTGACCACAAACAGTGCGTGTTGGGTAAGCAAAAATTGATATATCTAGGAAATTAAGGCGTTCACAAATAATTAGTAGCACAACTGCATATAAAGATTGTTGAAAAATTTGACACTGAGTAAAATCCTTTTCTACTACTACTACAATATATCTTCGTTCGTGATTAAATTGGATGTAATTTTTAATCTCTCAAAAGCATTTTAATCACCATTCACAATACCTCGGCCCACTCAAAGCAAAAAAAAATTCACTACCTATGAATTTCATCTTCTTTAAATGAACTTTAAAAGTTCATCCCTAATACAAAACTAAATACTTGAGCTCGAATCAACTGACAAATATTGTAAATAACTTCTGAATAAAAATGTTAATTAATTTATTACTCTTAAAGTCATACAGCAATCAACAACTAGCGGTTGCTTCTTATATTTTTCGAAAATAACTGATGGCAACTCAAAATCCACAGGTAATACCACACCAGAGAGTCCTCCGGTGGTATTCCTCCAAGCGACAGATGGCTCTGACGGCGGCTGGGACGTGAATGTATCGTGGATCAAGCCGAAGCTTCGGCCGCAGAAGTACAACATCACAATCCGCACCAACGCTAACGTATTCTCTGTGGTAGCGCCAGGGGTAAGAAGTTAACATCATTTCCTTATCTATTTGATTTTTTAGAATTATTTGACTTCTGTTAATGAGAGGTTTAGCCTTAGTGTCATTAATTATGACTATATTATTAAGCAACGGTCCATCTTCTTTTCGAAAAAGTCTATTAAATCTGATCAATCGAGCCTTGGTCAAATGTTTATCAGGATGCTTAGGTTTTCTGTAACGGCTCTTAAAATAAACCTTGGCGCACATTTCAACTTAACTTTGAATGGTCTATCTACGGAGGTCTAAGAAATTCAAAGTAGCATCTCAAAAATAATTTAGAGAATTTCAAAAATCGATGTCGAAAGACTGATTAAATCATAATGTAATTAATTTTTAATAGAATGCATCTGAAGCTGTGATCAAGAATGTAGTGGGCGAGGGCCTCTACGACGTGTCTATTGACACTAAAATCGGGAATCTCACAGCTCATACCAGCAGAAGAGGACTTTTTCCTGGTAAATATACACACGATTTGTAATTTGTTTTGAGTTTTGTCATTGAGTCTGCTGTGATATATGTACGTTAATAGCTTAATTGGAAAGTCTGTGAATGTACATAGTGTTACATTTATTCTATTTTATATTGAATGTAAACAAGTACTTACTACATAAATGTTTTTTATTTATTTGCGGTATTATACGCTCGGTGCACGACCGTTCCAACAAAGCGTCGATTTGTTTGGGTGGAAGTTTTCAATCCTTTTCATATCCCCTTTTTAATTCTATCAAATTCCGTTATATAATACTGAATTGCAACTATGTAGATAGATGTATCACGAGTAGAAGCGTGTCGATACTCAAAGTGGACTAATAATTTCTAAAATATTGTTTTCAAAGTTAGACTTATTCTAACTCGATGTATTGGACAAGATAGAGGAGGACTGGGGAGGAAAAAACAGCCAAAAAATATAAATTTTGACCACGAACGATGGTTGTATGGAAGACGTCACAATTTTTATTTTCTCTTTAACGCCAGTGAGTATTAACTAGGTCTTACTTGCCTTATTTTCCGATCACGGTCTGAATACACTCTGTAGATGATGATGAGTACGATGATAGATGCCACGCGAGCCAGGTCCACGTGAGTGTAGTAATGATTGCGCAGTAGTTATTGTCAGTGCGGTGTGCGCATGTCAGCGGGCGCGGCGTGGCGCTGGGCGGGCGCGGCGGGCGCGTGGTGCGCGCTGGCCGCGGCCGCCACGCTCGCCACACTCGCCGCCGCAAGCCTGCGCCGCCGCAGGCACCGACCTACCGAACACTACTTCTTGGTACGGACTACTTATATGCTTACTTCTACATTCACGCTTTGTGCATATACCCCCGCATATAGGCTCACGTCTGAATCCCCTAAAAGGAATGCTGAGGAAGATTTCCTCATCCACGTTTTTGACGATTTTTAATAAGAATTTCCTTAAGGAAAATCCCAATAACACTGGATTTCTAAATTGTACGCCACTTGTACTATGTTTGAATGTTACCAAAGGACAGTAAAGAGGGCAAATACTGACGATAAACATTCATAAAAATAGTTTTAAGTTGTATGATATTGGCCATAAGAATGTAACAGAAATATTATATACAATACAGAAAGTGGAAGACATATCATTCAAAAAAGACGAAACGGACGTAATCGACATAGAGTCGGGAGGGTTGGAAGACCACTGGGAGGTGCGGTCAGACCGCGTGCTGCTGCACGAGGTCATCGGGGAGGGCGCCTTCGGAGTTGTGAGGAGGGGCACGCTTGCGCCCAACGGCAAGGAGGTCGCTGTTAAGATGCTTAAAGGTACATTATCGCTTTAATTTTTGAGCCATACTAAAAGCAAGTCATGATAGAGAAGCTTGCAAGTAATCTGATGAAAAACGATATAAAACCCTTAGACTCCACATTAGCCTTCACTCCTGTATTTCATAGTTATGTTAACTTTAAAACTATTTTTTTTTATATTGTGGACATAAAAATCCAAACTGCTTATCTCTATTCAAAGATGTCAAGATGTCTGAAGAATGATATGGAAACATTTATTGAAAGCAAATTAATTCGAACTAACATGACGTTTGTTTGGTATATGCGAATTGTTTGTTGCAGATTTCCCATCGCAGGACGAGATCCGTTCGTTCCGCGCGGAGATGGAGCTGATGAAGAGCGTGGGCGCGCATCCGCACGTGGTGAGCCTGCTGGGCTGCTGCACGGCGCGCCGCCCGCTCATCGTCGCCGAGTACTGCAGCCGCGGGGACCTGCTCTCCTACTTGAGGTACCTCTCTTAGAATGACTTGCTTATACATTTTTTTAACTAGCTATCATGATATTAAGTAATAACTGACATTTTACTCGACTCTCTAAAATTTTCTTAAAAAAAACTACTGAACTAGGAAAAGATCCAAGCAAAAGGTAAAAAGACTTATCAGTCAATATCGAAGAATAATCATAGACAAATAGCAAGATTTACCTTAATTTGAGATATTATTGGAACTCTAAATACACAGTTAAATTTTATTCTTCAACTAAATTCCAAATCTTTTTTGCTACAGATGCTCATGGGACGTGATGGTGTCGAAGCGCAACGCGAAATACTACAACAACAACACAGACAGCACAGACTACCGGAACGACTTGTTCAAATGGAAGCTGCAGAAGGAAACCAAGCTAGTGATTAACAAACTGTACGACCTACAAGGGATCTGCGACCTGGAACTCACTCCTCTCGACCTGCTCTCCTTCTGCCGCCAAATAGCAATGGGAATGGAATTCCTATCGTCCAACAGAGTGGTACATAGAGACTTGGCAGCTCGTAATATATTGGTCACCGGAGACAGGACATTGAAGATAGCTGACTTTGGACTGTCGAGGGACATTTATGAAGAGAACCAGTATAAGCAGAAAGGCAACGGCAAGATGCCCGTGAAGTGGATGGCGCTGGAGTCGCTGACGAGGAGGATATACACCACGCAGAGTGATGTGTAAGTAAAAATAACTATGTATAAAATAACACTGAAATCTTATTGGTGGCCTCCATAGTGATATTTAGGCACCAACTTTTAAAATTATAGCCCGCGATGGAACCCGCTCAAAGGCGTGATTTGTGATACTCAAAATTTTATTTTTTGTAATGGCTGCACTGGACTTGCATCTTTCAGTACGTTAAAAAATTTGTGTGACAATAGTTGAATATGTTGAAATTATTATTATTTGTTTAATCATTTCTACAACTCTATAAATACTTGTTATATTCATGTTTATATCAACAGACTTCAAGAAGCGATGTTAATAACATAATTAGAACACCTATAAATACTAAAGTTTAAAACGCGTGTTGGTTCCAGCTGGTCGTTCGGCGTGGTGATATGGGAGATAGTGACGGTGGGCGGGTCGCCGTACCCCGACGTGCCGGCCGCGCGCCTCGTGCGCCTGCTGCGCGCCGGCTACAGGATGCCCAAGCCCATCAACTGCAGCAAGCAGCTGTAAGTAGCTGCATATGATCCCCAGTGAACTAAGATAGTCTTCGTGGAGTTATACAGGGATATTTCAGCGTGTTCTCAGATTTAACCACGGCGCTAGCTAGCATTGAAGAATGTCTCTACTAACGGAAACAGGATGCACTGATTTGAATTCGTAGCTCCACGAATGGGATCCCGAAATATGCGTTAGGCCCGATTTGACCGTCCACGCTTAAATTAACGTAGAAACACTTACATCTCGTAGCCTCACCGTACAAGTATGTACTTTGCGATCTAGAGATCCCGGGCTCGATGCCTCGATCGAGCAGTCTCACTGGAATTGTCTCTTAACAAATTCTCGCATTAAATTAAAATTATAAAAAATAATCAGCGATATAAATCTCTCACCAATGAAAATCACTACTCGCCTTCCAAAGGCATTATTTACCCCTCAACCCCCCTAAATCTCCCCGTAGTTACGATCTGATGGTGTGGTGCTGGCGCGCGCACCCCCGCGAGCGGCCCACGTTCGCCGAGCTGCACGCGCGGCTGGACGAGCTGCTGCACGCCAGCGCCGCGCACCACTACATCACCATACAGCTGGACGACGACGAGCACGCGCCAAGTACACACCAGCCCGCCGAACCCACGCCCGCGCATAACTATATCAAGATGCTCATCAGGTAAGTTGTTTAGCCTCGAGGTGAAGGCGTGTGGTCGAAAATCTTAGGAGTAGGAGTGATGATGATGGGGATGAGCAGTTTGTTTTTTGACTAGAGTTCATACAATGTTGAGTCTTAGTAGCTTCTTACTCGCACATCTACATCAAGATGCTGATCAATTAGGTTTCACTTAACCTTTCTTTATTCTTAACAACCAATGTGTATGTTCTACTGCTCTGCCTTCTTTCTATGAATGCCTGAACTGACAGAAATGCTTGGAGATGTCTATCAGGTAAACTTTATTTAGCGTCCTTGTGAAAGTTTTAGGAACCTCGTATCCACGATGTCATTTACTATTATTATTTATCAATCACCTACCGTCTAACACTAAAATACAAAATGCAGAAGAAATGTTACGATTTAGTGTGTGACACGAAACTGTAGGATAATCTGGTATGCACCTATTGAATTGTATTATAAACAAATAAAAGTTAATATCTAAACATTTTCACAGAGGCAAGAACCCCTGGTCCCGTGGCGAGAGTTACGAACGCCCTGTAACCACGACGTGCAACCACTACACCTCACTGCCAGTCACATCGAGCAAAACGCAGTCGTGACACACGAACATCGACAAACGAACTGCTTGTGATAATAAAAAAACGAATTAAATTAGGATTCGAAAACTTTTCAAAAATCTGTATGGCAAATCAATTTTACGTGTAGTGATGTGGTAAAATTATACAAATTGTTTAAGAAGAAAAACAAAGACTTTTTGTACTTAAAGTATTAGATGTGATCTAAATAGTTTAAATTAATTAAGAGTTAAACTAAGTCATGCCTTAAAAAAGAGTGTGAAAGTTACTAGTGTAGAAATAAGATCTGACGTGTGACTGTCCGTCGACGACATTGGTGGTATCCTAAAAGAAATTTTAAAGTTTCTTTAATTATAACTTGCAAAGGAAATAGTCTAAATAGTTTTGATTTACATTATCGGTTTTCGAAAACAATAGTCTAAAAAAATGCATCAAATTACCCGTACTCGTGTTCCATACGTGAATCAACTTACAAAATTACTACTTAATGTAATTTCTTAGATATTATGGAGGTTACATACATATGTGAAGATATGTGTAAAACATAATGGTTATAAAAAATATTTTCTTTAGGGACACCAATTAATGTAAATAAGTGTTTTTTTATAAACAGGGTATATTGTTAATGTACAAATGTATTAATTTAATACTTCTGTATTAATAAGATTTCTCGTCTGTTTACTGAGTATTTTTGTATACGATTTAGATTTTAGTCTATGGAAAATGTTCCACTGTGATGCAATAAAATTGTTTTTTATAACATTATTTATTTTTGCCATCATGTGACCCTGCTTTCAACTACATACTGCAATATTTAGACTTCTCTAATCATCAATACGGGCTAAGGCTAAAATTCTTTCAGTTGTAGAGATGTATATGGTCCTCATACTGTGATAAAAAAAATTGAAATTTAAGTTGGCTCATAAAAAATAAAACCACATTCATATTCATATATTATATTATTCTATATATATTACAGTTATATAACTTACATCTAAATATAAAAATATACATACATCACGTTGATCGGCGACTGCGCTTGCGTCGTGGCCGCCTCCTCACAGAGCTAGTTCAAATTATATCACTGGTTGCCCGACGACATTACACATTAATTATTCAATACTCTTCCTTACAATTACTTAATTATTTATTTACTCATATCATTTTGGAAGCACCTCGAATTTCCTTTCATTAAATTTATCGATAGAAGTTGGTGAATCATTACATTGAATCAAGTCAATGGATTTAAGTCACATTAATGTCAATTTTCACAAACTATTGAGTAAGATCGAATAACTAATTAGACGTGCTATTATCAACTGCAAACATTTTCGGCTTGAAATCATTTTGCTACGAAACTTTTAATGAGCTATTAAGTTTTTTTAAAAACTAATTCTTTAGATGCCCTCTACTTGCCACTTATTTTCTGTTGACAATGACATAGATAAGTTACACAAAAATATATTGTACATTTATATGTTACACGTAATTTAATATATCATTACAGTCTTAGTTGATGAAAACAGACATTAAGTAAGCAAAGTTTAGGTATAAGCTTTAAGAGAAGTCTAAAAAAATTCCAAGTGAAGAAAAGCTTTCAAAAAGAAAACATGAAACAAGTCGAATGTCTTTACTAATTTAGGTAACCAAGGTATAGTCGGTCCATTAGAATAGACAATATAAAAACAGGCCGTAGACAAATGAAATAATAAAGCTCTGTGAAGTGACGGACTCGCTCATACCGATTACACTTTACAATTAGGACGTACTCGATTATTAATGAGCGAGACATAAGAACATTCAGAATTATGGCAGTGTAGCACTCACAAAGATATAACACTTGATTATATTCATATTTTCCTACAATCTTCTTTCATTTTAAAATCATACAACTGAAGGATATTTTTAATCCTATAAAGGATATATTGGATTATTTAATTTCAAAGTATATGTTCTAATTTAATTTAAAATTTAAATAACACACTAAGCCTTTGAAATTGGCTTTAAGCCAATTCATTTATAGAACATTCAGAGACAACTAGGTAACTCTACAATGGCGATAGTTGAAAGTGCAACACTACCGTCACGTGGCTTAATACTATGATATGACTAAAAACCAACAATCCACATTCGTTATATATTATCACACAAAAACGCGCACGTAATATCTATAGTAATAACTTTTACAATTAGGTAAAAAAAGCTCTACACATTAAAAATTATCTCATTTAGAATAAGTCCACCTGTTACGTTATTATCAGGCATAATTTGTTTATCGAAAAAAATATAATTTTGTCTCTATATTTTCAGTCTCAAGACAAAAAACAAGTTATGGCAAGAAAGCCTTGTTATGTTAAATGTGAACAATCGACCTATAGTGTGCTAAAAGAGTTTGATTACATATCGACATTTCTAAAATGTATCGACTTTTACACAAATTAAATTTATGTGACTTCAAACGCAAAATAAGTAGGATCACGTATCACATATTGCGTAAGTAGGCAAATTGCCGATATCTTACAAAAAACAATCTAATTAAACATTTATTTAAATTTTTATCGATTTATTGAATATCACTGGGAGCGAAGCTTGAATATTCCACGTTTACATGATAATTAATTTGCAATTACAATAGGAACGCAATTTTTTAATGAAATTCAACTACAGGCCATTTGACGAAAAATAATGCGAACTACACAGTCTATGAGAAAAAAATAACCAACGTACTTCAAATTGTCTAAATCCTTATAAAAGTGCGAATACTACTACCCATGCTGAGGACACGACATCAATATTATAATATATTTTCTTAATTCGACACTTAAATGTGAGCTTGTAAATCTACATTTTCAAATATTTTACCACCAAAATAAATTTATTGATGGAAATCAATCATCGTTTCCAAAGAATATTTTTTACGATTTCGTTTATTTGCATTGTGTATAAATTATTTTGTAGATAGTCTACTTCCCTACAAAGCGTGAGCGTAACTTTTTGTAGCGAGAGGCCAATCTCCATACTATGGAATAAAACGTTTATGTTAGCTCATTTCTTGATTCTACGCATAATTTTACTTAAAGGCTATAAAGCGCCTGCTTTCATTGTCATTAATTTCTTTTAACGATAATATTGCCATGAATTATAAACCTTATAAAGATCTAACATAAGTGCGGTTTTCAAATAATGACTTACGTAAACTAATAATGCGTAGGAATGGCGTATTTATTAAATTCCGAAGAGATCATACTGCATATTCTTGCATTCAAACCTTGCACGTTTGATGAAGTAAGTAACAACTATACGATTGAGAAAGACTCTGAGAATTATAAGAATCTGATACCAAAAAATGTTACGCATAAATGCAATATATAAAATCATATTTTTTTATAATAATCATAGTAAAGGAGTTCCAATTAGTAGTTTTTACTTTTTCACCAAACTTGCAATAAGACATAATTATCACCTTTGGCTCATAATACTCGATGTCATTCAAATACTTTGAGTCTTTAGCATTCAGTTCTTTACATGTGAAAAGTCTTGACAAGTAAAAAAAGGTCTTATATTATTGTTTTATAAGTACAGATATTAATTTAGAACCTTTAATTTAAATTTATTGACATGATACGAAAAAGTTTCGTAAGCTTATTAATATCCTCTAATTTTACGCTGCACCAAACATAATTATATAAGTGATTAGATCACAATTGCAATTTTTGTAAGAAATTAATATTAGCAACGATTTACGACGCGACTTGAATCCTTCGATTTAAAAATTATTGTAAAGAAAAAGCTATAAAGTTCTAGAAACATAGAAAATATTGTCACTCGGACATAACAGTTTTGATTATCACAGGTAATTTATCGATAATTACAAATGAAAAAAATTAGGGCTCATCAGTAACCTTCAATTTCCAAAAAATCTCAACGCCGTACATGGCTACAATAGTTCATAATAGACTTGACAACAGGATCCTATTTGAGTACTGTGTCATAATTAGGGATGTACCAGCTGGATATTAAAATACATTTCTAATTTTATCGAACGCGACATCGACTATTGAACACGATAGAGGTAAATTCGTAGACACTATTACATATTGCTGATTTACATACTCAGATCTGGAACTACTGGTCTATTCTGGTGAAACGTAACTAAGAAGAATACTTTTATTTATCGATTGATTTGATCAAATACAGCCCGACACTGTCCAAACATTTCGGTAAACTGTAGTAGTCTATGTCTATTTTGTTGATACTAACAATATTTTGATTTAGTACGGTCAAACAAAAAATTGTATATCGCATTTTTGATATTAAAGCAGAGCGTCTAAAGAAAAAAAGCTCATCGATTAAATTTCCATTTCGATACGGTGCTGCCAAATAATTAATGCACGTTTATAGCCAATTCAAATATACACACAATAATGCCTGCCTAAGCCATTTTAAAACAGCTTATATTCGACAACATTACCACTTATTCATTTTTTATATAGTCGCTACATATTTAAGTGTACATATATACAATGTGATTCACTACTTAGTGTATACTCAATTGTTATACTATTACAATCGGTACTGCCAGAAACCCGTCGCCAAAGTTTTTAAATCGATATCCTCCCCACCTAAAAGTCCTAGGGTACTTTTGAGTACCTTAGTAAAGTTATCGATATCGATAGCGTGGTGGTAGAGAGCTAGTTCCACGATAGACTATACATGCAGTGGGTGAGTACGCACGTGGCGGTCCGGTCAGTCTATCGGCGGCGGCTGCGCGGGAATGTTCGCGGGGGGCGCCGTCAGATAGCCGGCGGTGTGAGGTGTGGCTGCAATTTTAAAGTATCGATATATATTTTTATGGCTGAAACTTTTATTAATCGATGTAACGATAATGCGTGTTTTTTTCAAACGCGCTATTGTTTATCTGTCTGTACGCTCTTTATAGAATTGTGAAGTATGCATTAAAACATTTGATGATTTTTAGCAAAGTTGTCATGCATGAGACACAGAAGGTTTCTGAATTTAAAACACAGTTGGACGCAGTAGGTGGCGCTTCTAACGGCATATCGCTTAAACAGCTAGTGAAATGTATATTTGAAATTCAATAAAATTTATTAAGCCCTGTTATTTCGTAGGAATCTACACTATTAACGTGAGCGACTAATGACTTTTACCGATTAGTCACTATCCTCTGTTTTCGTGTATAGTCGATATAAGAGCGTGAGATGTACCTGCGATGGAGTGGTGGTGCGCGGGCGCGGTGATGAAGAGGTCGTGGCGCTGCAGCGCGTACTGGTCCCACACGGGGCTGCGCGCCAGCACGGCCCGCACGCGCTCGCCGTGCGCCGGGGAGCGACACATGGCCTTCAGCGCGCACACCAGCCGCGCCGCCGCGCCCGCCTCCGCGCCGCGCTCCAGCACGCACACCAGCTCGCTCACCAGCTCGCACTCCAGCGCCTGCGGATAGGCACCAGCTTGCTTATTGTATACCGACGTCATGAAGTCTCGGTTAGCTAAGTACGTCCATCTATATCAGATATACTGCCTATAGATCGACAGAGGCCGCCTAAACTAAGGAAACTTTATTTTGAACAGAACAGGCTAGTGAAGCGAGTATTAACGTCATCGTCATTACAATCAGGTATGCAGATTCTCTTAGGACATATCTCGAACTAAATTTATTTATTAGTACTCAAAAAAAATCATCTCAGCAGATAAGGCGCATTTGAAAATTCATACTCAAGAGTATGACAGTAACTTAAGCAGCAAAAAAAATCTTACTTGTAATACTAGTTTGTCAGTGTTAACGTTGCTGCTGAATATGGAAGCGAGGGCTTCACTCGCGCTGCCGATCACTTCTGGACATGTCTTCACAGCCGTTTTAAGTCCCGACATCACGTCTGTTTGCGACAATGCCATGATGCACGCCTGTAAACGACAATCATATTGTTAATATCGAACATTGAGATGTGCGAAAGTAGTATATTAGTGAGTTGTGATCTAGAAAGAGTTACTGAATCTCAAAAATAAAATAATAATTAGGAATCGACATGAGATTCGTTAGAGAAATGCCATGATTTTTTTAACTGTACGTGGATATTATTATGCTAAATTATTTACATGAGTAACAGAGATTTTATGTTATCGTATCAAAATAGTATCTATAGTTTCCCAAAACATCAATATGCGGCAAGCAGCACATAAATATAGTGACCCCCGCGTGTGTGTATGCGTGCGTGCGTGCGTGTATACCTGGTTGTCGGCGAGCGCGGCGAGCACGGGCACGACGTGTCGCGGGTGCGCGGGCAGCAGGCGCGCCAGCCGCGGCAGCTCGCCCAGCGCCGCGCACGCCTCGCACAGCGCCGCCCGCGACCGCACCAGCGCGCACAGCGCCGCCGCACACGTCGCGCCGCGGCTGCCCTGCACCACACCAACTAATATGTTAGTATGCCCAAGCACAATATTAATATCGCATAGTTATAATAAGACATTTGATTTTTTTTTTAAGTAGAACGAAATATATCTGGACAGCTGTAAAAAACCTAGTTAATAAAATAAATGTTTTTAAAAATGAAAAGTGGATTCAGAATGTGATCGATAACTAAGGCAGATAATAGCTACGGTAAAAATGTTAATTTTTTTTATTTTCTTTCGGAATTTTCTTTAACGCCAATAGGTTTGTAATGACCGTAGTTATTACCTGCCTTTGTTTTCGATCACGAAAAAAAATCTAAATACACCCTGTATAAATATTAAAGTGTCACAAAAGTAAGTTCTAAAAATGTACCTCCGAGGAATCCTTGGGCAACGTCGACACGGTCTCTGTGAACAGGTCCTGCAGCAACCGCTTGGGGCTGCGCAGGTTCCAGTGCGGGTTCTGCAGGAAGCGCAGCAGGTACACGTCGCCGACCACCACCTCGCCGGGCGGCGCCCACGCCACCTCGCTGGTAGCACGCTCCGTCACCTCGCGGTCCTCGAACAACGCGTTCGGGTCGCGGGCTTGCGCACTTTGATGTCTGTGGAAAAAATACAACATGATGATTGGGTATTTTTGTGTGTCCCAGCTTGGTAATATACGTTGAGTTTGATGTGATATGATGTGATGTGATGTGATATAATGTGATATGATGTGATGTTATGTGATGTTATGTGATGTTATGTAATGTGGTGTGACGTAAACGTGACGTACCTGTCCCTGAGTTGCGCGACATGTGCGGCGAGCTTGTGCCGGGTGTCGTCGCTCCACACGAGCTCGGGGTGGTCATGGGCAGCGTCGAACATGTGCAGCGCGGCCGACGCGGAGCCCTCGCGCATCGCCTCCGCGAATACGCCGGGTAGGTACCGCGCGATTGTCAAACGCACCTAGACAAAAATTATCTTATTCATAGAAGCGTGTATAAAAATATTGACGAACATCAACATTGGAAAATAAATCATTTATGTCACCTTGGGTCCATGCAGTTTATCCGCCATCATTCGCGCTAATAGTTCAACAGCAGTTTCTCTGATTTCAGGCAGTTTGCAGTTGCAGAATAAATCTAGTAAATATATCACAGCACCTGAAAGCAAATTTACTATTTCAAACCCATTTTTCGATAATTTTTTAAAACATAGATTTATCTTAAATCTAAACCCGCGTAACTTAAGACTACATATTACATTTGATGCAATATTATGCATCCTATGCGTACATGGCTTCAAAAAATATCGATAAATTACAAACGTCATAATTGGTATTTGACAGCTCCGTGGCACAATTGGCTAGACACCGGCTTGCAAAACGACCGACCACGGTTTCTATCCCCGCACCAAGACAAATATATTTGTTATCGGTTTGTGTTTGCGAGATCGCAAAAGTCTCTTAATTTTAAATACCCACAACATACCGTATCTAAATGTGGGATCAGGGCTATGTGTGTTAATGTGTATATTTTTTCATAAATAAACGACATCAACATCGAACCTTTAGCGAGCGCCTCCTTGACGATAGCAGTATTGGCGAGCAGTGCGGCGAGTGTCTCGAGCGCCGCGGGGCTGGGCGCGGCCAGCAGCTGCAGCAGCGGGCCCAGCACGTTGCTGGCGGCCACGTCGTCCACGCACTCCCGGCTGCGCGCCGCCGCGCCCGCCACCCGCAGCGCCGCCGCCTGCAGCGACGCGTGCGCGCCGCCACACATCAGCCCGAACACCACGCCGAACTGCCCGATGCATTTTATCTCCGCTCCTGTGGAGGTGTTGGTGTAATTAGTGGTAACGTGGTGGATTATAACCTACTTACGTGAAGAGGAGGCATGTATCTAGCAGTGGGACACATATACAGGCTGATAATGATGATGAAAATGATATGGGGGTATTAAGTAATACTCTAATATATTGCTACATTCCATTAGTGGAAAATTGCTTATTTTTTACATAAATGACATTCGAGGGTTCCCCTTTTTTTAAGTCCAAAAACACTTTTGCAGTGACATTTAAAGTATTCTTCTTTTTACTGTATGATAGCACTTATAAGGAAGTGAATTACAAAATTATCGAATCTAAAGTTTTAAAATTCTTGATTGATGTAGTCTAGTATTAAATATGAATTGTACCTGGGTTTTTAATAATAACGTTGGCCAACGCCGTCAGCGCCAACGTCACATGCTCAACTACTTCTTCAGTCATGTCAGACTTAGTTTGCTCTTGGACAAAATTGAGCAAGTCCAAAATGAATTGATGAGGATTCTGAAAATACAAAAGCATTGATCGAATTAAATTATCTATTGAATAATTATCTATTAAAAAATATATGTGAAAAGATATCTTGAGTAATGAAAATAGGGTGTATTTTTATTATTTGATTCGTAAATTACTTTTCTTTTAACACGAAAATCCGTAAAGAGAAAGATCAGAATTTCTAGCCTTAGTAAAAACTCCATTTTTTACCTCTATAGGGAAGTCCGGCTGTTCATTATAAATCTGTAGATAGGCCCCGCCCACCGTCAGCAGGCCCTCGTGTGCGGAGTACTTGAAGGGTTCCACCAGGGGCTCGTCATCATCGTAAGTACTCTTTGCTGCGTGGAGCACATCGCGTAGTTCCGCTCTGGTACTGTTGTCCCATACTAGGTACGGCGTTCGCCAGTTGGAGGTTAGCGTTTTTAGGAGCTGGAAGGTAGTATTAAAGTTATTGATAAGTAGGTATAGAAAAAACGAATCTCGATATTTTATTAATTTTTTCTACATCATGGTTAAAAGGCAACAATTCCATTTCAATTGTAACAGTTTGACGTAAGCGTTTTCAGAACTGGAAATTCACATAACAGTGATCGATAATTAGGTACAGAAGGACGCATATCGATATATTGTTAAATTTTAAAACAGCACGGTTGACGGAGATTTATGAGGTATTTTGTTGGCTATATCCTATTCTTTTCGTTAGAAGTTTGCAGCTGAAGTATCAATTCAGAAATTGACACAGTAGACATTTTTACAAAAACTTATTATCAAAAAAGAAAAAGAATTCACGATCTTACCTCATGCTGATCAGGCTCAGCCAGTCTGCCGCACAAATAAGGAGTTAATAGAGTATGTAGAGCGCTGCGTATTCGTTCGTCATCCGGCGATGGTTCCGCATGCGGCCCGTACAGAGCCGACAGCGCTAGCACACACTTCTTAGCCAGCTGATTCAAGACCTCCTGCAAAGTGGGGTTACTTTAAATTATCTTTTCCTCATTGTATAACATATTATAATTTACTAAGTCATTCGCACAAATAGCTTCACACAGAGGGATATACGACTGTTTTAAATTTCTTCATCATCATCTGCCTTATTATCAACATCATTATCAATGTTATCAATGTCATAATCATCATCATCATAAACAGCATCATCACCATCATCATCATCATCAGCAGCACATATACATCCCTATACTGCAGCAACCCTATAGCACTATACATCTGTTAGTCACGGGTCTCCTCTATCATCAAAAGTATTTATACCCTAAATATCATAATTATAATAAAATTCGATAACACTTCAACGAATCTAGTGTTGCATACCTGTTTATTAGCCTTGGCGTCCGAATCGACCCCGGATTCGGCGAGCGTGTAATCGTAGTGCAGCACGGGCGGCAGCAGCGCCGGCAGCGCCCCCGCGCGGGAGAACTGCGAGCGACACCGCGCCTCCGCACTCAGCGCCGCCACCGCCTCCGCGCCCGCGCACGCCGACGAGCCCAGCTTCTGTGGGTCATCATCACACAGGTTAAGGTTACGAAACTGAGACTTTTTAGAGATATTGTTGAATAACAAACAATATTTTCTTCTATATATTAATAGTTCTTCAGTATTTTAATTCATCGACTTTAATGAAATTGTTTCAGAGCAAGACCAATTCATTTCCCAAACTACTATTTGATAAGGGCAAACCATTTCTCAATACTAAATACTCGGACAGCATTCGCCTTCCTACCGAACTCAGTGAAATCTTTCCAGAGCATTATTCCTATCCCACCAAAGCAAATTTTATCGATAAGTCAACTCACAGGTTTCTTGAGCAGGGGCACGATATCGGCACAGAGCTGCGGCATATCCGCGCACACGGCTCTGCAGGCGGGGAAGGCGGCCGCCACGGCGAAGCAGCGGGCACAGTGCGCGCATACTGCGGGCGCTACGTCCGTCGGCTTCGTCGCCGCGGCCAGTACTGGGGCGCAGCGGGCGAGGGCATCGGCTAACACACGCAGACCTCCTTGGCGACGTAACTCTTCGGCGTTGAGAGGAGAACAGGCAACAGTGGCGTGGGCAAGTTCGCAAGCAGCTGGCAGAAGGGCGTCGCGGGTGCCGAAGAGCTGCTCAGCTTCGGCTTCTAGACGAGCGGTGCGTAACAGCTGCGGGTAGCCCGCGTACTTGTACGCAGACAGAACTGAAAAAATATCGATAAGTTTTTTTATATTTCGCAACACTAATTTCGGTGGTACAGTTCAATAATTAAAAGAAACGTTTGGTATACAATTTTGTGTTTTTTAAATGTTTTTTTTTTTTTTCAGATAAATTATTAGATGTCGAAAGAATTACATAATAAGAGTTGTTTATTATTAGAGGAAGAATACAATCGTAACATACCTTCGGAATACCGTTGGAATAGAATAGTTTGTGTCCGCAGTATGAGCACAATGTTGTTTGTATTCGGGCCGTCTCCGGTCCATACGTTTCTGCTGCATAGGAATTCGTAGGCCTGGTTCACAGACTCGAAACGTTCCTGAAAACAAAACAATATGTTTAAATATTACTACACAATAAAATTATGGCCAAATTATATCAGTTTTAGAGAAGGCTCGTGCTCAGCAGTAACACTTATACTGGCTGATGATGATAACGACGATGATGATTTATTTAACCCCTCTACAATTGATAAGCAGGTTGGTGAAAATATCTTAAATTTCGATGTAAAAACTCACATCTCAATTCTCAAGTATGCTATTTACAATTAGGACTACTTAAGACGATAGGTTACTGCGATGTACTGCGATGCGATGGAGGTGATGATGACGATGTTCATTATGATAAATATGATGACGATAATGATGATTATGATGGTGATGATAATGATGGTAGTCGGGATGGTTACATAGTAAGTTAGTATGTATGTAGTGACCGACCCGTCCCTCCGGGTTCTTGTCGGGGTGGTACTGCTGCGCCAGGCGGTAGTACGCCTTGCGCACGGCGGCCTCATCGTGCGCGCCGCCCGCCAGCCCCAGCGCCGCGTACGCCTCGCCCGCCGTCATCGACGCGGGCTTCTTCTCCACCTCGCGCCGCCACGCCTCCAGCACGTCTTTCAGCAGGCCCACCTGGGTACGAAAATATTCGTTTATATTGTGGCCCATAGTGCCCTATGTAGGTCAAATCATAAAGTATCAATTGACTTATACAGTAACTCGACAGTAAGTTCTTCAATTCAACCAGTCCTCAAGTACATTTACAATATTTAGGTTTAGGATGCTTGTTGGGCCATCCATGAATCAGCGTTGCAATATCGTTCAGGAATTAATGCACTATGTAATTAAATGAGAGGTAACTTGGTTAGTGCAATGGGCGTTTATTGTTTTGATTTATTTTCAAGATATAAGGTATTTATTATTGTCCTTATAAGTTATATGGTGTTTGTAATTATTTTTCATAATTTATGACTTTATTGCTATTTTATAGTGTATAAGTATGGCAACAAAGAGATGACGAATCGATATTTCTATCATCAATATTCCATGCCATAAAAACCAACAACACTGGAATATGACTTATTATACAATGATGTGCAATACCCACCGGGTCTGGTATAGGCCAGTCGGGGAATCGGTCAGTATCACACAGGTGCCGGAGATAGAAGACGTTGCAGAACAGCTCTGCGTCGAGCTGCGGGTACCTCACGGCGGGCACGGCGAGGTACGGGTAGCGCGCCGCCACGTGCGCGCGCAGCCGCGGGGAGAACTCGCCGATGTGCGCCGACACCTTCATCATCAGCGTGCGCCTGCGCAGGCAACATCATTATATACCGGGCGTATTCACACCGCGATGAAAACTTAAGCAAGTAATAGGTGAGGTGATCCCAAACCCCTGGCGTTAAAGAAAAACTCGACCAAAAATAAAAAATGGCGATTTCCTCACAAACATAGGTATAAAATGTATGTGGTTGTAGAGAAAACATCAAAATTTTTATATTGTCTGTTTGTAATCACTTTAGCCATAACCTCTCTTAGTTTCCAATCACGGTTTGAATACACCCTGTATATATAATCATATATTATTATATTACAAATTAAAGAAAACAAAGTATCGACTTTATCGATAAATATACATTTTTTAATTTAAACCCTACTCATAAGATTTAGCAAGAATAAAGATATCAAAAGAAATATAGGCTTTGTAAATAAAACATGAATACTAATCAGATATACACTCACATCGCGCTTTCCTACTTCGGATGTAAGTACCAAAATTATATTGATTACGTCTTAAATTTGTCGAATAGGTTATTACGTACCTCATTTCAGAATTCCAAATCGCCTCAGGTGTATCCCATTCGCCAAGGAATATTTGAGCAAATTTCTCGGCGCCATGATTTTCTAAATAGCACACCATCGCTTCAGGCAATAGCTGTCCTAATATCGAGCGTTGCATTATGTCTGAACTTGTCTGAAAGTAAAAAACAAAATTAAATAGTGACGTCATTAATATATGTAGACGTCGATAAGGTCTTATATAGACGAAACTACGATATTTCGCCACTGACGAAAAATCATATAAGTTACAAAAGTAACGAAATATATCGACATACGTACAACTCCATTCGACATATGCTTTTGGAATTTCAGCTAACCACAAAATTATCGATATTTGCCACAATATTCCGAATAACAATATCGATATATAACACTTTTGGATAAATATCAACTTACTTGGTCCGCTCTGAAGGCTTGCTTCATATGTGTCAATCTTAGGAACCTCGCTATTGGCAGTAAATTGGATCCAGTGTACAAGAGCATGAAGTAAAACACGCCAGTCAGATACAGTTTCGATATTTCTGGGTTGTCCTGCATAACCTCGTAGAGTAATGTCGCTACCTAAAAAAAAAAAAGAAAGTTGTTAGAAAATACTGAAATGCCGGCTTAAATGTTGATTCTAATTCATTCTGAGAGATTTTTCTCTGGCAGTTAATGTAAGTGGCCTCGAAACGGTAATTATCTATATTCTATACAGTACTCCTGTTTATATAAAAGTAAGTTACGGGTACCTCGAGGGGTAATAAGATGACTATTATTCACAAATTAATCCCTCAAGTGAAAATGAAAATTTCCAGTTTATTAGTCTTAGTTTATTGACATGAAACTAAAACGTTATGAGTAATAGTCGTAGCATTTTATCGATGTAAAAAAGTACCTTTTCAACAAGTATGGGGTCGAAAGTGAGAAGTAATTGTACTACGTGAGCCAAACACGTCGGTTCCGATAAAGCTCTTTTAATTTTCGGCAGTGGTCTGATCACAGCGTCTTCTTGGTCCCTGTAAGAAATCAGACAATGTATGTTCTCATCTCATCAACTCGTCTTTTTAACATCTCTAGACTTAAGAGTACACAATTTACAAAACATGGGCGAAATTAGTATAAATTTTACCCTTTCGGGATTATTCTGAGACAAAATCACACCCTACGCGGCAACACCTATACTAAAGAATCGATCACCAACCACCCAAAAATGGCACCACCCGAGTAAGCTCATCGAGTTTTTTTTGGGTCTATACACAATGTTACATCATCTTCTAGTGTTTAAGCCCGCCACGGCCAAGAGGCTCGATGATGTTCGTAAACCATAATGCCACTACCAGTACATTGTGACATGTTGAGTACAGTACCTGCTGGGGTAGTATCTGGCGCAGGTGATGAGCAGGTCGAGTACGGTGGCGGCGAGCGCGCTCTCGTCGAGCACGGGCGTGCCGCGCGCCACCAGCGTCCACTTGAGCTGCGGGATGCCGCCCACCGCGCGCCACCCCTCCATGCTGTGCGCCCAGCACTTCGTCTTGTTGTTGATCTCGCCAGACTTGTACAGCTCTTTCAACTGGAAAGTGTCGAGGGGTGGTGATATAGGCGACAACCTAATATTAGGCGATGATTGGGTCTATTTTAGATAAGCAACTCTAATGTAACCAACATTTATAGCCAAAGCTAGACTCGACATATTTACGCCAAAATTATCGACATTACCGATCTAATTTTTTAATACATAATTCCCACAATTACCTGTTGGAAGCTAACAGGTCCTTTTCTCTGGACCTTGTCTCCTTGTTCCAAGTTGTAGTACCACTCTCTGTCGCCCCCACCGGTCTGTGCGGGCCCTTCGATGACGTTGCTCTGTGTCGGTACCAGCGCACGAGATGTGTGTAAATGTGCTAAGGTCATCAAATCTACTAGTATCCTGGGAAAGAAAATGCACATTAAAAAAGAGTTTCGAGGACAAAAATTTGTATCCGCCCCTTAAATTTAATTATTTTATAAGTTAGCGCTTGCAAGCTTTGGAACTACGATAATCTGATGTGATGACGTACGTGGCATATTGTTTTTAACTGGAAGAGAGTTTTTAACTGTAACTCAAAATTAAATAAAGGTAACTCCTTTATACGTCAGAAAATCTAAGCTCAACACATGAATATATCTGAATAATTAATAAATTTTACGCACCTAATACCATTCCATTCTAATATTTCACTAACGTTTCTCCTGTGAAGTATGAGTTTCGATAGGAACTGAACCAGTCTGTCTCTCTCTGCTCTGTCGCAAGTCTGCAATTAAATAGTCCTTAATTAAGTTACTTTTACTTTGGTCTTAAAGTTATAGCGATTGGTAACTAAAAGAAATACAAAAATAAAGTCGATAAATGATTTTTACGCGATATCGATAAATTTATCGTGTTATTACGACAATCCCAGTAACAATACTAACCCTGTCCAACATCTGTACGATGTACTTTGTGTCGGCGAAAGGCCCAATATCCTCGAAGTATCGTCCATAGACAATGCTCATTGCCTGCAAGCACATGCATTTCATCTCCACTTTCGGCGTCGATAGGAACCGGTGATACAGATCGTTGAAGAATTCATATCTGTAATTATTATAAAATGATTTAAAACGAATTGTTTATAGATTTTGTTTATAATGGTGGTGACAATAGCCTGCACTAAAACAAGGCCTAACCCGTTTTATGATGAAGAGGTCTATGCCTAACTGTAGACGTTGGAACGTATGTATATTTGTTGATAGAGACTTCAGAAAGAACGTGAGTGTGCACGGGTGTTTTTAGTAACAAAGAATTAAGTCAGTACCAACTGACCAGCGATAATACTTTAGTTTCGATATCTAATCGATAAACATCAGAGTACACAAAATATCGATAAATTTATCGATACTTACGACTTCCTAATCGGGCTATCGTCGTTGTCTCTCTGCTCTAAGAGTATGCGTAGGTAGTAGTCGCCGATCTTCACCTCGTGCTGGAGGCATTGGTAATGGAGTTCCAGTTCGGCGTGGTTCCATGACGTCAGCAACCCGCCCGCTACTTCACGGTCCATTGTGAACGCGCGAATTTCGTTTTCTAGCGCCACACGGAGTTCCTCTCGTGTCTAGATAGAAATAATGATATAAGTATCGAGATCAAGGTGACGTAGATAACCTATATAATTATATTGATGGGAAAAATTAGCAAAAATTAATGAGTAATTCGATCTCACTTGGAGTTAATCTTATTCAAATCAATTCGAGTTTTGTTTTCGTCAATCGACATTTTTTTTTGTTGGCCTTGCATTTTTTTTATTGTCTTTTGCTGCCGTGCAATGTTAGCACTTATGACTATTAGACAATTGAGAAGTTAATTATACATAAAATTGTCACAGTAATGTTCAAGCCTTTGTTAGTACTAAAACAGTGATTTTCAGTATGAAATAGCACAGTTACCTATCCACTCCACAAAAATTTACTTTGCGATTCACAAGCCCGTTACCCTACTAAACCTACCGTATGATTCCATATGAGGTTGGGCAGCGCGTGGTCCCGGTGGAACTGGTAGTAGAAGAGCGGCCAGTTGGCGGCGGACTTGACCCTCTCCCGGCGGCGGCGCAGCACGACGGGCCGGTCGCGCGGGTCGCGGGCCTCGCGGGGCTCCTTGCGCGCCGCCCAGTGCTGCAGCGCTAGGTTCGCGTAGTGCTGGAACAATGTGGGATAGGTGTGTTATCGATGGTATAGAAAACTAGTGTCATGTGATGGTAATAAGAAGGTTTTTTTTTTGCAAATTTACGTATCTCTAAATACAACTTTTTAAGTTGTTACATATGAAAATAACTTGTATCGAAATTTAGAAACTATAGATTTTTTCTCTCTGTTAAACCATCGTTCACAATATAAATACACATATTACGTATAGTTTCTTTTAATAAGCTCTGAATATAAATTAACTTATAAAATAAGAGATTAAATAAGCACATAAACATGTTATCAACAGTTCACAACTTTCTCCTATCTTTTAAAATCCGAGTGAATCATGGGCTTACTTTTAAAATGTACCCTAACAGTATTATTAGTACTATTACTAGTATTAGCACGAGCAGTACCAGCAGTAGTACATGCGTCTCACCTCGAGATGTTTCTCGACGTACTTGACCTGTCTCTCGAGCGCCTCCCAGTGCGGCGCGCGCGGCTTGTGCGCGGCCTGCGCGAGCTGCAGGTTGTCGCGCTGCTCCACGCGCTCGGCCGCCAGCGCCTCCGCCGGGGGGGACTCGGTCGACTCCAGGAACGCGAGCAGGCCGGACGGCTGGGGGCAGAGCGTTAATAAACCAACTACCTTCTCGACATTGCAATATAATTGTTTAGGAACTATCGATTTATTAGTCAAGTGTTTTTGCGTTTCTTTTTGTTTTAAGATCATTATAGTCGCGATAAATACTATAGGATTTAAAAATAGCTGGGCAACTATACAGGGTGTATTTAGACCGTGATCGAAAACTGAGGCAGGTAATAGCGAGGGTGATCACAAACCCAGTGGCGATATTAAAAATCCCGGCAAAAAATAAAAATTTTGACGTTTTCCATACAACCATTGGTGTTAAAAGTATGTGGTTTGTATGGAAAACCTCAAAAAAAAAATTTTTTGTCGGGATTTTCTTCAATGCCAGGGGCTTTGTAATCACTATCGCTATCACCTGCCTCAGTTTTCAGTCACGGTCTAAATACACCCTGTATGTACAAAAACAAAGAGTTGTAAGCGTGCATTAGCAAGTAGTCACGGGTTTACTCGACCGTTATCAATATTTCAGTAGGTTTCAAAATCGCATAAACTCGTATATCGACTATTGTGAAGACACTGTCATATTTCATAATCACTCAGTCGCTTTTTTTCAAGTGTACTCAACAGTTTGTAAATTACAATATAGTGACTTTGTCTGCCACATACCATAATCCGCTTGAGCAGGTCATGCGCGGGCGCGTGGTCGACGAGCCACAGCGCGAGCAGGTGGCGCGCCAGGTGGCGCTGGTGCAGGCGCGCGGGCGCGTACAGCGCGGCCAGCAGGTGGCGGGGCAGCGCCGCCTCCGCCAGCGCCAGCGCCTGCATGCGCGCGCCCACGCCGCCGCCGCCCTCCTCGATCAGCGCGCGCATCACCAGCCCGCCGCCCTTCACGATCGCCATTGACGGGTGCTGGGACACATATATATCAATAAGTAGGTTCGAATAATTAGTAAGTAGATTAGGTAATAACGTTCCACTGTAAGAGAATGCCTTAGGCAATAAATCCACCTTACTAAATGTATGAAGTTTAAATAAATAAAAACGGAATCACGTGACATGGGGACGTTGATTTGCACAACGAGACGTGACGCTATATAGCATTACGCAAAATGTCTTCAAAGGCAAAAATAAAATACTTTATATTGACGTTTGAAATAATTAACAATGAATACATATATAAAATTGCCACAAGGTAAAAGTACGCTTAATGGTTCTAGTATCACATAAAAAATTCGTTGTAAAATCATGTGAAAAAAAAAAAAATTCTTATTGTGCTAAAAGTACATATAGGAATTGAACAAGGACTGATTTATTCAAAAAATGCTTAGTATATATTAAATACCTCAAACAATTTGAAGAGGATGCGCCCTCTATTTGCAACCATCTCTAACAATTGATCGAACTGCTTCCCATCCGTTGTTTCGCTGTACGGCACGCACAAAGCGAACGTCAGAAAGTCTAACATCGCCGCCACTACCAACGCACCAGTGCCTGCCGTCTGGAAAAAAATTACAACCGGAATAAATTTCATAAGTTATTTTCAATTTAAATATTTGCACTGTCATAATCTGTTTTTTAACAAGTTTTAATACCAAAAAAATCCATCATTTCTTTAAACTTCATTTTTAGGATTAGAAGGAACTTCATTGCATGTTTTGGATCAAACTTCACCACGGTCGGCAATCATAGTGTATAACAGCCACAGTAACGGTACTTTCATAGAAGTCCAAAAGCGACGCATTAATTGCGTAATGTCTATGTCTGTTTTATAATTTTTATTTTGGGTTCAGGATATTCTTCATTTATACGCCAAATGGCTTTTGTTCCATAAAGATTTAACGCTTACAGATTATAATACTATTCCGAATTTTGTTAAACAAACTAAGAATAGAAGTACTATCAGTGTCAATAAATGTATGTGTGCCTGACCACATGCTCGGCCCACATGGTGAGCAGGCCCTCGAGGAAGTGCGGCGAGGAGAGCATGCTGGCCTTGTTGAGCTGCTCCTGGCGCAGGTCGGGCTCCTGGTGCATGGGCTGCATGAGCGCGCACACCGCGTCCAGCGCCGCGTGGGAGCACGCCGCGCAGCCGCGCCGCAGCGCGCCCACCGCCGACGTGCCCACCCACTCGCGGAAACTACACATATACACATACTGATTTACAATACAGGCTGATTACTGATAGGCAGATATTGAGAATTTACGAAGGAAACATTTGATAACACTTTGAAATAAACCGTAGGGAACCTTGAAGAAAGGTAACTCGAAGATACGGAGACGAGCAAATGAGTTACACAGAAATTATAGCCCATTTTTTTCGGTCAAAAATAAGGAAAAAAATCACGTCAAATCGCGCGAGTGATGGCGGGTTAAGAAGTACAGAACTACTGTATTACAGAAGATGTAAACGACAAATATATTTAAAAAACGAAAAGGTATTAAGATTATGCGAAAACTAGTCTTATTATTTAGACACAAATTATTTTAATTTTGATAAACAACACCGTTATTGATATGTACTGGCAACATATTTTTTGTACCCCAAAATATTTTTTTTTAATATAGCACTGTCCACAAAACTCAAAAGTAATCTCACCCAGGCAGCGCAGTGAACGCAGCGAATCCAACTTTACTGGCGCAAAGTCTCCGCAGTGCGTGGAACTGCGCCTCAAGCTCTCGCAGCGGGAGCGTTGCAGCGGACGCAGCGCTATTCACGAGCGCGTTCAGCGCTCCCGTTATCAACTTCTCCTTGTTCTCGGCGAACAGACGCTGAACACAACAGGAGATACAATATTGTAGTATGTATGTAGCGTATTAGTGAGATATTTAAATATTATTATACATTAAAACTGAATAATTTGGAATAAAAAATACCTCTACATATAAAATTATTTTGCTTTAAAAAGCCACTTTCTATCAAACATAAAAAAATATATTGAAACATAGAGAATATGACAAGCGAGGTGATAAAGATGATTTTATACAAGGCATATCACGATATCAGAGAATCATTGATTGACACTTCAAAAATATTAGTTAGAGAATTTTAACATATTTACCATTAATATATACAAGTTTATGTCAATATTAAAAAAAAAAAAATCTTTTAATCTGGACGAATTTTCCATGGTGTAAGTTTTTGCTTCCTCAGCGTACGGAAATGAAAACGATTCTATTTCTATTAACACTTAAAACATTATCGATATAAATCCTTAAAGATTTATTTACTTATAAATAGTACCATCATTTACAAATTTCAATGTACGAGAAACATATACGTTTATTTACACATTACCCCTACAGTGTATCGAGAGCAAGCAGCTGTGTATAAAAGTGCATACAAAAAGCGTTCTTTGTGAATTTTGAATTCAAAGATTAGACAGGGCAGGTAAATGAAGTGACAATACCGACTAAATCTTTTAAGCTTACTATTTTAGTGTGATTGAAATTAAACTATAATCAATATACAATAAGGTTCAGAATCATTCCTTAACCAGGAGACATACAAACCCATACATATACAGGCACCATATTACCAGCACTTTGGTGATCACCTAACCCCGGGGTATAAAATAATAATAATGAAATGGGGGACTTACAAGATCCCACGTTAGAAACAGCCACAACAGGGGACGAGCCTACAAGGCACACAACATCACATTAATATGCCCAATACTCTGTATTTGTGAAAAAAAAAACATTGAAGCAGTAAAGCTTTAAGCCAAGTAATATATGAGTTAATAAAAAATACCACTTTCATTATAAATTAATCACTAACATGCAACACATAAACATAAAATTAAAATAACCAACAAAATTGATTTGGAACATGCATACATTCTTATTAAATCAAACTCACATCAAAATTGTTATTACGTTAGGTAGCATTTTTTCATTAACTCTGAAAAACCTATGTTTTAAATCTAATATGAAATCTTAAATACAACTGTCTATATAAATAAACATAAACAAAATAAACTTAAATAATATGAAAGACTGCCTAAACCAATAATTGTAAGACAGATGAAACAAAAACATGATACAAATGAATATATTACAATAAGTGTAATCTTTGAACTAAAATAAAATATGTATGTATGATTTCCTAAGGTAGCTAGGTTAGATACCAAAAGTGTGTCCATGGAAAATAAGTCTAAATAATATCTAGTATTAATAAGTAGGATGCAAGCTTTGTTTCCAAACACAAAAAATTCTTACGTCTTGACTGACTGAGTAGATGAGTCCGCTGTACCCAACATTTGCATTGAATCTCTCTATAACTTCAGCCCGGGACATTCCTACAGGATTCTGGAACAGTCTGGAATTGAAGATATTTTGCTTATAGATAGACATGTTTTGTGCTGTTTTTTATATAATCTTTTTATGAATAATCTCTATAAAAAACAATAACAGATCTGATGGTTACTTAAAACAGTCACATAAACACTGATTAAATGTTTCAATTAGTATATTCTAGGCCTAACACATTTTAAGTAATTATAGCATTGAGTTATTCATTAGATACCCTAATTCTTTATATAACGAAGTAAAAATAGCTGCAACATACTACATATAAACACACCAGTATGATATGCAGCGGGCTTGTATGTGTACAATAGCCTGTCTATTCTTTTTTGTATAAATTTGTATGGTATACAGAATGTATACCAGTGTATGTAGAGTGCATGTAGTATGTATGTAGCGTGTTTGTAGTGTGTATATAGTATATATGTAATATGTACGTACAGTGTATGCCTTGCGTATATAACCCATACCTGAGATGATTAGCCTCGGTCTCCTCGTCGACGGCGTGGTGCAGCGGGCCGAGGCGGCGGCCGCGCGGCGTGTGCGTCGAGCGCACGTGCACGTCGCGCTGCCCGCTCGACCGCACGCCGTCTAGCAGCGACGCTAGGAGCGCGTCCCTGCACAATACGACACTTACTTTATATTTTTTGTTTAAATTATAATATTAAGTCCTATACTTTCTCCTTTGTAAGTATGTAGAATCTTTGCAATCACAAGCAAATAGCAATTACTATAGGTTTTTTTTACCAGCTGTTGCTATTACAGAATACATTTCTTATAGCTGAGGATTTTCGAAACATAAAAAAAGAAATCACACTCTTACCAATACGTACAAAACTCTTAAACATAATCTTTATTGGAAAGTGGTAAAGTAGGCTTAATATCACATATGTACAACGTATACAATAAAGGTAAATACAAACCTTTCTCCTGCCAAGTAGGTGCGCGTCTGGCCGTTCATGTATTCAATGGAGAATTTCTGAGGATGTTCTGGATCTCGAACTAATGCGAACACATCGGACAGAGGCCGCAAGCACACCACCTACAAAAATAAAAAACCTAGTATTATTACTGTGAAGATCACTTTATGTGTACCATTCTCTTCGATGACTCGAATTTAATGATTGTTTTCCTAAAATAAAGCGATGGATTAAAATATCGGCTCTACAGCTTTGATGTACTTACAGAATAAGTCTGCGGGTCTCTCTCCAGTATACATGTGTCTGAGAGACAGAGCGTTCGTCGCATGGGTTCCATGTGCCGCGCCGGGTTCACTTTGTGCACCGTGAACTCGCTTAGAGATGTTTGGTGTTGATCCCCACTGAAATATTAAACAGCTATAAATAAATATGCCCTCAAATAAACTCTCAATGGTAGAAGAGCCCCGTGCCCAGCACTGGGACGTATATGGGCTGATGAGATGAAATAAATATGCAGATGAACCTAACATAATACATTTATTTGAACCACTTTTTCATTACTGTATTCCCCTACATTGTAAAAAAATGTGCACCTATATTTCACCAGGTGTCAGTTCCACTTGTCCCAATGTATCTACGTTGATAATTTCATGGCGCAGTTGGCTAGATACCAGCTTGCGAAACGAGAGGCCGCGGGTTCGATTCCCACACCGAGAGAAATGTTTATGTGATCCACCAAAATTTGTTTCGGGTTTGACAGACCGAAAAGTCTCAGGACAAAGGACTTAGATCATAGTACGGAGTCAGAACAATGTAAACAAAAATAGTATTTGCAGTTTGTCGTTATTTCTGAGATCAACTAAAACTTTAAATTGTACTGTAGCGTTGGGTCAAAGCTATGTATAGGACTGTTGGGTTATTTTTAATAAATAAAAACTATTGACGTCATAAAAATTCCGACATTGGATCTTTATTTAAATTTTCTCTACACGCTATTAATTTTTTTATAAATGCATTCGTGCTCGATATGGCAACATATATCAGATCACATAGCAGGAAAACAATGGACGATATAATAATAACTAGTAGTGTTTTCTGATAACACCTCTACCTATTCATAGTAAGCACAAAGTTAAATGTATGTTACGTTTATTAAAAACTCGCTGTTTTTCAAGATAAGTAGTATGTTCCTAAAACGTTATTGTTACAATTTATCAACAACCACATTGAAAACGATATGCATGCTCGCTAGATAAATTTAGAAGGTCACGTGACTCATCTGTTCAAAATGAGGCAACAGACTAATTAAACTAATATGGGGAATGGGGAATAATATTTTGCCGCGCCGATTATATAGGACATATCTGTACAATGAAATGCTGAAGTAATATTGAAATTCCAAGGAATAATAAGAGTGCGAGTGTAAAAAATAATTTCTTTCATAATAGAATAAGCTAAATGCCGGTACTTTTTGTTATGGTAAAATAAAGATAAGGAATGACAACAAAAAACTCTGTAACCAGAGTGGATATTTATGTTAGGCTTAAAATAAAGTAATTATAAATTCTAACTGAATTCAGATAACGATACTTTTACATGAGTCAACGGCTCGTTTCCACCTTGCATGGGGTCGTCCTATCTAATTTCCCGTTATCTAAAATTATTTTACCGCAATACTTGATAAAACCAAAAAGAATCTGTGCATTGACCCAATGTTTACAATAGCATCAACAAATGTACTTATACAAAACTTTACAACATGTATAGATTAGTGCACTCACCTGTACTTTCCAAATCTCTGATCATGATAAACATCCAATGTGATTGTAGCTGATAACACTTTGATACTGATGCTCAGAGACAAGTTCGCCATTTCCAGCATCTTGTTTATTATTATCTGATGGTCCATTGCATTGGAGAAGAGATGTAGCCGACTGTACCCTCCCACAGCCAATACGAAGCCACCGGAGACATCCCGAACCGGCAGGATGCCCTGGATATCACAGTAAGGGTAGCTGGCCAGCAGAGTATGTGTTGATGGATCTAATTGTTCCAGAGCACACGGACCAACTTCTAATACAATAGGCAAGCGAGTTCCACTCCAATGATGCTTATAGGCCTGGTATCTCTGTAAAGAAATGTGCATATAGATGTAATTTTTTTTTGACAAGTGGTAGATATTTTTTTCTTCATTATTTTTCTTAAATTTATAAAATATTTGACTCTTGACCAATTTGGTTTGAATATCAAAATTTCAATGATTAATAGCATTTAAAAATTATGATTCTTTGTGAGTTCTATTATCTACTCAATTAGTGCAATTTTTAGGTATTAATTGATAACTCTATAGTAACAATAGTATTAAAATACTAGAATAAGTATTTAAAAAAGGCTTGAGACTATGATAGTAAAAATATAAACAAAGTACACTTACAAATATATCCTTGGGCTTTTCAGAAAACAAACTCCGAAACCTAAAAGCTTCTGTTAGTATGAGACACTTATGTTCAGATGAAAACTTCATAGTATCCACTTTCTTGTCTTTCTTCATAACTAATGTGAAATCATGATTTGCGGCAGAATTGGAGTGTTTTGCAGATGATATAGTTACTATGTCCGCATACAGCCATTTATTGGTCACCTCAAGCCGCTCGGGATTGTAAGTGGTGATCCCATGGGTGCCGATGGAGAATACTCTTTTATACTTCCCCTTCCAAGAGTGTTTGGTGACGAGAAATGACGCAACATCCTGATTATCCTTTATTGGAATCATTTTAACATTGCCTGATGAAGAAAAGTTTTGATCAGTAAGATGCTGAAGCATTTTAGTGTAAAACATGTTTTTTTTTTCCTTAAAAAAAATATTTGAATTCTATGTTAAAATTAATGTATCACTAATTCTTTCCTGATGTTCTAAAATGATGTGAAATTGAGGAAAAAAATATGACTCACAAATATTATAATATATTAAATTAATATCTTCATGATTTTGTTTCACTATTAGTACAACTGGCCAAAACAACAATAAATATATACACTGTTAACAACATGTTTCATGTAATTTATTTTGTGTTTATAATTCTTTCATACTGAGATGCGCAATAATTACTTAAGAAGTGGGTATTATTTCACCAAATTACGACAAGTGGGTTACAAAAACAAAGAGTTCGTGGAACTTATTATCACCGGTTACATATATCGCAATTAACGCTAAAGAGATTTAAATTTTAACATATCTTTAAAGAGATATAACACTAAATTAAGGTTTTGTTCAACGTATTGACAACAATCCTCCCCTTTGTAAATAGATCGCGAAGACTGATACAGCAGACGTGTAAACAAGGAATTAGAAAATAGATTTTTAACAAATTATAGAGAGTTTTAAAACTGTTCTAATACTTACAAATTACTAATGGTTTTATAAGCTTCAGTAATTTTAGCTAGTATCAGAAAAGAGCCACATATTACATGAAAAATTGTAAAAAATATGAACAAGATAGCTCAAAAAAGGGCCGACCAATCGCACATTCCTTTGACAGTTTGATTAATGTTGCTATGTTAAATTAAATTCGCGATGGCTGATATAATTCATTTAACATAAAGGAACAAATACAGAAACTAATTATGGGTTTGGATTTTGTAATAATAAATAAAAATCTCTATGTTAATTTTCCTCAAATTAGAAAAAAATCTTAATCTTTACAAAATGATTACTGCAAATGGTGTCGTTTAAATACCCAAACATATAACGGGTAGGTACAGCATATCGCCGAATGTATTTAAGTCAACTCGGTACAGATCATTTTCCTATAACAATAGAAATAGTTGTTTAAAGATATTTAATATATCCGCCTAAAGGTAGAATTTTAATTAATTTTTTAATAAATTTTTTGTTTAATGATAAAATTATCAAAATATGAATCATTGCTGTTTTTATATTCTGAACGAATCCCTTCACTGCCAAGTGCCAGTCAGTGCCGCATGCAGTGCTACGTGCTCAGTTTTCTTTTTACTTAAAAACTGACTTAACAGCTGTTTATTAGTTTTCATCATGGTGTTGGATTTAGATTTGTTCCGTGCTGACAAAGACGGTGATCCAGATAAAATCCGTGAAAACCAACGAAAGAGGTACAAAGATGTGGGTCTCGTCGACACAGTAGTGGAGCAAGACACACTTTGGAGACGATTGCGCCATGACGCCGATAACTTGAACAAGCTGAAGAATGTGTGCAGCAAAGAGATTGGTTTGAAGATGAAGAGCAAAGAGCCGGTCGGGGCTGAAGATGAGCCGGTGCCGGCTGAAATCTCTGATAACCTAATCAGTTTGACTGGTGAAAACCTTAAACCTCTCACTGTGAATCAAATTAAAAAGGTACTTATGATAACTTTTATGTAACAGTGAAAGTTTCTCTGAGATGATGTCAGTTACAATAATTATATGCAGATTATTATGTATCGGAAATTTCATGCATGAGTAGAGCAGGTTTATAAAGAATAGCTTGCCTTCTGTTTATACAAGTGTATATTAACTATTGGTTTTTAGATGACTTCATCATGTTGTTAGAGTTGCATCATCTGAATTAAATATGATTTATTTACTACTAAACATAAGTACTGAAAAAATTTTGAACAACTGCATTTAAATTTCATTTCATTTAATTAAAAAAACTTTTATTACTTAAGTAAAATACTTAAGTAATAAATTAAAGCAGTTGACTAATTTTTTTTCTTGTGTTGTAGGTTCGAGTTCTCATTGATGAAGCAATAGCAAAGAATGAACAAGCTTTACTGACAGCAGAAAAGACCCGTTCAAATGCCCTTAGAGAAGTTGGAAACCATCTCCATGAATCAGTGCCAGTTGATGATGATGAAGATCACAATTTAGTTGAGAGGACACATGGGGACTGCAGCTTTAGAACAAAGTACTCTCATGTAGATCTCATTTGTATGATTGATGGTAAGGTCCTTTAAAATTTTATAACACCTTTAACAATTTGTATTTTAGGGTATAATTGTGTTTTTAATGCAATAACTTTAAAAATCTGCAAAGATTTTCATATATATATGGATGGTACTTACTTGATGCTCAAAGAGATATGATGAGTAGAGTTTCTACCAACCACAAACATTTGGGACACCTTTGATTATTGTTTATGATTTCACTGAGTGATAATAATTGAAAGTGGGGTAAAAAAGTTCAGTGTATTAACCACTCTAAATTCTTGTATCAATACAATACACTTGAACAAATAAACATTTCCTCAAATAAAATTACAGTAACTGCAGTAAAGTTGTCCTTGTTCAGTATTTTTATAAACATAGATGTAAATTCGAATTTATAAACTTTGGTGAATGGAATTACTAAAATTATTATTTTTTTATAAAGAGATCCTGGCACTTTGTTCTGTAATAATAAATTTGTTAAGCATGACGATTTTACGTCGATTTCTTCTAAATACGAAAAAGCGTAGTATCTTTGACACAATCTCGACAATTATTAGTTCGAATCTTGTACACATCTGATTAGAGGACATAATATGTATTAATAGTCAATAATAAAGAATGTTAAAAAATCACAATAATCTTGCATATTTAAAATTTTAATTTATCGATTTCTTCAAGGTATGGACGGCGAAAGAGGCACAGTAGTAGCAGGCGGTCGCGGCTATTACTTAAAAGGCGCTGCGGTTTTCCTGGAACAGGCTCTTGTGCAGTTGTCTTTAAGGATATTGCTGAAGAAAGGATACACGCCGCTTTACACTCCATTCTTCATGCGGAAAGAGGTATAGGAATTTATCCATATTATTTTATTACTTCATCATTCATCTTCATCAACCCATATACGCCCACTGCTGAGCACGGGTCTCCTCTACCATTGAGGGGGGTTAGGCCGTAGTCCACCACGCTGGCCTAGTGCGGGTTGGCGGACTACACACCTAAGAAATTCCTAAGACCTTTTAGGTGTGCAGGTTTCATCACGATGTTTTCCTTCACCGTTAAAGCAAGTGATCATTCAATTTGACTACATACATAACTTCGAAAAGTCAGAGGTGTGTGCCTGGGGTTCGAACCCGCGACCGCCGAGATTCTCGACCGCTCGCCTAAACCTCGAGGCCATCACTGCTTCAATTATTTTACTACACTACCTTCATTTCTTTTCTGACGACGCGACGGAATAAAAAATTTAAATTTATTTCAATCAAATTTAGGCTGTTGCATATTGAAAAAAAAAACTGTAGTTGTGTCATTATAAATTTTATTTAGCAAATAAAACTACATAAGCGTAAAGGTAAAAAGGATCAAAAGATATATTTCAATATCTCAAGTTTCCATAGTACTTAACAATGTATAATTTTCCTTCTCACAGGTGATGCAAGAAGTCGCACAGTTGGCGCAATTCGACGAAGAACTGTATAAAGTTGTCGGCAAAGGGTCTGAGAACAAAGGCGACACAGTCATTGAAGAGAAGTACCTTATCGCCACCTCTGAGCAGCCTATTGCAGCTTACCATCGGGATGAGTGGCTGCCTGAAGCATCTTTACCTATAAGGTTAGTTTGTTAGTATATACTGGGTTATAGCGCGGATAAACCTTTTTGCCATACATTTTCCATCATAGTAGATTGATCGAACCCAGTGGCGTGCCATAGGAGAGGCCTATGTCCAGCAGTGGACGAATTGAGGGCTGTTGATGATGATGAATAGATGGATAGGGGTATGTAAAAGTGGTATATTCATTTCTATAAGTGAAAACTAATATCAGCTTTTCTTTCCAGGTACGCGGGTTTGTCTACGTGTTTCAGACAAGAAGTCGGCTCCCACGGTCGGGACACCCGAGGCATCTTCAGAGTGCACCAGTTTGAAAAGGTATCAATTTCAAATGTTATATTCATACTTCTTTTTTCCACATTTTCGTCACTTTACCATCTCATATCCTTAGTAAATGGGTGTTATTAGGTGAAACTTTAATAAATGCACCTAAAAGTCACACAAATAATTATAAACTCATACTGAGACACAAGTCCTAATGTCACATGGGCAAACTACGGAAGATTTGTCGGTCTCACAATCAATCAAAGCGGAAACAAATAAAAATGATCATAAAATATAGCATCTCTTTACGATTTGGATATCGGCACTCCGCTAAGTTCACTAGAATCAAACCACTGCGTCATGGAAACTTTCAATCTAACCAAAACTTATTAATCAGGTGGAACAATTCGTCCTAACCTCTCCCCACGACAACGCCTCGTGGACTATGATGGACGAGATGATATCCAACGCGGAGGAGTTCTACCAGACGCTGGGCATCCCGTACCGCGTGGTGAACATCGTGTCCGGCGCTCTCAACCACGCCGCCGCCAAGAAACTGGACCTGGAGGCGTGGTTCCCAGGGTCGGGGGCCTTCAGGGAACTCGTGTCCTGCAGCAACTGCTTAGAGTACCAGGCTAGAAGGCTGCTTGTTAGGTGAGGAAATAGGTTTATGGAATTTTTGTTCATGAATGTCCCGCTGCTGGGCGCGGGTAGTCACTCTCCAACTGAGAAGGGTTAGGTGTTATTTTTATTTAACCCTGCTATTCTAGTGTGGATTGACCACTTAGGGGAAACAGGTGTGCAGGTTTGCTTACGTTTGTTTTCTTTACCGATAATTATTTCAACTAAATTATGTTGATCCCTACATAGATATTTTCGTGTTTTTAAAGAAAATCTACATCAACAATCAATACACAATCATTGATGCGACTTAATTTATTATATTATGGTTGATCAATTTAAGTTTTCATTCTGCTAATGTTGTTTTTTTTTTCAATTATTCAATAATAATCTAAATCCTTTACAGGTACGGACAAACGAAGAAGATGAACGCGGCCACGGAGTACGTGCACATGCTCAACGCCACCATGTGCGCCACTACACGAGTCATCTGCGCCATTCTCGAGGTGCACCAGACCGAAGAGGGAATCAAGGTAAATACCCAACAGGCACATACATAGTTCTAACTCCATACCAGGATAAAAGTTTTGCGTCAGGGGTGTTAGAAACTGCGATAAAACATACCCGAAACAAATGTTTCTGGATCACATTGGATTTCTGGATCTGGATTAAACTCGCTATTTCACGTTTTGCAAGCTGGTGTCCAACTGCCACGAGGCTATTGGTACTTTATAAATCAGTAATACAGGGGTTCCCAAAATTACACATGTTTCTTCAATCCAAATCCGTTCAACCTGAATTTTCCTTATAAGCACGGCAAATTGCCGTAACTCTTGATTATAAGCATAATGTACTCCAAATAGAAAACATGACTGATTATTTTTGGATAATATAGAATATGGACTAAGAAACAATCGTCTTAAGATATTTTTCACTACTGAAATTAGAAGGATGGTTGTCGGAGTGGCCTTGGATGTTTAATTATTCAGGTGTTGACGTATTGATTTTTGTTATCGTACACGCACTGAATTTCTGAAGGCACGTTTTGTTAAGTGTAAACGAGTCATTTGCTTAGTGGGAACAACTTGCAAAATCCATAATTTCCAGAATTTTCTATTAAAAACAAAACTCAGTAACAGACTCGGGAGTCACACCCAGAATTGCTTTTGCATACGGCATTCTTGTGTCGCAAAACAACACTGCAATCAAATCGCAGTACAACATATCACACAAAAGTAATCACGTAATTTCAACCATTTTTTAATTCAATGTTTTATGTTTAATTAAGGTCCCCGAAGTCTTGAAACCCTGGATGCCTGAACAGTACCAAGAGTTGATACCGTTTGTGAAGCCAGCTCCCATCGACCTCGAAGCCGCCGCTGCAGCGAAGAAGGGCAAGAAGCAAGAGAAGAAGTGAATTTAGCACATCATGCTACATTCCGCTAAGCATTTTATTTATTTCACAAGCTAAACTTATTTTTATGAGTGCAGTTTTCTAATAACCGACGATTCGGGTACACTGTAATTACAAATAAATCTGTTGTTTTCAATAAATTGGCGTTTCTGCACTATTAACTTGTGTTTTAATTAATATATGGTAATATATACATTAAATAATTTCATGTGGTACAAAACGTGTATGGGTTGGTATAATGTTGTGGGCTGATTAATAATACAGTAATAAAGTTTATATTTATTTATTGTGACAATATAATCAGTCAGCAGTTGAATAATATGCGAACTTACGTTAACACCACAATAGTTAGGTCTCGTTATAAAAATGATTATGAACATTCCCGCTCAATTTTCACATAGCCATTATATACGTATTTAGGTGATACAGTTTGTCTATTCTAACATCAGTGCAAAAAACCGTTGCTATGTGAAAATTTAGCAATAAATTATAATGTGTTTCACTGTACATATTGGATATGGTGACCTATAGAAACCTAACAAGCTCTAAATAAAAATATTGATAACTTAAACAATGCTTGAACCAATGCTTATTGCATAGTTACAGTAATAAAACAAAAAACTAATTATTCTAACATTATATTATTTTGAAATTATTAAAATTTGTAGATAGTTGGCGATGACAGAAAATCTTATTAAAAGTTCGATTTATGGCTCCATTTAAAGACTTGATGCAAATATTCCTATTAGTTGCCTTATAATATTTTTACCATATCTTTTGTGAAGTAACACAATAGTGTAATATTAAATACTGTTGCAGAATTAAATATTAAAGCGGGATACATCGAGATAAAAAGATATGTAAGATTTTCATTCATCGCCTAGTAACTACTTTGTAGATAAACCACTTCCGACTTTTTTTACATTATTTAAATAAAATAAAAAAAGATTGAAAATGAAATCATTGATGCGATTGATGCCTTAACAACCATTTTTAAAAATAATCTATTAAAATCAACTTTTTTGTTTAAATTACATTAATTAATATACATCGAATATATCAACATTACAATATGTATTTTTTTTTTGTTTGTTTTTATCATAATTATTTGTATTTCCTTACAAAAATTTGATTCATGCTCCAAAATACTTTCACTCTCTAGCTTTGCGTAGCCACTTTTTAAACCAATGTAAAAATATGAGATTACACAATGGATATAAAAGAGTAACAAAAGAAAATTTTATAGAACTCAATAATATTATATTATCGGTATAAATACATAATACCATAACGAATACACAATTTATTTCAATAATCACATTTTTCCGTTATTACATCGCTACCAAAATAATAAGCCAATAAGTTGCAGTTATTTGCCATGCGTATTTTTTTTCTTAATCATTATATAATTGTTTTTGAGAATTCTAAAGCATATATTTACATTACATATTCCAACAGGTATTAGTTTTACCAAAACAACCGTTTACAAGTCTTTAAAATTATAAAAAATACCTTACAAGTTCATTACGGGAGAATATTACTTATTGTCTATCACTTAGAGCATTTTTATTTGATGCTAGGTCTAATAACATAATCCAATGCCGGCTACTGTTAAATCAACCTTGGCTTTTCGGGCTATCGTTGATCGATCTTATTGCACAAATCGCAAAAAAATGAAATTCCAACTTCGCTCACGAAAACCGGTATCGCCAATTCAGATATTATGAAATTGTACTTGTTCAGTCAGGCATAAGCTTATGAATAGGGTGTTATAAATGATTCATAATACTTGAAATTTCCAAATTGTTATTGCTCGTAAATAATCCAATCACATACATAATAAATCAGAGCGTGCATTCCCACATTTCCGAAGTTGTCAATACGGTAAATTCCGACTTGTGATAATAACGTCGGCTATGAAAGATTAGAGAACCTAATAAGGAGTCATATAAATCAAGAATGGATGTACTAATATTACGCTTACACAGATATTTTAAAAACATGAATAAGTCCATAAGTCTCCTTTAGCAAGGTGTCTTTACACCTTTATTGATACATCAATCTGACTGTGGAATACAACTTTCATGTTAAAAAACAATGACATTCTATTAATCAACAGTGCATTAACCTTTTCAACAAACATCTTCAAAGATGGTTTACTTCTCAGAATACAAGTTGTTTATTAACTAGTTACTTTGTATTACAATATTAGGTTGTTAAATCTAAAATGAATCAGTTTATACTCATATGATGTTATTAAACCACAGGGATACATTCATGTTGCATAATGATACAGTGGTAACTCATAATTTTATCTTTACAAAACAATTGTATAATTTTTACTTTCATGAAAACACACAACTGGATTTATTACTGCTACAGTGAATTTGTTTATAAAAAATAAGGATATGAACAACGGCAGCTTTGAATCTGTTGGCGCATAATTCAAATAATTTAAAATGTTATTTAAGAATCAATGAAGAAGAAGAAGAGAATAGCAGAGGAAAACATTCTATGCTACCACAAAAATGTTAATAAAAATTTTAGTGTACAAACCCTGTTTCTAATAAACTGTAGCAAAGACAATTCTGAAAGCAAACTCAACTTTATGAATGACAACATCAATATATTTTGTGATCTTCTTAACAATTGAAACATTTTTTGTCGTATTATATTAGACAGCAGGGTCTCCAATAGCAAACATACAATTATGCTAAATAGTTGCAATACAAATACAAGTGAAAAAACTACTTACAAGACATGCCTGGCCTTAAACTATACTTATTCGTATTATGATGATACATATTCAACAATTACATTTATATCTAAGCGGGTTTTGAATATATAGGTATTATTAGGTTATCTCAATAGCAATTGCATGTGATAACACTTAATAGTTCATATGTTGGCAACAGTTGTATTGTGGGGAAAAGTAGGGCATTTTGCTGGACTTTAATTGTCAAGTACTATAAAAATAATAGATTTGATATTATCAATACAATTTCCTGATCATATTACCAGTATTGCTATATGTTATTTCTATGTAATTTAATAAATTCCAATATTTTTATGTGTGTAGTACTAATTACATATTTTAAACATAGAAAGATATTCAATACACAATTTCCTCTAAACTTCTCTGTTATTAAGGAAACTTTGAACTAAACAAAAATATTTGGTATTAAATTCTTAATAAAAAATGTTGTCTAAAATAATACCAACCATACTGTTACTCATATAATAGATCAAGACACAGTCTAGTGATGTGTCATTACTTAAGAATGTAATTTTGATAAGTTGCTAGTTCACCACAGCAAATCTTATTTTTGTATTGTAAAAATTGCATAAGTAATAAAAGTACTTGGATAAACCTTAATCAGTTTACTAAGAGTTTTATGACTTTCCCTTTTTTTATTTATATGTAAATCTTTACTTTACCATGGTATATAGCATAGATATTACTGCAAATAATGATAATGATTATGACAACCAATAATTCATTGAGGTGACATCACTATCACTCCAGTGTAATCACAGAGTATTTTGATAAACATTTATTTTTTGCATATTAATCACTAGCAAGCCAACTGAGCCTTCTGCCTGCACTTGTGCATCAGGGCGCGCAGAGTGAATTGCCGACGCGCTAATGTGCGCACCTGCTTCAAGAAAGTATCAAGATCAATTACCTCTTTACGTAGAGCCTCACCCATATAATAAATAGCATCTTCTAAAGTTGCTTCCTCAGCAAAAGCATTTAGAAGCTGTGAGTACAATGGAGCTGTTGTTACCACAGCTTCATCTACATCTACACTCTCTTGTTCTGCCAAACGTTCCACAGCGGCCTGCAATTCTTTCTCTTTTTCTTGTAAAATAGTTACATTTTTGTCCAATTCAGATTTTTCTCTTTGCAATCTAGTTAGAATGTCTTCAAGTCTCGATTTTCCCTCACGCAACTCTTGTTGAGTTCTGCGCAAAGTTTCCAGTTCAGCTTGTGACTGCTGAGATTGTTCCTTGAGCCTCCTCTTAAGTTTATCTTCAACAGCTGATAATAATGATGCTTTAATGTGCTCCTCAGTTATTGTGCCACCAGCAACTTCAGTTGGTTGAGTGTACCCAGCAGCCGGTGGGTACGGTGTGGTTGTGGATACTGCAGGGTATGGCAACCCATTTGTAGCGGTTTGGCCTGGATATGGGGCACCATAAGCTGGATATGGTAAGTTTGATGTTGTTGGATATGGTGCAGCCCCTGGATATGCTGGGGTAGGACTGGCTTGTGGATAAGGATATCCAGGTTGGGGCATGAACGTTGCCACAGGATACGGTGGTCTAGTCTCATTACGGGGCTTCGAATACACCGGCGGCAATTCCCCAAACGCAGATATCATGCATTGTACTAATTTCTGCAATGTCGATCCATTTTGCGCCCATTCGTGCAGGTATGGCAGATATATTTTTCCATTATTGTCAACGTATTTAGACACTTTAATCGACATGTCTGATGTAGGTTTTACGAAACACAATGGCGCGTTTTGTGGATGAGTGTCCATTAGCCAAATACACACGGGTATATTATAATAAGCACCTTTGTAATTAACTGGAATTGTACCTTCAAGGTTCAAGAGATCCTTTCTTGTACCGTTATTGAAGACAAAGACTTCTAAGCGATAAGTTAAACTTCTGTACACTTGTATTAAATTTATCACTTCACGACAAGTGTAATCGCGGTGTTTGTATTTGGACAAATAGTGTTTTAACATTGATTCGTCGTTAGCCATCGTATCTATATTTTCAGTGAAAATAAGAACAAAGTGAATCACTCCACTTCAATGATAATTACACTACAATAGTAAAAAATCAAAACGTTTCAACTATACGATACGTGAACTGTCTGCTGGATTTATCAATTTGTCATTGAATAAAATTGAGTGTTGCTAGAATACATAATTACAAACATAATTTCGTAGGTACTAGGTAGTAGCTCGTAATATGAAAACAAAGAGAAAAGCATAAAAGAGTGTTAGGCAGATATTTCAATATTAAATACGTGCCTAAGTCAGTCTTGTCTAGAAAATTTTCATACTAATCTTACACACTAAAATAAGCTATGTGTGATAGATAGGTACTTACCTATCAGAAAAAAATTTTTTTTTTACAAAACCACGTTAGGTATTCATTGAGCATTTGTTACCGGGCTTAATGATATCAAAAAGATACAATTTCAATCAGTTCTACCATGGATTAGGTGGAGGTTATTTAAAGTTTAGCAAAGGTTCAAAAGTAGGTAACATGGCCGGGAAAATAGTTCACTATCGTGCGTTAATAATAGTAGTAAGCGTAAATCTCAGTACCTACAGGTTATAGTGATACTGTACTGTGAGCACTAAAACTCGACGGATATTAGAAAGGATTTTCGCAGTCAATTAGTGGTATAGACGTACCTATGTATTAATTATATTTATCCAGTACTATTCTTATGTTTACTAAAATTTTTAAATGTCTTGCAACACACATTATTTTATGCTGGTAGCACTAATTTTGCGTCACTGTCATTGGTGAAGTGTCAAAATCGGCTTTTCCAAAGAACTATTTCTTTTTCCGGTGCGCTGTCAGCGTTGAAATACGTTTCGACGGCGATTCGCCAGAGTAATCCAAGTTAATCTGCTTGGAAGTTTTATAAATACACAAGTTTGTGCTATTATAACTAGCCACAATGCCGCCTAAGTTCGATCCTAACGAAATTAAAATCGGTAAGATTTGCAAATGTGGAGAAAGTGTTAAGTTTATTGGTGATCAGTTTCTTAAGTTTTATGTGTTCAAATTACAGTCAACTTGAGATGTGTGGGTGGAGAAGTTGGTGCCACATCCTCCTTGGCTCCTAAGATCGGTCCCCTCGGTCTCGTAAGTACCAAACAAGTGATAATTCAAATTTCTAACCTCCAAAAATTGCATGGCAGTTCACGAACACAAAACTCATATTTTGTGACAGTACATGACCTTAAAACAAGACAATTAAGCTGAGATAAAACATCATTTATCAATTTTAATTACATTTCATAAGTAAATATATATTGTTTTTGCAAGAAATTACTCTTAATTGTCTTGAGTGACATCCTGGGGGGTGCCTCCCTACCAGGCGCGTCCTTCCGGGTGGCGGATGGAAGGAACCCGTGACTCAGGATACCTTACCAGTTTCCCTGTCGCGGCTACTCCGAATGCTCAATAAGGAGTCGCGGACCAGGCCATGTGACTGCCATGCTTCTTTCAGGAATAGCCATTAAAGGATTTGTATGCGACTAATAAGGTTTGAAAATATTTTTCACTACCTATAAACAACTAGTATTAAGTATAATAGTGTAATGTTATTGTAATGTATTAGTGTAAAAGCTGTTGATCAAAATTATGATTAAAATGTATTACTGGCACATTTGATTTAAATTATAGTATTATTTGAGGCAAAATGTATCATTTGTAACTTCTACTATATTATTATTAACATTTTCTTTGCCTCACAGTCCCCTAAAAAGGTTGGTGATGACATCGCTAAGGCCACAAGTGACTGGAAGGGTCTTAAGATCACTGTCCAGCTCACTGTACAGAACAGACAGGCACAGATCGCTGTGGTACCCTCAGCAGCCGCCCTCATCATCAGAGCCTTGAAGGAACCTCCCCGTGATCGTAAGAAGCAGAAGAACAGTGAGTATTGACAATATTCTAATAAGGATAAATAGCTAAATACATATTTGTAAAGTTATTCCTTGTTGTCAATAGAGATTTTTTTGCTTATTTCTGCTTATAATCATAATTTTATTACATGTGGAACTTACCTTGCTTGTTATTAAAGTTTCGTATTATACAGTTGCAATGAAATTAAATTTAAATTCACTTTTACATGGATATGGAAAATAATCCAAATATATATGCAGACTCTTTAGTCAAAAATGTTGTTTTGCGTAAAACATTTTTTATATTTCAGTCAAACACAATGGTAACATCACACTTGAAGATGTCATTGGCATTGCCAAGATCATGAGGGCACGCTCCATGGCCCGCTACCTGTCTGGCTCAGTGAAGGAGATCCTTGGAACTGCACAGTCAGTTGGCTGCACAATTGACGGCAGACCTCCACATGACATCATTGATGACATCAACAGTGGGGCTATCACCATTGATGAATAAACTTTGAAGACTTTTTTTTTTTTTTTTTTCTTAATAATGGCCCTTGCGTTATAACTTAACGCAACTCTGCCAGTGTCAGGTAGATAAATAAAAAATAATCGGAAATAAATAAAATAGAGGGTATTTTATATTTTCTTTCAAGTTGACCCGAATCTGAAACAAACACAGACAAACACATTTATGATTAGTATATCCTAAACCAACACCACACATAACAATAATTACAGTTTTAGTTATACACAAACTAGGACAATGTACATTTTATAATCTAATACCATTCACCTTAATAAATTTGGATAAAATATGGACAAAAGGAGAGAAAGTAAAGGTAAGAAGAGTCTTCATGGAGGTGGGACGAGGAATTTCTGGAGGGAGCATACTATAAAGGGATAGCCGGAGATTAGGGCAATTAAAAAATATATGGTCTAGGTCACCGTCGTCAAGGCCACATTCACAAAGGGAGCTATCCCGTATCCTGATTTTTGCTAGATGAACTGGAGTGCAAGAATGATTTAACCGGATTCTGCAGATAGTTGATGTTGAACATTTATCAAGGTTTTTGAACACAGAAAACCAAGGTTTAGAAGGTATTTCTGGTTGTATACTTCCATAGAACAAACCTTTTTTCCTTTTAGAAATCTGCCAATCTTTATTCCATGCATCCATTAGTCTACTTTTCAAATTGGAGCAAATGTCAAGAGGAACAATAATGTAATGGTCCATACAACCTATATTAATTGCTTGTTTAGCCCATGAGTCTGCTATGTCATTACCTGAAATGCCCGAGTGACCTGGAATCCAAGCTATCACAACATTTAAATCTTGTTGATGACAATCATATAGCAGTTTTTTAATTTGGATAATGATGGGGGACCCAGGTTTAGATTTAAAAGAATTTGATGATATAGCTTGTAAACAACTTTTTGAGTCAGAAAAGATGATGGAGTTATTTAATTTGTGAGTGATAATAAATTTTATGGCTTCTAAAATAGCTGTAGCTTCTGCTGTGAAGACAGTGGTGACAGAAGGACATTTATATGTTAGAACAATATTAAAAGCAGGAACCCACACTGCTGCTCCTACCAAACTGCATTCAGAAAACTTTGAAGCATCTGTAAAAACTGTTAACCATTGTGGATATTTTGCCTGAATTTTATCTTTTAAAGTTTTCTCAGCCGCCGCTGAGTCCTTTACAATACCAAAATCTAGTATTATATTTGGTTTAAAGGTAAGGGCTTTATAAGGTAAGGAAAAAATTAATTTACAGGGGAACTGAAGAACAGGATCTGGTAAACGGGAGAATCTAATGAAGCTACGCAATAAACAAGGCAAGTCAAAGAGTGAGTTGTATCCTTTCCTAACTGTTAATTTAAATAGGAGGTCAAGTTTTTGCAAAAGAGGGTGTCGAGAATTTTGAGATAATTTAAAAAAGAATTTATCGGCAAGGAATTGTCTACGAAGGTAAAGGGGAGGGTCTACACATTCAACCTGCATTGCATTAATGGGAGATGACTTCATAGCTCCAAGAATCAAACGATGACTTTTTGCCTGAATTTTTGACAGTTTTTCCAAGGATCCTTTATTACTTGTGTCTAGAAGAAAGGAACCATAGTCTAGGTTACTGCGAATTATAGCATTGTAAAGAATCCTTTGGGTAAAGGGATGAGCACCCCACCACACTCCAGACAGAGATCTAATAATATTGATATTTTTGTTACATTTGGAGGACAAATAATCGCAATGTGGGGCACCCGACATAGAAGAGTCTAGCCAAACACCTAAAAATTTAACTTTTTGTACCTGGGGAATTAACTGGTTCTCTACGAAAACTTCGATAGCAGGAATATTTTTTCTTCTGGAGAAAACTACTAATTTGCACTTTGGAGCAGACAGTGTTAGACCATGGATATCCAGCCAACTATTAAGGGAGATTAAAGCGGCATTAAGTTTCGAGGAAGTGATATTTAAGGAGTCAGAAGAGGCATAAAGCGCTAAATCATCTGCGTATTGAAGGACGGAGCAGTGCTGATTAATGCTTTCATCAAGATCGCTAGTATACAGATTGTATAAAATTGGACTGAGCACTGACCCTTGAGGTAAACCCTTCCACACAACTCTGGGGTGAGTGAATGAGCCCTGATTTTTAATTATTATGTTACGCTCCATTATGAGGTTGCAAATGAAGAATGCTAACTTTTCAGGGATTCTAAGCTGAATTAATTTATTCCTTAGAACTGAAAGTAAAACATTATCATATGCAGACGCCACATCTAGAAATGCGCCAACCAAGTATTCATTTTTGGTGAAGGCAATATGTATGTCAGTTGTCAAGATACTAAGACTATCGAGGGTACTCATGTCCTTTCTGAATCCAAATTGAGAATATGGTAGAAGATTATTATTTTCTAGATACCACTCTAAACGGTGTTTAATCATATGTTCAACCACTTTGACCAAAACTGACGAAAGAGCTATAGGCCTACGACTGTTAGGATCCGAAGGATTATGTCCGGGCTTAGGAATGGGTATAATTATTTGGGTTTTCCATGGAACAGGAATTTGTTGAGAGTTAAAAATGCAGTTAACGAGGTTAAGAAAATACAATTTATTCTTAACAGAAGATTTCACAAGAAAAGAATATGGGATGCCATCTAAACCTGGAGAGGAGTCAGAGAGATTTTCAAGAGCCAGATCAAGTTCATTAAGAGAAAAATCTTGGTCCATAAGGGAACAGGAAGTATTTGGAAAAGGAGTAGCTGCAAAGAAATTTACATTGGGTGCAGTAGGAGGGGCCAATTTATCAGCAAAAGCGTCAAGCCAAGATGATGGGTCATTGGCTGAGGTATCAACAACATTATAAGATCCCCTAAACCGTCTTATTTGTTGCCACACCAAATTAGATGGGGTTCTAGGGGATAACGTTTCACAGAACCTGTGCCATCCAATTTTCTTCTTTGCAGACAAAACTTTCTTTGCTATTGCTGATTTGTGACGATAGTTAATAAAATTTTCGACATTCATGACCAGTCCATATTTACGTTCTGCCTCTTTTCTTTCACGAATGACTAAGGAACATTCAGAATCCCACCATGGGGGCGAGGCTTTACATTTTCTATACTTTTTTTGCGGGATATGTCTATTTGCACTAGATGTGATGGCATCAACATATTTTGAATAAACTGTAGGTAAATTGTGATTATTTGGGCTAGGAAGAGAATTTAAAATATTATCAAGGCAAGAGGAATAAGAGTCCCAATCTGCACCAGAAAGTCGATATTTTAGGGAAGGAGAGAAGTTTATAGCCGGGGATACTCTATTAGAGAAATTAAGAAGTATAGGGAAGTGGTCACTGCCATGTGTGGAACTAAGAGTAGACCAGGAAATAAAGGAAGAAATAGAAGGGGAGCAGACTGTAAGATCTACTGCACTTCTTGGATTTTGATGAGGATATACTCTGCGTGTAGGGGAGCCATCATTAATGATACAGAGATTTATCTCATCAAACAATTCTATAAGGGAGCATGCAAAAGCATCATCATGACTTCCGCCCCATGATGTGTGATGGGCATTAAAGTCGCCCATTAAAATAATAGGAGGGGGCAAAGAAGAAAGGACCTGACGGATATCTGGGATAAGAGACGAATTTGGGTGAGGGATATAAATACAAATTAAGGAGAACCCAAAAACTTTTGCTGCAATTATATTGATTGTTGGGTTGAAAGGTGGGAGGGGTAATTGGGAAAAAGTTAAAGTGCGTTTTATGAGCAGTGCACAACCTGCATACCCATCAGATCTGTCATTCCGAAGCATGGAGTAACCTGAAACTCTGAAAGGAGAACCAGGAACTAACCATGACTCAGAGATAGCAAATACTGAGGGGCTAAATTTATTAATTAAATGTAAAATTTCATGTTTTTTAGGGCGTAGACTTTGGCTATTCCATTGGATTATTGTGACTGGGGCCATTATTATTAAATAGAGAAGTTAAGGAGGACAGTGTGCTGGCAACGTTGGACGGTATGGAGGGATTATTTTGTGTTAATAAATTAATAATAATTTGGAGAAGTAATTTGACTATATTATCTAAATCATTTGTTTGGTTAACATCTAAATTTACAAGAGCACATCCGTTAGGTTGTGTAGAGGGTACATCAGCAATGATAGCTTGATGTGAGGCTTTATCAAATTCATGAGTTCTACTTGAGGGAGTTCTAGGACGAGGAGATGTAGAGACAGTTTTGGAATATGATCGGGATATTGGACTTGATCGGGGTAGATTTACAAAAGGGGTCTGTGATTGAGATGGAGGGGGGGAAGAAGTTAAAATTTCATTATATTTTCGGGAGACTTTGGGGAATTCTAATTGTGCTTCCTCATAGGATATACCCTTTTGGGCCATACTCCTCTTTATGCTGACCTGTCTGTCCTGTTCTGGGCAGCATTTATTATTAGAAAAATGCTGACCTGAACAGAACAGACAAGTAGCTTGAGACTCTGGCATGGTGCACAAATGTCCCTCATGGGGTTGAGTGCAACGGAAACATCTGGGTTCCGACCTACACTGAGATTTTATGTGGCCAAAGCGACAACACTTCACACATTGGATGGTAGGGTATTGATACAACTCTACAGGAAGGGAAGTATTGAATGAGTATATTCTTTCAGGTAGCATCTGCCCTTTAAAGGTAATTACTACCGTTTGAGTAGGTGCCCAAGAAATGTCTCCGTTATTGACAATTTTCCTACTCAAACGGCGAGCTTTAAGGATTTTTCCACATCCATAGGGTAAATCAATGCTTTCAACAAATTCATCCATTGAAAAATCAACAGGAATATTTTTTACAATTCCCATGCGGGAAATGTTGTAAGAAGGGATTGATGCAACATATTTGTTGATATTTAAAGTAGGGTGAGATAAAAAGTTGTTTGCATCTGATGCAGATTTAAATTCCACCGATATCTTATTACGGCCTAAACGTTTTACCCCGTCTGGTTTTATATTTTTTATTTTGTTTTTGTACAGGAACTGTCCAAATTTTAGAGGCCGGATGGATAGTCCTGCAGCAAGATCGGGTTCAGATCTCGAGATTTGTATTATGTATGGTCCTTTATCTGATTCCGAATAGGAACTTATTCCAATTGTTACGTCCGGATGGACATATATCCTTTGTATGGAAGCCGAAGCCATATCCCTATCTGTAATGATTTTCTTCGGGTTCTCAACCTGAGTGTCTGAGTCCAAGCGACGTTTCGACGTGACACTAAGGGGGGGAATAACCGGAGTAGAGGAACAAGGAGGATCGGGAGGATCAGGGGGATCAGGGGGATTTACCTCCATGATAAAAGGTGAAAATATATAAAACAAATGTTAAAACACCAAATTTACCTAAAACACACACAAAAGAGTCAACTTGAGATATATCACAAAGTTTAGAACACAAAAACACCAAATTCAGAAAACACTATGTCTACACCGTTACGTGACAGCTGACAGAGTCGACTTTGAAGACTTACTACTTGTGTGTTTTTGTTTGTTACACCCTTTTCTGAACTGACATTGTGCTTACATATTTGGAATTATCTTTTTTCTAAGATAATTTTTTTTTTTTATTCAAAAACAGTTATACATCTAAATGACAAAGAATCAATATTAATAATCTAGAAACAAATTTCTCACCCAAAGGTCAGGAAAAAAATACAGTTATGTAAGTAAAGAATCTTCTTCTTCGTATGAAGATTTGGCAAAGACTAACATGAAGCATTTTCATTGATGTACAATACAAGCTAAGCTTAATGTATAGAACATAGAATAATCTGATATACATGTATTGAATCTGTACAATAAGTAAATTAATAAATGTCATCTTACCTGTCTTTTGTACATAAGTATTAGAAATTGTAGTATTCGACCCAGTAATCGAACCCAGAACATCTAAAAGGCATGATACTAGTAAAAAATGGTATGGATCTAATAGAAAACTGTTGTATTTCTCTTTACAACCGCCATTAAATAAATGGTCCAAATAGATTAAAAGAAATAAAATTATAGGCGTGAGCCAGTATTTCTCAAAGGAAACCAGAAGTGTAATTCTATGCCTAAATTCTGCGGGTTATGTATCAGATACACGTAATAGGGGATGAGGAGTGGATCTATTGCAGCTTTTTGGGTATTATTCCTGACTCCGTGCTACTTGTGAGAATTTCCTAATTGGACCCAATAACACTGCCCGACTCGTGAATGAACCCAAGACCACATGACGCATACTTGCGCCGCGAGACTACAAGATACTATACTAAGTATTTTTTGAAATTACCCACTACCGCTGTTATTTTTCATGATCCTGAAGCACAGCCCACAAGTCTCAACAGGCTACAAGTTTCTCTACAGTGAAATTTTCGTTAATTAAATTTAAACTCATGAGGAACTAGTATTTGTTTTTTTTTTTAAATAAATGTGTCGTATTCAAGCGGCATGAATGTGTGTTGCGCGATGGAAAGTTCCTGGATTAAACGTCCCAGAAAATTCTTGGTAGTATACCTTGTTAAAGAAAAATCCACGGAGACAAACGGCGAAACATTACAGCAAAGTTGTGGGTCTGTCTATCTTCAAGGATCTAAAATTTGTTACGTAAAAACAAAACAATTTAATGGAAAAATATGACTACTTTCTTGGTGCTATTTATTTTGTCTATAAACTCCAACGGCGTTACCATTCACAACTTAAGTGTATTAATAATCTAAATATTGTTGAAAAATAACACTTTTACTGCAAATGGTTTACCTATTATCGATTAAAAGAGTTTGGTTGCAGATTTTTTTGGGTGTTAATTATGTATCTTGGGTTTTTGTTATAAAATATTCTGCGTTAAATGAGTTGTCACAAAAAAAGAAAAAACAAAATTTAGTTCAGTTCGCAGTTTTCAAAACTTTATTACCGGCAACACTGTTCCCTCCAAGCAGAAATGTCAAAATGGCGTCACCGCAGGACTGTTTGTATATTTCTCTACTTGGTTTAGCGGAACATTTCCGCACATCGAATCCTCCTGACATAAAAAGTTGTATCCAGTGCTTACAAGCTGTATTTAATTTCAAACCACCAGCGAGAGTGGAGGCCAGGACTCATTTACAACTTGGGAATATTCTCTTGACGCACACCAAAAACATCGACTTGGCGAGAACGCATTTAGAGCAAAGTGTAAGTTTTTTTATTGTTATTTTCCTGGTTACGTGCAATGTTGTGTCTCCGGTGTGCATATAAACATATGTAGTCCATATCTAATCTGTGCAATGCAAATGAGTGATAACTTTTAAAAGAAAGTAAACATTATGTTTGAAGTGGGTCAAAAATTGAGAATTAAGTGTTTTTGTTTGTAGTGGTGCTTGTCGCAGACGACGAATGCGTTAGACGATTTCAAATTCGAAGCGGCGAGTGTACTGGCCGAACTTTTTGAGCAGCAGGGCCAGCCAACACACTCAAAACCAATCTTGAGGAAAGCAATTGAATTGTCACAACATAGTGTTTACTGGCATTGTAGACTTATATTCCAATTGGCAGTAAGTATTCCTACTATATTATATATTGTGATAGTGTATTATAATTTCCTCAATATTTTACACATTGGGTTATTGTTATATTCACTAGATAAACAAGTCATGGCCTGCAATTACTTATTATTTATTTCCTTAGTACTCTTTGGCAAAGACAAAGATATATAATGAGTGATATACCACTTATGCATATTTATCTATTAATATGAGTAGTTTGTTTATCAATTATACAGAATTAATAATCAACAATAATATTGTTTATATTCAAATTAGTAAAAAAAAAAATTGACGTAATATGTAATCGAAAATAAATTCAACATTAGTTAGAATAAAGAGTGGTTGAAATATACCACCATGTGTTCACTATGAAAGTTGATAGAGACTATAGGGGTAATAAACTTATCTTAAAATTTAGTTTTCAATGATAAATAATTATGGGAAATATTGAGACCATCAAATTGTAATGCAATCCTCATGAGTGAAGTTAGAATCAATGGCTAAAACAAGAAGAAAGCTTAATATAAGGAGGTTTACGTGAATACAAACAAATAATGGAATGTTAGAAATCAGGATAAAACTTTTTGCATGTTTTTTGGACACTATAGACACATAAATGTTTCTAAAATTATGTTTCATTTGCCATGATATATTTTTTATTGAATGCCGTTTTTTCAAGCACGGTTTTTGACAATCCTGTGGCGCAGTTGGCTAGACACCAGCTTGCGAAACGAGCAGACGCGGGTTCGATCCCCGCACCAAGACAAATGTTTGTGTGATCCACAAATATTTGTTTTGGGTCTGGGTGTTAGTGAGACCGAAAAGTCTCTCGTAGTTTCTGATACCCACGACATAAGACTCGTATCTTAGTGTGGGGTCAGGACTATGTATGTGACTGTTGGGTGTATTTATTTATTTATCAATATCGGCGGTCAATAGTTTGCTGATTGCCATATATTTCGGTTACTTTTACTATAAAGCGGTATTTCTCGACTTGTATCTTTGCGCTGTTCGTTATATTTTCTCCGATAATACCGCACACCACGCGGTGTTGAATTTGTGTCAAACCGCAGACTTTTGCCGCGTGAATTTTAAGTCGGCAGTGTTTGTGCATTCGTAATTACACGCGCTACACTTTAACCTTATCTATACCAGTATTTTACAGAAGAAAGATTTTATTGTTTGCGTCAAATGAAACGGCGTAACTCATGGTGGTAGACTTCAAATATCATAAAAGTTCGCATAGGAACTGTCTACACATTGAAATGTAGGAATAACAAATAAAAAATATTTTTTATTATATCTTATAAATAGAAAAATACCTTCGAGGTCATGAGTTATCGTAGATTCGAATCTACGACCGCTGTTCTACCGACAGCGCGATTAAACTACGCTATTACGCACGCTCTCATAATTAGGCAATACATTTTAATTATTATGAACAAATAAGTAAGCTTTAATAACTCCACTATTTGTTGTCTTTATTCTATTGTTATATCCCAAGGATATCAACTTAAATAATATTATTAGTGTTCTCTGTTGAGGCTTTATACTTCGTAAACTGTCATAATCAGCGATAGCAGCAACCCTAGTATTTTTCATTACCCGGAAAATTGTGACGCTTTCCGGTATCTAATAAAGTCCGGTATAATTTCAATTATTGTGAGACAAATATAATCTCTTAGACCTAGTCGAATCACACTGTGTTGTCAGTGCTCTTAGTTTGCCGTCTCCACAAAAAATCAAATTTAAAAGTCGCAGATTATCATACAAGCACGAAGTACTTTCGTATGAAGGAAAGTGGACAATTAAGTTTTATACTATTTCGTCTCGATGCATGTTATATTCATTTTTATTATTTAATTTATCATTCCTTTGCGAGAAATAAGGGCTGATTCAATAGATACCTTCCAAGTATACTGCGCGGGTACCACTATCTATTTGCATCAAAAGTACTCAGTAAAGTAACTACACTCTATCTGATCAGTAGCCGGTTACTGTGCATTTAGATAAAGTGATTTGAGCAATGTTTACTTCGTACTTTGCTTAAAGTATTTAAAGTTTTATTAAAGGAGCAAGAAGGCTATCAATTGCCTTCCATTCGCTATGACAAAGAGGCCAAATTGAGATGTTTTCTTATTGGAATAATGTGTATTTATTGCCTTGTGGTCTCGCGGCCCGTGTATGTTACTATGTACTGTCCGATCCATTATGATTTTCACAGTAGCGGACGGAGTTAAACAATGTACCCGAAAAACTACAACAGGCCCTTATTACTAGGGACTGATAAATATCTGGCTAAATATGGGTGCAGAAATGCATCTTTTCCTACGCGTTTGTGGAATGTAGGCGTGATATTATGTACTCATCAGCCCATATACGTCTCACTGTTGGACACAGCCCCCTCTACCATTGAGAGGGTTTAGCCCTTAGTCAATATAAGCCTTATTCCTTAGATATGATGTATATTTGTTGTTTATTTCCAGCAAATCCATGCAACAGAACGAGAATATGAGGTTGCGAGTAGTTTACTTGGCGTCGGGGTCGATTACGCTCAAATATCAAATGCGGCGTACACCCGCGTGTTGTTCTTACTAAGTAGAGTAATGGTGAGTTATTTATTATTTATTTTGAAAGCCTCTTACCGTAGTTGATTTGGCATAGGCTTGTGAAATAAGAAGTCGCAGGAAGTTCCCGTGACATACGTTGTAGCGACGCGTATATAAATTGTTTCGAGTCTGGGTACATGTCGAGAAAAGGGCTTACATTTATTTCATGGTGGTTGTTAATGAGACTCTTAATAAGGAAGAAAAGCACAGTTAGCAAATGTGCGATAATATTTTTCTAACAAGGTATTTTTTTGACAAGTGACCATTTTCGAATCATTAGAGTTGTATCATTTAGTTTTTATAATAACCAGACCCAATAGTGCTGGTATTGCAGAAAATATTCTAACTAGGAAATTCATATTTGCGTAGTCTGTATAACCATTGTTCCCCTTTCTTCCAGTTATTGTTAATAGATAAAAAAATTCAAGAAGTGTTACCATTGTTAAACCAAGCCGGACATCTAGTGGACTCGTGGACGGGCAGTCCGCACCAAAAGGAGTATCTCAAAGTGTTCTTTCTAGTATTGCAGGTAATTTTATTTCTAATTTTGACGTATATGTACATGAGATTTATGGATGTTGAAGAAGTAAAAGCGTGAGACTCGATCGTAGTTTATAGTAGTTAATAGTCTCTGCCTATTTTTGTGCAATTCTGAGTGTGTATGTATGTATTTTTTTACATTATTATTACCTAATGGCAATTTCTTGATCACTTATTGATTTAGAGATGTCCTAGTATTGAAACAGTAGTTCTTGCTGTCAATTTCTGTCCTAAGAAGTTGCAGTTTGTAAGGTTTTCTGTTTTATGATATTAATGTAGTTCGATGCAGAATATCCAAGTATGTCTATTTGTATAACTTCCGCCGCCACATAGAAATTATTATCTTAACATAGTCATCAAAATCTGTGACGTGACCCTATTTACATTACTCTGTTATTGTCGATGCAGTTTTCTTTGTTGCAACTCCAGAAATGCTGATTTTGTTATTAAAAACATCGTTAGTTTGTATGTGTGTGCGCGTGCAAAAGTTACGGTAGCATTCATTTGTAAACAATCTATTTTGGTCTCTTAAGTATTGACCGCAGTCAAAGATCAATAAAAACATTTTTTGTCATTTTTATCTAACGAAAATCGCGGGAAGCCGCTAGATGTAAGCCGCTTCCGACAGAGCACCTTTGAAATTTTGTTAATTTTGACCAGTGGACGTCTTATGGATGACCATGATTCAAATTTATGAAAAAAAGATTTAAATAATTTCAAGCTATATTCTTTATCGATGAAATTAACGTTTAAATATGTTATATTTATCCAGGTATGTCACTATTTAATGGCTGGACAGGTGAAAAGTGTGAAGCCATGTTTGAAGCAGTTACAACAGAGTATACAGACTATAATGGCACCAAACTGGCCCGATGACGATGGTAACTATGATATTTTTATTTATATGTTATTTTCTTAGTTATAAAAAAAAGCGGTAATAGTTTTTACAATTGAAACTTTGATTTATTTATGTAATACATATTATAAAAGTCTATTTTCAAGTAAGATTACTTGAGATTCAAGATACATTGATTGCAAACCCGCTTGGTAAGTTAAACACATTGCTTAAAAAAGGGAGGGGGGTTCTATCATCATAGGTACATTTACGTCCTATTGATGGACATCGGCCTCTTCTATAACTTAGGGCCTCACTACCTACGAAATTTCTTGGAAGTTTTGACGCAATGATGATGCAAGTGTGTGTGTGCAGCGGTGTGCGGCAGCGCGGCGGGCGAGTCGTTCGTGTGGCTGTCGCGGCAGCAGCTGTACGTGCTCGTGTACCTCGTCACCGTCATGCACTCCGCGCAGGCCGGCTACATGGACAAGGCGCACAAGTACACAGAGAAGGCGCTCGCGCAGATAGACAAACTTACAGGTATACCCCAATTTATATATACTCAAGTCTGTCTCACCTTTGGTTGGTAGGCAGACTATAAAGACATATCGCACGCTTAAAAATATACTGACCTAATTCAAAATTTTGTATTTTCACTTTTATTCACTTTGTGATTAATTATAGTCAGATTAAATAATGGAAATGTAATGTATGTAATGTTAATATTTTGTACATATATTTTTAAAACGAATTGACATGTTTTATATTTTCTATGAAATATATTTGACGAACTAACATTTTTTTCCCATTTACTTACCTTAAACTTGTGGTTTTGAATTAGGTCACTATATTATTAAGCGTGCGATATGATGTCGACGAGCAAGTAAATTTTACAAAAAAATATTTTAATCATCTTCCCCTGCGACCAACTATCATTAGTAATTGTAGAAATAAATTTGATCTTATGTATTATAGTATACCTATTTTAATTTTTTTAAATATATAGTGTATTAAATTATATGTTGTGCTTAAATTCGTGACCAAATTTGATGGTAATAAATAAATTTCGCTGGCTTACTATTAAAGCATCTATGTTACAATTTTAGTACTATTTAGTTATGAATCTCTTCATCAACCCATATTCGCCCACTGCTGAGCACGGGTCTCCTCTACCATTGAGAGGGTTTAGGCCATAGTCCACCATGCTGGCCTAGTGCGGGTTTAGTTATGAATACTACTAGATTTTATGAGTAAGAAGCTTGTAACAGTGAGCCAGCGATTTATTATTTTTTATTAAATATCCATGGAAATGTAATGCAGAACGACTAATGAGTGTCTATGTACGCAGGTGGTACGGAGGAGTCAGGTCCGGAGGGCGGCAGCGGGTCGCGGTGCGCGGGGCTGCTGGCGTGGCGGCTGCGCATGGCGCTGGTGGAGCACGCGGCGCTGTGCCGGCTCGTGGCGGGCGGCAAGGCGCACGCGCTCACCGAGATCGCGCGCGCCGCGCACCTGCTCGCACGCGCGCCCACCAGTAACTACACACTATCTCACTCTATTGCTCTCCACTGCTCAACGTAGGCCTCCCCCACTAACGCTAACTATACCGGTGTTAAGCGGTTAATGTTAAGTAACTAGTAACTACGTAACCACCAGTAATTACTAGTATCCAGACAACTGCGCGCACGACGCTGTCTAATTTTTTTTTTAATTAATTAGTTACACTAATTACACTAATCGATAACAAATTATAAAATCAATAAACCATAGAAATAAGTTACGCGTAGTGAACATTATATATAAATAATATAAAATTTATAAGTAATAGAAATAAGGAACACTAAGTTTACATTATATAAAATTATACTAGAATCAATCAATCATCATCAATACCACCTCCTTAATTACCCAATATGACTAAACTGATCCTTGGTATGTTTCAGCGGCGAGCGCGGCGGCGCACACTCCGCAGCTGCACTGCCTGCTGGGGCTGTACGCCATGTCCATGAACTGTATGGACGCCGCGGAGGCGCAGTTCCACACCGCCATACACGTAATGCATTCTATACTCTATGTATATACAGAATAAAGTCGCTTTTTGTTTGCCCAATTTATACAGATAAGACTAACCGTTTCAAAGAACCGTATTTTTGAATATTCAAAAATAGAATGACAGAATGAATCGATAGTCCTTTTTCTTTTTTTTAATGGGCACTGATTGACAAAGAATTCTTAATAGTTCATAAAAAATAGACATATACTTTGCAGTAAAAAAGTTAAGTAAGATTCGTTTCTTAGTCTATGGTAAAAATGTAAATAGGGAAAATAAATGTTAAGTAATTAATAATTTATGTTTTCAGACGTCACAGGAGAGAGATTTATGGATGTTCGCGAAATTAAACTTGGCTATTGTATATTTACGGGGGAGAAGAGACAACGACTTAGCGCAACTTATGGAACAGGTCCGTTTAACCCATCTTTACCCAACGTTGCGAGAACGCAACATTTTAGTTTTGATTTTTTTTCATCTTAAAAATAAGAAAATAAATCTGTGACATGTACGTAACTTTCGAGAAGAATAGCTTACAGGTGGATTAATTTTTTTTTTATCCTTCCTTTTTTCTAAATTCATATTATTTTTATTTTTCAAAAACTGCTAATTGTGTCATCGCAAGATCGACAGATTCAACCAATCATAAAAAAATATTAAATGAAAAAGTCTAAACTTTTTATATTGTATAAACCTTTAGCAATATCTTATTTATGATATTAACTCTTATGTTGGACAAAACTACTTACACATGTTGTTTAGCTTACACTTCCAGTAAACGTTGCGCATACGCAACGTTGGGAATAATAATGATCAATTGTTATTGTTACTCAGGTTGCCAATGACGTTAGAAATGTATTGTAAACAATGTGTTTTTGGTGTTCAAAGAGTACAAGCACTTTTGTTTTATTAGTTAGTCGCTTACAGAACGTGAAGCTAATCGTGCCATACAATAATTCTTAAAAAAAATATAAGTGTGTGTACACAAATCAGTCAATAAAAAGTAAAACTGGAACATTATGGCTTGGCAACAAGCAGTATCTTCTCAAGAAGTTCTGAGTATATTAGATGAGGAACAGGATTTACAAGATTCTAATCAAATCGATGCCGTGTACATCCCTCCAACGGTTGACAATTTAAAAGACGAGGAAGATCTGGATGATGACGCGCTAGGTGATTACGGCAATACTGTGCCCACTGTTGTCGCTGGAAGAGAGGGGGTCATTTGACTATAGCTTTGACCAAAATCATGAAGTACTGTTGGTTCGGTGGAATGTCAATTCTGTGGTAAATGTGGCTACTAACAACGCAAAAATCCAACCATAGGTCACAGCAAAACGTTACGATAGAAAATTAAAAAGAAGGTGAATGTGCCATAGCCTCAGGTTATAGCAGATTACAATAAAAATATGGGAGGCGTAGATCTCCATGATAATGGAATAGCCAATTACAGGACTCGAGTATGAGGGAAAAAGTGGTGGTGGCCTCTGTTCATCACTTGATAGACAGCGTTTTGGTAAACTCATGGAAAATTTATAGTCTGGCGAATGAGGGATCTTTAGAGTCAATTGGAATTCAAATCATATGTTGCTGTAAGTTTGATGAAAACTGAAGAAGCCCAACTTGCAGATGTTTCCTATTTTTCGGGCAATTCAAATACAAACCTAGGGAGACCTCTAAAAAACACTTTACCTTCGAATATTCGCTTCGATAATGTTGGTCATGTTGAAGAGCATGAAAGTAAACATCGAAGAAAATGTCAACAGTGCAGCAGTAAAACAATTTATATGTGTAAAAAATGTCAAGTATACATCTTCATGGTGATTGGTTGAAAATATTTCACTCACGCTTATACTCCAGCGTTGTTAGACTTGGCGGTAAAAATTAAGTTCAGTAATCCCAACGTTGCGTAAAAGCAACATTTTGTGGAATGTAAACTAATGAATCAATATTTTTTTTTACTGAAATTTCCTCTTAATTGATGTATTTATAAACGGTATAAATAATAAAATCATTTAATATGCTTTTATTTCGACCCTTGGGAACTAATGGGTTAAATTGATATATAATTATATAATGTTGTCTGGCAAGTGGCAATAGACAATTTTCTGTTGCTATTACATTTATTCGCCTATAGGTTGAGAGAAGTGTCTTCTCATCATAACACTCAATTTAAGTGTGTCTAAAGACCACAAGAGAGACCACCACCCCTTTGGCAAGAGAGGGAGGAGTAGAAAAAGAGGAGGCCTTGGCCCACCTGTAAGATCTCTTCAAGCCTATTAAAAAAAAAAATCGGTTTTGCTTTGCAGGTGAGGCCCGAGGCGCTGCCTACGTACGCGCACGGACTGAGAGCGGCGTCGTACTACGTGTTAGGGTTACAAGCGTTCTTCCAAGCGCGGTATAATGAAGCCAAGTGAGTATGTCGACACTTTGCGCCTGGAAATTATTTACTGAGAGGGTTTATGGTTGAGGAGTCACTATGAGGAATTATTATCTTCATTCTTTTAATGACTTCGGCTCTTGTTAAAGCTTTTTGAAGCTAAGAAATAATATGGGCTTTATGGGTGTTTTTAAAAAGATTGGTTGTGATCTCTTTGATTTATAGTTGTAACTTAAACATCTAGTATAGGGGTCACCAATTAGTTTCGTTCGGGGTCCGTTGTAAGAAATGAAATGGCCACCATGGTCCGCACATTTTATTTATAAGAAAAAATATTTATTAGACCAATATAATAAAGGAAATAACAAAGGTATTTCGTTACATTGCTGTCCGCATAAAATGGGTCGGCTGTCCGGATGCGGACCGCGGTCCGCCATTTGGCGACCCCTAATCTAGAATAAAAAAACATCTGCTCAGTATATCGACATGTGGCTAGCCATTCATTCATATAATATTTAAATAACCAGGAGGTATCTCCGGGAGACGTTGAAGATGGCGAACGCGGAGGACCTGAACCGGCTGACGTCGTGCTCGCTGGTGCTGCTGGGGCACATCTTCCTGTCCATCAACAACTCGCGCGAGAGCATGAACATGGTCACGCCGGCCATGCAGCTCGCCAGCAAGATACCCGACGTGCACGTGCAGCTCTGGGCTTCTGCTATACTCAAAGGTATTCACATTATATCTATGTGCCATGTCACATAAGGATACTTATGAGTGTTTCCATGTATCCATTTTAAACAGTGATATTTAAAGCGTCATGTGTATGTTTGCGAAGTTTATGCATGCGGTCAAGAATCTCAGTAGTCACCAGTTTAAACTTGACTTTTCGAAGTTATGTGTATGTATTTAAAATGAAGTATAGCATACTTGAATGGTGAAGAAAAATATCTTGAGAAAGCTTGCATACAAAAAAAACAAGGTTACTTTTTGAGTGTGGATTCCTTCAGCCCACACTAGGTCTCCATGGTGGACTAACATTCTCAGTTGTAGAGGATGCCCGTGCCCAACTGAGGCATATACATGGGCTGATGAAAATGATACCGTAAGACATATTTCCAGAATTAAGTGTTCATCTGTTTAATCGAAACTATTACGTGGGCCCCAAAAATACATTGTAATTGTGTTTTATTCTAGACTTATACCGGCTAGCGGGCGACACGGAGCGGGAGACGGAGGCGTACCAGATGCACTGCAACTTCTCGCAGGCGCTGCTGAAGGACCACTTCCAGGCCACGCAGCTGCCGCAGCACGCGCTGGTGCAGTGGACCAGCGGCCCGCCCCCCGCGCTGCCGGCCCCGCCCAGCGCCAGCCACGCCCTCTAGTCACGCACACGGCGCTTAGGACTGATAATCTCGTACGGCAATATCATCATCGTAGGCCTCCCCCAGGCACCTCCACCGGTCGAAGGCCTGCAGCCAGCGACGTTCGGCGACCCTCACGAGGTCTCTGGTCGACGGCAATATCAATTAGTGAGAATTTGACAAGAGACGATTGTGTATTGATGATGTATGCTGCGGTTGACGCGTGCCCACGTGACGTAGTTTCTCCAGGTTGTTTCATGACATACAGCTGCGCATTTTTGTTATAGTCTATTTTTGTAGTCTGAAGCATTCGCATCGTTGAACACTTGGACGCCACAGCAGACATGATATCACGTGGTTACTATTATAGATATGGTCCCGAGAGTAGATTGGAGTGATACTGGAGTGAAACTCATCTGGCGGGGTTTTGTCATAATGAGATTAGCAAAGTGATATATCATGCTTTCGTATGTTGGTAATAGAAAATCGATTTGAAGAGTATTAAAGGTAGTAAAGACTTATCTGGTTCGAAGAACTATTACTTAATATCAATGCTTTAAAAATATTTTCACAGTTATTCATTCCTAAAAATGGCCAATGCATACTTTACTACTTAATTGACTTTATGGGGTATCTTTATTTAGGAAAAAAATGTCTGAACTTGCACAGTATTGTTGCCTGCCATGGCGTTCAAAGTGTTACATTCAATAGTTGGATGTGGATAATAGTAGATATATATCGAAACTCTAATTGAAAGAGAAACACCATTTTCTAGCAAATTGTCGAGTTTGTACAACTTTGATGTGTAACGGTTGAATATTTGTAATAACCGAAAGCCTAAAGGGCTTACTAGATATTATAGCACGAAAACAAATTCCGTTGTTGAAGGATTGATTGTATTATGTGATGTCAATGGGTTTAATACTACTTACTTAATTCACAATGTTTAGTTGCCCCCCTTATAAATTTATCATCATGGATATTTCGACATGTTTAATGCTTTAAAAAGTACTATGTACTAACACTTGAACAGTCTTATTTCGGCCCGAAATCTCGATTGAAAACTAGGTCACCTTTTGTAAGTTTTGGAACTAAGCAAGGAACTTCTCTGTGATAGAATATGTAAAGCGCTTAACTATTCACCTAGTGAGTGCAGAAATCAAATACCATTCAAGAATTTCGAAAAGTCGCAAATTTTTGCCGTTTTGTAGATATTTATTTAGAAGCAAACCCATGTATTTTGGTAAAAACTATCGGATAAAAGAGGAGTGAGTTAAATTTTGCCAAGGAAAAGGCTGATCAAGTGTTGTCTATTGGTATGGTTTAATTTAATTGCATTTAAAAATCATACGAATTTTTAACTGCCAAGATAAGTAATTTGTACCTGCATAGACAATCTTTCAAAACCTTTTGTTCCATTCATTTATATCGTAAGTTATTGTGTTGATATAATTGAGATCAAAATAAGTGCTGTGCTTCAAACACGAATATCTTAAAGTAAATGTTTTACAGCACTTCGGTGCCAGTGAGGTTACTTTGAAATGTCGTCTTAAATAGCAGTGTTCGGATTGTCACGTCATGACCGATTTTTTAGAAGTACCCGCAAAACTGTTGTTTACAAGAATTTCCTCCCTCGGCAGGCATAATTTTGTCATGTTCTAAAAAAATGCGCTTCTGCTAATAATTTTCAAGGGAGTGGTGATGAAATTATACCCAAATTTTTGGTACCACAAACAATTTTAATCGACAAAAATTTAGGGTAAGTCGATAAATCTTGTAATTCATACATGACCCATTTTTATATTGCAGGCAGTGGAAGTGCACGAATACCGGAATCATTATTTTGTCGATCACTCAATGTGCAATTTTGTTCGTGTTTGAAGCGCAAGTAACCTGGAAATCGATTAAAAATACATCTCCATTTGTGCCGTCATTATTGTATTGTTTAGATAGGAAAGTGACAATAATCACCATATCAGACATGTGTCAAGGAATCATTTGTCATTTGTCATCATTTAAATTTGTAGGAACATGATGATCTCATTCACATCACACATCTTGGAATGTTTTAAGAACTTTGTAAATCTCATATCATTATACTGAAAAATAGTATGAATTGGTATCGAGCTGAATAATGGTTTTGTCACATTTTTATTGGGATAAATCAGTAGAAAGTTCTCTCTACACAGACTAAAAATCCGCTGTTAATATGCTTGCTGCCTATTTTTTGAGTCATATAAAACTCAAAAAGTTGACATAAACATACAAATGGGCCTTACCTCTTAGGAATTTATGGGTGAAAAAGTATTACAAGTTTAATTTTAAATGTTTTTCTTGTAATAAACCCATTCCAGTTATCAAAAAAAAAATAGTACTATTTTCTCCTTTGAACTAAATCATACTATTTTACAGTAGGAATATTATTTTTGTAATAGCCTGTAGTCGCATACTAAAAGCTTCACCAGACACATATAGCAAAAATTATATACCATGTAATCTACGAAATATCATACATTATAGAGATTTGTTATTTGTTCTTTGTTTACAATGTTGTAGGCTTGCCCTATAGCAGAATCGGTGCCTCTATTAAAATGTATATTAGGTAATAGTTATGAACATACACTATTTAATTGCTAGCCGTTTTGTCATAAGGGGGATGATGTTGCGCTCAAGCAGTAGACGCCGCGACAAACCGGCCATTGTGTAAGAAGCCAAAGCTGAGTGCATAATATGTCTATAGGACAAACAGGGGACTACAAGACGATGCGACGGAACTAACGACTGATTTATAAAATAAAAAATTGTACATATGCTATGTGAACTTGAGAAAGAACAAAACTGTCTCATATTTATTATTTGTAGCGTTTATTATTTTCCTTTAGTAATTTGTTAGGAGCGAGTGAATGTTGTTGACATTGTGGTTAGTTAACTTAGCATTTGAGTATTGATCGTTCCGTCTCTGCATTTCAATGGACGTATTTCGTTGGTTGGTCACAATAGTTGTTATAGAATTTCCATGTTCATATTATTTTTATATTTTAGCATAGGCAACGAATGGTACCCGTTTGTGGTCGGTGAAATCGTCCATTGGAATAATAATGATTATCCTAACGATGTGGGAATGATATTGTTAATGCACCACATATTCTAAAGTAATTCCCTTTGGAAACAGTTGGATGTGGCCTTAACACAAGGAACATTTGCTGTTGTTAATATGTACATAAAAGTTGAATTATTGTAAATAATAAAATTATAAAATATATGTTTTTGCAATACATTGTCTTTATTATTATATCCTGTGCGCTGACCTTGTCGCTTGGTTTGAGGAGTACTAATGTTTTTATTGGGCCTTACACTAGTGGACGCATTATGACTAATTGTAAATGGTTCACAATTCTTTAGAAAATAAAATTGACATCTTTATAATTTGTACGATCCATTGCAGCCTCACGATTCAATTCTCTAATATTTGATTATCAAATACACGCGATAAACTTTAAAATAATTTCCTTAAATCCAACATATCTAGTTGAAGTTGCACGAGTATTCGCTGCAGATGGATATCTCTCCGCCGGCGGGCTGCGAGTAGTGCTGCGGGTCGGGCGCCAGGTTGTTCTTCCTGTAGAACGTGTCGCGCAGTATGGCGCATCTCCCGCGGTTCACGTCTCTAGCACGCTGCCGCGATTCCTTCTGCAGCCACCCGTAGTCCCAGTTCGTTGATATGCGAAAATAGTATCTAGTAGAGAAAGAAAAACGTCTGTGTGGTTGTTTGAATAAATGTCTAGATTGGCTTTGATTAGTTTTTTTGCAATTACGATGTTAATCAATGAGCGGAAGTCGAGTCCACCGATGCAGTTATATTGAGGTGATAACACGGCTTCTCAGAAGATGGATGTTAGCTAATAATTTGACATCAATTGCTTGTTTTATTTTTCAATTCGGTTATCTCGCTAGCTATGATTCTAGTCAGATCAGCCTACATACCTATACGCAATCAGGATAGCATTAGTAAGGTAACAGTATTTGAGGGTTAATTGTTTATATCGTGAGTATAGTTTTGTCAAATTTCGTTTAAAACATAAGGGTATTTCTGTTTTTGAATAGTAGAAACTATTCACGGATTTAGGTAAGCCTGATTTCTTATGATGCTCTTCTTATGCAGTTTAACGTTAAATTGTATAATAAAAGTACCCCATTGGTACCTAATATGGCAACACTTATCAGTAATCATCGAATAAGCGATGCCTCCATTCGTAGTAAATAGTGTTTTTTAAAGGACTCGAGATTTTTTTTCCTAATTTCGGGAATGATTTAATAATAATTACTTATCCTCCGGCGCTTTTTTAGTCCTGGCTTTCAGATATATCTCCGCTGCCCCTTTGTCTGTGCTGCCGTATAATAAATTCAATATTTCTGGCTCTATAGGTTTCATTAAACTGTCATCTTTAAAAGGTTCTAGATCGTGAGACGGCACTGTAATAGCTTTTGCTTTGGGTTGCTGTAATATCTATAATAAGATTTCAGGGAAGTCAGTTACTAGGGTAGGAAGAATATTTTCTAAGCTGAGTTATTTGTTCCTTTCCTTGTCCTTAAGCTTGCTATTTTGATAATCCTATTACGAGTTGTTAGTGGCCTTTGTGAATGAAATTTCCTAAATAAAATTCCATCACTTTGGAAATGAGCAAATTACAAAACCTTTAAAGACGATTCCACCACCAGACGAATTTTACACTATTTGGCCAAGAAAATTTTAAGCTTTTACTTTTAAAGGAAATCCCACCCATTCCCTGATATTTTTAAAGGGGCCGAAGTAGATTTTATCCATGACCCGGATTCTGTACGGTCGATATGCAGCTCTGACCTGCTTTCTAGTTGTTGGTTGGTGTCTGCTTAATGATTAATGTAGTTTTTGAACACTATATTAACATTAATTTCACAGTTCCTCTTAAAACCTATATCGCACTAGTATTACAATAGTGTTGTAACTCAAAAAAGACGATTTTTCAGAATCAACGAAAAACTAATTTGTCACTTTCTGTAATAGGTACGAATATAATGAATGTTTTATGTGTTTTTGGAATGAAATTGAAGGCATTACCTTTTTAATTTTTTAAAAAAATAATAATAATAGGGAAATTATTAACGAATTTTGAGTTAAGACAGTATTTTTCCAAGCACAATGTTCAAAATAAAATATTATTTTTAATTACGTCATTATTGTTGAAATATTTTGTGTTACGACAGTTTAAATAAGTCATTTTCTTTACGTTTTAAACTCACTTTTTGGCATTACAACAATAAATCGAAAACGAATTCCGAGTAAATGGTAGTAAAATATACCATTTAATACGATCTCTTTATTTTTTTGGTTAGGATATTATTAAATAAAACCAGATTATTCTTTTTAGCTGTGATAATTGAAATATAGTGTACTAAAACTAATGCTTGTCTACCTATACCTACTTAAAAACAAGTTGAAACATTTTGTAAAATAACATAAACCTTTCAAGACAAAAACAGTCTTACCTAATCTTGATAAATTACACTATTTATAATTAAAATTTTGTTTTTAATCAATTTTTAGCAAACAAAATCTTGTCTTGATGTCTCGTTTATTTTTACACTACAATTTAACCTGCATTTTCCAGGTCTCGCAATATGTATCCTCTCCATCTCTTCCTGCCCCAGGTATTATTGTTTTGCTATTCCGATGAAATATTTGATTCAGTAGTCAGCCCACTGGTTCCAGCAACGGGACTCACATTATTCACAACTCTATCATCCATGCCGCTTGAAGAAGAGCTTCCAGAAAAAGAGCTACCTGGACATTTTGTTGTTTGACCTCTTAGCAATCTACCCTAGATTCCTTTCTTGGTGAATTAGGAACGAAATGTGGATCATGATGGGAATCAACATCGTCGCTCTGGTCTTAGTGGATGGGTGAAATGTAATATTTCTTTTGATTACAATCATACTCGGGGAACTGTTTACGTCGATTTGTTGAAGTACTGAATGAACTGTAGATGATGACGGTGTCGAAAGTGTCGATTGCACTTTCGTAGTATCAATGTCTTCTACCTGGATAGCAGTTTGATCGTTTTTATTCACCTGTGACAATAATGACGGTGATGAATTCACACCAAGTTCGTCATTTGCCTTCTACTGGTGGCCCTCGATGGATAGGTACTAAACCTGCAAATTAAATAAATATTTATTTTGTTAAATACATTCCTACCCACCTCCCAACCTGATGCTTGTCACAAAGAGTGAAGTAACTCTAATTTTTTAAATAAAAAAGTTTATAAGCTTTATTTGAATTAAACTGCTACACATTCGATCGAATTGTAAGTAATACTGTAACTTAAAGTAAATATTATTATTAATAAATATATAGACCATGCAAAAAATCGATTTAAAGTTATAATTCAACAAAACTGTATTATGTCAAAAATTACTAACTTAGTCAATTATAGTGTCTTAAGTAGAAATATTATTTTTATTAAAGCTTGTGTAAATCAGTAATAGTGTATTAACTAAAAATAAGAACAAAACCATGTCAAGTGTAAATCAACAATACTGTATAAATTCAAAATAAAACTATGAATTTTACATACCTGATCCAGTAATAACGTTGGAACTCGAAATAATGCAACAAGCGGCATGCACTTTTTCGATCACTGTTGGTCGCAACTAAAGATGACACAATATTGGGATGGAGGGTTAGACTACCGGTCAGTCATGGATAATGTCTTAACACGTCATAACTTATTCATTTTCTGCATTATTCCAATGACAGTTTTAATGACTTGTGAGGAATAAAATTCTACGTTTAATTATAGTGTTATGTCAATTTCGATGTATTTTGAGTTACAACACTATTGTAATACTAGTGCGATATCATTTTCAACAAATGTTGAGTATTAAGACTGAGAAGCTCTGTGGTCACGTGAACCGAAGTAATATATCTAAAAGAGTACGTAGACATGTATGTTCAAAACCATGTTTCGCTAGCAGTGTCTTAAGTCACATGATGGTCACAAACGCTGTTAGTTCTGGGTAATTGACTTCATTAGCTATATTATCAGACTCTGCTAGGACAAAAGCACCCAACACTGCAAGTATTGGAGATCGAAACTGTCGATTGTACGTCATATAGATACAAATGCTGAGCAACCTACAAAGTAGTCTAGGGGGTGTCGTGAGACCGAGGAATCATTGTTACTTTATTGCTAAAATTGTGTAAGCATAAATAAAAGGTTTGCACCGAGAAGAATTCTTCCGCAAGCGCGACTGACGTATCCACTTCCCTTACTCCCCTTTCTTTATTGTCTCTGAGGACTTTATGTATATTTTCTTCGTACCAATAACGGTTGCGACGTTTCGTTTTTTCCATCGCATCTTTGCGGAATTCATACGTCATTTTGGTGTTCTACGAAAAATTTCACACCCAAAAAAATACTTGGAAATTTATAAACCAAAAATTGGTAGGTAACTTCAAACGCCTAACATTGAAATTATGTTGACACGTTAAGACGTCAAGATATGTTGCTTAAAACGGTTTTACCATTTTGAAACCTTTTTTCTTATTCATGAACAATAAAATTAGGTAAGTTAAAACGAAGAAACCTCCTACATTGAAGTTAAATATAAAACCCCGGACTCTGCATGTAAATAAATGTAATAGTAGTTCTTTTCCACATTTTGAGATTTTTCTAAATAAAATGTCACATCTTTTAACGACAACAGGAAAGTGGGGTGACCCAGCTTGGCAAATTCTAAATAAAAAAACAAATAATATAGGTGACAATCATTTAATCCGAATCCATAAAGATCAGTGTCACATAATACAAGTAGGAATGGTTATGATAAAACATGCAATAATATAATACTAAATTAGTTCTGGCTCTGTGAGCGGCCGGACTTCCTGCCCATGACGGGGCTGCCTCCCATCTGCCTGAGCAGTCCGCGCAGACCCTTGGCCTCCCTCACGCCGCTGTCCAACTGCTCTGAGGGAACAGCGCAGAAATCATCCACGAGAGGTAGAGGCCCGCTGAGACGCTCAGAGTATTGGCTCAGGCGAGACTGGTGCCCAATCGGCGAGGTTTTTTCACCTGGTTGCTGTGTCTATAGGGAAATCGATTTAGATAAAGTGTTAGAGATGTTTCATTTGCTGGAAAGGATGGAAATTAGCTCCCTTGATGGTGGTAGTTCCATTGTTCTGTTAGTGGTTCTTAATAACAATTTTTATACGACAAATTGGCGGATCTTACAACATCCGATCCAGTATAATACCCCTTCCCTACGACCTTTTACAATATTAGGTGTTCGTGGGCTGCGGTGATCACTTACCAGCAGGTTCGATCTTTTGATGAACCTGGAAACAAAAAGAAAGGGATAAGGACTGATGTAAAAACCTATTAACTCTAAGTCTTTTCAATTCTATTGGTAAAATATATACATTCAACCACGCCTCCATAAAATGTCGCTCGATGCGGAATCGGGTGGACGGATTCTGCTAAAAGAAGTATGAACATCAATATTACCACCTACCTTTCCAGATACGATAGCGAGTTTCTCTTGGAGACGTTTGACTAAAACGGCATCACTCTCGTAGCTCGTCAGAGTTGGCTGGGGCATGCACTGGAACACAGTGGCTAGCAAGTTGTGCAGGGATACCAGCACGCTGTCCTGCCAGGCGCGGGTGTAGTACATGCTAAATGTAGGAGTCTCTTCGGGCTTTGATATGAAAGGCAGGACTAGAACAAAATACGACATTATGTACTAACGGCTCAATGTAGGACGACCCGCGGAGCGGCGTATTGAGAAGCTGACGGGTAATGGATGGATGAGGCCTGCTCAAAAATGGGATGGTTGGCGCTTTCTCGGGTATCAAAGGGTCAATCCTTGATGTGTCATTGAGATTTGTACTTATTTTTTACTTGCTTATCTCAAAAAAATCCTGAGAGCTGAAACTGCGTTACGCGGGCCCGCGCGCGGTTTCACACAAAAGTGCTCCGTCGCGGGGATTCGCGCGGGCGTCCGGCACGGGGAGCCGCGCCCCGCACCCGCGCGGCGGGGCCCGCCTCCGTGCCACGAGAACCGTCGCAGGGGCACGCGCGGTGCCCGCCAGCGGTAACACGCACGGACTTGTTCAGTCAATAAACGGGCTTACTAGCTGTTTTTTCTTTTTTGCTAGTCGTCATTTTGCTGTGTATAATAAGTTCTCCATCGACACGACTGTACATGCACACCGTTAAAATTGAACTATGGAAACTGCGTAAATCCGGTCCCCCGCGACGGGGACCGTCGCGTTCCCACAGAGCCCACCCGCGTGTCCACGCGAGTATACGCGCGACGGTTGCCCGTCGCGGGCGCCCGCTTAATGCAGTTTCAGCCCTGAATGTCTTATTAGAATCTGCTTGAAATCAGATGCTTCATGCATGGTTTTGAAGGGTAGGGATTGAGATAACTATAGCAAATTTATAAAAATAGTAAGATATCCAACAGGACATAACTAGTTTTAAAAAATAGTAGAAAAAAAGTGTTAAAAAATGATGATTCAAAAGTAAAAGTCTATTACAATAAAGAAGATTTGACTTTGATACAAACAATCTGTCAGTAAAATTTATCTGATACTAGAATAGTCTATTAGAATCCAATCATCACTCACCTTGCAGTGGACAGTGTAGTTAACTGGTGTACAAGGTCTGTCAAACAATGTGTGTGATACCCAACTATGACATATTATATATGGCTATATAAATGTGTTTTTGAGGAACGGTCTTGTTGATAATGCAGTTGGGAGTAAAGTAATTAATTTTTTGTCAGTTGTTTTAATGTAAATATTTTTTCTCACAAAAAAATGGATATTGTTTTTTTGGTTGGCAAAGATGTGCTGCAATCTCACCAGCATTACCACCAAACTCTTATTTACTCCCTCTATGAATAGGATACAAAACCATAATTTGTATGTCCCCATGTAACAGGGCAGATAATTACACCAGCCATATAATATCAATGCATTGCAGCTGACCCAGGCAACATAATTGCATGCTTCATGCATGCTAATGGTAGGATAGACAATTTCGGATATATTTCAATATCCTAATAAATAATGTTATTTTATCTAATATATAATAAGTAAGAGTTAATTCAATTTAATAAGTCATAGTCATTAAACAACCAATAAGACTGCTATTTATTGCATTATTTTTTTTGTTTTTAATTTAGTTTTTATTATGATTTCTTTGGTATTTTTTATGTGGTGAACAATGACAATGATAAATAGATCAAATAAAAATATTTATACTCACTAAACCAATCCCTCCATTCACTTTGGCCTTGCAGTTCTGGTATCATCTTGAGATAAAATTCTCCAACTTTTTCATTCTTCACACCTCCAGCACTTTGTGATGCAGTGATAATATACAGCTTGTACAGACTGTATTCTATTTTACGTACGGCTGGAAGTATTTTTTAATGTAAAAGTATTCAATTTTTATAATTTTGTTCCAATTAATATTAAGTAATGTGGGTAGAAAGTAAGAAAGCGCATTTCCGGTACTAGTTTTCAACATTTTTTACTAACCAGGTTGAACATGAATCTCCAGTTTAGAAAACACAAGGCTATCGAGGTGTGCCCAATACTCCTTTAGACCATTCAAGTCTGAAGTATTAATGTAGTGCATTATTTGATCGATTATTTTGTCCACACGGAATCCTTTGTCCTTGTCCGCCTTTAAATCACTGTCAAAAGCCTTAACAGTCGAGGTGAACCCGCGATAAACTAAATATTCTCTTACTAATTCATCCACGAATTGAATGTGAGCCATTGTTGTGATTATTGTTTACTGAACTGACAAAAATACAACAAACTTGATTCCGCACAGCACTCCACGGGTAATAATAATAAAATGACTTTTTTAATGACACTTGACAATGAGCTTAACGTTGAGAAATCGGTAAAATTAGGTATAGAAGTGACGCGTATATTTGGAGAGAATATATCAAGAATCTATTTATTAAGAGATTTAATTAATACGACATCCTATTTATTATTTTAATAAAAAAAAATCGTAAGACTGAAGTAAGATTTTCGCACGAAAATTGTGACGCATTCAATTAAGTGTAACAAATAATTGTAAAAGTATATAAAGAAAAGTAAACAGTGTTTAAAGACAAAGATAAATGAAGAAATTTATAAAGCAACAATCTTTAATTCATTATTTTATTTTTATTATTCAAAAATCCCTTTAGCTATATTTCGAATGGAAGCGTAAATAATTAGGGAGTACCAACATGACAGAAAAAATTTGTGAAAATGTCAATCGCTTTCAATCAGCTGTCGATTTTTTGTCGAACATAAATGATTTGTGGTAATAATATATAACAAAATGAACTGTGGTGAATGAAATAGTGTCGTTTTAGTGTGTTTTTATAAAAGCCATCACGGTGGTGTTGGTGGTGGCTGGCGGCGTGTGCGGCGGACGATGGCGGTGGGTCGGCAGTGAGAGCGGGCGCGGCTCAGGGGCGCAGGCATGCGGCGGCATGGCGGGCGAGGCTGCGGGCACGTCGCGCGGCCTTCGCGTCTACAAGATCGTGGTGCTGGGCGACGGTGGGGTCGGCAAGTCCGCGGTCACGCTGCAGTTCGTCAGCCACAGCTTTTTGGATTACCATGACCCAACTATAGGTACCAGCTTTTCATCACACAAATCCTCTCTCCTACGTCACTAACACTGGGCAACTCATTTTTAATTGTGATAAATTAGCCTGGAGTTCACTTTTCACATCCTTGTATTCCTCCATTTCTACTACAAATTATGTACATGTAATATGCTGCACATATTGTATCCTGTTTTAATGGAGCAATTTAACTTTTTATTTAACAAAATGATTATATTGCTAGAACTGTAGTATTTTGTTCTGAGAGTCTGTAAAACCTATTTATTCCATAAAAAAATAGCACCATTTTAAAGACTTTAAATTATTGTTGTTATCTCTATTTTTTTAAGATATTAAGAATGATGTCAGATCTTATTTTGTATAACCATGTTGAATACAACACAACAGAAGGGTGGAGGCAAATGTTTCCATAGTAACAATCATGGTTAGTCTAAAAATGGTTATATGGCTGCTCCTATTTTACCAGCAGAACATAATGGAGTCTATCTAACATGGCAATATAGAGTACATATAGAGTAAACACATAATGTACATTTTCGAAATAATGCCAGAGTATTTACTCATATTGGAGAGAGTAGAGTAGAGAGTACTTTCTATACTCCTAATAACTTAGAAACACTAGATGATCTAACTAATTCATAATCTATCTGCTACTCGCAAAATGTACTTAAAATAATAAATATTATAATATTAATTATGACATATGTATGGTCCAGAAAGATTGCTTTTGGCTATCTTAAGGTTTCATTGTAGTGTGCAATCATTTGTCTGTAGTGGCATAATGTATGGAATTATGCTTGATAGATAGCAATAGGTTTGTCTCCTATTATATGGGAAAAAAACACTGTCAGCTTGCCCCTTGTCAGAAAAAGAGTGTGTGTGTATTTTATGTTCTGTGTCATTTTATTTCAGAGGATTCTTACCAGCAACAAGCAGTAATCGATGGAGAACCAGCACTGCTGGATATATTGGACACAGCTGGACAGGTATTTTTTTCATTATTTAAGCCAGTAGATAAGTAATCTCCATGGTACTCTTTCTATTTTGCAAGCAGTGGGATGAGGTTTTTGGGTGCTATTATGTTTAAGAAAACACATCGTTGGTACGAACACGTTTAATTAGCTTGGTAGCTGACATGACACTGATGTATCTAAAACTACCCACTGTATACATAACATACCTTTCCCCCATGTACAACATATATGCTATATAAAGAAGATAATGCAAACAAATTAAACTATATAAAAAAGAAGCATTGTAACACAAATCAACACAATAATTACAAAATATAATTGACACCATCCGGTCTGACATAAGGTGTGTTTGGCCTTACATGTAACTTTTGTTTAAGTTTACCACCTGCAAAGCCTAATTCCGCATTGGGTGGAATTCCTAATATTTCAGCCCAATTGTCAGAACTTGGTATTTGTGTTTTACTCTGATCTAATGATAAGCCTCTAGTTTCTCTGTTCTCTAAACTTCTATTTACTGATTCTGAATGTGGAGATTTATCGAGTTGTATATCTTCTCCTCTACTCTCTGTTACTGATTCTGTGGTGACATTCTTCCTTTCTATAAGTTGATCAATGTGTCTGTTCACCACAGATCCTTCTCCCGTCTCAATGTTATATTTAGATGGTCCTTGTTTCTCTATTACTGTCCCTGGCAACCACTGAGGGCCACGACTATAGTTTCTAAACATAACATTCCGCCCAACATCTGACTCCCTAGTGTTTTGGTGACTATTACTCATAATTTGTGCCTCCGTTCTTTTGTCCTGCAGATTATTGGGATGCATTGTATCTAAAAGAGTCCGTAAACGCCGATTCATTAAGAGTTCACATGGGCTTTTGTGTGTGGTTGCACATGGTGTTACGCGTAAACCTAATAATATATTTGGTAATTTTACATCCCACGACACGTTATTCATTTTTCTTAACTTATCCTTGATGGTTTGAACCATCCGTTCAGCTAGCCCATTTGTTGCTGGGTGATATGGTGCGGTAGTCACATGGCGTATTTTATTTGCCGTCAAGAATTTTTTCATTTCGGCCGACGTAAAAGGCGTTCCGTTATCTGAAACTAACGTTTCACAGAGTCCATGAGTCGCACATAACATTCTCAAATGACGGATAACGGTACTAGTCGTCATGTCATTGACGATGAACACCTCAGGCCACCTTGAATAAGCATCTACTACAATAAAAAAATACTTATTCTGGAATGGGCCGGCGAAGTCGACGTGGATTCTTGACCATGGTTTGGTGGGTGTAATCCACATGTGATTTGTTTTAGGTGGCATATGTCTATTTTCGAGGCAATTCGGGCAATTAGCAACTAATTTTTCTATATCCTCATTCATATGTGGCCACCACACGTAGCTTCTAGCAAGCGCTTTTGTGGTAACAATACCGCTGTGTGTCGAATGTAACGACTTCAACACCGATTTTCGTAGAGTATTTGGTACTACCACTCGACAGCCTAACAAAATACACCCTTCTTGTAGTGAAAGTTCCGATCGATGCAGCCAATAAGGACGTATATTATCGTCATTTATTCTGGAAGGCCATCCAGTCAGTAAATTATGAACAACGCGTGAAAGTGTCCTATCGTTTTGTGTTTCCAATATTATTTGATTTGCATCAAATGGGAAGTCATCCGGTGTTTCCGCCATCAACAGGACTTCATAGAGCTGTGGTTCAGCTTGCTCCGGCACCGGTTGTGGCCAACGACTTAGTGCATCTGCGTTACCAATTTGAGTTCCCGGCTTATACATTATATTGTAATCGAGCGAAGTAAGCGCAATAGCAATTCTAGTGAGACGAGGTGACAGGATATTAGGTATCGGTTTTTTTGGGTCAAATATACCTAGTAAGGGTTTATGATCCGTAACAACAGTAAAAGACCTTCCTATTAAATAATTATGAAATTTTTGGATACCAAACATGATTGCTGTAGCTTCTTTGTCAAGCTGTGAATAACGGCGTTCATGTACATGTAATGTCCGCGATCCGATGGCAATTGGGCGTTCTTGGCCGTCGTCCATTATGTGAGCAAGGACGGCACCTACACCGTATTCTGAGCTATCGCACGTTAACCTTAAGGGTTTCTCTAAATCATAATGTACCAGTGTCAAGGCCGATGATAAAACATTCTTTGCCGTATTAAAACTATTCTGTTCCCGTTTAGTCCAATGCCACTTCCGAGATTTGTCCAACAACCGATGAAGTGGTTCTAAGATAGTTGATTTCTGCGGAATGAATCTTTCATAAAAATTGTATAAGCCTAAAAACGCCTGGAGTTGCTGCACGTTTTGTGGAGCAGGTGTATTCTTAATAGATTCCACTTTACTGGGTGCTGGATGAATACCTGCACCATCTATTACAAATCCCAAGAATTCAATAGACTGTTTCATAAACTTACATTTTTCTTTGTTGAGTCTCAAACCTGCTCGTCTAATCCGCTCCAATACGTCTTCCAAGCGTTGAGTCATTTGTTCCACGGTGTGCCCACTTACGATGATGTCGTCGATAAGCACAGCAACACCTGGAATACTTGCCAATAAAGCGGTCATCAAACGCTGAAAAATACCGGGACAGGCTTTTACACCAAAAGCTAGTCTATGAACAGTAAATAATCCCTTACACGTATTTAATGTTAGCAATTTGGCGGTGTCATCATCGACCACTACCTGAGTGTATGCTCTTTCCAGATCTAGTGTCGTGAAATATTTTCCGCCTGCAATCGTAGCAAATATTTCGTTTGATGTAGGCATAGGGTAAGTATCTGACTCAGTACACTGATTTACCGTGCTACGGTAATCGCCGCATAGCCGGATTTCTCCCGACTTCTTGACTATGGGTACTACGGGTGTAGCCCACTCAGAGAAACTAGTGGCGCGGAGCACTCCCTCACTAACTAAACGATCTATCTCTCTTTCTACTCTATCTTTGAGGGCATATGGAACAGGCCGAGCCTTTACAAATTTTGGTGTAGCCCCAGACTTTAAATGTATGGCAACAGGTTTACCGCTATAGGTACCAAGGCCTTCTATAAAAACCTCACTGTATTTAGCTAACATTTTATCTACTAAAATGTGTTCAGTGTTGGATATAAAATTAATATTAAAATAAATATTAAGGGGTGAAAACCAGTCCCGGCCGAGTAAATTCGGGCCGGTTCCCTTAGCCACTATCACGTCGAGGTCGCGCTCGATGTCGCCGTACGTCACCCGCACAGTCTTCTGCCCGACGACTGCAACAGGCGCCTCGGTCCACGTGCGCAGGCGGTGCGCGACGCGGCGCAGCGGAGCGGCGTAGGGTTCCCTCGCGCGCACTGCGCGCCACGTGCGCTCGTTGATGATCGTGAAACTCGCCCCGCTGTCGACTTGCATGGTGACCGGCTCGCCGTCCATAGTTACTTCGACATTAATTGGTGGTGTGCGTCTCCACCCACCCTCAAAATTGTAGATTCCATTTAAATTTACATCGTGTGTGTAATTAATTTTTTTAGTTAAATTTTTCTTTTTGGAAATGCAAATTTTTTCTATGTGCCCTTTTTTCTTGCAGAAATGACAGATAGCATTGACGAAACGACATTCTCCATTATGTTTATCACCACAGCGAAAACACAGTCGAATATTCACTTTAGACTGGAGTGCATTTATTTCCATAGGTTCAGAAATAGGCATCTCCGCACTTTTGTCGGCAGGAAAAACTCTGTTACTGTCATTACTATAAGTGTAGTTGTCGTTGACATTACGCATCATGCGAACATCCCTTCCTGCACTTTCTGAAGACAACATGGCGTCCACAACATCTTCGTACTTTAAATTATCTTTTTTTAATAATTCATATTGTAACTTATGATCAGTCATTCCACACACTAGTCTGTCTCTCAACATTCGTTCCAGATTGGGAAAATTACACCCCACACTGATTTTTCTAAGCTGCGCAATATATTCTGCCGCGGTTTCGTTTTGTTTCTGATCACATTTGTAAAACTTATACGATACGGAAATCTCGTTCGGTTTCGGACTATAATGTCTGTTTAGAATTGTTTCAATTTCACTGAAAGTCACATCACTCGATTTTAAAGGCGTAATTAACGCCAAAAACGTCTCAAACACTTGTGTGCCACATATTGTGAAGAAATTAGCACGTTTGGCGTTATCCGAGACCACGCCATTAGCCTCGAAACAATATTTGAGTCTATCAATATAACTGTCCCAATTGTCACTTTGTGGATTAAACTCGTGAAATTTAATCGCTTTTGAATCCATTTTAAACACTTTTATGCAACGTCGCCACTATTATGTTTAAGAAAACACATCGTTGGTACGAACACGTTTAATTAGCTTGGTAGCTGACATGACACTGATGTATCTAAAACTACCCACTGTATACATAACAGGTGCTATTTTGAATTCTGTTCTCATGATATTTTGCAAGACATTCAATGCAATTTTTATTAAATGTTAATAGTTTTAGAGTTCACACTTCAGAAACACTTAAAAACCAAACCTGTTCCCTTTATAACATTAGTATGGATCACTCCATTATTGTGTCCTATACAGGAAGCAATTGAGAATCAAGTAACTAGAAAGTTTCTTAAAGTTTTAGCTAATTGCTTTTTATGCCTAAGAGACCCAAGTATAGTTTCTATATGATCAACTCCTGGGCATTGGCCTCCTCTTCAATTTGTTCAACAGGCTGCCCTATACACCTAAGAAAATTTAAGTATGCTGATTTCAGAATGATGTTTTCCTTCATTTCACCAATAATGCAAGTGATAGTTTTTTATTTTTATCAGGATTTTTTTAACGCCAGGAATTTTGTAATGACTTTAGCTATTACCTGGCATAGTTACCGATCATGGTCTGTATACACTTTGTATATTAATCTAGTCAACAAGTGCTTTTTTAGTGAAAACTTTTTAAAAGTAAAAGTTTGACTATATGTGTACATTTTTTTTATGTGTGTTTATTCTTCAACATTTTGCTGAAAGTGATTTTATTTTCAGGTGGAGTTCACAGCGATGCGCGAGCAGTACATGCGGTGCGGCGAGGGGTTCGTGTTGTGCTACTCGGTGACGGACCGGCGCTCGTTCCGCGCGGCCGCCGAGTACCGCCGCCTGCTGGCCCAGGCGCGCCCCGCCGAGCGACTGCCGCTCGTGCTTGTTGGCAACAAACTCGACTTGGCGCCTAGGTTTAGACAGGTTAGTTGTGCTATTGCCGGTCTACATCATTGATGATGACAAAGCCTACTATACAATATCAGAATATATGGAAGATAACGAAGCCTGGGTATAAGTAAAATGTTATTGTAATCCCGGGCTTGACTGGGTCTACTTTAATGGACATGGCTGTACATAGTTTATTATTATTTTAGTAACTTGTAAGCAATCAGGTATGTCATGCTCGCAGAAATGTCTGTGCTTACGGCGGCGTCGTGTGCCGGGTCGGTCACTTCCCTATGAAATGGTTGAGGAGGCGGATGGCTGGCACATGCGTCATACTCGTGAACGGGTGCTGTTTGTGGGGACTGGTCTGCCTGATTTGCTTATTTCCATTAATGAAATTTTAACCTGGTTAGATGTCAGAGTCTCCATTTAAGATGACTATGTTGTTCTTATATACAAAATTCTGATATTGTATTAATGAGCTGCTCTAATTCGGGAAATTGAGTCTTTGTATCTGTATTGTAAACTATCTCTTGATTGGAAAAGAGCAACACTAGAGTTTCTTGCCCGTTCTTCTCTAGTGATGACTGCCTTCCGAACAGGGTGGTAAATTTTGAAATGACTGAATCTAAGTGATGTATTTGACATTTTATGGATTCAATAAATATTATTTCATTTCATTTCATATTTCATTTCATTTCATTTCATGGTGTTTAGGTTCTATAGTAAGTCATTTTAACTTTGGTAGTAGGTTAGGGGTACTGGGGATTTTGTTAGGAAACTTTTAAAGAACGAGAAGTGAAGGATAAGGAATATGGATGAGTTATAATTAATAAGAGACAAATGGAGCAAAATTCGATATATGAACTAGAAATACTTCTGTCACGGTAAAAGTATATACAGTAGATTATCTTCATACAAACGGGCCAAAATCGAGTTATACCTACGCGCCCGATCTCGGCGCGCGCTCGGCATGCAGGCAGTCGCGACTGTGCCGCAGCCGCAGTGACGAACGGAGGGTGTCGTTTTAAGCAGTAACCGCGCGATTTTTATAGAATGACAAGTAGAATATATTGTGCTGTGTATGGTTGCATGAATTCTTCAATAACGCACCCAGAGATTAATTTTTTTTAGATTTCCTGGAAACTCCACAAGGTAAGACTATACAATGATTATACTTATTAGTAGGTACGTAAGTAATTTAAGCGTTTTTAAAGGATTTTTCCCCTTGAAAAATAAATAAGCTAGACATGTAGTTGAAATTATCTCCGATTTATGTATTTCTGTTGCCGCTTTAACAACAAATACCTCTAAATAATCAAATAAATATGTAATGGTTGCCGTTTTTTCTCGGTACTAGTATATGTTTGTTAAAACACGAACTTTGCATTGTTAACGAAAAATTCAAGAAACTTTGCAACTGTATTTACATAAACATAAGATTGAAATTATTTTGTCTGCTACTCACTCTAGTAGTGTTACGTGGCAAGCGCCGACGACCCAAATCCCTTTGATAAATGCCCCCGAACTCACCGCGCCTGCGGCACGGTAATCAGTATTACCGTGCCTGAGGCTAGCGGTGATTTCTTGAGATGTTGGACTTGATGTCAATTTTATTAAAATAATGTTTATTTGGAAATAACTAATTCGGGGCTGCTATTTTCAATATTAATTAAATTAAATTATTAATTATAAAGGATTTTTTTTCAGCCGTCTTCAATGGTTGCAACTGATACGTCGAAATGATTTAGAACACACTTCCATTCACAAAGTATTTCATTTATTTAGATAGAAAGTCAACGCAGGTAGATTTAATTAAAATGTTGCGGTGCGCAACCCTATCGCATGTTTACGACCGCGCGGCGGCAGGCCTTTGTTCTCAAAATGTGGCCGAGTTAAAATACTGTATAATACTTTTACCGTGCTTCTGTGTTTATCTCCTCGGGAATTGATGCATGAAAAAATGGTTACGACCTTAATGTATAGAATATAGATAAATAATTTTTAAAATTAATAACCATTAATATGGAAAAGACATTATTTTAATTAGAAAAGGACTGTAATTTGCACTTATAGTTTGTTTAAAATGTATTATGAGCTCATATACGTCCCACTACTGGGGACGTGCTTTCCATACAATTATGAGGGTTCAGGTATTGGTTTAAAAATGCGTGAATTTAATAAATTAATATGTTTGATTATGCAATAGCTTACTGTAATACCGCACGCAGGTGACGACAGAGGAAGGCAAGGCGCTGGCGACGCAGTTGGGATGTCCGTTCTACGAGACGTCGGCGGCGCTGCGGCACTTCGTCGACGACGCATTCCACGCGCTCGTCAGGGAGATCCGGAGGTTGGAGAGACAAAGACAGGTAATGCAATGTGAAATTAATAGTTCATTTTTGTTTAATTGTACACCATTTAAACAAAAACAACTTAAATGTAGTGGACAAGTGGCGGCCGGCGCATATTATCTTTGTCAATTTTCAACTGAGTAATAGGTTTTTTATAACTCTTTATGGGCTTCTGTAATGTTTCTTGATATAATCTGAGTAGCTTTGCTTCAAAATTTATACATTTTTCAATGCTTGACTCGATAGACACTTGGTCATGTAAACCCTTTTCCAGCTTGACGTATGATACATCATTACACCCTAGTTTCCTGTTACAACTTACACTTTCAATCCAATTATTATCACTTGTAAAAAAGGCATTAAATTTAAGATGACTATTAAAATTGCAGGCATCATTAATGGGCACGGGTATATCGACAAGTGGCGGTCGTCGTCGCTGGCGGCGCCTGCGCAGCATCTTCGCGCTCGTGTTCCGCCGCCGGCGCCGCCACCACGCAGACACATAGCCCCGCCCACTCTACCGTTGTGCCAACCGCACAGTATAACTCCTACTGCTTACTTCAAACTCTCTGCCTTCAGCTCATCAACTGCCCTTGGAAGAAAGGTAAAATGTTTAGTAATTTAGCCTATTTAGCAAAAAATGAAATATTTTGTTTAGGGATGACACAACCAAACAAATTATGTACAAGTGCTACTGGATTGCTGAAAAATTACTCAAAATCTTCACATCTTTGTGTTGCATGTTATTCCCTTGTCTGGTTGATATATAAGCAGCAACCAATTTTTGTTCCATCAAGGCATAATTAAAATATTTCTAAAAGGTATTTTTAATGTTTATGAACTTCAAAATGTCTGGTATCAATAGTTAAAAGTATTGCCATATGTTTTGAATCAGCCATTACATGTCTTAAATATTTTTGTGCATTTAAATGGATTTAATTTGACTCTGCAATCACAAATAAGAGAAACCTGAGTAATGATTTCCTATTTATGTGAATGAATACTTTCTGTGCGATACTATTTGCTCAAACGAAAGTGAGTAATAGCAAAGATTAACTAAAATTCAGTAACGCGAATTTTTGAATTGTTATTCAAAACGAAGTCTTTTTTGTCATGTTATTGGTCAATTATATTTCCTATTCTTCCTTTGTTAGTAAATGATGCATTTTTTGAGATATTCACATAGACTTTATAGAAATAGCAAGATTTAACAATTGGAAAGTATTAGTTGAAATGCCATATTTTCTTTAGTTGATGCATTTATGAAACCTGCCATTTCGACGTGTTTGCCATAGTTCTCTACCTCTTAAAAGATCCTAGTTAGATAAATTCGAATTTAGGTAAATAGATTCCTATTAAACCTTTATAATGTGAACCAGGCCTAGGTGTGTTTCTATTAGATTTAAAAAAATAATAACCATAGTGTCAAATTTCATAGACACTACCCCACGGAACTGTGTAGTGTTCTCAGGTAGGATAATATATTTTAACTTTGTTTGATGAAATTTGAGTGTGCCTTTAAGAATGTCCCCAAACGTACTGTATTGTACGAGAAGTTTGTTTATATTAGTGGTGTATGTACTTAAGATGTTCTTTGAATGGATAAAAATGATGTTAATATAAGTTGGTTTTATGTGCTGCCATAATGCCTTTGAATAAATAATGTTTTATATTTATCAGTTAATGTTAAGGTCAGAATGAATGGGAACTTATTCATGTTCTTAAAAGTACATTGTGATATGTGCAAGAATATGAGAGAAGGTGGTACGGCAATTGGATTTACATGAGGAAAGAGTATCGAGGATGGAGTATTGATGTTAAGGCATGAGGCACTAGAAGCGTAGTGAACCTATTCTGTATCTTAACTATATATATTTCTGTCTCCACTTTCGTGGTAACGTCGAATGTTACCACAAATTCTCTTTGATATTTAAAGGTTCATATAGTAATGTTAAACAGTGTGTATTTAAATGTTTATATAAAGTATAAAGGCCTGAAAACACAAATGCTTAGTGCAGATGTCTTCCGCGTAATGGAACCCATGAAAGCAATAAATATATTTAGAAATTATTTGGCAACTTGTAATTATATACCATAGTATTTCATTTAGATTTTGAATGTTTAGCTGTGTACATTATGTGGTTATATATAGTTATATGTGATTCGTGGATAATAGGGGACCTTGTAGGTAAACAAATTCCTTATATTGTATGCCATAATTGTGTATATTGACAACCAAAGCGCACTTTATACAAAATGTTTATGTTCACAATATATAAATGTAAAAACCCATTTTTACCTTAAAGTACAATTAAAATGTATAAGTGAGATCTATCGAGCTCCTCGTTTAATCTGTGTGACAGAAACAGCAATAAGTATATAAAAATATAAAGAATATATTTATATGAAACATTAGTACCTAATGTAATCGGTGTATATTGAATTAAAACCTTAATGTGCAATGAAATTAAGTTTAACAGTTTACTCTAAAGCATGTACATATTGTTATCATGATTATATATAAAAGTGAAGCAAGAAAGAAGAATGAAGGTCATATATAAATCAGTTGAAAGACTTCCATAGAAGCCTAAAAGCCCAGTATACTTTACAAAATGTCGAATTTCAGCTTTAAGCTTTGACAAAAGCAATTTAATACATAAATATCCCGACCACGTAATAAACAAGTATAAACTAGATATTAAATAATTAACATGTTAACACTTTTGGGATTTAATGGCAGTACTCCTACTGATATAAACCTTACTAGATTTGTATCGATGAAGTTGGACTGTTACACTTAATGGCATTGCAGCTTAGTGTTGTGGGTAAATCGTTTGAAGTTGATATTGTATTGTAATGTTAGGTCGATACGCACAAATTTTAGTGTAGTGGTTATCGTGTGTGATGGTGTGTCTGTGGTTTCGGGATCAAATCACTTGTTATATGAACTATTTTCATTAAAAAGCAATACTAAGTGTAATAATGATGGACCAACTTTGCTCTATGGGATTTTAAGTTGATTCAAGGGATTGAGCAGGGTGATTGAAATAAAAAAATCTAAATTGTACACAAACAGTTATAATAATCTTATATTTGGTTCTAAAGTAAGTACATCTTAAAAATGTGTACCTATGCATATGTAAATTATTGTGACTCCATGTCACGATTATGTGTTCATAAATATTCAAATTAAAAACTATGTTTCAGAGGTAATAGCAAACTTTTTGATGCAAAACATGGCTTAAAGCAATTCTCTTACCATGTATTGGATGTGAATTGAATACTCTCGAACCCAAGAGTATTTTTTGCATCCAAACATAAAGGAATGCATCCATTACGTGTTGCTTATAATAAAAATTATTATAATATTTCACAAATATGTAATATACACAGAAGAAGGTGTTCCCACGATTGCTTTTTATTCGAGATTACATACCAATTTTAGGTAAATGTGATTGACTTACAAATGAAAATAAGGCTTTTGTGGTAATGTGTTGAATATCATGAACAATATCTATGGTTATTCAAGAGGGGTCCAAAAGCATCATAATATGAAAACATGAAAATATTCATAAACAAGTAATTTGTTCAAGAAACCTACATTACTGGGTACAGTTGAGTTCCAAAACCCCAGTGCAATAAGACAGTGTCAAAATAGTATATTTGTCGTTTAAAAAGTATTCATAAGCGAATTGAGCTTTGCGGTGTGTCGACGCCCTTAATTCGTCGAATAATATTATTTTTTAATGTGTTTTTCACCGTTACTGACTCAGAAACACTGATTCATTCCCACTTTCTCATAACTGTAAAATATTGTCTTTGGATTGTCAAGTATTTTTAAAGATTTTTGTAACATTACTGCCACAATATTTTCTTTAAAATAGTGATTAATTTTATTTTAATTCTTTGCACTTCAAAAATGTCTTCATCATTGTTTATGGAGTTAGTGTATCTGAACTTAATTAAAATATATTCTGTAAAAACGTATTTATATATTTTGATTTAATAATAATGTTTTATTTAATTTTTATTTAAGCACTAAGTTTAATCTTTAGGTTCTAATTCTAGTCATTATTGTTTTGTAAAGATGTTATATTTTTTCTTTATAAGTTGTGATTGGTGTATTTTTTTTCCTCTGTTAAAGTGAAACTAATGTTGTTTTTAAGACATATTTGACATTTATTGCGTATTTACGTCGTTTCATGTTTGCAAGTTACTGATTTAATTTTGTATATGAAATTGATTGTTAAAACATATAATAATATTTTACAAATTCATTGTATTTTTATGAAACATTTACAGTTTGAAAACAGTTACAGTCTAAAAATTGTTGGGTTAAAAAAGTTCCACAGCTTGAGAATAAAGCAGTATTCTAGTTTCTATCTTTTATGTACCAGTACTTAACGGATATGTTCAAACAATCAATTACATAGTAAATATTTTACAACATTACTTCGATACTATGAGACCGCAGCAACGTATCTGTTAGCATTCGGGATGTGTTTGGACCGTCCTCGGAACAAATAAAAGACATCAATGGAATTTAAACAATTTCTTTTCTGTTTCATTTTAGATATTTAATAATGCGTTGCAGCACGCCTTTATAAAAACAAAAAATATTTTGAAATTCAAATTATCCTTCCTAAGATGCTGCATACAAAAAAACATTATTTTAGGTGCCGGTCCAAATACATTCTGGGTTTTATAATAGTTTACAAGTAGAGGAGAGAACGTTATTATTATTCAATATACTTAGTGAGTGTTAGTGTTATTCGGAACCAATCCTCGTTGTTTATTAGAAATTATTTGTCGTATTGTTGGCCTAATTTGCCTTGTGGACAACCCATAGATTTATAATGTTTGTATCTGTTTTGGGATGATGCTGCAGAGCGAGGTGACGGTGTTACAAAATAATATCTTCATGGTCTTAAAATGTGTGCGGTTTGTACAGAAATAATTTCATTTTGTATCATCAGACAGTAAAAGTCTGTTTAAATATTTTCAAACGGACAAAAATAGTCTATTTACTTTTCATAAGTTCCGTGTCTTACCAAAAATCATGCAATTTGGTCCAATATCTTGGTGAAAGCTCAACCGATAGATGAAGTTACTTCCTCATATCCACATAATCGAATTATGTGGATATTTCTGTGGTATAGAGAATCTTATGAGTTGATACGGTTTTAATTTTTCAAAAATAGAAACATAGAAAAGACTTCATAAGATCACTTAAAGGTAAAGTAGAGGGAGACTTGCACTTTAAGTCGATACCTCTGCACGCTCCGTAAATAGAGATAAATATTACCTACAAATATCTCCTTGAATTATAGATCTGTTGTTTCATCAGTCTCGATATCCTGATATTATGTATATTGGGTAATATGTTCACATCGTCGCCTCGCTCTGCGTGTACGCGCCATTAAAATTTATTAAAAGTAAATTCAACGCACGAATTAGTATACCTTTATAGTGTTTCGTCGGCCGTAGTCAGTATGTTATAGAAATTGACGCTTACAAAAATGTATTTAAAAATTTAATGTTTAATTAACATATTCCATAGTTTAGTGAGTTATTTAAGAGAGTATATTATTCCCCGAGTTGGTGATTCGAACAATAACGCAAATATAGGACGAAATATTTCGTGTTTTATGTACAAATGAGAAAGAGAATAATTTTTATATGTTATATAATTGTATAAATTGTTGTAATGTTTCGTTGGTTCGATATATTTATAAATACATGATGTACCTATTTTGTTAATTGTAATAATTTATAACACCAAATAGTACCTTCATATTTGTAATGTATTTTATGCGGAACATGTAAGCGGTGTGTAGACGTTTTGTTGAATAAATGTCATGTTTCGAATGTTGCTTTGTGTGTTATTTACATTTATATAAATAAATACATACACCCAACGGTCACATATGTAGTTCTGACCCCCAAAAAGGTACAAATTCTACGCTGTAAAATTTCGAGAGACTTAACGGTCTTATAAACATCCAGATTTAAAACAAATTGCGCAGCGTATAACATTTGGCTTCGGTCCGGGGACCAATCCACGGGCTCTCGCTGCGTAAGGATTTTGTGCCACGAAGCCTTTATGAAAAAAAAACTTATTTTCCCAGATCAGTCATAAGCACTCTATACTCCTCTAATAATAAAGGATAGTTGCGACAACTGGTGAGAGATTGTGATAGTAATTTTATGTGAGTCGGTACAATATGTGAGGCGCATTATACTTAGTATGATTGCTTGGTCCATTTGTAGTGCCAGTGGCAATAACGAGATATTCATAACAGTCACATGACTGCCGCACATAATGTCACTTTTTCTTGTCAAGTTTTATTAGAAGCTATAACAGGGATTTTCGTGTCTCATATATGTGCTTCAGGCTTAGAAAAATACTGTTAAAATAACCTCAACAATTGTTATAAAAATAATTTTATTTTTTAATCGAGTTTAAGGTTTTAATAATTAAGTGTTATATATTATTCGTAGCTCCTTGTATTAAATATTTTGAGAGCGTTTCTGGAGTGATTAAAAGCGTTGGACATCTCTTAAAATTCGGAGTGTGGGAACCACTTTTCATCTGGTAATTAAATATTTTAAATACGCCTATAAAACCCTTATTAATAAAGTACAATGAACGAAACGATAACTAATTTAATTCTGTAAAAAATAACAGTGGTAAGACTAACTATTAACTAAGGTAAAGCTCTATAACATGTATAAAATATATTTATCTTCGGGCAAGAGTTTTACATCGATTTACTGCCAAAAATAAATCATAAATACAAGTAAGATTACGTGCACGAGTGTACATTTGAACTTGTTGCCAAGCAAAAGAAAAGCAGTTACGTCGAGAGCAATTTACTTTGTTTTTGATATCAAAAATGATATCTCAGTAAGTTCGCACTTAACGCCATAAACTGACCCATGCCGGCCCTACTCCAAAGCACTTATAGCTTCCGTCTCTTTCTTACACACGCGATCTGATATTTCTATCTCTGTCTACTGAAGAAACTTGATGGCATCATTATAAGAACACTTGCAAAGATCATAAAGGAGAGCGTATCGATGGTCCTTTAACGCGACAATCGTTACCTCTTTACACTCGCTTTATTAATGCTCATGACAGTCGTGGAGGTCGATAATCTAGTAGCCAATAGTCATGGGTCAAGAAATTCTTAAGGTTTTAGTGATGAAGGTGGAAATTCTAGTACATCGGCCCAGGTATATAGATTTGAAAGCGTAACAGAGTTAGTCAATGTTACAATCAAATTTCTTAATGTAACTAAAATAAGCAGGAATTATAGTTTTAGAGCCTTGGCTGTGTGTTTAGAAGCCCCCGTATGTAGAGCTCTACATGTTTCATAAAGAAATATGTTTTATAAAGACGAAAGCCCTAGGTTCCATTCTAAGGGTAGAAAAGTGTAATTACTTTTGTGCGTTAAGAATAACGTAGCACTTTAAGCAGTAGGTAGTAGGTTAGCATTTTGAAAAATGATTGTAATTCTGTAATAGGCTAGCTCTTTTCTAATGAAATGCATCCATTACGTGTTGCTTATAATAAAAATTATTATAATATTTCACAAATATGTAATATACACAGAAGAAGGTGTTCCCACGATTGCTTTTTATTCGAGATTACATACCAATTTTAGGTAAATGTGATTGACTTACAAATGAAAATAAGGCTTTTGTGGTAATGTGTTGAATATCATGAACAATATCTATGGTTATTCAAGAGGGGTCCAAAAGCATCATAATATGAAAACATGAAAATATTCATAAACAAGTAATTTGTTCAAGAAACCTACATTACTGGGTACAGTTGAGTTCCAAAACCCCAGTGCAATAAGACAGTGTCAAAATAGTATATTTGTCGTTTAAAAAGTATTCATAAGCGAATTGAGCTTTGCGGTGTGTCGACGCCCTTAATTCGTCGAATAATATTATTTTTTAATGTGTTTTTCACCGTTACTGACTCAGAAACACTGATTCATTCCCACTTTCTCATAACTGTAAAATATTGTCTTTGGATTGTCAAGTATTTTTAAAGATTTTTGTAACATTACTGCCACAATATTTTCTTTAAAATAGTGATTAATTTTATTTTAATTCTTTGCACTTCAAAAATGTCTTCATCATTGTTTATGGAGTTAGTGTATCTGAACTTAATTAAAATATATTCTGTAAAAACGTATTTATATATTTTGATTTAATAATAATGTTTTATTTAATTTTTATTTAAGCACTAAGTTTAATCTTTAGGTTCTAATTCTAGTCATTATTGTTTTGTAAAGATGTTATATTTTTTCTTTATAAGTTGTGATTGGTGTATTTTTTTTCCTCTGTTAAAGTGAAACTAATGTTGTTTTTAAGACATATTTGACATTTATTGCGTATTTACGTCGTTTCATGTTTGCAAGTTACTGATTTAATTTTGTATATGAAATTGATTGTTAAAACATATAATAATATTTTACAAATTCATTGTATTTTTATGAAACATTTACAGTTTGAAAACAGTTACAGTCTAAAAATTGTTGGGTTAAAAAAGTTCCACAGCTTGAGAATAAAGCAGTATTCTAGTTTCTATCTTTTATGTACCAGTACTTAACGGATATGTTCAAACAATCAATTACATAGTAAATATTTTACAACATTACTTCGATACTATGAGACCGCAGCAACGTATCTGTTAGCATTCGGGATGTGTTTGGACCGTCCTCGGAACAAATAAAAGACATCAATGGAATTTAAACAATTTCTTTTCTGTTTCATTTTAGATATTTAATAATGCGTTGCAGCACGCCTTTATAAAAACAAAAAATATTTTGAAATTCAAATTATCCTTCCTAAGATGCTGCATACAAAAAAACATTATTTTAGGTGCCGGTCCAAATACATTCTGGGTTTTATAATAGTTTACAAGTAGAGGAGAGAACGTTATTATTATTCAATATACTTAGTGAGTGTTAGTGTTATTCGGAACCAATCCTCGTTGTTTATTAGAAATTATTTGTCGTATTGTTGGCCTAATTTGCCTTGTGGACAACCCATAGATTTATAATGTTTGTATCTGTTTTGGGATGATGCTGCAGAGCGAGGTGACGGTGTTACAAAATAATATCTTCATGGTCTTAAAATGTGTGCGGTTTGTACAGAAATAATTTCATTTTGTATCATCAGACAGTAAAAGTCTGTTTAAATATTTTCAAACGGACAAAAATAGTCTATTTACTTTTCATAAGTTCCGTGTCTTACCAAAAATCATGCAATTTGGTCCAATATCTTGGTGAAAGCTCAACCGATAGATGAAGTTACTTCCTCATATCCACATAATCGAATTATGTGGATATTTCTGTGGTATAGAGAATCTTATGAGTTGATACGGTTTTAATTTTTCAAAAATAGAAACATAGAAAAGACTTCATAAGATCACTTAAAGGTAAAGTAGAGGGAGACTTGCACTTTAAGTCGATACCTCTGCACGCTCCGTAAATAGAGATAAATATTACCTACAAATATCTCCTTGAATTATAGATCTGTTGTTTCATCAGTCTCGATATCCTGATATTATGTATATTGGGTAATATGTTCACATCGTCGCCTCGCTCTGCGTGTACGCGCCATTAAAATTTATTAAAAGTAAATTCAACGCACGAATTAGTATACCTTTATAGTGTTTCGTCGGCCGTAGTCAGTATGTTATAGAAATTGACGCTTACAAAAATGTATTTAAAAATTTAATGTTTAATTAACATATTCCATAGTTTAGTGAGTTATTTAAGAGAGTATATTATTCCCCGAGTTGGTGATTCGAACAATAACGCAAATATAGGACGAAATATTTCGTGTTTTATGTACAAATGAGAAAGAGAATAATTTTTATATGTTATATAATTGTATAAATTGTTGTAATGTTTCGTTGGTTCGATATATTTATAAATACATGATGTACCTATTTTGTTAATTGTAATAATTTATAACACCAAATAGTACCTTCATATTTGTAATGTATTTTATGCGGAACATGTAAGCGGTGTGTAGACGTTTTGTTGAATAAATGTCATGTTTCGAATGTTGCTTTGTGTGTTATTTACATTTATATAAATAAATACATACACCCAACGGTCACATATGTAGTTCTGACCCCCAAAAAGGTACAAATTCTACGCTGTAAAATTTCGAGAGACTTAACGGTCTTATAAACATCCAGATTTAAAACAAATTGCGCAGCGTATAACATTTGGCTTCGGTCCGGGGACCAATCCACGGGCTCTCGCTGCGTAAGGATTTTGTGCCACGAAGCCTTTATGAAAAAAAAACTTATTTTCCCAGATCAGTCATAAGCACTCTATACTCCTCTAATAATAAAGGATAGTTGCGACAACTGGTGAGAGATTGTGATAGTAATTTTATGTGAGTCGGTACAATATGTGAGGCGCATTATACTTAGTATGATTGCTTGGTCCATTTGTAGTGCCAGTGGCAATAACGAGATATTCATAACAGTCACATGACTGCCGCACATAATGTCACTTTTTCTTGTCAAGTTTTATTAGAAGCTATAACAGGGATTTTCGTGTCTCATATATGTGCTTCAGGCTTAGAAAAATACTGTTAAAATAACCTCAACAATTGTTATAAAAATAATTTTATTTTTTAATCGAGTTTAAGGTTTTAATAATTAAGTGTTATATATTATTCGTAGCTCCTTGTATTAAATATTTTGAGAGCGTTTCTGGAGTGATTAAAAGCGTTGGACATCTCTTAAAATTCGGAGTGTGGGAACCACTTTTCATCTGGTAATTAAATATTTTAAATACGCCTATAAAACCCTTATTAATAAAGTACAATGAACGAAACGATAACTAATTTAATTCTGTAAAAAATAACAGTGGTAAGACTAACTATTAACTAAGGTAAAGCTCTATAACATGTATAAAATATATTTATCTTCGGGCAAGAGTTTTACATCGATTTACTGCCAAAAATAAATCATAAATACAAGTAAGATTACGTGCACGAGTGTACATTTGAACTTGTTGCCAAGCAAAAGAAAAGCAGTTACGTCGAGAGCAATTTACTTTGTTTTTGATATCAAAAATGATATCTCAGTAAGTTCGCACTTAACGCCATAAACTGACCCATGCCGGCCCTACTCCAAAGCACTTATAGCTTCCGTCTCTTTCTTACACACGCGATCTGATATTTCTATCTCTGTCTACTGAAGAAACTTGATGGCATCATTATAAGAACACTTGCAAAGATCATAAAGGAGAGCGTATCGATGGTCCTTTAACGCGACAATCGTTACCTCTTTACACTCGCTTTATTAATGCTCATGACAGTCGTGGAGGTCGATAATCTAGTAGCCAATAGTCATGGGTCAAGAAATTCTTAAGGTTTTAGTGATGAAGGTGGAAATTCTAGTACATCGGCCCAGGTATATAGATTTGAAAGCGTAACAGAGTTAGTCAATGTTACAATCAAATTTCTTAATGTAACTAAAATAAGCAGGAATTATAGTTTTAGAGCCTTGGCTGTGTGTTTAGAAGCCCCCGTATGTAGAGCTCTACATGTTTCATAAAGAAATATGTTTTATAAAGACGAAAGCCCTAGGTTCCATTCTAAGGGTAGAAAAGTGTAATTACTTTTGTGCGTTAAGAATAACGTAGCACTTTAAGCAGTAGGTAGTAGGTTAGCATTTTGAAAAATGATTGTAATTCTGTAATAGGCTAGCTCTTTTCTAACTTAAAGAAGCCAACTTCACTTCGAAATCGCTCAAGCAAAAATAAATTAGAAATAATTATAAGCTAGCATTAAACCGATAAACACTTTGGTTCACTTTTAACATTGTAGCTAAGATGAACCAGATCGAAACTAAAGGCAAATTCTTCATCAATATAATCCATAAAATATTCACGGATTTAGTATTAAAAAAAAATATAAACCTTGATCGTGTTTTTGCGCAAATCGTGCACGGAAAGACGAAGGGCACTTTTTACGATTGTTCGTTATGTCACTATTGCTTTGTAAAGGGGAAACAAAAAATTGTTTCGCAACAGAAAGCGTTAAAGTTTTGTATGGAAGTTGTAACTTTTGTTTACGACATACACGAAAAATTCGTTAAATAAAAGTCAAATAAAGACTTCCACGTCAACATTCTACTGGTCACAGGCATCTTAGTAAGTGATTGCTTGTAGACCACACATACATATAAAACTCCACGTCCTATTTCCTGAAGGGGTAGGCAGAGGTGCATTTTTGCACCCATGTTTCGCCAGGTGAGTGTCAGTCCCACGTTTTAGGGTACGAACTTATCGCCTTTTTTGGGCACATTTCCCGACCGGCGAATCAAAGCCGTGACCACACGTCACACGACATATACTTTTGCCGCGAGACGACGAGGTGGTCTAAATGCAAATGCTTTGAAATTAATTTATTGTCATACATCGCCAAGTACATTTTTTAAATAAGATTTTGATTGATTGATTTAGAATTAATTAATTTAAGTAATGTTATATAAATGAAATAGCAGCACAGTGTGAAAATATGCCCAAAAACTTGCAATTGGTTGGACTACTATTACGTAGGATAACAAAGCTGCTTGCCAGCTGTGTTGAAATACATCTACGGGGAAAATACCAAATGTGTATCTGAATATTACATGTATGTATGTAAACTTTAAAAGCCTCACGTTCAACCGGTACATTTAAAACTGGAAAAGTCACTAGTCATTCGATAGTCACTTCTTTATAATCTTCACTTCTTTAAGTCTAAATCAGTATTTTGCACTAATCATTTCATTGAGTAAACCTGACAGATTATTCTCAATACACATCAGCTTATACAATCATAACACAATCGTTAAGCAACGTTACCTTTCCATTTTACATCATAGAGATACATTACTATACATTATAGAGACACATCTCTTACCCATAATATAGTTTGAGAGTTTCGTAGGGGTGAAAAGGACTTGTTGAATCGGCTCCCATCCCTTTACTAAAGCCAGCGATCAGTACAATTCTGACTCGCTGCCAGCCGCCCGTGTGCGCGGAACGGCGCGAAAATTTACGAGAATTCGCGAAACTTAACCAAACTTTAAAATGACTTTAAAAGATTTATGGAATAAATAGGCTTTTAGCATTTGATCTGTATAGCATTTGTGAATTATTAAATTAGATAAAGTTAACATAATAAGTAGAGATTGATATTTTTTTTTACCATTTTCATTCGGCATAAAAATGGATACGGTATTGTAATCACGTTGATTTAGAAAAACTACTAGAATAAAACTAAGTACATTTAATAAAGAAAAGAAAATTACATTTCACATTGATATGTTTTGTCGAATGAACTACCAAAAGTTATTAACGTAAATGTAAAGTTTAAGTGGACGTGTTTGAATTTAAATTGACATATTATATTAATTTTAAACTAGTTTACGGTTTTACATTGTTACAATGTTTTTTAATTTTTAGATAACTAGTCATGAACTACTACAAAAATCTGATGAATAAGTTTATTTTAAAAATGTATTTCGTGAGTCTATTGTTATTCCTGTTCTATCCGGTTTTATCCGGTTCAGTGTTGAACAAAACAGTGTATAAAGTTGGCGTGCTGATGGCGTCCAGGCTTGACTCTCCCTTCGACCTGGAGAGGTGCGGCCCAGCTGTAGACCTGGCTTTAGATAAGGTCAACGAGAAGTTTTTAGCACATCATGGAATTGAGCTCGAGAAGGTGCAAGGAAGGTGGGTTAGATTTATTTATATATTTTTTATTGTATAAAAATCAAATACAAATAGTAGCGTTTGATATCAAATATGTTTTTATATTTATTTTAACTAGACTGTAATTTCGGAAGAGGTATCTTTCAAAATCTGTATACCTATTACAAAGTTTTTTATTTCAAGTATATTGTTACAAATCTTTACACCCTTGTAAACATTGATATCGTTGAAAATAAGTACATATTAATAGGTTATTATCGAGAGATAGTCTCCGATTAATAAACCATTGTGGCGTTAGTATTAGAAACTAAAAGAAACATTTCGATATCAAAATCATGATTATCACATTTAGTTGTGTAGTGTTCGAATCCGCGGCTTTATAGACGAGGCTTTATAGACTTGCTCTTAACGTATGTCCGAGTATAAATTTGCAACAACTAATTTTGTTAATCATTACATTTAACTAAACTATTTTCGGAACACAAGAATACCGCATGCATGGTTTCCCATTTCATTCCGTATCCTATAATATTTTCTAGGCTAAAACATTGTGGTTTTCTATAGAATTAGAAAGAAAAGTATAAAACAATACACCATTGTCAAAGATAGAATGCATTGTCATGTATCTTGACATATCAAAGAGTTAATTAAAGGGGGTTTATCCTACTTTGCTACGGCAATATAAGTAGTGTTTGTACTTATTTATTAAAAGCTATATCCATATATACATACCTACAAAACCTCACAAACTTACTCTTCGAAGGAATAGGTGCATATCTGCTTTCACATTTTGCTAACTTTCTGTCTCGCTCGATTTACATTTATCGGTGTCCTTCCCTTGTCTCCTCACTTATTTACTTGTTCAACGCCTGTAAGCTGGCCCTATCTAACTTTGAAAAAAACATTATTGAAGACATTTAACTGAAAAAGTAAACTTCTATTCAGGGCTGGGCAAAATACATGCTTTACTTTAATTGAAATACAAAATACAAAATACTTTATCACAAGTAATTAAAATACGAAATACAAAATACTTTTAAGTAAGGTATTTGAAATATAAAATACAAAATACAGTATTTTAGCTATTCGTAATTAAAATACCAAATACAAATTACAAAATACTTAATAAGTAATCTGCATGGTCTGGAAAGATGAGGAAAAAAGATTCATCATCATCATCATCAACTTATCGAAGTTCACTGCTGGACATAGGTCTCTCCCAATGACTTCCACCGGGATCGGTTGCGTTGCCCATGTCCAAATTGCCCCACTTTCAACTGCGCATCGCTTCTCATGCCCAACTTTGCGTTAAAGTCTCCCATAACAACATTGAAGTATGTTTTGGACAGTGGCGTGCCTAGGGTGTCAAACTAAGGCAAGCCCAAATGTTTATTTAGTAGCAGCATATTTTTGTGGTACGTAGGACTAATAAATACCTACCGGTTAGTACTCACATTCACGTTTATAGCATTATTTTATAAATAAACAATCGTTAAGTTCGTTATTCGGAACTATATAAGGCAAGTCGGGCTTTCGGGCTTCTATGGAAGTACTGCCACTGGTTTTGGAAGTATGTATGGCTCGACGTATGTTCTCATAGATCTCCTCTACTCCTTCATCTGGGTGTGTCGAGGTCGGCGCGTATACCTGTATGACCTTCAACGAATATCTTTTGAATATTCTGAGTATGAGGTACACTGCCTTGTTCGACACATTTTCATTGGATACGATTTTTCGGACTTCCGACAACCCCAGTATGTCCCAGTGTTATCCACTCAATTCAATCAACAATCTTCTCGTTTGTCCTCAAAGTGCGTAAGTTGTGTGTAACCATGGCCAGTCGTCGGGTGTGGTAGCCGGGGCCAACCCGGGGATTCTTAGCACCCCCTGCCCCGCCGTTACCATGGCCGCTACCGTAACCAGGAATAGTGGGGCTGCCGGGGACTGGAGGCCTGGTCCTAGTTTCACTCATTGAGAGGATTATGCCGTTTCTCGCCACTTACCACTATTGCACTCATGGTGGTTAATTGTATTTTAATATTAATGTATTTTAAAGCCTCAAGTATTTAAAATACTAATTACAAAATACTTTGGCGTCAGGTATTTAAAATACGAATTACAAATTACATTTTAAGGAAGTAATTGAAATACAAATACAAAATACGTATTTGTATTTCAATTACGTATTTTAATTACAAGTAATTAAAATACTGCCCAACCCTGCTTCTATTTTGTATTTGTATATGGTGCTAACAGTCAGTCGACATTAATTTGAGGCCACACTTGTAATTCCCATTGTACTAGTAGTCATTTTACCATGCCAGTAAGATCAATATACCGCGGGAACCCGCTAGATGCAGGCTGCTTTCAATAGAGAACACTTTGAAAGTCTCTGGGGGACGCCTATGTCTAGTAATGGACGTCTGTTGGCTGAAGATGAAGATAAATATTTATTTCTGTAGTTACCCATCGTGCTCCGGCGCCGTGGCTCCTGGTTTGGCTGCTGACATGCACTTCAAGGATGACGTCATCGCGTTCATTGGACCAGCCTGTGCCTTTGCCCTGGAGCCAGTTGCAAGACTAGCCGCGTATTGGAACACACCTATCATCACAGGCATGGGCGACCAAGTAAGTCTTCGCAGCATTTTCAACATACATGCATACAATTTTTCTAAATCTTCTTTTATATTGTCTTTCTGATTTATGGGCAGTTTTACATGTATGGTGTTATTTTTAGTTTAAAGAATTTGAAACACTTTTTTTTAATTGATCTTTGGACGGCCCAGCTTCTATAGGCATATGGTATGCAACCAACGAGGTAGTTTGAAGAATGAAAACAGATTAGTCAGTATTACTTTTAATAGATTGTCTTCTAGTGTTAGTGTTCTGTTATTTCACATCGAAATGTATCATAAACTTTGATTCAAACCCAAAACATTCTTCACAATAGATATGTTATTCTTGTTCAAAAGCAATTATTTGTTTTTACTAGAACGTAATATTAATATACCGTTGTGCCAACGGATTGAAACTTGACGTATTATTTTAGTAGCATATGGCTTTATTTCATTCAGAAATTATATTTGAAGCTCAAATGCAAATGGCTGAACTAACTTTGTTTTGTTTGATTAGAAGTCTAATATTATAGACTAATATCAATACAGTTTTGAAATAGTTTTTACTTTTTACACTGGCGTCTAAAAACCCTGAAGTGAAGATAAATATGCATTTTTGCAAGAACTGTCCCCAATTTTTTACTTGAGTTGATTCTTATAGGGATTAAGATTCCGATAGTAAAATGTTCTAACGGAAAACCCCTGAAATACTTGCTCGATCTGAGAATTGAACCCAATACTTCTAGATCATACAACAGGCGGCGCGGCGGCAGGAACACGGGATAGCTACAATATTTTGTTTTATTGGTTCGGTATTCTTATATCATTTTTAAAGTTTTAAATATACCAAACAAAAAATATCCCACGATAGCAGATCGTACCCGATAAAAAGCATCGTGAGGCATTGCTATAATAGTTACTTTAAAACAGCAATACCTTAAAAATAAAAATAGCTTAAAAAAAGAAATAATAGCACTTGTAACTTTCAATTTGATTCTAGCTACAATGAGGAAGTATATAATTTTAAACTCAAGTGGAAACTTGGGTTTAAAACTCACTGTTGAACAACAGTGATAAATACAAAGTTGAAATCTTACCAAAACTCGCAACTTATCCCACTGTGTTGCGTTCTGAAATCTTTAATCCTTACAGTAACCAGCATTATCGATGTCTATGTCATTAATAACGAACATAAGTCAGTACGGGGTTAGAATTATGAAGCGATGTCATTTTACGAGGCCATTACGAAAGTGCCCAAGAGGCAGATAAAAGCTGAAAAGCTGACGGAAACGGTTGAATGAATTTTATGAGCGAAACGAGTTTTGTAAACGTATATTTTATTGTTTTGGGCCGCGTGGCAATTTTTTAATTAATTTTGTCAAACAATTTACAATATTTTTTTATATTCTGCGTATATCAGCACTGGATGAAGGGCTCAGCAAAATGGTGTATCAGGGCGGTACCTTCGTGTTATTTATACCGAGGGCGCGTATTTATTTTTCTTATACATTGATACATTTTGTTCTACATTTATTTCTGTTAAGAGAGTTTCTGGTGAAAAAAGAATGGTGTCCTCGTAATAAAAATCTTTTACTTTGTATGGATATTATTTAGGAATCCTCTTTCGACGTCAAAAACCGTATTACATTCATAATTTTGAAATCGACTTACATCTATTCCCTGTAATGTTAATTAGCGACATTATTAATGCGATATAGGGACAACAAAATTTATAACATTCATCACTTATTACTCGATTCTTTCTCAAGAATATACACAATTATCCGATTTCATGCTTCTACTCGTATACCACTGTCAAATTTAGATAAATGTAGACGTTTATGAGCTTTATTCAATTTGCTTCAACTTTAATAACCGCCGTTTAAATTTATATCCTTTTGCTTTTGGCAAGTGGAGCAATGTGTTGTGCCAAGTTAGAATTAATGTCGTGAGCACGGCCTCCGCACATACCTAGTTCGGGTAAGCCGACGAGTTGTTAACGATGTAAATCTCACTTAGATTTTTGGATTTCAAGTTTTTGTTGTCTTGATTATTTGAAATGAAATAACATTTATTAAATCTATAAAATGTCAAAAACATCTTTCAGATTCGCTCATTTCAAAATTTAGTTTACCACCCTGTTCGAAACGCAGTCATCATTAGAGAAGAATGGGCAAGAAACTCTTGTGTTGTTTTTTTTTCAATTAAGAGATAGGTTACAATAATGATACAAAGACTAAATTTCTGGAATTAGAGCACTAATACAATCTTAGACTTACATTGTAAATCCGTGTTCAAATATTATGTAATTTGTTTTTTCTACCCCATAGTGGTCTCTGGTAAATATCGTGTTTTACCAATATCTACTGCACTTTTTGCACATTATTTGTACTTTAAAGAACGCATTTTAAAGTAAAGTCGCTATGAAGCAGAAATGCATGACTTATATTACAAATTGTCGTATAGATATTACCTTTGTCAAATTTGCAAAAGTCTTAGATGTGCAGGAGTTATCACGACGTTTTCGTTCGCCTTCAAATTACGTGACGATTATTTCATAATTTGTGACACACCTTCGAAAAGTCGAGATTATAAGCCCGCTAGAGCCGAGATTGTACTCGACCTCACGTCTAAACCTCGAGGCTATCACGATTCCGACAGAAAGATTTGTTCTAATGTGTAGTGGTAGTTTGTGTGATTGATACAAGTACGATTATGCGGTAACACGTACCAAAGTCTAAGTTTCGCTGAACTTAGTTGGGAACTAAGTGGAGACACGTGTCCGTGATGGTGTTGTGGCGTGTTTCTTTATAATTATTTACCTTTTCTAAATTGTTTTGCGATCTTTGAATTAGGGATTTCGTCGTGGAAATTCTTGATTTTGTATAAAGAGCTTCTAAACTTGTATTTCAGAACAAAAAGCTTCAAATCTATGCGGCCTTAATTGCTATGAGAGATCTGAAGAAAAAGGATCATCTACAATTATTAAGTTATAAGTTTTACAAATTATTAAATCATTGTGATCTTTTAAATATAGTACCAATAATTAATAAATGAAATAAAACACTGCATTAACCATACTCGGTATGAATGATCTGGTTCAAAATATTGATGTAAACTATAAAGTATCCGATATAAATCTACAACTTAACAAAAAAATAGTAAACGCTCGGTTTCTTCATGTCTTCGGTTGTCTTTCATATAGGGACAGTTGGGGAACAGTGGAACACGGGGCACTATGGAACAATGTCGATAAAAAATTGAATTTTAAACTAATTCGCGAGCTACCGCTTCGACTAATCGCAGCGCGTCCTGCGCCATACGAGGACGTAGTGGAATATTGCGGTGCATCAACAATGGAGCTGTGAATGGAAAAATATTGGTTTTAAGGTTCAAAAGTTGAGATTTCGTTTCAATGTACTTTCGTTTTTAGTCAAAAAGTTTAAACAATAGGTAAGTGATATATTTTTTTCATAAATGTTAATCATTTTGTTTATTCAAGACCGCTATGTGTAAGGTTCAAAACAAAACCTAACATGTTCGAAGACTTGCTTGAAATTTTGTACACGCTATGGGGCACTATGGAACGGGGCACAGTGGAACAGTGTTCCATTGAACCCTACTAGCTTATCTTCATTTTTTGGCTGATTTTACACAAGTCCAGAATGGTGAGACACCGCGTCAGAAAAAGTATAAGGGGCCTCTAACATGCGAGAAGCTGGGGAACTCATAGAAGGTAGTATGAGCTTGGGTGCTGCTGCATCGATATGTCCAAAAGAAAAAAGCTGCAGCAGATGTGGAAGAAATTCATTTGACACCTATCTATACAGTGAATAAAGTATTTTTTAATGACCTTGAACGAATTTAACTATTTGGTTAACTTTTTGGTATGAATATAGGTCGTGTTCCAATGTGCCCCATGCACTGTTTCAACGTACCCCAGACCTGGGGCACAATGGAACACAGGAAGAGGTTCAGAAAATTGAAGATAAATAGGTTAAAAATTGATTATTGTTCTCTGCTTTGCTGTGCAATTATTAAGTTAAGGTATATTGTTTATGTTTGTAAGCAAAAATTCTATAAAAAATAAACACTGATTTTTCTAAAAATAAAAATATTTTTTTCGTACCATTGTACCCCAAGTGTCCCTAAATAGTGAAAGCCAAGCGATTTTCTTAGTTAAAGTTAAGTTTCAGTAGTAAGCCATGGATCAGTTGTGATATGGGAGAGATTTGACATGCATTATTAATTCTATTGTTAAGTCGCTAGTTAATATAGTCTCAGTTAACTCTGTGGGTGTTCAAAGGTGAATCACATCGTGAACTATAAATCAGAATAGCATGTACAATAATACTATGTAAACATATATATAGCCACAGGTGTCATATTATTCTGTTAAATATATATTTCTCGTCTATTCCTAACAAAAATGAAACCCAAAAATCTGGACACCGGAGGTGAGACCGAGCAAAAATAACAACGTGACGTGGTAACATCTGTTATTATATTTTTTTCTAACATTTATAAAACAAATTGGTAGGTTTCTTCACGCAATCTTTCTCCCCTATGTTTCTCGGTGGCCATTAAAACTTTGTATTTTCGCGAGACAAGCTCTTCGCGCAGCATTCGTACCGTCCAAGGTTTATTTCATTTGACACATGTTTCTCTAACCTTGCCTTAACCCATCTAGCGAGTGATGCTTTCTAGTTCAATTATTTTAATGCCTTAGAATGTGAAGTTACTCCATTGCTTTGGTCTTTTGTTCTTATTATTTTAGTAACATCTAAGAATGGAACGCGCGATTACTGTTTAGAATAATATAAGGTTTAAGCGAGCTTTCCCCTTCTGATACGATGTTATTACTTTATCGTGTCAAGATAAAAAAAGAAAAGATTTATCTTCTACTTTGTATATGTAATAAATACAGGATCGGAATCATCAAAAAATCCGTTTGTGACTCCTTATTCCGCTACCAGAATTTTCTGCGTAATTTTCTTTTGTTCGGTGTTGAAGTGATTGCTTTAAACATCTTGCCCTTCACCTCTGAACGAGTCTGTGGGGACCCTCACAGTTTCCTTACTTGAATTGCAGGGAAATTTTAAGAGATTTTACTAATGCGAGTATGCTAAAGTAATGGAATTATACTTATATTTTCCTGGCTTGATTCCTGAACCGAGAGAAATGTTTGTGTGATAAACAAATATTTCTTCGGGCTGGGCGTTTTTAGGACCCAATAGTCTCTCACAGTTTTTAAAACCCTCGACACAAAACTACATATATTAATGTCACTGTGGGGTCAGTAATAGTGTGTGTTGGCTGCATTTGTAATATTGACGAATATCTCACAATGAGCGTTGACTATCTCAGAGTACATTACAACATTCAATAAACGTGAAAGCGCTCTCTGGTCTGTCTTTCATTTGGAAATTGACATGATCTTTAAAATAACAACAGCCAATTACTATTCATTCATTAAATGAAACCGCCGCGGGTCGTTATACCCAATTATCCTAATAGGCACGATATGGCATCCCAAAAGAGCCATCTGCAATTTACTCCGAATTATTTTAGGTAAACTATCTACATTGGAGATTTGTGGGTCTCATTGCCTTGGAAAATTATTTTTTTACGGTATTATAAGGAAAGTACTAAAGTATAAGAATAGTTCGTAGGCTTAGGGTACGCGTATGTGCCGTTTTTAGAGGCACCGGGTTCGATATTCAGGTGGAGCAAAATTTTTGTCGGCGTTTTCATTGTAATTTTTTCAGAGAATATACGTTATCTGAAATCAGTTTTCGAAGTAATGTATTGTATAATGTGTCTCGATAGTCATATTTTTAGTTTGATTTAGCTAATAAATGATTTTTGTTAATCACTTTCAATCTTGGTTTCTTTCAATCACTTTTGGCACTTCTGTTTTTATCTTGTTGAGGTTAATCGCTCTCCTTATTTGCGTCTTAAGTAATTGCTTTAAACGACTCGAACGTCATGCCCTTAACCTCCAAGAATCTCCGCAGGGACTGATTAGTACAAATTTACTTTTAATTAGAATAGAGAACAAAATCTTTTTGTAAAAATACATTTAACACAAGTAATAAGAACTAAAGTTTAGAGCAGATGTGGATTCACTTTTGGACACATATAGATGATCTTATGTATCACTTAGTATACCATCTATAACGAAAAAAGTACGTTCCACGCGAATTAATTAAATATAAAATGTTTGAAGTCAAAGAATATAAATTGGAAACTGACGCATTAAATAATTTCCAGACTCATAATTTTAAATGATTCAAAAATAGGAAGTATCAAAACGTAGTTGTTTTTATTTTATTGAAAAGGAGACTAAGTAGAAAGAGATTTGATCATGAAGTTTTTTAAAACATTTAGATAATTTCAAAGATTTTGTATAGTTTGCGTATTTCTACAAAAACTGAAGAGCAGATGACTTAAAACATCACTTAAATCTTCGCTTACCAAAAGTGCATTTCTAAATTGCACGGTTAGAATTTAGAGATGATAAACTTTAACTATGCCATAATTCTTTTTACGCAGATGCTTTCGTGATTTTTAATATCACTTGGATGGATGGAATAAATGGAATGGTTTGATGACAATACTGGATGAAAAACTATTGCAGTATTATATTAAGAGAAAAATATAAATATCTTGAGAAATATTTTTTTGACTGCTTGTCTAAATTGAAACACAATTAATTTATAAACATTTTTGTAAAATTAAAGCATTATTCAGTAATCAGTACACATCCTCACTCGTGTTCTTGTAAATAATAATAGAGTAAAAACACTTTACTTTTGATTCATAATTTGTCATTTTCAAACTCCCAAATTTACTTATAAAACGTTATGAATACCTAAGTAACATAATTTTACATCAAATCTTTGAAGATAGGTAATATGGTAAATAAAAAATGCAATCTTTCATATTACCATATCCTCGGCTTGTTTTTATTATTTTCGTTGAATTAAAATTCCTTTTTGAACCGTGTAATGAGATGTCTTCGGAGTTCATGCAACTCAATATTCAAATAGAGTTTATTTTATTTGTAAGAGCTTGTTTATTTTGTAAATAAGACGTAGGTAGCGAAATAAATGAAGTGGAAAACAAATAAAATTATGTGTCTATAAAAAGAATACCTAACGTATTAAATGTAACTTTACTTTGAAACGGGAGTCGAACCCAGGACGAATAAGGGCCGAAGAACTAGAGGCAGGATGAGTTAATTTATTATATTTATCATATAAAATCATGTAGTTCAAAAGTAGATGTACTTATGTTATCCAATTTAAATTACAACCTTCGACACTTTTTTATGCTTGTATTTTTTTTTTTAGCCTAAACAGAATTAGTAGGTTCTCATAGCGTTGTGAGTAATCTATCCCAAAATTGAGACATATGCGTGTGATACACCGGGCAACAGTGATAAAAACAGACGAGCTACCCGTCGCACATCTTCGTTAACTGATTATAACTCTAACGTACGACTATAATATTTCTGAACAAACGCCGAGGTATTTTTGCGACCTCCAAGTCATTTGTGTTTATTCGCGTAACTCCTGGTGATTTGAATAAATGTAATTTTGCTGTGGGAAATATAGTTTATGATATAGTAGATTTATAGAGAGACATAATTGTTTTTTTGGTGGAAAGCAGTCAAGTTATTAGTTAATGTTTATTCTTTAGTCACGCGATCTGTCGAGTCCGAAGTCGCTGATTTTCTTCCCAAAGAGATATGATGTAACATATCTCAGAAATATATGTATAATGTATTTGTTGGTATTTAGAGATAATTTAGTTTTTTACATTTAATCTTAAAATATCAGACCTTAATCCCCATTCAAGGCATTCAAAATAACTTGAATAAAATAATTTTATAACATACATCGTATGAAATTCTTAAGCGTTATGAGAGAAGAGTATAAACAAAGAGTTATTAAGCGTTATCCTCGGAAATTACTGTTTTAATAACTTCAAGACACAAACATTTTTACTGCCTGTTTGTCTAGCAAAAGTATTATGTCTGTACAAGCTAAGTATTTTGTATTAACTACACAAACAAGGTCCCTAGTATTATATAAACATGACATAAAAAATGAGTGTCTGTTGTATGAGCACGATCTTGTGGTCTTCATATAATCCGGGGAAATAAAGAAGAGTAGCTTGTACAGCCGAGTGCAGAGCTAATTGGCAAATTAGCCTGGGAATACTGTATTATCCTCGTATTTTGCCCGAGATATATGCTGCTATATTTGTTGGCCGCGGTTACAAACCCCAAGCACAGTTCTTTACTTTTCGAAGCAATGTACATATTATGTATTCACTATGCGATTAAGAAAAACATCGTGAGGAAAGTTCTAAGGATTTTTTTTTTGTTTGTAGTCCGCCGACCCGTATAATTCTTGATTGCAGTTCATACACCGTTTACCTGATTTTCGTAAAGGAGATCAAAACGTCCAAACTAACCAATGTAATACATAATTTCCAGTCAATTAACCCATTAGGTACCAATGTTCCCATTTGGGACATCTCACTTTTTGTCGATTTATTCATAACTACCTGCAATGTTTTAATAATTATTCATGTCATTAGTTTCTACACTGTGTGGTGCTAAATATCAAGCCAATTATTCACTTGAAATTATTGTCATTTATGTGTTGTTGATCAAAGAACGTAGTTTTTACGAGTTTCGAAATTTTCAATTGTTTCCATTTTGATTATTCTGTAATTCGATGTAAGTATTTTATAATTATTGTAAAATAATATCGAATAGTATCTAAATAATAGCTTGTAACTAGTAATTTGATTCAATGGATGGCAGTACTTATTGAATTTCTTTATTTAAATATGTTCCCAAATGGGAACATTGGACTGATGGACTAAAAATTTATTTTGTTATTTTTTTTTTATATTTTTTTTATGTGCTCCTTATTATATATACTCTTTGAAAAATATGTCAAACAATACAGAAAAAAGTTGGTACCTAATGGGTTAAAGGTAAAAATATATAATAATGGATCTTGAATTGTTTGGATTTTTTTTTTCAAATCTAAAAAGGTTTTAACAACGGTCGGGCGATATCTTTACCATATGTCTTATTTACTGTGCCAAAAACGCGGTCTAGGGTTTTACGAGCTTTGCGTAGAATCTAACTATTTTAAACCTAGTATTTTTAATTTACTTAATATTGTTTTAGTATCATTTATATAAACTAGTATGTATAGGGAACTATAAAATGAAAACTGCTGTTGTTTATTCACATTGACCTAAAAGTATTAAAAGGCGAAGAGAAATCTCGTGGGGAAATCATTATTATTGTCTTGATCTACATGTAATTTAGTAACGTGGTGAGTGTGTGGTGTATTAAGTTCATAACTATACACCGAGCCAGTGACGTGCATATAAAAATAAGATTAAATTGAGCTGCAGTGGAAATTAATAAATGGGACCCTAGCCAGTAACAAAGGCTATATATTGTCCCGGGAAAATGTGTCTCCATGGGTTGAAGACGCGCCCTTAAGAAGATCGCCATCACCGCTGTATAGATATAAATAGTTTGATATACATTGTCCACTCACGTCAGAATGTGCTTCCATTTCGCGAATTGATCGTTCAGTGGAACTAAATTTAACCGTTTTGGTCAAGGGTGCAAACAAATCAGTGTGAAAGCCCACGTTTGTCCCACGAACTTGGCATTGACTTGTCCCGTAGTACTAGTGGATTGAAATGTAATGAGCCGACGAGAACAGTCGCACAGCTTTTGTGTTTATACAATAAGGCCCGACTCATAGGCACGTGGAACTTTTTATTTAAATGTTGGCTAGCTGATATTGTTTAATGAATGTCTATTTTTATGCGGAAGTTTGAACATCGTAATCTTTATTGGTAAATATTTTTGGTTTCAAAATTGAGATTGAAAATTTTATCCCTTTTTTCAACAGTGAAAAATTCACTTTTCTTGGCTAGCGTATTATCAATATACCTGTAAAAGTAACTCAATGGTTATTGTCGTATTTTTTAGTTCATCTGTCATCACCATCCATCTTCATGTAATATCTTGTGACGTGTATATTAGAATCTACGAGAGACTTTTCGGTCTCACAAACAATTTGTCTTGGTGCGAGGATAAAGCCGACGGCCTGAATTCTGGCAAACCATTTCATTAAGATTATATTATTAAGCAGTGATGGCCTCGAGGTTTAGGCGCGCGGTCGAGTATCTCGGCGGTCGCGGGTTCAAACCCCAGGCACACACCTCTGACTTTTCGAAAGTTATGTGTGTATTCAAATTGAATTATCACTTGCTTTAACGGTGAAGGAAAACATCGTGATAAAACCTGCACACCTAAAAGTTCTTAGGAATTTCTTAGGTGTGTAGTCCGCCAACCCGCACTAGGCCAGCGAGGTGGATTATGGCCTAAACCCTCTCAATGGTAGAGGAGACCCGTGCTCAGCAGTGGGCGTATATGGGTTGATGAAGAAGAAGAAGATACTATTAGTACAACATTGAATTGATTTAATACTCTAGCTCTTACGTGAATTGGTATGAAATGTACAAAATAGTTATATAAAAATGGTAGTGGTAGTCGTTGTAAATAGTAAATATTTAAGGAGATTTGGTCGAATCTTGTTAGGTACATTAATCTTCATAATTTTTAAGTGCGAAGACAGATACGAACTCGGAGACGGTTATTATATATATTAAAGCTGTGGATGAAAGCTAATGAAATACTTATCTTATCATATTTTTCTACTATTATTATCTTGGTTACTTACACTCAAAAGTTATTAGGAATTTTTTAGGTGTGTAGTTTGCCAACACATATACTCGACATAGACCCCACGCTGATGTAAAGGAGACCCGTGCCCAGTAGTGGAACGTATATGAGCTGCTGCTGCTGCTGCTGATTTTAATGATGATAATGATGATAAAGATGAAGTTTACTTTTAGCCACCTTCAGAGGGTGAGTTAGCGGCGCCTGCAAGCGTTGTGAGTCGGATGCATCGGCTACGCAATCTTCGCAAAGGAACTAGGGTGAGATATTTTACAAACATTTTATTTCAGCATTCAGAATATCTTTTTGTTTTTAAATATATTTCGTAATTATTTCTGGCCTTTTTGAGTTAAAACTAAGAATTTCCGGCATAGCATTTTTTTATTACAACAAATTCTTTTTTAAGAATGCGAATTCGCAATTATGGTAGTTTTTTGTCATGAAAAAAAAAGGTTGTTATCATTTGGATAGTAAACAGTGACAGAACTGACTGCAATGCCTTACAAAAATCCCTAAAGTTAGCCGTATGTATTCCATATCCTTATGAGTATTACTGTATGCCTACACAGATTAGGGCTACCACTCGTGATTTACAAATGTGATCATGCTAATTTTGACTCTTATTTACTCGTAGCCCCAAACCCTGTTCAACGACAAAGGCAAGTACCCCACGTTGACTCGGATGTCGTACTGCCAGTGTCGGCTTCCTCACGTCTTCACCAGCGTGTTCGAGCGGTTCGGCTGGGCACACGTCGCGCTCCTCTTGGACAAGTCGGACCTCTTCTCACTGACTGTTGGTGAGTAACAAAATTTTATAGCAAATACAGTTTTAACAATAGTCTCATGGTTCTAAATCCAAACTGAGCTACAAGGTTTCTTTATAACTTAAACAATTTTCTTGGTGCAGACATCGGAAACGCGGCTTTAGATTCAAATACTGGTGTCTAGCAACTACCTAAATTATCGTTTTAAATACATTAAATTTTGTGCTGCTTCTGAGTTTCTCAAAGCGAAAACACGATAACATTGTTTGATTCTGGAATCAGACCCAGAACATCTCGATTGCAGTTTGTTTAATTATGTAACTAGATTCACGTCCTAACGGTAACTTTTCTTGTCTAAAATCTTTATATGAAGACTATAACCATGCATGAATTAGGTATGTAAAGTTTAACTAGGTTAGTACTAATATAAAATATTTACACAGGCAAGAGTTTGGAGTGGGGCTTGAGGAAACAAGGCGTTTTGAAGGCTGTGAGAGAACTGGACGGTAACGAAAGGGAATCCTGTGAAGCTCTGCTCAAAGATGTTAGCATGTATGCGAGGGGTAAGTTTTAAAGCGCTAATAAAATTACCAATAGGCTTATATTCTTATCATTTTATTCTAGGTGTTGCCATCAACATATTTTCTATTTGATAAGAGCATTGACATATTATTAATTGCTGTTAATGTGGGGTCCAAATAGAGTATGTGGGAGGTCTTCCTCGTTTAGTCTTCTATTTTCAAAGTGCCATTGATTAGGCAGTCAACAAAAATAAAATCTTTTTTTAAAGGTATTTCTACAGGAGACTCGTGAAATAGGACGTATACAGACCGATATAGAACGAATTGTTATGAGACTTACAAAGTGCAAGCGGGTCGTTAAATTATTTTTTATCGCCTTACAATACGAAGCGATTCAGTAGTTTCAATCGTGAGTACATTTGCTCGAGTACTTGGCAGATTCTTTTCGAGACAAGTTCAAAGTCGGCGCGTTCACTGACTTGCGAGTAATTCAATGACACACACTATTGATTTCACTCTCATAACAGTTTCCTAGGCGTTAGTTGTGAAACAAAGATTAGAGAAATAAATGAAGATGTTTTTTTGTATCATTTCTTTTTTTAAAGGCTTGAAATGATCATGCAATCTACTCGATTACATAACTCATATCGGGAAAATTAATAACTATTTTATGGGGTAATGCATACGTTTCTATAACAAACATCTAAAATGTATTATAGAGCTTCCCTGGACACGGTTTTAAGGATCAATTTAAATTAAACTCTATAATATAGTATACTATAATAATATAACACATTATATTGAAAATAATGAACTCTGGAAGTTAGAACAATTGATCAGAGATTTGATTTCTTGCAACTGTTTGCATCGTTATGAGATTAGAAATGAAAAATTGTAAAAAACATATTGTAGTTACATGTTTAACCCTTAATTTGACAATGTATGCCCTGGCATACATGAAATTTGAAAAAAATATTATGTTCAAAAAATTGCAGAAATAACATGGTTTATTATTTTTATCTACTTCAACACTATCTATTTTTAGAAGAAAATATAAAACAGATGTCTGACAACACTCGTTTATGTGTATCAATTACAATTACAAAAAAAAAAAAAAAAGCTTTTTACTGCATTTTATACTTTGCCAAATTAAGGGTTAATACCCACTTATGGGAGGTAGAAAAACTTTTTTCTATTTTTTTCTTAGTAGCAATGTATGTGTAATCAACCTGCATTAATTTTCGATCATGATCTTTTTATACCCATATGTTGTGCGCATTAGCTACCATAAAAAAGCAGAGGTTAGGTAAAGGTACTAATGCGTACTGATTACTTCCACTGAAGGTCAAACGTAACAGACCGTATTGGGATAATGTAAAGTGAATCTTGCCAATTAGCCCGGAGCCCACCTACGTGTTGGAACTGTAGAACAGTTGCTACACAAACTACATGATACATGCTCTCAGAGCTTCGCTTTTATTTGAGTTTCGAGTTGTGGTTTCGATCCGTTGGTAATCAACTTTTGTATACAGAGTGTATTCAGACCGTGATCGGAAAGTTAGGGATGTAATAGGTGAGGTGATCACAAAACCATTAGCGTTAAAGAATATCCCAATAAAAAATAAAAAAATTACGTTTTCCATTCAACCATCGATTCCGATCACGGTCTGAATACATCCTGTATACTATCCCACTCTCTCTATCACTTCTATGGAAAAAAGGTTATAGGCTGGCATAAATATGGCCGTTTTTCGAATATACGAATATTTGTAGACATCGAGTTGCTACTGAACTTTTGTCTAAATAAATACACCTAACAGTCACACTCTTAGTTCTGACCCCACACTAGTATACAAGTTTTGTGTCATGGGTATCAGAAACTACGAGAGACTTTTCGGTCTCACAAACACCCAGACCCGAAACTAATATTTGTGCATCAAACATTTTCCGGTGCGAGGATCAAATCCCTGGCCTTTCGTTAAGCAAACTGGTATCTAGACAACTGCGCCACGCGGCAGTTCCTAGTAGAAAAACACCGAGCGACCCAGGATCTCACATACTAAATACTTGTGCTATGAGACCATGAGTCTAATAAGTAATATGTACCTACTTACTGAGTTATATCGTATTTTATATTTTATAAAGTTTATTCGCGTTTATATTTTATATTTTATATAAGTAATGTATGCAAATGATTCGTATTTTGTTTTGCAAATTTTATCTCGCTAACGAGTATTGTTTGTAATACAGTCAAATAAAGCATTTGAAATACACGTGTACGTTTGATCCTCACAAAATTTACGCAGGTCACGCATGGATAAGCAATAGAAATTAAAAATCTCAAATGTGCTTATTTTAGAAAATATTAAAAAATTAACAGTTGTTTCTTTTTTAATTACATACATCAATGTTGACTTTATTTCTACTTTTTTTTCTGATTAATGTACTTGCGAATTGAAGACAAATTCCGTTGAGATTGGCTGAGGTTTATTGCTCGGTCATATCTCTGTGCGGTTTAAATGATGATTATCAAGTACACTTGGTAGGTATTTGCACATCAGAGATGTAAGATGTGATTTTAACCGGATTCATATGTGACGGTGTTTAAGTATCGCGCAATCCAGGCCTCAAGCACTTGTTAATAAAATCGCATACAAAAAAGTCTTAAGAATTGTAAGTGTTAACACAGTTCAATGGTCTTAGAACAGATGTACATGTAATTTTAACAAGACAATGGAATCGAATGTAACATTCAGCGCTGCACGCCAAGTATCGCTTTATTCAATTACAGAATAACGACATGCACGTTTACACAACAGAACACACGAATAAAGTGAGGTTAGGTGCGCGAAGAAGAATGTTTTGAATACATTTTAGTTGGAACTGCAATACACTTGTTGGTATTAGTTATTCATTGTTTTAACCTTTCAAAAGACTGAAGGGAAGTAGAGATGGCCTCGAGGCTTAGGCGCGCGGTCGATCCATCGTATTGCGATAGGATATAAACCACGGGCATACACCTCTTAAATTTTCGAAGTTAGGTGTGTATTCATAGTCAATTATCACGTGTTTAACGGTGGTGGGCGAGTGATGATGATCATGATGGTAATGATAATGATGACTATGACGATGTTGATGATGATGGTGATTAAGGACTTGAGTAATTCTTAGTCGAGACACGCTACTAGACATTACTATCTCCGTAGTGGCCCTTGTTTATAATCAAAGGCATTTGAAATGAATCATATCCATATATAGTGAAAGAAAACTCTGTTAGACAGATCGTTCTGATCAAAATAAATACTCTTAATTGCCTAGTAGGTTTAGATGTGTGTGGAATATTATTTTTAACAGATAGAATGGCGCTAGAATAATGCTATAAAGTATTTAATATAACACAACAAATAGCATCAAGCAAAGGTCATAAAACTTAGCGTACCTACACATAAAGACTAAAGTCGTATTTTGACTAATTCGAAAAATGTAGTGCTACCATACATAATGTATGAGCAATCTTGATCCTTAGTATTCGCCAGGGACGAGCTGGGGTTCAGGTAGCTGAATTTATTTTACACGGGCCGTTTGCCATCCAAGTGAATCATTTATAATTATAGTGCTCTCGAGAAAATGGTATATTTTTTAAATAAATAATGTTAGTCTGGCTGTACGAGTACTGTTTGTAGGTGTCGTTTGAGCTCATTGTTTCAATAGGTTCTTTATGTCGTTCATATAATATATGATAATCTTGGCTATTGATATGTTTTACAATTTGAGGTCGAAATATTTGTGTATTGACTGATGAAATATTGTTATTATTTTTCTATATTCGTACACACATTATGTAAACTGCATTGCTCTTCTTTCTTTCCAAATAAGTACTTTATTCTGATTAAACATTAAATACCTCACATGACAATCGATTCTTTTATTTTAAAAACATCACCATCATTACTTGATTGTCTATAATAATTATTATAATACCGCATTTATCATCATATCAAACTGGTGGGTGGTGGTGGTTGTGCAAAAAAATCTAAATTTTATATTGTTTAATAGTTGTCATTCTGAGCGTGCGAGGCTCGTTGGTTCGCGAGTTTCTGCTGGCTGCACACACACTCGGCATGACGCGGGGCGATTGGGCGTTCCTCGACGTGGAAATATTTCAGGTAACTTACAGAACATATACAATTAAAATTTTATATAAGAACTCTGACTTTATAATTATTGTGCAGTAATTTTTCTGATGCCTATGAAACAAAGAAATAATTTTACTGAGACAAGGCTGAATATAATGTGTTTCCTTTGCTTTTTCATTTAAAAAATATATTTATTAAAAAGCGCGCCAACGGCAATTAGTTAAATTTTAACAGATATTATTGCTGTTTTGTGTTATTATTCATAGTTAGGCGAAAACCATTACGTTAAAGAAAAGTATTGACGCCTAAGACCAAATCAAACGATAAGCACTTTTTTACCCTGTCAATCATAAGTAGGTACCCGTGAGGATGGAATGTTCTGGAAGGATTTCTAGGTTGTATATTATAATTGTGTCTATCTCAATAATCTTATTATATTTGTATATGCTCTATATGTACATATATATATACCCAACTATCGAGCGTCACTTGTGCATGATTATAATGCGATCTCGTGGCTTGTGTTATCGTAAGCTGTCGGATTACCGCCAACCACTATAGATGTATAAAATTCAATACACGGAGTTGATCCGCAAAGTTTGTAGGTCACGATCGGAACCTTGGCCTCGACGTTGAAGCTTGTCTAACCCTATTCCTTAGTGTAAAGTGATTTTGTATGAATAAATCTGTAGTTTTGTTGTTTAATGTCGGCGTTGTAGAGTAATATTTTAACCTTTGCTAACTTGTAAGTTTGAGTTGGAGTTGTTAGTAAGTTTTCTTTTTCTTTCCAAAATTACTGAGGTTAAGTTTATATTTAGAGTATTTTTCTTTTGTATATTTTGCCGAAAACGACTTTAAACATTACTTTGATGGAATTCTTGACTCTATTTTGAATTACTATATGTTTATGCGGTAGTAGATATATTTTGTGGCGTGTTATAAATTTACGGGATAAAATCAAAATAGAATAGAGACTATTCTGCAATTATTATCGAATTATATCAAAATACTGTTTCAACATGGTAATCATTATGCAAATAAGTAGTTCGTGATTGTATTGTTCGTATTTATTGTGTCCGTATTGATCGTGAATGTTCGTGATCGTAGCAAAAATACCTAGAGTCAGTTCAAATATTTGTTCAGATATTTGCCAAATACTGAGAATATTTCGATTAAACGCCAAGATGATTGATGAAATGACAACGAGACGAGTGCATTCGACACGTGTATGAAACATGCATTCAGAAGTTGCAACTTGGTAAACTGGGATGATAGATGAGAATTTTAACTGACTTCGTGAAACGACACCCAGAATGGAAATAGATGGGTGAAATGGATGATTGGAAAGTATATTAAGGGTTTGCTATATTTTTGAGTTGTATTTTGTGATTTTTTTATGAAAAAATATAAGCGATCATTTTAAAACACCTATTGCATAGACCCCATATTAAGCTACAAGTTGTGTGTAGTGGGTGTCAGGAACTACGAGAGACATTTTCAGTCTCACAAACCCAGACCAGAAACAAACATTTGTGGATCATACAAACATTTGTCTCGGTGATCGGACCCGCGGCCTCTCATTTCGCAAGCTGCCTAGCCAACAGCGCCACGAGGTTGTCACCTTTATACTTTTTCTCAGGGTGGTTATTGGGGTGAGACGGGCTGGGCGGCTGGGGACAGTAGGGACGCGGCCGCACGCGCTGCGTACGAAGCGTTGCTCCGAGTGTCTCTCAAGCTGCCCACTGGAGACAGATTCGATGACTTCGCAGACGCTGTCAGGGCGAGAGCCAGGCAACATTACAACTATACTTTCTCGGATGGGGAAGAGGTAAGCTCATACTTAGGTGGAAGACCAAGACTACTGACGAGATATTGTGGTATTGTTTCGGTTCTTGATATAGTTTATATAAGAAGTTTTGTGGCTACCATTAAACACGGTTTTGTCATAAGTATAAAAAATATTTTTTAGGTCTGGAGAATTCCGCTATTATTGAATAATTTTCCATTTTATATTTTCACATACAAAAATAAGCACAGTGCCCACCAGTATATATAGAAAAACATATCTATACGTTATATATTTATGTTGTTAAAAAAGCGTATTGATATATATTAAGCGCTTGTTAAATAAGTAGCATATTTGGGCATGTTATTCGTTGTTTAATGGAATTTTAGCGAATATCGAACATAGATAATGCCGCATATTGGGAAATTCCTTGAGTCCAAAATTAATATGCCAATATAGCGTAGAATATTAATTTGTTGTCTCTTAACGCTTGGTTTATTGTTCGAAAATAACACGTGTGAAACTACAAAACGTCGTATTTATGAGGATGTTTTATTGGTGTTAAATATTTGAAGCTAATTAAATTCTGCCAAACGCAAATAAAAATCACGTGGTTGTAGAAGGACATGTTCTTACCTATACCTTATATAAGAAAATGTCAGGGAATCCCTTATCTATACAAAACATATCACAGATAACAGACCGTTTTAAATCTTCCTTAAAATCGTCAGTTAACATTATGGCTTTCCTCGATTAACAAAAAACTAATATATTGAGCTATTATATTGATTATTTAGCAGTAATAAAAGGAAACAGGAGACAAAAATTAATTAGAAGTGAACTTTGTGCATTCCGTAATTAATCCGAGCTCCGCAACTTGCTCTACAAATTACAATATTAATCATGTTATGTTTCTTTATTGCAGTCCAGTATTATACTCACCCATTTTATATATAAATTGTGCGTAGGTTGGTCCTTTTAGGTTGTCTCTTTATTTTAACAGCTTAAGTATATTTACACTAAATAATATGATTACACCCAAGTCCCAACAGTCACACACATAGATCTGAACCCCACATTAAGATTCGAATCCTGTGTCGTGGGTATCAGAAACTACGAGAGACTTTTTGGTCTCATAAGCACCCAGACAGGAAATAAATATTTATGGGTCACACAGACATTTGTCTCGGTGCGGGGGTCGAACCTACGGCCTCTTGTTTCGCAAGCTAATGCCTAGTAAATCTGCGCCACGGCGGTATCCAACTGTTAGAATAGTTCCCAATTTGGATGTTTAATGATAGCGAAGTCTCGACATAGGTAGCTTGTTGGATCCATAATAAGTAAAACACAGTTTAGTTTTTCGTTTTTCTTATTTAATTGATTTTCCCATCTAGTGTATCTACGGAATCATTAAAACAAATTATTGAAGTAACTCAAGGCTATATTTTGTTATATCCGAGTGAAGCTGACACAGGCCGTGTAAGATCATTTTCCGAAAATATTGCCGACCGTACAGACAAAATGTTCATTAAGCGACGTACGAAATCACGTCATTTATTTTATACGGACGGGAAAATTATTTTTTACACGGGACCGGATAGCAGTTGAGTACCAAATTATTATGTCGGCCTGTGGTTAGTTACTCACGTAGTGTACAACATTTATTTTACCACGTTCGCATTTTATTATTACTTTACATAAACGCTTACACAGTAAGTAATTTAACTAGGCCAAACAAATACTGGTCGGATCGAACTGTCAAACGTTACATTCTAAAAGCTAAAGGCGTATAGTCCAATTAAGGGTCGGCACTAGGCATATATAACGCCATAAGTAATGTCGGCAATTTTGAACCAACAATCTTTAGAATACTTACTCATCATATCATCATATTAAATCATCTCTTTAAAAAAATTAATTATTGATCAATGTACACTCTTCTTAGTCGCAGCGGATTTTCAACCTTTGTATTATGTTCAACAACCATAAAAATGATATAAGGGAAATACGAGCAAAATCCAATTGTCAGGTGAACTTTTTCATCGGCGCATTCTACGACGGCGTATATCTGCTGGGGATGGCCTTGAACGAGACCCTGACTGAAGGCGAGGACATTAGGGACGGCCGGAACATAACCAGACGCATGTGGGGCCGGGATTTTCACGGTAAGTGGGATTACCTCTGACGTCAAACTGCTGTGTTCTGTTATAGCTATCGATTTAATTCGACTGTCTTTTGTTTCATTTTGTATGCGAGACCATTTTACCTTAAGTGATAGTTATGTTATTTCTAAAATAATATTGATTGAATTTTATGAAAAAATTGTGGCATTTTTTGTATTTTCTTATGTAGATATATCGGCCTCTTTGATAAAAGTCATTGGTAATCTACTTTTTATATACAAACCATTTTCCTAGAGGCTAATTCTTTCTTACTGCAAACTTAACCCATAAACAGAGACTAAAAGTACAGGAACAAACACAACCTTTTAGAGGTATAATTAAACGTTCCTAATTGGCTTCTACATTGAATAGGGTATGACGTTGTTGAGCAATAATTTAATTATTCGAGGTAGTTTTCTACCTTCCGCTATGGAGACCTGTGCTTCATGGATACACATGTACTCGTATACCTGACAAGGTATATGTTCTATTTTTGCTTTATATTAACGGTGGAGAGACTAATAAGTTTAAGTGACATTTGAACCATGTTGAGTATTACAAAGAACACTAGAAACCTTCATGTTTCACTGCATTAACTGACCCAGTTTCATTTAAGTTATTTTTTTATGCAATTTAATTTTGAGGTCTTCTTCCACTTGTCTGTGTTAAAGCTCTATTAATTTTTCATAATTACCGATGATAACACTATTACCAATTTCTATAGCTGGTCAAATAAGAAATACTTTTCTAGGTATCACTGGCCATGTTCGTATCGATGCCGTAGGTGATCGAGATGCCGACTACGCAATATTGGATTTGGATCCAGTCACGGGAAAATTTGAGGTATGTGTGTTGATGATACTTTTTTTTATTATTTTATTTTAGCCATTCAATTCAAAGTCGAATCGATGGTCTTGCGGGAGTCTATTTGCATTCAGATTTTTTTCAGAAAAATGGATATTTCTGTTAGGGGACTGTTAGGAGCAGCATAAAGATTACAAAGCGTCCGAAGATGTTGTCAAGGCATTTTCTCTGTTATGATGAACTAAAACAGTATAGCAACATAGTTGAACAAATACACCTCCATTTTTTCTACGAGGAAATAATAATTCAATACCAAACAAATTTCTTGAAAATTACAAGAAATACGAAATGCCTCTGGGAAGCAATCTATTGGAGGTCGCCCAATGTAACACAATTTCGTCGAGAACTGTAGCAAATCGTTTATGCAACGCCATTTCCTGCTTCAGATGTGCTGGAAATTGTTTTGATTCCTCCTAACTTTTGCACTTCGGTGCATCTTAGTAGTAGTAGTATTAATACTTTAAAACAACCAGAAGATGTTAGGGAATATGTTTATTCCTACCTCATTGGGCGTATAAGCGCCTTATCTGAGAGATAATGATAAAAATGCTGAGCTGTGGAGTACATTCGTCAATGTCATATAATTAATTCAATTCAATGTATCACTTATTACGTCCTGCAGTGGACGTCTTTAGGCTGATGATGATTATGATGATGATGATTACCTATGTGGGACATCCTAGGTGGTGGCTTTCTACCATGGGTTGAACAGTAGCTACAAGCCGGTGGCTGGGAAGGCTATCCACTGGCCGGGGGGGCGGCGCGGCCCTCCGCCCGACACTCCGCGCTGCGGGTTCCTGGGGACAGACCCCATGTGTCAAGGAGGTAAGACTATACAAATTATATTGATGGACTATAGCTTGTTATGGTCGGGTTGTAGTTGGTTTTGTATTTTTTTGGAATTACCGGGTATAGATTGCTTTGGAAATAATTATGGTAGTTAATTGGGAATAAGGTAAAACCTAGTTTCTGTATTTTAAGATCTTTGGTGTTTGTGTTCGGGTGAAAATGCTGTGAATTTTTTGTTTAGGAAACTAAGATAATAATATTACAAGTAAAATAACTTGGTACCATATCATTATTAATCCAATTACATATGTGTCTACTAAGATCGTTCTATAATATTGTATGTGGACTGATGACAATAAGTTCTGTTATAATGAAAATAAATATGTATTTTTTAATCTATGAATTTTTAAAAGGTCAACACCTAAATTTGGGTGGGTGACCAAATTTAGGTGTTGTAAGTAGTAGTAAGATGCCTAAAATTATGTAAAACAACTACACGCTCTTATTTCCGAAATGTCACGCACAACTCACAAGAGACAAGTAAGATCAAATCATGAATACTCTGAGAAATTTATTTCTTTTAAACCACCTGACTTATATTAGTTTTATAATATTTATTGGCAAAAAGGTACCTTAATAAAAAATAAGGTTTAATCAAATCACACAAAATGAACGTCGAAGCCATTGTAATATTCTACGAAACGTATTATAAGATTTAAAGTTGGTTCAATAGATTTAATCAGGTGACTTCTCGTTCCAGCCTTACCATAAACATTCTCCATTCTTACCTACAATAAAAGCGCAAATTGCTTCGCGTTTTTAATTAAATTGCGCAAAGTTTACATGAAAACTTTCGGATTGGATACTCTGGGGGTGTAAGAGCAAGTTTTCTGCTTGCAATCTCATTATTCGAACGATATAATGCGCGCCTGTTCAGTTCATCGAATGTTGTAGATAACTTTAGAGTTACTACATTATTGATTGAATCCCAATTGTTCCGATGCAGTAATATGGAAATAAGTAGCCTATGTTCGCGTCAAGCTCTTGTCTGTCTCCATACGATAATTGTTTAAAACCCAACAGCCCCTTTACTCATTTAGCTGTATAGCCGAAATAAGAGGCCCTAGGTTCAATCAATATACCGAGTCAAATGTTTGGAGATCCACAAATATTTGTTTCGTGTTTGGCTATTTGTAAGATTGGAAAATCTCGTAATCTCTAAAACTCACGACACAGGACTTGTATTTTAATACTAGGTCAGAAGTATGCGTGTCACTATAGCCTTTATTTCTTTATTAAATTATTATTAAAGTGTCTAAGGTATAACAGGCTTCAGTCAGAGTGTAAGCTCTAAATTTTTCTTACTTGAAGAAGGAACCGGCTGTATTTTTGTCAGCTCAGCAATATGCACAGTAAGTTACTACTTACTCATTGCATTACTACGAAACTAATTATTAAACTTATACAGTAGGAGAGAAGTATGAGTGAAATTATAATGCCCTGTATTTTGATATGGGACAAGCGTAGACCTTAAATAATTAATGTTAAGGTCATATTAATGGAACAATAGCTGAGATTACGGCGGATGGACAGTAATTGAATTATCATGAAGCTGAGAATTAAAGAAATATGTTTAGTTATGAATAAAGTGAGAGAATTATTAAATCTCAAAGTCACACCTCTATTGTTGTAATGATTGGATTAAAACAAATAAATCAAATAATATTTAATGTTCTAAAAGAAAATTACATTGCCACTAATCAGTAATTTTGTCTAAAATTTACTGTCCATTAAGTTAAATTTGATAATAATATTTATATGTTTTCAATAGAAATGTTCAATACAGCAAAATTAACAGTCTTCTGCAATCGGCTTAGCTATAACATATATCTTCCAAAACCAGATAAAAATTAATGCTTTCTCAGAAGTTTAATACGAGTTCATTGGGCCTATTGGATATTAAATAAAACGATCTCATTAAGGCGTTACCCTTTTCTATTAGCAACATAAATGAATCCGTGAATAACTATAGTCCTTTATTATTAAAAATGTGTATAATATTTTTTGCACGCTGCTCTCAGAGGCGCAGACGGTCATAATATATTGTTTTATCGGTCTGGCGATATTCCTAACTTTAGCAGTGACCGCAGCGTGTGTCGCATACAAGTGAGTATGAATTATTAAAGTTTAAAATTGTAGTTTTATAACTAGCCTCGCTTTGGTTTATATACAAATATGCCGATGAATATTGAATATTGAAAAAGATAGAAAGATTGGAAATAACATGGACATTTACAACTGTTGCAAGTTAATCTTTTGAAAAATCGTACCTCTAAACATAAAAGATTTTAATATAAAAATATTGAATTATAATTTTCTAACATTTTGATGTCTGAAACCTAATGTGGAGAAAAAGACAGAGGATATGACCCTCGCAACGAGTCGAAATATGAATTAAGGCTATGTGTACAATCAATAAATGGCAAATTCTTATTGAAGTGAAACTTCCTTGCCGACGTATGAGAGGTATTTTATAGCAATGTAAAAAAATCGTCACGATTTCCGATTACGCGCCATATTGTGATAGTAACATGGTTTTATAGCACCAGATTATAATCATCGCACCTGATGATAATATAATTACAGTGTTATCAAAAAAGATTTTTACATCTGTACATTTTTTTAAATAATTTTTAAAGCAAATATAACTTCTACATACAGACAAGCCCGCATAGATGCCGAGTTAAACAACACTGCGTGGCGAGTGCGGCCTGAAGAAGTACTCGTAGAAGTGGGCACAGGCCTTGGAGCTAGTCCTGCTTTACATAGCATCAATGAAGTGCTAAAGGTGAGTTTACATTTTATACAGGGTGTATTCAGACCGCGGTCGAAAACTAAGACAGGTAACTACATACGATTAATACCTATAGTTTAATTGATTTTTTTTTGTGTTTTTTACGCCAATCATTTCGTAATCACCGAAGCTATTACCTGCCTTAAATTTCGACCACGGTCCGAATACACCTGTATGTACTTTTTTATCTCGACAAACTTTGAGGCACAAAGTATGAAGGATTTCATTGTGGTGGATGTCATGACATGAAATGTGTATTCTTCTAATGTTGAATATACTAGTATTTATCGTCAATATCACAACTTAGAATGAGACTATTTAGCCCCACCGCTGCAACTTTACCTATAAGATCACCTAGGTAAATTTACTTGAAAATATACGTAGGATTTTTACTCAGTCAATATTATTGCGATAAAAGTACAGGGCTAATAATTAGCAATACGATGAGAGTTCGCAAACAAACGTTAATAATACAAAACGGTCAATATTTACGTAGCATTAATTAATTAAAGACGTCATGGTGTCAAGTAATTTAACAAATTAACGCGTACACAATAAAATTGTATTTTTGTCGTATTGTTCCACTTTTATTTGTCTCAATTGTGGTCCAATGGCTTCCATTAAAACAATAAACCTCGTGTTGCTTTTGAATTAATGTGGATCTGGAATTTTTTATAGTCATAGGCTTTTTGTAGTTATTTTTGGGCGTTGATTGTGAAGAAATACTGTGTTGATTTCGACATTTCAGCGTCAGTCTCAATGTAAGACGTCACGACCATAGTCATTTTTGTAATTGGATAAACTTTGGATCCTTTCACCCATTACGTAAAGCTAAGTAAAAACAATATTGACAGCCCCGGCTACGCCACGCGATTAATTTGCGAAACAAGAGGCTGCGGGTTCGATCCCCGCACCGTGACAGATGTTTGTGTGTTTCTCAAATGTTTTTTTTTCGGGTGTTTTTGAGCCCGAAAATTCTCGCAGTTTCTGATACCCGCGACATAGGAATTGTATCATAGTGTAGGGTCAAAACTATATACATATGTATCAGTGGCGGTACTTCCATAGAAGCCCGAAAGCCCGACTTGCCTTACATAGTTCCGAATAACGAACTTAACGATTGTTTATTTATAAAATAACGCTATAAACGTGAATGTGAGTACTAACCGGTAGGTATTTATTAGTCCTACGTACCAAAAAAAATATGCTGCTACTAAATAAACATTTGGGCTTGCCTTAGTTTGACATCCTAGGCACGCCACTGATATGTATGTGACTGTTGGGTGTAACTTTTTACTTATAAAAATAGCATTATTTTCATCAACTACAAATTTATAAATAAATGTAATCAGCTACATTCTTGCACCTTTTTATAGATAAATCTGTTCGATTTATTATAAACGGGTGTAAACACAAAACTATAAATAAGACGTGGCTAATCTGCATCGCCCGCGTGGAAACCAATTTGTGCGAATGCCATATTGGAAAAAATGTAAAAATAAATTAAGTATGCCGCAGGAAGTTTTCGTATTAAGCATCGCCTCGACTCGAAAAACTCAGCTGGAAATAAATTCATTCCCGAGAATTACCGGTTTTTATATTACATAGCTTCATGTTGGCTGTCAATGTAGAATAATACGCATGTATTTGTAGGGGTAGGGAGCAGTGGCGGTACTTCCATAGAAGCCCGAAAGCCCGACTTGCCCTACATAGTTCCGAATAACGAACTTAACGATTGTTTATTTGTAAAATAACGCTATAAACGTGAATGTGAGTACTAACCGGTAGGTATTTATTAGTCCTACGTACCAAAAAAAATATGCTGCTACTAAATAAACATTTGGGCTTGCCTTAGTTTGACACCCTAGGCACGCCACTGGTAGGGAGAGCTTCCTTTCTGCAACTACATTTCGCTATTATTGTGTTTTCGAATCAACTTATAAATTAAAATATTTGTCCCAAAAATTTTCATTGCGAGATAGCCTCCAAAATGGGGCGAGATGGCTTCATATCTTAGGCGCGTTAGGTAAGTAGGTTGGAGTAAATAATGTCTCGATAACATCGTTAACTAGGTCTTGGTATTCATGTGCTTAATCTAATGCATATTTAAATTCAATTAAATTAATAAATAAATACACCCAACAGTCACACACATGGTCCTGACACCACACTAAGATACAAGTCTTGTGTCGTGGGTATCAGAAACTACGAGAGACTTTTCGGTCTCACAAACACCCAGACTCGAAACAAATATTTGTGGATCACACAAACATTTGTCTCGATGCGGGGATCGAACCCGCGGCCGCTCGTTTTGCAAGCTGGTGTCTAGCCAACTGCGTCACGGAGCTGTCCATTAGGCAGAACTATGAATTTAAAAAGTTTAGCGTTGAATTTATACGTATCGGAGCCTAGAAATCATTAGCCCTCGGTTGTCTACTAATATGTCATACATATTTGGTGTAATAGCTTTCTCTCTGCTGGAGCCAGCGTGGAAGTACAACTGCATCCACAGTAAGCGGTACACCATCACTTACTTTATCATCATTCACGGTCGGCCTTTACAAGGGCAACCGAGTCGCCGTCAAGAAGATACACAGGAAGAAACTGGACTTGAACAAGAAGCTCATCTGGGAAATAAAGCAGGTGAGATTTGTTGATTTTTGCTATATTCATAAATATGCAATATATTACATTACATCTGTTCTAAAGTCTGGAAGAAATACATACTATTGGAGTTTTTGGACTTTGAGACTGACATGTATACGGATGTTGCCAACAGTATCGGTGTCTATTGAAGGTTTATCTATGTTGTACTTTGTTGTGATGTAAGCTTTTCTGGGTTCAGGTCCTTAATAAGCCATTGTAAGTTTTCAACAAGTACTTAAATACTATATACCGAATTTTGACGATAGAAAGAGGACTGATACGTTTGAGCAAAAATTGCATTAAATTGATCAATATCCGGTGGTTAAGACTATTCTACACTTAAATAAAAAAGAATCATCAAAATCGTTTCACCCAATCAAAAGTTCCAAGGTCAACAAACATAGAAAATACAAACGAATTGAGAACCTCCACCTTTTTTGAAGTGACAAATATCGCTTGTCAGGCGCGCAACGTATCCCACGAGAACACAGCGCGGTTCATAGGCGCGTGTGTGGACTGCCCGCTGGTGTTCGTGCTCACCGAGTACTGCCCCAAGGGCTCCTTGAAGGATGTTCTGGCCAACGACGAGCTGCAACTCGACTGGAACTTCAGGACCTCGCTTGTGCACGATATTGTTCAGGTGAGTAGATATTATTATCCTTATAGTGTTGTTCTTATCAGTTTATTGTCATAGGTGAGTTTGAATATGGAAAATATATATAAATGTAGCGAGAGTATTTTATAACAGTGCAGGATGATAAGAAACTTTGATATTATAATTTTAATATACTGCAATTGCTAATTCAAAGGTAACATAAATATTGGTATTATCTGCTATAATTACATCCTACAAGATCCACCTAGTTAAACTGGTGTAGAGCTTAACAAAATTAAAAGCTTGAATGTTTGTTTGTGATACCGAAATGTGTCACAAAGTATATGGATATAAGATTTATTTCTCAAACATAATAAATAAAAATCTACTTACCGACGGTGGCGGGACTTCCATAAAAGCCCAAAAGCATTACGTTAATAATGTAATGTGCAGTTCCAAATTGTTTATTTTCGGGTTAGCATATTCTCATTTATATGTCAAATTAGTTTTGTTCAATGAAGATTTAAACTTGAAAGAACATCGTTTGAAATTTTGTAAGGTAAGTTGTCCTATTGGGCTTCTATGGAGGTATCGCCCGATTGGGTCATTAGAGCCAGTTTTTAAAGTGTCAGTGTGTAAAGAGGCTATCTGGCAGGGCATGTGCTACCTGCACGGCGGGCTGGGCGCGCACGGCAAGCTGCGCTCGTCCAACTGCCTCATCGACGGCCGCTTCGTGCTCAAGATATCCGACTACGGGCTCAACACGCTGTGCACGCCCACCGACCTCATCAAGGACGACACTTACTATTATAGTAATTATATTTATATATTTTTTTGTTTAATTGAGTGGGTTGATTTGTCGGATAGGTTAGAGGCTTATGTGTGTGGTCGAGTCTAAATTTGATTGATTGATTTTAAATTAGAAAATTTTCAAACGAAGTATACGAGTACCAAATTCTAGTGTCAAGCTTTTACGTCACTTAATTTGTGTAATGGTATAAAATATTGGATGAAAAACTTTTAAATTATTTTTTTGCGCATTGAAATATTCTTAAAACTGGCAACAGTTAACATGGAAAATTTGCTGTCTATAATGTAACATTTCTGGAATTATACAATTTTATTGGTAAATTTTCCGGTAGCTTTGATGTTTATGGGTTATTTCGCAAAAAGTGTTTTATCATTTATATTGTATGTATTATATAAACGTATGTTATTATTACACATGTTTCGTTAGTATGGAATTGTTGTAGAGTTGCTGTGGTCAGCGCCGGAGTTAATCGCAGGTAGTATATATCCGGGAGCCGTGGCCTCACTCAAGGGGGACGTTTACAGTTTTGGGATCATTCTGGAAGAGATTGTCGTGAGGGCCGGTCCGTTTCATCACTACACGCAAACTATGTCCAACAAAGGTATACATATAATAAACATTTATTATTCATACGTAAACATTTAATTTTATATGTATTTTGATTTCGTAAAATTATGTTTCAGTTATGGCCTCATAGTAATAAACTAGATAGAATTATATTTAATCTAACGACTTCATTTTGTTTCTTAGAATATGTTGCAATAACTTATTTACTTTTTTGTTTAAATCGACAATTTCATATTGTATTCGTTACGTTGCTGATTACTGTAAGCGATTAACGAAATTGATTATTTAAATCAAGCCACAATACAGGGAATGCATAAATGTAGAATACAATTCATTTAAATCAAAATAACTCAATCAACGAAACAGCGATACAATTTCCTATCTGAATTGTATGAAGCATTAAGCTTAAAATTTCATTGACAAAAGGAACGAGTCAGGTTCTATCGGTCGGGCTGATACTGGGCGCCCACTCCTGGTCGATATCCCACCACTGCCCAAAGCGGACAATTAGAGCCGCCGGGTTGCCCCAGCAGCCCCTCCTCAGATAACCTGGGTCCCCCACAGAATGCTCTGGGGGACCCATGTTAAGAGTGGGCCTAGTGCGGACCTCCAGTGAACGTAGCCCCGCCCCGCACCAGTGGAGCCCCGCCCTCATACCCTCCGCCGGTCCCGACCTCCGAGCAGCCGGATTACAGGAGACGCCACGCTCCCGGTCGGGATGCATGACGAAATACTTGAACGCATTCGTCTTCCTAACTAGTGTTCGAATCCCAGATTGAGTGTATAGGGTTTCTTAGTTTTTGTATCTTTAATTTATGTATGTTGGACATGCCTTTTTGAGAGTAAATTTTTTTTGTGCTAATTTGTGCTGTATAAAGTGGACTGACTACATTGAATACTCAATTTGGTTAAATTTATTATTCGTGAGTAATTTGAACCCTTTGTTTGTAGTATGAAATTTATCCTATTTACGTAAATTTGCGTAGGCGTGAAAACGTGCTTACGATAAAGGAAAAAACTCCTAACGCGAGGAAAGAGTTTTCGAAAAATTAAAACAAAAATTTTACAAAAAACTGTTAAAATGCATGATTATTACTATTATAAAATATCACAAAGATGGACTTTAACCTTTTGGTTAAAGTAACAGATGTATATTTGTTGCGATTCATTTTATTATTTACTGCAAAAAATATGATTTTTCATAATACATGTTCTCGATTTGCTTTCCTGACAATATGTTTGTGGTTTTATTATACGAAATAAATTTAATTGAAAAGTGTTAGTTGCGAAGTTTCAGTCCTTTTTTATGTGAGGTTATAATAATTTATAATTTTAGCTCTTCAGATTTATAGCAATAAATGTATATTTTATTAATTTATTTCATAACATCTTTTCGTAGCGTAAAAACGAGTTATTTTTTAATACTGCCAGCTACTATAATAATATATTGGAATGGGATCGTATTACCTTTGCGGTCTACGACGTAGCGTGCATCGTAGTAGCGTAGCCAATGTCGTAGCACCGTAGCGCAAAAGCGTAGCGTCTATCTTGCATAATTTTATCCTAAATAATGGAATTTTAAAGCTACATCTATTGACTTTAAATAAGCTTTAGATTGGAAGTCTCTGGGGGAGGCCTATGTCCAGCAGTGGACGTCCTTTGGCTGATGATGATGATGATGATGAAGCTTTAGATAATGTACCACATTCTTTACATATTTTTTGTCACTTTTTTTATTTGTTAAGTTACCTATAATATATAGTTTGTTAATCTGTGTGTATAAAACTGACATTGATGTCGGTTGATGTTTTTGTGTCGAAGTTACGTTAAAAATAACTTGTCAGTCCAATAGAAACAAATTTACTATTTACGGTTGTATTGAGACCAAAATGTACTTATCGTGAGTTGCAGCTCTCTCATTTTTAAATGCAAGAATACAAAAATTAAACTTCAATAAAGAAATAACTCGCTTCTGCGAAAAAACAGGAAATAATCAATCTGTAATGAATTTCATTTAAAAATAGTGTTAAAAAATTTGTTAAAAAAGCGTAGTAACGTAACTTCACGCTTTTTAAAGATATCATTAAAATTAAAAGTATGCCAAAAATCTAGCTACCCAACGTTTTAATGTTCAAAGTTTTCGTTACATACTACGACTACATATTGACCAACACAATCATGAAAATAATAAAACCTTACCCAAAAACATTTTTTGTACACCATACTATACCTTACACCAGAAATAGTGTCCCGTGTGTGCGCCCGCGAGTCGCCCCCGTTCCGTCCGGTGATCGGTGTGGGCGAGGTGGGTGCGGGCGGCGCGGGGGGCGGGGGAGGCGCCGCGCTCGAGCTGCTCGAGCTCGCCGAGCGCTGCTGGGTCGAGCCGCCCGATGACAGGCCAACCTTTGACACCATCAACGCTAATTATATCAAGTTAGTGTTCATTATTCATTTCTCATCTCATCGGCCCATACACGTCCCACTGCTCCCCCAGCAAATTAGTGTGATTATAATCATCAGCCAAGAGACGTCCACTGCTGGACATAGGCCTCTCCCAGAGATTTCCAAAGGGTAATGTCGGAAGCAGCCTGCGTCCAACGGCTTCCCGCGATCGTCACCAAATCACCAAAGTTAGTGTTCCATATACAAATTATTGATGACTGTTTGTAATATGTGAAAAGTTTTTTTTCTTTTTGTTCTAAAATTTTCGCTAGTGCATTTGTTTCAATTATTACAAATAATTGCTTAATTATTTTTTGTGTGTTTGTGATCACCGCAACTATCACTTGTCTTAGAATTTGATAAAGTTTTTTTTAATCTATGGACACAATCTCCGAAAAAGTATTCAGAGCTTTATTTGTACAGCCACGTGTCTGCAGTTTTGTTTTAGTACCACGAAATGGAGGGTTAAAATGTTTCCACATTTTGCATTCATGCTGATATTCGTTTGAAAATTTCCTTATATAATAAATTAAAACTACGTCTGCTTGATTAAAAAACACGATCTCATGCGGAAACAACAACAAAATAGTCAATGAAATATGTATAACAATTGCCCTTGACAATGAGTAACAATACAAGGTAATAATAAAAACAAACAAACGGACAGATGTCTGAAGGCCGAAATTTGTAGTAACGCATGTTTACAAACAAATGGATTGGTAATAAAAGAATAGTAAAACAGAGTGCAGGTAAATAGTAAAATAACAAGGAAAAAAACAACTTCAATGTTGAAAAGATTCCACTGGTTATAATGAAATGGACACGGATCTATTTACAAAGTGGAAGACATTGGGGAATCCGTAGAGGAATATAGTCGACTAAATTTACCTTCTGCGATTAATTAATCAATGATATAATGGAGTAATTACCTCGAGAATGAGTGGTGTAAAATGGTGAACGGTTTACAATCGAGAGGTCTGAGGCTCGATTCCTGTACTGCACAAAGTGTTAGGGAGTTTTCTACCACTAAGTTCTTTGTAGTGTGACAGAGTATGAGAATTTGCCCGAAATACTGGCTTCACATGGGACTTAAAACATAGCTTGCGATACTTGAGGTCTGAGTTTCATTGAAGCCTTTGGAGATTTAGTCGTATTTGTGTCTTAAATTTTGAGTATTAATATATAAGTTGTATTCAAAATAATTTACAAATAAATACTCTTATTAACTTATATAGGTCATTGTAAACCTACACCCAGATCAAGTCATGTATCGAGGGTTTTAAAATCTACTAGCGATTTTCCGATCTCACAAACACACATCATACACTAAACAAATATTTGTGAAAAATACAAATGTTATGTTTATTTTATATTTTTTTGTAATATACTCAGTCTATCGCCGTCCACTGCTGAACGCAGGCCTCCCCGCGCCAACCATCCCGGTCCTGAGCGGCAATTTTTTTTGTAAACTATAGCGCTATTCACATGACGCGTTTAGCCTAAATAAGTAACCTGATTCACGGAATAACAAGATTTTGCGCTTAATGATACTCTTCCAGGTCATTTACTACGTTACAAGATAGCAAGGAATATTTTCGCTTACGTAAAACAGCGCTATTTTTAGCCCAAAACCAGTGTTATTTTGGCCACTGAATATTCTAATGAAAACAAAACTCTAATAATAATACGTAGCATCTAATTGTTCTGTTTGGCTCTTGTTTTTTTTGATTTTGGAGACCAAAAACCAGGAATAGAAAAGCTCTGGTAGGTGATGCTTTCATTCATTAGTAAATAGGTAACATTATTTTTAGACGTACCTATTAAGGTACACTTTTTTCACAATTTCTGTTTCTCTTGTCTAACCAAAATCTGCTTTGATTTCATTGTAATTTCCATATTTTTGCACATCATAATTTCTGTATACTTGAAACATCAATGCATTATTATTCACATAACCTATAATTTGTTAGGGGCTACTGTGACAATCTAATGGATGACCTGCTTCGTCGCATGGAACAGTATGCAAACAACCTCGAGTCGCTGGTGGAGGAGAAGACAGAACAGTTGTCTTTAGAGAAGAGGAGATCCGAAGAGCTTTTGTACCAAGTATTACCCAGGTATTAAGTGCCTTTTTAAAGTCATATTTTTAAACCGACGATGATGAGGAGATGTTGGTATATAGTCTGATAGCAATTGATTTGTATAGTTGAGAAAATATAGAATTTTTAAAATTAAGACATTTTTGCAACAATGTATTCTATAAGGAAAAGAAATAAATACGGCAATAATAAAGGCATAGACCAAAAATTATACCCGTGGTTGTTTAAAAAAACTACTTTTATTAGATTTTTTTTAATCCCATACGATTAAGAACTAATAGTTTTGCTTCTCATTTCGTCTTTTTTATTGTCTAATTATGACGTAACCCAACTTGTATTCAAAGGAGGATTTACGAGACGCCGTTTAAAATGAAAGCGCCCTGATTAAGCTTTCTGGAATTGAAACATTGTTTTTTGCAGTTGTATATAATACAATTTTTTGCCAACATGTTTTCTCGTCAATAAACATATAAGGAATATGTGGTAGTAGTGTTTAGGAATATAATAATATAGTTATATATAGATATAATATAGTAGAGTTCTACTGTAGTCAAGGAAGACAGCCAGTTGCAGCTATTCAACTCCCTTTCATATGGATATAGAAGGCTACATAGTCACTAATTCTATTTTAGGTAATTTCAGTAACATTAATTTTATTAAAGCAGTGATGGCCTCGAGGTTTACGGGTGCGGTCGAGAATCGCAGCGGTCGCGGGTTCAAAACCCAACCATAACCTCTGATATTTCCAAGCCATGCGTGTATTCAGAATGAATCGTCACTTGTTTTAATTCTTAGGAATTGCTTGCTTGTAGTCCGTTAACTCGCACTAGTCCAGCGTGGTGGGTTAAGGCTAAACATTCTCAATGCCACAGGAAGCCCGTACCCAGCAGTGGGACATATATCGCCTGATGATGATGATGACAGTTCGCACGTTAGGTCCAATTTAAGCAATAGTTATTAATCCGTGGTGCGTCAATTGCGTTTAATTATTTGGTAATTGTAATTGTCTTTCTTTATGTGAGGTTAAACCTCATAGCTCAATGTTTTGTCACCCGCTTTGCTGTGGAGGGAAGTGGACAACTCTTTGTTTTCCAACTCCTCCTTTACATTGCTTTTCTGATTAACTTCGTTGCGGGATTATGACAATTTAGGTCCCCTTAGATTCGCTGAGCTTCATTGCTCGGCCCCAATACTGTGCGTGCCGCTGTTGATCCTGTAGTACAGGAGTTGCAGTGGCGGGTGTGTGGTGGGATAGGGCCCTTTGATGATAATGATGAGAGTAATATAATTTTCAATATCATTAACTTAACTGTCCTCCAAAGAGCAGTTTGAATATAATTGGCCGTCTTCCTCCAAAGGCCAGTAGCCCAGCAGCTGATGGCCGGCGAGGTGGTGCAGCCCGAGAGCTTCGAGTGCGTGACGGTGTACTTCAGCGACATCGTGGGCTTCACGGAGCTGTGCGCCGCCTCCACGCCCATGCAGGTGGTCGACCTGCTCAACGACCTGTACAGCACCTTCGACAGGATCATCGGCTTCTACGATGTTTATAAGGTGCGTGGGTTTTACATTCATTCACATAGATATTGTCTTGTGTATCATGGAAAGACAATGCAAAAACAAATCGGATAGTACTCTTTTTTTAAAGTAATTTTGTATGCGCTGTGTTTTATTAGACCATACGTGTATGTGAGTTTTGATGGTGTAGCAAAATACTTCGCTTCCTTATATTTTGTGTTTTAATAGCATTTGGCTTATGATTTCACTACACAAAAGCTGATACTATTTACATAATCTATTCGTCATTTTAGAAATAAAAAAAATCATTTTAATCTATATCCAAATATTCATCTACATATTAACCCTTCGTAGCCCAAGATCATAAAAAATTATAATACTTTGGTATATGATAGGCTTGAACAAATAAAAAACACGTGTTTCGTGGAAATTCAAAAATATTTTGTATTCCGTATGTATTGGATCTTTTAGGGTTTGTAACATTACTGTCACATTGGGTTAAACGGGAAGAAAATGTTTTAACGTAGTATGGAAGGATCTAACAGATTTATTTTGTTTTTTTGTAATAACTACTATTCCGAACTTTTTAAAAATTGTTTGTGCTACATCAGGACACCGAACAAACTTGGGCCAAATGATTTTCAAACCTAATTCGGTCAGTAGCCAATTTGATACTGCCCCACCGCCAATGGGGGGACATGTTGCGCCGGACTCTTGTGATTTTGGCTTGTATTTTATTTTCAATTAATCTTCGCTGTTGGACATTAGGATTCAAGCTAAGCTTACATAAAGTCTCCAATTTCAAGTTGAAATTCTGCTGAAGACATTTGTTTGTCATTGCATAATTTAGTCCGCCTTACTCTCACATACATCAGCCAAGAACTGGCCATGGTCAGGTCTAATAATTGGTAAAACATCCAAACCTGGCATCTTTTAATTCGTGTCATAATACTATAAGCTCCCATAATGCTGTTAATAAAATTTATACCTCCAATATACCCATTACATTCTTCGACGATATGAGACCGATCAATGTTGATGTACTTCTATTGGCCTTATCGCAACGACTTGGACCTTCGACCACTCACCAGCAAAAATTGAGAGAAGCGTGACGAGTTTGTTGTCTTTTCATATAAATTTTGACACATCAATTGCGTCCATATTTGCTACGTAATCAACAGAAAATCTACATTACTTTTTATTACATCCTCGTCAGGGGGTAGTTTGCAATCTGGAACGAGATTATTCCGTACGGTCCCAGGACTCCCCAAGTCCAAGATATATCCACTTCTGCTAAGTACTCCAGTAAAGTTTCAAGCCACGGAAGTAAAGTTATTATCCAAATATATATGTTATTTCTGATGTCTGGGTATGCCCGCGTCATTCTAAATACGACGTTTCAAGATGCTCCTTTTTTATTCTACAAGGAGCAAAACTCTTTCAGTTCCTGTTTCAGGTTCAATATTATAGACGAAACTTGAAACTACGCTCAGTACATAAAACTTTTAACGCCAATTGTGTTTTTTTTTATAGGCATATATTTATTCAAATTGTCTCTTCTCTTAGTGTAGCAAATCTATTCATCCACACAAAGGTATACCTCGAATAGAACCCCACTAGAAGTCCTATTTAAGGCTTATATTATAGATCTTATTTTTGTGTAAGTACTACCCCTATCTTAAAAAATAGGAGAAAAAATTCATCAATATATCGATATACATTAGTTGTATTTTTTATGACATTGTCACTCAATGTTACAGAAATGTAACAAACATAAAAAGTAACTTTTTACATATAAAAAATCAAAAGTATGAATTGGTAACGATATATAAACCAAATCATTTACTTACCTACGGGTATCAACGAAAATTATACAATTTTATATACTTTTAGTATTTTTTTATAAATTTTAAACTTTTTGCAAGTTCAAACATGGCATTTTCATCAAAACACGAAATTCAAAGCCAAAAAGGGAGCAAGTTACACTACCTTTGATTTATATTTGATGCTAAAATGTTCGGTGTGTTATCTAAGAATATATTGATATTGATTTGACAAATCTTAAACGTGTAGTTTAAATTTTATAGAGACTTTTTGGGTTTGTTACAGAAATGTCACCAGGGGCTATAAAGGGTTAATTGTCTACAATAAATAGGTTTCTTTTAAATCTGCTTAAATACATTCCACCCACCATTAAATAGGTATTCAACCCAATCCTTTAAATTTATCAAGCAAAGAATCAAATCAAACGCAGAAATATCTCGCCTACGCAAGGATTACGTTAAAGTACATACAGTCAATATAAATGCAAAGCAGTTTTTGATTTCAATCGGCCTTGGTTCCAATCCGATTGGGATGTGTAGGTGGAGACTATAGGGGATGCGTATATGGTGGTATCCGGCCTGCCTGAGAGGAACGGAGATCTGCATGCTCGAGAGATCTGTCTCATGGCGCTGGCGATAGTGGAAGCTGTGAGGGGGTTCGTGGTCAGACACCGGCCTACGCATCGGTTGGAGGTAATGTATTGACGAGAAGAGGTAGATATACAACCTTATTTTTATTGTAGCCTATTTTGTTTATTTAATTTGGTGTGTAATTTAGAGTAAATTAATAGAGTAAAGCTCAAATTTTGATGAAATTCACTACATTTTATTTTTCGTGTGTAAAGCTCCATTGAGTTTACTATTTAAAATATTAGTTTTTAAGAATGAACTTTCAGTAGGTTTTTTTTTATTTAGTATTCCAGGAAAGGTGTCATAAATATCCATAATCTGTAACTTCGATGATTCAAAATATTATTAACGACTATTTAAAATTTTGGAAAGTATAATGTTTATTCAATGTTTGAATTTACATTTGAAAGATTTCAACAGTAGCGTTATGTAAACGATAAACATATGTAAATCTTTCTGTATCTCTTATTTGGAATACATTGATTTTTCTCTCTGTTCGCGTAAGGTGATTCAAACGGATTCGCTTTACTTATAAAAGCTTTTCTTAAAACTTGTAAACTTGAGACAGTACACTTAATTCATATACTTCGATAAATAATAGTGAAACTAAACATACTCTAAGGGAATCAAGGATCCGAAGTTATTTAATTAGTACTCTAAACCACAGAAACATATACACATCAGGATATTAATAGTTACGATCGCATTTTATGTATGCTTTATTAAAAAGTATTTTTTTAAAAGCCACCCAAAGGTTTTATCATATGAAATCATGGATCGTTACAGGATTAATCCTTAGATCAATATACCGTTAGTGTGGTTTTAGAACGGTTTCCACTCTCATTTGGCCTTTTTATCTCCCTATATATTTTTAATCAGTAAACAATAAACTTTCAATCAGTTCGTATTAGAACAGATGAAATTATTATTTGCTAGGTACGTGTGGGAGTTCATTCGGGCCCAGTGTGCGCTGGTGTTGTCGGAGTGAAGATGCCGCACTACTGTCTCTTCGGAGATACTGTCAACACTGCGAGCCGGATGGAATCCACTGGGCAGCGTAAGTGATTGTATTTCAAGATTATTTCACTCAAGGTACAATGGGCTGTAATCCAAATTCATAACCTATTTACACTTAGGCTAAATTTTTAACAATAGTTTAGTTTTTAGCAGTTTTGATCAAGATTTAGATATGTTAGTATCTTACGGTTCCTGCCAAAGTGTCTGTCGCAAATGGCTCTAACTTCCAAGGTAAGGTAACATATATGACTTTTAGAAGTTATGCTCAATTTTTTTTATTTTACTCCCACTATTTATCTGACCTATTTTAAAAAAGTCAAAATCAAGTATCTGAAAACCACCCTTTACAAAAGCAAAAGAATCCAGATCATAACAAATGTCACACATTTCATATTTCCAATTTTTTTTATAGCCCTACGCATCCACCTAAGCGAGAGTACCAGAGCTCTCCTAGAACAGTGGGGCACGTTCGTGGTAGAACGTCGCGGGGAAGTGGAGCTGAAGGGTCGCGGTCGCATGCTCACGCACTGGCTCCTGCACTGCTCGGAGCCCGAAGCCAGGCCCTTGAGCCAGAGCCCCCAGCAGCCACCCCAATACCCCATACTGTTCCCGACCCTACCCCAGCCAGCTATGTCCCTGCAAGTACCGTACTTAGTCGTAGAGCCTCCTACCCTGGCTGCTTAAAATGTTTAAAAAGTACTAAGTAGTTTTGTTTTGTTTCTAGTCAGTTTAATTTTAGCCAGAGTCCCCAGCAGCCACCCCAGTACCCCATACTGTTCCCGACCTTACCCCAACCAGCTGTCACTCCAAGTACCGTACTTAGTCGTAGAGCCTCCTACCCTGGCTGCTTAGATTTACTATAGAAAAATGTTTAAGGTGTACTATATCACATTCACGATAACTTGATTCTTTTGGCATATCGACTAATGATGGGAAACAGAAAATATCGAGTAGTTCCAAAATATTGCGTTTTAAAATACTGCATTATGAGTGAAATTCTTTATTACTTTCGACATGTAAAACATTATGTAGATAAGCGATGGTGGGTCAAAGTTCATAATAAGTACCTATTTAATAGAACAGGGTTATTTTTAGACCTCCCGCCAAATTTAAATAGGTGTTTTAGACTACGCAAGTAAACAACTTCCCCAAAGAAACACGGGTCGAAAAGTGAAAAAAAAATCAGACCTTCTACACGAAATCGACTACATGAGCAGTTTTCTATGGGAGGGTCGAATTATTTATCACGTTTCGACCCACGTTTCTTTGGAAAAGTTGTTTAGTTTCATGGTCTAAACCACCTAATTTAAGTTGACGGGAGGTTCAAAAATAACCCAGTATGTAAAAATTAAGGTTGAATTTATCTTTAAAATAGTTTTTATTAAGAAAAAGGAGCACAGCCATGATCATCATAGTGTTCAGTAAAATTATCGACGTGGATTTCGATATGAACAATGTTACGTCCCTTTCCGTCCGACCGATGTAACATTGTACAAGCGTCTATTATTTTCAGTGTTCCTATTTTAATTTTACTTTGAAGCAATAAAGTCTCAAAATTTTCGGATAACGCTTATATCTTTAGGGACTTTTGTGTTGTATGTTTTTTTTATATTTATCAAATCATTAAAATAATAAAATGATACGTTTTTTATTTCAAAGTCATGTCTCAGAAAAATTGACATCTGCCAAAAGAATCAAGTTATCGTGAATGAGGTATAAGTAGGTTTGTTTTTGTTGTTCTAGTCAGATTATTTCAGTGTTTGAATAATGTGTTTACATTAACCCCAACAGCCACCCCAATACCTCATGCTGTTCGCAATGTTATGGTATCTCTTTTCCTACCTGTATTTTTAAAATTTAGTGTTTATGGGCGGATGTCACTACCACATTTTATGTACATGTTATTTCATTTTAAGTGTCAAAGTGTATATTCACTGTAATCTTTCAGTGTAAATTTTAGCAAAAAAGCGCTTCAAATCATTTTCTTTTCTAGGTCAATATGTTGCTAAAAGTTCAGACTAAAAATGTAGTCTAAACTAAACCACTCTCGCAAATAAGGCAAATTTGATTGCTTAGTCAGTAACAATAATAATGATTTCATTTCATGTTATTATGATTTATATAACATTATTATTATTCGTTCCAACTAAATTGTAACAGCAAAAATCGTAGAACAAAATAATTGAATAAATCGGACAACAGCGTTAGTCGATGTTAATTTTATTTGCACTTTATCCCGGCTCCGCTGGTTAATGGCTTAACAGCTATAACATTTGCATTTTACAAGCAACAGCTAAGGAATGGTCATTAAACATGCACTAACATTGAAATAATGACTGTCACGGGTCGTAAACACACAACTGCATTCACTTTGTATGAGAAGGGTAAGAATTAAGCATGATTGTATCCTATTAAGAAGATTAACTCATTGAGTTAAAAAGGATTGGTATGTTAACTTTATTATCAAGCAAAAATAAAGCGTAGAAAAATTGAGGGCGAGAGAGCTTCAGCATCATTTTTTCAGATTTTTATTTAGTAATCATTTGTGGCCGCGTAATTTTGCACAATTTTTATGTTTGGGTGTGCACATGTTTACGTTATGATTAATTATAAACACCATATTTATTTTAGAAAACACAAAAATGTGTTTTGCTTTCCAAAATTAAGGCTTTCGAGAGTAAAGCGCTGTAAGATAAGTAATACATTTTATGTCGCATTTGTATTTTATAAGATGTATTTTAATTCATAAGGAGAATTTTAGTAAGTTTAGTATGTGGTAAAATGTCTACCATAATAAAAAAAATCTATTTTATGTCTTAGAGATATCGTAGTATATATTTTTTCTTAATAAGATAGAAAAATATCAAAATTATATGCAAAGGCCTAAGAAAATAATGAACAATTAAGGGTGCCAATTATCGTGTCAAAATCCTCCTTTGATACAAATAAAACAATTCTGGTGAACCAAAATATATTCTTATAGTAGAACATTGAATAAATCTTTACAATTATGTACTTAATACTAGCGCATATTAATGTCTATTTTTATATGAATGTTGAGAAAACTATTTACATTGTTTATAGCCGCTTTTGTTTTATTTATGTCAATTAAATGTATGATGTAGAGATAATTATGTATTATGCAATTATTATACTTTCCTCGCAAATTCCGAAGTTGTTTTATTTTATTATCCTATCTAACCTTTCAAAATCGAAAAGACTGCATTTTAATGTTTTTGATAGTAAACGTTCCGAGTTACAGGTGGACTAAATTATAGCTTTATAAATTTAAATCACTAAGTTTTATTGTCAATGCATGGACCACTAGGTACAGGTCGCTGACGTGTATTATAGTACATTTTTTAAAAAACAGTATTTGAATGGTTTGATACAGAAAGTACAAGGTTTTTGGCATAGAAAACAAGATATATTGAAAAATAAATAAATACTATTAATATTAAACGACAACGAAATCATTGACTTAATCATTTATGATATCATTGACTCTTTTTATATCAACAACTCTTTATGCAATTATCTATTTCTTTACATAATTGTGTTTTTTCAACTGAAATCTCAGTATTTCAAAAACAAAGACCAGAGTAGAAGCGAAGTAGCCAGTTACGAAGCACAATATACAACTCAACATTTGATGACTGTTGAGTGGCGCCGGGTCGGTGATTAGCTGATTGGACGTTGTGGTTTTGAGATTCTTTTCCCTTTCCAACAGTCCGCTTTCAATCAACCTTTGCAGCCAAATGGACATCGGCTGCGCAAAAGGTGAATTCACCTTCATCCATATAACCAACGATAAGGTCAGAATTGAGTCTGGCAGAACGTGACCACATTCAGTTTCTTTCTTCCCGTTAGCAAGACAATACGCATAAGCGTACTCCAAAGAAGTACTTAATACAAACTTAATTTTCCCATCTATCACGTCTTGAAACATTTCTTCGAACTTGCCTTCTGGTATGATCTCAAAGCTTTTTCTTATCAGCGGATCGAATTCGAAATGAGTGAATATGCCCGCTCGACCTCCAAACCCGTAGCCTTCTTCGACTGTCTCTTTGAGGTTCGCAAAGTTGCCCACGATGGCGTCAGTTTTAAGAGCCCCAATCAGGACACTTTGGTAAACATTCCTGATGACAAATGTGTACCACATCCATAGAGACAGGATGTAGAAATCTCTAAAACGTTTAGGAGCAATCCTGATTGGCTGTCCCAACATCACACTCCAAGATTTCATTGCAATTCCGTGTAACTTTCGAAAGTTTTTGAAGTTCTGGTAGCAGAAATTTCGAACCTTTCGTAGTTTCAGAGCAAGTAGCATGCATTTTAAGCAAGATATTACAACGAGATTTAGAAGCCATAAGTATCCGCTTAAAGGAGAAAATAATCTCCACCAAGAAGTTCCAGCTTTGATAGGAGGAGATAACCACACCAAACGTATTGTAAAATAGGGTAGGGAGTGGTCTAGTAATCCTAATTTATCTACTCCTAAGGGTATAGTACAAGTAGAGATATTAGCCAATCCTGTTATGACGTCATTCAATGAATCCGACCAGTTTTTAGCTCGATCTGAATCAATACTAATATAATCTCTAGTAGACACTATTGGAGTGAAATTCATTATATCCCTAAGTGACCTGATCATGGCCTTTTTGAATACTTGCAACGGAATTTTCTGCTCATTTTCTGGATGGTAAAGTTTATTTGTTGATATATAGAGCGGGCAACCTTGCATATTCTCTAGTTTCCCTGGAAATAATTCTGTAGATGGTTTATTTTTGTCTTTGTACTCAATCATAACTGGATCAACGTTTTGACAATCGAGATGATTCTTGTAAGGGAAGTAAGTATACAAGACATTTTTACCCCTTTCTGAGGTGATAATCACCACATGTAAGACATTATAGTTCCATAATATTTTTGTTATGCGACGAACATTATTCTGATTATTTAAAAGAAGAATTAAAAACTTTCCTTTCCCATTCAAAAGAGTTTTACCTTTAAAATCTGGCTTCAATCGTTCAACAATTTTAACGAAAGATTCAAATGCTTCTACCATAATGACAATTTGGTTCGGCGGCGGTTCATAGTATTGGATGTCCACAGTAACTGTTCCTTGGTAGGACTTCAAAAATTGGTTTACGATATCCTCTTCAACGTCTTCACGTAAAACAGCTGTTGATTGACGAAAATCGAAATTTTCACTGGCTATATCAATTCCACACTTTACAATGCGTTCTTTGATACTATTTTTGTACACGTTTATAATAATTTCTCCTGCGATTATTTGCAAGGAGAAAATAGGTAATATGACACAGAACGTGTAGTTAGTCATTTCGCTAAGCCAATGAGTGCAAATATGAGGTCATAAATGGAAATTCGTAACCTTGATTCACATTAACACTTCGGATAATGGCCCATAATAATCCGTCATGCAATAATAGAGCCATCATACATCATGTTTTGTTCATATGCTAGTTGTAATGTGGTTAGCTGTATCAGACATCAAAAGAAGTCATACATTTAGTGAAATACCTGTTGTCATACATATTTAGCATTTGATTTATTACACTTTATTAGCAATAGATCAAAACTTAAATTTATCGGAAAAAAAGGCTACGTTGTGAGTTCCGCTGGATAAGGAGGCCGTGGGATCTAGAGGTCCTGAGTTCGGTTAATAGGGTGGGTGTAGTTTTATCAAGTTTTTCTATTAGAAACTCCTCGGTTGCACAAACATTCACGCTTTTAATCAGGGGACTAGGAAAAGAGGCATTTTCGCATACATATTTCGTCAGCAGTATCACACGTACTAGAGGATAATTCGGGGATATTTCCAGACTCGGAGTAGAATTTCCTAATGGAAAACACAAATAAAATTTCACCCCCCGCGGGAACCTAAACCCTAAGACATGAAGATCGCACAGCACATACAAACGTACTTGTACCGCGAGACTACGAGACAGTTTGTGTTTCTTTAACTATGTAGGTACATATTTATAAGACTTATATAATTTTTTGTATTTATTTACAATAAAAAACCCCAGCATTTGTTATTTTATTTTAATTTTCCGACCAGCATGTCAATTTGCAGTAGAAAGAAAAATAAATATCTTTGACTACTTCTCTTCTCTATGACATAATTTGTTGCCTAGCAACGAAAATTAACAACATAACAAAGTCTGGCCAAACTGCATTTGTTTTTTTCTCAGCCGTGATAAGATCGTGTTACATGGCGTGACGTCAGTGCGTAGACGTGTGTGTTATTACAAGCTATTAAATTAAAGCTATTATCGCATAAATCACACGTCCACATTGCTTGTAGTAATGTGAGCTTGGAAAACATTTGGCCATTTAACAACAGAAGCAAATTGTGCTACTAGTTTTATGGGAAAATAGCTAATAGATTAGTGATTAACAAATTACAATAAAAACTGTATTTCATTCATATTCATATTGTTTTTTTATAAAATAAAAAAATGGAAGGTATCCGTAAAATATTGTATGGGGTGTTAGTATTAAAATGCGTTCAAACTTTGGAAATGTTAGAAGTTTGTAAAAATGGTCAATATTTTGATTCTGGAATTTTGAAGTGTCGATCGTGTCCCGCCAACGCGTCGATGTTGCCATCTAGTGACGGTATGTTACACCTTCATGTATTATTGTAAAAAAGAGTTATTCTTTTACAATCGGAATTGAAAACATCAGAGAATCGCTCGATGCAGTTTTTAGAGAGATGACGTTATAAATGAATAAAACGTCGATTAATTAATAAATGTATCTCTCGAAATATGGAAAAGATCATTTTATTCAACTATAAATGCAGTCAAAGGTGTATTTATACATTCGCGTTTAGACCTATATTAAAGGAAAATTGCTATTGCAAATTAACATAGTACACTTTTTAACAATATATGCTATTACTGAGAATTTCATAGTAAAACCCGTTAACCCCTTTAACCTGGGACATCTCGACCTCTCAACACAAATTTACACTGTTGACCAACGGAGCTTACCTATAATATCTGTTCTCTTCGTTATTTTTATAGGCTTTGGATGCGTATGCGAAGAGCACAGTGTACCCGCGGGAGTAAATCGATGCAGATCATGTAATGCTACTGAAGTGGTGTCAGCTGACGGAACTGTGTGCGTGCCGAGAAGGTGCCAAATCGTCTCCGGCAAATTTGTATGCAGGAAATGTCCCAACGATTATATATCAGGTATTAGCAATAATAAATAAATACATCCAACAGTTGCAACTATGTATGTGAGTACACTAGGCTACAAGAGACTCTTCGGTCTCACGAATAACCAACCTCGAAACAAATATTTGACCAAAGAAAACTTATAGTCCAGGATCCGTAGTACATTTTTTGCAAGTGATTACTATCAAGCTGATTTTCTGTGAATAGCTTCATTTTGATGAGACGCCCAACAATTTCCTGTACGAAAACTCGATTTGTGGTAGGTAACAGGGGTAGGAGGAATCAAATATGTTTATTTGATGATTCTCAAATATTTATTAAGTACTAACGGTTTTTTTTTGTTAAATCTCAAGATAATTATCTAAATAATTGGAATAAAGCATTGTCCTACAAAATGTATGGAGTCCCCCTTCTTGAACATGTATCAATAACGAGGTTAAAAAAAATGTTGCTAACCAGTTGATTTTTCCTTTTTTACTTATTTAACATTTATATAATTTAATAATCATATTGTCCTACAAATTGCGTGGTACATATTTGAGAATCATCAAATCAACATATTTGAACCCTCCTACCCCTGTTACCTACCACAAATCGCGTTTTTGTACAGGAAATTATTGGGCGTCTCATTAAAATGAAGCTACTCACAGAAAATCAGCTTGATAGTTATCACTTGCAAAAAATGTACTACGGATCCTGGACTATTACTGATACAGTAGAAAATCGAATGTTATAAATGAATGTCAGGCGAAATCTTCACCAATACTTGTCCAAACCTCCCGATCCCTTGCAAACTACATAAATTTGATCCTACCGACCGGAGTCAAGCGCTTTTGGGCTCCCTCAAATATTTGTCGCGGTTTGCAAATTACGATCCTTTCAATTCACTGTCGTTTGCCAAGTCTGGAGACAAATTTGTCTTGTGGATTACTATTAGAAGTATTTCTTTGTGGTTTGCTGAAATGTTTTGTACGAAGATCGTAAGGAATTATAAAGTACAAGATTTTGTAATAGCTGTAGGCTGTTGGAATAAGAAAATGTATATCATTCCATTGTTCTAGCCTATTTGTTAGTCACGAAACAAATGAACAACTTGTATATTTATTTTTCTTAGTTTAATATACCACATATAGATTTAGAAAAGGGTTAATTTGCAACTTAATGAAGAGGGAAGATCAAGCTTAAAAAATATGTATTATTCATTTATTTCAAACATTCATTTATTTCAAACATTCATGTATTTCAAACATGTATTAGTCACGAAGAAAAGTGATTTGATAAATAATTGACTCTATTGGGTAGGATAGAATTCCTTCGATATTTAGTGATTTCTGCAGATAAAAGAGGACTAGCAATTTGACTATTAACACTGGGGATACATAGATAATATACATATTATGTGCCTGTTATTATTTTGATTCTTTATCTACCTAAGTCCATATCAGTCCCAGCGTTAAGTATAGAATAAACCTGCTCTACAATTGAATAGATTATAATTTTTTAAGCATTTTTTTTCATCATCATCATCATCATCAGCCAAAGGACGCCCACTGCTGGACATAGGCCTCCCCCAGAGACTTCCAAAGCGCTCTATTGGAAGCGGCCTGCATCCAGCGGCTTCCCGCGACCTTTATCAAATCGTCGGTCCACCTTGTGGGTGGACGTCCATTTTTTTTCAGTGACTCAAAATTTCGACGGTTCGCCATTAAAAGAAGTACAATGCGTTAAATGCACACGCGGTTACAAAGCCCAAGGAAATATCTGCGTAAGATGCGAGGCATGTACGTGTAACAAGAATCAAATAGTCGTCAGGGGAGTGTGTGTGGCGAAGAGTTTTGTAAACGACCGACCCAAATATGAAGAGCTTGTGCTTCATCCCTCGACGATGTTAGACGTCGTCAAATATGAGTATTTATGCGTTGTAAGTTAACAAATTTTGTTGAAGTTACTTACCTTAGTGGCGCAATGACCCAAAGTGAGTCTTGGCCACTGAGAATAAGACTCTTTTATCGTGTTACCCGTCTTCTAACAGATTTATTTTTTGCCTGAGAGAGTTGTTAACCAGCCTCATAACCCCTAATGAGCTGGAGGACCGCATCCTACTATGCACCTCTGCCTACACCCTTGTTGAGTATAGGCATGAGGTTATCGATATGTTTTTTTATTATTTAAAGTTTACCTCCTCGGTAATTACAACTTTTCCTGCTTGTAAAATCGTTTAGAAATCAACATTGCATCTATATTTGTAGAGTGTCACATCAAAACACGATGCTATGTAATTTAAGACAGGATTTACTATAAAAATGGGTATCAAGCAAGATAACCCTGATTTATAGAGAGCTGATATCAATAGACAATTGTAAATATCGGATTATCCCTTCTTCTTAATATTTTAGCAAAACGACAGTCGTGCCTGTAGCACTTTAGCAAACGAATGTGTAAGGAATTTCTATAGCACAGATGTGGCTGGCCCATGTAGACTATGGTTGCAGCCCAAATTGAAACTTTCAATAGGTAAGTAAATTTATAATTAGATTAGAGTAATTAAAAGTAAGGGAAATATAGCGGATTTTGAATAAACATAATTCAAATTAGGAACTGGGGAAATATTTCCTAAACGGTTTTTTTGTTGCCATCCATATCTTTTATCATCTAGAATTTTCTATAACGATGTCATTTCAAATTAGGTTCATAAATATTAACAAAAATCTTCACAAATATCTTAGGGGCATTTATTTTTTTAGCATTACCGCAGCTTATCGTGGACTCAAAAGCCTATGATAGAAAGACAGGAGTGATTCTACCTCATGGCAAAGTGAGTAACAAGGTTTTTAAATTGGAAATTGCACTTACACATTTTTGAGCAGCCAGGACGGGAGTGAGCGAAAAAAATTAAGAAATTAAAGAAAAACGATTTACAGTAAAGGAATTTTGTGATCCACAAAATATAGATTCAGGTTTGGGTGTTTGTGAGACCGTAAATTCTCCAGAAATTTCTGATACCCACGACTCAAGAGTAAGTATCTTAGTGTGGGGTCATAGCTATGTATATGACTTTTGGGTGTACCTATTTATTTATAACTACTTAGTCATTCCTGAAAGTTAAGGCACTGACTCTACAATACTAACTATAATTTTGAACAATTGACCCTTTTTGATGGAGTTGATTTTATTTGCAGGACAAAATGATAATTGCCGTTGCTATACACACAACGAACGGAGGTTTTAAATACTTAAAAGAATTGAAACTTAAAACATCACCATGTGATTTACCGATAGAAATAAAAATAGGAATTGATTATTCGTAAGTATTTTTTAATTATAAATGAATAAAGCATATTTGATACTACGTTTACCCAAAAGTTTATTTATTACTTTTAATTATAGTCATACTAACATTTAGTAATACGAGAACGTTCTTAATTTTTTAGAATCGACTGTGAGAAAAATCTAACAACAATCAGCTCGCCAATAATGAACGAAACTATGGCGCCTTATTTGCAGATGGAAGGTGAAATTAAACCATTGCCGGTTTCACTAATGAAACCTAATGGCCGTTATGTCGAGGTAATAAATTTATGTATTTTTGTGTTAAATGAAACTTAATAAATAAAACTTAACTTAAACTAAACTTAATTTTAAACGAAGTTATCAATTCTTTATTAAATCATAATATACAAAATATTATACTAATAAAGTTTAAAACTGCAAATGAATATAAATCAAATATAAAAGTTTTATTGTCGGCCTGGGAAGTTTAGGGCTTCCAGCTTGTTTCTTTATGTTTCCAATGCTATTCTTTGTCAGCAAATATGAAATGAATATATAGATTCTCTGTAATTCGAAGAATAGAATCAAAATATGTTTTCAGAAGGGCACTTGGCCCTCAAGCCAATTCCATCGCTATTTCACGGTGCACAATTCCGTCTCAATTACTTCTAACTTCACCAGCACGGTGTCTTTACGTGCTCTGATATTTCGACTGCGGTAAGTTTGTCTTGTAATAATATATTATTTTTATATAAAGAGACTTTAGTTCAGCTGTGGGACCCAAAAGCTATTTGAATACACTTTCAACTTTTCTCTAAATATATTTTTACTAAAATATATCTTATTAATAAATGTGTTTGTTAATTTGAAGGTTTTTCATGACTCATGGTAAGCCTGCTTTTCCAGAATCTGTTCTAGATTCTAAGATACTTGAAGTAGAGATGCCTGTGTGATAATATAGCCAGTGTACTTTGCACCTTATTCGAATTTAAAAGCAAAATTTCATGTAACTTAAGAAATGATTTACCCAACTTTCACAACCTCTATATTTTCATCCAACTTAAATTTTCTTGATTTAAAGTAATCTCTAATACCCCCCCAAACACATTCTAACCATAATTATCAAAAATTTCACTTTTCCCTCCTTTTATATACATACTTATAGTATCGAAAGGGACAAATACAGCTTGGGAGGTTTACGGGTCCGTATCGCGATAGACGCGCAGTACTCCAAGACGCTGTCCCACTCGGCGACCACAACGCTGAGCGTCGAGCACGAGATGCCGGGCGCCGGAGTGCTCAGAGCTCTCGAGGTTTGTGGTTTACTGGAGTTAGTTTGTAGCTGTTCTACTGCCGTATACAAGGGATTGGTGAATTAGGTGATTGGTCTGTTGAAAAATACTTTTTATTGTGGGTTTGAATCGTAATTACACTGCTGAATTATTGAGTTATTTATTCATAATTCTGTTGTTCACGACACGCAAGTGAAGTCAATTCTAACAAACAAATAATTATAATCCTAAACTAAAACTACTGTAGAGGATCTCATTCCTGATCACAAAGTTCTTAAAATGATGAATAAAAAGCTGCTCTGAAAATCTATAATTTTTAGTGTAGAAATTAATTTGTTTATTTCACATGGCATAGATACTATACAATATAAAGAATGAATAAACAAACAGTAGTATTTCATCATTCATGCGTTTATTACTGTCATCCTTTCATGGCCACCTAATCTTTCTTAATCATCTCATTCAGTAATCTTCATAATTTGGTCTTTCAAGTGATCGTATGATACAACTTTGCTTTTTTGTTCTTTTAGATTTGGGCCAGCGTTTTCGGTATCCTATCATTGTTGTATGCCATGGTACAATATCGCAGCGTGGTACGTAGAGGCGGCATGTACGTGTCTATACTGCCATTGCTCTGTGGATCTGTTGCTGATGTATTATTTTTTGTGAGTACTCAAATACATTATGATTACTGAACTCATTATTAACTGCCAATATATTTGTAATTGGTTATTATTTAGAATAGAAATCCAAACGATATCTATAGTTAGTTTATTACAATTTTTTCATGACTCGTGAAAGTGAATTTATTTTACATGATGGGAATCATGTTGCTTAAGTATTCCAAAATGCTTATGTTTTAATGATAACTAAAGTTAGTTTGTACCCAAACATCGTAGACTATTCAACAACACATTGCATACCACTCTAAAGCTGGGATGCCAATAATCATGCCCGACGATTTTTGATTAACAAGAGACGAAAATCTCATAATCTTTTTGTTTATCAAAATACCATCATGTCCAGTTCTCAGACCCGCTAAATAAATGCAACTTAAGAATCATTTTTCTTATTACTTTCAGTCGGCATGGGTCTCAATTCTTCATGCCATGGCGTTGGAGTTAAGTGCTTTTGGCCTGACATTACCACCGTCCAAACAGGAAGAGAAAGTAATAGAAGTGTTCGTCTATACAGCCGTGTCACTCAAAACTGTCAAGATTGCTTGGGTCAACTGGAACCAGTGTCGATGTGACATATTCTTTCTAGACTGGTCTGAATATAATTCTCCTTGGAGGGGTGAGTTTTGGATCGGTTTACTTCACTAGAATTATTAAGACAATAATTTACAACAGAAATTATTTTTAAAAGTGCATATACATACAATATCCATAGAGAAACGATTTAAAATAAAAAATAATCGTTATGGTGCTCAATTAAGTACACACTGCAAATCTGACAACTCCTTTCAGAATATACATTTTATGGTTATCTTTAAAACTTTGCTATGTGTGATTACACCGCCATCTGTACCTTGGTCTATGTATTAGCTGCATTTTAAGATTTAAATATTTGTGTTAAATAAATAAAAGTCCTTCTATGAGCAGTTTGAAGATTTAAGGACCTACATTTTTTTTTACTTCAGATGCATCAATTAGTGACAACTCCAAACAGTGGAAAATGAACACATTGGCAAGAGAATGGTGTGCGATGCAAACTAAGAGAAGAGTCTCCCCCGGATATGTAATACCTTTGGCGCTTTTGATACTGCGTGTGAGTACAATACTAAAACTATCTTATTGAATCATCACAGTTGAACGACGAAGGGAAATATCAAAGGGTCATTTGCATACTAATAGTTCCTACAAGATTTTTTTAAAACATAATGTCTTTCATACCGAATTAAAAAGGCCTCGATGATAAAATTAAATTAAAATTTTAAATATTTACGTGGTATCTCAATATGCCATTCTATAAAATGATTGTTTGTTTAACTATATACAGAGAATGAAACAGAATTGTTTTCCATTGATATCATTTCAATCTGATTACTTCTAAACTACGACTTGTCATCACTTTTGCTACATTTCTATGTTTTAAATAAATATTAATTACTTACATAACACAGCCATTTTATCTGTTCGTTTTGTATTGTGTTCAAAATAATTCGCTGACTAATGTCGAGCGAACGTTTGACTTATGGTTGCGGGAAGACCCTCACCGTTTTATATTAATCAAGGAATGGCAATGACAGCGAATAAGGGTTATTCCCAAAAGCTGCGATTGAATTAGGTCAGAATGTATGTTATTAACCGACAAAATGTATTGCTAGTAAACAGTGGTGGTAAAAATGCAGAATTTTTCAGTGTTATTCAATTTGCTTTCATTATTTAATTGTCATAACATTAAGCGCCTCGAGTCTGCCTTGTGGTCTAGATACTTGATGAGTGTGGAATTTAGAGATCCTTGGTTCGATACCCGGGTGGGGGATAATGATCTTAGTAACAGCACGGAATCTGGAAATGTGCAGTATAATTATTAAAGAAAACACAATTGGAAATATGTGGGTGGTGGGAGGTTATTATCAGCCTTTTGAAAGAAATACCTTTTTCAAAGAGCAAAAGATTATTTAAATCTTACCTTTTTAGCTAATGGATCCATGGAACTCATATTTTCCTGGTAGCGTTGGATACAAATGGGGTATAGCCTCTATAGCTTGGTGGTCGTCTTACACAACAGTTTTGTTATCGCGTTGGTTACTGGATAGGGTATATGGATCTCCTTCTTTGCTGCTTCCGAAGATTTGTTCAGGCGTCGGAGTATCAATACTGGTGTTTCAAGAAGAGTATTATGCTCATTATGTGCATGGCAGGTAAGATTTGAAACGTATTTTTTTAACTTTTATTGTTGTTAGAAAATGATTCTTAGTTGTAGCTTTACGATAATTTTGACACTTAAACATTATTACGGAACAGAAACGAGGAATCCAAAGACGTAAGACTTCTGGCTGGTCAGCAAGCAACTTGTCGAATCGTTTGTTCACAACAATTAAGGTGAGAGTCATAATTATAATTGAAAAGTAGCATCATCATCAGCCTATACACGTCTCACTACTGGGTACAAGATTCCTCCACAACTGAAAGGGTTAAGGCTTTAGACCACCATACACACACACACACACACACACACACACACACACACACACACACACACACACACACACACACACACACACACATACACACATGTATTTGGACTGATTATGCTGAAAAATTATAACATCGTTATAAAAAGAAACAGGTCATGATTCTGCATATTCATAATTCAAAATATTTAACGGTTGAATATTGATACATTAGTTTCCATAATGTTTATATTTCTATGTTTCCAGAGCGGTGTACAAACAGTTGTCGATGTCAGCGGCAGGTAATTATTAATATTAATATTGGTTGTATGCATACTACATTTGATTAAGTCCCCAATACACGTGCGGGCAAACAAGTCATTACCGCCGTTCATTATCTGCAGACCAGGTTAATGGATTTAATCAAGTATACCCGGGATAGCATATATCGAACGGAGAATTGAATTTATCAAACAATGTTCGTTGCTTACCTTAGTCTTGAAAATATGATATTTTATTACATACTTAAAGTTACTATGTTAGAGTCATTGAATAACGACTAATATTAGTACGAGTAGATACTACAACTTTAAGTGAAAAGTAGCCATAATTGCTATAAAATTAATCCAACTTTTCAGTTTAACAGTTCAGTGTAACAATTTCTACGATTTAAACAAAACTGTATAGTTTTATTATCGTGTTACATCAAAGGATACGATAATTCTCATTTTACTACTAAATTTTGTTTCATACATCCTCTCTCTGTTCTATAGCGGGGCATTTAACCGCCAATGAGACAAGGGACTCGATTCTGTCGAAATTTCTCGCTGCCTTTTTTGAAAGAGTAAGTATTTTAAAGATACCTATAAGAGGAAAAAAACGAAAGAAATGTTTGCTTCTCATTTTCGAACATATAACTTCTATCATCGTGCGTTATACAGCAAAGCAAGAAAAATCTTACCACTGTATGTGTAAAGATTATTTCAGGAAATAAGATAACCATTAGAAACGATATGTATCTCCCGACTCATTCGATTTACCAATCATGTAATATTAACAATACCTTGAAGAAGATCGTTCTCATTCAGGCTTTAGATGGACTCAGTTGGGTGGCAAGCGAGAGAACCATTTTGGAAAAGTTGTTCGACATAGAACTAACTACAAGAGAATCTGGAACTACTAGTACTTTGTTATACGATGATAATGAGCCGTCCTGTTTCGCCGTGACATGGTGAGTTAGCATTTATAAATATTTTGAATTATTTCTTAGGTGTGTAGTCAGTCAATTCGCATTAGGCCATCGTGGTGCACTAAGGCCTGAAGCCTCTCAATGGTAGAGGATACTCGTGCCCTGCAATGTGACGTATGTGGGCTGATAATGGTGATGATGATAACTTGAACCGTGAAAGTCACCATGAGTAACCAATGTTATTTAACCGAATAATGTCTTTGTCTGGATTTACGTTAATCAACTACAAAACTGGCATGGCATACAAAATACAACAAATTGTGTTTTAATTTCGAATACCAGTTAGGTTTTTTGCTTTGTATACAGTAAGCCAGTCTCATTGATCTTGCTGCAAAAATTACATTTTCAAACGTACTCGATAGACTGCAATTGATTCCATAACATAACATGTTTATATGTGAGTTTAGAAGTTGAAGTAAATAGTTTTTCGAGATACTAGCGTACGTATATTTGTTTTTTTACAGGTGGGGCGAAGAATGGACCCTATCCACATTTGATGCCATGGTCTTCAGTTGTCTATACATTTCTACAGATGATGCTTTACTGGCTGCTCTGATCACTTTGACTGTATGGCAGGTATTGAAATTACAATTCGAATACCATTTTGGCTTACTAACTTACAATAACAAAAAGTTTTGAGTTAAATATAGCTTGAAATTGAAAACTTCGAACAATTTGCACGTGCTTCCAAACTTTGATCTTTGGAGAAGCGCTTTACATTTGACCTTTTAAAAACTTTACTAAAGATTTACTGACTAATAAAGTAAATAGTTTTAATCCACTTCCATCATATAAAATGATTCGACAAACTTCCAAATTTCGATAAGTATTCGGCTTTTGTAACGAGAAATCAACAGAAAGTTGGGATTTGTGGCCTTTTATTGCATAACTTTGGCCATCAGGGAATAGATCGGATCTATTGGCCAAGGTCGCGACGGCTCATGTATCAAATTATCTTGTTTTATCGCAAGCGTTCGGTAACAACCGTTTTATTTCCAGATAATGAAATTTCCCCGACAATTCTTCGGTGAGAGAAATTTAAAACAGAATATTGAGGTGGAAATCAATTAAACTTCAGCTTGGAGAAGTGAAGCTAGCATTGACTACGTGTAAGACAGAGAGGACAAGTTTTTGAATTATTAAACTAATTTTGTTCAACAGATCCGCGCATTCATGCCATGTACAAATTAATTTTGTATATACTAATAACTTTCAATGTTACTAATAATTTTGCAAAAGTAGTTTTCGACTCGTCATCAAGCGATAGCGAATCAACCGAACTCAGCATCACAATTGAGGAGGATGCTGTTAGGAGCAATATTGAAAGCGGGGACAAGGTAACCTCTGACAGCGAAACAGCGGAAAAGGAAAAAATAACAAAGATTACAGGTACCATGGTCACAACCCCGCAACTGATTTCCCCAGATGGACCATTTTACAACTTCATAGTAAACATATGTAAGGTTATTCTAACAAATTTCCAAATTCGAAGGATCCCAAGATATTTAAAAATTTTGAGCAAATGTCTCCGCGGTTTCGGCTCAGGATATTTGATGAAATTATTTCTTAAGCAATTTCGGAAGCGACTATGGAAACTTTCGGATTACAACGGACGTATTCTGAAGGCAAAAATCCAAAATTTTTTAAATGTTATAACAAGTAACAAGCCTATGGCTTACGAATTCTTTAGTGTGATGAATTCCATATATACCATCTGGGATGATAATAAAATGGATGACTACATTTATTTCTTGAAGAAGTACGGTGAGGGTTTCACCAAACGTATCAGTCAAAGGACTCGCAAAGTATTTGAAAAATTGATATTCGGTACTTATTATAAACAAAAGGAAAGTACACAAAGCATCATACAGCTAAAATTCCAGTCAGCTCTTATAGAATATATAAAAAGTCGTTAAGATTGTAGTTATTGATGTTTGATTGATTTTTGCAAAGCGTAAAATAATCTTTGGCGAGCTCTATAAGAATGTTAAAAATGACCATGATTTTGAAATGTGCTGTTGTGTTATCATTTATAAGTTTCGTATCATGTATAAGTTTAAAATTTTCTCATAATAATTCTCATGATAGCAATCTACCATATTCGGTAGAAATAAATGATTTAATAAATGAAGGGATCTTTCAAAGATTCCTTAGACATCTTCTAGATTTGTTGTCATCAAATTTTCCAGAAAAGAAAATAGTTCGATATTGTCGACTGTTGAACAGGGAATTACGGAGCATGAATTTTGTATATACAAAAGATTTAGCGAAACATTTAAGGGATTTATCAAGAATGTATCGATCGGAGTTGAAAAATGAGATGCTTCGCTACCGAATGGAATTCCGGAAACATCCTCCATACAGAAAAGAGTTTCTAAAAGGAATGGATGAAGTTTTCACTCTAAGAGAGAATATTCTTTTTGATGACTACATTTATGATCTAAGAGATTATGGATATGATCGTAAGTTGTATATACATGAAGAAACACGAAAATTGTTAAGAAATGTAATACTTGGCAGTATTTACAAATTAAGCGCAAAGGATCAAATCGAACTGGAGAAAAAATTGAAAAGAGCTATAAAAGAACATTATAATATAAATGCATACGTTTTGAATATTTCCGCTAACTAAAAAGTATTTATTTATTTAATTAAAACTTCTGTATTCAGCAATTATTAAATGATTGTCTTTTTATTTAGTGACTCTATTATTAAATAAAATATGGTAAAAATGTCAATGCTCAAGTAATTTGACGATGTTCTTCAATGCAATTTAAACATCTTTTAACAAATATTTTTAAAAGTCATTGTAAGGGAGAAAGCATTTCAACATTTTAAAGAAATACCAATTGCGTGGTTTACCATTATTTACACTAGATACTATTTTATAAAAAGCCGACATTTCTCGTTTTTATCTTCATTTTTAAAATATTTATCTTAAAGAAATATTTGCCTAGATGTGGGTAGAGAAATATGAAAAAAGCAATATCTTGTATCTAATATTTTTATTATACAAAGTGTACACAATTCGGATTGACTCGTTTACCAAAATGTTCCCAGTGACACCAAGGACTTCCATTGTGTTAAGTTAAACGTAACACGATTGATTATACCCTAAAGAAGAAACAAATATTTTATTAATTATTGACATTTGGATATTAAAAGACGCAGTCTTATCCCTATACTAAAGCATCTATTGGTACTTAGTTCGAATATCCTCAAAAAAAACCAGAAATCTCCATTTTTATTTAATATAATCATATTTAATTAACTTTATTTGTCGAGAATGTCAAGTCATTATTAAAAAATAATGCATTCTATCTTGTAAATAAGAACGCATCAATTTTTCATAGACAATTCTGAATATATGGCAACACCTCTATCATCGATGAACAAATGAAATACGGCAACGTCACGCAAGGATTGAAGTGGTAAAGTGGTTTGTTCATTCGGCGTTATAAAATATTAGTAAATTTACGAATTATAAGTTTAATTTTTGATTAAAATGGCAGATAATAAGAGGTGAGTGTGTTGTTTAATCTAATAATTATATTAAAATGTGGTAATCAAGTTATTATATATGTAATTGGTGTGTAAGATTGAAAGCGCATCATCGAATTTTGGCTTGTCATCATGTCGAGATCGCAACAAAATAACGATTTTAAATTTCTCTCAAATAGTATTAACTTCGTCAAAAATGGATTTGATTACGATATACATAATTATATGTATCGTAATGACGCTGCAGATTGTGTGGAATTGTATGATATTATGACTGACGCCAATTTGACTTGGGCGGTGATTCCTGTATTTCGATGTTTTTCGCAGCCCTGATGATTTATCCACCGCGATCCTGCGCCGCAAGGATAGGCCAAACCGCCTCATCGTTGAGGAGGCCGTCAGTGACGACAACTCTGTGGTCGCTTTATCACAGGTTCGTTCTTTGTTAACTTTTACAATGACTTACACATTTTGCTTACTTGCACAAACAATTTACATTTTCAGTTTTTAAGGTTAATTTATGTTTGATAATGACAATGGAAAAATACTGCTATGATAATTTGTCTTATAGGACAAAAAAAACATACATTTGAAGGTTATAGTAAACTTTAACTTTTAATAAAAAAACGGTAAAATGATTTTAAAACTTCTGTCTAACTCTGTGTGGAATTTGTAGCTTAGAGAAAGTGAGACCAAACATGGCTTAATTCAGAACAATCCCAGCAATGTTTAAGTATGATTTAAGTCAAAGATGAATTTGCAAATCATTGTCAGTTTAATAACCTCATAATTAAACATGATCTGGACTAATCACTATTTGCTAGCTCCTCTTAGTCTCTTAAGAGTTACATCAATGGCTTCATCCGTCTTCTAAATATTCTTACAAACAAAAGCATGGAAAATTTTCAGAATTTTCAAACACAATGTTTTTTAAACTGTATGGTTTATACAATTGTGCTTATTCATTCTGCAATGTGTAGACTCTAGTTTCCATAGTTGTTTGAATTTTCTACTTTTTGTTTTTCACAAGACTCTTAAATATTTTGACTAGTAAACATGTGTTTAATGATTAAAGATAAAATTTGTCTTAGTTTAGTAATATGGGTTTAATTCTAAAAATATGTGGTTATTCAGTAATATTTTATTATACAGTGTAGTAAACAAATAAATTGTTTCAAAAATGTTTCACATTAGCATTATTACACAACTGTTTGTGATTATATATTGTTCAAATATAAAATTTATAATTACAATTTTGTTGCTTCAACTTACAATTTATATAATTTTATTCTTAAGGTTTTGAAACCAATTATAAAAGATAATTTTGTCACCAAAAACTATCAAAATAATGTTTTTTTAACAATGCAATTAACTAGGCTTTTCTAGATAAAAGTAGATAGATGTACGAGACATCTTGTACTGCTGATAGTGTGACCTAATCTGAAGTTATGATGTATATATACAACATATTTTATACATGACAAGAGAAGTGAATTTGCTTATAAAATTACATTACTAATTTGGTATGAGGAAAACTATCAAATTGTTAATATCTCTTTAAAAAAACGCTAAGCATCATACAGAACATAAAACCATTGACTAACTTTTGATGAGTAGGCAGAGGTTAGTATCATAGAATTACAATTCACCTGTAAAATAAACAAGTAAACATACAATATTGTAGAATAAACCACATTTAACAAGTTGTTTTAACCACACATAATAGTTATTTTATGTTAGCAAGCATGGTTGACCTAGATTCATTTTTTATGTATGTGATGACCATAAACATAAATATTTATGGTATAATATTTTATGATACTCATGAGACATCTATGTGTGACTTGTACCTCAGAAAATACTGGCAAATATGTGCCAATTTTATCACAATTAGGCATCTTTATTCTTGTATTCTTGCATAGTAAGTACCCATTAAATTTACATTAAACATTCAATTCTCCCACATTAGGCAAAAATGGAACAGCTGTTGCTATTCCGCGGAGACACAGTTCTCTTGAAGGGCAAGCGGCGCAAGGAGACGGTGTGCATTGTGCTGTCAGACGACAACTGTCCAGATGACAAGATCCGCATGAACCGAGTGGTGCGGAACAACCTGCGGGTCAGGCTGTCCGACGTGGTCTCCATAGCGCCCTGCCCCTCTGTCAAATACGGAAAACGTGTTCACATACTGCCCATTGATGACTCCGTCGAGGGACTTACTGGGTGAGTTTGACAGTTTTTTTATCTTTTCTGGAATGGTAAGACATGGGCAATTGATTGACACTTTTATGACTGCCTATTTGTAATAACATTTACAAATAGTGCTGAACCAAAATAAATAAGATATGTTTTGGTTACTATTTTTGGTACAAATATCTTATCTCACAAAATAAAAACTATTGTAATAGAATAAGCTGAAGTCTTTTTTTATGCTATCTGTTATAGAAAATATTGCAATGCAGTAGTTTAATATTCAGCTGTACATAACTAATTTGGACACTACAAAGTTTTCTGTTTAATGACTTTCAAGTAAATTTAGGAATTCTGTGTTCCATTGTGCACATTACAACATATTTTTAAAGTATTCAATTTATGAATGTTAGGCATACTCAATTATGTAGCCAGTCTGCACTGGGTTCAAGCCAATTGTAGCCCTCAATTAGTGTGAGACAAGATACATGGGGAACACTCTAGGTTGTAATATTGTTTGTATGCTTATTTCTTTCTATTTTAGAGATGCTAATGCATTCCACTTCTAGAAACAATACTGTGGATCAATGTTCAATAACTATTTGTTTTTATTTACCCAGACCTGGGTATTCCTGAAACCTAAAATGTTGGGGATTCTAACACAAAACTACATCTTAGTACGAGTTTTTAATTAAAAGAGGATTTTTGTTTCTTATTTATTTATCATGCAATCAGACTCAGCCATAAGCAGATGATTTGAATGGATTTAGATATATAGGACTATGCTCCAAGCAGAGCCAGTACCTTAAATTGCATAATATTTATCCTTGTTGTCACAAAAAAAAAACATGAACATACAAAACAAAATACAGTGTTCCTCCAATTAAGCAGGCTAATTAGTTTGGCAAACGGATACTCCAATTTTATTAGAAAATTGTAAAGCTATTAGCATTTGTAAACCTTTTGTTTTTGCCCAATAAATATATATATTTATATATTTTAATTATCTGTAATGTCCACAAACCCTCTCGATAGTATAGGAGGCCTGTGCCCTGCAGTGGGCCATATATGAGCTAATGACGATGATAAATATGCAATAGTCCCAAGCGGATACTGATCGAGTTCCCCCCCGCAGCAACCTGTTCGAGGTGTACCTGAAGCCGTACTTCATGGAGGCGTACCGGCCGATCCACCGCGACGACACGTTCATGGTGCGCGGCGGCATGCGCGCCGTGGAGTTCAAGGTGGTGGAGACCGACCCCTCGCCCTACTGCATCGTGGCGCCCGACACCGTCATACACTGCGAGGGAGACCCCATCAAGAGAGAGGTTACTTTAATACCATTACCAAAAAAATATATATTAGAAATAAATGCATTCAATTCAATTGCAATCCATTTATGGATGATTATATACTCTCAATGGTAGAGGAGACCCGTGCTCAGCAGTGGGCGTATATGGGTTGATGAAGAAGATATACAGTGTAAACTCTATATAACGACACTGAAGGGATTGTGCATGGTGTTATAGAGAGTAGTCGATAAATGAAATAATTAATGGAAGGCAAGCTAACGGGACGCTTTAGGGAGTGTGTCATTAAATCGAGTGACTTTACATAGAGTATACACTATATACATATTTTTTCTTTCATTATATTAATATTCCATACCTCAACACCAGGAAGAAGAAGAGGCTCTGAACGCAGTGGGCTACGACGACATCGGCGGGTGTCGCAAGCAGCTGGCGCAGATCAAGGAGATGGTGGAGTTGCCGCTGCGCCACCCGTCGCTGTTCAAGGCCATCGGCGTGAAGCCCCCGCGCGGGATCCTCATGTACGGACCCCCGGGCACAGGGAAAACACTCATCGCACGCGCTGTCGCTAATGAAACAGGTACACCTACATATATATTCGACAGCAAATGTGTAGCAGTTGCCTAGATACAGGTTGGAGAAATGTGCTGGTACGATCCCAGAACAAATGTTTCTGTGATCTACAAATATATATAATAGCTGCATGTTAATTTAACCTATATATGTCAGGTAAGTGAGTCACTATCGATCCTGGTTTGTAAGTAGGTCAGTTAAAAATGGGTGGGACAACTACGTTATATGAAACTATATGGTAAGTGTCAACATCGTTATAAGCCCATATATGTCTCATCGCTGGGCATGGACCATAGGCCTAATTTCCAACAAAAGGTTAAAGCAAGTGATAATTTATTGTGAATACATAACTTGGAAAAGTTAGAGGTGTGTGCCTGGGCTTTCAAACTGCGGAGATTCTCGACCGCGTAACTAAACCTCGAAGTCATCACTGCATCTAATTGTATTTAACACAATAAAACCTCCCACCAGGTGCATTCTTCTTCCTGATCAACGGTCCTGAGATCATGTCCAAACTGGCCGGCGAGTCGGAATCGAACCTGCGCAAAGCGTTCGAGGAGGCGGACAAGAACTCTCCCGCCATCATCTTCATCGACGAGCTGGACGCCATCGCGCCCAAGAGGGAGAAGACGCACGGAGAGGTCGAGAGACGTATCGTGTCGCAGTTACTCACGCTCATGGACGGTATGTTGGGATATGTATTTTAATTCAGCAGTTAGTATTGGTATTTTTGTTATGAAATTAATATGATTGTCATTGGCCTGTATATGTCTCAATGCCGAGCACGGGCCTCCTCTGGCATTGAAAGAGTTAATGATTACCATTTTGTAAATGTTCTATGTAATAGAGGGAAAAATATTGCGATTGTTTCCTAAACAATGCTAATTACAACTTTTAAAATCACATAAATATTTATTACGATATGTTTTAAGATCATTATCGTTAAAACTGTATTAGATTAGAATTTTAAGCTGTTCAGAACACTTAAGTTAAATATCGAAACTCACAGGTATGAAGAAGTCCTCGCACGTGATCGTGATGGCGGCGACGAACCGTCCCAACTCGATCGACCCTGCGCTGCGTCGGTTCGGGCGCTTCGACCGCGAGATCGACATCGGCATCCCCGACGCCACCGGCCGGCTCGAGATCCTGCGCATACACACCAAGAACATGAAGCTCGGAGATGACGTCGATCTAGAACAGGTTCGTATCACATCAGATAGATGGCATTATAGGTCATAGAACAGAAGACCATAATATCAAGTCGACATTGGTTGTAAGAAATGATATGTGATACATTTCTGCGTCTTAGTCAATTTTGAATTTGGTATGCTAATATTTGTAACTAGGTTTATCGGTAATTCAATAATTAAGAAAACTAAAATTATTTTTCTTTCAATCAGATTAAATATATTTGGATGTGTTTAGATCGCAGCGGAGTCGCACGGGCACGTGGGAGCGGACCTGGCGTCGCTGTGCTCGGAGGCTGCGCTGCAACAGATCCGCGAGAAGATGGACCTCATCGACCTCGAGGACGACCAGATCGACGCGCAGGTGCTCAACTCGCTCGCCGTCTCCATGGACAACTTCCGGGTACGTGTTTAATTATTACACTATTGCGGTAAAATGTAATTCTATACCTTGACGAGGTATTTTGATTTATTTATATTCTTTATTGTACATGACAATAAAAACACCATTGATATAAGTAATCCTAAATAAAGTGATGTCACAAATGGCGGCCTTATAGCTGTTTGCGATTTCTTTCAGGCAACCGTTAGATGGACTTTTGATGTTGACTGATGTTTAAAAGTAAAAATATGTATACTTTATCATGCTCGCGAAATTTTCTAAAGACTTGTTTTCTAAACAGCTGTCAAGGCTCATGATTGTCAAAGTACATACATTAAAAATACAATAAATATATAACTTATGACAAAATAAGATGTAAGTTATTAAAAGCTATTATACCATATGAGGCACTACTAAAACCACCGTAATACTTGCCTTGCTCCATCAAGTATAGTAGATATAAGAGTATTGACCAACACGTGTATTTGCAGTACGCGATGACGAAGTCGTCTCCGTCGGCGCTGCGCGAGACGGTGGTGGAGGTGCCGAACGTGACGTGGGGCGACATCGGCGGCCTGCAGAGCGTCAAGCGCGAGCTGCAGGAGCTCGTGCAGTACCCCGTGGAGCACCCCGACAAGTTCCTCAAGTTCGGCATGCAGCCCTCGCGCGGCGTGCTCTTCTACGGACCGCCCGGATGCGGTAATAACATTACGCCATCCTATATACAGTCAAACACGGAATTTAGTTTACCACCCAGTTCGGGAGGTAGAGGCAGGATCATTCTTCTTGCAGTCAATAAATCAGCTGATGTCTTTTTTTGTTCCATATAAATATCTTATGTTTTCCAAAATTATATTTGTTAACTTAGCCCTCACTTTAATGGTTAACACTATAAAAAATACGGAAAACGTAGAGTAGAGAAGACATGCTATAGTGTAAAAAATTTGAATACTTCGTTTTTAGGGAGTATGTTTTATTGCCATAGTATATTCAATGCGCATGTTTTTTCCTCTAGGTAAGACATTGCTGGCCAAAGCTATTGCCAATGAATGCCAGGCCAATTTCATCTCAGTGAAAGGACCAGAATTGCTAACTATGTGGTTTGGTGAATCTGAGGCTAACGTGCGGGATATCTTTGACAAGGTAAGAATATTGTTGCATTTACTACCTTTACCATATTGAAAAACAAAAATCTTGAGCTTTAAAAATCATTAGAAATCATAGTTATAGAAATAAAAATATCAAGTATGTACCCTATTTGTGTTCGACACTGGTTGGTAATTAAAGTCTTTATTATAATTTTTATATTGACAATATAATTTACATTACAAATAGCATAGCTATGAGGATGAAATGCTTGAAGTAAATATGTTTAGTCTGCCTAAACGTGCTAGGTCACTGAGGTGGACTAAGGCCCATCTCTCAATTGAGGAGAGGAGACCCGTGGGGCCACCAGTGATAATATAATGATAATTCCGTGCCTAGCAACTTTGTAATGGTGATGATGATGTGTATTTGCAGGCCCGGTCAGCGTCCCCGTGCGTGTTGTTCTTCGACGAGCTGGACTCGATCGCGAAGTCCCGCGGCGGCTCGGTGTCGGACGCGGGCGGCGCCGCGGACCGCGTCATCAACCAGATCCTCACCGAGATGGACGGCATGGGCGCCAAGAAGAACGTATTCATTATCGGTATGTATAGTATTCACTATTAAACATTTAATTGTTAGTAAATACAGTATAATTATTAAAAATGCTGCTTTGACTGCAATTAAAACTGAATGTTAATTTGAAAGTTAGTAAAATTAAATGCTTTATGCGTGAAAAATATTTTTCCCCCTTATACAAATATGACAAAAATCATCTTACATACGCCCAGTTTTGAATTCTTACTTGGGGTCGGCGCAGTATGTCTTTACCTTCCAAACATTTCTCTCAGCCGTCATGTCTTTAGTCATCCCTTTTCCTTATATATCTCACGCACTCCATTCATCTTTTCTTTTGGCTTTCCTCTAAATATGTGAAGAATGTGTTTTTTTTTGTCTCACAATATAAATGTTGTGTATGAATATAGGTGCGACGAATCGTCCCGACATCATCGACCCGGCCATCCTGCGGCCGGGCCGTCTGGACCAGCTGATCTACATCCCGCTGCCGGACGAGAAGTCGCGCGAGGCCATCCTGCGCGCCAACCTGCGCAAGTCGCCCATCGCTAAGGACGTCGATCTCTCTTACATTGCTAAGGTTCAATTATTCGAATTTATTAACGCTCTACCATTATTAAGAGTTTCTAACTTAGTCTTGTTTGAAATTTTTGTCAAGTTACAAATGTACAGTTGATTATAATAGTTACTTTTAGTCTTACAATATTTTGATGTAAATTACTTCTAGGAACCTGAGTAATATTGTACGATGTTATTGCAGGTCACACAAGGTTTCAGTGGTGCCGATTTGACCGAGATCTGCCAGCGCGCGTGCAAGCTCGCCATCCGACAGGCCATCGAGGCGGAGATACAGCGCGAGCGCACGCGCCAGAACCAGCCCGCCGCCGCCGTCATGGACGTCAGTAACATTGCCTTATATATACAGCCACGATCAGAATTCTTAAGCGCATCCAAATCTATTGAAGATGATGGATTTTTCTCAAAGTTCTTATATTCATGTCATTACCGTTGATGCAGATGGACGAGGAAGACCCCGTGCCCGAGATCAGTCGGGCGCACTTCGAGGAGGCAATGAAGTTCGCGCGGCGCTCGGTGTCGGACAACGACATCCGCAAGTACGAGATGTTCGCGCAGACGCTGCAGCAGAGCCGCGGCTTCGGCACCAACTTCAGGTTCCCGTCGAGCGGCGGCGGCGCGGGCGGCACGGGCACGTCGGGCGGCGACCAGCCCACCTTCCAGGAGGAGGGCGGCGACGACGACCTCTACAGCTAAACACCTCGCGCCGCGGCCTCCCTCGCACGCGCATTTACTCGTCTCGACTGGCCCGCGAGGTGCCGCGTCTCCGAGTCGCCCCACCCTTAGTACGGCAGCGTCGCGAATTACTAGTATCGAGATTTTTAAAAAAACATAAAATCGGCGCGCCAGTCTGACTGCGCGTCGCGGTCTCATAAAATTCACTGAACCTAGGTCTAAAATGTAAATGTATTTATTTTGTAATTCAATCGCTCGATTGTTCCGTTCTGCTTACGTTTAGTCGTAATTGAATGTCTGTATTATTGTATTTGTCTCTCGGCGGCAATAAGATCGTAAGGCTAACGTACTTGTACACTTCACTACATTTGACGGATCCTGTGTGTAGACCGGGCCGGTTGCTCGCCGGCGTACAACACCACATTGCAGTGATTTTATAATAAAAGATTTTTACAGACTAATTAGTTGTTTTATTGCAACACCTCGCCTTGCATGAAGTGAACCAACAAACGATATACAGTCTGTTTGACAAGAGCGTGTACGGCAAAACTTTTTTTTAGGTACCGCTAGAAGCTTGGTTGTAAATTTGGCAGGTAGCTAGCCCCTTCCCCTCAGATGCTTTGTGTATAGAGTTTCAGTTGTCGTTCGATCTTTGTCAGAGGAGGACGCATTTCGTCATGAGTGCTACGTACGCATCACGTTATGAAGCAGTGTTCTTGTGTTTGCATCCAAAAGGGCCCAAAATGTCATACGCAGCCGCTGCAAAATACATGAAAAAGTCAAAGACATTTGTTAGTAAGTGGGTGAAACGCTATTCTGAAGTAAAAAATGTCGACGATCTGCCTAATCGTGGCTCTACGCAAAAAACAACGAAAAAGGAGGACAAAATGATTTTACGGGTATTCGAGAAGAATTCTCGCCTATCGTTACGTGGTGGTCAAGCGGTTTTGCTTAAAAAAGGCCTTAATGTGTCATGTGATACTATAAGAAGACGTTTACTGGCTCATGATGTAAAATTTCGTAGCATAATAAAGAAACCGCTACTGTCGGAAAATCATGTTAAAAAGAGACTCACTTGGGCGCAGGAACATTTGGACCGGGATTGGGACAATGTAATTTGTTCGGACGAAGCTTCTTTTTGGGCACGTTCTTCTATCACTCATACCTGGTGTACCCACGCCAATAAATTCATCCAGCGGACCGTTAAACATCCGGTGAAGGTGCACGTTTGGGGTTGTTTTTCAAAACAGGGATTTGGTACCTTGCACATATTTACAGGTAATTTAAATGCAGCTAAAATGGTCAAAATATATCAAATGGCTTTATTACCATCTGCTCAAAAGTGGTTTAAAAGGAAAAACATATATTGGCTATTGCAAGAAGACAATGACCCGAAACATCGGAGTCGTCTTTGTACAGCGTGGAAACAAGAGAATGACGTTGAAGTACTAGATTGGCCATCACAGTCGCCGGATGCAAATCCAATAGAAAATGTTTGGGCACTCATGAAGTTGAAGCTTCGAGGAAAGAAAATCTGAACTTTAAAACGATTAGTTCGTGAAATTAGACTTATTTGGAGGTCTTTGTCCCTGGATTATGCAATAAAATTAGTAGAAAGTATGCCTCGAAGACTCCAGTCAATTATTGATAATGGAGGCGACTGGACAAGTTATTAATAATAAAGCATCATTGTCTACATCATGTATAATGAGTGTATTTTTTTTCTATTTTTTATCCCAATTCATTCCCGAGTTTTGCCGTACACGCTCTTGTCAAACAGACTGTATGTAGTCAAAGTAGAACCATGAGGTAAATTAAAAAAATGTGCCAACAGTGTGTTAGTGAACACATATTATGGAGAGGGCATGAAGCAAATCTGAAAGAGAATCACGAATATAAGAAGCACTGTTTAATACATGCAAAAATGAGATATTATTTTACTCCCTAAGTCAAACGTGCCTAAAGAAATTTAGGTTTTTCTCAGTGTTTTATCGAGCACCAGGATATCATACATCTTTAGAGCCATCCATAAATTACGTTACATGTTAAAGGGGAGGTAGGGGGTCGACAGAGTGTGATATTGTGTGACGGGGTGGGAGGGGACTTCAATATTGTGACGTCACATTTCAAAATCTACTTCTCAGATAAACTTTGGACTGTTAATGAAAAATTCCAAAACTTTGCAACACAACTTCAAAAACATATGATTCAAATTATTTTGTTGGCTACTTGCTCCATATGCGGCGTACGCCATGCGCCGACGACCTAAGTTCCTTTGATAAATTGATCTGTATGGGGCAGTGTTGGGCATTAATTAATTAACTTTTAATTAAACTAATCAATTAACTAAAAAATTAATTGCAATTAAATTAATTGCAATTGAATCAATTGCAATTAAACATTTAATTGTGTGTTACAATTTTTTTTTAATTGATTGATGAAATGATTAAAACAAACAATTAACTTTTTTGCAAATTTTGTTCAAAAGGGTGGTCCGGTTCTACAACCGGATACATAAACCCTTGACATTTTCAAGTATTAGTAAAAATACTTGATAAAAAAATTAATTGTTAATTGTAATTTTTTTTTTCGTAAAATAACTAACAATTGATCAATTGTTAATCGTATAAAACCATGATTAATAATTAATTAGTTGTTAATTGCTGTCACTGCAGTTAACAACTAATTAATTGTTAATTTTTAATTGTTAGTTTAATTAAAATTTGCCCAACACTAGTATGGGGACATCCCTAGCAATGGCGGGACAGTTGCGGTTTTGCTGCGCTTTTGGCCATGCCTTTTTTCACACGTAGTACATAATATACAAGCTAACGCAAAGAAAGGTTATTTTATTACGCTCTGCATATATTTCCTAAATGCAGCGAAACTCACTGCGCCTGCAGCTAACGGTGATTTCTTGAAATGTTTGACTTGATGTCAATTTTATCAAAAACAATAATTTATGTAGAAATTTTTAGATTTTTGTAGAAAATATATGACATCACTCAACCTCAAGGGAAGGAGAAGTCTGACAAATGTGTTGCTGTGACAAGGACGGGGGAGAGGTCAAAAAATTAATTTCAAGGACGTAATTTATGGATTGCCCTTAGCATGTATACAGATATTAAAAATCATTCGAGTCGATAAGTTCGAACTAAGTTTAAAAAATATGATGAGGAAAATGGAGGATCAGATTTTATAGTAGTACCAGGGAATGATAAATTAAAAAAGTAAATTATTTACATATAATATTCAAGTCAAGGTCGCGGGACGTCGCTGACTGCAGGCGGCTTCCGACCGTTCCCGGTGGAAGTCATTGGGGGAGACCTATGTCCAGTAGTGGACCAAAATTGGCTGATGATGACGATGAATGTTCAAAAACGCTATAAATAAATCTTAGTGTAATTTTCAAAATATACAAATAATATCCTCGAGTACCAGGAGATCATGATTCAATAGAAAGTATTCAAAATTGAAATGATATTCGAAAATATCCCATTTAAATTTGAGTTACATGAGAATGTGTGACAAAGGCAAACTTAGAAAAAAATGTGTTTGTCTCTATTTATTGTCGCATTTTCGTTTCATCGACTTTCAATTCACAACGATGCTAAATAAATTTTTACAAGAAAAAAAATACTAGAGTATTTGTTTCAATTATGAGCTATCTAAATTTCTCTTATTTTATCAAAAGCCAATAATTATTATTGTCGATTTAATTCCCTTTTTATTAAATTAAAATTCAAAAATATTTATGTAAATTTACAATCTTTTTTTACAAAAAGTTCTTCTAATTGTGGCGACTGCTCAATTAAATTTCGTAAAGAGTACGCACGTGCGGTCGCAAAAGAGTTGGTGCGCATTGTAAGATAAGATGGGGACAGAGAAGCGTCAACGATTTCGCATTGGTTTCCTATTTTTTTAGGATCAAATTGCTTTGTGCCCGCCATTAGTTCCTGGAACAATTTCTCCACCTCTTCATCTGAGAAACACGTGCACAGAAAGTCGAATTCTTGATCTGAGTACTGCGTGCTTACGTCTTTTGTTTTTGATTCGACTTTTTCCAATACTAGCGGGGGAGTGCGTTTGCCTTGCGCTTTTTTCACCAACTTCTTAAGAGTTTCTATGGGACACATTTCGTAATTAGGGATCTCTGGCTGGGCATATTCCGACATTTTCCACATATACGGAGGTAAATGCTCTTGCAGGTGCTTTTTAGCCGTTTTGGCGCATTTGCATTTGTTTGGTAGGACGTAATCGAAATAGCTTTCCCATTTTGGTTCTCTTTCATGGTCCAATTCACCGTCCCGAGTATCAATTTTGTTACCAGATGTCTGCAGTTTCACTGGAGTCGTGGCTACGTCACTGTTCTTTATCTTAACAGTCATTTCCGACGCATGCATTGGACTACAGAAACAGTGAGGTATTTTGCAAAGACAACATTCGATCGGCAATTGTTTTACATTGGGTATTTCGTCTTGTAATATTTGTAACAAAGAGCTCTGCAACTTCAGTTCGTTTAATCGTGTCGATGATTCGTATTTGACAGGAACATCTAGCTCGTAACGGTGTGCGTCTTCGAAATCTTGGTCATCGCCTCTTTGTCCATGGATGTAAGACTTTACTTTTTCAGAATATTGTTCGAAGTTGTCGCAAGCGGCGTAGATGCATCGCTTGTTGACGACGATCACAGGCAGTTGCGAAGCGCTTGAAGTGCAATGCTTGGGGCATAAGTTTTGATCAACATGTGTCTTGACGCCTTGGTCGCAAAAGAGGAAAAAAGGATGCGGTCTTGCTATAGGAGTATGTACCACAGGTTCTTCGGGTTCGAAAATACTTTCAGCAGCGGGGTTAGATATTACATCATTCAGTTGAAGCAGCATTAGCTTCTCCATATTGATGAAGAATTCGGCATGTTCCGGGAGAGTGTTGAGGCAGAATCCTACAAACATTTGAAATTTTTTCACCACTTGACAAACCTTTTTACGCCATATGTCAACGAATTCCTGCCGTTTCTTTTCTTTTTCTTTAGCAAGTCGTATTTCGAAATCCTTCATGGCAATTTCTTCTTTCAAAGCTTTTACTTTTTTTTCGTGTTCGTGTTTTGTCAATTCTATTTCCTTTTGACATTCCTCTCTTTCCTTCAATGCGACATAGACTTGGCAAGCCAAGTTTTGACATTGTAATAAATTCCGTAATTTTTCAATCGCTGTATGTTTTTCCACATTCAAATCGTGTATTTTATTACCCATTTGACTACGAGATTTCTCAACATTGCCAATAAATTGTTTCTTGAGTTTTTCTTTCTGTTTTCTCAATTTTTCTTCAAATTTATCATATAGTCTGGTAGCTTGTCGTTTTACTCGAGTTTCATACTCATCTTTCATGTTTTTAAACGTCTCTTCTCTCTGGCGTTTAATTTGCAATACGGCTGCATCAAACATTACTTGTTCGATTTTCGTTATTGAAGTTGTGTACAAAACGCAAAATTCTCGAAAAGCTTGTTGAATTGCCAATGTGTTTTTCTTAGCAAATTCTTTAGACATGGTGTCCCAATATTGTAGGCAACTCAATTGGATACTTTCCTTCCAATTGATATCACTTTCGCGGAGCGCCTTTTCTTTTTCTGTTTCCATGCGCTGATGGTGGATTTGAATTAGTTTGTCACCGAAATGTCCTATTCCTTCACACCCTAGTTTAGATAAATATTCTTTTTTCAGTGGTTTTAAAACAACTCTTCCTTCTTCCAAAAGACATTTTGGTGGTATGTACCAGTCATTTCCACCACCTTTCATAGGAGGCTCTAGCCCGGCAAGGACCTTCAGTTTAGGGGTCATGGATTTGAAATAAACCTTGGCTAAAGGCGGCGACATTTTATTTATCATCACACTTTGTGTTGGAACTTGCTCTCTCTCTAAAAAACATTTTCTGAGATAATAATTTTCACTGTATTTTGGCATGATGATATAATAATATTTTTTTTATAAAAATAAAACGTTATTAAAGTGTCACCTTGGTAGCTGTGTATGTCAAAGTCGATTTGACCATAAATTCGTATATTTTCAACCAAATAGTATTAAGCTTTATTTAAAAAAAGGTATTTCATATTTATAATTAAATTTATGATTGAGGTTTTACATTAGGCAATTATCAGCAACAGGACGGATTCTTGAAATTTGGGCGAAATACGACATTAGTCTCGCATTCTATTACGTGCGACTGATAGATGAAGGGCGAAAGGTAGTTGTAGAGTCGCATATATGCTTGACCCTTCGGGGAATTCAGATATGAGTTAATTCATGTATGTAAAAGATGTTAATTTAAATATATGGTACCATTTGTGAGAAACAAAAACCCTTTAAATGGTTGAGGAGGCCCGTACCCAGCAGTGGGAAGTATAAGAGCGGATGATGGCAATTTCAACTCGATCAATTAAGATATCAGTCGTACTAAATAAAAGAATAGCATGCAAAATGTTCGGATTCAATTAATTAAAATAGAAAATATTAAATTACCGTAGGAGAAATTGTCAGTGATTGTAAAAAGAATGGAAAAATTGGACTCGAAAAAATAATTTTAGGCCATAAAATATTAATCAAATTTGCAATATTTTCGGTCCCAAAAGTTAACATAGCTAAAATTCGTTCGCTTATTGCTAAACTATCAATTATCTTATCCAGTCAAACAAACAACATTAATCTGATCAAAAATAATTTTATTTATACAAAATTATAAATACTATTCATTTGTCAATTACATTATTAAAACTTTGCTTAGCACTAAGTAACTTCGCCTACAGCCATTTGCTGTAAGAGCGTCATAACGTGGCAGAATCTCTCCTTGATCTCCGTCGCCGACCGGTGCGGCAACAGTTCCCTAATTCTACAAAACACTTGCTCCGAACCAGCCTCCCCTTTCAAAACTTGCAACATCGTCTTATCTTCATCTCTCGTCCAATTACTCCTGGCTTCAGCTTTCTTGCTTTCATCATTCTGATTATCAATTTTCATTTGTTTAACTTTAGGAGCTTCTGTTTTAGCACATATCACAATTTTGCTGTCTTTCCTCTCGCGTTTAAGGTCAATTTTCGTTTCTTCTTTTTTCGTTTTATTTTTAACTGGTTGTGCTTTCTTGTTTGTCTTGGGGCTCATTATCGAACAGTCTTTGTGTTTTGTATTGTCATTTACATCTTTAACGTTTTTCGTGGGCGATCTGAGTTGTTTCCTGGCTCTTTTGGGTGGGATTTTGTTTGATGTTTTCACGGTTCGTTTGGGTGATGCGAGATCTTCGTCTGAGTCCGGGGGCGAGGGGTGGGAGTGTGCGGGTGCGAGTCTTCGTGAATGCACCCGATAAGGTTCTTTACTGTAAGGGAACGTAACCCGAGCAGATCGCAGCAGCCGCCCGTGTTGGAGGAATACTCGCCCGTGAAGGTACTGAAAAAAAATACGAATTTTACTGCTTTGTATAAATTACTATGATCCTGCGCGGGTGTTTTATAGAGTTTTAATAGTAAAACAGCACAATTGAGGGGACGGTTTAAGTTAATTCACATAATGTGATGTGGAATGTACTACACGTGAAAACCTAAACACCATTATCATTGATAATTCTCTTTATAAAAACGAATCCCTTTCGAATTAATCGTAGTCAGATAGTCAACTTTAGACAAGAGCAAGCAAGACAGATCAAATAATATTTTTATGTCAAATATCAATACACATAATCATAGTATTTGTTATAACTTACCATTGTATCTAAACCCTCGTTGGCGTCTAGTTTGCGCTTGTTGTCCGTTTCATCAGCAAATTCCCACACATCGTATCCAGCGTCACTAGTGAGGAAACCTTCGTTTATGTTGTCTGTGCCGGTTTCGTAAGCGCTGAAATTAAAATTCAAATCTTCAGTCTTCTCCAGTCATAAGTCGTCCATGTAGATTTTTTGTAAATTTATGGCATCTATGGTTTTGTTTGTAGGTCCGTTCATTTTTGCATCATTTTGTTATCTATCTACACAAACAGCACCTCCGTGGATGATAGATCTACTCATGAAAGGTAGCCTGAAATATACATTCCTGAGTAAAGATTAAAAATGGATTTGTTGTGAAGACACGACACGGAATGGCTTCTGAATAAAATTGACCATAAAGCAAAATAGTCTTCTGCTTTCTTGTGGAGTGGATTGGTCATCTATTTTCTACTATTTCCTTCATTATCTTAAGTAAATTCTTTGTGAGTTAAGACATTCAAAATTCCTATAAGATGAGAATGAGCTTCATCGCTCGTTGTCAATACTTCGTCTCACTGTTGATCCTAATGCACAGGAGTAGCAGTGGCGGCTGTTGTGGAATAGGATACAAGTAGCCCTTTGCCAGATGCCAGGCTGCCAGGTCAGATTGCAATACGTCTACTCACCTGTCTGAAGGTCTTTCGTCCGGGAACAGCGATTTGAACATCTGCGCAAGTCGCGGGTTGGAGCGCAAGTGCGGCACCACCCGCGCCTTCATCTCCTCGCTGTTGTCGCTGTTGATGCCTTTGGATATGGCGCGCAGGATCTTGCGCAGCACCGTCGGTTTCCGAGCGAACGTGCTCTAAAAATACCATTTTCAAAGATGACTTGTGTTGTAGTCGCTTTGAGAGCTAAACTTTTGTCAAAAGTTACGTAATGAATCTAACTTGAAGTGAGCCTTGGGGCATCGGCAGTACATTCAAGAGCTTAATAATTTCTACGAGACAGCACACACTTTACCATTTGGGAAAACCGATGTAGTAGACCTTATTTGCGTCGAAATAAAATGTTCATGGACTCAGCTACCACTTAGTCAGTATGGACGACAGTACAAAGATCTGACTTGACCAAGTTAGTTGACAGTTGTCTCACAGATATTGGATGTAAAACTATAAAATTTCAATTGATATTCAGCACAATAACGACTGCACTGCTAAATTACGTAATTACCGTCCACAAACTTACAATTATATTTCTGTACCAAATTCAACGTTATTTGTTTCGACAATTATGCGCGAAAGCAAAACTAAAACTAAAATAATTTGTAGCTGAGATTAAGTTATGCGCGGGCTCAATATTATAAAAAGTGCCATTTGATTTTATTTACACTATTCTACCCTATCTTCATACTAAAGATAATCCAAATTGATTAGGTTGTGAAAGCATAACAGTCAATCACTTTCGCCTTTATAATAACCTCTATTTGAATGTACAAATATAATTGTATACCACGGTACATTACAAGAGAGGATTATTAAAGTGAAGAAAACAGTTTCACCATAAACTGTTATGAGTTAGAGATTGTGGTTTTCACAACACATTGCAATTTTTTATCTGACTTATTGGAGTCTTCTGAGTCATATTCATAATAATATAGAACTTGAATGTAAAATGATAAGGAATAATAACTCCCAGCTTGAATTAATGTAATAATAAAAATGGGTTTTTTTGCCTCTTTTTAACATCTATCTATTGAATAAAATTCTTAACAATTGCATGGTTATAACGGCTAGTGATAATTGTGAGTTGAATATTGGTTATGTGGCATATGATAACCATTCCTTTGGCTTATTCATTTAATGATATTTGTCATGTAAGAAACTTTTTGTAATTGCATTGTAAAAGTTAATAACATAAAGAAGGCCAATCCATTCTGCATTTACATATTAAAATTCAATATTAGTAACTTTAATATAGAGAAAATTAACACCATTACAGATAAATTAGTAAATAACTTTTCTACACCCTTCTGTATTACTATATACAGAATCTACTTTGATAAATATTGATTCCAGATAAAATGCTTTAAACTATCTATGGTCTCTTAGTATCTCAAGAATTAACCCAAAAGTTTGAATTATAACTGTTATAGCAAGAAAAGTATTTAATGAATGACTTAGACATGATTCACTAACCTGCAACAACTCTATAAATCCAGTCATTTGCACCAACATGAACCGGTCCATAAACCTTCCAATTTCAGCCGCCTGGCCAGGCTTCAAGAACAACAAGAAATCTTCAACGATATCTTTATGTTCATCACCAAATAAACGCACCATTTTATTATATAAATCTACAGGGGTCTCCTTGTTCGGATCAAACATTTTTAATATATTTCGAAACTGTACAAACTTGTTTGTAGGCACTGATGTGTTTGAGGAAAATCTAGATTGTACTTTCGTATAGTAAGACCTAATTAATGCTGTAACAAAAGAATTCATAACATACATATGACATAAAATATTACTGTTCATTTAAACTGCCATGAGTTACATGATTAAAATTTCTTTAAGTTGATACAAGGTTTACCGCAGTTTTGGTCTAAGTAAACCAGCAATATTAAATAACTTTATTATTTTCTAAAAATACTAGATGTATTTTTGAATATGTTCAAGATATTATGCTGATGTTAAAACAGATAAATCTGAAACATACATTATAAAATACTGTGAAAAGGTTTGTGATATAATATCTGGGTCATGTTTGTTGAGGGACTAATTTTAGACTGGGTATAAATATGGCAAGTTGCTTATTATTATATTGAGATAGCTCATTAAAATTGTATTATTGAGACTTTTAAACTCATTGTGTCCAAAATAATAATTATGTATAGTGAAAACAAGTTTATTGAAAAATGTGATATTTGCTGTTTTTTAAGTGTAAATAGCACAAACAAAAGATTCTTCAGAATAACATCAGGGCTTTGGGCAAATTATAAACCAAGCTTTTAGGCTAACAAATTAATTGGTTTTTAAACCATTATCTAATTGTAATTTTATGTGATAGTTTGCAGTTGTAAAAATTAAATGGACTAACTTAGAAAGTATAACATTGTGATTGAAATTATGTATAGACTGATGGATGAATAAGTGTTTATGGAATTTAAGCCCTGAATATCTATCTAATTTTAATTTCTTAACTGGGGACAAATGAGGTCAAATTAATTAAGTCCAGAATGCAGCAAGAACTAATTTAATAAACATGCAAGTTTTGATGGAATGATTCATTCTATTGAATGAACTTACCTGTCTCAAATGCACTATAATTTATTCTAGAATCTTCTTTCTTCTTGGCATTTGAGTCATTTTTACATTTTGAGTCCTTTATGATGGTACTCTCCTGCGCAGCCTTCGGAGGGGTTGGCTGAAACGTAAACACATCAGAATTCAATCGGCACGGACTTTAAATTATACGTAAAAATGGCGACATAATTATCTTTACACTCCAATTTAACCACGTTGCCAATGCTTAATTATAAAACTAAGATAAATATAATGTTATTCAAATGTCAGCAAAGTATAAATTAGAGAAGAATTTCGATAGTAACAAGTAAAAGTTACATAAAACTAGTGGTATTTTATCCGTCTTACCTGAGGGTTGATAACAGGTTTTGTTCTAGAATTTTGATTAAAGAAGCTTGTACTAGGCTCGATCTTATTGCCAAACGCATCCTGACTCTCCCTCGAGAAGAGAATAGGCATGGAAGGCAGCATCTGGAAGTTCTTCGACCACTTTTCCAAACAAAACAACAACTGACGCACCACGATGGGACACGATTTTACATGATAATTAGACAAAAATAAAACATTATAAAACACTTAATAAGGTCACCAAAAACTAAAAGATAGAAACAACTATTTACATAATAAAATATTTTTGTTTGTAGTAAATCCAAACAACACAAACCATCTAAAGAATGGAAACATTTTTGACAGATCGAGGACGCGAAAACGAGCGGGCGGAGTGAGTGCACGTTTCATTTCAAGAATTTATTAATATTTTTTTATTATTCAATTGTGATATATACTACTATCAAAAAATCAAGGAACTTGTAAAAAACATAATGTACTTTTATTTTATTGATTTAGTATCCCTACTTTGGGACTATTAATATATTTTTACGAGGATAAAGTTACACAACGTGAGCGCGGGTTTTTGAAAGTCTCGCTCATCGATTTCCTCTAATAAATACACACGTATTTGTTTAAAAAGTAGAACAGAAATAAAAGAGGTATATTGAATACTAAGACATTGAAATATTTTGAATATTTTATAAATTATTTTGTGAGTTAAAGATGTGTATTTGCGACAAACTGTGTTACAGGAAAAATTAACTGAAATGCATGATATACGGCAGATGATATACTTTACTAATTTTATAACACTTTCAATTTCTGGCGTAGTTTCTTCTATATACAAAAAGTATATGTACCTAAGTATGTATTAATTTTATTTGAATATTCTGGAAATGTGAAACTCTTTCACATAGTTTATTTATTTTACAGAACCACTTTCTTGAATCTTCCATTTAGAATTCTGTTGTACAGCTTAATAATCTGAATCACTTTGCATCTGTATGGGCTAAACTGTGTGTAGTGTTTACCCAGATTCAGGTGTTTTGTGGTACCTAATATCTTACCTTGGTTTTCAATTAGGTACTTTAGAAACCATCATACTGAACATAAGTACCTTTATTATTTTTAAATTCATCTAATTTATTATTTTAATGTCATTGATTTCGATTTCCTTAGTTATGAAAATGAAATTGCTCCATCAATAGCTTGAAGAATAATCAGGATATAGCTAAGGCCGCGTTGCCTCTGCATAGCGCGCAGCGACCCCAAAAGCATCTATTTGTCTCCTTTAACGACAGGCAGGGGAGACCGAGTGGAGATTCTTACTCCCCCGTGCCATATACAACGAAAGCTCATTTGAAGATTTGGTGGCTATTCCCCGCCACAGGAAGATGTCACATCCTGAGGAAATAGTCTATCACAACGCAAAGATTATCAAGAATGTACAATATGTTGTATAATTTAAAAAAATATAGACATAATATTACAATTGGACATAAATGCATGATGAGTTAGTGTTGTTTTATTTTTATTGCAGCGAGTACATTTTGTGTAATTTATGTTGGCACTTATCCAGTCAACAACACCGACGCCTTGCAAGTTGTAATTCAATCATCATCGTCATCAGGCCGATACTTACGTCCCACTGCTGGGCACGGGCCTCCTCTACACCTGAGAGGATTTAGGCCTTAGTCCACCACGCTAATAATAATGTGAGATGGTGTATTCAAAATTAATTATCATTTACTTTAACGATGAAACCGGCACACATAAGTTCTTAGTAATTTCTTAGGTGTGTCCACCAACCCGCTATAGGCCAGCGTGGTGAACTAAAATATTTAATATTAAAAAAATAATTTAAACTGCCTTTAAGTAGAGATATGACGAAGAATACCAATAAATTACAAAACTTCAATATTTTGCAATGATCCCGCAGTCTATCGATGCATTTCGTAAAATAGGTACTTCATAAAACCATTTGTTGTATGATAAAGTTACAGTAAATTGAAATTAAGTGACTTGCACTACTTATTATTGCCAAAGAGATTTCAGAGTGGTTATATAAAATAGAGCTTAATATTTTACCTTTTTATGCTTACATTTGACGGCCTCAAGGAGCAGTTAAATTAGCAGCTAATGAAACGAGAGTCCATGGGTTGTATCCTGTACCGAGACAAATATTTGCCTTATCTACAAATATTTGTTTTAGAAACCCAAAATACAAACTCATACCTTAGTGTTGGATTATGACAATGCATGTTTGTTATAGGCAATCTTATTGTTTATAATCAAAAAGCATCACCGAGGCTTTACGAGTATCACATTAAATAAAAGTATTACTCAGATTATTTCATATTTATTGAGTAGTCAATTGAGCTCAACTGTTCAGAAGTATAAACTTAGTGCCAACGGTACCGAGGATAACGTTGGTTCAATAACCCTTGGAGGCCAGCGATGTGGCAATTTGTAGTTGAGCATGGTCAGGGGCGACGAGCTTACATTTGCCAATTAGAAGTAAACGTTAAATTATCCTAAAACTAGATAATAAGGCTTTACAGCAACCCTACTTCCAAAAAGCTACATGCTTACGTCACGTATCTATTTAATGACAAAATGAGACTACCACGACCAACTGGGCCCATCTACAAATTTTATTGGACTATGACGTGGCTGTACAACTTTAAAAAAAAAACAATAAAAGTCATTTCGAAATGTCATTGCTATAAAATCTTAAAAGGGACATAGAAATATGTCTTTTTTCTAACTGGATAATAACGTACAAAATAGTCATATTAAATTACTAAGCGACAATTAAGAATTTAGCTGTTGTTGATATTCGGTTGTCAGGTAACGCCATCGATTTATACATTCTGCATCGCGACTCCGTCACGCAGACAATATTCATTGTCCTCGAGTTCCCACGGCGTGAAAATGATAAAATAAAAAACAATAACCACGAAATGTTATTGCATTAATTATGTTTAGGATAATGCTTTGTTAAGTGATTAATTAAAATGGCCGCGGTTATACCAGCTGGATTAAGGAATGGGGTGAGTGAATTTATTTTCAAAAATTATAGCAATTTGCTATTAAAAAAAAATTTAAAGCAATTTTTTTTTATATTTTTGTATTACAATAGATTTTAATGTTTTTTTTAAACCTTTCTACTATTTTATAAATAAGGAATACTTTTTATTGTATAGTATTCTCCGCAATAATTACCTACCTTTAAAGCGTTCCGAGAACATTCTTTTAGCGTACACTCTACTTGAAATGCACTTAGTATTTGAGCTTATTACTATTGTTTTTAATATTCTCAAACTCCGAGTTATTAATTAAAATATCATAATAAAGAAACCCAATAATCCGGAAATATAAATAAAAACCTATTCCACCGTTGTAAGGTGGGCCTAATGAAGTCGCAAAAACAGTTATTCTCATTTATTAAGAAATAATAAATTTTAGTTGAAGGCCGTGACGTACTTAAATTAAAATAAGTTAGAAATTTTATTCAAATATGTATTGCCAAAAATCATTTGAAATCCTTTGTTTACTGGTCAGGGCGCTCAACCCTGCGTTGTGGGTGAAAAATAAACTATATAGCATAAAATTTTTCTTGAGAATAATCCTTCTTTTATTTTTTATGACAAAATAACAATTTCCGCCAACCCGCAGTAGGGCAGCGTGGTGGATAATGCCAAAACTCTTTTAGTTGTAGAGGAGCCCCACGCCCAGCAAAGCATGAGCTAATGTTAAATAATGTATGCCAAATTTTCTTTTATTTAGTTGTGAACGTGGTCTAATTTAAAAGCAATATGTCAGTAATCAGTCCTTCCTGTGTGGAAGGACAAAACATGCTGCGCCGACCCCAAATAAGAATTGGTCGCAGGGCAGGGGAATGATGATGTCAATAATCAGAAAACGAACTTGGAAGACCATAAATGTCAAAAATAAGTATATAGCAACCGTAAATATGCTTAAAGGAAATAATTAAGTGGATTTATGTAATATTTCGCGTGCAGGATAGTATTCGGTGTAACATCCTTTGTAGGTGAGGATATCGCCTTCCTCTTCATCTACTCCACTCATTATCTACTTTTAAATACTTAAAAAGAATTTAAAGATAATATAATGAGCTAATTAGTTTTGTATTGATATTTTAACCGCTATTAATTTTACCGTTAGCTATAAAAAGTTATAGCAGTTGCAATTTCCATAAGTACTTTTAAATTCAGTTGGCATTATGCAGAAGTTAAGCATTGGTATTATATCCTAATAACTAGTGAAGGATTTTGTGGCGCCGGAAATAATATTACTAAATATCAGACAAGTTTATTTAAGTAGTTACTATAATTAATTTATAGTTTTGACAAAATATCTCTACATTGCTTTTCTTTTTCCTGATATGCTTCTTTTGCACAATTCACTTTTATGTATTTTCTAATACGCATCCGTTTGTTTTGGGTGTTTTTAACCTATTGTTGTTGTTCGATTTGCAACTATTGCTTAGTTTTAATCACGTAATTTAATCGATGAAATTGAAAACTACTTTAGAGTATATATGAAATAATATTATAAGCGTATAGATTTCACGCATGAAGATCAATGTAAATTACATAAGCAGTCGTAATTTACCTGTCATAAAATAGTAATTCAATCGATCAAATCGATTCAGGCGTATTTGTATATTGTTTTTAGCCTCCAAAATGGAGAGTCGATATCTAATGCTTTCGCAGTTAAGTAAATTACAAGACAATTAACTCCGTATGATCTGAGGTCGGTGCATTAGCCTTGCCAAAAGGAAGTGCCGAATGAACCACGGTTTCTTGCATACAATGCTCGAATCAGTACCAATCAGAACGGCCTTAGGGAACAACGAAAATTGACCGTATTATTTTAAGTCGTATAGTGATGTCGGAAGACGGTAAAGATAAATGTGAAAATGAAAACCAAGTGAACATCGATGAGATTGTCACGAAAGTACAAGACGCGCCCACAGACGTCGTATCCGATGATGTATGTTTTAAAACTTTTACTTGTTATACTAACTGTTTTGTTAAACTGTTTCTGTATGATGTTAAGCGGAGCGTTAAGTAAAAGGTCGAAAAACTGCATTGAAACTTGCCCTCGTCATAACAAAACCTTGGCTTAAAAAGATTTACTATATTCCAATAATTGAATTGGAACCAAATTCAATTTCTCACATTCATGTTTAATAGTAAGATCAATTGCTTCTTCAGCTTAAAGGTCTTGACGCTAACCGGTATGCCACGAAGAAGACGGTGGCGCAGGGGATGCTCGACATCGCCCTGCTAACATCCAACGCATCTCAACTGAAGTACGTGCTACAAGTGGGCCCTAAACATGAGTTCTACACGTTACTGGTGGTGCTAATATCAATCTCTATTGTTCTGCAGGTGAGACGGATTTAAAAATGTAATACCTAATTGATATTGTTTATTGGTTTGTAAACTTCCTTTTAAATTGTGCCGACTGATGAGGATGAATATGTTGGGATAAATAAAACTCATTAAAGGTTCTACGTTATAGTTCCTCTATTACTTCCTATTGGTAAATTAAATATTTCTGAAGGTTAGTTTCATATATAAATACCGCCAATGTCTCCTTCTTTCCTTCAACAGTTTAGATAACAAATTTTTAGTTGCAGATGAACTACAAAATAAACAGATTTTTTGCCGTCATAACTTTTCCGTAGCTCTAAAGTATCCTAAGCAATACATCTAGGTACCTATAGGTGGCGATGGGCTTCGTTCTTCTGTCGTTGAACTTGCTTCACGACTGCCGGTTCCAGCTCGCCCGCCATCGAACATCTGCCCTCAACATCAACTATGCAACCACGGCAACTGCGTTTGTTGTTACTGTTCTAAATGTTCTTGTTTCTGCTTTCGATTCTTCGCTTGCGAAATATATGGAATTTGATTAGAAAACTTTTATATCCAAGCAACATCTATTTGGCTCCAAGATAGTACTAGATATGTAATTTTTGAATGGAGATAATGTGCTTTATTTGATAGGATAGGAATTAAATGTTAGAAACAAATGTTAAAATTTTTAAAATATATTAAGTTTACTGTGATCATATTATCAGAAAGTTTCGAAACTATTTACGTTCAGTACAGTAAAACTGTTGTGAGCCCGCATTAAATGGAAATGAGTAGTGGTTGCATACGTGAAAGTTAATTATTATAAATATTTTTTTAACAGGTAATATCAGACTTTCTAAATATTTATAAATGAGTTGGATTGATCAATATAAAAGTTGGATGGTTGTAAAATGTCGCAAATGTATCTAATGGAAGTGGAAACTACCTTACAAAATAAATTTTCCTTGATATTTATGACGAATCAAAAAAGCAATGGAGAGGGTGTTTAAAGCTGTTAAGTAAATACCTGAGTGCTTAAACAAAGTAAAATTCTACAAGCAATTTGCTAAAAAGATAAAATTATCAAAATGTCATAAATAACCGTGAATTTTGTTATACGTTACGTCCATTTCATATGTTTTTTTCCTCTGTTTGCAAATTCAATTATAGTTTGTGGCTGCGGCTAATGATGTGCCAACTCGGAAAAAACAGAACTCGATTTAACTCGAGTTAAAATCCACATAACTCGGGTTGAACTCGAGTTAACTGACAAATGAATGTTCTTTCTATATTTTTTACCAGTTTATTTCCTCAGCTTCGCATTAATAGTTTAAAAAATTGGAACAAATGACAGTTTTATCTGTTTCAATTCTTTCAGTTTTTATATTATTTATTTATAATGAATTGACAGAGTTATACTAATTAAAGTAATATACACAATATTTTCAAGAAAATTAGATAATTAGTATCACAAATTCTTTTCTTAGTTAAATTATATACTTATAATTTAGTCTTAAATACATAATATGTGACACTTGTTATGAATCAATTAACGAACATAGTCTCACACAAATGATCGGCAAACTACGCTCCATGTCGGTTGACGGTTCCATTCGATTTACGAACTCGAGTCAGAGAGAATTCAACTCGAGTGGGTTCGAGTTACGCCCAACTCGAGTTAGCTCGAGTTACTTACTCGAGTCGACCATCACTAGCTGCGGCCGCAGGTTGTCTTAAAAGTGACTTTGTTTTAGCTGCTGGTCGGGTTGCTATTCGTGGTTATTGGCGGGCTGGATTTGAACGATCACGAAGACCAACCTTCAGCTATCGTCCTCAACGACGTCATAGTCATGTTCATATTCGTCATATCCGTTATAAATATTGTCATTTCCGCTTTTGGCATTGAGTATTCCAATAACCCACTAGTTTTGGAAAGGTTGAAATATATTAATGATGAGTACGCTAGGAAATTGAATCTTACGGCAGCATGAACATCTTCATCAACCCCTATACGCCCACTGCTGAGCACGGGTCTCCTCTACCATTGAGAGGGTTTAGGCCATAGTCCACCACGCTGGCCTAGTGCGGGTTGGCGGACTACACACCTAAGAAATTCCTAAGAACTCTTAGGTGTGCAGGTTTCATCACGATGTTTTCCTTCACCGTTAAAGCAAGTGATAATGCATGAACATAGTACAACGTATTTATTTTTCGTGCAAAATGTAAAAGATCATTATCATCAGTTAACAGTTTTAGAATATCTTACCGCAGTAAATTCAAAAGAGCAACAGGAATTGCTTTTCTTATCTACCATGCCATGATTTTTCTCAAGTAAATATTTTATAATAAATACTCTATATTTAACATGGACACGAGCTTTTAGTAAGCGATGACTTTAGCGTTACGTTACTAGGTGAGTCAAAGAGTGATATGAATTATTGCCAGTATTAAAGGAAAAATACAAATCTTGACCCGACTAAATTTCGATTTAACTCTCTGTTTATTTCACTTATTAAGAATTACATAATACCATTACCATTAAATAATGATTAACGTAGTTTTTATAATTTTATATCAAAGGACGAATATAATGGCATAACCAACCTTGACTTCGATACATATTTAAGTATCTTTAGTTGTATTGATCACTTTAAGTATGTCATTTCTCACGATATTCAACTTACTTTGTATTAAAATCTTATTTCATAAACTTAAATTATTAAGGTAACGTGAAACGTTTTATTAACGATTGCTGTTTCGACAATATAAATATTTTAACAATGATTATTTTAGAAACGTTAAAACGTAATTAAAGTGTGCAATAGATATTATTAAATATTTTAATTTAGGCCTTACACAATTATTCAAGTAAGAAACTCATAGTGTGTGTCTTTAACTTTTATTTTGTGCTTATTTAGATATCTTTTTAGAAATAAAAGCAAAAAACTTTTCAGGGATCATTTTCATTTCTCTCCCATGTATTTTTTTATAAGAATATCTCAATTACCACTGATAGTTTTTTAGTATTTTCATACGGTTTCTAAACGTAATTTTGCTTCTGCAGGCGAGCGCGGGGATCTTGGCTATCGCCATCTCGTTTCTAGACGGTCACCACAAACGGAAGAGACTTGCTGACTGGTTGTACCACATCTCCGTGGCTATGATGACGGGTGTCGTGTTCTGTGACGTCGTTAAAATGAACTTCGGCCTAGACCCCGCGCTCTCCTTGCAAGATTATTACGGAAATATAACTAATAGTCCTTACGACACTTTTTTAAAAACAGGCCATGTATAAGTTAATGTGTAATAAGTATTTAAGCAATATTTTAATGATTTTTATTCACTAGATAAACAGTTACAATTTGAAAATTAAGGCGAATAATGTAAATGCAAGTGAAATATAATGTGTAAATACATTTGTAGTACAACTATTGTTTAGTTAATATTTAAGTAACATTCTCTAGTTTCGTTGTAATTTTTAAAGCATCTTGACTTGACATCTATTTCACATTTCAGCTTGTGTTTTTTTCGCAGATATGTTTCGTTTGACGCACTTTTTATATTTTATGTTTTTGTTGTTGTTTTTAAGTTTTACTTATTTCTTTTATTTTTTCATAGGTGCTTTCAGCAGTCGTGGCCGTAGTTCTCAGTACCATATACAATATCAATCATCAACCTCATCAAAACAGTGCCAATATATTGAACAACGTGAGCTTGGTGTTCAAAATCATTAGCATTACCGTCAATATCATCATCAGCATATTTTATTCCATGCAAATAGATATGGTAATGAATGGAGCATAATTTACATGAGTTTATATTATTCATTTTCATTATTTCTTAATGTTATAAAATCATTTTCTTTATTTTTAATATATAATCTCGCAGTTCTCACTATAATAATTTTAATCCTAACAATCATGTAGAAGTATGCCATTTAATATTAAATAAATGAATTTTATTTAATGTATTGTGTTTTCCTCAACATAACCCAAGGTCTTTTTTTACGTTTGTGCGGTGTCATAAACATACAAACCACATGCATTAAAAAGTTGTGGCCATTCACCTGAAAATTGGAAACTGCGAGACTGCATATAAACTTGCTGACTGTAAACTTAGTGCTTTTCTACAAAGTAGATGTCCATAAAATAAAAGACAGCCCTGCTGTAACTGTGTAGAAAGTTTTCGTGGACAAAGCTATGGGGTAATATTGGTTAATTATGTAAATGATCTCAGCTGTTAATCTCAATATATTAGAAAATCTGCGCCTTAGGAGAGTTCGTATCCGGTGAGATATTACATATAGCTTTATAGATCTAATAAACCATATTGGATACTATTTTTTACCACGTTCTAACTGCCTTATTTACCATACAGTACCTAACGTTTCATCATCGTTCATATTATAACAGATAATGTTGTCGTATGTGATAAATACAGTTGTATAATTAACAGTTAGAATTCTAGGGCGTAACTATAGATGGGCATTTGCCCGGAAAAAACCCCGACGTGGGAAAAAATGGGAAAATACCCGAAAAATATGCGGGAATGGAAAAATATTCGGGTTTTTTCATATTTAGCATATGTAACATTTAAGTAATGTGTAGAGATATGTATATATCAAATAGTACGTCCTATTACTACTAGTTAGAGCTAATCTAACTTTGTTTATATTCATAATTCAATAAATCCATATTAATATTATAAATGCTGTCTATCTGGAAATAGGCTCGCCCCCTATTACGTGGGACTGATACATACTTGGCGAAATGTGGGTGCAGAAATGCATCTCTGCCTACCCCTTCGGTGAATATAGGCGTGGGGTATGTTATAACTCTGTCTATCTGTCTATCTGTTACGCTTTGACGTAAAAACTACTAAATGAATTTAATTGAAACTTTACAATAATATAGTTTATACATCAGAATGAAACAAATGATACTTTTATCCCGGAAAATGTAGTATTCCCGTGGGAATGGTTATTTCTGGATCTACCCAAGCGATTTGAATGAAATTTGGTATAAAGAGAGGTAGAGCTCACAAAATTAACATGGGATAGTTTTTATCCCGGAAAATGAAGTGTTCTCGTTAGAATGGGTATTTCTGCGTCTACTGGGACAAAAGGATTTATGGTTTGGAGATAAATAGGAACCAAGGAAGTAACATAGAATACTTTCTATCCCAGAAAATGTATTCCCGTGAGAATGGGTATTTCTGGATCTACCAAACCGATTTGAATGATTTCTGGTATGTGCATAAACATGACTCTGAAAAGTAAAAAAGATTATAACTTATTTTATATCTGAACTCAACCCTGTAGTCTACGCGGACGAAGTCGTAGGCAACAGCTATACATTATATATGCTAAAAACTTGTCTTGTTGTTTGTCTGTGTGTGTTCATCCGCTCTTAGTGACAAGTAACCCGAAACTACGTACGAGGGTGGGGGGTGGTGAAGCAAGTTGTTGCAGCGGCGTACGCGTTGGTGATCTATTTAACTCAAACGTTGTTTTGACTTCGTACTGCGAACTCGTGTTAATTTGTAGGTTTAATTGACGACATGGATTTTGTTTTGTGGACTTTGATTGCCTAGTGAGATTAAATACGTGGTTTACTTTGGGTTGACGACTATTGCGACTCTTACGGACTTCGATACCTTCTTCTTATTACGAGCCGTTATCAACACCCAGGCAATTGTTAAGTCCATTGGGTAGCCCTATAAGTGACGATGATTGATTCCATACTGCAACAATTGCAGCAGCTCCGTGGGCATCAATGATGACGTAGAAGACTGATTGGTTTTTATTTTTATAGTATAAAGTTGATTTGATCTCTTTGTTAGTATATAAGATTAGTGATTCCTATTATAAGATCAAAACTCAAAATATAAATATGTTACGTTTTTATCGTTGATTTTTTCATGTGTTATTAAAAATAATTATAAAAGTATATTTCTAACATGTAATTCTTAATATTTTTATTTTACCATCTAAGCAAAGAATAATTATAATAAACACTATTTAAAATTGGGGTAACTCATTATATTTATTTAAAAAAAAAAACATTCAAATTCGGGTCAATATGACCAGGGGTCATCGTCCTATTAACTTTTTTCACGTCATTTGCACCGGATTAATCATCATGACTACTGCGACAGTGACAAAAAAAATTCAATTTTAAAAAAACATTTTAGTAACTTTTGTCAAGAAATGATTTATCATCATCATCATCATCAGCCAATCTCAGTCCACTGCTGGACATAAGCCTCCCCCAATGACCTCCACCCGGATCGGTCGAAGGCCGCCTGCAGCCAGCGACGTCCTGCGACCTTTACGAGGTCGTCTGACCATCTGGTTGGAGGGCGTCTCAGGCTGCGTATTTCAGTACGTGGCCTCCACTGGAGAACTTTCTAGCCCCATCGGTCATCAGTTCTCCGCGCTATGTGGCCGACCTATTGCCACTTCAACGAGCTAATCCGTTGGGCTATATCGGTTACTTTAGTTCTCCTACGGATCTCCTCATTCCCTATATGAGATATTTTCTAAGTTATAAGATATGTCTATAAGTTGTTTTCAAGGGTCATCACAAACCGTCTCGAACGCAGGTTTGATGACTTACAGCCTCCCGAACAAGCTGGCTTCCGAAAAGGCTTTAGCACCATAAATCACATCCATACGCTTCGGCAAGTTATACAGAAAACCGAGGAATACAACTTGCCACTTTGTTTAGCGTTTGTGAACTATGAGAAAGCCTTTGATTCGATCGAGACGTGGGCGGTGCTAGAGTCTCTCCAGCGGTGTCACATTGACTGTCGGTACATCGAGGTGTTGAAAAGTATATACAGCAACGCCACCATGTCGGTCCGAGTACAAGATCAGAGCACGAAGGCTATTCCACTACAGAGAGGCGTGAGACAGGGAGATGTTATATCTCCGAAACTGTTCACTGCCGCGCTGGAAAACGCCTTCAAGCTCTTGGAGTGGAAAGGATTCGGCATCAACATCAACGGCGAGTATATCATACACCTTCGGTTTGCCGACGATATTGTTGTCATGGCAGAATCGCTGGAGGACCTTAGCACTATGCTCGAAGACCTCAATCGAGTCTCCCAACAGGTGGGTCTTAAAATGAACATGGACAAGACGAATATCATGTCGAATGTCCATGTTGTGCCCACCCCAATCGCAGTTGGGGGCTCGACTCTCGAAGTTGTAGACGAATATGTCTATTTGGAATAAGTGGTCCGGTTAGGCAGGTTCAACTTCGAGAGATAGGTCAATCGTCAAATCCAACTCGGTTGGGCAGCGTTCGGGAAGATAGGAGACGACTTCTCGTCCGAAATACCTCAGTGCCTGAAGACGAAAGTCTTCAATAGTTATGTGTTACCAGTGATGACTTACGGCACTGAGACGTGGCCTCTCACTAAAGGCGTCATGGGACGGCTCAGAGTCACTCAACGAGCTATGGAGAGGGCTATGCTCGGGGTTTCCCTACGTGATCGAATCAGAAATGAGGAGATCCGTAGGAGAACTAAAGTAACCGACATAGCCCAACGGAAGAAATGATTATCGTAAGTGTTATACCTAAATGATTATCGTACGTGTAATAATGATTATCGTAAGTGTAATAAATGATTATTGTATGTGTAATAAATGATTACTACTACTCTCTCGTTCTTTTTTTTCAAAGATTTTTAAAATTTAAATAGTAGTTCCTTCTGCAATTCAGCAACATTCCATCACAATGCACAGAAAAAATCTTATTATAAAACAAGAAGACGTCTTTTTCTTTTAGTTCCTGGATCAGGCTACACATTTGGACGTTTCGAACAGCAGGCAACAGCTAGTACCTTATATACGCTGGTACAAAGTATGTGCGCATTGCAAAGTACCTATTTTTTGCTGCATTTGTTCTATAAAGCAAAAAAAAACGTTATTTTTTTTAAAAAATCGCGATAATCACGTTAAGTGATGAAAAAACCCGTCGATTGGTTTTTTCCCGCATAAATACCCGCGTAAATATTTTTTCCCAAATGGAAATTTCCCAGGGAATTTCCGATTCGGTTTTTTCCCACCGCCCATCTATAGGCGTAACAAATAGTTTTAATTGCATCTATTACAAAAAAAAAAAAATAGCAGTAAGAAGTACCCGTTAAACGTCAAGAAACTCATCCCTATTCATGTAAGTAGTACTTGAATAATAATTACGCGTTTGATAAAGAGATAATATATTTTTTAACGACGGATTAAATATTCATTGTGAAGCAAATCTATTTTACCGGATTTTCGATTCGCATAAATAATAACTGATAATTATTAGCAAACTGAACCGATACATTACGTCGTATTTATAATTTTTATACGTTAAATCTAAGGGAAATTATATATCATTGGAACTACAGAAAAAACTAATGAATATTAGTAGTGAAGAAAATCTATATCTTATAACTATATCCATAAAAAACTATTTAACTTGACATTGAAATACTATACCCTATTCAGGAAGCCGTGAGATAAAAGGTAAACAAACCATAAAATGGGTACTTTATAGGTTCACGATTGTTGAAGTTAATATGTTTTATAAAAATAAGTACGAAAGTAATACACTGACAACACTGTAAATGATATTTTAGAATGATATTTGTAAAACTGGTATAATCATTACAGACTTATTGGAATTCGAATATCATAAATGCCTTAAATATTTTTTTTTATTTAAAATTATTAGTTATTAAGTTATGTACATGTAAAAACACCCAACAAAGACCCGATTCCCAAACTTCGACCGCATTTTAGTACTACTAAATTATAGACCACAGATCAAACGATTTGTGGCTAAAAATAATAAAACCTTTAAAATTAATGAAGTTAGAGTTTTACTTGGCAAAAACATAAAAGTAGAGGATTGTCAAAGGTGCATTGACCATGTAATAAAAGAAGAAAAAAAACATGCTCAAAATTGATTATATGGTTGGATGGCATAATTGATTATAACTTTTGTTATTCATGTTGGTAAGAGTTCATCAGAATCCTCGGAATTCGCTGAATAAATAATTGAATATAGGAAATCTATTGTTTCATTATGCTCATAGTTATATACCTTCTAATAAAACCTTTGCAATTGTTTGTTCATTCATCTGAACAATGTAAGATAAACAAAGTACAGAAACTAAATGTAGGTATTGTTTGTTTTATCATGGAGTCAAATTAAAAAAAGAAACAGTGAAATAAAAGTTTGAGAAGCCTTGTTATTTTTTTTTTATTTGTTTACATTTTGTCTCAAGCCCCGGTGAATAGGGTATAGATAATATATCGCACACGGCTGTACGACTTTCTTCTTTGCCTACCATACAGGACCAGTTAAAAACCAGCGGTCAGCTGTCAAGTTAATGTACCTACCAGTAGTTGTCAAATAATCAATAACCTGTTGGAGTTGATTATATTATATGTATGTTTTTCGTCCATGGTTTTTCATTCATGATCTATAACTTTATAGAACTTCATATCCACACAGATAACAGTCACGCCTCAGCTTGTGAGCAACCTGCCTGGTCAGTCGTGTAACCTCAATTGTTGTCGGTGTCCTTTATCGAGACAGCAAAAGTGAGAGGTTACCGCTTCGACACAGTACTTGGAAATTAGTTACTCTCCGCTAGTGAGACTGAACAGACGTTGTTATGGCTAACGGAAGGATCGTTGTGTACGGTGGCCGCGGCGCACTCGGTGCTGCATGCGTAAACCATTTCAAATCGGCAAATTGGTGGGTAGCAAACATCGATTTGAACCCGAACGACAAAGCGGATGTGAACATTACCGTGCCCAAGGAAGGAACATGGGTACAACAGGAAGAACACGTCGTAAACGAGCTCGGAAACGCTTTGCAAGGACAGAAAGTGAATGCTGTTATATGCGTGGCGGGCGGCTGGGCTGGCGGCAACGCTGCTAAGGAGCTTAGCAAGCAAGCAGACCTCATGTGGCGTCAGTCCGTGTGGAGTTCGTCCATCGCCGCCACTTTGGCCGCCAAGTATTTGAACTCAGGTGGCCTGCTGGCTCTGACTGGTGCCAAGGCAGCCTTAGAAGGCACCCCAAGCATGATTGGCTATGGTATGGCCAAGGCAGCAGTACATCAACTCACCAAATCCCTTGGGTCTAAAGATTCTGGCCTTCCAGACAATTCTCTGGCTGTAGCTATCTTACCAGTCACATTGGACACAGAAATGAACAGAAAATGGATGCCAAAAGCTGATTTCAGCTCTTGGACCCCGCTGACCTTTGTTGCTCAGTTATTTGATAAGTGGATCAAGGGTGACGAACGTCCACCCAATGGAAGCTTGGTGGCCCTTGTAACTAAAGACAATGTTACCGATTTGATTGTCCAATAAACAGATATAGTTATAAGCGCAAGTGTTGTATATTATTTTATTAAAGACAATAATTTAATATGTTGCTTTGTTCAAGAATGTAAAGTAAAATTTATCTGTATGTATGATTGTCTGAATGCAGAAAATGTTATTTGTTTGCAAGTATGTCTCAAAGATTAATTCTACAAATTGTAGAAGATATGTAAATCATTTATTTATCAAAGCATTTAATTTGTTTTATTGGAAACGACATGCATCAAGCATACTGATAAAATAAGAGTTGTTCTGTTTTGTTGCCTAAGGGTTTGTCAAATAATTCCATTATATAGATAAAGCTATAAATATGTTCTAGGTAATCCATAGATACTAATTTAGTATTTGTAACTAAAATTCAGTGTTCATTCTCTTGCCAATTTTGTTTCCTATTTTTAATATATTGTAATAAATTATAGAATCAAATATTGTAAGACAATAAAGGAATGTAATCTCAAAATGTATGTAATGGTGTATGGTGCATAATATGTGTATTAGATGTGATATTTAAAAATATACCTATTCTGAACAATGATTGTGGTTTTATTATTATCAAAAAATTGATTACGAAAGGTTATCAAGGGTGAAGTTAATCAATTATACAATGTCATAGTATTGTTTCAAGTATTAAGTAAACAATCTTTATAGTTTTGCTAAATCTACCTATTATATCACAGTGACTTGAGATCTGAGTAAAATTATTTGATGAGTTTGGTCCCCATTATAAGATTGTAATGAAGCAATTACTTGTTGATTATAATTTTCAAAGGTAACAATGTGTATTGATATAGGATTGTATTTTTAATTACAGCAACTGTATTTATTTATCTGAAAGAAATTATAAGATAAAAAATATATAAAAAAAGCAGTGGTGTATTCACTTCTTTAGAAATCTATTCTATGGCGGAACTATATTGTATTAGAAATCGATTCTAGGCAAAATAAATTAAGCCATCTATGTTTTATAAGTCCATTAGTAAATATGCGGCGAGAGCAACGAAGAATAGAGTAAACTATTGCATTATATACAAAATGATTAGAGGTAAAATCATACGTACCCACAGAAAATACATATGCTACTTTGTACCAAATAAAAAAGAAATATGTTCAAAAAGTGGTTATTTTTTACCGTCTCTGATACTGCAAAAACAGTTTACCTGGAATTTTTACGCGGCAATGACGCATTTTAGCATAAAGTTGGTATTTCCCCTAAACGTATGCCATTTTCCTGCTAACATAAACTTATTTAATCGTATTTATTCTATAGAAGTAGTTTGTTGCGGTTTGGAGACCGTTATGAATATTGCCATAATAATTAGAAAAAATATGTTGCAATATCTGATTCATGATGCTCCTTCATGATTAGAAGAATGTTTAAAATTTTTATTGCTTTATTATTCATATTTGTGAATATTGTTGTAATGTGATTCAAGAATCAAGACCAAGTACATACAGGGTGTATTCAGACCGTGATCGAAAACTAAACCAGGTAATGTAAAAAAGTTAATGTAAATTAAAATTAATTTAATACTTAACAATGTTTTTCTCGATTGAATTTATTTAATTATTAAAATAGTTAATTTAAAAAGAAGTAAATAAGTAATAAAAAACAAAATAGTCAAAAGCGGGATACGAACCCTGAGCGTCCGCGTGGGAAGCGGAGACATTGTTGACTAGGCCATTTCGAAGTTAGTGCCAATGTCGAAAATAATACTTACATGTAAAGATTCAAAGAACAAAACAAAATATTTCGCGGACGCCATGTTGCGTCATTGGTCATTTGATTATCTCTGTAGGTAGTAATATTATAGTAGGAGAGCTAGCATACATTTTTGGGTTGGTATTTGAGGCAAGCTGAAAATTTGTTATAGCTCTCCTATTATATCCCAAACTGCAGACTGCCTCGTGGTCTCGCGGTATAAGTATGCGCCGGGCAGTATTATTGCAATTAGCAAATTTTCAGTAGCATTACGGAGTCTGGAAATGTGCCCGTAAAACGGCAATAGGCTCGGCCCCTATTACATGGGACTGGTACATACTTGGCGAAATGTGGTTGCAGAAATGCAGTTCTGCCTACCCCTATGGAGGATAGATACAGACGTGAGGTTATGTATGTGTATGTGGAGCTGCAGATCTGGCTATGAGTAGCGGGGCTAAATCAACCCCAAAATAAAAAAAAATTTGGTTTCAACATTTAACTACAACATACATACATATATTGCAACATATATTGAATTAAATTTATTTTTAGATTTTTTTTTTATTTAGTGATTAATTTAGCCCCGCTACTTACCAGCCAGGTCTGCAGTTCCGTGTTGGGATATAATATATATGACAAGTTTTCAACTTGCTTCCAATACATACCCAAAAATTCATGCCAGCTCTTGAACTATTAGCTCAATGCGACGAACTAATAAAATTGAACAAGCGAACGCCACCGCGGCCGGCGATGCGCGGCGGTACCTTTGAAACCGCGGCACCTTTGACGCCGCGCCTTGTTTGACAATTCGCCGACGCAACGAACGAAATAGATAAAAGGAAAAAATCAAAGGACTATAGCCTGAGTCCTGTCGATGGTAGAGGAAGCCCGTGCCCAGCCGTGGGACGTATAAGGGTTGATGAGAGAATCAAAATAAATAACAGTACTTTCCATATCGTAATTAAATGTACTTTTATGGGTAATTTCTCACTTCATTGTATAATTTAAATTTTATATAACACTAGCTGTTGCCTGCGACTTCGTCCGCGTAAACTACAGGGTTGAGTTCAGAAAGAAAATCTATTTTACTCCTCAGAGTCCTATTTATGCCCATACCAAAAATCATACGAATTGGTCAAAATTACGAGAAACCGTAACGTGCCGGCCGGCGCCTTGTACATAAAGAATTGCGCGCTTGATCATTATTTTGAAACTGCGATATCTTCTTAGATACTCATTGTAATCAAATTATGTAAAGTGCAAATTTCTTTTAAATTAAATACTTATACTAAATAACGCATTTATTTGGATAAGGATTAATAGAATATCTTTATAAAAACACCTTCACAAACAATGCTTTATGATATAACAAATTTGGTTAGCATAAAAGAGGTTATAGTGAACAAATCCTAAAAGTTAGACATATGCTACCGCTGACTTTTTTGTAGGCATTATCAAGCTCTACAACTTTTCTCTAGGACTTAACTATATATCTCCCATGGGTAAGGCTACGTTTGCAGAAAACCCATTCGTTCGACCGATTTTTCTCCGACTCACTTCGCAAATCCGGCCACAGCGAATAACTAATATCTTTTTTTCGGACTAATATATAGCCTATGAGACTCACAAAGAACGTAGCTTTTGATTGGTAAAAGAATATTCAAAATCGGTTCAGTATATCCAGAGTTTACTTTCTACAACGTCACAAATTCACAAACTCAATAACGTTACCTCATTATAATATTAGTACAGATAATGTATGTAAAAGATTAGAACAATCACAATTTTATATGTGATATTTTCATTTTATTATCCATTTATGAAATTCGAGTTTACCGCTAAGGATCTCGGTCACTGACCACTGTTGTGTTATACACGGCGAGCGCCCGTCCCCCGCACGTCGATGTGTGCCGGCATTTACGTTGGTGTGAGTTGAAATTCGGCGAGCGGCGATTTGTTTATACGCTCTTAAGGTGATTAAAATCCCCCTGGCGTAAAAAAAAACCGACAGCAAATAAATATTTTGAAGTTTTCCTAACAATCATAATTATATAAAATGTATGTGCTTGTTAGGAAAACGTCAACTTTTTATTTTTTGTCGGGATTTTCTTTAACACCAGGAGGTTTATAATCACCTTAAGTATCAGATGCCTTAGTTTCCGATCACAGTTTGAATGGATGTTATAAGTAGGTATGTACTTAATGAATATGTAAGTACTTACTTAGTCAGGAAGATGTCACTTAATTTTGCACTTTAATTTATTATGGCATCAGAGAAAATTAAGTGATAATTGTTAATAGTTTCCAATTTTCATAACATCTCATTATTTTAGGTGTTGCTTATAGGTAAGTGTTATTTGTCTTACTTTACTTTGCCGGAGAGAAAATAATAAAACATTTGCTTGAGTATAATATGTAATTATGTGATGAAGTGTACCTAACATACAAATATTATTTGATGTACTTAGGTATAATAAAGTGAAAACAACATTTAAAAGGGCCTCTCGTGTTACAAGTGGAGTATAATGTTATTGGCCGATAAAGAAGAATACTGCAGACTCGTAATATTACAATTTAAAGAGGCGGTAAGTAGGGGGAAGTGGGGGGAAGTGGGGCAGAATGATGCAAGGGGTACATAGATACACAGGCATTATTTCAAAAACTTGTAAATGTTTTCGAGTGGTGCCTTCTTTAAGGGGTCTGTCTAGTAACTCACTTTTGAAAAATCGTTTTTTTTTTTTACTTTTTTCGAAAGTAAATGTATTAAGAAATATTGTGTGAAAATTTTTGAACTATACGAGAACTCTAACATTATTTTTGAACGCTGCAAAGGTAGGTAGGTACCTCTAGCGCGCCGTCCCAGCCGCTTACCTGCTATTGTTTTCTCTTGCAGCTGCTTTCTTTCAGAATCCTCTTGTATATATGTATGTATATATATTATATATATGTATATATATTATATATATTGTATATATATTATGTGTCGGTATCCTCAAGGTCGTAGATATTTCGTTGTTTTACTAAATGTATATACCTGCTTTTGGAGCTTAAAAAGGCAGTTCTGTTTGTAAATTCGTTAGAGCAACAGCTCTCTACGTGAAATTGTCGTATTTTCGCAATGGATAAAAAAGGCAAACATCAGTCTAAATCCTGGCGACGTGCAGGAAGTAAGACAAAAAAGCGTAGTTTACGTGGAGATCGTAGCAGGAGTAATACAAGTGCAGTGCAATAAAATTGCGTGCCTTACAGCAGCATGTATTTTCAATGAAGGCTTCAGCACAGTATTGAAAATTATGGAAACGATGCACGTTGGAATCGGCGAAACTGCAGTCGCATATGCCGCGACGCGCGACCGCCAGCGTATCCAAGTAGGCAACCGCCGTTCATCGGAAGCTTCCAAAGAGGGCAAAACAATGCTGAGACAGAAAAGATTGGAAGAAAGTCAACTCTTCGAACAATCTGAAGGAATTTTATACGGTCCAGGCATCGCTGACTAGGTGTAAGTAATTTTTTTTTAAGAATTTCATGTAAAAAAAACTTTAAACGCGTTTTTCTCGAAACAACGTTTTTACTCGCCTTGTTGATGAAATTTTCGAAACTACTCAACCGATCCTTATGAAATTTAAACCACATATTCTTTAAACCTATCGCTATGTCCCCTACAAATTTTTTTCAAAAATTTTGAATTTTAATATATTTTTTTTTCAAAAATCGGCGAAAAAAAACCGGTTTTTTGAAAATTTTTTGTTTTTTCTTCACCATTTTTTTATTTTTCAAAATAATTAAATAAAATTCATAGGGGACATAGCCATTGTCATATCAAACCTAAATCACTTTGATTTTTTTGTTTCAGACAACACAGCTCCGAGATTTTATCAACAAGGCGGACCTACCTACTTTTCGAAGTGTTGCGTTTGGCTGACGTTTTTGGTCATAATACATGTATAAAATAAAATATTTTTTTTTATGTATTTCAAGAGTGTATTTACTAAGCCTAATAACTTTTATATCATTACCTTTATCCAGTATCCCAAGAAATAATCACGAAAATCGCGTTTTTTTCGGCGTGAGCTACTAGACAGACCCCTTAAAACGTTCCTATAAACGTTAGAACTCATCCATTGTGATGCCACGCTCAGCCAGTCAGCTAGTGCCGTTGGACAGGTCGTAATGTGTTTTGCGTGGCGATGAGTAAAAAAATACGTAAAAAGTAAATGTGTTTCTAACATCTTGTACACCATCTAGACCAGATTTATATAAATCAAAGATAAGTTGAGTTATTAAATAATAAGAATTAGGTGCATTTTTTTCAATAAACAAGTTAGTTTTATTTATATAACTTGAATTTTGAAAAATAACTTTTGGGGTAGTTTGATACAGCAAAGTGCGGGGCACAATGATACGCATCGAGGTGCCCCGTAACTGTAATTTGGCCACTCAATAGACTTGGTTTTAACGACGATGATTTTACCTACCTATAGATATTTTTAGTGGATTTCCCCAAGGAGAATACAAAGAAAATAATCAAGAAATAGATAGACCAGAAGTAGATTTTGTTAACACCTTCTGATAACACCAGGTTATCAGACTAATACTAACATAATATCTCCAGAAACTGTACGACCATGTCCAAAAAAGGCTTTTACAGAAAATAAGTCTAAAAAAGGAAAAGAAAAAGGGAAGTCGAGAGTTTACATTGACACCCCTTAAAAAAATCGGCTACCGATGATAGAAGATAAAAAAGATAGAAAACAAGAAGTTAATTTAATGAATCAGAAAGCAAAGGAATTAAAAACAGCAAGAAATTAATTGAGACTGACAGAAATTAAAAAAGCCTTGAAAGAAAAAGCCTGCCCTCGTTTGTTGTTTATATCAAATTCTGATTCGAATGAGTTGTTCAATTTAAGCAATGACAACGATGATGGAAAATCAGACGTAGACGGAGGAAGTTAGAAATTCCAAGTCCTGAAAATATAAATATTGGCGATTTTATTCTTATTATATTTAAAAAGAAAACATCTGTAGTTCATTATGTGGCCAAAGTAATTTCAGAATATAATTTGACTGATTGTGAAGTGTTATACCTCAATAAAAATGCAAGGTCTTATATTGTAGTTTCATTGTAAACTGATTATGATCTCCTTATACTAAAAATTCTAATTATCATTAAAATGTGTATAACTTAATTGAAATTCATACGATTTACATTCTGTATTAAAGTGCCCCACATGGTGTATCCAAGTGCCCCATTGGTGGGGCAGAATGATACAAAAGTCATTTTTTACAAAACATGTATTATTCGCTTTTCTTCACATCCTAATCCATTTTTTTCCTTGACATTATAAAAGTTGTTAATAATATTGGGGAAATTGATTAAAACTATACGGTTTATTCACTTGTTATTCGACTTAAAATTTTTGTGAATCAATCTGCCCCACTTCCCCCTAAGTGACGTAATGACTTTTTACTCGCGATTTCGTGTTCGTGATTTAATTTATGGAGCGCATGATAACAACGCTTTCACTTTTTAAGGCGTAAGTAGTTAGAAAGTAGATTTTGTTGATTTTGACTTGTTTAAAATTTGTGTAGGTATTTATTACATAATTTATTCGCACTCTGATAAAATACTTTTTCATGGCGCTATAAATTGAAATAAAGAAATTGAATAATTTTTAAAAAATGATGCTTCTATTTATTACCAATATATTAATTTGAAATTATAATGAATTATCGCGTACTTTACCGGTGATAAAAACGATTGAAACCATATAGCTATTCATTAAGCATATTAAAAAGAAAATGGAAATGAATATTGGTATTAGATAATGATTTACACATGTGCTACATTGCTAAAAAGTTTTTAACAGGCGTTGAAAAAAACTAGGGGAATAGTCGTCTATGGGAGACTTAATATAGTTACACAATATAATTAAATATTGAAAATACTGTCTTTTTAAAATGAATATTATCACTTTTTTAGAAAAATAAAAGAATAAGGACTGGTGAACTATTTTAGGCAGGAAATTGAAGTCCAAAAGAAAATTTATTTAATAGTGCCTTATACCAAAATAAACCTCTATTAATCTCGCCGTAGGATAGGAATCACCTATCTTTAATCTCATTTTATTATATTATCTTATTAACTTTATTTATTTCGTCAAAAAACGTAATTTAAAACCACTTAAAAAGCAGCCAGCTGATCACTTTGTTTAATTTCAATGAATAAAGTTAACGGCCAATTTGATATTTCTACGTTGGCATATCTTAAATAAAGTGCCGACTATAGCAGTAATTGTTACTTTTATCCTAAGAAGACAGACAAATAAAGACTGTTAGCATAAGATAGTATAAATATTAAGTTAAATTTCAAAGACATAAATCTTATCTCTCGTAACGTTTCTTGTACAGAAATATTATATACCCTCTTAATTATATCGGAAATAAAATATTATTTTAACAATTCTGGAAATGCTTCGGTATCATAAACAAACATTTTGACTTTGACTTGATTGTCAAGATCAATAAACTCTTTCATTCAACATTCTGTTATCAGCAACCTAAAATACTCCGAAAGCGTTTAGATCTCAGTGCTATTCTATATCTCGGCGAGAAAACACAGTACGTGATGAGTTTCTTAAATAAAGTAGTAATTGTGACCGGGGCAAGTTCCGGAATAGGAGCGGCCACAGCTGTACTCTTCGCTAGAGAAGGCGCTAATGTTGCCATCGTTGGAAGAAACGAGACGAGACTAGCCAAGGTAGCCGAAGACTGCGCCAAGCATGGTAAAAATCCCTTTGTTATCAAAGCCGATGTATCTAAAGACGAAGAAGCAAAAAAAGTAGTTGAAAGTACAATCAAACAATTTGGCAAACTCGACGTGCTCGTTAACAATGCTGGTATCTACCTACCGGATGATATCACAAAACCTAATTTCATGGAAATATTTGATTCCATAATGAACACTAATATAAGAGCTGTTGCAGTACTCACCAATATTGCTTCACCTTACCTAATACAAACGAAAGGTAATATCGTGAATGTGTCAAGCGTTGCAGGAACTACCGTCGGAGTACCTCATTTCACTTCATACAAGACATCTAAAGCTGCATTGAATCATTTCACGAGATGTGTTGCGTTGGAGTTAGCTCCTCAAGGTGTCAGAGTGAATTCTGTCAGCCCAGGCCCAGTGGCTACAGAGATATTTAGAACAGCCGGTGTGCCTGACGCATTAGAGTCTCTTAAACCTAGGACAGCCCTGAATCGTGTCGGTGAATCTGAAGAAATAGCCGACATAATAGCATTTGTCGCAAGTGATAAGGCAAAGGGTATTACTGGATCGGATTACGTTTCAGATAATGGTCTGCTCTTGAAGTAACTGCGAGTTCTAAATATGTTTCATTTATATTTAGCCCCTCACAGACCGACACGCAGCGAAAGTGTGCATTTAAACATCGTATGAGTAAAGAGTTGCAATTTTATATTATTGGTTTTATTTTGTTGATATTAATGAATTTAAATTATAATTATTCTTTGGGATATTATTTAAACAATGAATTACCTCCTTTATTTCCAACATTGGTTTCGGTAAGATTCGAAATATTCAGCACTTGTAGAGATGATTTTTAAGTACAATTTATATTACTAGTAAATGCAATTGGATTCGTTTAAATTTCTGTTGTTGTGTCGGAAAAATGTTTTTAAAGTAAATTTAATTTATTGCTGATGTTTAGTTCCATAATAAAAGATGGACTTTTAGCTCGAGCATCTGCTAGTTTTTGATGCATTGATATCATACCGCAATCTATTTTAGTTTTATCTTATCTGTTTAAATTAAACAAGGTGATTGCAATGCTGACTTTGTAGAGATGCACCACGAAATCTTGAATAATTTACGAAGTGAATCTTTACTTTCGTCACTACAAAGCTATCGTTGTTGATAAAGTAGTCCACAAGGTGGGATAATAAGTTCTAGCAGTTTCTAGTTTTTTATGATGATAATAGCATGTATTCTATAGTGATGAACTGAAATAAATTTGGAAAGACTAGAGATCATACTTCCTTAAGATAACGTTTAAGAATAGTGGGGAAAGGGAGTGCAGAGGACAAGTAAGATCGAGGTATGTTAGAATGAGAAGGTAGAGTCAAACGAAAAACAAAAAAAAGAAAGCAAGTTCAAAACCATACAAAGAGGAGTAGGATTAAACAGCAAGAAGCAATAACATTGGTGCAAAGATGGTTCTTTAGAATTGGGAAGCTTTTGGGGTTAACAGAAGGAGTGCGAAGTAGTTGGACAGTCGGTGCTATGTGTGAAATAGAGTGGGACCTCTTTCGATGAAATCCGCAGCATGGAGATCACGAAACGACATAAAACCACTGATGTCCGACGATACGGAGGATGTGATTACATTCAAAGGGGTCAAGACGGCTTAGAATGGACGAAACAGAATGAAAGGTAAGGACTTGTGTCGAAAATTGAATATGGAAGGCTTATGATAATGATGAGTGCCGAATAATAAAACAGTTTGATATAAAAAGCATTTATTAAGTCACTGCAATGACTTACATGTATAAAAATGTACTTATATTAATTTTATTAAAATATCACTTATTTTCGATTTATGACTAAATATAAATAATTTAACACTTAAATGTACATGACGGACATTATACGTAATGAGAATATGTCGCAGTACTTAGGTACAGAACTTATGTACTAAAATACGACCTGCGTTTATTTTATAGATTATTTAAAAAGGAATAAACAAGAATTTCAAGTCTAAACAAGAATTGACTCCAGGAATAACTAAAGTTACATCGGTAATTCTTTTAATTTTTTATCCAATGAAATAAGGTTGGGACATTTATTTGTTTTGCTTTTTTGTACAAAGTAATGAATTCTCACTTATTTAATTTACGAGTATATTTGGGATCCCAAAAATTTCGGTGGTATTTGCCACGTATGATAAAATAAATCTCACAGGTATGAAAATAAACTTTAGCGCTTTAGTGGGTTACGAACAAAATTGCAATATCAAAAGGGTACGTTTTTTAACAAATTCATAGAAGTATAGGTATACCATGTTTTAAACTGGCTTTGAATTTTCTTAAGTATTACCTTCTAATTTTCTTTTAAAGCGACACAGACGATGGAAATCTGCTCAAACATTTTTATCTTATCACAATATTATTAATTTATCACAACAGATTTTTTAAACCAGTAACTTGTCATATTGTTCGCACCACCAGCCTGAAATTGAGCAAGAGTTTTCTGTTCGAAGACTACCGGCCTACCACGGCCCTTACTGTGTTCCTCAGTATATCGGTGACGAGTTCTGTGGTCCTTATAATCTTGTACCCGATTTGGTCGATGAGCGTGATTGCCGTGGAGTAAGGCACAGGCAGATCGGATGTGGGCGCCGGTCGCAGGGTGAAACGCGTCGGCAGGGCGTTCGACGTGTATGTTGGTCTGAAAAGAATATATTTATAAATTTAATACAGTTACAAGACATATGAGTAGTAAGTAGTATACAAAGATACTGTATGCAATCAATTATTGTTCTACTAGTAACTACCTAACAAGGAAACTAAGCAAGCCTATATTCAGGGGTCCCATGGTATCATTATAATTGTATGAATCTATTATAATTTAATATATTCCGGATTTAATAAATAAATACATCCAACAGCCACATTCATAGTGCTGATTTAATGCAACGATAATGTAAGTCGTGGTTCGTGCGGGTATCAGAAACTACGGGAGACTTTTTCGGTCTGACAAACTGATGTAAAAATTCATTACTTTTGCTGGATCTGGGATTCTGTATAATAGAATCGCTATAGTAAGTTGTAAACACCTAGTAATTTTATAATAAAATATATCACATTGCAATAAGGATTTTATATTAAACATTAATTGAAGGTAATATTGCACGATAAATAATTATAATTAATATTAAATATGCGATGTACAGAATGCCAGCAACGTATAAATGTATGTACTCGAATGCAACATTATAAAATGAACAAAAATAATTTATGATTACACATGGGCTCGTAATTAATAGCTATAAAAATAACTCAATGCTATTATGTCCCTATTAAGAGTAGGAAAAGCCCGGTCAAAATAACCGTCTGTTTTTTATTGCATACAAATTATTTCTTATTTAGTTTTGTTTTTGGCAACACGTACAGATAACGGATCGAATATTCCTTTTGAACATTGCTTGTGGCTGCATAAGCCTATTCGCGAAGGCTGCTAACACTAGTACTAAAATATTATGTTTCACGATGAACCTATGTTCATTTGGTTGCGAATATTTCGTTTTGTGTGACAGAATATTGTAATCTTATTTTGCCTATGAAGTACGGCTTGCTAAAGACGATCGTTTCTCGTTTTTGAACACAATTTGATCCGCCTCAATAATGAAGGGCTTTATTATTTATTTCAGTGCCGTGCGATCTAGAGGTCCAGGGCCGCGCAATGGGTTTTTCATTAGGAAGTTCTTAGTAGCAGCACAGAGTAAGGAATTATTCCTGAAAACGAGAATGCTCGCCTCCCATTACGTGGAACTGATACATGAATTTTGAAATGTAGGTGCAGAAATGTACGTCTACTTAACCCTTAATATACATAGATATAAATAATCAAGTAAAAGTATCAGCTATAAAAGTTCAAATAGATGGTAAAAATAAGAATAAGTGAGCTTGACTTGGATTGAAGCGAACATTACATAGTTAACACTTGAGGTAGGATTTAAATATATGTATGGTGCTATGAAGTTAATTACAAATGGATTCACTTGTCTATGTTTTGTAATTAAATGACGCACTGCATCACATGGCACATAATTACTTTGAGCAAGGAACTCGAAGATTCTTTACACAGCTGAGAGAATTTATAACTTTTAAGGACCTATTTTTTGTAGACTTCGTGAGGTATTTTATAAAAATTTTGGCCGATTTCCATAAAAATATTGTTAGGTCTCTATATATGACACTATGTTATAGAGTTTGTTACTTTAAATATTGTTTCTTTTGTTTTTTAAATGGTGTACAATAAAGTGTAATAAATAAAAATAAAATAAATAAATATATTTATCTCTAAATTATACTGAAAATTAGACAATAGAAAAGATATTGTTTTATTCCCTCCAAAAATCAATTTTGATCGTTATAATGATGAGTAAATTACATAAAATTCAATCACTTTCCCGTTAAAACTCAATGAATGAACATTATTAACTAACTTCTAACTTCTTTTATCTTAAGATCGCCCACTACGCACTACAATCTCTTCTTTGTAACATAATCCGCTCTAAAGTATCTCTATGTGTTCACTGTAAGAGCACTTCGCTTCTCTCTTGGGGATTAACAATGGCCTACTTTTCCCAGTCCTATTGAATTGACACCAAGTCGTCTTGCTTTAAAAGGCTATGTTTGAAGACTAGCGAACAACCAAGCTTTACTTTGGCAAATCTATATGATTTTTTACACTACCAACAGATGTATTGTAATATTATTATATTTAGTAGCGGAAGCAAATAAATCATGTGAATAAAGTTGTGCATTTAAATAAAGGCTAGATTCATAAGGCTTGATGAATAATGCCTTCGCAGCTGAACGATATAACACAATGCCAGATATTGTATTTAAAACATGGTTGATAGCTAAATAGTTTATGCTACCGTTTTCTTAGTTTACTCATTTGATTTGAAAATAATATTTTATTAATTAAGCACACCAACAAAGTAAATTACATACAGAAGAAATAGTTAAAGGAATTCTTAAATATATAGTACAATGTAATGACTTATAGGCATGCATGACTTTTGAACATATTATGTGACAAAAGTATATGGTATCTTTTACATCTAAATAGCCACTGTAAATTATTTATTACATATTAAATTATATATATAAATATCTCTACGCATTCGAATGTACATATTTGGGCCAGAGATCAGACACAGAAGATCTTTAGCAAATGCCAAATCAGTCGGTAAAATATAGGTCATTGAGATTGATTCATGCTGTAAGACTAATTACCATAAAATTAAGCACTTAGTGAATATTTTAATGCATCGTAAATATGTTCTAGAAACTTCTACAGTGGTATCCTAATAGAGCTTATCAAATTTAATTATTTCATTGCCCCTGAATGTCTGTCATTGCTTTCCTTAATAAGTCGTTTCCTTTCAGTCTGGCCTCGTCTTCCTATAAAACGGTTGCGACTACTTTAAAGCAGTGACGGCTTCGAGGTTTGGGCGCAGGGTCGAGAATCTCGACGGTCGCGGCTTCGAACCCCAGGCACACACCTCTGACTTTTCGAAGTTTTGTGTGTATTCAAATTGAATTATCACTTGCTTTAACGGTGAAGGAAAACATCGTGATGAAACCTGCACACCTAAAAATTGTTAGGAATTTCTTAGGTGTGTAGTCCGCCAACCCGCACTAGGCCAGCGTGGTGGACTATGGTCTAAACCCTCTCAATGGTAGAGGAGACCCGTGCCCAGCAGTGGGACGCATATGGGTTGATGATGATGACTACTTTAAAAGCAGTTACCTGGTCGGCGTAGCTGGCCTCATGTTTGTGGTTGGCTTCATGGTCGTCTGAGGCATCGTGGGCCGGGGCGTCGCTGCTGCTGAAGACGAGCTTCCGACCATCAACTCGCCGTCGCCGCCGAACCTAAAATTATAGAAATTGGAATTTATAAACAAAAATAAATTACTTCAAAAGTCAGATACGGTTCTAAGTTCAATATAAGGATTATACTATCTGGAATTTTAAATGTTAAGTAAATGCTGTCTAAATGCACTGCAAATTAATTCTGAATTGCCAGATTGACAAATGTAAACGTATGTTTGTTGTAATCGTGACCGTTTCTTGGAATTCGATTAAAGGACCTTATTAAATTTGCAGTAGGTACTCGCATCAACTGCCACTACAGTCATTAAAAACACAACCATATATCATTTAAGAGATTAATTATTAAAAATACTTATTAGTATTATTTTATAAGGAAGTCCTGTATTAATTTCCTTTAACTCAGACTTCCATGAGTTAATTTTAATAAGATCTAAGGTCGCGAGAGATAGCTACTCTTTTTATATGGAAATACAACCTTCTTGTGTCCGACCCTGCAGAGGCTAAACAATGTTTTTTACGCACAGCTATGCTCTTTAATATAATAGGTGTTACAAATGAGGTGTGTCTTGGTCACGACCATATCTAATTTGGATTAATTTTGTGTTGAATTTAAGAAACAAAGACGGTAGAGTTTATTAAATTTCAGATGTTCACTCACGCCTGTATCAAGGCAGATTGCACGAGTGAGAGATTATTATGCATGTACTGTAAATTTTATTCTTTGTTTACTTAAAAAAGTAGTTATGTAATAGTTGAGAAATGCTAGGAGCAATTGCAAGTCTGCGGCAGTAATTTACTGTCATTATATTTATTTTTATTGGAAGTGGAAAATTGTGATCTTAGTTACTTTGATTATTAAACTTAGTGCGACAAACATATATACTAGTGGGGTTACTTCTATATCCAAAAAGTCCAACTTCCCTTACGTATTTTAACGAAACCGCTTCTCAAGACGAAGCTGAAGTTGGGAAAAATAAAGATGTTCTCTTACTTAAAAGACTACATAATATCTGGTGTGAAATTACAAAAGTAACTAGCAGCTAACTATAGGTCAAGTGATTGTCACTCTATAGACAATGCAACATAATTGGATAAAATATGTGTTATCAGTAATTATGCGATTAAAATGGTTCAATTATGTGGATTAGATACATCCTTCTGAGAAGAGTACATTGTATTAAAATCGTTCATGTTATAAATGCAAAGAAAAAGTGTATTTGTTACAAGATTTTCTGGAAAACAATTTCTTTTTTGCTGGATTGAATCCAGACAATTTTAATTATTATTTAAAAATAACGCAATATTTAGCGTTTGTCCATGATGTGGTCTAAGGCCTAAATCAAGCGAAGGGGATGTAAAGGCCCAAGTGAAGTAAAACGACGCCTGTAGAACTGGATACCCTTGTTATTTTTGCGGTACAAGTTTTTAGCATGCCTTTGGAAGTCTTTGCTCTATTCACGCATCGAGAAAAGAGTGATTGCGTCGAAATTTAAACCAATAGGCTCTTACAATAGGTAATGTTAGATAACAAACCTAAAAAAATATTAAAATAATAAATACCTCTGCTTAGCCCTTTTTAGGTTAGGACATCAATAGTTTTGAGTAGTTGTAGTTTTTATTATTATTTTAACTTCAGGAAGGATTTTTATAGACCATTATGCAGAAGTTAGACCCTTTTAGCTAAGCATGGTGATGGATGCTTCTTCGTTCAACTAAGTGACTACAGTTAGTGTAATTTTGATATTTTGCAAGGCGCAATAAAAGCGAAAATTTTCAATCAGCATGTAATAGAATTAAAATGCCATTCAAAACAATAGGTTTTTTAGGATATGATAGAAGTTACTTTTATATTATTTTAATACTATGCTAACTAATTAAGTTTCTAGATAACATACTTGTTAGCGGATAAATTAAACTCAATTAAATTTTATATAAGCCGTGGGAAAATGTGTTGAATACTTTTGGTTTAGGAAATATTTTAACAATGACACTTTAGGTACCTAAACTATATTCAAAATATTTATTATTATGTCATTGATGGAGCTACTGGGTGATTAGATTATACAATCATACGCTTGTATTTCCCAAATGTGTAGGCAGAGGTGAATTTCTGTATCCCACATTTCGCCATGTATGTTTTAATCCTACGTTTTAGGGGGCGAACCTACTACTGCCTTTCGGGCACATACACAGACTCTGTGCCACTACGAAGACTTTCCTAATGGTTTAACGAATAATACTGGCCGGAAATCGAACCCTGGACCTCATGACCGGTGGATACATGACCCGAGAGACCATCATCATGCCAAATCATACCATTACATGATATGATTGAATAGTAATGAAAAACCGAGCAACTTACACAATTATTGGACGAATCAATAACGTCTGATCACTTATCAAGCTAAATAATATATTTTCATTAAGCACGTGTTTCTCGCAACATCAAGTAGTTACCAAGGCGGCAATTAGGTCTGTGCCTGTGAAACTAGAACTAGTGTAACCGTGTTCCGCCAGCCAAGTGTCGATTATGCCGTGTGAGCACGCGAATCGAAATCGGTACCAATAATAGTGATGTAACTGTGAATATTATAATCTGCATATTGTCCACGTTTCAATATTTAGTGTACGTTTAATATTGGCGTTAGTTGTAGATAAGAAAGGTTTAGTCTTGCTTTGCTGAATGTTTTGTGTTTGAGCAAATGGGGAAATTTTTTTTTTTTTCTATTTTACAACAATTCTCCATAACAACACGAAGCTTGATATTGTGCATGAAAGTCAGCAATAGGCTTACTCTCAGTAGCGTGGGCCAAAAACCCCTTTTTTTAGTAATATGGGTTCTGGATTGCACTTCTAACTCTCCAGTTTGGAGTTTTTTTAAGGTTACAAAAATACACTTACCTATTCAGCAAGACGGGTCTCGGCGGGGTAGACAGCGGTATGACGGACGGCGGCGGGTTGGTGAGGGGCGGGGGCGTAGGGGTCGTCACTGTCACTTCGTTCACTGTAGATCCTGCTGATAATTATAAGAGTTATTTTAAAAAGTTTAGTTACTGAGCTTCAGTTATATTCTCTTGTTAGTAAAAAGTAGCTGTTTGGGGTAAATTCTACAATGCGACACTTACGACTCGTAAGTTACGAGTATCTTTAACAACCTTTTCGAAGTGACAAAAGAGACTTTTAAGAAACTTATTATTTTATTTTTAAAAAACTAAAACACTTATCAATGAATTTAACATGAGTTCCTACATTAACATATCGGAGATCTAAAAGTTTCGATTATCGATTATCATAATTCGCTTTCTAACTATTTGGTACAAAAAAAAATATTGAATGGTCGTTCATGCGATTATATCTGTAGATTATTGACCTACAAATTTATTTATGAGGTAGTTACACAGAAGGCGTTATTGGTACAAAGAAGTGCGTTTTAATTTACAATTTAAGATTTGGTATCGAAAATGTGCGATATTTTAAATTAGATTATGTATTTAGTAACCAAAACCCTATTTGTTCAGTCGGTTTTTCCATGTCTTTTTAAAATAATTTTGTAATAATGTTCTGTAAAACAAGATTCTGATATATCAATAGACGACTATACTTGTAATAAGATTACTGGGGATAAGAGACGGTCCTCTACTGAAGAGTAGATTTGTGAGGTCTGTTATTACCAACAATTGGTACGGTATTTAACTAAGTTAAAATCAAATGCTATTAGAAAAAAACGGATTAAATGTATCAAATTCTCGGTATTGGCCGTTGATGTTTAGACATGTGTTATTATATTATAACAATTTATGTGCGATAATTTAACGATAATCATGTACCCACAACAGCCAGTTTATATTTCTCAACAGAATTATTTGATCATTGAACCCGTTCTATTTTTAGCTCCTAAGTGTTTTTGAACATTACGAGAGATTAATACATGCGGTAGGAATGAACCGGGCTGACTGGTATTATCGCATGGACTTGAAGTATTATACGGAATACCAATTATGTATGTCTCTTCTCGTTTTATATTTCCCTAGTCCTATCTATTTCCCCTATTAACACAGTGGTGGATTTACCAGCTGCCTAAGTAGATTGTAGGTGGCGGCAAATCTGCCCCATATTTTTTTGTGTTACTTTTCATAAAATGTAGATTAATTTAAAAAATATATATTTTTAAGTTTAAAAGGGCGAAAAAATTTGCCACCACTGTAATGACGTGAATATACCCTTAAACCTACCGTGTAAGTGGTATACCATACCAACCATAGATATCTTAATTAACGATAAAAATTAGAGTGATGTCCTTATTGTAGACGCGAAAAACTTAGAATCGAAAACTTTTTGCAATGGTAATTTCGAAATTGATGCTTTGGTAAGATAATATGTCTTTACTGATATAAATAGATGCCCACAATAATATAAATAATACCCATAGGTCAAAAGATTCACCTTTTTATACAGTCTAAACAAAAAGCAGTGTTGAAAGATTAAGATGAAACATGTCTGGTTTTTCAAATAGGTAGAGTACTAATCATTATAAAAATTTGGAAGCGCATACAAAAACCTTTTATGTTTCCATAGAGTTAATTATGTAATTATAGTTGTTGAATTAAGGAAATGATTAAAAGTTTGAATAGTAGTTTTTTAAGTGGTTTTGATACGCTATCATTATTGTACTAGGAATACTTTTTTTATTTATTGTTTAATTTGTACTATTGAAAAGCTTACGAATAATTAAATTAAAAAGAATATTAAATAAGATGATTGATTGGTTGCCACTACCTACTCGAGGATAATTTGCTACTGTAGTCATCGTTCGTAATGGTCATCAACGTGTTATGTGTTTCTTTCTTGATTCTACATTGCTATCCATGCACGTGGTGCACGGTGTCTCTACCAGAGGGAGAGGATTCTCTGGTAAAATTATGTTAGAGTTTAAGTTTTCCTATACATGTATATGTAAAATTCAAAACTTTGGGTGTTTTTTTAAGATACATAGGAATAAATTTACTATCTTCTGTTACAAGTTATTTCTGGTACTACAATTTTTTAGATATCTTTTTCCAGTTAAATTTACATTTCTTACGGTATGTGTATACATATGTTTAACAGGTGTAAGCTACTGACCTGAACCGGGAATCGTATTGAAAACCTCTTTGTTTAGAAACTCTTCGAAGTACCGCGTGAAGTCTCCGGTAGGGTCCCATCGTGACGAGAGCTTGGCCCATTCTTCGGGGTATTCGTACTTCAGTCGCTTTATAATTTTTACCGCTGTCTTCTTCTGCCTTTCAGTACAGCGGACGCATTTTGTTCGCAATGCTTCTGGTAGTAACCCTGTAAGAGAAAAAAATTACTTTAATAATGATTTTAAAGAAGGGAGCTTGCGTATTTGAGTTGTAGGTGTTATAATTAATATATCTTAAAGGGTAGTAGTGTACTTATAATATGAAGAGCTTGGTCTGAAAGTCTTGTTTGCGTAACTAAAAATCTAGGATGGCCGAGAAGATTTTCGTATTGGAGGCCCATTAGGCGGGAGGGGAATAATTGTGGGAGCATCTTGTTCTTTTTCGCGTAAAGGGACTCAAGATACGTACTGCGCAGATACGAATATCCTGTGTCAAGTAACTAAAGCTAGTTCTTTAGTTTAATTTATGTAACAAAGAACCGCCCACGACATAATCTGATCAGGAAATCCGGTAATTTATATGGTTGTTAAGGCATTTATTTGATGCAGTTAGTCATGTTACATGAAATATGTATTTAAGTGAACGTACAAAAGTTTTCTAAGAAAGTTTCTGTTTAGTTGCGAAGCCCAAAGACGAAAAGTTGTGAAAAACATCAGGCTACTTCGACGAAATTTATTGACGTGGAAATGTTATAGGACTTAATTGTCTCTAACAGCATAGCATGAAGGCGTAACCGTGTACTATTTATTTACACTTCATACAAATTTTGTAAAGGTGCACTTAATGCCTATGAGTCGAACCTAGGGTTGTTCAGAGTAAATTAATGCACTATTGACGTGAATGTAAATAGACATAGTCAGTAAAATTACATAACTAAGTAAAGCATATAATTTTAATTTATGGAATAAATGGTATTTTGTAATTAAATTATTAACTGCAGTCAATTACACTACAGTACCTGTTATAATCACAGGCAAATTATCGTCGGGTAAGTTGATACGCTGATTTCCAATAACAATTATATCTAGCAAGAATAACATTGCAGCTTAACTTCCTATATCTAGGATGTCTTTTGTTATTTTTTTATTAATAGTAAGGAATTATTTACTCACTAAGCAATAACTACTATATGCAAAAATATTTAACAAATGCGCTCGTATCTCAAACATAGTGGGTGTATTCATGCGCGTTTCGCCAGACACACATGTATCTCTTCAAATCCAGTGGCGGTAAATACAAAGAAACCCGAAAGCCCAGTTTGCCTAGCAAAATTTCGAATAATATTCCGAAGCTTCATATCTTTTTTTAACAAAAGCTATTGTCATTAAGATGTGATCAACGAGGCATTACGAAAAACAGTGCTAAACGTAACATAACATGATTATTGTATGACAATTAACATACCTATTCATATCTAAAATCTTTTTTTTAAACGACCTTGAAGGCTTAATGGTGTTCTTCATTCATTTAAAGATTTAAATGTCTTGTGATTTGTAAAGAATATATTTTTTATAGAATTCTTTGTGAGACCATAGACATGTTATATAGTTTTAAATTAAAGCACCGAGACACGCGTACATAATTATTTGATAAGGCACTTTGCATTCGCATCATGCTGTAGTCGAGTCAATGATTGCTTTCAATGACGTTATATTCCACATACAATTTCCTTGTTTACAAACAAAAGAAAAATGGTTTTGCTATTCGTATTTTGATATGATCTTAATTGTTGGTAATTGGGTAGTCTGTGAATGCAACAGTCTATGTTGAAGACCTTAAGCGAAAATGGTAATTTGGATTTAATTTATTTTCCTCGAATTGCATTTTTGCACAATAGTAAGTGTATTTTGACCAAAAATTACAAACGTTACTATATATAACGTTTTTTTTTTCGAAATATTGTAATAAATTCGAATAAAACGAAACACAATGAAAAATTGAAAAACGCTTGATCCATATTTTGTAGAGACTTCATAGGTATAGGTATGAAAAAAGCGTTCCTTCGGAGAAACAAGCGAGAGCTGATGCATGTGTTTACCCAAAAATAAGTAGGTACGTGTTATTTACTTCATGATTTTATCACAGAAATATATATAATATAGAGTCACAAAAACACGAATGCACACAACATAACGAACAGGCGATGGAGCTCGTCAATGTATGATTATACATATTATGAAAACGAGTGTATCATTTTATTTTTACTCATACATACGCCAAATAACTTTAAAATACCCTTTAAAAGTATTAATCGCTGGAAAATACCAAAGAGGATGAAAATGAACTAAAAATTATAGCTATAAACATTATTTATGACTATAATAACATGTTTTTGAAAGAAGCAAGAGTTTTATTGCCAAATGGTCACTTTTTTATGTGCATGCGTGGTAATGATCACAGCAGAAGCTGATTGCAGGCGTATTGCAGACTTGAATGTACTTTGTCGAGAAAGGACCTATGGAGGATGCTAAACAGATGATGGCTGAATTTTGAATACTATACACTTGACAGTATGCTTTAAGCGTGCCTTGACCGTGTGCATGGAGTTCCTCTGGTTGATAGAATTTGCAATGATGTCATCCGGCAGAGAACCATAGTCAGTGACATTGCCCGTAGGATTAGCACGCTAAAGTGGAACCGGGCCACATAAGTTGACGTGCTCGTAAATATGGCTAGTGGAACAGGCACTTGTTAGAGTGGAGACTGCTTAGTTAGAGTTAGAACCTAGGCAGACGTAGCGCGGTACGTCCCGCAGCATTTATATATGATGGTTCGACGACTTTAGGGATGTGGCGGATAGCAGAAGGATAAGGGCTGCTCAAGACCTGGTTGGTTGGTTGCGACCTACTTGAGCACGTCTATGTCGGCAGTGAACGGCATGGAATGATATGTTGGGAATAACGTGAGTGGGTTATTAGGTTAAGCTTGAGAGTGTTCTTCTCCTGGGTCGGGCAAATTGCTACTAGCTTTTCATTAGTAAGAGCTTGGAGTGTCCAAATGTGTTTGAAAATCAGCAAATCTTTTTTATATCGTGTCAAATGTACGCAATATTTTTTTATCATTTATATATTTAGTTTATCTTAACGTATGATAAGGACGTTTTTGCTATGAGCATCATATTCTAATTACTCTTAATCTTACCGACAACTCACAGGAGTAACAGTAAAATTGTTGTCCTTTGTGAAACAGTAGCGCCATTTTGGTAGCGCCAAGTCGGTCTGTTTTACGCAGCATAATGGACTTTTAATGTTATTCTATTCATTAGTGAGAATATTATTTACTCTATCTGCGTAGTAGTAACTGTAATGAGTATTCGCAACTCATTAAAAAATTTACAGGTTTTGAAATTATTATATGATAATATGACCTTTTTATGTTAACTGTACAAATTATATAAAATAATATTTTGTTTAAAGGATTGGATTTGGTGAAATTGCACGTTCGCATTAGGAGCAATATGTGTGTATTTCTAATAATGTGAGGTCGCAAAAAAGGAGTTTCTGATAGCCAGGATGATAAATAGCCCCAATGTGATGTGTCTCTGTACGTTTGTTTTTTTTTTATCTACTACATAACATGAATTCTATTTTTAAATCCACTCAACAAAAATAACACGCTTTACGTACAATTTAGATTCCGCATAAAGATAAAGTCATACTATCCATTAGTGTGTGACAGAGCTAAATTATTTTTTACTACAAAAAAATGTAGTATCCTAAAGAGGTTGTGGCTTAATTTAATTTCTACTTTAACTAGCTAAAATTATCCTTAATTTTCTGCCAAGAAAAATTATTTCATCTTCTACGTACTGTTAGGATGGCTCACCGTGGGTCCTTTTTAAAAAAACTACTACACTTGAACACCAATTAATATATTCTCAAGAACAATGTTTACAATTAGAATGTCAAGTTTGGTCTGCCGTTTATACATGCTAAACACCTCTTTTTATACAAATTTATTTATTAGTGTAAGCAAATTTGTCTGTACTAGGGATGTCCATAACAGCTCCCCCTTTAAAACGAAGCATTATCCTCTAAGGATAAGCGAAGTTAAATGAAATATATTATATAGTAAAATAAAATAGAAAGACCAATTTTGCTTACACCTTACAATGACATAATATAAGAAAACTTAAATATATATTATTATTAATTTTTCCCTTTTTTTTTTAAACATTAAAAGTTATACAAATTTCTGTTCGATTTATTCAGATCATCCGAACTTTTATCATGATCTGAAGAAGATATATCTATCATTTCAATAGAGTTTGAAACTTTGGAACTACGTTTTACTTTCTTCTTATTGTTACACTGGTTGTAAATATTTATACAACACATAGTATTACTCCTTTTTTTGAAACATTTATAAAGTTTGTATAAAACAAATAAAAATATTAAAACTATTAAAATGTAAGTAAATGTTGAGAAATAGGTAGCATACTTCATTACATGGGATTGATTTTCAATATAATTTAATTGTTGTTCTAAGTTATCTAATTTATGTGAAGCTAAATTTAAAGAATCTAGGTTTACATTATTCAATGATATGGGAGTTAATTTATGTAACGAGCTATTAATTAATTCATATTTGCAACAATCGTCGTTAGTAATATCAAAATTCACAGATAATGGATTAGGTGAATTTAAAGAAATTGTGGATGATGGACTAAATTGTAAAGTTTGATAATAGGCGTAACAATCATTTTCCAGATTTAGTAAGCCAGTACCACATATACTATAATCTTTTACATCATCTTTGCATTTAATAGTTAGTTTATTGGCACTACTTAATACATATATCCATTTATTTCCGTTTAATTTATGCCATATATTTATGTTACCGTATAAAACTTTGGAATCGCAAACATCTGGTAATGACAAAGTAACTTCTGTTAAAAGTTTTGTTTCACAAGTAGGGTTGTTAATTGACGATAAAATAGCTGGCAAAGGACAAATTTGATATGAAAACTTTTCAGTTTTACAATTACTTAAGTCATCTAAAAGTGCGTAACTAAGCCTATCGTCACTTATCGCTAGATACATTTTGGAAGGACGAATTAACACAAAAGAATTATAATTATTGACATCATAAGGAGTCGGCAATGGAATGTTTTTATATACATTGTATTTAGTTAATGCTATTAAAGGTATCCTTAGAACAAATATAATTTTCTTGTTATAGAAATAAGAAGTAAGTTCAGATAAATCTATAATAGAGTGCATGTTGTCTAAAGTTAATGGTAAAGGGAAATCAACATTTCTTTTAATCATGTGGCTGTTTGCTGATAATTCTTTAAATAATGTAGTAGGGCTTAAAACGTAAGGGTGAAGTATGTTAATTTTTGCGAAAAGGATAGAGTTTAAAATTGTATCCAAAATATTTGAAACTGATAACAAGGAACTTTCTAATAAATTCATTATAGTATTTATTTTTGCTAAATTAACTAAGTTGTTATTAATTTTTGAATTTTCAGTTAGTATCATATTTAGTTTTTCCATTTGCTGATTTAATTTGTTTTCGTTTTCATTTAACTTTTGAATTGAGGAATTAAAATGTTTAATTGTGGATTGGACAACATGGATATTATTCTTCATTAATGTGAACATTTCTTTTTCATTTTCTTGGCAAGCAATAATAGCAGAGTCATATTTACGGGCATCCTCAGCATCTAAGGTGCCGAAAAAGAATTTCAAAATTTCACCGCCAAATTCTAAAGATCTTTTAAATCGATTTGGTGGGTTATTAGCAATCAAATGGGAAATGGAATCATACTTAACGAAATTGGATGATAACAATATTTCTAACGGATTTAGTGAATCTTTACAATCTAAAGTGATAACCATGTTTTCTGCGTTACTACATAATCGGTTCATATTGAATAACGCTTTTTCAATTTTCTTTAAATATGGTTCAAAAGAGACTATTTCTATATGAGTAATCACGTTCCAATAGTCATTATAAAAATAAGCCGTCGAAGTCGGGTCAAAGTATATACCAGGACTATGCGTGATTGGAGTGACCGCGCTGTCGGCTAGGCATTGATGTATTAATAATCTGAAAATGATGGTATAATGCATTCGTTAAAAATAAAATTCTAAAAATTATATAATTGGTGTTCTAACTAAGTAAGGTAGTTAAGAGTTAATATCTAATTAATTAATTACGACTAAGAAGTAGTAGCAGGTTTAATTTCATTAACATGATACTTTATATTTTTACGACCTATTTTTAAGGTAACGTTATTGTTCTGCATCTTAATAATTTTATATGGGCCTTTCCAAATTGGTGAAAGAGCTTTCCGAAGTCTGTGGTGGTGTTTTAAGTATACCATGTCACCACTTTTATATTGAACATTTCGAGATTTATGATCATAATACTGTTTTGATCTTGTTTTGTTCTCTATTATATTTTCTATAGCTTTCTGTCTACTAAAGCGCATTCGATATTGCAAAGCGCGTATGTATTCATTATATGTGGTATTTGATATTGTTTCATATAATGAAGTAGGTATAATAGGTTTATGACCATACAATAATTCATATGGAGTAAATCTAGTAGTACTGTGTGGTGTTGTATTATATGTTAAAATTGCGGTAAATATGTAGCAATGCCAGTCATTTTGATTTTCATTAACAAATGACTTTAAATATTCTTTTAATGTGGCATGTGATCTTTCGAGAGCTCCATTCGTCTGAGGGTGATATGGAGTCGTAAAAAGAGATTTAATTTTTAAGATTTCTGTCAGCTGTTTAAATAAGTCTGATGTAAAACATGTACCTAAGTCTGTTAAAATAGTTTTAGGGAATCCAAAATGAGACATAAAATGAACTAGATTTCTGGCAATTTCTTCACTGGTAGATGAAACCATGGGATAGGCACTTGAAAATTTCGTTAAATCATCTTGTAGAGTCAATATAAACTTAAACTTTTGAAAACCTGCCTCTGGTAGAGGACCAACTATATCTAAAGCTAATCTTTCAAATGGTTTAGTGGATGTAGATGTTATCTCCATTGGAGCTTTATTTAATGCTCTCAATGGTTTATTAATTTGACACAACTTACAATTCTTTACATAACTTTCGATATCTGAACGCATGTTTTTCCAATAATATGCGGTTTTGATTCTATTAAACATACGTTTTGAACCTGGGTGACCTGCAATAGTGGAGTCGTGATTTTCTTTTAATATATTTTTGACTTCGACTGGTGTTGGATAAATAAGTTGATTTTTATAAATATGAATTTTTATCTTAGAATTATGGAAAATATATGCAATCATATTATAAATTTTAGTATAAGAAAGTTTTGAAAAGGCATCAGAAAAATCAGGTAGAGCGAGGTCTTCACCATTTGGAAATTCAGTTAAAATTTCATCTCTTAATCGTATTAGTAAATTATAGGTATCTTTATATTTTGTTTCCTCATAATGATGGACCTTCGTGAAAAGGAAATAGAATATTTTGTTTTTATCTTTAATAACTTTTATAGTGAATGGTTCACGCTCTGAATTTATGATATTATCTGAATTTTCTAATAGTGATAGTATTTCTGTGCAATGGGGTTGAGACTCATCGAAATCTAAAGAAACTGGTAATGCAATCAATTTATGTTTAGAGTTATGAAGACTTTCAACACATTCTTGAATTTCGGTATTCGTATCGTTAATTTTATTTAAGAATTGTTGCTTAAAGTAATCTTCATATGAGAAATTATTCAAGTAAGAATGAGTCAATGCGTTGACTGGACAACGTGACAATGCGTCCGCGTTTGAATTTATTCGACCAGGTTTATAAACGATTTCGTAGTCATACTCTTCGAGCTTTAAACGCCAACGAATGAGTCGACTGCCTGGGTCCTTGACATTAAAAAGCCAGACTAAAGGTCTATGATCAGTAACGATTTTAAATTTGTGACCAAATAAATAAGGTCTGAAAGTTTTTACACCGAAAATTATGGCAAGTAATTCTTTTTCTGTGGTTGAATAATTTCCTTCAGGTTTATTGAGCGTTCTAGAGGCAAAAGCTATTGGCTTATCTTTACCAATATCGCCTTGGGAAAGTATCGCGCCTACAGCGTAGTTTGAAGCATCCGTAGTCAATATAAAAGGAGAAGAAAAATCTGGATACTGAAGTAACGGAGCTGTAATAAGTTTTTCTTTAAGAACTTGAAATGAAATATCTTGTTCGGATGTCCAATTAAAAATAACATCCTTTTTTAATAATGAAGTCAATGGTTTTGTTAATTTAGAGAAATTTTCTATAAATCTTCTATAGTAGCCAACTAAACCTAAAAATGATTTTATTTGTTTGGTATTAGTTGGAACTGGGAAATCAGAGACAGCTTTGACTTTATCTGGGTTTGGGGATACCCCTTTGTCTGTGATGATATGTCCCAAATAAGCGACTTCTCTTCGTAAAAACTCGCACTTGTCAGGTTGGAGTTTTAAATTAAATTTCCGAAATCTATCAAACACTAGTTTAAGTTTAGACATATGAGAGTTAAGGTCATGAGAATAAATAATACAATCATCTAAGTACACATATGCATGAAGACCTTGTAAACCGGAAAGTACTGTATTCATTAAACGTTGAAAAGTGGTAGGAGCGTTTTTCAACCCAAAAGGCATTCTGGTAAACTCATAATGACCAGATATGTTTGAATTTGAATTTATTGTAAAACCTGTTTTTTCAGTATCTTTACTACTCATCTTTATTTGATGAAAACCACTTGCGAGATCTAATGTACTAAAATACTTTGAGTGTCCAAGTTGATCGAGGATGTCAGTTATAAGAGGCAGAGGGTAAATTTCAGAGACAGTGGCATCATTTAGACGTCTATAGTCAATAACTATTCTCCACTTCTTTTTACCCGATGCGTCCATTTTTTTCGGGACTACCCATACCGGTGCACTCCATGGAGAAATTGAAGGACGAATTATATTTTGATCGAGCATTTTACGTATTTGTTTATCGACTTCCTCTTTGTGACACTCGGGGAATCGATAAGATTTGACATTAATAGGAGGTGTATCACCTGAATTGATGTTATGTTCAACTGCATTTGTATAGCTTAGGGAGTCGCCTTCAAGATAGAAAATATCAGTATATGATGCACAACATTCCAAAAGAGATTGTTTTTCTTCGTTATTAAGATGAGTACATCGAATTTCATTAAGTACTCTATCTACTCGATTAGATTCAGTTTTAGTCAAAGAGTGAATTTTTTCAAAATTATTTACTGAATTCAAGTCCTTGTTATAATCGATAGGTGTTAATTGAACTTTATAATCTTTAATATTTATATCAGCATCGGTTGTATTTAATATACTAATGTTTACCATTTTATTGTTTTTTATTGAAACAATGCTATTCGCAACATAAACACCGTCACCTATAATATGATCCAATATCAAGCCTTCGTTGTTATGATAAAGTTCAGGGACGTAATTAGACACAGCGCATTCTATAATCGATTCAGATCGGGCTGGTAATACATAGGTAATTTGTTTAAAACATATGGGAATATGATAACCTTCCAATTCGAGGGAATTTTTAGAATAGTGAATATTAATGTTAAAATATTTTATAAAATCAGTACCAATAATACCATCGTATTGTAAATTAATAGAGTCGCTAACTGCATGAAATGTAAAGTTAAAAATTATTTTATTCTTCATAGTCAGTTGATATTCAAAATTTAACTTTATTGATCCAAGAGATTCACAATAAGAGTCGTTATCACTAAGACCCTTTAATTTGATAATATCGGAATTGAGCACTGGTTGATTAGGCAAAGTAGAATATTTTATAATTGATATAGAAGAACCAGTATCTATTAAAAATGATAACGGTTTCTCGCTATTATTAACTTTTAAATAAACATGTGGAAGTGAAATCTTATTAATGTTATTTATTTCATAAATATTTTGCGAACTCAATTTGAATTTAGGTGCATTTCGTAATGCTGAATCGGCACTGCCGATCTCAGGTGTTTTGTTAACTTGCACAGGGCCGTACTTGGGTGTGTAAGAATTATTGTAAAAACTATTTTTATTAACTCGCGCATGGCAAGATTTATAAGTTACTGGCGCAGGTGCGGACTCAGTAACGCGATAATTAAAATAATTATTTTTAATAACTTGCGCAGAAACGGACTCAGGGACGTAAGAATTATATTTATTATTTTCATTAACTTGCGCAGAAATAGACTCAGGGACGCAAGATTTATATTTTTTTTTTTCAATAACTTGCGCAGAAATGGACTCAGGGACGCAAGAATTATATTTGCTCTTTTCTGTAACTCGTGCATTTAAAAACTCAGGGACACGAGATTTATTTTTAACTTTAGTATCAATTTTTCGCGCGGGTACAAAATCAGAGACGCGATATTTATTATTAAAGTTTTTCGTGTCGCTCAAATAATAAGGTTGTTTCGGCGGACACGTTACCGAAACCCTTACTCGTTTAAATTATTATTATCATTATTCGTAACCATATGGACTTTGACACTGTCTGTTACACGTGCCGAAGAATCAGTTTCTGTTTTGCAATATTGCTTATTTTTGTAATTTAATTTGCGGCATTCTGATATCAAATGTCCACGATGTTTACAGTAAACGCAATATTTATTCGAAATTGGAAACTTCCTGTTATTATTGGAATTATGATTTGCGTAATTGTTATGAGTGTTCAATTTATTAGATGTTGTTGGATGATTAAAATTAACATGGTAAAGTTTGTTACGATCAGAATGTTTTTTATTGTTATTTTTGTAACATTCTGATGATGTATGACCACTTTTGTGGCATAAAGAGCATTCCTTATGAGTTCTCAAGGATAACTTTGATAATTTGTACAGTTTTTCTTCCTCTATGGCATGAGATATTGCCTCAGATAAAGATTTAGGATTTCTACAACGTACTATATGAGAGTAATTATTATTTAGACCTATGAGAAAGGTATTAAGAGCTAAATCTTCCATTCCCGCAATTCTCCCAATTAGTTCATTGCGATCTTCACAACTATAATGTATGTCGGATTGAAGTCGCGTAAGACAAGCTTCTATACGTAGGGAATATTGTGTCACATCTTCAGAGGGCAATTGTTTGCAGTTTTGCAAATCTACTAATAAGTGAGTTGAGTGCTTCTTTTCTCCAAAAGTTGCCTTTAAAAATTGTTTTATTTCAGACCAGTTTTTAAAAGTTTTTAGACTACAGGCAATTTGGGCCTTGCCTTCAAGTTGTGACAAAATATATTTACATAACACATTCTGTTGTTCTGTGCTCGCTAAGGATATGGCATTAGTACAATTTGTAAGAAATGCTGGGAGTGACTCACGGTCCCCATTGTATGGTTTAATAAATTTTGTGAGTACTCCAAGAGTAACTTTATTTTCAGACATTTTACTTGTTTTTTGATTTTCAGATTTATGTTCTGAATCTGACTCACTGTCGGATAATTTCTCTGAAATTTCCTTTTTAGGGTGAAACGATATCATTAGTTATAAATTAATAAAACAGCAGTACAGAACATCAGACACACATAAAATATAAAACACAAGATTAAAATATGCAATAAAACATAAGAAAAATAGCAATAAAATAGAAAATTGTAAAAATCTCTTGAATAGAAAATGATTTTAAAAATGTAAAAGTAAAAATTATATATGATAGTAAAATTTAAAAATGTGTAAATTATTGAGCAAAAAAAAAGTTTAACGTAAAAGTATTATTAAATTGATATTATATTAAACAAAAATTACAAATTTAGGGATGCGAGAGAAAACTACTAAAACTTACAAAATAAACGTAGCACTCGCGAACATCCTGTAGAACCCGAAATTCGCAGCTTACTTGAAGACGTCAAACGGCGGCGTCCTATTTGATCAAGTGCGTGGATCTTCGGAGCGCGTTCCCGGAGCAGGAGCGGCGTAGGCAGGATGAGCGGCAGACTCGACGTCCTAATCTTGAGAAGTGACGCAGGCTCCCACCAGAGAAGCGGAGACTGACCGTCGATCTTGATATTGTCCGGAACTGGGGCGCGTGCTACCACTCGTGGGGTGGAGGCTTAACGTCGACCCAAACAGCAACGGCACGGCGTGTAGTCGGCAGCGGCCACGTAGGGGCAGCAACCAGGAGAGCGGCAACAGCGAGGGGTTGTCCACTGCGACGGCGGCGGCAACAGCGAGGGGTCACCAACAACCGGAGTACCACGTGCGCGGGCTTGAGCTTTTGGAGCGAGCAAGACTTATCGTCGACACGGCGAAGGACCTTACACCACGGGCCAATTCTTAGAAATCTTCAGGATTCTTATGATATGTCCCAGTCTTGCAGGACATCCCACTTCTGACACCAATTGTTAGGATGGCTCACCGTGGGTCCTTTTTAAAAAAACTACTACACTTGAACACCAATTAATATATTCTCAAGAACAATGTTTACAATTAGAATGTCAAGTTTGGTCTGCCGTTTATACATGCTAAACACCTCTTTTTATACAAATTTATTTATTAGTGTAAGCAAATTTGTCTGTACTAGGGATGTCCATAACAGTACGCAAGGTTTCTACATAATGGATTTGAGGTGCTGAAAAATCTTCCAGACTCCGTGAAGGTATTGTGTATTTTTTAATAGAACATTTGTGAAATATTTTTCCAGGCTCAGTTAATTTTTTTTACATTCGCACTCTATAAAGTAAGGCCATACCACTCGAGTTTGTAGAGAAGGAGGCCCGTGCCCACCAGTGGGATTTACATATATGAGCCGATGACAATAATGATGATGATAATACTGAATGTATTAAACATTTATATTTATAGGTTCATCAGAAAATATTATAATTATTCTTTTTCGGTAAATAAAAAAGAAATAATTGCTTAAGCGACATCAGCGGTGTTGTAGATTTTGCTATCTCTAACAGCAGGCCTCATTTTTACAATTCGTTTGTATGTAAATTATTTTAACTGTAATAATAACCGCACTTTACACGAAAAGAATAGAAAATTAAAAAAAATGCAAAATATAAGTATATTATATGACGTTCTCTCTTCCAAGAAATCTTTTGTTTAGCTTGTGTAAATTATTAATTGTTGAACATAAAAGTATTGAAAGGACAGTTTTTAAGTCACAAAAATGTTCTATTGTCAAACAGGTATACACGCAACCTCGAACTACCGTGGAAAATCTCTTGCGGATAGGAAATCATTGTATTAAAATTATCATCTATTGTTCCGCGAATATTTGAATAGGATAACGCACAGTTTCTACCTTTTTAAATACAGACAAACTGAAGATTGTTTGACAATATTTTTAAGACATCATGCCAAAGATTAATTGATTAGAAATCGATTAGCTGGAAATTACCACAATATTTAAATTATATTTATCTTAACTCTCTAAATCGACAATAAATCAATAATTGATCTTAATTATTAAGACGACATTTATAATATAAGCGTGATTGCCATTGATCGATATTTAATCGGAGAAAGTAAGCAAATCCACTTTCATCTGCTCTCGAAATATCTAATAAAACATGCTAAGATATTCGTTTAAAAGTTCGCGGAGACAAAATTTATTTGTTAATTACAGATAGTAATTTCGGTGCAAAGATCACACACGCAATCCCTCGTTCACAAAATAAGATATAAACATATGTACGCACACAATAACAATTTAATATTATACACATAATCGTATAAGGTAATATATTTTTTATTTATTTGGGGCCCCATTTATTCCTTAGTCATAAATAGGCATCAGAGCGTTGACTTATTGACAAAGGTCTTACCCGAAATTATTACAGGAAGCAAAAAGTCTGAAAAAATATCGTCCCTTAAATTAGACATTTCGCAAGAACTTGTTTGGGTCAGGCGCCTTGTTTATTAAAAATAATTGCGGTTTTGTACGTAAACGTTAATTTCGTTCCGAATTCTTATGTTAATGTGCTTGATATTAAAAGGCCGGAGACGTTATTGTTGGGGTCTTTTGTTTTGAAAAAAAATGGAATGCAGCAGAATTTAATTGTATGCGTAGGGCAAGAAACTGGTTTCAGAATTTACAGAAACCCAGTTTTTGAAGGTCTCAACAGACATATATAATATCTACATTTCCGAGTTGCAAGTACTAAAAGTACTCAAGTCAGCCTTTTCCGTTTCTTATTTCACTAAAATTTAAATTAATCTTTTTAATCATTAGAATTTACCGCTAAATAGTAAAAATTTAATATATAACGTTATCAATAACTACCGCTTTCAAACATGCAAAAACATAGGAGCCTCACAGGCCTATTGGATTCAGTTACAATTTAAATAATGGACAAGTTTATTTGCTTAATATATGTAATATGTATATCTCAAGTAAAAGTTTAAATTCAAATTACTTGTGTGGGAGGCATATAAAAAAAGAGATCGAGCTAAAGCGAACGTCTAATTTAATCCAGTTGAGAACATTAGCGAACCTATAATATCAATATAGAAGTAGGGCCATAATCAATTTTTTTTAGAAATAAAAAGCCACAGAAATTTTAACTCCTCAACCACAAGACTTGGCTTCAATACATGTCATTTTTATGTCAGATATTTACTGATACTCAGCGGTCGATGACCCGATAACCCATTAATACATTGACCTAAGTATTTCAATGATTTGTGTGTATTTACCGTTATTGTTTAAGTACTCTATTTGTAATGTTTGATAGACGGTAATTATTTATCATCGTATGTCTGCGAAATTGTGTCTAGTTCAAATAAGATGACAGATAATAAAACCTTGAATAGTCTAAAGACGAATGTCTGCTAACACAATTGCAGTGAATCATGATGTAGTTAACAGGTGTTTAATTACTTCCGCGGCTATTTTTTAATGAAATAATAGCCATGCCATAATGTAAACCTGTTGTTTGAGTAAGTCTTAACTGAATGTAGCAGTTTGACTCAGTCTGAGTCCTGAGTACTCCTGATTCGTAAAGGGTCGAATCTGAATCCAGTCGAAAATTTAGAACGTCAACTGAGTCGAACGAGTTTGGACTATAGAACCTCTTCTGAATGATGAAGTATTCTAAATTAACCGTTCAAACTTGATAGGGTCAAATGAGCCTTGACTGACTCTCCTATTTTCTTCGACTTGATCAACTGAGTTTTCATAGAGCATTGATTTTATTCGTCAAATGTATTGACTATCGGATATCGATTGAACTACATTGATTTGACAGGTATATAATGGTAATAGAAAGGCGACAGCTTGATCTTTAAGAGCCGTAACAAAACTTCATTGAACAAATAACCCTCGTATCTTGTTATCTATCATATACCGTATTGTGTAACCACAATTACTTCACTGGCTGCGGTTTTACTGCATCTTCAATGATTAATCACAACTCAAATGTAACATTTAATTTATTTTAAAATTTAATTCTGTCAATAATGAAAATTGTTTTTAAAATTAGAATAGAATATAAAGATTTTATGAAACATCATTTTGCAACACACACTAGCGCCCGTATTTTTAATGAAATTGTTAGCTGCAACCACATCTCGCTAGTAACACATTATCTCACAAATAAAAAACAGAAATTCGAGAAACAAATTCTTTTAATTATTTTTTGCCAAAATCTTTCCACTTTCAATATAAGGCTTTTTTAGTATTGCATTTATAAATATACTAAATTATATCATCGACTCTTTCGTTTGGAATGTGCAAAGTTTTAACCACAGAAGTTCATCATACAATTTCCTACAGAACCCTAATAATGATAGATTATTTCTATGATTCACCAATTAATTTGTATTCTGTTTGTCACTCGGTAGCGGTATTACAAAGAAGTAGTGATGTAAGATGAAATAAAGGTCTATGCAATTATAGATGAATTGTAAAGCTGTGTAGAAAACATAATGATGTTATTGAGAATGTAAATTAATGCAAAGGAATAATATGTTTTATGTTTATTTATAATAAAGTATAGTATTAAGGTTTAGTGGATTCAATAAATAAATACTATTTCATTTAATTTCAAATGTGGAACTTGGTACCTTTTTATGTCTATCGTAAATTAATTTATGTTTTTTTGCAATAGATAATAAATTTAATTTCAATAGTATATACTTTTTAATTCCCTTTATTTACAAATATTATTTTTTTCGTATAATTCAATAATTTAAATTAAAGCTCCCTAATGCAGAAACCCAACACCTTGTCTAACCCGGGAATTGATATATTCTGGTGCTGTCAGACTCCGTGGCAGTATAGTATTTTAAAATATGCTAAGAAACATTAAGATATGAGGAGATACAATAAAGTATTTATACATTTCAAACAGAGGCCAATATACTTATACGTTATATGTATATATGTATTATAATTAAGTGTTAGAACCTGATACACCCGCATTGAAACCAGTTGGCCTTAAGACATTCACAGACTGGATTCCAGGCTTGTATCAGTTCTGCAGACTTAACGAGCATTGAACCTTCCGATACTATTACTATTTTATTCGTTTATGACTGCATTCACGTATATTTCGACAACTTATAAAGAAGCTTCGTAAAAAAGAGTTATTTTGTATTTTTACTTTTAATAACCAGGGTTTAAATCAAAGTCGTTAAAGAGGCTATGTTATGAAAGCTTAATACTCGTACACATTGCTAGGAGGTTGACTCAGCTTCGCCTGGAATAAGCTTAAAAAATAGGGACAGATCTCTATTTTTTAAAGACTCCCTCTTTGTATTATATTATAGTTCGTCAGTATCCGTTTAAGAGCTCGGCGTAATAGTTTGACAAAACCTTTCATAAATTAGATTTTAAAGTAGGTTTATGGTACAGTAAGTTCTAATGTATGATGATTAAATTTAAAAAAATATTTTCGCACATAATTATTCCAAAACTCGAATTAATCCCAATTTAATCCGGTCGTTTATTGAGCATTACGTGATTCTTATGCGTGACTAGAAATTTTCGTAACGAGCTTTTAAAGATAACAAAAAACATAAATTACCGGTTTTCTGTTTAAATTAATTTAAATCATCACGATTTTTTAACAAGTTGCAAATTCCGGGATAATCCTGTGGTGTATATTATGCTATACAGCTGGTATATTATGCCCATTGGTGAAGGTACTGCCTTAGTTATCTATTCTGTTTTCCCTCTACATCAGACACTAGTGAGCTCGCCTAATACTAATGCCTTCATCAATTAATTAATGTTACATCACATCCAGTAAGACACAGGTTTATAAAATTTCAATTCGATTGCTTGATACCATCGTCGCTACAGCGAGCTAAAACTCACCCCGAGTTAATGGTATTAAATACTTAATAGTATTTTTTGTAAAATTTGCCTTATTGTGCTCAAAAATAAAACAGCAAACTAAGCTGTAGCGGGTCCCGATGTTCCAAGTCAAAGACAGTTACGATCTCTATCAAACAATGGTTGTTAATTCTGCAAAACATTTGGCGGGTCCTTCTTCGCAAACTAACACTATACAGTCTAACACTGCATCGATCGACAACGAAAACAAATATGAAGGAGAAAACAGTCGTCACTCATAAATATCTATAACCATAATAAATTGATAAATTTCTCTAAATAGTAATAAAATACTATCGTATACCGTAAATAATAAATCTGTTATGGTTCTTCGCATATTTTCTAAATTAGTTTCAATATATTGTTTACGGTAGACGGCGCCTCATATAATATATGGACATAGAATAGTCCAAGAGGTAATAAATATGCAAAATACTTCGTATAATTTAGTAAACAAGAGCGAACCTTCGGAATGTGTTGTTGTTAGTCCTTTAAGCATAAAAATAGCTAACGGTATACTTGAACATGTAATTGTACGCATTTCCGTACGGATTTTTTTTTATATTTATCACTGGAATAAATGATGTTTCAAACTATGAAACTAATATTAAGGCTTTAAGAACATCATTATTGGATCCTATTTAACTTAATAAGAGTTTTTATAAGTCTCTACCACAGATTGTATTATGTTTTTTGTATTGTCTTTTGCAGGTTAATAATAATTAAATTGATTTGTTTTACGTATACAACCTTTAAACAAAAAAGTAGGTGTATGTCTATTGTTCTATTTTTTCTGGAATGCCATTTATTTTTCTTAGTCGTTGGTGTCTGGTATTGCACATATTGTATGATGTAACAAACCCATCACGAAAATACATATATTGTAACAATATTAGAATTTGATTACGTTCTGAAATTCAATATTTCTATTTGAATTTTAAAGAGACGAAATAACTTTCTATGTAATTAGTATCCAATCTGATATGTAAGAAGTGATTTCGGCGCGGGTAATTAAGCAAATAGATTGTATCGTCTTCGGTAATTTATGTTGTAGAGATACAATCGGTTGCATGTATGTGATGCCTCTACGTAACATCAATACCTGAATATATAATTATGAAAATAAAATTTAATGGTAAAAACAATTTTCACTTTAACGATTAGCTACATTGAACAATTTAGTCTCTAAATGTTTTTAATATCAAGGAGTTACTGTATTATTACCTTATTATTAATTTAATGGTAGGTAAATAGCACTTTTATAACGACGAATTCTTAATAGCAAAATCGAACAATTTGGAATCTAAATGTTATTATTATCAAGGAGTTACTGTATTAATACCTTATTATTAAATAGAAGATTACCTATGACCCTGTATGTAACGGGTAAAAGGTATAGTATGGTTGTCATAAGTGGTTTAGTTTCCTTTTCCTTAACCAGTAGCGTGAGATGAAACTAGTCATCAAATTGTGGTATAAATAATTTAATAGGCCTACCATGTGTTATCCATTGAATCACAAAGTACTGTAGGATGCTAAGGCTATTGAACATACTAAGTAATATTCAATTAACAAGTCATAAAACATTGTTTGAGTATGAAAGCTAACCGTTGATGCTTGTGGTTGTTTGACGTCTGATGTCAAATTGCTAATTTGACAGCACTGTTATGGCCAGCAACATAAAAAAAGAAACATTTAAAATATAATGCGAATAAATTAAAATTTACGGGGATTTCTACAAGAGTCATACTTGGAATGGTATTTCTAATTTGTGTGGTTAACTTGTAATTCCCGCGTTGTTTCGCGATACTAACAAAAACTTTTTCATAACAGTAATAACAGCTCGTGCCCGTTTATTAATAGAATAAAAACTGTTAAAATACAGATCTCGGTGAATTTGTTGTTGTATTTTTGTTTTTGCGTGTGGTGTGAAAAAAATAAATGCGTAACATGCAAGTCGGCTATTAATTAATTGTTGGTCATTGACGTAAAGTTGTCTGAGTTTTTTGTGCCTTTTTATTTTTATGAGTTTTGCTTGAAGATGTTTCTAGAAACTCGTAAACCTTGAAATCCGTATAACCATTCTACATTGTATGTACGAGGAATTCGTTTGTTGTTATGATATTATACTTTTGTTTCGAGTGGATGATATGCGAGTGCGAAAATTCACTAAAATTAATAACTAAATAAAAAGCATATAACCCGTGAACTTTGCGTGTTTTTTATTCTAATGCCAGCTTTACTGCTCGTTCTAGTTCCATTGCATACCACTATGTACGAGAGTTGCAGTAGTGGGCATGTCATTGCTTTGTATTTTCATCTGCAGTCGAAGTAATAGTTTTCGTAGGCTTTTTCCAACACCCTGGGCTGACATGATCAACTCTGTGCCACACTCAAGAAGAGATGCTATATTTTCCTCAAAGGCCGGCAACACACCGATGATTCCTTTGGTATTGTGGGTGTTCATGGGCGGTCCTGACTCTTTAACATCAGGTGGCTCACTTGCTCGTTTGCCTCCTTATTCCATAGAAAAAGACACTCCAGAATTCATGACAGGCTTTCTCCCCTTATATAGAAGATCATGGCGTGGAATTCAAAGAAACGATGGCCTAAATACCCTGACATGACCACGATCGCTCTGCCAAGAGTAAACTAGTAAGAAAGACTAGAAAAAGTACATGAAGAGTAGACCCAGTGTTGTACAATAAAATTTGCATAACTGCATAATCCCAAAGGATTACCATCATTATGCAGTAGCCACTTTCAGGGACGATGACTTCATAACAGACTAGTTCCCTGTACCACAAACAATAAATGGCATTGAGTCGAGCATTTCCGATGCGTTTATGCGATACATAATTTTATGATCCATGTCATGTGTCGGCGGGGAAGGAGGAAGGAGTAACCGCACCATATTCATTTGCCTACGTTGATGTTATATTAATAACTAGTGACTGCCTATGTTCGCCTGGTTGGCTAACCTCTTGAACAATATTTCTATCTCATCTATCTCTATCATTCATATCAAATTTTAATAAGTTTTGAAAATAAGGCATGATTCAATAAAAAAAGCCTAATAAATATGTCTTTTTTTAAATTTAGTTTAAGGGCATTGGCTTAGACATTAATGTTACTTAGTCTCATTTTATAAGCGTATGCTATTCCACATTTAACTCTACATAGTATCTTTTTCTCGAGTACAGTGGAAAATTATAATAATAACATTAACTTGAATATGGAGACTCTACAGCTAATTGACTTCTTGTGTTAAAATCTAATTCTCAAAGATGCGGCATTGTTCATAGCAAAATTGAAAATAATCGATAATTTAGCATTAAATCGAAACGCATCCAGCTGTTGTACATTTAGTTACTGCGCTCTCAATCGATGGATTCAATGATCACAGTGCGTGACCGGCGAGCGTAATGCTCCGCGACCTTTCCTCGTATGTGTGTCGCACAACGGGCCGCGTATCATGACGCACCGGTGAAAATGTAAACAATTCGTGTTTCACTGATAAGTACTTTCTATGTAAACAATGCGGATGGAATGCCAATTTGATATACAATGAAACTGTTTTGGACAACCTCCTTTGATGTGTGATGAAGAAAAAAAAATAAAATTTTGGAAATGAAATTCCAGCAGGAGTATTGTTTAAACCGCAACAAGCTTAGGATTTTTTTAAATTCAAAGCATTTGTTATGTAATTTTATTTAAAACTCAGTAAGTAGGATCTATTTATGTGTATGTTGAATAATGATTAGATCCTACTACTATTACAAAGGCGAAAGTTTGTAAGTATGGATGTATGGATGTATGGATGTTTGTTACTCTTTCACGTAAAAACTACTGAATGGATTTGAATGAAACTTTACCACAATATAGCTTATACATCAGAATAACATATTCGATACTTTTTATCCCGGAAAATGTAGTATTCCCGTGGGAATGGGTATTTCTGGCTCGACCAAACCGATTTGAATGATTTTCGGTATGGAGTGATAGGGCTCACAGAATTAACATGGGATAATATTATCCTGGAATATGTAATCCCGTGGGATAAACATGTTATAAATGCAAAAATCTCTCTGCACTTAGCCCTAGAGTCTACGCGGATGGAGTCGCGGGCAAAAGCTAGTATAATCATAAAACTTTAGATGAAGTAATCACTTCTAAAAATATTCGTATAACTAAGTTGCCTTCTAGCAATATGTGCCACCAAATATTTATCGACACAAATTAGAAATAAAGGTACTTACTTAGGTAGTCTATGCCCGAGCAAAAGCCGTAGATCAAACATTTTAAAAATAAACAGAGTTATATTTTTGAAGCAAAATCTCTAATATTGTTCATGGCGTTGAAATTCAAAAACAGTTTCTTGAATTTATTTTCGATTAGACTGTTTTATACGACTTACAGGTAGACTAGTCCAAACCTGTTATAGAAATAAGTAATATCAAAATAGTCATTTATTAAACACTAGTTCATAACTGGTTCGGGCACTAACCTTAAGTCACCTGTGTTGCAACGCGAATTCCTAAGCATGCAATTATTTTTCTAGTCTAAATCATCCTTGAAATTTGGAAGTTGACATTTAAATTCTAAAAAATTGCTTACGTCCTATCTCTAGCAATATATTTACGTTAAATCTTATTCGCAAACTTTTGTTGAATACTAATAGTTAGATCCGCGATCTTTCGCGACTGAGTCAACTTCCCACGATTCTAGTAGTATATGTAGTAAACAGTCACTTAACAAAAAGCGAGCTACCGAAATCGTTGAATCAGATATATGAGTAATAGACACCGTTTCTAATTTTTTATCAATAAAAGTAACTTATCACACTTAGAAGGTTACAGGGACTAGATAATACATTGTCCCAGTGTACTTAGTAACTACGAAATCATTGTGGCCATTACCAACAGATGAGAAAGCTACAGTCAACTTTCTTCACGGAAACCGTCGAGTGACAGTTGACAACTTCACATGCAAACCATGTATTTAATTTTATGAATTCATGTGGCTATTTCGCAACAAAACGAGCATAATACCGTATCATTGCCGCCGATTCATCTATATGATACGACCGTGCAATACACGCCTTTCAAATCGATTAAAAATGGCCAAATTTATGCAAATTAAATCGTTTGTGTTACAAAATTGCTACAGCTCGGCATCTCGATCATTAATTGCGTTCTTTCTCATATTCATCAAATTAGAAAGAAATGTCATTATAGCCTTGTTTACTGTGTCAGGGATAACAAACTTTTGAATGGATGCTACTAGTTGATACCGTAAATTATTTTAATTAAAATACTGTCCAGATACATGTTATAGTGAGGCATGTATGAGCTAAGAAATATACTATTGTGTAAAAGTAACCAAACATCAGACAACAACTAGAGAATAAATGGTATTACAAATACCTTACAAGAAATAGCTAATCGACAATTGCCTAGTTGCTGGGATTGATTCTATGTACAAGGGTTCCCCAATCAATGTTATAAGTTTCCATATCCATACTTAACCGATAATACCAAATTTTATTAAAACCCCATTAAAATGAGCGAACGAAGATTTTTAAAGCCAATTTAATTTCAGGGTCATGGGTATTGACAGGTTGCTTATTAATAAAAATCGATTAAAACCTCGACCCGACTTGCCAATCTCAAGTGTTGCATCAGGTATATTCAATGAATGCTATGTTTATAACAACATTATGATAATATAGCACTTTTTATGTGGCCATTAATAACGTATTCACCTCTTTTTGCATTGAGATTTATTTGATATCCCTTTAAGATATTATTTAGTTTAATCTCAGAATTATTCAAACACTAATGGTAGCTCGGGTTCGATCACATTGAAAGTTTTATTTAAATTTTATCAAACTTTTTTGGCCTATCCTAGTTTCATCCCCCGTCAAAATAATAATATTCAAATATCTTATAGACCCTTCTTTTTGCTCCACTTTTATATCTAGTATTTTTATTCATGTGCACTCTTTCTCCTTACATGCCCAGTATTCGCTAGCTTGTTCTTTTTAAAATATCTTAAATTTGGAAGGATAATAAAAGTACGTGCGTAAATCGAGCCTGGTTTGCGTTATCTTTTCATATTACTTTCACCTCACTTGAATCGTACAACCAACTTTTCATTCGTTATGTAATGTTACATTTTTAAGATATTAGACTCATTCATGGGTCCGTCATAAGATGCTTAGATTTTATTTTCTTTTTTTGTTAAAGTCTCTATTCTATTAGTGTCTTGTTAATGAATACTTTATAGGAATCAGGCATTTGTTTCTTAATTAGCTTAAACATTATATGTGCATAAAATTCTGTTTCGGCTCGAGGTTTAAAAAACAAGTAAATAAACTTTTTAAGCCTAATTAAAATCATTGTAGGAAATGCGTCTACATGACATAAAACGGTCACATTACCGTTCTTTTCCCGGGTGGTGACGACAACAATTTTACTTAAACAAAGATAATTACACTCGTTCGTAGAGATTTAAACAAATAATTGTTTTACAACCCACACATCTTGAAGAAAATCATAGAGCATAGCAACCACAGACGAATTTTGCCAGTTTTTCTTAATGAAAAAAATGAAGCCAAATTAAGTCCGCAAAAACAGCGTGTTTTCCCGATATTAGACCTTGTTGGCCGGTTTTGTGTGTAGACGTAATATCAACCGATCTTTAATTATTTCTTTGAATTTGACGGAAATAGCTCAAGACAGTGATGTTATCTTTAATTTCCTTATTGTTTGCGTCATCAATACATTTAATTTAATTTTACGAACCATACTATCATAATATAATATGATAATTATAAATATATTAACGGAAACACGTTCTTGTTATTTTTTTCTGTTAGTAGGTGTAATAACAAATTTAAAGTGGCATCTGATTATGGGTCAAGTATTTTAAAAGATAAATCTGTCATCACTTCTGCCCTTCTACTAAGATTCTTTTTCTTGCTCTGAATATTGCAATTTTATAAAGCACCCACAACACATGTTGGCCTAGCTAATCATGGCACCCTCTTCTTACTACCAAGGTGATAAATACTCCAAGTAAGATGCGCTGTCACTTAAAGTTAATTCAAAATGCAAACCTTACCTCATGCATATCAGATGTAGCACCTCAAAATATGATAATAAAGAACATTGTTTTGATATACTTATGTGCGAAATAATTGGCTCGGGCGTCCACATGGTAATACCTAAATACAAATTGTTAATATATATTCCACGGTACAGAAACCCTTATTTCTCATAAAGAAAGGGTCATTTTATCCGAATCTTGGCACGATGTTACATGGACAAGGTCTCGCTAAGGTCGCCTTTAATATAATAACATAATTCCATATGGTTTGGCAATACCTTAATTGCAGTTTACTTCTATAAATATTCAAATTTATTCACCTTAAATACCTACTGTTTCACATGTGTGTATTTTAATAAAATCGTCTTCGTTTAATAACAAAATCTGACGCGGTTGAAACTAATGTACCACAACTTGTATAAAAGCGACCTATACATTGAATAAGGTTACTTCTGACTATAACACCATACTTTTTATGTCTATAATAAAGTTAAACTTGTTTATATATTGCACTAGTGAAGTAATAATAATCATAAATTTTGTTGTTGTTTGAAAAACAAAAAAGTTACTGAAAATTTTGTGCCCAATTAGGTTTAAATCGATGAGAAAGAAAAATTGTTCAAAAGCTTAACTTAACTTTATTTTGCGCATAGGTCGAAAGCATCAACAAATCAACGATTCGGTCATGGGATAGACATTATTTTCCTTTGTTATAATAGTTTTATATGACGTACTGAAAGACTTACGTTCACAATGACAGAAAAAAATCAGATAGATCAGGAGTAGTTTGGGGTGGGATGGAAAAAATAAAAAAGAAAAGGATGATACAGTTGAAACATTTTTCATCATTCCTCACTGCTTATGTATACCTTAAGATCATTTTATAGGCAATATTGTTCTGCCTCGATTAGGATATTTGTAAATAGCTATTAAAATACGTTATAACTATTTAAATCACGTAATGCGAGTGTAATGCTCGAATACATATAACTAATTTTACGCCTTTTAGCTAAGAATATTGGTAATTTGGTTATTTTTGGACTTTAAGCCGGTTTTAGGACATTTTTTCGACGTTACTTTATATCCTTATTACTGTGTGCGATATTAACTGAATAAATTGTATTTAAATCTTACAATGGTTTTATTTATATTATAATTACTTTCATTCAACATCGGGTCTATTGTTCACTCTAACCCAATACGCAGCTTTTTGGTTACTAGTTTTCTTGACCGTTGAAAATAAATTATTTGTTTTTCCCGAATACCGGGTACCTACTTATGAAACGGAAAAAGTGCGTGTAGTTTTGTATATTAATGCTAAAATTATAGCATAGGATAATTCTAATTGGTGTTTGTTTAATTAAAAAAAACTCTTCGTGGCTTAATATAAATTATTTAAAAGTGGAATGTACAGTAAATTTCCTATAATATCTACATATATACGCATTTTGGTTCAAGGTCCGCCAACGGAAAGTGCATTACGAAATAATTATTTAAATTTTAATTAATTCCATCAAAACGGGCCATTAAAGCGTTGAAATTGCAACACCAAAAAGAATTATTATCACATAGTGCATGAACAAATGGTACATAATAATTACGGCGCAAACTTTTTGCACGAGACTGGAAGATATTCGTAAATAAAAATTGACTACACATACAAATTCAACGTAATTACTTGTAATTTAATATGGTTTTATACTTTTTACTTTGCGAGGATTAAATAATAAAACCCGTCGATGCCTTTATGTTGTTTTGTGAAGTATTGTACATTAGATAAACAGCTATATAGTAATCAAAGTAAGGAGCCACAAAACCAGATTATTCTTTAAATATCGCTGGAACTGACGTATTCTGGAGTGAAGACACTGTATTTTTGCCATAAGTATAGAACGCCCTGAAAGGAGAGAGAATGATGATATTCTCAGCGTTGCTTGTTATAAATAAAAGAAGGCAAAGTTCGTTGTTAGGAACAAGTTGTTTGTTTGGCTGATGACTATAATACCGATTTTAGTCTACTCTTATAAGCATTCATATTACTGATTTACTTGCAACGCTTCAAGTTCCGAAGCTTGTCAAGCATTAGTGTTCTTTTTTTTAAGCTATATTATATTTATCATCATCGTCACCAGCCTTTTAAATCCACTGCTGGACATAGACTACCTAATTTATATTAATCCCCAGGAAACTGAGTGCGAAGATAATTCAAGTAGGGGAGACTGGGGCTGGTTGTGACAGGGGTAGGTAGTTACAGTGGCAATGCTGGCGAACCAGAAAACGCTATACTGGCGTTAGAAAGAGACAAATGCTCACGCCACCGCCGGCTAGCACGCCGCGAGAGCCAGTGGCGCTATTGTCTTTGTGTGAGGAGCCCGGACGTGCTGCCATTAAAATTGCAGGTTAGTAACATTTTCATTTTTTAGTAAAATTGGTCTACAACCGAAATACTATAAAAGCAGACATGTATCTGTTATATAATTTACGCACTAATTCTTTCGTTTTGTGATGAAACTGCCATTATTCAGCTACATACATTTATGTTTTCACTACGTAACCTTAAAGGGTCATTTTTGGCGTCGGGGCTAAAAGTTACATTTGTTCGGGGCAGGTTGTGACGTTGTAGTGCTTCTTGCTGACTGATATAATTTATGTTATGTAATTATTTATTTTTTGTTGTAGGATGAGGACATATAAAAGAAAAACAGAGCGGGTCAAAATATTTAAAGATGTTTACGAACAAGCAGCAGCTATTTTGGAGGAGGACAAAACTAAAAAAAATCGTGGCATCGCAAAAGACTTTGGATTGTGCCATATGTCAGTTATTTTTGTTAATGAGTCCTACACCTTTTTTTTTTTTTTTTTTTATTGACGGGTAAGCCTCCTTATGGCTCTACCTCCCGCCCCCCTCTGGAGAGAGAAGCAGGAAGTGTATGTCGGGGTCACCGGTGCAGCCTGGCGCGCGGTGAGGTCCGCGCAGATGTTATTGCCGGGCTGTGTCTCTAACCTTTCCCTAACCATCACCGGCATACCGACTAAAACCCCCCGGTGGCCTCCTTCGCGCCAAGGAGGGTGACCACGGTCTGTGGGCGAGAAGTTTCCCATCATTAAACCGCAGCCACCCAGTGCGCTTCCGAGATGAAAAGCGTCCCGTCCGTCTCGATGTGATAGGGGGCGCTGTTGCACCCCCACAAGCCTTGTATGGGCGCCTTGATTATGGCTGGGCGCCCGCGACAGACACAGGCCACCGTGCTGCCGCCCGTCTTAGGGTCCCTTTCATTAAGCGACCCCACAGGTCCTTACTAGTCGCCTCTTACGACAGGCAGGGAAGATCGTGGTGGGATTCTTACACCCCCTTGCCACAGGGCAGAATGAGTCCTATACCTAATACATACTTATTGTTCTTTCATACACAGGTATATATTGTTCATAGACAGATATGATATGATATATATTATGTGTCAGAGGGTCATTTTTCTGCCAACTTGTCCGGTTGGCTTATAAAATGGCACGGGTACGCGACCCCGGCCCCTCGAGCCACCATTGCTGCAATCACTGTCCTTTCCGCAGCTTTGGTGTCCCTTCCCTCACCCACCACTGGTGGTAGGGTTTAATATTGAGTATTTATTTACTCAATGTTGAACCCGAGCGGATTGGTACCACCGTCCAGTCTATTTCTACCGCAAAGCAGGAATGCGTTCCGGCGGAAGGACTGGATAGCCGTTCCTTCATTGTCCCTCCACCTACCTTCTTGGGTGCTGGTGAGTTGCAACGGCACTACTCCGGTGTTTGGGGTGGCATGCGGCCTTGGGGGTTGATGCGGGGTACAGGGAGACCCGGTGGGAACGGTTTCCGTCGGCCGCCTGCCGGTCAGTAGGGGACCTGAACCCGGGGACCCGCTCTCTTTTAACTCCCGCCTCGGGAAGCTGTCCCGCCAACCGGCGAAAATCCCGTCGTGCAGTCGTCGTGCCAGAGTGGGAGACTGGGGTGGATCCCGGCGACTGTACGCGGGGGGGCACCGGGGGCCCTTCCGTGCCTCGCGGAGGCCTCTCATTTGGCCGTGTGCTGCCTCACATTGAAAATTTTTTTTATATTATTCCATCATTAAGGATCCGCTCTGAACCCACCGCATCCATCCTCACCCCCCTCCCATAAATCTCTTTTTTTTTAATGACCCGAAAAAGGATAAATAGCAGGCAACCCACGGCGGTAAAACCATCCACAATTCCAGTGGACTTCTGCAATGTCAGGGGTCTACACAGCAACCTCGACGCCGTCCATCACCACCTCGAGACGGCGCGGCCTGCCCTGCTCTTTTTAACGGAGACACAAATATCTACCCCTGACGACGTATCGTACCTTAACTACCCCGGCTACGTATTGGAACATGCATTTGTACGTAAAGCCGGGGTGTGCGTCTTCGTCAGGGGTGATATTTGTTGTCGCCGCCTTCGGGGCCTCGAGCATCGGGACCTGTCAGTATTATGGCTTCGCATAGACCACGGGGGTCGTACCCGCGTATACGCGTGCCTTTACAGGTCCCATGCCAGTGATTCGGGGTCTTCTCTACTGTTTGAGAACGTCCAAGTGGGGACTAGTTGCATTCTCGAGCAGTGCCCGTCCGCGGAGGTGGTGGTCCTGGGTGACTTCAACGCCCACCACAAAGAGTGGTTGGGGTCCAGGATCACTGATCTCCCGGGTCGGTCGGCCTACGAGTTGGCCCTGGCATATGGCTTCTCACAGCTGGTAACACAGCCTACCCGTGTTCCGGATGTTGAGAGCCATGAGCCCTCTCTGTTGGATCTTCTGCTGACTACTCATCCTGACGGATACAGGGTGGTGATCGAAGCCCCTCTAGGGTCATCTGATCACTGCCTTGTCCGTTCATGGGCCCCTGTTGTGCGTCCCAGTCGTCCTTCAGCTACTGGGACTCGCAGAGTCTGGCGTTATAGGTCAGCAGATTGGGATGGACTGCGCGAGTTCTACGCATCCTACCCATGGAAGCGGCTCTGCTTCTCCTCTGATGATCCTGACGCCTGTGCGGACTGCGTAAGGGATACAATAATCCTGGGGATGGATGTTTTCATCCCCAGTTCCAAAATACCCGTGGGGCGCCGCAGCCGACCTTGGTACAACCAAGTTTGTGCCGATGCTGCGCGCCTCAAGCAGTCCGCATTTAAGGCATGGCAGGAAGCCCGAAAACGTCGGGATCCTAACGCGAAGGAGGAGAAGCGAAAATTCAATGCCGCTTCTAGATCCAACAAGAGGGCTATCGCTAGGGCCAAGGCGGAACACGTTCGACGAATTGGCGAGCGACTCGAAAGTTATCCCTCTGGAAGTCGAGCTTTCTGGTCGCTCGCCAAGGCTGTCGAAGGTAATTTTTGCCAGCCTAGTCTCCCGCCACTGCGTAAGGATGATCACAGTCTGGCCCATAGTGCAAAGGAGAAGGCCGATCTCCTGGCCCAATCCTTTGCCTCGAACTCGACACTGGATGACGGGGGAGCCATTCCACCAGTTTTACCCAGGTGTGAGAGTTTCCTGTCTGACATTAGATTCAATCATCGTGTCGTCAGACGGGAGCTCGGGCTTCTCGACATCCGAAAGTCGAGTGGGCCGGATTGCATCCCCGCGGTGGTTCTTAAGACGTGCGCCCCTGAGTTGACCCCCGTGCTAACGCGCCTGTACCGCCTTTCCTACAAAACCAACAGGGTCCCAGCTTCTTGGAAGGTCGCACGTGTCCACCCAATCCCTAAAAAGGGTGACCGGTCGGACCCTTCCAACTATAGGCCGATAGCGGTCACATCCCTTCTCTCCAAGGTCATGGAACGAGTAATTAACACTCAGATCCTGAGATACCTTGAGGATCGCCAGCTGATCAACGACCGCCAATATGGCTTTCGACATGGTCGATCAACTGGCGATCTTCTCGTGTACCTTACGCACCGCTGGGCGGAGGCCTTGGAGAGCGGGGGTGAGGCTATTGCCGTCGGCCTCGACATTGCGAAGGCGTTCGACCGAGTGTGGCACGGCGCCCTTCTGGCGAAGCTTCCAGCATACGGGATCCCCGAGGGACTCTGCAAGTGGATCGCCAGCTTTTTGGATGGTCGGAGCATCCAGGTCGTCGTTGACGGCTGTTGCTCCGAGACCATGACCATTAATGCTGGCGTTCCTCAAGGTTCGGTGCTATCGCCGACACTCTTTATCCTGCATATCAATGACATGCTTTCTATCGAAAGCATGCATTGCTATGCAGATGATAGTACGAGTGACGCGCGATACATCGGCCAACAGAATGTCCCTCGGAGTACCGTTGGGGAAAGACGGTCACAACTTGTGTCTGAAGTCGAGAGCTCTCTGGGGCGGGCTCTCGAATGGGGAGAAAAGAACCTAGTTCAATTCAACCCTACGAAGACACAAGTTTGCGCGTTCACTGCGAAGAAGGATCCATTCGTCATAGCGCCACAGTTCCAAGGAGTATCTCTCCAGATCTCCGAGAGTATTGGGATCCTCGGCGTCGAAATTTCGAGCTTAGTCCAGTTTAGGAGTCATTTGGAGGACAAAGCCAAATTGGCGAGTAAAAAGTTGGGTATCCTGAACAGAGCCAAGCGGTACTTCACGTCGGGTCACAGATTGTCGCTCTACAAGGCGCAAATCCGGCCCCACGTGGAGTACTGCTCGCATCTCTGGGCAGGTGCCCCAAAATACCAGCTCGACCCACTTGACTCCTTACAGCGACGGGCCGTTCGCATCGTCGATGATCCCAATCTCACGGAGAAACTACAGCCGTTAGGGCTGCGGAGAGACTTTGGGTCTCTTTGTGTGTTCTACCGGCTGTTCCATGGGGAATGCTCCGAGGAACTGTTCGGGTTGGTACCGGCATCGCCGTTCTACCATCGCACCACCCGTCACCGCAGTGGAGTTCATCCATATCACCTGGAGACGTACCGTACGCGTACGGTGCGTTTCCAGAGGTCATTTTTACCACGTACGTGCAAGCTCTGGAATGAACTCCCTGCCTCGGTGTTCCCCGAGCGCTATGACATGGCCTTCTTCAAACGAGGCTTAAAAAGAGTATTCTCCTCACGGTAGGCAGCGGCGTGGCTGTGCCCCTGGCATTGCCAAGTCCATGAGCGGCGGTGACCGCTTTCCATCAGGCGGGCCGTCTGCTCGTCTGCCTGCTAAGGCGTTTAAAAAAAAAAAAAAAAAAAAAAAAAGATAATTATAATGTTCTAAGGTCTGAAATTATGCATATTTTGTTCTCACGAGGTACAAAACCAAAAATAATTACGTTGTTTTGTTTTTAATTTTAGAAAACCATGTTTTTGTTTTAATGAGACATTAGACTGATTTGAATAAATATTAATTATGTTGTAAGTAAAGTAAAATAACTGATTATGATTATTATTCCAAATAAAAACCCTTATGATACGTTTTTGTTGTCTTGTAACTTTTTGCCCCTTATACTGTAACAACCAGCCCCTGGCGCGGGGTTGAATGTGACACGTCTCTTATTTTAGAATTCATTCATTTGTGTCTTTAATATTACCCTCCTACATAAAATTAATTGTAAATTAAAATCTTGAATAGTTACTTAATCAAATAAACCTATAGTTAGGTAAAACAAGCAAATCAACAAAAAAATATGTCATTTTGAAATAAAAATGTCACAACCAACCCCAGTCTCCCCTACCTAGATCAAGGGAGAGTCGTGATATGAGCCGTTTTGATTTCTTAATAACAATCAAACTCATTCGACAATCAAGTTTATATTATCAAAATAATTACATAAATTAAAATTAAAATACTGCTATTACAGATATAAAAGTATTTATGGCGCTCTAACTTAAGACCGTGGCAGTACTTGGGCGAAAGCCTTAAAATCCAGCTTGCCTTATAAATATCCGGAAAATAATCTTTAAGCTTTCATTTAACGAATAAAATGCCATTTGGCGTATAAAGTAGACATTACACTAATAACGTTTAATGCTTTTGAGTTCCTATGGAACCACCACTGCAACTGGTACAAGCTTTGCACGTCAACTGTAATATAAAAATACTGCATTTCCTTGTTAGACAAGAAAACTGAATGTCAAATTACAATGATTCAGGTTTATATTTAAAACTGGCAGCTATTATGTGCATATTTTTTACGTCTATACATGGAGTTACATCAGGCCATAAGCTCTAAAATACTTAGCTTTTGCATCCTTCATGGTTGCGAGACTTAGGGCTTTCTATTTTACTCGCCGTAAATAGATCAATTCTTTTTATTTCTCATTGAAATTTTTTGCGCCAGACTCGTCGTAAATAGGCCAATACTTTTTATTCTCATTGACATTTTTTGCATAATTTTTAGTTGCAAGGCCAATAAAAAGGACAAGCACCTAATGCAGTGCGATCCAAATATAGAGAACTAAATAATACTATTAAGATAAGTTGGGCATTAAACCATTAAATAAACATTAGGCTAAGTCTTTAACTGTAAAATTCAGCTGATGGATATGTCGAAACACATTCATAATTGTCTATTGCATAAAATAAAATGCGCGGCCAATCTTGAAAGTTCAATGGCAGTGTTTAAACTCCATATATCATTTCAGCGAAGTGGTTTTTTCTTAGGCTATTGCGACATACAAGATGATATCCTTGGCTGCATTGTAAATTCATTATTATAGATAGATTTTGGGTACAAAAGTTCCTTTACTTGTACCTTGTTCCCCTTTTTGTCGATCAAAAATTTTAATCATTTTTAGGCGATGATGACTTTCACAGATTTCAAATTTTAACATTGTTATTTTAAATTTTTCGCAAGTACCCTAATTTAAATTCGATGTTTCCTAAAAGGGTACAGTAGCTACAATGGGTATTTCTACCCTACACCTCTGCATCACCCTAGGTGCTAATCTATACTAATATTATAAAGCTGAAGAGTTTGTTTGTTTGTTTGTTTGTTTGAACGCTAGGATCTCAGGAACTACTGGTCCTATTTGAAAAATTCTTTCACTGATAGATAGCACATTTATCGCGGAAGGTTATAGGCTATATAACATCACGCTACAACCAATAGGAGCGGAGCAGCAACAAAGAATGTTTCAAAATCGGGAACATTTTTTCCTTTTGATGAGCTTTCGCTGCGTGCGCTGGGGAAACGGTTAAAGTTTCGCTAAAGTAATGTATGACAGAATTGTTCCCCTTTAAAAGTTCTAAAAAAAAAGTCCGCGACAGCATATGTCTATCTTTTAAGGTTAGCTAACTATAACGTTTTTTATCTTAAACAAATTTATTTAAAAATAAAGCATTATTTGTGAAGGTGTTTTATAAAGATGATATTAATCCTTATCTAAATAAATACGTTATTCATTACAAGTATTTAATATAAAATAAATTTGCCCTTTACATCGTGTGATTCTAATGTGTATCTTAAAAGATGTCGCAGTTTCAAAATAATGACCAAGCGCGCAATAATGATACACAAGGCGCCAATCGACGCGTTACGGTTTCACGTTTAAACAATTTGACCAATTTGTATGGCTTTTGGTATGCACCTAAATAGGGCAGGACTCTGAGGAGTAAATAGACTATTTCTTATTTTCTTTCTGAACTCAACCCTATAGTCTACGCGGACGGAGTCGCGCGCAAAAGCTAGTAAATAATAAAAAGTTAAAAACATATTTATACTTGCATCTCCCGTGGATTCCTATAGTTTCCGTACCACTATTCTATACTGCTTACTATTACTACACATGTATGTATGTAATTTTAGAGTGTGTATTACAATTATGACTATATATTATGCCGTAGCGTAATTATACCGTATCCATGGCATAATACTCGTTCCGCTAAAGGTTACTATACTATGCATGCACACTGACTATACTTCATTAACACCAAGTTGAGTTACATGTACGATTCTAGAGAAAAAGGTAACTGGTACAAATTACAAATATCAATCTTATATATAAAATTCTCGTGTCATAGTTTTCGTTCCCATACTCCTCCGAAACGGCTTGACCGATTCTCATGAAATTTTGTGAGCGTATTGAGTAGGTCTGAGAATCGGCCAACATCTATTTTTCATCCCCCTAAATGTTAGGGGTAGTCCACTCCTAAATTTCTTTTTTTACTTTTTAGACAAAATTTTTAGTTTCTATTTTTTATGATACAACATACAAAAATACATACAATCCTTAATTTTCACCCTTCTACGATCAACCCTTATTTTTTAATAGCCATTTTAGTAATTTAATCATTTTTCATCTCCGGTCGAAAACTGATCAATCGTCATTTAATTAGTTATATTATAGTTATAGTCATTTAATTAGATATTACAGGTGTCACTTTTGACCCAGTAAACAGCACGGAGTAGGGATGAGAACGAAGCCGGTCTCCTTTCTCTCTCACTCCCTACTAAGTCGTCGGCCATCATTATTGTGTATGCATCAAGTGTAGTAGTAACGTTGACAAATATCCTCACCTGCAATACCCTGCACCCAAAGACACGCTATCCCTGCTCCATTCCCAAAACAATGAAAGTCCTAAGAGGGGTTGGTGACAGGCAGGCGGCTGGCCATAAAACATTTGCCAAAAATTTATGCAGTATGTATAATAAGAAAGGCGACAGGGCTAGATCGTCCCCCGTAGGCGTCACGCACGGGCATCACCCGGCTCCTGTGAGACATGGGCAAGGGTTGTTGCACCAGCCCGGGTGGAGGCAACGTAAGACACTAGCATGAAGACATGACGGCTGATAGGGATGTGTGGAAGGAGAAGAGATACTGCGCCAACCCCAAGTAATTAAATGGGACCAGGACAGGGGGATGATGATATATACCTATGTAAATAAAAATTAAATTTTGTTGATATGTAACAAGACATTCATTGACTGGTAGGGCGATGCGAAGTTTGCCGGGACAGCTAGTAACTTAATAAACGTTTAAAATTTTCGTTTAGCAAACGCCTCGTTCAACCTTTATAATCACTCAAATTTAATTAAGGTTGTTACGATTAATGTCCGTATTTTTTCTCGATCTAAATATAGATAGTGTCGGAAACAAGTTACAAACCTTTATATTTTTATTTGTTATTTATATCGGTTTATTTCCATCCGTAGTGGTTTTTCGAGATATCATCTCTGTGTCCTTCTTAAGTTATATGGACGGTCGATGCATTTTAGTAGGTACTTTTTTGTTAGATTGTGTTCACGAGTGAGTGTGTGAGTGCGATTTCAGCTATTAACTTTACATACAGACACTCTCACGCTTATATGACTGAATTCTAAAATTCTGATTAAGATACAAGTCCTGTGTCGTGTGTATCAGAAACTACGAGAACAAATGAGTCACTAGAGACTTACGAGAAACAAAAGCTTTTGTGGACAATAAAAACATTTGTCTCGGAGCTGGGATCGAATCCGTTGCCTTTCGTTTCACAATCTAGGTCTAGCCAGCTGCGCCACGGGTCTCTCAAACGTTTTAAAAGATGTCCTAATAAATGATTTTTTAAATTACTATTATTAAGTTGAATAAAACTTCTTTTATGATACATCTGAGACATCTGAAAATGACTTCTCTAAGACAGTTTAGAACAAATACTGGAAAAAAAAACAATATACCTCAACTTTTATACCGAAACAGTTTAAAATATTTACAATCACTATCTAACTAGAAACATCCGATGCAATTCAATTTTATTTTGCAAACTGTTCTTTATTTCAATTTAAAAGCACTAAAAGAATCTCTTAATAAAAGATAAAATGTCTTCTGTTACGGAAGTAAATATTCGGCAAAGTGTAACTAAAAAACTATGCGGCTTGATTAAAACTACTGATTTACGTTTTAGAAGCTTGCTATCCGTGTTCGTAATTATGCTTTACCTTTAATTATGTCACTTGGTAAAGATAGACAATCTAATTTATATATATACGTATTAATAATAAAGTATCATTTAATTTTTTCAATAAGTTCTTTCTGCAATCCTTTCTAAAAATAGTCTACCTATTAAAAACTTACTCGCCTTGAGTAACTGATGTTTTTCACATTAAAGTACCTAAAGATACGCAGGTCCCAGAACTTGTATAAGATAAACAATTATATTATTGGTACTATACATACGAGCATATTGGTATATATTCTCGAGGACAACTCAACTATTCGAATGTTCCGGACAAACAACAGCATGTAGAAGAACCCTAGTTATATACCTTCTGTTTATTTAAAATAACTAGTAAGAGCGATTTAAATTTCTGTAAAGCTTGTTTTTATTACAACGCCATCTTGCAGCATATGGCGTAACTACTACAAATTAAAATTCATTATCTGGATTATAGACCATACTGACCTCTAAAACTAAATTTCGTCATGAAGTTGAAAGTCCTAATATGCTTGAATCGTATGAAAATGTAGCTGTGAAGGTTACGAATGCAGTATGCAGTTTTTGTGCAGGTGAATGTGCTATGGCGTAATGTATTTAAACGATAAATTCTGTTATGGCAGTTGATATTATCAACAGTTGCAAAAATATAAATCAATTAATATAAATGACATATTAAAACGACCGAGATGACCTTGACGATTAGATGATGGTTCAAATTTTTCTGCAGCTGCTGCTATAATTCCCAAGAGTACATACTTTCGAATCTTCTAAAATGAATTGTCGCGCAAAAACCACGATAAAATACATAGATATATTTTTTAAACCGCCTCAATAAACATCTAATAAGAATTTAATCAATAAAACAGGACTCTACATTCAAAGATTTATGACGATTAAAATTAGAAGCTTATGATTTTTGCATAACAAAAACAATTACTGCCAGCTACGAGACCAATAGAATATATTATTTCCAACGAAACTAGTCGCCCGTTTTATTTTTGGTTCATAAATTCAGTGGAAAATTACTAAGGCAATTTATTTGTATCTTTTTGTTTTTATTTTAATATTTCGCAATGCTCATGTGGATACAACACTTTTAGACTACATAATGTTAAATTAAAGAGAAAAAATAATATTACAATTTTAATATTTATCCAAATAACAAGCAAGCTATCATATGCATAGTTGTGACTTCAAACAAAGGTCCAAGTGTCTCTATCAGTGGCCAATTCATTTTTAAAAGAGCTTTTTTGTGAGTGAATATAATTTTAGCAAATAATAATTGATTAAAGTTCCTCATAATAACATTCTCAGATAAGTACAAATAGGCTAGTTGTTTTTACAGTCAAGGTTGAAAATAATTATAGATCATAAAATTTTCCGTCGATTATTTAAAAATTCGTAAACAAGTCAATGCGAAAAACAGGAGATGTTTACGATATAAGGAATTCACGTAAAGGTTAATATTGTACTCTTAATCGATAAACTCGCTTTTAAACTCAATTTAAATACCACAGACGTCAATCTTTATAATCCTGCATAGTTGACCATAATGACTTCCAAACCTATAATAATAAACTTTATATTTACTACAAATAGAATGAATAAACATACCAAAAAGTCACATATGTACAATGTACATACATAGTTCTTACGCCACACTAGGATACAAGTCTTGTGTTGTGGGAATCAAAGACTACGAGAGAATTGCCCGTGGCCTCTTGTTTCTAAAGCTAATGTCTAGCCAACAACGCCAAGGGGTGTCAGATAATTCATCGTGATCATCATCAACATCTTCATCACTATAATAGTGATGATAGTATTTATTAGTGCCCTAATAAATACGTTCCAATACCGGTCACGAACCTCTTCTACCAATCAGAATTCTTAGTCCAGAAAGCTAGCGTTTTCTTGTTACTTGAGGAAATCTCTTTACGGATCGTCCCTAAGCCAATTATATGATGCCAATTATTTTGCGATGAGTAGTGTAATTAAGAGACTTTGGACACTTATGCCTAGAATTACGAAGATTTAAAGATTAACAATACGATTTTTTCAACATTCTAATTTGTTTGCAACCCAATACAATCGTTTCGAGGTTAATTTACATATTATCATATTTTATTTCTTTTGCGTCTCGGCATTTGAGAAATAACGTTTTTATAACAATAACATTGTAATAAAGTATGTGCCTACTTATAATAAAATATTTTGAATGAATCAAAGTGATTATTGAAATATTTTGCCCCAAATCAAAATACTCGAGAAATTATTAGTATATTAAAAAAATATCGAAAAAATTGGTAGAGTCAGACGATGTCCAAATTGAACTGGCCCTGCGCCATAGGAAGTTTTATTGAGCATAGTTTCTGAGGGCTAAATTTGCTGGTAGGATAATAATCTTATCCGCCAGAAAGAGCAATCACAGTAGGTACATTAGGTTTAAAACCTGCTTTGGTAAAATAAGTCTTTATCACAAATTTGACAAATTAAAAAGGCGCAAAACATTTGGTATTCCAAAAACTTTACAAATGTGGATAGACACTGCAAAATTAAGAAAAAGGAAAATCGAACAAATATACATCAGTCTTTCCATATCTCGCTAGCCGATTTGGGTGTAGAGAGAAATAAACTAAAAGTGTTTTTTTTTACGTTATTAAAAAGTTAATAAATTCTCCATAGAAGCAACCAATGTTTTTTTATATATGTAAATTCACCCTATTGATTAGTAAGAGATTTTATGGGTCACTAGAATCACTTTTAGATTTCACTAATACACAGACCTGAAGCATATATTCGTGTATTGAATTAGCGGCCTTTCTATTCACAAATGAGTGTATTTGCCTCTGAACCATAGGTGTCGTTATATAGAGAAAATTTTACGTCTTAAAATGCGAAAATATCATTACAATCTTATGATTAAAGTTATATAAGTTGTCTCGTTTGTTTAAGTTCAAATTATCTATGGAATACAATAAAACCGGAAGAAATTATGCAACACATTTAAGAAAACACACAAAAGAAACTGTACGCATTACTAAAATTTACCTAGCAATTATTTATTTAGTTGAACTCCATACTTATAAAAAAAACTTGTTAATTTTATATTATGAAATGTAATTTTTATTAAATTTGTAATGTAGTGATGGCCTCGATGTTTAGGCGAACGATCGAGAATATTTCCACGGTCGTGGGTTCAACCTTACACTTATCACTTCATTTCACGGTGAAGGAAAACATCGTGAGTAACCCTGCACAACTAAAAAGTTCTTCGGAATTTCTTAGATGTGTAATCCGCCAACTCGCACTAGAGCAGCGTGGTGAACTAAGGCCTTACGTAAGGCCTTTGAGAAGGCCCGTGTTTAGCAATGAGATATAATACATTAGAAATTAATAAAAAATCAAGAATGAAAGTGTAAGATTTCTCGTTTTTTCAATGTAAAAATAATATAGATGAATAATATTCGATCAAATGTTATCAGTTGAATAAAAACCACACACAGTGTAATAAAAGATCTATATAAGTCTCCTTATAATATTTTCTTTCACATTGAAAATCTATGAAAGTTCTTAGGGAATTCTTAGATGTGTAATCTACTAACTACCTACTACTGGCTACTAGGCCAGCATGGTGGATTAAGATCTAAAGCCTTCGCAGTTGTAGAGGATTCCCGTGCCCAGCAATAGAACGTGTATGGGGTGATGGTAATGAAATATCAGCGAGTAATAACCGCAAACTTATGTAATCACGTGTATTAATTAACACCTTTGGTATTGATAAGAGTACCGACTCTTAGAGGTCACGATGGCACAATACTATAATTAATAATTTCCTAAGGAGCCTAAGAATTCTCGTACCATCTGCTAAACAATTGCCTCGCGTGTTTGTATGAGGTATAAAAAATCGAAAATAAGGGAGCCAATCACACTTCACACATTTTTTATACCTATTGAGTAAGCGTTGATAATTTAAAATATGCTTTGAATGTATGCCTCGTTAGTGTAAGTTTGTACTGAGCGATAGTGATGTCCCAAATTTAATTTATATAATTTCCTTTTTAAAAAAATATTAAGGGTGGTATGAAGCTTAAAATGAAGATTAAATATGCCCGACCATTTTTATTTGGGACTTAAAAACACAATTTTAGAAGGTATTTAAATACCTCTATACCTCTGCCTAACCCTTCAGCGTTGGAAAGTTGAGTATAATATGTACGGTTTTGAATGGTAATTTTTTTATTAGTGAGAATAATATAAACCCCTTACCGGGTTTGGACGTTCAGGAATAATTTTACCGGAATAAAAAGTTGCTGTTAACAGGCCCCTGAATTCCTTCAGGATATATATCGGTTAAACATTTCAAGTGTAAGAAAATTACGAACACACTCAATTTTACATATACCTACCTACATTAAAATAATTAGGAATAAAGATTAACATTTTATTTTATAACATCAAATTACTCATTTTCATATTTTTACGCTTTGATGATGTTTTCTTACACTGCAGCTACTTAGTAAATTTTACTTACTTTTCAACGCCTTCCCTTCAGGGCTGCATCTCTGTGCGCTGATCAAACAATCCACATAGTTTCTCACGAGTCTTTTGTTTGTAAATATAGCGTCCACATCTAAATAATCGTACCTTTCATCGTATTTCGGCATATTAGCCATTTGGTTTATATCCTGACCACATACTACATACAAACACACAGAAAAGACCACAGCCCGCGTTACATACATGTTGTCCAACATAACAATATCACATGTCACAATTAAAATGTTTGTAAACACTGGAGGCTCCCGCGAAAATTTTAAAATAAGAACGTCATTCGTGTTGGCGCGCGGAGTTTGCGCTCGGTTGTGGCGCGCGCGTCACACTGCGCAGAATTATAAGGTACATTTACGCGCGCTCAGGTGGACCGCTTCCTTTACTGCGCTCGATCTGAAACGAGACATGATTTGAAGGGCGGTAAAGGGAGGTTTGCGATAAATACGCACAATTATCATTATAAACTAAATAAATCAATGTTTCACAAATAAAAATTACCGTTGGCGCCACATATCTTAACGTGACCTTTACCACAAAAATAATCTTAATAAGTGCTAATCATATGCAAACATCGGATTATAATTTGTTTAGATGATGTTATTATTGCATAATTTTATACGTTTATAATCTAGGTCATGAGTCAAAAAATACAAACTATGTACAACATGTATGTTGTTTATAATTTTATTTTTCTGATCTCAATTTATCAAAGTGCACGGACAAAATAAGATATTTAGTGGTCTGAATCGCAGAGATTTACAATTCTTTAAAGAAAGAGTATGTTTATTTTAATAAATATTGCATTATTTTGGTTAATATAGTTTTGTTGATAAGGAATATGTTATAAACAAAAAACATGGAAATTCTGATGACATAAAACTTGTAAGAATAAAATGTGTAACGACTGGGTTAAAGGCCACTAATGAGATAAAAAAAAACAGGTAACCAGACATTCGATTCATCAAAATTAATCTCAAATTATTCAAAGAATTTTAACATTATTCTAATTTGGGATTTAAAATACGTTACGACAAATTTTCCCACGTGCTTTAAAATATATTTTGATATCATTAAAATGTCTTAAAATCCAGACTACTGCCATTTGTATTATGTATCTTGCTAGTTAATTTACTTATTATTGTTTTTTGCATATTGTTTTCAACTTTCCGCTGTTTACGGATCTTTTATCTCTGCTACAGCCAAAGGTTAACTAGTAAGAGTACCATAGGCATTAAAGTAGAAGAAGCATAAATAATTTTGTCAAACTGATAGTTACCAACGCTTCTTGCGTTACATTAATATGTAGGTACGAGCCACGAGGAAACAATGGCCTGTGGCCAGCCGCCTAGAACAACTGTTTACTGCCATACGTGAATTAAACCATGTGGTAAGGGTTATGAAATAGAATTGTGAGATCTGAACGCATGTTTTTCTATCACTCCATGCAACGATGCGATATATTATTGCGTAGTGTTTCCCAATCAAAGCTGTTACACTTTTTATGTTGTCTAGTTTCGAATGAGTTAATGGCAAAGCAATTTAGTTAAAACTGCATATTGGGGATACTGTTTAGATTTATATGTTATCCAAACCAGAATAATCAATACTTAGAATAATACTTAAATTGATAAAAAATCAACCAGAAGTATAATATCGACCTATGCATCGAATAAGGTTACTTATGCTTATAACACCAAAGTAGTTTTTATGTCTATAATAGAGTTACAATTGTTTATATATTGCACTAGTAAAGTAATAATGATCATAAATTTTGTTGTTTGAAGAACATAAAAATTTACTGATAATTTTGTGCCCAATTAAGTTTAAATTGCTGAGAAAGAAAAGTTGTGCAAAAGCACATATAACTTTATTCTATGCATAGGTCGATATGTTTATGTACGAGTATGTATTCTCGGCCTACCGCTGTCCACTGCTGAACGTAGGCCTCCCCAAGAAAGCGCCAACCATCCCGGTCTTGAGCAGCCTTCATCCATTCGTCGCTCGCCTAAGAGCAAATAGAAAAAAGCGAAATATGTGTAGAGCCTAAATATGTTTTATATTATGTAATTAAAAATCCTATAAAAAAATCAAAAAAATATTGTTAGACATTTTAATTTCTACAAAGGCTCTGTAAATATTAATAAGTGATACATGTTAGTAAGGGTTATTCGCAATGGCCAATCTGTCAAAAATTTAAATGCCACAACAATTGAAAATAATGCAATCTAGCCTCAGGCGGAATTATGAACAGTTATTTACAAAGTACAATATTTAAAGGCACAGGACACGCCCTAGCGTTATGAAAACTAGAAGACATGACAAGTGAGCAAATTAAGCAAGTCGGACAACAACATAAAATTTATTCGCACAATACATTATAAAAATTGTTTGTTACACAACTTTATTTATTAAAGGGTCAAGGCACATTTTTTCGGAAGAAAGATTTTGGGTTATCAATTGGCAACAGGCACTTAAATATTGATGCTTTAGTCTTTTGGTGTTATGAATGTGATCTGGTTGCCACAATAATTTTTTTACATTTTTTTTTTATTATATGTAATCTTACGAACATTAATAGCGCATTTCTAGAGTCCGCGCTGCTTTAAAAATATTTTTAATACCCAAACCATTAACATTCTACCTGAATTAGGAATCAAAACTTGGTCTTCTGTGTCATATGCTGCACATATGCTAGAGGACTATAGTTCTAATATATGATACATAGTAGATATTATAATACCTTATTCTTACTTTCCAAGGGAAACATCATACAATTGTCCTGTTGGTAAGGAAAATGTCAAGGTTTTTTAATAACAGCAATTTTCCATGTTTTACGTAATGATAGTAGTTATATGGGATAAATATTAGGAAAATCAATAATAATTTATACTAAATTACCCAGCTTACATTACAGGATATACCGATCATGTGATTAAGTGGTCACCGATAAAGTGATAATTATCATCAGCCCCTATACGTCCATCCTTACAGCACAGGAACAGCGGAATGCAAATAAAACTTCGAAAACTTAGAGATGTGAGCTTAGGGTTTGCACTCGCGACCGCCAAGATTTTCTATCGCACGAAGGTGTGAAAATACCTCGTTGAATAAAAAAAGGTTATTTTTATTGGCCAAACGGAGTGACCACACTGCATCTGACGATCAGTTCTGTCCACTTCCTATAGTTTGGAGGATTTAAAATTCCCCCGAAGTATATAATAAAATAAAATAAAAAATATTTATTGAAGTTTAAATAATGACATAGAGAACACTTAAGGCTAGTTTAATAGTAAATCTTATTATTTATCGAAGCAAAACTTAAGTGTTTTAGAAAAATTCTGGTGCCCAAATAAAGATTTAACTTGTGTATTGGGCACCAGTGAATTACAATGAGGCATTGATCGTGTTATACTTCAATGCAGAAGTAAACTATGTGAAAAATAAAAGTTAAAAACAAAAATGACACAAGCATAATATTCATTAATTTAAAATTTAACAATTAAGTAAATATATGAAGATAAATTAATGTAATATGGTTACGTGGTTGCTACAGGAGCTCATACGAACTAAAATTAGGTTGAGGTAAAACCCTTTCACCTTCAAGATACTACTTTTGAATTTAATTCAAGGGACTATACACCTATTATATCCTAATATCTGGTACCGCATCAAGTGCGCATGACTGAAACCATTTGTATAGTCAGTCATCATGTAGGGTAGTGCAGGGACCTAGCCTAAGAAAAGAGTTTCAAAAAGCCGAGTTAGGAGTACGTAAGCAAGGCTCTAGTAGTAAGCTGTATCTTAAATACACCTAACAGTCATATACGAGTATACAGGGTGTATTTAGACCGTGATCGAAAACTGAGGCAGGTAATAACGATAGTGATTACAAACTCCCTGGCATTAAAGAAAATCCCGACAAAAAATAAAAATTTTGAGGTTTCCCATACAAACCACATACTTTTAACACCGATGGTTGTATGGAAAACGTCAAAATTTTTATTTTTTGTCGCGATTTTTAATATCGCCACTGGGTTTGTAATCACCCTCGCTATTACCTGCCTCAATTTTCGATCACGGTCTAAATACACCCTGTATATCCATAGTTCTGACCACACACTGGGATCCAAGTCCTATGTCGTGGGTAGCAGAAACTACGAGAGACTCTTCAGTCTCACAAACACTTAGACCCGAAACCAATATTTGTGGATCACACAAATATTTGTCACAGGGCGGAGATCAAATCCGCAGCCTCTAGTTTCGCAAGCTGTTATCTAGACATCTGCGCTACGGGGCTGTCATGTCGATTTAAGTCCTATTGAAAACCTCTTACCTGGATGTGAATATGCGTAAACTAATTTTAAGGAATTATCTACCTAATTCAGAGCTTCCAGAGAATCTTTATAGCATATCTATTTATATTAGCAACAAGTACCTTAATGCGTGGAAATTAGCACGTAGGCGTAGTCTAAAACGGTGTGTCTTTACATTCCTATTCTGTCTCATGACGTAAACGTAACAGTAATAAATTCCTTTATTGTTATGTATTTTATTCAACTTCTTTATATTCCGTAAATAGTCGTAACTGTTACTTAATTCAAGTAGAAAGAGCAAAGTTAATTATAAATAACAAACTGAGTAAAATTTTAAAAACGTTAGAAATTTAAAAATTTTGAGTTTCGGAGATGCTATTTGTGAGACCTTAATTATCCGACAGCAAAGTAAATTTATTTAAAAGAGTAAATTTAATTAAACTGGTGGAAACTTCTACATTGACATGGAAACCACAATTAACTTAAAAATAAATTTGTTTTTGTTTTACAAAAACTTGAAAGCGCTGTAAACCTTACTTTAGTTTATTTTTGGTTACCTTTAGGCATCACATCAAAAACAATTCTCAATGTGATGGATTTCATCGCATAAATTTAAATTCACCCTTTGCAATAAGTTTGTGCCTGGCAGAGGTAATATATTAAAAAAGAAAACATTTCATTCGCAAAAAAGGGTTTACTCCTTGAAGGATTGCATATAGCAACAAAAGGTCACTGACCTCATCCGAATGCAATCAATCTTCGTCAATGTATTTTTAACATTAATACTAATTTATGTAACAATTAAATCAATTATGTACCAACGTTAATGTCAAAAATATACTCTGAAATTAATGGCAAGTCTTACTGGGTGAGTGATCACTTTCACTCGTACATACACGTTAATTATTTTATCGTAGTAACTTTTGCGACTTTCGCGGACACTTATTAGTTTTAAAGTGTGTTAAGTAAACATTATAAAGTTTTGTCAAATAGTACATGGATCTCAAAACTTTTTACAGTAGAAGAAGATTTGTTTTCTTACAAGTTTTGTTCTTGATCACATTTAACTCGTAACCTTATTTAAAACATCTTGCGCCGATGATCTTCGGGTCACAATACACAAGTCCCAAGACTTCACCGTTTTTGTCATTGTATCATAAAAAATAAAGAGTATTTAGCACGTGCTTGCAAATAAACAATTCCTTTTTAGAAAGTCTGATGGAGTATGTTTGCGAAGATTGTTTTGAAATGTCCATTCAGAATACAATAACATTCTCTGAATAGTAAATAACAATGGGCTAAATATGTAACCTCCTTTTAGAACACGATGTCTCATGTGGATATCCTTGTGGTTTCATTCACCTTGAACTGAGACACTGAACTAAACTAGTGCAGTCCTTGTTTTCCTTTCTTGTAGAACGAGTTTGCCAAGCTCGTCCCGCATAGACTATTTTAGGACTCCGATAATGGCTAAAGAAGGATTTTTAAGTTATTTAAATTCATTAATATGTAAATTATTATGAAGGTTTTGAAGTGGTTTGTGTGTCAATCGTCGAGTCGATTTAAGTCGTCTCTCTCCTCTCGATACTTGTTTAATACCGATTTTACATTTATCCTCAATTGTCAGTACTATCATATTAGTGGAGCGCCGTAAGGTTTATACCTCGGAATCCAGGGCCAGTCTATGAATCTTAATATAAACCTTGAAAATATGTTTTTAATAGCATATAGAAAAATGTTAAAAAAAAATTTTTTCGCGCTCTCAATTTTTTTTTATTATTATAAACATTTATTAATTTTTTGGAGTTTTAATTGATTTATATTAGTCGAAAGTCATATTTTAAAAAATAACAACTATTACAAACTTGAAAATTGATCTTGGATCTTTAGGGACTGCAGGTATACCGATGAATATAAATAAATACACTACTAGAAAAAATTAAAGGATCAAAAAATAAATCCAAATTTTTGGGCCGTAACTTCGAGAAAAATGGTCGTACAGGAAATTTAAAAAAAGAAAATTGTAGCTCCAAGTCTCTAGTTTTTGGATTAACACATTAAAATTTTGTAGCATCAGTGGTTTTTGAGTGATCTTAGGAAAAGCAGCAACAAAACAATTTCAAAATGTTTAATGCTTCTTTTTTTTACATACGGGCGTGGAGAAAAATGTTCTTGCTTAACCCTTATGAAGATCGGATACTTTGTTTATTTAGCTTTAATTTCTATCTTTTAACACCTCGATATGTTTAGTTCTCGCCGAGATATCAGTCTACAAATGGAAAAGGATCCTTTTGTCTTTAATTATCGATATCTCAGCAACAAATAATTGTATACCAAGTTTAAGGTGCGTTTCAAGAATTTGAATAAATATCCTTTAACCACCAGCTATTACTTTTTCGAAAAAACAAGAATTCTTCTTGTTACATGAATTTGAAAATGCATCAAAAATTTGCTTTAGATGGTTTTTTGGAAAATCGAGCGCTGGATCGAAAATATTGTGAAAACCAATAATATTAAGTGTGCGTTTTACAGTTCAATATGTCCACAAAAATCCTACAAAGTGCCAAATTAATCCATCCAGCCATTTTTTTGTTTCACTCGATAGAATTTTTGAAAAAATAAGGGATCACGTTTTTGCTCTGCAAAGCTCATAATTTAAGAAATGAGAAATATTCTTTTTAAGAGCTTTTTTCACATTTTGTTGTATAGATTTGTTGTTTTGGGGCAACTTGAGGAAATTCAAGTCACCAACGCCAATATTGCCCTTTGTTGCTATTTCGTGTGATTAAGGAATTTTCGAGCAACAATATTCGCATTGACGAAATATTGAATTAATTGGGCGTTTGTACTAAAACTTAAAAGAGTATTTTTGCAAGTTCAAACATGGCTTGGAATGCGGAATATTGACACCGCAAACAATGACGCAACGACCAGCTCCAGAATCTTTATTAAAAATTATTTTTTGCTCATGCAAAACAGGATGTGGAGCATCTTGTGGGTGCAGGAAAAGTGGATTAAACTGCACTGCAGCTTGCTTAGAATGCAATGGTGAAAGCTGTGAAATGTACACGATGTAACAATGTGAATAGTTAATGATATTTTTTTTTTGTAACTTATTTTTTACGATAATCTAATAAATTACATTGAAGTTACTCTGCACATATAATTTATTACAAATAAAACTAAATTTTTCACTATAAAAAAATTTTCTCCCTTCCGTCTCTCATTTATCAGTAAATTGTTGTTAAAAATTGTTGTAAATCGAGATCGGTCAATTTTTTGTTTTTAACTTTTTTATTTGAGGTCTTAATAATGCAGTCTCATACTTGATATACAGATTCATTGACTGGCCCTGGGTTCCGAGGTTTGACCATTTTTATGCCTTACGGCACTCTACTATATCTGCTTATTGAGAAATAATAACATTATCCCCTAAATGTTCTTCTGTCTGTACTCATAAATATTGAATTTCATTTGTTTATCAGTGTCGTTAATCCCTCAGTGATTTAATTTGGCAACAAATTGTACAACAACTACGTAGTCCAGGGTTCGTGCTGCTACCGGTGCCGATCTGGATATTTAAGGGTTTAAGCCAAATTATTGAATTCCCATTTAACCCTGCAGAATTTATGAGACAATCAAATTTCAAGTTATTAATATTCTTCAAATTTGTCTTCGACGAAAAGTGCACACCATTTGCATTTCGGTTTGAACTATTCGATAAGCAGGAAGTCTTTCAAACTGTCTCCATTTTTAAGTTACTTCTAACATAATACCGTCAGACATGTCTTTGTTTAATTCTGTCACGAAGCGTTCACATTACACTCGTCAAGGTTGGCATCACGTCCGTAATTCCTAGTCTCTGTACTCATGTACCTTATCCTTTGTATCTCGATTTTATCGTCAGGTTTTTGTGTCTCGTATTAAATTTAACAAGCGAAATTGTAAACAAGTACTGCATTAAAGTTTGACGCTGCTTCACACGTATTTGTTCCATTTTTATACCTTTTACCATAAGTAGTGAATTTATTAGGTGTGTTTTTGCCAACCCGCATATAGCATATATGGAAATGGGCCGGCCATGTCTGCCGACGGTCGGACGGTCGGTGGAGCAGACAAATGTTGGAGTGGAGACCGCGCGTAGGCAAACGTAGTGTAGGACGACCTGCAGCACGATGGTCCGACGACTTGAGAAAGGTGGCGGGTAACGGATGGATGAGGGCTGCAGAAGACCGGGATGGTTGGCGCTTTCTTGGGGAGGCCTACGTTCAGGAGTGGACGGCGATAGGCTGATGAGGAATATAGCCAGCGTGGTGGACCAAGTTCGTACTTAAACCCTCTCAGTGGTAAAGAAGGGCCGAGCTTAGGAGTGGGACGTATATCGGTTGATGATGATGTTGACGATATATCCTTTACTATTCTTACACAATAATTGTGTGTTGGTAAGTGCAGTTCGATTTAAACGAAGAAAGGATTCTGATAACACGTCACCTGGCGACAGAATTGTGGCCAATTTAACAAACATTCGAAGTATAACAGAACTACCATTTACCAACATAAATATAGAGGACACAATTGTACATAGTAAAAAAGTGTTTGTCAAGAGTGTTGCATCTATGGCTTCTATAGATTCTGCCTACCTTACTGTGATAACCAGTGTGCATAAATCTGCCTGATGGGCATTGAATGTTCAAAGGAGAGTAATTAAACGAATAATCTATTGTGTGGTTAATGACGCGTTCCGTCTACTCGACATTAATCATTCCATTATTAACAATTGCAAGCGCCATTTAATCTTGTCTCTATTACTAACAAATCTTTAATATAACCCTATTTCACATTGTTGGGCAAAAGTCACCTCTGTGGTCGAGAGGCGATTAGGTCTTATAATTAAAGACACTAATCATAAAAACCAATTCAGTGAAATAACATCCAACCACTAATTTTAATAATAAATCAATATCTTTAGATTGTAGACTCGAATCAGATTGCTAGATAGAATAATAATAGGACCACATATGACGTCAAACAGGAAAATTATTACGTATAATTATCAAAAAGACCAACTTGATATTTTGTTCAAAACATGTTTTTTAATAAATTTGTATTTTCCAAGAAATAGGATATAAATTATTTAGGCTTAACAGAGTCTGTTTACTGCATAAAGTTCATATATTATATAACCCAACCAACGCACGAGGGATAAACCTATTGTTTTTCATTGTTACATACTTATGGTAAATAAGCTTGCTATTGCCGTCTTTCGCGAACAATTCTAGACTCTGGTTCATTTGAGAATAACCGAATGGCAAAACCAATCACGCTATGGCCGAGCTAGGGATAGCACTTTTTGATTCTTCTTAATAGGACTTCTTAATCGCACACGTCTCCGTGCCGCAAGCCCACGAAATGAACAGTATAAAAACTATTTAAAAAACGGTCGGTAACTATCCAATATAGGATAATTGCAGGACGCCATTACGCCAGACAAATTACTGGGTGTCAACACCGCTAACGGGTAATTTGCAATAGTCTTCGCTTCCATTTTAATACCAAAACATTCCAACGACCATAATTAATGTAAAATAATTTTGTCGCACGTACAAAAATGAATAATTAGAGCCTTAAATAGAAGGAATTGAAATAAAAAGTATATAAGTTAAAACAAGTTTTTTTTCGTTTCCGAATTATTAATTAGATCTGGTGGTTTAACTTTCTCTTCCTCTACTTTTATGTTAAACTCAAGGTCGTTTAAAATTCTATGAGTTAGGCAAAGGAAATAGTGTAGAATTCCTTCGCAAAGCCGGAGGATATTGATTTAGTAAGATAGTCGTATTATCCTGAAGACTGCCCATTACTTAGAAGATAAAATATAATTTTAATAAATACAAATTATGAATAACTGTTTTCAAAAATTAAGACATCAGCCATTCGGTAATAATAATCGAGGAGTAGTACAATAATGTGAATAAAACCATTTATCATTTTAAAATAACGGAGTAATCCAGTTTTTTATACTAGAAGAGAACATTTGAATAATTTCTATACTTTATTTATAATTTATATACTCGTATGTACGCATGAATAACGTATTTTTTGTGTTACAGAAGTAATTATAGGTATATAACCTTAATTTATTGAAATGATAAACACATTTATATCATTAATGTAATAATGATGACCCGTTTATTGCTTCTTTGAATATCGTTCGTTCTGAGAATTGTTATCAAAGTTGTTTAGATTCTCTACTATGTTTAACCGCGGCTTTTTCTGCGTTAGTGATTTATCTTTAAATAATCTGTAACAGCAAATCTCAGGCTCTTAACATATAAAAAAAACCTATGTATTTCATTTCTGGATAGAAATTGGTTCAGTGTCGATCGTTCAGTTCAATATCGATCACTTTTCCGATTAGGTAAGGATGATTATGATTTCACCTAGATAATTTTAAAGGTTTAATATTTTTGATTGGATGGCAATTGGTGAAGATGATTTATTTTTGGAGGTTCTTGCAGGAATACATACATACAAGTCATTTTCATTAGGGAATAGGCTGATATAATGTGATGAGATATTTTCTCACCCGTTTTCTTTGTTAAGGAACTTGAAGTCACGGACTGGATTTGATAAAATTATTCTACAGAAAAAGCCACAATTATCTCACCCATAACTAACATATTCGTTCAAAATACTACGAAGGCATCAATTCATTTCTCCGGTGTTTGATGCGCTAACATTTAATAGTTTTGAGGGAAAACCGCGGTACGATATTAAATCAATGTAAAAAATCTTAAAAAACAGAGTCATTATACCAAAATAAATTGAATTCAACAAAAAGTATTCACTGTATGACGTCTTGGATTTAACGCAGTACCTACAGATATAAATATTGTTATTTTTAGAAACACCTACCAGGAATAACATTAAATAATATTTTGTTTAAAAGAATTAAAACATTCGTTCATAATCTCATTCAGGCCAATATTGCCTTAAGGAGTAGGCAGAGGAGTATTTCTGTACCCACATTACGCCAGGTATGTATTGCCGTTTTTCGGATATATCTCCTAAATCTGTGCTGCTACTAACAATTTGACGATGAAAGGAAAAAACAGTGAAACTTTGCCCGGCCTGGGAATCGAACCTAAGCCTATCTTGTACGGCATATTGTTGTGCCGCGAGACAACGAGTTTATAAAAAAGTAATATTCATAAGCCTCTCTATTTGAATTACACTGCAATACCTCAAACGGCTTGCAAAGATCAAATGTAATGTAATGAAATTTGAAATGTCAAAGGAGGCTTTTGTTTAGAGCCCAGGGCGGCCGTTGAGATAATATTACGTAAGTTACTAGCCAAAATTGAACAAAAACAATACCATTCGACTTTCGCAAGTCGGGATGACAGTCTAGTCGCGAGGTCACCGCGTAATATGAACTCAAGTGTTATATAATCACCTAAAACATCCGCATATTTATATCCTAAAGTGAAAGTTTTTATACTTGAATTTAAATTAGTAGTTTGGATATATTTCGCAAACTTTGCACGTGCGAACTTAAGATTGTGTTGTTCGTACGTCTTGAAATTCATCATATTTTCATACTAGGTTCATTAAGGAGTAAGGCTCGACCGAGATGGATTTTTTGGTCTCGGCCGAGACCGAGACCGAGACCGAGACCGAGAATAGAATAAAGTCTCGGCCGAGACCGAGAACCGAGACCGAGAATAGACAAAGCGTGATATTTTTTAATACTGTTATTTTTTTTAATACGCTACTACTACTACATGTCCCTCGACATAAAATTGACCAGCTCTCCTAAACAGTTGTTCACTTGCTTAACGAGTAGGCGGCGCAGTTAAAAAAATATTTGTTGCAGGCTTAAGCACTAAGCAACTTATAAGGTGACGAAAACCAATACTCAAAAATATTAGCATTTCTTTGATTACCGAGCTTGTACTATATTTACGCGTGGCCACGCACGGTAAAATTTTAATGCCGATTCGAAAAAAGTTACAGTCTCGGTTATGACCGAGAATCTCGGCTAGAAACAGCCGAGAACCGAGACAAATTTCTCGGTTGGATTTGTAGCCGAGAATGCCGAGACCGAGACCGAGACCGAGATCTCGGTCGAGCCTTATTAGGGAGGTAAAGTTGTGAAATGTATGTGACAATAATTGAATGATTCAATTCCAGGTACACTCAGAATTTTCGAATTTATACGAATTATAAACTTTAATGGTCAAGGAACACTTTGTGACGAAACCAGCACACCTAAAAGTTCTTAGGATTCTTTTTTGGTGTATAGTCCGCCAAACCGTACTAGTTCAGCGTCGTGGACTAAAGGCTAAACAGTGTCAGTTGTAAAGGAGACCCTTACCAAACAGGTGTATTATTTACTTCAAAGTGAAGGCAGGTTAGTTCGATAGTGTATTTTTTTTAAAGCTGACGAAATACGGATTTCCGCTACATTTAATGGTTTATAGACCGAAAGAACTAAAACTTTATAATTAGATAAAAATATATAATTAATTTTAGCGAAATAAATAAGTCATTAATTAAAAATCCGTTATTCTGTTACAAAATTACATTTCAAGTTTTAAAGTGGACTCTGCATGCTCATATGTACAATAAATACAATATTTTATTTTTTTTTATTTATACGTCATCACCAAAACAGGGCTGTAACACGAAAAGAAATAAACCGCGGCAAAACCATTATTACTAGAACTATCCAATGACAGTCACGTGACACAGACGCCGGTATTTATGTCACCTTGATCTTGTCGTTTACATGGCCGCTATCAATTAACAAAGATATCTATTTCCTAGTTAATATTACACGGCACTCGTCTCCCATGATGCTAATTTTGCAACGCAATCTCATAGCAACATGTGTGGTTAACACAACCGCAAATGAGATGAGCTGACATAAATATGGTTATGTTTGGATCGCAATCAGTGATTTGTACTTTGGGTATTAGGATTCTGTATAATTAAATAAGAATGAATAAATATAAAAATAGGTATAAAAATTAATGTCAAGAATATTTTATGAAAAATATAAGTTTATTTTTTAAAGGATTTGTATATGAAAATATGTAGAATGTTCCGGATGAAGCAAGTCTTATTAGGATATTCCTTTGGAAAATTCTCAATAGCAGCACGGAGTGTGAAAATTTCCGGAAAAGCGGCAATAGGCTCGCCCCTTATTACATGACCATACTAACAGAACTTGACACATACCTGCCGAAAAGTGCATAAATGCACCTCTGTCTTTCGGTGAATTTTATATGTTATAATGCATTTATAAACTACTATAATTTTTGGTAACATAATGCTGGAACATACCTTACATAAACATATGTATATAAACAGGTTATAAAAGCATACGTATCGAGCGACAATGAACTGTCCATATCACAATAAACATATTTTACTCCGAACAAGCAATACAGACTGTACCAGGGTCACATAGATATGCATAACCTGCGTAAAAATCTGATTTAGCTCCAACAAATATTCAATAACCATTAGTAACGAGTTCCATTGTATGGAGTTTCGCGTGTACTAAACGTTTGATTGTTGTATCTAAGTACTTTGTACTCGCATCGCGTGTATTCGAAACTTCAGTTTATCTTGCTTAATAATATGATGATTCTCGTCCGTATTTCATACAAAATTTGCATCAGCTCTTAGATTACGTTACTGAATGGCCAACAAACTTATCTGCGTTTACCTCATCTTATATTTTGATGTTTGGATTTTAGAAGGAGTTTTAATAAGTAAATTTCTCCAACCTTTTATAGAATACCGATCGAAAACAAAATGCAGGAGATGTCAATTTAATTTAAAATGTTTCTTCCACAAATTAATGGGTTAATGGTGCTACTATAGCGAAAGTATTAATCAAATATTTACTGCTGTGTGTTAATTGTGATAACTTATAAGTAAATTATGCTACTAGTTTCAACTAAAAGTTTATTTTGTCTTCACACAAACACATGTTTTAAAATCTAAACTATTTATTATTTGTAGAAGATTCCAGCAACGTTTATAAATAAATCTCATAATGTATTATAAATACATAATTATTGAAATTAAATCACCATAAGATGATGAGCAGAACATAACACGCAATAATGAACACCTGTACATAATGAATACGAGAAATCAATTACCGTTTTTTAAATATTCCATAATTAATAATGTTAAGTGCCTTATGTTGTTACTTGCAATTACCAGCTCTTCTACGTAAATTCAATATTTTAAATTATGTAGATCATTATCCGTGACATATAAAAAATGACTGCAGTTTTTTTAAGGTTAAATTACTGGCTATTTTTGTGAGAAAAAAGTGCTACGAATAAGAGAAACACGCATACATCGGTAGCCGTCCCCTATAACAATTTTAGTTGGTCTTACGAAAGGCAGATAGTAGAGAAGACGAATTGTTAAATCTCCTTACAATGTCCTCATCCCATCGTACTGTGTTGGCGAAATCCACCTCTGCCTGCCAATTCGACAACATATGCGTGACGTTATATATGTATGAAAATAATGTTTCAGACAAGCGTATATTTTTTTGCCAATTATTATGCTGAAGACCTTGCTCATCTGCACGGTAATTAACCTGATCACTTTTTGCGAAGACAACAAATCAGGTTCCTATATATATCCATCATAAATTTAACGGAAACGAGAATATTTGCAAGAAAATAATTTTGCTGTCAGTTCTTGTTGCATATGTAACTAATCACTTTAATTTATCAAGCTGAAGGCAATGAGCACTGTCTGCGGAGATTAATTACTTGATCCTGCTTTTCGAATATTAACCAATTTGCGAGTACTGAAAAACACTTACCTATATGTACATTTCTCATACTAACGACTATATCTCTATCTATATTTAACTAATCGAAACACATTTTATTTTCAATGTTTAACCCAAAGGATTTTAGATGAAGTTGAAATAAGACAACTTTTTCATACATCCAAAGGCAAATATATTGCGTCTAAATAGAAATATAAATTGATAATTTCGGAGCCCAATTGGTTAGACACCAACTTTTGAAACGAGACCCACGGGCCTTTTGAAACTAATCGAATCTTTGTTTCGGGTCTTGGTGATTGTGAGACCGAAAAGTCTCTCGTAATTCTGATACCCATTACTCAACACTTTTATTATGGGACCAGAACAAAGAAAAAGTTTACAGACAAACCATTCTACCATTTTATGAAACGGTAAAAATTGACTAGACTTCAACCGAATTGCACCAACTCTACAACTAGATGGATATCACCATCTTCAAAGCTGTTACGCAAGGCAACATATTTAATTAATAAAAAAAATATACATTCTTGTGTATTTAATAATAATGACGTGCTACGAATGTAAGCTGTCAGGGAAAACGTTGTGAGAAAACGTGAATGCCTGACAATTCTACTCAAAGAATGTGTCAGCTATGTTAAGAATATCAACCAACGTGACATATTATAATAAAACATCATCTTATATAGAACATCTTGTATACATCTCATATTAAAATAATAAAGTCCCATGGCTAGGCACGTGCTTCCTATATAACTAAAAGGGTTTGAGCCTGGAGATTGAACTTGCACCCGCCGAGATCCTCGCTAACTTTTCAATATCACAAATATCCAGACCCGAAATAAATACTTGTGGATCACTCAAAATTCGGGGATCAATCATCAATGGTATCTAGCCACTTGCGCCGCGGGGCTATCAACACTAGATAGCGTTTATATTTACAACTGTAATTTTATTTTTTACCATGAACCTGTATGGCCACTATTATGCTATTTAAAAGTGAGGTAATATTATTCAGACTACATTTTAGCGATACAGTTTTTATAGAAATGCAAACGGGTTGGCTAAATAAACGATTCAGTTGTAAAAAACTGCAGAAAAAATATATTTGAAAATCAAATGCTCATAATAATTCACGTGAATATAATTCGCGTGTGCTTCGTTCCGCCAACTCAATTAAAAGCTTTAAATTAGTTTTTGTTTCATACCATAATATTAATTTGACCATTAATGAAGTCAGTTATTTTGTCTATTTTTACACATATGAACTGGGCAATAGTTAAAATTCTTTTGTAATCTTTTTTGTTGGCTTTAATGAGTTGTTTTTTCTTTCTAAAAGTCAACTATAATAAACAATGTTTCTTCGAAATTTTGCATATTTTCCAATTTATCACGTTGATTTTTTTGTTTACTAATCAAGTAAAATACACACTGAGGACCCTCTATTAATTTTCGGTAAATTCTTTAAGCATTTTTTTATTACTTTTTAACAAAAACTTTGCTTTACCAGTAATATTGTGAAAAATAACCACAACAAGCAACACATGGCCGACAGCCACCCCTTAACAGACATACCAAAACAAATGTATACTAATTACTACTCAAGTGCAAATATTTGAGTAGAAAGTATGGACCGTTGCAGCACAGGAATGCAATGGAGCGACGCCTTTCTCCTCGTTCCGGTTCAGGTGTTCCAACTGCCAGTTCCGCGGTAAGTGACATTCGCGACAATTTGCAAAGCATCTACTGTCTTTACTAAATTTCTGTGTGTAAGATAAGTACGTTCCTTTCGCCTCGATCAATCACCAAGTCCTTTGTCGTGGGTATTAGAAAGTAGAAACTACGAGAGACTTTCGGGTTCACAAACACCCAGACCCGAAACAAATATTTGCGGATCACAAATACATTTGTCTCGGTGCTGGGATATAACCCGTTGCCTCCCGTTTGCAAGCTAACTAGCCAGCTGCGCCACGTGTCTGTCCTATAGAAATAAAACGATACCATTGACGTGTCATATTAGACATTAAATTTAAGTAAAGCATATTTGCAACTCAAAACAAAATCTTTTATAATAGACCTACACTTAGTAAAAAAGCTGGAGGTATTAACGACAAGTAGTCCTGTCTGTTTTTGCTAGCTCCGTTACAAATGATCATACAACATTTATTAAACACATTTTTTGTTCATATGAAACCGACTCCGAAACATGACTACTGAAGGTCGGTCTATTTAAGAACCTCCCATTTACTATTGCGTTTTTAAGGTCATTTTGTCAAGCTGTTTGTGTATGTTAAGTTCACAGTTTACTTTTTTGTTTTAGTACACATATGATCCCAATGTTGTATTTCGGTAATAGAAAATAATGCCCTAAATACCACTACATTTTATCAATTATATTTTAAAATCAACGTAATAATCTCTTATTATTTTTATAATTTATTAAATATCCCTATTTTGTCTTGATTATTATATGAGTAGAATCATTACTAAACAAAAAGAGACATAAATACTTTTTACGTTCTAATCTATGAATTAATTCATCTTCTATGAACTGCATCCCTAAGGAAGTAACACAACAAAATAAGAATTTTTTGAAAGGGTAAATTGCAAAAATAATGAGGCAAAGTATAATTTTAGTTAGTAATAGTAGTTAGTAATTAAACCCAATGGAACACATTAAACAAAAATGAATGAATGACTATTGTTCCCCGATACGAATGAATGAGCATCTATAGCTGTTAAATCTTAAAAGGAATTCTTGCTTAATTGACATTCAATTCAATGCGAACTTGACAAAGAGTAAGTACTACCACAGCCTACAGATGTGACACATCATTACAAACTCCAATAATGGACTTTAATTATTTTAACACTTGTGGTAAGTGAGATATTCATGTCTCAGGCCATTAATTTTAATTAAAGATCCGCTCGCGCCGTCGATAATTAAAATTATCTTTGCAAAAAAGTGGTAGAGCCAAGGTTGAATGAAAGCTTACAGGGTAAAGTATGGTTAATTCTACATTATGTGCTCCTTCTACGGAATGTGTTTCCGATTCGGATATCCGATTTTAAAACGATTAAATGTGCTACCAAATTGGGTAAGTTTTATGCCAATATTTTTTGTCGATTGTGGTTTTGTTATTTTATTAATTATGTTCATTAAAAATAATACAAATCATGAGCGAAATGGAACGAAATGTAGGAAACTGTTTGTTCTAAATATAATAAGATTTCGTAGTATTATTAAAGAACGAAGTTCAGGTATCTACAATTTTTTAGGAAACCTTTTGTGGCAAAAATAGTACATGTTTGTCGTTTTATTTAAAGATAATTACACAGATAGGATAGAAGCTCATGATAAAAAATCAGCAAAGTAAAAGATATATTTCATGTATCATTTGATTTCTTTGCTAGGCTTGTCATATTTTCTTAAATAAAAAACCTATATTATTAATCTCCAAATATGTTAACACATTCTGTACCTATAAAACCGCCTAAGTTGAAGTACATTTTCTTTGAATAATGTGCACAAAATATTATTTATTTGAATATCTATAGTAGTACGTCGGCGCAGTCGCCACATCAATCACATAATCTATGGCATCGATCAACTGAGTGCATTAGATTGCGCGGAATCCATTCGAAGTACTTAGATACCTTTAGGGCTGCTAACATACAAAACTAATTTTATAGACCTTTTTTTTGGCATGCAAAGGTATGGGTACACAAAATTAGTTTTTCTAAGTAGTTGTAGCCCTAAAGAAACCGAAGTACTTTCAATGGATTCTATCTGTCTAATGGTAAAACAAAGCATTAAGTAGCACTTAATTCAAATCTCTCATCACTGTTGATGCAGTCATATAACATGACGATAGCAATACAAAATATTTAATCATAAGTTATGATAAATTTACATCATTATCAGCTTTTACACATCTCACTGCTGGGCACGGACCTCCTCTACGATTGACAGGGTGAGTTTACCACACTGTCACAGTAATAGACGAGGCATCTTCAGAAAAAGTTATATAATTGCTTTCCGCAAATATTTCAACTACACAAATGTTTATGTTTTACAGAGCAGCCCTAGAGGATAATCAAGGCGATGTGTTAAGTACATAGTTGCGACACTCTGTAGGCATGTCCTCTCACATTTATAATGTAAATGCATGATGATGGAACCAACAGAATGCATATTTATATCAACAACATGGTAGCGTTGTTGGCTGAATACCAGCTTGAGGAATGAAAGCCCGCGGGTGCGATCCCCGCATCGAAAAAATTGTTTACGTTATTCACAAAATTATATTTGTTTCAGGATTTGATGCTTGTAAGACTGATGATTCTCGTAGTTTCTGATATCACATAGGACTTGTAACCTAGTGTGGGGTCAGCTCTTTGTATGTACAGCTGGTTGTATTAATTTACTTATTTCAGTCATCTGTCCTTTTTGGCACATTTTCAGACTCTGTGCTGCCAAACCTAATAACGCTTTGCCCGACCCGGAAATCTACCCCGGGACCTCTAGACCGTACGGCACATGGGCCGCGAGACCAGGAGGCAGTTGTTAAAAAAAACACTCCGACACAAAATAATTAGAGCGTGTAATGTAAATATGTTTATGTGTTGTTATATAACTTAAATTCACTTTATTCCGAAAACTGGAAGTTTATAATTAAAAACAATGTTCTGTTGACCTTGCAACTTCCTTCAATTGCACAAAAATATTAATACGAATTAATTTTTATAAATCACAGTGGTTTGTTGCAGAAAACGTTTTGTATAAGAGTTTTAGGTCCAATAAGTCATGGTTTTACGATCAAAGCCCTAAAAGTGATAGATATCGAGGTCTTGCGGTTAGTAAATTTCTCAGTTCTAGAGTTCTTTTTGTTATTCTCATATCAATGTAACAGTCTGTGATTGAATTCATGAGCTGCTCTGATTCTTAAAGTATCTTTGTATCAATATTGCATACCACTTGTTGATAAAAAAGATTAGAGTTTCTTGTCCGCTTCTTCTAGTGATAGCTGACTTCCGAATAGAGTGGTAAAGTAAGGTTTAAGACTGACCAAACTAATATATTTGACGTTTTATGGATTCAATAAAATGTTTAATTTCAAAGAAAATTAAAAAATGTATGGGTAATAAGCGCCATACTTTTGATTTTAAAGTATAGGTAACCTACAATTTTTGTACCGATCACAATCACTACTGTGTGACCCCTTTACTTCAAACTGCCAATAAAGAAAAAACAAACAAAAGTGTCAATCATATTCAATGTTTTCATACAAACCGAATACCGAATCGTATGCTGAATAGGTCACTGTTGTGTGATAATGAGAAGAACTTTACAAATATTTACCGCTACTCGTCAAATGGGTAGGTCATGTCACTCGGTCATTCTAAACAATTTTGTTTTAAACATGATTTGCAAAATTACGAGTATGGTAAAAATTTGTTTGCGGTTTAACTGTTTTTGTTTCGTCTCTTTTTATTGCTAAGTAAGACCTCAAAATACATTTTTAAGGTCTTAAAGTCAAGTAGCAATTAATTTATATTCGCAATGAAAGGTAAAAATTTTGCGACTTTCATTTACCATTGGATTAATGTCACGCCTGTCCTCCATATTTCCAAAGACGAATCCACATTTTTTTTGTACGAAAATATAAGTAGTAAATAAAGCCATTCTACAGTAAATTTCTGTACTTCTCTCTTGTTCTAATAATATTTCTTTTTTCTGGGAAAAATGAAAAACATAGGTGATATGTTATGTGATGTGATGATCGAATGTGTATATGGTATGTATCTATACAATATATAAAGTATAAGCAGTGTAAGCAGTGATGGCCTCGAGGTTTAGGCGCGCGGTCGAGAATCTCGATGGTCGCGGGTTCGAACCCCAGGCACACACCTCTGACTTTTCGAAGTTATGTGTGTATTCACATTGAATTATCACTTGCTTTAACGGTGAAGGAAAACATCGTGATAAAACCTGCACACCTAAAAGTTCTTAAGAATTTCTTAGGTGTGTAGTCCGCCAACCCGCACTAGGCCAGCGTGGTGGACTATGGCCTAAACCCTCTCAATGGTAGAGGAGACCCGTGCTCAGCAGTGGGCGTATATGGGTTGATGAAGAAGAAGAAGATATAAAGTATATAAATTAACAAGTCAAAACTGTAAGAAAAAAGTCTTTCGTTGTATTAGGTAAATAATTATATACACACAACACCTTCGTCTGACCCGTGTTTTGGGTCATGATTGTTAAACACACTAGAGACATTACAACTTCAAAAACAGCAACCCGAAGCAAATATTTGTGGATCACACTATCATCTGACTAGGATCAAAACTGGAATCAAACCCGCGGTCTTTCGTCGACAAGCTGGATTCTACGAAACTGCGCCAAGGTGCGGTGTTATTAAACTGATGATTCCGTTATTAACCATAATAAATTTAACGAATATTATTGTAATATTTTCAACAACACGACGAGGCCCATGCCACTTAATTATGTATGTTATTTTGCATAAGCATACGTTATAAAAGATGTGACATCATTTTAATCGAAGATAAAGGTAAACAAGTCTATTGTAAACTTGTCTAGCGAGTACCCATAGTTACTAAGACGTGTATAACTTTTGTTCGTCTTTCCAAAAAGGCAATAAACATATTAAAATGTATACCTAAGTTAATTGGTAAGAATATCATTGACAAAGCGATTAAAACATTTTGGCTTCGGTTCTGGGATAGAAGAAAGCACAGAACGGTTGAATTAGACTAGAAAGAAAATATCAGCATGCTAACCGTGCCGATCGTACGATTAGATTATCATATGTTTAAGACCGGTGCTTCTTAGTAATTCGGGTAGCGTGTACGTGACTTTTGTATATGTGTCATAACCAACAGCAGCCCTTCTTTCTTCTTTTATGTTTGAATTTTTGTCATTCCTCGTGTAATCGGGGTTAATTTATTCAGCTGTTCTGTGTAACGTAATAATTACAAAATTCTCACCGAGGCATGAAGTCTAAGGTGAGCCTTAGACTTAGGCAGTGAGCCGCCTCTTGCGTGAGTCTTAAAAACATAGGCGAAATATGCTGAAATTCAACACGGTCTTCTTGTATTCTCTCTTTATATATGAGAGTATTTAGATTTATGAGTGTTAATAATAATTAAATCGAACAATTACATTCATAAAATTTAAGTTTGCAGTAACAGAGCTTTTGATAGAATCTTCAAGAACAAAATTAATAATTCCGATTGAAAGCCAACCAGCATGATAAAAGACAAGATCAAATCCGAGTGAGGTTAGATATCGCATTAAATAAATTAATAAAAATAACAATTAAACATTTTATTAAAACAAAATAAATGTATCTATCTCAGTCATATTCATACAGTCTCCATAGGTTTCACACCGATTTTATTTGCAATGTCCACGTAATGTTCGTATTGTTTCTGCGCGTATATGATTGTTCCCCTCTTCGTGGTTTCTTCTGAGTTTATACGCTCTTTGTCTCCTGGCGCCAGGACGGGATGGGACGGGTCCACCTGGGAAAACCAAAAATATTGTTCAGAGGATTGATGATGAATGACAGCCCCGTGGTGTAGATCGCTGGACACCAGCTTGCGAAACGAGAGTGAGGCCGAAAATTTACTCATAGTTTCTGATATCTACAACATAAATAATTATTTTCAAACAGCGTTATTTTAGATCTAATTTTTTTGAGGATATCGCTGTACTTTGTCATCGTATATTTTAAAGAGAAAATCAAATTGCTAATAGTATATAGTATATACTAGCATTGCTGAACTTATACAAATCTATGAAACGCGTATTCATATTCTTATTTTTATTCATAATTCACTTAAAAACCGGTTAAACGTGTTTAGTCAAAAACTTGATAATTTTTTACTCGAAAATCTAGTTTCCTATTCTTACGTAAAGCTTTGACTTTTTCCGAAACGTGGTAAGTATGTTTTATTCGTATGTTTTATATCCATGTTTTAGACCCTCTCAGTTGTAGAGGAACCCCGTGCTCAGCAATAGGACTAACAAAGGCTGATGATGCTGATATTTTAGACATTATTAAATAGTTTAATAATGTCTAGTTAATTAAATAGTTTTATTATAAACTTATGAGTTTAATCATAGATATTGTATACGTCTTTAATAACTACGTGATTTTCGCTGTATTTTATTACTTATCACGTGAAAGGACACGAGACTAACTATAATACTCATATTAGGAATCCATGCAAACCTTTATGATTGAGGCTCATTTTATAATATAAATATAATGTGTCATACACACTCTACATGCGGAAACTTTAAGGCTTTAAACTACTTACTTAAATATTTTTTACAAATTTTGAAAGCTAAACATATACTTGCATACATAACTTTCATTTCTTTGCCCGCATTTCGCTTGGTATTTCTATTGGTACATGGAACTAACGAATTAGTAACGGAAAATCAAATAACACTACCCGAGCTGGGAATCGAACCAAGGACCGAGTGACCTAACAGCTTGATGGCTTTTTGTATCAGTTCAAGAAAGAATAACAATCAATACACTCATACCGGTTCCATACTCCTCCAGTGTTGCAGACAGTCGGCCACTCTCTCCCCAAAGCCAGGAGCGAAACACTCAGGATTGATCGCGACGAAGCATTGTCCCAGGTTCGGCGGGCCAGCTTGGCTGTTCGCCTCCCAACCGCGGATGTTGTGCGTCATTTTTGAACCTGCAACATGTTAAAAGATCCTTAAGCTGTCGGCGTCCATTGCTGAACGTAGGCGTCCCCAAGAAAACGCGAACCATAGTGGACTTGAGTAGCCCTCATCGATCCATTACCCGCAAAAAAAATTTTTCTTAAGCAAACGAATGGTGACTAAATTATTTGCGTTTTTAATATGAAATTTGTGACCTAATAATAGACGAGACGTAAAAAAACCTGTGTATATTTAAAAAAATTACGGATCTTGATATAAAGAAATATACCTGACAATCCACTGCAGAATACTTCCACCATTGCAGCGAGGCCGTACCCTTTGTACCCACTGGTCTCTTCTAAGCCTCCTAAAGGCAGCAGTTTCGGTTTGTTAAACGCCTACAACAAGAATGATGTATTAGAATAATTTTGGTGTCGCTGTGTTCTTGTTGGCTTTTATCTACGAGAGAAAGTCCTGAGGAAGATACGAATAAAACATCGGCTGCTTAAAAGCAATAAGAGAGCGCCTGATAAAAAAAGATAGCAAATAATATACAAATACCCCGACAGGCGCAATTCTATTCGATGAAATCGATCGAAAAATTAATTTTAAATACAATTTAAGCAGATTTGTTATTTTAAATTAAGATTCCACTTTCCGATAAGTACATTGTGGGCGGCAATTAAATATAAAGTTTAAAAATAGTTTTTTTATCTCAATTAATATTTTACCACGGTCTCTCATCATGAAGTAATTATTAAATTCTATACATGAATGCACAGTCATATGCATAGTTCGGGCACCAGTTTTTTATAGCAAAAAAATACATTTACCAATTTAGCGTCAGTCGTCGTCTGTCCGTCAGGGCCTAGCGCCCAACCATCGGGTATCGGCTCCTCTTTGTGTATCTGCACTTCTATCTGAAAAAAGGAGATGGTAATGATGAAATTTTACCATCATCAGCAGTCCATACATCTCCAACTGCTTGGAATAAGCCTCCTCTACAACTCAGACGTATTTAGGCCTTAGTCCCCGCTAGCCTAGTTCTGGTTGGCGGACTACACACCTAATAAATTTCTTAAAACCAAAATATCTTTCTTTTTTTAAAGCTAGCAAGAAACCCAGCTCAGCTGGGTGGAGTATTTTTCCACCGGCCTAGTTTTCAAGCAGGCCATATAAACAGTTTTCATTCTCTGAGCTACACAATTCACAACTTATGTTACTTTCCTCTCTATAATATAAGATACATAAAATATATATATTAAAGATACTAGTAAGAAGAGTTTGCCATACCAGTATACCACCAAAATAGTTGGAGATAACTGTAAAACATACCTTTCCAACAGCAACTGCAGTGGTGGCCATGTCTAGCACCAGGCTGTCCCCTCCCGCCGCCGGAGAAGCCATTGCGATTGGATTTGTTCCTAAGGCACTCTGAAATAACGTAACATATTATCAGTGATCCTTACAATATTTATCGTTGTTATTGGTTTATCGGTGAATTATACATTTAAATAAAACGTGGATATCATTTACATGCTCTTTAAATTAATAAAACAAAATAGATAAATTGTTTAAATGAAAGGATTGTGTACTCTCCTGCACTTCAGACTGTATTAACGATAGACACTACTATATTTTAAATATATAAATACATCAAACAGCCCCATACATAAATCTGTCCCAAGTTTAGTAAGCAGTCTTAGGTCGCGATTTGCGAGTATTAGCTACTATGAGAGACACCCAGATTCCAGACCCAAAATAAATATTTTTGGATCACATAAATTCTGTAATAGTTTGAAATCAGTAGTAGTCAATAGTCATATTTACCTGTTTAGCCCTCGTAGGCACCATAATAGGTGAAGTATTCGTGAATGCCATACCGATGAGACCCTCGCGCTCAGCTTTCAAAGCCCAATACCCGGCCATTCCAAAGTGATTACTGCCTGCAATCATTATGAACATATGAGGTGAATTTATGTTGAAAATACTAGAAATAAAAAGTGAGAAAATCAATTTTATGAACTGTTGTCACGGTCGTTTTCTCTTTTATATAAATATAGTTTTTTCAATTAATAATATATTCTTGAAATGATGTGGGTCGAAGCTACACCAAGGGTGTTAGAAAACCCTTGGAGAAAACACGAATGAATGTATTAATGTTCCTAATAGTGTCAGTTTATTTTGAGTACCCACAGTTTATCGATACTAACGCTATGGTATACACTGTAACTAGTGTTGTATTGAAAAAAATAATAATAAGTAAACAAAGTTTTAACAAGCACACATTGGCTATATTACTCATAAATTGTTTTATTTCGTGTGGAATCATTGAGATGCCTTTAAATAAGGAATGACATCATTCGGCCAATTGGCTCATCCAACAACACAATGGACTGCATACAAGAGTTCGGTTAAACGATTTTTTGTACGAATGACACTTTTTCTCTCTCCAACTAATAATTCAATTTTTTTTTATTACTGGTATCCAAAGTTTGGAATAATTTCCTCCTAATATTTATCATGATATACAAATATGTCCGCATAATTATTTGTAATGGCTGAATCATGATCCATATTTTGTGAACAGTCATACTAGTAGTACAGAGAATCAAGAAGTCACTAACATTAAGATAGAAATTTTATGACATTTTTGTTCTTCCCCAAAATTAAAACCCCTAAGTAGTTTTTAGGATCACTAATCTCGGCATGGGGATCAAAACTTAACCAATCTCAAAAATTCTGCTGAAACAAAAAAGTCGATACAATTTTGCTTACGTTTGGCAGCGACCCATCCTACTCCAGACTCCTTAGCCTTCTTGATGGCGAGGTCCATGGCGAAGTTGCTGACTGTGGCTCCCAGGGCATTGCAGCCGTCCACCCACGCGGCAGCTGCTGTTTCCTTCAGTACCACTGGCTTGGCTTTAGGATCCGTCGCCTTCGACAGAATGTCGTTGATGTAGAACTCTGGAAATCAGATTTAAAAGTAATAAGTGATGTTCGTAGTAAAACTTAAGGATGAAAGTAATAAATAAGGATGAAAGGCTTGAGGTCTTTACTCTCAACTGTCATACCGAGGATATATTCCATTTAAGCTGACATGAACAAATGCCTAAGGATAGCTACGTGGACTTTATTCATCGAAAAGCTTTTGAAAGTCTATGTGTTTACTGTATGACGATACTACTGTATTGGGATAATAAACCTAAAAATATAGTGTATTTTTGAAATATACAAATGAAAATTTGTCAACAGATGGATGACGATTGACGACCCGATCAATTTTGCAGTGCCTATATAAAAAAAGCAGGGGCGTCAAAAATCGCCAGTCTACTGCTGTATATGGCAAAATACATAGCATTTGCATGTTTTCAATGATGTTTTCCTTGAACGTAGAGATACATTAAATATAATAACGTGTCATTTTGAGCAGTGGGTTACGCACGAGAATTTAAATTAGAAGAACATGGTGTCCTTTTGTATGATTTTTTATATTTAGTTTATCATTATATTTAGTCTAACATAACAACTCCACACGAACAGGGAGGTAAAGAGACCATCGTTTAATCTTCTCTTTCGTTTATCTACTCAATTTTAATGCTTATCCATGTTCAGTTTAACATACTTGAGAGCATCTGACGCAATAATTTACATAGTCACATACATAGGCTATTTTATAAGAATGATATGATATCCCATAAAATAGATAAAAAGTCCCATAATATTGGTATACATAAAAATACAATGTTGATCATTTGTACTCATTATTAAATGGCCACGAAGAATTGCTAAAATCGAATTGGGCTTTAAAACTTTGGGAAGGAAAAGTAGCATATCATATTGCGACATTTTCGCTTTTTGCGGTTTAAATCCCGTAACTATATAAACGAGGGATATCATTTTACCACCCAGCTTTTTCGATTCATGAGCCACATTGTATTATTTTTATAACTTTTCTAGTCTATTGATCTACCATAACTTTTAAACAAAGTAAGAAAATCTTTTTTAACAATCATTCAATTGTTTAAACAATATTAGGTTATCTCTCACAATATTGATATAAAAACATACGGGTAATACTACTGTATTACATTACTTGTGATACGCACTCTAGTATTGCAAACATCATGCAGTCGGTGTAGCATTCACAATGTTAAGTCAATAACACCGGTTATTTTAATACTTTCCTGTTGTTTTTTAGTCAACGCTTGTTCTCGCTAGTCACTAAATATAACATCTAACATAAAACAGACGAATTGAGTACCTTCTGCTTTTTTTTTAATTGGAAAAAAAATCCTCGTAATCCTATCAGTAAAACGAAAAAAAATAAAAACACCGAGGTATACAACCTCCTTTGCGTAAAATGCAATCACTGACTCACCTAGTCTGTTAAGTCCATGGCTGTAGTGGCCTACTTTGTCAGCGTGGACCAGTAGGTCTGCATGAGCCTTGGCCTCGGGCTCCGGGGTCCCGACGACCATGAGGCACTCCTCCATGAAGCGACGAACCTCCTCTACGCGCACCTCCGGCATTGTGGACGCTGTGGAAGGGAACATTATCCTTTTATACTCGGCGTACTGATTTATATACAGCTTGTGGTGTAAAGCGTTTAATTCGTTCTTATGAGAGTTCGTGTGATATTCTATTCTGATATCGATAATGGCACAAATATTAAAGAATGTTTGGTTATACTGTGAGTATGCAGTTTGAAACTATTGTGAATTGGAAATAAGTAGGTACTATGTTCTAATTATAATTGAAATATAAAGATTCCTGTAACTATAACAACAAATAAACATTTATACATATAATAACAGTATATTGGATACCGTAATTCATCATTTTAGGACTTAAATTCTTTATTTAACAAAAAAATTCTACATAGAACTTCATAGCTCATTATGAATATAAATACACTTATTAAAAGTTCAAAGACCAGTAGTTTAAAGTAGAGCCCAGTGCACTATACTAGGTATACGAAACCACAAGAAATTCCATACACCCTGTAGAAAACTTGTTACATACAGAGACCTTGTGTATAGTAAGAAAATTACATTAACCAAACGACTGGAAAGTGGTCCCCTACGTTAAAATATGAATAAATATAATTTTTAAACTAAAAACATTACCAGGTTCATAATTTGAGACATGATAAAACGAAAATATATTTTATTACATATTTTTACGACAGCATTTTCGAAAGGGTAGGCAGATATTTACGTTCAAACCAATAGTTGCCGTTGCTGACTGTGTTTTTTTATGTCACACGTAATTGGGGCGGCAGCTTTACACATTCCCAGCTTTCTAACAAACTTCCGAATAATAATATTTAAGCTTTAAATTTTTATTTAACAAAAGTAATTTGACATAATATAAATGAGAAAATACTAACCCAGCATTAAACAATTATAAACTGGACGTTATATAATTAAAGTAGTTATATCGCTTTTTTACGTTAACTGTGTAATAGGTATCTCACGCATGCACTCCCGAAGATGTAAACAGAAGTATATATCTAACCATGGAGAATCTAACATATAGAATAATAGAACGCTTACAATAGAACGTTTTCGAGGTCTCTGGGGGAGGCCTATGTCCAGCAGTGGACGTCCTTTGGCTGATGATGATGATGATTATAATATGAGACGAATCCATACCATTTCCAGTTTAAAAATATTTTTTAAGAGTACTTACAATTTTTTAATATTATGCAGCTACAATAAAACAAGACTGTTGTAACGCGAAACGCTCACAGATAACTGTTTCACAAATATAAAAATGTCATTACGTACCACTTAGGAGATAAACAAAACATTGTACACTTGGGGACAAAAGAAACTGGGCTCTGTTAAAAAATAATTAGGTGATGTAACTATTATCATCATCACCATCAGCCTATATACGTCCCAATGCTGAGCATAAGCCTCCCGTACTATTTAGAGACTTAGAGATCTTAGTACACCACGCTGGCCTAGTGCGGGTTGGCGGACTACACACCTAAGAAATGGCTAAGGACTTTCAGGTATGCAGGTTTCATCACAATTTTTTCCTTTACCGTTAAAGTACGTGATAATTCTTTATGAATACACACATAACTTCAAAAAGTCAGAGGTGTGAACCCACGACCACCGATGTTCGCGACCGCGTGTATAAACCTCGACGGTCATAACTTCATAAGACTATAACTGGATCCAATACTTAGGTGCAAATTGAAACTTTATTTTAATTACCAAACGGCAATGTAACAAGTAAATGTTGATTCCAAAATTAAACAAGGTCACACGATAAGTATTTCATTTACTTTTTACAATTATAAAACCGCATTTATTTATATTTTGTCCGCTAAAAAGCTCTGAAGCCTGATAAAAAATTACCAGGTAAGTCGACATAGGTTTCTTAATAATTGTAGGCATTGATAAGAAATAAAAGGCAGCATTTTATTTGGTCACTTTTGTACTAATGCGTTATGTAATTGCAATTCGATTCAAGAAGCAGCAACAAATTTATCTTGTATAACTTGTTTTGCCGACAGATTATGATATTATCGTTATATTGTTTATATTGTTAAATAAACAATAAGATATTGTTTCTTGTTTACGTTTTTAGTCGGATATTTAAAAAACTTTTAGACAAATTTTCTTTCTATCTAAATGAGAATGAAACTATAGGTCTGCCAATAGCCATTTAAGGATAGCATTTCGCAGAATGTGTTCTGCAGACAAAGAAATAAACTATATATACATATCGTTTTTTTATATACATGGACATAGTATGTATGAACTCAGTATAATAAATCATGTTACGTGTGAAATATCTACTATGTGCGGTGCGTGTGGTCAAAATTTCCTGGGTATACTTTACATCCATAAATTCATCTAATTGATAAAAAAACTTAAATTGTATCCGTCATTGTTACTATCTTTTCTCCTAAAACCAGCAATACGCTCGCTCTCTATTATAAGGCCTCATCATATCTCTATCGGGGATAAAAACTTGAGTATAAGTATTTCCATATTTAATTATCGTCTCAGAATTTACTCTGGAATATTCAAATTACTCTTAATCTTATATGCTCTTATCTCTCGACACAGCCTTGAACCTTCTCCATTGTGGGCCGGATAGCACTTTGGCGAGGTGAATGCCACGGCCGACCGACAATGTTTACGAATGTGACATTTGTACGTGACCACTGTCACTGCCCTTGACTTTGTCACGTTTTTTTATACTTTTTGTAATTAGCACAATCTTTTTATCTTTGCTGTATAGTAACTATTGCACTAAGCGGGAAATGCAGTTTCAGTACAATAAAGTATCGATGAAACACGATAGATCATTTCTTGCCGTTCAAAACAATTATGCCGGCATGAAATTAATTAATAAATACACCCAATAGTCTCATACATCGTTCTGAACCCATATTAGGATCCAAGTCCTGTATCGTGGATCTCAGAAACTAGGAAAACCTTTTAGATCTCCCAAATATTAGAACTGGAACAAATCTTTGTGGATCACACATTGGTACGGGCATCAAACCCGCGGCCTCTCGTTTTGCTAGCTGGTATCTAACTGACTGCACCACGGGGTTATCAAAACATCTACTACCCCGTATAGTGTCGTTTTGTCCAACACCGTAGAGGAGGATAGTTGAAATGTTTGAAAATTTGTCTCTAAATTGAAAAATTGAATTATGGTCAATACGGTGCCTACGTGATAATAAGGACGACTCTATCCAAATGGAGCCACGAGGGACTATCATCTCCCGTCACTCATGCTTACCTGGTAAGATACTTCTTTATGTTATGTTTTAAAGACCTAAGATAGTATGAAGACTTACTTTGGGGGGGCGTAAATTATTCTACAGCTTGTTGATACGGTACAAAAGGAAATTATCTTTTTAATAACACTATGACTAGAGGTATCGATCCCGGGATCCCGAAGCCCGGGATCCCGGGATCCCGGTCATATTTTAGTCCCAAAAATCCCGGGATTAAATTCAATAAATCCCGGGATTTTCGGGATTGATATATTTATAATAAAAGTCAATAAAAATGTGCTTTCTAAGATCATTAAACAAGAAATTACTCTTAATGAGGCTAGTTTTACACAAGGCTATAATTTGGAGAAGACCTATAAAAAATTATTGATAATCCCTCCAACTTCTATAGAGCCTGAACGAGTTTTTTTCGCTTCTACATATTTGTGCCACAAATAAAGAAGTATGCTTTCGGATGAGACGTTGGATGCGTTGTTATTTCTAAGATTTTATTTTCGTGGCTTAAATAAGTAATTTATCGTTCCTATATTTATATGTGATTTAAAAAACATTGATCTCTTTTGCATAGTCTTTTTTATAGTATAATGGCGTTTTTGTTTAGATATAATGGCTTAATTTATTTATTTTATCAGAAGAAAATATAATTTTGTTTTATTTTTGAATATTTAAGTAAAGATTTAAAATAAAAGATCGATTTTAATATGTTTTACTTTCTTCTTGTTACCACTTTTTATTACTAATACAATCCCGGGACTATCCCGGGATCCCGGGATTAACTGTTGATAATCCCGAAATCCCGGGATTACAAAAATCCACCGGGATCGAATCCCCTAACTATGACACAACGGTCAGTTACGCTAAGCAAATATTTTTTCGAGCGATTCAAAAGTGTGATAAGAAAATCTTATCAGAATTTGTGATCTTTGGAATTGGACTACCTGATGAAGGCGCCACTTATCAAGGTGTTAATGGGGAAACGCTGTGGATAGACAAAAAATGGGACATTGGGCTTAAAAAATGAATGCAAAAAAGAGTACATGCGAATGGAAGAGAAGTGTCAAGTCACTGTATTTGATTTTAAAATGAGAGAAGTTAGGAATATTTTAGTAATCTCTGTTGTCAATTCAATTAATCCAAGCCAAGCCTTTTCCTCACTCCCAAACAAAAAGTTGGGTCCGCCAATAATGAGAATTAACTAATATTGTTGGCATAACCATGGTTTTGTAATAGTATTATACAAAAATCTGTCCTACACTTCCATTCAATAAGCTACGATTTAAAAAATGATAATTCATTACTATGATATTTGATTGAATTTAATAAGACACTAACTAGTGCACTCAGAAGCCCCGTGCTTAATCCCAACACCGATGCATATTTTCGGGTGATCCGCACTGTCAAATGAACGAATATTAAGACGAATTTTGCGTGAATAAACAACAGAACGATTAATGAACGAATGACGGAATTAATATACAAACAATTAAAGCTAACCTTGACGCTGCAGATAAGACCAAATAATCGCGTTCTCCCGTGGATCTCTAAATGCACTAACCAGCTTGAATGTAATACTAACTAATAATAAACACCTTCGAGGTATAAATATGCGGAACGTATTGCGAAATCGGTGAATGATTCATCCTTGTTAAGATCTACGTGCGCCGTGCACGTATCTATCAGATATTGGGTACGACGTGGTGGAACTCAGGTATAACTAGTAGAAATCATCCGGAAAAACAGGTCTAAATAATCTTTATTCAAGTAAAATTTTACAAATGCTTATTACTCGTCAGTTCAAATAATCAACCACCGCTTCGAAACGTATTATCGCCGTGGAGAAGAAACGGCAAGAAACTCCTTCAGCAAAAAAGACATGTCATTTTTTTCGTCCGTCGTATTTGCTATGGAACAGAGAAGAAGAAGTGATGGCCTCGAGGTTTAGGCGCGCGGTCGAGAATCTCAGCGGTCGCGGGTTCAAACCCCAGGCACACACAAATTACTTTGAAAGTTATGTGTGTATTCACATTGAATTATCACTTGCTTTAGCGGTGAAGGAAAACATCGTGATAAAACCTGCACTCCTAAAAGTTCTTAAGAATTTTTTAGGTGTGTAGTCCGCCAATCCACACTAGACCAGCGTGGTGGACTATGGCCTAAACCCTCTCAATGGTATAGGAGACCTGAGCCCAGCAGGAGGACCTAAATGGGTTAATGATGATGTAACAGTTCAGTAACCATGAATTTGGCTAAGAACCCATTAAATATTCATAGTTCAAACCATTTCATATGATTGAGTTCTATACAAACAAATACACAATTATTTAATACGTAATACTGATACTTTTGTATTCTCTGATGTATTATTATTAGTTCTTACCCTATGTATTGTTATTACTTTGTCTTCCACTGGCCTCAGAGATATAATCGTACAAGTTAAATTATGGCGAATTTATGCACTGTCCCCAACCATCCTCGGAATTTATGTAATGATTATAATGAAGCATACCGGTTTCATGACAAAAATGTATTACAAACATTTTTTTCTTAATATTACGAAAACAATATGAGGCTATGTTTGGTAAACATTGAAGAAGTCACCAAGCAAACCAAAGTATGCAAAGAACTCCGATCGATAGAGTAAATAAAATATTTAAATTGATTCCGACCTCACACTCTGATGCTTAGAATTTAGCGCCAGAGACATTAAAATAAAACGTTTACGATACGAAGAACCGATATGAAGTATACAACACACTAGACCTTGCAACATTAGATTAATCACTATTCACACGAACTTCAAGAATGTACGCACGAATGAATATAATAGAACGTAGAATTGATTGATAACATGAATGATGGGAGTGTTAAAGCGATAATATACATAAATCATCATAGCCTTTTAAAACAATATGATTTTACCTGCGCGAAACGCAGACATCTGCCTAGTGAATACACTTCTAAACATGTTTACTGACGTTTTGTTAGTGAGGTTAATGAAGTTTTTTACTAAAGTGTTGCCGAGTAATGGCATGCCGCCAAATTTTTCATTCGCAGCGAACACTGAACCACTCATAGTGGCTTTGGTAGTAAACATCTATGCGGTAGAATAATGATCAAATGTAATCACTATACAAATATGTATAGTCAATGTCAAAGCATTGACGTTGTTAACGTGGATTATATGAAACTCTTAATGATATTATTTTAACGTGTCATATAAATTGGAAACATTTTTTTTAATTTGTAATGTTTAAAGTAAATTGCTTCTTCAAGTTTGACGTAAAATTTCTTATAATCTAACAGTTGCATAATTAATTAGTCCATAGTCAAACTATGAAATTTTGGCGCGTATTTTTTAGAAACTATAAAGATTTGTTTGGTATTCCGGATTCTTATATTCTCCCACACACGAACCTATTCAAATATAAATGAATTATGCCTGCAACTGGGACTGAATGTATTATCTACAAGGTAGTAAAAACACAATTCATAATCTTTGGGCAGTTAGGAGTAAGTGAACACGTAATCAGTAACGGATGGTTCTTAATTTTTACAGTCTACGTATTCAGAGATTACTCCTAAAGAATGTATTTTGCAATATGCAAATGAGGCGTCTTTTGCTATGTTCTTACATAAAATATTCGGATAATTTTAAGAATTCACGATAACAATAATACGATCTTACTCAACATTTTTTTGATATAATTTTTAACATTTTTCATTATTTATGTACCTATTACCTATTCGATTTTATGGAAATTTTGGTAATGTTCCTGGCTCGTTGTTTCAAGTTTTGACAGGACATTAAAGCGCGTACAATTAAAAGGTCCAAGTTCCAATTGCTGGTCGAAGAATATGTTCCTGAATATTAAAACACAGAACACTTCTCATAGAAGCAATAAAGTCTGGAAATAGACCTGGTATAAAGCTGTAGGCTCCTGTTTAACTGTTAACAGTGACTCAAACAAAAATTGGCGTAACGTAGTTGCAAATTTACACCTCTTCCTACTCCTTCAACTTAACTGGAGTCAGGGTGTATGTAAATTTATCAAAAACCTCTCCATCTTCACTTTGTATTAAAAATTTCTTGTATTGTGTCAATGCCCCGATACTGTCATAAGCCACAAAAACAAGGAAGGAATTCCTTACGCTAAATTTACCGCAGACCAAAGATACGTTAAGCTATCAAGTATACAGAAATACCACACATATGTACGATTCAAGTTGCAAATTTAACCACGAAGAAGGAATTTACGCGACTCATTGACCAGGAGAAATTAAGTTAGTATCAGCCCATGAAACGAGATTTTATGGAAATATTACCACTGAACTGACTGATCCGTGGTCAAGCGGCATAAGTATGTACCACGTAATCTAGAGGTCCTAGTAATGATTCTTGAATTGAGGAAGAAACTCTAGGTTTTTTCATTAGAATATTTTCGGAAGCAAAAGAAAATCGGCAAGGCTCGTTCTATGAGACTCACAGAACATATTAGGCGAAATGTGTGTACAAAAATGTATTGAAATAACGTTTAAATCCATCAAACTGTTACAAAAGGCATATCGAGTATAATATTATTTGTGTACTGTGTACACAGTCACGCCTACCTATATGCCGAACAGGATAGATGGAGGTACATTCCAGGACCCATATTTTATTAATTGTTAAAAGCATTGTTATTGATTAACATAATACTAAATAGATTTCCCAGGAAGGAAACTGTTTGAAAACAATATTCTAATTATAATCTGAATGCGGATAAACCTGAACGTTTCACAATCTAACGAAGTATTCTTCAACACAAACCACTATTAATAATTAAAATGTTTTGAAACTCAGGAGCCACTTAAATTCACCAAAAAAATTAAATATTTTATAAATAAAGAAAGCACGTTATAATAAATAAAGTTTATTTTTTGTTTTATTAAAATATATATCTACTTATTTATTACTGTTGCGTTATTTCGTAGACTATGTACAATGGCAACAGCTGTTAAATATTTATTATCGAGACAATCAATACCAAAATTGTACCAAACTATCGGTCATTGACGTTAAAACTGCACACAACCGTCCTACAAATAGCAGGGTATGCCTAATGTGGCCCATTTTCCTTGCAAACGAAATATCTGACCGACTTCGTATAAACTCAGTTTAACGGACAGTGCCGCGGTGAATGCACGCATCGCGTTTTTAATATTTAGTCTGTGATCTGTAGACTAAGGAGTTGGTGTTTATTGTTTTTTTTTTTAATATTATTAACAGGTAAATTAATAAATTTTATTGTGCTTGTTTAAAAATATAATTGTGTTTCTAATAAATAGTGCTTTAGTACATTATTATTTAGATTGTCATCAAACGGAATCCGTGGTTAACCGGTATATTCTAAAATACATATTCATTCGAAAGTTAGTTGACGACACTTTCGCCGAAACATTGTCTTGCATAAGAGCCCTTTCGATAACCCGTTTCACTAGTAGCATGTGATCTCATTAACGGATGATGAGTGTGATGGATCGGATCATGTGTGCAATGTGTACAATGTATGAAGTTTATTGTTTGTTTACAATGTGACGTTTCGTTTTACGCAATTTTATTTAATCATTTCTTATTGCTTTGCTTTAGAAATAATTCCATGCAGAGTCAATGAGTAGGTATAGAAAGAAAGTGACATATAAAATGAGACTTTGTATCGAATTTTTATTTGAGCAATAAACAATGTTATAGTACAATTGACGTGATTATATTTATTGGATTGTATGTTGTAACTACCCGCTTCTAAAATTTATGTAATATGATAATTACATTCTGACGAGCTTTAAGGCAAAACATGGAACAGGCGGCTTTTAGATCATAATATAATGTAAAAAAATGGTAAATAAAAGACAAGCACACATAATCTTCTTTTGAAGTACTTACCTTTTATAATGATATGAATTAAACTAATACGGTTTGGTTTGTTGTTGCTGAACAGAAATTAAGCAAACGTCAGTAAATTATAGCACAAACAAATTCACCTACCATTTGGTTATAGTCGTTCAACGAAAAAACATTTGCTGTCGAATATTTGACATTTACATTTAACTTACTTTGACTGCTATGCGATTCAAGTATTGTGCCGATGCGAAAGAAAAAATAATTGGATTGAGAAAATTAATTTACCTTACCTAAATGTTTTTGCTTCAACATCACACTTAAACTTGTTTAAGTAATATATTAATAAAAAAAACTCACAAATATTTTGAACAAAACTGACGAAAAATCAATTTATTAAGGTGCCTTATTAAGTATCATTATTGTTAATTATTACGTTCATAACACGTTCAAATAAAAGGCTAATCTTCTTCATCAACCCATATACGCCCACTGCTGAGCATGGGTCTCCTCTACCATTGAGAGGATTTAGGCCATAGTCCACCACGCTGGCCTAGTGCGGTTTGGCGGACTAGATACCTAAGAAATTCCTAAGAACTTTTAGGTGTGCAAGTTTCATCACGATGTTTTTCTTCACCGTTAAAGCAAGTGATAATTCAATGTGAATACACACATAACTTCTAAAATTCAGAGGTGTGTGCCTGGGGTTCGAACCCGCGGCCGCCGAGATTCTCGACCGCGCGCCCAAACCTCGAGGCCATCACTGCTTCAAAAGGCTAATAGTTTATTCAAGTTCAACCTTATAATAACAAAAATAAAGTTATAACTGGCAGTTCACATCAATAATTTCAATTTGAAAGACACAATGCGCTAAACGTCTGTCAGTAAAAGTTTCAAAGAAGATTTTTATTATAAGAAAATTTTTATTAATATATTATGTAGAACCAAAACAACAGTGCCTTTATTAACTCTATTCATTGCACTTACTAAAGAAAATACAAATTAAAGGAAGTATAAAAAAATATAGAAATTCTAAGGTATGTACTTTTAAAATCGAATCATATTGAAAAGTTTACTTCTATTAATTAATTATTTGAAATTATTTAATGACACGATATTACACTTTGATTTGTTTAAAGGCCAACAAAGCCAAATCCCAAAAGTAAGATAGTTGTGCTCGTTTTTTATTTAAATCACAAAAACAATATTAAAACTGAGTGCTTCGTGCTTACACCGTCCCGGCTTCAATTCCAGTTGAGGCAAAGTGTTATTGGGTTTCTCCAGTATTTTTCAATAGCAGCACGGAATCTGCTAACGAAAAACGGCAATCGGTTCGCCTTATTTTAGAACGAAAACACAATTCACCTTCGGGAAACACAGACTTGAGTATATATAAATGCATGTGTACATTCATTATTAAATTTTCTAAATACTACATCGTACCATCAAAACCCTTATATCGTTGATAAATTATTATGAACTAGCGACCCGCCCCGGCTTCGCACGGGTGCAATGGTGATATTTAATGGATGTTATCATACATATAAACCTTCCTCTTCAATCTCTCTATCTATTAAAAAAAAACCGTATCAAAATCCGTTGCGTAGTTTCAAAGATTTAAGTATACAAAGGGACATAGGGACAGAGAAAGCGACTTTGTTTTATATTATGTAGTGATGAAACCAACTATATGGTAGATTGGTAGTGGACTCTGACTCGTCATATTGAAAACAATTGATAACTATCAATTAAACTGTCCATACATGAACAGGAAGTATCTTATAACAATAAACGGGAGACATTAGCCGTGTGTTAACCCTGATCTCACAAACACTAGTAGTATGTATTTAATATTTGATAAGCCAGTGGCTACGTATGCAGTACAATGAAATGGCTTTCCAACATTACAAGATGCGTCTCTTTTTTTTATTTATTACCAAAATAAGGGGCCAATATTGTATCCATAAAGTCTCGTTGCAAAGTAAGTTAATACTTTGACAACCAACAGTTTAAATTAATATTTAAACTTTTCTTAAATCGTTTATGTACTCGATAATAGTAAAATAAATTTTTATACACCGTGTTGTGAGTCTAACCGAAGACGATCTGATGCACAAATTGCTAAAGTAAATAACTACGTCAGGCTTTTTCTTTATATTCACACTTCACCATTTTCCATACAAATGTAAATGACTACGTTAAACACGTTGATTGTGTCTAAACTTGGTTATTATTAGTATCATCAAAGCGTTAGTAGTTTGTTACTAAACATATGGTATACGAAATATTTTTGTGTAAGCTGCGATGTACTATTAAATTGACAATCGTAAAATATATATTGTGATTTAGTTAGTATGCATGTATACACGAGCTAATAAGCGAACCTACGAAGCTACGAAGCGGGAGTACCTCTTTCAAAACTGGAAAATACTACAACTTACGCAGCAATACCTAACCAACTAGAAAAAAAAAATAGGCTAAACCAGATCATGCATCTGGACCGGATCAGGATAGAACTTAGATGCCCGGTCCGGTCCTTCTAAGAAACACGAAAAAATTTCTAGTAGGGCAGTTGCCCTGCATTTGAGTTTATAATTATTTATAATATTATATCCCTTACACCTTCTACTTTCAGACACAGATGCCAAAATGGGTAAAGTAGCAACAAAAGAAGTGTTAAGGTTCATGACCGACTGCCTGATGGCAGCTGGGGCTGGACCCAAGCCGGCCAAACAACACGCCGAGCTTCTATTCGAGGCTGACAGAGTTGGGCATCCGAGCCACGGGCTAAACAGGTTAGGTAAGGAAAGAATATTGTTATTAACATTTATCACTGACAGGAAAACAAACAGTAATAAATCATCAATTTACAAAACATAAAACCCATGACGAGGATTATCAAAATGGAACATAAACAAAAATAAATCATTCCAACCGATATGCGTAATTTTAAATTTTGTTTTTTTTTGTAAAAACATATCATTTCAAATGTATTGAAATACAGTACATATAGGTAAAAACAGACTCTTTTGACTAACTATTATAGGAATGCATTGAGAAGCATTAAATGATATTTTTTCACATAACATGTGAGCCTAGAAGTCACCTACATATTGCCTCACGAAAGCTAACGAAACTATGCCACTTCTCTTTATTAACTATTGTTTAAAACTGACAAACATTGAATCCCCTAACACATTTATATCGTTTCTAAATACCAATTTATGAAGTGTGATGGCTAATTTTTTATTTTTTATTGCTTTCTTAATCCAGAGATGTACGTGAATGACATAATAAGCGGTGCGTGCAAGCCGAACAACAAATGTAAGATCATCAGCCAAAGTGCTTCGATTGCACTGGTGGAGGCGAACAACGTTCTCGGCTCCACCGCCAGTGAGTTCGGAATGAACATCGCCATAAAGAAAGCCAAAGAAACCGGGGTTGGTTGGGTCACTATAAGAGGTACATCTTCACTACATAGTATGAAACAAACTCGCTTTCTCTGTCCCTATGTCCCTTTGTATGCTTAAATTTTTGAAACTACGCAACGGATTTTGATGCGGTTTTTTTTAATAGATAGAGTGATTGAAGAGGAAGGTTTATATGTATAATAACATCCATTAAATATCAGCATTGCACCCATGCGAAGCCGGAGTGGGTCGCTAGTTATTAATAATTATAATAAACACACCCAACAGTCACATACATAGCTCTGATCCCATACTAGGTCACAAAGCCTGTGACGTGGGTATCAAACACTACCAGAGACTTTTTCAGTCTCACAAACACCCAGACCCGAGACAAATATTTGTAGATCACACAAACATTTGTTTCGGTACGGGGATCGAACTCGCGGCCTCTCGTTTCGCAAGCTAGCCAACTGCGCCACGGGGCTGTTATTATTCAAGAATACTTCTAAGAAACCATATTGCATTCGAATTATTATTTCGCATTTTTACTTATAAACAGCAACTATAAGCAACTACTTTGCGGCTTAAAAGAATATTTCATAATGTTTACGCGATATGATTCCCGAGACTGCAAATAATCCTTCTACAAACATATCTAAGGCCATGTAAACCTTCACAATGTCGATTACTAGTTTTTAACTCTTATGCTTCATAGGGTCCAACCACAACGGTATGGCCGGATTCTGGGGGAAGAAGGCGGCCGATGAAGGATTGATAGGCTTAGCTTTCACCAACACTTCACCACTATTAGCTCCCACTAGAAGTAAGGAGGTTTGTACTGCTGTCTTTACAAAATATTACACGATTCAATGCCTTAATTTTCTTTAAGTAATGTTTTAAATAAAGCTACTAATTATCCACGTGAATTGCCTTGTGATCTCACGGCAAAAGTAGGTATGTGCCGTGCGAGCTAGAGATCCCAGGTTCGATTCCCGGGTTGAAAAAGGTGGTCATGACATTTCCATTTGGGAATTCTCAGTAACAGTCCCGAATCTGGATTTGTGACCAAAAAAAAGGCATAGGTTCAACTCTCATTACGTGAAGATGAATTCACAATTGGGTATAGAAATATAGTGTGCTTGTTCAAACCCCTTTTTTACCGTCGAATATTTCCAAAAGATTTAATTTATGCAATTCCTATGTTTTTAGATTTTTACGTTCTTTTTTCAACTAGTTGCAAAATATTTTACGGCTAGCTATTGCCCGCGACTTCGTCCGCGTAGACTACAGGGTTAAGTTCAGAAATAAAATAAGTTTTAGTCTATTTTACTCATCTGAGTCCTATTTATGTCAATACCAAAAATCATACAAATCGGTCAAATTGTTTAAACGTGAAACCGTAACGCGCCGGTCGGCGCCTTGTGCATCATTATTGCGCATTTAATCAATATTTTAATACTGCGATATCTTTTAAGATACTCATTGAAATCAAATGATGCACAGGGGAAATTTCTTTTAAATTAAATACATATTATGAATAACGCATTTATTTGTATAAGGATTAATCTAATCTTTATAAAAACGTCTTCACAAACAATGCTTTATTTAAAAAAAAAGAGGTTATAGTAAAACAATCCTAAAAGTTAGACATATGTTATTGCTGACTTTTTTTTAGGCATAGGTAAGGCAGCGTTTGCAAAAAACGCTTTCGTTCGACCGTTTTTTCTCCAACTTACTTCGCAAAAACGGCACAAGCTCACAAAAAACGTAACTTTCTATTGGTAAATAAATTTTCAAAATCAGTTCAGTAGATCCGGAGATTACTTTCCACAACGTCACAAATCACAAACATACAAATTCACAAACGTTACCTCTTTATAATATTAGTACAGATACGGCAAGAAATAATAAGTAAATCAATGTTGCTTTTCATTTTCAGAGTGCGCTTGGTACGAATCCATTGGCTGTGGTGGCGCCGGCTTCAAAAGGCGAGATATTTTATCTAGACATGGCCACAACCGCAGTGGCCGTTGGCAAGGTCAGAAAAACGAATAATAATTTATATTAACAAACATTAAAAAATATTAGCAGGAGTGAAATCAAATGATTAACACCCTTCATTAGCATCCTAGATGACAGTCTATTAATGATTTTTTACCAAGATTGTTTCAATTGTAACAATATTGTTTCCAAACAAACATACAACAAAATTTTGTAATGATGCCGCATTACAAAATGAAATGGATATTAGTAATTTATATATTTGAAAAATGGTGTCACAAGCTTGAAAATTTAATAATGCTTGAATACGTATATTTTGAGTACCATTGATATGGAAAAAAAAATGAAATATACCAAGGTAATATGGTTACAGTTAGAAATGCAGAAACGCAAAGGCGAACCACTACCAGCTGGATGGGCGCAAGGTCCAGACGGAAAGGAGACTAACGACCCAGAATTGGTAAATTGGATATTAGTTCGAACTTTAACCATATACATAATATATACCATTTAAATAACAGTTGATATGGTTTAAGCCTTGAAGCTAAAGTACTTCCACCATAGTTTTTAGTGCTTTATAATGTCGTTTACAATCACCTGTAAATATTATTAAAGTATTTAAATACAATATTATTTTCAGGCAATAAACACACGGTGTCTCATGCCCCTTGGAGGTGGTGAAAAGACGTCTGGTCATAAGGGATTTGGCCTGGCAGCCGCCGTGGAGTTATTCTGTGGTATATCTTCAGGTACCTATTACACGTTTCATACCTTATCACAAGTCTACGAGTATATCGTCTTTAAAGGATTACCAAGCTGAAATGGCAATAGGCAGGACATATATATTACTCGTAGAACTTAAAACCGCTGTGGTAAAAAGGTTCTTTAGTGGTGGCCACGTACAAGCAAACGAAGCGATGGACTTCAACCCAAAAGGTGAACCGTCAATCTAGCGGAAATCGCGGGTCCCGCTGGATGCAGGCCGCTTCCGAAAGAAAACTTTGGAAGTCTTTGGGAGATGCCTATGTCCGATGATGATGAGGATATCTTCTTTATAGGTAAATAGAATCGGGGTTAACATTAACCCTTTGACTTCTGCAATTGTGTCTCTATTCACAATTAAAACTCGGTACAGCTGAGAGATTTTTCTTAAGGAAATTAGCTCGGCGACCTCAACATGCTCCTTTTGAACCTCTCCCGAGGTCTTAGAAAGGCGGATATAAGAGATATGTATTAAGGCCTTTCTACTCGTTAAAAAAATTAGGTATTTAAAACTATTACGTATGAATGATTCACATTTCATTTGATGTGAACATCCTGACATTATTTTGTGATATTCTAATTAGCTTTAAAAATAACCAAACTGGGACATTAAATACCGGTTTACGTTACCATGAGTGCAATTACTTAACATATTAAAGTCACTTGATAAAACCTATATGGTGTTTATTCATAGACATTTATATTATTTTTCTTTGTCTTCCTATTTTTTTAAATAAATATACACATGACTCGTTCATATAGGCTAGGTATGTCTTATTACGTAAAACCTATTCTTCGGCAGATTTTCTCATAATATTAAAGACGATACTCTATAGATGGCGTCTCAATCAGACAACCTAATTCTTTGTCTTCATCCTTACCAATAAACAAGTTGAAAATATATTCATCCGAAATTCTAAATTCTGAATACTATGAAACTTAAATAGATCCACTACTTAGAGCAATAAGGAGAGGCAAAAATTTCAGTATCTACCAAGCATTGATGCCATTAATTATATCTCAATGAACTAGATTCCATATATGTATACTACTGGGAAAAATTAAAGGATCAAAAAATAAATCCAAATTTTTGGGCGTTTTTTAACAAGCCATAACTTCGTGAAAAATGGTCGTACATGAAATTTAAAAAAGAAAATTGTAGCTCCAAGTCTCTAGTTTTTGGATTAATACATTAAACATTTGTAGCATCAGTGGTTTTTGAGTATCTTAGGAAAACTAGCAACAAAAAAAAATTTGAATTTTTTATTTGCTTCTTTTTTTTATATACGGGCGTGGAAAAAAATGTCCTTGCTTAACCCTTATAAAGATCGGATACTTTGTTTATTTAGCTTCAATTTCCATCTTTTAACACCTCGATGTGTTTAGTTCTCGCCGAGATATCAGTCTCCAAATGGAAAAGGATCTTTTTGTCTTTAATTATCGATATCTCAGCAACCAATAATTGCACACAAAGTTTAAGGTGCGTTTCAAGAATTTGAATAAATATCCTTTAACCACCAGCTACAACTTTTTCGAAAAAACAGGAACTCTTCTTGTTACATGAATTTGAAAATGCAACAAAAAATGAGCTTTAGGTGGTGTTTTGGAAAATCAAGCGCTGGATCGAAAATATTGTGAAAACCAATAATGTTAAGTGTGCGTTTTGCAGTTCAATATGTCCACAAAACCCTACAAAGTGCCAAATTAATCCATCCAGCCGTGTTTTTGTTTCACTCGATCGAATTTTTGAAAAAAATAAGGGTTCACGTTTTTGCTCTGCAAAGCTCATAATTTAAGAAATGAGAAATATTCTTTTTTAGAGAAATATTCTAGACGAGACCCGTGCTCAGCAGTGGGCGTATACGGGTTGATGAAGAAGATCAACTTACGATTTTTTTCTATTCTCAGGTTCAAATTACGGTCATCACATTCGAGCATGGTCACACAGTGGGTCGGGTGGTCCAGCCAATTTAGGGCATTGTATGGTCGCCATCAACCCTGGATGTTTCGCACCAGGCTTCGGAGATCGATTGGCCGATATGATCCAGCATTGGAGGCAGCTTAAACCGGTAACTATATTTAATAATCTACAGAGAAATAATAACTAATTTTACTTTTATTATACTTGTAGTTCTCGATCAAGTACTGAATATTTTTGTAGAGTAATTATTTTTTCATCCATCCGTTGATGGACGAGGACTGCTCAAGACCGGGATGGTTGGCGCTTTCTTGGGGAGGCCTACGTTCAGCAGTGAACGGCGATAGACTGCGTATATGTGATTTTTTGTAATACTTTAAAATTAAAACAATTAATGAACCCTATATGAATTACCCGAAATAAAGTGTAAAAGCTGACCCGTATTCTTCAATTCCAGGCTGATCCTAACTTACCAGTAATGGCTCCTGGTGACAAAGAAATCAAAGCAGCTAAGGATACGGATTGCAAAGGAACTGTACAATACGTAAAACAGATGATCGAATCAGCTGAAAAATTAGCGAATCGACTCAAAGTCAAACCAATGGATGTAAAACCCCTTTAGAGTTTTCCTGAAGAATGTTAATAATAAATAACAATCTTTAAACAGCATTTTAAAACATGTTATAGACAATAATAAGTTTTCGGTGACGTAGTAATAAATATTAACAATTTTAATATTAAAAATAGCAGCACTCAAATCAAAGTACTGCAAATAAAAACTGTTATCGGTCCTAATTTACACGCACAAAAATACATCACCATAGTGTTTTGAAATCCAGAAAGATGGCAACACTAGCGTCAGATTTCAGAATGGTAGACGTAATGGATTGCAAACAAGTATTTAGTTTTTATCACAGAAAACTAGCATACACAATAAATGTAACAGAGAACTGTAAATGACAAATTATAATATTTAAGAAATTGATACGCTAGTTTGTTCCCGCATATTAGATTAACAATATTATGAAGTTCCTACATACGACTATAAAATAGCCATAACTTATACATACGTCCTACTACTGACTTAAAACTCTTCAAAAGCTGAAGGGTAAGCCCTTAGTCCTCGACACTACTATTAAGCATTTAAAAAGTAAGGTAGTTTAAAATTCTGGGATCAATAAATATTAATCGTCTGTGATATTGACTCGAAGTGCGCTGAAAAAGGCATAACCACATTGTTTTTATATTTGAAATATATTATGTCGCAAAACCTAATGAGATGTTTCACTTTTTATTTAGCCCTATCATGATCTCAATCATCTTTAAATGATAAGAAATTTTATTTTAGTAAATACATCCATACTACCTCCTCTTATTAAATAAAATCAATACTGGTACAACATCGATTATAATTTCTGTTAAAATATACATAAAAATAATTGTTTCAAGGTCTGAAGATACAACTCTTAATATTTTTGTACTAGTGATAAATTTAGATCGGGGCATAAGATAAACCCTATACCGAAAATAAGCTTTCACAAAGCCAGACAGGCTTACAATAAAAATATTATTCTAATATTATTATTTTTGTATATTTCATTATCTTTTAGAACCATGTTTGTATTTTAGACAAGTTTAAGAAATTATATGAATGCCTAATAAAATAAATTTTAATATATCTTTATTACAGAGTAAAAACACATTATAACGTTTTTTTACGTTTGACAACCCAGCGTTATAACTCAAAATGTATCCCGATTCCGAACGCGATGTAAACCGAACGAACAAGCGAACTCACATCGTGTGTTGTCTGTATTCCGTTCATTATTTGTCCCGCTCGCTCGTCGGTGGTTTTCGTTCGCCCGCCCAGTTAAAAAAAAATAATTCGCGTGCGCATTGTTTCTTTTTTCACCTTTATAATTTTGAAATTGTTTCAGTATTTCGGCGTTATAAAATAATAAATTGACTTTACACAAGTTTGTAAAACGAAACATATTCAAACTTCTTACACTTTCACTTTCACGAAAGGAATATTTTAATATTTCCAAGTTACATTGAAGTGTCAATCGGTCATCGGACCTATTTTGTTTTGATTTTCTATGACAATTTTTATATTTTGTGTAATTTAATACTTATTAAAAAATAAAATTATATGTGAAATATCGTGGAGGCGGGATACAATTGTAATATTGATGGGTCAAATAGTGTAAGCAGTGATTCGGAGTGTTTCGATATTTATAGTATAAGTGATTTTATATCAATTTATAACATTTGGAGAGTTGTGTTAATTTTTGGATGCATCAACAGTGAAGTATTGAGGCGCTGATTTTTTGGCAGCGTCTTAAGGTAAGTCCAATGTCTACAACGAGATATATGCATGAACTTCAATCAAATCCACGTTTTTATGCATTGCTTGCGGGTCGAAATTTCTGAATCGTAGCTTATTTGCTGTCTACGGAATTAAATATCGAATATTTTAAAGCACATGCGGTTCATAAACCAGTGTTTGTTATTTTAAAATCCACTATGAATAATGCCGTTTTTAGTAAAGAAAAATACGAGTGTAATTGCATAAAAAACTAATTTTAATGTATTGTCAGCTGTTTGCACGTATAAATATGTGTTCCCTGGTGTGTGAAGGTGATAACCTTAATGAAAAGAGGTCACTAGGCAAACATACTTTGTATTCTGTTTATATCAGACCTTGACAATGAGAGACCATTGTCTTTATTTGACACACACACACACTGAATATTTTTTATACAAACTTTCTAATTTTTATTCCTACTTGTAACTAAAGGGGCAACTTTTTCTTATTTTATTATATCTTTCAATTATATTACATATTTGTACATATTTTTTATGATTTCTATCAAATAATAATCTCTTTTATTTACTTAAATAAACTATATTAAGTTAGATCATGTTATTGTAGTCTAAATAGAAACATATAAAATTATAATACCATGTACTATTGTAGATAATCTCTAAAAAATAATAACTATGATTTCTTAATAATCATAATCCATCACTGTTATTATGGAAATTAATTCCCATACAATTGCTCATTTGACCTAAAAAGGTTCCATTCTGAATGGCTGGGAATTAAAGACAAAGGTAGAAACTAAGCTAGTGTAAAAAAGATATGTGTAAATCAAAACAGAACATTCGTTTATTATTACCGTTTCTCTCCACCATTGATTGAAATAATGATTTTTGCCATCAGCTTATCCTTGTCTTTAATTTCCTTAACTTTTGTTTAATTTGTTATGGCATATGGTTGGCTGTCATGTTGTATAATTTGATTGTATCTCTTTGGTCTATACATATCCTTTTCATCTTTGCACCTCCAAAGGTTTAATTAGGAGAGAATTCCTCAGGCAATAAGTCAACCTTTACATAGTTTAAACACACAAATAAATATGCAGTCGCATATTTAAAAAAACAATATCTGAAGCAGATTTAATAATTGATTAGAATGAAAATGATAAAGAAGTAGGTAAAACAACAAACAAATAAGCAAAAAAACCTTTTCTATTGTAATAGTTTAAATAATTATAAGCAGGTTGTAAATTATGTTTAACAACATAACTATCAACATTATTATGAAACAAATTGTGCAACATGTCGTAAAATACATTTCAGACATACAATGGCCGTTAGTTAATAGAGTGTTCAATTTATTTTATGCACAAAAGTAATTTGCGAGTTAAAAATTGCCATAAACATTGTCTGTGGACATTATAGTCATTGCAGTCATTAAAGTAAATAGTATGTTTTGATACTATGCTAACTGAAAAAAGTGGTAAATAATATGGTATTCAAAATAGATTGAGTTGTTTTATGTTAGCAAATGTGGTTTTTGACTGAGCCCCTGGGGATTACTTTATCTAACAACAAACTATGAAAACTGACAACTAAACATGTTTGGTTAGAAGTCTTATTTAAACATTTTACTCCTTTCAATATCAAGAAGATAAATACTTTCACTATTATTCTTAATAATTCTGTGATAAACAAAAATACTTAAATTACGGCAGTATATATGAGTTGGTACATAACATTTTTAAGTATAGCCGCACCTACAACACAACATCAAGAAAATTGATGACCCAGAGAACAATGTTTTCACATACAACAATCTTAGTCTTTCCGATTTGTTGTTTAAAATAAGCAGAAATACTTTTTATAAGTCTAGCACCTAATATTGAGTTTTCAAATTTTATTGCTGTAGAGTAACCAATATGACAATCATGACCTACCAATCTTCATTTATTGAACTAATAATTACAGCAACAGTTAGAGGTTCATAGTGTCAATTAGTCTCAGCTGCTTTATATGTCAGAGTATGTAAATGTAAGTTATTTTCTTGTTACAATCTCTTCTATTCTATGCAGATATTTCTTTATTATTTGTCAGTCTATTAACAATAAGAAGTTAAATTGCGTCAGAAAAATTATGACTTCTATCAACCCATGTTCAGGTATAAATTGTCTGCCTTGTAGCTTGTTGGTTTTGTAAGCTCAAGTCTTAAAATACAATTAATGACTTATTTTAATGACTTTCTAGGCATACTTAATTACACTGTAGATAAATATACTGTAGTATAGATAAATTTAAACACACTTTAGTATTCTTCTTTCTTGCCTTCTTGAAAGAACATATTAAATTTATCTGCTATCACTTTCCAAACTTCTTATATAATACAATACATATTTATAATCACTGCATGTAATGCATTATCTATTTGATTATTACCAATATAGATATAGATGTATCATATTTAAGCAGTGATGGCCTCGAGGTTCGGGCGCGCGGTCGAGATTCTCGGCGGTCGCGGGTTCGAACCCCAGGCACACACCTCTGACTTTTCGAAAGTTATGTGTGTATTCACATTGAATTATCACTTGCTTTAACGGTGAAGGAAAACATCGTGATGAAACCTGCACACCTAAGAGTTCTTAGGAATTTCTTAGGTGTGTAGTCCGCCAACCCGCACTAGGCCAGCGTGGCGGACTATGGCCTAAACCCTCTCAATGGTAGAGGAGACCCGTGCTCAGCAGTGGGCGTATATGGGTTGATGAAGAAGAAGAAGTATCATATTATTCAAAAATTTGCTTGAATACAAAAAATGCCTCTATTTACCATAAAATCTTAATCTTATGTAGCAGTCATTTTTATTCACCCGATCTGGTATTAAATTGCTTACAGTAATAATGATAAAAAAATAATATTTTTATTGCACTATAGCAAAAATAAAAATATTAGGTAAATTAAATTATGCAATTAAATAAAAATTCCGTTAATTAAAAACTTTTCCGCGTATATTTACCGTTATCACAACTGTTTGTGTATGTATCGTATGTAGTGCACCGGGTCAATGTCTCGATTAAGTTTATGAATGATACAGAAACTTCACAAAATTTGTCAGTTCACTTGAATTTGTAATGTGACGTTTTTCGACTTTAGGATAAGGCCGCGATTACTCTAACAATCGCAATCATGTAACTGTGGTGAGTTTTGGGTATTTCCTATCCAATATACGATAAAAATTTTGATATTATTTATTCAGCAGGCTCGCGAAGCATTCATGTTCAAGTTTAAGCATTGTCTTTCTGCTCGGTTCAAAGATTAGATCATAATTATTTCGTGTAGCTTCATTCGGTTACACATTAAGTTCAAACTTGGTACTGTCTTACTTTTTAGAAATATGTTATTTAGACAATATGAAGAGAAAAAATGCGACTTTCAATACGGTGTGATTATTTATGAATATAAAAAATCTTTTTTATATCGCAGGAAGAGTTCATCGTCCTCCCTACTCCACAGCTGCAATACGTTACTAAGCGCTGACAGTATTATTTGGCAAAGTAAAATGCTTTTTGAACGGACTGCTTGTAAATAATATTTTGCTTTTGTTCGATCCCCTCAGTTTCCCAGTGATTATGAGCGCAGTCACCGCGTTGGTATCGTGGGATATGTTTATAAGGGTTCTTGATAAAACTTCGGTCCGGTGCTCTGGTCGAACTGACAGTTTGTTACTGGAATATACGTAGACTTATCCCGGAACTATACTTACATTTAGAGGCGACATGACGGGTTACTAATTACAAGTAGTGTATATTAAAGAGTCAGTAACACAAATGTGTGATAGCCTGGTTGCATTAATACCACCATTTGAACACATCGATACGGCAGTCGCAATTTTGTATTGAAGGTAGATAATTTAAGCATAAAGGAAACATGCTCAGGAAACCTGGACTCATGGGATTATTCTCGGCAGGAAATCGAGTAGTCTACCAACCCGAATGAGGCAAACTTGTATTAAGGCTTCACAAATATGGTAAGGAGGCCCGTGGGAGTAGTACACGTATATAGACTGATACAAACAAGGTGTTTACGGCCTATTCTATGTAAATGTCCTCGTAAATCACAACGGATGACCTTAAACTAAAATACGAATCGATGTGTGTATTATTCTTCCAACGCAGCTCAAAGCTTATCCATTAATGGTCACGATATCTAACAATCATTATCGAACAAAATGTCGTTCAGAAAGTTTTATGGAAATTATAATGTAAATATAATTCCCCATTTACGAATAAACGTTTTTAATAACGTTTTAATGATATATTAATTAATTAATTAATATATTTAAGTAAAAAAACAGATAGTGCGTAACAGATTTCAAAAAGTCAATGTCTAGGTACTACGAGTTTGATCATAGCAGATAGACCTTATTCACACCTGCATAAGGTCGCAACGTAGATCCATACTGAAGAAAAAAATCATTATAATTGTCGACCTCTACGTTGTTTTAAATTTTTCAAAAATCATACACAATGTGAATCTGAATATAGGTATGTAAACACCTATTAGAATCGAATTGCGTTTATGCCATTTATAATGGGATTTGTGTGAAAATAACCGTGAAAAAGTGTTTTATTGTTCTCTTTAATTGGTTTAAGGAAATAACTACCCCGAGCTGAACGATAACAGCTTTTCTGAAACAACTTTGATTATCGAACGACACGCTAGCTTAAAAAATATATATTTTTATGTACACCCAATCACGCCTGTATTCTCAAAGGGACAGAAAGATGTTTTTTGCTTTTGCTATTTTGCGGAAATATAATGTGACGTTGCTAAAAAAATTTATGGACAAAACCCAGAACACATTCTCGCGCCATTTTCTTTCTGGCTTTTCTAACTTGACGCTGGAATAAAATCGTTTCGAGTTAGACCCATAAACCTTAGGCTATACACTCGTGTAGCAGGACCAAGAAAATGTCATGCAGTGAGTTAGAATAAAAGGTATTAAGTTAGTAAAGGTAGGTAGGTAACATTGCAGCCGGGCTAAGATGGTTCGGGCTACCAGCATGTAAAACCTCGATGACATCACTACTTCTAGCTTGTATCGTCATCATCAACAGCCTCTGCCCTCCACTGCTGGCTCGATCTTTGACTCTTTTAAGTAAATGTACTTCTTCTTCTTCTTTATCAACCCATATACGCCCACTGCTGAGCGGGTCTCCTCTACCATTGAGAGAGTTTAGGCCATAGTCCACCACGCTGGCCTAGTGCGGGTTGGCGGACTACACACCTAAGAAATTCCTAAGAACTCTTACGTGTGCAGGTTTCATCACGATGTTTTCCTTCACCGTTAAAGCAAGTGATAATTCAATGTGAATACACACACAATAAGTAAATGTACATAAAATAATATTTTTTATCACGTACACAAAATTTCCAATAATAATTTAATTTACCAGCGACTATTCATTACGTATAGCCGTCCTCGAGTCCACGGCAAAAAGGTATTTGGTATTATCTGTGAATTGAAAAGTGTCCGTTAGATTTCCTCATTTTCTTCAGTATTTTTCATTCAAGGTTTTGTAAGGCCGAACAAAAAGCATCGTATAACAATACTTTTTTACATTGTTTTTTTGTGAGGCAGTAATCTCGTCTTTGTCTAATTAATTTGTAGTAAAATCTTGCGATAGCGCAGTTGGATGTGGACCGGAATGGCTAATTGGCGATTAAAAGTTTCATGTTGTGAATTACATTTGATACTTTTAAACGGTACCTTTGTATTAATAACCAATTATGGTTGCCTTTGACAATAAAAGAAAGTATTAAAAACTCGAACGTGATAAATAAACTCTATAAAGTTCACTACGCAACATTAATGTATGTTATGTATACCATAAAATCTGGCGACATGATTAATAAAGACTTCGACTTCTAGTTGATGCCCATATACATACAACGGGTATGGGCAACAATCATTAGGAAATAATGTTTAATTCAGATGGGTTCATTACTTGGTTCGAGTTTTAAAAAATAAACAGTAATATACTCTTATTATAGTATGTACAATAGCGGTCCAGTATTGTTTTAAATGCAAAATTGTTCTATGCTCTTGTAACTGTATTTTCGAAGGGTTACGCGTTGTGTGCGACATATGTGCGCATGCGCATTTCAACAGTAATTGTTGACGAGACAGTTTGTATATAGACATATTGAGTTTTCGCCAGTCAACACTGAATTTGGACAATGCTGCCCTTCGATGTGGTTACATACTTATGATGCCGAGCCATAATTAGATATGTGCTAAAGAAACGATATTATTTTTAATAAACTAATACAAAACCTGTCTCGTTACGCTTGACGCAATATTAAAATTAATCTCTGCACCCGAAAATTATTCACTTCTAAAACGTAAATATAATATAAACAGAGTTAATACTTATGTATGTAGTTATATCATCTGTTATCATTATCATTTACCCTTACACGTTCTTCTGCTGGACAAGAGTCTCCTCTACAATTCAGAGGGTATAAGCCTTAATCCACCATGCTGACCAAGTTTTGCTGATGTAATATTATCAATAAGACAAGCTGAAGTTCTAGTGCTATTACAATTGCTTGCTTGTAACGTCGAGCTTGAAACATCACGAATTGTTCCGTAAAAACAATAGATGTAGGAATTAAATCAGAGCATGCAGCGGCGAGAAGCGACAACAGGATGCGGTGCTAGTGATACGCGTGAAGCGGCCTGCTTCCGCCTTCACACGCGATCCTGTTTACTCGCGACGCCGGCCGACGTGCATCTGACACTTGTGTTTGCAACGATGCTCATTTGTACGGATTTTTTTCTTTTTAAATCCAAGGTGTGTACTCCTTTGTGGACAGTTGTACTTGTGATTGCAACGATACTAATTTGTACGGATTTTTTTCTTTTTAAATCTAATGTATTTGTTTGTACTCCTTTGTGGACAGTTGTATACCTATTTTATTAGTGTTATGTTAAATCTGTGGTCAATTCTCAGAATTTTAATATGTTTTTGGCAGATTCATAACGCTTTGTTTGGAATTGAGAGTATGTGTGTTTTTTGGTTTAATACTTTAATAAAAATATTCATTTTAGTTATAATTTTTATTGTACATTAAAAAATAAGGAAAAGATTTCTCGTCTACAATGAACACGATGTCATAATTTTTGTCGATACCCCCAGCGCTTTCGCAACATCTGTCCGCTGATCTCATTTCCTCGTTAAGGTAAAACTGTGTCAATTTGCGTACGCCGCTGTGCGTACCGCTATCTTGTTATTTGCGCGGCTCGCTCGTGATTTACTCGTCGACAGAATTTGCACTATTTGTCTTAATTACATTGCTAGCTAACACTAAGCCCACGGCAAGCAATACTTAGACCTCTCTAAGTACCTAAGTAAGTATTCGCATTAAATGTCATATTGTTAACGCAAGTGGTTTTCTAATGTAATACAATATAATTATTGCCAAACCTAAATATATGAGAGAATCGATGTAAGTAAATGATGCAAGTTTATGTTAGGAGTAGGTAAAACTTAAAAATAATGGTCTCTGTCTACCTATAAAAAATGTTAGATGACGTGGAATGTTCCTATAAAAGCTTTCATGGTCCGAACCTACCTGATGTCGTCATCGACAGCCGACGAAATTACTGCTGCGATGAACCATTAACATTTTAACCCCTACATAAAATAAGATTATATGGATGGACGTTATAGTACAATCCGAAGTATTTATAAATAGGTTTTTAATGCGTAGTTAGAGACTAGACATAGTAAAAATTGTTTGTCTAATCCTACCAAAATTTGTTTATCTCTTTCACGAATAAAACACAATTCTCACAGGCTACCATAATAAATATCTTCAAACGATGGCAAAAATAAAATAAACATTAAAAAAAATCTCTATGCTGATATCTCCAAAATATCTACAATAAACACTACCACATTAGATTATTTAAACGTTATTTGCGATGAGAAAACAATTCCGGTGAATATGATAATACTAACCAAAAAAAAATATACATTGCGGTATTCTTTGGCACGTAATGGCGGCCACACACTCGCTCTCCCAAGGTGAATCAGTCAATTTGAGCGAACAAATAATCCGTTTGCGTCACATCAACTGTGAAACGATCTAATTTCTTTTCTAGATGCAAAAATCTTCGATATCTACTGATAAAATGCGAAAATGGAGGACATAAAGGAAAGTGTCATGGCCGACATTTTTATCTGCGCTCGCTATTAATATTATATTTGTCAAACCGAATGACGTAATGTTGCGAAAAACGTGCTAGTTGCCTGAATATTAAAACAATTAAAAAGGAAACCGCGCAGTGTAATGCGTTGTATAATAATGTCATTTTTGGTAATGCTAATAAATTAAGATCCAAACACGGAAAGAATATTTACTTGAACATAATTTACATGTGATTGTTACATTTACGTATATCAATTTACGAATTGGGGTTTGTTAACAAGTATGGGTATTAAAAATTAAATAAAAACACAGATTCTATATACTGTATTCGTTTATTGTTAAATGAACATAATCGGGTCAAATGTATAAATTATTTTAGTAAGACGTCAATAAGGACATAAGCCTGTCCCAAGAGGCTTTAGGAACGGTCGATCCAGCGTCCTATGATCTTTCACACCTCATCACTAATCTATCTAGTCGACGAACGTGCCAAGATTAGAAGTGAGGACAACCCACTTCGACGTCGTTGAAAATTTTTTCTACCCTCGCTCATTAGTCCGGCGCACCATTTCCCCTGCCTGCTGACACTTTAGCAAGATCTTTATCTTCCTTTCGTCTACGAATCTAATCTTTTTGGTGCAATGCATTCATAGTTCAGTGAGTATCGATTCTTCCGTAAGATATCGAAGAATGGATCTATAGACTATATTTTTTAGAAGACGTAGTAGCTAACTCTTCCTGAGGAAAAAGCAACGCCAAGACGCCTTCATTTCATAGTTCATCTATTAAAAGAAGAGCTAGTCTTTATGCTCCCACTAAAAATAAAAACATTTGTTCTAAGCGTTGTTCTATTATTCCCAAAATACTCGTCACTCATAACAAAACAAGTCATTTTAATTGGTTAAATTGCCTATTTGTACGAAACTTTCATAAACAAAACATTGTTAATCGTTCTGTCGAATTAATGTAAGCAACCCAACATAATATAACATAATCATAGTAACATAAATTGCTGACCACTGCACTGTCTTCAACTATTGTATAATTATGCGATAAACTTATTGTCTTATGAATGTAATCTATATTTTTCTGATGACTATTTTAACAATAATCTAATTATTATACTAAATAAACTGTAGAAATAGCATAAAGAATCATTGCGACAACATAACATGATTGTGACGAGTAGGGAGTCGGCCCTCCCTACTTGATACATTCTTGGAGAGTGCCATACATAGTTTGGTTTGAAGCGCTATGGCCTTTCAGGCGCGGTCTGCTGAATCGACGGTACTTTTCACGACTCCGAACCAAAAGCACACTTGACATCGAAAAGATCAATGGAATGACTGATTTAAATTTAACAAAATCTAACCATGATGACAGGTCTAATTGCCTAAGAAATATCTTAAGCTTTTCAAATTCCCCACGCTTGTTGACAAGTTGAACTAAGACTTTACCCTTAAACTATTGGAATCCCTTAACCAGCTTGGATTGTGTGTAACATATATTCATTATATTATATACCAGGTGTATGCATAAGTTTTTGCCGGTTTAACTAAGAGATGCCGTTAGCGAAAAGTACACAACGTATTAATTTGACACATACGATAATATGATAATATACGTCATTTTGTTTGTCTGACATTAAACTACAAATACCCACAAGTTGAGTCCGCCAAGAACTATAGTCTTTGTTTTATCGTTCAGTGATCATGTCGAGTTTTGTGCCTGAAAAAGAACATTTGCGGCACGCATTGCTTTTCCTATTTAATCAAAAGAAGAAGGCTGCTGAAAGCCAATATTTGCTGGTAGAAACATATGGTGAACACGCTCCATCGATTAGAACATGTGAGACATGGTTTCGACATTTTAAAAGTGGTGAATTCAATGTGAAAGACAGTGAGCGCTCTGGTAGACCACAAAAATGGGATGACGTGCAATTGCAAGAGTTATTGGATAATGACCCAACTCAAACTCAACGGCAATTAGCAGAAGCATTACATGTGTCAAAAGAAACAATCAGCAGACGTTTACGAGCAATGGGGAAGATCAATAAACTCGGTAAATGGGTCCCACACGATTCGAATGAACGTCAAATGGAAAATCGCAAAATCACTTGTGAAATGCTGCTTCAACGCCACGAAAGAAAATCATTTTTGCATATAATTGTGTTGGGTGACGAAAAATGGATTTATTTTGAAAACCCAAAGCGGAAAAAATTGTGGTTTTCACCTGGCGAAGCCGGTTCTTTAACATCAAGGCCGAATCGCTTCGGCAAAAAGACCATGCTCTGTGTCTGGTGGGACCAGGGCGGTATTGTGTATTATGAACTCATAAAACCCGGCGAAACCATTAATACACAACCTTATCGCTAACAAATGACTAATTTAAACCACCTATTAATCGAAAACCGTCCGGAATGGACCAGAAGAAATGGCAAAGTGATATTGTTACACAACAATGCGCCGTCTCACACAGGAAAACCAGTGAAAGACACGTTGAAATCGCTAGGATGGGATATCTTTCCGCAGCCGCCGTATTCGCCAGACCTGGCGCCGTCTAATTATCACCTCTTCGCATCATTGGGGCACGCGCTCGCAGAGCAGCACTTCAGCAATTTCGAGGAAGTTGGAAAATGGCTCGACGAACGGTTTGCCGCAAAAGACAAACAGTTTTTCTGGCATGGTGTTCATAAGTTACCTGAAAGATGGGCGAAATGTGCAGAAATCGATGGCCAATATTTTGAATAAAACTAAAAATGTTTTCCCTTGAAAATCACGTGTTCCTTTTTACCAAAAAACCGGCAAAAACTTATGCATACACCTGGTATATAATTGTGTTGTTTTTTAAATAGCAATTGCACATATTTTAAAACAATTGTAGGACATTTATAAACCAGATAATGTCTGTGAATTGCGGAAATGTGGCAAGCATTGTACTTTTGATATAATATGGGCACATAAATACAAACTCATATTGTTTACAATTTTATGTAATCGGTCTATGAATATCCGGTATCAAGCATGTATTTGACCAGTAATGAGGGAATATTGTAATTCGTAATCCTTTATGCCTGTACACTTTATTTGGCTTCGCAGTTTTCATCTGGCCTTTTTTTGCTGTCACTTTTTTGATCATATTTTTTTTCTTACTTTTTGTAAGAATACCAAGACTTTACTTTTTAAGTATAAAGAAAGATTGACAGCACTGGCTGAAAAAAATCTTAATTATAACAACTGGAACCGCGCACAAATTAAAGTAAAATTAAAAATAAATGACTGCACATTTGGTGTGTCGAACAGCTGATAGTTTTTATCATGAACAGTGGCATAATGTGGGTCATTCGATCCGCGCCGGCCTAATCGTTGCCTCACCGCTGCAATTATAAGTAATTGAGCGGACAAATGTTAATTGCCAGTCCGTCATAACCATACAACTTGTTAATTGCCATACATCGGCGCGTTTCTCAAGAAAAATATCAAGGAAATATTTTCGGTCAGGTTTTGTCAATTTTTTTTTAATTACTTTAATAAACACACATTTAGATTCAAGATTGTATACTCCCGAATACGTTGTATATGTCTGTTTTAACTAAATAATGTTAGGTTTTTGTATTTGTAAGTGAAGGAAAAAAAGCAAAATACATGTAATTCCTTCAGTAACTAATGACCTATGATGACATTAGTTACATAGACCTATGGATATAGCATAGCTGAAGACCTCGAAGATTGCAAGGTTCAATAGTCAATACCATGTAATGGTATAGACCGGTTAAATAGACTACATACTTTTGAAATTATGGTGGAGAAAAGCCAGACATTTATTTCGACCCAATGATTTCCTTCACCTTTCATGACAGTTCAGCAGTCAAAATAATGTTTTCGATTTTAACGACCTTAAGCAACGCCATCTGCCGTCAATTACTACGAACTCAATTGTATCCCTATTTTGAGAAAATACTAGAATTAACCGTAATAAGCATTTACCACTTGTAATATTCAACATGTGCAATTCAGACAATATACGTTGTACAATAAATGATTTATGAGTACTGTTCGTGTCATTGCTGGACGATTTAATGGCAGGCAATTAAACCATACAAGCCTGTCGTGCGTTATTTTACATGACAGAGATAATTTACTTGTACATCGATGTATAAAATTGATGTTTTTTATTACCACGATTATTATAATCGTAAGGGGCATATAAATAATTAACATCGCGTGTTTTATGTGTTTCGTTGAAGGACAAACGCGCCATCTGTGAAATTTTCCTGAAACGCGCTTTCCAGCTGAGCCTTCGAAGCTCTGAAAGCGCTTTCACTTCAGTCAGTTGTGTGAGCTTTCCGCTAGGTGGCGGTTTTAGGTATCTTTTTCCGTAGCAGAAATTATGAGCAACTTTCGACATATAGTGCAAAAATATTTTCTTTACATCATATAAAATTCGACATCGAATCTACGGCGCTTCAATTTGGATTCATGTTTAAATCGATCATAATTATAACTTCGCAACATAATAAAAAAACATAAACTTGCTAAATCATGAAGCACCCAATTGTAAAGTTAAAAATGATTAGCTTATACAATATAATCGATGTGTAACACACTAATAATTGTGCTAATGCATATTGCTATTAACATATTTCGCATACACGTGTGCATCTTAAAATAAAACATCTAATCCGGGACGGTAGGGCACGAGTTTTCTTACTCGTGTTCGTTTATATGAAAATGTTGTGTTTATATCATTAGAATCATTACCGAGAACAATCAATTGAAATGCCATTATTTCTAGCCTTAATTATTTTTTTCAATTCGTGACACATTATTACATACACAGTCATTACTGTTTTTATTCGTTCCATAGTTCATAATCGATCTAATGACCGTCAATAATAATGAGAATTTCCTTAATTGGCTTAATAAGCGCGAAAAAATCATGTTATCGTATTACTGTTACAGAGCTCAAAAATTGTTTGAATTCCTTCCAGCTCTAGGATCTCTATGATGATGAATTGCGTTACTGAAGGGTTTTCTCAACATTTAGTTTTGGGTATAACATTGTCTATTCAGAGGCGTTATAATTTAAGCCGAATGACTTGATTGTATTCTAAATAATTAATTAATAAAAAGAACTTTAACCTTTAGAACTGTACCAAATATCAGTTTAAAAACCTCCACACCAGGCACTGACTGTCCCGTGGAGAGTTTTGTTACGGGAATTACTTAAGTAAGCACGGTGTTGAATATAAATCAAAATTGTTTATTATAGCCAGCAATAGTGGAGTCCTAACTCATATTAATAGAATAAATTTCTTATTTTCATAACCTGCGGTTAGATTACAAACTCAATACTCATTGTAGTCAAGCAAAGCTGTAACAAAATTTGCAATATTAATGAGTTAGCCATCACACATACATGTAACTTCATGCACATAATAACCGTTATCAGTATGCACTATCGGAAAATGTAATTGGAAGGTTTGATGTAATGTGTTGTAGTTTCCATCGTTACTACTTTTCTATATCCCCTGTCTTATTTTGTGGTGTCATTTCAAAAAAATAAATAAATCAATCAATAACAGATAAAGGTTTGTGGCAAAGTTTCTTCTTATATATTAAGCTAATAAATATATTTCATAATTTACATAGAAGTTTGACAACTCTGTCCGCAGATTTTTCTCATCCAAAGAGTGGCCTTAATAATGTTTTGTATCCTAATTTAACTTTCACAGCGTAGCAATGTTGTCTCGTTAATAAGAAATGCGGGCGTACGGCGACCCGGCCCGTCGTTTCCTAAACTGCCCCCGCTTCACCGCAAATTATAAAAGTAGTTTTTGAGTGCAATTTAGCCGATCCCATGTGGTTTTTGTCGATCGCGAAATTGCCATTGTTTCGACTCTAAAGCAGCCATGCATTTGGCATTCCGTTTTAATTGAAACGTCAAATGTAAGGTTTTGTGGCGCTGCATTCGTGACGTTGATGTGTTGAGTGGAAGTGTCTCAAGACCAGACTTTGAATGATTGTGTTTGGTGAATATATAGAACCACCCATCAGTGATACATCTTTAATCCGACGCAAAGATTAAGATACCCAATTGAGACTCTTGTACCGCGTGTTTCCGAAACTGCTCAATAGATTTCGGTTTTAACACAACACTCAGTTGTAGAGGAGACCCATGCCTAGCAGTGGAACCTATGGGGTGATCGATCTATAATCGAAGATGATGATCTATCGAAAAGCGCTTTCCATAAAATGCCAGTACAGTCATTCTAAGGACCCAGTATATTATAGCATTCACTTTTGTCATGGATAGAATGGCTATGACATTTTAGATTCGTATTAAAAAACTGCTTATGAAGGAACCGAAAATGTAGTTTAAAGTTTCTCCCCGATGCGGAAATCGAATCTCCGACACAGTGCGATAAAAATGTTCCGGCGTGCTTCGCGATATTTTTATTCTTAACTATCGGTCGAGCCCTGCTTCAGTTAGGTATATAAAACGTCGTATATCTAAAACCTAATATTGTGAGTGATTATGGAATTATAAATACACTGACATAGTCTATGGCATAGAATCTATGCTATCACAATCAGTTAGTAGTCTTCACGTGTCCGCAATTCCTATAATTAATTATTTTCAATTAACTATTTAGTAAAAGGTAGATATTAATTTGTGTGACATAAGAAAATAGTTAAGATTGAGAGGCAAGAGTGAGTGAAGAGAGCTAGAAATAATTAGCTGAGGGAAGAAAATGAACAAATTAAAGGAGAAGATGGACGAATAAACTTTTCCTAGTTGATCCACCAACCAAGTACCTACATATATCTAAATAATGCACAATTTAGTTGAACGTTCCCAACTGGTACACTAATATCCATATTACCCTGGCTGAGACGCGTTCGCTTGTCGTTCGCCAAAACGGTTCATGATTATTCAAATATTATTGTATGAATATTTAGCCGGGAATTAGGCGACGTAGTAACTTAAACGCTGTGAATGACGCTGCTGCGTATACGAGCTTAAATTAAGTGTATTGTATAGTCTAATAAAGTCAAGGTGGTGAAAATACCTAAATTAATTAGTTATAATCATGACTCACTACTTATGTATGTAGGTAGGTATGGCTTTGAGTTTTTATGAGACCGATAATTTAATTGTTAACATTTACGATCTATGTTTTCATTGAAAAAAAAGGGTGAATGGAGACATGACGGCTGATAGGGACGTTTGGAAGAATAACACATACTGCGCCAAATCCCAAATAAAAATTGGAAACAGGGCAAAGTAATGATGATGATCCGTTGACCGTAATGATTTGTGTCATTATTATTTGGTAGTTTTTAGCAATACAGTCTTATTATGTATGTAAAAAACAACATGTCCTAATTGGATAAGGTATAAATACGCATTTAAATTCTATTTCCAGTGCAGTTGCCACATAACTTATAATTAGTCCAATTTTGTACAAGCTTAAGGTAATATCATCCGGCGCTGAGTAAACTCACGAGGAAGTGAAATTCATTGCGCACCGTGCATCGTACTTTACCTTTCTCTGTTTAGAAAGGATTAACGCAACTTCCTCACTGTTTTTATTATACGCAGTCATATATTAACTGTTTCCTCTGCAAGAATACGGAATTATTCGTACTGGTAGATGGTGAAATGGTACGAATAGAATGTCGTCCATAGAATAGTTGAATAAGATTAGAAGGGAAACAGACAGTATTGTATGGGAACGAGCGCCACCACTTGGCTATCACTTATTTATTCTACTACGATCACACCACCAATAATTAAATATTAAAAAAAAACTGAACGCCTGTCACTTATTTATAGAAGTACCCGAATTATTAAGAAGCCACGGTGTCAAACATATGATAGTGTAATCGTAGGTTCGTCACGCTCGGCATGCTGACATTTCCATTTAAGTCTTATTCAACTATTTTGTAGTTTCGTCAATATATTTTTTCGGATAAAAGTGGGTTACGCGATCCCTATGGCTGATGTACACTTTATGGTAACACAAGTAGATAATATCGTTTTAAATGAGCATCTATTGTATGAAGCCATACAGCTCTTTTAAAGACGTGAGTTCAGATCTTAAGTCTTCACTTTGGTATGGTACGGGTAGACTTTAAAAACCTACTTGTAATTTTTTTGCATAATGTGTGTGTTTGTGGGAACTGGCAGAATTTTCTCCATAATATCTTCACCGTTAAGATGTATAAAAATTCTTCTATTTTACTCGTACAATGTGGATATATTATCTTTGAGTATACCGATGTTAATATCAAGTGAATTTATCGCCTTTAACCTCGTTTGCATAGATTTGAAGTTCACGAGTCAAGTTTGTGTATCTTGTAAAGGTCAACCTCACGAGATTCCCGATAGCTTCACCTGTTTGATCGATTTGTGAATCTTTCTTAATACGACGCCAATATTATCTATCTTACTAACTTTTATAAACGCTAGGTAATTTAACTCTCTAAATATGTTATGTCTCGTTTTCACACGTCACGGATCAATCAATAGAGGACAAATAAAAATTAGAGAATACAGTTAACAATGATTTTTAAGAAAAGCTTTTGTTCGTTTTTAAGGTTTTTTGATATAGTAATAAATGGTCCCCAAAAGTTCCCCAAGCATTTTTGTTCTTATAACAATAGTTGATTAAAATTATAAAAGTCTTTAACGAATTCGTGAACTAAAACTACTATAAATTAATTACTTTTACAGTAAAACCGGTTTTGCATCTATTTTAATATGTCGTGGAGGAATATTTGTTTATTTTCCTACCTGGAATGTTTTAATGATAATCAAAAATGCTATTTACATTGAGCGATATTGAATGATTCTGTGTATTTAATAAAATAAACATGGACGGTCGATCTAAATGAAACCCCTCCGCTTATTGCATAACATTTGCTAAAACGGCGAGTGAATTTAATTCCGATATTAATATTGCGTGTGTATTTTAATATCCGTTACAAATTAATTTCAATGTGACATATAAGTAAAGGTCATGCGTCTGTGGATGCTGCAGTTTTTAAAAGGTCGCTTTGGATGGCTTTGGAGAAGAAATTGCAGCATTAGACGCCTTTTGGGGCGTGATGATGTTAGATACTCAAAATAATCCTTTTAATTGTTAATATGCAATTTTCCGCGAAGACGTGTTAGGTGATCCTTCCGTGTGTCTTTTGCTCGACTTGAACATTTTATAAAGCAAAAATAATTGTAATGGAATTTCTCAAGTTATAAAAATTATATACGAGTTTTATGTATCTTATATGACACTTGGTTCCCTGCATCACATTTCCTGATTTAACTAAACAGATTTTTTCAGACTATGTTATGAAACTTCAGCGCAGTTATCTATTAGATATTTGCTCGCATCCACAACACGACGTGAGATAAGCGTCCATGTGCGGATTTCATATACAGCTTCCGTTTGTTTGATTAGAAAACAGTATCGTGTATTCTATAGTTCATTTAGAGTTAAGGGGGTTTTATTTAAACAATTGTTTGAAGTTTATTATCGGCCGAATAATGATGTTTGATTTGGCGTCATTTTGCCAACGACTAATTAAGAATAATATTCGATTAAAACATGTATTACGTATGTTTTATCAGTTTTCTTACTTTCTTCTGTATGCATACATTCATATTTTCAAAATCAATTTGGACGGTACAGGCATGAGTGGACGTAAATACATCGACACATTATAAAAACACATTTCATCTAAGTTTCCACGTAGTTTACAGTTACAGTGGTTCTTCCCCATTGATCGATACCCCAAAGTTGGAACATAAAGTATATGTATATTAATTTAAGTATCGATTTTTACGACGGCAGTAATATCCGGCAGGATCTCGCAAATATGCCTCTTCAAATATAATAAAACATGGTCGGACGTCTCCCAGCCTCCGCTAATATAACGGTACGACTGGCGAGCCAATAAATTTGGCTAATGTCGACTCCGATATGTGAAGGACCTCACCGCGCTTGGCTATAAATAAACGTATATTTTTAAACTTGCCAGAATAAAAGTGACCAATCTGTTTAAGTAATGGTAAGAATCATTGTGTGGTGTGGAGGTACGTCGTCACTTCAAAGGACATGGTGCATAGTAGAAATAAAAAAGGCTTCAAACTTTTTTGTTTTGTTTTTATTCAATGTTTATTTGAATATTACGATTATTCATAAGTAAATATATACCTCATCAGTCACATGCACAGTTCTGACCTGCCACTAGAGACGACCCCTATGTCGGGGGTATCAGAAAGAGACTTTACGATTCACAAACAACAAGACTTGAAACAATTATTTGTGGATCGTACAAACATTTGTCTCGGTGCAGAGATCGATCCCGGGGCCTCTTGTTTCGTAAGCTGGTTAAGCAACTGTAGGTCCTTCATAACAGTTATAATAACCATTGACCCTTAAGTTAAAAGGCATCCCAATTAACATTCACCTTAAGTCTCATCTGATGTAACTACGCAATAATTAATTGTAAAACATGAGTGTATAACATTTAACTGGTAATCAAATATTGCCTTGTCGTAAACTTGCAATACGTAGAAGCGAATTACTTATATGCAATAAGAGATTAAATTAAAACAATTTTAAAATTCTAACTTTAAAAGGATCGTAAAGTTTTTGGTTATAGAATATCATATCCGGCCAGCTATCACAGTTTCTAAGATGAAGACCCCGTCATATTTTTTTTATTATTTATTTATTAAGCAAAACTTATGATAAATACAAAAACCTATGAACTATCTTATGAACTATCTTAATCACTAAAAGTTGAGCGCCGGTACTTAAAAAAGGTAACCCTGAACTTTAAGTACCAGCATCCTTCCGTTTGAACAGGTTGAGATCAGACAAATAGAATATTAAAAAGTTATACTTAAAAATTAAAAAACAATATTAAAAATCAAAATTGCAAACAATGAAAATGAAAATAAATAAAACAAGGATATAAAATAAAGATAAAAACTAGTTACAAAAAATATCTAAATTTGAATCAATTGCATATAAAAGTGTCTGTGTATGTATGTAAGTGTATAATTTTGTGATTGTGTGAGAGTGCGCGTAAAAGTATACCAGTGTAATTTATCTTAGTGTATTACCATTAATAGTTTCTCTGTTTCATCGTAACAGAGTTTCAAGAGCCACTTGAAAACTGCACTTTTGCATGAATTTTTATTAAGTGACATGATTCGTAAAATATGATTTACTTTATTGTATAAATACTGTCCCAAAAAATAGTAAAAGTGCTGTGAAAAATGAGTTTTACATATATTACTACGGGGAATTAAACCTAATCGTCTGCTGCTTTGGATGGAAGAAGTACAAATAGAGCTGAGGGCGGTACTATGCTGTCTTAAAATAACTTGTAAAATAAATAATTGTCTTACAGACAATACCTGACAATATTTATAGAGTTCCTTAGTGGGGAAACGGAAAGGTTTAAAGGTGCACACCTTCAAAACTGCTCTCTGCGTTCTTTCTAATTTTAGCAGTGTCGTCTTGGCAGAACCTCCCCATGCGGTTATGCAGTAGCTCAAAACGGATTGACACATTGCGTAGTAAACCATTTTTATAGTCTTTAAATCGGCAACATGTCTGAGATGTTTAAAGACGAAAATGAGCTTACGTAGTTTACCTGCTAGGTTTTCTATATGTTGTTTAAAACATAACTTGTCATCTATGATAATTCCTAAATATCTTATTGTGGTTGACTTGATTAACTCATTACATTTACAACTAAACGGAATATCAGGTGGATGGTTGTGGGCATATATTTTTAATTGGGATAACATTGGTTCGTTAAGACTTCTTATGGAAAAAGTTAAATATTTAGTTTTATCAATATTTAGAGATAGCAAGTTATTTGAAAGCCAGTTAGAAACAGAGGAAAAACCCGTTTGTGCAAACTGAAACGCTTGTTCCCACGTAGAAGCATTAAAAACGAGCGCTGTGTCATCCGCAAAAGCTATTATCCTACCATTGCGTAAATTTATGTTGCATAAGTCATTAATATATACCAGGAATAGGGTAGGACCTAAAATGCTGCCTTGGGGCACACCATATTCGACGGTTAGTTCTTCGCTGGTATATTGACTGATTTTTACACGTTGGGTGCGGTTGGATAAATAACTTTGAAAGAGTTTTAGTGGAGTACCTCTTACTCCAAGTTTCTCGAGTTTATAACATAGTCGGGGCACGGAGACAGTGTCAAAAGCTTTAGCCAGATCGAGAAATATAGCTATGCATTTCTCTTGCTTATCTAATCCCCTAACAATATTATTCACCAGGTCGTGAACCGCATCGTCAGTAGATCGCCCATTACGGAAACCGTATTGTCTAGCGGATAAAATATTAAAGGTTTCTAGATATTTTTTAAGCCGTGAATTCATTATTTTTTCAAAGATTTTGGATATAGTAGGTAGGACTGAGATAGGTCGATAGTTAGTCATATTAGATTTATTACCCGCTTTAAAAATTGGATGTATCATTGCTCTTTTGAGCTGATTAGGAAATTCGCCAGCAGATATAGACAGATTGACCAAATAAGTGATGGGACTGATTAGAACATCTTTAAATTGCTTCAATATACTTGCAGAGATCCCATCAACTCCAATAGCGCAGTCAGAACGAAGGCCATTAATTATTTGTTCCACTTCAGCTTCTGAACTTTCGAGGAACACCATAGAATTACTCTGACTTGGTATATTACTATCTGTGTTTGAAAAAACAATGCCCTCGGATGGTGCTACTTTTTCTGCTAATTGTTTACCAATACCTATAAAATATGAATTAACGTCGTTAACGGCCATATAGGGTGAGTCTCTAAGGTTAAGTAACTGTATTGCATCTGTCTTAGTTTTATTAATGTGTGTCACATCTTTAATAGCATTCCAAAGTTTCCTCGGATTGCTTTTGGCTTTATCAATTAATTCTTTTTCGTGCTGCCTTTTAAGATTTTTTAATATATTATTACAAAAGTTCCTATACCTTTTAAACGTTATATTGAGAATTTCGTTATTGGGATTTAGTTTTAGTTTTTTGTACATCTTATCTCTATTTTTATATTAACTCACGGAAGACTAGAAGATCCTATGTAACGATACTTCTATAGAAACACAAAAGCGTTACACATTAATGAGGAAAGTATAGTTTATTATATAGCATTTAGTCAAGAAAATTCTTAATTCAATAATTAAGATGTTTGTATCGCATGTTGGGCTTTTACGCTTCTATGAAAGTACCGACACTGCTTTAACAAAACGTGAGACTATATCAATTATTGAGACGTGATGGTATTAATTTTCTCCACTTTGTATTTAATTTAAACTGCACTGCCTTTCATCGAATGCTAATGCGGTAATATTTGTCCATTCTAAAGCAAAAATTGTGAATGGATAAATGATGATTTTAAGTATGTGCTAATAACTCCGTCACTATGTCTGTCCACTTGCCAAAGCATGCAGCCGTGAAGTATGAAGGAGGATTAATGAAAACTATAAAAAAGTTAAAACTGAAAAACAGCGAGCTACAGGCTCCAAGGATTACAACCAAAAAATTCACATGCAACATTTTTTAAGTGTTCTTGAAACTGGGCGTGTGTTTATTAATTCCGTTGTATACTAAAATGTATCTTTTTTATTGTTGAAACTGCTGATGCTTCGAAATTCCTTTTTATGAGTCGACAATACTGGCACGAAAGGTAGATTTTTTTTAATAGTTTAACCTTATGATGAAACACTAAGTAAAAAAGGTTTTTTTAAATCCAGTCGAAATATAGTCAACGTAGGCACGTTGACTATATTTCGACTGGATTTTTCTATTCTGAACATAAAAGCATACAGTAACCTTGGAATCTAAAACTATTTCAATTAACGTTACTTCTAACGAGGAAAATTGTATTCAAAATATAGAAAAACCGCAGAACTAATTGGGTTATCAATATTATCATTGAGTTATTTAACAAAAATAATTAACATAAACAAAAATCCGTCTAATTTATCCGTATGGATATTTTATAGTAAAAACCCCGAATAACAACAATATTAGACTTGTTGGAAATCCCTCTTAAGGATAATTAAAGTATTGTTATAGTTTGGGAATTATTACTACTACAAAAAAATTGGTAGATATAAACAATCATAGTCGCCCAAAATGTTATATACATTACAATAGGGAGTCGTCACAATATTTCCTGTTTAATATTTACAAATCATTGCCCACCCCACTTTCTGAGGTCCAAGCAATGAAACCCTCTCAATGGTAGAGGAGACCCGTGCTCAGCAGTGGGCGTATATGGGTTGATGAAGAAGAAGAAGCAATGAAACAAAAATTAAAAATAATATCCCTTTTTTGTTTTCCGACCTTTTTAAATAATAAAATTAAAAAAATACAAATACAAAATATACGCGTCGCGTTCTACACACTGAGAATAATCTGGACTTTTTTAATTCAACTACTATTATCAGCGGCGCGCACGTCAGCGCAGATAAATGAAACGTCCCGTCACAACACCATACATCATCGCGTATGTACGTCACAATAGAGGCTAATAAGACCCTACTTGTGTCTATTTTTCACTATAAGAACATCGGAGATTTGGTATTATCTCGTGATCCTTTTTTCACAACGTAGAGCTGACCGAACGAAAGAAGTACCGCAGGCAGGCTTTTTAGATTTGAAAACTGTGAATCCCTATACATCTTTGATATTTGTTTATTATTTATTTACACAAAATAACTACCTCGGCTTCACGGCAAAAATTCACAGCATTCGATTGAGAGGTCCCGATATCTACATGGTACATAGTTATTAATAACTGGCAAAGCTATGGTGAAAAGTCCATCTAAATAAACATTCATGGATATAGACGTGAGATATTTATGAAAAAATCATTGAACTCTATCTACTCTAAGCGTGAATCTGAAATTTCAATAACAAAGCAAAGGTCTTTGATTAAGCATACATGAAAATGGCTCAAATCACATAAATAAACATCACGTCACTAAGTAGTAACTAGTGTTAAACGTTCGAAAATCGATTGTGCTACCTAAAAACTTAATATCCAAACATAAATCAGTTTTCACTCACATTCCGATATTAACTTTTTGGCATTTGATAGCGTAATCCGATGCTCGCAGCTCCGCGTACTGTTTAATTCACATTCGTATTGCATTATTTCGCAACTTCTGGCAGTAAATAATATCTCACGCCTCGGGAAAGTATCGTTGTATTGGAGATATTTAATTTCCTCGTTTAGTTTTTATCAGCAGCCGACATTTCGAATATCGGCGTTGTGCGCAATATCTCAACGATCAACATTGATAAGTCCCAGTTTTAGTTTGAATAAGTACTTGAAATATGTAAGTCACCTGACATTAGCGTGTCAATAAGCCGGCTAGACCGCATTGACAACACAAAAAAATATAATATGATGGCACAAACAATTTATAGTATTACTATGATTGTAGGAACTACTTAACCATGGTTTTATAGTTCTCAATTATATAAGACTTCATTTCAAAGCTCATTAGAATTTTGTATCCCCAATCCGTTCCACCGTCGGCGGTAATTAACCAAACTGCTTGGTAATTGATTGATCAGTGTGCAAACACGGCGAATCCCAGTCGATACGGGCTGGCACATTCAACCAGAACTACGAAACTCAGCAATCATCGGCCCGGACGGAAACTGTGGAGATGGCTAAAAGTTTTAATGGCTAATTAGTAGCTTACTATCGCGAACGGGTGGCTGGTATATAGTGAGGCGAGCACGAGTCAGTTTCCCGCTTGAAATTATGTTCAGCGACTGATCGCTAATCTGGTTAAATTATCACGGGTGTAAATTAATTTTAATGGTTCTGCGAATTTAACGACTTGCAGAAACATGATCTGTTTTAGTGATCTATGACTTATCGTTGCTGCTGTTGATGAAAAAAAAAGTAATTCCTTATAAATAAATATTATTAAAGTTGTTATTGAGGGTCAATGGCAAAATTCGTTCATCCTTCATAAGGAGTTCCATCTAATTAGTTATGGATTTTTTAAACATCTTACTCAGAATTCACGGTCTTGTATCATTTAAAAAAAAATTGTAAAACGATGAAATCAATCAGCAAAATTAATAGCCTTATAATAGATTACAATTACTAAGTGACATCTATATTTTAAGTACTGTGCTGCAAAAAATGAACCTTAATCCTTGAAATCAAGCACAAAAATCATTATTATATCAGGACACTGAACACCGCTTATGAAATAAACATACCATTTTAATGTAATGCATTTTTAAAAGTAGCTTTTTAAACTCATTGCATGGCAACGACACTTATGCATTCAGCCGGTTGATTAGCGAATGGTCGGTAAATAGGGCTGCTATTTGGCTCAATCGTCCTTGCACTTCTATACATCTTAAATTTAGAATTGAAACTTTTTTTTTATAATAAACTAGGTGATATGGTTATTAAAATATGTAATTTAAGGGGCTATCAAAAATCATATTTTATATGAGAATATTATTTTTCCCTGCGTTCCAACAGTCTGATAACCCTGCAAGTGAAGAGGGCAGCCGGATGCGCCGTGGGGGCACTTCACGGGCCATTTGTACCGACGGGCGCATCGCATTTATTTACGGTCCGCGTATGAAAAACCGCACTGGTAGACCGTACGTGATGCATTGATGTCATGTGAGGGTTTTTGCTTTTTTGTAATTGAACGTATTTAATTGGAAAATTTCGATGGGCAATCCAATTAAGAGGCGGACTCTTTCTTTTGTGCGCAACATTCGAAAACTTTATCTTATGCATAACAAAGTCATACTGAGTAGTTTTTTGTTTCAGTTCAAGACTTTTCAAATGATAGTTGGGTGTATTTCTTTGCTAATGACCGCCTCTTCAACGCTTGTTCTCTCTTCCTTCTCTTCGAATGTTCGAATTTGGTATGATTATTAATTTTGATTACCATGAGCCGTAAGTCCACAATTTTTACCGCGCAAAAATTTCTTTATACGAAACGAACGGTGACGAAAAACATCGTGAGAAAACCTGCACACCTAAAAAGTTCTTACGAATTTCTTAGCTGTGTAGTCCGCCATCCCGCACTAGGCCACCGTGGTGGACTAAGGCCTAAACCCTCTCAATGGTAGTGGAGGCCCGTGCCCTGCCGTGGGACGTATAAAGGCTGATAAGAAAAATATTTCTTAATACATTCATACATTAAAATTATCAACAATGAACATAAAGATATGAACGCCTGTGCTTAGAAGTTAATAGTCCAGTAAAAACCCTCAACACTAATCTTCAATTAATCCGTCACCGTTTAAATTGCGTGTAATTAATGCCTCAGGCATTAAGTCCGCCTTTACAATTTTTATGTTGTATGAAGTGTAAATAAATAAATAAATAAATAAATTAACAATTAACTATGTAATTGTCATTAAATCTGTAAAAAAGGCGTGTTTAAATAAAAAAAAAACTTTGCGCAGACAAATGACGCCGCCATTCTTTAATTCCACGAAACGTTTGTTTTGTACATTGTCTAAGTAATAACATTAGACGTAATTTAAGCCGCACAAAGGGGCATTTTTTATTGGAAGCTCGACATTAGCAAGACGCAAAAACATTTGGTAAATTGGGGAATTTTTGCAAGCAAGTTTTACAGTTACCGCTTTAATCATAACCATTGTATTAGCATTCTTGAAACTAAGGTTTTCTACGTACACTTACACCAGTATCTCCTAAGACGTAGCCTGAGGTCTATTTCCACTCTCTCGTTTCGGAATTCCTATCAAACGCACGCTGTTCATTTATTGTGGCAGGAGCAATGAAACAATCAAAAAGACATAACAGAAAATATTTTATTCAATTTTGAAACCAGTTTTAGTTTTCGGGTTAATCTTCCACTTAAATGACATTATAGATTTTTTTATCGTGTGCTGCATTTTGCTAATTAAATTAAACATGTCGGCCTCCAAAGTATATTTGAAATAAAACAGGTTTCGCTCGTGCGCATTCAGAACTGTATTAATAATGATGTTTTATACCGTAATATTTGTTCACGTTTCATTAAAAAGTTTATAAACGTGTGGTTCTTTGTCTGCTCCACGCGTCCCTGCTAGCGACAGCTCTCATGCGATGCCTGCTACATCATGTCGCATTATAACACAATTTTAAACTGCACTGAAATGAAAAGTGCAACGAACTTTGTATGGTAACTGTTCTCGTAAATGTAGTCGCATTTTAGTTCGCTTTGTAGGGCATGTTCTAAACACGGCCTGACCTATTTAATTTCTTACAACAACCTCTTCGATTCCACATTCGACGATACATTTTACATGCTTCTAATTTTGGCACGGTATGTTCCCCAAAAATTACCCAAAAAAAAAATTAAAGACTTCAATGACTGCCTTTTAACACAGAAATATTTGTTTCTGGTCTGGGTGTAAGACCAAAAATTCTCCAGTAATTGATGATACCCACAACCCAAGCCTTGTATTTTAATGTAGGATTGTAACTATGAATGTGGCTGTTGGGTATATTTACTATTTTTTTATATGACTTTATAAAATCGAGTAACGTTAGTCTTTAAATAAATTGTGCCATATCTCAAAGTCATATAGTTACTCTCAGATAACTGTAGTACGAAACCATCTTCCGAATTGCCCTGCGGCGAAGACGGTTCGAAACGTTTTGTCTCCAAGCATATAGCCAATTTTCTATACCGGCGAACAGTAAACGATGGACAATGGGCACCAAATTGAAGCCACAAACGCCTACTGTAGTAGTAAAACCCTCTCCCTATGCCTTTTGGGTTGGACCAGTTCAATCGGGATGGCTCCAGTATCTCAATCGAAGGCGATGTTAAATAATGTCCAAGCATTCACTTCGACGACGATCACCGGTGGCTCTGTTTGACCTAGTCTCACAACGGACACTATTATATGCAACAAAATAAGCGATAGTGACTCATGCCGTATTTATTGCATATACTGTTGCGGTACGAAATTGCCTACTAGCTTAAAGATCTTAAGCCTTAACATGTGTACGCCATGTGACGACAACAACTTTGGTAGACTTCGACGGCATTTTTCGCTCGTAGGATTGAGGCAGATCTACTAACATGTCTATTAACCTATTCATTGACGTCTAAAGACGTTTAAGAACTCCAAATAAAAGTCCAATACCTTAAAACACATGATTTTTTTTTTCGTTTAACCATTTTGTACCTAAACAAAATCTGGAATATACCCACTTCCTTACCGTCTCGCAATGATAAGGTCTTTTTAAACTAAAAATCAATAAAACAAATAAAAAACATATTTAACGCCTCTCCGTGACACCGCTCGCTGTAATGAAATGAAATAATATTTATTGAATCCATAAAATGTCAAATACATCACTTAGATTCAGTCATTTCAAAATTTACCACCCTGTTCGGAAGGCAGTCATCACTAGAGAAGAACGGGCAAGAAACTCTAGTGTTGCTCTTTTCCAATCAAGAGATAGTTTACAATACAGATACAAAGACTCAATTTCCCGAATTAGAGCAGCTCATTAATACAATATCAGAATTTTGTATATAAGAACAACATAGTCATCTTAAATGGAGACTCTGACATCTAACCAGGTTAAAATTTCATTAATGGAAATAAGCAAATCAGGCAGACCAGTCCCCACAAACAGCACCCGTTCACGAGTACGACGCATGTGCCAGCCATCGGCCTCCTCAACCATTTCATAGGGAAGTGACCGACCCGGCACACGACGCCGCCGTAAGCACAGACATTTCTGCGAGCATGACATACCTGATTGCTTACAAGTTACTAAAATAATAATAAAGTATGTACAGCCATGTCCATTAAAGTAGACCCAGTCAAGCCCGGGATTACAATAACATTTTACTTATACCCAGGCTTCGTTATCTTCCATATATTGATCCGTATAAGGAATTCCCAAAGTGTATTTTGCCTAATGTCAATCACAAGGTCATCTGTTATCTCGTAACAGGACGGAAATAACTAAGTTAAACGTTGTTTATATTTCAATTTAGCAATATATTTGAGCTATAATATTTCGCCTACTAAATTCCAGCAAATTTATTTCTTAGCGCAAAGATTCTTTAAAAACGAATGTGAAGTAGATTTAATAATTTTGATTAGGTGATTTGATCAACCATGATAAATTTATTAGTCAATTTATTTTCTAAATAACATTCCCACAAGGCCAAGAGGTAAATTACCTACATCCCAGTTGATTTCCTGTAATAACTTGAAGCAAACATGAATTTGAGGGAATGTTGGATGAGTGTATGTATTTCTCTATGTAATACGTGCTCTAAGATTTAGTCATTAGTGCATTGCACGTCCTGAGGTTGCCTGTTTGCTATCTAGTAAATGTTAATATTACTCGACTAGGAATGCTCCTAAGACTTTCAGGAGCTATGTAGACTTTGTTAATGTTGATTTAATCTACTATGTAGTATTCAAATATCTGTAACTGATTTATGTTCAGCAATAAATTAGGTTAAATATTTATTGCGTTCTTTTTTTTAAATGACAAGATTTTATGTATTATGACATATGTATGAAGGGCTATAATCTGCATATAAACAACCCAAACGGACATACCGGGGTTACTCAATATGTATCCGTATAAGACAATCCTACTATGTCAAACTAAGAGCAGAGTGATCAAGAATTTTATAACCTGTAGTTACAATTTAAATTTTCCTGTTCCTGTATTTACAAAAATTGTCTGTTGTTTCAGCCCAGTAACATTTATTGCAAACATTATTGAAAACACAATACTGACATTTGCACGGCGACACTAAAACACCATTTCCCATACGTACGCAAACGCGTTAAGGAAATTTGCGTTGTCATTACCATCCGGATATTGTCGCGCGGTGACAATTTGTTGTGGCGACAAACGTCGGTTCAATGTGTTTTTTTGCGTTAAAATTATGTAAGTAAAAAGAATACAGCGGAAAAAAGTGATGGCATTTTTCGCTTGCTTTATATTTAATAAACTTTATACAAGTGATAATGATCGTGGTTGGAGTAACAGGCATGTCAGTTTATTTTGTTATTTCCTGTCACGTACATAGCGAAAGTTATAATTAGCACTCATGGTGTAATAAGTATTTACGATGATGGATCTAACTAAATTTTTAATGTTTGTAGACGTTAAAACGATACCACACTATATTGTTATTACTAATTAATATGCTTATGAAAGACATCGATATACTTAATTATTGAATAGAAGTTGATATTTCGTTTTGCAGTAATCTGCATTATATGAAACTGCTAAGACAACCAAATTTACAATCTACCCTTGATAATTTAATATAAGCAAATCGGTGAATGTAAATTAATTCGCCGAAAGTATCGAAGTAGCAGTAGAAATATCTCGTCAAGACCACCGGTGACATTTCCCTGACCTTTTGGAACCTCTCGAGCGATAACTGTCGTCGTTGTTGCAGTGTAATGGTCGCAAACAGACGACTAATTGCCATCTTTACAATATTATCGGTCCCGCCGTCGTGACCTATTGGAAAACATGGTTTAACATCTTAAATGTCTAGGTTATTTTAGTCTTTACTTACAAATAGTATTTTCAACGACCTGTATGAAGGATGGCCGAAATCATTAAAACATAGTGAACAGTGGAGATGTTAGTAATCTGGAACAAAAGGTAAAAATGGTGGAAGAATGCTATTTGAATTTAAAAGTATTTAACCATATTGTCACAAAGCGAAGTAACAGACTGATGTAAAAAGTGTTAATGTTATATTATTGAAGCGAATAACAAAAGTCTGTGTCAAACATTACACACCAATTAATCTCACATTTTTCTTTAAAGTAGACTGTTTCTGCAATGTATGTTACTCAAGAGAGAAATCAAGGAAATGACGTAAAACGTCTCGGTTGATGTAACTCGCTGCAATATTCCACTCTTGAGTGCAGCTTCAAATCTAGAATGTTGAAGACCATATCAAGCAAAATATAAAATATCAAACAAAATATTATTGGTAGAAAAAATTTAGGCTTTTTTTGACTTAAAGATCTTATAATACCTCCATTTCGTATGACCGCTTAGGATCGTGCAAAGTGATTCAAAAACATGATAAAAGTTTAGGAAGTTGATACACACAAAACAGCTTTGATTCTGGTGGTTTATTCAAGACTAATCTTCAATCTACACGTGCACTGCATAATAGACAGATCACTGTCAGTGTTATATATGGCATAAAGTCATTCACACCTGTATCACATAAATGAATGAAAAGATTTCATATCACATTATACTGTTCTAACTCAAATTAATTTAACGGTCATTCTACAATACTGAGATACTCGAAGCTTTTGGTTTAATTTGAAAAAATGGTGGTATGATACAACTCATAGTGAATATTGGTGGATTACTCAAAGTTGTCTCCAGCGAATCGGAAGCGCAGCATCATTCGTTTTAGATTAGATGCGAAATAATTACAGTAGTGATAAAACATTAGTAATATTTCTTACAAGATATAATAGCTGTTTTATGTGTATGCAATCTAGCGCATATTTCTAACCCGCGCAGCACCAAACATTCTAATTAAATTTCTATCCCGTAACGGAATGCCGAGTCGTGAATTTTCATAGTTAAAACCACTTTGTGTGGTGATTTTAGTTTGAGAACCCGCAACATGCTTGTGCGCGTCGCTTCATAAATTATTATATTATGGCAACATTGCAAATTATAACTCATTTTTGTTGTCGAAGAAATGTGGATAGACCTACATTAATTCATATATAGCCTTTATCATGAAGTTGAATAAACTTTCTACTTCATTAAAAGTGTAGGTTAAGAAACCAACTTATAAAACTTTCAAATTAATTTCTACTTACCTTTAAATGGCTACAATAAAAGATAACTGACGTCATGGAAGAGAAAGTGACATAAAAAAAAAGTATATGGACTTCACTATTTGAAGAGAAATGCAGCATTTTTTGCGGCTATTTATTTAAATAATTGTCATTTGTAGGAGCAAAACATTTCGTAGTCTTATCGACTCACCTACTATCAGACGAAAAAAATACTACTTTTCCTTTCTTACAACAAAAAGTCCGTCCTATTTTTGCATCTCCATTACGCCTTATTTAGATAACGTAATTAGTGCTAATTTGACATGACGTAGACTGAATCAACTGATGAAGGATATCACCGATTTTTTTGCAAAAAAAAAACGACGTCGGCTAATCTGGACATCGTTATGTAGGATTCTCTGGATTATAAAAGTATTACGATTGCCCAAGAGCATGAAGATTATTCTCATATTATGTTTACACGGCAAACTGTATTGAAATTTATTGCAGTTCTTAATACTAATAAGGAAAATTGTTATCGTTTGGACAAAACTATTAAAACATGTGATAAATTTAATGAGCTTTGTATTCGTTGGAACAGTCATTACGATTGTTTGCTATGTTATGCGTTGTTACTTTATTATGATTAACTGCTTTAGCCTTTGTATATTTTTACTTATTTTCTCGTAAGCCAAATTTCAAGACATGTTTATGGGCCAAAGGATCACACAAACATTTTTCTCTATACGAAGTTCGTTTACGTAGACTTTTGTTTTGTAGGCTATCTTCTAACACTACCATTGCTACCAAGTGGCATTTATATTTGTAAAACAAATGAAAATGACAACATTGATTGTTACAGTTGAGACGGACACCATGCAATGCTGAAACGAGTTAACAAGGTAAGTACGCTCGGCATTAAAATGAAGTTACAATTTGCCGAAGCACTGCTAACTGAATTTATTAAGGCAACGAGCTGTGCGAAGGAATGTCTAATGAAATTAAAATTCATAATAACAAGAGATACTTGCCTGGAAACATCTACTTGTATTTTTAATTATGCGAAACTTATAAAATGCGTTACCATTTTTTTCCCGTGCACGTTCGCCTGAGAGGCGGGATCGCGATTTTTTAAATATCATAAATACCATACTAAAAATAAATGTATGTACAAAGGGAGTAAAAAATATAAGAGGTCGTAAGGAAATGCCTGAAGGTACATCACTCGAAAACGCAGCTATCAGCAACTGGTCAGCCTGGTGGAATAAAACCTAAACCCTCTCAGTTTGAAAGGAGGCCCGTGCCTGGCAATAGGACGTATGCAGGCTGATGATAATGATGTTGAAATAAAAAATAAATGAAAATGACATGGCTATTTAAACAATTGTATCATTGTAGTGAAAAGCGTTTTAATTTTAGGATATTTGCGATTAAATAGATTGGGGCTTATATGTATGTTAGACTGAATTTTTTATTATAGTAGCTGCGAATTCGATTCCGAGTAACTTTCAAAAACCAACCACTTTTAACCGCACTACTTAGACTTCATATAAACATAGCAACTACGTACAGGTCGCATTAATAACAGTTTACAATACGGGGTGAATTTGTTAAATACCGCTGTGGCCTTGACGTATTGTATATTCTGCCTTTAGAAACTTAGTCAGGAATGCTTACAAACTATTCACTCACAAGGACATTGTTTAATTAATAGAGGTGTAATTAGTGACTTGGATGTGTGCGAAAGTGTTAGGTAAGCTAAATGGATATTATGTCATTTTTCTAATAAAAAAAACTTTAACTTTTTATATTTCACTCCTGGATATAAGCCTACAAAGGACTTCCCAACATTTTGTATCCAGCGGCTTCCCGGGATCTTTGTTACATCATCATTCTACGTTGTAGCCGAACGGCCAACGCTGTAGTCTTATTATATTCATATTCTTTATTTAAATACAAAGAATAACACAAATTTTACAATATCTCCAATTGCCTTATTTGAGTACATTTAAGTACTTTAAAGATAAAGACAGTACAACTACAATAAACATTAACAAAATGCTATGTAATGATTAATTGGCATACACTTAAACAACGACCTTGTCTAGATACGAATTGCGAAACTCAAGTGCACGTTATCAGATGTAATTGTGGATATGTAGGTTCATATTTAATTATGCGAGTGTCTGTAGAGAATTACAATGGCTTATGAGATTATGAATCGTACAGTGTAAATGGACACAAAGAAATCCTCCTTATGAATGCTACATATAACGAATGTAATAGCAGTGTGAAAATTGACGGAGCTGGCTATGTGGGACAATGAAGAGTCAATAAAGTTAGTAAAATCATTTTTAAACAGCTAAAGTTTACAGTTTTTTCTGAAGGAAGGCGGGATGTAGATTCATCCAGTTAGGATTATATTGTTTAACAGAGAACATTTTTTATTAATTATCATCAGTCCATATAGGCCCCACTTCTGGGCACGGGCCTCCTATACTATTGAGAAGGTTTTCTTTTAGATTTTATATTTTCAATGAAACATTTGCGTACAAACTGGTATTGTATTATACTTTTACTATTTATTGTATTACCCCTACATTACACACACATTAAAATCTTATGGCCATGAAAGTGGGTATCAATTAGATTACATTAAGATTTAACAACAAATTGTGAAAAGAACTTACTTAGTAAAAGCGCTTCGTCTGTAGCTCACAATGATTTTATACTTACATCTGCGTTGAATTAAACAATGGAAATGTTTTAATTTAAACAAACGGAATGCTTTCAGCTGTAGGGTGGTAACCCTGTGTGACCGCGGAACTCTGGGTGATGTCTGTAACTGGCGAATATGCTAATGTGTGGATTTCACTAGCAGTATTCAATTCATTTATTTTCATTCTCCTCAATTGCTTTTTTATTTATTTCGATGATAAAAATAATATTTTTCCAACCGTCTGAACAAATCACAGGTCATTAATAACGTCAATGCATTCTTTTAAAATCAAAAGATTACAATAGTGTCAACTGTCAAGGTCATATCATCATCATCAACAGGCCATATACGTACCACTCAGTTCTGGGTATGGGCCTCCTCTACTATTGAGAGGGCTTAATAATATTTAATGCAGTATTACATCAAATTCGTGTCAACCTCCGGAACAATGCTCTCAACCACATACAACATGTATACAAGAAACCTTACTCGCGAGTCGCAGTTCGGATGGCCGAGATATACATACATATCTGTTCCCCGCTCGCATTGTAAGTGGCACGACTTTGCAAGGTAATACCTTTGTTGCGGATTTAAGACGACATGGGATCTATTGTAATTATGTGCATAATAAACGGCTTTGTGCCGGGACTGGCGCATTGGCTTACAATTAATAATTTCAGGACAAAATCATCATATCAAAGGAGGTTGACAATCTTGATTAGATTCGTGTATGCGTGAAATGGACTGCGTTATTGGACCTGCAGCAAAAGTGTGCGGCATGTTTTCAAGTGGCCTTGAGTTTGATTACGAGTAGGGAATAGTGTTATTATTTTATTTCCATATGGAAACTCTTAGCATTGCTGGACTCAGGCTTTCCCTACGGTCTTAAGAATTTAGGCTTTAGTAGATACACAACGCTGTGATTATCCGAGATGAACTTTATATATATAAAAACCTTCGTATGCTTCATATTACATTTCCTTCACTTCATAATTCATACCTGCGACCGTACTGTTGATATCCAGAGCTCGCCATCATTATTTATTTTTATAATAGTTCTTAAATGTTAACTTGTGAGTAACAGGAGATCTTTACATTGTAGCTCGATAGACCGCGGGTATATATCGCATCAACCGATATGATCGCGATACATCGGTGTAACGTTACGGTTTGATGTAATTCATTGACCACAGAGCAGCTGTATCGATATCCGCACGGACAAAATCAATTTCAAATATCACTCATGATACGATTTGCGGTGAGACATAGCGTGACGTCACATACGTATGGTGGGATTAAGAGTGCATAATGTCTTTTGTAAATGTGCCATTCATTAAACAAACGCGATGTGCTTTGCGTGCTGTTGTGGTTTGTGTGTTAAACGAGACGGCTGGTTTGTCTCTTCATTGTTTGCCCAAATGTTGTAGTATGTTATTGATTTAACTGCATTATTTTTATTTACCGTCATAGTTGTTTAAAAAGACAGATGAAGTCGATAAAATTTCGTTCTGTCATTGGTTCTCGCTATTACAGATGTTACCGGTGATCATTCCAATTTCATGTTTTGGCGTAAGTTAGGCATTCGTCCCTCTGTCCAGAAATGTATTTTTATTTACAAAAGAACCGTAATTGAATTTAAAATTACTTTAACATTACTTCTGAGTTTGTCCTTGGTTCACATCCGTATTTAGTCACCTGCAACTACTGGCAACAATGAAAACTAAATGCGGCGATTCTCACGAATTACTGTCATATTTAAAACTGGAAGGAATCATACATTACGGATTACGAAGAATCTACTCGAGTTACAAAAGATACAGCCACGACTATGTAACGCAAAGTAATTCACAAGTGCGTCATCGGAATCGTCATTGCAATCTAAACGTACATTGTGCACACGGGCCGGCAGTTACATTGCCCGCTGCCGGCAGTAAAAGACGTTTTACAGCGTGGCCCCCAGTGTCTGCATTCTTAATGAGGTTCCTACGTTGCGCTGTTGATCAACACTGGAATGCACTTCGCGCCGCCCCCCGCCCGGATTTACGTCGCCCTACACGCCTTTAAAAGCTAAAAACTTCGCGAGACTTCAATTGTTTGTTTTGTATGGTTCTTGAAATCGTGATATAAGAGTTTGGGCACTTGTATAAGGGATTAAATGCATTGGCATGATAAGCACCGACATCCTAGGTGCTTGAAAGTTAATACGTTTGACTGGGGTTGCTAGACTCTATATAGCGTCGAAATTCTTCAGGAGGAATATGCTACAAGAGCAACAAAGCAATCGTATTAAACTTACAGTATTTAAAAATACTTAAGCTACATCGAGAGCGATGCATTGAAAAAAGAATAAAACCGTTCCGTTTTGAAGACAAAAGTTTTTCACAAAAATTCATAACGGAAGTACGCCGATGGGATGTGTAAAGAAAGACGGCCGCCGTGGAGTGGCGGATACTCCACATTGTTTCGAGTGGGTTCGAGTGGGATCGCGCGAGACGGACAACACGCGCCCCGGCCTCACCAAGGAAACTAAGCGAAGATTAGTTCCGATATAGCCCGATGATACGCGGATGAGCCGTTCTGTACTCATTAATCTAGGCTATGCAAAATTATGACATTGATTAAAGATTACAAAAAAAAATGTTGAGTTTCACATACTTATATGCAAGAGCATATTCAAAATCCAGATTTAACGAAACAGTCCAAATAACAAATACAGTATAAATAAGTAAACCAAAGTGTAGTGATTATTACTCGTTTCCAACTGTAATGGTGCTATTTGTTTTCCGTAATAATTTATTCTGTCCGAAAAAGCAGTCAAATTATCCCACATCACATGCAAACCATCGTCCCCACAAGCGTCCGGACTGAAGAAACAATAGGATCCATTGGTCTGAAAGTACAGTCTTATAGTTACTAATAATAGATTCGTTTAAGACCGCCGCGTCGTCGCCGGTTCATTTGTATTCAAAACAGTTGAGCGGGGAGCGTTCACCACAGCCACTTAAGCCTTTCCCCCCCAACGCCCCCTTTTTATTCCTTAACGCGGCTATTCGAAGTGTTGAAATGCATTTTTTATTATTGGCGAGCTGGCTTTCCGCCGTCGCGTAAGGATTGTGAAGATTAGCGTTTACGGTGTCTCGTGGATTCGAAACTTTGTGTATTTTAACAACTGTGATTGTCTATTACTATTCTTGTGCAAAATGTTTTCCTTAATAGCTGTAAACTCAAATAATTGGTGAAATATTTGTATATTTACGTGGTGTCTGCGGCGATCTGTTTTGTTAACGTTATCAAACGCTAATAATTTTCAAAGATTATAATTAATGTAACACATTAATACTACAACTACTAACTATAATCAACACTATGTTAATTTTATTAAAAATGTAAAGTTATTAATCGACCACTCCCATATGAAAAACCGCGATTAAATATCCCACAAAACGTTTCAATACACGCAGCGATTAATGTTTGCATACACTGCTTTGTGTCTGTATGAATAGTTACAAAACGTGGGTAAACCGTACGTTTTTAAATGAAAAGTATTGCATGCCGACGTGCGGGCAATAACCGCTCACCGGACTCCAATAAAGCAACGCATTAGTATATTAAACACTGAAATGGAAACCCCCATGCCACATTGTTGATCCATTGCCGGTTGTATTCGAATGGGAAATCCTAAAACGGATACGCAATGATTGTCTATACGTGGATGTTTAACAAATTGCGGTTTTCATTTCTTTCCATAATTTTGTCAATACAAACATTGATAATGTATAATAGGTTTAATAACCAATGTTTTAATAAATGGTTTATTTTTAATTTATAATAAATAATCGCAATAACATGCTGATGTAAGATTAATATGCGCTCAGAAGCGATTCTGGTACAAAAATGTACACGACACGACAACACAACGCATCCACACACCTGTCACGAAAGAGTGTGTCTTGTTAAGAGTTCGGTCTGTATACTTGAAGGAATTACGAAAGTATTTTTTATGGAGCGACTTGCACATTCCATTAGCTGGCAGATTCCTTTAGGTGTCTTTTCCCACATACCATTCAATTATTGATAACTTTAGTGCATCTGAGTGCTTCATGTGGAAGAGTATCTTTTACTATTTCATAGCCCCACAAATTGTAGATTAAAAATGTTATTTTTTTTTTTTATTTGCCTTAGCAGGCAGACGAGCTGACGGCCCGCCTTTAAATTATTGAAATTTTTATCTTTTGTTGCTTTTTTTGTTATTTAATTTTATCGTTTATTATCACTAATATGCAAAGAAAAAATATCATAAACCTTTCTTTATGAAACAAAAGAAGTACAAAGTTAAAGCGAAGCCTGCGATAATATATTTACTAAAAACCGCAAAACGCTTTCAATTTCAATAGCTTTAGCGGTTACGGCAAAAAGTAATTGATTCACTAAACATTAAACACACAATAATAAGCCACAGCTATAAAGTGAGCCATAAATTACCATCGACAATAATATTGGCGTATCGTAAAAGTATATTCCGAGTCTAGATCTTAAATTTAATATTCAGACTGTTATGCCTGATGTCAAGGACGACTGAATTAAATGTTACCTAAGCAAGGAACATAAACAATGTGAACATTTTGTAGTTATGGGGTATCTCTTGTTGTTCGTATCAATAAATTGTGTTCAATTACCTAAGATTTTTTTGCAAACACTCATTTATGCTTATTTGATTACATAGCTTTCTTTGCAAAAAAAATTGTAATGACGAACTATAACTTCAATTCGACAGCCTCGTGGATAGATACAGGCTGGCGAATCGAAAGGCCGCGAGTTCGATCCCCGCACCGAGACAATTTTTTGTCTGAGCCATAAATATTAGTTTGTCATACTTAAAATGCAAAACTAGTATCCTAGTGTGGGGTTAGAACTAAGTATGTGTATTTATTTATTTAATTTAGCCTGTAAAATGGGGATGACATGTGATTATAACGAATTACGTATTAATTAAGAAAGCACTCTTTCACCGTACTTCATCTTAGTCCCCTACTCAACTGTTGCCCGTAAGTTTTCTTGAGGCCGTGCGCAAGCAGCAAGATTTGAGCCGTGCGTAATCTCGAATCTCTTTGGCGTATCTCTGGGATTGATAAATGAAGGAACATCATAATGTAAGTTATGGAAGGGCTTACAAGATTAATTATTACTGCCTAGTTAATTTATTGATGACTTTCTTTGTTACTTTTAATTTTATTGCTCATATACTTATTATCCTCGCGGGGTAAATGTGTGACATGTGGTCGAGTGGTCCCGGGTCGGGTAAAACATTTTTCCATTAGGAAATTTTCAGTAATAGCTAGAAATAGACATATGTGCTCAAGAAGTCGCAAAAATGTCGCAACGTTTTTATGTAGCTGGCGAAATTTTGAACGTTACTTTATTGCAATTTTTATTTTAATCATCTTTTTGGATGTTATTTCAATAATGTATCTCAAGTTTCTTATTATGGACTGAAATATTTTGTACGTATGTATATACCGTGTTTGAATAATTTTCGTTTGTATAAACATGAAGCATAATATTTTCCAGTAGTTAAAATGTCTCAAAAAGTAACAAAAGTCATATTACGAATTCATAAATATAGCATCACCATGTAGTTGTTACTTACCAAACTAACTTCACAAGGACTTCCATCGCTATGAAAATACAATATAACCGAACAAATTCAAATAAAAATGTTCGCTCCACCGCCAACTGTGAAGCGCATTGCAATAACTCGAAACTGGCTTAAACTTTTACCCTCTATACGTATCGTGAGCCTTCTCAAAACTCCGATGTTCATATTTTAAAGAGTCTTCAATACTTTACAGTTCCCCCTTTAGAGTTTTGGATTGATAAAAATTCTATATCTCGAAAAGCTGAAGAGATATAACAGCGTAACAATAGTTTTGGTAGTTATTTTTATAGTTTTCGTATTGTTACACGGTAAATAACGATGAGCTCCAAAAAAATGAGGCCATTATAGTCGTTGGGAGTACTTTCATAGAAGCCCAAAAAATTTAACTGGGCTTTCTGGGTTCCATGGCTGGACTTCCACAGAAGCCAGAAAGCCCAGTTATTTTTTTTGGCTGATTTCAGTAATAAAAAACGTTGTTCGACAGCCCTATCAACAGCTATCATCACACTGGTAATTAACTGAACGTTTAAAGCACTTTAACTTCAATTATAAAAATCCTTCGTATGTCACCGGCAAATGATTGATGAAGCCTGAACATTTTTACATTATAAACATATTGTTAAAGTTGGAAAATAAGCGTTCTACATAATATGCCATATGTCATATATCTGTTACATATAAACAACATATGCCAGTAAAATTGAAGTTACAGTTTCGCTAACTTCTATAGATCAGCCACGACGAAGCATTTCTTCTTTCGACTATTCAAGGAGATTGTTACCAGTCAGCGTGTAGACACGGAAAGAATACCTCAGTGCCCGCTTTGTAGTATAACATACATGTATGTATTGTTTAGGGATCGTGACATTTTAAGATCTTCTAAATAAAACTCCACAAGCCTTTTGTGACCGTTGTGTGAAGGTTTGGTGAATTAATAAGTATTCAGAGTTGTGGGTGCTGGTCATCCTAAAGGTAAGATATATTTTTTTATAGTTTGCGTAATCATAGACCGCGAGTTCGATCACGGCACCGAGACAACTTGTTGTGTTATCCACAAATATTTGTTTGAAGTCTGGGAGTTTGTGAGACTGTAAATACTCTCTTAGTTTCGAATAAATTGTCTTATTTTATTACATATATCCATTTTCAAAACATACACAGATCAGTGGTTACTGATGTAACAATTAAAAATGGATATAGATGTAACATCGCCTTGGCAGTTCTTATTTGTTTTCTCATCATCATCATCATCATCATCAACAGCCAATATTCGTCCACTGCTGGACATAGGCCTCCCCCCTCCCCGTAATGTTTTCGTATGTTTTCTAATGTAAATAAATATTAATCTTCAATAAACGTTTTACTAACAGGTATGTATCGAAGAATCCTTCAGTTCAGGAGTCTTTTCGAGTTATCGACTCGAATAGCAGCTACTACTACGGTAGTTACTGAAATTTGATGGCGCCCCTTATTATGCGAGAAGTTTTTTAGTGACACTCTGAGTGGTCAAGTTAAGTGTGTATTTTATCACGAAAACTGATTTATCGGTGGATCTAATTGAAAAAGGGTTGGTTAATCTAAATGAAACTGGCACTCTTATGAGTTCTTCAGAAGAAATCTAGGAATATCATATGTCTCAGTTAGACATTTCTAAAAGTCTTTGTTATTTGCAGCGCATAGTAACAGGAATCTCCTGCTTAGCTGTTACTCGATAACCGAGGTATTTGATCGTGTGTATTCGCATATACATAATTAAACGCATTCGTAATTGGATTAATTACAGCAACATATCTGTTGCTTACAGGCGAACACGATAAGGTTTCGCGATTAGGCCGCTTGGAACGATCACCTACATATGTTTCTTTCACGTTTACAACAATGCTTGCGATAATATGCGCTGTCTCACCCTCACTGATGCTGTCGTAGGAACAATAGGAGAGTCAAATATCAACACTTTCCACTTTGTTGTAAATAACGCTTAGAAAGAAACCGTCCAATGATTTCTTTACGTTCACTTTGGCGTGTCAGTATAAAAATAATATCACACGATAGATACCCAGACTGACGCCTTAGTCTCTGGAAAGTTAGGTAGTTTATAGCACAACTAGTAAATTGCCTTTTTTCGTCTACTTCTGCGGACTCCGTGAAGCTACTGCGAATTTCCCATTGAAAAAACCTAGTATCACTTCGGTCGCTAGACCGCGGCAGCGCACACTTGACCCGTGGCTGGGTAATAAAATAAACCTACTCGAAGGACATCGCTCGGTGTATCGGTGTGGATTCCTGGAGTGACCTGATTGGCTAGCCGTCTGCCAAAGTACCTTGGCAAATGACGACATGCTGTGTTGACACGATCCAGCGGTTGTGCACGGTTGATAGATCTTATACTGTATACACTTATGCCGACTAACGATATGAATGTATGGATAAAGGATGCTTCGGTCTTTTTTAACTTGAAAATGTTCGTCTTTGTTCTCATTGCTAAGAAAGGGGAGTTCGCGTGTTCAGACAAATTTTCGTTGTTTCTAAAACCCACTACACAAAACTGGTATCTTAGTATAAGGTCAGTAACTGACCATTGTATTTATTATTAATATTATTTAATATACAAAAAATAGGTCAAATCAATCAATCATCAAATTATATCAACTTTGAAAAATAGCACTATCCACTTCCTACACAAATATTTGCGGAAATAGCAGCCACGGCTTCTCATTTTATTGGATTTCTCTAATCCACCGCATAACGAAGGCAGTCAATTTGTTTTTTAAATCACTCGAACGTAAGTAAGTTACTCGCAAATTGGACGAATCACTTATAGATCTTTGACGTTACCATCGAACAGCTTCGAGGGTTTTATCAGGTCATCTGTCCATTCACCGGGCCGTTCTTCGATTCCATTCAATTTCAATCAATTGCGAACTATTTCGGACGGCCCGTACTCCAGTCAGCGTAGTTTACAGTTGTTTTATTCGAAGGGCTCGAGTCTCATCGGGTGTTTCGGGCGCGGCGCTATGCTATTTTTAGAATGGAAACGTTTACCTCTCACAACTTTGTCTGCGAAACTTAGTGGAATGAATATGTATGGAAAAGAATTTAATGTACAGAAACTTTATGGTGAATGAAAGTTGCCAAAACCCTATTAAGTATGGATGCATGTGCTAAGTAGTCGAATATATATGAAGAAAAATAAAATATTTATTAGTAGTTTGACGAGTTAAAATAAAACGCCGTTTGTTAATGTGAATATTTATTGTGGTTATTCAGACATACACCTCATACTTAATCTAGTCATAAGACTCGATCTGAACATTGATATATTCATATTTATTATTACAATTACAGTATACCTAAGTTACACACGGACAATGATTAAGTGAACGCTAAAAGCAAATAATTTTTATGTATGCCGTATTTCTTATCGAATATGTCGTCGTTTATCGTCAATATGCAGTAACATAAATTGCAGTAACAATTTTATAAAAAATACAGTACTATAGTGATCTTGATTGCTAGCTTTATTTCAAATAATTTTTAATGGTATATTTAATTTTAATCATCGATAGGCAAACATAGTTAAGTAGGTATGCCTAATCCAACCAATCCTATCTATTGTAAGCTATCTCTTGATTGGAAAAGAGCAACACTAGAGTTTCTTGCCCGTTCTTCTCTAGTGATGACTGTCTTCCGAACAGGGTGTTAAAATTTGAAATCACTGAATCTAAGTGATGTATTTGACATTTTATAGATTCAATAAATATTATTTCATTTTATTTCAACATAACTGTAAACGTAGGCTTTGACTTATACAAAAAAAGTATGAAAAGTTACTCGCACAGAGTGTTTGAATGACTAGTACACATTGAGCATTTAAAGAAATATAGGAATAGAATATAGGACAACTCCAAAGTCGACACAATTGTGACAATCTGTAAACGAATAAAAATAGACTAGACTTAGGTTGTAACTTGCTCGCGTAGGTCTATGAGGCGGCTCTTACAACATACACAAGTGTCTATGAGCTATAACAGTACAGAATATATCCAACCAGAAGCCAGTTTTTTTTTTATATTCGTAACTCGTGAAATCAAATATGAGGAATTCCAATAATTCTACGACGCTCGAATGGTGATTTTACTACGGCGTAGCTCAACCTTTTAAAATCAGAAATGTCCACGATTAAGCGTATAAAGAAAAAAATTGTGTTCCTCTTATTTCATCATATTATGCTTTTGAAAATAATTATTAAAACTTAAGAATAATGCGAATGTTACTAGAGTGTAAAATATTATGATACATCTATGAGATCGATTAGTAATTCGCTAATTTGATAGAGTAGGTACACCTGGATTCTTAGGTTTTTTTTTTTCTATTCAACATGGCAACGAACATAGTAATTGTGTGCATTTAATTGAGAAATAATATATAATCACGTACATATATATGTAATCATAGATTATATCCAGAGATTTTTTTACCATACTAGGCCTTTAAACAATTTGTTAACATTTGAGAATATTTTTTCCTTATTGTTCGACAGCGGGTCAGTTTTGATGGATGACTGACCGCTTCCCAAAGGACCAAACTTTTCAACATCTCACCAGGGTTAATGATATGTACGTGTATCAAATAAATAACCCCGTATCAAACTTTGTTAGGCCTAAACACTGATTATAAAAAAAAAAACATTTTTGATAAGACCTGGAATGTAATTTTTCGTGTAATGATCAATGCGTAGTATCATTCATACATATAATGGGCCTTTATATATTAAACAATTATAATCTTCATGTCACGTGAGAGATGTCTATCTATTGTGGGATGCTTAAAAAATACTAGTTTATAATGTAAAACGAACCCTATCCTTATGTCTTCGCAGTGAAATAAGGCTCAATATCTTCCTCGAAAACAGCTTTCTGTTTTATGTAAAAACCTATGCCTCATAAGACGAATACAAAGACGATGTACAAGCAATATATATATTAGGCGCTTTTATTATCTAATATTAATAAATCACACACATTATTAATCGACATATTATAATTACACAGCAGTGCTTTTATAATTACTAAACGTAAACTCCAATTCCAAATTCCCTGGTAAACGCACGGGGTCCGTATAGCTACTTCATTACGTCTAATTTACAAGGCATTTTATAATTTGGTGTCTTTCAACATGACCGCGGCTTCGTAGGAAGGCAGCTCGCCGTCGACGCGCGGGGTGCTGTGGCATCGGGGACACGGTTCTGTCACCACCTCCTAAAATAAAACATTACTCATCATCATCAGCCCATATACGTCCCACTGCTGGGTACGGGCAGCGTATAACATTGAAAGAGTGAAGGCCATCCATCGTGCTGGCCTAGTGCGGGTTTTCTTTTTATCAAAAATAAAAAAAATACGGTAAAATTATTAATTTATAACACTGATGGTGAGCGCACTATAGCGATTGGCAGTCGCACAAGAAGTAACCCAAGTCTTCGGAAAGGCAAATGTATGAATGAGTGGATTGACAATATTTAGACCATATCATTTATTTTAAGAGTTTATTTTGATAATGACATAATTTCTATTAACTTTATCAAGTTGAAACGTGGTAGATAATCCACGTAACATAATTTACAAACATACAACATTTCAACTCCGGAGTTAAATAGAAACTAACAGTGACTAACTCACCTTTAAAGCGTTTATGCAATCTTTATGATGCGAGGGTCCCTCGACTACAGTCTCGTACGCCGGCGGTGGTCCGGCCAGCCCAGCCTCCATCTGGACCTGTAACGAACGCGCGATTTGTGAGACCATTGTGAATAATACGTGCCCACGCTGAATTAACGAGCCACCTGTCAAATACCCTTCGGACCCTTTACCCGTAATTGATCCCTTTATATTTATGACTCGAACTCAATTTTGTTTTTTTTTTTTTATTATTGAATTGAAAGTTATAGAAATCTAAATCTCTTTATTTAAATATCGAATACGATGTATGGCGATACATTTTTAGAACGCTAATTTCTTAGAAGATATAAGTAAAGAACTGTAGCAAACATCAATCTATTAAAGACCAGACAATCGTATATTCGTTTATATGTTTTCGTAACATTCTACGGTATCAAAGACCTAGGCATTTACCTGATTTGTTCATAAATCCATTAAATTAAATCAATTACGAAAACATTATAAAAATGCTTTCTATAGAAGTAATAAAGAGATAGAGGGCTAGACGGAATTATTTACGTAACAGCAGAATTTATTGCCAACTGAAGGTACGTAGAATTTTGCCGGTCATTCATTGTTCAGCTTTCTGTGAGGCACGAGCGTAGTGAATGTATTTTCTCGTTGAATAAAGCGATGTTAGTAACAAACAGTACAATCGAAACGCCGTCGTAAACTTACATTTTTAATCGTACATTGTGCCCTTACATGCTCTTTACGAGAATGGCTTAGTCTTGCAATTTGTTACCAACGTTAAAGGTACAGGTAAAAGAAAGTCCTGTATTTTATTTAAAGACGAAGAGAAAATATACGAGTATTTAAAGTTAAATATACAAACTGCTGTATACACCGCAAAATTTTCACGTAAAATGTGGTTAAGAAGAACCTATATTATTTGCAAGTTCTTAGTCAATCATAATTATCGCATTTAACTGGTAAAATTGTCTCGCTACTAATTGTCTATTGTTGTTTTACAATTGCCCGTAGCGCGTTTTAGATTATTTTCTTCTTCAGTTTTTTAAATAAATATTTCCAGAATGAACTTGAGTTATTACCATATTTTTATGACTAAATAAATATTTAATATAACTGACTTCACAAATGATTAAACAATATAAAATTCACACATTCTAACGTGGGATCTCCTTAACACTTAAACAGTAACCTTAGGTATACTCCCATGCAAAAGGGACTCTTTGTCGTGATCGCATTGATGCTGTCATTGTAATTTGATCGCATAAGCTCATTACATCATTTCTATAATATTTTTTGTTTTTGTTTCAGATGCTATAATCGAACCTGAAGACTGACGCGAGGCCTAACTGAAATACTTAATGTAATGGTGAGTATCAACGATGTCAAATGATGCATTTTCAGAGCTAATGAAAGAACGTAAAAATCAAACGCTCAGAACAGCTGAATAAGATTAGAAGGGAAATAGACAGTATTTTGTAAGGGGACGAGTGTCACCGCTTGTCTTGTCACTTGTTTATTTTACGCCAAACATGACCACTGACACAAGTTTCAAACAAAAATGAAGGGCTGCTATAAGTCTTGATATTAATTACACTCTACCCGTATTACATTATGATAGTCATCTAATCGTAGGTTCGATACGTTCGGCATGCTTTCATTTCCTTTCTAGTATTATTCAACTATTCTGTGGCTAAACAAATGACTTCGAACTCCTCCGAATATCCCAAACATCAAATGGATCGAAGAAAATATGGAAGGTTTTCAGCTTAATAACGATATAAATATAATTTTATCAGACTCTGCAAACATGCTACCGAGGAATGTAAAGTGAGATAAGAATGTAGATATACCTAGTGATAGATTTTATAGAGATAAGTAAAACTATTTGAACAAAATATAACAAAAATTCCCTAAGCTCCCACTTGTTGAAGTATGCGCTGAGCAATTTAGAGGTCCGATCCCGGTTCAGGTAGTGTTTTTTTTTTTGGTTTTTCCATTACAGAATTATCCGACGAATGGCACCTTTGCTTATACTTTCGAGGAATACAGACATTGTATGTTTATGTTTTTGTAATCGGTAAGGATAATGATAATTAATTGTTATATGTTGGATAAGTTTAATGTGAACCAAAGGCGTGTATGAAGCGTGGATTTGAAGATATACTGCGTTGTTGTTTTCGAGGCACAGCTGGCGGAAAATGGATGAAATACATTATTATTTATGTCAATTTTACTCATATTCATCCAGTCATGTTATTCCAAAGTATGATGATAGGCATTTCAACAATGCGTTAGAAATCTCCAAAGATATAATAACATCATTAGTAGTTGTAATGTAAATCACCATTCATCATCATTCACAGCCTTTTCGAACTAAATATAAACTCTTTAAACATCCATTCGTACGTCGCATTACTCTAGCGAACAACCCCGGTGACGTTTTGTAAATCCATTATCGAGTTATTTTCGTATTAAAATATGAAGCATAATGATGGATTGTGACGCGCTTCGGTCCGATCCAATTGGAATCGGATATGCACGAGTTATTCGTGAACACAGTCGATGTGCGACCAACCGAAAAATTATCCTAACTTTGCCGCCCGACCTATTTCTCTGTTTAGTTGACGTTAATTGATATGTTCAATTCCGATGTAACTTGCTTGATGTTATTTTTCTTATTAACTGTTTTATCAATATATTTTTTGAATTGATTGATTTTATAGGTGTTATGAATATTGAATACATATTTTTCTAGTATTGCTTCTACAAAGTTTTTGATCAATAATGAAGGCAACACGGAGACCAGTGACACTTAAGAACCCTTTTTGGGAAAATTGACAGCTTTCGTTTGGTATAAAAAGGCGCGCACCATTGTTTTGACGTATTAAGGAAGACATCCATTAAGGTATACTCCAGGGAGGTTTGACGGCAAACAGACGAAATACAACAGTTTTCTTTTTTTTTTTTTAGGAAAATGAAAGTTTGAATCGACTATACCTCGTGAAAAAGATGTGACACAAATTTTAGTATTATAAGATTTTAATACATATTTCGATTCCGTATCACAATAATAAGAATCTGTCTTTTTCAACCTATTTGGTTAAAGGTAGAGACAAATAAATGTGTAATCCACAGTTTTGTTTTAAGCCTCGTTATTGTGATAGAGAAGTGTACAGTAATACCCCGGACTTACGCGAAAGGTGGGACTGAGCGCTATCCGCGTAAGTCGAATTCGCGTGTGTCGGGGTACAATTTTGCATATACAAAGTACATATGTTTAATTGGGACTAGAGACTGAATAAACCAATAATTTAGGAAATAATTAGTATCTAATTCTAGATAATATGACAAAGTATACTAATAGAGTGTATAAACACAATCCGAAGTTATTTTGATGTAGAAGTTTTAATAAAATAAAACGAATAGGCGAGAAAATTAAATCGCGCAACTCCGAATCCGCGTAAGTCGGGGTACTACTGTATTGAGTTTTTTTATTGATACAAGTCTACGAGATATCTTAATGTGAGTTCTGACCTATGTATATGTATTGCCAGTATTTATTTATTTCGCGTAAATTGTCTTGTGTTTAATTACATTGATAGTGTTGCATGTGACGTGTGTGTTTACAGCGTTAAATTAATTACGAAAACAAACATATACTGTTTATCATTCGATATTAGTAATAGGATGAGCTAATTAAATCGAATAAGCTTTAGTTCATTGCGAATTTAATGAACTGACGATACAAACGTACCGGTTGCATTACCTGGACATATTAATATTTCTAAAGTAAGTTATGTGTGTGTCAGTGCATCGTGAAGTCCGGTAACGTGGCTGACAAACGGCAATAATCTCACCCCTAGGTGAAATGTGGGAGCCAGAAAAAGCACCTCTTTCTTATGTATGTAACTCAACTAAATATTTATAATTTGAATATAAATAAGTTCATACATACATAAATAAGTATTCCTGTATAAATATGCTACATAAATATTTAACTTTACATTTTTTGGTCAAAGCTCAAGTTTCATAGCAGCATAAAGACATTTGCCCGAAAACTGCAATAAGCTCGTCCTATATTACGCGAGACTTAAACTACCTTGATTGAATAACGTTTATCCGTTTACGTTAACGTGTTAACGTCAGCCGGGTGGCCAGTTAAAATCTAAGTATAAATTTTACATCATCCGCTCCACAAATTGTTAGAAAGACCAAAAGGAAAGAGCGTTATTTTGATCAAGAGAGGATTTAAATTTGTGATTTTTTAAATCTCTGGTAGAAAAAAAACCTAAAATTAGAGAATAGTGTCCATACTATAGTGTTGTTGTAAAAAAAAAAAAACAGGGGTTGTTGTTAATTAACCTCTATATACATAACAAATTTAAGGCATCCCAGTCGAAAAATCTGACCGCACAACGTTCTCAGTTGTTAATAGGTTAAGTGCGTTTGCCATTGCGAGTTTGCACGGAACGTTTCGCCAGTAATCGAGTTAGAGGCCGCTATGCGATCTTCCCAAAGGTTCGGCAATAGACCGAGCGTATAACATGTAAGCTATGTAAGGCGGTTAAGGAATGGCTCCAATCATTGAGTTGATATTGATGTTGGCACACCATACATTGTCTAGTGATGTACTTCAGGTTAGTCTGTGAAACTACAATGAGATTCAAGAAATGTGCCCAATTAAAATGTTTTGATTTTTGTTATGGAAGAAAATTCCTTGAATCCAAATTTTGTTACGACTTAACGACACTTCATTTTTAGTCAGTATCGGTTTATTGTAAATAAAAAAAATAAGTAGTTACACAGTTTGAAAAGTTATTTATCACAGATCGATAATTTAGTCCAGACATCTACACAGACCCTAATTATACTTTTTTTTTGTCTGCGTAACTTTCGTGTATAAAACCGTTGAGACGGCATAATGACGTGAATAAAAAATGTATAAATATTCATCCTATTTTATGTCGTAGATTAAAGTCTTTGTAAGATGAAATTACGCCAAGCTTCACTGCGAACTTTGCACTTCCTTATTAAACACGGAGAAAAGTTAATGTAAAGTTATTCTCGGGCTATTATAATGCTATAATTTGTCCCTCGTGCAATTAAATAGTTTATGATGCTAATTAGTTTACCTAGATATTTCGTTTAGTAATTTTCTAAAAACGGATCTTTCGTTAACAAATATTTGGTATGCGTTTGCTACGATTAGTGATTGATATATTAAAATGTTAATGTTAACTTTCTTCCGAAGATGTTTTCTCTTTCAGGGACATCTTTCGTTGCTATTAATTAAAAGTAAAAAGTCACCTACGAAGCATATAGTACCATATGCTAAACACGGAGTAGAAAATGTGATAGAATCAGTCATTTATCCGGCGGAGCATATAAAACCGCGCTCGCTACGAGTCGCCGGCCCGTAACCAATTATCGCAAATGCGATTTTTATTTCGCGCCAACAGCGTCCGACGTTAAATCTAGAAATCTTTGTTCCCGATGGATCGCTCCCGTTCCTGATTGATGTGAACACCAGGACGGTTCAGTTTGCATCAGGGTTTTTTCAATACCGATCGAACGGCAAACGACTATACAGTTTTTTCGATGTAAAATTACCTCCGCTACACTTAAATCCCTTGAAAATTCCAAATAATCTTAGTTCCTTATTTTTGTTTTTATGAAATTTAGCAATCAAGTAAATAGGTCATCTGATAATAAGTGAAGAAATTTTTGCCTTTATTATTTATTTATTTATTTATTTAATCTTTATATACCGTATACAAGTATAAAGGCGGACTTAATGCCGAAGGCATTATCTACCAGTCAACCTCAGGTTGGTGCAGAGAAACACGAATAGGTGCATAAAAATTGGTGTTACAGTTATATACACAAATATGAACCTACCTACCTAATAACCTAAATATGTACCTAAACCTACATACTATATAAATAAAAATATATAAACCTATATACATATATAGAATATAAAACAATCTTACTTATTAAAAATACATTTATATAATATATTCACACATAATAGGCTTTACATTATAGGAGTTATAATACATATTATTTTTTTGTAGATTTAGACAAAATAATATCAATGCAACTTCAGTTAAATATCACTATTCCTCCACACACCCGCCACTGCAACTTCGGTTGTATGATTTTAATTGTTATGTGGTCGCTCCAATTGTAGTCTAAACGTACGTGCTGCCAATTGAAGCCCAGACGTCACCGGTGCCCACATTCAACGGTTCCCCAGGACCCTTACTCGGTCTAGACATTGTCACTGTCAGACATAGTAATGGTCACAGGGAGGAGCTGAATTGACTTCGCGTAACTCCATACAGAAGGTTACAGAAGATTAACTTATAAAGAAGTTATTAAAGACAACGTAAGACGACGTCTATTAGTTTTATTTACTAGTATTTCATCTATTCGCAGAGGTTTAGTATGCTCCATCGAATCAATTTTGATGATGTGTATTTGCTTAGTAATAAATTCAACAAACATTTACATCATCCATTGAATTAGTATTGTGTTGATGAATTCAAAAATAAATTCCGAACAATGAATAAACAATGCCGTTCGCTTGAGTTTGTGATGAAAACGAAATAAATTAATATTTATGCAACACAAACCAATAACATGTCCAATTATTATAAATTATTATTACTGAAGTTGCATGAGAATTATGCTTTGCATGGTTACGTTAAACGTTTCGTCACTCAATGTGAAACCACTATGTAAAGAGTAGTGTAGAGTTTTACTAGCCTAGTCCTTTCTTCCAAATTTACGTCCACAAAATAAATAGCATAGGGCTAAAATATGACTTATATTTACACAAAAAAGATTCTAACTTTCAATGGAAACGTTAAGGCCTTCGGATATTTGATGGTCTCAATGTCATTCATTTCCTCAATTTTTAATCTAAAGTAAAATGTATCGGAGTGGATAATAAAGTCATTCTTTTAGTCTTGGTTGTGCGGTGAGTGGAATACAGCAAACATTAACAATAATAGGTTCGTGTAGAAAGTTCTTCGTACAAGCGTTCCCGCTCTGTTGACGCCAGATTGTTTGCACTCGCTTTAGCAGACCAGCAGTTTGTGACCGATTTAGTGGCTTTACGGCCAGCATTGTTTGTGCTAATGAGGTCAAATGTCTTTTTACCACACGTTCCAATTGAGAATTCAAACTGGACTGTAACTTTTTGCATGTACGTTGGTAAGGATGACACCGTGTCTGTGAAGTTGGATTAAGAGTCGATTTATCCGAAGCAAAATTAATTGATAAGTTTTAAAAGAGCTAAACGTCGTAGTATAAAGCTTTAGAACCATATAATCGTATTCAATATAAATAGTTCAACAATAATTTTCATAGCCAATTAGATGAGTCATTTAGATGATATATAATATTCTATATTAATGGGAATTTTCCATTCAGTTTTAACTGTTTTGATGACTGTCCACTTATTAGAAATCCGACATGACAGATGTTAATACAAAAGGTAGCCCAACTGTTGCGATCTGGGCAGGGTGGTCTAGAAGCTACTATAAAAGAGAAATGGATAAATGTTACCGAAGAATAAATTGATACACTAAACTTATAATTGTCTAGTTAATTAATACCGAAAGATGATTGACATTTCAATAATTATCACGCAATACTTATGTCGTATGTTCTAGAACTCCAAACGTTGTCAACGTAACTATTCATAGAATATTCAAAACCACAACTATAAATAATCTAGATGTTGTATAATGATCACAATAGGCACATGTTACGTACTACGTCATGTTCTAATACCTATTTGTTGACAATTATAATAACAATGATGCATTACGCGGACGCAATACGTGAGGCTGCAGTGACGTAAGGTTTTAATGGACGCATCTGGATGAACGATCATACTTAAAAACTAAACCATATGTAGTTTTCTAACATAATGTTTAGCACACTGTTTCTGGAGCCAGCTGAAGGGCTTTTTCCTCTGCATTGTTTATGAACGGTTATAAGAAAAAAAGCTTGCAGATATGGGCGTACTTGCCTTGAAAGTTGATAATGTTGAGTTCAATAAACAAGTCATTCTTCTTTTATGTTGACAAATTCTATTCTGGCATACAAAAAAACCTCGTTCTGGTTACATATTATTACTTTATATATTTTCTCTTATGTTTGATTTCATGAATTTTATTTAATTGTACTAATTAAGCTTCTTTAAAAAATATATCTATTATCTACGTTTAGTTGGTCCCCAGAAAGGCATAGCGATTCTTACTTTGCTCGCAATGTAAACTGGGCACATTGCTAAAGATAGTTGCAAAACACTATCTTGACCGATCAACGCGGAGTTTGCAGAAACTCTAAACCCTACGCTGATCCAGACAAATTTAGGATTCAGTGCAGTTTCAAACTGTGGACTAGTTAGCAGATGAAGGAAATCCGGATAACTGTTGGTAAATATAGTTGTATTAGCTGACTTTGTGACCGTTCAACTAGGGCTGGCAGTAACAGATATTCTTCTCGAAATAGATCTAAATAAATACACCCAAGAGTCACATACATAGTTTCAACAACACACTATTATACAAGACTTGAGTCATGGGTATCAGAAACTACCAAAGATTTTTCGGTTTAATAAACGCCCAAACCCGAAATCAATATTTGAGGATCACACAAACATTTGTTTCGGTGCTAGGATCGAACCCATGGCGTCTAATTTCACAAGCTGGTATCTAGTCAACTGCACCACGAAACTGTCAAAATTATATTACAAATTTCAAAAGCATTCACATAATTCCTCGTGTGTGGCATGAGACCAGTTAATTATTCATATTGTAACCCAACACCGTAATCTGGTGAGACTCCATTTTGGAACAGATTAACGGTGTCCGCAACTGGACCGTTTTGATCTAGTTATGAACTCCGCTGGCAAAACTTTAGCACAACACTTAATCCTTCAGTCGGTCTATTTTAATAAGTAAGCAGAATTGCACAATAATACTAGTAGCGCTGCTCAAATGCAGCCTTTGTGGATTTATAACCGGGAATACCTGTGAGGTTTTCGAAAGAAAATGCAACAGTCAAATAAAGTTATAACTCGATGTGTGTAAAGCTGTGCAAAAATAAGGGTTTTACTTTTGACATAGATTACTTTAGTATCGTTCACGTGTGATTTTTCGCGCATTTTTCTTTCTCATGATTATTTAAAAGTTGTATACTTAATAACAAAAAGACAACAAGGACAAATAATAACAGTATAGTTAATATGTTTAATTTTTCGTACAATATCTATTCATAATCCAACATGCTGTCTTTTCGCTAACAGTGATTTCTATATTATATCTGATTAATTAATTGGTTCTATTTTATTTATTTTTATAATATAAAATAATTATTCTGTGTCACATAACAGAACTGCATATGCTATGTTCAACTAATGTTCAAATCAAATGAACTGTACCCCAGATTGAAAGTCAGATGTAACTCCAAAATTGATTAAGAACAGTTCCAGTGATGTTGGCAGAGTTCTCTCGATCCAGTCAGTCATTTACACGCCTTGGTTAATTACTGTACGTTCCGCCGTCGTACCGAACAGCATCCAGAGTGTTAATCAGAGTACTGCGTACACTGTAATGGGATTTGGGGGGCCAATGTTCGGAGCCAATTGAGCAAGCCAATCGTAATAACCACCTTCTATTATGTAATCCTTCGGAATAAGTGATGAGTGAGACATCGCCACGCCGCCGAAGATAAAACAATGGATATTACTGGCATTATGATTTCATGCAACGGCTCCAGTAGAAGATTTCCCCTGTTAACGATAATTTGCGCTCATTCTCATCCCCAGTGGCCCGATCATCTGTGCAGGCGTTGCTGATAAAAATCGCATTATCCTTAATTGGTTTCGGCAGTGATTGGAAACGATTATCGCCAATTTTATTATGTCTTTTTTATTGTACAGCACACGTCGTAAGTGTGAGTTAATGTGCGACACCGACGTAATGAGCTCGCACGGTGATAATTAAGTTTTTTTTAATTTGTTTGACGCAAGTCATATTCTGTGAAGTATGTACAATTAAAATATCATGTGTACGTTTATTAATTTCCACGTAGATAGTGCCTTGTGCTATATAGGAATATTTTTTTTTTCTTGTATTAATACGTCTTTATTGTAGATATTTGAATTCAACAGAACAGATTAATGAACAGTAGTGAATCACGTTAGGTGAGTTTGCAGTCAGGTGTCAGAATGTTTAAAAAGCTCCCTGTGGAGTGTAAGCTGCCTTAACGATTGCTGAGGTTCCTACTTGCATGAACCGAATTCATTGTTATTAGTCAAACGGAAATGGCGAGCTTAAATGCATCTAAAAATACTTTATTTATGACTAATCTATTTAACCCGGTTTAAGCCAAATAAAACTCTTAAAAAGTCACAAAGATAGACGAAAAATAAAAAGCACGAGTAGGCAGTAAATCTCCCGCTAAATGTCATCTAAATGGCGAATGGAAGGTATTCTATTTCGTATGTCCGCGCGAGTAGTAGCATATTAAAAAATTATATAGTCCAATTTAGAAGTAGTCATGGCCTCGAAGTTTAAGCGCGCGGTCTCTCTCTATCTATCTCAGAGGTAGCGTGTTCATCACCCACAAACACACACCACCGACTTTTCGAGGCCATGTGTGTATTCACAATGAATCATCACTTATTTTACGGTGAAGAAAAAAATCGCAATGGAACTTGAGCACCTAATAATTTATTAGGAATTTCCGCAGGTGTATAGTCTGCCAATCCGACTGGGCCAGCATGGTAGACTAATGACTAAACCCTCTCAAAGGTAGAATAGACGCGTGCCCAGCAGTGGGATGAATAAAGACTGATAATAATAATTTTACGTGCCTCGTTTCAATACGAAGAGATCATGGCGAAACGCGGGCGATGGCATAACATAAACATCCAGTCTCAAATGCTTCTAAATTTCGAAAATGTGCAACGAATAAATTGCTCCATGAATATTAAACGAATGCTACTTTAGATGCAAAAAATACGACAATGAATACAAATTGTACTATCATTTAAATATTTTCTTCTACGTAATAATGTATTCTTAAGTCAAACTGCAAGTGTTTATGAAATAAAAGTTGTCGCTTTTGTGAATTGTTTTCATAAATAAGGTTCATCAGAATTTTTCATCTTCACCCCTCGGTATTCTTAAACAATTGCATACAAACGACAAGTTTTGGAACCGGCATTACGCTTAGGGGATCCTGAGATGGTAAACTACTTTTCGCTTTAGTACCTAATAGTTAGAGTTATTACGCTAGAGTTATAACGAGTATACTCCAGACAGTTTGCCGTGCATAGTCGCCAAAAAACTGACTGTGAAACTAGACGCCGCGGTTTCTTAGTGGGTGGGATTAATGTTGTTACCATACATATGTATAAATAATACAAAAATTTTGATACGTGCATTCTTAACTATAGTACTTATGCTATACGTAAATAAAATAGATTTTGTATATTTTTGCTGATGCTCCCAAGACGAAAACATACTTTAACATTTTTTATTTTGTTGTTATTATTATAACTTAAGGTAAATCTGAAGGAGGTGGTTATTTAAATACGATTACCACTCGGCGGCAAGACTGAAGCGCTCCAAGCGAAATGTCACGGAAATTGTATCACCATTCCATTCGTTCGAAAAAATGGGAATAAACACGAATTTCCGCCGGTTGACTTGGTTGCCATCGACGGTGGAGCACGGCGGGCGAGGTCGACCGCGTGCGTCACGGTTTACGGAATAATAAGCATACAACCTTCTGGAAGTTGGAACTGTACGATTTCGTGATAATGTGCAGCCGTGTCAAGGACTATATGTAGCTATTTTGAGGGCTTCGGCTGTGGTTAAAGTAATGACCTTGATAAATGAGCTGATAAGGTTTAATAGTTCTTATTTCTTTGGGTTGGTATAGATTATAAAGGATAGTACAGGCAAAAACAGAAATGTTAGCACTGAAACAAATAAAATTTTTACAAGGGCGTAAAAATTTGTTGACACTTTCGTTACGGTTACACACAACACTACTCTGACTGAAATGGATTTCAAGCTTTAAAAATCATTTTAATTCAAAACAAATGTATTCGATATGAACATACCACTGCAAATTTCAACTTTAACCTATTTTTTTCGAACACAACTCAACTAAGTAGCGGTTTTTAGTGACAGTGATACCACCCCAGTCAAGCTGCCTCAATGATTACAGGCGTACTATTTCATGACTCTACCATAATTGAGAGGGTTTAGACTTTAGTCCACCACGCTGACCTATTACGGGCTGGTGAACTGCACACCTAATAAATGTGTAAGAATTTTTAGATGTGAAGAATTACTCACAAAATATTCCATAATTCATTAAAGTAAGTGATGATTCATTATGAATACACGAAACGTCAGCGATAATTGTTTGGAGTTAGAACTTGCAACTGCCGAGATTCTCGACCGCGCGCTTAAACCTCAACACCATTACGGCACCCAACCTATTATCATTGCTCGTTTGGCTCATAGAAAAGCAATCTCATGGCGCTACAATCAAGCCAAGCCACTCATAATTCTGGTGGGGCCGTGCAAACGTGCGGTGTTGTGTCGCCGGACACGTCGCCGGAACAACAATCCCGCGCCGGAAGCCGACGCCGCCCGCCCAGCGCCGCGCTAACTGCGTTACTCTATTGGCTTCGGGGAGCTTCTCCACGCCTAAATACGGCCCAACAATGTGCTCACTCATCGTCTGCACGGAAAACTTTAGGCTATTTGATTAACAACGCCATCTGTTGGGGATTTTTGGAACTCATTTGATTTGTAATAGCACATTATTTTCATGAAAAATCATTTGTGTTTTACTGTTCAAGTCAAATAAAGCATGATTAAAACTGCAAATAATTTAAGCAGTTTAAAAGTGCGTTGATGTTGCGTGTGTTTTTTTTACGGCTATAAGTTAAGGCAAAGAGCAAGTCATGGGAATCTAAAAGTGTATACGCGATATCCCTGGGTGGTTTCAATATTTCAATAAAACTAGAAAATTGAGTTCTTTGTTGTAATAAGTACCTAAGGGCATGACGTGTCTAAAAAGGGCAACATGTGTATTATTAGCGAAGACCCATTCGCTAGCTAGATTGCATTGCGGTAGGAATGGACTGATATGACCGTTAAAATATTGCTTACTAAGTTAATTGCAACACTGAGTTCTATGTAAAACCATAATATTGTCAAAATATTCTCGATCGCTCTTAGCTTACGAACTGAATTCAGTCCCGTCAACTTGCTATGCCAGTAAAAAAGAACTAAATTTAAAAAAAAGTACAAAAATATCATCAATGTTTGGAAAGTGGGCAGGTGTGTTAAAAGAGAAAGTATAATGCAGGTCTGCGACATCAAAGTGATATCATGCGTCTATAAAATATATTCATACCGTTATTTTATCGTTTGTTGCACAAGACGATAAAATCGACAATATGCGAACACGGAAATTATACCTACTTGGAATACCTCAATTTTCTATTTATAAAATAACTAAATAAATCCACCCTATCGCATAAACACGCAAACCCGAAGCAAATATTTGTGGACCACACAAACATGTATCCCGGTGCGGGAATCGAACCCGCGGCCTCCCATTTCACAAGCTGGTAACTGCGCTACGAGGCTGTCTAAAAGTGTTATATGTATTTAAATAGTCTTTCATTTTTAATATAAGGAAAACGTTGTAATAGAAACTCGAAGTTATTTAATGCACTCGACTTCATTAAAATAACTAAAGAACTACGTAAGGCCATTCTTGTAAGGAGAAAGTTTAGGTCACTCGAGCCAAAACTTTTTCTTCGATGTGCAATATACTAATTTCTTTTTAAATGAAATAATGAAAATAGTTACGCTATTAATTTAATAGGGCTGACAAATTTTTGCTACGCTGTATGACTACAATCAAGGAAGTGCGATGTTAGGGAATTATAGAATATACTTCAAAACAATTAAAATATCCCGCCAAATTTCAAGAGATGTCCTCATTCACAGAGCTTCTAAACTGGACATACCGTTCGACTTGTTGCCATAGTTTTCACTCCAATGCTCGCTTGCTACGGCTGATGTAAACCGCGTTGTCTGTAACTAGTCGATGGAACCAGTACACGGGGCTAAGCCATTCAAACGCCGACGCATCCGAACCCCAATCTAGACTGCATTACAAAGGATTGTATCGATGGCAAACGTACTCTTCAACCCTATTGTGGGAATGTGGCGAATTGTTACAGTTACATTCAATAACGCACAATGTGCTGTGGAGAGGGCAATGACATGCGACTGATGAATCCTACTGAATTTCAACAGGGTTGATAGCATTGTGTTATTGAAAGATAAGAATGGTTTGAAAAATACTAATGAACGGCAACTGTAAAGTATATCGTAGTTGGTATGAAATATTTTGCTCATGATTTATGGTAAAATATGGATTTCCTTTTTTAAAAAACCTAGCTACATACTGGTAGGTTAATTGGTGTATTAGACACAAATGCTATGTAGAAAAGCATTTAAACTAGGACGAGTAAATGTAAGCCATTAAAAAAAAACCCGCGGACTTTATGGTCGCGAAAAATAATTACTCACTTTTCTATTATGTAATAAAAATGTAATGTAATAGAAATGTTCGATTAATTCAATTATGTAATCAGCTTTTTGTTTAAAAACATATACTTTACAACAACAAAAACCTTCAAAACACGTGAAATTTAAAATTGATTTGTCCACCGAGGACAACGTTCTAAAACTAGTTTTGTCAGTTGAAAAGTTTAAAGAAAGCAAAAGTTTGCAGTTGCTCCGCCAACTTGCTAAACACGTTAGCCAGTTAGTGTATTAAAACTTGCATTTTATATATCATTTGAAGGTGATAAGAGACTTTCTAAATCAAGAACTACTCATAAATTTATATCGTTTCACTATGATGTAAATAATAATAGTTATGGGCTCAAAGGAGCAATAGTCAAAGTCGTAAAATAAAAATGCTTGAAATTGTTCTACAAAATTAAATTGACTCCGAATAATTTGTCATTTTGGTGTTCTTTTCATTTTCGACATTTCTGTTCCTGGTGTACTACACTATAGTGTTTTAAAGGGCGCTTTTAGTTTTTTACAGTTCGAAACACAAGTATTTCGGGCAATGAAGGGGCCTAGTTTTGGACAGTTCTTCATTTATTAAAGGCCCGAAAAAGTTTGGGAATAGTCAACTTTTTATAAAAACAAAATAAAATATAGAGCCCAACGCATTTTGTAGGTATATTTTTAGTATAGGTTTTTTTTTCACAAATATACTCGGCTGCTAAATCTACCGCGCCCCTGGGAATAAATAAGTAGATCAAAAACAGCCTTTTTGTCTAAAAGATTTAAGCAGATTTAGGTCACGATGTCTAAATTTAAAACACCTATCGGAAAAGCTTTGCATCAATTTGAAAAGAAGCAACGTGAATGTATTTTTAAACAATAGACTCTATCGAATAAGTCTTCGTTTTAAATAAATGCTTTAAAATCTATCTATTTTAGTCCATACACATCCTACTAAATCCGGAAAGTCAATAATAAATATTTTTACTCATAATTAAACATTTGCTCACATTTATTTCGACTCGACTTGACAACTGTCGTGAATGATTCTATAGCTGCCTATTAAGGAAGATAACTTATAAAATTTCTGACGATTTACCTAACAGTCAGTTATTAACACTTGATGGAACATCCCTAATCAAGCTTAGAATGAGTAAAGTTATTAAGAATTTAACCAACGCTTAGACTACATAAGGTGTGAACCCAGTAGCAGAGGTCTGTCCGATAGAAAGTGTACGCGGAGTGCGTGAGATATTACTTTGACAGTTGCCCGTGAAGAAGGCATTATCGTAGCCTCACGCAGAATATGAAATTGCGGGCCGTGACGTCAGTGAGAACGTAACCGGCTCTGATTTGGGTTTGTTTTAATTAAAGTTTCACTGTAATCATGTGCTGAAGATTTATGTCTGTAGTTGGAAGGAGTTCGTCATTTGTTACTCCTAATGTATATGTTGTGTATTTTTAGAACCTAACGCCTAACATAAGTCATTAAAAATGAGTACGGTTGAGTTCAACGAATTGTAATCAAGGGCTAGCCGTATGAAATAGTTTATTTGTCTAAAGTATTTTAAAAATGCACGTTTGTAACAACATTGGTAAGAGTACCTACATACCTGAAAAAGCTATTTCTTACGTGTTTAAAGTTCATTAACCGGCGGTAGCGTCCTTCCCTACAACCCACCACCTCAAGTAACCATAGACGAGATTCGTAACAAAACGGAGGGTACGGTTCCTCCACCCTACCTAAACGCAATTTCTACACTCCCGGATCGAAACATTACTCACAATTAACACAGAAATTAACGCAGATCGGAGAAAGTCACATGTTCTAGAAACAAACTTATTTTGCTGCTTTTAAAGCAGGGAAGTAATTTCGATGAAAATATTGACATTAATTTTTTTTTTTTTAATATTATACAAAAATATGAACGGTCTTTAAAATTCTAATGACATAGGAGTGTAAAAATACATTACGGAAAATTGGTTAAAATTAATCGAGTTTATAATACAATTAACTGCGTAAAGCAAAACCGTTTCCAATAATAACCCTTTAAATCCCGTTAAGCGTTTTCGATTTTTAATGGTCCACTCAAACCCCACTTTAGAATGTATTTTCAATTAATTTTAACTACTCATTTTCTCAGTACTCCTTTATATCTTCATATAAATGCGATTTTATAAGCGTTTGTTGAGGTGATGTGAGAAATTGAATAACAATGACTGGTAAAATTTGAAGCTCCGACCTAGTTGAGCGAGTGTGAAAACATTGGACCTGATGCTTAGAACAAAATATTCAAATAGTATTGGGTAAAAATCCTTATCCTTTAGAAATTATGTTACGTAGACTACCTTGTAGTCTCGTGGCGCAGTTGAGTCCATTAAACGAAGGGTCGCGAATTCGATCCCACACCAGACATGTTTGTTAGATTCAAAATATTTGTTGATAAGACTGCATTTCTCGTAGTATTTGACACAGGACTTTTATCTTACAGTCAGATGCAGGAGTCAGGACAAATATTTGACTGTTGCTATTATTTTTCTAAAATTGTTGTATGTTTCGTTCCTATATATTACTTGCCAGAAACGATTACTTAACTAAGGAGAACTCGGGATAATGTGAAATATGTTTAGTCGAACAATTAATATACCGCAAATAGATACCTGTAACCTTGTGACCTTGCCCTCTAATAGCATTGAAGCATCCACGAGCAATTATCTGTATCTTGGAAACATTGGTTTAATATCAGATTGGATCTTCCTAAATTCATGGAAAAGCCCTAAACTTTGGTGCATACATAAGTATTCTTCCATAAATCATGCTTCAACTCGCATTTTTTCAGGATCTTATGGAGGTGGCGTGATTTATTGTGATCAAACCTCCTAAAATAAATAAAGATAAAAAAATAAAATTCACGATATTTTACATAATCCTATCCACCCTCAAACCTAGTGGAAACTTGTGTCTTTTCAATAATAGTCTAGTCAACATGTTCAAAAACGTGTTAAATAGAAATAAAGCTCCTAAAAATATGAGCGATGGCTCATTCGATTCGGAATTACGTCTAGAAAAATGTTTTTGAAGGGTATATTAGCACATAAAAAATTGCAATTGTTATTAACAAACTAAAAAAAATAAAAAAGGTATTTAGTTTTTCGTTAATAACTTTAAAAATAATAATATTTAAGGAATTTTGAAAAAAGATCCTGAAAGAGGAGAAAATTTCCAATAAAAAAGAATTAACTCCCGGAACTCTATCTATATTATTTATATTATTTTTTTTATACTGAAAATAGAGCTCCGCGAGGGCGTTACGGCATAGGCGCCGCCTAAAAAGCCGGTATATCACCTAAAACAATTTATTTTTAATATTAAATAACAATTTAAAAATTTGAAAAAATTTTGGTGTAATGTAGACACTTGAACGAAAAAAACCTCGGTGACAAAAATTTTTTTTGTCGATTTTTCAAAAAGTTACATCATTGTTAATTAACTCATTTTTTTCCAATCTCTGTTTTTATAAATTACGGCATAACATTTTTAATAATTGATCTAAAAATCTTTTCGCTTCGTGGATCTTTCGCTCTTCATGTTTATGTACCTTATAAAGTTATGCAAAAAAATTAATTTAAGTTAATTATTTTGTTAATTATAATTTTTTTAAATGAACTAAAAATGAAATTTCTAAAAAATGTTATTAAAAAAATTTTTTTTTGGTAATGTATTATTATTGCTGTTTTTGCATCTAATATAAGTATTAATTATCATCGGAAATTTTTTTTTTACGTCATTTGTTAAGAAATTATTTATAAACAAATAGACTATTTTGGGACTTAAAAAAAAATCTTTTTACCATATTATAGCATAGGTGGAATAATGATTTTTAAAAAAAAAAAATTCTTAAAAATTTTTTTTTATATTTTATAATCGTTTTTTTTTTATATTTCAATTGTTTAAATAATTAGTTCAGAAATTATATTATTCTTAAATATAATCACTGACCCTTTTCAATAGAATAACAGAGAAATATTTTTTTTTTTATAAATAAATTAATTGCTTATTAATTTAAAAATTTGTTATAAACAAATAATATTAACCGTTATATTTTTTTCGAAAACTTCAAAAAATTACAAAAACAATCATATATAAAAAAAAGTTAAGAAAAATTTTTTTTTTGTATTTTTTTTTATTTTATTACAAAACATTTTTCTAGACGTCATTCCGAATCGAATGAGCCATCGCTCATATTTTTAGGAGCTTTATTTCTATTTAACACGTTTTTGAACATGTTGACTAGACTATAAGGAATATAGAAGAATTATAACTCAAATTCCTAAGATTTTATAAAACGCTCCGCATAAATCATATGAAATCCTCAATCGTCGCCTCAAGTTCTTTCCAAGTCAGGTGTGACACCACAATAGATGAATTGAAAACGAGCTCTATGAATGGCCTGACGTATTTCAAATACCCTTATTAATATTTGGAGAAGATGTATAGGTTATAAATGAAAAGACAGAATATGCTTCAGGGTGTAACATGAAATATACCCAACAGTCGCACAAATGTTTCATATCGAAGGAATTGCAAAGTTACAGAGACAATTCGATCGCAACAACTTAAAACCGAAATGAATATTTTTAGATCAATCATCATCATCATTCATTCATCACGACCTCTTATTCTCACCTAACAACAACCTTGTTTCGCAGTAGTTAAAAAAAACCTACGTTAAATTGTATTTGTTTGATTAATTTATGCTCATCACCATATTCAAATATAAAATGAAATTGTCGAAAATTATGTAGATTAAACATTAATTTGCATTATTATGGATCAATTGGATGAATAAATAATTTTATTATCTCATTATTGTTACATGAAAATGTAGACTAAGCAGCTAACGTGCCAGCACTTATTGCCCTAATCGATTTGGATTATACCGAACCCTGTCAAATGCAAGTCTTTTTTGCGCTCTAATATGGCTTGATAGATCAAGTTTAGTTTCCAAGTTGTCCTTATAAGTGCACATAACAATACGATGCGATGTACTGACCTGTGTGAAGGCCGGGTCTCCGCTCACAGTGTATACTCCGCGACATTCGGCGACGTCTTCCGGCTTGTCGGACGGCGGCGACCTCCGCCAACACGCCGCGCACACCGCCACCAGCACGCCGCATAGCGTTATACTGGAGAAGTTATAATATTAATAAGTCAAGAGTTATATACGTGATCTTGGACTACGAGCTGTAAACAGATAAGAATGGTGGCCCGAAAAAAAGGATTGCCAAGTCGCTAGTTTGAAGCAATTTTAATCAAGCGATCTCTTAATTTTCTAGGGATTTAATACTTCAATAACTTCAAATCTTTCAAAGTGTAACTTAGAGTAGTGTCCCGCAAAGTATATACCGCGGCACACTGGTGTACCGTGGAGGTGTGCCTCGGAAAAATTAAGTTTTCAGAATCAGATTTTAAACATTTTTGGCTATGGATGAAAAAAGGTAGCGGAACACTGACCTAGAGTGAACAATTTAACTCGAGATGAAACGTTCAAAGGTGCCCTACACTAGGAGTTGCACATGCATAGTTCCCGCCTTAAAGAGAAGAGGTTGTACTCTCAAGTTCGCCCTAAAGGGTTCGTCAGCCGGCGGCACGTCGGCTCATTACTCGTAACCGACAGCGATAAGTACAGATAATAGAGTGAACCGCACCCTTAATATTCAGCGGTTATCGCGCCCGCCGTGCCGCGCGTGCTTCGCGATGTAAATCAGATGAACTGTGCACTTTTTTCATCACGATCTTAATTAGCACAGGTACGTGTAGCGGGGGTATGGCAATTATTGAGCACGGAGAAAAAACAGCCCTGTGATTTTTTTTATGTTAAACCTAAGGGGCCCCATACACCTACAATAATATTGAACAATCTTTTTATTGTTCAATAATATTGAACACCCCCTTTGATGCCAGACGTTCAATAAATTCTGTCAATAAAATTGTTAAACCACTCTGATCAATATTTTCGTGCGAGCAACATGTCTGACGACGAAGTTTTGGCGGCAGCCACGCTGGTGATTTTGTTGAAAAGAAAAAAAAAAGAAATATATTGCGCAATATTAACCCTACACAGCGCAATAAAAAAATATTGTTCAATAAAAATTAAGCTCCCTCAATCTTTTGTTCAATCACGGCGCAATGCTTCAATACTATCCCTACACGCTCAATAATATTGTACAATCAGAATATTGTTCAATATTATTGAAGGTGTATGGGTGCGGTAAGTAAGGTATCTAGTAGAGAACTCTGGTTCGTGTGTTCTTATTCAGAAAAAAATCACTGAGCTGATAACAATAACTACTATTTAATGCGATCTACATGGGACTAAGTGGCACGCTCGTCAAAGGATTTCGTAGTGGCATATATAGGATAGACGGAACAAAGGCTTCTCAAAGCACCCTCATCAATCTTTTCATTTCCATGAATTTTAATGAATCAATCATTAGTGTTTTCTCCGTACATGATCGCAATTAATATGATCAAATCCGCGCCGCGCGGTGCATAATTACACGCGTCGAATTATTTTTTTCCCCACACATCGGCAGGTAAATGAATACCGTCATCGGCACAGATTACAGAGCGCGATAAATCCTCTCCCGCCGAGATCAGCCCTCGTCGATGGATTAATTAACAGTACTATCTAAACTTGCTATATCACCGCGAGCGTGTGTTCGCAACGTTTATCACATGCGATAAAAGAGAGCCAATCGCGATTCTCTAACCTTTTTGGATGCTTTTGCACTGAATGTCATTTTTTTTATTGAATGACGGCATAGATCTTGTGATCCAATGTGTCTTAATTAAGAACTTATATTTAATAGATGGTAATGGATGCGCCACATTATAGAGGCATAACAAACTGCCTAATTCTTTAAACACGAATTAAATTTTAAATTAACCAAACATCCATTCAACTCAAAAAAGTAAATTTCCATCATTTACGGAATCTAAGGGCGTAACTAGAAATTGATGTTAAGAACTTTGTCGACTAAGAAAATTTCGTGTGTGTCGACTAAGAAAATAAGTGACTTGTGTAATAAAATGCGATATACAACAGAACAGATGCATATTTTAGGAACGTTTTTACGATTGAAAACGAAAAACATTTTACATTGTATGTCGAACAAAATAAATTATCCACGACCGAGTTGGCACACGTTACAAAACGCATATGTAGGTACTCTATTCTGCCGCGCTGGGCCGTCGGCTATGTTCCCGATTCAGGAATTAATACCATTAACACCAGTTATTATCTAAAAGACTTTCGTGATTCTAACACCTATCAGAATTTTTAATTTTATGCCATACATTCTTGTTAAGGGTGTAGTTACTTACGATCCCTATAGATTTAACTGACCTGAAAAGTTAAGTTTTTCGTAATGTGATTTTTGGCAACTTAATTAATGGTTATTCGATTTTTGCAAGTGATTAGTATCAACTTTTACGTTTCCGAGCTTTTGCAACTTGGAACTTTAACAATAGTGGCAAGCAGCAGAAATTAGATTTCCCTTATAGTAAAAAATATTTTTCGCAAAAATAGTTCGATAAGGATTTAAGTTGACTCGTTATGAGTGATTCAAGGGGATTATGAAAATTTATTAAGTCTATTCATCATCGATCATCACATTGGGTTTCGCTGTATTGATGAAATATATATATATCATTAAATGCTATTTTCTAAGTGCGAAGCCATCAATTGAAAGAAAAAAAAATGCTATTTCCATTTACACAAACGACTATGTCCATCCGTAAAACCCTGTTTAATGACAATCCCGATGGCAAGATGAATGTTTACCATGTCAGAGTTAATATTTGCTTCAAAGTCATATTAATTTTCCGTTTAATGTCGATGAAACCCGTCACGCGATCGAGTCGTATGCCCGCCGACGAATCGATCGTCGCCGTTGACAGCTATTCGCCGATATGTTGCATGCGCTAATAATATTAATGAGATATGTTTAATTGGATAGTCCCAGTCTCTGGCGACGCGTGAATTTGGCCTCGTTTATATTGAATTAAATGCTGCTGTGTTCTACATGTAATTTAATTATTCAATGAAAAATATTTCTAGAGCAATCCAAGATCTTTGTCATCGAATTTTAAAAATCAGTAAATGATACCTTGTTACGTCGTCAAAGTATAACGTACATAAACAAATTATAATTTTTATTAAAATGTTTTATTAAATAGTAATATAATTATTAATTTCGTTCGGTTTCTTAAAAAAATATTCTAGGTAAAGGAATCTTCGACTATACAGCCAGACGAGTTTAATTTAATCACAAGACCGGTGCATTTACAGCATCGTCAAAATAGCACTTGTCATGCACCTCGTAAAATATGTGTGCCGCCCTACAAATGGGCATTCAAGTGTCAAATTAGTTGAACGTCCGGAACTTCTGGCGGAATTGAAACTAACTCGGCGTGCACGTAATCCTTGCTATGTTACTCAATTGTGGACAGAACTTGCGACAGACCGAATTGCGGTTGTAATTAGCGGGATTTAGTGTTGATGATGTATGTTTTAAATTGAAAATACGAAAGAGGTTCGACAGCTTACATGTCAAGTGTTTTTTTTTAACTTGCCGGTCTCGTTCGAAATTTAAAAGTGTAAGACTTTTCTTTTGATCATAAAAAATATGTGGGAAAAGTTGTTTCACCTACTTATACAATTATTATTATTTTTTAAATTGTACATAACCCGTAAAAGTAATTAACAAGTCGCACCACTATTTGCCTAAACTCCATGTTTCATCGAAATGACGTAAATGAACAATAATAAGTACATCATTCTTATCGAAAACAAACACGATAGCTACTTTAATTAATGTTTTTCATTTGAATGATTGCGTTATTTAGAACGGAACTGAAATAAATTGAATGCTATGTTCAATTCAATAGAAATAGACGTCTTTTTATAGAGCAATAATTGTTATATCCGAAAGGACTCTCCGACAGTAACCTTTACGTAAATAGCATATATTATGAATAAGTATCGTTGTAAATTAGACCCGTGGATACGGAATAATGCCACCTAATCCAGACAACTCCGGCAAACTTGTGCGCTTAGAATATAATTTTGTAAAGGTCGCCGCGCCGTCGGGTGCACCTGCTGTCTAAAAACATTATTTTAATGCCAAATTATCCCTACTTGCCCTTTCGCCTAAGCCCTCCTAAATGAATTTTTAAAATTAAACACAATAGTTCATCGAATCGTAAAATGGCGAGATATACGAGCGGTCATTCAGAAATGACGGCCAATACATCTTGTTATCATCATAAAATAGTTACGATGAGGCTCAGCGGCCGCCGCGCGCGCTCGTTCGCGGGCTTTATAGTTTTAAATTAAATTTTAATACCTGTCAAGTGTGTTTTAAATTTAAAAACCTGTAAACGGCCCGCTACATTTATTGTAATCCCATCGGTAGGCGAGCTCTGCTGATATTATACATCCGACGCTGAAAAGATAGGCATCAACCAACCTGACGAAAAATATATTGACGGACTGCGTGCTGTCCGTTTGTGATACATCAGTCTGTGTGTGGTTGTAGTAGTGCCTCGCGTGCGAGACGGCCGCTACGGCGGCCAGCCGCTGCGAGCTTCCCATTGCCCAGCCTAGGGGGCTGCGTTGCGCGCCGGCAACACCCACGCCGGCCACCAACCACCAGCGGCGCCAGCGAGCCACAACCGAACCACGCGGCGCCGCCTGCGCGACTGCCGCGACACTTCGCGCCTACTCTTTTTTAAACTTTTTCTTTTTGCACCTATTGTCCTTATCAGCCAGTGCTTGATCACTACGCAGGTTTTATCACCTCAGTGACCCTTCAAGGGACACGAAGGGCCGGCACATCTGCAACAACAATTTTTAAAGTTAAAAACTTTTTGCCGTAGAACTTAATAAATAGCACGAAGCTACAGAATTTAATTAGATTCAATAAGCATTTTCTAAAGACGTGGTCGTCCTAATTCTTTGTCGTTGGCGCGTGATCTCACTAGAACGCAGTGTTGGAGATAAATGTTTGTAAGGAAAGCAATAACTAATTAAAAGGACCGTTTCTCATTGGAAAACTTTTAACGAATTCGAAACACGCTCAGATATAATTAACAAAGATAATTTACAATGCATAATTGTCTTTCCGTGCAAGTGAAACTTAGAACGAAATGGATATTATTGACAGTCTGTACGCTGTTGGTTACCTATATTTCTGTCTTCCGTGTTTCTTTGGTATGTTTTTCTTCGTAGAATACTTTATCATAGTAATGAAGTGGTAATTGAAATTTGGAAACTTTCAGACAGTCTTTTGGATGTACATGTCTATATTCGTATTACTATATATAAATTATATTTTTTGTATTGTATGATGTTTAAATAATCTTAAAAATATGAAGAGATTATTTTTTAAAGCCAAAAACAGCCGGTAGTCAAAATAAGCTCAAGAACTTGAAAACAATTACCTGACTGAAATTTTACACGTGCATTATTAAATTGCGCTCGACGTGAAGTTGACCTAATGCTGAGGTCGGCCTGTTTGTACGAACAGACAATAGAATATTATAACCGAACTTATTATAACCAAGATGATCTCTCAGTTTCTACGTCAATTTGCCTACTTATGTTGACAGAATTTGAATCATGCAGACCCGTTTGTGACCGAAAAAACTCCGGCAGCTTCTGATACCCACGACCCAGGACTTGCATCCTAGTGTGGGGTCAGAACATTTGTATAATATGTTACTGTTGAGTGTATTCATATTTTATTCCTATGTCATGATAGTATTATAGGTCTTACTACTTAAAGGTAACTGGTCAGCACAATAGTATTGTTTGTATTTTAAATTGGTTTTGCGTCTTTTATACTTCGGGCACATTAGTTTTTGATAGACAAAAAGTACTCTGCAACCTTAACATTAAACGATCTTCGTGTTAAAATCGTAACGATCAAACAACTACCATTCGAACTTTAAATATATTTTCATTTTTAGAATTATTTCACATAAATCTCGTCAGATGCGGTTTACACGTAATTTTATGATTCCTAGAACGGGAGGAACATTGCCCGAGGTTTTACAGCTTTAACACGATTTCGCGTGTATTTTTTTGCTTTAAAAGGGTTTATTTTGGGCGGAAGCGATCAGTCCGCTTGCGTCAATATTTTCATGTAAAGGCCAGTCACGTTCGACACTCAATGGCTGACGAATGCTTATCCTTTTCATTATTAACAATCAAGACACATTTTATTTGGAGTACATAATATGTGTATCCTGTAAGAATCGAGAAGAATTACAATTTTACGATTGTTGACGTTTTTGACATAATTGTGCTGGATTTATTAAAAGAACTAATTTAAATGTGATTTATTTAGATATCTTCCAATAGAATCTTACAATTAGAAATTTGTAAATTTTTACTGGTATATGCGTAAAGTAACTTGTTTTTAAACAAATAATTTTTAATATACATACTTCTCATTAAGTGCGTCATTTTCTTAAGGGTTAGTCAATTGAGACAATAATTTCGCGGTCAAAGGTTTTAATATTAGACACACTTTTAGAAGTTATGTGTAGATTTTGCATATAAAATTTGTAATATTTATTATCATGCATTTTAACTATAAAAAATAATCGTTACCCCGTCATTGTTCTACAAAATTTATTTCTAAAGTCTTCTTATTCACAGTAAGACAGCTTAGTGGTTGAAAAGACTATTGTATAGAAAGCTCATAGTGCAACTTAGAGTCGTGTAGATAAATAAATTACAATACGTTTTATATTTATTTTATTTCTTAGCATTTGTATTTATTATTTGAATAAAAAAACATACTATACATTCGGCAACCAAAGATAAACTTATTCGATTTCAAGTATATTTCTTACTTAACACTTAAAAAAAACACGAACATAAATTTAGTTCAACTATTTAAGGGATACAAGAGATGACACTTTTTAAAGTTTATAAAAAGTTATCAGAAATATTAATTATTACGGTCTTAGTCTTGTTGTATACTTTAAAACAGTAAAAGTTTTTTTACAATAGTTATTTATCGAAATGATTTAAAATAATTTTGTCGTCAATCTTTGAGATCAAAAATTCCTAAAAAATACTATCTAAGGAAACGTAAAAAAAAATCCTTCTACGAGTAAATTACTTTTCCTACTAACAATTAGTTTGTCTAGTTTCGTGAGTTACAAAATGAAGAGTACGTCTAGATTCAAAGACCTTCATAAACTACTTAAGACAGAATAAAATCACATTTGTTGCACATGTTAATAAAAAGTAAATGATTAAAAGGGTAGTATTCTACTATTTTTGTTAACATAAGTATTTAAAGAGTTTTGTAAAATGCACAGTATTTTTACTTTTAAATTATAAATTAAATATATCTCGCAATAAACTGCCTCATATTAGTGCGACACGTTTTATCGAAAGCACATAACGCTAATCGTAAAACATTAATCAACATGTAAATTACCTTTTAACCAAAACTCGATCGGATAATTAATTAGCGCAACTGTTATTCATCACAATTAATCACATGTATGTCGGCACGAGTCGCAGTTAGTTTGTCGGCAAGTTACCGCGAGCGCGGAACTCGGCACGCGGCGCAAACTTGGGGTTGTCGGCTCGACGCGACTGCCGCCCCAGACACACAACGCCACAGTGAATGCAGGGCGCTTTCCGCAGGGTGGCACCGTGCCGCCCGCCCTACACCCAACTACGTATTTGATCAAATGTTCGGTGTTGGCGTGTTTTACGCTGCCATATGTCAGTGTCGGCACTTCTATAGAAGCCCAAAGGAAACTAGGCTTTTTAATATTACGAATAATAAACAATTTGACATAGGTATAATTGAGTTCCTGACCCCATAATAAAAAAAAATAAAACCGACTTTGCACAATTATCGTGTGTTGTATCAGATCTAATTATCCACTTTTTTAGATTATAGTGTTGACATATTTAAAAAATATATATGATAATTACGGGTTGCCCGCTCATTTTCTTGCCACGCCATAAAAAGTAAATAAAACGCAAATGAATTCATTGTTTATCTTCGCAATATGAGAATGTTGATCTTTGCAGTCAAGATAATTTATTAATGGGCTATAGGTGTCGTTTTCTCATTCGCAGTCGGTTTACTGAAGCTCAAAGACAACAACATTATCTTTAATGTGTGAGTGTGTTTAATAAAATGTATTTATAGTAAATCGTGTGCGATATAAATAATCACTTAGCGTTCGTAAAACACAAATAGCACGAGTGTGGTGGTGGTTTGTGTCAAACGTTGGCTCCAATAAGGACTCCCCCTCTCGGTAGTGGGACCCAACGTTTGCTCTTTGCCGCTGCTGCCTCGAGCGCGATCGTCGCGTCACACCGTCTGAGGTACGTACATCATTTTATAGTTCAACATCACGCGATTCAACACCTTATGCCGTAAATAATTGATCATATTTTATTTATTTGCACGACTTGCCTTTTATTTTTTTCCACGCTTTTTATTAGAACTGGCCGCTTCGTTCGCGCCTTTTTATTTTTAAATAGAAAGTTTAATTAGTTTGCCTTGATGAAGGATATATTGCAGAAAGATTGCGAGAAAATGTTATAGACGAAGCGTCGCCATGGCAACCGCTGCTCGTCCATTACACAAGCCTCCTTTGTGGCCGGTCGTGCGTTTCGAGATATATGATTCACGTATTTGCTTAGTAACTTACTCCACGGCAAAAGTTCCTTTTTAGTGGCATAACGGAATGTTTACATAAACTGTTTGGTTTAATTTTAGTGTACTACCGTTTCCCGCGGATTTTGACTCGTTAATATAATATCAATGTTCATTACGTTATCACAAAACAACTCTTAACTATCTCTCCAAGTTCCTATTTACCTTTATAACAAAAAACATTATTAAAATTGTGCCACGACATGTAAAAAGTGTACAATTATTTCTCAGAATAACACGCTAAGTATTTTATTCACTAAACATGTTTTATGTTAATTGAGGATACAGGATATAAAATTCAATTTAATATATGTGACAAGCCACGGAATGTGCCAGAAAACGACATAAACAGCAAGTAAAATGTGGGTAAAGAAATGCACCTCTGACTCCACCTTCGTGGAATACAGACATGAGGTGTAAAATGAGAAGTATTCATCATCGTCATATCACTTTGCCGTGACGGTATGAAAACGCATCTTAACCCCCTCACAACGGTTACATTCACATTTAAAAGCCTAGTTTTATAAAGAATTTAATGTAAACGCAAGGATAGACTATCCATTCGGTAAGAAGAGTAAAGTCAGTCTTCTCTACACCACGGCCTCATTACTGCGTGCTTGTAAGTAATTAAATCCGTCAGTGTTATCTTAATTGAAAGGCGACGCCGTCACCCACACCTTCTAAATGTGTGTTTATTTATTTTAACTGTGTATATTTCTCATCAAACGAATAGCGCCGAATTCAAATAAATTCGTGTCGTTTTTTTAAAGGCGGAGAGTGACAGAAATGACGCGATTCACTCGGTGTATATTCTGGGATCGCAAATGATATACCTTTTAGTATGAGTTAACGAACGGAGGTAGAATTAAGGCCGAAAAGGCTATGTTTCTAGTTTTTGCGCGCTTGGTAATGTCGCTCATTGGACCCATAATCACTAGCTTGATTTAAAAACTTTTTATTTCTTCTTCTTCCTCTTATTTATCATTCAACTAACCGTGGAATCCAAATCCGTCTGAGCGCAATTTGGAATGTCGTGGTCATTCATTGTGAATTACACAATATACATATTTCCCCAATAAAAAGCAGCCTATTTTGTTTCCCAAGTTACCATCTATTATGTCTATACCAAAATTCTTTCAACTTGTTTTAGTAGTTTTTAACTTGATCGTAACAAAAAAACAATAAAAAAATCTTCATAAATCTCTATAGATATCATCAGATACACCAGATCCGATATAACATTGAGAGAAAAATCGTCCTTCTCAAGTATCAAGATTATACCATTACGCGAACTAACACGACTCCCGAATCGTTTATGATAAACCCTGAAAATCAACTCTCAAAAAAGTATCACCTGTATGAGAGTCACATCCGACATCCGGCGTCCGTCCCAGACACCCTTATAATGTTTTATGTAACCGAGTTACGTGAACACAAAGGGCACGCTTTGATGCGTCAACATAAATCTCGTATTACCCGCACAATCTACTAGAGATAATGAAATGACAGTTTTAAATTTATGTCCAACGCGTTTACGTCGCTATCGGCCGCCACGTTTGTCTATTTTGTCCGTCACATTATGTCGCATAAATGTTGGGACTCTGGTTCTTTATGCGCGCATCCCTTCGTTTACAACTTGCTTTAATAGACGAGGTGTGAAGTAGGCATTGGTAATGGAGTTGATTTAAATATACGCCAACCATCCAGGTTTTGAGCAGCCCTTATCTATACGATAACCGCCATCCATCTTAAGTCGTCGGAGCATCGTGCTGTAGGACTTCATACACTGCATCTACCTAAGCGCGGTCTCCACTCCAACAAATTATATAAATCTTATATCATTTTATTTCAACATTTGTGTACTTCAGCGGCAGTCCGTCCGTCGGCATATCCGTCGTCCTATCTTTAACACCACTCAACTGTCACTAAACATACACAGTTTTCCAACCCAGCAATCAAACATTTGTCCCGGTGCGAGAACCAAATCTGCGGCTTCACGTTTTATGGAGTTTCACACTGACTCTACCACGGAGGCTTTAATTTCCCCTCACAATGTCAGATCTTCCATTTTTTTTTTTTGTTCTCGAGAGGAAAGCTGTTTATGGCTCTACTTCCCGCCAGCCCGGGGAAGGGGGGCGGGAAGCGTATGTCGGGGTCACCGGTCTTCCAGCCCGGCGCGCGGCGAAATCATATCCGCGCAGGTGTTAGTGCCGGGCTGGGTCCCTAACAAAATCCCTAAACCGGCATACCGACCAAAACCCCCCGGTGGCCATCTCCGCGCCAGGTTGGGCGACCATGGTACGTGAGCGAGAGGCGCCCACCGTTAACCACAGCCGCCCGGTGCGCCTCCGAGAAGATCTTCCATACCATAGCTCTTAGATTCAGTCGAATCAGTCATGTGTTTCTCTTTATTATCTCGCACGACTTGATAAATGTCATGTAAAACACCCAAGTTGTTAAATAGAGGAACAACCTCTCGCATAGTTGTACAGCTTCAGTTCAGTATTTAATAGAAATTTCCGGAGTAGACGACACGTGTCAACGTAATTGCTTTTAAGAGAAGTATGTGTGTCCGGATGCACGAAATTTTGCTATTTTGTATTAAATAAGTTACACATATCATTTATATGGTTTCCGATACGAAGATTTTTCTTGCCTTTTAATAATTAATATGCCTTTAAAAACTCTTTTTTGCGTATCGTTATGTTATTCGAAATTTTATATTTATCTAGATTTTCTCCGCGTTATGTTTGTCGTTAGGTATAAAAATAATCACTGGGCTACCCCACAACGATTCCTAATATGTAAGTAACTTTAGACTGACTTTGGGGTCACCGACCCAGCTATATACTATAAAACGTTAAAATAGGTTTAAGGCTTTAAGCATTAAGGGTATTAAACAAACTTAAAGGATTATTTGTAATCGTTTTCACCCGTACTATTATTATAATGATATTAGTCAGTTTAAGCCTGATCATCTTGCGTAAGTCATGATGGTTATAGCTGCGGACATTTAAATTAGACTAGAAAAAAAATGTTGGCATACCGAACTTTTTGAACCTACGATTACACCATCATATGTTTGACACGGCCGATTTTTAAAACAACAACAATCAATAACAGCCTTCCATTTTTGTTTGAAATTTTTAATATTTATAGGCGACAGACAAGCGGCGATACAAAATACTGTCTATTAAATTGTCGCACGATGGCTATGTTTAATATACTACCATCAACAAGAAGTTTTGCACTTTTAGTGTTTCAGAGTCTTATGACCTGACTCGACATCACATAAACATTTTACAATAGTCTCGATAACTAATCAATTTCGAAACTCAAAGGCCGTCATCGACGTTGAAAATGTCATTTTGTTTGGCAAATTGACGTTCTATTCTCGGTATATTGAGTTGATGTTATGGAAAGGTGGTGTAACCACTGCAAATGTCACGTTTGATCCCATTTCTCTTAATTAATTTATATTTACTAACAATTTAAAGGAGAGTTGGTTTATTACGCTTTTACTCAGAAGTGAAACAATTAGTTCAGGAACTTCTAAACAGTTCTGTAAATATTCATTTAGTAAAATATAGGATGTTCGGAGGCAACCATAGGCTACGCCGGAAATATTTAAGGTGCCCAAAGTGTTTTGACATGGTCTAAATCAACGTGAGGAAAGGCACGAAAACATATGTTAGGTTATAGTATTAAGATACCAATTTAGCGAGCCTTGCATTTTAAAAATAGGTTCGATTTTTGGCCAACTCTAAAATCGGCAATAAAAGAGTTGAATATAAAGTTAGTGGGCGTACTCAAAATAGACACAAAGAAACACCTATCGAAATAAAAACTGAAAACAAACGTCAAATTATTCTTTCAAGTGGTTACTGTCAGAATGGTGGCGTATTTGTAAGCGAATGAAATATCAATATGACACGGGTCTACGTAACGAAAAAAACTTTGTGTGGAAGTAATGCGTCTAATAAAGACTGATACTTGATCGATACCGCTGAATTATTGAATGTGGTGGCAACGTGCGTGGTTGGGCCACGTCAAGCCGACCTACTGGCATACGTGGAAAATTGCTTCGTGGGAAAAGAAATGTTTTATAGCCTATTATAGAACAAAGAATATGATTGCTTTGTTTGTGTTTAAAATTTACAATATCGGAGTATTAGATCAAAAAGCAACTGAATCTATGTAATATGAGGAAAGGTAAAATATGCATAATTTCAAAAAAAATGTTGTCTTTAACAATACTCACTACCAATAAAATAACAGCTATATTTTTATATAATCCTGCTGGTAATAGGTTGCCTATCCGTGCTTTAACAACGAAGTATCGACTGTCACCAAGTGACAGTTCCCGAGAGAAATGCAGGCATCAGCAAGCACGTTTTGTTTAGAAAAATAGTTCACAACTGCTTTGAAGCTTATGCGAGCCTGGTAGCTTTTAAAGCAATACGTTTTATAATAATTACAATCCTTAATTAATGATAAGTCATAATAGGCTTGCTATTTATATTTATGTAAAATAAGTAATATCTATATAGACATGAAATATTAATTTATTCATGGACTTTATACAAATTAACAATAGTATATACTTACATACGTGTAGATTATATTATATGGCTATGTAAATGCTTTGTAACACCTGTCGATAATCCTACTATAAAAATATTTATCAATAAAGATTTTGATACGTTACAACGAAAAGATAAAAATTCAATTAAAATTATTGCCATTTTTTCAGCATTAACGACTAAAGGATAAGCAAGATACTAAGATATTATAACTGTAAGATATTATGTATTAGATATAGAGAAATAATGGCAAAAAAAATATTGCTTTATCTAAAAAGATAAGCAAGATAATGTATAACATAAAACGGACCAAACCATGACGAAATAGAGTGTTTCCGATAATTTCTATAGTGAAAGCAATTTGTACGTAGTAACATGAGGTTCCGCACGAAGTTTGTTACAGTTTCCAAACACCACGTACTCGCTGATAGCATGTGCAGTGCAGTTCCAAAGTGTGTTAGCTACGCTATCCGCCCTTTTAACCAACTATGGACTACATCAAGGTTTTGTCATTTTATCGTCCATACATACATATTTGCGTCACGACTGTTGTTCCTAACAAAGCAGGCAGTGGTGGCCAAATGTTTCTTTTATTTATTGTATCTATAAAAAAAAGACATTAATGTAACCAAATCAATTGAATGTATGCAAAAATCATGTCATATCAAGTCAATATTACTTACCTATCAAAAACTTTTTTACTTACCAAGTTGTATGAGCAAGGTATAACAAATTCTAACTGATCATAGTCGCGACAGGTACTCGTTTTAATATAGAAGTGTGTCATAAATACTGCATCGGCAGCGTCACTCTTAAACCAAACTAGTTCGTCGCCGACTGCATAGTTTATAACCCCCTCACAATTTCCTTGAGGAGACCATCTAAAAACGTTATAAATATACGATTATACAAGCAGGCTGCCGGGATCTAACGTATTCACGGCGAACTGCAGATACACATTGTTACACGCCGTATTGAAATTTAAAACTATTCCCCCAGGTGTGCTAGTTTAATGTGCATTAAAACCTCCTTGAAATTCATGATGTCAGTTTTATGAGAAAATTTTGATTGGTTTTTGAAATATTTTACTGGTATTTATAAGGCAGGAATGAGTTAAAACTTAAATGTGTTCCAATTATATTTTAAGAATATTCATTGATTTAGTGGTGGTAAATTGGCTTGAGAAGAATACGGTCGATTTTCTGTGCATAATATTATTGTGGAAGTTAAACGTTATTGCAAAAAAATAATATAAACTATATATTCATTCTAAACCGAATAAAAAGCCCTTTCACTTTGTAGATAAACCCGTACCCAGCAATGGGTATTGATGATGATTTATTATTGGCAACTAATCGTGGCCTGTCATTTTATAGTTCTGAATTTGATTACGTGACATCCGCCTAGGCACTTCGTTCCGCTTTAAACTGCACTTAAACTTCCTTGCATGAACACAATGTAGCATAATGTCTCTAATATCTAAATCGAAGTCTTCGTGTCTGCGTCAGTACTTTTCATAGTACACTCAATGACCCTTCAGAGACTACAATCCAACAGTAATGTTGCATTTCAAACTGTAAACAACTTTGTGAGTTATATTAAAGTAATACTTGTTTCTTTAAATGTCAACCCATGGTTCTATTATGTAGCTCGCTTTTTCTGTTATCTATTCTGAAATAATAAAACAAGAAGAGACTCTTCAAGACATTGGTGTTCTCTTAGGCAGAAAATTGACATTTAATACACACGGAGACAAGGCTCTTGCTCTAAGGTCATGCCAATTATCATAGAATAGATATTCTCTCAGTCCACTTGTATAATATCATTGAACAAGTTGCAGAGAAGTTATGCACGAAGTCCCTTTGAAAGACCGCGGCGAGAGTTGTTCACGATACAGCTCAACGAATTAGATCTCAGAAGTGGCATCGGCCGGTCTATTTTGAACATCGAAACTTTTCTGCAGAGGAATACTATCGACTAATGCGAGCTTAGATTTATTTGGTTTTCAAGAGTAGGATTAAAATCTGCAGTAAGAAACTTACTGATACTGATACTGATTTAACACCCAGATTTTTATTGGAAAAATTTAACTGGTGTTGATTTCTTGACGTCTTCTTATTGGTAGTTAAAAATCAGGCTTTTTTAAGTACGTGTTTAAATATTTATACTTTAAGGATGAATCTAAAGCATAGGTATATGGGGCAAGTATTAAAATATCTTAAAGCTTTTTCTGATATATTTCCGTACTTCTCTGTTACCCGAAAGACTTCTTTGAACTCCTTTGCTTCGCTCTGACAAACTGACAAATTCATTTTAAAATTAAAATAAGTGCAACCCGCAGCCGTACCTAGATCTTCATGAATATTAAATCGCAGAACCTTACGTCTTTTCAGAATATAATAACGTGCAGATTATTTTCCTATTACGGGCAAAATTGAATTAGTCCGGCAAACTCTTACTGCATATCTATTTGCTACCTTAATCCCACAGAATACGATTGGAAATGGCATGCCTTCATCATTTACGAGCTGACTAAGTTTGCGACCGCCTCGGCTGAGGTCAGTGTATTCGTTATCAAAAATGCAAGTATGTGGACGGGCAGACCACTTACACCAATTGCGAATGTTGCTACATGTATCTTAGTCCCTTTCATTATTGTTGTTACTTTCTATTAATAATGCCTATATCTCTTATCGCTATAAGCTTCTAGAAAGTATTGTTTGTGAATTATCAAAAGGGTAAATTACTCTAAATTTCCTTATGGAAAAGCGCAAAAAACATTACCCGGGAATAGTATCCGAGCTCAATTACTCTGAATCGCACGATTCACTTTTTTTTAGAACACAGCTCTAACAGATATTTACTAAAAAAACATAGTTATCTTAATCGCTGTATGAAGAAAATGTACTATTTAGACTAAAGTCTATAAACCTCAGCATAATCTAATGCGATCTTTTAGAACTAGGCAATAGCACCTAACAAATACGACATTAAAACTATAATAAATAAATATACACAACAAACCCACGTATATAAATTTTGAGGCCACAAATTCAACTAGACACATTTGCTAGCATCTTCCTGAAATCCGCGAAGACAGTAATAGAATAAGTAGAGACTGCCTCAACATACAAATAATTGGCATATACTTCACAGAAATAGCGAACGTTGTTGTCGAAATAACGAAACACGTGCCTTTGACAATATGAGGAGTTTTATGTCAATATGTGAGAGTATTGTAATCTTGTCGTGGCAATAACTAGGCGTTAATAAATTCTAGTACAGTCAATTAATGCTGAATCTCGAGTAAATAATTGCAACACAAAACAGTAATTAGAAAAAGTTAATTACGTCTTTATCAATCACTTGATTCATATCGTTAGTTAATTGGTTTCAATTACGAATTTTGATAATTATTTCAAAGGTAAGAAGTAACCTCTAGGTCTAAAGGACTACGAGTGGGTTCATTCTTAGACACACCCACATAGAATTTTTTTTTTGCTTGGTAAGCGAAGTTACCGCACGGGTACATCAAGTCGGCTTTGGGATCTTATCCAAAAGGAATGGTATTTCCAGGGTATGAACCAGCTCCCAAGTACCAATGTCCCAATTCACGGCATGAGCCGACCACTTACAACTTTTTTTTAATGTGTAGACGAAGGACAGAATAGTTAATAGATTGTTTCAAGTGCTCCACAATAGTAATGCTGAAATTCGTTCTGTGAGTGATAATTTATATAGAGAACTTTATGATATTTTTATAGCTATTCGATTTTCCTATCACTCAGCTTCATTCGGGCCAACGAAAACTCTTCAAAAATTTCCTCCTTACTATAATTCTTTCTATATCTTTTCTTTAAAATTCTTCGTGTGTTATCATGAGTCATGAGCAGCCTCGATCACATCAACTCAATTTAGAAACTTTAAAAGAAATCCGGTATAAATTTCAAGTCTACCTATTTTCTTGCCTTCCATCCCGTGGAGCGGAATTTTAATGGCGCGACTTGGAACAAGTGCTACAAAATGCACAAGAATATTGGAAGGTATAGACTTCTAAACGAGACTGGAGGTATTGCAGTGGCATGGTTAAAACATGATTTCTTCGGCAGTACACGGGGCTTTAATTAACTGCGACAAAGTGATGCATAAATATGGACCCCTGGCTTGGTTGGGGACATTATAAATGGAAGGGGAGGGGCGTATGTAGTTCACGGACTGTTCTACATAGGAGTGAGAGGTCATACCGGGTTTTTAAAAGTGAGTTTGTAGAGAAGAACAGTACAATGAAGTTTTATGTATTTTGTGCTGTAGATATCAGAAACTACGCGAGACTTTGGTCTCATTAAAAGACAAAACGAAACAAATATTTGTGGATCATACAAAAATTTGTTGCGTTGCGGGGTTCAAACCCGCGGCCTCTCGTTTAACAAGCTAACTGTGCCATGGTACTGTGAGAAATATAAATGACTAACACAATTATCTTTGCCAAAATATGTCTCTAGTAATAATTGTTGAAACAATTTATCATGTTAATCTTAATGAAGGTACTTATCACATCCGCTACAGAATGAATATCACTTCAAAGTGGTTTAGATTAGTCACACGTGCCGGTTTGTTGCCATGCTGGTTTTGCACATGTTTTGAAAAGACAATCTCATATTGATATGAAAGAGACGATTTCTAGGAAATTGACGTAAAGTAATTTGGTGTCGCCTTGTCACATAAAACTGTTTTTCGATCAATATCTTAAGGGAGGGGTCTGGGTTTCAGCGTAAAAAAAATAACACTTTTTTTGGGATTTTTTATCTCAATCCTTCTATACATTATTGATCATAGTTTTGACTATGTTCTGTAAATTTTTCATGCAAAAATATTAAATCATTGGCCCGTGACAGAGCTTCCTCCAGGAAGTCTTGAAAAAAAAACAATTTGCGGTGTTCACTGTAACTCGGCCGGAAATTATCTGAAAATGAAAAATATTTGTGGGTGGGAAACACCCTTAATGTAAAAAAAAAAATTACGAAACGTAGGGGGGAGGTATTTTATTTGAAGAAAATGTGTACAAAGTTTGAAATGAATCGGTCGAGTAGTTTTCAAATGGCAGTGAACACGGACTTTGAAAAAGTAGTTTTGAGAAAAACGCGTTTGAAGTTTATGAAGCAAAAAAGTGAAGAAAAATTTTTTTTTTAAACTTACACAGAATCATCAATTCCAGCTCCATACAGCACACATCCTTCAGCATTGTCGATGTCTTCAGCCTGTTTTTTTTCAAGTCTTCGTTTTATTCTGGCTTCTTTGCTCTGCTGCACAGCTTGGAACTCGGCCCTATCAATGCGATTGCTGTCCGTTGATGATGCATACTCGTAAGCGCTTGGGCCGACACTGACGTCCATCTCAGACAGAAAAGTTAGAAGAGCACCAGCACCTTCCCACCCATGCAAATTTAACAATTTGTCTGCTGCCAGATAATTTTTTCGGTGCAATTCTCCAAATCAGCTGGTTCATTTCGTTGGCATTTAGAGTAAAACCTCCAAGACACTTTTCTAGAAGTTCGTCTTTACTCAAATCTTCATAAATCGGTTTGATCGCTTCTATGACATCTTGTGGAAGTGGAGTGTAGTCATGATTGAAATTTTCCACTCCTGTTGTGGCCAAAGCTTTTTGATACGAACACCACGAGTTCTCACCGCTCATGCACTTATAATGTTGGACAATAGCAATGAATAACCTGTATACCTGCTCGATAGCTGCACTGCAATCCCAACCGCCCGTAGCTGTTAGAGTTAGAGCGTTAAAGGCCCCGAGACTAATTAAACAATAACTTCAAGAAGATTGCTTGGATCGGATTAAAATTTTGAGGAGAAATGTTAAACAATAAGATAAAACAAAAAAAAAACGATTTTTCGAAAGTGAAAACCCAGACCCCGCCCTTAACTGTATGTGTTGGTTCCAAAGCTTTTTTACATGGTTTGACAAGTTTTAAAAGTTTTTTATTTCTTATCACTTGATCTTCAACTAAAAGTTTTGAATATCCAGTATTGAAATAAAATCATTTTAAACTTCTTAACTCTACGCCCTCATTGGAATCACTTGAATGTGGATTGCGAAAGGATATCAGCAGGATATATCCAATCGCATGTAAATTATTAAAGTGGTGTATAATTCAAAAAGAGCATCGTTCCTCATGCACAGCACATTAAACACGCAAACCTCAATTGAACGCAATTCGACGACTGCGAGCGCACACTCAAAGTTCAATAGCATAAAACGAATTATACTTGACGTTAATGCATTTAGTTTTATTACCGTATCTTATACATATAAATCCGCTAAATATTTTTTTTATGTTGTTTTTATATTAAAAATAGGTGAAATTGCGTTGATTAAAAAAACAGGCCAAATGCGAGGCGGACTGGAACACGAAGGATCCCGTACCATTTTTCATAAAAACGGCAAAACATCATGTCTGTTGTATGGCAGCCCACTTAAATATTCATTTATTTTTTTTAGTATTCGTTGTTATAGCGGCAACAGAAATACATCCCTTGTCATCCCTGTCAACTGTCTATTAACCACGAATTGTTAATTTATTGTTTATTGTTCTCGAGAATTCTTACTCCTCGTAATAGACGCACAGACGGACAGCAAAATATTAGTCATATGGTCTGATTTTATCTTTTAGGTACGGAACCTTAAAACTAGTTTGATAACTCGTAAGTCGACACAAATCTATTACGTGAAAGTTTTCATTCGCGTTTGGACCCGTGAGTGTTCTTATATCTTACGTTCTCTTTTTAATCCTTTAAAAGCAGTAATGCAAGGGCATTAGCTTGTACCTTGACGACAGAAGGGCAAGAAACACTCGCAAGTTTTCATGGAACGTAACAACAAGCCCACGTGCCTGAAATGAGAAATCCTTTAGATATTTTCGAAACCTGCATCATATAAAAGACGTTTCTCAAATTAGCATGTTATTCTTTTAAACGGGGTAGCGTTTAAAATAAGCATAGCTGTTGGAACTCGGAATATTACATTAGTATTTAGCCGAGGAGTTACAAAGTTTATCAAAGAAGCGTGATAGCCAAGGCTTGCGTATGAATTTGTACTAAATACTTGTATGTCTCTATCCGTCTCTAAAAGTGAATGTAATTAGCGTATTCATCTTTTCATTGGTTCTTAGCATCGTATAATGCAAATAGAATAATCATAGAGAACTGGAGAAGTATGGAGCGTTTTATTGACCCCAGGCAATAGAAAATTCATATTCGACAGTCACATTAGCAAATAAAATTGTTATGGCCTCGAGATTTATGCGCACGATTTATTGAAAATTTGCACGCCTAAAAGTTCTAAGGAAGGTTATAAGTATGTGCCGTTTGATGTAGAGGTCCTGTATTCATTTCTCAAAAAAAAATGTCTTAAAAATGTGATTGTCTAAAAAAAAAATAGATTCTCTTCTCAGCGTTTACACAAGTCCCAGAGCTGTTCATTTATTCCACGTTTATACAGTCTGTTTGACAAGAGCGTGTACGGCAAAACTCGGGAATGAATTGGGATAAAAAATAGAAAAAAAAATACACTCATTATACATGATATAGACAATGATGCTTTATTATTAATAACTTGTCCAGTCGCCTCCATTATCAATAATTGACTGGAGTCTTCGAGGCATACTTTCTACTAATTTTATTGCATAATCCAGGGACAAAGACCTCCAAATAAGTCTAATTTCACGAACTAATCGTTTTAAAGTCCAGATTTTCTTTCCTCGAAGCTTCAACTTCATGAGTGCCCAAACATTTTCTATTGGATTTGCATCCGGCGACTGTGATGGCCAATCTAGTACTTCAACGTCATTCTCTTGTTTCCACGCTGTACAAAGACGACTCCGATGTTTCGGGTCATTGTCTTCTTGCAATAGCCAATATATGTTTTTCCTTTTAAACCACTTTTGAGCAGATGGTAATAAAGCCATTTGATATATTTTGACCATTTTAGCTGCATTTAAATTACCTGTAAATATGTGCAAGGTACCAAATCCCTGTTTTGAAAAACAACCCCAAACGTGCACCTTCACCGGATGTTTAACGGTCCGCTGGATGAATTTATTGGCGTGGGTACACCAGGTATGAGTGATAGAAGAACGTGCCCAAAAAGAAGCTTCGTCCGAAAAAATTACATTGTCCCAATCCCGGTCCAAATGTTCCTGCGCCCAAGTGAGTCTCTTTTTAACATGATTTTCCGACAGTAGCGGTTTCTTTATTATGCTACGAAATTTTACATCATGAGCCAGTAAACGTCTTCTTATAGTATCACATGACACATTAAGGCCTTTTTTAAGCAAAACCGCTTGACCACCACATAACGATAGGCGAGAATTCTTCTCGAATACCCGTAAAATCATTTTGTCCTCCTTTTTCGTTGTTTTTTGCGTAGAGCCACGATTAGGCAGATCGTCGACATTTTTTACTTCAGAATAGCGTTTCACCCACTTACTAACAAATGTCTTTGACTTTTTCATGTATTTTGCAGCGGCTGCGTATGACATTTTGGGTCCTTTTGGATGCAAACACAAGAACACTGCTTCATAACGTGATGCGTACGTAGCACTCATGACGAAATGCGTCCTCCTCTGACAAAGATCGAACGACAACTGAAACTCTATACACAAAGCATCTGAGGGGAAGGTGCTAGCTACCTGCCAAATTTACAACCAAGCTTCTAGCGGTACCTAAAAAAAAGTTTTGCCGTACACGCTCTTGTCAAACAGACTGTACATTATTGTAGTACAATTCTTACTTGTCGTACAGTCGAGATGCTCGTAAATGATCCGCACTGTTGTAAGCCTTATCCAATTGTACAAGAAACACCAGACGTACTATTTTTAGTTGGAGTCGACGTGAACTTACTCAGCCTTCTATCGCGTCAATAAATTATTCCCAAATGTCTACCGATGTTCAGATATAAATAAATTCCATTGTGTTCCACCTTTCCGATCACGTATTTTAGAACATAAGGATGAAGAAAAAAAGAAACGCGGTTTAAAGTTGTATCTTTTTTATTCTTATTCCATTGGAAAATATGAAGTTAATAGAGTAATTAAAAAATCGATTTTTTTATTATTTTTTTATAAGAAGACGATATAATTTTCCATTCTAATGGCACGGATAATTTCCAAGTAGTTGGAGTGGGATACTTAACATTAATATTAACTTAAGTGCTTTTGAAATATACATATGAAAACAGGTATATACGAACATTAATTACATCCTCACTGCCCTCTAATAACTATTGACCTATTTATTAAATGTAGTTAGAAAATGTTTTGTTAAAAGCATTTAAATATTTATTGCATGGCTAAAAAAAATAATCATCGGTTATCGGTTAATAAGCAGTGATGGCCTCGAGGTATGGGCACGCGGTCGAGAATCTCGGCGGTCGCGGGTTCGAACCCCAAGCACACACCTCTGACTTTTCGGAGTTATGTGTGTATTCACATTGAATTAGCACTTGCTTTAACGGTGAAGGAAAACATCGTGAAAAAACCTGCACACCTAAAAGTTTTTAGGAATTCTTAGGTGTGTAGTCCGCCAACCCGCACTAGGCCAGCGTGGTGGACTATGGCCTAACACCCTCTCAATGGTAGAGGAGACCTGTGCTCAGTAGTGGGCGTATATGGGTTAATGAAGAATCATCGGTTAAATACCTTCTCGTAAAATGATACATCGGAAAAGAAATTTCTTCAAATTGAAATTAATTATATTATCTATACGTAGTTGATAAAACGGTTTATACACCTACGTACCGATAAAACATATTACAGCAGCTGTTAATTTGAATTCTATTACTAGATCCGTGAAGTGCATAATTAATACTGAAGTATCCTGATTGAAAAGAATATGTAATAAATTATATTGATTGAAATTATGAAAAGGCTGTAAAATGTTACATCTTAGAGAATATTATTGATTTTATATAAATATAGACTTGAGATAATTCAAAAGTGTATTAAAACCATCTTCCAAAGACTTTCTTCGACTTTTATCAGGTTTGTTCCCATATTAGTCATGTTCAAACTCCACAGTCAAATAGTTTTATCAAACCATATCCATGTCACCGTTGTCAAACAAGCTTATTTATTTTGGTTGTGACGTCCACCCGTCGCTATCGGACCAGTTATCGATATTGAAGATTAACCTTATTAATAAGCCAATCGAAATTAAGGAACACACTATCAGTCGAACACAGATGATAAAAGCAATCAGCGCCGTATCTATACTAAGTCACTTGTGTGTGTGCTTGGATGAAAGGCGATCACACGTTTTTTAATGGCGCCTACTTTAGCACTCTATTAATTTAGTATTTATTACTTTATGTTTTAATAGTGTTATATAGAGTTATGCCTTGAATCCTCCGAAGGCTAAAATATCGCGCCAAAGTGCCAATTGAAAAGCGCGGTAGATATATTAATGTTATTGAACCTAGTCGTGCATTTTGTGTTGTTTGTGATGACGTAGTGTTGTGGGGTGTCAAATATTGTTTTTTTTTCAATGTGTGCGTGGTCTTTTAGCTAAGTACAAAGGTTAGTGAACGATTATAATTACTGACATGTGAGCACAGATTAGTTGATAAGTTTGAACGTTACAGAATTTCTCCAGTTTCGTATACTTTACGTGCAATAGTCATCGTCGGCCCATATACGTCACACTGCTAGGCACGGGCCTCCTTTACGATAGAGAGGATTTTGGGCTTTAGTCCACCATGCTGACTTAATGCGTTTTATCGGACTACACATCTAAGAAAATCCAAAGATCTTAGATGAGCAGATACCTCACGATGTTTTCCTTCACCGTTTAAGTGATAATTCATTGTAAACACACACATAACTTGGAAAAGTGAGCGGTGTGTGCCTGTTCCGTGGAATACAGTAATTAAATCCCGATGCGCCGTGTGGAAGGCTGGGCGGGCGCTGCAACGTGGAAGTGTGAGTTAAGTGACCTAAAAGCCCGGCGAACGTCTGGGATTCTGCAGCGGCTTTTAACTCTAAGCACTTCAGAAATAGACGCGCTGTCTCCGCGGCAACGAATGCCGATGTCCCGCCACTACGTACGGTATTTACTAATATTTTTATAGGTGGATCGATTCGTAAAACTCCATTACTTTTAGGAAAAAATATAACTTGAAACAGATTGATTGACAAATCGGTTGAAAAAAAACTCAAAATCAATTTATATGAAGTAAAAAAACAATTATTCGGATCCGGATTTAAACACAAAATTGTATCTAAGAAGGAATCGTCAGCTCTCTAAATACATTGCCCACTAAGACACGCCTCATCCCTATGATTTTTGGACTATGAAATTCCTATATAAAGCGGTTAACCACTTCAACTTATGTTCCTTCGGCGATAACTTATACAAAATAATAAGTAATCATCATATAAATAATTTATCATGTTTGAAAACAAACAGCATTTTTATAGGACCTTGAAATAGTGTTTAGAACCACTATAGTTTGGCCAATTCTTGTGGTAGGCTCGACGAGGCAGTTTTAATGAAGCCTTTATGAGGCAAGTTAACAAGATATCTTGATATAATTATTAAGATATTGTTGCCTCTTGAGCGAAACGTTCTGCAAGTATTTCCCGTGCGATCTAGAAGTCCTTGGTTAGATCCCCGGGTCGGGTAGTGTTATTGAATTTTTCTATTAGGTTTTTCAGTAGCAGCACGAAGCTTAACATTTTGCCCGAAAAAGGGCAATAGGCTCACTTCCTATTACATGGTACTGATATATAAGTGGAAAAATGCTGGAGGAAAATGCTCGTTATGTATGAATGTTTTGTTATGATCAGGTGCATCGGTGAGCGTGCAAGATGCAGTCGTGGCGCGAGGCGCTGGGGCGCGGCGTGTCGGCGCAGTTCGGGCGCGTGGGGCGGCTGCGGCGCGCGCTGCTCGTGCTCGCCGCTGCCGCCTGCACCGCCGCCGCGCTGCTCTACTGGCGCCAGCAGACCGACCAGACCGACCACCGCCCGCTGCACACCATCTACTCGTTAGTACACATGTATTATACTGGTGCAGAACAACCAGCGCGCGCTTGTTATGCAGTTGGTAACGAGTTCTCTAACTTAACCACATGCGACCCTTACCTCATTAGCAAGACATTCTTCTCATAGGCAAGACAATTTGGTGCGATTAGATGCCCTCCACATACTTTGTTGATTAATATCAAATTTGTTGTTTCTTCAGTAGCTCAGTGGAACCGCAGTGGTCGTGGATCTGCCGGAACGACCGATGCGAGCGGTACCTGGCGTCTGAGACGACGACGCTGCAGTCGCTGCCGACGTGCAACATGCTGTGCGCGTCAACCCAGCTGTGGCCGCAGCCCACCGGACCCGTGAGCCTCGCCACCGCCGCAGCGCCCGTGCGGGCCGACCGCTTCTCGCTGCAAGTCGTGTCCTCACCTTCGCGGGAAGTATCACAACTTCTAAGCGATGCCTTCACGCTCATGCAGTCCGACATGCGCACGCTAGAGCGCAGTGCGGGCGGCGACATGCGGCGCGCGGACATCGAGCCGCCACGCGACGTGCTCGTGCGCGTCACTGTCAACGGCACCGGCGACCCGCGCCTGCGCCTCGACACCGACGAGAGCTACAAGCTCAACCTCAAGCCCACGGGCGGCTCGCTCACCGTCGACATCACCGCGCACTCCTTCTGCGGCGCAAGGCACGGACTCGAAACTCTCTCGCAAATAGTGTGGCTCGACCCGTACGCCGGCTCGCTCTTGATACTGATGGCTGCGACGGTGGTCGACGCTCCCCGCTTCTCGTACCGCGGACTGCTGCTCGACACAGCGCGAAACTACTTCCCGGTTGGCGAAATCCTTCGCACCCTCGACGGCATGGCGTCCTGTAAGCTGAACACATTCCACTGGCACGTGAGCGACTCGCAGTCGTTCCCGCTGCGGCTGAACAGCGCGCCGCAGCTGGCGCAGCACGGGGCGTACGGGCCGGGCGCCGTGTACACGGCCGACGACGTGCGCGCCATCGTGCAGCACGCGCGCGTGCGCGGCATCCGCGTGCTCATCGAGGTGGACGCGCCGGCTCACGTGGGCCGCGCCTGGGCCTGGGGACCTTCCGCGGGGCTCGGCCACCTCGCGCACTGCGTCGAGGCGGAGCCCTGGAGCGCGTACTGCGGCGAACCGCCGTGCGGACAACTAAACCCGCGCAACCCGCACGTGTACGATTTGCTCGAGCGCGTGTATGCGGAGATCATCGAGCTGACGGGCGTCGACGACATATTCCACCTTGGAGGCGACGAAGTATCGGAGCGGTGTTGGGCGCAGCACTTCAACGACTCCGACCCGATGGACCTGTGGCTCGAGTTCACGCAGCGCGCGATGCAGGCGCTCGAGCGAGCCAACGGCGGGAAAGCGCCGGAACTCACGCTGCTTTGGTCTTCTCGCCTGACTCGCTCGCCTTACCTGGAAAGACTGGACTCGAAGCGGTACGGGGTGCAAGTGTGGGGCTCGTCGCGGTGGCCCGAATCGCGTGCCGTGCTCGACGCCGGCTTCCGGTCGATCCTGTCGCACGTGGACGCGTGGTACCTGGACTGCGGGTTCGGGTCGTGGCGCGACAGCTCGGACGGGCACTGCGGGCCGTATCGCTCGTGGCAGCAGATGTACGAGCACCGGCCGTGGACGGAGGAGATGCCGGCGCAGGGCCCGGACGTGCGGCCGTGGCGCGTGGAGGGCGGCGCCGCGTGCCAGTGGACGGAGCAGCTGGGCCCGGGCGGGCTGGACGCGCGCGTGTGGCCGCGCACGGCGGCGCTGGCCGAGCGGCTGTGGGCCGACCGCGGGGAGGGCGCCGCCGCCGACGTGTACGTGCGCCTCGACACGCAGCGCCAGCGCATGCTCGCGCGCGGGATCCGCGCCGCGCCGCTGTGGCCGCGCTGGTGCTCGCACAACCCGCTCGCCTGCCTCTAGCGCTCCCCAGCCGCCGACTGAGTGCAGTCAGGTGAAGGAGAGGTCGACTATTAACTTTAATGAAATGCTTGGAATGGGTCTCTTTGTCCGTAAAGTACTTCTGTTGTACATAATGACGTGTAATGTTAGAATAAGCAGTAGATAGTAATTGTACAGCGCTTGCGTAACTGGCCACTGGCGATCCCGCGGCAGACTGTGCGAGCGCCTCGCCCGGGGTCTCTGTGCGTGTGAGACGTGTTATTTATTGCTGGTTGGAAGTGTGTAAAGTTCGCAATGATACTGCCATTTGAGTCACAAGTATTTATTCCGTGTTTGTAGGTAGGTAGGCGTATGAAATGGAACGTGTTACATAGCTAGGCTAATATATTATGTACATAATGAACCGCTAGCGCCTACGTTCGTGTAGTGAACGGCGGCGAGCGGCAAATCCTTACAATTAGTTAATAGCATATTTGTGTTACCTGAGCGGGCGATGGCTGCGACATAATCCCAAGTCGAGTCATCGAATGAACCACATTTAATATTAAATAACACTATTATACCACAGCACTGTTGAAATTAATCACGTTTCACCGTCATGTTTGAGTTTTCTGCGGTTTTAATTATCATGTTATCCAATCATAGCTTTGCCATATTATTGTTATAAATATATTGACGAAATATCTTGAGTATTGAATTGAATTTTCAATCATGTACACGAATAGAAACTGTAGTTATAAGTTAAAATGAAACGACAAAATTTTTATTTTCGATATTGTACTTATCGAGTGAATTTTCACTTTTCTGTATCTAATGACATTTGGATTTCATTGTTTGATAAATCTAACAATACATTGACGAAATTATATCTACCTAATCTATATTAAACTAAACTGTATCCCTAAAACATTGGTATCACAAGTATTAACAAAATTCATCACCATACATGAAATCCCAATCGATAGCAACAAAACAAAGCTTCTGATCAAGTAATTACTCCCAGGATTATCTTCAATTCAGTATATAAATGTGTAATAAAATTATTCCTACCAAATACCAATTTTTCTCCAGTGCGCTCCCCGCTTGGCGGAGCTGTTAGCAAAAGCTGACAGAAACAGTCAATTACAAAAGGGATACAATACTTGGCTAATTAATTGTCTAACTTTAGAGTAAATTAAGCATAAAGTTGCGGCTGATTGGAAAAGAGCGTAGTTATGTGTTAAGCTCAAAAGTGTGTACCCCGCAATTACGAAATATATCATGTTTTCTTTATGACCCTTTTATAATAGCCCTGAGTTTTAAACACGAACAATCTGAACATTAATGACAATTCATTTCATGAAAGCGCGCAATTTAGTAAAATTTGACAGTTTTACAATTTGAAAATAATTAAATATTGTATCTTCAAAATCAAATAACTGTAATAGCATGTATTTGTAAGCATGAGGCATTTAGAGTCGTTTTTCTATGAACTGCCTTGATAGTTCGGCAGTACAAGTGTGTCTAACAAAGACGTGAATGTTTTTCGCCATTCGAGCTCTACATTCAAAGCAAATCGTATGTTATTTAGTGTTTAATCAGAATTTCGGAAACTGTGTGAGTTTGCAAATATCAAGTTTACGATCACCGCAGGCCAAGCGTTCGAAAACGAAAAACGTTGCGCGCCAAAATTCGTACACACTACGACCTCGCGGAATGTGTGGAAAACTAACGGTTTATGAGTCAGATATTATGCTTCCGAAGTTGCATAGTATACTGTTACACTTTCGTGCAACATTCTTAATCCGTTTATTTGTGGTTTTTAAAGTCTGTTACGGAACAGCTTTCAGTCAGTTCGTGTTTATGACATCGCCGTAGAATGTGATTCTTTAACATTAAAAACTATTATGAAATCCTCAAGTAAAAAAAAAGTTTTGTCTAGTTAATTAAGGAAGGCAAACATTTCTTAGTTCAAAAATATAAACTTAGTTGTGATCCTGGCATGCCTACACCAATGAATATATTTCTGTCAATGTCGAGCCGTTTCGTCCATTAACGTTCCATTTATCTAAAACCAGGATTAAATGACATTTATTTGTTGTCTTACCCAAAACAATCACACACTTTTCTAAGAAATATTCTGGAAATAACACATTCTTACTGAAAACTGTTTCGCAAAACATTTTATAAAAGGATAATAAAAATCATTCATTAAATTATTGATAAGCCGTACGTTCAATGTACAACGTATTGTCAATTTGAACATATTTGTGTGTTAAATTTACTTATTATTTAGTGTAAGAATACATCCGTGAAACAGCTTTGCATAGTCTGATCTCACAATTAAAATACAATTGGTACATGTATCATTAATAGTGATAAAAGTAAAAAAAGAAATCACTACATTTATTTTTGACGACGATTATTTTAATGAATATTTTACTTGAAAATTTATTTTTTAAACACTTTGGAAAAGTAGTCTACTTGCATTTTTAACATGAAAATATAAAGAAAGCAAATAAGTACCATTAAAAAGTTATATATGAAAGTTGCATCCTTATTTGTTACAAAATATGCATTAATTGAAAAAGTGCGTGGTGCGTTAGTTGGAACGCAGCGCTTTCTATTAAAAAAGTGTGCCTATTAAATATTAATGGCAATGGCGTCATTAGGATTCCTATGCAAACAATTATCCTTGCCGCTTGCTTTGAAAGAATTTCAAATGAATAAATTTACTACAGATATTTATAAAAGAAAATATTATTTTTGTTTAATTAGGGCAACGTATTTTTATGATTAAAATATTAAAGGAACTGAGGTCAGTGCCCCATTTTTTACAATTTGAAATGTACGTAATCACAATCCTAACAGTTTTACCGGATGGTATTCTAATTATAATATATATATATATTTCTAATTATTCTTATCTCAAATCACAATTATTTTTTAAATGTATTATTTTGTTAAGAAATCACGTGTTTTAAAATGAAATTTTACTAAGTATTTTAATGAGTTAAGGTTTTGTAAATAAAGCAATTATTTTGTATATCACGATGATTGAGATTATTTATTTTTTAATTAGTTTATTTCATTTTTGTTAGAATGTTATTGTAGTATGCAAGTGTAGTTATTGTCATGAAATGCTTAATGTCCTAATTGTTAAATGTGCGACTGTTAAATTTTAAACGATTGGTATGATGCGTGCTTTCCCGTTGGGCCGAAAGTGGTCGACGGTTGGCCGAAATTACGCTAAATAAATGTTAATTGTGACTTATTATTTTACAACAAGAATTTAATTCCCTAGATGTGATCAATAAGCAGGCACAATTTTGTACATTTTTGTATGTAATGTTTGGTGCTATAGTGATTTTCGTGTACTTCTATAAAATAAAATGAATAATTGAAAACTTTGGATCCTTTTATTTTTATATTTAAAAATAATATACGTATAACATATTTTTTTTACAACCCATCTCTTTGAATATTGGTTAGTTTTATGATAAATATTTTAATAATCAAGATAGTCGTTAAATGCTTTATTTAATAGGCTATTATTTATAATGAAAATTCTATTATAGTGCGTACCTCGCTAGTTTGGGGTCTGTCAATACAAATGAAACACGGTATTTAAAGAAATAAATAAGTAAGTTTATTTAATCACAATTATTTTAGTGCGCACAGAGTGACGAGTCTCATTTCTTCCTGAATATATTGCTTAGTCGTCGTGAACGCGGGGTGCTCTGAAACAAAAAAAATATTGTTAAAATTTCCGTAAACTTGAAGTTAAAAAAAATCCTACTGAAAATATTTACTAAAAACTATTTTATATTTAATGGTATAGTGTTCGCCAGTGCGGTGTGTAGATTTACGTACCTCGTTGTCGTTCTTGTGCGAGCGGAAGAGCGCCCGCAGCTTGGACGGCGTGCTGGTCTTGCGCGACGTCTCAGTTTCCGCACGGACGCACTCGCGCAGAGATTCGCGCAACTCGCTGTCCTGTAAAACAATACGTTGTACATGAGACTTTTGTTCACCTTATTACTTCATCCTCGGTAATATAACTAACACTTCAATACATAAATTTAAATTAAATTCTTAAGTATGTAGTCCGCGAACCCCTACTAGACCACCGTAGACTAAGGCCTCTCAATGGTAGAGGCCCAGCAGTGGGCTATGTATAGGCTGATGATAATGATTATGACTACATCATTTGCAAATTAAAGATTTTAGAGCATTAGTTCCATGACCAAAGTGCGGCGTGACCTTCTGAGTAAGATTAAGCAATTCCTAATATCGCACACCTAGATCTAAACTAAGACAACTCAAAAATTGTCAAATTTGAGTTATGCTTATATTCGAACGTTGGATGAACATACGCAACTACCCACGATGACACGTTTAATAATACCTTGTAAAATCAATCGCTAGATGGCTTTAACTTTGTTTTGTTGAACCAACGTTTGTCAACGCTTGCCACCTAAACAAGGGTATTGTCAGTTAAACTTCATTAGCCATAAGAAATACACGTACTAACAATACCGAAAGCACGGACATTTCGACTTGTTACAGTTTTGATGAAACGTAACTTTGAGATAACCAGAGATGTTACAGTTTTGGAGAATTTTTTTGGAATATTTCTTAGGTCATTTTGACTTGTTCCAGTTTTGTTTGATAAGGTACGTAAAAGTTCAGTTACTATTTTGATTTGACTCTGTTTACTTGGATCAAAATGCAAATTTCAAGTTATCCTTCTTTTATTGAATTAAATTATTTCAATGATTTTTCTATACAATAAGATGTAATTATATATATGCGTTGCATAAAAATAATTAACGGTTGTATAAATTGACTGTTTCGAAAACATTTTTTAATCTAAAGTAAATTTGTGCTTTGATTTTTATGATTTTTTAAGTTGACTTACTATTGCTGGTCAATTATAACTTACAATAGTAGTTCTTTTTTATTTCAGAGTAAAATACAGCGAGGTTGCTTTCTCGTCAATATTATCAATGAAAGGTATAAAGGGTCCCCTTTAACAGCTATTCATAATTGGAATATTTAACTATCTATAAATAGAGAAGCACAAAAAACTAAAGAAAATAACCCATTAAACACTCGTGCGATTACAACACCGGGCCATAGCAGATAAATTGGAAGTCATTTATTTCTTTCATTTAGAGAAGAAAGTTTTATAGATGATTTTGACACTGATCCAAGTTATATCTGTCAAAAGAAGAAGGCTCTTCCTAAATTTATTACTTCTTCATCATGTTGAAGTGACGATTCGCCATCAAACTCTTCAAACTCTATTGATAGTTCTACTAACAGTAGTTCTGATCCGAAACTGAAACCAGGGCTTTTACTGATATTTCTAAACAGCTCCAAAGCCAAAATTTTAATGATATTAAATCCAGGAATATTAGCGTATTATTGTCATTGGGGGATATTGCCAATTATATATATTATTATAATATATTGCTTCCGACCGATCCCGGTGGAAGTCACTGGGGGAGGCCTATGTATGAGACCACGATTGGCTGACATGATGATGATGATGATGATTGTCATTGAAGTTAGTAAATATGCCAGCCAAATGAGGAAGAAAAGAAAAGATTGACATTATCAACGGTGAAGTTCAAAGACTGACAAAGAAACAAGACAAAATATCTTCGATTGTTATTGGGGCCTAGCAAATCCTTAGAGGCAGAGGGAGTATTTAATGAGGTATATAGAAGAAATCAAACAAACAACATAGTACACGAGACTATAGAAATCTTAATAGAGCATTTTATTTTGAAGATGCTTGCAATAAAACCAGAGTATGTAAGGCATTTCTAAAGTAATACAAGTCTTACGCATTACGTAAAAAAATGATGCGGGAATTAAAAAAAGTATAGTAGACTTCATTAACAGCATTCCTAGGATAAAATCTCATTACTTGAGGACACAAACATCGAGGGAATTTATTTTTAGTGACAAATCTCCTGCCGACCTATATCGCAATAATAAAGAAGCTCGTAAACTCTAACAATTACCTTTCACCACGAAGTCAACTTTTAATGAAATTTTCAATACAGAATTCAATATTGCTTTTTAAATACCTAAAAAAGATCTTTGCAACCTCTGTAAGGGATTTATAAATACCCATGAAGAAGATAAAAATAAATTACAGGAGAATTATGAACAACATTTAAAAAAAAAAGAATTTAGCAAGGGAACACAAAGAAGAAGACAAGAACAGTAATGACGGTGTGAATGCATCTGTATGACTTAGGTGCCTTATAAAAGTAAAAAAAGTATGTGCCAAAGTATGCGTATCAGTATTATAAAAAGTTTATAAGAGAACATAATTGTTATTACCATTTCATAATTTATAAGTGTTCCTATATTTATGACAGATGAATAACTTTAAGACAATTTTTATGATTAAATTATTATAATCAGCATCACATTAGATTGCAAATATTTTTTTGTTTATCTGTTTATAATTATAGTTTTTTTTTTATCAAGAGTTTAATATTTTTTTTAATTTAATTTTGGCGATACCTATTATTTATTTGTAGAAAATATACATCAATGGATACCTTTTAATTTTTTTAAATTTTTTTTTAACATTTAACGGTTAATTAGTATTATACTTCCCAATTAGAATTTTTTTCTTTGAGCAGTCGTTTATATATCTGTATAAAAAATACAGGTATAACTCAAAATGGTCAAAGAAAACTATATCAAGTCAAAATATTTTTCATTTTCTATACATAATAATCAACCATAAATGTAACAACTCAAAAAACTAGAATTTTCGATACAAGGCATTGAATTTAAATCCCGGTTTTTATACAATATCATATAACATGCCAATTACTCCCTAAAATAATGTTAAATTGTATGTCTCCCCTAACAAAAAATGCGGCTATACGTTTTTTTCGTCTCCTGAAAAATGACGTTTTTTGAGTTGTCTTAGTTTAGATCTAGGTGTGCGATATATAAAATTGAAAATTTTTAAACACGATAAATTGGCTCACGTTTAGTTTGGATTCGAAATTACTTGCACTTTCCTGATTCTTCTAGACTATTACAATACTATTTATTAATTTATTTATTACACTAATAAATCAGACATCAGTAAAATCAGGTAAGAAGATATGCTACAAAAGCAGCAATGGAGTATAGGTTATACTTTATAGTAATGTTAGACATACGGTAGCGGAGAGTCTGCCGGCCTGCTTGCTGGGCGTGGGCGGGCCGGGCTTCTTGTACGCCGTGATGCCCACCTCCTTGCGCTGCTGCTTGCCGCCCGCGCCCACTCCGGAGAACTTAAATAGAAGAAATACTCTATATATTTGTCTGGGTTTGGAGAAATTAATGTACAATACAGTTGGGTCAGTTAAGTCAGTTTAGCACTTCTTGCCTCTCATAATGGAGTGTTACTGGTGACAAGAGATAAAAATCCCTCACCACGTCATGGTCTAGACCACACCGCATTAGATTTGGGACTAGTCAGTGCCTTGCCAACTTATTTATAGCACCCTCAAGCCCTAGAGTACCTTGATATCATCCTCTTGCAGTGCTGGGGTGAACTGCGTCTCAGCAGGGTACGAGCTCTTGAGGTGAGGCGGACACAGCGAGTTCCGCCAACGCAGCTCGGAGAGGCGCAGGCCGGGGGCTCCGCCCTGTGTGCCCCCCGCGCCCCCCTGCGTGCGTCGCTTGGACACGCCCTCGGCCCGCGGCGTCGCTGCTAACTCTTTCAGCCAACGGTTGTCGAACACCTCTCCTTCTTCGTCAGACATGTGCAGCCCACGACCATCTGTAAATTCATCGTAATATTCACGTTAACTTGACAAATATCTGGTAGTATTCGAGTTGGGTTAAAAAATATTCAATGATTTTATCTAGATTATAATTGTGTTTTATTCGTCACAGACAGTATGCCTATTGCATTAAGTCCACCTTTATAAGGTGTTAAATAAATGTAGTAAATATAAAACACATACCTTTCTTAGTATGACTCTTATTTACTGGCAAGGATCGTAGCGATTGTGTGTCGGACGGACGGCCCGGGTCCTCTTGTGGCGGCACCATACCAGACTGGAATTTACACGGCATATTGTTAATATTTTTAGTTTTCTTTTTATTTTTCGACGATTTTCGATATAAAAATTAATGCCATTCGTTAAATTAAGTTAATTACAATTAAAATATGGATTGATGATTTTAAAATATTTTTTAATCCATAGATAACATGTTCAAGGATCAAGATTTCCATTCATTGTAATATATTTACCAGATACCCTTTTAATATGAATGCCCTATTAAAGCTAAACTTTCTGGAAGGACTTCTGCATAGCATTTTTTATGATGGCATGAGATATTTATCATGAAACAAGGTTGTTTACCGAGTGCACGTGCTGCAGCGACATGAGCGATGCGGAGCGCTGCTTGTTCCGCAGCCAGTCGGCCTCGTCCTGCTTGACGAGGAACTTCTCGCCCACGCTCCACAGCTCGGCCGTGAGCGCGCGGATGTGCTGCTCGTAGGCGGCGCTGCACTCCGCCAGCTTGCCGCGCGCCCGGCACACCTCGCGCTCCAGGACTTGCACCTCCTCGCGCTGCTTCTCCTTGAACACCGCGATCTGCTCCTGGTACAGCTGCTTCTGTAACACAACCCCGGCCTTCAAGTACGCGCAGACAACTCGCAAACCATACATGCTCATGCTTAGCGTGCGGTAAACAAAATCAATTACCTTATCACTCCAAGCAATACTACTGTTTAATTGAACAAGACTAAGAAATAAAACAAAAAAGCATCCATCACAACGTACTTTATTCAATAAATAAACGGCTACATGAGGTGAAAGCCACTCAGTGATCCATTTGCAGGAAAAACCACCACACGACTTGATAAAGCAATATTATTGACAGTACGGGGAGTATACTGACCATTTTGGCTTTCATTCTGTTGAGCTTGTCCTCGTACTCGGCGCGCACCTCCTGCACGGTGGCCGCTTGCGCGTCTTTCGCGCCCTCGCCATTCGCGGCGCGCGCCACTTCCTCGAGAAGTCTCTGGAAGGATTTGTCGAGCTCCTCCAGCTGGACTTCGAGGCCGGCGTTCTGGAAGCTCGTGGACGCGAGGGAGGTGCGCTCGTACTCCCCCATGAAGGCCTGCTTGATCTTCTCGGGCGCCAGCGCGCGCAACACGCAGCGCTCCACCCAGCGCTCGAGGTTCATGGCGCACTCGGCCAGGTCCTGCAGGGCGGCGGCGTGCCCGCGCTCCAGGCGGCACAGGCTCGCGGCCGACACGCGCGCGTCCACGCCCAGGATCTCGCGCCGCACCGTGCGCTGCACCGACACCACGCGGCTCAGCTTCTGCGAGTACAGCTCCCGCACGGAGTTGAACGTCTGGAAGCTCACCGACAACTCGGTCAAGAACTTCTTCAGGTTGATAATCTCCGATTCGTTAATGCGGTTGATCTCGCTCAGCCTGTCCCTCTCCTTCTGCAGCGTGACCTGTCTCTCGGAGCACCGTTTCAGGTGTTTGTCGGTCGTCTCCAGGAAGTTCTCCAAATCTTCCATCGTGATCGTGCCGACGTTCAGGCTTCGTCTTAGTTCGTTGTCGGATACGTTCGAGTTGCCGAAGTTGGTCAATTCTTTCAACACAGTGTTGGACTTGATTTCGGCTATCCTCTTCAGTATGATGGCTTGGTACTTGGCAGAAACTTTTATAATCTGCGTGGCTCTGTTCTCTGTGACGGTCATTTTGTTCACTTGTTTCTTGAGCTCTGCTATCTCTTCGTTCTTCTGGTAGACGATCTTTTTCAACTGGTTCGAGAGCTGCTGACAATTTTCCTTGCTGACCTCGAGGTCATTACTGACGTCCATGAGCTTCGTCTCCGACTCGGCCATGAGAGTTTTCAAATATGTGATGTCACTCTGTAATGTGGTGATTGTGCGGTTCTTGTCGTGTATGATCTTTTCTAAGTCTGTGATTGTTTTTAAACTCTCCATGGATGATTGTGTGAGGTCGGATGAGTTATCTACCTGGTGGGTATGTCGCTCCCTCTCTCTCTCAACCGAAGCTGCACGTGGATTTGATTTATCCTCGTTTTGCACAGCAACTGTAAACAGTATAAATTCACCATTAAAATAAAAGTTTATTCCACTGTTTATTACATTTATCAATAAACATTCCATTTTGTTATATTTTTCAACAATTATTCTCTTGAGTCCTATAGTATTGTCTTGTTTAATTATAGAGATGCTTTTAGTATCCTAAAACAACTGAAACGATATATACACATGGCATCTACTCGTATCATGCAAGACTACTAAAAAAAATAATGGAATGATGATATTTGTTCAATAATAAAAACTCAACACAAATACTACACTTACATGTTTCTCTTTGTCCGATAACTTTAGCCAATTCCTCATTCTCCCTTCTGAGCTCAGCTTCAACCCCCTGTAGTTCACACAGAGCCGCGATTTTATTCTCACACTCTTTCTGCCATTTTTCTTTTAGCGTCTTCTCTTCCAACAACTCCTTACTTATAGTACTGATTATTGAGTCTTTTTCTTTACTCAATTCCGATAAAATTTCGTCTTTAGCCTTCAGATCGCGTTGGTAATCTTCTACTCGTGTGCGTAGAGCCACAACTTCGTCTTGCAATGCCGCTATTTCTTCCTGTTTCCCTTCAATATCTTGTTCGGCCTTTGTCTGCCAGTCTTGCAGGAGGGAGAACTTGTTCACGAGCGTCAGTTTGTCATTTGCATTATCGTCGCGAAGCATTTGATTCTCTTCCAACTCGTGTTTTATTAGCTGCTCCAAGTTAGTGATCACTGAAACATTTTGGTAAAATTGGTTTAGTATACAAATTATTTTGCTTATCACCTAAAAATTACTAGACAAAAAAAAGATAACTGGAGGCTTATTAGCATAGATTTAAACGGGACTAAAGTCATAATTGAATGGATTAAATGAACTCGACCAATCTGATGGTAGTATTGCTCTATATTATAAAAAGTGAAATTGGTTATTGAAAGATATATGTTACATTTTGTCGTGAAAATAAAAAGCCTTTAAATGGTTAAAATAGGGGAACTATCTTTGAACGTAGGAGGTTTTAAAAGAAGTTGGGGCAAGTCGCTAGCCTCCCATATATGTAAGTATGTGAGTAATAAATACCTATTTTCTGATCTTCAATTTCTTTCGCTGATCTTTCATTTTCCTTTTGCAGTGTTTCCACAGTGTCCTTATCACGTTTTATATTTGTTTGCAATTTTTCTTCTATTTCGTTTAATTTAGCTTTTAACTCATTATTTGCTGATTCCAAATCTTGTTTTACATTCTCCAAACTGATTATTTTGTCTTTTAGTTCTTTAACATTTGTTTCAAGGTCACTATATTCTTTAGTTTTATTTTTCAGTTCAGTTTCAAGCTGTGTTTTCACGTCTTTTTGGTTATTAAGCTCCGAAATTATGTCATCGATTTTCTGTTGTGTCTCTGTGAGTAATGAAGCGTTCTCCATTTTTAATTTCTCACTATCTTCTTGTAGTGTAACTACATCTAAAATTTAAATTATTTTTTAATTTTGGAATTTTATTACATACGCTGATATTATTGTGCTTTAACTTACCATTTTTCTGTTTCTGCAATGACTCTTCCATTTCTTTGTTGTCCACCTGTAATTGCTTAAGTACTGACGATTGTAAGATTATTTCATTTCTGAGTAACATTATTTCTTGTTCCATATTTTCTCTTTGGGTTTTCATAATTTCCTCTACCGTGATTTTTTCTTCTTTAGTATCTGCTAATTCTTTTAAAGCTTTCTCTATGGCCAAATCTTTATCTTGTAATTTAGATACCACACTATCTTTTTCATTTTCTAATAAATCTTTTAAGATTTTGTTTTCTTCTTGAAGTGTTTCGTTTGCCTTCACATGCTCGGCTATGACATTGTTAAGGCAAACTTTTTGGTCTTCCATGACTGACTCAGTAACAGTAACCATGTTTTTCAATACAAGCCGTTCCGACTCGAAGTCGCTTATTAACTTTTCTTGATTCTTTTTCTCGTTTTGCACTTCAGCTTCCAGAGCTTTTATTGCTGTTAGTTGAAAAGAAGAAACTGTTAATATTGCAAACCCCAGTAAAAATAGAATAATTAGAAATAATAACTATGTATTTATGATAACAACAAATAATGTAAAGTAACCGAAAATAATAAAGATGGACCTGATAAAGATCGCGATAAATGAAAAAATTACATGGAAGTTCTTTATTTTAAAAAAAGATAAAAGATAGCAATAGATCGTCTTAACTCGCACGTACATACAGTACACATGTTTTGCATGCATTGCACAGAATAGACAAAAAGAGTTTATTGATTTTCTGGCACGAACTACAGATATTTTTTTTGTTACCCGGGAGTCAAACCCGAGACCTCTAGATCATAAGACACACACCACGAATCAATATATAATTTTCTATTACCTTTAAGATTCTCCTCTATAGTATTCTGTAAAGTTTCTTTTTCCTTCCTCGCCACATCCAATTCAACAGTCTTGTCTTTTAAGTACGCTGTTAGTTTAGTTATCATCATGTTTAAGTTGTCTATTTGGCACTCGTAGCTCCTCTTAAGTTTGTCAGTCAAGTGTTCGTTGTCCGTAAGTTTTTCCTTCAGAGAGTGCACTTTGACTTCCAGCTGTAGTTTGACATCAGTGAGATCGTTGCGAAGAGTTTCATTCTCTTGTTGGAGCATTTGCATCTCTCGCGATTTGGTATTAGCTGCCGTAGTGTGCACTTCGTTTTGTTTCGACATTTCTAGAATGTTGACGACGAAAAAAAAGTTAACAAAAACTAAACAATTTTTGCAGACATAACACTCAAACCCTGAATAGTTCATAAAACGTCCCTTAATTTCTTTCGTTTGTCAAACAAACTTTATTTCATCACACCACGATATTATTTGAAAATAACTGTTTTGTTCGATAATCAAGCTTTGACTTAACACTCAATTTTATTAATGTATTTATCCTTTTAAAGAAGTTCTATCACGAGCGTCAATACGTTATCGCAGCTTTATAGTTGTGAGGAAGTAAGTGTGAAAACAAAGAGTCGACCTTTACAATGTTACATGATAAGCATATTAAGCACTCGTATGTACCAAAACAAACATCTATGGCAATATACAAAGTAGGTGAGACCGTGACATAATTGAGCGATAGCTTATTAGAAGTAGTTATGACCTCGAGGTTTAGGCGCGCAGTCGAGACTTTCGATCGCTAAATCAAACCCTAGGCATACACCTTTAACTTTACAAAATTATGTGTGTATTCACTTCAATTTATCACATACTTTTAATTTGAAGTAAAACATCGTGAGGTAATCTGCATAGCTAAAAATTCTAAGGAATTTGTAAGGAGTCTAGTCCGCCAACCCCCACTAGGCCAGTATGGTGGAGGCCTATGCTGGGCAGTGAGACATATATTTATAGGTTGATAATGTTGATTGTTGATGTTGAAGCAGTGATGGCTTCGAGGTTTAGGCGCGCGGTCGAGAATCTCGGCGGTCGCGGGTTCGAACCCCAGGCACACACCTCTGACTTTTCGAAGTTATGTGTGTATTCACATTGAATTATCACTTGCTTTAACGGTGAAGGAAAACATCGTGATGAAACCTGCACACCTAAGATTTCTTAGAAATTTCTTAGGTGTGTAGTCCGCCAACCCGCACTAGGCCAGCGTGGCGGACTATGGCCTAAACCCTCTCAACGGTAGAGGAGACCCGTGCTCAGCAGTGGGCGTATATGGGTTGATGAAGAAGAAGAAGAATGTTGATGAGCTTATTGTAAATTTCAACATTTCTTTCAGGTAAAAAACATTAAGAAGAATTATGTTAAGATTTGTTTTATAACAAGGAATAAAAAAAACTTATGGAAATGTCGACGCCTACACCGTTAGCAGTAGCGAGAATTCTTATTTGCCCACATAAAAGATTATATTAAAATATTTGGAAACGTAGGTATAATATTCTCGCATGTCATAAAAACTAAAATAAACTAAACTAAAAGCACTTACCTAGTTTATACTCGTTAGAGACTTGTTCAACGCGCTTCACCTCCATTTGCAGATTTAATATCTGCATTTCCTTCTGTTTGCAGATCTCCTGCATCTCGCCGAGCGCTGTGTTTTCGTCCTCCAAAGCTTTCTCTAGATTTTGCCTCAATGTCACCTCATTAAACAACGTTTCCACTACATTTATCAACAATTCACACTTCTCTACTACACTTATTTCTCTTGCGTCAACCGCCAGTAATTTTCGAAGAACTTCGTTACTCAAACTCTCAGTACGGAAATTCTGAATTATCCTCTCAAGACCAATATTAAGATTGGAACTTATTCTCGTGTTTTCTTGCAATTGATCTGAAAATAGAATTCACAATAGATATCTTTTCACGTAAAGTTAAAATGTATTCGCAATGTATTCATTTCTTTGTGGTGGTAATACTCACTCTGGTAGTCTGTTCTTAAATGTTCAATTTCAGCTGCAATACTTTCGAACTCCTTTGCTTTTGCAATCAATTCCGAATTGTATTGCCCATTTATTTCATCAATTTTATTTTTCAAATTATCTTTTTCTTTTTCCAACTCATCCAATGCTGATTTTTCTTTGCTTACAGTTGCTGCTAGAATTTCTTTCTCTGTAATTAGTTGCATTTTGTCATTTTCAAGGGTATCCTGAATGACTTGCCGGTTAGAAATTTCATCTTGGAGTGATGCATTCTCAATAACTAAGCATTGCTTTTCTTCCAGAAGTTTGTCCTTCTCTGTCTTCACTTTGCTTAAATCATCACATAGTTTTTCCTTTTCTGTTTTAATAGTTTCTTCCATAACAGTGTATTTGGAAATTATATTATTAATTTCCTGTTCCAATTCCACTGCTTTGCATTCTACTGCAGATAGTTTTTGTTGTAGTAATTGTTTTTCGACTGTTAAATGGTCTTTTTCTCTGTGAGCAATTTCTAATTCTGATTTTACTTTCTCAATATTTTCTTCCAGATTCTTTATTCTACAAATGTAGTTTTCCGTTTCTTGTTTCAATGCTGTCACAGTTCTTTCTTCTACAGATATTTTTTGTTTTAAAACTTGAATTTCATCTAAAAGTATAACTTTTTCTGTTTCAGTCGATTCTTTTGCCAATTTTTCAATTTTTACAATTTCTTCTACTGCTGCAAGTTTTTGATGTAATTCTTTGACTTCTTTTTTTAATTCCGTTACATTATTTTTCTCTTCACATAATAATTGCTCCATCGCATACTTTTCTTCAACAACATTCTCTTTTTCTTTTTCAGCTAATTCTTTAGCAGATTTTTCCTCCACAAATTGTTGGGTTAAGCACTCTTTCTCATCTAGGATCTTATTTTTGAGTAAAATTTCCTTTGCTAATTGTTTTTCTATTGCCTTCTTTTTCGTAACAACTGCAGTTCTCTCTTCTTCAGTTTTACTTCTTAGAGACTTTTCTTCCGCAAGTTCTTTAGTTAATGTTGTAACTGCGTTGACCAATTCTTTATTAGTTTGCTTCAGAGTGACAACTTGATGAGATACATCTTCTTTTTCGGCTTCCATGTTATCTTTAATAATTTTATATTCTTTCTGTTTTGTTATCAATGCCTCTAACCGATTAGTCAACTCTTTTATCTCTTCGTTTTTAGCTTTATTAGTTTCGGTGACTGCACTAAGCTTTTGTCCTAATTGCTTAACTTGTGACGTCAATTGATTAATTTTATCGATTTTTGCTTCCAATTTTTCCTGAGTTTCAATTTTAAGTTTCTCCCAAGTCAGTGTCATATCTTCGTAATCTTTCTTCAGAGCTTCTAGCTGCACATTACTTAATTTTAATTGTTGTTCTAGAGAATCTATGATGCGATCCTTCTCTCGTATCAACAATTCATGGTTGCTGTTATCTTCTTCAATAGTGAAATGCAGTTGCTCATTCTCTTTCTGTAGTGCTTGTATTGTCTGTTTCTTACTGTTCATTTCTTTTTTAAGCTCTTGTTCCAATTCGTCATTCAAACATTGTATGTCAGTTAGTTTTGATCGAATTTCTTTTATTTCATTATTTTTCTCATAAATCAGTTCCCTATTAGCAGATACTATTTCGTCCAATTTCTTTGTCTCTGAAAAAATACAAAGATAAATCTTTATAAGTATAGAATAATGTTAGTTATTTAATAACGAAATGACACATTATTATGCTGCCTCGTAAAATGTCCAAAAGCTAAATATAACTGTTTGCCCATTTATTAAATATTGTTTAATATTACCTGCACATTTGTCTTCAAGGTTCTTCATTGCAGTTACCAGCTCAGCTTTTAAAGTGCTTATCTCAATACTTTTCTTAGATATTTCTTCATTAAACTTAGTCGTATTTATTTCTAATAAAGTACATTGATTTCGATACTCTTCCTCGATTTTATTTCGATATGATATCTCCTCGTCTAATTTATCTTTCAAAGCATGTTTTTCAGTCTGTATGAAAGTAACGTGCGCTTGATTCTTTTCTAATACTTTCCGTACATTATCCAACTCCATATTAAGAGTCTGTATTTGGAATTCCTTTTTGTTGATTGATTTTTTGGAATTTGTGCTGAGTTCCTTTATAATTTTCTCAGTTTCACTAAGCTTAGTGAACATTTTCGATGTTTGCGTATCAAAATTGTTCTCTAACTGAATGTACTTTTGATGTTGTTCACTCAATTTTTGGTCCACTATTTGAATGGCTGAAAAAAATGGAAATAGGTTAGTATCATTTTTTCAAATTTTATTTTTGTGGTAGTCACTTGTAAATTAGTTGCTTTTACATAATTAATTGATTACTGTAAAAAAAAATTAAGTCATAGACTTCCTCGCTGACTTCATGGTTCGATAAAAAAATAGAGGTTTAATTTTTCGGTCACGCAAATTATTAGCATTCCCATTTTGAAATTCAGTATCACGAAGTCAAGAAACATGGCCGAAAAAAAAACGAAAATAGAGAACGTATCAAATCCTGATTGAAATTAAACTACTAACCTTTTTTACCTTCTTCTACAGTTTCAGAAAGCTTTTTGTTTTCGATTTGCAACTGCAATATTATTTCGGCTTTCTCTGCTACACTTTTTTCTAAATCAATAGATTTATCTTTCAAACTCGACACTTCCATTTGCAGGGCATCTTTCTCTACAACTAATGATTTCATTTCATTCGTTGCTGATTCAATAACACTGTCCTTATTTTCAATTTCATTATGGAATGATTTATTTAATTCTTCAATCTGTGTATTTAGTAATGTGTGTTCATTACATTTTAATTTGAAGTCAGTTGAAATCTTCTGTATCCGTTTATTAAGTTTATCTACAGTTACTTTCGATTTTTTATTGTTTTCCCGCTCTTCTTGAATAATAATGTTCATATCAGCAATATTTTTGTCTTTCTCCTTTAATGTTGAATGTAATTCTGATATTTCTACACTGGACTTATTCAACTTGTCAATAAGCTCTCCTTTAGCATTCTGCAATTCTTTGAGTTCATTTTCTAATCCAATCTTATATTGAATTTCATTTTGCAACTGCATTTTCAATGTATTTATGGTTGCATTTCTTTCATCTAAGTCAAAACATAGTTTCCCTCTTTCCTCACTAAATACATTCTTGAGATTTTCTATATCTTTGAATATTTCCTCAAGCTTTATATCTCGATTTTGCACTTCATGCATTAGTTTTGCTTTATCTTCCTCTAAAATCTTACAATTGTCACTGTAGTTTGCTAGAGAGAGCTTTAAATTGTCTAGTTCTCTGTACAAACCTTCAATCAAGTTATTCTTTTCTTCCAACATAGTTTTGATTTCTGTGTTTTCATGCGTTCTTTTCTGTAAGTGATGTTCAATTGCATTTTTCTCGTCATTCATCTGTGACATGTCATTAAGGTACTTGTTAGACAGTTCATCTCTCATTTCCTTCTCCCTTCTAAGATCTAGATGTAGTGATTCTATTATTTCACTCTTTTCAAATATGTTATTTTGTAACTCAACCAATTCATTATTCCTGTTTAGCATCTTTTCATTCAACTTCATTATATGACTGTCATAAGAGTCTTTCATATTCATCTTTGACTGCCTTTCAGTATCAAGGCTTGACTTCAAGTCCTTTATTATATTATCAAGTTTTGTTGTTTCATCAGATAAGCTTTGCAATAGTGACAGTTTTTCTTCTTGCAATGTCTGAATGTCTTGCATTTTTTGTTCAATCATTGATCTTGCACTATCATTATTGTCTTTTAGCTTTTGTTCCAGTTCATTAATTTCATTATTTAATTTACTCATTTCATCACTGAAATGAGCTCTTAAATTATTTCGTTCTTCTATTTCTTCATTAATCCGGTGTTTTAAATTAAAAATGTCAGTTTCCCTTTCAGTTATTATAGTTTCTAATGTCAGCTTGTTATCCTCATATTTCTGTGTCAACCCATTCATTTCGTCCTAAATAATCATATTAAGATTAAAAGGCAAGGTATAGGAAATATTTATATAATTGTGAACTAATTCTACAACATACCTGCAATGATTGAATTTGTTGCTGCAAAACGACTATTTTTGCTCTCTCCTCTCCTAATTGTACTTCTACTACATTGGCACAAACTTCACTGCAAATAGCTAAAATAAAAATATATTCATTTTAAACATCTAGCTAAAGAACATGAACAAGTAACATAATTGATATACTAAGCACTTACACAAATTATGTGGTAAAGATTGTATGCTGGCATCAGGGTCATCACATTCTAGTAGACTAGAATCTTGACGGTTCAATCTGTTATGTTGTCTTAATTCATTTACCAATTCTCTCAGGGACTGAGTAGTGTGTCTCTCTATGTCTAACTCTTCAGATAATTGACTAGCCCGCATGGTTTCTTGTTCGCTTAGAGCTAACCATTTGTCCCTGTCCTGTTTCAATTCTTCAACCTAAATTTGGTGGATTGCATTTAAAATATTATGTTCATAATAGCATACTAATACTCCTAAAATATACTTAATATATTTACATGCATTTCAACATCAAATAAAATGAATAAAAACATTTCAATAAGTGTTCATTTCACAGTACATTAGACATTGACAAAAATGGGACAAAAGCTACCAAGTAAAACTATAATGTGAAAGGGCTTTGAAAATTAATTTTTACAGTGGGTATTCCTGCTACATGCTTGTTGGGATTTACCTTGGCTTTGTAAGTATCTCTCTCATAGATGGCATCATCTAATTCTCCTTGTGTGTGTATGAGACGCTCCTCCATCTCTTGTAGCTGTTTTGCTAGTTTTGCTGATTTGTCAGAATGTGACTCGACTCCACTAGTCTCATTCTCTTGTCCACAACATAGGGAAATTTTTGTTTTCAAATCAACAATGTCCATTTTGTATTCCTCCTTTTCTTTTACTAAAATTAATTTTAACATGGTAAAGTTTTATTATAATTTTATTTCAGAATTAATTATTTGTAATTTACTAAATTTTAAACTAATTAGTGTGACAAAAAGATGTCTGACAGTACATTAAATAGTAAAGATAAGCAGGTGTACATTCCTGCACCAATGTTTTGTTAAGTATGTGTCAGTCCTACATATTAAGAGTTGATTTGAAAGAAAACTTAATTATAGTTTTTGTACTCTGTAACTCTTTTTGTACTTAGTAACTTACATAGTTTCTCCACTCTCAAGTTGGTCCTAGTTAGCTCATCTTGAAGATAATTCCTGTCAAACCTCTCAGCATCCAGGGCTGCCTGCAGTCTCCTCACCTCACTGTGCAAGGACCTGAGAGCAGGGGGTGTCTCCGCTACTTTAACACGGCTGCTGCTCGCCACTGTAGCCATGTCGTGACCACATGCATCTGGAAAAGTTAATGTCTTTGTTATTCAAAATATATCAATAAGGTAGATTTTTGGAAATATATTATTTTTTGTAATTTTTAATGGAAACTCTGCTTATAACTTTGGGTGGAAGAAGAAGGGAGAAAAAAAGAGTATCAGAATTAATGAATGTGGGGCTTTTATGCAGTTCTTAAAAAAAATGTTTTCTATGAAAACACATTGTTACAATAAGTTATGTTTCATTATAATAAAACAAAGCAAGAGAGATAACATGTAATTTTTAATTTAATTAAATTTGAAAGTTATTTTACTATAGACAGAAAGGTTCATTTTAAATATATATTTATTTTTATTTTATGTAAATAGTATTTAACACAAAGTAAAAATACCAAATACTAAGTGTACTGCACACATACACAAAAAGAATTAAATTTTAATTTAAGATAATAACTACAAACTTCTTTGTACTATTAAACATTTAGGCATTCAATAAAAAAGAAACAATTACCTGCTATGGCAGCATGCACATCTCTGCACAAAATAGGAGAACAGTCCATTAAGCTTTTACTGAATTTCAGTATAATTTCTTGGTCTGCGTCGCTTAGTTTGTTACACATGGCGCTCTTTATATCAATATCTTTAGAATTAACGCACACGAAGAACAGTAACAAAGAGGCGGCAAGGCACACCTGCTCCTCACTAATCGCTTCAACTGTTCCATTTTCGAATTTAAATTCAGGATATTTCTCTTTTATAAACTCTTCAACACTGTGCGCAGAAAGTTTCGAAGACTTGGACTCATCCAAATTTAAATTTTCTCGTAAATGAGATATAATATTTAATAGGCATTCCAAATTCAAATTTTGCTCGATTCGAGAATCGTTGAAATAACAGTTTACCTGAAAATAACGGCAATAGTTAATTACATTATATTCTGTAAGTAATGTAAATAGAAACACAAGTTAAAGCTGGGTAATTATTTTTTTCAGCGAAACATCTGTCGAACATCTGTCACTAACCCAATTTATAAGAATAGATTTCCATTTCTGTAACATTTTTGCGATTTCACCTTTAAAACTCTAGTAACAACTATTCACTCCAGGAACATAACGATAATACTATTACAAACAATTTCTGAACTCTGTTTAACAAAATGTTGTTACTCGCCGTTGCAGTTTGAAATTCTTGTTTTTTTGCAACGGTTGTCACAGATGGCATTACTGTCATAGAAGGATCGACATTTTTAAACGAAGTAATAATAATAACAGACTGCTACATGTAAAGGATTTTTTGTTAATCGTTAATGAAATAAAGATATTTCAGCTAATATTACCATTTTTATTATAGATGCATAGGTTTTTTTTAAATTTGTGGGCTACTTTATTGATGTTTTTTTTTCAATAAAATCAATTGTCCCGCCTACATTGATAGGTGATTTTTATAAGGCATATATTTGAGCATACAACCACGGTTAGATTTAATCTATGATTCTTTAGTCAGGAAATTTTTAGGTTTTTATATTATTTTTTTTAATATTTACTGGTGGCAAGGAGTACCTACCGATATTGTGAATCAAAAGATATCGATTGTGGAAATAATCGATCTCCATACTTTATTTCTGAACGTTACATTCACGTCAAAATTTCAAACAAATTACAAAAACAATGTAAGTAGTAAGTACCTACAGTGCCATAGTTATCGGAGGAATAGTTTTTATAAAAAGCTATATTTTAAGGAAAGTAATGAGTATGTCGCCGACACGGGCAGCTGGATTAGTAATATTCAGAAAATATAACCAAGGAGTACAATTTCTCTTATTGCAGACATCATATGGTCAACATCACTGGACTCCTCCTAAAGGTTATTTTGCATGAAAAATATTAAATTACTAAGCTGTATCATTAAAAGCTAGAGGAGTTATGTTTTTATTAGTGCCCTGATTATTTTAGTATCTGTTATCAGAGTAAAATTGATAAACCTGATAGGGGTCTATTAAAAAGTAATGTTTCTTATTAATCTAATTAGGTACTAATTACTATTAAGAGACTATTAGAAATAGATAAAAAAATATAAAAAAAAATGATCTGGATTACGACGTATGAAAAATTATAATAATCATAGTTGAATAATTGTGAAGAGCTGGGCCAAGACCATATTTAGGTAACTAAGAAAAAAGTATTCAGTATGAGGCTAGTTGATACTTTCATTTGTTAATATTTTCTTTCAGGCTATTTGAATTTTTAAAAATAATTATATAAGTCTAACTTAACGCCAGGTTTATGTGATAATTTATAAAAAGCTTAAAAATGTAGATTCAACAACAGCTCCATGTAATAAGAGAAAAAAACTGTAAAAATCTTAAAAATGATTCCCTTAAACAAATGCCTTTGCTGTTGCAAATTTATGATATGAGTATACTATGATATGATATACTCTTAATGAGTAAAAAATTGATTATTGGTCTCACAAGACATATATTTTGTATTACAGGACATGTTGACCCAGGAGAATCTGATTGGGTAACAGCTTTGAGAGAGACCAGGGAAGAAGCTGGGTTATCAGAAGATGACTTAGAAGTAATAAATACTATTGAGTTACTAATTACTTTTTAATTATCTTGAAATCATTATTAAAATTGGTAGCAATAATTGTTATTAAATTAATTTTTTTTTTCTAGATTTATAAAGAAATATCAAAGACATTACATTATGATGTGAAAGGAAAACCAAAGGATGTTGTCTATTGGTTAGCAAAACTAAGAAATCCAGAATTTGAAGTGAAGTTATCAGATGAGCATCAAGATTTAAAATGGCTGCCATTAAAACAAGCTCAAGAAATATCTGGCTTTGAAGATATGAAACAGCTACTTGCAGAGTTTAATGAAAAGGCTGCTAAATTGTAAAGAAATAACATTTCAAAAATGTTCTACAAATATGCAATTATTTATGTAATAGAGATCATTGAGATTTATAGAATTAATAATATATGCTATAAACTGTTCCTAATTTGTATTACTTATTTGCCCATAGTAATGTAGGACTGATAGTTTGTGAAATATGGGTGCAGAAACACCTCTGCCTCCCCCTTCAAGAAATGCAGTACTCCTTTGTCGCTTTCCAGTTGGATAGGCACTGTTACTTAAAAAATAAATAACCACAGAGTGTATAACATTATATTGACGTAAGACCCGGAAAAATGATGCATAGGTGCAAGTAGTTCAAATTATGCGAACAATGTCCCTATGCCCACCAAAGAATAGGAGATTTTGGTTTCTTCTTGTGAGATAATTATTATATCGATTTTATCGGCAACTGATAATCTAATTGGATGTCTCTAAATTCACATAAGGTGGACGTCTGCCATTTTAAGAAATAACAAAACATTTACTTGTGGCTGTATGTATGGCTTTGCCTTTGCTTGATGGTTAGGTAAAATGAAAAAAATAGTATGTCAAATGTAAACTTTGGAAGAGATCAATTTTTGAAATCATGTGTAGCTTGTAATAAGATTTGCAACAATTATTATAGATGAATATGAGTATAAAACCATAAATGAGGAAGATGGATGGCTCTAAAGATGATGTACTTAAAGTGACGAATAATTCGACGGAAACCAAAAATTCTAAATGTAAACAAAAAGCTCGTCCTAAACGAAAACCGTAAGCATATACATTGTTGTTATTATTAATATAATAAATTATCTACGGCCTTCAACTTTAAATTTTCGGGGAAAGCAAATAGAACTAAGCAATTATAACATCGTATAATTCAATCTTTTTGTCATTGATTTTTGCCTCCTTAGAAATCTTTAATGGATCAAGAATATAGACATATTTAGTGTAGCTATCAGGCTAGGAAAGATTAAGCTTTAAAACCTGGTAGTAAATTTTAAACTATTATCTCTGTTGGAGTTAAGTAAGGAATTGAAAGAGAAAGAATTGAGGAAACAGATTTTTAATCCTATAGAAATCTTACTTAGTTAACAAATGTGATAAAACATTAAAATTTATAATTTCTTGAAACTTTTCAATTCCTGTTACTCCCATTAAACATAATTTGTTAGTATTAGTAAATCCTTGATAAGATCTAATATTTAACAATAAGAATATCTTCTGTGAATTGTTATAAGACTTTTATTTCTGTATAATTGTAAGAAAAAATGTGTTTTATGAAATTTGCTTGTAAAAATAATTTCTATAATCATTTAGAACAGGACTACTACATTATAAGTAACCTCTACTTGAAGCAGTCTAATAGATTCTGATTAATACACAAATTTGTTTAACTTAGCACACCTATTGAAGTGACATGGACCTTTAATTATTCAGGACTTTGCATCTCCCATCATTACTTAGTGTTTTCAATAATCTCAGAACTCACTTCATGCCTACAAAAAGTTTAGTTATATGCTCAACTATTAAATGGATGCCCAGTTAAGGTCTAATTCTGTTTCTAAGTTATATTGAATACTTGCCAACTTTACAAAGGCTAGGACATAGTTTGTTAGAAACACCATGATTTGGAACAATTCTGTTACATTTCTGTCCTTCTCCAGTGTGGAAAGCGAAACAAGCAGTGATGCCGAAGATGAACTTCCAGAGAACATGTTGGAAACAGAAAAGAGTTTGCATGCTTCAGCTGTCAAAAATAACTTGGATGAAATTAGTGTCAGGAAAATTTTAAAGGTAAAAATTAAATTGAATTTTATTTTGTATAAAAATGTAAAAATTAATGAAAGACAAAAGAAGTATTTTATTGACTGAGGAATATTCTCTCTGACCTTATTGGAATAAAATTTAACCGCGCTAAAATAACTTTTAGAAAAAGAAATACACAATTCAAATATTTTAAATAGGAATCACTTCCACAAATGTATTTAGTGCACCCTCAATGAAATGTTTTTAGAACTGAAATCCATGTGAATATTGTGTTAAATGCTTTTTGTATTTGAATTTTTGAATTAACAGTTTTTTGTCGAGTTTGAAATGAGAAATAACCAGTGTGCAAATTCTCACAAGTTTTTTTCAAAAATTCATGCAATCTTGATTTCCTCTCTAAAGTGTTTTGTTTAATTTGGAATATTTAACATTTACCCTACAATAGTTCTTTTAATATTCTACTAGGTTGTTACTATGTCAGATGTTTAGAAAACATCATCTAATTTGTTGTAGAAAGTTGTGACCAATGACCATGTGCTGGCTCTGGTGAAACTGCGCGAGGAGGAAGAAAACGAGATGCACACCGAGGAAGGCAACCGCCCGACAAAACTCACGCGGTCTAAAGTCAAGTGAGTATAGTTTTATGTTATCATCAACATAATTAAGGTCCACTGCTGGACATAGCCCTCCCCCAAAAACCTCCACCGGGATCGGTCGGAAGCCGCGTGCAACCAGCGACGTCCCGCGACTTTGACAAGATCGTTGAACAACCTTGTCGGGGGACGTCCCCCTGCGCTTTACAGTACCTGACCCCTACTGGAGAACTTTTTGCCCCATCGGCCAACAGTTCTCCGCGCTATATAGCCGGCCAATTGCCACTTCAACTTGCTAATGTTAACAGTTATACTAAACATTTAATCATTGCCTATGAAATGATGTTCTATTTATAATTTAAGTTTTGTAATCTAGTGTGCGTTAAAGAAATATGTGTATTCGTTTCAGGGCATACATACATGAACTTATGTGTAAATGTAATAAGTAAGCAGTAACTAGCAGAGGGGAATTTTATTTATTATATCATGAATAACTATTTTCTTTCACAGGGAGTTGATGAAAGTTTCTCCGAAGACAGCGGCGTGGAACCTGGAGCTGACGCCGATCAAGCACATTCCGGTGAAGACTAGGCCCGAGGTGAAGGCGCTCATCGCACAAGACCTGCCTGATGATGAAGATGATGATGAATACGAACCCACCAACGACGATGTGCCGGCAAGTATTCACACAATATATCATGCATATTTAACAAGAAGAGTTCTAGCAGTAGGATTAACCAGCAGCTGTTGGGGAAAGTGTTATTGGGTTTTTCTATTAGGAAATTCTGAGCAGCACGGAGTCTGGAAATGTGCCCGATAACCAGCAATAAAGTAGTATTATAATAGTAGCAGTGTAAGGACGACCTGTAGTGATAACGGATAAATGAGAACTGCTCAAGACTGTCGTCTATGCATGTATCTATTGGTGTTTGAATGAACGTATGTATTCATCTATAAAAGCAGAGATGGCCTCGAGGTTTAGGCGAACGGTCGGGAATATCGGCGGTCGCGGGTTTGAACCCCAGGCACACACTTTTGACTTTTCGAAGTTTTGTATGTATTCACAATGAATTATCACTGGCTTTAACGGTGAAGGAAAACATCGTGAGGAATCCTGTACACTTAAAAAGTTCTAAGAAATTTCTTACTTATGTAGTCCACCAATCCGCACTAGACCAGCGTGGTGGACTAAGGCTTAAACCCTCTCAATGATAGAGAAGGTCCGTGTCCAACAGTGGGACGTATATTGGTTGATGATGATGATGATGATGATGTTGGGTATGTATGTATGGGTGTTTGTATGTATGTAGATAATATAAATAAATAAATAAATAATAAATAAATAAATACACCCAACAGTCACATACATAGTCCTGACCCCACACTAAGATACGAGTCTTGTGTCGTGGGTATCAGAAACTACGAGAGACTTTTCGGTCTCACAAACACCCAGACCCGAAACAAATATTTGTGGATCACACAAACATTTGTCTCGGTGCGGGGATCGAACCCGCGGCCGCTCGTTTCGCAAGCTGGTGTCTAGCCAACTGCGCCACGGGGCTGTCAAAATGTATAAGCAGAATTACTAACGTACATTTATATAATTGCAGAGTGATGACGACCAAACGGTAGAGTCGAGCAGTGACCTAGAGTCTCAGCCGCGCACGCCCGCCACTCCGCAGCGCCACCACACCACCAGCCCCAAAGTACTCACCGATGGACCATTCAAAGTACCGCAGGTAATACTTATTATATTTATTATATTTTAAACCTGTTTTGTTACTTAATTGTTGTTTAAAATCCAGAGGTCCCTAGTTCGACAGCCAGGTACTAGCTAGGTAGTACTAGCTTGGCGTCATGTTCTCTTGAGCCTTTCTCTTGGGCATTCCTCGACTTTGATACGCATTAATTTTTTACGAACATATTTGCAGTATTTATCTCTACTTCTCTATATTAATATCATTACACAGTAAATATATAACGCTTTATACACAGCAATACGTGTAATAACACTATGGAACATAATCTAGGTCTATTCGATCGAAGGTGTGATTCGCCTCCTGCTAGCACTGAAGGGGCTTATATAAAACGACGAACATTTTAACAATTACTATTTATCTACCCTTTTACATTTATTTATTTTCATATCCACAAACTAATGGAAGCGACAAGATATACACTATTAATAAATTCCAAAAACAGAACATAACAGCAACGAAAAGGAAATTAGACTTAGAAGAAGAAGAGGCGACGATAGCCCGTCGCACGCGCTCCAAATTGTCTCTGTCCGCGACGTCCATAGAGCATATAGAGAGCACGTTCGTCCCCCCCGACGACATCCCCATGCCGGACGTGGACGACCTGTGGAACCAGTTCCTTAGCGAGTGCCTCGATCCCACTTCCGCCTCCAAGCACGAGGACGACGATGAAGCTGACCCGGAGTATAATGTCGCCGCTGATCCTGATGCTCGTGAGTTAATTGAGGGTAGATTAATATCGGGTGTATTCAGAACCTGATCGAAAACTTAAAATAATAAACTTATGAGGCAGGTAATAGGTTATAAGGTGATTATAAATCACCTGGAGATAAAGAATGTCCTAATTGAAAATTTTGACGTTTTCCACACAACCATCAGTATCGAATGTGTGTTGTTTATATGGAAAAGGTCATTTATTTTTTATTTTCTGTCGGGAGTTCCTTTTCGAAAGTTATGTGTGTATTCAAATTGAATTATCACTTGCTTTAACGATGAAGGAAAACATCGTGATAAAACCTGCACACCTAAAAGTTCTTAGGAATTTCTTAGGTGTGTAGTCCGCCAACCCGCACTAGGCCAGCGTGGTGGACTATGGCCTAAAACCCTCTCAACGGTAGAGGAGACCCGTGCTCAGCAGTGGGCGTATATGGGTTGATGATGAAGAAGAAGTTCCTTTAAAGCCAGGGGTTTGTTGTTTCCGATCACAGTCTCAATACACCCTGTATACATACATAATAAATAACTCACACAAAAAGATACATACCTTGAACATTAAAAACTTCCTAGTTGAGGAGGACGAAGACAACCTGAGCAAGAGCATAATAAAGATCTCTAAGAAGGAATTAAACGATCTGGTGACGGAATTGTTCGCCATCATGCCGGACGCCGCGTGCGAAGACTTGGCAGAGAACCTCGCAAACTCCATGCTCACTGACAACTCCCCGGAGGTAATGATAAAATGATTATTTCGTTTAAATTGTGGTAGTCTAAGGCCTAAACCCTCTCAAGGATAGAGAGAGTGTATTCAGACCGAGAACGAAATGGCAGAGAATAGCCACGGTGATTTCAAACCGATCGGGGTTAAAAAAAAAAATCGAAAAAGAAATTAAAATTTGAACGTTTACTTAACAGCCATAGGTATCAAATGTATTTGGTTGTAAGGAAAACGTATTTTTTATATAGATATTTTAAGGCCATTGGCTTCGTTATCACCGCAGCTATTACTGCCTTAGTTTTCGATCACGGTCTGAATACATCCATACATATTGCTATATCCATATATGTTGCTAATACATCAACTTAAATGGGGTGTTTACTGTTTAAATAATTTTTCTCTTCCATTTTACTTTCTTCTTCATCAACCCGTATACGCCCACTGCTGAGCACGGGTCTCCTCTACCATTGAGAGGGTTTAGGCCATAGTCCACCACGCTGGCCTAGTGCGGGTTGGCGGACTACACACCTAAGAAATTTCTAAGAACTCTTAGGTGTGCAGGTTTTATCACGATGTTTTCCTTCACCGTTAAAGCAAGTGATAATTCAATGTAAATACACACATAACTTCGAAAAGTCAGAGGTGTGTGCCTGGGGTTCGAACCTGCGACCGTCGGGATTCTCGACCGCGTGCCCAAACCTACATCAACTTAAATGGGGTGTTTACTGTTTAAATAATTTTTCTCTTCCATTTTACTTTACAAGAATAGAATTATGTTTTTATATCGTCTATGAATGGTTTTGACACGATTTGACAACGTGAGATTTTAGGAGAAGCCTAGTAAGGGAATGTTACGCTAAAACGTCCTTCCATTTAGTAATATTAGTCTACCATTAGAAAATCAATAGTTTTAGGTCTCAAATTTGTGCTAATAATATCGATTATTGTAACTGTAATAACGGTCTTATCAACATTCTTAAAAAACAAGATTTTAAAGTTTTGCTCCCCAAACACAAAACTGGATCGTCATGACTTTCTTCTTTACTTTTAACTATAGTTAAATTTTACATAGTTTTCTGTAAAACTAGTATATTTTCAGATATCCCGCTGGGAAGGCAAACAAGAGGTCGTGTCAGACGAAGAGACACACAACAATACAGACAAGATACAAGAAAAAGATGTTCCTCTCCGAAGGTTTTCTGTGGGGAAAAGCGAGCCTGCTGAATCCCAACCGGAGAAAAATAATAAGACAGAGACTGCAGAAGTAGAAGAGGAAAGAAGGACTGAGAAAATGGAAGAAGAAACGCAGACTACTGAAGAAGTAGTGGTGGTCGAGATTAAAGAAGAGACCAATGTTAATCCGGAAGTTAGGTGAGTGGTTTTAGCCACGGTTGTATCTTTGAAGGGATAGGTATAAGGTATATTATGTCTCATCAGTTTAAACTCTGGAGTTACTCTTGATTTATTTCTTTAACAGGTGGTAAGTGCAGATGCGTTACTTCCTAAGAAGCCCCACGCCGTTCCACGTTAATTCTCTAAAGTCGTACGTTTTATTGACCCCACAGTTCGGAATATTTCCATTTAAATGTTAAATTGCTTTCGTTAAATGAATTTGGTAAGTGTAGTGCATTATGCAGTCGACTAATTGACTAGAAATTGATGGTATTATAGTCAATATTGTTCAATTAAAAAATTGGCCTTATGTAAATAATTTTCAGATCTGATCTTTATGACATGGGCCCAAATCCCTTCAGTGCGACTTATATGGGCTGACGTTGAAATACCTTTTAAAATACATATGTTTAAACACACAACCTTTTTAGTAGCAATACAAAATGCATCTGGTACAATAGTTTGATATTTAACAGTGCAAGTCAACCACCGCAACAGGCGGAAGTAGCTGAGAAGACTTCACAACCGGAAGACCAGGCGCCGCCATTACTCCGCCAGTTCATAGATCCACCGGCCAACCCGGAAATAGAAATTGTGGAAGTTCATGTTCATCCAGGACAGACTGTGAGTGTTATGATAACCTGGTTGTTTTCAGACATAAGTGGGGACAGGGATTAAGGTTTCCAAGCTGTACTAGACCAGAGGCCAACGTTTGTGAGATCCACAATTATTTTTTTAAGTCTGGGTGGTTTTAAGATCGAAAAGTCTGCCGTAGTTTCTAATACCCATGGCATAAAACTTGATTTGTAATTTTATTGTTAAATTAATTAACATACATAATTTATTGCATAATTACGAAATATACTTAAATTATGACCACTCACTCTAAGCTTCTGAATTCTGATCTCTTCTATGCATCTATCGGCTGCTTGGAAAAAATCGCAATCAGAATCTCCAATCGCATATTCAAACCCAAGCTACATATCCCTGACTTTTCGCAATGAATCATCAGTTACTGTACCGTGAAGAAAAAAAAACTTGAAGCAATTTGCACACCTAAGAGTTCTTAGGAGTTTCTTAGATATGTAGTCTACCAACCCGCACTAGGCTAGCGTGGAGGAATAAGGCCTAAAGGATGTATGAGGGATGATGATGAAGTGCCAATATTACATTCCCATGATGATGATGATGATGATGATTATTGTAAATTATATTTGATTTTTCCAGGTGTTACCGGAACAAGTGTTGATATTCCAGCAGCAACTAAGACAGCACATACAATTGGCAACGACTAACTACTTGCAACTGTACGTGCATCCCATACATTGGAGCTACGCGCCTGCATATAAGGATTATGTGGTAATTACATACTTTACTTACATATTTTGTATGTCTAGAATGGCTACAATAAAGAGTTAAATAAATAAATAAAGTTTATACTTAGGGAGTTTTAAGAAAAGAGTCTATAATTTCTCAAACGATGGTTGTGGACTCACTCACCCATTTTGACAAATAAATTAACTTCTAAAATACCAATAGGCGAAAACAGAATTTCTAAACATGATTACTAAACTTTAACCATTTCATTGTATTCTTAGTCTGTTCCCAGTTCTTAGTAGTGTCTTCTTGTCTCTCTGTCCCATTAATTCTTTAGCATCTACTTATCCATCCTTCAACTTCTGTATTTCTGCCCCTTATTGAATTTTAGGTGATAAAATGATATATTATAAAATTCCCCATAGGAGAGGCCTATGTCCAACAGTGGACGAAATGAAGGCTGATGATGATGATTGAATTTTAATACTATATTTATTTTATTTCAGCAATCGTTTTGTAAAATGGTGGAATCGAATCCCGATACCCTGGCCAACGTTTGCAACTTGAAGCCGGCGTACGAATTGATATGCAGTTGGGAAAGTACAGTGGCTGATGCCACGCCAGAGAACGCGGAAATGGTCAAGTGAGTCACCAACTCTCACTAGATACTTATTACATACATTAGTAGATTACTGTACTGACTTTCTTTCTTCTTTTTTATTTAGATAAGTATATCATTATTTAACGGTGAACTAATTAACGCGGCCCTAGAATCAATTTATGTTTGGGGCAAAGCGTTATAGGGCCTTTATGTTGGGATAATATCAATAACACAAATGGGTCTGGAAATGTGTTCAAAGAATGTATGTGGAATTATAAATTTTCAATTTCTTCGTACATAAATAAAATGTTTTTTACATAACCATCTCAATAAGAATATTTGAATTATTGTGCATCTATTGACGAGTAAGCAACACCAATTTTAATAATAATTTCGTTTTGTTTCAGATTTATTAACATTCAGTCCGATAGATAGTAAGTAAACTGGAATTACAATAGACAAGTGGTATTAAATCTAGCTGGTTTGTATGGAAAACGTCAAAACTTTTATTTTTTGCTGGGATTTTTTTTAACACCAATGAATTTGTGATCACCGTAGCTATTACCTGCCCAAGTTTCCGATGGCGGTCTGAATACACCCTGTATAGTGGGTAACAAAGGGGGGTGTTATACTTGCAGCCGCCGCCGCACCCTTCACACGAGCATGCCGGTGCTGGACCTCCCCGAGCGCGTGAAGCAGGTGGTGTGCAACAGCCCCGTGTTCCTCTACCCCCACCTGCTGCCCCCCACGGCGTACCGGCCCGAACACACCAAGCGGTTCAGCTACATATACCCGGAGGACCAGTGAGTAGAGAGAGAGAGAGAGAGAGAGAGAGAGTGAGAAAGAGAGGTTGTTTCGAAATGTGGAAAGGCTTTAAACGAAAGTAGGGGTGTGATAAATTTCAAGAATGAACTTTGCAAAATGTCTTTTCTTTAGAAGCGAACTAGTTTTGTTTTTGTAATTTTAACTTTAATTTCAACTTCAGTTAACATTACTAAAGATACCTTACTAATCTATTTTTTAAGTTTGTATTTTAACTAATTACAAATTTGGTGTCAGCAAAACCATATGTAACACGCATAAGATCGCAATAACTCAGGCTTGGTAACTCATTTCCTCTCCCGCAGACTGATAGCGCTAGGCCTGCAAGAGTTCTGGGACTACGTGGACAAGAACCCGTCGTTGTTCAAGCTTCGTCCGGCGCGGGGCGGAGTCCGGAGCGGCGCGGGGGGCGGGCGGCGGGGGCTCGCGATGGCGGCCGAGCTGGTGGCGAAGCACCTGGTGCCCGCCGCCACCGGCCGCGCCATCGTGCTGCACGTGCAGAGCGTCAGGAAACATGGACCGCCTGACAACCCTATCAATGTGAGTAATGATCATCGGAAATAAATAGATAATCATTGTCACTTGATAGTACCACCATCATCAGCAAAATAATCATCACTGGCACCACCATCATCACTGTCATCATTATCAACACCATCAGCCCATACGCGTCTGCATGTCACAAGTCACCAACAAACGGGGGGTTTAGTATTTAGTTTGCGACGCTGGCTTAGTGGAGGTTAGCGGACTACACGCCTAAGAATTTTTATGTATGCAGATTTACTCGCGATGTTTTCTTCGACTGTTTAAGTAAGAAACACAGAGTTTAGGCTTGAACCTTTCGACGTATCAACTAAGAGAGGGGGGAGGAGGTTCAAATGACAAAACACATTACGTGATTAATGGACGGCTCTTCATCATCAACCTCTGCTCTACCATTGAGAGGGATTAGGCCATAGTCCACCACGCTGACCTTGTGCGGGGTTGGCGGCCCTTAGTTAAAAGAAAAGTTATTGTATATGAATGATAATGGTGTACTCCAGTTGTTCATGACGCACAAGCGCGTGGAGGCGGTGCAGCACCGGCTGCTGCCGTTCAGCCCGCGCATGACGCTGTACGAGCAGCCCGCGCCCGAGCTGCCGCGACTGTGGCTCAAGTACCTCGCCAGGAACAGCTCCAGGATCAGGGTAACTGTACTTACGTCCCTGGCCCAAAAATTCACTTTGTTTTTAGACACTCTACATCCCTCCCACTTGCGATAGCTAGCTTCACAAAATTCCTAATAATGTGATTGTTAAACTTAGCTAAGCTAAAGTCTTTAAACAAATGCAATTTGAGACACAAATGAGAATATCCTGACCCCAAAGTGACATTACATAATTAAGGGGTTATGTTTTTACGCTTCTTTATGTAACAAAAGTCCGTTTTTTCACAGTCATAATTATAAAAGCAATTGTATAGAGTATAGACTAAAGGTGATCATGATTTAGGATTAAAATAAAATAATTCACGAAGCGAATAAGCATGAATGTATACGAACCATGATTACTTATTTTCCAAGCCTCTTGTGTAGTTATCCCAAAACTTAATAAAAACTAAAACTAATATTTAGGATCATTTGTCGGAATTACGTACGTCGGCCTGAACGAACATAATAATTAATAATCTTGAATAAAATTTCCAGCAATACCTCACCCAAGAGTCTCAACAAAAAATACAGCCCACATCAGGAGTTCCAGTGACGCTTGGTCAGATGGTGGCGGTGGCACCAAAACAGCCCCTACCAATAGACTACCACCAAGACATCGAGTCCGGACTGCCCAAACCAGACCTGTCGAAAGTAGACAGCCCCGACAAAGCGAATAACAACGTTATAGTCGCCGCGAATATCTATAGCATAGTGCAGACGAGTACCGGAGCAGTTCTTGTGCCACTATCAATGGTACAGAACACCAATATAGTGAGCGCACAAAATGGCCCCATAATGACCCCAGTTGTGGTCCAGACCAACACAAACATTGCCCCAGTAACACAATCGGCTAAGGTGGTCCAAGAAGAAGAAGAAGATCACTGTGAGTGTTGCGTATTACTAAGAAGAATAACTAGGAGAGAGCAAAAAGTGATAACGGACTATTTTAAGCCCAGGACTAGTGTTAAAAAACAGTGCCCGTGTAAATGTACGAAGTATCCGCGAGTGTCGAATCGGTTGAGACTGTTCCTCAATTTCTACAACACTCAGAGTCAAGTGGCGTTGTCCGAGATACAGGAGAGGTTGAGTGACTCGTCGTATGTACAGAAGGAGCCGCCAGACTCCAGGGATTTGGGTGAGTGGAAGTTTAATTTTGGATTCAGATTGTGGAAGAATGAGCACAGTCTATACTTGCAGGATAGATCTTTTTAAGTTCACTTCAAGGGGAACTGGATAATTAAAGATGAGTTTGCGGTGTCTTCATTGTGTATTTTAGTAACACTTAATAGGAGGGGAGATGATAGCTTTTTTTCGAGTACATTTAAGACTACCTGTCTGTGTCTATTGCCTAGAATTCTATACAACATTAAAACAGCGTCAAACTCTGAAATCAAACCCGAGATATCTAACTACCTACAATCTAGTACTGGAATACGAGGAACCAGTTTTTCTTTTAATAATAATTTCTAGCAATAATCCCTGTCCATGATCGCTTCAATTTCAATAACAAGACTATGGAAGCTACATTTCTTTCAGAATACGCCCTCCAGTTTCAATGCAGGCTGTTGACCCGGATGGGCGCCAGATTAAACAATATCACCGTTAAGAAGATATTCTATGAGTTGTTCAACAAGTTCGACGTTAGTACCGGCGACCCCACGCGGTTGGCTCAAAGTATTTACAAAGAAGCCACCGGCTCCTTAGTTCATGTCTACAACGAGTTCCTAGGGTTCTTGACAGCGGAACAAGCTGAAAACTATGGTGTCTTCCCATACTACTTCTTGAGTTATATGAGAGATATTATGAGGAGGATTGATGTGAGTATTGATAAATAGGCGAAAACTATGTGATGCTATGATTTGTAGCAGTAAAATTACATTTTTGATATAAAATGTAATATGTTAGCAAGGTGTAAACTATCTTCAGACCAAATTTGATAATAACATTAACTACCCTCCCCCAACTTTGACTTCTTTATGTCCATTTATGGTTGCCTGTAAAAGATGACCTTTAGTGATAAGATCTTAATTGTACTTCAGTTCAATAATTTTTTTTTTGTCCATTACTCTAAGAGAGTATACAGTAAAGAGTTTGTAAAATTATTAATTAAAATGCACAGTAATTAGATTATAAAATGTTTGTCAAAACTGTTTAATTTCCAGGCAGATATCACAGATGTTGAAAGAAGAAAGGCCATACTGACTCATTTAAAAGATATCCATAAGAATGTTAAAAATTTAACCTCATGCAAAATATGCAAGTTGTTGTTGTCCGAATTGCATGGGTATCCAGATTTAGCAAAATATATATTTTCTCTCTTCCCTCACAAAGTGTAAGTGATTTGATTTTTTTCACCATCTCAAGTGATACAATAACATTAAAGGATTGACGGGCATAATAATTTTGCTGATACAAGAGGATTAGTCATCTTAGTGTTCAACCTGCCTAAAAAAAATACGCCTCATATTTCTTTTTAAATCAAGTCCAAAATCTATATTATTAAATTAATAAACAAATACTTTTGCAGTATAAGTATGATGTAGATTATACTTATGAGCAAAAGAATGAATATTTAACATAAACTCTAACCAAGTATAAGATTTCACCCATCTCTTTATAAAAACTCGCCAAAATCTATTCCTCTATTTTTGCTGATAATATAATATAAACAATTACTAAATTAACAAACTCGTATTTGTATCTATAACATTATTGGTTTTTATTTTCAGGTGTCAAAATCGACAGATCACAGTGCAACCAATCAGTTTAGTCAAACGAGTACAGCCTGTGACCCCTATAAAACCAACAAAACCGGTGGAGATGGCGCCGCTTGTGAGAATTGCCCCTAAAGTGGACCGCAAAGTTATCAAAGTAGCGAAAGTACCTAGGTAATAATTTAGTTATCTTCTTCTTCTTCATCAACCCCTATACGCCCACTGCTGAGCACGGGTCTCCTCTACCATTGAGAGGGTTTAGGCCATAGTCCACCGCGCGGGGCTAGTGCGGGTTGGCAGACGTTGAAATTCCTAAGAACTCTTAGGTGTGCAGGTTTCATCACGATGTTTTCCTTCACCGTTAAAGCAAGTGATAATTCAATTTGAATACACACATAACTTCGAAAAGTCAGAGGTGTGTGCCTGGGGTTCGAACCCGTGACCGCCGAGATTCTCGACCGCGCGCCTAAACCTCGAGGCCATCACTGCTAGCTATTTTAGTTATAATATTCGCTTATTTTCTTTTGTAGACTAACTCCTTTAAAATTTCATATCACTAACATTATTATCAACATCATCTTATATATGTTACGGGTTAAGCTAGAACATGGAGTAAACCTAGGTTTATTCGGGTTCACCTAGGATTACTGAAGCTTTTTGGATAAAGACCGAATATTTACTTTTATTCGGCGTTTACCCGTATACAACTAAGTCTACCCAACACTGGTTGGGTAATGTTCGTTGTTGGTCTAATGATATTCGAAATAAATTTTATTTCGGAGTTTACCCATACTCACCTAGGTCTACCCAATGTTGGCTGGGTAATGTTGAATATTTAATGAAATTAAAAAAAAGTGCTTTTATAACTTTGGTTTAATTGAAAAAAATTACAAGAAATAATCATCATTTTTTATCATATCACACGTACATAATGTACATGGAGGCAAGTAAAAAAATTAAACAAAAATAAATTTCTACTGATATCATGATAGATACCTAAGTACATAATATTATTTATTTAAGCAAGACAAACTACCGTGACACTTTGAGTTACAGATTTTTCCTGCGGCCTCGCACATACACTTCTTCGTAGCACATTTTGTTTTGCAATTACACCTTTTATAGCCTTGTCCTCCAGAAAGCGATTGCTCATTTGCAAGTTGTCGTAATTTTTTTATTTCAGGTGATATATTTTCAATATCGATCAGTTTATCCTGACACACAGAAAACTGGTTCCTTGAGAACATTTCTTCGGTAGTTCCACGTTCGTTTCCTAGCTTATAAAGATCATCAGTAATTTTTATAACTGCCATAAGCACATTCATTCGTATCATGTACACAAAAATGATGCAACATCTTACATTACCCAGCCAACATTGGGTAGACTTAGGTGAGTATGGGTAAACTCCGAAATAAAATTTATTTCGAATAATATTAGACCAACAACAAAAATTACCCAACCAGTGTTGGGTAGACTTAGTTGTATACGGGTAAATGCCGAATAAAAGTAAATATTCGGACTTTATCCAAAAAGCTTCAGTAATCCTAGGTGAACCCGAATAAACCTAGGTTTACTCCATGTTCTAGCTTTACCCGTAACATATACAACTTATATAAATAAATAAATACACCCAACAGTCACACACATAGTCCTGACCCCACACTAAGATACGAGTCTTGTGTCGTGGGTATCAGAAACTACGAGAGACTTTTCGGTCTCACAAACACCCAGACCCGAAACAAATATTTGTGGATCACACAAACATTTGTCTCGGTGCGGGGATCGAACCCGCGGCCGCTCGTTTCGCAAGCTGGTGTCTAGCCAATTGCGCCAAGGGGCTGTCAACTTATACACTAATGGACATGGGCCTCTTCCACAACTGAGGGTGTTTTTGGCCTTAGTCTTCATCACTGGCATATTTGGGTTGCTATGAACGTTTAGGTGTACAGGTGTCCTAATGATGTGAAAACTTAGTTTACATGTCATATTTATAGGATTTGTTTCCATTTTACCCGCATAAACGTATATACGAAGACAAACGTGAAAATTCGTCTTAATGTAATTCTCCCGAATTTCATTCTCAATTTTAAAGGGTTACGCCAAACTGCACTAGACCAGCGTAGTGAGGTGCCGTAACCCATATCAGTTGTGAAGGAGGCTGAGTTCGATCGTCTTACATTAACTTTCAAGAATCAAACACTTAATAGCGGAACAGAATGCCATTATATAAAATACTTTCTTTGCAGGACTGTGGTATCACAATCCGCTCCAGAACCAGAAAAAGAAACGCAAAACAAGGCTGTACCAGAAGAACAAACTTGTGTTGTAAAAAGCGTAAGAAACCTTTTGTTCTTGATAAAAATGTTCATGGAATTGAATTCACCAGTATTAGTTCATTTTTTTAAATACTGTATTTTGTCTACAAGTTGTTATCCTTATTGGCCATGGTCCTTATATACCGTTACAATTAATAAAATCGATTAAAACTTATATCAAATTAAGCCATGTGTAAAATTGTCTAGTAACATCGATGTCATGGCTCCATATCCTCATATTAATAGTTATTATTTATTTTTTTTATAAGTGTTTATGGATAATAATTTATTAAAACATTGTTTTTTCCGAAGGAACCAATGTCAGACGATGAAGAAGGCGAAAATTCAAATTGCTACTTTAACGCCGACGTAAATGAAGATTCTGGTGAAACGACCGATGGGACTATGGTCATCGTAGAAAAGGACCCTGAAAGCCAAGAGTGGACGAGGGAAGAAGATAAAGTTTTATTAGAAATAATAAAAAAATATGTAGCATCACAAGACAAAAAGAATAAGTCTGTATTCCAAATATTACAAGAGAAGGGCGTATACCAGTTAATCGCAGAAAGACTGACTGAAAAATCTATGGATGATATTGTACAAAGAGTTTTGTATTTATTAGAAGTTTTAGTTGTAAGCGATAAATGATTTGCATTGCTGGAATAAATGTTTATCAAATTGCAGTAGTACTTATTTTTGATGTAAAATAATTTAATTAGAAAAAATATTTACAATAAGATGATCCGCAAGGTAGCTGGCAGCGGTTGGATGAGGAGAGCTAAAGATTGAGTCCAGTGGCGTGCCATAGGAGAGGCCTATGTCTAACAGTGGACGAATTGAAGGAATTGAATTGCTGATGATGATGATGATGAAGATGATTTACACATTAATATGTGTATGTCTGCGAATAAAAGTACGAACAGTCGTAACATATAAAGCTTAATATAATAAAAATAGTGTAGATTGTATTGATGCTAAAATGAAATAGGGCTTCTTGGTATGAATTTTAAAAATTTCATGTAAAATAAACAAGTAAAAACAATTCACCACTCCACATCTGATTGATTATTAAATACTTATTTGCGTCTGTTTCACCGGTAGACTCTAACGATATGACCATTTTAAACCCTGGACGATACGAATACACCATTTCTTCCAATAAATTGTAGGAGACCTAAAGATAATTTTAAAGTTACACGAAAGCTAGAGTTTACCTAATGATATTAAGAAATGAAGTTATTTTTGCTATTTTATTGTTACATTTTTTTATACTTTGACGACGATTTTTAGATAGATAGGTGCAATTTGATTGGGTACTTTAACGTCATACGAATTTATTTGAATTTCTGAACGAAAAGTAACATTGATTTTATAAATATGTCAAACTACCTGTCAATGTCGTAGAAACAGGGCAATTCATTTGAGTTTTGTTTTTATCCCATTCTCGAGTGTATTCCAATACGAATTAAATTATATAATGGCTCGCAACAGTAACGAAAAAGAAGATGGCAATGTCGACCCCTCAACTGTTGTTTCCAACGTGAAGAGTACATTCAAAAAAGTATGTTTATTTTGCTTGTTTTTAATAACGCTTTTAGTTTTAATCTAATTCTAATAGTATTTTCCTTTAATAACAATATTTTATTTAAATATCATTTACGAAATCTATCCTTTAAAATATGACAATAACTGAATCTTTAATTTTAAATTCATAATAAATGCAGTTTTCCTTGTTAGTCAATGTGCAAATAATGTTTTTGTGGACAATTAATTGTTTGATTAAAACTGTTAGTAAATTTCTAAATATAATTTATCCTACCCATTTTCTGCATATAGTTATGATCAACAGGAAAAGCAAACCTGTGGATCCAATGAATATGTCATTTGTTTCAGGATATAATTAAAGAACTATTGAATGGATCCTTCCAAGACAATAAGATGAAGCTGGGAAATGATGCTTTGTCTCTTGTTGTGGAGGTGGCAAAGTGTTTGGTCACAGAAACTTGCCTTAGGGCATCCACACAGGCCCTGCAAGATGGCTGTGATAAAGTTGACATAGAACACATTGAAAAGTGCCTACCTCAATTGGTAATTAATATTAACTATGATTATTATTCAATATTCTTAGTTATTCAATGGCAGAGGTTGGATTAGGAGTGCCAAAGATCTAGTGGTGTACCATTGAATAGGCCTATGTCAAGCAGTGGAAATAACAAGGGCTGTTGAAGATTTGATGATGATGATTCAAATTATTTACTTCATCAAAATCATCACATCTTTTTCTTTCTTTTCTACTCCGCAGCATCCCTAGTAAGCATTATTATGTAATAAATATTCTTTCTTGTTTTACAGATGTTGGATTTCCCATAGAAAGTGGATGCTATGATTTCTACATAAGATTTATAAGTGAAATTTATTATCTCAATTTGGATGCTTCTCGTACAACCCATACAAAATGTTGATTAATCTCCATGTGTGCACTTATTTAGATAACATATGTAGGTCATCAAGTAATATTTGTTATTTCCTAAATATGATGTATTTTAAGCAAAATGTTCAAATAATATGTGCCAACAATTTGGATATCAATAGCAGTTTCTATTAATAACAGTTGAAAGCTGCCAATTACATCTAAAAAGCCAACATTAAATTGCATAATCATAGCAAGTGAATCTCTCTATAATATCAAGCCTTTACCGCCATTTTAGCGTAACCAACAAAATCAAAGTTTACAGAAGATTTTATTTTTAATATTTTTGAACAGAAATGTGCCAGTAAATTAAAATTTTACGTACATTAATATTTTACACACCAGCAAGGATAGGTAAGTTAGGGCTTAAAATAGTAGTTTCGATAAAAAACGCATTTTCGACAAAAGTGTCGCTTACGATAATTTGGCGGTAATGGGTTGATATGCATCTTTCGAACAGAATGTGTAACAGACCAGATAGAATTCAAGTAGCAATATTTGTAATTTTGATTGCCCTAAAGATCTCTTATAGACCCTAAGTGTAGTGTACAGCCATTTCTAATATTAACATCACAGTAAAAATGTTATGGATTTGCGAATCTCGAATGAATTAGCTAAATTTTGCTTTATAGTTCAGAATTGTATAATGTGTGCCCTCATGATGATTGTTTTAAGAAATATTTAATACACCTTTACAAACATGGCATTTATTTTACTATAGTTGTAGCTATTAGTCACTTTCATGTATTAATGTTTATTTGATGTGTAAATTTTTAGATTGTAAGTTATTGTGGGCACTATATTTGTTGATTGTTGAAAATAATTATATTATTTTCCTGTATGGCGTTTTTATATTTAAAAACCAACCCTGGTTGGGATATTATTGAAATACCCTAAAGCACTGAAACTAAGCTGTACAGTTGGGATAGTTGTCTTCTTTTGGATTCTTGAACCATACACCGTGTTTCACTACCTATGTGGTTATTATTTTGTATTTCCACAATACATTGAGTGAGCCTATTGCTGTTGAGTGAACACATTGGAGATTGGTGCTAGATTTCGCACCTCACCAAAATTAACGATATTTGCCTTATTGAAAAGTATTTGACAATTTCCTTCCGCATCACTGTGATTGTTTTGTTTTTAAATATGATTTTTAAAATTTCTTTTTTGGCTTTGTATACAAACAATTTAAATTGCGAAAAAAACAATAAGTTTGCGGTGTACCGACATGGCAACAGCGCGAAGTTTGCGTGTTTCAATCTCTGGCATCTGCTAGGTAGTTATGTACCTACCTTCTTAATTTAAAGTATTTCAAGTCTTTGTCACTAATAACTAAAAAAAAGTTAAATAAAAAAGGAAAATGTTTTGCAAGTTTTTATTATACAAATTATCTCAGAGTCCAATTCTTTAACATCCACAAAGTATTCAACACCTGCTTTACAACACAATCCTGTTGTATAAAAGGCATATAATACGAAGCAACTACTTCTACAGCATACATTTATTGTTTTGGCGATTACAACTGTTTAAAATAACTTACAAGATAAATACATTTCGGCTCGAAGTTATACAAAATATATTGCTAACATAGTAAAAGGGAATGATTTGATCATTCTCTTTACATTTTTATACAGCACATTTTGAAGAATGAAGATCATAATCAGAAATTAGTATGTAAGAAATTTGCGAACAAAAATAACAAAAAATATAGGTAAATAAGGTTACAGAATGAATCAAAAGTATTTTCACAGAGCCAAACTATAATTAATATGCAGTAGTGCCGAATTATTCGCGTAGTCCAGGGTCAGTAACTGCTACCTGTCCCGACACCTATTGGCAAAGGATATTACATATAACCAGGTTGCATTGTACCTAACATGCCAATTTTTAAATCAAAAACATTGCTATATGAAATTGAAATGCAGGGTCACATTTAGTATATCTTGAATTGTTTGAAAAAAACACAGTCAGCATTTATGTAAGAGAAGACTGATGTTCAATAGGAATAGCTTTTCCTATTTAATGTATCACGAAAGTATAACTTTCTAGAAAAGTTAAAGGAAGCTTCCCAGTTATAATTTACCAAGGGTCAAGGCTCTAAGTTTTTGGGCACCGGGTAAATATATAAATATAGATACGTATTTATACAATAGCATGGTCGAGTTACCATTTGCACATACTCTTGAGTCGCTAGGACCACCATTACAACAAAAGTTTTCCTTCATTTGACTATAAAGCTTCGCCTGTGTCCGTGACAATATAGCATGCGATGTTGTGTAAATGTTCTTTAGGATATTATATTGGAAAGTAATTATAAGTTAATCTAATATGATTTTATACAAAATCGTCAAATGCTCAAATATTGAAGAACCGAAATGCGAAAGTTGAAATCTCTTTATACAATAAAAAAATATTTTCTTATCGCGTCACTTTTGTCACGTACAAAATATAAGAAGCTTTATAAGTAGGCCTATAAGGCCCTAGTCGAAATGAAGGATAATTATTGTCTACTACTACAGCTAATGTACAGCCAAGTATAACCGACGTTTAGTTACAAAAATAATTTTATAGGCGGACGTGAACACTTATGCCCGATTCATTGTTTTTAAAAGTACGTGTTCCATCATTTATTTACATAACCAATTCCGTCGCAGTACAATGAGATCAAAGTTTGTAAACACACATCTTTTCTTTACACAACCGGCCGAAAGAAATTTTAATTGCCTTCTTTAATTGCCATCAAAATTTGTTGGGTACTATAGGTATTATAAGGCCAGCATTATTAAGCAGACCAAACATGTTTGTTTTTTCAATCAACTCTTAGACTATACCAGTATAGTTCTACCTACCATCAGATGCAATGTTTGCTGTACCAATATAAAAAAAACACTCCAGTTATCATAATCGAAACATTCTCAAACTTTGGTTAATTGAACAAATAAAAGCAACTTAAAATGTATATTCACATTTAACTTTGCCGATGAAAACTAATGAAACCGATCTGATACTATCCATTATACTTAATTACTTTCAACACAGTTAATGAATATTGGATTAATGACATATTTGGGTGCTCATAATAAAGCAATAACTTTTACTCATAAAAATGCTGATCTGGGCACATTTCCCAGTATATTTTTTTTTTATATAGATCCAAATAGGTGCTGTAATATCAAGGTTTTAAATTCTTTTAAACCAATTTTTATTTACACTGATATATATTAGTCTATGTTTATATCACCTCTGTACCTCCAAAGGAGTAGGCAGTTATGTATTGTTAATTTTAAGTCCTAGGTAATAAAGGGGGCAGCCTATTGCTGTTATACTTAATAATAAAACTGACCATAGGTTTCCTTCATACAATATTGCTGATCTAAGTAATTGAGTCTTAAAATTCTGCTCAGAACTGTTATCCTACAAAAAGATTCTAAAATTAGGTAGTATCTTTGTATGTTATTATCATAAGCCATTAAAACTAAGGATAAATAAACATTACATACTACTTTATAACTTATGATGCCATAGTCCAGTCTACACTATGATATAGTGACCTATGAATTATGGGAATATTATTTATTTTCTATACAAATTAAGATACTTGAGAAATTAGGCCTAATTATAGATGGGCAACATTATCAAAGACAGTTTTTAATTATGTTTAATAAAAACATATTTTTTGTAGCCTTGTAACTTGAGGACTATGTTTATGATCAACAGGTGTATTTTACTTTCAAAGACATTTTTCCAATTAAATTTCTAGGTAATTAAGGCAACTTTGTTCTATTCGACAAAATACCTCAAGGGCTACCATTAAACTCTTACACAAGCTACCATCCTGAGGAAAAACAGCAGCTTCATACAATGTACAAGTATCCCTAACAATCAAACATTGATTCAGGATTCGGATAGCACCATAGGTGATCACCGCTAAGACAGATTCTAGTATAATATTCGTTCATACAATAGAATACTTAAATCTACACTCCATTGGCTAAGGCTGGCCTAAACAGATGTTCATTTTGAGTGACATCCTATTTGAATAGTATATACATATGTCCATGTTACAGTTATAAAACACAAGAAAACTTAAATAGTATTGTTTAATTTGCCATATTGGGTTATAAGATCAGCCTGCATATCTGGTTTTACCTGTTTGATATTAAGTTAGTACTCTATTCTGGACAAACCGAATAGTACTTCGTGTTTGCATAATTCATCACTACCGAGAATGACGCGACATACCTCCTATATAAAAAAAGATGCCACTCACATCTGTTAAGTCTTGCAGCCAAACCCCTTGTAACCGGTGTTTCACTGTTCACTACACTGGGAGGTCCGCACTACACTTTAACTGTATTTAGAACAAGTCCATGTCTTCGTTGCACATGACTTCTAGGAAGTCGTCGTCGTCGTAGTTGTTGAGTTGCCGGGGGTCAGTGGGCGGGGCCACGTGCGGGGGGGCGGCGTCCGTGTGTGCGTCCGTGTCGCTGGAGCAGTCGCGTGCGTCGGTGGCGGGGGACGGCGGCGGGTTGGAGCCGTGCTCTGACTGCACCGTCGCCTCGCCACGTGATACTAGCGATGGTAGCTCTGCATCTGAAATCATATGATTATTTGGAGGATTTTATAAGGATATACTCAACTTTTGAAACATAGGGCCTAATTGATAATTAATTTAGGGGAAAGTAATCTTCGGCTTTGAAGAATAATATAATTAAGTTTCTAAAACATAAAATCCAGACTGCGCAATTAGCAAAAAACTAAAATACAATAATTCCCAGCAACTTTGAATGCGCAATGATAAGAAATAATAAAACTCATGAACCTTATCTGACCAACTATGACGATCACACCATTTCGGAGCTTATCCGGTGACCCCTAATTAATTAGGTATAGTTCACTTTTTATTCCTAGCAGGGAGTATTATCGACTGCTTGGTGCAAGAAAGAAGTTTTGACACTTCAGTTGATTTAATATATCTTGAATAATACTACATCTTACCTGTGAGACTCTGTTTTAACTCTTCCATGACTTTCTGTCGGCTCTTCGCTCGTGTCTGCTTTATCTTGCGCGCCTTCTCCCGCCTGTCTTCCGCGAATATCTGGCTGATCATCGCTTGTGATACGTCATCGTCGCGTTTCAGTAGGAAGAAGTAGATACCGCCTGGTGTGCGTCGACGTGTCCCGTTCTGAAATGTATTCAATTATTATTTAAGTAAAAAATGCTTTAACGTTCACTTTTACACAGCATCGGTAGTGTAGTTGTCTCAACACCAGCTCACGAAACGACAGGATGCGAGTTTAATCCTCGCCCTAAGGCAAATGTTTGTATCTTTCATATATTCGTTTCGAGTCTGGGTGATTGTGAGGCCAAAAAGTATCTCGTAATTTCTGAAAACGTCGAATCAAGACTAATATGTGGAGGTATTATAATCAGAATGAATGAAAAAAGAAATGTTAGGATTCGAACTTGCAGATAATTCGCGTATTTTATTACAACGAGATATAGGGTAGGTGACCCGGTTTTGGCCATTTTAAGAATTTTTTAGACTTTGAGGCTCTATCATTTTACAGTTTTTGGTATCACGGACATATTTCTTGTAAAAAGTGATTAAATATATATAAATCTAGCCTAAGGATACATTTTTTTTCATAATGATTCACTGGAAAAATAATCCTGTAGAAAAGAAAAAAAAAATGGGAATTTGTGCCACTTTTGGCCAGATTTACCCCATTTCTGGCCACAGTCATGTGCCAGTTCTGGCCATCAAAATTCATCAAAAATAAAAAGCAGATAATTGAAAGTAATAAAAAGTTTATTCGAAAATCGCATATTGTACGACCAACAGTCTTTATTTAGAGAAAAATAGCTAACATAATATTGACGACAAATATGAAATATAGGTAATATCTCAGCTTGAATTAAAATTATTTCTTCTTCTTCTTCATCAACCCATATACGCCCACTGCTAAGCACGGGTCTCCTCTACCATTGAGAGGGTTTAGGCCATAGTCCACCACGCTGGCCTAGTGCGGGTTGGCGGACTACAAACCTAAGTAATTCCTAAGAACTCTTAGGTGTGCAGGTTTTATCACGATGTTTTCCTTCACCGTTAAAGCAAGTAATAATTCAATGTGAATACACACATAACTTTGAAAAGTCAGAGATGTGTGCCTGGGGTTTGAACCCGCGACCATCGAGATTCTCGACCGCGCGCCCAAACCTCGAGGCCATCACTGCTTGAATTAATTCAGAATTCTGGAATTCTGCTTGAATTAATTCAGAATTCTGGAATTCTGCTTGAATTAATGCTTGAATTTCGATGGAGGCATTATAATCGTAACTCTGAAAATTAATAGATTACTTATGTATATCAAAATAGCTAAGTAATTAAGGTCAAAAGTGGAGTTCTACGTGCACCACTCTTGGCCAGTCATGTGGCCAAAGATGGGAAAATTCATTCATTTTGGCTCCATTAGTGGCCACTCTCATAATCTCACTTAATAAACAAATAGCGATAAAATATCATTAGTACTATTTAGACAGTGTATTCTTAATGAAGGATTAACATAAACATTAAAGAAATAAGAAGGGTTTAAAAAATAATGATTGATTACTCACCCGCTCGCCTTAGCCTTTTTGCTAAGACTTATAACAATTGACGCTCGTCAAAAAATAATGACTTGTTGGATTGAAGTGAAGTTTGACACATCAAAGCTGTTAACGCTATCAGTTTTACCAATATTAGATATATTTATTCCCGTAAACCTTAGAGTAATATATTTGTCTTTACCTTAGTTATAACGATTTGAAGTTCTAAATGGCCACAAAGGGGTCGGTGGCCACAACCGGGTCACTTACCCTACATTAATTAACAGGAATATAAAATAAACTTACCATCACTAGCATGCCTCCGTCAGCCTCTATCCTCTGTGTTTCTTTGTACAATTCCACTGCCTTATTTACACCAATTACTTGCACAATCTTAACTGCAAATAATATTATTTATAAGTAAGACATACTTTAATTGCAAAAATCAAAGGCAGTCTGATCAGCGAAATACCAAATTCTATTCTATGACAATCTTTTTTTTTGGACTTTTTTTCGTTAGTAGAAATAAACTTCGTTATTTTTTATTTCGTATTAATTTACGTCTTGTAACAAACAAGGACCAAAAATTATGTTATCAATATGTAGTACTTTTATGTATACCATTTTTATAAGATCATGTCGATCGTACAATAAAAATGCTCAATGATTATCATCATAATGATACATCCATACATATAGGGGATGGAATGATATCTTGATCTGAGTCTTAAGTTAAAATACGTTCAGTAGTAATCAAGACAAAGTTATTAGTTCTACTTACCAACTAAATCTATTTTCTCCTCGCACAATTTCTCAGCCATTTCCGAAGCTATTGTCTCTATAGGATTATCCGTCGTCACTGCCAAATCTGGTAAATATCTTGGTTTTGGTTTCTCTTCTTCAGGTTGTTGGCTGTTTACTCTTTTCCCCAGCCTCAATTTCACATTGGATCTATCGGAAAACCTCCTTTTATTTGAACCATGTTCTCTCTCATTGCTACGATTATCAGTAAAAATTCTTTTTGGAACGATATTATCTTCTAACCTATACTTAATGGTATAATCATAAGATTCGACGCCGTATCTGCTTTTCTTCGTCACATCACAGGAGACCATGTCCTCGGTCAACAAGTCCTCCTAAAAAACATTGAATTAGTTAGAAGATATTTAGGCGACCTGGGAATCGAAGAACTCGGGACTTTAAGATCGCAATGCACATAGTTATGCCGCGATACTATAAATACTATAAATACTTCCGACTAACTTTATTTCGATCATCCTTGGAATATCATATTTCGGATATTTGTTATTCCATAGGAAATCCTTATTTAATACGGCGATTATGTTATTTTATCGTAATCATCAAATATTTGTTTCGGGTCTGGGTGTTTGTGAGACCGAAAACTCTCGTAGTTTCTGATACCCACGACACAAGACTCGTTATCTTAGTTTGGGGTCGGGACTATGAATGTGACTCTTGGGTGTATTTATTTATTTATATACATTCCACTGCTGGGAATGGGCCTTTTCTACAAATGCGAAAGTTAACACCTTAGTCCGCCATGCTGGCATAATGCGGGTTCGTAGGTAGACTACTAACTTTCTTTTGTTATTTTATATTATAACTATAAACTACATTATAATGAAAGGATGTACCTGTAATGTTTTGCACCAAATGTTATATTTCTCCTTCTTATCCGCCTGTCCTGACGACTGCGGTCTTCGCGGCCTCAATTTGACCCGTTTGGCGCGCCTCCTCGGCTCCTCGTCAGACTCCGAGCCTGAAGATTCCTCTGGCGTTGGGTCGTCACTCTGTTCGTCCTGTATCTGCATGTGAACCAACGATGGTGGATTGAACGCTTCGGGCCGCGCCAAAGGAATGTACGTGCCTTCCTCCACATCTGAATCTTCCAGCTGAAAAAAATTATGATGTTAGATGGAACTGCTGTCTGTTTTGATTGAAGTCGCTTAGTAACTGGAATTTATGAGAGGTGACACAGTAGCTTTCAGTTCAGTGAGTGGTGATAATGATGTTACTATTAATAGCCTAACTTTTTAATAACATATTTACTTCCCCACAAAACAAACTTGGAACCTCTAGATCTTGTAGTAATGATATGGGGCCAAGAGTGGTTCCAGGGGGAGCATCAAGGGAGTCATGACCCCCCCTGGGCTGGCTCCAGGATGTAGGTGGATCACAAATATTTTTTGTATGTATCTATCATTATATAAATTAAATTAAAAATTCTTTGATTTGACCACAACCATATGACTCCCCCTGACGTCAAAGCTGGAACCGCTCTTGAATGGGACTTAAAACACAGTGGTGAAACTAGGGTGCAGAAACACATCACTGCAAACATGATGATGGGTAACATCAAAATCATCATGTGTAAAATGTGAATCTTTCATGTTAAATAAACTATAGGATAGTCATTCTGAAGGGATTTATTTTTGTATTTTATGCCATATAAAACAAGCTGGCAAAACATTGTTAATGGGGAAGGTAACAGTTGTGGAACCAAGACAAGTTAAGACTATTACAAATTGAAAAGTAAACTTTAGCACCAAAATTAATAAATAACATGTTTATAAAATTTCATAACATTAAATGTGAATTCTGGGGTGAATTACAATGAGGGATAAAATTGAGATGTTAAAAATAATGGGATGGTGGTTAATACTATTGAGGGTTAAGCACATTTTTCCATTCCGGCAATATCAATAAGATTAAGCTCTGCATAATATCTAATGGGTTTAAAAATAAAAGGTTTGGTAATAGGACAAGAGGACATATGAAAGTGTCAACTTGTGTCAATGTTGTTGTAATAACACAAAAAATCATTGTTTACAAATATGTTATGGCTAACCAAGACTTTGCAGTTTTCTAAGATACTTATAGCAGCTGTTTGAGAAGACTACGGTTTTTCTGTCGTCCTTGTATCTCTGTAAATTGGCGCCATTACACGGTGTGGTTTTTGTCATGTCAAAGGTGAAAGCAGTCAAAACATCTAGTCCGAGGTCACAGTTATGATCTTTAGTATACAAAAATAAAGTATTACATTAATAAAGTCCGAATTTATTACACGAATGATTTCTCGTTATATGAACGCGACCTAAAATGAACGCCCTATACGTCACTACATGATTCTACATTTTACACTTATTTTATCTCAATAATGAAGCTAGTATAGTATGTTTCGCAAAGTGTACGAAAAGCTAATAAATTTTACGTAAGTGCATAAGATCATTTGATTTAAAGAACTCAACAATTTCGGCTGAAAGATCACAGTAAATCTGGCATTTCTAACCTCCCCTTCCTCTCGATCACGGGGCACCTCCAAGTCTATTTCTCCTTCTGTTGTGGACATCATGCTTAATAGATGATAATAAAAATGGAAAATAAATTAACATGAAAGTATTTTAGCGAAAAACACTTTTTCCGCCTTTTATCACTTTCTGCTTGCTGTCATATTTTTACAATAGACAAGCAAGCCGTATCTGTCAAAGCGGATAAGCGTTTATGAAGAATGCTAGTAAATAATTATGCAGTTAATGTAAAATTTTAGTATGGTATGTATATTACAAATAAATAGCAGATTAATATTGTGTTTATTAATGCTTTTATTATATATCCATAATATAAAAAAAAAACACTTTTTCCAATACCTAAAGGTATATTTTATTTGAAATTAATAATATTTCGACAATCATTGACACGTGCCATTTTAATATACATAATATTATGTTTTAATATACTTTAATGTACACTTTGATGCAATTATCTCAAATTGAACAATATATTTAATATAATTTAATTATGTACGCGTCAATATAGCTGAAAAATAATTTAGCGCAAAGACTTCAATATTTTCTATGGTATACCAAATTACTTACAGGGCAGCATTTGAAGCAGTGAGCAAAGTAAGAGTATTGCCCATCAATGAAACGTCTCTTATTGATGTTAGAGAAGCGAGATTGCCCTTAGAAAAACCAGAAATTGATGATTTCGACCCTAGGTTACATCGAGAACCAAAATCTCCGATTAAGTAAGATGCAATGTTTTTATTTTCCTAACGCGTTTTCAGCAAACAGAGTTGCTTGATTTAGAACTGAAAATACAAAAAATTATAAATCTTGTCTACAGATTGTGGATGGCATATTTCAACCTTCTGCGCACAGTTTTCGGGTCCGGTTTTCTTGGTATCCCACTTGCTATAAGCCAAGCTGGTATCGTCTTAGGTCCAATATTAGCGATAGCTACTGGATTCTTAATAATCCACACGCACGTGATGCTAGTATGTACATACAAGTCTGCCATATACCCACGTAATATTTGCCGAATTCATATTAATTTGATGCAAGTCTAAAAATGCAATTATTTTTATCAGTATATTCGTTCGGCTTAATTTAAAGTTTAGGTTATTGTCGGTCTAGACAATATTACAAGCAATTTATTAAAATTACAAATTAGTCGAATCGCCCGGACACACTCACATTAGTTACAATAAAAAAGCATTTCGACAAAAGTGTCTTTTACAATAATTTTGCGGTAACCGCTTGATATAACAGTTTGAAACTGATACAGTTTCATGATTTTATAATTTTTTTGTAAAAATATATCAAAGTAAAAAAGGATTTTTTTATTGTGGTCAAGAAAAATATGTTAAAACTGTTAATATTTATTTACTACTACAATTTCAGTTAAGATGTTTGAATGAGGTGAGTCGTCAATTGAGGATTCCATACATATCGTATCGTTACGGGTTCCGCATGGCGGTGCTACACGGTCCCGATATCTTCCACGGTATTGGACATCGCGGCCCGTGAGTTTTACATTACACAAACACAAATACATACGGGATGAACTCGTAGTAGGCTCTAACGACTTGATTATTTTTATTTATTTTTTATTTTTATACACTTGTACTTGTGTACTTGTGTACTTGTGTATTGTACACCAAAAATATATACAAAGAAATCAACAAACAAAATTAACAACAGTAAACAAAATATAGGTGAACAATAGGCGGCCTTATCACTATTTGTGATTTCTTCCAGACAACCTATTTTACAACAGGAATATAAAAAGACTAAAATGGTACGGGTAATTCATCTGCAGATAATAAACATGATGTACAAACAAAAAAAAAAAAAAAAAAAAGAAACAAACAAAACAATAAACGGAATATTATTTCAAATTTCGATAGCGTCTTACCGGACCCATACACCTTCAATAATATTGATCAATATTCTGATTGTTCAATATTATTGAACGTGTAGGGATAATATTGAAGCATTGCGCCGTGATTGAGCAAAACATTGATGGAGCTTAATTTTTATTGATCAATATTTTTTTATTGCGCTGTGTAGGGTTAATATTGCGCAATATATTTCTTTTTTTTTTCTTTTCAACAAAATCACCAGCGTGGCTGCCGCCAAAACTTCGTCGTCAGACATGTTGCTCGCACGAAAATATTGATCAGAGTGGTTTATCAATTTTATTGACAGAATTTATTGAACGTCTGGAATCAAAGGGGGTGTTCAATATTATTGAACAATAAAAGGATTGTTCAATATTATTGTAGGTGTATGGGGCCCCTTAAGCTAGCCGGTTTGAAACCAGCACAATAAAAAAATATTTATTATTCATTTTAATAAATACTATAAGTAGGTACCTATACGCCCTCACGTACTGAGTTTTTTTTTAATTGCGAATGTTTTTACTTCGTCTCGTGTTAATAAATTGATCCATAACACATCCAGTTTAACGAAATTGTAGACGAGCTAACTTCGACAATTTATTGTTGTGTATAATTAATTTATTTTGCTTTTACAGTACAATTATAGCTGTATTTATGATACTGAGTCAGTTGGGAATTTGCACCGTATTTGTTTGTTTCACATCGGACAGTTTGCGAGACGTTAGTTCTTTTTTTCTTGTTTTAACAAACGGCGTCACCAATTTAGTTTACTTGCATGATGTCGTTGTAACGCTATACCTACATATGCCTTACTTTCGTGGATGTTTAAAACTTAGCCTAAGTTATAATATGTTTCCAGATGGAAACCACCACCATAAAAGATGCGGTTTCATGTCACTTTTTTTTAAATAAATCATCTACTCACACCGCAATGTATTTTCACCGCTTTACCTGAACAAATATTGTTGTATGCATCTTTTTAATCATGTCTGTCGCTAGTCGTTACTGCTTTTTCTTATTTCAGATCATGGACTGGCCAAATTCGCGGCCGGCTTTGCTCGCCTTAGTGTTACCATATTTACTGTTGGAGTTCTTAATGAAGAACCTTAAAATTGTTAGCTACGTTTCCCTATTGGGTATGTTAAAGTTATACATTTAATATTTTACCGCCATTACGATTTTAATGTAAATTCTGACTTAAACTAGACTGTTTTTGTGAGACACTGCCACTATTCTGGTCAAGCCGGTCAATTTGAATCGGAGGCCGAGCTAACATAATTCTACCATTTATAAGATGATTTATATTTCCAGGTAATTTATTGAACCTGGTTGGTCTTATTCTTGTATTATACCACATTCTTCAAACTCGGCGTGGAGAGTTCATAGAAGCCAATACTCAATTACTACCCGTGCTGTTTAGCTTTGGATCATTTCTTTTCAATCTAAGTGCCGTTGGCGTGGTTAGGAACATTTTTATTATAATAAGTTGCACGACATCTTTACAATTTTTACACTTATTTAAGAATTTATCCCTATTTGGGGACAATTTTTTTTCACAGAAATAAGTAAAATACATTCAGGGGTTCCTAACCAGCGGTTTCTCTATTTACAAACTAATAGATAATTACATTATGGAGGATACGAATATAAAAATAAGAAAGAAAGTGTATCCTAATCATAAATGAGTATTCTTCCTAAATATTACACATATAGGCATATATAGCAGCGTTTCTGATTTGCGAATACATACTGAAAGTATGTATTCAGTAATATAAGCAGTGATGGCCTTGAGGTTTGGGCGCGCGGTCGAGAATCTCGGCGGTCGCGGGTTCGAACCCCAGGCACACACCTCTGACTTTTCGAAGTTATGTGTGTATTCACATTGAATTATCACTTGCTTTAACGGTGAAGGAAAACATCGTGATGAAACCTGCACACCTAAGAGTTCTTAGGAATTTCTTAGGTGTGTAGTCCGCCAACCCGCACTAGGCCAGCGTGGTGGACTATGGCCTAAACCCTCTCAATGGTAGAGGAGACCCGTGCTCAGCAGTGGGCGAATATGGGTTGATGAAGACTGAAAGTATTGACCACAGCAGACTGACCACAGTACTACACACTACACACTGTGTATTTATAATTATTATAACCAGGTGCTCTCTATGGACAAGGCTTTAGCAAAACCTGAAGTGTTGACGAAAAGATGCGGTGTGCTTCATGTAGGCGTGCTGATACCAGCTATTGTAGGAACGATTTTCGGCACGCTGGGTTACTGGTCTTTCGGCACAATGGAGGAGAATGTTCTCAGGTCTTTGCCTTATGATGACGAGTACGTATACTGTAATTTTATTCTATTTTATATTTTTTTAGAGAAGAAACTATTTTTTGAAATGTCGTCTGCTTTATAGCGTTTATTGTGAAAATACATCCCATACACCTGGTTTGAGAATCGTACTATCTTTTGTACACCAAACAATTTGTATCTTATGTGGGGATTAATTTCGCAATTAATTTTCCAATGCTTAGCTTCTACGGTTAAGAGTATTCTTGAGTAGCATTTACGCGAATTCCATAGTTAAAACTGTTTATGGTCAGCAGTTTCTGTTGATATAACTTTCAGTGAAGTATACTCCTCGCTCATAATGCGTAGCCTTTTAATGTCACATAAACCGAGAGATACTGTGACCAAAAGTAAGTCAGAATTGAGCGTGTATTAATATTTCAGAAGCGCGATGGTAGCAATAGGGCTGTATTTGATCGCTATAGCGCTCGCATACCCGATCCAATGCTACCCCGGAGTACAAATCCTTTTGGAGGTAATCAAGAACCAGGACCCAACACATCATCCGTCAGAAAGAAGCATGCAAATTGTGGAAACCATTGCAAGACCAGCGTTTGTGTTAGCTTCTTGTGAGTAAAAATAAATATTATTGCAATTGTTTATAATTCATGAAGGGCCGACGACAGCCACAAACGGATTAAAAATTGCCAAATTAGTAATAATTTCAGTTTTTGCGACGTTCCGTAGTCTCCAAATGTTTTTGGTAGGTACTGATGAAAAACAAGAAATTTAGGGACAAATACAAAAAATATTATCCCGTCCATTATTTTTATCCCTTAAGATCGAGTCTTGTTTGTTGGGGAAAATATAGAAGCATAATTGGAGACTCTCGTTTAACTTCCAGTAATCTCATCTTATAATTGTATACGAGACCAATGTACTTCTTAGATCGAACCAACTCAATCGTACTGATTCTTAATCGAATTAAGCATTACGCGAGTACCATAAACTAATCATTTAGTTTGTATTCTGTTTCAGTTGGTATAGCTTATTTCGTACCCTTTCAAGGACCTTTTATAGCTTTTGTGGGGAATCTGTGTACGACGCTTCTGGCTTTGGTATTCCCAGCTCTAATGGATATTAGCCTGATGTACCCTGGACCCTACGGCAAATGGAAAGTATACCTATTGAAAGACTTGTCAATAATCGTTATTGGCTTGATTTCATGGGTTTTCGGAGTCGTGCTTTGTACTTATCTGATTTACGTACGCATATTGGTGGCAAGGTCACCCAATTCCGAGGATAATTAGATTTTGTGGTAAATTAAATAATAAATAAATATTTTTAATGTTGGATATTTTAGTATTAAGCTTTATTTGCTGTTTTATTAAGAAAGAGGGTTTTTTTTCTTACAGCGGTACTTAGTGTACCAAATGGCCATAAATACCCACAGAAAAAAATAATATCTATTTTAATTTTTGGGGACGTAATGTGGGGCAGGTGTACGTAATATTTAGAGACCATAATTTGAAGGAGTTAGGAGGATTTTTTTTTAAATTCTGAGCTGAAACTAAATTTTTCATAATGGAAAATATAAATATGAGAAGTTATAAGAAATATTGAATATATCAAAAGAAGGCGTAGTTTTATAAAATGACTTAATTCTATCGTCAAAACCTTAATTAGTTATCTACCTTGTTAAGTTTTACAAGTTAAAACGATAAAAGGATTTATCAAGTAAAAATATTTTTCATTGAAAACTTTTTTGAAATGTATCGTTATTCATGATTTGTCAAAATTGACAATCAAACGTCGTAAATGACAATGCAAAAGGAGGGAAATAACGTTATCAATTCTAAATTCTACAGGCAACATGACGGAATTGTCGAAACAAAATATTTATTGTAATTGTAATATTATCATTCTTTTGACTTTCATCAACATTAGGATACTTCATTCGGATTTACTGTAAGTTGGTTAAAATGATGAATTATTTCGATCGATAAATATTATACGTAAAAATTTCAAGTTTTTATATATCTCCAGGAATCATTTACCATTATGGACGTGGGAGTGTATAAATGAGAGATGTGTACCGTCACGATCGTCAACACAAGGAAAATTACAGTCGCTAGAAACATGTAACATGCTATGCGCTACAATGCAGATCTGGCCTCAGCCAACTGGTCCTGTCAGTCTATCAACCACGGTATTGCCTGTGCGCGCAGACCTGTTCCAATTACAAATACAATCAGCTCCAACGAAGTCCATTCGCGATCACTTAGAAAAAGCATTTGAACTGCTAAAAGAAGATTTGAAGAAAATGGAGCGACAAGCCAGAGAATTTGAAGAGTGGCGGACAGTGCTAGTTCGTGTATTCATCAATGGCAGCTCCGACCCTCGAATGAGAATCGATACAAATGAAGCATACCGACTTATTATACATCCAATATTTACATCAAAGTCTTTGGCTGTTGATATATCAGCTCAATCTTTCTGTGGCGCTCGTCACGGACTAGAGACTATGCTACAATTAACTTGGTTCGATCCATACGCTGGATCCTTATTGATGCTAGAAGCAGCAGATGTAGAAGACGCGCCAAAATTTAAATATCGCGGTTTATTGGTAGACACCGCCCGTAATTATTTTCCGATTAGTGATCTCATACGTACAATAGATGCGATGGCTGCCTCGAAGTTAAATACTTTTCACTGGCACATAAGCGACTCTCAAGCTTTTCCGCTTCAGTTAGTTACTGTGCCGCAGATGGCAGAACACGGTGCTTATAGTAAAGGCGACATATACGCACATGAAGAAGTACAGGCATTAGTACGAAGAGCGAGAATACGAGGTATAAGAGTTCTCATAGAAGTCGACGCTCCGGCACACGTTGGATATGCTTGGAACTGGAGAAACACAGAAATAGGTGATCTTTTATTATGTGTCGACGCTGAGCCTTGGAGCCGCTTATGTAAGGAACCTCCATGTGGTCATTTAAACCCTCGTAATCCTCATGTATACGAAATAATGGAAAGCATCTACGCAGAGATAATACAACTGACAGGCGTTGATGACTTGTTCCACATCGGTGGCGACGAGGTGTCAGAGCGATGTTGGGCACAATACTTCAACGACACAAATCCATTGGATCTTTCCGTCGAATTTACTCGCAATGTGTTAGAAAGACTAGAATATGCAAATGGAAAACTTCCCGACCTAACCATTCTATGGTATTCACGTTTGAGCGAACGTATAAAAACGGACTTTAAAGATTACATTGGTGCCTTGGCATTACAAATACGAAGTACAGCTTGGGTTCACAAGCAAATAACTGGACTGCGGACAATTTTTTCTCACGAGGATAATTGGGACCTAAATAATGGTTTGGGTGGGTGGCATGAAGATAGTAGAGCACCGTATAATTCTTGGCAAAGAGTTTACGAACACCGACCTTGGGTGAAAAGCAGTGCAGAGATGGTGGAAGGGGGAGAGGCGACTGCGTGGTCAACGGTTTTAAGTGAAGGTGGGCTTGATAGCCACCTTTGGCCCCGGGCGGCAGCTCTGGCAGAAAGGTTGTGGACGGACAGAGCTGAAGGCGCCACACGGTCAGTGCATGCCCGCCTAGATTTCCATCGTTCTAGATTAATAACTCGTGGAATCAAAGCGTCGCCTTTATGGTCCGAGTGGTGCACGCAAAATACTTTTACGTGTGGTTAAACTAAGCATTATTGATACAGTGTTATTATACAAGTTACATTTCTAAATCGCTATTAAACTATTAAATTAATATTTAATTTTGGAAAATGTACTATCTATCCGTGATCTCTAAGCTTATGGCAAAAACTATATTTAGTATGATAAAGAAGTTTGATGTTATCAAACTAGATCAAAGAAGATATTATTTTTTTATCGAATAAATATACAGGTTGTATTCAGGCTGTGATCTGAAACTAAGGCGGGTAATAGCTACGGTGGTTAAAAACCCCCGGGCGTTGAAGAAAGTCCCGACAAAAAATAAAAAAATTGTCGTTTTCCATACAAACCACATACATTTATTACCAACGGTTGTATGGGAAACGTATTTTTTTTAATTTTTTGTCAGGATTTGTAATCACCTTAGCTATTACTTGCCTTAGTTACCGACCACGGTCTGAATACACCTTGCATAGGTGTAGAACTTTTCAAACTATAGAAATGCCACCAGTATCCAAAATAAAACTCATGTTTAGTTAATCCCACTATAGCTTGGGAAAATGACAATTATATTTTCATCATCATCAGCAGCCAATAATGGTCCACTGTTGGACTTAGGCCTCCCCCAAAGACTTCCACGGGGAACGGTTGGAAGCCTCCTGCAGCCAGGGACGTCCCGCGACCATGACAATTATATATTACGTCAACATAATAAGTTGAGGTATACTTTACTATTGTTTAACAGTTATATAATATAATATGTGTCGAATTACTAAGTAACAGTAAATTTTGATACACCAATGTGACCATGCTTATCATAACTGTGCTTAATTACTTAAAGAAAATCAAGGACTTCGTAACTTGTTAACTATTAAAGTTAACATTCATATAGCGCAGGGTAATCATAATTGTTTATTATTAAGATAAACCCCATCACTACAGTTATTGAAATTAACACAATGTGTCCTCTTTTTTCTAATAATAGGTTACCTAAGCAAAGCTAATTATTTTTTATCGATGTCGATAAGTTTTGCATTTAGTGTACTGCCTAGATAATTAGGAAACGGCAATGACGCACATTAAATATGATATCCGTTTCCGAGATGCTTCCACTTAAGTGGCGTTCTGAAACCACGCACCAAAATCATCTTTACCTCTTATCTGAGATTAATACTATGACATTTAAAATTTATTATATCATTTGTTACAATAATATCACGCATGGAATAATTTTACTATTTACTCACTTGTCACATGTAAAACTAAGTTTTATTTATCATTTTAGAAACGATTAAATGAGGCCTTCGATATTTTCATATACGGTTTCGGAATGTCTTTGCATTCGGATACTTTATCACATCTGTGTAACGTTTTAAATACATTTTAAATATTTACGGTCAGATTATTTTTTGGCGTTACTGCTATTATTTTAAAACGTGTAAAATGTGAATCAATGATTATCTACAATTGTTAAACGTCGACTGGTTAAATGTATTACTCGAATTTAAATTGGCCTAGAAGATTAGCTAGGGTGTCTGTACTGTAGAAAGATTTGGAACTTACCATCTTTGAAGAGCCATGTTCCTTCGATGTGTGAGTTCCACATACTCCTTTTGTGTTATGCAATAAGATCAAAATCCTCTCAACCATAATGTGTGACCACCAATAAGTTAAAAACGGCCTTATTTATTAGTTTTACAAAAAAAAATGATTTTCCTACACTCCTTTCTTCCTCCCAAAAGATTTAATTGAAAACATTTTGGTGTACAAAATTTAAGCATTTTCTGAAATGGAACACTCAAAAGGTACAGCAGCTGCTAGATTATTTTACCCTGTTCTCCAAGAGAAGTGATCCTGGCTTAAATTATTAACTACGTGCAAGATAAGAACATCAAGTTATAACACACATTCCAATAAGAGTAAAACTATATTAATAATATCTTTGGTTAAATTTATGTGTAATATTTACGTAGGTAGTACTTATACTGAGTATTTCTAACGACGCGTTATATTTTATGAAGGTTCTTCTTTTGCAATGTATCCGAATACACGCCTTTTCACAGCACTAGTGACTAGGATGTGGATATGACGTATTACTCTAGTAGTTTATGCTCGAAACTCATCTACGGGGACTTTATAAATTTTAAAACTTTATAACAGCGTTAATTACCTTATATACCACTAAATTACGTAACCATTCAATACATTATAACTACTAAATAATAATATGGCAACTTTGTATTCTTATCAGCTGGAAAGTGGACGTTCAAAACAAAACTGTGTAAATAATTCAATGATTGCTAAAGTCAAAGCACATGTTGTTTAAAAAAATATTGTGTTTGTCTATGACCAATGTGGCCGCTGGTTAGCAAGCGTCAAGTTATGGCGTTTGCCAGACATTCGTGAATGGTTTTTTTGAATTGTATAATAAATAAATGTCAGAGTGATTTTCATAACATAAATTTAATATGAGCAGATATTACGATTACGGTAACGCGATATCATGGTGAGTAAACAACGAATTTTACCCTTGACAACCATATTGCTGAATTCTGTATACGTTTTCATTTATAAAACTTAGTATCGTTATTGTTTACTTCTTAAGTTTAGAGTAAATTAAGAAAATTGCAAGAAAATATTTAATGACTACGACCTGTCACCGCGGACTGTTGATGTTTACCGGGTGTTTTTGAAATAACAGCATTTTACAACCTGTCCTTTTTTTAACGTGGTGCTGATGGGTTCTGTGTTGTATTTCGGTGTTTATTAAAGTTACAGACCTAACTGTGTTAAAATATATACAAATAAAAAAATATATAAAAATATAATTGTATCACGTTATCGATAATTAGTTCGAAGATAGAATATCGATTTTTGTAATGGGCTGTTAGGGGTTGCAAATGGTATTATTAACGATTTCCTGACATTTGCATTTACTTCCGAAGTTTTAATTTTTAAAACCGATCTGTTATTGTTGATTTATCTTTCATTACTTCATTGTTTGTTTGGGTTTTGTATGTGTACAAAATGTTTTTAAACTATTTTTTATTTTAATATTGTCATATAAACACAAATTTTGTGTTTAATGTACAGATATTTTGAGCAAATTGATATTTGCTGCTCTTTAACGATAATTTTGGTTTGTTTTTACAAAAAAAAAAAATCACAAACAGCTTTGAGAACAATGCTGTGTCTGCAATTACCTATTTTGTGCACTATTTATTAAAGTTTTTATTTCTTACTGTTCTACTTCTACAGACAGATCAATGAAGCTTGATGACATTTAAAATAATTAATATATTTATTATAAATAATTTTCATTATACAAATAGACTATCCATAACACTGGTTGCTTCTACACATTCAATTTGCTAGAAAGAGTTCTTCACCCTAAGCACAGTTGATTAAAATGATATTTCTTTATATTGTGAATAATGTGTGGTCCTACATACCCATCTAACATCTACTATTGTTAACTTATAAATTTTGTATCTTTTTCTGGAAAATTTCATTGACAGGACATTCCCTTATTTCTCTTACCGTTAGCTCCTGTCAAACTGACCATATTGGTTGTTGCGAATATAAAATTGTACACTGTTAATGTACTTTCTCTCCATAGCAATGCTCCTTCACAGCTGCAGTGGAATAATTTATCAAATTACAATTGCTAAAAGGATCACCAACATTCATTTCAAATCAATATCTACATAATATGGATCACGGTTTGTTTGTATATGAAATTAAAGCTGCAAGACTTGTTTTAACCATTGACGACTCAAATGGAATTATTCAATTGCAGATGTTTCTCTAGTCAATGTCCCTTATCCCTTATTCCAGTCATTTCATTAGAGAAATAAGGAGTCCCCGCGGTGTATCTGTTTTAACGTTGAGGAAATTTTCCAGAAATCCACAGTTATGTAACAGATGAATTATATAGTTTGTCCATTTTTGGACTCGTGAATTTCAGTTGACATGAGATGGTCGCTCGTCAACAATGGTTAAAACACGATCTTCAGCGAGGGTAGGAAACGCGGCCACCAGTGCGCCCGCCGAAAATGGAACCTCTTCCGAACTTAGAACGCGACTCAAAACCACTGAGAACGGACACCGGTCTCAAAAGGCCTACAATACTTCTAGGCAAGTGTCAGTCTATGTCGCGTTCGTTAGCCAGCATGAGATCTTACATGTCCTCTGCTACTGTTTGGTGTCCACAGTCATGCCTGCTGCCAACTTTGTGTGTGGAAGATTTGTGTATACTGCAGACTAGTCCATGGTGTTGGGTTTTACTTTTTGATAAACATATCAATATGAACTACATTGCATGACTTGTAGTAACTGACATTTGGGCTGTATCAGTGCTGACACAAAGAGTGTTTTTGAGTTGTGCGTTTTCCTATAGGAACAGTCAGCAGTCGTTGTCTTCCGGGGGCGTGGGCCCGGGCGGTGGGTCGCAGGGGAAGGACCCGCTGGCGCCGGCGTTGCCCGGCTCCCGTAACATGTACCAGCACCCCGCAGTCAGCGGGTACAGCACACAAGACACACGGACACAGACCATGCCAGTTTCGGTGATTAAAAATGTTGTTACTTTGTAGTATATTCAGTATGTTATTTATATATGTTGCAATGGAAAATTGTTGCGGCGAATTCGGAAGATTAATTTAAGTAGTGTTTGTATGTGTTACCCATTTGAGTAGTGGTTCTTAAGTCTTGTGGGCGTAAAATATATTTTGGTGCATTTCAAAGTACATTGAATCATTTTACAGAAATCGAAACACTTCAAAACAACAATCCAACACTTCCATCAGAGCATTTCATACGGAATCAAAATTTTTGCAAAGTGATTTCGTATCTCACTTTGGTAACACCTATACCTTGTACAATTAGAATATATCGTAGAGCCTTTAGTATTAGCGGTGTCGCAGTGACGTGTGCGGGTTTGGGGAAAAGCGAGATAGAACAGAATAGAATTTGCAGGCGCGCCAGAACCCGTTGTACGCGGGCGGCATGTACCACGGGTACAGCGGCGCGGGCGCGGCCACCCTGGCGCCTATGCAGTCCCCCTCGCCCACCGCCACGCTGCCGCCATTCCCCGTGCACCCGGACGTCAAGTTCAAAAAGTACGTTTCTCTATTGATATATCATCCTCTTTTGTCACACACAAGTCAAAATCACCATTATTCAAATAGAATTAAAGTGCTTTTGAATCGTCACTATTAAAGTTTATATATAAGCAGTGATGGCCTCGAGGTTTGGTCGCGCGGTCGAGAATCTCAGCGGTCGCGGGTTCGAACCCCAGGCACACACCTCTGACTTTTCGAAGTTATGTGTGTATTCACATTGAATTATCACTTGCTTTAACGGTGAAGGAAAACATCGTGATAAAACCTGCACACCTAAGAGTTCTTAGGAATTTCTTAGGTGTGTAGTCCGCCAACCCGCACTAGGCCAGCGTGGTGGACTATGGCCTAAACCCTCTCAATGGTAGAGGAGACCCGTGCTCAATAGTGGGCGTGTATGGGTTGATGAAGAAAGTTTTTTTAACTATTGCAATTACACTATATGTACACATCATCATAATCAGCCTATATACGTCTCACTGTTGATCACGGGCCTCCTCTACCATTGAGAGGGTTTTAAGGCATTAGTCTCACCCCCCTCCTTACTAAAATAGGATTTTATAGTTTTCCTCCTGGTTTACGAATACGTCATATTCCCAAATGAAATTTCAGTAAGGATGATTTCCGGTAGGTATTTATTTAGAAGCGATTAAATTATGCTCTCGCTCTGTCAACGTAGTGAGTTCGTAGTCGTCGTAATTTGATATATTTTAAGTTTTTGCTTGTGTAGGCGACGCGCCATACTGTTGCGTCCGAGGTCGCACATATGACGAAATAATTTAATAACGTGCCCCATTTTGTCGAGAATTAAAACCGGTATTTTAAAGTCTCAATGGTCATGCAAATAGTCCTGAGTTTACATTAAGTAAATGTAGTGTCTATGATCTGAAACTCGGAGACATTTCGAGCTTACAAAACTTAGAATCAGGTATGGAATGATGATGGGTGGCTTGTAAACATATTATCCAATATTATTCGCATCTAAATAATCGTATTGCCTAGCAAATGTTCTTTATAATATTGATGTTGCTATACTTCTTAAAAAATGACATTGGGCGAAGCATCAACAGTAGTAATTTTTTCGTAGCAGATGAAAATCTCGAAACCTCTCGATATAAACAAAAGACTAAGCTCCCTCAAAAACACTACAGGGGCGAAAGCCAACAAAGAGAGGTATACGGGCTAATGTCCTATATAATAATTAACGAGAAATAGAAGATGAATGGAATGTAATTGAATACTGCGGTCGCCGTCCCAGAAACATACTGCTTGTCTATGTTCATCGCTGTAACGGTTTAAATAACTGTTGTGTTGCGTTTGCAGTAACTTCACCGAAAGATATCGAAGTTACCGTCTTTTATTAAAGATAGTTTTTTCAGAACTGCTAGTAATTGAAAGACAGATTTTTATTTTGGGGTTTGAAACTTCACAATATTTTAAGTATCCGCCAACCTACACTAGGCCAGCGTGGTGGACTTAGGCCTAAACCTCCTCAACGGTAGAGGAGAAATGCGCCTGGCAGTGGGACTCATACAGATTGTACACATTACATTGTATTTGTACACCACCACATATTCGAAGTGATACCTTTATTCAAATAATATTCATTGCCTTATATAAGATTCAAGTCTATTACCCAAAACGTCCCAAAATGATAAGTGGCCTTAACCCGCATTAAGCTTGTACAAAAAGTATCACGTGAGGTGTTAACCCATAAGTTATTTAGTAACATGAATCCGTTAATTCACGTAGTGTAGGACGCCTTCTGGCTAAGTGGGGTGACGATATCCGCAAGGTCGCTGGCAGTGGTTGGATGAGGAGAGCCGAAGATCGGACCCAGTGGCGTGCCATAAGAGAGGCCTATATCCAGCAGTGGACGAATTGAGGGCTGTTGATGATCCGTTAATTAAAAATTAATTTGTGGCAGGCTGCCGTTCTACGACGTGCTAGCAGAATTGATGAAGCCGTCGACGATGATGCCGATGCAGGCGGGCCGCATGCAGGAAGGTACATACATATTCCACCTCACGCCGCAGCAGGCCACAGAGATCGCGTCCGGGAAGGATATTGTTGGGACCAGTAATAAACTGGATTATGTTATACAGGTGAGGTTTTAATGTAGATTCAGTAATTAAGGTATAGAGAACCTTTTTTTTTTGTTATCGAGGGGAAAGCTGTTTATGGCTCTACTTCCCGCCAGCCCGGGGGCAGTGGAGGGCGGGAAGCGTATGTCGGGGTCACCGGTCTTCCAGCCCGGCGCGCGGCGACGTCATGTCCGCGCAGATGTTAGTGCCGGGCTGGGTCCCTAACGAAATCCCTAAACCGGCATACCGACCAAAACCCCCCCGGTGGCCATCTCCGCGCCGTGTGGGACGACCACGGTACGCGGGCGAGAGGCGCTCACCGTTAACCGCAGCCGCCCAGTGCGCCTCCGAGACGTAAACGTCTCGGCCGTCTCGGAGTTATAGGGGGCGCAGTTGCACCCCCACCAGCTTGTTCACAGTGCCGCCGCCCCTCTCGGGGTCACTTTCAGTAAGGACGCGCCGCCCCCGCAACGCGTCCAGCGACCCCAAGGGCCCCTTTGAGTCGCCTTTTACGACAGGCAGGGGATACCGTGGTGAGATTCTAACGCCCCCTTGCCACAGGGCAGAAGGTATAGAGAACCTGGAGAGTAAAAGTGCTCATTAATAACTCTCCTCATAAAAATAAAGTTTGAAGATCAAATAACGAAGAACCAACTGATTTGGTCACCATGATTATGTTACAAGGCGAACATTATTTCGTTCTTGTGAAAATGAATACAGTCAGAGTAAATATAAAAAAAACGTACCGGCCTATTTTCTCGGCGTTTTCTAAAAAAACATAAACATGGCATTTATGTGTTGTTAAACTTGATTTACACAAACTAAAATATATTAAAATTTAAAAAAGTAAAACTAATGATTTAAATTGGGACAAAAGCAATGAAATGCATCGCGTGCGTTAGTGAATCTTATTTCGTTGATAGAAATTCAGTCTTTAAAAAAACTATGCCAAGGTTGTTGGTGTTTGATCGTTGAAAAACAAATCCAAAGATAAATTGTCATTGAAGCAATCTAAAACGCTTCTATTTTCAATTAGCACTTTGTTGGTATCTTATGGTACCATGGTTTGTAAACATTTTCTTGGTTCATGGTGGTTTGGATTCTCAGGAAACTCACATAAAATCCAGTTTTGTCTTATCTTTTTTTAAGCTAGTAATTCTCTTATGGGCTTGATCCTCCAAACTGTTAACAGTTATTACAATGACAAGATTGAAAAGAGGTATTAATCATATTTTATATCCTTTATTTTAATTCATTAAGTAGTTTTGTAAAAGTAACAAACATCCTTACATACTTTATCGCCTTTATAATAAAAATGTATTTTTTAAATTCTATCCTACAAAGGTAACTAACTGTTAGGCAACAGTCAATCGTCAAACTCAAGTGCATGATGTTCATCTAGAAAACGGAACCAATTAGGCATAGCCATATAGCTTCTCTCATAATTTTTAAGTATGTTGTTTGTTTTTGTTGACAGGCACAACTGCGGTTTTGTCTCCTGGAGACGTCATGTGAACAAGAAGACCACTTCCCACCTAGTGTTAATGTTAAAGTCAACAACAAAATGTGCCCATTACCAGTAAGTCAATGCCTATTTTCTTTTATTTATATATCCATTTAATCCATCTAAAAATCCTACAGAATAGAAAAAAAGGAAAAATCAAACAAAACACAGTGGAACACACACCCAAGTATTTTTTTAATGAGTTCTTTTATCAATTGCTATTAGACATGTAATTAAAACTCTTTGAATATTCGTAGCCGACTGTTTAATTTCAAAATTAAATATAGAATCATAGATCAATAGACAATCGTAGAATAATAGACAATCTAAAATATATTTTATTGATACACAGTTACAACTGACAACACATGTTTTTGATATTTCAACCCAAAATTTCATTAATAAAAATGTCGTATTATAATGACTGATTTTATTATTCCCACAGAACCCGATACCCACCAACAAGCCGACGCCGGAGCCGAAGCGTCCCCCGCGGCCGGTGAACATCTCCTCCCTGGTGAAGCTGTCTCCCACCGTGGCCAACACGATCCACGTGACGTGGGCGGCGGACTTCACGCGCGCGTACGTGCTCAGCGTGTTCATGGTGCGGAAACTCACCTCCGCTGAACTGCTGCAGCGGCTGAAGAACAAGGGCACCAAGAATGCTGACTATACTAGATCGCTTAGTAAGTTTAATATATTTATTTTTTTACTCTTCATACATTACATGTAAAGGTGGACATAATGCCTGAGGCATATTCTTAATGTCGAACTTTGGGTGGTGCAGAGATAAAATGCTCATAATATAGGCTGTGGTTTCTGGGTTATGTATGTTTGGGAGTCTTTTAAAGGTGAAGGAAATACCGTGAGGAAACCTGCACACCTTTATTGGGTGTTTAGCCCGAACCAATGCTAGACTAGCGTGGTGGACTAATGCCTGAATCCTCGTTATTGTAGAGGACGCCCTTGTCCAATTATAAGATGTCTATGGGCTGATGATGTAAAATCATTTTTCATTGGGATTAGTATTCAAATTCTTTACTTTGTCATTACTATAAATGGCTAATCAAAAGTAAGTTTTAATAGTAGATATAGTCATTTTTAAACCGTCATAAAAGTAGGGGAGGCCGGTGCCCAGCATGATATATGCCCAGAACAGTCATGATAATTATAAAAAATGAACAATGTATTATATTCTCCCGCAGTAAAAGAGAAGCTCTCGGAAGACTACGACAGCGAGATCGCGACGACGTCCCTGCGCGTGTCGCTGATGTGTCCGCTGGGCAAGATGCGCATGTCGTGCCCGTGCCGCCCCGCCAACTGCCCGCACCTGCAGTGCTTCGACGCGTCCCTCTTCCTGCAGATGAACGAGAGGAAGCCCACGTGGCTGTGTCCCGTGTGTGACAGACCCGCGCCGTATGACTCGCTTGTTGTTGACGGGTGAGAATTTATACTCAAGTATTTTATGTCTGAGAAGTTTGGGTTAATGCTTTTTACATATTATGTATGAAGGCCAATTAATTGCCTAAGTTGAGGCATCGACAATGAAATTATTTTTTTGGTTTTGGGAAGGCTTTTTCAAATACAGTAACCATCTGATTAGATCGTGATAATGTTAGCCTAATTTATTACTCCTGTATGAGTCAAGTTGTTTGGTTTATTTTGATAAAACCACTGATTAATCGTCTCTTGGATTATTTTAATCATCGGACGAAATACAATTGGCTAGCAACATGGGTTTTTATTTCAACAAAACATTGGTTATAAAACATGTTAATTAAGCTAGGCTAAATATGTAACTTTACAAAGAAAAATAATCAAAATAAAAACAATAATCTTAAAATGGTATTGTGTCAACAAGGCTTCTCTCCATTCAGCTCTATATACACAGAGTAGATGCTACACAGTACAGCTTCGTAACGTATGTGTTTATCCCGGGCAGGTACTTCCAGGAGGTGCTGACGTCCCCGCGGCTGTCGGGCGAGTGCAGCGAGATCCAGCTGCTGTCGGACGGCAGCTGGTCCCCGCACGCGCCCGCCCCCCGCGCGCCCCCGCACGCCACGCCCCTCGAGCCCGCCGCCGAGCCCGTCACACTCATCGCGGACGATCTCGGTCGGTCTTCTCTCCTACACGCCTCCTGCAAGCAATACAATCCTCTCCCCGGTTTACTCTTGAATAGCCCTTTGGTTTTTTATATTTGTTTCTTTGATTTTTTATTTTCTATGTACTGTCAAATCTTGAAATTCTTGAAGATTTTGTTTATTTTGTGTTGTGTAGCTTTTATGCAACTTTTGTTTTGTATACCTGATCCTTAGGCTTATGCTTTCTCCTGAATGTCCTCATGCTAATCTATAGGAGGTTCTATGTCCTAATGGATTAATTAAACGGGTCGTAATGTAAATTGACAAAGGGACGTATCAAAGAAACGCTGGCCAGCCAAAGTCCTGTTCAAGGTAACCGACGTAGCTTAACGGATGATTGACGCGTAAATCGCTGAAAATGTCGAATGCTATTGTAGAAGTGATACCAGTGGAGGGCAGTGCAAGCAACGGGGGTGGTAAACGCGCGGCCGTAGGCGAGAACCGCGCCGCAAAACCGGCAACTGAGGTGTTAGTGGATCTCACTTCTGATTCAGAGGACGAACTGCCACTGAAGAGGAAGGTGCCACAGCCCAAACCGACGCCGCCCGCCTCCGAGTCTAGCGTCAAGAGCGACGACAACTACTCCTCCTCCAGTGGTGAGTGGGATACCATACAATAAATTCTGAGTATTGACTGGTGCGAAACAGTCTAATTATCTCCCACCAGGCGATACTCACTAAATATTCTAATAAAGCACTTAATTATAGCTTCATGATATATTAAATAGCTAGGTTAAATCAAGCTTATTTTAGAAGGCCAGAGACCCCCGATGTACCCCTCACGGCCACCCCCGGGGTACTGAACAGGGGAGCTTAAGGCGCTTTCCTCTCGTGAAAAAAAAGGGCCTGGAGTTACTTCTCAATAATTTCATTTTATTTATTTCATTTTACCAAGCTAATTTTAACGTAACAAAATTGTAATCATTGCAATTTTGATCATAAAATCCACATTAAAAGACAATATGCTATAAACAATACCATTTTGTCGACATTATTACGTAAAAATAACTCCCTGTTGTGACAAATTTTATTTTCAGTGTCCAGTTCGGCTCATAACATATTATCTAACAGTGTTTTTTTCTTCCCTGTTCATTAATTCCTACTTCTTTAACTATTTAATGTATCCTTAAATAATTCATTTCAACCTATGCATCGAATAAGGTTACTTATGAGTATAATACCAAAGTACTTTTTATGTCTATAATAGAGTTAAAATTATTTATATATTGCACTAGTGAAGTAATAATGATCATAAATTTAGTTGTTGTTTGAATAACATAAAAATTTACTGATAATTTTGTGCCCAATTAAGTTTAAATCGCTGAGAAAGAGAAGTTGTGCAAAAGCACATGTAACTTTATTCAATGCATAGGTCGGTTTGCAGTTTTAATTTAATTTCATATATTATTCTTACTGGTTATGTAATACAATGCCAGCCTGCACCAGTACAGGTGGTAGACTAAGGCCTTAAACCCTCTAAATGGTAGAAGAGTTCTGTTATACCCTTGTTAAAACAGGCGTGAATATAAAATAAAAACGCTGCGTTTCCTATCGCATTGACGTCAATGCAATAGGAAACCAATCCAATACTCAATCATTATAAATATTAGTGCTTTGCTATTTTCAAGCAGTTTTTGATCGGACTTTCGTCGGGTGTAGGCCATTTGTAATATATATTAAATAAATATCAATTCTTTAATAAAAAGTCTTTTTAAAAAAAGTCTTCTTCGACCCACCCCGTAACATTGGTGTCAGAAGTGGGATACCAGTGCCAAGAAACATCGAAGAATCGCGCTGGTATAAAGGGTCGCAAATCAATCACCGTGGACCTACACCGTAAAGAAACCAAAAACTCCGGGGCTTCATAAACCAACGCCTCGACAAACTTGTCGCCGTATCGCCGTGTCGCTGAGTCACCGTGTCTCCGTGTTGCTCTATCTCCGTGCCTCCGTCTCGTCGTGTCTCCGTGTTGCTCTATCTCCGTGCCTCCGTCTCGTCGTGTCTCCGTGTTGCTCTATCTCCGTGCCTCCGTCTCGTCGTGTCTCCGTGTTGCTCTATCTCCGTGCCTCCGTCTCGTCGTATCTCCGTGTTGCCCTATCTCCGTGTCTCCGCGTAGCCACGTGTCACTGAACTGCTGTGCCACGTGTCTCCGAAAACTTGCTGCGTTTCTGGCTGCTGAAGCGTCCCTGTTTCCTGTGCCACTGAAGCGTTGCTGTGATCCGTGCTGCTGAAGCGTAGCCGTAGTTCCTGTGTCACCGCTGCAGCCGCTGTCCTTGCTGTCGTGCCGCTCCACCGCCACTGCTGTACGAGTTTCCCGATGTCTGCCGCTGTGGCCGTGCTCCTGCTGATTCTGTAAGTAGAACATCTTATCTCTGTTATCGCTAATCCTCCGACCTTACTATCCTTTTTAAATATTTTGTAGTTATACTTACCTTAATTATCCTTATCCATATAATCTTATTTATTTAAAACTATTATATTCTTTCCCAACATAGTCCAAATTAAATTATTATTTAATTTCCTCCATAATTTTATATATTTTTCTATTTAATTTCTCTTTTTCCCAGTTAAAATGACTGAATCAAAGAAAAACGTAGCTTCAGCCGAAATCATAATGAGTGAACAATTTTCTTTAAATGTTTTATGCAAGTTTATTAATTCATATAATGGTGATCGCGAAACCCTCACAGCCTTCTTATCTAACTGTCAAGACGCCTTAGATTCAGCATCACCTAGTCAAAAAACATTACTTTTTAAATTTATTAAAACCAAATTAGAGGGTAAAGCCCAAATCGCATGTTCTAACAGAGTCTTCGACGACTTTGAATCATTAAAGAGTTTCTTAAGGCAAAATTTTGGGCAACGGAAACACTATAACCATTTATTCCTAGATCTCCAGGCCTGCAAGCAACAACCGAGTGAGAGTGTAACACAATTTTCGCTTAGGGTTGAGAAATGTCTAACTGAACTACAGACAGAAATTTATAATTCTGATACGTTAAAAAAAGATTTATCAGGTCGGTTAGCTATGACGGAAGACTTAGCGTTGCACACTTTCATGTTAGGATTACATTCGCAGATTAGTAATTTGGTGCGTTGTCGAAATCCAAAGTCCCTTAACGACGCCGTAAACGTTGCAATTGAGGAAGAAAAAATACAAAATTTCGTTTCAAGGAGTGCGTTAAAATCGGAGTCTATAAATAATAATAAACCGAATAACTCCCGATTTTCTCCAGTTAGACAGTCATTTAGTCCTAATGCCTCTCGATTTCCGCAAAATAGGCAATCACATCCCCAAAATTCGCGCGATCAGATTTATTGTAAATACTGTAAAAATCCGGGCCATGATATTTCACAATGCCGCAAACGCAAATTTAACAACGAAAGGCGTAAACAATTGCATGCGCAAGTAGCTCATCATATTTCTGAAGCGCCGCCGCTACCATTGGCGTCATTGCCGACATACGATGACATGGCACACGCCAACGTCAATGATGTATCGGATTTAAACTAGCTCCTCGGATTACGAACTCGTGCCGGCGCATTCCGAGAAATAATGGCACAAATCATTTTGTTTCCAAGCGCGTTTCAAATATCAATATGTCACAATCAAAGACGATGTTAACTTCTAAATCTATAATACCTAAAAATCGTAACATCGACCTATCGCGTAAATCTCTTACACCTCAACACATTCCTCCGGGAACCGCTGTCTCGTTGAGTCCTAAATCTCTTACACCTCAACACATTCCTTCGGGAACCACTGTTTCGTTGAGTCCTAAATCCTTTACACCTCAACACATTCCTTCGGGAGCCGCTGTCTCGTTGAGTCCTAAATCTCTTACACCTCAACACATTCCTTCGGGAACCACTGCTTCGTTGAGTCCTAAATCCTTTACACCTCAACACATTCCTTCGGGAACCGCTGTCTCGTTGAGTCCTAAATCTCTTACACCTCAACACATTCCTACGGGAACCACTGTTTCGTTGAGTCCTAAATCTTCTACACCTCAACACATTCCTTCGGGAACCGCTGTTTCGTTGAGTCCTAAATCTCCTACACCTCAACACATTCCTACGGGAACCGCTGTTTCGTTGAGTCCTAAATCTTCTACACCTCAACACACTCCTTCGGGAGCCACTGTTTCGTTGAATCAAAAACCAAATTACCGAGCTCGACATGTTTCGCCGCGAGTCCATACATCATCTAAATCTAAGATTATAAGTACGTCAGACGTTTCTACTCCTTTATATGAGGTAAACACACTACAGAATAAAATATCTTTACCTCATATATTCTTAAACACTAAGTACTCTCAGATCCCTCTTTGTTTTCTTATTGATACCGGATCAAGCGTTAGTATAGCGAAACTCTCTAACTTTAAAGTAAGACCTTTAATGGCAAACGAAAAAATACACCTTAAAGGTCTTAATGCGGAAAATTCTTATTGTGAAACGCTAGGGTCATTTGAAATGGAATTTCAATGTTCTTCAAATAAAAGTAGTGCAAACTTTATTCCATTCGTTTTTAAATTTCACGCTATCAACGAAAATATACAATTAGAATATGATGGCATTTTAGGCAACGACTTTCTAAGAAAATTTCATGCCGACATCAAATATTCCGAAAATTGCCTCAAAATACAAAATCATTATTTGCCCATCTATTTTTCTCAACCTAGTTACATTATTCCTTCGCGTTCGGAGGCAGTTATCGAATGTCCCATTTTAAACTCACCATCAGAACTTATGAACGTTACCGAAGGCCTAGTTCTTGACCACAGCATATCGGACGGTGTTTATATAGCCAATTGTATAGTTACAGTCAAACCAAACCATAGAGTCAATATATCAGTACTTAATACTACCGAGTCTGACGTAGTTATAAAAGATTATCGCGTTCATTTAATTCCTTTCGATGTCCAATCATCCGTACAACTCAATAAAAACATTACGGAACACGTTTACAACATTCATAGTTCCCACTTAGACAGATCTCAAAAAGTACTAGATCTTATCAGAACATCTCATCTTAATAATGAGGAGACCAAAACACTACTCGAGTGTTGTTCTTGTTACACCGACATCTTTTATTTGGAAGGTGAACCACTTTCTTGTACGAATGCCATAGAGCATTCAATCGATACCAAAGATGCTGCGCCTATTCATGTAAAATCTTATCGTTTTCCTGAGTGTCACAAGGGTGAAGTTGAGAGCCAAATAAAAAAAATGTTAGATCAAAATATAATTCGCCCTTCTATATCGCCATGGAGCGCTCCCGTGTGGGTTGTTCCCAAAAAACAAGACGCCTCCGGTAAACAAAAGTGGCGAATTGTAATAGATTACAGAAAGCTCAATGATACTACAGTAACCGAAATTTACCCAATTCCTTTAATAACAGATATCTTAGATCAGTTAGGACACTCTAAATATTTCACTACTCTTGATCTCGTGAGCGGATTTCATCAGATCAAAATTAAGGCCGAGGATGCTCCTAAAACGGGTTTCACAGTTGTCACTAATGGTAGCGCATCAGGACATTACGAATTTACTCGAATGCCATTCGGGCTCAAAAATGCACCTTCAACCTTTCAAAAATTAATGAACACGGTGTTGTCGGGATTACAGGGACTTCATTGTTACGTGTATTTAGATGACTGTATCATTTATTCCCACGACCTTCAGTCACACATGCAAAAGCTCAAGTTAGTATTCGACAGGCTTCGTCAATTTAACCTCAAATTACAACCGGATAAGTGCGAATTCTTACGTCGCGAAGTTAGTTATTTAGGTCATATAATTACCGATAACGGTGTATCGCCTAACCCAGAAAAAGTCAAAGCTGTCGTACATTTTCCAATCCCTAAGTCTCCTAAAGACATAAAATCATTTCTCGGTCTAGTCGGATATTATCGTCGATTCATTGAAAATTTCTCCAAAATCACAAAACCTTTAACTTCACTTCTAAAAAAGGACGCCGTATTCCAATGGTCACAGGATCAACAACAGGCTTTTTGTACTCTAAAAAATAAATTAACCTCAGCTCCACTTCTCCAATACCCCGATTTTAGTCGCCAATTTTTATTAACAACTGACGCGTCGAATTACGCATTAGGTGCCATTTTATCGCAAGGTGACATAGGTAAGGACAAGCCGATCGCGTATGCGTCGCGAACTCTGAACAAAGCTGAAGGGAATTACTCAACGATAGAAAAAGAACTTCTCGCTATTTTATTCGGTGTAAAGACCTTTAGGCCCTATCTTTATGGTCGTAAATTCAAAATTATAACCGACCATAAACCTCTCGTATGGTTATTTAGTGTCAAAGATCCCGGGTCAAGACTTATCAGATGGCGCCTTAAATTGGAAGAATACGATTATGAGATAGTGTATAAACAAGGCAAATTAAACGCAAACGCGGACGCGTTGTCTCGCTTTCCGGTAAACACCTTAGAAAACGACTTAAATATAAATGTCCCTAATTCATTGGCATGTGATCCAACACCAGCCGTTGGTAATAACGATGACTCACACAACATGCCGTCGATATCGGAAACATACGAACAATTCCTCCAAATAAATAAGCAAGCAGGAATATCATACGACACTGTTATCGAAGAACATAATGAATCTCTACTCAAAGCAAAATGTAAGCTTATTGCCTACCCAACATCGGTCGATCTTGATGAATCCGTGCCATACTGCTTAGATATCATAAACGCGTCTACAAGTAAACCCGATATCCGCGATATTGAACGAGAATTATATACATTCTATTCGACAGATAATGATAAACATCTTTTTACACATTTATTTGTACGTCTTAATCATTTTGACGAAATGACTTACAAAGATATATTTAATTTACTCCGTGATTACCGAGAAATGATAAAATACTGGTACCCGGAGGAAAACGAATTCGCTATATCAGATTTCTCAGATCCATTTAGTAAGCTAACGTTTAATAAAATTTACAATATCATATCGTTTTTGTTTCATAATTCTAGTATCAAGGTGCATATATATCACAATTCAATTAAATACCCGACACCGGACGAAGTTAAGCAGATTCTTAAGGATAACCACGATTCTCCTTCTGCTGGTCATCCCGGTAGTACACGTATGCTCGAGAGAATAAAACCCCAATTCTGGTGGAAAGGTATGCGGCAAGATATTGAAGAATATGTTAAAAATTGTCGCTCTTGCCAAATCAATAAGCCACTTAGGCATACCAATCGCGCGCCTATGATTATAACATCCACCGCGACTAGACCTAACGAAAAATTATTTTTAGATCTCGTCGGTCCCCTTCCGGAAACTCACGAAAATAACTTCAAATTCATTTTAACGTTACAAGACGACTTAACAAAATTTTCCCAAGCATATCCCATGCGATCATGTTCCGCTGAGGAGACGGCAAAACTTTTAGTTAATTACATCTCTCACATGGGAATACCTAAAATGCTTATAACAGATCAGGGTACAAATTTTTGTTCAGACGTCTTCAAACAATTAGCCAAATTATTCGGTATTAAACACATCTTTGCTTCCCCGTATCATCCGCAAACATGTGGGGCTTTAGAAAGGAGTCACGCTACGTTAAAAGAATACTTGAGGTCGTACGTAGGTGAAAATCAACACACTTGGGATTTATATATCCCCAGTGCGATGATCGCTTACAATTCCAACGTTCATAGCACTACAGGGTTTTCACCCCTAGAGTTATTATTTGGATATAAGCCATATATACCTAGCAGTATCGATAACATTGATCACAATACATACACAGATTACATTCGTGCATTAAATCACCGACTTTATTACAGTCGACAGAAGGCCCTTCAAAATATTCAAACGTCGAAAGAAAAATCTAAAACCCGCTTCGACACACACGCAAAGCCCATCACATATAATGCAAATGATATGGTATACGTGAGGTGTCACCACAAACAAAACAAATCATTAATGCCAGTGTGGAAAGGCCCATTTAAAATCATTAAAATAAACGGAAATCATACCGTCACTTTATTGATAGGAAGAAAATATGTTCGTCATCATTATGACGAAATTAAACTCGCCGCCGCTCATATACCACAACAATAAAACATCATTACATCATAGTCGTTCATTCTGTTCCAGATCAGCTCATGCATCCGCGTCACCCGAATACGTCTCGACAATAGTAGGAAGTCCGGGTCTATACTTCGACAAACTTCTCGATGTCAAATTTACTAACGATGACTGGAACATAATAACTTATATTGACATCAGTCACGTTAAGCCCACTATCAATAAAATTGAATTTTTATTTGAAAAAATAGAATCACTTTGTAAATCATTCACATCACAAAAATTTATGCAGGAGTGTTCTAACTCACTATCGGCGTTACAAAATCAACACAATAACAATGTGAAAAAATTCTCGTCCATTTCGTATTTGCTAACTGACGAAAAACCTAGCGCTCGTTTTAAAAGAGGTCTTATGGATTTTGGAGGCACTATTCTCAAAACATTTTTCGGTACTTTAGATCATGATGACGCAACGCAATTTTCTAAAGCGATTGATGACGTCCAAACGGACGAACAGAAAATAGTTCATTTAATGAAGGATAACATCCATGTTATAAAATCTACCATATCTTCCTTTAACAACTCTATCAGCAAAGTAAATAGAAACGAAAAATACCTATTGAATAACATGGAAACGATCCATAGTAATTTAGAAAAACTTTATTATTCCATTGATAGTACGCAAATTACGGCTGAGCTTAACTCCTTATTAAATGCATTAGAAGCGATTATTGTCACGCTCTCATTCGATATTGACGATATGAACAATGCCATTTTATTCGCGAAACTAAATATTTTACATCCAACGGTTCTTAGTCCCCATCAACTATATCATGAACTAGACAAAAACAGGAATAACCTTCCAAGACAATACGAACTTCCTGTTTCCTTGACTTTACAGAATGTTCACGAATTAATAGACTTATCTAAATTAATATGTTACTATCACCAGAATAAAGTCATAATTGTAGTGAAATTACCTTTAGTATTACCCCAAACTTATAACTTGTTCAATGTCATTCCTCTTCCTGTCCCATACGACATTACTAAACCTAATACCTTCGTCCTAATTTCTCCTACCAGCTCCTACATAGCGATAACAGCTGATCATATGTTCTATTCACTGATAAGCGACATAGACAAATGCCAACTAATCGGTGAAAAATGTTATATGTGTTCGTTGACAAGTATATATTCCACTATAGCCAATCCTATCTGTGAAACTACTTTGTTAAGTGAAATAGTCAGAAAACTTCCAAGTAATTGTGAGACTAAACTATTACATGGTTCAATTGATGTCTTCCACAAAATTTCTGGTAACCGATGGATTTTTGTACAATCAGAACCAGGTAGATGCCATATTACTTGCAACGATAATATGGATAAAATTGAAAAAACTCTATTTGGAACTGGCATTTTAAAATTGAGAAAACATTGTAATGCGTTCTTTAAAACTTTGCAGTTTTCGCCTAAAGTTGAAATTCTAGCAGGAAACTCAACTAATATTATATCAAATTTTAATGTCTTAATGGACGATTGTTGTGAAAAATCCAGAGTAAATAAAACATTTTCCAAATTACCCTTTAAACAATTGCATAACATCGACAATTTAAACTCGCTAATTCATGCGAGTGTTCATCTCGACCATTTTGAAAACGAGTTGAACAGATTAGAAAATCCATCTCATTTCGATAAATATGGCATTCATTACATGTCAATAACCTATTTATTTGGGATAGTATTTTCTATTTTTATTCTCTATAAAGCCAAAAACTTCATTTGCAGACCCGATATTAAAGGCAAATCAGGATGCATCCAAATATTTAACCAATGCCACAATACCAAATGCGTTAAAAAGCCGTCCACACAAATGATAGTAATTAAGGACGATACCAAGACGTCAGAGTCGTCTTCAGAGGAAATCGATGTTACCATACATCGATCTCCTATGAAAAGAAATATCATGTATGATAACAAATGTCATACCTACTAAAGTCAAATCTCTTTTATTCAAATAGACTTTTACAAGCTCTTTTGAATCGTCATTATGCTATTTTTTTAACTAGTGCCGCTCCAAAACGTGCCATCGCTTTGGAGAAGAAACGGCAAGAAACATAACACATAAACTTTTTCCTTACTTAATTTACGTTTACTACATATAATTTAATTTTCTATTTCTATAAAGTAGTCACGTAACTTTCTATTTCTTAAATGTATGATTTCAATTACTTTTATTATTCATTTTTATGTTACACCTAGGAAACGTATTTTTATCGATATTTAAAAAAAAAAAAATGTTAAATTCTTAAATTTTAATTATTTTTATTCTAGTTCTTAATTTCGAATAAATAATGTATTTTATTTTATTTGTAAACCGATGACAGTCCGAATAGCTTCCATTAAATCAATTTCCAATTAATATTATCTTCACGTCTAGTTATCTCTTAATCTCTCATCACTATAATGAGTGATGATCGATCTTAACGGGGGGGTTGTTATACCCTTGTTAAAACAGGCGTGAATATAAAATAAAAACGCTGCGTTTCCTATCGCATTGACGTCAATGCAATAGGAAACCAATCCAATACTCAATCATTATAAATATTAGTGCTTTGCTATTTTCAAGCAGTTTTTGATCGGACTTTCGTCGGGTGTAGGCCATTTGTAATATATATTAAATAAATATCAATTCTTTAATAAAAAGTCTTTTTAAAAAAAGTCTTCTTCGACCCACCCCGTAACAGTTCCATGTCTAGTAGTGGGATGGCTGCTAATGACGATGATAATAATGATATTTCCTTTCCTTAGACAAATTTTACTTGAATCAAATTACCTTGGCCACAAGCCCGGTACTTTGGTAGATATCCTTATCCTTGGGGAGATATTTTAGACAAATAAAAAAATAAATAATAACGATTATCTAACTAACATATCACACACGGCAGCGGTGGAAGCGGTGTCGTCGAGCGGGTACCGGTCCCCGGGCGCGGGCGGCGGGGGCGCGGTCATCTCGCTGGACAGCCCCTCCCCGCCCGCCGCCTCCCCGCGACCCTCGCACGCCCCGCCCACCGACTCGCTGCCCGACCGGCCGCACCTCTCCATCACGCCCGTTGATAGATGTTAGTATACACACAACACTCACATGCACTTAAGTTATTCCTCAGTATGGACCCTAAAATTAAAACACAGTCTTTGGGACATCGATACAGGGGTGTATTTAAGGGATTGTAATCACCTTAACTATTGCCTGCCTTCGTTTCCGATCACGTTCTGAATACATCCAGTATACACATAAAGAGTAAATTCTATATAACGACACTTAAGACTGTGCATTATATGACGTTATAGAAAGGTGGCGTTAAATGGAGAAAAGATGTCAATAAAGAGACATTGTATGGAAACCAAGACTTGTAATTTTACAGTCATTCAGTGCGGAAAATGCCAACATTAGTACTAATGCAGGAATTAAATATCAATATCTAATTTTACAAATTAGTAACCAACCACATCATAAATCGAATTACTCGTATGCCAAGAAATATTAAAAAGACCTTTAATATCCAGGTACAACCAACAACCCAGACCGGGAAGAGGGTGACAGCGCGCCGACTCACTGGGCGCCCTACGCAGACTCCGACAGAGATGAACCATATAGGAAGTAAGTTTAATAAAACAGCATAATAAACTGATGACAAAAATGGTATTATCCAAATAAAGTATCACTTCAACACGCTACGTTGTGTAGGAGCTTGACAATGCTTTACTTAAACTTAAAGCATTCTTGATATTGGCTAAGAAAGATATTATGTGGATTGGCAAAATAGCCTAGTTTGATGGTGCAGCAAAAATATAAATTTGGGAAGTATGAATTATGTTTTACTAATCGACCTATGCGAAGAATAAAGTTATATGTGCTTTTGCACAACATCCCTTTCTCAGCGATTTAAACTTAATTGGGCACAAAATTATCAGTAAATTTTTATGTTATTCAAACAACAACAAAATTTATGATTATTATTACTTCACTAGTGCAATATATAACCAAGTTTAACTCTATTACAGACATAAAAAGTACTTTGGTGTTATAGTCATAAGTAACCTTATTCTATGCATAGGTCGTAATTGTAAAACGATAATATTAATTCCAATACTTCATCAACCCATATACGCCCACTGCTGAGCACGGGTCTCCTCTACCATTGAGAGGGTTTAGGCCATAGTCCACCACGCTGGCCTAGTGCGGGTTGGCGGACTACACACCTAAGAACTCTTAGGTATGCAGGTTTTATCACGATGTTTTCCTTCACCGTTAGAGCAAGTGATAATTCAATGTGAATACACACAAAACGTCGAAAAGTCAGAGGTGTGTGCCTGGGGTTCGAACCCGCGACCGCCGAGATTCTCGACCGCGCGCCTAAATTAATTTAATTAATTCCAATAAACGTCAGAAATCAAACTGATTTTAAATCAGTATTAAATGCTTAGACAAAATTCCTGTATTGAAACAAAAATGGTTTAATAAAAGTTATGAATGACAATCATATATGTATATTTTTGACGCAGATACTGACTGAGGGAGAAGAATGGCCGCCCGTCGTACGCCAGCGGCCATTCTTCCGAAGAAGAACAAGAAACTACCTCGTACGCGGAGGTATCACTTTTGCCGCCTTAGCTGCACGCCGGCTCGCTATCCACATGGAAAGTTTCGGACTATTATCAAAATTGTAGACGGACAGTCGCATTCTCTCTTTATATTCACTTGTATAGAGCTTGGATCCAAGAAGATCTCAAGGCAGCCTATGCAACATTGCTTAAACAACGTGTGAAAGAAGAATGTTCACATGAACTTTTCTTATGAATTATCAATAATGTACTGTGTGATCCAAAGAGCACACTAAACTACAGATTCATTTCTGTCCACAAAAGACTTTGTTTTATAATTTGGCTGTATACTTAAATTTATATTTGATTTTATCAATCCCACCATGAAATGCTGATCAGAGGACGATTCAACACAGCGAAAGTGGGTGAAATCCGTGTCAAAACAAATTGAATGTGCATACCACCTCTATGGTTCAACGGCCTTACCGCGGAGCTTGCAACTTTTTATCATCATTTCCTTGTAATGTTTTAAATCCATACGTCACAGTCTGTTGAACAGCAGCCGGCGATATTTCGTGAGTAATGAAAAAAAGAGTGTGATTTTGTAACATAAGCGCTGAACATTGACGGAGTGGACAATTAAATTGAAATTGTGTTTTAATTACATAACTGATGGTGGCAACACCGAGAACGACTTTTAATGGATATGTTTTCAAGTGAAATTGTAAAGACTTAGTTTACCCCGTTGTATTTTAAGGCACTGTAAATAAAACACTTTTAATATAAAAGACGCAGATGCTGCCGGTTATAGGCGGCGTCTCGTTGGTCTCATTACCAAATTAATATTTAATTATCTATGTAATTAGTGCAATTGATAGTAATTGTACCTGCTGAATGGCGGACTCACTACTTTATTTATGTCTAGTACTATTAAGCCAACGTTGTGGACACTGCGGTGTGCTGAGTCTGAGATAGCACGAACAGACAATATCTGTATTGAAATGTATATTTAGTTCTGTGGAAAGGGCTGGGCATTTATCAAATAATTTAGTTTATTTTTGCCAATTCTGTTATTCTTAATACCGATCTAAAAAGCTTATAATGAATGGTCAATGTGTTACGCTAGGTCGACGAAGCGCAACTTTCCACAATAGTGAATGCAGTTGTTTCGTTTGGCATACAACATTGATCTTGCTATTGCCACGAGGATGTTTACCGATGTTCATGTATAATCGTCTATTCCAAATTGAGTGTTAGTTTAGTACATTTCTGATCAAAAGTGATTTTTTTTTAAATCAAATTAGCCATAAATATTAGTTGGGATGTTGCGAGTAAGATAAATTATGGTACGAGCAAACCCACGAAGACACGCGTTTTAATTTATTCAACTGGCCCAAAAGTATACGCAAATATGCACACATAAATGTAGAAATCTTATTTATCAGTCCATGGTGATATACTGTAATTAAAATAAGAAACAATATTTTTAAAGTAATTTTAAGTTTGTAATTTATTTCATGGATCTTAGAGCTCTGAGGTTATTCCAAGAATCCGCCTCACTGCAATATTTAAGCCCGATATTTTATGATTTTAACGCGTTAATGATTAACTGATATTGAAATAATTCTGGTTATTACACATGTCGATTTTCTAGCATGTAATAACGTGTAAATACCTAATATGGGTATAATTGGAATATTTCTTAAAAAAAAGAAGAAAGCCTACCATTTAAATATGCTCATTTGCGCATACTTTTATTGCCGGTTATGTTAGAATAATTTGTATTGTATTATAATGATGTGAATTTAAGAGTTTCATCAGCAACTCGAATCGCTCCAAAATGTTTCATTAAATTTAAGTATGTTTATGGTTAAGACGATTTAGGATATTAATAAATGTAAATATTTCCATGACGGTATTTTTATATTTACCTCTTTTACTTACTATTACGCGATATTAAGAACCCAATTCATTACTGCAGGTATTTGATCCCCTATAAACATTTACTCAGATCTATTGCTTGCCGAGAATCCGAAGCACTTAACGTAACAAAAAAAAAACTAAGATAAAATTGACAAATTAATCATTGCATATGATATAAATATAAGATATTTATCAGTAACAAATCTATCGAGTTACATCAACTATTTTATCCCCAATGCTATTTTAAAACACAATAAAAACATCTCTATAAGAGAATATGATTGTAATATAGTATCTCATGATAAAAATATCATTTTGATACGGTGAGTATGTCGGTTGAGCAAACAGCGGCGGCAGGCAGCCAACGACCTCACTCCCATGCTTTAATTGTCGGATAATTATTGTAATGAATGGGCGGCCGGGCCGATGCTGCTCGCCGTCACAAACTACAACAATCATAATCTATCCACTCTGTGGATCAATCCAAGACAGTCTGTGGCGACGCCAAACGTACTCTGTACGCGCCCTTCTCACATTTTTATGCCACCCGGCTCGTAAAAAATGCTCCGTCCTTGTCTGGCAGAAGGCGAGTGACACATTGCATTTCACTCGCACACACACCACACGGCCAGGGGGGACACGTAGCGTTCCTCCGCTCAACTTGAATCGAGTTCCGCGGTCGTCCGCCGACTCGACGCGGCGCTGACGTGCGTTACGCTGTCACTATAATTTTGTGTTTCTATTGTGAAATAACCAGTGTTATTTGTTTATCATCTATAACATTCGCCACGGATTGTGCTGCATCACGACAAGGATCGGAGATCGACTGTGCGGTGTACTGTACGTGTTTGTGTGAAAGCCGATGCGAAATACTATTGTGAAACGAGTCGGCCGTGTTCGTTTATGTTGAATGGTGATTAAAAGTAATTTACTTTGCTTTTACGGTGTTGAGGGCCGATGTTTATCGATCGCACTGAGAGACATAGCCGTGGATTGTTGTGAGTGCGTGGAGCGGGCCGGTGAACAGGGAGGTGAGTCGTTTTGTTGGTGTAACCATCGTACGGCACGGAGCGTGTTGGCGCGGTGAGGATGCCGCCGCGCGCCGCCACACCGCCACCGCCGCGCCGCACCGCCGCCGCACCGGCCACAGACTAACCATAAACAGTGCCCTAACTACTACCACATGTCGCCATAAATGCTCACCAACACCACTTACCTTTTTATGTACCCAACCTGTCCACGAGCTCCGTAGAAATACACTTTCTATAAATTAGATACTTATTTGGAACCGTAGTTTGGCATTAGAACCACATTAACGCCGCATCTGCATTCCAATGTGTGTTAATTTAAGATCAGGATGCATTTACCCATATTATTTCAGTTTATTATCTTAGCTCATAAAATTTAATTACACAAACGTCTACAGTATACTGGCACGTAGGTAGACGTCTCTATTGCTAAAATGCGAATTCAATCTTCTATTAATACTCGGCAAATGCAACGCAAATACGTCTTCAGAGTAACAATAGAAGCTCATTTGCATAGCAGTACTAAGTATCACAGTATAATGCCGATAGCCGTACAAAGAAAGTATAAAAAAACTATGATTGATAACTATTGCCGTTTACATTTATCAAGTTGAATGTACCTCGCTCGTTAATTACATTCGTTCTCCAATTTTCAGCAATTAGTGTGGCAGTTATAAATAAAACATTAATCAATTGAATTTTATTTTAATTCATGCTGTATGCCGAAACTCGTAATTATTTAAATCATAAGTAGTTATGTCCATTTTAAATTTCAAGTGGAGATTATTTAAATAGTTACTTTAATGTAAATTCTTGAATCTATCTGGAAAAAATATTATTATTGAGAATCAATGGTGTACAACCTGTCGTGGAATAACAACAGCTCCTTAGTAAATAAGTTAAAAAACTGTTTAAAAATGCAGATGACCGATATAATTAGATTTTTTTTTAGCAAGATGTACAGATAGCACACAATCCCGTTTACCTCAATAATGAAACCACTAAAAACATTTTATGGATCAGGTTTTACAATAATGAATATGTTTTAATAAATATAATTCTCTTATTAAGCACATTCTCCCGGCGACCGACCGCAGATATTAAACCGTCCCGTTTAGATGGAACAATGGATAATTGATATTCCCTTCCGCTAACGATAAAACTGTTCATACAAAGCTTAATCAATGCATATTTAAACGTTGGACAAGGTTTATGCGCAGAAATGTTCTATATAATTTGTTCAATGGAAAACAAATGTCTGCATTTAATACTTTAAACTGACTAAGTAGAGGCTTAAAATGGATTTTAAAACAGATTAAACATACCAATACTGATAATGATGTCGAACAAGTATTAAACTAGGAGCAGTGTAACTTATCGCGAAAAGCGTGATTAAGAAAACCTTTACTTTAAATAAAAAAGGATTTGAAAAATAATGCCATTTTTACGACCAAGTTTTAAAATGACTACGTTTTATGATCGCCTAGTAACATTTATAGATATATCACCAATTATATACTTAAATCCATAAAAGTTAATTGGTAAATATCAAAATGAAATAACACATAACGGCTATTATAAACGTTGCAACATTATAAAGAACTTGATTGTATGTTATATTCATAGGTTCGTGTTCGGAGTCTTCACTAATCGGATTTATTCGACTGACATATTGCGTGTGCTACGAAATTAATTGTCAATATGCGTCAATTCCACGCGACCTCATTACGTATGAAACATGATGTCATTATCATAGTTTTTCATACGTACGCTGCCAGCAATACGTCTTGTTATTCTATACAATTTGGTACGTTCACAACGCAAAATTTTATTGGAAATTCTCAATAGGCAGGGTGAAGTTAAGTGGATCGCATTCCCGGATTACTTTCGGCCAGCGCTATCGCTATGTGAAACCGCGTGCCCGGCCGCCTACAAGCGAGCCGTACATCGGCTAATAGCTTCACATTCTGAGTGAGTAATGCCCTTCCCTAATGGGATAATGGCACGCCCGCTCGCCCGCACGAAATATTTATAAAGCGGTGTCAACAAGCGTCCGAATGTTTGCCTTCCCATTTAGACGGCAGCGGGCGGACAGCCGATAAGGCGATGCTAAGAGCCGCCGCTCATAAACGACTTGAAATTACACGATAAAGTTTCCGCAGGGACTCCAATCGATTCTTAGGATCAACTATGACGTCACCCATGGGTTCCAACTCATCGAACTAAATATTTTTTCTAGAACGAAATGGTTTGATTTCATGTTGAAAAGTTATTAAAGATTAGATCTAATCAGTGTTGGTTTTCGACCAAAATGTTTACTCAGCGATTAAACTGTCTACGATCGGTGGATTGATGTGTGTGCTATGTAATGTTGGTAAATTACTCTTTAGCTAAGCAAATACGGCGTCGTTGATTAAGAAACGGCTTATGAAACACTCACAAACGCTTCAACAATCTAATATTGCGCCTGTGGTGATGAATAAAAGGACGTATTTGCGGCGTACCTCGTAAAATCTTCACAAAACATTATACCGACCGTTCACAATGGAACATTGAAGTGTCTCGAGTGCCCTAAACTACGCTGTCGAGCTCGATGGCACTTAACAATGATAAGTAAACATCCACCTTCTTGAACGTTACGAAACAGAGTCGTGTAAACAACATTTTTATGTTTTCACCCCGGCCTCGCGGTGGCTGAGTCGCCGGGCAGTGTCACTAAGGAGTCGAGTTATAATGGCGAGGTGTGGTGTGTGCGTCGGTCGGCGTGTGACGGCCGGACACGTGTGTTGTCCACGCTCAAGTATAATAAGCTGTTGCACGGCTGTTCCGCTTTCTCATTTCCTTTTACAGGTAGTAAGTACTTCTACCTACATTAGTCGGCCTTGTACGTCTCGCTAACATTCCGATGCAATCCGTGCCCTGCTTGTTTTTCTCCTTCTACTCGAACACACAAACAGACGCTGCATTAAAAACAACGACAGAACGAAACAATGATTATAAAACGTTACTCGTCGATTGGAAATAATCTCGTTAAAGAGCACTGTATCAACCTGATAAACTGAACTGACTGCGTCGGTGATTAAATACGGTTTTAACGACAAATTGCTACTGAGTGGCGTGTTGTTGGCCGCGTGCTAGAAAACTAGCAAACGATTGCTGCCGACTATAACTTACACGTTCGTGTAGCAAACTGATTTTGATTTAACTGTAATAATTTATTGGCATTGTACTTATGTTTTAGTAGTTGAATCGTGTCGGTTTATCCAAAACAGCTTGTTTGTTGGAATCTCGAACCACGGTAAAAGTATTATACAGTATTTTATCTCGGCCACATTTTGAGAACAAAGGCCTGCCGCCGCGGGGTCGTAAACATGCGATAGGGTTGCGCACCGCAACATTTTAATTAAATCTACCTGCGTTGACTTTCTATCTAAATAAACGAAATACTTTGTGAATGGAAGTGTGTTCTAAATCATTTCGACGTATCAGTTGCAACCATTGAAGACGGCTGAAAAAAAATCCTTTATAATTAATAATTTAATTAATATTTAAAATAGCAGCACCGAATTAGTTCTTTCCAAATAAACAATATTTTAATAAAATTGACATCAAGTCAAACATCTCAAGAAATCACCGCTAGCCTCAGGCACGGTAATACTAATTACCGTGCCGCAAGCGCGGTGAGTTCGGCGGCATTTATCAAAGGGATTTGGGTCGTCGGCGCTTGCCACGTAACACTACTAGACAAAATAATTTCAATCTTATGTTTATGTTAATAGAGTTGCAAAGTTTTTTGAATTTTTCGTTAACAATGCAAAGTTCGTGTTTTAACAAACATATACTAGTACCGAGAAAAAACGGCAACCATTACATATTTATTTGATTATTTAGAGGTATTTGTTGTTAAAGCGGCAACAGAAATACATAAATCGGAGATAATTTCAACTACATGTCTAGCTTATTTATTTTTCAAGGGGAAAAATCCTTTAAGAACGCTTAAATTACTTACGTACCTACTAATAAGTATAATCATTGTATAGTCTCACCTTATGGAGTTTCCAGGAAATCTAAAAAAAAATAATCTCTGGGTGCGTTATTGAAGAATTCATGCAACCATACACAGCACAATATATTCTACTTGTCATTCTATAAAAATCGCGCGGTTACTGCCTAAAACGACACCCTCCGTTCGTCACTGCGGCTGCGGCACAGTCGTGACTGCCTGCTTGCCGAGCGCGTGCCGAGATCGGGCGCGTAGGTATAACTCGATTTTGGCCCGTTTGTATGAAGATAATCTACTGTATATACTTTTACCGTGCTCGAACGTTGTGTTCTTAGTAATCCACACCAAATAAGGCGTCTGCAATCTTGCGTTAGCATAACATTATTGTGGAACGGATTAAAACAACAAGTACGTTGTGCAGTATTGATGCGTCGCTATTCCAAACGAAAGAAATCAACGCGAGTGAATATTTAAAACTGTAGTCTCGTTAGCGACGCGCTCGGAGCATCCAATTTGTAGTAAGTTTTTGGGCGCTCGTAGCGCTGAGCGCTCGGAGCGGTGTGGGAACCGCGGCGGGCGGTCGCGAACCAACCCGCTTTGTGCACAAATCCGCGCTGCTCGCCGGCGACGTGGCTGCCAACCCTGCTCCTTTTCATGGCATCCGTTATTGTGCACCGTACTTATTGCCTCGCGCTTTGTGGCTCCAATGCTGTCCGCGGGTAAAATCGCCCGGCCAGGAGCTTTTCCAAACACTATTGTTCACGGGTTCGATAGGTTTTTAACGAGTTGTTTGTATATATCCTGCCCTGTCTGTATTGCGCTCTGTGCGTCGAGTTTTCACATCTGCCGTGCTGCGTGCACAATGTTATCGGCGAAGTGAATCGCTTGTAACGGTTGTACGTCGAGATTCGATAATGATATCGAGATTGGATTGTAGGTATTAATTTAATAAATTGTTAACTAAACCGTTATCTATTCGGTTGTCGGTGGTTGCGGAGAGCGGGTGCGCGCTGGTCCCCGCCCGCCGCCCGCTCAGCGGCACTCTATTAAAATCACACTTGATTAGATCTCGGCGCGGTTTAATTGAACACTCCGTAGTCGGCAGTCGCTAGTCGGCTCGCCATCTGCCGCGCTCCCGCTACAACGGGCACACAACACACAATTCTCTCTGGCTCCGAGAGCGCACCCCAAGTTTCTTTTTTTCATCTTCCGTTCTTATTTCCTTTCGTATTTTTTCCCGTGTCCCCTTTGTTAGACTTTTCATATCTTTCTCTTTTCCAGATGGATTAATTTTAATTTGAATTCAAAGAGTTTTCATTTTACGACAGTCGTTTGTTTTGTGTGGCTGCGTTGTACCGTGTCTGGTTGCGGCGCGCCGCGTGCGTCACCGTTGGATGTTTTTTGTTATTGGAAGCGACATGGTCTTACACGATAGATGGGATATTTATCGGAGGGGTCGCGGGATCACGGCGCGCGCCGCCCACTGGCAATTTGCCGTCCGCCCGCGGCGCGCCGCGCTCGCCGCTCCACTCTAACACATATTCTCAAACTAAACGCTATGCTAATGTAATGGGGCTCCATTTGATCGCAGCCCACGGCAAATTTCAAATTTTCAATGAGACGTTTGTGGCAGCAACTTTATTACATGATTACGTTTCGTATTAGACGTATCTCGTAAAATACTTACTAAAGTCAGACCTTTGCACCATTCAAAGGTGTTTGTTGAAGCGTATATCTCTCAAACGATAGCATTATGTCATTACTGGATATCGTCCGATAAACGCTCGTGAGTCAGGTGAGAGCCTTTTTGAATTATATCTTTTGTTCTCGGGTCGGGTGTATCTACCTGTCGAGGCAACAATAGTGGTTCTGAGAACGTTCGGGTTTCACTGGTCATTACCGTATACAAAATAATTGCAGGGTAAATGTACTTAAATAAAACGTGCAGCGACGCATTTCACCGTTATTTATTTCAAGTACGAAGCGTCGACGAGTAATTGCGTTGTAAATATTTATTCACGGCATATCGTAGTCCGCGAGCCGACGAAGCTGCGTTTGAAAGGTTTTTGTTATCTGTTCCGCGGTTCGACGTTTGGCAACAATCACCACTAGCGGCATTGTGTTTGTTAATCTCCACTGTTCCGATGCGTGTCAACGCGTTAACTCGCAGTCCTGTTTGTGTGATGTGTTTACCATTTATGCAACATGACAAGTCGCGCTTTACACTCAATTCACGTGTGTTTCTCAACGAGGTTATGTGTTTTCGCTCGCTGGAACCGGTATGAGTGCGGGCGCACCGTCGCACAGCCGCGTGTGTGCCGAGTGCCGACTCGGTAGCCGGATCGTAAATCACAGCGCGCCGCGGTAATGCGTAGATAAGAGCTCTCTCATTTGTTTTCCCATTTCCCCGGAGAAATTTCTTAGCGACGTTTACCACGCAATATGACGTAACGAGCAATTACCCCGACTGGCATGGCGGCTACACGCCAACACCGACATTTTCATAAACTCCGCAGCGATGACACACGGCTCGTATAAAATTTACCCGCTCATTATTTTTTCTCTTTGCCGTGTTCGCTTTTGAAAGCTCTCGTCGGTTTTATTTAAAGTTTAATCCGGCGTGCATGTCGAGCTGTTGCCATTATCACTAACGGGAGCGAGCTATCCATCAACGTGCACAATTAAATAAAATAATCCGTGCAATTACAAATGCAATTGGCGGAACATGCAGTGGACGCAGCCGCGACGGAGCGCCGGAACGCCGAGCGCGCCTCACCATCTCGCTTGATTAAGGCCAATTACAGTCTTCACGCGATTATACTGTCGCGATTTACGGATAACCCCACCATTTAAAGACAGACGCCTCTTTCATTACGTTGCCATGAATTGCCATAGCACTCAATGTTCGAAGGCTTAATGATCACGGCCGAGGATTAATTTAATCGTCGCGCCGCATTGTGTCCATTCTACGTGGGCAAATTGCCGTTGTCGACTGGTCTCGCTGAAATATTACGTTTATGAGAAACTGTTAGGTGTCAGGAGCAATAAATTAGTTGCGTTGAACTGAATGAATAGTGCAGAAGTGGAGCTCCTCGTAGTGAGCAGTACACTAACATTATGTAAGTTTAGTTTAGAGCGTGGGGCGGCCGCGGCCGGCGAGCGAGGGCGCCCGAGATGGTCGCGATAACAGCTTCGCTTATCGTGAATACAAATTGATTGTAATTTAAGTTCGATTTAACTCGCAATGATACCTTTTATGTGTGGCTCCACTGCCAACTGCCAACGCACACGTTTCTTATTTAGATATTTTATTTACACTGGGAGGATTTTACTCGCGAGACATAACAATAAAATACAAAAAAGACACCGGTTTTTATATCGCTCTGAGAGTTATTTCTTTATTGTATAATAAGAAAGTTCTGACTCTTATTATTTATGTAAGCTAAAAGATATCCTTTTGAGGATTTGCGTCTATTTTCTATCTGCATAATATCTTGGTTCGTCGAGCAACTTTCTCGAATCCGCTTTACTTTGTTACAATACTTAATCGGATCAGGGATTTACCTTAATAAACCTGGATCCTTTGCACAGTACTTAGGAGAAGGATTTTTGTTTTATTAAAACTTTATTAGCTCATATTTTATAAAGAAAAATGCTATGAAGGTTTAACACGTTTCGACTAAATTGCAAATTCTAGAGAAGACTGAGCTGCGATTTTATTAAATATGCTAATCAGTCGGTAAAATGAAAAGTAGGTACTACACATTTGTTGAATAATTTAATATTCACAAACAAATAGGAACAAGCCAAATATGAAAAACACGTACAGAATACGTTATAAATATTTCCGACATAAAACGTATCACCGTCGATCCAAACATCGCATCGATTATGGTCAATTAATATTGATTGATATTCAATCGATATAATGAAATCGAATTAAAATCAATGGAGTGTGGAGAGAGAGGCTTGGTGTGAGCGGGACGGAGGTATAAGGTCGAGTGGGAACCAGTTTGGTCGGCTGCAAGGTGTCGTCGGCCAGGTTAAGTGCGCTGTATTAGCATCATCGGCCGCCCTTTCGTGTCCGCTTATCTGGTCTAGGCAATTTAAATAAGCCTATTGAATGGGCACAATGAAGCGCCCGCCGCGCCGCCCATAAATAAATACGCTCACCGACTCGCCTTTAATGCTCCAACTAAGTTTTGAAGATAAATGATTGGATTAGAATTATTAAGTCTTGTAGCACAAGTGGCTATAAAATGAGCCGTGATTTACTATTCATAGTCTATGCTCGAAGGCACATTTGAAACTTATAGTGGTGTTTAAGTTATGATAAGATTATGGACATTGCAAGTGTATAATTTTTACCTAGTTGATTTCGTAAAACAAATTAATTTCTTTTCACAAAATTATGTACTATTATTTTGTTAATTCCTTAAATATGTTATGGCATTTCCACTTAACACAATATGAATTCGTAAAAAATATTTCATGAATAAGTCGCTATTTCAGTTTCGTTGAAAGTATAAAATTCCAAAGCGCGATCAAAAGCGAAAAAAGAGTAAATCATTTTCTGTACTAACACGTCTATTCAGAATATATTTTTTTGTATACATCTTTGGAGGTTTTCGTTTTTCGATAATGTGCTGGATTCTATGCGAAATATTCGCAGCCATTCCAACTGAGCGGTAAATTGCTACGGTTTGTATCAAATTAAAACTCTTTTGTGTGGGCGGGTTGCATTCACAACATTTACAGTAAAAGATGATTATTACTAATCGAATATACTTACTTTCGTTCTATATATTATAATAGTTTTTAAATGCATACTTCTTTGAAACATGAAGTCATATACAATTACAAACTTTTTGATAATGGAACATTTTCAAATATTCAGAACTATTTTCTTTGTGTTAATTCATGATATTATGCTGGTTGGGTATTTTGATTTGTTTTAAAAGAAAAATGGGTATTTAATTTTTAAATATAAACTTATTTGCTCATTAGTGTTCACACAATTTTTGCGCCATTGTAAAATATTTGTCAATGTAACATTTTTCTTTGAATGTATTTTAATTATTGGCCTTAATTCTTTACAAACAATGCATAGTTTGTAAAATAAATTCTGAAGTATTGCGTTGTCGTGTACACAATTGCGAAATGTATTATACCTATTGTACTCGCAGACATAACGAAAGATATATTTGTTCTCAGATTATTATCATTTCATTTGCATTTCTTTGTACTCGGTCTTTAGATCCTAAGATACAAGTTTGCTAGCTAATTGACTTGTAAATAAATACAAAACATTAATAACTAAAGAATACGCTTAATTAAATTTACATATCTAAACATGTCAAACATTAAGTTGGGTGACGTGTAAAATTCTTACAAGAGCCGGTAGAGTTAACATCTTGAAACACCTGAAAATGATATGAGTGATCTCCTTTGTTTAATTTACCGGGAGTACCGATGAAATCTGAAGGCGCGAGGGTAGCTACGGTTTCCATAACAACACGCGCCTGGTGGTTGTCCCCCCGGTCCCCCGCAGTTCCCCCCCCCCCCCCTCCGGTACAGTGCTACTCGTGCCCCCGCCGCCCCCCCGCGCGTTATCGATCCGCACCCCCCCTCCTCCCGCCCCCCGGCCCTCAGCCCCGCTCCACTCCAAATCAAATTACAGGAGCGAGCACGAGCAAGCGCGCGGTGTGCGCTGCGATGGCGGCCGCGCGCCCGCCGACTCGCGCCCGCCGAGCCCTACACTCGACTCAATCAACTTTGTATTGGCGTAATAGTATTTTAATTCTATTGGCGCGCTTTTGACTGCGGCCCCTATAATAGCTTGTTTGCAAATTGGTACCTACGCGTAACAACGCCGCCGCCAGATTTAATCGAACGTTTGGGAAATTCGAATCAATGCGCCGATTAATTAATAAATTTCGATGAACAAGCAAATGAGGCATTGTTGTTTCGCAACGCTGTCCCCGCTCCGCAATCACATTCAATTGTTTAGCGCATCGAGGGCAAATGTTTTAAAAATAAGTTATTGCTTAATTGCATGTTATATTGCATATGCACTTAATGTAAATTAGTACAAATATCAATCTTGGTACTTATATACGACGTAAAAACAAAAATTGTACAAAATGGAACAATGAAACGTCAGCTAACTGTTAACGTTAAAGAAAAACAAATCCGTTAAATACAAAATTCTATTTCAACTTAGTGACAGAAAAAAGCTTGAGAGTTCATTTCATTCTGGTTTTCCTCACAATGAAATCGTACTTTGTTATTTGAAATCCTCGTGTTTGATGTCTCCGCTTTACGTAGCTTAGTTCTAACAATAGCTTGATCGCGGTGATTGAGTGGCGACAACCGTGTGCGACAAGTGAAACAAATACGCCAAGCGATTTTATATCGTTGGGCAATAAAATCGATTATCGCAGCGAGCCGGCAGCGCGGCCCACCGCGGCACATCGGGGACATTTTAATGAGAGAATGCCGTGATCCGAGCCCCAGCCGCCCCAAACGACGCCGCATTTGTCTCTCCCGAATAATGGAATAACGATGAAAGGATATTTATCAAACACCAATCCCGCATAGTTTATTTCGTTCGCAATATTTCATCGCCTTAAAAGGCTCACAATATAGAATTGCTTTAACGCGTCTGCGAGCTAAATGGAAACGTTTCCGATTGTATTTATGAAAGGCGAGGCCGCACGTCGGTACGGCCGATGCGAGTGCGGGAGAGTAAATCGCGTCGCTGATGGGCATTTTGTGTGTCACAGTAAATTTGTCGTTAAATGATGTCTGCGTGTCGCGTGATGGTGATGAGGCCGCGGCTGGAGCGCTGCCAACGCTCTCGTCTCGCACCACTTCCACAAACATTGACGAGAAAACGTTTTTACGTCGCTCCGTTACCTCCTTTTCATTTATTACATCGTTCGATTGTTAAACAAAACGCTGCCATCTATTTACTTTTCCTTAATAAAATAGAAATTCCTTAGTGACTCGCAAAAACTGCGAACATTTTAAACCGCTCGTGCAGTACTCGCACACTAAATCTGAATTGTAAATGACGTTGGATTTCCGCCAATGTTACTTTGTTTCCAACTACCCGAGTATTCATAACTGCCTAATCGAAATACGTTCCGGGTATCTTTGTGAACTTTTCGCGTAGTTTTCATTCGGCGCGACCGTTAATTTGTCTAACAATGGTTACGTGCCCGTCCGCGCCGGTGTTAGAAAGTTTATAGTAGTTGTGGACTAATTTGGGATGAATAATTGTGCCGTAAGCGTAATGAAACAGAGCGGGCGGCCGTGGGAGCACGTGTTAGTGGAATTCGTGATCAGTGAAACGATATCGGGTGACCTCCGAGGGTCGCGGGGAGACCGAGTGCCCGCCCGGCCGCATACACACTACACTAACTACAAGTACATATTAACATGACTAGAGGGCGCTAATAAACGCCTACAACGCTACGCACGTACAAAGCCACTTCGTGCGGACACAAATTGCTTTTGTTCGGCATCGAACGTGCTGTGTTGGATCCTGGTGGAATTATTGCCCACTTATTGCGGCTGACGGCTGATGGACTCACAATGAGCGCCCATTCAGCGATGATTGCTTAAACTTTTACCTTTTCTATGCGTAAGGCGATCGCTTCGTCGAATTGCGACCACGCTGGCGAGACGATGAGACGTCGTCAATCGAGAAATTAATAATTTTTGCGAGAGACTCGCCGCTGTCGACCGAGTGATTGAGCACATACATAATGGAACGTTTATGAATGAGTATCGAGTGATACATCAAAGATAAATGCGATTACAGTACCCTTTATGACAGTGCTCTAAAACACACAATCTCAGATATAGTTTATCCTTTGTAAAGCTCCACATCTAATCTTATTGAAATAGAAAAAGAAACAAGGTTGCGTCAAAGAGGCGAGCGCGTTTCTTATTTTATCTTCGAGATAGACAATATTTTATGTGTTATCTGTGTGCGGCGCGCGGCTGTCTCATCTATTAGCTCGAGTACCAGGCGAGCATAAAACTAAACACCACTATTTGGCTTAATAATGTCGTCCAGTGGCCGCGGTGACGCGCGTGGGTGCATCTCGTCATTCTCATGAAAGATGGCTTTCATTCTATATTCAAACATTATAGTCGTCGACTTTAACATACTGTCAATAAATACTTTATATTAAGACGCATCTGATGGCGGTTATAGCGGTACTTTACATAAATTCACTTGAAACTGAATTAAAATAGTGTAATTAGTGCATAATAAATTTTATTAGTAAATTATAAATAGGTTGGTAGCGCGAACGTTTCCCACGCGTCAAATAATTATAGGTTATGAAAGCAAACAGGCGCATAAATTACGTGCCATAAAACTAAACAAGCAGTACAAGCACTCACATAAATAAGATTAACATGAAGTGAATCCGTGATTATTCAAGTTCGGTTAGCTCCGCGGCGGAGGGGACGGCGGGGACCACCCGGCCACCTCGCTCGGCAGTCACACGGCTCCCATATTCCATTTCACTCAAAATGTATTCGGGCTCAGAGGCAAAAAATATTTATATTATATCAAAGGGAAGATCAAAAGTGTTCGCGAATATTATGAGCACACCGCGATCTCGGAGTGAGAGGGGGAAAACGGGATGCGAGGGATTTTTATCGAGTCCCACATTGATGTTATGAGTTGACTTATATGATACAGTGCGCCGGGCCGCGTCGGAAACTCGCAAATATTGTAATCTCGCATGAATACGGAATTCAGATATAGCCGCCTAATACGTTTTACGATCGCTCCGCCGGTAATAGCTTCGGTATTTTTGTACGTTCGCGCCGTGTTTTATAAATTGTTTCGTATCACCGTGCTGTTTGATAGCTGCTACACTGATGTGGAGATAGCGTTCGGGAAATGTCGTTGTTTACATAACATTTGTCATGCTTCGTGACTCATTCAATTGCAGGTATTATACAATCAAAACTCATCTGCAGACACGTCGAATAATTATTACGAACCTCTAAAATGAACAGTAATGTTGATTGTTGACGTCTTGTTGTAATGTTGCCAACGCATTTGCTTTATTTTGCGGTCTCAAGTTTTGTATTATTACATTACAAGAGTAACATAACTAACCCGAGTCAACACGCTCGTGTAAGTTATACGAAATTATCTAAAAGGGGAAATGTGTTGGCAACATCATTATTTTTTACGCGGCAATACAGAAGTAACGAGCGAGTTAACAACATGCAATGTGCACGCGCGCTTATTACCACGCCAGATCAACGGCACCCGGGAGGGGGCGGGGGGCCGCGGGTTAAGACGGGCGGGGGGGTCAGGGGAGGCTCGCACTAACCACAGTGCAGGTGACGTTTTTTTACTGTATTATATTTTAATTTGTATAACACCTTTTGTATTTACATCACCGCATTTGATAAAACACCCCCATATTTCTACATTTGCAGAATAATTGGTTAATTTTATATCACTCGTGCAAAATAGCTGTTGAATTACACGCACAAAGATTCCTCTCGCGTTTACATGTCAAAATAAAATTTATTACATTTATCTAGGGTAGTGAGCTTGAGTAAGGATTTCACAGAAAATAAATGTGTTGAGTGAAGCCGGTATTGTGGGGAGCGAGCGCGGAGGGTTGCGGCGAAAGCTGCTCTCTGTATTGTCCAAATTGTTTGGGGCGTTAATAATTCGTCATACGCCTCGCTTCATCGCTGTTATTTCCACTAATATTTTTCAACGTTCAAGATATTTCCACGGCTGAAACAATTCCCAATGTAATTGAATGCCTCGACGTCTTTGTCACTGAACGTCGAAACGTTATAAATTAAAATAAGGATATAAATACGATCCTAATCGGAGTTTGTCGGCTTTGTTCACTGAATCGATTATCCCACGCACCCGGTTATATCTTATTACTCATTTATCGCTTTGAACATCTTATCGAACGTTCATATCGTTTAATGAGTATCAATAGTAATGAAGTTTATGTAATGGTGGCATGAAGCGGTAAACATTCGTTTTTATCAAAGGGAGTCGTTGCGTGATCTCGCAACTCGAAGCGTAAACATTGGATAAAGAAAAATATCTAATAACGTGTGCGAACGCTATCGATGTTTGTGCAAGTTATTAACTAAGGCGAGTAACGTTATCTGGTGTGTAAATTTATGCAACAATCTCATCGAGGCAGCCGCTGGATCGAGGTGTCAGCGATAACGCGAAATTGACACCGCGCCATCAATCACTCCGGCGTGAGTGGGCCGATCGACCGTATGGGTGTCGTGTTGCACTTGTGCTTATCGGTTACAAATTGCCTTCGCTCTAGTGATTAACACATGAATATAAAAAAATGACGCCAGCCGACCGACGCAACAGCAAACTTTAAAACTATTTCAAACAGAATCGGTTTAAACAAACACGCGGTGGAATGAATGACGTGGACGCGGCCGCTGGTAATTTAATAGCCGCAGCGATGCAGCCACGCAGCCAACGCTACACAATAGCTTATAAAATATTTCAAACACGATAAAACATTGCACAAAGCTATTCAAACCGAGGGGATTTGTATTGACAATTTGAGCGAGGACAAGTTGAGATTGTCGAGTTGAAGTGTGTGACAATCTGGACTTAAAAGTGAGTCCATATCCATTATAGTTTCCGGTGTATGTGGCGTTCCATTGTGTGTATTGTTGCCGGTTTGGGCTGTGAAAGCGCGGCTTCATCCGTCGGTTATAAGGTTGCTTCTCGGAAAGCCAGATGGCGTAATGTTCGTAGCGCTCTTCACTCGCTACTCGCTAGCTCCCCGTCTCGTCGGGCTAAGATTACAATGTCAATAGACGTTTCGGCCATTGAATCCCTTACTTGGTTGGGAACGTGCGTCTTTTTTCAAACAACGCTCTCTTGATTACAAGTTGTTGGCAATTTACGAGGAAAGGACACGACTCAAACGATCCCTCATTTCCATTCATGATACCTTTATCGTGCGGTTCTCCGAACTCTTTTGTATATATTATCAATTGGATTTTGTTTTTTTCAACATTCATTTTTTAAAACCGGCAAACAATATCTTTATACATTTCAACGTGGAGTATTTGTTGAAATTTTTCTTGCCGATAAGACCAACATGTCCTTGTTAAAATATTCCACAGTGCAAAGTTTAGTAGTTAAAGTCCTTAGCGTATTCCGGTTGGGAGAGCGACTTTTGAATAATGCCTTAGTTTTTCTTATTCAGTAAGTCTTCCTATAACTCAAACAACAAAGAACCGACCGCCGCGATCCTAACAAAAGAATATGAGAAATATCTTCGGCGCTACAATCGCATCGCTACTTTGATATTATATTTCTTGCTTCTGGTCTAGCATAATATTTGAAGTGAGTGCTTGAAATGTTTTCATTCAACATTCTTGGTTTTGTTCTATATTTTATTTCACTAGCGTTGTGTTTAGTTCATTCATAATTCGAGTCGTCAGATGTTCTGATTAAATTTCTTCCGCTTCAGAAGGCTCTTTGTTGTCACTAACTTCTATTGCGCCACAAAGGCGCTCGTCCTCACCACCATAATTTACTTTAAACACTTTCTTTTTTACATTTAGTTTGTTTTATTGTCTTAATATTCAATGCAAAGTGGTGTCTTAATATTTAGTACAAAGAAGTCCGTTACATTAATTATTTCTCCTGTTCTCTATAGTTTAAGTTCCAAGCTTATTCTCTTTAAACACAGTGATGATAATATCTAACAAATTGTATCTGGGTAATAACGTTGTTGCAGATAATAACTAAGCTATTACAGATTACAAAGTTTTAATGGTTCTATCTATTCTTAGCCTTATAATAATACAATCAAACAAAATAAGGTTGTAAGCCTGTAACTATGTTATTTCAATCTTGATAAAACATCGACTCGGATTTATTTACATAAAGCACCAAAATATTTCCAAGAAACACAACTAAACGTTGGCCATCTAAATTTCTATTATTTAGAGGCAATCTATTGCAATAATTTATTCGTACCCGACGAGCGTAGTAACTGCCCATAAAATGGCTTGTAATTATCCGTTTGTTTAAAGAATGCATTACACAAATAAACTTTACGAGTTCAAACATAACTTTTTTATTATCTCACATGTTTTCTTGAACGCACACAGCGGAAAAATTTGTTTTATCACCACCTACCGCGCGCTCACGAGCCGCTGCCGAGCACGCGGTCTCATTATGGTGTTCAATAATTTGTCCATTAAGTCCGCAGCGCGGCTGTGATCCATCATTATAACGTGGTATAAATAAATCTCGTTCAATCTGAGCCGCATAACAGCAGTAACATTTTGTTATCCCTTCATGCATAAATGTTTTTGTAATAATTTCGGGAGCCGTGTTCCTGCCGCGGCCGCGTTCCCCTCGGCGTGCTTCCCTCACCTCCTCGCGCCACGTTGCATAGCGTTGCTCCACACCGTTTCGTGTTTCTCTTTCTAACTTTAGCTTTGTGAACTCGGTGCGCGCCGACTGATGCCCGTTTCATCGCGTTCATCGGGAAAGTTTTTTTTATTTTTTATTTCACGTTTTATATTTCAATTATCGTCGTTTGTTTGGCCGTGCGAGTGAGTCGTAATTGAAGTTCAGATAGGCCACGATTGCCTTTTACGACGCGAGCGGTTACCTTCGAGCCGTGCGCGGTGTGTTCGCGTACAAAAACCGCGTTCGATCGTCAGCGTGAATGTAAATAAATGTTAGTATTTGCGTTTGATTTTACACTTTACTCTTCCACTTAGTGAAGCGTGAAATGATTGTTGCCGCGCACGGAGCATCACCATTTGAATTCCGTAGTTGGCCGCTCGACCATTTTGTTCCAGTCAGTATTCGTGAGGCGTGCGATTGCGACGCGCGTTTATTTGCACTCGGTGTGTCGGGCGCTGTCGTGTCGCTTGTGCGAGTACACTGTTCTGTATATCGAGTGACTACAAAATTCATGTTTTGGTGTGCAGTGTATGCTGATAGCTTCCTTTGTCTCTTCGTAGGTGTGTCGAGCGGAGCGCCAGTCTCGTGCGAGGATCGCTACCGGGATGCCAGTGTGTCTAGTGAGTGTGCCTTGAGCTTGTGCCGGTACCTTAGTGTCAGTGTTCACTATAGTGCCACATAGTGCTGGATGGATTGTGTCTCTTTTGGATTGCCATCGCGAGTCATCGATAGACCTACTTGGGAACGGTAAGAAAATTTTGTTATTTTTACTAACTACTTTTGTGTAATAATTAGAGTAATTTATATTAATATTTATGTACATGTGTAGTAAAGTTAATAAGAGCGTGTTATCATTAAATTATAGTGTAGCCATTACACCGATAATTTGTAGAGCGCATTGTTTGCACGAACGTTGTGAAACATAACTAACATATTCATCAATAAATATATCACGAACGCAAACCGAGCATATAAAGAATTATGATCGAAGGCGAGGTTGTTAAATATCATTTAAAAAATGTAAATGAAATTTTATCTAGGTTAATTATGATTTGCCGAGGTCTGTGGATTCACAAAGAGCGCGTTTATAATATTTTATACTCGGCAATCCGATTTGACAGGGTGTAATTAGAGTTGAATAAAGTGCTTTAAAATTTTCTTTGTCTCAAGAAAACATTGTAACGTCAATATATAGTGCTTATAAGTTATAAGTAGCGGTAATTAATGTCGATAATATAATAAAAAACACAGTTGCCTTTATGAAATGAGTTTTTAAAAGGCAACGTTAATAAATTGAATTATGAAGGCGTGTTGCGGTATGCGAGTTATAAAACTAGTGGCCGTGCTACACCGACATAATTACGAGGAGATCGTTCGATAATGGCGGACATTTAATCTATGCGGTCCAGTAGGCCCGTTTTCCTCTAATGTATCAATTTACGATGACCTCGGGAGTTCGGTTTAAATTAACATTACTATTAAATTAACCCGTAAATACTGTTATTAATTTACCCATGTTGAGTGATGATTAATGGCTTATTTAAATAATATTAAAATTTAAACGATGTTAAACAACCTCATTGATGTAGCTTTATGTAAAAAAATATTTAACAAAGAACATATTTTTTTAATCCGTTACCACTGGCCAATAAGAAGTTATTTATCTACAAAAGAAGTTTGAATAGGAAAAAAAATCCTATAGTATTTTTTTCATAACCAGAAAAAAATCCGTGGTAATGTTTCTTATGCTGTCAAATTAAAATTACCGAAAACCAGTCTCCCATATTTAACAAACAAGCTACTTAATGTTTGGTTTATTTTTTCACCCTATCGTATTAGTAAGTTGGAGCCGACAGCTCACGTATCGGGCTAACAATTTTATCGTTTTTTTGTCTCCGGCGGAATGTCAACGGTTGGCAGTCCCTTTTGTTTATTTTGGGACATCAAGGAGGGTCGGGACCCATTACGGCTTACTGTACCATGAAAGGGCAGTTTATGAATTTATTGAAAAGGAAATTATCACAGCGGGATGAAAATAAACGTTGAAAGCCATGTTTTTGAGTATCGACGAGTGTGCTTATCTGTGTGAATCAGTTCCGTTTTATCTTCAACATATATTTGTTGTAAGGATATAAAGTGTACAATTTATTTTTAGATAAGATTATTGTCTTTTTATTGTTTTACGAGTTAGGCAATATATTTAGAAATACTATTTTAATGATATGTGGAAGTTTAATATAATCGTTACATCATTTTACTAATATTAAATTTTTATTTTTGTTACAAATTGAATTATATGATGATAACTAATCAATTTGTTAACTCCGACGGCTTTTTATATACCATAGATGATAATGTTTTGCAAATAATTATAATGAAAAAAGAAACAATCGTAATATACTTTCAAGCCGTTACTATATAACAAAAAAACTTATTTATTTTTGATAGATAATGAGGTCGGTTGGAAAACAAAATAAATTTAAATAGAATTTTAAAATTTAATAATGTGAAGACGTTTTTAACGAGCGTATTCACACATATTATTCCTTATGTATGTGTGGATGTGTGTGTGTGATTGGTCATCGCAATGTGTTCGCTACCTGACTTATTACTCATAAATTATACCAGTTTGAACATAATGGCTCGTTAAGGTTCACACGAGGTTATTTCGCGACATAATATATAGGATCGAAAATTAGCTTTATTTGCCCGTATTTATTACCTAATGTCTTGATGTATAACTCATTTGTGTTGGGAACAACTTCAATCTAATTAATTTACATAAATTATAATATTGAATTAGACTTTATCAACGTCAGAATAATGGTTGATAATATAAGTTGATTTATGTTTCTAATGTTACTACAAGTCGAATAGGCAGAAATACTGAAAAGTAAAGTTTTTTTTATCTCTTTTCCAATATCAAATAGCAAAATATAAAAACATCCATAGAAAAATCGGAACGCCTTATCAATATTACTTTCGGTCGCGGTTAAAACCTAAAGTCAAAAAGGTTACATTTTTCCCAAAAATGTATGCCTTGCGTCGTAATTAACACATTGTTTACGATCATAAAATAATTTGAAACACCGAACAAAGTTTATCAGATGGAAAACACATGACGCAAATATTATTAGCGTACTCATCCAATATTAATAGTATTAGTGATTACCAAAGTGATGTCATTTTGTTTACAAAAAATCGTAGATAACTATAAAGAAAAAGACTCATACCGTTGAGTCATTAAAAATGCTATGAGAATTAAGTATATTATAATAATAAAATAAAAATGTATAATAAAGTAAGTAATCGATTGACCAAACTCCTCGATTGACGAGTATATGTAATGTAGAAGTCATTCATCTCAGTCATTCATCTTCAATAAGGAAATTGCTTGTTCATCATTCCCACGTGTTATAATGCCTTTACAAGTTTATAAGTCATTTAATAAAGGAATGTGCCTCGTGGTCTCGCGGTACAAGTATGTGCCGTGCGATCTAGAGGTCCTGGGTTCGATTCCCGGGTCGGGCAAAGTGTTATTGGGTTTTTCCATTAGGGAATTCTCAGTAGCAGCACGGAGTCTGGAAATGTGCCCGAAAAACGGCAATAGGCTCGCCCCCTATTACGTGGGACTGACACATACCTGGCGAAATGTGGGTGCAGAAATGCATCTCTGCCTACCCCTTCGAGGAATATAGGCGTGAGGTATGTTTGTTTGATTTGTTTGTTTAAAGGAATGTAAGACGCTTACATACCGAAATTGTTAGTAAAGGTATGAAGACATCGAAGCGTATGATAAGAAATGAAAATCGAAAATGCTGCAGTTCTTATCAGCAAATATCTGGCGATTGTGGTTACTGAGTAGTTACAACATTGTCATGTATAAAAAAAGGATACATACAAAATTATCATTTTATTTGAACATAAATGTTTTTTGCGGTAGATATCGAAAATTTTGTAAAGAAGCTTAGAGATCTTTTAATAACAAAACAGACATACACAATTATAACTACATACAAAAAAGTTCTTTAGTAGTATTAAACAAGTTTATGATCCTTAGAAACAAATGTTTATAGATATCGTATTTCTCAGCTCGATCTCTGACCAATTAAGCCAAAGAGGGTGTCATGAATTAGTTGGTATTTAAGTAGTTGTTCGACATAACACACTGGCGGCTTCCAAGAATTCTTTGTGGGCGGCTAAAGGTTGAGTTTACTGACGCCCACTCATCTCTTTTATCGTTTGGAAATGTTACGAATCTTTCCCTTTGAGTTGTTTCTTCAATATTCGACCCACTATTCCATTTGTATTACAATTTGGTTGCTTCTCGGTAAATAATGGCAAGCAAGTGGTACTTATTCCCAGAACTCAGGGGGTTGCCCTAATAAGCATTGAACGTAGGAAATCGGAATTGTATACACCAACGCTTATTAGGGAAATGTGGTGATAAATATAGATAAGATTATCGTTAGTTACAACCGTGTATAAAGGCATTAAGGGCAATTGAAGAGAGACAAGATGGTTTTATGTCGTAAAATGTTCCATAGCCTTCGCCTATGTGAATTGGCATGTCATTTGAAATGACTTAGACAATATTTTATTTGTTTAATGTACTTTATAAAAACGGAAATCGTAATATGTTTGACTATTTAGCAAGTAGGTACCTTATTAAGTTGTTGCCATACCTATGTTGTTCTATTTATAAGGTGTACAAAAATGTCCAATAGTTCATAACTAAACCAAACAATTTTCGCTTAGTCAGATGTCTCACGTTGAACAATGACAAAACAATGTTTCGATACAATACAATCGATTATCGCGAATATTGACACAGTAAATGTATTGTACGCGCCGGCATTAAATTTATAATGAGTCTGAACGGTACTACTGTTACAAATTCACAACATTACGCTTTGTGCACGCTTGCCGCACTTGATTGAGCAATGCACGCTATAACAAGCACTTTACAAATTACTAGAATTATACTTGTTTACAGACATGCGTCGTGTTGTATCGACAAATATTTAACCGATTATTGCCTTATCGATTTTTGCTTAGATTTTAAAGGTCTTATGTACCTACGTATTTAACTTTATTTGCAATATCGGATTCCAACGCCTCACCACGATTTTTTTAACAAAGTAGACGTTGCTAGTGGTTAACACTTTTTGTACTGTAATATGAGTAAGATGAGAAGCTTGTATGCATGAGACAAATAATTATCTCGGAACATGGTTCGAACATGCCCCGACACCCCACAATCTTTTTATAGACCAACTCAACCACAAAGGTTGGCTTTCGTAATCGGATCTCTTTCAACCTTTTATTAATTTCTTTAATACTTACATTCCTCTAGTCTGTTGACATTACTCCAGTTAGTTACTCCGCCATTTATGGTCTGGCATTTAATGCATTAGCAAAGAGTTTTTAATGCTGCTCCAGTAAGTTTGCGAACTTGCAAATAAAACAAACCGAACGAACTTCATTCAACGTACATTCATTTAAATAAATTATATCTGAATAGTGGACCACTCGCGGGCGAACATGGCAAAGAAAAAAATAAAGTATATTTCAAATGAAATCCTTTAAATAGCTCGACGGTAACTTATTTATGTGGTTTCGGAACGGACGGTTGGCAATGTGCGGCTAGTACTAGCATTTCGTGGGGCGTAACATCTATTTAGATAAAATATTTACCGTATTTCTTTTATTATAGGTTAGAAATGTGGTAAAGGCAAGCTGTTGACAGTTGGGACTACGGTACAAATGGGTTTGTTCGTCTGGGTAAGAGGCCTGCCTCAGGAAATTTACAAGTTGATAGTATTTCGCTAACTGTTAACGAATTTACTATTGTAAAATGCCATTGCGTAGCAATTTAGTCGAGTTTAGTTCCTTTATAGATAAAACTGGAGGAGCAATTTATACGCTTTTGAAGTAGGTATCAGTAATGGGTAAGCCTTACCAAGCTAATTTTAAAAGGATCGTAAAATTTTGTAAGTTTGGTAATGGCCAATTATGTATTTAATAAACTTGTGGAAAGAGGATTTAATTGTCTCTTATCTGTATAATTATAGACTCTAGAAGTATGAAGATTTATTTGGGATTCACACATAAAAAATGGCATTTAGTTGGGGGAGTTTCTTGCGTCGCTTCTTCTTAACAGCGATAACACGTTCGAAGCGCCAGTAACTTATTTAAACTGACGATTATAATGTACTTGTAAAAGTCTACCTTAATAAACATTATTTTGACTTCAATCCAGACTATAGATAGTTTTACATCTAATATGCAGTGGTGCTTACTTGTCTTATAGAATTTTTGTACTAAAAGCGGACATGTAATAAATCTACGTCAATAATTTCTGTATTATTTTTGAGAAGATAAGATAATGACAAAGCTTAAATTAATGCTAAGTAGTGTAATATGAATAAAAATATCCATACATTTTTTTGCTTTTATCTTTATTAATAATTTAAAATATGCAGCTTCGTTATTTATATCTTGTTAGAAGTCGTTTCGGTATATGATTCCACGCCATATGTAGATGAGTCTACTCGAAGAAAATGTAAAATGATATATTATCATGAATACATTAAGCATTTTTCTGTCTGTAATAAAATTAACGTCCTAAAATAAAGAGATTATATAATTTTTTGAAAATAATAGACTAGTCTTCTCTTCAGAACTCTAGTAAATCTTTGATTAGTGGAACAGGGTTCAACTAAGAATATCGACTATTAGCACCCAAAGTTGAAAAACAGTTAATCGTTTGACGGTTTATGACAAAAAAATCCTTATAAAGATTACCTGCGCCTACCACGAAGAACAAACATTAACAAAAAACAAACAAAGACATTCATAGATCGCATTAAAGTTAAGAAAAAGTCATTACAATGGCTCCTCAGTACATGTGTTAATGTGAGACGTTTCTGTACTTGTGGGAAGGTCCCATCGTATCCTCTATTATTTCGCCTTCCATTCATTTGTCAACAATAATTACCGGCTGTTTCCTTTCAAACGTCATTACGCTGACGCTACCGGTTGCAAATAATATCTAATGATTTAGTACCGTTATGATTGTACGTTTAGATTCTGTCCGTGTTTATCGAGCCTCGTTTACCGTAATACGTGTGAATTCTTGGAAAGGAGTGGAGTATTTGCGCCTGATGGTGATTGCAATGGGTATATAGGCTAGCGAAAACCGATGGTCATTAGTTGAGAAAATAACGCTCGAAAACGATAGCGTGTGTGATCGTGGAAACTGATATTTTTATGTGGGTCCTTTGGAAATGGTATTTAACGTATGCAATACTTTCATACTTTTTTAAACATAGTTTCATATAGTTTTTAATCCAAATTAAGATACAAGTCTTGTGTAGTGGATATCACAAACTACGAGACACTTCGGTCTTACTTAGACTCAGTCTCGCAATAAATATTTGTGGATCACAAATCATTTATCTCGGTATGGAAATGGAACTCGCAGCCTCACGTTTCTCAACTTAGAGTCTAGCCTAATGCGCCACGGGCTGTCAATCATATTGCATATGATAATAATATTGTCTACATGAACTTGCTTTTAAGTAAAAACCTTCATTGTGGTCGACTAATGGTTCTTTTCCGGTACCATTCCAGACTTATGACAAAATCGTGAATTCATTTCTGCGATTGCATAAATTTTACAAAAGCTACATTACAAGTATTTTATAAGTAACAATATTTATTGTCCATTTTCCATAATATTATCTTTGTTTCATTTATTAAACAATCGCTTTTGAAATTATTTTACTAGCAATATATTCAGTTTTATTGACAATCAAGAGCCACTTTTGTTCTTAAAGTAATTATGCATTAGAATAGAACTTTAGTTCTTTTTCACATGCATAAAAATATAAATCATGATAAATTTCACAGACGTCTGGTAAAAAATCATATTTCATACTCGAGACGTATTTGTAAGCCGTAATTCATTCTCCTTTTATTGGCGCTTCGGTCAAGTACCCACTTAAGTCTTCAGGTACAAGATGTATTAAAAATAACTACCAATATACTCGTAATGTGAGAGCACCTTAAACGTCGTCTCATCTCCATACACCTGCGCAAATTATTCTTGGCTTATTAACGTGTACGTGCAAGGTGAAGAACCTAATACATCCGAATCAATTTGTCTTTACTGCCCGTGTTAAATGCAAAGAAAAGACTTTATAGGGGTCTTCGTGGGCGTCATATCTTTACAATCCTCCGTCCCTTTCATCCCGTGTGAGCGAGAAAGGGACGGGTGATTCCAAGCTCGTTATACTCAGTGTGGGTGATTTTGATGTAGGTAATGTTTAAGTTACTCGTTCATCTTTCATTCGTAATTTGATCGGTGTCATTAGGTATGTTTTATGTATGATTTTTGTGAAATAATGAACGCATAACGGCTTTATTGCCGGCCGACGGGAAATGTTATATCGCTGTGTAGATTGGCTTTTTTCCAACATGCGATATACTTTATTGAAGTTTCTTGTAAATTCGTATTTGTTTTTCGATTTAAAATTAATGACTCTAGATGTGTCATAGTGATAGCATGGATATAACTTCTTTCACATTGCTTGAGTAGACAAACAACTTAAAAGGGTTTTACTGTCGCCTTTTAAATATTTATAGAGTATGGGTAAGTGGGTAGTAAGTAAGGGTAAGTGGTAAGCTTATATACGTCTTTCTCAATCTCTTTCACTTAACGATAACTAAGTTAGTCGTATCAGTTTTCTGAGAGACTGCGGTACGACTCCGTTCAAGCTAGCTAATTTATATTATGAGCCAGCGAGCTTGATTAATGTTTCAAAAGCTGTTTCAAGTTGCTACAAAGACGTTCTTTGTTAGATGTGTGACGTTAATAAAAAAAACTTACGAAAAGGAGAGAATGTTTGATATAGCAATTTCTTTAAAATTCTTGCCCAGTAATTTTCAGCTGATGATGATGATGATGGGGATGATGATTTTGGTGATGATGATCGTGATAATTTCGATGATGATCATGATGATGATGACGACTATGATACTAAGTAGAGGCGAGTAGCATTAGGTGAGAGATGTGTTACAGCTCATCGTCTTTAAGGTTACTCCACAATGATGTTTGCATAGAAGGTATTATTATGACTAGGCAACGTGTACTTGGTGTAAAGCAAAACTAATAAGTTGTACTAAATATACACTTCATAAATGTTTTTATGCTCTATCTTGCCTGGATTCGCTTTTTATTTTAGTAATACGAACGTGAAAGGGAATTTTTAATCTCAAAAAGAATATCTATTAAACATTAATAGTCCTAGTTCGCAGATTGAACCCATGTCCTTTTATAAATAACTTATCAATCAAAGCAATTTTACAAAAGTTGCCTTTGTAGAATCAAAGTCTTATTCATATTCGTGTTAAATTATAGCCATACATTAGTATTAACAAAGCTAAAAGGCCAAAGCTGAACTTCAATTGTCATTTTACCCTTAATGGCATAGATTAACTCATCGTTATTCGTAACTCGGCACAAATGAGCCACGGAAGGGCTTTGTTATGCATTTTAACACGATTTACACGATCCTTTGTGACTAAGCGTGTGCAAGGATATTATTCAGTTCAATGTTCGTATAAAAAAAGCGTGATGGTCTCGAAGTTTAGGCACGCGGTCGACAATTTCGAAGACCTCTGACTTTTTGAAGCCATGTGTGTATTAACAAAGAATTATCACGTACTTTAACCTGAGGAAATCTGTACACCTAGAAAGTTCTAAAGAATTTCTTAAGTATGTCGGTCAACCAGCATTAGGTGAGCGTGGTGGACTAAAGTCTCAATGATAGGTGAGACCCGTGCCCAACAGTAGAACGTAAACGGGCTGATAAAAATCCAAAAATAATGCACAGATGTTAGAACCTACTTTTTTCATCCGTGTCCCGACGAACCATATTTTTTAACGATCTTTTTTAAGCTGTTGCTGGCTGGCGAAATCCGCTTATTTTTTCTTCGTTTTTTACCTGAGCTTGCAAGTCCTTTGAATGAACGGTTCTCGGAAAAATAATAGTCGTTGTGGCATCGATACGATTGTTACATCGTGCAAATGGTTTGTGTGGGATTAATATGAACGTAATATTATACGATTTCCTGGGAAACGTATAATTGTATTTCTGTGTATTAGTTGTATATAATTTTGGATTTAAATTAAACAGGACAGGATACTTTGAACGCAGAACGATAGAAAACGTTTATTGCACTGTAGTAAAACTTATTTTAATTCAAGATGAGATGACTATTCTCTTTTAAGAACTTTTAGTAGTTTGGTGCTTCCGAAGGCAATAAAGAGTTTTAGTCAAGACAAGTCAGTTTATAGAGGCTTTTAACGGCGATAAGTTAGTAGAGACTAATTATGCTGCTGAATTGTCTATGACTTTAATCTATATGTACTAGTTATTGGCAGGAAATAACTTTGGTCAAGGCAAACGAGAAGGGTCGACTGTTCAAAGCGACGGCATTAGAAAAAGTTTTGGTAGTTTTTGCAAAGCCAACCATCTGCTCTTTTTTATGTGGCAAAAAACCTACACATTTAGGGATCTCATACAAAAGTTGCTTACATTTTTGTGATATTTTGTCTCTTTTCTCCAACGTCACAGGCCGCTTGGTAGAGCAAGAAAAACATTTCTTTGAAAATAATCTTTGTAACGTTTGATATAATGGTATTCCTTAAAACATTACTCTAATAGCCTCTTGTTATAACTAAAACTGTGAGAACATTCTTCCCGACCACAACGTCGCAATTAATGTCATTACGTCATAATAAGACCCCTTACTCCACTTAATGTCGTTAGTATACAGTGTTTAACACGATAGAGCCGAGCACACGTCGGCTTCACGTAATCGATGAACAATTTTGTGCCAATATAGTTACATCATTATGGTGAACGTGGGATAATCGTAATGCAAGTCGTTATCGCGATCAATCGATTTACTATAAATTAACTAGTGGCCAGTACGTAAATCTGGTTTTGAATGATTGATTGTTCGTAGTAATAATCCATCAGCCAGTGTTCTTTGTTTAACTTCATTTGTATTCTTTTTCTTTTGAATAATTAGCAGTTTCTTATAGCCAGTTTTAGTTAATTTGATTTGTTAATCCCAACAATGCTTTTTGTGTTTTTTTTCGTGGATAGGAGTTAGCTTTAAACAATTTCCTTGCGATAGGTGGGGAATTGGGAAACAAAAAGCCGTACGATTGATTCCCGTCTAGAATGAAAGCATCTGCGGTCGATAAAACAACACAACTTTTTCTTATAAATAATACTTGTTTATGTGTTTATGTCATCAATCACTCAGTATAACAAGACCGGCCGTGCATATATTATCCTCAACTCATTAAACTTTACAAGTGTACTTAGTCGTGTAAAGAGTATAAATAGTACTTAAATACACTCCGCTGCATAACACATACGAAGCTAGCTGCAATCTATAAACCTCTAGAGAGACTTTAAACCCGGTATTCGCTGCAAGCACTATAAATAGAATCCGAATGATTGAGGAAGCAATAACGCGAATCGTTTTTTCATCTAAGCACACATTTAGTTCAAATAAACTAATGGCGGTGTACCGTCCAACGTATTTCCTTGCAACAAGCAATTTTTCTCGCGGTAAAGTGCACCGCTGGCCAGGGTTCGATGCTCGGCAGCGCGCCAACTAGCGCGGCAGCTCACTAAATCACTGTTAGACATAGAGCTATCAACGTCCGGCTATACTGTTTTGGCATGGAAATACCCGCTTTTTGCGTGTTTTTCAACTAATTTCAATTAGGAAGTGATTACGTGTTCCGAGTGAACTTACTGTGGGTTTGTAATGAAGCCAAGTATTTAACAGTTACTAAATATGATTGTTATGAATGAGTCTGATTGAAATTATATAATAAAAGATATAATATAAATAAACAAACGATTTTTGATCTTGTTAGCTTTAATATGTATTTAAACAAAATGAGTGAAATATATCGTTGAGTCATATTCCGGAAAGCACGATAACATAAAAGACAATAATCTGTTTCATGTATTTTCTTTTGTCTCATTAAACAATGATAAAATTCCTAGAAGGGCAATTTATTATTTACTCCCCAGTATTCCTTTTTAGTTTTTTTTTTTTTTTAATAAGAAGCAAGAAGCAAAATAGTGTAAACTTTATCTATGACCAAAATCCTTGACTTATTTTAAATATAATTATAATGTTCCGCTTATAGGAAGTCCATTGAAAAGTATTTTAGAGCAGTCACATTAATCCTATCCTGGTTTAATAAAACCTATTCCGTAGAAATGCAGGCAGAGTTTTAGTAAAACTTTTCCAGTTCATTTTTCCACGACATTGCTGGCTCTTAGATTGGAAGTACCAGGCTCGCAGCGAGCCGAGGAGCCCAATCAACCGCTCTATTGACAAACATACGACTCGGCCATAATGGAATCTGTCGCGACTTATCTGCTTTACGCTTGGAATCGTTTTCTCAGTTGACAACGCTACGGAATTAGCATCCGAATTGGGTGTATTATGTTTTAGTTACATATAGTTTGATTATAAAATGCTTTGTTTAAATATAGTTGTGGGTAATAAAGCGTGGCAGTTTATGTGACGTATTAATGTTCGGTCAATTTGTTAACTTATCTAGGAACGGTCCCCGTCCAATCGGAGAGTTGAGTGGCGCTGTCCGACAATCTCATTCAATTGTTGATAGTTCAAACAATGTACGTGTTCCAATGGAAATGTTTTAGTCGCTCGTATTGGTATCGATTCGGCCGTGCACGCCGTGTTCGCTACGTGACTTTTGTTTCTATTTATGTACACTATATGGGAATTATAAATGTTATTGATGAAAGCCTCACGTTTACTTTGGAACATGTAGCGATTCTTGTGTGATCCTAAAAACATTTAGGTTTGCGTTTTATGAGACAAATATGCTTTTAATAGTTTTGTATTATAGTCTGCGTAAAAACGTGTGTTAAATTTTCTTTCGTATATTTATTTATTGATGGTTTTTGTAAGACGTATTTATTTTGGAACAAATGTTCTTTCTCCTGGAACACCACAATTATTTTGTGCGGAAATATTTGGTTCATAGTATGATCAAAGACAGTCATGCTAACATTAACTCTTTGGGAAAATGATTCTTTTATTAGCAAAATATATTTTATTCGAGTTATTTGTCGAAATATTTTCCTCATTTGACAAAATACATATTTACATATGGTAAACAATTAAAGTAGTAGGTGCGCTTATCTACTGCATAAAAATACTATGCGTACCTACTTAGGAGTAGAATAATAAATTAATTACGTTTTCGTTAAAACAATTTATTAATGTCTTGACACCCGAATTCGAAAGCAAAATAAACATAGCCACAACAGAAGAGATCTGTTTTATTACACAAAACTTATTAATTTTTAATTTGGAAGCATGCTTTTTTACGTGGGCTTATAAGTTGAAAATCTCACTTTTTTATAAACCTGCGCTCTAAGAAAAGAGTAAGTGTACAATGTACATATACTAAGATATTGTATTTTGCCAAATCCTGCCCTTTAAACACTTCCAATTACCATAAGCGACATGATGCAACGTAAAAAAGCCAATTAGCATTATTCAAATAGCTCATGTGTGGACGCGATCGGTTTATTGTAGTCTGTAGGCAATTTCACGGAGTATTGGAGCTCAGTTTATTACTATATTGTTAATCAAATGGACTCAATACCTTTTCAATTAGCGGTGATTGATGTTGGCATTAAAACGCTCCCCGACAGATCGTATATTCGGACCGTGGTACTTATTATTAGCCGTTGTCACTGATGTGTGTTTTAATTTAAGGAGATTTAGTATTTATAAAGTAAAAATACAGCCATTAATTTGTCATGTATTTTAAGGGTAAAGGAAAAAAAAACGTGAGGAAACCTGCTCAATTAGAAATTCTTAGGAGTTTCTTAGGTCTGTGGTCCGCCAACCCGTACTAGTTCAGTAACTAAGACCAAAACCCTCTCATGTTTTACGGAGGCCCGTGCCCAGCGAAGAGACGTGTATGAAATGATTATGATGACGACTTAGAAATACACACAGACAGAGATGTATCTCTGGATCATCATTGTGTACGTTGTATTTAAAAACCTTATAGGGTCCAAATAACAACCGTCTTTTCGGGCACATTTTTTTTTTATATTTCCTCGAAATAAATTTCCATTGAGATTTTTCCTATTATATAACCTTAAAGGAACCCTTAGGGCCCATTTAACCGTGGGATCAAAAAGGCATTCATCTAAATATATAATTTATTACGGCCTGGTATAAAGTACTTGTACCGTACATCCGTTGACACGTGGCTAGCGCTTCCACGAGGTTGATTTTTGATTAATTCGCGCTCAATTCTGGACTGAAGCCAGTTACGCGTTGCCAAGGTGTTGTTTGACAATTTTTACATCTGAATTGTCGCACGGTGACAAAATGCTGCACTTGTTTTGTTTTTTCAACGAGGCTCGACTTCCGCGTGGATTTCAACTGTTCTGTCCATTGTAGGAGGGTTAAACTGTTATTTTAAAACGTTTTTATGTCGTTGCTAGGGTTTTTCTATATGCCCAGATATGGGAACCACTATGAATCCATGTAAGCACTATGAATCCAGAATATTTCTAACAACTTATGAGGGATAATCTATATTCTGTTCTTGCCTGCCAAAATCCTATTTAGGCCATACCGTTCATAATGATTATATACAGCATCGTCATGAGTAGAGGTTCTAAATTAACAGATATTAAAAAAAATACTTTCTAAGGAGTGTATTCCGCCAACCCGCACCAGGCCTGCGTGGGGGACTATGGCCTAAACCCTCTCAATTGTAGACGAAATTAATTCTTATTTTTACCATACAACTTTTTGCACCTAAAGATTTCTAAAAAATATTTAAAATTCTCAGTTTCTTTGACGATGGCTTTCATCAACGTTATAATATTCGCCATTATTGTTAATAAAGTTAATTTTCTCTTTTGAAATTGCCTAGAGAAATGTAAATAATACAGGCACGGCGAACCCTAATGAATTCGAAAGTTAACTGCCGTTAAACACGAGTAGTTATTTGAAGTTTACTAGTTAATTAGGTAATTGAGTGCAGGAATTATTGTGTTAAGCATTAAGAAAATCACCAACGCAGTTTACCGTTCAATTTGCCTCACTTAATAACCACTTACTGGATGGTGACTCGTTTTATAGCGTTTCAAGTTTTAGATGTCGATTTTTAAACTAGCATTTATGATATTGAAAGGGCAAAATTAATTATAATGTTGGTATAAGTAATAGTAAGTTTATAGCCGAATGAAAACGAGTTTTTTTGGATCATTCTATCCTACATAGTTTTAAGGAAAAATAATAACTTTTATTAATATATCCTGTGAGGAGGTTTGTTCAGTTGCGAATAATAATGATGTGTACCGAATGATCAGATATGTTATTAAATTACAAATATTATTGGAGATTTAAAAGTCTTCAGTATTACTATCTTTTTTTTCTATTTCATAGTGTTTCTCAACTATGAAATATTCAGTTTAGTGCAATTTACTACAATAAAATGTAGACTATGTAAAACCTCAAATCTAGAACCTTTATGCTATATCGGCTTCAAGTTCCACTGCTCAATTTGACTGATTATACAAGAGCTTAGCTATGCTATTTCAGCAACTCAGGGTGGAAGACTGGCCGACAAACTATTACAAAGCTTAATAGTGCGGCAAGCCTCTCGGTTCGCGCTGAAATGATTCCAACCATAAACCCCGGCATTGCAAGCTCGCTTGAATTTCGATTGCTACTTTAGCTCGTTAGCTAACTCAGTGTTTTAAGAGAAATATAATGGATTTTAAACTACATAAGGTTTATATTTCTTAGACCATAATAGAAATTATAACCCTAATATGTACCATGCCTTATTTAAACGTTGTGTGTGGGCGGTGTTGACTTTAACTTCAGTTGGCTTACTTTCTCATTTGCCTCATTTATCCATAATATAAAAATAGCTTTCGGATAGGATAAGGACGATGATGATCATTTTATCATCAATTGCGTCTGTACTGGCCTGTATAAAGAGAAGGCGGAGATATGTACATGTCCAAAAGTTTTGTCATTAGCGCGTCCCACGTGAAAGATCTTTTAAGAATTTTCTAATGCTCAATAAAACTGCCTAACCCAAGAAAAGAATCGAAAACCTTTCATGGTTTCACTAGACTTTTTTAAACCGGATAAATGAGATATGAAATAAATTACTTTTCTTAGGCATTTTCTATTAAAAAGACCATTCTAAAAATGTGCCCGAAGATTCGTATATTGCTTCGTAGTTATTTCTCATAATTAGAGAGGAAGAGATTTGAGATTTCAACGTAGCATCATGTAGCGAAGTGGTGCTAATGATCTCCTACATAACCTTTAAAGTGAAATAAGCAGACGTTATCCTAATTAATCGCTTAAAGTTTAACAGGTTTATATTAATTAAATAACACTTGAGACCTTTCGGAGTCCATTGAAGATTTGATTATAGCTTGTGCTATTATGAAATAATTTTAATATATTGTGAGAGGACTTGTTAACTGTTTTTGACTTGTCGCACTAAAAAAACAATTATGTTGTTCTTCAAAATATATCGAACGTTAAATAACTCTATTATCTTTTATTTATAAATTTCATATGGAATCATATTTCTTTTAAGTTTCTAATAAAGCAATTTTAATAATCGTGTTTTCGTCCCTCGTTCGCCACTTCTAAGAATTTTCCTATTTAAACACGAGACTTTAAATCGCCAAGAACATTTTTGTGCCACGATATTAGGAAGTTATTTTTTATACTGTCATGACAATTTCATAAAATGTTTAACGTGATGAAAATAGAGCGACGAGTGACAAGAAACAATTTATTGTACCTCACAAGACTACACAATAATATTGTATTCTCACGGCTATTAAAGTAAAGCTGTTGTTTATCTTTCAAATCGCCACATGTGGTGATAAGTATCTGCGTTGGGTGACTACATAAAAACTCGCTCTCATCGTAATGGATTTCAAATGCCAGCAAATTTTACGGCGATAAAAAATCTTACAATTTCGAAAACGTCAGAGAGCAGATGTTGGTTATTTCTGGTCATTGAGATTCCGTTTCACAAATAAATTTTTATTCTATTATGTGAATCAAGGAGGAAGGAATTTCTTTTCTTGGAAACGTAATCATATTGTTTCATTAGTAGTTTTCAATCATTATGGAACAAAGTGTAATATGAAAATGTTATTGCTTTTTCAATGTTGTTTCTTAGAAATCTGTTCTAAAATCCTATTCCGCGAACAATACGAAGATTCTCGTGAACAAGCTTAAGTCGAGTAAATTTTGTTTAGGAATTAAATTACTTCAGTCCAAATTGTCGGAATTCCACTAAGAAACGATTGTTGAGAACTTTCGATGATAATCGACTACATTAGCATATGAATAGACTGTATTCAATAGATACTCCCTCACAATTTGGATGTATATTTTCGCCTCCCTATCCGTAAAACAATAAAGGCTTCAGTAGTACTAGAATAAAGTCCTGGTCAAGATAGAATTCTCTGCTAGTGCGAGTATTCGCATAAAACAGTAACGCAGTACCAGGCTCGCATAAGCACGCGCGTCATAAAAAAGTTACGAGGAGTTATCAAAAGGGCGCAGTAAAGTCGGCATCGCAGACGACATAAACTGCCCGCTCGGTGTAGGGCTGCGAGCTGGAACTTTTCCACACTTCTCAACGCCACTTAGAAGTTTGCAGTGAAAACATCGGACATTCGGAAAAAGGTACGCCCCAGGGACTGCCTTGACCATATCACGCGAAATTGGATAATGGAGCCACTTATGTCTGTGCAAAGTTTTTGTTTTGAATGTTGGCAGAATTTTAATGACACTCTCAAATGTTGATTGCGGAATGAGGAGTGCCAACACAATGAAACAAATCTGAACTCTGTTTTAATATGATGCCTTGTTCAAATGAGTTAAAATTTTATCACATCGTCATTTCTGTATAATAACGTGAAATTGTGCAAATATTAGCGTCTTAAGTAAATCGTACAATAGCCTGTAGACTTATATAGGCAATGAAAAGTCATATCTTTATTGCTAAAAGTCTAATAATGTTCATAATAATGGCCTCAGTAGCAACGTTTCTCGTTTATTATAAGTACTCACAGCCCTGATTGACTCGTGGCCTCCTCTATAGCTCTGCGTGCCTAGTACTCGCAGCATTAAACCGTCAGTGTAAAACGGCTTTATGTCATTTACTCCGCCATTAATTGCTCGTACTTAATCAAAGTCAATGTTTATGAAGATATTATAAAAGAGAATTTTGCTATTCACAACAAATTGTATAAATCACATTGAATTGTTCGTCGTAATGACAGTAATTGCTTCCACGAATGGCCGTCTCGCGGAATGTGTGAGAACGGAATCGATTGAATGTAACTGCCGTGACGAGTTTTCTATTTAATATTTGTTATAAAAAATATCACTACAAACAGTCAGGTAGAAAAATGTTTTTCCATTTGCGATAAATTTTATGGTATTTACCGGTGTAAATCTTTAGTTCTGAGACAGAGAACATTTAAGAACACAATTATAAGAACATTTAATCGCATGTATGATTAAATTACATCAACCCCACATTAGTGTAGGATTAGAGCTCATAGAAGAAGCGCTCGACTTACAAACGCGATTACTACGGTGACGTATATATTCTCGAGGTCGAATCAATTTATAAAACATAAAGACAATGTTGTAGACACGTGTTACTTCAACTAATATAAATTGTTTAATAGATTTAGAATGAAAAGCAATTAACACATAATACAATTGACTATAAATTATGATGTAGTGACCTATAGCTTAGTAATAACCAATCTGAGTGGCAGGTGGCTAGTTTAAAACTAGAGCATTTCTAACTTCATTAATCTGTTACTTCACAGATTAAAAAACAATATGGAGGTTGATAATAAATTGGTTAAATTCTCGGATTACTATTACCAAGGCAGTATAAGTCAAGAAACAATCTTTGCTATTAATAAAGCACCGATAAGTTAAATAACCGCCTTGCGTGGTAATGTTACAGATATAGTTGTAAATTTATATTAAAGCCCATAATTAATCTAAGCAGGCTTACTAAGCCTTTATACATCACTCCATAAATCTGGCGAGAATTCGTGTAGGAATATTATTACAGCCGTCGATCCGATAGCAACTCTATTGTTCTCGCAATACGGTTTAAATACACGCGATTAAAGCAAGGTAGGTAATTTCTAGGAATATCTATGAAACACTATTTGATTAAAACCATTAAATATTTGAACATTCGTGACTGTTGGGACACGAGCAAATTGTTTGACATAAAAAAAATGTTGAAATATGTACTCGTAGTTAAGATAAAATGTTTTTACTTTTTGTCGTGAAACCAGTTAATCTTGACATATTTATTTACGTATCAGTCATAGTTTATATAGGTCTATTTAAATAGGTTTCGAGTACTTAAATGTATGAGGCTTTATAGCTGAAGAACCTGGCACAAATACTAGTATTTTATTAGGAATACGTATTGTTTCTATTTGCTGAAAGGCTTGCTCAGTCGCTTCATCGGTGTCAATCAATTTTATAGTAAAGGAAGTAAGTTTCTTTATTGGGAATAGAGTGCAAAATTAGTTTCTTTTTACCTATGTAAATAGCAAAGGTTCCTAATTAAATCTGATTTTTATTGTTTTCAATACTCGAACGGTAAAGTCGAAACACCGCAATTGATGATACGTGCAAGATAGTGTACATACTTTGTCGACTGTCAACAAACGACTATACTAATTAATCAACACTAATCAATGCCGGTTTGTTTCAAACTTGATTTACAAAGGCTGATCTTGGAACAACACGGGTATAGTTGCTGCTTGGATCCAATATAATGTTATTGGTTCTCGTTCAGTGAAACAAACACAGCATCTTCAAGATTAAGCTGACTTTAACTTTAGTCTCCGTTCACTAGCTCTGCTCTACATATATCAATTATAATTACAAGATTCGATAATAGACTGCCTCGTCTCTGTTCTTATGTATGTGCCGTGTGACTGTGAGGTCCAGGATTCGATTTTCGGCGAGCACAAATCTAGAAATGTGTCTGAAAAACGTCGAACGTGGGTATAGAAATGCATGTGTGGCTTTCTCCTCAGGGAACAGTATAATTAAACCCGAGTATCGAACTGCATGTCTCTAAATCCTTAGCGTTATTTGCTATATTATAATTGATTAACTTCAATCGTTTGTAGTACAAAAACAGTAGTGGTCAGTTGAGGGGTGTGTGTCGCGCCGGCCGCTGTAAAATAAAACAGAACAGTTCTATAGATAACGCGGTAATGGGTGTTTCAAATGGCATGTTGGCACGGAATGAGCGTTGTTCTGCGGACACCCCTTTTGCATTCCTTTCATAAATCCCCCGGTTAAGTATCGTCAGGGTAGAGTTCACAAGCTGTCATTGCGAATATGCGTATTAATGATATAAGACGATTGAGGAACAGTGGACGTGGCACCGGCCGACTAGGGACGCGGCCAGCACGCACACAGCCACGTTACGTGCGAGAGCAACCGGCCTTATCTTCTGTATTTTATGACTGTTTTACGATTATTGCCCCCTTTGAATGGGTTATGACTTCGTACGATATGAAAATTCTATAAAGGAATAATTTTAAATGGACATGTTCATTTAAGTGGTTTTTACGGCGCTGTATTAATTTTTATGGAGCGCGACCCGCCGACCGGCATTCGTTGTTATTTAAATTCAACCTTATCGTCGTTTTACATCAAAACACGTCAAGAATATTATAATCAGCAATTAATCTTTATTTGTACATACATAATTCCGGTTTATCTGTCGATTGATTGAAAATAATTATTGCGCGCCGCCTCGGGTCCACACGCAATTGCACAAAGCCCCGACTGATTAGTTGTCGCTGATCAATGTCTTGCGCAATTATAGTTTTATTAGCTGTCATCGGGTTAGTAGTGAACAGGGCTGGAGTGAGTTCCACAGACCGATATGTGGTTCAGCAGCGTGGGTGTACGATGTGGTGTTGACGGTGCGCGTGGTGTTGTTCGCAGGGCTACAATGGTGTGTGCGCGTGCGGGGGAGCGGGGGGCGGGCGGTGCTGACCGGCGCGCATGGCGGCGCCAATGAGGGAGGGCGCGCCGGCCGGCGGAGCTCGCCCCGCGCCCCACGCGCACCCCGCCAACTTCGAGTACGATGACAACGAGTGGGACATCGGCATCGGCGACCTCATCATAGACCTCGATGCCGACATAGAGAAGACTGACGAGGCGGGCGGCATGGCGGCGCGCGCCGAACCCGACGCGCAGCGCACCGCGCTCAAGATGAAGATCAAGCGCACCAAGCCCGGCACCAAGAGCTCGGAGGCCAAGCACGAGATCGTCAAATCAAACGAGACGAACGGCGAGCCCAAGCCGCCCACGACGCCCGCCGCGCCGCCCGCCGCCGCCAAGCGCGGCTCCGGCGGCCACCGGCGCGACAAGGCCCGCGACAAGCACCACCACCCGCATGCGCCGCACGCACCGCACGCGCCCCACGCGCCCCACGCGCCACACGCGCCGCACGCGCCGCACCCGCCGCACGACGTGAACGGCGTGGCGCGCGTGCCGCCCCCGCCCAACGCGCCCGGCCCGCCCGCCGCGCCGCCGCCCGCGCCGCACCAGCCCGCCGCGCAGTCCGCGCCCGCGCCTTCCAAGTCGGAGCCGCGACCGGCGCCCGCGCCCAGGCTGGACGCCAAACCGGCCGCCGCCGCGCCGCCGCCCGCGCCGGCGCCCTCGCCCTCCCCCGCGCCCGCGCCGCCGCCCGCGCCCGCCCCGCATCAGCCGCACCAGCCGCACGCGCCACAACCCACCGCCAAACCGGAACCCGACGACTCCAGGCAAGACACGCACAGTTCGCAGCCGCCGGCCAAGAAACAAAAAACTGAACCAAAGGTAACTACACTTTAATTGATGTTTTAGTTCCCTTGCTGCAGCTCAGCGGCCGGCGACAGGAAGTAAGTAGTAGATAGTAGTAACTTTGCGGCACAAACTTGTAATGCCCTCCGCATTACTCGTGCTATCCTCGGTAATTTATCGATCAGGGAAGGGCCGCTGATAACGATAATGGTGCGATTGTTGTTATCGCACATGTAGGCGATTGTTTGGGAGCAGTGTATTTAATTGTCGGGCTCAGGGCTATTTGCGAGGCTGATTGAGTGCAAACGGCGGCGGGGTGTAATCCGCGCGTCACCCGCCGCGCCGCATCGGTTCATTAAATCACCCCGGCGGGCGCTGGCGGGCGCGAGCGGGCGGCCGGCCCTCCTCGCTTCACCGCAGACATCACAATACCCGCTGCACTCCACAAATTAATGCGATTGTGGCCTCTGTGGCAAATAAGGTTGTGTATCTTCGATGCAGAATTGCAAAAGCCAAATTATCCGTGCAAATCGACGAGAGTTGCATTCACAATTAGATACGAGTCCGAGATCGAGGCCCCGCTCTACGTGTAGCGTCTCCGATTACAATCAACCACCAATAAATCTATCACGATTCGATTTGTAGTGTCTATCGCGGACCGGTTTTATTGTTTTCCCTTATGAGCGAGTAATCACGCGACACAACCGTATTAAAACGCCGGCGTGACAGCCGTTGTAGAGAGTTAAACGTGCTTTGCAGGGGAGCCGAGTTCGCACATGCATCGGAGAAGATTGCATCGTTAATTCCACGAATTCATTGAGAGCTTTCTCTGTCTCATATAAAATAGTTAAGTTACGGAGGTAATAAAGTAGCTGGGTGTGTATGTGAACGCACATGCGGCGCGGTGCCAGTAGAGGGCGCGAGCGTCGCAACATGTTTCGCAATCTTAAACGAATGCGCGGCACGCATCATTAATCATTCCGACGTGACTGCGAGATATTGCCAAAGGTTTATGCAAACCGCTCTCCACTTTTATGAACTCATCACGCTTAACCACATCGAATTATGGTTAGTTTGTTACCTTAGAGTTTTATCAGCGGGGCGACAGCTGCGCAATATCGCAGCCACAATATTTTACGACAGCGAATTTACTGCGCAATGTATTGGCTTTATTTAAGATGAGGGTCGTCTCCCTTTGCTTTTCTTGTTATTATTCGCGCAAGGGGCGAGCGCATCGGCAGACTTCCAAATTCCTTTCATTAATCACTGTCGAGGGCTCTAAAAATTTCCAAAGTGCCTGTGGAATCAATTTACCGTTCACCCCCCGCTGGGAAACTTTGCGAGCGTGATAATTAAAGACGAGATATCAATTTCGAAGACTTCACTTTTGCTGTAACAATGTACTTTTGCTTTATTTCCGCCTCGCCAAGTTTGTGTCGTATTCTCAGTTGAAGCTCCGACTGAAACTCCAGCTCGAAGTTATATTAAATGGAGGCGCGCGTAAACGCCGTGTCGTAATTATTTATGAGTTTTGTATTCGGACTTAAGTAATTGTTTATGGAATAAGCGGCGAGCTACGTAACAATAAATGGTTCGGTTTGAGCTCAGATTATAATCAACAAAGGCGAGGAGGGTCGGCGGTGTCGGCCGTGTCGCTTGTTCCCGTTCTAATATTTGCCATCCACCCCGTGTATGGCGGGAGGCTATTGTCTGTTGTCTCTATGCTTAAACTGTCACATAATACACTATTATTACGACCCAGTTTCGAGCATGGAGCCGGGCCGATCCCCTCGTCAATAAAATGTGTTTTCAATTCGGCGCGTTGTCAGTAATATGCCTATTTGGATTGACAAAGCGAATTGTATCACGTAAAGCTGCGCCGTGGGCTTTTTGTCGATGTTTCGATTGTATTTCAACTTTCAAAAACGTAAATTCCAGTCGTTTTGCGTCATCAGTACTTTAATGAGATATTAGATTCAACAATTTTGTAAATAAAGTTTGAGAAGTTACGATGCTACGGCAGCCTCGTTGAAAAGTACTTAAAAGTGCTTCGCAACTCTCATTAAAACTAAATTTACTCTCATTACAAAACCTAAATGAAATATTTTAATAGGCGCTCATAAAGGGATCCTTTTGGGTTTATGGATAAAGTTTTCATCTATTATTAACAACATGTGCCCGTTGCATAAGCTCGAACGTCTCAATTAACAAAGCTATATAATTATGAGGCTAATTATTTTGGTAGGCGGTTAACTTAGTGCGGTGGTAAAAAGTGATAAATGAATAAGATTTGTATCGGAGTGACCAGGGCAACATGATGTTTAACATGTATGCGTCGTCGCCACAATGAGGTTAATAGCACTGCGCCGCTCGATTATACAGATCGCTGTGAATAAATTTACATGTTGATTGCCGTCTGATCAGTGTTCTCACTAAACTAACTGCTAACTGGCTGACAAGCTCGCCGCGTGCGCTCGCATTCAATAAATACTCTACGGCAGATACCGGCGTCACTTCACTCGCAGCTATTTCTGATCATCTCTCACAGACCTTTCTTTATTTGCTCGTCGACGTTCTGCCAACACTTAACCAATTTGTCAAATCAGTGACACAGTTCCGCTCGTATTGCGCCGGCTGGAACGGCGCGCGATCCGCAAACGCTATCAAAATATATTTCGTCGAGCCGGTAATCAATGAAACGCACAAAACCAAACCGACACCGACATCACTGATAAATTCTGTTGAATTTTTCACATCAACGACTTTATTTATACAGCGGAACGCACGTATCGCGTTACTCGGCCGCGAGCTTGCCGCCGTATCCATTATTCACTTCAAAAAACGTTATTGCTTTGACCAAAAAACACGACACGACTTTTCGGTCGTACCGTGTATTGAAATTTTAATGTACTCCACGTAATTGATTGATGCGATAATATAAATGGAATACCCGTCTGCGGCGCACCGACGCTCCGTCACCCTCTCGGGGTCGCGCTTCAGTTCGAGACTCGAGACGAATCGCAACAATTACCTGCTCAATGAGCCATTCACGATAAAATTGTTGTAAGTTATAGACGTTAGGATCGCTCGGCACGATGAAAAGATTATCTGGAGCGGAGCTAATGGGCGAGCCTCAAGGCTGCCATGTTAATTAGTCTGCAAATACAAGTGCACAATGATCAGAGGCGCGCGGAGTGTTATCGCGAGGTGCATATCGGGCGGGCAGCGCTGCAGCGCCGACTCAGCGCGTTAAATATAAACGTGTTCGATAAATGGGATGCAATTACTTTCTTATACGTTCATTACATTATGGAACAAGACAAGAGCAGGCGCGAGGAGTGTGCAGCTGCCGCCGGCTACTGTGTAATTATTATTGGCGTAATTAGGATGTGAGGCCGGGCAAAGCCCGCGGCGCCGACAGGCCCGCTCCGCTCTAACAAATGCCATTATTATTTCCGCTTCGCATTATACTCCGATGCGGTCGGTTACGTTCTCGTTTATTATGTCATGAACAATTGAAACTATAATAAATATTCGCCGCTGGCAGAGCAAATTGATTCGACGTTAATTGCGGCGATCTGTAAGCTATCACGATCCGCGCCTGCAGCGGCCGGCCACGCCGCGCCGACACTCCATGTTTACAGTTACTTATTTAACGGTTTCGCAATTTGGCTCACTCGCTAAATATTATTTCGTCCGAGATGTTTGCGGGCCAATTGACAGGCGCTACATTAGAGCCCGCCGCGGCGCACCACTGCACGGCACTTCTATTATTACTTCAATTAGCGCTAAACACAATCTGTCGTCGGCCGACTAACACATTGGGTCTGGTTCGCTGTTTAATATATTACCCCCGTCTTAGTTGTCATAAAGCCATTTAACTTAGTTAGGAGGTGGTGTGTGCGGGGTGTGCGGCGGGGGGAGGGGTCGCCGCTCGAGTCGCTCCGGGCTCGGTGGACCGGATCCCGGATCGGTCGGTAGTTGGGTCGGACGCGGCAGTAATCCGCAGCTGCCGCGTACCTGCCGCGTCTTTGTTCAAGTGGAAAGTTTCGCAGCGAGACTGCTACGAACAGACTTGTCGCAGGATTTGCTCCATTCCCAATGTACAAACACTCCACCTCGAGTTTCATACTTCATTGTTGCGTCCGACTCCATGTACACTATTACTAGGTTATTTAAACGTGTTTCCACGCGACAAGTTGACATCACGTTTCTCTTTTGCAGCCCTGATTGCCATTTTCACGTGAAATTGAATGTTCCTAAATAAAATTCCCGTATCAAAGGAAAGAATAAATCCAATAAAACTACACACTCGTAAAATCCGAGATCAAATGGTATCGGTCGACTAGTTCGACGACTAATAAAACCTTACAAACATAATATGGGGAACCGGGGATCAAAAGCTGAGTTTTTGTTACGTTTTTTTATAAGCCGCTATTTTGCCCTCTTTTGTGCCCGCGTTGTTTACTAATGGGTTCTGTTGGGTTCGACTTAAGATAATAACTCTGTTTTTTTCTCGCTCATGTGTCGCGGCGAGCAAGTTTTTGCCGCCGGAAATGCGAGAACGCTGTTGGGTCGGATTAAAATATATTTGTTGATCTTTCGGTTTAATCTGTAAACTGAGTGCGGCGAGCGTTCAATGTACGCGGCTGTGTTTTGTTTTATTTCTGTTCCGCGCGCCGATTACAGGCTTTTCAATTCGATCCACTTTCATCACAATGGACGGGTTTGTTTTTTTAAATTGATACTTTATTTGATCGCGTCCGCGGATACACTCCGCGGTGGCGACCCTCCCCCTCCGTTTTCGGAGCGGCCGGCAATATCCGTAATCGTTATCGCCGGTTAATCAATCACCGCTCTCGTTTAATTCCCCAATATCCTGCGGTATCCAACTAACAATTACATGTGAGGGTCCCGTATCACCGGTGGCCAGCCCGGGTGCCAATAACATAAATTGTCACGGGTGGTCGGAAGTGCCCCCCCCCCGCGCCCCTGCCCTCCGCACCGCCGTTCCCGTGGCCCCTCCGCCCCGCGCCCCGCACCGCCGCCAAGCGCTTCCCTTCGCTCCTCCACTGAGATTGCTGTCGACTTCACAATCGATATTCAATCTCTTTTGACATTTTATACGGTCCCTACTTTCTTACTTTGTGTTGGCGTTTAGGGGGCGAATGATTGAGATTGGCAAGCATTTGTCTCTCCCTTAATCGATGTCTGGTATTTCTCGGCGAGGTGGCGATTTATCGTCTCATTTTCGTAGTGCACATTATTTGGCGATAAAGAATTCAATTCCGTCGCGTCTCGACGCCAAAGGTCGTCCGAGTCGCGACATCTGCTCTATCCAAATTTTATTGAACGATAAAAGATATTTATCATCGAAAACGCTCATAACGAGCCTTTGTGTTGATGGCGCTGCGAACGGAAACATTTTATCTTTGAACTTTATTTAATAAACGTTCATGAGCGGAGTCCGGACCGCGGCCCGCCGTTCGCTACCATTTATTTTATAATAAACATTAAACAACGAGTTAGTGGGACTCGTTCGCAGATTATCCGTTTAAGTGCATATAAATTGAAATAGCATCCATAAATGCGTGTCTCGGAGGTATGGGCGCAGGCAAAAGCTTTTAAATAGCTCGTTTACGTTTCACAGAGCTCATAATTACGACATAGTTGGACTAATTAGCGAATGCGGCGCGCGGTACGCGAGCTCCTGCGATCGCTCCGATTGATGGTAATTACAAATCCGGCCCGCGTCGCTTATCCGCCAAGTTATAATTGAAAGCTCGGTGGGCCGGAGTCGGGAGCTCGCTCCGTGTATCGCGTTATTAGCTACGCATACGTAATTTGTTTGTTAAAGACGGCACGCAGTTATTCCCGCTGTGAATAATTTAAATTCATCCCGTGGATGGGCTGCGGGGCGGCGGCTGCCGGTATCGATTGTGCTCTGTTCGTGTGTGCGTGCTCCAAGTGGAGTCCGCTTTCGGTCGTGCTCTGTTCCCCCAGTATTAGTGAGCACGGATTCTCGACTCGTTCATTCGGTGCGCCACAAAGCCCCGACTATCTCCGACACGAACGCTAGGGTTATCGAGTTCAACATGCCGTGTTTTATCGCAACACAAAACAAACGCATGCCCCTAAAGTAATAAAATATTAAAAATGTTATATCCACGCTATGAATTATTCATGGCTTTGTGATGCTAATGCCGTTCTAATTTTGTTAATTGTATTCAAAGCGCGCTGCAAAAAGTCCGCTACGGCCAACCCTGTCGCGGAGTGGATGTTTTTATTGGTCTACTTCTCGTTAGTTGTTTGTGGTCTAGAAGCGTGGGTAAATATTTGAGAGTATCAATTTACTCAGTGGGAATACGTGTCAATTGACACAATGTTGATTTAGTTGTGTCGTAGTGTTTACATAATTAGGACAAACAAGCGAGACGTTCATGAAACGCTTTATACAATATGTATTAACAAAGAATATTTGTACAATATTCGTGTTATTTTTGTGCGACCTTACTGGATGTCTTTATGCATGAGCGTGTTCGGGCTGCGGAATAAAAAATACATTCTCATATTTTCGCTGTTATTTATCGTACATTGGAGATCGTTTATAAAGACTACATTTTTTCGTCGTTTATAGCTGAATATGTACGTATGGGATTTTGTCACATCTCCTTCTGTGTACTTATTGTTTGTTATTTATATTTCTTACTTTCGCTTTTATATTAGATTGGGAATATACCGATAACATATTTTTAATAAATATTCAATAAAATTATATCAATATTTATTTTTACTTATTATAAACACAAAATTTATTGAAATTTCCTTACGCAATTTCGCAGAGTTAATTTAGACTGCTTCCATAATATTTAGTCGTTGGCCGCCCACGCGCCATGTCTATTTTAATCGTTGTACAAAGACAGCTGGGAGTGAACATATCTGTTTTCAGTCGAAGGTATATCGAACGTACAGCCGGCCAAATGACACACTTCTGTTGACACACGCTGAGAAGCCGAAATGATAAAATATAAACACACAATATAATATTAATGTAGTGTATGTATTTTAAAAATATTTGTTGATATCATAGGGGCATTTTTAATGGAGGATAATAAAATAAATTATAGTCCTGAATATTTTAATTTTACAACTTCCATACGTCGTTTAATGTATAAAAATAAAATCTTTTTAAGTATTTTAACATTCCGTATTTTCGCATTAAAGTTTGCCTATTGTAATATTAACTGAACCATTTCCGCGAGTGCATACATTCAGCTTTGATTTCCAGCAAAAAATATACGAGTCATTTCAATTTTTCAACAGCGCAGCGTAAAAATCCGTCGTTAAATTTTATAACAGAAATATACCGGGTAACGTGAACAAGATTGAAGATTTTGCGAGCGTTAAACACGCGGTTCGTGTCCGTAAAATTTACTTTATTCATACTATTTGCGTTGGTAATTTTATTACTGTGTTATTTTTATAGCTCATCTGCCCAAGCTTTGTGGCTTTTCGACCGTTATTAAACTTAATTCAGACGAAAAACATTTATGTAGACTTGATTGCAAAAGAAAAATTAGAAAAATACCATTTACGAGGCATAAGAAGTTAAAAGTGTATTCAAATAAAGTATTAGGCTTAGATCTATAACTAGCGTATACGATAATGCAAAAAAATCTCAATATTTTATTTCTGAAAAGAAACTCAACGTGTATTGTTTTGAATTGAAGTCAGAATAATAATAATTGTAGTTTTAGATATAAAAAAAACACAAAAGACATTCGATATTTGAAATTAATTAATATCGAGTTTAATCTGTGCTTTGTGTTTCATTTGCGGTGTCGAAGCGTAAACAGTATCAGGTTATAGCGTAACAAATTAATGAAGTTGTAATGGTAATATGTGATGCATAAACAAACGTGTCGTTGCCAACACCAATCGGGTTTTTACAAGCGTTTCACATGACAGAATCAGGCAGAATCACTGTTTACATTGTATTCGCATGGAGCGGAACATGCTGCCAGTGATATACTATGGTTACGTACGCCGGCGACGCCATCTTGGAGGATCAGCGGAGAACGCATTTAAATTTGAATAAACACCTCCTTTTATAAAATAAGCTATGTCAAGCTTATTTAAGTTGCTTAATTTTAATAATCCTCGTTTAAACATGGAACAAACTAGTAATGTACTTTTTTATAACAGTAGCCTTTTTATCGGTATTGCCAACTTAAAAATATACTAAATTTAATTTGCATTCTATATTTGAAAACAAGGCGAAGACGATCAGTGAAAGTTAGAATTTTTAGAACTACAGGAAAAAACTACAGAACTTTGTAAGAAATGTGGGACGATTGTTTCTACGAATTTCGTCGTTAGAAACAGTGTTTCTGTTTCTTTGTATATTTTTTCCTTTATTGCGAGACAAGTAATATTCTTTTTCTTAGAACACGAGAATAAATATAATCACACGACGTATACTTATGAATAATATTCAAACATAAAGTCTAGCAATTATTTATGAAATAGTAAATCCAGACCAGTACTACTATCATGTTTTATTACAAAATAACATCTGTATGATAGCATATATTATAGAATATATGTCTGTATATAACTTGTATACATATGTTGGATATTACAATTCGACCTATGCATAGAATAAGGTTACTTATGCTTATAACACCAAAGTACTTTTTATGTCTATAATAGAGTTAAAATTGATTATATATTGCCCTAGTGAAGTAATAATAATCATAAATTTTGTTGTTGTTTGAATAACATAAAAATTTACTGATAATTTTGTGCCCAGGTAGGTTTAAATCGCTGAAAAAGAGAAGTTGTGCAAAAGCACATATAACTTTATTCTGCGCATAGGGCGACATTATTATATGAATATTACAGAAAGCTCTAATTTTTGCAATATTATACGTTATGTAATCATTATCCGTTTTTATGTACATGTGCACAAGTATACATAACCAAAATATTATAATCCATAATATTCAAACGTAATTTCAATATTTATAAGTTGCCATACTGCGCATTCCGTAATGTTGGCACACGAATGAAAAATAAACTCGCGCAAAAATGATTCTGTACGCGGCGAAATGTGACAGGTTATCAGATAAATGCTCTCAAATAAAATAGCTCGCCGCGTATCGGGGCAAATTGAGTTAATTGCTTATTTATGTGAAACATCTGTCGTCGGTTATGCGGCCACAATTATCCTAATTATGGTGTAGCCATTGCATCGAGTGCGCGCTAATCACAAGTAATGATCGTGCGAGCAAACCGTTTTAAATGAAAAGGACGACGTTGCATCTAAGGAGTTTCATTATGAGTTCTTTTTTTAAATAGGGTATTTATCCGATACACAGCTATCACTTTCATTTCGATCATAAACCATTACAAAAACTTTTATAATCTTATGTACATTTATTAATACTCCATACAAATTTATATACCCTTATATGTGGACGAAACCTCTTTTCGATCATATTCTTAAGTCTAAAATTAATTTGAATATCGTAAAACTTTGTAATAAAGATAATAGCATTAAATAAAAAAATATAACTATAAAATTCTACCAGGGCGACATGTAAATAAGAAGGCAACGTTAACGTTAATCAGGTAATGCAACATTGTTATACGTTCAAGATTCAACATGACTTTGCGAAGCTGTACGCTCTCGTCTTAATACAATGTAAATTGAACCAAACCAGATGTAACATTAGCTTCGGCTTGCGCGCACCATTCTGCGGTATAATGTTACTTTCCTTGGCCAGGCGTATGAACAGTAGGGGAAGTCATTTTTATAAGGGCACGACAAAGTGACCGCATTGACACTTGATGGTCAGTGGACTATAGTAATTGAGCGTCGTGTGAGTCAGCTTGCACTTGTGTCGGGTGCAGGAAGTTTGAATGTTGGTATACTGAGTCTGTAACACGATATTTTAGCGAGGGTGATTGCAGGTTTTTAAGTAGTCGGCTCAGTGGTTTTATTCGTAGAATGAAACAAACCGAAGCTGATAGTTATGTATGGTTTCCCAATTAAAGCTTTGCTTCAATCCATTATCGTAAATACGAACGCCACTTTGTTACGTTCTCACGATTAAAACAACTGATAAATTTCGGTATAAAATACAGAGGTTTTGTAACCAGAGCGCACAATAAAACCTTTTTACATTGAAAATACCACTTCGATTGTTCCAAAACAGTTTGCCAATGTACACAGGGCAAATGTGGGCTCAATTGTTACATGGCAGCGGTAAGTGTTGGTGGTGTAACTTGCGCTGCAGTTTGTACACTTAATTGTCGCTGTGGAGCCGACCGAACGCCCCGAACGGCAGGCGCGTCTTAATGAGACGGCCTTTAATGAAAATACCGACCGGCAGGGTCGTCACTCACTCCCAGTGAATCTCAAATATTCACCAAGATATTTCAGTAGCGAATAGCGATTGTTAAAGGATTTCAAGCTTTTCGAAGAATAGTTTTAGTAATTCCATTTATTTTTAATGTGGTTAATTTATTCTACTATATTTGCATTAGAATAAAAAATAAGTCAAGAAATAAATAATACGTTGGACAAAGAAACATTTCTAGTTCAACCAGACTATTTTAAAGGTCTTAATTCATCAACCATTGTAATATTTTTCGCAATATTTATAAAACAAGTTGCCTACAAAGTGTTTCATTACGCCTCTAATTTTGTTTAAAATTATTCAACTTATTACTAAGCCTCTTTGAACACTTAAAACTGTTTTTGAAAGAAGCTTATTGCCCAAGTGATTATACTAAGAACATTAAATATAAAATTATTCACGGTTAAGATGAGCTCGAAGTTCAAACAGTGTGCTCCGCCAATAAAACTTACTTTATTAGGTCGTCTGCTATCGTATTTAAATTTCTGATTACAGATATTAAGGGAGTAGTTTGTTTAATACAGGGGTGGGGAGAGGTCGGGATTATCAAAATAGTTCCATGGAAATAGGTTTTATACATTCTGATTAGCATTCTGCTTCGAGGATTAGGCACGCAGCCGAGTTACAATATTGGCGGCAATAGGTTGTAACCACAGGCACTTGTGACTGATCTATCTGCTAGTAATGATAATTATGACGATGATAGTAATGATGATGATGATGAAAATGAATTAGCATTGATGTACTAAAACAAAGATTTGTTTTTTGTATATCGATGATAGTAAACTAGTTGAAATAGACTAATGGCTGGTCAGAACCATAGATTACCCATAGATACTTTACCATAACTTAACACAGTTATGATGGTCGTCGCTTCTATAACTACGATAGCCAAGATCATGTTCATGGGCAGTGGTGGCCATTTACAATCAAATGAGTCACTTGTTTGTTTGACGGACTTTTCTTATAAAAAAATCTGAGGTGTATAAAACAATTTGTATCTGCAATCTACAGTTGTCATTAGTGTACCGGTATTTATTCAATTTATTTCTGGGATATTAAATGCCATTAGTGGTTATAAACTAAAGTTGTTGATATTTTTATACACTTAATAGACTTGAATTACTGTACGTCAAGACACTAATTTAGAAATTGTGTGTAATTTTTTAAATTACTTTTGTCCACACGAGTGGTTTGAGCAATTTAATAATTAAGACTTTTGACTGGTGTGTTTTTGTTTTAAAAATGTAATTTAGACAAAATGGGTGCACTTTTTCTGGCTCTATTATAAGTAAAATTTTATGTTTAATTTTATTCGCTCTGCAGTATTTCAGTATTGCTGAGTAATAGATATTTTATAGAAGCTATAGATAAAAGAGTCAGGGTAAATGACAATTTAATTAGTTCGATATTCATAGCAGATATCTCGTCAAGCATAAATAGATTACGCTGTTTCTGACCTAAGTTGCGGGAACGACAGTGCAGTATGGTATATATTAATATCTCAATAACATTCATCCATCTTTTTATATACATTTTTACGTCAATGTTTATAAAACGGATCTAAGTAGAAATTCCGTGATAAATTATTTAAGTGTTAATACAATTATGCTACAAAATAATTGACTTTGACTTTGACTTTGACCAACATCAGAATTCATATCGCAAACTCATTATATCACAGTCAAAAGACACGAAGGAAAATGAAATGGTTCGAATAACAACCCTACACGCACGCAGATTCGTATTTCACTTGTTCCAATTCCGTTCACATGCTGCAGTCAGCGTATAAAGCGCTGCCCAGTATTTATAACACGCTTGTAGTAATTATACAGATTGGTGTATAGATAATTGAAATCGCGTGAATAATTGCATGCGATGCGATACGGACAACTGCTCTCGGACACGTCACATCGCGTGCGATTTGTTCACAAAAAAATAAATGAACAAGATATCGGAACGTTGCTTCTCGGAACTGTCGTCCGATTCGGTACGCTGCCAGTAACAAATTAAGTCGTTTTATAAGCGCATTTTATTATAAATGTTATGGGCTTATGTTGTCGCAATTAAGCGCTTTAAGCGTCCGCTTGATTATGAGAAATGATAGGAGTCAACAGTTTATTTCCGTTGGTATGCAAATAGGAACGCGCTGGTTGGAAATTGTGAAATTAAAGATAAAATACGTATTTCATAATATTTGAATGAGATTACTTTTCATAATTTGTACTGCGGCTGTAAATGTTAATAAAATAGGTATCATATTTTTCATCATGATTTTTTTCTAAACGCAATACAGTAGAAACAGTGACTACAATTACGGGATATTAAATCAGATTTTCATCATGTTTAATATAGTATAGCAATCATAAAAACGCAAAATAAATTTACACATTAATCTAGTTAATCACGAAGTTTCAAAAGCGAGATAACAGTATTTGACAGATGTAAAATCCTCGCATTTATAATTTATTCAATAATCTAAATTTTCTACCCAATAAAAGATATTTTCACTAATCTTAGTTGTGTAATAAACTAGATAACCTCATAAAAGAATGTAAGCCAGTTGGAGAGGAAACTCAACGCCATTACTAAAGTATCTCATAAACAACGGGAAATAGAACCCCGAGAGTATTTAACAATTAATTTAATTATAATAATGTTACTTCGGTGGCTTTATCTCGCCTGATTTATCTCAGCTATCGCCGCTACCGGTCCGCTAATTAAAAACGGTGTAGGTGTCAATGTTATCGAGTTTGAAGTAAAAAACTGGTCAAGAGCGAGAGAGATTGCGCGCAGAGGTTCACCTCCATGAAGTTTGAAATAGTCGTACTTGAGAAAACATTTTTATTAATACTCAAGTATGCAAAATGTATCCTCCCAGGATATCCTAAGAAGTACTAAATGGATGCAATTTAGAGTATGTAAGTCAAAATTATCTTTATTTAAATAGTCTTTTATAAGTTCTTTTGATTCGTCAATTGAAAACTATTGTCGCATGGGAACGTGTTATCGCTAAGAAGAAACTGGAAGAATCTCCCTCTGAAAAACGAAATATAGTCGATATAGAAGCAATTGTTATGTAGGGAATCCTAAAAACCACACGATTATAATATTTTATGATGTGAATTATTTTCTCGCGATAAAAAAATCAAATAACACAAACATTAGCATATAAAGAGCCGTTTAGTTTTTTATGGCGTCTTAATGTTGTGCAATTATGGATCGTAAAATGATATCGTGTATGGTATGGCCATGTGTTATGAAAGTAGGAGGGTTTTTGCTATGCTATGCTCGGCATTTTAGCCTTCACACTATATTTTTTTTTGTATTTAGCACTGTAAAAGAATTCGATTAAAAGGATCCGCCTGACCTTACTGTTGCCACTGTCTTACGGAAATCCTATGCAAAAAATAGGTGCGCAATATTTATTCCTGGCGACTTATAAACGTAGAGAAAACGACAAAAATCTTATAAAAATCTAAGTTAAATTATCTTACATTTATCATAAAAAGCCTATAAAAGTATTAAAGCATGTACCTGTGTTGACTCATTAAATAAAACACATTGAAACGGTTCTCTAGTCAAGATCAGGTATTCCATATACGCTACGTGCACGGCTACTTATCTCGCATACATTACGATCTGGTGTGGTATAACTTTTTAATTACCATTGATCGTACGCGCCGCACACCAGCCATATACGTCGCATACATTATAGAAGTTAATGAACACGACGCTTAAATGGCGCGAAAACGAGAATGTCGCAAGAATTGCGATTTAATATACTTTTTTGCTCGATGCTATCTCGCGATGGGAAGGTCGGATGTCTTATGAGTCTTATAGCCCTGGTGTTTATATATTGTGAGGTTATGAGTTCGAACAATAGATGTGTGAAACGAAAATAGATGTTTGAAAAACAACAATCGATTTCGAAGGATTTGTGTGGAATAGAAAATGAAATAGGTTACAAATCGGTTATTTTGTAGCGAAGAACGCTTTTCATAGATTATGCTATACAAATTTCAAAGGTTCAAAATTACAAAATAAATGCCTTATATTTACTTCGAATAATTCTCATAAAGTACCAACATATGCGAATAAAGCTATAAATACTCAATAAAACGTTGCAAATTTGCTTAACAAAAACGACTGGAGCGCACAGTGTTGTAGACATATTTATTGTGGGTACAGAACTTATTAGTATAAAGATTTAATGGCCCACTATTAAATTTACAACTTAGTAATATTGTGACTTTATTCATGTGCGCGTATTTATATTACAGAGGAGCAATATTTATTTTGTGCTGATTTTTCTTAATTGAAAGCTTACGCATAGAATAAAAAACCAGCCTATAAATTTGAAAATAATTTTCGAGCATTTGCAATATAATACAATTTAAAAAATATACATATTTAGTTTTTGATGAATGAAGTTTCTCAAGTAACTGATTTGCATGTAGCGTTTAATCTGTGTGGATTATCTTACAATGCTCGCCTACATATGACGTCATTACTCCGTCACCAATTAAAACGAAGAACTATTGACACTTTGAAGCAACAAAACAACATACACGTAGTATGTAGGTACTACGAAATCATTTATTTAACTCAACAGATGTTTGCAAACACGACACCAATTAATAACGATATTTAAATATGAAATTTATTCATTTATTCGTACATAAAATATAAACTTCCATTAACGTTTATGATCATTTTGTAGACGTGTGTCAATAACAGACTTGAACCGTAACATACTAAAATTAAAAATATATTGGCTCATTTTGTATCGCTATCCTTTGCCAAAAATTTAAAAAAATAAACGAGAACAGACTATTGTTCCTTCCAGACAAACGTTTACCAACTTTAAACAGTGCAATGAACACCCAGCCTATTTTGTATTGCTTTTAAAGGGCCCGTCGAAAATTAATTTTACGCTCCGAATGACCGGCAATTAAATTTTAATGTTTATCTCACTCGCAATCCGTATGTTGGCTTTTGTAATTTAATTGCTTGTTAACGACTGTTTGCACTTTAACATTTATGCTTATTTTAAATATTACCTATGTTGTATTGTTTTTATTGTGTTGGTAGAACTGTCATGTAGGTGATAAGGCTGTGTGGTTGGCACTAAAGAAGTCAGCAGCGTGTTTTTTGTTGGAATAAAATTCCTTTCGCTGATTTTTAATAGCTGAAATTGATTATACTAAAAATGTACACGGGAAACCTCTTTTGTATCGCTTGTTTTATATTATTATCCGATCTGTTAATGCGATTATCGGAAGTTCAGTACGATCTTTTTAGTTTACATGGTTTAATACATTTTGTTCTACCGGTCCGAATTCCAATCAAAACGCTCACATCGTATTTTATTTAACTTCTTTCATACGAAATATGCATTTGTCAACATATTGTATTGTTATTTAGCTTTGTGACTGCGAACTCTGTAGAAATTCTTGTACTGCATAATGTACAAAGTTACAAAAGTAGAATATTGTACAAGTTTGAATTTCTTGAAATTCCTGTTGCGTTTCGTTTTGTGTTGACGGTGTTTCGAAATTTATTATACACTAGACGTAGAACTTGGCTTTGGCCTGTACTAGCTTTATAAATATCCATACATATTATGTTTATATATAACATACTAAAGGTGGCTCCCGTTTTTAAAAACCGCGTTTTTAACCATTGTGAAAAATTGAGGATTGCAAATATGGAACTACGGGTTCGAATACCGGAAAGTCTCCCGTAGTTGCTGACACCCACTTTACAATAATTTTATCTTAGAACTATTTATGTATTATATGACTGTCAGGTGTATTTATTATTATCATTCATTTAGTCTAAGGCGACGACATAGTTAACTTAATGAATATTTTACGCAGTCGTTTGTAATTTGCTTAAATGTTAAATACATGTTGATTATTCGTATATAAATGATTAAATTAGTAATAAATATTCTTTAAATTTAGGCATTCTCAAAAAGTCTACATTTTAATCATTAAAATTATTCAATATTAATTAATTTAAGCGTGGAAAAAATATTACATTCATTTCGTGATTTATGGTCGTGCTTTAAAATGATGGAATAAATATGCAATCTCGACTGGGGTAAACCCACTGTTTTATATTAACTGACTTGAAATAACACCTTCTGTTTGAATTTCCTCGGCTCATTGTGCTAACAACTTTCGTCATAGTGTAACCAACGCCTTCAACTTAACTCCCGCTGTTGTAGAAGTGTACAAACTTCATAACTGGTATATGATCGCTCCTTGTTCGCACTAAAAAGACGAAGAAAATATGAATATACTCAACAGCTACACAATTATTAAAAAACTCTTTATTGTTCACACCATAAATAAACCAGCAAAAAGTAATAAATACCAAAGCGCATAAAAATGTCTGTCATATCGCTGAGAGCGATCAAAGCAAAGTTTAATAGTATCTCAATCCTATGGACTTTGTGTGTTTGAATAAACATTATTGAAATATACGTGCCTACATAAAAACAACTGCGTGCTGCTACTTAGAATTTCTTAATTGATAATATTTGACCCGACCTGTGAAGCGAATCCCTGAATCGCATGCACATATAGTATTTATTTACGTGTGGGAATTGAACCCGCGACCTCGCGTATCTAACTCTGCTGCCTGTCTAACAGACTAGTATATAATTGCACATGTATAGAGCTTAATGTAGTACAAATCAATCAATTATGTTTGCAAATTTTCTCTTTGGCCTTCGCACTCCACTTGACACCTTAATTACACATTTTGTATAACACAAGTTGATTTAATATATTTTTAATGTGTATGAGTTTTCGTTCAAAAACAGCTTTATAAATGGAACTAGCATAAATCATGTAGTTTGTTCTATTCTAACAGATAGGTATTTTATCCCTGTTGTTAGATTTTATAAAATACTCGTTTAAAATCAAAATTATTAATGTTACAAAATAATTTCGACCTATGCGCAAAATAAAGTTATATGTGCTTTTGCACAACTACTCTTTCTCAGCGATTTAAACTTAATTGGGCACAAAATTATTAGTAACATTTTTTGTTCTTCAAACAACAACAAAATTTATGATTATTATTACTTCACTAGTGCAATATATAACCAAGTTTAACTCTATTTTAGACATAAAAAGTACTTTGGTGTTATAGTCATAAGTAACCTTATTCTATGCATAGGTCGATTTGTTAGTTTCTGTCTATTCTGATTTAAACTATGTCGTTGGAGACAAATCAAAGGCGTTTTATTTGATATTAGATTGTATTTTATATTCATGAATACTATTTAAATTGCAAAATTATCAACTTAACTTCAATGATAATTCTTTATGGGTAAAGCAGTTCGATTTTACTTCCTTTAGCGATAAGTTATTTAAAAATAACAAAATGCAAAACGAGTTCTTTTTCGTATTTCATGTGAACATGACGTGTTTCTTAACCATTACGGCGTGGTATTTATCATTTGCATTAACATCTATTTTCAATATTGGAACAGCAAATTGCAATCTCATCCGACAGTAATTGACGTGTTATGATAAGTAAAAAGGATGTGCTAATATTTTAAAATATCTTCACCAGTGTTCGATATTAACGTCTTCATTCGGTCTTCCCGCCGTTTCAACCACATAAATATACAGATTATGTATGTTTTGTCTACAGTATGCGAATTGTTTTTTTGCTGTACTTATTGACTTCTTACAACGTAGTTTTGTTTCAAATATCCGCATCCCACACTTAAAGTTTAAACGGCCAAAGAAAAAGCGAAAATGATATTTAAAAATTAATACATCTTTGATTGATTACAAGGAAATTTTTAGAATTTTAAAACTAAAATAAATTAAACTTACGATTCAAAATTTAGTGCATAAGTATTCCGTGCCAAAACTAGCCCAATTAAGCGTTCACTTACCCACTAAGGTCTCGATATTGAGACCGGGACCAATTAAATTTTGAGGCCAAACACATTTCCAACTTGTACTAATTCGGTACTATAACATCATTTATCATTCACGTCGCATTATATAAGGCAAAATAAGTAGTGAACTTTAAAACAATATTGATTACAAGACCCGACTAATGTCAGTAATATCCTTAATAAGATATTGATTGATGAGCGTCCAATACTGAACGACATTATAGATTCGATCTCGCTGACATACTTTATCTTAATTGGTTGCTATTTATACATGGCTTTATCGCGTATGTTTGATTTTTCAAGCGCTTGTGTTATGAATCTAGGAAAATATATTACTAGAGCGACGAATAAAATAAGTACTATACATATGAATATCATTATCGGCTCATATTCGGCCTACTACGGAGTCCCTCTACAGTTAGAGGATTTTAAGCCTCAGACCAAAATGCCGGCTCAGTTAAATACATATATAAAAATTACAATTATTATTATAAAAATCTTTGACTTGTAAAAAAGGATGATCACGTTTTAAGTGTTCAAAGATTTGTTTTACTTATTAGATACCTACATATCTACGCAAGTCTATAGGCACGACCTACTGAATATGTGAAGGAGTGATTTGATTATTTGATAACAAGTGAATAACGGATCACTTAATGATATCTCTACATGAATGTTTATAACTAAATAACTGCATATGCAGATAAACTTGACCTCCTGATCTGCATATCGCTTACATATGCTAGCAACAGAGTTGGGCATCAATCAATTAACTTTTAATTGAACTAATCAATCGACTAAAAAATTAATTGCAATTAAATTAATTGAATTTGAATCAATTGCAATTAACCATTAATCGCGCGTTTCAATTAAATTATTTAAACTAATGCACATCAATTGCAGATCGCGATTAAATTATTGCAATTAATTTTTTCAATCGATTGATGAAAAAATTAAAACTAACAATTAAATTTTGCTATTTTTGCACGGAAGGGTGGTCCGCAAACCTTGTAGATGTTTAACGTTAATTATCTCATATACTCTTTACGACTAGGTAGGAAAACTAAACATAACAAATTAAAATCTCTCAAAATCTGGTATTTTCAAAGTTGTGGGGTGTTAAAATGGGGAATCATAATCGAATATCTCCATATATATTCTAGCGGGGTGTCAAATGAAAGAGCACGCAAAGGGAATATCTATGACTTAATTGTGAGTGAAAAATTCAAATTAGATTTTTTTTACGTTTTAAATGGAATGTAGGTTTTTCTGTCGGGGGTTTTCAATTACAAGCTTTTATTTAGTTTCGCCTGTCCCATTCTGTATCTGTAATTAAAAATTGCAAATTCAATTTGATCAACTGTCCGGTTTCCGGTTAAGTTGAAATTTTGCATGCATATGTAAATTGAATGGCAATGCAATATTATTATGATATAGAGATGATTTGATGATGGAGCTGGAAGGTGGCTATCGGAACTCCGCAATTAAACGACGCAACTCCACTGAGTTTGGGCTCATTTGATTCATTTTAACAAGTTCTATGATACCATATGGTAACCAGGGTCTGATGATGGAGCTGGAAGATGGCCATCGGAACTCCGCAATTAAACGACGCAAGCCCATCGAGTTTGGGCTCATTTGATTCGTTTTAACAAGTACTATGACACCATATGGTAACCAACGTCTGATGATGGAGCTGGAAGGTGGTCATCGGAACTCCGCAATTAAACGACGCAACCCCATCGAGTTTGGGCTCATTTGATTCGTTTTAACAAATTCTATGATACCATATGGTAACCAGGGTCTGATGATGGAGCTGGAAGGTGGCCATCGGAACTTCGTAATTAAATGACGCAACTCTATCAACTTTGGACTCGTTAGATTCATCTTGAAGAGTATCTTGGTTGCCCTGAATATGCAATTCCAGCAAATTTGGGAAAAAAGTATCTTTCCGTTTGTTATGAATGTATATTGTATTTTGTTTCATTTAAGTAAAGACATTGCCGGTAATATACCTACCAGTGCCAGTGGCCACTATATAATATTGTTAAGAACGCTGCCAAAAAAATATTATTTATTTTAAATGTCGTTGAATGTTTTCAATTTGTTTTCGTTTGTGTTATCATTACTTGTCGCGTCGTTAGTGTTGCGTTTTGCTTCTCCTTTTTAAAGAAAATAGGTCCTTTAATAAAAGTCAATATCACAACGAAATTGTGGTGAGAAATACTTTTACATACAAAATGATATGTGTATTACAATAAAAACTAACTTAAAATATAAAAAATACGCAGAAACTATTTTGAGAGTTTAAAAAAGTTTAAACCGAGTACCTAACGTAACGAATAACAAAACGTCGAGAAAATGTCAAACGTGCGTTACGAAGCAAAAATACGCTTAATTTCAAACATGTTTTCAACATTAATATGTCAACAACTATGACTTTTCGCAAGTTGAAATTTAAGGAGTAGACTAACATCATGGACGTAATATATAAACGTTTATATATTACGTCCATGACTCACATTAACAACTATTCAGCATACAATTTTAAACTCTCAAATTGATTGTATAGATTGTAGGTACAGCTTAGCCCTTTGTTTAAAGACAACATCACGCCAATTACAAGAAGGATGAGTAACTTCATAATAATACAAACCGGTATTAGTGCATTTAATGACACCCATATCAAACTAAAGTCACCTGGTATGTATTATAAAGTTTTGCTACTGTTGATGTAAATATTTATCTTGTACTTTAAAACTTGATGTTTTCAGGTAGCATGCAGGCTACATCAGTCAATCATACAGAAACAGAAGAGGCTACTTTGCTCTAAACATTCAAATAGTGTGTGATTCAAAATTAATGTTGCGACACACATAGGAAATATCTTTTGACTCCTGTACTAAATCCAGAATAAAGAGTACCAGATGAACAGGATTACACAAAGAGCTGAGACCTTGTGAAAAGAGTTTCTGACATGCTTAAGGAAAAATTTTTATGTGTCCAACTTGGACTTCAAATAAAATTAAAAAATGATTTTTACCTGTGGCGTGTAGGTATAGCTCTACATAATATTCAATACTGAAAAAATGACTATGCAAGTATTCATGAGAATATAATTGAAACATCCCAGAAATCCACAATATAGTCACAAGGTGATAATGATAATTTATATGTTAGAAATAGAACAATAAATAATAATTATTTTACAGTTGAAAACTTCTTTTCATTTAATGCTAAATAATCAACAGACTCTAGGTTGATGCCAGCTTATAATACAACAGACTGTGGGATTATTCCCTGCATCAATATATATTATTCTTTCATTTCTGGGTTTTTCACTCTAAATAGTATTTATTGACACTTGTGATACAAAGCTGTACCTAAGTATTACACACATAAAGAGGTGCTGTGTATATTTAGGATATTAATTTGAAAAAAGGTTATGGTTTAATTTCCCCTATTTATTTTAATTTTTATAATGAAATTTCAAGGTGGAGTTTTTCTGTCATAAATCTTCTTTTCAATAGCGCATTGACCAATTGAGTTTTAAAATAATTTTCCTTGAGGGATTGTTTTTTGTTTTAACAGCTTTATAGTGGTAACTTTCTTCTTCTTACCTTAAATTACAAAAACAAACAATGGTTCATATGATTGAGTATTATAAAAATGACATAGAACAATTGGGTACTGTTTATTTTTTGACCTACATGAAATTTCACCAATATCAGAGGTCCTTGCTTCATATTTTCTTGTTTTCAGTTTGTTGACCTTATAAAGACTACAAGTTAATTATTATAATGTCCCAATACAACAATTTACAAGAAGTTGAGGGCTTGTAATTAACTGTTACAAGTGGCTCAAGTGATATCTCAATAATTTCTATTTCATCTCCTACAAACAGGATTTTATACATGGCTATATACAAATATAATTACTTATATGAGAACAATTACATACAAGTACATGATTTAGACTAATTCATATTCTAATTCTCTTATTAATTAAAACCAATTAATACACAACTACTTAGTTATCATTATCTGATTCTATCATTAAAATTGAGTACCTAAAATATAAGTATGTGTTGCTTTCTGAATTAATTTAAAGATTATCATTATTTATATAATACCCTATTTCAATGTTTTTCAGTTAAGACTGAAAACGTAATAACAAAATAATTGTCTGCCTAAAAAGGGTTTCAACTTGTGGTTAGAATATTATCTAACACTTGTGTATTTATTTTAATGCAATTGAACTCATGTCAATTGCTTTCCTTTCAATATAACACCATTTGTAGCTTTATTTATAATAATATTCAGGTGCAGAAGCCGTGTAAAATGGGTATTTTTTTTATTACTTAATATAAGTAAATGTAATTTCAGCAAAAACAGTACTTTTCAAAGAACATTTAATGATTATGATGCAAATTTTGATAAATTACAAGGTAATTAGCTTGTCATATTTATGCTATTTTAGGGTCATTTTGGAGGCTCAAAACCACCGGCGCGCGCGCTCGGCGCTGCACCGACACTCATCGCAATTACCTAAACCCTTAAGTAATGCAATTAGAACGCCTGCGCGTCATATTGTTGCAATGTAGCAACAAACGTCAGCGCATTGTTATGTGATTCCATACAATTATAAACTTTACCAAAGATTCTTTTTGCCGCACCTCTTCTATAAGCTGTTCAAGAGTTCTATTTGGTACCGTAAATGTATTAAGAGGCTTAATCCGCACACGCATGTACCCAATACTTAAACTAATACTTGGTAAAAAATTAATTGTTAATTGTTAATTGTCAATTTTTTTCCGCAAAATAACTAAAAATTGATCAATTGTTAATTGTATAAAACCACAATTATCAATTAATCAGTTGTTAGTTGCTGTCACTGCAAATACAATTAATTAATTGTTAATTTTTAATTGTTAGTTCAATTAACATTTGCCCAACACTGGCTAGCAAATATTCCGCACTTTGAACACTTGCTCAGAAATAATTTGTTCCATTTATTCAAATCGTATACCTTAAAATGCCATGAAATGTTTTGCGTGACGAAAGAATTGAGCAATCGCCCGTGAGTTTCGATATATTTAGTTTGATATTTTTCCTCAATTTGAAGTAAGGCATATATTTAATTTTTCCTCCAATTTTATTATCAGGAAAGTTACTATTAGTTCTTTCTTTCTAAAGTGTTATTAAAGTTATACATAATTAATCGCGCTCATCTTATTTGCCCTAACGGCCCAGATCAATTACTAGTGCAGGCCAAAGCATGTTTTATCATCATTTTGACTTATTATGTCTCTCCCAAAGACTTCCATAGCGCTCTGTTAAAAGCGGCATTCATCGGCTTCCTGCTACTTTCAGGTCGTCACTCCACCTAGTTACAAAGCACGTTAAATGTAGCTAAATCAACTAAACTTCAAAACAATTTAAATTATTTCCCTATTCAAATCCCCCATGCACACAATAGTTCTCCCACGTCGATGTGTGAACAGTAACTCGCGATATTCGGTTCGCGTCCCCCAGTTGCAATTAAAACAATGTGACCGAGTGGAGCGTTGGCCAATGCGATTAGACCGTAAATCAGGGCGAGCGCGGTGCGTTAATTGCCCTGCCTAGCCAGCGCCCAGTCTGCGCCCCTACGGCCATCAGCGCACCGCTTTATATCACGTCTCCTGTGACGAATCACTGCGATTTCGTGTTTTATTTGTCTGTGTACTATTGATTGTACTATACTTAAAAAGAATGGGTGACTGGGATAAAATGATTAAGGTAGCGGGATATTATGAAATGGAAAACTATTAAAGTTTTAGTAATATTGAAACTATTTTCAACTATTGTTTTTGTTAGTTTTCGTGATTTTTTTTCATTGATTACTTATTTCTTTATTATTTATAGGTAGAGACTAGATTTAGATATCGTTAAAGAAGTACTTAATTCGAACTGTGGCTAGATCAATACCATGATTTTATTTTTGTGTTACTGTTTTCATTTATGAGTTATGCAAGGTTTACTTTCCTCGTTATTATTAGACGTTGTAAAAACAGCAAATGAAATACCTCGGACATTTTTATAAAATGCACGCTTCATTTTCTACAAGTTAAGAACTTTCTTCCGGCTTCCGTGGCCAATAGCATTTGATAAATTTTTCCGTATACACTTTATGTATTTTAGCTGTAATTATGATACTTATTTTTAATGTAATAATTTATGGTGTTGTATTGATTAAAGGTAATAGTTTAAACTAAATTATCTTAGTTGCGGTATATTGGTATTAGGATTTGTTTTTTTGGTAAGACAAAGATCGCATTGCCGTATTTTTACTATAACGAGAAAAAGCCCTCAATTTTTTTTGTTTGTAACATCGTTTAATTTTACGTAAAATTAAAAGACGCGTTAAATGGAATTATTTTTTGTCATTAGCGAAATTTTGCCTCATTATTGACGTTGAAATCTTTGTATCTCTATAATGAAAACAATGTATACGAACCCCCCTTGGTTGTTAATATTCTTTAATAGCACATAAACCGGAGCCATAAAAGTATTAGCGTGAACAATACTTAGTAAGACAGGCAGAAACTTCGATACAATGGGTACAAAATTTTGTAAGATCTCAACTGAATAACATTGTTTGTTTCTTCTGACGAAAACCTCTTTACATGTACAAAGTAAATGTTACTGAAATGGGTCTTTCTAATTTAACTTGTCATAACTTTTTACAACCGAAGTTATTTCTTTATTTCCATTATGTTCATACAATGGCGGGGCGGGAGCGGGTCGACCTCTGCGCGTTTATGCTAGCCTAGTACATTACATTTAGAGCCTCGCTTATAAACGTTGATTACTTCTGATTTAGCGAAGCACTGTTTTGCCCTGATTTCCCAAATTCCTCACATTATCACTAGAGGAAGCAAGATAAGAACTAATTAGACAAATTACTGGTTATTACTTGCGGTGTTAAAACTTAATCGTTTATTACTCCTTTTACAACTTAAGTATGGAGTTTCGCAATGTAGAGTATAAATTAGGAAAGGTTTATTTCATTTGACAAAGCTTTAAGGTCGAAATTTTAATCTACTCAAGCAGCCTGATGAGTATATCCATGATCGAAGTCACCATGACCCATATATAAAAACAATTTAACTTCAAAAAGAGTGTATTTATCTCGCAATGATTTTTATGTTGCAAATATCTCTAGGAATAGGCAAATATATCTCATTTTATGTGTTATAGCTGTTGCCCGCGACTTCGTCCGCGTAAACTACAGGGTTGAGTTCAGAAAGAAAATAAGTTATAGTCTATTTTAGTCCTTAGAGTCCTATTTATGCTCATACCAAAAATCATACAAATCGGTCAAATCACGTGAAAGCGTAACGCCCCGGCCGGCGCCTTGTACATAATTATTGTGCACTTGATGATTATTTTGAAACTGCGATATCTTCTAAGATAGTCATTGAAATCAAATGATGTAAAGGGCAAATTTCTTTTAAATTAAATACTTATACTAAATAACGCATTTATTTGGATAAGGATTAATATAATCTTTATAAAAATACCTTCACAAACAATGCTTTATTTTATAACAAATTTAGTTAGCATAAAAGAGGTTATAGTGAAGCAACCCTAAAAGTTAGACATATGCTACCGCTGACTTTTTTGTAGACATTATCAAGCTCTACAATTTTTCTCTAGGACTCAACTATATATCTCCCATGAGAAAGGCAGCGTTTGCAAAAAACGGTTTCGTTCGCCCGTTTTTTCTCCGACTTACTTCACAGATCCTGCTACAACGAAAAAGTCTTATCATTTTTCGGACTAATATATAGCCTATGACACTCACAAAGAACGTAGCTTTCTATTGGTAAAAGAATTTTCAAAATCGGTTCAGTAGATCCCGAGTTTACTTTCTACAACGTCACAAACATACAAACATACAAACTCACAAACTTTACCTCTTTATAATATTAGTATAGATTAGGCAATAATTTAGTATGATAGCGCTTTCATTCACTCGTGTCTTGTTAACAGTCGTCGATGGCACATTTGTGGGTGTAATGCCAACGATGTTTGATTTTCTTGCCAACTATTTCGTGTGACATTTAAAAGAATCATAAAAATATGTTATTCTATCCGCGTTCTTTACAACGAAGTTGGGAATGTTAACAGACACACGTCATTTAAATATATTTGTTAACACAATTAGAAACTACTGAACATGATTTGTATGAGTCAATGACAAAGGACCACTAAATAGGATAATATATCACAATATTGTCGTATATTGAAAATCAATTTCATTACATTTAAAACTACCAGTCCTATTTAATACTCATTTATTTAGTGCCTTCTAGGTAACAACCGCACTACAGAACAACTTTATAATATATTTCAGCTTATCATGCATTATGCTTAGAAATGGCCAGTAAATAGGCAAATTAGTGATTGTAGAATCAATGCTAAATGTCAAAATTATACCAATTATCTCAATCAATTTCTTCACGAATTCCGTTGTCGGATTTATATACTAATTTGTCACTCATAATGTATTCACTTGATTATGTTTATCAATGAAACACTCCGGCGTTACATTTTAAAATAGCGATAAAAACGTCCGCACTATCTCAATTGATTATAATTTATTTCAATAATAGAGGAAGTTTGTATCTCCGATGCTCTTATTCCGAATGGCCGCGGGGCCGGTCACGTTTCTCACATAAAATATTCCACAAGATTAATGTGCGCAACCCTAAAGTAAAATATACCGGGGAATGGCTTATTGTGAAAAAAATATACCTTATTTTATCATTATGCGTGTTTGAGTCGAGTTGTGATATACGGCGTGCCTCCAATCGATTTATATCGCTTTACAAATCTGTCCAAGCATGTGTGGCTTATATGTTATTTATTACGAAAATGATGGGCTCTCGCTCCATCCCCAAGTCTGATAAATTCATTTTATTCCCTCGTAAATGATTTGGCAGTTTTAAATTTAAACAAGTTATTTAAACAGGTTTAAATTTCACGATTTTCTATCAAAGCGTATCAGTAGACTTCATTTTAGATAACCTAAGTGGTATTTATATTATGCATATTATTTAAGCTCAAATTAATTTCAATAAAATCTTCTGCACTAGGTTATATAATTTTTGTTACCGCTTACATTTATTTTTCGTTATATGACTGCCGTAGAACTTTGGATAATATCAATCAAAGCTTCTTTTAACCATAACTTGCCATTTCCACTTGTTTATTACTAACCTGAACCTATACAAATATTTTTAAATAAACAACCACATTACGAGAATACATATTTTTGAAACCAGTGACATTGGTTGGTTATGTTGTTTTCAAAGGTGCCGTCATTTAATCTTCAGCAAAACAAAACTGTATAAACTTATTAATAACTCTATTCCATTATCAGTTTACGATCTAAGTGCTCCATACTATGTAATCTAAATAAGTCCATAAAATGCATTGGATACTAAGTAAACCGGTGTCGGGCTTGTATAACACGACTAAAATACGTTGTAAGTTAGTATAATAAAGATTTCATTTAACCAGGGCTTACGTAAACTGGAACGGTGGCCAGCTCAGTTTGTTTACAAACTTTTGTGAGGGAAATTCAATAAGCGTCCAATTTGTATGAATGGCGACGCGGTATTGAAAGATGTCACTCGGTTGCCTTTTATTGGGGCTATTGCACATTCAGAACGTTCAAGCTGCTATTGAATCGAACTGTTTTCAAATTTCAATTGCTTTATTACTTGAAAACTGCGTTCGTAATCCGTATACTTACATACGTACATAACTAGCCCGAAGGGGTAAGTCCAGGAGCATTTTTGCACCCACATTTTGATAGGTGTGTATCAGCCTCATTAATAAGGGGCGAGTCTATTGCTGTTTTTGGGCACATTTCCATACTCTGTGCTTCTACTGAGAATTTCCTTACTAAAAAGCCCAATAAAATACTTGTGCATCGTGACCACGAAACAGACATACTTTTATTACCTACTTTATATTGTCATACTTTTATTACAGTCTTAGTCTTTCTTTCTTTCTCTCTCTCTCTATCAAAAACAAAACCTCTTAAAAGGCTATCTGTCATAAATCGACGTTATCGTTTCTCACTATGTGGACAATATTGTGCTTACTCTTTACTGCCAGTACAATCACATTCTCGTGACTGAAAAATAAGTTGTACCATTTTAAGGCTATCTTCATCGCTAGACTCGGGTTTCTCATTGACAGCTTGGGCCTTTGATTTTAATCGCATAACTTTAAGTCTGTAAACTAACTTAGCATGACATTTTGATACTTTTATTGTATACATCTTAAAGACTATTAACTTGATTTTATCTGTTCGAGGAATAACGGGAGGTAAATCATACTTGAGCTATCTCGGATCATTCGACATTAATTAGCGATAAAGCAATAAAGACGTTGATACGGTGAGGCTGATTATATTACGGGCACATTTTTAGATAGCGTTGCGAACAGACCGTGGGCGGAATCAGCATTGGAATTAGGGGTCGCAATTCTTTATGAGGGTTGTAGGTGGGATTCTATCAACCCGGATTACTCCGTACCCGTTGAGGGAGTTATTCCCGAGCACGTAGCGACCTTAGCGGATAAGTAATGTGATGACTTTGATCATGATGTGGCTTCAAATATTGATCGAGACAGGCGTGCATGCACTCCTTTCAGCGAAGCCATCGTAAATTGAGGTCAGTAGGTTGATATGCTTCAATTACTAGGGATGTTCAATGAAATTTAAATGGTCTTTTGAAGAGTTTTGATCTAGAATTAATTGAAAAACTTAGTTTCCGAAAGGTTTTGCATCAAAAAAGGTGTTAATATGTTGTATCATTAGTCGAATTTGAAGCTAAATCATTGTTTGTAGTTAATAAATAAAATTGATTGACAATAGATGCGTGATGTATTTTATATCTAAATATTTGTTTCGTAAATTCAAAACACCTTTTTCGCCACATTTATATGGTCTTCAAGCACCATCGGCCCCCACAACGGCGATACGATTTCGTCCCAACTAAATTTCTGTTTTCTTTTATTCCAGGTAAGCCAGAACCCGTTCTGCAGGTGAGATGTTTTATTCTGTTTGCGGTGCGCGGGCGAAATGTGTGAACTTTATCATGGCGGCTTTTATTATCTGTGGACTGGGGGGACAAATGGCGCGCTGGAATGGCGTTTGCCGCGTTAATGTGCCGTGTTCGACGCGCCGGGTCCACACAACGTTTTGCAAACGATCCATAGCTATTTTTGGTGTTATTCTCTGCAGATGAAAGTTTCGTTTTAGTCGGTTTATGTGTATAATAGACGGATATGTTATTTCATAGAGAAAATCGGGTTAATGATAGCAAACTTTTTGATTAAGTAGGTTTCACCACGTTGTTTTTCTTTTGCTGTGAATTTCAAGTAAAAACCTAATAAGGTGACTTAATAAGTCAAAGATTTTCAAACACTAGTTAGGATATACATAATACCTTTAAATATAACAACACATTCAAAAACATATTTCTCCTACATAGTATGTAAACTTGCGATCTAAGTCTCCGCTTCCAAACAGCAAAAAGCGCTAATAATTCACACGTTACACATTTAGCGGGTGTTGTTTGCATAACTCGCGTTATCACTATGCAAATACACTCGGCCAACGGTTCTGCTATCATAAATAATGACGTGTTGATGAGAAAAAACCGCATTGTTTGCAGACGCGACGGGGCGTGTGAATTGAACCGCGACGAAATGCCAACTTTCAGATATTTTCATAGCTTTAAATTGAATGAGGTTTTCGATTGATGGAATCGCCTCTTTGGTAATAATGCATATGTTTATACAAAGAAGAACTACGTTATGAATTAACAATGGGATATAAACAAACACAACACATACCATAATATGAAAATTCTTTAGATTTTAGTTTTTGTTTATAATTAAGCGAGCATTTATGCTAAGTATATTTGTATTCTTTTCATAGAAACTTGGTAAAAAGTGTTTTAAAACTATTTTATCAAATTTAGATGTTACCTATCTTATGCTATAGTTATATTTATAGCCAAGAGCGGTCAAGTGCTTTCGGAAAAGGCATATTATAGGCACCAACAGTCACTTCTTATCCTGATCATCATGATTTACCGTCGAACCCTGGTTAACAGCGTCTGCAATGGTGGTTGTCTTCGTAGTTTCGTGGCGTCATGTCCACCACGGTTGTACAACGAGTTCTCACGAGTACGAAATAGGAGATATTACCATTTGTATAGCGATTCGTGACGAATACATTCATCACGGCTGGCGAACCCTAATTACGTATCAAAGGACGTATTTGGTATTGAAATTGGCCGTTTAACTTGCTCGTTGTTGTTTACGTGATAGTGGGTTTTAGGGAATTGGTTTATGTGAAATGAGGTATCGGAAAAATTAAAATTTTTAGTAATATCATTTGTAAAAGACTCTCTATTCTAGAAATGGGAAATATGAATGAATATTTAATATGAATAGTTTAGTAAGGCCATTTATTTCAACATCTCTCAATTAAATATTGCTATTATGAAGACAACAGCGATATAAAGGGGTTCATTTAAAGAATATACACGAGGATAGGTAGTTAAAATAAATTTATTGAAGCCTGGGTTTTTATGGCGTAGTACTAAAGCTTATAACGGTATTTAATCATAAATTCTACTTTTTAAAATTGGTTCTGTGGTTACAGAGAATTCCACACCTGCATATCTATACTCACATAAAGACTAGGTTAATATTTTCTCGTCACGTGTCCCGTAAACTGTTGATGTACAACAAAACGCATGCAAATATAGCCAATTCGCATATTTATAAGCATTGCGATCTCCATTAAGTTTATAAATAGTGATGACAATGAGAGCTGTGGAGCGATTTAAAATGTGCCCCGCGTTGACACACATAGAAGGACTCACACGAAGACTACGCGGTGGTCTCGGCGATTCAGTCATCTTGTGGATGGATTAAGACGGGGAACACAGACACATGAAGATTATAATTTACTACACTATACAGGTGGTACTTCCATAGAAGCCCAAAAGGGAAATTCGCTTTATAAAATTCCGAATATTCTTTAGACCTTAAATCTTTATTTAACCAAAGCAATTTGATATAACATTTTAAATATACTGACCCTACAATACTCAGTTATAAACTGGACATAAGACAATAAAAGAGTCGCAAAAATTGTTTACTTTAGACGTGAGAAATGCGACGTCTTTAAAAATTCGAGCAGAGAAACAAGGCGACGTCCGACGCGCAAAGGGATCTTCAATACGCTTTAAAAAAGTTTCATTTATCTTAATGTAAATTTCATTGTCTTGAATCGTGAATAGCTACCAAAAAAAAATCATTCATTAAGTTCATAAATTAAAAACTAAGTCCATACAACTTGGAAACAATGTTATTTATTGTATGAAATGAATATTTTTTTAAAATCCAAGTTGCACTGAAAGCAATGGCTGTTTGATCAAGTTTCCTTGCACTTAAACAAACAGATCAACCCTAGTTTCTAAGAGTGATAAATAGAAAAACTAGCCATCAGACTAGCGCAATTAACCCAGTAGTCATTAAAATAAAAAGCACCTGCTTAGCCGGTATCACTTTGAATCCTGAGTTGCGAAGAAATTATCGCAATTTAAAGAGAACAATTTTTGTAACGAAGTTTGTCTGTCAAAAATAAAATGAAAAGTAAAAACCGCCAGGTTTAAGTTTTAATAATGGACAGCTTACTCCTATTTTTGTCGTCATATCAGTTAATTTTGTTCAATATTTTGGAAATGTAAAAACAGGCTTATACTGAATGCGTGCCCTCAAGTGGCCATTAGGGTTGACAAAGCATTAGCACCAATAACAATAAGTCGAGTGTGTGTCGAATCGATATTTATTACAGCTATTCACAATGTACGGTATGGCTGCATTAGTGGTGACATCCTTATCGTGCCGACCTACTCGCCACGGATGATGGCTGCCGCTTGGCGAATCGTTTCTAAAATAACGTCGTACTGTTATTCAACCGTGGAGATGTTTAGAAAACGCGATGTACGTGTATGTTTCTTTTTCTGCGGAATAACTGAAAATATGAAAGTATATTTTATAGAGGCGTGTGTTTTAATACTTTTTAAATTAATACATTTGAAATACCGAAGTAATTGCCATTTACCTTACCTAAAGCACAATGTAAAATCTTCATTTTACAAATGTGCTTTGAGTTCCTTCAACTCAGTATCATATAGAGACAAATGTTGATCTATGTGACCCACAACTAGCCGCTTCGAATTTGAATGTTTATAAACCCGAATCGCTTTAGATTTTACTCTCACGATTCAACATTTCTATTCGAACATAGCACAAAGACTGTTAAGTGTAAATATTCAATATTTTATAGGAATAGTATGTAATGTAATAACAAGAATCATTTCACCCCTATAACTCCTCATATTTAAACACGCAATAATCAAAATTACACCAATAACATGAACAGATGTATGAAAGCGGAGAGTGTTGAGAAGCGCGCTTCGGTTTGGTTTGGTAACAAGTAATATCCTATTTGTGGGGAACGGAGATTACGGTTACAACGGCCATTGTGAACTCTGAGAAACTATCCTTGCACTGACGAGGGGCGCACACAGGGCTATACATTCAACATTACTTAAAAGTCTTTGTTTAGACAGTGACATTAACAGCCCATTAATGACATAGAAATTGACAGCCCCGTGGCGCAGTTGGCTAGACACCAGATTGCGAAACGAGTGGCCGCGGGTTCGATCCCCGCACCGAGACAAATGTTTGTGTGATCCACAAATATTTGTTTCGGGTCTGGGTGTTTGTGAGACCGAAAAGTCTCTCGTAGTTTCTAAAATAACGTCGTACTGTTTGTCGTTTGTATGTAACATGCAAACTGATAAATAAATAAATTATTATTATTATAGTTTCTGATACCCACGACACAAGACTCGTATCTTAGTGTGGGGTCAGGACTATGTATGTGACTGTTGGGTGTATTTAAAAAAAAGAACGTATCAATCTGTAGGATTGAAAGGGTTTTCATAAGCAGTTATCATCAGCCCATATGAGTCCCACTGCTGGACAAGGACATTAAGTTCGAAAAGTCAAGTGGTTATCGAACCGAAATTCTCGACTGCGGGCCTAAACTTCGATGCTATCACTACGCTTAGCAATATAATATGCTTGTTGGTGGTAGCTTATTTGTTTCCTCTTAAAATATCGGATAAGGTAAATGGCTTCTTAGGTCTAGGCTTACCACTGGAACCCTGTGTATATCGAGTTGTGTTAGAAATATATATGGATCTCACTATTCAACCACTTTATTTCCATACTGTAACATTTACATACAACGTGGCTATTTTACGTAGTAGTATAAAAACTGACAACCAGCGCTAAGTCTTAGGTTATACAGTGTTATTATAGATAATAGAAACATGCGTGGGATACACTAATATAAAGAACAGCTGGTAACCCTGAGCGAGGTGGCTCGGCGACACAAATACATCATTGATCCGATTCGTGTAATCATCAGTTGATTGTTGGAAGCATTTATTTATAAACCTCACCCCATGTTTCTTTGTTTGAAAAAACATAAAAAACATTGGATTGGAATAGAAATTGTAGAAGGAAATAAAATGTCAGTTGTAGAAAGAATCGCAAAAATACGATCTGTAATGACATCAGCTACTTCTTTGTTTAGATAAGGGATATGACTGTTATAATCTTGAAAAGGAAAACAGTGCTTAAGGCAGTCAGTCATTCAAAAAATCGCACTTATGAATATCCCAACTTCAATCACCATTCAACCTTTCAAAGGTTTGCTATAATCCACAAAAAACAGATATCGCCTTTGCTTGCTTTATTTAGCTTCACGTTTCGTGACTAGTCATCCAATGGTATGCCGCCTACATGCCTACTCGTAGATTTATGTAAATAATGAAACGTCCCTTTGTACATAATAAATGTGTACCTTTTCATTTTTGTCACAAGAAATCCATTGGCTTCGCGAAAATGTAATTCGACATTCCGTTCTATTTGAATGATAAAATCGTTTGTCGACGATTGAAGCGATATTATTGCCGATTCTCGGTATTTTTTTGTTCAAAAATGTATTTACGGAGTACGTTTGATAGTCTAGTTATCTTTAAAATACTGTATTATAAAGACAAAGTTTGAGGCTTCGGGTCTAAGGCTCACTTATTCTTTCCATATTTCAATGGAATTATTACACCAAAAAATCCTTACATGAATTTTCAGAGTATAGAACCAACGTTGAAATCTAAGTCCTAAACTTGGCTTTAAGTGAAGTTTCCAACAGTGTAAGATATACGATCTGATAAAATATAAACAAGGTTTCATTGTCAGTATACGTCATTGAAATCCAAATATATCCGTTGAGTGTTGTGAAGAGGATTTAGAAGCATTAAAACGTTTTCAGTACAAGACTATAAACTGCGAGTAAACCGTTGATGGGTGATTGATTCATTTTGTTGTAGATAAAGCCGCCGATATGCGGGTTTATTGCTGAGGTTTTATTGTCCCGCCGACATAAAGAGGTCGACAGCGCGCCGACGGATGCCCGTTTAATACCACCGCAATATTTAAACATGACAGAATTATTTTTTATCTGTACGCAATGTTCGGATATAATCTGTGATTAACGTGTCATGTGGGATATTAAGGAGTGAATGTTTATGTGTGGATGCTTTTATAAAGTATTTTTTCATTTCGATATATCATGAACGTCGTGAGTATTTTGAAATTAAAGCTACCTTGGTTTTGAGTAATTTACAAGTCAGTGAGGTATATAAATTACTACGAACTTCCGTTGATGAAAGTTGTGAGTTTAAGGCACCTCTTAAAGTTGGCAAGTTAACTGCATCGTAGTTGCTGAATATTAGATGTTCTAAAGTCTGTTAAAACTAACTAGACGCATTAAAGCATGGTGAATAAATGACTTTTGAAACGGTCATCAAATCATAATAATTATTGCTGGAGTAAGAAAAAATGACTCAATATTCTGTGACCCATTTAATGTCTCAAATTAGAGCTTCATAAAATCACATGAGCTCTGGTCTTACAGTATTCTAACAAAGTAAATATTTTAACACTATAACATCCAGTGAAGCTCCGAGAGGAATCTCTGTGTAAACAGCGGCTTAGAAGCACTTTATGTTTTATAAATATGAATTTCAAATGTGTTTTACTTTGGACGAGAACGTTGAAATGTTTCGTCTCAAAAAACATTTTTTTTTGTGAAGATAATTTGACATTGCGAGGTAAATACATAATATTTCTAATTTATGAATTTTTGATGATCTAATAATCTGCAGCGATGAAATCTGAGCGCTAATGTCTATCTTAAACGTGGCGTAAAGCAAATATAAACAAGAATACTGTCTGTTTACACAAAGTTTCCTTTGCCCATTCTCTAGATCGAAAATAAACAAAAATGTTTATCTCATCCCCTGTAAAAGCATAACGATTGCGAACATAATATTAGCTTCCGAACAAAATACATTATTATTTTCTTTTTATTACAATAATAAAGGATGCACGTAATAGTTGTTGAACACGAGACCGAAATAAAAAAGCGAGCGTGTTCCGTTAGAAGGCGGCCATTTGCATTGCCGTGTGAGTCGTCCGGGAAATGGCTGTACAGTAGCAGCTGTGCTAGGGCTGTATAATCGAACATAAATCGATTGTAATTCTTTTCGATGATTAATTATATAAACGGGAATTACGTATTTACCTTTGTGTTACCCTTTTTTTTTTAAATAATTAATCAGCCAGTAAGTCATGAATGCCCATTAAAAAAACACCGTTCATTAGCATTCGAAATTTAAAAGTATGCGTGGAATATTTTCCTTTGGAATCGATTATTAAATGTTAATAGCGTTTATGTTAATTTGAAAACTAATTAAGCGATAAATTAAAGCGAAGTATTAACTTAATTAATGTGGAGATTATAAAAGTACGGTGCGATGACTTCAGTCGCTTATATGACATTTTAATATATCAACTCTTGCGGGACCTTTAGCTCTTATCGTTATATTTTCGTCGTATTAAAATCCTATGATATATTTTCATCAAATTGAATGCTGTCATGCATTGTAGTAATTGTCGAAGTATTTTGACTGAATTCATTTTTATAGATAGACTACTTATTTTGAAATGTGGTGTAGTTTGAGGTTCAGGTTTATTTTTTAATATACATATACTTATCATCCGATTCATCATTCAATCCTTTTTCGTTCAAGATCCACAAACCAAGTTTCGTACTTTTGCGGCCAGTTCCGCATATATTCTTCAAGATTTAAGGCAGTAATTCTACCATCAGGTGAACTACCGTTTGCCAGACCTAAGATTTGAAACGTTAAGTACAGTTTGATTGGCAGACATGGCGACAGTAAATGACCACTTTGCAGCGGATAGTAATAGCGCCGCTTTGTAATTTATTGCGAAACCGCTACATACAAACGAGTAACTGTATTGACGTTTCGATTGTCGATAGATGTGGGAAGTGTCGCGTCTACGGATATATTAGCTTTGATAGCTCATTTCCTAATACTGGAAGTATGTTGGTCTTTGGTTATGAGCCTTTGAACCACCCGACATTTAGGAGGCAAATGTTTGTATCATCTATGTACACAATTTCTTCCGTGTCATTATGAGATTTCATTCATACTTTTTGATATCTCTACGTCTTTATTGATGACACTATATCTTTATGTTTGGTATATATTATGTATGTAAGTGCCGTTAGTATAAACCTATTTGATTATCACTTCCCATAATTTGATAACGGGTAGATAGAGAGTACTTTATTTTTATTTAGAAAATATGTAAACTGGTGAGATTAGCATACTAAAGTTTTAACATAGCCCACAAGATTCCAATTAAATAATCAGAGGGCAAAAACATTTATTCTCTGCAGGAAATGTACCCATCGCTCCATATTCATACCTGTCATGCCCATTGCGTTATATTACATCACTATATAAATAACTCGTAGAATACATTGTTAATTAAGAACTCGTATGTAATTTGGCCATTAAATAGTATAATTGTGGTTGAGAACAGTCGTGCCGCGGCTAATCGTCAGCCATCTTGGCGCTATTCAACCCGCACGTAAACAATCATTCATGTCTATCAACACCAACAAATAGAACGATAACGTCCACGACTAAAACCATTATTACAAAACGCAATTAGTTTAATCCGAACCGATAAAATCCGAACTATTACATCGGTGTAATCTGTTGTAATAATCTCGGAGACTTTAACCCATTAGGTACCAACTTTTTTCTGTATTGTTTGACATATTTTTCAAAGAGTATATATAATAAGGAGCACATAAAAAAAATATAAAAAAAAAATAACAAAATAAATTTTTAGTCCATCAGTTCAATGTTCCCATTTGGGAACATATTTAAATAAAGAAATTCAATAAGTACTGCCATCCATTGAATCAAATTACTAGTTACAAGCTATTATTTAGATACTATTTGATATTATTTTACAATAGTTATAAAATACTTACATCGAATTACAGAATAATCAAAATGGAAACAATTGAAAATTTCGAAACTCGTAAAAACTACGTTCTTTGATGAACAACACATAAATGACAATAATTTCAAGTGAATAATTGGCTTGATATTTAGCACCACACAGTGTAGAAACTAATGACATGAATAATTATTAAAACATTGCAGGTAGTTATGAATGAATCGACAAAAAGTGAGATGTCCCAAATGGGAACATTGGTACCTAATGGGTTAATGTAATATCTTCCATTTTATTATGTTCGGCTCGGCGTGCCGCTGCGCTCTGTATCGCCCGACGGCCACTCGTACCGAGTGAATATGTTACGCTCCGTCGTGTTCCCTCCCGCTCAGACTTTTATGTTTTATTTTCCACGAATAACCAAACAATATTCTCTGCTGACTTTCCACATTACCTCTTCACGAGATAACTTATCGTGTTTGCTACGTTAGCTGTGTTTGAACGTATTAAATTGACGTACAAGTTACTTCGCTCACGATTGATATGTTTTTTCAACGTAGAAAGTTGCCAAAAGACATTTTACGACCCAGACTGCTCATCCGCGTCGAGTCATCGGGCCATTAATAAACTTTTAAATAATTATTTATATCATTATACGAGCCAAACATATAAATCTTGGGGCATTAATGATGATTTAAACAACAAATCCCATACTAACCTATTTGTGTTACATATTACGTTCATCTGACCAATGCTCGGTGTTTTGGATATCAAACAGATTATAAATTTTCGCCCGTAAGCCGATTAGTGGCATTATACGATTACAGTTATTGTTTCCTAAATCCATCGCAATAAATTGTAGCGTTGTTTAATACGTTTTAAAGGGTGTGAAGCATTTCTTTGTGTAGTGTTTATTGCAAGTTTTTAGTGTGGTGGCTCCGCCGAGTGCCGACTGCCGAGTGCCGGATACAATAACGTACATGAATAGTCGTTTTACGATCCATCCGGCACAACAGTAAAACTACAATGTTCCTGGCAAGCAAAAGCGTTTATAATACTGGTTTAAAATTTTTAATACCCGTAATTTGCGAGCTGCGAAACGTTCGTGCCTTCCTTCTATTACGGCGCGGCGCGGAGCGGGCGGGACGCGCCGTGTGCCGTTGTCAACTCATGTAATACACCCACGTGTTTGTTTTCTACGAGTGTTCGGCGTGAAATGGCTATTAGCGTGAGTGCACATGAGTATGGTTTAATTATTTAATGAATGCGGCTGGCGCGGACTGCGGAGAGGCCGCGCCACCTCGCCCGCGGCCCTCGCCAACCAAATGTGCTTCTAATTACAAAGCTCCACTTACTAACTACCAGCCTGCGGGGAACAAATCGGTCCATTTTCGCCTGTCACCCGCCGTACCCAGCTGCGCGCCAAATAAATAAACCTACGGAGCTTCTTATAAATACCTTAAAGCCCATTTCGACACTCGATGGGAAAACAGAATCGTTTTTAATCTACATCAAAATACTTTAAATCAGATTTGGGAGCGGGCCGAGTTCGTAATTTTATCTCTGTATAAATTGTATTAGTTAAATTTTCCTAACTTCGGCAACGTAACCGTTTCTCTGAATCGAGACTTTCTTCTTCGGCGATTCTTTGCTAAATTAATAAAGTTTTAATTGAATTCTGTTGAACAGCAATTTTCAGTCGATGTCATCTCAAATGTTGGATAGTTGAATGGAAACTTTGCTGGGGCCGTTATGTTAAAAAAGACAACAGTATTTAGACAGCAGTAGGTACTGAGTACTCGCTAGTCGGCGGCGCATTGCTCGTATCGGGTCACGCGTTCCTTTGTCCGCGTGGCGGGATTCCTCGCAACTCTTGTGATTCATCAGATGTTATCTCGAAGATGGCGGGGGATTCTTGCTAAATCACCTATGTCGCCATGATTTATTTGTAAATCACGATTTTCAACTGGTCGTCGAGTCGCGGCGCCACGGTTCCGCAAGTATCAGCGCTAGGAATATGCACTATGTTTTACGACGTTTTCATTATTTATTCTCGAGGTAGTAAACGTGTTTGTGCTTTCTTATGCCCGTCACGAGCGACGTGAGTGTCGGTAAATCAGCGTTAACGCCTTCTTCGCTCCGCTCGATTTATGGCGAGAGCCCGCCATCCCGCCGGCGCTACTTCCGCGCGCCCCTGATCGCCTGGTAGCTAGCGCGCCACTGCCGCTTCTAAAATCGCACTCGGCGCGCTGTTTACATTGCATTTTATTCAATAAACTCACATCGATGCCGCTCGTAAAATAAACAAGCTCCCCATGTTTATAATACTGCACGTTCCGTTTATAAAAACATTCGTATCTTTTTATCGCAACAAATTCTTCACTCGGAATAAAAACGCTTCGAATATGACAGGAATAAATGAGACGTCTTGTACTTGAAATAGTAGGACGATAGTGAGAGCAATCGATCACGCGAACTCGCACGAATTGCAACATTTATATAGATCCGTCCCGGGCCCGGGCTTTGCCACTTTTATCCCGCCGGGAGATTTATATTCACGCGTGACACCTATCCGCCCTTTGAAGTCGCAACGGAGGGTATAAATTCTTGCCGAGTTTGTCTGTTTTTAATTATACCGCCATAAAGCAGTGTTTGATAACGTTTAATATGTATGATAATAAGCGTTCAAACGCGTCGTAAATCAGTAGGGTGGGTGTCTCCACATAAAAGATGGTGTAAATGTTAAAAGCCATTAGAGCGAGCCGCCGCGCCGGGCTGGTGTGATCTCCACTTAATCCGGTGGACGCGGATAACAACGCTAACAATGTGATAAAACGGGCCCCGGACACGTCGCACTCGCTCGCAATAACTATAAACTATCAACCGCAAACGTCTGCCATCTTGTACCGGGAGTCGATGAAATATCCCCCTCTCCCTCACTCCCGGAGTGCTCGCCCCCCCTCTCGCATGCTCCCGCGCCTCAACCCACCGCCCGCACCACCCTCCCGACGCAGACGAGCGTTCCGACAGCTCGCAGCCTCAAACCATCTGCAATCTGCTCATCGCATTTATAACGATTATCATAATGATAACGCGCTTTGTGAACCATTGTTACTACATCTGTATCACACACGCTTTGATTTCGATCGGAGCTATCACTGTACGTAGTTGTAGTGTGACGCAGCTGCCAGTTTGCACTACCGTTATTTAGAACGTTAAGTGTAAAAACACTTTAGTTTTGGTTATATTCTGTTTGGATTAGTCACGGACGTCAGTTTTCTAATAGAAATTTTTCGGTGTACAAATTTGACGGTTCCTAAACATGTTTTTAAAACCGCGTTATATTTATTTTCAACGTTCTTCTATTGTTAAATAATTAGGTTTTTAAAAGGCAATCCGTTGGATTTTGAAGTAAAGTTTTTTGACACTTTTGCCATTGGGCGTTTTATTGGGCATCAAAATGAGGAGGAAAACCAAAATTTTCCCTAAGGTACACTTATGCACTATACAATAGTAAAGTTCCCTATTTCTTTTCCATCTTCAAAAACATCAAACAGCAAACACTAGACGAGGAAATTTGAGATCGAAAATTTTGCATGGTCGAAATATAATTTTATTTTATCCACTACAGCAGAAGAATTTTATTTGCTGCATACGAAGCTGGTAAAAACACACTTTCATTATTGTATGCAATGTAAGCTTAGTAGGGGACCTTTCCAATCCCATAAAAATTAATAAATGCAATGCATTGAACAACAAAGTTCGAAGACCCCAGAAATTAAATAAAAAGGAATCTATTCTCAAGTGTGGGTATTCGCATTAAACGAATAGTAAGTAGTACAGTAATAGTGTAAAGAAAAATATACCTAACATGAATACGTGAGAGAAACGAGCATTTTTACGAACAGTTTCCCCTTGTCCTAAATACAATATTCAATGTGTTTCAATGCAAAATATGCTGTATATTTCACAGCGAGTCCGCGGTCGGGAGTGACGTCCGCCTGTGTAAGCGAGCTAAAGTCATATTTTCACAGTCGTCTGTTCGCCCTCTCGCGTCGACCGCCGGCATACCTACTCAGTTTCGTATTCTCCTGGTATTGGAGTTTAAATTACACGAATTAATCCAGCCGGGTACTTTGCTTCCCCTGGGATGAATGTGCTTAGACTCCATCAACTTGTATGCAATTTCTCTTATATTCTTACGCTCCACGAGTTTGTTTTGCAAATGAAATATTGCAAAATGTTTCCAACACATTTGCCAACATTACGTGGCGTATTAATAATACAAAACGGATTTTATTTCGTATTTGCCGAGTACAGAGCGCATTGTGTTTGAATAGCTACGTGTGTCGCGCGTCGTGCGGTGTCTATTAGGTATCTTGTAAATTTATATTGGCCGCACTTTATCGGCGAGCTTGCGAACTAGGCGAAACGTTTCTTGTTATTTATCGGTAGACTATGCAAATATGCGTCCTTTTGTCACTCCGTGCGTGCGTATTGATGTTTGCAAAGAAATATATTAGATATTCAATGGTTGAATTAGTACAGCGATCACAGAACACTTTCTCAATGGCGCGCTGTCGCATGAATTATTGATGGAGGGCGGAGCGGCAGACACATCTCCGCGAACCATTTTATTGTTATAAATTATTCTTTTTTTCGTTTCCACCACGTTTATTATAACATCACACGATTCGGTTTATAGCCACCTCATCAAGACTATATTGTCTATAGAGCGTTATTTATTCGCGCTAATTCTCGCATGAGCATTACCATCGGAGTTTTCAACTAACCAATGGAAATAGTTAATTGAAATCGTGCCAAGGGAAGCAATAAAGCGTACATTAAAATCGTTACTATAAAATCGTGCGGTGCGTTCGATAATCGTGTTATTAAAATCCATTACAAAAATAACAGAGCGTTGTGTTGCGAGCCGCGAGCGAATGTGTTCGAGCGGTCATTACACATTCGGAGGGGCGTCTCGCATCGCTCGTTATAACTCGAGGTGAAATGACACGTATTTATTAAGATTTAAAGTGATCAACGAGTGTCGTCGAGGCGGGGGGCTGCGAGTGCAACGTGCGTCCGTCACTCGTCAACAAGCTCTCCAATTGTTAATCAATTACACAGGCCGCTGGTCCGCGCGCTTGTCGACCGCGCAATGGATACGGCGATGGGCCGGCACACACGTACCGGCAGTAAGTATGTCGGTGCAGCGCGGGTTCACGCACGGATGCCTGTGCAAGTGCTAGGGTGAGCCGAGCCGTGCCGCGGGTTGCGTCGCGTGTGTGCCGCTGCTATTTTTCGAGAGCCCGCTTGCGTGCTCGGTGTCGTTTTTGCGATCTCTTTGTTTTATTGTTTTCGTTGGCGACTACAAAAATGAGCGGCGCGGTGGTTATTGTTCCCGGCTCTTGTCTTCGGTTCGTTCTGCTCGGAACGATTTCTCGGAGTTGGTCCGCATTGGCCCGTAATGGCATTATTTAACGCAGCCACAGCCGGTAGTTTTTGCCTTGTTAACGCTCTATTCATGTCGACTTTTTGTCCGGCTGGCTCATAAACGTGAACGTTAATTATTTTGTGGAGTGGCGCGGTGAAAAACTCGACACGGTAACTGATTTACGGGGCCTTTGAAGTGACGAGCGTTTGAAGGTTCGATGATCGGAGCGTGGAGCGCAGTGGACACCGAGACACACACTCCACACTCTCGCCGGGCGCAGAGTTAACGTCCGCGGCCCAAATAAAGACGGAATGTAATTTGCATATGCAAATAGCTTGTCGTTTTCATGCAAATACTTACTCGGTGTATTACAGATGGCTTAATGGTACACACGAGCTCTCGAGTCCCCGGGCCGCAGTCTACACGCCGCTCCGCTGTTTGTCTTTTAGTAACGGAACGAGGCCAATATTTAATTTTCATCGTATCATCGTATTTGCTCACCACTCCATATTTATATTGTACGAATATTTAACGACAAAACCGTGTTTAACGTTGAATAATTACGACATATGTGTCAAAACAACACGGCACTGAGTGCCGAGCGCCGACGGCTCGTCTCAGAAATAACACAAAGAATACTTTCCGCGTTTTTAATGTTATTTGAATTTTATAACGAGGCGTCTTGCGGTGCAGTCTCGTCGGCATTCAGCACATTGCACGTATATTGTGTTCGTGAACTAAACTGGTTCCTTGCCGGAGGCGGGCGGGGGGCGCGCGGGGGGAAACTGAAATGTCAATCATCCTATTGAATCGAGAGATGTTTTTTGCGCGCTCATCTCGGCTCAACGATAATAATGACACCGCATCACCTAATTGTAGTCTCATTACCATGTATGCGAGTTGTTACATTAGCATAACCATTATTTTTTATCATCAAATTGGTTTTTCAGTAGATATAAAATTAATTTAATATTATTATTGGTAATTTGCAACATGTGTTGTGTGGGGAACAAATGATGTTTAATAGTGAGAGCGTGTCGCTCGTTTACATTGTAAATTAAGTTTATGTGTATCTGTATTCAGTGGCGGTGTTTTGTGTATAAACACATTGTTTGTGTTCTGTGTGTGTATTTCGTTATGTGTATTTGTTGTTTACTTAAATACTTTGTAACAATATTAATGGATTATTCGCGTGACAAATTCTATTTTATTATTCACACTTTCCAAGTTTCTACGAATAATTAAAGTGGTAATTGCCATTTATATGTATGATTAATTGTGATGGCATTTGGTATGTTCGTACTTTCACTTTTGAGTAGATTGAATCTTCATTTATATTCGTTTATAACAAAACGTTATCAATACATGATAAAAAGGAATGAACATCCGTTTTTTTAAACCCTACAACCCTATTTCAATAAAAAAAAAACATATATAGAAGCTAAATATGTATTTTGTATCCCCAGGGTCGAAAGTCTCGTCACTACTAAGAATCAAGTTTTACGACAGAAACACTTACTATTCAATTTAATTATTTAAAGATGTTTCTCTTTTTTGAACCGCAATTCCCCAAGGCGTTGTTTATTTCAAAATTAAAAGAAGTTTACGAACATTTCTGCAAAAATATGTTCTCTCTTAAAACTGAATACAAACTTTTATCGTTTTTGCAACACCGCATGACGCAAACCTTTCATTATTCCATTCCACAGCGTTTCGATTAAGTTTTTGCCCGTATAATAACATACAAATGAATTTACATGGACAAAAAGAAATGTAAAAATAAAATAAGAAATAAGCTAAATGTTCAGTTATTCAAGGCGTTATCCGATGTCGATGTAGACAATAAAATGTTCGTGTCGGTGTCACAGCCGCAGCCTCCGGCGATAACATCTCCGCACGCCATACAAATAGCGCTATTAACCTTAACACCGCTAAACGCGACATGTTCAGAACCTCTGCGTCTATCCCTCTCACTCGCACGCGTTCCATTATCTCGCCATCTCGCTCACACGCGCGTTTCAAAAATGCCAATGCGATGAATTAAATTGATAAGTGGAACGGTGCGCATTCGTGACATAATGTGTGGTAATTGTTAGAATAAACATTAGCCCGGTGATATTCGAGATAGTATCGAATCGATTGCGGTTGCGAACAATCCCAATCAGTGTTGTTCAAATATTGGACCGCTACTACGTGTTTGGAACTGTGATTATGCTCGTTAATAACTTTGTCGGCAGCGCCATCTGCCGGTCAATATTAACCTTACTGGGATGTTACACGGATATCTCCCATAAAGACTGTTAGACTTGCTACACTGCTAGACTTGTTAGCAATTTAGACGTTATTGAATAGAAGTATTCGGAATTTGAATTAATAATTTGGATCTCGTTTAAAACACTATTTTAATATTTGTAAACTTATTTCATTCATTGTGGAGGGGGTAAAGTAGTTTTCATGTACCACCGGTAAACACAGCATTAGACTTCACCAAGAAGAAAGACTGATGACGTCAAAAAGTTAATTAGACGTCGACCAACAGATTGTTCTCGAAAAACAACGAGGAAGGTTAATTTTAAAATTAAAATTCCTCTTATTATTACTAGGTATTACTTTACATTCTCGTATTTCGTTGGCAGAAAAAGAACATATAAATCATTAATCGAATTTTAATAATATAAATAGCATTTGAAATTATTCAAAAACAAGCCATGCAAGTTTTTTAATGTATACGATTTTGTGAGTTATTTTTGTGGCAAAAATGCCAAAATATACATATTATTTAACGCCAATGCAGTTCGATCTACATACATAAATTATAAAGTCAATATGTCGACCATTCCTTTGAGTTAGGGACGATACTTCCATACTTTATTTGTGCAATGTCTAGATTATAACTGTTTATTGTGGGGTTAGGATATTCTCATTTATATGTTATATTGCTGTTGTTAAATAAACATTTAAATTTTAAAGATTATTATTCGGAATTTTAAGTACTCTGGTATGAGTTAACCAATTAAATGTTGTAAGAGGTTCAAGAAATAGAAATTGCTTTTTATTTGTTTCCAAGAAATATTTGTCCATATTCTAATATTTACTGTGCTTTGAGGTAAAGCTTCTTTGAATGAATTTTGAAGTGGTCGTTTGAATATTACTTAATAAGTAAACCCTTTTTTTTATATTAACACGGATTTAGTGCTTTTTTCGATATCATGCAATTGTCGAAGTGAGTGTGCAGAAATACATCTCTGTCTATTCCTTTGGAGAATACAATCGTTGATGTCACATTTAAGGTCTTAAAACACACGTGTATTAAGCAAATGTCTTCTACCAAAAGCGTCAATATCTAATAGTTCCAAACGAGGAATATAACTCTCTCGATAAAGACACAACACTTAACGTTCCGCCGACGAGTTATTTTAGAGTTAATCGTTTTCAATTACTAGTTATAGATGGCTCTATTTGTAAGGGAGGGCCGGCGTGAAATATCGCCCGTCGAGTGAGTTACAATAGTTGGTCCCGCGACGCGTTTTGCGGCTCTCACAAACTTTTTCCACGAATCCAATTTGTTTTATGTTACATTTTATACGTACATCGTCGACGTAAACCCTATTAAGCCAACGCGAAATTGCAAGAGAAAAATTGTTGCAGAACCGTTAACGTTTGGGTGTTAAAAATGGACAATCAGCAACATGTTTAACAGTACCGTAAATGTATAGATTTTGGCGCTGACTAATTATAACGGGTTCGATATAGTTTTGTCGCAAAAAAGCTATTTGGGATTCAACGAGATGTCAAAGTGAGTCATGTTTGACTCCAAATTCGCCGTCTAAATATCGACATTAAACTATAATATTACGACATTACTTATTCTATCGAAGTTATGTGCTAACCATTCAGAATTGCCACTATATTGATTCAAGAACAATCAAGACGTTGAAACGTAAATGATTAATCGACTGTTGTGCTATTCTTGAAAAGGAGTTTTAAAGTTTGAAATCATAAAATAGTTTTATAATAATTCACGTTGGTATCTATAAATTTATCGTCTCAAACATGATAATGAAAATAAACTTAGCAATAAATCAATATAATTACGAAATAAATGCAATGTATATTTGTTCAAAGCTATCGTTAACAGCGCTTGTAAAGTTTACATAATGCAATTAAACAGAGTGTTGGGCCAATAAAACCGTTATTAATTTATGTTCACCTCAATGCACGGCGCGGCAGTGTGTTGCTAAAGGACAGCTCCCCGTTTAATTATCATTTGATTGGATCTGAATTGATATCGAACGAGAACAGCGCGCATCAAAGCTAATTACACAACAACCAGATGGATGCATAATGCAATAATAATCCGAGCTCTCGGTTGCGCGTCCAATGTGATTACAATAAACGGCAAAGGCCGCAGCTCTCAATGCCTAATGGAATAACTTGGCCAGTTATAAAGGAAGATGTTTTGTTCCAATCTCAAATAGCTTTTTCTTCGTGAATGTCATGTCCGCTTTCTTTGCGCGCGCTACGGTCATAATTTCATTTTGTGTGCCGGGGTAACATGAGGCAGCGGAGCTCATTTCATAACCCATAATGCGCTCGCTGCGTCCCTGTCGCGCGGTGCGAGCGGGAGCGGGACGACGATAGTTATAAAGCCGCGGGTTATCGAAGTTTGAGCTCTACGGCGCCCGGTGTAGCTCAGTTTTCGGTCAGGCGGAGCGGCTTGGATGTCTTCCGCCGTCGACAAACAGCCAGCTCCGTAAGTAGAAGTTTTCTGCTTCATTTATTAGCGGGCGAATGTCGACGTGGAGCCAATAAACCGGCGAGCACTCGCCACCCTCTCCACTCTCCACACGATTTATGAGTGAAACTCGTACTAATTCCACTAACAGCACTCCCCCAATTTGAATGTTAATTTTTAACAATTTAAGACTGTTTAGTGAGTTTGTTATGAGTTGGAGCTCGTCTGGTGAATACGTAATGCGGCCGCCCTGCGAGGCTTCATTCATTTCAGATTTACGCTTGGAATAACAGCCCTGGAGGTTGACATTGTAATGCGATTTTACGATTATTACGTACCGTCAGCGCTCGTCGGCGCTGCGCCGCTCACCGCTTTGAATTAAAACGACTCTATGAGCGGCGAGCAGTTTGTTTCACGCGTTCCTAACTTTCAAAACGTGTACATGATGAATTTATTAAAATTGCACACGACGTGCGAGCGCCGAGCGACGTTGTGAACCTATATGCTGTGGATGCCATGATGGTAATATTGTAAAATTTGCTGAACGTTGAGCACGAATTACGTTTTATTGTAGTTATTATTCTTTGCAGGTAAGTGGAGGCGAGTGGCCGAGTGCTCGATCTCGCGACACATTTTGGAGGTTGTATAAATTATGGATAATGCCGCCGCCCGCCGGAGGTGAGTCCACAAAGCTAAAAACACAAGAACAAAGGATATTTTGAATTATCTCTGTGTTTCGTTTACTTAAAATTTAATATTCATAAAAGCATTTACATAGCGGCTTGGTTTGCATAATTGAATATTTCAGCGACCTTTGAAATTGTAGCCTCATTTTATTTGTGTGTAATTATGTTAATTAAAGGCTTTTGATCACGATTCAACTATTACGTACATTAGTCAGGTACGTTAGGTATAATGCTATAAAAACGGCACCTTATAAAAACTCGCTTTGTGTTTTCATGCGAATAAACTTCATTATGTTACGAACATTATGAAAACTACAGAGTAATGATACATTTTCTGTTCACTCGCTTTAAGTTAATGAGCAACGGAACACGTAATAAACAGTGTTTATTTTGAATAACGGCAGATGCGAGTAACCGTTTTTATTAATAACATGATCAGGCAAAGGGATCTCAGTTATTCAGCCAAACGCGTTTTACAACACCACATGGCACGAGACGCCATATTGCTATAGACTATAACCAATTTATAATATCAAATGTCATGACTTTTATCGAATGAGAGGCACTAAAAGTTATTTTGAAAACATACGGCCGGTTTCGTAGCTTTCCTTAATTAAATAGTAGTAAATATGTCGTAAAACACACATCAACGTTTCACACCTTCACTTTCTATTTGATAACCGTTAGTTTTTAAATGTCAAATGCTTTACGAGCCATGAACGTAATTCCTTACGAAGAATTTAAACGTTGTTGATTTGTTAATTTTATTGCCTTTTGATTTAAAAATACTGTTTATAATAAAAGTTTATAAAAATAGAAAGGTTAGCGATTAAAATGGCAGTCTTCGTGCACACGTAATGAACATGATTAAATGAGTATAAGTACACGTCAAATGGAGCAGAACGCGCGTGCTAAATTCCTACGACTTCCTACAAAGATAAATTAATTAGTTCCCCACTCGATATGATTTATTATACGAACAATGAGCTGTCAATAAACATCGCCTCGCGAGTTATTCCACGCTAATCGAGGTTATTAACGAGTGTTGGCGCGACTAACAAGTTTCATTAAATAATTAATTTAGATTCGGGCACAGCATGTCAATAACGTTGCTAATAGCACATTGTAACGATAGCAAATACCGAAATCCGGCGCTCGGCTGCTATATTATTTACCCGAGGGGAAGTGGCCCGCTTTGATCTCCCTGCCTCCCGCCATTTTCTTATACCGTCCGCTTTAATTATTTCGCCTTTGAGCCTCCCTCGGAGCTCGTGGAGTGAATTTAAAGAGGCTGTCACAAAATGGACTCTTAATTACGACCCGGGAAAGTTTTATTTGTAATAATTAATAAGTTTCCTTTTATATTAGGGATTCAGATACTCTGGGAAATGTTGTAATTGCTTTAATGTTGTTACGTGTATACGATTTGTTTGATGCCTCGCCATTGGAATAATGTTTAGATGATTCTAGCATTTCTCTTAATGAATTGGATTGATAATGACGCTAGACATTTTTATATTTGTGTTGAAGATATTTATGAAACTCATTTCCCTACATGTTCTTAATAATCACATTGCATGCAAAGCTTGGTAAAGAAATTAGATTAAATCGAATAATACAGTTATTAAAATTGTGGAGCCAAATGCCGCATACAGCAATAATGTGGCCGTTAATTGAGAACATCGCCTGTATGAGTAAAATTATGAACATTTTTTGTGCGCAAATTCATTTTCAATATAACATACGGCAGTAGGTGTTTATATGCACTTAAATAAGACATAATTATAGGTAGTTGAATTAATAAAGCATAAACGGCTGTACAAATTCGAGTTATTTCTGTATATCAACGCTTAAAAATAATATTGAGGCACGTGAGGTAATTATTAAAGTTTATATTGAATATTTTTCAACATTCGCCGTGGAGCTCGATGAATAATTAATGAGCAGCCTCGCCAGTAATTAAATAAACCAAATTTATTTATGTGAAACGTGATTAATATAATTATGCCGTGATTTCAATTACAAAGGCGGATTTTGTTCGTTAAATTGTATTTGACTTTTCGTCCAAAGTTAGGACGTATGAATACCTTTTAAGTTGAGAAATTTTTAGCTCGGATAGTAGAATTCACCTGAAAAATATTGGAAGAAAGTAATAAATATTATGTATGTTTTTACATAATTGGCATAAAGCAATTCATAATGAAGTGATAACTTAAATACTATATAGAACGAAGAAGACTAGAATAGAAGCTTTAGACTCAGTCCGCAACCGAAGGGTTGTTATGACCCTCATGACTTTGAATGCGCCCAAATTCTTAAAGCTATTCTAAAGGCCAGCCATAGGGTCCATAAACCGATTAATACCATAATAGGAGCTAAAGCATTCTGTTGATGGAGTGATCCGTCCCGACCGGGCTCAGGTTCGGCGATGACATATAATAATTTTATTGAGGAAGTTTTCCCGGTCGCGCTCGTTAAATGCCCGCCGAAGCGATCAACTTAATCCATTAAGATTTTATAATGTCGTAAACGTTTCACGGCTCCCGTCCGATCCAGGTTTATGTGCCATAATTATAACATTTTAAATCTATTTTTGTACTGGCCGTATTAACTACGTTTCTCGTCGAAGTAGATTTCAAATGGTCTGCACAAACCGTTAGGTACAAGTCCTCGTGCTTTGCCAAACACATTCTTGTTATATCCTTTCCTTTCATATTAATTCTGATATAACAGACGATAACGCGAGACAGGATTTGAAAGGTTTCAAAGAAATAAAACTTAGTATTTAAGTTTGACGCATTGTATGTCTATGGGTTATGCAAAATTATCGTTAATCTGCCATAAAATTTGTTTGAAGCAAAAGAAAGATTAACAGGGAAGAAAACAATGTATATCTTAATGTGAGTTAAAGTACTGTATTTATTGGACACTACTGTGTGTAATAAATACGATACTTCGTAAATATAAATTTTCATTGAATACTTAGGTATAATTTAAAACTAATTCTAAATCAAACGAAAATTACGATGCTACAAAATTCCCCTACATCGTAAGTAAACATGAATGCTACACAGCACTTGAAGTAACATCAAACGGCACAAATAAATAATGCCAGTGTACTTAACAAGTTGGTGTTAAGATCACGTGGGCCATAAGTGAATAGCCTCAAGTACCAGGATAGCATTATCTGTGTGGATGTAGCTCGGTGAGTTGCGAATTAGCTGCCAACAGCGCGGGAGGACGCTAATCCCCTTATCGGAACGTATCCGGGTGGCGAGCGTGGCCGCGCCAACTTTTACCATCCTCGCTTCTTATCCCCTGGTAACACAACTTAATTGTTCCTCAGTTTGAGTGCCGTAAACTTGCGCCGAGTCGAATTACCAACTTGTCTTGTTTTCGGCTATTGGTCGGGGTGGCGCTGAAGTTTCATTGAAGAGTGGATTAGTCTGTTTAGGTGTTTAACATTGCGTAAGTTGCGAATGTGATAGTTAAGTCACGTGTTAATTCATTAGTTTTCATAGAGAAAAATTTAATGATAACCGTATAAAATCTGTGCACAGTAACCGCCAATTTATTCTTAATAAGTCTCGATGTAAATCAAATGCTCCAATGGAACGCAGTGGAAGCAATTTGTTTTTCAACAGCAAGAAGCAGAACAAAGGAAAGCTCGGAAAACCTTGTTAACTTTTTAAAGCATTCGTTTGGTGCTCATGCATTATTCAGGCCGGCCGGTGGGTAGGATCCGTAGCGGCGCGGCGCTGCTCGCTGCGATGTGTTGTGTTTGTCATGTGGCCGTACATGTGTCCGCCGATGGCCGGATAACAGCACGCGCCCCCCACCGCCCCGCACACACCACGCACCCCTCAACCCTCCTCACAATTGACATTTCGCAAAGAGCTCAACCCTTTTGTAGGCTCGGATGAAACGTGAATTTCAATGAAAACGAGGTTAAAATTGCTCGGCACCGACGAGCCCGTGAGCTGTAAAAAAGAGATTTCATTACGAGCCATTGTTGCGTTATGATTTTCATGTTGCCATTTTATTTTTTAAGAATTGCTAAAGCGCAAACTATTTTTCATGCAGTTTAACGTTTGTAAGAGTGTAACATCTCGAAAAGCTTTTAGGGCGCTTTGTCGGTCGGGCAATTAACTCGCGCGCGCTCGCTATTGTGTTTTTCGCTTGCTTTTACTCAATTAAAAATAATTTGAAATAATAGCTACGGCACAAAGACACGAGCGGGACGCGGACGGAATAATTTAGGGTTTCGGCGGACGCGAGCCGTTCCCAGTTACCGTCTTGTTTCATTAACGCTCGCAAATTCACAAGTTTCTTGAGCAATATTTATATCAGTCTCGGATCATGAATACGCTCGGGCGGTTCAAAAGTTAATTCAGTTGAGTTGTTTGTTTTAACGTTAGAATGGCGGTGTCGGCTGTAAAGACTGCGGGCCGGCAGGATGGTGGGCCTCTTTAATTTGATAGTTTTATTTGCGGCGTGCGAGAGATTGCACACACTCACACATACAAAGGGTTGGAACGTAAAGCTCCTTTTATCTCTCCCCGAGGCGGGATGAAAATCGAGCGTCGATATTGTGCTCGTAAAGGGCGTTTGGAAGGGGATAAATAACACGGCGAAGACGGCGTCCACCGACCGGGAACACTCCGCCGTCTCACACTGCACATGCCACTCTCTAATGTCACTTTATTGCCCCTATACCACTTCAAATTCATCGCATTATTTTGTGTCCATCTAATAGAACTATTCACAAAGACGTAAAATCTCTATCTGCGTAAAACCACACAGTGTATAAACTAGACAATTTGGTGAAGATAAGAACTTGTTATTTGACATTTTTCTCAGATACTTTATCTGTAACTAGATATTCTAGTAACCATAAAGCAAGGAGCTCTCCCTCTTGTTCTTTATCGCACTATAAATCCATCTGAAAACTTGCCAGACACAAATAAATTGTTAAATAGAACTGGTTAAAATTGACACGCCGACGCGTCAGTTGAAAACAAACGGCAAAAGGCGAAAGACGGCGTAAACTTCACAATTTTATTAACGGATACTGAACAATCTACGAAACAACATCCAAGACGTTCAAGTCGTAAAATAGAAAAAAGGCACTTAACAGAATTCGCGTGTTTTTCAACAAATTACGAGTCTGTAATGTGAGGCAGCGAATAAAGAAGAAATACGGCGCGCTGATATAAATCAGATTATTTTCTCCCGAGGCCCACTGTGCTTAAATTAAATGTCTTTGAAGGAAAATTACGACGTTTACCAAACGATTTTTATTTGTTGTTTATTTGTCGGCGGTGGAGTTTCGCCGGGAATCGTCCCGCTCGTCACGCAACACAACTCTAACAGTTTTATTGCTGCGTAATTATGATCCTATATTTCATCAGATACTAAAACTTTTCGAATTATATTTTACACATTAAAGAGATGACGCGATGTATTTTTAAAGTTGTAAAATTTATTAATAACTCACCCACATGTAACACTAAAAATAATGCGAGCTCGTGAATATGTTTTTCTTTTTGATGTTCAATATTTTCGTTGGAACTCGCCTATATTGCCGGTACATTTTTCGTGAGTGTTATTAAAAACGCCAGTGTACGGATATTATGAACGATTTCGAAAGGCCCGTGAAAAATTGAATGCACAGCCCGAGGGCCTCCTAACATAACAAGCTATAACCTCCAGATTATTTTATAAACCATTAACCTCTAAAAAGCGGCATCTAAATCAATCTTTCTTTTATTGCTTTATTTCTTGTGATATTTGATTGGTTTACGAACCGGTCTGACGTTCGGCGAGAAGGAATTTTGATATTGAAATATAAGCATTATGATGCACGCAAGTGGTACGTAATTATGCGCCGATAGCGACATAATACTCAGATAAATTAACGTTTTACGCATTCATTAGACACTTCCGTCGATTTAAATTATTCGTATCTATCGTACAAATATGCTAACGCTATGTTCCATTGAGCGAATATCTTATTTATGTGAATATATTCAGAGCGCTGTCATAAATTCCTCCCTCGCGTTGCGGGAAGCATATTAAAAAACTTATGCGCGGAATGTTTCGTCTGGTAAGTCGTTCAATTCGACTTGCACTTGTTTTAAGCTGTTGCCTCACAGGGGAAGTTCTCTTACGGCTGTTTACTTTGCCTGTAGAAATGTTACGCTCACACATGCACCGCGCAGTGTACACGGCCCTTGTTTATTTTCTCTCTTGTGCGCTGTGTAAAATTCTATTTCCATACATACGGGGAAGACATAAAAGCGCGCGGGTCAGAACATATAAAAGTCCCTTTGGCTGGGATAAAGGTGTTCCAGATTCAATGCAATTTCATCGTGTGTCAGTGTCGCCATTCCGTGTCACATCCTCCGCTTCCGGCCGGCGGGCCCGGCGGTCTCGGCGGTCCTACGGTCTCAGCGGGGCTCGCTTTTGTGCGTTTCGTTTCGCATTTACAAAGACCGCCGTACAAAGTTGCATTCTTTCGCCCGATGGCTGCGGCTCGAGCCCGCAGTCCGCCGAGGCTCTCGACGCGCACCTACTTACCTTTTTGCTCCCTTTTGTAATGAATAAAGTCTTTGTTTTGTTAGCTCGCCCGCCGTCTTCAGATTAACATTTTATGTTATCGTACAAAAAGGTTAGGCATCTGATCATTTAAATTGTTTCATTTCATTCGGAGGTATTGCGATGGGAATATTTTGCTATTCCTTTGACGCGAGTACAACACACGATTAATATCTTTCTTTTGTTGGAACACAAAGAGCTCGTATCTTTTATACAGCGCGTAATCATTATATACGTGAAAAATGTTCAAACATTTCCGAGAATGCCAATTTATTTTCGCCTCGTTTTATTATTGTTTAAGTGTTGCGCGCTCTTTGAGCTGGCGAGTCATGAATTTTATGTGTGCTTAACGTATGATAAAAGGCGAGGATTTTAAAAAGGCCGAGCTATCAGATTTTATAAGATTTTTCTTTGCACGCGGCTGAGAACTGGCTGCATAAACGGTATTTATTGGCACGGCCGCGTCCCGGCCGCCCGCCGTCCTGTTTCATAAAATCTATGGCTGCTTTTATATTCCTGTTTAGGTAGGAGGAAACTTCCTCTCTTAAATAAAAGACTCCTTTGTGCGGCGTACTATATTAAAAATATTTTACTGCCATTTTTTCCCAAGTATTTATGAATGCAGTTGTGTTTCTCTATTGTCATTCGTGGATAATTAAAGAGTCAGGATGAGTTAGTGTTTCTGTGGTCGTTTAGTTTAAAATTAATTTCGCGCATTCTCAACTTTAACTTGTGTCTGTTGTGTTTTCTTTTGGCGTTTCATAGCAGGTAATACAAGCATAGGCGCAATGAATAATTGTGATATAATTAACGATAAATTTATATGTTTTCTTGAAGCAGTGAAGTAATAATCGCCGAGTTAACGACAACATAATTAAATGTAATTTGCAGTAATTAATGTAATTTAATTCGCAAAGCAATATAATAAGAAGTAACTTGGGGTAGATTGACGCTTTAAAGAGAGAAGGAAATGCTGACCTACCTACTGTATAACATGAATCTATCAGTATCTAAATTAGAGCATTGATTTCTTCTAAAACATCACAAGAACAAAAGATTAATCTTTACTTCATACTCTAAAGTCATGGTTTCTCTGAATATTTTCCTTTACCATTAAACCCATAGGCCTTTTGATTATTATAAAATAATTAACAACAACAAAGGAAACATTCTATAAATATATTAACAAATTGTAAAGGGACATTGTAATTGTTAACAAAAGGTATAAAACGGGATTGGGAACACGGCCGTAATACGAAACGATACGGCTTTGTGGGTTCCAGGAAAACTGCCGTCGATACCGACGAATTTGTTAATATATTGCACGTTGTATTTATGTAGGTGTAAATATTATGATTGGCTTAGTCGTGGGTTTGTTAAGCTGCTATTTACGACATTTTGTCCAGTTCAAATGTTTACTTATAACTACAGTTCGCAGAGCCATAAGTCAACTTAATTCACGCTATTGATATGCAAACATATTTATAGGATTACATTTTTTTTTTGTAAATAAATCCTCCACCATCATAACAATAATGAAACTCCTCCCAAAGATCCAGATTAATTCAATGTATTATTAAAAATAATACAAAACATTCATTTTATAACAAGATTAAAACATCAAAATACATTTAGTTTACGAGCCGGAGCAAAACAGAAGGACCCTCAGTGACTAATTAATACGAGGGTACGCGTTTATAAAGAAACACATAAAAACTAAAATACACAGTGCGATTAAATCACATCAAATGCCATCATTCAACGTTAAATGTAATTGAATGTTGAATTTCATTCGGTTTATGCCCGTTTTAATTATCATTGCCGCGGGCCGATGGGGAGATTTTATTTTTAATTAATCCCGTCCGACTTACCGACGGGAGCCGACGCACCCGGATAAAATGCCTTTTGATTGTTTTCGTATATTCCGATATTGAGTTATTGATATTGGATTTCGTCCTCTGATGTATGGATTGCTCGTATTTTCCATTCTGTTTGACGTCGCACGATGATTTCTTTTAAGCGATGTGTCAGCATTCGCTACGCTTTTGATTTGGTGTTTGTTTTCATGTCCTTTATACCATGAATAATGTAAACTAGCTGCAGTGATATTTAATAGTAGTCGTTCAATATTAATAGTCTTCAATAACACAAGTACTCTATGGTACTTTACTTGTTGATAGGATTACTGAGGTCTGTTCGCCTCGTTAGCCTGTTGCTGAAGCAGGTTTAACACCTCAAGTATGTCGCTATTCGTCGGATCCGAATATATTACCACTGGCCTTGTGTTCCCTTGGGTATTTTAAGTCGCTCAGACAAGCTTTGGTTCCCGATGTTATTTCTATAAGTTTCTATATCGCAGAATATTTTATTATTATATTTTGGAATAGACAAAATAAAAATATTCACAATGTATTTAAATAAAGAATTAAAGAATAATGATACATTCGTCTTTTATTACGCTTCTCTTTTGGCCTGAAATCAGCTGTTTCTTTTATTGCGTTTCATCAAAAATCTATTTTTGACTAGTATCTCAACATTATTGTAGATGCAATAATATCTCGTAAGGCAATTAAATCTCTTATTCTTCCACTCTCGATAGCCATTTGTATTCTTATATCAATGAAGTGGAAATAAATAGCTTTGTTTACGTAATTACACGCTTGTTATTACTATACCGGTATACGAGATATGTTAAAATGCGATTTAAGAAAACATACACTGCTTGTAAATATAATCAGATTATGTTCGCGTTGTTGCAAAGAACGTTTACGGCTTCAATATTACTCGTCTATTACGTCATACAGTACTGTACTGTTAGCTGTTCACATAAGAATTCTAACTGAATAAAAAAATGAGTAGAAGCTACATAACAACTTTTTGGGTAAGTAAGAACTGGCCGAATGGGGCATAAAGTGATGAAGACTCCCATGTCTTATAAGATGGTTCTTCACATTTTCACTAACAAGACTTAGATGGTAAGAGTACGTAGGCTTTCAATATTGTTAGTGGTATTGAATATCGTAGGAAAAACTTGTCTGAGTTCGTCATTTGAGTTACTTCTGACAATATTTTCATAAAAACTACATTATACAAACTCCATAAAATCCGAACTGATAATAGTTAAAGATAAATACAACATTAAAATCTCATTAAACATCCTTTTAATAACGTTAATACACAAAACATAAAAGTTGAATTCTCCAACCAGTTTGGCAGCGTCTTTTATTTTATATAGCCTTACAAAGTACGTCACTTAAGCTGTAAACTTAAGTACAAAAAACGACGCGTTTTTTCCTCAACGTTTCGCTTGAGCTTCGTATTAGCCGATATTAATTTATGTCACCGCGGAGGCACAAACACGGGACCTCGTTACAGATAACATTTAGCACAATTTGCTTTTTGTGAAGTTACATTAATCCATTTATCAATCGAAAGAGGCACGCAACAGCCGACGGCCATTAGTGAGTTTTCGGCGCAGCTTTTTTTCCTCGTTTCACAAAAAACCCGTACAAATGTAAATGTTGATAGTGAACGTTAATGTAATCAGCTTTTTTATGCGTGAATAATATACTTTAGTTGGTTAAACAACGCTATAAAACCTGTTGATCGTATCTGTATAGATTATGTTTATCTCATTGGAAAATCAGTTGGAGCGTGAAGCGTGTGCCTTTGTGTCGAGTCCGTCGCCATCCGAGCACCGAGGGGCACCGATGTTTCTCTTTTAAAACATTTTCGATTTTTTTTGCAAGCAGCCAGCTACTTTAATGGTATTTTTAATCTACATTCGAGAAGTCAACGTTTTATCACTTATTTATAAGCTTTTTAAATGGAGGTTAACATTCCGATAAGAGATTTAAATATAATCATCTTAACAACTTGTGAATACGACATAAATATCCGATAAGCTATTTTGCTAATATAAGCCATCAAAAATCGCATGGACTTCAGTTATGATTTTGAGTTGTATAACCTTCCTATCGTCTCTTATCCATTAGGATTCATATGATACAATCAATATACATAAAAACTTGTCTCTACAGATATTATAGTACGGTTTAATTACTTTTATGTATCATTTACGTAATGTATTTTTGCATCTCATCTGTATTCCATTGTAGTTCTCGCCGGCGCGACTTCAATCTGATAACTTTGCATTCATGAATAAGCATTAATTTTGATGTCGAATTGAATTCAACATGTTTACTGTGATGGAATTGGACTTTTGTACTTAATCTCAACCGTCTGAGCGTTGATTAAACGTCTGTGTTATTCCAACTATGTTATTAGCAATTTGATAGAATTTTTTGTTCTTTTCTTCTATTCTAAGTTAGCATGAAACGCTTGGTCAAATAAAGAGAGAGAAAAAAACCGCTTAGTCATTATCAACTGACCGCAAAGTTTCATACTGCCAGTCTCAAATTTGTATTTTTAGTATGAGCGATAATGTGGATGGAAATGGACAGGAATCCTGAGCTTACATTCAAGGTATTTTGTTGAAAATATTCTCGTTTAAAGGCAAAATGTTGAAGAAACCCGTGCGGTTAAGAGTTCTTTATAGGAGCTTCGAGGGCGTGTTGACGTCACTAATCCGAGTAAGCCTGACTTCTCTAGACGGTCGAGGAGGCTAATACCCAGCAACGAGTATCGACAGATATAGATATAATCGATCACTTTAAAGTGGCACATTTAAATGGAACATTGTAAATTGCAGCGCGTGCATTAGCTTGTCAGGTTGGCAGCCTTGTCTATTTCTCACGCTGATGTAAAGGACAATCCTATCGTTCAATCAATTTGTCGAAAAGTTGAAATTGTATGCGACAATAGGGCGCTGTGATTCAAGATAATTTTGAGTGCTGGTTGTTTTATAAACAAATTTAATGTTAATATTTAACAAAATATCATATTTTTTTTTTACATGTAATTCGATATAAAAAGGGAAAATAGTGATGAGTAATGGTTGACAGTCCGTATTTTGTTCGCCGTTATTCAGCGTGGTTCACTAATGACTAAAAATTTCAAGTACATGCCAAAACCACATGAAACAGTGCATATGTAATGATAAAAGTCAAACAAATAATATAAATATAGTGCATATTTGATAAGAGCACGATAAGTCTTAAATCTATGTAAAATATTATACACTCAATTATTCTAATTTAGCAAGTAGTTCCGCACGAGCGAAGTCACTTTTCGCCCATTCCAAATTCAAAAATAATTTCAGTCATGCTTTATGCACAGTACCAACATTACGCGCTGTAACAAATGGCCGCGGTTCACGATAAGGTTAGTAGCACTGCGAATTACAGTTAGAACATTACTCCACGTCAAGTGGAACAGGTAGCTACCGGGCCGGCCGCCCCTCACTCATATTTTTGTCATATTGACACACTATCGATGTGGACTATCGATAAGAGTTGACATAGATTATCGATTAAAGTCGACGCAGCACTAATTACAGCGCCGTGAGTTATAATGAAATATTAAATGGCGCACGACGGATTAATGGATTAGTCTTTGAGTGATGTAGCTAGGTTCATTTAGCTAGATTATTATCACAATTAATCATTAATCATGTTGTTCGCGATGTAGGTAATGAATTTTTATACCAGTGACAGACCATTGGCACAGTAAGTGAGGAGTTACTGATATGTAGCTCTTCGAACACCATTACGAATTTGGTTCGTGTTGCAATACCAGATAGACTCTAAAAAGCAGTCTCTTATATAAACAAGAGTAATTTTCTTGTGAGATTCTGTGCGAAAGTGTGTAAAATGGCTGTATTGTTACTCGTAGTTTGTACGGTACTGAAGTTAATGCATTAGATGTTGAACGTTATGCACAAGAGTTAATTTATATACTTATTAACAAGGTAATATAAATTTGCTTAATTAATTACTTTGGTTTGTGACTTTTATTACAGAAAAATGGTCAAAACAATTCTGTGCATTCAAGAACCTTATTCAATTATGCAAGTAATTATGAAAAAAGAAAATAAAAGTTCTTCCCTCTTTACATTTACGAACGTCCTTTTTTTCAAATTCTTTTTCTTTTTAATTATGCATACTAAAGAGGTTGACTATTCACCGCAAAGGTCCTATTCACAATTAATTAACGTCACGCTGCTTTCATAAACTCATCAGGATAATAAGTTGATGGGAACCTGTTACAAATGCGTGGAAATTTATTTGCGATTCACAACGCGCAGCCATACATACAAGGGCGATTTACAAAGCGACAGATTTCACAATGTGTGTACAACACACAATGTTGTAGTTTGTCTGTGTTGTTTGCAATTCACTTTGGATTTGTGGTGTAAATAAATTCGTATTCTCTTTGTTCGTATTCATATTTTAAAAATATTGTTTGGATTTATAGTTTTGGCGGAATAGGAATACAGTTTACACAAAAATGTCATTTTCATTCAGCGTTGTGTTGCAAAAACTTTTAAAATTGTTGTTTTTTATTGGGATATTTGTATATATTAAATTTGTTTCGTTCGTGATATTTTGGGATTTAAAGGACCTTATTAAGATAAGTGAAACATGGAAAGAAGACTACGCAGTTTTATTTTAAGAAAAGGCAAAGGTCATACAGGGAAAATTAGATATTTTTACCTAATGAAATACGACAATAAAACTGGCATTATTTAGCCGCGAGAAAAATAAGTCTGATTAAAAAAGCAACGCGCGAGGAACGACGAGGGTCGAATAAACAAATATTGAAACAGTTGGGCGGCCAAATCGAATTGTGCAAAGTTAATTAGTCGGTGTCAGCATTGAGAAGGGTCCGACCGCGGCAGCGCGTCACGAGCCCCCGATTGCCTACTGATCATTATTTACTCATCCCTGTATTACTATCCGGACTGCTCGTTCGGAATTCATAATACCCATATCCTAATCTTGTTGGATTTATTCATTATCAGCTTGTAATGACCGCTGGTCACGGGCCTCCTCTTTCACTGAGAGGTTTAGGCGTAAGTTCACCACGCTGGGCTAGTACTGATTGTCGGACTACCAAGGAATTCCTTAGAACTTTAAGGTGTGCGGGTTTCTTCACGATGTCTTCCTTGACCGTCAAAGTACGAGATAATTGGTTTACATGCACACATAACATCGAAAAGTCAGGGGGGTTTGAACCTGCAACCACCGAGATTACACTACTTAATGGATTAATTGCGACTGGATTTTCTTGGCAGTTATATGATTGGTTGTGCAATAAGGTTTATAGACTGTCGATTGGCGCGATATAGCTGTAATTATGTCATCAGCTGAAAAACGCCGGTCTATCCAAGTTGATTATTCGCAAGTCTTGCTTGAGTGGGTCTATAATTCATGTTTGATAGTTTTAGAACCGAAGACAGATAGAGACGATGGAAAGGCTCAATAAAATACTATTCAAAAGCATTGGCACTACACATTACGCCTACCCCGACGAAACCCAAGCGCAAGTTAATATATGTACATATGTTTTAAAAATGCACCATAAATATTCATGAAATACTCATTAGGCTTGCGGTTTCGTTCGTTACGCGGTTCAGTTTGCCGCTCGAATTGTGCGCTCAAACTGGCCGAAATTAAATCATCCCAATTCGCGCAATTGTGCTCTCCACTTTACGACTCTTCCACGTCATTTTATTTTAGTTGACTCCTTTAAGGCACTTCTTTTACTTCCACTATAAAAATTACCCAAGTGACGCTTTAGGGTGATAATTTTTGGTTTTGTACTCGCTCGGAATACAAATGCATATTTGCGTAGCGAGGGAAAATTCGAAGCGGCAAGGGGGGCCCTCAGCGCCATAATTATTATTTCCACTTCTTGGCAAGCGTTTTTGTCGCGATCAAAACTTCATTTTTACTTGTTAGTAATATCCTTCAAACGGTTCAGGTATTCCAAATTCCTGTAGTTCACGCCGCAAATCAGCTTTATTTTCGTGCGTCTCAGCGGAGCTTTTCGCTGGCAAACTTCACACAAGGTGATGTTGATGTGTTCTAGTCCATTAGCCACCGCGAACACTCTTTGTCGCCACTTATTCCGCATAGCAGAGAATTAATGTTCCGTCCCGGGTAGGAGGTGTATAAACAAGATGGTGGGTGGCACGGCCCGGTATTTATTGCCGCTGGCACGCCGGCACTGAGCGCCCATCCACCTCGCCGCCATAAACGCGAGCACTAAAACGTGCCATTTCCCTAAATTATTTTAATGACGCATGTTCACCCGGTTTAGTGCATTGTAATTCGGTTACACTGTCGGCCGACGCAGCCCGCCTTCCACGCGCACGTTTGTTGCCAAATATTTGACAATTCGCAAGATTTAGAAGCGATTCGGCACACCCCACTTAACGTTTAGAGACAGGCTGCGGCGGGGAGTGTGCGCCCTCGGAGACTAGTTCCGAGTCATTACGCATGTAGGATGGTGTCGGCGAGGCGAGGCGCTTTCCTTTTGCGGTGCGAGGTGGCGACGCGACTACAAATTGGTTCCTGCCGGGTCGCAGCGAGACTCGAGAGTGCGTTCGGCGCGGCGTCTCAATCGGAGGTGAAGCGGCGTTCATTACACCGCCGCTCGGTGCGCTCTTTTGTTCCTTTACCATGTGAATTGATTTACACCCTATTGTTTCTCTCGGCAGCTCCGGCGTGCCGCGGCGTGACTGTATCTCGATCCGTTATTTGCGTTCGATATGGCCGTCGGCGTGCGTTCCGTCCACTGTTATTGAAATGTAAATTCGAATTGGGTCGTATAAATTTTTTGCGCTAAGTTTCCGGCGGCTCGCCCGCTCGCGGAGATTAAGTGGCAGCTGGCCGGGTCGCCCCTCGTGTTTGCAGTCAACTAGCAGAAGAGCATTGAGCCGGCGCTCGCGAGTTCGGCGGCGTCCCCTCGTTGGCGCGCCTCCCCGGCCCCGCTCTTGTATCGTTCGTGGCGCACATAAAGGATTTAATAGCGATATGCCGTGTCGAAATATTAATACGTTTGCGGTAAGCGAGTGGCGGGTATGTGTGGAGTGCGCGCCTCGCATGTGTGTCGCGTTCCTCGCGCCGTGCGGTGGGCGTAAGCCGATACCACATTTGTCATTCAACTAACAATAAAGCGTTTAATTTTATTTATAGACGACGCGTGGGAGTGATATAATAGATTATTAGCTTTTATCTCGCGTGAAATATTTAGATACATGACTTCATCACGGTTGTCGTTCTAATTAGTGAGAAGCGCTATAAATATTTGTAACGTGCGAACAAATCGCTGTCGGTGTCACGAATGTGTTTCACGATTTCTCCGACACGACCGCTGCACTATAGCTATACAAAAGATGAAATCGACATTACATTCGCCGGTCTCCCCCGACGTCGTTTCCTCCTTGTTAGATACTGGAACGTGAAGAGATTATTGTTCGGATATAATATCTGTCGATTCACATAAAATTTTGTTATTTTTCCGATAGTAACTATTTTCGAAGTCGACGTCTATCGGATTCAGTACTATCAGTGCTTTAGTTTGCAATTTGTGAGGCCATTAGCCGTGTGCTGGAGCGAGATAGAGATATTCGCTCGTTTCGCTCTGGCGTCGAGTGCTGAATGTAAATGGCTTCATTTGATTATGTTCTACGGCGTAAACGTTCTTTGCATTTATGCAATCCCGGTATCTTGGTACCGCGTTTACACACCGTAATCATTTTCCCTAACTGCGGTGTACCTCTTGGGAATTATGAACGGCCAAACGTGTGTTTTGATAGGAATAAGTGAGTAACATTTTACATTCTCATAGGACTAGCGCTGTAGGTAGTAGCAGCAGGTATATGGGAACTCTTGTCTGTTCAGTTGCGTGCTTAACTAGTTTCAAATGAATGAGGAAGGAATGCAATATGAGGGAGACTTAATAAAAACCGTTGCAAAACAGTTTCACGTCTTCTTACAACTGTTTTCAATGTAGAAGCGGTTATAATCAATTATATATGATCATTACAAGCCTAAAAATCGGGATTAGACAAGCATGTAGTTACTTCAATCATCCCTACAACAGACTTCATAATGTGACACATACTTTTGTTCAAATTCATCACGAATTATTCATTTCACACCGCGCTAATTGGGAAATAAATTCACGATGAATTACAACCGAATTGGATGCGTTCGGCGGGGATGTCGCAAAACAATATGACAGGCCAATAAGTAACAATTGATTAACATTACGCAATTAAACGGCATTACCGCGGGGGCGACGGTAACTGAAACAGGATTACAGCGGTTGATTGCCCTGCGTTTTATGTTTGTTTAACCGAGCTTATGATCGGGGATTCTGTTTTATATGGTTATTTTTTAATCGGAATATAAATAGCGTTTAATTTTTGCATGGATTTGTTGTTATGGTAATTGTAATTTTTGTTTTCATCTTAACAATGTCCAACAACATTTAGTATGCTAGTTTTAGCAGAGTAGTAAAAAAAATAAAGCAGTGGAATACCCATTTGGCTTAGCATCGGAATCGGTTTGAGTATGCGTTTGTAGACCACTTTATATTTCTGTGTTGATAAGTCAAATTGAATCATATTTGCTTCTGGACAGTTTTCAAGGACTTACACATCTCTCCTGTTCTCCTGGTAACCTTTACGATAAACTTCATGATTGCTTTATAGACTTATTACTAAGTCAAAAGCATAAAGTAACAAAGAAAGCTCGCATTTGTAATATCAAATAAGACTAAACTTGTAATATGAATTATTTTATTTCTCTTATTATGTTTCTTTATAACAGTCTGAAAGCCTGCTTTTGATAGTACATTATCTTGTAGAAAAAAACCTATGAACTTATTTAATTTCGTACATCTACGACCTACGTATTTCTGAATTTATTTTGGCAATAAGCTGAAAACAAAGTAGAGGTTGTCAAATATATTGGATTTTGTTACATTGTGGTTTATTTAAAGTGAATTTTGCAAACGGTTTGACTTTATTGTATTCTCATTTCAATAAATACTTTAGTAATAAAATGTTACCGAGACATGAATAATACATTCTATGAATAAAATATTTTTGTGTTTAACATACGCTTAGTACATTTTCCCTAAAACTTTTTATATGATGTATTTCTTGGTAAAGGTTACTAATAATATTGGGTGTTATTCTGCATCTTTGTATGTATGTTTTACATTTGACATGTAGACTTCGTCACATGAACTAAAAATATTACAAAGTTATCGTTTACACCTCACTCAGAACAGAGCGTTTCAGAAATCAATCAGCGAACGTAGGTATTTTTTGTAATACGATGGAACTTGCTCGGATAAGGTACAATAAGCAAATATAACATTCCAGGCAACAATTTCAATAAAATAAAATATATATTAATATTGCGGTTTACGACCGACGTGACTGCATGCGATTGTTTTAAATGATTCATTTGACGTACATCGAGGTTATTTTTCCTCGTATTTATAAATATGTACCTAATACACAGTCTTGGCGCTAAGCTAAGGTGCAATGTGTCAAAATAATTATTTCTTGACACAACCTTTTTCATATGAATTAAACATTTTGCTTCTTATTGTAGTGCAAGAAAATAATGAAGCTACCTGTAGCTACAACCTCTTTAATGTTGAAATAACGTACACTTTGACATTTGTTATTTGTCACTTGTCTTGAAATGTCAATAATGATTAGACGCAGCGATTGGGCAAGAGCGCTCGGTAGTCGGGAGCCAGTGTCAAACGTTAAATTTAACCTCTGACAACAATTTGGCAGTGTTGCCAATTGCCAGCTATTCACAGTTTGGACAAATGAAAAATGGACGGGTTGGAAACATTCCGAAAGAGCTGGCCGTTCGGCGAGTGTTATTAAATTTACTGCATATCGAAATGGATAACATTGTTGGAAATTCAAAGGGTATTAACGAATGCATGAGTTTATATTGATTGTGAGGATTGTCAGTTTTTTTTTTTAATGTTTTGTAACAGTTTGACAATAATCATGAACTGTTGGGTTTATAAATAATAGGTAAGGTATTCGACATCCACTATGACTAACTTTGTAAGCATCTGTTGGGAAATTATTAATCTTATATGGAAACAGTCTTGGTAGAACTTTTAATACATGCCGGTTTTACTTCAGGCCTTCGTATATCGAGAAGATTATATTTTTAGATCCAATCCCTGACTATTAAATAATCAACCATAGAAAGGAAAGAAAGCTTGAAATTATAAAATCGTAAATTCTAAAATTTTATTTATTTTCGACTATAAAATAAAGTACGTACTTTAAGTAAGTCACTAAATGGGACGTTTCTAGAATGCTATCGAGAATTTTTTTATTGTCTGGATATGATTTTACGATGAAAAGTTTTAGGACAAAGGAACTTAAGTCTTTAATATTTTTATAGCTCTCTCTGTAATACGCTCTCGCGTTTATGTCGATTCTCAAATATTTTATAGTGAAAGCATATGTTCAATTTGGAGATAGGATTATTGTGATGAGATAGATATAATAAAATATTGTTCAAACACTCAAATTCGTGGGTAAAATCAATCGTCAAAATGTATAAATTTGAAAACTTATATACTCTGTATATCAGAATTAAAATGATAATAAATTTAATGAAAGTTTTCACTTGTAACAAGCGATACCTTGGACACGTACACAAGTCGCTTTTTGTTGCAACAATAAAACTTAAAGAGATGTTCAATGAAGGTTTGTAAGAATAATGAGGTGGAGTAATTTGTATAATTTAATAATAGACTTTTAAAAAGAGGTTTTATAGCTACCCTAGGTCATTAATAAAATAAATAATCCCATTCAGACTATAGTAATTTAAATCTTAACAAATCAAATGGGGATATTAATGTTATCGATAAATAATCAGCTGAAGCGTTCGTAAGCATTGCCATTTAGTTATCTTGTTGAGTAATGACAATCCATTGGCATTAAATGTGGCTATTAAATGAAGTGGTTGTATGAGAGAAAATGTTCGTCTCCGCTGATGAAATTGTGCATGACCCATCGGAATGAAGGATAATTGCCTTGAATCGATCGATCTGTGCCGCGCTTCGGACCTTCCCACACGATTCAACGGCGGTATTTAAGCCATCAAAATACTTGGAGCCCTTAAAGTACTACCTTTTTCTTTGGTTAGCATTCTTTAACATAGATTTCAATTAAGCGATAAAAAATATAATGTAAAGGTAATTGTGATAAAAGTTGTACATATATTCTACAATACTTTTTACAAACTTTATATATAAAGAAAGGTTTGGGTTGATCAATTTATTAAGCTATCATAGGAATAGCTGACAAAATATGTCTTAGTCGTCTGTCGCGTTTAGTGAGTATCGCCACCTTCTCTATTTCATACACAGCATAATAATTACATCTTATAGCTGACGGGCCCACAGTTTTGTAATTGCGAAGACCTTAGTATACCAAGTGTTCGTGATCCTACGGTATGTTTAGCCGTGGAATGCAAGCCCACGTATTCAGGCTTCGCTATAAACTTGAGCTCTTTAAGCGAAGCATGAAGACATTTCATAGGAGACCGGCATGTTTGTGATAAATGACCACAGCTTTTGTATTTAATCTCTTGCGCACATACCATCAGTTGAAATCACTACGGATGTTCAGAAAAACCTTTTAAAACTGTTCAAATTACAGCATATTTTCTTTTATGTCCTTTTTATTGCTTTAATTGGTATGGTATGTAATAAAATACCATATGATTTCTACGTATATGCTTGACGAATGGCATCCATAAAAATATCTGCAACGCTAGCAGTATTAGAAAAGAGGGTACTAAAAATAGTCCCCTCGTCATTCCACTCATTAGCAGCACATCGCCATTCGCGCCAAGTGGCTCTATTAATCACTGCTGTGTCAACGCAACAATTGATTCATTTTATTACAATAATAATTGCAAATATTTCGCATTCATTTATATCGAAATCCAATTACACGGCGCTTGTTTGTGGAAGGCTCGTTAATAATACGCGATGTCACGTACAAAATACGGTAAATAATTATAAAAACATTCGCTGTTGATCCAATTATTTTTATAGTGGATCCCCGGTCGTCGATGTGAGAGCTTTATTGGTGTGCGACCGTACGCTGTGGAACTGATTTTTATTATTATAGTAATTTGCTTTTATGATAATTGTAAAAAAGGCAGTATTTTTCCTACTTGATTCATCACATGTGTAAACGTGTAACCACATTGTAATTGTGATAGTAATACAATCATAAAGAAAATGATAGTTATAAGTCATTCACCTTTCATTTTCAAGTGAAAGAAAGAATCCTCCCTAAAGAGGCTTTGATGTGAAGTAGATCAGTAAAATGATATCATGTTTTACTGAGGTTTTTAATCGCTTTTGATTACCTTTATTTATTCTGAATCATTCTTTAAGTATTTAGAATGAAGATATTTAGAAGATGATGAGATGTTAAACCGTAAAATATGTTCAAGAGTCTATCCGTGATCAGCGTATCTACAATATGTTTGAAAATCTTTTCCTACGAATAATTCTAACTGCAGACGCTGCAAACACGATCGACTTAGTGGTTGCGGTCGGAGCACGAATCATTGCGAGCAGACAAGTAAAACATACTAGTCTATTCGTGTTTACATTCTTTTGATTAGTTTTACGAGCTTCATTCCACTTCGGCGTCAGTATAAACAAAGTTAACCCTTTATAGCCTGTGGTGACATTTCTGTAACAAACCCAAAAAGTCTCTATAAAATTTAAACTAAACGTTTAAGATTTGTCAAATCAATATCAATATATTCTTAAATAACACACCGAACATTTTAGCATCAAATATAAATCATAAGTAGTGTAACTTGCTCCCTTTTTGGCTTTGAATTTCGTGTTTTGATGAAAATGCCATGTTTGAACTTGCAAAAACTTTAAAATTTATAAAAAAATACTAAAAGTATATAAAATTGTATAATTTTTGTTGATACCCGTAGGTAAGTAAATGATTTGGTTTATATATCGTTACCAATTCATACTTTTGATTTTTCATATGTAAAAAGTAATTTTTTATGTTTGTTACATTTCTGTTACATTGGGTGACAATGTCATAAAAAATACAACTAATGTATATCCATATATTGATGATTTTTTTCTCCTATTTTTTAAGATAGGGGTAGTACTTACACAAAAATTAGATCTATAATATAAGCCTTAAATAGGACTTCTAGTGGAGTTCTATTCGAGGTATACCTTTGTGTGGATGAATAGATTTGCTACACTAAGAGAAGAGACAATTTGAATAGATATATGGCTATAAAAAAAAACACAATTGGCGTTAAAAGTTTTATGTACTGAGCGTAGTTTCAAGTTTTGTCTATAATATTGAACCTGAAACAGGAACTGAAAGAGTTTTGCTCCTAGTAGAATAAAAAAGGAGCATCTTGAAACGTCGTATTTAGAATGACGCGGGCATACCCAGACATCAGAAATAACATATATATTTGGATAATAACTTTATCTCCGTGGTTTGAAACTTTACTGGAGTACGTAGCAGAAGTGGATATATCTTGGACTTGGGGAGTCCTGGGACCGTACGGAATAATCTCGTTCCAGATTGCAAACTACCCCCTGACGAGGATGTAATAAAAAGTAAAGTAGATTTTCTGTTGATTACGTAGCAAATATGGACGCAATTGATGTGTCAAAATTTATATGAAAACACAACAAACTTGTCACGCTTCTCTAAATTTTTGCTGGTGAGTGGTCGAAGGTCCAAGTCCTTACGATAAGGCCAATAGAAGTACATCAACATTGATCGGTCTCATATCGTCGAAGAATGTAGTGGGTATATTGGAGGTGTAGATTTTATTAACAGCATTATGGGTGCTTATAGTATTTTGACACGAATTAAAAGACGCCAGGTTTGGATGTTTTACCAATTATTAGACCTGACCATGGCCAGTTCTTGGCTGATGTATGTGAGAGTAAGGCAGACTAAACTATGCAATGACAAACAAATGTCTTCAGCAGATTTTCAACTTGAAATTGGAGACTTTATGTAAGTTTTGCTTGAATCCTAATGTCCAACAGCGAAGATTAATTGAAAATAAAATACAAGCCAAAATCACAAGAGTCCGGCGCAACATGTCCCCCCATTGGCGGTGGGGCAGTATCAAATTGGCTACTGACCGAATTAGGTTTGAAAATCATTTGGCCCAAGTTTCTTCGGTGTCCTGATGTAGCACAAACAATCTTTAAAAAGTTCGCAATAGTAGTTGTTACAAAAAACAAAATAAATCTGTTAGATCCTTCCATACTACGTTAAAACATTTTCTTCCAGTTTAACCCAATGTGACAGTAATGTCACAAACCCTAAAAGATCCAATACATACGGAATAAAAAATATTTTTCAATTTCCACGAAACACGTGTTTTTTTATTTGTTCAAGCCTATCATATACCAAAGTATTATAATTTTTTATGATCTTGGGCTACGAAGGGTTAACATATTTATTTATTTAACATACTAGAAAATTTATGAAAATTAAGGGGTCCTTTTTACGTATTGACTTTCGTTGGTAATATTATCTAAATTGTAATTGAGTAAAAAAAAACAATGTTTTTCTTCTGTTCTTGAATATCCATGTACTTTTATTATAATTATTTATAAGATTACTAAATGGATGTGTTCTTTCAACAGGAGACGGCCGAAGTATGCGTGGGCACATCGGTGGGGACGATCACCGAGCCGGACTGCCTCGGCCCCTGCGAGCCTGGTACCTCGGTCACGTTGGAGGGCATCGTGTGGCACGAGACGGAAGGTGGTGAGTTGTTACTAAGCGCACGAAGCACCGCACTGTAGCGCGCTCATCTTACATCTTGCACGCTTATGCACGCCTAGTACTTACGCTTCGCCGTCGGCTCGTGAGTTTGTGTGAGGCCACAGGTCCGTGAGCCACAGGCCATTACGGCATAAGCCCATTCGAGGCTATTGTCGTAGAGATTCCATGCATGCTCATTCCACACTTATTAAGCCAATTCGTTAAGCATAAAAATCTGGTAAATTTGTTATTGTTAGAAAAATTGGTTCGTCAATTGCGAAAAGCTTTTGTTATAATAAGAAAACTGTGTTTCGCTATTATTCGTGTTGTAAGCCGGCCTCACACAAAATCGTCGATACAGTCGAAACGGCTTATAAGAATTTAGCGGATTATATTGGGACGCTACAGCAAAAATATTCGAATAGCTGGCTGAAAATCTATTGTGTACACTCCATTATTACCGCTATAGCTGTTTCAACTACATTCCATTTTATTAATCAATTTCTGCTTGCTGTCATACGAATTTCAACATAAACTCAAAAACTGCATTGTCTGTTAAAACAAAATGGCCGCTACGCCAATCTCCATAATAGTTTGCTCATTTTATAAATTATTTTTCCATTCATTATTCAACGGGTTCTTGTAATCAGTTAATGAAGATTGAACATCAGTTTATGTACCTCATATTGGTTCGATGAATGAAGTTGAAAAACACTTCAATTGACACAATATAAAACAATGCCTTTTGCAGTTAACCAGCGATCCAATCGAATTCTGTGTAGTAATATGTAGTTTTCTTATGTAAGGAAGAGCCAAAATAAAGGTAAATGAAAACAAAGAGTATGCGAGGTCAAATGTTACAGAAAATCGACTTCAAACCCAATTTGCTAGTATTGCCTATTTCTTCTATACAAATGTCAACCAATGTACCTAAAACCAGTAGCGTGAATATCTGCTGCAAAATACTGGAAGTGGGGTTTACCCAGCGTACTCTATTCGCTATCGGATGCCATTGCGGTCACTTCACAGAGCTATAAAAATCCATTTAAGCGATTGCTTGAATCGTATAAGAACCTAACAGGCTAATTTCGGCTTTGATTATACCTTCTGCGATGTCGTGATTATGCACTGGTTGATATTTACCCTCATTTGATTATTTTATCCGGCATGTTTGTTTTAGAATGGTTATGAATTCGTCATGCCAATAATTAAATTTATACGATTAAATTTAATTGGCTCATCATTATTATGACCATAGGATATTCATAGAAATTTTAAAATAGTCGCTATTGTTATTTATGCGGCGTCCTCAATATTGTAGAGAGAAATATGTTCCTAAATGGATAGGTACTAGGAAAATATAAATAATTTTACAATTTTCATATAAATAACTTCTATAAATGTGTAGGCATTCGTATATTGGGTCCTGAAGCGATGCTGGATACGGAGATTAATAATTCTTAATTATTAGTATCATATTTCTGTATTAAGCTCGGGGCTATTACAATAGCGGGACACATAAATCGTTGTTATTAAGTAATTAATCCTTATTCTGTCCGAGTACAGAGTAACTAGTATTATTGAGGGGTGGTTAATTATTTCTATAAGTACATGACATTATGTACTTATATTATTATTATATTATCTGTAACCCCAAACAGGCGGACAGAAGTTTGTCAAGTACTGTGTTAGGTAAACCATGCCATGCGTAAATAATATTTAGAATACATAATGCTTTTAACGATTTTTCTCGATAATACTGCCCCTTTCAAAATTATATCCTGGGATTTACGAGTATTTGTCATGACTCATGACCGTCAATTCATATGTTGGTACTAATTTGAATGTTTTGATCATATGATTTTACAACAATTCGATTCTAATAAAAACTGTATCCAAAAAATGTCAACATAGACAAATGCAAGTAAGCCTTCAAAACACTAAAGGAAACTATACACACATAAAACTACGTGCAGTTTTTACTAAAAACAGTATAAACGAAAAGCAAATTTAATCATGGGTGTAATTGACTTTGGATTTAGGCAAATCCAACGTTATTTATTTAGTTGCTTTGAATAATGAGGCAATTTGAAGCGGTCACGAACGAAAGCCGCCAGTTGCTGAAATTAAGCGGATAAATTGAACTTGTTTACGGTTTATATTAATTGAGATCCAGGAAAACTCCGCTCCAAAGTCTGCAACTCGTAAATGTTTGAACGAAGTTATTTTCAGATGGCTTCGCGTTCGCCAAAAGATTTAGTTTTGTGTTGATTCAGTTAATACGATGGATAGCTATTGTTGAATTGTTAATAGCCTCAAGAGCTGTACGCACGCTTCTTGTTTATAACCTCGTTAAGCTGTCACGGATTAAAATGTCATTCACTAACGATATAACATAATTGATGCGGTTAATACCATCATTATCTCGAAGGTTGTTGATAGCCTTCTATTATTTGCTTGTATTTATTACGGATTATTCTACAAATGAGTAATATAAGACGTTTTTTTCTAGGATAAACAAAGTCGATTAAAAATAACCATTCGACGTGTTTATTGTTTAAATTTTATCGTAAATTTAGATTTTCTTTCACACATCAGCACTATTTATAGGCCATCTATCGTTGTTTCACTTCAATCATAAATAAATGTATTTTAAATTTGCAAATCAAATAGCGACTAGCGAGCATTTATTATAAATCGATTGCTTACAAAGTATCAATAAGTAGTAATTTCCAATATTGCATATACATCGGCTTATAATAGACAATAAAATTCTAAAATTTATGAGCTTCTATTTAGTATTTATAACATGATAATGGCTTCGACGTAAGGCCGTATCAAGCCTGACACGTCATAAGTAATGCTCTTTATGGCGGGAAACGCTAAGTCCGTAATAACTCGGCGATTCACATAAAAAAGTGATTAAAAAATGTACTCCGTGATAAATGACTATAATAATTTAATGTGTATGAATATTATCTGTGTAGTTTTTTTTAAAAGAGGTTTTACATGTCCAGTTAATTGATAAAAAATATTTGCCGTTTTTACGGTCTTTGCGAAACGAAGTATACATTATTTGGCATTCATTAATTGAAGTGGGAGTTGGCAGACTTCATAGATTTACATCTATGTGCTTCTAAACTCAAATTTACCTCATATTTGTGTTTACAGTTTTTCTCAAGATGTTTGTTTAACTACGAGATTAAACATACAAAAATAAATTATTAGAAACAGAATTGAGTTTTAACTCGATATCACTATTTTGCAAATAAGTTTTTTTTACCAAATACATACATTTTAATATAACTTTAATTATGATTCAGTTTTTTTTTTGTATATAGAAATTTCTATGTTAGTATTTGTATAAAAGCAGATTAGGAAACTCGTGGTTTTGACATTTTGTGACAACCATAAAGTATAATACCGGTAAAATATATTCGATCAACATTCGAATTCGGAATGACAATTCTCAATTTGAAAGTCAAGTATTGTCACCGGCGCATTATTGTTGGTGTTGTGAAATTAATAACGTTAATACTATAATCAAGTATTATACACGTCAAAATATAAATGCCATCGGTAATAACGAAGGCGTGTTTGAGCACAATTAAGTGTTCACAGAGGTATTAAAGCGACACCGGGCGGCCTACGGGAGCGGCGATAAATTAACAACACCTGGCTTTCGTGATTATGGCGGGTTTTTTGTTCCATTGCGGTCCGCTGCGAGGCCTATGTCGCCCTTTTTAGGGTAATGTATAAAATAACAGCTTTAATGAACGTTAAGCCTGTTATACGGCCTTATTTTGCGATATTAATACATCAGTATAAATAATTTTTTTAATTCCCCACGCTAGGATTTTATATCGTGAACATATATTTATGAATCGTGCCGATATTGGTCTTTATAATAACGTAATCGTTTTTGCTTACATGTAATATACTATTCCTCAATAGTGTGAATAAATTTGAGTGTTTTAGGATTTGAAAATGCTTCATATACCGTAAAGATACAAGACACGTTTTTTAGTGATAGGAATACGTGGCTACGTTGTTCAGTCATTAAAATACATATTTATAAATGGGGAGAGTAACAAACACGACCGAAAGTAAAATTCCTACAAATGGGTACTAGATTGTAATTTTTTTAATTGTAAGTAATTACTTTTTAATGGGTTAGCCTTTTATTTTTTTTAGCAAGGTTAGTGCAGAGTACCTAATGTCGTCGTTTTTGTAAGTTCATAGGGTCGGAAACCAAGGGACGTTTGTAAATTGTTTAAGGGGATGAATGAGCAGGGTCCAAATCCCATTTATACGTGAACATAGTAACATAAGATTGTCAGCATTTTTTCTGCTTTTTATATTTTAGAAAATTACATGTTTTGTAGGTGGTGATACGTTGCAATTAAGTTTTCTATTGATCGGTTTCATTATTGAATGTTTTGTTAAGTAAATAAAGTAAGTCTAAGTTAGGTAGGCTGGTAACTTATTCAGACGGAAAAAGACCAGCCTATATAAAGTGTATGATCTTTTAAGTATAACACATTTAGCGTCTGTTAGTGTTGGCTATTCAGAGATATTTGTACGGACATCGATGTGTCTCTATGTGTATTTACAATCTATTCGATCCCTATTTACGATCAGATGCCAGTCCACCCCTATAATCCTGTAACATATTTTTTGTATTAACTTTAGGGATGTTTTTTATCCAACCAAATATATCGGGATGAATGTGTCGAAATCGGTGAGCGTAAAATTTGGAATTGGAAAAAAAAGTGAGGCGTACACCGGCCCGCGGTTAACAATGCGTTCGACTCTACGTTTTGTTTTCGAACCAAACAATAGCGCATTGATACATCAATCGTCAAAACAGTAGCTTCGTATTTCGAAATTACTATTCCTATCTGGACTCGATTTCGTCTACGTGGAGTTTTGAATCGGTTTCGAAAGCAATACGAAAATTTTTGTACTAAAAACCAAGAATTTTAACTGGAATAGGTAACATGTCAATATATTTTGCCAAATTTCATCGCAATGAGCTTGACATTTCTCGGCGCTTTTTGAAAGTATAGAGTTGTAAGGATAGTGCCAACACGTCATTTTTTCATGTACAATCATGTTCATCAATGGTCACATATATTGTCACTAATTGAAATCGTATATTTCCTTTCCTTTTTCATACTTAAGCTCAAATAAAGACGGATATCAGAGACAAATTACTGTTGATTGCGCAAACAAACGAATCGAACTCGTCTCGCCATCTTCGTCACAGCAACAGCCGAATCAACCTGATGAAAAATTTATGAGAGCGGTAACTCCGTATCCCTACTAATATTAATATATTCATGGCTCACATAAAGCAAGGAATGAGACGCCCGACATAATTACCGGCCAGTTATTAGGCACAGATAACATCGCGAAATTAACGATGAACCCACTTTTATGTTCACGTCAATTTTTACACCTCTACCCTTCAGACCGGTTGAGTTATGAAAGCCTGTGTTTGTTTGACATTTTGGGTTTCAATTCTATGAAATTTAAATGAATTGAAATGAGAAATTTATAGTTCTTCTGTTGATGAATTAATGGAAATGGAAAAAATGTTATGGGTTTGCGAAGTATGGAGTATCAGAGACAAAAGGACTTATGTGTTGTAAATGTGGTAACAGGATTTCTTGTTATGAATTATTTTTTAAATATAAACAAATTTTATTAAGTAGAGATATTTCTTCACAGAATTCTTTTTTGGTTATGTACGTGAAACGTAATAATAACTGTAACCTAACATCTGTATTCCCCAAAGAGATAGGCAAGGTGCATTTTTCACCCAAAATTTGCCAGTCATATGACAATTCCGCGTAATAAGTGGCGAGCCTATTGCCATTTCTCGGGCTCATTTTCAGACTGATACTGTAAATTTACCAATAGGATAACCTAATAAAACATTTGTAACCGCATTGAATCGGGTAATAAAAGATTAATAGCGTTAAAAGAAATATGCACGACAATAAGTTATATTTACTTAAATTATGGGCTTAATGTCGAATTATGTATATTAATAGTAAAGTTTTATCTTCATTACATTAGCATACTATCTATTAACCACTATACGGCACGTTTTCCTCTAGGTAATATATCCGCACTTATTAAAATAATAAATATAAAACATGCGAAAGATGACTAACAAATCAGTAAGGCGAAAGTCAAAACTTTTTTCCTTTTTTACCGATATAAATTATAACTGTTGTATTATAAGATGCTATTTATATCGTCTATATGTACTTGAATGTACTCATATGTGTGAAAGAGGTTGCTCACACCTCAAAACTATAAACACAGTTTACCAACATAACAAACAAAGCAGTTTAAAACTGAAAACCAACGGCTTTAAGTAAATGTTTACCACCCCGGGAATTAAACCGGAGACTAAGTTTCAGATCTATCTTACCTTATTACTTACTCCTTGGCATAGTTACCTCTTTAGTCGTTAAGCATTCGCTTGTTGTTTAAAAAGTTATAAAACTCCTTTATAAATGTTTTTAATTTAATTATGCCATCTTGTTTTTTTTATTAGTAAACTACAACGCACATTAATTTTGTAGCATGTTTGTATATTTAAATTTTTACCTCTTTATGTTTAGGAGTAACACTGCCTTAAATAATTAAAGGGTAATTAATACAGATAAAAAAGGATTCAAGTTACCTTTAAAAGAGGTCTTAACCTTTTATGATATTATTTAACGAATACCTTAATTAGATTTTTTTATTTGTTTTAGGTCTTTCGCAAACTGGTTTGTATATTTTTAATCTTTAAAAATTGCATTTAGATGTGCATTAGTAATCGCATTTGTTTTATAACTTTTAATTTTATTATCCCACTGTCAACATTTAAATTTCGAATAAAGTATCTATTGCCATAGATTATAGACATTAATAAAGTTTGCGCAACGTATTATGTCTATGATAAACATAATCCTATTATGGAATCGGTTTCATTCAAATAGAGAATTAGCAATTTATCTCACTTCCCTATTAGAACGTTTTATGATGGCCGAGTAATAAAATGTCGCAGAACCGCAAGCTCGTTAGGCGTTGTGAGCAAAATAAATCGAATAAACTCGAGGGAGGGCTAATTTACATAAACTATAGTGTTTACCACGATATCAATGCTTTTAAGTCAATTTCATTGACTCATTACACTTTTTTATAGCGATTATTACGATATCGTAAATTAAATTAAATCGAAAAACACAACCACATTCTTCCCCGCGGCTTGTGGAATGTTTACGTTGATTGTCGACCGCAATTATCGAGCTCTGTAAGTGCACATCATTATACATTAAAAGAAAACGGAACAATGTAATGTGAGGAGCGTCTCGCCACGCGCAACACAATGCCGCTCCCCCGCGCCCCTAATTATTATAAAACACGATAATAAATCACAATCTGCTAGCTACTGTTGCCACTTTCCAAATTTATCCGGGCCGTGGCCGCCGCGGCGCGGGGTGCGGGGCGCGGGGAGGGGACGGCCGGCGGAGGGGTGAGTCAATTCACGCCCTTCCTCTTCAAGCTTATTTATTTTGGGCTAATGGCGCCGAGGAGCTTACGGAAATTAAATACTGTTTACAGTGGGACACCGACGGCGTTATAATTTTATCAGGATCTCGCGTGTAAAGCGCTGGGAAGGTATCAAAATGCGTGCTCCACGAGACGGTAAAACGCGGTCTCGGTTCGTGTATGACGGTTAAAAAATCCCTCGGAGACAGGTTTACGAGGCTGCGGCGCTCGGCGCGGGTGCGTCGCCGGTGCCCGGTACGTGCTAACAATTAAGCGGGGGCTGCGCGCATCCGCCGCCTCGCATTCCACTCCACTAATTAGAGGATGTATTTTTATATTGCGCATCGTTATTGAGTTTCGGTTTATGTCTCTTTTATAAACTCATTACCGTTTATTTTGTATCAACACGCGATAATCCCAAAGTTTTCGTTCTTTGTACCCGAGAGCCCGACTCGTTCATTCCGAACCGAATTAGGTTCATTTGTGTACAACCTTTTAACAGAGCGAAGTTTACTTAACAGGTAGAGCGGCTTTGAATGGATGTAAATGAAATCGCCGGAACTTTGTTTGTCTCGCTGTGGGAAACAATGGGCTTGTCTGTTTACTGTTTAGGACCACTCTCGGACGCCCCGACACGACGCGACGCCCACTCGTCCGCTCCTTCCCTACTTAATAAAGATTCAATCGATCTCGACCAAAACACGACATGATAAACAAAACGTTTGTTTGGGTTTTCCTTTGTTCTTAATGTTGCCAACAGACAATCATAAACCCCGGTCATGTATAAGTACACGGATTTCAGAAGAAAACGGAGCGTGGGGTGAAACAAAACGAGGCGATGTGGCGCGCAGGGTGACCGGTAGGTGAGGTGGGGGGCGGGGGTCGCGGACGGGGAGGGGGGGGGTATGTCGGTGCGAAGCTCGACAACCATTAGGCTGTTGATTACCCCAACCCGAGCGGTAATTAGCACCAGCTAAATGAACCTATTTCAGTTCGCTGATCTCCTGGTATGGCCACTGCTATCTCAATCAGACATTAACAGAGATTTCGTCGCTTAGTAATATTAATATTACTGAATTAACAATTATGTACCAATGATAATATAATTAATTGAAAAGTTTACATAACAACATTGGGACCGTTCAAGTATTACGTAAGCAGATTTATTACAATTATTTACCCCCCCATCCCCCTTGTCAGCAAAAGTAAGCAAAGCTCTTACCCCCTACCCCCATGCTTACGTAAACATTTTTCAATTAATGTATTGTTTTTTTAAATATTGTAATTATAAGGTTATAATTATAATTTTAAAAATAAGAAAATAGATTTAGGATGGAGAGATTTTACTGATATGGTATTCAACATAGAGTAACAAAAATATTATAATCTTACAAACATAACAAACTTGTTTTAAATTTTTGGTACACATATTAAATTCAAATTAACAGTCTTCAGTCCATGAAACCCGAATCCATGATTCTAAGTTTTCGATGACATTGGATTGCTTGGATTGCTGCTCAGTGTTGTAAGTCTGCTCACTTTCTTCCGATTTTGGAATGTCTACGTCGTTCTCATCGAGCCATTCAACATCATGGTGCTCTAAATTTTGAATAATGCACATCAGTTCATTAGCACGACGAGCAGCGACTCTTACAGGTCTAATTTTCCTATCAGTGTGCGTGTTTACTTTTTTATGGATCTTCTCGATGTGACGATTTAGTGACTTGACGGAAGCATGATAAAGACCACACGTTTTGCATGTTCGACTTGATAGCCTCAATTTTACCGTTGGACAAAAATAATCGTAGGGCATTTGCAGGAAATCTTTGAGTGAAGCACTTAAGCGTAGAGCTAAATTGACTGGAAGATTAAGAAATTGTCCTCCTTCATCCAAAACCAAGTCATTAACTGTTTGTTTTACTTTTACAGGTGGTGGAAGAAACCTGTTGTCTAGTAATCTAAATAGGCCACTTCTTGGACGACAGCATTCTGTATTTTTACATTTTACAATTTGAAGCAAGTATTGGCTTTCACGTACATGTTCTGAATACCATTTAATGTCTGGAAAATCAGGAAGATCTTGATCACCTGCCTCAACATATTTTGCAGTAACATTATAGCCATCAATTACCATTGAACTCCATATTTCAGCTAATACAGTTCCTGCGAATTCGAAATTAGATCTTTCTAAATGTTTATCAATTGTAACGCCACGTTCATCCAAATGAGACCCAAAATGGTCATGAGGCAAAATTAAACCAGCCAGTTCGCGACTAAGAGGAGCCATTCTGCGCTCTACTCTGTTATACGCACTTCTTCCAGGAGCATTGGTAGCTAAAAACAATGCATCGAGATTATGTCGCTTAAAGTGTTGTATAGCAAACCCTATGACTTTTTGATAACGCGGATTTTCATCTAGCCCTCCATCAACCGTCATGATTACCACTGGTTTTACTAGTCCATTGTCAGTTTTAGCTAATGGTCGAAACTCTTCAAGTTCGAGAAGCGTCTCGAAATCCTGAGCATGAGTATTAGCAGTAGATGAACTATGCTTTCCACTTCGAATAGCGATATATGTTGGTCCAGAATATCCAACGGCTTGCGGTTGTCCTAGCATACTGGAAGTGATTTTGATACCAGCATAAACAGATGGTATTAATTTATGACGCTCAGCGATTACCCAATCGTGATCAGGCAATTTGACTCTATATTCCATGTGCATTAGAAGAGGTGCTTGCTTATTTGCCGCAGTTACGCCAATAGGGACTCGAGCTTTATCATCTTGAGATATGAAAAATACTTGATCTGGTCCAAGTATGGATGCTATGTTCTCTAAATAATTAATTGATGTTTCAGCGAACTTGCTATCTAAGTGGCTCTTGTGAAGATCAGTTTGAGCCCGGATGAGCTTAACAGGGACTGTCGATACATGTCTTCGTCCCTCTACAGAATTAGATTTTCTGGGAATCAAACGAAGATATGTCCCACTGCGACTAATATCAAATCCTATTTTACGTAATTCTTGTGTGAGTTCATCAAGAGTTTTTACGCTGCGAATAGATTCCGTTCGTCTTCTATCATCTGCTGCACTCCCAAATAAAGCTATATCCGCAATTGTTTTCAATAGTAATGGTTGATTGCTTTCAAGATTAGGACGTCCCACTGAATCCCTCAGAGATAGTCTTTTTTTTATTTCTGGATTTTCATGACAAATATCTTCTAACTTTCTTTTTATACCATCCCTGTGTTTCTTCTGGGCAACTGCGTTTTGAACCTTTCTGTTTAAAGACTGTTTTGCTGTTTTTATTTCGTCGCGCAACTTAATGATCTGTTTATCAACTTCAGCACGGCTTGGCATAGTATCTCTGGCAGAATACAAAGCATTCAGATTTTTTTCGAGTAGAGCAATCTTATTTTTCATAGCTTCCTGAGAAGGTTTTGCTCTCTGTTTATCTGCATTTTCATTATTTTCGCATTGCTGTTGTGATTCATTACCGGGTTTTATTTTATCTTCTTCCTGTTTTTTAATATTTGAAGCTGGCTGTATAATTTGTGTTTTTTCTGCAGGTTTATAGGTAGTCGTTGCCTAAAAATAAAAACTTTCTATTAATTATTTTCTTATTAAGCTGCATAAATACAAAGTATGAAATAAAAACAGCATTTAAATATTATTTAAAGACCTTAAATTTATTATTTAAAGGCTAAAAATAATTATTATTTAAAGGCTTTAAATAATCTAATCTAATCGAATCGAACCCATCACATACAGAAAATTAACACCTGTATTTTGTGACCAATTGACGGAATCAATCATAAAAAATCCATACTAATATTATAAATGCGAAAGTAACTCTGTCTGTCTGTCTGTCTGTCTGTTACGCTTTCACGTAAAAACTACTAAATGGATTTTAATGAAACTTTACAATAATATAGCTTATACATCAGGAAAGGACATAGGATACTTTTTATCCCGGAAAATGTAGTATTCCCGTGGGAATGGGTATTTCGTGAACTACCAAAGCGAATTGAATGATTTTTGGTATAGAGGTTGATAGGGCTCACAGAATTAACATGGAATAATATTATCCTGGAAAATGTATTCCCGTGGGATAAACATGTTATAAATGGGAAAATCTCTCTGCACTTAACCCTAGAGTCTACGCGGACGGAGTCGCGGGCAAAAGCTAGTAAATCTATATAATGAACATTACCTCTATACTTCGAGATAGGCCATAATATTTTGTAATCATAAAAACGTCTAAATTATTGTTACAAAATGTAAAAAGAAACTTCTTGGCGACTTTTAATATTTCTAGTACTCAAAGGTACGTAAAATTATTTCGTCACTCACCTTAGAAAAAAAATGTAGTAGATTGGATTTATTCCTAGTCGCCGCTTGCAATTCTTCTTCAATTCTCTTAGATACAATAATATCTAGTTCCTTGTCGGACTTTGCTTGTAATTTATAATTGCGCCACACTTCGTTAACTAATTTTTGTACATTTTGTACTTTCGTACTTGTATGAGATTTCTTAAAACTTTCAAACAATTTTTGGTATAACTTGGATTTGTCTATTTGAAACGACATCTTATTTAAACATTAAACTTTAGCTAATGGAATCAACAGTAACACAAATGTTAACTTGTTTTGCTATGCTTACAATACGTCTACTCGCTATAGGATCCAAACGAAACAATACACTGATAGAGGAAATTTAGGCAAGTGAATAGCGCGCGGTAATTCCCCTACTCGGTTCTAAAGCGAGTGCCTAGCCGTATGCATTATTTGCGGGAATTCCCGAAAATGCGTTTTGATTTCAAGCAAAGACAATGTAGGGTTGCCATTCGGTAAAAAAAAAATTACTACCGATGACGTAATCATCATCTAGACTCCCCTGCCCCCCATGTCATCCAAAATAAGCAAAGCAATAACCCCCCCGCCCCCTTATAGTGCTTACGTAATACTTGAACGGCCCCATTCTCGAGGCCGTATTAATAGCCTTCAATTAAAGTAAATCGATGTTTATTAATACGTTTATTTCCGACACATTTTAATTTCCAACCGCTCGCTGCGTCCATTCAACGGCTCACCAATTACTCGTCGTGTGTTATGGATGGCGTGTACAATTAAAAAGAAAAGTAAAACAAAGAGCGCACCACTTTAATTGCGGATCTGTAGCCACTAACGAGTGGTGAGGTAATGACATGCCGCCGCCCATTAGGGCAGGGGACAAATCGAAGCCATTACACGCAACCAGACAAGCCCTGACGACCTCTAATTTAAGTTTTCCGTGACCGACAGCCCGTATTAACAATTTACAAGGGGTCTCAACCCCTAAATAATAAAATTGAGCGGTCGACAATATCCTTTTTACGAGTGCCGAAGCCTTTTTCGCTTTCGAATATTTCCGATACGTGCTTTGTTTGCGCAATGACTTCATCAGGATATCGGAAGGTTTGAATATTTCATTTGATTTGCTTCGAATTTTATTTATTGTAAAATCATTCACGATTCGACCCTACTTACCATGCTTTAGACAAGCATCAATAAATTTAGTTTATTGTAAGAAATATTGATAGAATCATGTAGAAATTAAAATCTTGTATGTATTATTTATATCGCTTACCGAGTAAGTATCGTCAAAAGTAGTTCTTTGTACAATCTTTACGTTTATAAGTCCTGTTGAATTCAGAAACATAAAAGTCTCAATATGCGGACCTTTTATCTGATTTCAAGGAACTGTTGTTGCGCCTTCAATTTCTCAGTATCGTGAATCGTTAAAAATGAATCTAATGCTTTAATTTACATATGTAAATTTGGCACAACTTCAGCTAATAAAACCATTCGCAGAAAGATATTATTTCTGACATTATTTTTTGATCATTCACTTAAAAAGTTGATTTCAAGTAATTATTTATCATTCACTTTAACATAAAAATAAAACACAACATACTTCACGTGCATTTATTTGATTAATTTTAAGTAGGTGTCGGTCTAATAGATTTGTTTGCGGTTTCGTGACATTTTCATTCTATTTTGGCAAAACAAGTGTTGTTGGGACAAGTCCCTCTAATAAATGCACTCTGTAATATCCTTCCTAAGAATAATGTGGTTCGTCTGAAAGCTTCATAAACGTATGGCTATAAAATATGAACATAATCCCTGTCTCAGAAGTAGATAACCGGTTGGACGTTAAATTTTCACCTAACACACCAGTAGTCGCGCATAAATTCGTCTTTATTGTATCATTTGTCACAGATCATGTCCCGCGGCCACAATAACTCGTTCATATTATGCTAATGGCTTATAGTGAATTGCTTTATGTGTTCATTGTTACGTAGAACAATAAATAATAACTAACATTGATTAGCGGAATAGCTTCCTTGCTTTCTGTTCTAAATACCCGCTTTATTACCTGACTGCGGCTGTGCAATCGTCGTTGTCTTTGTGAAGATTATGTTGTCTCATGACATTTGTGTTAAAATGGCGTCGTATTCAAAATGGCGGGCGCAGTCGGGTTTTGAGCTGTAACTAAAGATTATGTGTTTTATTTTAGTTTATGTTTTAGATTTTAATTGTAATAATAACAATTAGAAGTCTTATTGCATACATGGCATATTTTTACTGGTATAAAGAGTTATTTATTCAGATTTATGGATAGTTGAAGAACAAAAATGTTAAATCAAGCCGCTTAAAAGTATACCATGTGTAGAGTAGCCGATAGTAAATTTTTCATATTATTAACCTGAGCAGTACGAGAAGTCTAAGTAATTTAAAGTTGGCACTAAATTAGCACTTTTTATTATTATTACTCAGTCCGCGGGAATAAATAGTAACAGCATTAACAATTAACAAGACAGGACTACGTAAACAAAACGAGCGAGCCGCAGAATCTCATTTACCTTATTTACCATTTTAATACGAACCGTATTTACAATTCAACGAGACCGCTACATAAAATCGACTCGGCAAAAAGTCACAGGGGATTAAAAAAAGGATCGGCCGAGACCCACATTTTTATCTCAATTTGTTACTGTTGTTTACGAAAAACATAAGAGGACAAAGAGAAGATTAACTCGCTCAGAATTAGAACGGTGCTCGGTTAGGAGGCATTAAGTATTCATATCGCGCGTTCCACTTAATATTATAAAAATTGCTTCGGATAAAATATTCTTTACAAAAGCGAAAAAGTGTCGCGAACACGGGGGGTGAAATTGATTAATTAAATTTGCATAAGTTAGCACGGTACGGCGGCGCGATAAGCAGGGGCGTAACGTGATGCGGCCCGCTCTAAATATGCGGCCGAAGTCACGTTCCGGCGCGGCCTCGCGGCGGCGACACAGCTTGCATCCCCGACATGCAAATGAGTGCCCCCGCGTGACAAATTGGATTCCAACGGCTCTCCACGCCGCCGATAACTCCACTGCACCAATTTCGTTAAGACCCTATCTCCTTACACAGTTTTAAACTAATTCCATTTCGCGATCGAGTGAACGCGCGAGCGAAGCCATAAATTCAATGTTTCATGCTATTGTTACAGGTGTATTAGTGGTGAATGTGACGTGGCGGGGGAAGACTTACGTCGGAACTTTACTGGATTGCACGCGACACGACTGGGCGCCGCCGCGGTGAGTTATGTCATCAACTACTAATGGCCGCCGCTCGAGAATACTAATATTCCTGAGAAAAACATCTCCCTCTAAAAGAATTCTTTAAATCATGGCTCACGCCACCACTTGCACGGTCACGTACGGCGTCATGAGTCACATCGGGACGTGTACAGAAACTTCTAACGCAGCCCGTACATTACCACCATGCTAATGATATTCGCTTTATTTGTATTCCGCGTTTTATAACATCATACGGCGAACACTTCTCGCGTACTAAACGTAAAACAATACATTTGTCGTTTGATTGTTTTATTTGAATGTATGTTCGTTTCAGGTTCTGTGATTCACCGACTGAAGAGTTGGACGCGCGGACGCCAAAGGGTCGAGCGAAACGAGGTCGTGGAGCAGCGCCCACAGACATGACAAACTTCACAGAGACACGTTCCTCCGTCCACAGTAAACTGCGCAACGGCGGAGCGAAGGGTCGGCGGGCACTCCCTTCCCCAACTCCATTCACCCCTCCCAGGCCAGATTCGAAAAGAAAACGCACGTCGGAGGCAGAAGAACGGCCGCCCACTCCAAAGGCGAAACGGCCGCCGCCGACGCCGTCGTCGCCTCCCCCTGATCCCGTCCTACTGGAATGTCCTGAACCTAATTGTTCCAAAAAGTACAAACACGCAAATGGTCTCAAATACCATCGATCACACGCGCACGGAGCGCCCGATGAGGAAGATAAGGACGGCTCCAGTTCCGAGCAAGAGGAGCCCGCGGCGGAACCTGCTTCGCCTGCGCGGCCGCCCTCAGAGCCCGCAACGCCGGCCACTCCAGTCAAATCTCCAACTCCAGTGAAATCTCCAGAAGTTAAGGAAAAGTCGCCGGAGAAATCGCCCGAAAAGCCAGAGACAAGTGCGGAGTCTCCGGCGCAGCAGCGGTTCCCCGAAGAGTTCGCGCCGACGCCGGAGCCGCCCGTGCAGCCGGAGCGACCACACACGCCGCCCGCGCCGCCAGCCACGCCGCCTGAACCTCTACCTTCCATGCAGACTACGCAATTTAAGGTGAAAATATACACTAATCAAAGTATTACATTTACCAACAATGATTCTTTGTGGTTTTAAGTGCAAAAGTTTTATTTACAAAACATCTAAAGCCAGACAAGTTATTTTAATACATAAAAAAAATTGCAGGTGAAGCCCAGATCGGCGCTGATGCCGTCAGAGGAGCGCAAGTCCACGGAGTCTCCGCCGGACGAGTCGCCGGGCAAGAGGCGCGCGCGGCGCTCGCCCACGCCGGGAGTGCGCTCGCCCGCATACTCGGACATATCTGATGATGCAGCGCCTACTGAAGGAGCTCCCGACGCTGACAACAGCCATCGTCCTTTCCCAGTCTATCATCAGGTAAACGAAATTGATTTATGGAGAAAAGTAGCGAATAAGCTAATGGACTAGTTAACGATGATAGCCTTGAAGAAAATAATTTGCTAAGGACCAATATTTTTAATAACATGGCTGTTGTTTTCTCGTTACAGTACTACGGCCAACCGTCGTATTTACCGCCAACACATCCTGCCACCGCGCCGCCTACTTCGGCGGACAAAGGCAAGGAAGACCTCGGCAAAGGAGATCCTAAGGCTGATCTCAAAGTGAGTCTTTAGAGCAAATATATTTTAGAACCCATAAGTTTTAGAAAAAAAAAAATGTACTTGAATAGGACTTCTCGAGTTTTCGCGGATTCGTATACTCATGCGGTCAATAATGAAGAATTGATTCACAATTCTTCCTTATTCCTCGCCTTTGTGATGTTAAACTTATAATCGAATAACGAAATGAAATCGCATTTGTATAATATACAATTCTTATTTTCCAGGACAACAAACCCGAGAACGCTCCACCGAAAGTGCTACCCCAACATTTTTATCCGTACAATTACGTCCCTAATTTTCCCTATAACGTGGAGCCTGGGGGACCGCCGACGGCAACGCCACTAGACGACAAGAGCAAAGACAGCGATCGGTCCAAGACCACGCCGAGTCCACTGGATAAGAGCAAGCAAAGACCACCTGATGGGAAGGAGAACCCGGCGAGACCTAACGACAACCATCAGATACTGAAGGAGAGTATTGAAATGAAGGCCCAAATGAGCCCGTATGCGTTCCAGAGACCGCCACATGCGAGAGAGGAGGAACTGAGGAGGTGATTATGTTTTAAATTTAAAGGAACCGTGTGAGAGTAAGACAGAGGAATTAAAAAAAATACCGAAACTGTTTGACAAGATAGCATTTATAAGGTTGCTTAAGATTACACTTAGAATATAAATATAAACAGCCTTTAAAAAAATATTATTCGTTTCTTTTCCAGATATTACATGAGCTTGGAACAAAGAAGAAAAGAAGGAGGCAACGAGTCCAAGCCCAGTGGTCCTCCTTCTGGCGGCAGCTCCGGCTCGGGCGGTCCGGGCGCGCAGTCCCGCCCGCCACCACAGCCGGCGCACAAGCAGCCGCCCAAGGACAAGGACGACAAGCCCAAAGACGACGTCAAGGTGAGGTTTTATTTCTTAACGACATGCCGAGTAATGAAAAAGTGACAAATTTGATAATCCCTGACATGAATTGCAAACTTCTGATTTACTATGAGGTGTATTTCTACATACCATTTTAAATTTTAGTATCACCGACGTAGGAGTCGCTGGATATACGTGAGTTAAGACATCAATAATAGTAAAGTGTGACGTGGTTCCAGGTGAAGCAGGAGGGCCAGAAGCCGACGACGGAGACGCAGGGCCCGCCGCCGCCGCCCACGTCGCAGTACTACCTGCCGCCGTACATGCAGACGCCGCACTACGGCGCGCTGCAGTTCGAGCCGGTGTACCGCGCGCCGTTGAGCCCCATGCTGGTGAGCGGGTTCGGCGGCGGCTGGGCCGTGCCGCGCTACCACGGGCCCGAGGACCTGTCGCGCGCGCCGCAGGCCGGCGCCGGCGCCAAGCTGGAGCTGCTGCCGCCCGCGCACCCGCAGTACTACGCGCCGGCCGCGCACCCCCCGCACGCGCCGCACGCGCCCCACCCCCCGCACGCGCCCCACGCGCCGCCGCACAAGATCCACGAGCTGCAGGAGCACGCCAAGTCCCCGCAGGGCAAGCCGCCGCGCCCCGACCCGCCCAAGGACAACGCGCGCTCGCCGCCGCCGCAGCGCCACGTGCACACGCACCACCACACGCACGTGGGCCTCGGGTACCCGCTCTACCCGCCGCCATACCCCGGTCAGTAACTCACCCGCACTCCACTCGACTCGTCTCGATCGCATCTCGTCTACATTGCGACGCGCCGCCACAGTACTAAAGTTTTAACGTTTCATGTGATTGGTTGCAGGGGCGCGATAGCACACGGCGGACGAGCGGCCGAAACCCGCCCAAGCCGTGTAGCTAACTCGATGTAGACAGATGTAGAAAGATGACTCGAGAGATACGAACTGTGACGGGCGAGGGAGTAATGGAGGATTGTGTGTTGCAGCGGCAGCCGTGTTGGCCAGCACTCAGGCCGTAGTGAACTCTTTCCCGACGCCGCCCAAATGAGACTCGAGCGGAGTCGTAGACTGGACCCATCCCTCATAGACGGCGCCGTCGCAGCCGGCTCGGGCGCGGCCGCCAGCCGCCGGCGCGGGGCCGACACGGAGCCGACGCGGCGCCGGCACAGACACGACGCGGGCACGGCGCGGGGCCGGCGCGCCCCTGCCGCCGCCCGCCAGCCCGACCAGTGCCGCTTCAGTGTGTGATAGTGCGATGGACGCGAAGACGTTCCAACTGTGACGTTGTTTCGGCGAATCGAAATTAATCTTTATGCCAGTAGCCATAATTAACACTGTGATCTCGCGTAACCCACGATGTGTATGTGATGTGCGCTTTGAATGTTGTAGTATGTCCGGACAGATAGTTCCCCGGTAGTGCGGTGTGGTGAGACTCCTCAGTGGTCGTTGTGTCGGTGCACGGGCGGCGGACGCGGACCTGTCCGCCCCCATCTGTATGTTCACTAGTGGAAGCACAAACTAGTTCTGTAAATATTAGTGTTATGTGTACATTACCCGAATCGTTAGCGTTCCATAAGGTTTAATGTAATATAAAACATCGAATATTTCGATACTCCCTCTGGGCATTGTACTGACGTTTGAGCCCCCCTATCAAAATTTATATCACTGCGAACACAGCCTAGTAAGATGTTTATTTATGAAAACTGCATTCCACAAAATGAAATCGATCGTATCTAGTTAGTATGGTATAATGATTAATTAATATTATAGTGTTTACGGTGTAAGTTAAGGGCGTCAATGTGATCATAACAATATGAGTCGTAGCGTGCACAAACTGTCTCGATAGTGGGCGAGATATATTATTAATGTTATGTAGAGAGCATCCTATAGATTGTGGAGTGTTTGGACATCGCTGTGCGTGTATGTATGTCTGGCTTTTAATGATAAATAAAAAAATTCTCATAGTCCAATATTCTCAAATACAAGGGATTAGTGTTTCCGTATTGCACATTTGCACAATAGTTGTTAAAATTGTATTTCCTTTCCCCCATGTCCGACGAAGTACTGCCGCGCCCCGTGCGACGGCGGCGGTGCGTCGTTCCTTCCTAGTCTTCCAATCGGTTCATTTGACGGACTCCCACATGTGTTCACATATTACTTTCTTGTATAGATGAATTAATGCAAACTTTTACCTCGACATTGTACGCTACGTGTTCTTAAGTGATAAATAAATTCGAGTGAATCGATGAGGCGAATAGACCGCGTCGGTTGATTGCATTTCAATTTTAGTAGAGGAAAAAGTTTACTTAGAAATTGACATAAATGTAGTCATAATGGTATTATTTTCATGACATTTAGTCAATGTACGCGCGTACCTGTTTCATAATAATTAACAAACGAGAAAAATACAATATTTTGTAGAAAATGCGGGGCCTAAATAAGTTTTATTAATTAAGCGAATCGAGTCTGTGAGATGGAATTTTAAAAAATACCAGTGATTATCATTTCCTTGTTGCAAATTGTTCATTTTCAAATGTCTACTTAATTGTATGAATAGAGCTCCAAGGTTTATCTGTTGTGGGTATATTGTTGAATGTTAAATGTTTTAAGCCTTCATGGGTTTGTTCATTGCTTAAACCGTGCTTGTAAACAGTGTCTTGTGTTGTTCAGTCCGCCTGTATACTATCGGGTCATGTGACCACGAGAGATTGTAATGGCCGCCATCTGTCAAAAATGGCGGGAATTTCGAAATGTAAATCGAATGGTTATTTGTATTTAGGCCTTGTAGGACAGACTTTAATAGTCGCAACCAAAATTATTGTGGGGTGTAGGATAAAACGAAATGAGTACAGAGGCTCAAAAAATGTATTCTATTTGTTCCTGGTAACATTAGCTTCGATTTTTAACGGATTACTATATCGTAATAGGTGTAAATGCCGGAATGGATCTGTGTAAGACTATATTTTGGCAACTTCGCTTATGTACTCACCAAGTTTATCCAACCGCCAAAAATGTTAGATATTATCAGAAAGACGGAACTCTGATAGTGTAACACGAGCTTCCCACTAAGCAATAATAAAATTTAAGCGAATCAATTGGACAACACAGAACACTATTCGGCGGATAACTTAGTTAATTTGAGAGCCGTACGTTTATATTTGGTGACCCTGGGGCGTACAGTCGATATGGTTGAGTACACTACATGTGCAAGCTCCGGATGCGACTAACATGATCTCATATCGAAGCGCTGGGTGCATTGTCGGATGCACAGACTGATGTTTGATTTCCTCATAGGACGCGACCACGCGGACATTACGCTTTCACATAATTTTTATCGTACCAGTGTTGACATGGTATGACGTCATTGTATTTATAATGTAACGATATATATGAACATTTGTGTATTTTTTTGATGTAACTAAAGCCAAGTTTGATTTTTCTTAGAAAAGAATTCGAGACGTTTAAAAAAAGGAATAATAAAAATAAATTATTTCTTAAATAAATGCGTTTTATTTCGCGCAAATTTTTACCTTATACAATGTGCCTGTTAATACATTATGCGTCGTGTTTTAGTGTGATTTATGACTAGGGATACATTATACGTGCGCAATATTCACTTTAAACACTTAATACTAATAATCCTAAAACGGAGTTGTTGAAAATATCAACTTAAATGCTAGAGATACGATGTTGTAAAACAATCACAGGTATTTAAGCAATTTGGATAAGTATTAATAATTTAAAAAATATTATTAAAAAGACATGTCTACAGTAACAAAACCAAGATAAATTTCTGGCTATGCAATGAATAAAAAATAATATGCTCTCAATGGTAGAGGAGACCCGTGCTCAGCAATGGGCGTATATGGGTTGATGATGAAGAAGAAGAATATTTATAAGCAAAATGTGTGTTACATATTTTGTAATTTTTATTTTGGCTTTGTTGATCATATACATGTTATTTTAATTGCATACTTATCTCCAAAACGTTTCAATTTAGGCAAGGGTGCGAGATCTACATATATTCCACTACAGGTAACTAAAACAATACAGGTTAAAAACGAAAGCTTAAATTTAAAATAAATTATTTGCAAATACTGATTATGCATACACACTACATTAAAAAACTACTTAAATCTAAAATACATACTAAGAAATAAATTCTTTGGTCACTAAACTACTAATACCATGTACAATACAATATCAAAAATTGATAAAAACATGGTTTATAATACAAAAGCAAAAATAATTATGTATCTTTTGTCAATCTGTTATATTTGGTTGAAGAAATGTTTGAAATGTTTTAAATACATCCTTTGGAATCAATGTTTTAAGTTATAAAACAATGTCCGAGTTTTAGAAAAATGTTAAATTTCAGGTACACAGTACACACTTTGAACACATATGAAATTGTATTCATGTCTTTATTTCTAAGTAAGCGAGGTTTATGCTATAAAAATATTATTCACATTTATTGTTTCTTTAAATAACAAAACTCAAGTTAGCTTTTTATACAAAAAGCTCACAAAAACTGTCTAAACAGGCTTTGAGTAAGAAATACTATATTCCATTAAAAGTGTCAATTTTCCAAGATACTACATACTATTGTATGAATAAAATACTAACAACATTCTGCTTAAAAAATCAAAATGAACTGATACACTCACCAGCAACTATAGGGCTTTGTAGAATTCTTTGATAACTGTTCGGAAGCACTTCAACTTTGGTTCGATGTGAAATTCTATAAAATCTACCCGAGGTACATGTAAGGTGTAACCAATTAACGTTCCAAAATTTCTTTGTACAAGCAAATCACATATACAATACAAAATAATTACAAGAATATTGATTCCAAAATTCACAACTAATGAATCAGTCTATATCATCAGGCCTCAGTTGTCTTTCACCTTCGCTGAGGAATATTAACATTGCTTTGTACAATAAGTATAGGCCCAGCATTCTCCTGTCTTTAAGAGGCCACGAGGAAGCTACACCATAATAATTTCCAGGCTTTATATTTTTTAGATTCTGCAGTCCTAGTACATCAATCATGGCGGCTTCGTAAGTGAATGCCTCAGCCGGGATGACGTTTTGGAAAACATGCAAACAGACCACGCCCACTTTGTCCGACCATATGTCTAGGATGCATTGGACCTTCTTGTCTTTGGACGTTTTGAAGTCTCGCTTCCAAAGAGTCAGTGCTTGGTACAAATGGCTGTAGGGACGAGAACGCTTACCTGAAATAATATATTTGAAAATTATTAACGACCAATTGTTAGTCATACTTGTATTAATGCGACAACGATAGAATTTTTAAATTTTTTTCGAATATAGACTTATTTCTGTTTAATTTTATATTATTGTTATGTACAATTTTGACAAATTTCGTAAGTTTTACTTTAATCGGTAACTCCCTTTCACCATATTACATAAAAAAGGTGTAACAATATAAACCACCAAACATCTTTATCAAAGTAGCATTATGTAGCATAATTTACTAATTTTGATTGAGAACAGTACATTGCATTTTTTTAGACCCGTGAAAATTTACTACTTTCTATTCATTAACTCATGCTGTATAAATGCATTGCTCACTCACCTTTCCCAACGTAGAATATGGAATTGACAAATGTCACCCATGACAAATGGTGATTCTGCTTGCTTGCTTTCTCCGGTAAGTTGTTTGTGAGCCGCGGGTCTAACAATAAGTATGTGAAGGAGGTTTTAGCTGTCCCTTCGCGCCATTTTTTGTTCGTGTTGGCAAAGTCCAGGCGGGCTTTGGACTCCAACTCGATGTACGGTTGGAGATTACTCATCCAGTCGTTGGAGCGCAGTGACTTCTCTATTTCTATGCTGTAGGCTGTAATTTGGGTATTGTTTTGGGTTATTGGCAATCTTGATTGGGTTAATTTTTGGTATAAAATGCTTTTTTGAAGTATCTTTTTCTGGTTAAAGAAATAAATCTGGTGAAATTTGACGAGAACAAAAAATAACAGTGTACGTAAAGTATTAGGTTTCTAGGGAATGATTTATTATTCCTTCTTAAAGTCACTTAACAACTGATATATGTTAACTTAATTTGCTAATACTTGGGCGGGTAAAGTAGTCTAGACTTAAATTTTTGTTTAATAATGTCTCATAATTTCAGCATTGAGCTAATCTTTAGCTACTATGCTACATTATTCTTTATTTTTATAGAAGAAATATCACAATAAGCTTCTTCAGCTTCTTCATCGACACAATTTTCGCAAGAATGGAGGAAAAATATATTATTTAATAAACATGACTTTTTTATAATCTACATTCTACATTATAAAAATCAAATATAGCAACTGGATAGCCCATTTGAACAATTTTTTTCCCAGTTCCCATTTATGATAAAATAATCGTAAAAACCGCGAATTTTGTATATGTATATACAATCTACTGCCTCGAATTAATTTATAAATATTTTTATCAATTAGAATTAGCCCGGAAGGTTATCCTATGGTAAATACGTGAGATAGAATGAAATGGTAGTTACCAGCTAACGATAATGTAGCTGATAAGAGCGCTTGTATTATATTCATAGCTCTTGTATTGAAATGAAAATTTATGTTTACTAAAACAAGGGTGAGTAAACTCGCACCTATGTGTCTGAGATAAGCAAACAGTATAACAGTTAGACATGGATTATTGATAAATCACGAAACACGGTTTCGTTTGATTGATTGATGTATTTAATGTTGAAAAAATATCATTGGATTTTATTTCGAGTCACCAAAATCTGGACTCACAATACTTATACGGTTTATAAAAAACCTTTTGAATAGTTGGAAAAAAATACGGTATTACTCTCATGAATGTTTGATTTGACTTAATTGGCTTTTTGTAACATAACATCCTACCCACCTCTCATTTACTTGAGTGCTAAAACTGGTGTGGAAATTTACATTCCAATTTATATTGGGATATCCGTAGCATTCATATTTTTAATTATAACTTCCTCTATTATGATTTAACATTTCGCGGACTTATTCGGACCCTAAGTATCATTACAACAGGTTTTGGTTGGGTCATTAATTCTAATAAAATTATTTGCTAGCACGACCGGCCTACTTGTAAGCGTGGGAATGTACTAATAGCTACCATATATTCTTTCCTAGTATTTTTGCTGGCTACTTTGGCATTTAATTACCTTAAAAATGTTCATGGGATTAATATTTTCTGACGAAATTGAACCAAATCGCTTTTTTTTAGTTGACTTTGCCATTGCAACAATTTGTTGAACAAATACGTGAAGGTTTGTACAACTTATCGCTGATTAGCGATTTATTCAAGAGAACTTAATTTACACAAATATTAATCAGAAGTTCAGAATTTCCCAATTAAAACACAGTCAGAAAATAATAATTATGGTATAAGATCATAGATAAAACAAACGCTTTTATGAATTCCTAATTTTAATATTATATATACCCACACATCAAAAAAATAACAGTAACCAAATAAACTGATTTTTCATTCTCAAATAGTTCAAAGGAACAAAGGGACAACACGCATAACAAATGAAGAATGCCAACGATAGGCTTAATATCTCGTCTACATGATCTTTGAGCAGCTTATGGCTCGCCCACATGCAACAGAATTGCCCCTTAAGGCGGTACAAAAACTGTGATCACAATATCGTAATCTGTGGCGCCTAATCTCAAGTAGTGTAGGCGTATTCAAATGTTCCACTTATACAAACCTTTGTATGTTATGAATAGCACTCTTATACTTGGAAATTTTAATCTATTTATTATAGAAAACATTGTAAATAAACTTAAAATTTTGTTGTCATGTTGACATGACTCACTCGGAATTTTTGTCAGTTATCGTGGGCATAAGGTCAAGCGCTGATTAATATCTTATCAAGAAGGTTAGTTAAAACGGGAAATACTTTTTACGGTGTAGAAATGTTATCTTTTACTTTATATAGGAAGTAATGTTCAAAAGAGATATGAAGTTCTTTTTATGAATCCATGTTATATCTAAATTTCGATCTATGTTTAAGAGGGTTCTACGTTTAATCAACTCCATTTACGAATACTACTTACATTGAACATCGTAATTCTTATTTAGAAAGCTAAATCTCCTTTTCTTCGCATTGTAATATTTAAATACATTCATGTTTGCGACTAATTCATTCAAGATCCAAGATACCACGCAGATCTACTAATACAAACTTAGTTGGATATGTAAGTGATATTGTAGACACGATGGATAGGGGTGGTGAAGTGCATTCCGTTTATACAGATTTTACCAAAGCATTCGACTTGGTTAATCATGACAGGTTGCTAGCAAAGCTGGCGGGTGCGGGTATCCATGGAACCTTACTTCGTTGGTGCGAATCATACATACGAAATCGCTCACAACTTGTTTACATACGCGGATTTAAATCTCGGATATTAAACGTTCCTTCTGGTGTTCCACAAGGATCTCATCTCGGACCGTTATTCTTTTTAGTGTACATAGACAATATTAAGCACGTCATAAAGTCTAAATTTAAATTATATGCTGACGACTTAAAAATCTATCGTAACATATATAACCAGTCCGATATCTTGGCTCTGCAGTCGGATTTAGATAACGTCCATAAATGGTGTGATGAGAACCATATGATTTTAAATTTAAAAAAATGTCACTATATTAAATTTACTAGGAGAAAAAAACCGTACGTAGCAACTTACTCTATTAATAATGTCCATTTAGAGGAAGTAAAGATAATTCGCGATCTAGGTGTCATTTTTGACAGCCAAATGAGCTTTCGATACCATATTGATGGTATTACATCTAGGACTTCTCGACTTTCTGGGTTTATTAACAGACAAATGAAAATTTTTAGTCAACCTAGCCTTACCATTTTAATTTATAACACTATAGTGCGAAGCATTTTGGAATACTGTAGTACGGTGTGGAATCCTGGCTACCAAGTAAATATCGACAGGATTGAGCGCATCCAACGCCGTTTTTTATACCATCTTACCTATAGTAATAACAAATGCTCCCAATTAAAATCTTATGACCGACGATTATCTTTTTACAATATGGACTTACTTCAGACACGCCGTAAAGTTGCTGATATAATATTTTTGTTTAATGTAATACATGGTTTTGTTGATACACCAGATATTTTGGGCCGTATTCACTTAGCTATTCCGCGTCCTGAGAGTCGTCTAAGTAACCGTAAAACTTTTTATGAGTCGTTTTTTAAGACTAACCTCGGTCAACACTCTCCTATTTGCCGCGTGACTTCCGAATATAATAAAATCCAAAATAATTTTGATATATTCCGTCTTGGTGCTAAAGCTTCCGTAAGGGAAAAAATACTGTCAACCTATAAAAGCTATTAATTAGGATTAAAGTTAGAAGTAGCTGATTAACAATAACTAAGCACAGCCTAAATTCTCATAAGCATGCTGTGTTCACATTTAGTAGGATGTAATCTTTAGTTATAATTTACAATGTTATTAATATAAGTTTTTAGTTTGTAAGATTGTATCCTGTTTTGTGAACCTAATAAAAAAAAAAAAAAAAAAAAAAAAAAAAAGATCTCGCACTAAAATATATGCGATGACCTAGAATCCCTCTAAACAGCGATCTAACTAACGTATTCTTTAAAAGTCTATTGAAATTGGTTGGTCTAACTATAATGGGTATAAATTTGTAATCAGGTCTGATGAATACTTGTTTCGTAGAATTAAATCCTCATGCCCGAGCATCATTTAAAAACAGGTGAATGAAACCACGCGTGCTCATCTGCCACTAGACAACTCTGAATAGGGTTGGAAGCGCGTGTACGCTGCTTCAAATTATAATAACATTAAGGCATAAATTGATTACGGGTTCCCGTCTCGGTCATGCCCATTGATTTACTTAATTGCCTTTTGTATATCGTTATAAAACAAGTTCACCTATTTCCATGTAGCTATAGCCTATGCGTGTTTTTTCTTAAATAAAAGCACGAGTAGCTTATGTTATTGCAATTACGTGAGCAACTTGGAAATGCCATTTATAGAAATCGGTCCAGTCGTTACGAAGTTTTTTTTTTACAAAAAAAATAAAATAATGTTTTTTCATCCATATGAAACGATCAAATATACAGTTGTAAAATAGCTGTTATTTTGTCATTACTCATACATTTTACTCTAAAGTGTCAAGGTATCTTGTTTTGTAATCGAGTGCCAAATAATATTTGACAAATACCGATTTGTTCGAATAGGCCATGAACGATGGGGATGTGGGTGGTACTCCCACTCATATGAAGACACATATTGCCAGATATAGGCAGGTTTAAGTAGGCGGAACATAATTATTGATTAGTGAAATCGGTTGAATTTGATGCCAATTGGATGTTAAGTTAATACTGATTTAACCACACGAATTTATAATGGAAGTTTTGAACGAATATGCGTCGAGATTTGAAAATTATTTTTCTTCAACACTAGGGAGGTTTATAATCATTTTAGCTATTACCTGCCTAAGTTTCCGATCACGGTCTGAATACACCGTGTATATCAAGCAACGGAAATCATATAAAAGTTTCCTTATCTATAATTCATAAAACAGCTGAAATTTTTACCACAAAATTTAGCCTAACAATCAAAACTAATTTGGTACTCACTTTTCCCTTGATTGATGACGACAATGGGTGTTTTCTTCAAGGCCTGCAGTTTCTTGAGGTAGAGAGTCCTGGTAGAATCTTGTATGGGCCCGGGCGTGAAGCCCAGTTTCATCAGTTCGGCTCGGAGCGTGTGGTTGTCGTACTGTACTGAGGTGGGCAGTGATGATGCCACTGATAGTATGGTGTTGTCCGGACTTGTGTCTGTGTCGTCTATGGGTAGTCTGGGGATGATTTTATTACATTATATAGATTATAGATTTTGTTATCTATGATGGGGTATCCCAGGTGGTTTTGCGATGGATCGTAAATTTTAATACTGTCTCTTCGTGACCCATTTAGTAGCTAAGACATAATGCACATTGATTGTTACTATAAGTATTGTTATTAATTACATTATTCTTAACCGAGAATTAAATTTTGCTGCAATTAATCAAGGTAGGACTGTTACGGCCCATTGTTTTTATTTTTCGGTACCGAGTCAAGACCACTAGATGGGAAACGGTGGTTAATGAAATATGAACGACCCGTAGTCCCTATATGCCGTAATTAGAATGAAACGATTATTTGTTTACATTTGGGCAAAGGAGTCTATGCATAGGTGTTTTTTATAAAAAAAAAAACTGAAAAGATAAAGTCTCGTTTCCACCTATGACCAAAATACAATCGAAGAACTCTAGCAAAAGTTATTAAGTTATTATAATCTACATGTTAACCACGTTTTCAATGAACAGGACTAAGTGGTCGCACCACGTGGATAGTAAAACCAGTGCCATGTAAATACAATATTCTCACCAGTACGGTCCAAAAAGTGATTCAAAGTATTAAACAACGGCATTTTGCGAATTCTTAACAACATTTAAATATGGTAACCGGTACGACTTCTTACTGTAGTATCCTGTAGGTCAATACTCTAAATTATTGCAAAAACAAGATGTAGGTTGGGAAACCTGACAGGATATATAACAAATTGAATGAAATGCGGTGTCGTAATAAAGACGTCGGACGGATATCGCCAAAGGAAGTGGTAACTCGTAAATACTTCTAGTTTTTGCGATTGAAATGAGCGGTAATTAAGCGCGGACAAGCTTTCGAGAAGGCTTATAAGGGAATGGCGACAGAAGTGGAATATTTCATTCAATTTCCGTTTTCATTGAACAGTTATGGGTTTGTATACATTGGTGCTGTATGGAATTGTGAAATTATTGGTTTCAAGTAGATTTTAATAACGATTTGATTTTTAATAAGTTTTTGGCACTAAATAGGAAACCTGACTAATTTTGGTTCTTCAAATTTATACACTGTCCATTTATATATGTGTTACACGAGATAAACATACACATTTATTTATTTAAATATAGCAACATGGGACTTAAAATCACGTAAAATTATCAATATATTATCCAGCTTAACTTTAAACGGGAAAAAATTGCAAATCAGTATACTCTATTTAAATTATAATACTTAATAATGTTGAAATCCGAGAACTGAATAATGCCAATAATTCTACCAACATATTATTAAAATACAAGGCAATATGATGAAATACTTACACCATAGGCGACACGAGCAGTCGTTTCTCGATGAAAACCACGTCCTCTTCTTTGTCCTCATATTTGTATTCTTCGTGTACATTTGCTAACACAATACTACCGCCGGAATAGTTACTGCTGACCCCACTACTAGCCGAGGATCTTCTAGTATTGCACCCTTTGTCTTCCCAACTAGACAGGAACTCATTAGTCCTGTTCTGTACTACTGCTTGAGCTTGATCAAAATCTGAACTATCATTCGATATTAAAGTATGCGTTTCGTTGCATAATCTCTCTGAAAGTTGCTTTGATTTCTTCAAGCTAGTTTTTGAATTGTAGTTTTTGTGTATGATGCTATTAGGAGATCCGGGGAGAGAGAAATTTTCATACACACTGAGCCTTTGTTTCGGTTTTGGATGTTCGTTTTGATCTTCAGTTATTTCTAGCCTTTGTATGCCACTTATTTCCACATCTTTGTATGAAGTGCAAGTTTTAAAGCTGTCGTGTGTTGTATTAAAATCTGTCTGTTTTGATAGTCTGTCTGTTAGGTCTAGGGTTAGACTTTTTGCTAAGTCCTCGTTGTCAACAAAGTATGTGTCGTTGAGTATGGTCGGGTACAACTTGTTTATCACTAAGCTGTTCCTTTCACACCAATCTCGTATCAGTTCGGATTTCCTGCACGCGGTGCTTTGACACAGATCGTTTGGCTTCGGTTCGTATTCAGCGACCACTTGGTCTGTAGTCACTAGTACTTTATCTGCAAATGAAATTGCGTTTAAGTTTGTTTCTTACCCTCCTTTTTAATTAATATTTATACATACAGGACTCAATATTTTTTTTTTAAATAACCAATAGATCTGATGTTTACAATTAAACTAAATTTATGACCCAAAATATTTAAGAATAGATATTATTTCGGACTCTGTCAGCTGTCACGTAACGGTGTAGACATAGTGTTTTCTGAATTTGGTGTTTTTGTGTTCTAAACTTCGTGATATATCTCAAGTTGACTCCTTTGTGTGTGTCTTGGGTAAATTTGGTGTTTTAACATTTTTTTATATATTTTCACCCCTTACCATGGAGGTAATTCCCCCTGATCCCCCTGATCCGCCCGATCCCTCTTGTTCCTCTACTCCTGTTACTCCCCCCCTTAGTATCACGTCGAAACGTCGCTTGGACTCAGACACTCAGGTCAATAACCCGAAGAAAACTATCACAGATAGGGACATGGCTGCAGCCTCTATTCAAAGATTATATGTACATCCGGACATAACAATCGGTATAAGTTCCTATACTGAATTAGACAAAGGACCTTACATAATTCAGGTTTCAAGATCCGAACCGGATCTTGCGGTAGGGCTATCCATCCGGCCCCTAAAGTTTGGGCAATTACTTTTTAAAAATAAAATAAAAAACATTAAACCTGATGGTGTTAAACGTTTAGGCCGAAATAAAATATCTGTTGAATTTAAATCAGCATCAGATGCCAATAATTTTTTAGTTAACCCGATTTTAAATATGAACAAATATGTAGCCTCCATCCCATCGTACAACATTTCCCGCATGGGAATTGTAAAAAACATTCCAGTTGACTTTTCAATGGATGAATTTGTTGAAAGCATTGATTTACCCTACGGATGTGGAAAAATCCTTAAAGCTCGCCGTTTGAGTAGGAAAATTGTCAATAATGGAGACATTTCTTGGGCACCTACTCAAACAGTTGTAATTACCTTTAAAGGACAGATTCTACCAGAAAGGATATACTCCTTCAATACTTCACTTCCTGTAGAGTTATATCAATACCCCACCATCCAATGTGTGAAGTGTTGTCGCTTTGGCCACATAAAATCACAATGCAGGTCGGAACCCAGATGTTTTCGTTGCGCGCAACCCCATGAGGGACATTTATGCTCCATCCCTGAGTCCCAAGCTACTTGTCTGTTCTGTTCAGGTCAGCATTTTTCTAATAATAAGTGCTGCCCAGAACAAGACAGACAGGTTTCTATTAAGAGGAGTATGGCCCAAAAAGGCATATCTTATGAGGAAGCACAATTAGAATTCCCCAAAGTTTCCCGTAAATACAATGAAATTTTATCTTCCTCCCCCACTCCATCTCAATCTCAGATCCCCTTAGTAAATCTACCCCGGTCAAATCCAATATCCCGATCATATACTAAAACTGTCTCCTCATCTCCGCGTCCTAGACCTTTAAACAAAACACATGAATATGATAAAGCCTCACATCAAGCTATCATTGCTGATGTTCCCACTACTCAACCTAACGGATGTGCCCTATTAAATTTAGATATAAACCAAACAAACGATTTAGATAATGTAGTCAAATTACTTCTCCAAATTATTATTAATTTATTAACACAAAATAATCCCTCCATACCGTCCAACGTTGCCAGTACACTGTCCTCCTTAACTTCTCTATTTAATAATAATGGCCCCAGTCACAACAATTATCCAATGGAATAGCCAAAGTCTACGCCCCAAAAAACATGAAATTTTACATCTAATTAATAAATTTAGCCCTTCTGTTTTTGCCATCTCCGAGTCATGGTTAGTTCCTGGTTCTCCTTTCAGAGTTCCAGGTTACTCCGTGCTTCGGAATGACAGATCTGATGGGTATGCAGGTTGTGCACTGCTCATAAAACGCACTTTAACTTTTTCCCATTTTCCCCTCCCACCTTTTAACCCAGCAATCAATATAATCGCAGCAAAAGTTTTTGGATTCTCCTTAATTTGTATTTATATCCCTCACCCAAATTCATCTCTCATCCCAGATATCCGTCATGCCCTCTCTCTTTTGCCTCCTCCTATTATTTTAATGGGCGACTTCAATGCCCATCACACATCATGGGGCGGCAGTCATGATGATGCTTTTGCATGCTCCCTTATAGAAATGTTTGATGAGAAAAATCTCTGTATTATTAATGATGGCTCCCCTACACGCAGAGTATACCCTCATCAAAATCCAAGAAGTGCAGTAGATCTTACAGTCTGCTCCCCTTCTATTTCTTCCTTTATTTCTTGGTCTATTCTGAGTTCTACACATGGTAGTGACCACTTCCCTATACTTCTTCATTTCTCTAATAGAGTATCCCCAGCTATAAACTTCTCTCCTTCCCTAAAATATAGACTTTCTGGAGCTGATTGGGACTCTTATTCTTCCTGTCTTGATAATTTTTTAAATTCTCTTCCTAGCCTAAATACTCACAATTTACCTGCAGTCTATTCAAAATATGTTGATGCCATCACATCTAGTGCAAATAGACATATCCCTCAGAAAAAGAATAGAAAATGTAAAGCCTCACCCCCATGGTGGGATTCAGAATGTTCCCTAGTCATTCGTGAAAGAAAAGAGGCAGAACGTAAATATGGACTGTGCATGAGTGTTGAGAATTTTATTAATTATCGTCACAAATCAGCAATAGCAAAGAAAGTTTTGTCTACAAAGAAGAAAATTGGATGGCACAGGTTCTGTGAATCATTATCCCCTAGAACTCCGTCTAATTTGGTGTGGCAGCAAATGAGACGGTTTAGGGGATCTTATAATGTTGTTGATACCTCAGCCAATGACCCATCATCCTGGCTTGACGCTTTTGCTGATAAACTGGCCCCTCCTACAGCACCCAATGTAAATTTCTTTCCAGCTACTCCTTTTCCAAACACTTCCTGTTCCCTTATAGACCAAGAATTTTCTCTTAACGAACTTGATCTAGCTCTTGATAATCTCTCTGACTCCTCTCCAGGTTTAGATGGCATCCCATATTCTTTTCTTGTAAAATCTTCAGTAAAAAATAAATCTTATTTTCTTAACCTTGTTAACTGCATTTTTAACTCTCAACAAATTCCTGTTCCATGGAAAACTCAAATAATTATACCTATTCTTAAGCCGGGACACAATCCTTCGGACCCAAACAGTCGCAGGCCTATAGCTCTTTCGTCAGTTTTGGTCAAGGTTGTTGAACACATGATTAAACACCGTCTGGAATGGTACTTGGAAAATAAGAATCTTCTACCTTTTTCTCAATTTGGATTTAGAAAAGATATGAGTACCCTTGATAGCCTTAGTATCTTGACAACTGACATACATATTGCCTTCTACAAAAATGAATACCTGGTTGGCGTATTTCTAGATGTGGCGTCTGCATATGACAATGTTTTGCTTTCAGTTCTAAGGAATAAATTAATTCAGCTTAGAATTCCTGATAAGTTAGCATTTTTCATTTGCAACCTCATGATGGAGCGTAATATAATAATTAAAAATCAGGGCTCATTCTCTCATCCCAGAGTTGTGTGGAAGGGTTTACCTCAAGGGTCAGTGCTCAGTCCAATTTTATACAATCTGTATACTAGTGATCTTGATGAAAGTATTAATCAATATTGCTCCGTCCTTCAATACGCAGATGATTTAGCGCTTTATGTCTCTTCTGACTCTTTAAATATTACTTCCTCGAGACTTAATGCCGCCTTGACCTCCCTTAGTAATTGGTTGGATATCCATGGTCTAACATTGTCTGCTCCAAAGTGCAAATTAGTCGTTTTCTCCAGACGAAAAAACATACCTGCTGTCGAAGTTTTTGTAGAGAACCAGTTAATACCCCAGGTACAAAAAGTAAAATTTTTAGGTGTTTGGCTAGACTCTTCTATGTCGGGTGCCCCACATTGCGATTATTTGTTCTCAAAATGTAATAAGAACATCAATATTATTAGATCCCTGTCTGGAGTGTGGTGGGGTGCTCATCCCTTTACCCAAAGGATTCTTTACAATGCTATAATTCGCAGTAACCTAGACTACGGTTCCTTCCTTCTGGACACAAGTAATAAAGGATCCTTGGAAAAACTGTCTAAAATTCAGGCAAAAAGTCACCGTTTGATTCTTGGAGCTATGAAGTCATCTCCTATTAATGCAATGCAGGTTGAATGTGTAGACCCTCCTCTTTACCTTCGTAGACAGTTCCTGGCTGATAAATTCTTGTTTAAATTATCTCAAAATTCTCGACATCCTCTTTTGCAAAAACTTGACCTTCTATTTAAATTAGCAATTAGGAAAGGATACAACTCACTCTTTGACTTGCCTTGTTTATTGCGTAGCTTCATTAGATTCTCCCGTTTACCAGATCCTGTTCTTCAGTTCCCCTGTAAATTAATTTTTTCTTTACCTTATAAAGCTCTTACCTTTAAACCAAATATAATACTAGATTTTGGTATTGTAAAGGATTCTACAGCGGCTGAGAAAACTTTAAAAGATAAAATGCAGGCAAAATATCCACAATGGTTAACAGTTTTTACAGATGCTTCAAAGTTTTCTGAATGTAGTTTGGTGGGAGCAGCAGTGTGGGTTCCTGCTTTTAATATTATTCTAACATATAAATGTCCTTCTGTCACCACTGTCTTCACAGGAGAAGCTATAGCTATTTTAGAAGCCATAAAATTTATAATCTCTCACAAATTAAATAACTCCATCATCTTTTCTGACTCAAAAAGTTGCTTACAAGCTATATCATCAAATTCTTTTAAATCTAAACCTGGGTCCCCCATCATTATCCAAATTAAAAATCTGCTGTATGATTGTCATCAACAAGACTTAAATGTGGTGATAGCTTGGATTCCAGGTCACTCGGGCATTTCAGGTAATGACATAGCAGACTCATGGGCTAAGCAAGCAATTAATATAGGTTGCATGGACCATTACATTATTGTTCCTCTTGATATTTGCTCCAATTTGAAAAGTAGACTAATGGATGCATGGAATAAAGATTGGCAGATTTCTAAAAGGAACAAAGGTTTGTTCTATGGAACTATACAACCAGAAATACCTTCTAAACCTTGGTTTTCTGTGTTCAGAAACCTTGATAAATGTTCAACATCAACTATCTGCAGAATCCGGTTAAATCATTCTTGCACTCCAGTTCATCTGGCAAAAATCAGGATAAGGGATAGCTCCCTTTGTGAATGTGGCCTTGACGACGGTGACCTAGACCATATTTTTTTTAATTGCCCTAATCTCCGGTTATCCCTTTATAGTATGCTCCCTCCAGAAATTCCTCGTCCCACCTCCATGAAGACTCTTCTTACCTTTACATTCTCTCCTTTTGTTCATATTTTATCCAAATTTATTAAGGTGAATGGTATTAGATTATAAAATGTACATTGTCCTAGTTTGTGTATAACTAATACTGTTATTATTGTGCTGTGTGGTGTTGGTTTAGGATATACTAATCATAAATGTGTTTGTCTGTGTTTGTTTCAGATTCGGGTCAACTTGAAAGAAAATATAAAATACCCTCTATTTTATTTATTTCCGATTATTTTTTATTTTTCTACCTGACACTGGCAGAGTTGCGTTAAGTTATAACGCAAGGGCCATTATTTAAGGAAAAAAAAAAAAAAAAAGATATTATTTCTTTTTATAATAAATTGAGTATTTGAGGCAGTAAATTATTCAAAAAGCGCAAAGTAATTACATATAGTTTAAAAATAAACATTCGATTGTTGAATCATGCATGTTTCGCAATTAATATTCAGCTTATGCCATGTATTTGTAATGGAATAACAAGATTTTCCTTATCTTTTGCGATTTTAAATTTTGTACTGTGTCATCACCCGATTTATATTCTGGGGAACAGTCTATAAAGTTTAACTATAAATGTTTTATGTGATTCTACCAGTGCGGCTGTTTAATGGAGATTGCTTTAGATAATTATACTCTATAATTTGTACTATATCATAATGTATTGTTTCGAAAGAGGATGGTTGCGGTCAGGAAAAAGACCGGTTTGAAAACCGCAAACTACTACCAACACGTACACAGCAAGCCGCTTCAATACAACCTCAGCACGACAAATTGGATTATACTCAAAGCTAACGTTAGTAATTGTGTTCAGAAAAAAAATATGAATGATAAATTATGCGTTAATACGTAGATATATAGGAGTAGTAATTACGAACATCGTATGATGAAGTATGTGCGTGTTGTTTAATTGAGCAGGGATTTACGGAAACGCCGGTTTTTTATTCGAAATTAAATAGAGATAAATCCTCGAAACAAACGTGTATGATGCAAGATGATATTGGTTGAGGAAACGAAAGAAGTGTGTTTGGACCGTAGCTAGACCGCAGCATTACTCGCACTAAACTCTGCCTACCCCAAAGGGACACGGGCATGAGTTTAAGTACTTAATTAGAGAGTTGACACACATTTTAGTAGTGCAGGAAATCATCGTTAGGACTTTGTTAGCCGTTTACAGTTTAAAACGAAATGCTTTTGTTTAAAACGATAAGTGACCGGACACTGTAATTAACCTGAAATTAAAATTGTTTTCGTAAACTGGACAGGAAAACATTACGCGAGTGGAATTTATTGGTGTTTATTTTGGTTCGATTCACACGTTACCTTATATGTTCTAAAAGACTGACTCATAGCGCAAGTTAGATATTAGATAACTATGCAAATGTGCGTGTGTTTAGAATGGCCAATAGCCACCGGATGTTTAGCTGACGAAATATTGAAGGTCAACGAATTGGCGAAATGCAAATTGTTAAATGGCAAACCATTATAAAGGAAATGAATTTATTTTTATTTTGTCATAATAGTTTTTTCGTTTAAATTTAATTATTAAAAAATTATTATTTTTTGCGATGCCTTTCTAAAAGGATGGTGAAATAAATTTTGAAATGACAAAATCTTAATATATGAAATTTTATAAATTCAATATATTATATTATTTTATCCCTTAATCCCAAGGAGGGTTGGCGTCAGGCAGGCGGCCGGCCGTAAAACATCTGCCAAAACTCTTTTGCAGCATGTTTTGTCCTTCCTTCCTCAGTGGAAGGACAAATCATGCTGCGCCGACCCCAAATAAGAATTGGGAGCAGGGCAGGAGAATGTTGATGATTATTTTATCCCTTGTTATGCACCTGCAGCTAAAATTTAATTAAAAATTGTTGGCACCAAAGATGCTTTCTTAATTAGACTTAACCCAATTTGGTCAACACTAATTCATATTTTAAAATATTTTTAAGTTGCCTAATAGAGCTTAAACTTGGAGTCAAGAACTTAAGTGGGCGGGTCACATATCTCGTTAAATTAATTTCTGTTGGGTCAATGAGGTTAATATGTGCGACCACGCGCCGGAAGTTATTGTGTAGGCTGGACACCCACTGGACATACACCACTAGAGGTTACTGGAAACTATGGGCGCGGCACGAGGCGACATTACATTCTAATATCGCTAAAGTATCATGATAAACTATGCAGGCTGTATTCAGACCGTTATCGGAAACTGAGGCAGGTAATAGCTACGGTGATCACAAACCGAGTGGTGTTAAAGAAAATCCCGACAAAAAATAAAAAAATTGAAGTTTTCCGTACAACCATTAGTACACCAATGGTAACCGTACAACCTTAAATATATGGTTTGTATGGAAAACGTCAATCATTTTTTTCATTAACGCCAGGGGTTTGTAATCACTTTACGGCTATTTGAAAACCTCTTAATAGACATAGGAAGTGAAGACGAAAGGTCCCGACTTGGATTTCCTGGTCTGGGAGTTAATACAATATATTGTTTTATGGGGAAATTTTCGGTAGGAATGCAGAAATGTGGTCGAAAAATTGGAGTACGTGTAGAAACCTGCCTAACCCTTTGGAGATAAAGGCGTAACAATTATGCTTGTGAAACTCTTGCACACATAATATGCAAAATGTTGAGTCTTACAATGACGTTTAAATATTTATAATAACAATTATTGTAAACAACATAATACTTTCTTTGAAGCTTATAAAAGGAGTTGTAAATGTTTTCTAATATCATAAAAAGATTTAGTGTAAAATAGATTGTTACGGATTTGCACAAAAATTAATCCAAGTAAATTAACTAATAAACTTGGATATCTTTTGTCATGGAAGTAGATCAGTTCCAAAGATAGAACAACTAATGATTTTTGTGATTTTTCCTACAAAATTGTTTGCGAATAAAGTAGGGGGAAACATCGATCCCAATGAGACAAAAGTACCAACCAATATCTATAAACCTACATAAAGAATTTTACGAGTATTGGGCGAGACTATAAACTTTTATTACATTATCCTTATATCACGTCAATTAACGCTTGATATTTGGGTTTTACTGTTAAGTCATATGGTGAAGGAAAACCTCTTTAGAAAACCTGCACACCAAAAAATTCTTAAGAATTCCTTATGTTTATTTAATACACTCTATAAATAAAACTGTATTTGATAAGACACGCTTGTATTAATAAGTATTAAAATCACATACCTAAGTCCAAACTGTATCCACATTTGGACCCTGAGTCGTCACTCTGGTCAACCACATTGTGTAGGTAGTCATATATGTCCCATTGCTGCTCCTTCACGGCATAGTCAAAAGCTGAATGTCCATCAAGATCTTTTAGAGCCGGATCACCACCACATCCAAGTAATAGCTTCAAATTGTCTACACGCCCCCATATTACCGCTATATGAACCGGTGTTAGGCCATCGTCATTGCTTGAACAATTGGAATACATTATCATTTTTTATGCCTTTAATCTTTTTCATTGGAGAAAGGAGGTAAATCACTTAGTGAGCCACTCAATTTTAATTGGTCAATTCCAACATTATTGGAGTTATCATTGCTACATTGCATTTGGGGAAATACAGGCTCCTTTCTTGAAGGTCCCTAAGACATGTCCATTTGGAAATACCCATGCGGAAAGTTAATTTCACAAAGATGTTGCATGAGTAATAAAACTGCACTTTTATTGCACTGTTGAGAAACACTAAGTAACCAAATGGTAGTGATGAAGCTCAGACTATTTTACTGCAAGTAAATAACATTAGCCAGGAGATAATTATATTGATTGTTTATTTGCTTTAATCTCTTTCAATAGAGAAATAGTTGAGGTTGTGCTTAGTTACACTCAGTTGAATTGAGGGGTTTTTGGAGAACATAAAATCTTTTATAGTTTATACTTCTCATGTAACTATGTTCCTATTGGGTAATCCATTGCATCAGAATTGCACAATGCTGTTTAAAAACAACAAAAGTCTAACATTGCATCATAACACAGTAATTTATTTTAGATTAATATCCATTTAATTTTTTTATCAAGATGCATGAAAAGTATAAAAAAATTGTAGCAAAAGCAGTCAACATAATTTAAATGACATTGACTGTTAACCATACCTTTGTTTTTTACATATTTATTTATTATTTTATAACTTTGTAGTAAATAGGAGTCTTAAATACATACCTTAAATTAGGATCTCCACCATGCTTCAAGAGTAATTCAGTACATAATCTAGATTTATCAATAGGTTCAATGCCCACAGCCAAATGTAATACTCCTATTCCTTTGCAGGGTAATATCACATTTATATCTATTTTAGATTCAGTCAGAAAACTTACTATACACCTGTTGATGAAAATAAAAATAAAATTAGCATAAATCTTTTTGGAAGTAAATTGGCATTATAGAAGTGTCTATGAAGGTACATAAAAAATAAATGAAAAAAGGTGTTCCAAAATAATTTGATTTCGAATATCTGTGGTTATTTATTTTCACTGAGGGAGGTCAAATACCAAAGTGAACTAATAATTTACAACAAAATTATTATTACGAAAAATAGTGATTTATAAATTCAAGTACTTAAAATAACAATTATTTTCTGATAATTGTAATTTAAATACAAAAATCTTATATGAATCGTAGTATATAACTACAGTTATTTTTGTAATTGCATAACAATAGGTAATCAGTATTTATTTTGGTTACGTAAAATGAGGTCAACTTTTGACTCAGCAGGGGATTGTTCTAATTTCGAATAATATAATGAAATGATGCCTGGCAGATGCATACTCAACCTGCTTGGTAAAATAAAAAATAAGTGCAGTTAACTTTACATGCCCTTCGCAGGTGTATCATCGCAGCTGCCAGTCAATTTGGCACAAAAAAATAAAACCGAACGGCGAAATGTAGTCGATAAAATATAAATAATTATTACCTTAAATCTCCGTTTTGAATTAAATCATATAATCTAAACAATTCTTTATACGTCGTGCCCATGATTTTGAAAGTGAAGTTATTAGTCATAGAGTTCGTATACCCCATTCATTTCCTGCAGCCTTTCCTGTTCGCACGCGAAAACTTTTTTGCACTTATGCACCACAACTTTTAAGTTCCAGTAACACACAAGTATCTCAACACGCGATCACCAAGATAATAAACACTTGTGTCCCGGCGACTACATTTCACTTCGTTTGTTTTTATATTATGAAATTCAAATTAACGTCATACCGGGCAGATAATCGCCGTGTTTATGTTTGGAATGTTTTCCGTTTCACGCAACTTGCATTCTCATTTCTCCAAGTTACATTCCAATAAAAAAAAAATATATATAATTTTAAAATTAATGCTATCAAAATTAGCATCAGTACTAAAATATAAGCGATGCTTCTAACATCTATTAAGTTATTAAAAATGGTTATGCGTAAGTTTTTAAAAAGTTGTAATTTTATAGGCAATAGAGGGCGTTGAGACAATATAATTGACACCGAGCGGGAGATTTGACTTTTCTGTTCATGAACTTTTCATATTGTCGATTATTTTTTGCTTCTAGTATTAGTTATCTCTAAATTATTTATTTTATCCCTAGTTATTTTCGATTTGTATATAGGTATTTTTATTTAATTTTATTCCTATCGTATTTCGCCATTTTTGTTTATCTCGATGTAGGAATAAATGCGGACTATATACACGGCAACCAATTAAATTAATTATTTACTTGTAAACTACTCCTGATAAGAACCAAATAGTTTAAAAAAAATATGCAAGTTGTGTTATGTACCTCATGCCGACATTTATTTCATAGCTGCCATGTTAGCAAATGAGTGTATTTCTTATATTAAGTAATTGCAACGGACATTTTATGTCGTTTAGCCGATTTTTTAAATTGGTAGATTCAGAGTATAGACTTCATTTTAATGTTGCTCAGAAAATAAAAGCGCCTGGTAGTTTGATTAAAGCAATGTTGTTGGTGAGCATCTTAGAACACGTAATTTGTAAGTAGATATTTGTTTCTTTTTCCTTTCTGCAATTATGTGTTATAATTACAAATGTATTCATTATAATTTTAATTCCACTCAGTCGTGCTTACGCCATAAGCTATATTTCTTAAATTTCTGATACTTTCGGGTATATTTTTTTAGCTGTATAAATTGAGTATTGAACATAAAAAACAAACCAGTGCAGTAGTTCCCGAGCCTTCAAAAACAGACTATGCAACTTCATTATTAATGTCGACTTATTGTTGTGTATTTCTTTTTACTCTTGCTCGGCAAAGAACCCGTACCTGAACTTGATAAATAAGTGCGGTTCGGTTAGTATATTTCAAGTGCGGTCCGCCTTTTTTTTTATCAAAAAATATCACAAGTGCCTGCCGATATCTTCTTTTGCCACTTTGTGGCCCTTGCCTGCCAAGAGGCTGCCGAATGCTGCACTAACGTTCAGTCGATTCTATATAAAACTTTAGCAATAATTGTTAATTTCATTTATACGATTTTACTTAGCTTTTGGGAGGTTTTAGAAATTTACTTTAGTATCTTAAAAAATCAACATCCATTATATGTGAAATTTTCATGTAAAGTATTTGTTGTTTTACCGAGAACAATACTGCATGGTATTTTAGTTAAGGGCTCGACCACAACGACCCCATCGTAGTAATTGCCAGTGTCGTGCCATAAAATTATCATAAACACATGAACTCACGCCAGTATTTCCATAAAGTACAGGTAGAGGTGCATTTATGTATCCAAATTATGCCAGGTATGTCAGTCTAACATAATAGGGGAGGGCCTAGGGGGTAAGCTTATTGATTCGTCTTATCCAGACGCCATTCTTTGTTTTGGTACTAGGAAATTTCTAATGGAAAATACAATAAGAGTGTTATTGTTATGCCTGGCTTGGGAATCAAACTCGAGTCTTCTAGACCACACTCAGTGGCGTAGCTACATAGGGGCTAGGCGGGGCAGTGCCCCGGGGCCCTCAAGCTCAGGGGGCCCTCAAATCTTTACCAGAAATCTGGTCACCCATTTAAAAAAAAAACGGCAAAGAAAAGTTAAAATACATTTTGACGAATTACCTGCTGATCACCGATTCCTTAATTTCCGAATTGACATACATACATAAACTCACGCCTATATTCCCTGATGGGGTAGGCAGAAGTGCATTTCTACACCCACATTTCTCCAGTATGTATTTATTTTTCTTCAGACCCACGTACTTAATAGGGAGCGAGCCTTTTGCCGTTTTTCGGGCACATTTCCAGACTCCGTGCTGCTACTAAGAATTTCCTAATGGAAAAACCCAATAACACTGTCCGACCCGGGAATCGAATCCAGGACCTCTAGATCGCTGGACACATAATTGTACCGCAAGACCACGAGGCAGTCAATATAATCTCAATTATATACACGTTTTATTGGTATTAGTGCTGTCTGTCATATATTCGATTTTCTAACGCAAACATTTTTATTACATACTAGCTTTTGCCCGCGACTCCGTCTGCGTAGACTTTAGGGCTGAGTGCAGAAAGATAATTATTAGTATTCGTCTCATAAGTGTCCAAAAAAAGTTTTTCTTTGAAAAAGCTATTTCCGCATTTACAACATGTTTATTCCACGGGAACATTTAATTATGACTTCACAGGGTCCTATTTATCTTCATACCTAAAATTATATAACTTAGTCCAATGGTTTAGGCGTGAAACCGTAACAGATTTACAGAGTTACTCTCGCAATTATAACATGTACCCATACCCACAGGAACACATTTTCCAGGATAAAAGTATATCATGTTAATTCGGGGGGACCTACCTATTTCTATACCAAAATTCATTCAAATTGATTCAGTAGATCTTGAATATAGCGATTCCCACGGAAATCCCACAGAAATCCGGATAAAATGTATCCTTTGTTACTTCTGTGGGCCCTACCTATCTCCATACGAAAAATCATTCAAATCGGTTCAGCAGATCAAGAAATACCGATTCCCACGGGAATACTACATTTTCCGGGATAAAATGTATCCTGTGTTACTTCGGTGGGCCCTACCTATCTCCATACCAAAAATCATTCAAATCTGTTCAGTAGGTCTAGAAATACCCATTCCCACGGGAATACTACATTTTCCGGGATAAAATGTATCCTATGTTACTTCAGTTGGCCCTACCTATCTCTATGCCAAATATCATTCAAATCGGTTCAGCAGATCAAGAAATACCGATTCCCACGGGAATACTACATTTTCCGGGATAAAATGTATCCTATGCTACTTCTGTGAGCCTTACCTATCTCCATACCAAAAATCATTCAAATCTGTTCAGTAGATCTAGAAATACCTATTCCCACGGGAATACTACATTTTCCGGGATAAAATGTATCCTACGTTACTTTAGTTGGCCCTACCTATCTCCATACCAAAAATCATTCAAATCGGTTCAGTAGGTCCAGAAATACCCGTTCCCACGGGAATACTACATTTTCCGGGATAATAAGGATCCTGTGTTACTTCGGTGGGCCCTACCTATCTCCATACCAAAAATCATTCAAATCGGTTAAAAGGTTTAGGCGTGAAAGCATTACATAGGCAGTGTCATTTTCGCGTTAGAATACATGCTAATCCCACAGGAACCCTACATATTCCCGGGATAAAATGTTGTTCATGTTACTTCATAGGATCTTACTTAAGTTCAAACCAAAAATCATAAAAATCGGTTAAATGGTTTAGGCGTGAAAGCGTAAAATAAATATAGCGTTTTATACCCAATCCCACGGGAATACAACATTTTCCGGGATGAAAAGTATCCTATGTTACTTCGGTGAGTCCCATCTATCTCCATACCAAAAATCATCCAAATCGGTTCAGTACTTTTTGAGTTTATTCATAACAAACATACAAAAATACAAAAATACAAACCTTTCCTCTTTATAATAATAGTATAGATTGATGAAGCAACTTTATTACAAAAGTGTGACGAATTCTAAAGAAAATGTTCAGATATAATAGGCCCTTCATCAACCCATATACGCCCACTGCTGAGCACGGGTCTCCTCTACCATTGAGAGGGTTTAGGCCATAGTCCACCACGCTGGCCAAGTGCGGGTTGGCGGACTACACACCTAAGAAATTCCTAAGAACTTTTAGGTGTGCAGGTTTTATCACGATGTTTTCCTTCACCGTTAAAGCAAATGATAATTCAATGTGAATACACACATAACTTCGAAAAGTCAGAGGTGTGTGCCTGGGGTTCGAACCCGCGACCGTCAAGATTCTCGACCGCGCGCCCAAACCTCGAGGCCAAAATTTTTATTATTTATTTACCACCTAGGTTTACCTCAACTAACTCAAGAACGGACTGTTCACCAATTAATGTAAGGAAATAAAGAGCGAATATGGAGTACTTGAATGCGACCTAACGGTCCTATCACTTCTGCAGCTGCTGCAGTCATTTTGCAAATTAAAAATAATAAAAAAATATTTAAGAAATAATATGGGCAAATCTCGACTACGACATTTTTCGCTAATAGCAATTGACAACAAAACCGCATCAAGCCTGGATTTAAACGAAGTCATTGATATTTTTGCGAAAACTAAAACTAGGAAAAAATTGTAAATATAATCGTTGTTTAGCCAGTTGGTAGGCCCAAGTCCCAACCTTTATACATAATTATAATAAACCCTTGAATCTTCTCGATTTCGTTTCATTAGCCAAACCTACACCAAGTATTACTATAAATAATTGTAATTTTTGCTGTTACTGTTTAATATTTTTATTGCCTGCCCTGCAGTGCACATAAAAGAGCTTAAGTAGCTTAGCATTTTTTAGGTATTTGTATATTTCATATAGTTTACATAGCAGTGGGCCCCATTTTTTAATTTGCCCCAGGGCCCTTGGTTACCTAGCTACGCCACTGACCACACTGCACATACTAGACCCGCGAGACAGTAAAAAATAAGCAATCTAAAAATTAGTTGTCTCAACGATCGTGGTGATCGTTTGAAAGTCTATATGCTAAAAAAAACTAAGCTATCTTTAAAACTACAATCTGTAGATAGGGTCAATGTTCCGTTGTTTGATGAAGTCTTCGCCTAATGTAAATTGAACAGGTCCGAGTTTGTGCTAACGGTGCCACTGTTTAATGCTATGTTAAGATTATTCAAAATGCAAACCCTGAGTGGAATCTGGCACGTCCTGTTATTTGCGCGTCAATCTTAATTGCTAGTCGCAATCTTAGTCCACGAAGAGGTTTGTTTAAATTCCTGTTCATGGTCACAAGATGATCTCCTACATTAATGGGTGTGAAAAAGGATTAATTTTACAATTTGTCCATTAGCTCTATCAGGATAATAAATGACTATGTAGGAACATACCTACGTTTTTGATTGTCTCATTTGTGCCACAGCGTTCGTTTGGCACATATGAACGAGAAGTGTTTTAGAGCTATTGCAACTTCACCTGCGAAACAGTGGATTTCGAAATAAAATCTTTTTAGTTTTTGACACATTTTGTATTGATGCTTTGCTACTGTCGTAGCGTAATGATAGCCTCTCTCGATAAATGGGCTATCTAGGAGTGACAGAATTTTTCAAATTGAATTTGATGTAGTTTCTGAGATACCTACTTACGCGCGTTCAAACAAACAGAACACACTTTAATTAATATTAGTATAGAGTGTAGACCAGTGGCGGTACTTCCATAGAAGCCCGAAAGCCTGACCTACCTTACATAGTTCCGAATAACGAACTTAACGATTGTTTATTTATAAAATAACGCTATAAACGTGAATGTGAGTACTAACCGGTAGGTATTTATTAGTCCTACGTACCAAAAAAAATATGCTGCTACTAAATAAACATTTGGGCTTGCCTTAGTTGTAGACCTATGATAAAAATTAACAAAAAGCACACAAATAATACGCTTTAAAACCTAACCAGCAAAGTTAGCCAATATTTAAAATAATATCCCTCAAACAAAATACGTTACAAGCTGTTTTTCAACAGTTCTTTCGTTGCAGTCTGCTCTAGTTTTACCAGCTGTAACTTAATCGTTTTGTTTTACTTATCTATGTGATATGGTCTACTTTTCGAATGCAATATGATAAGTTTTCCTGGCTTGAACTTAAATATTCGAAACAGATACTATTTGGTATGCAAGGCACAAAACATTCACTTAACCCGGTTAACTACAATAAACACACATAGTTCTCCGTGAATGTTTCCGATAAACGACGCTGTGGGGGATTTTTAACATGTCTCTGATAAAAATACGTGCCACTACTAATATCGCATAATTAATATGCATGCATTTCATAATTTATGTAGGAAAAATTCATAAAGACTGCAACAAGTGTGCGATATTGCGCATTGATTTGGATTTATAAAAAATATTCTTTCGCGGTGGACTAAGGATTAACCCCTCTCATGGTAGTGGAAGCCCGTGTCCGGTAGTAGGACCTATATGAGCTGATGATTATCATGATTTGTCAACAAACTTTTCAATATTATTATATAAGCCTAATCACAATTCACAGACACAACTATTGTCATTAAATGCATGATGATTAGCATAATATGAGGCATTACGTGATTAATTTAAAGAATCTATTTCTACTAAACGTGTCATTTCTTCTTCATTTACAAACATGTCGTTAACACAGGGAAGAAGACAATGTTTGGCTCAATAACTGAGCGGTTTTAGGTTTTAGTCCAGCACGCTGGCCAAGTGCGGGTTGAAGGACAGCACGCCTATGAAATCCTTAAGAACTTTTAAGCGTGCAGGTCTCCTCTTGATGTTTTTATTCACCGCTAATACAAGTAACGATACATTGTGAATACACACATAACTATTAAAATTCAGAGGAGGGTGCCTGGGGTTTGAAGCTACGACCGCTGTGATACTCGACCGCGCGCCTAAGCCTCGAAGCCATCACTACTTTTTGTCACCTAAATACCTACGTAAAGGCGTGTATCGATATTTCCCTTACGGGCCCTTTTTTCATGCAAATAAATTCTTACGATGTAGACTCTGGTCTTTGCCCTACTTAGAATTGCTTTATCGCAAGTTAACAATGGAACCTTAACTTTATATTTTGTAATAACGCATACATAATCATTTTAAGTTGAGTACGAACCTTAGACATTAATTTTTTGCTTGCAATGACACATAATTTACACAACAAAGATTTCTACTCTCAACTCATAATTCGTAATATTTTAAGCATACGTCATCACTACATAGTATAAAACAAAGTCGCTTTCTCTGTCCCTATGTCCCTTTGTATGCTTAAATCTTTGAAACTACGCAACGGATTTTGATGCGGTTTTTTTAATAGATAGAGTGATTGAAGAGAAAGGTTTATATGTATGATAACATCCATTAAATATCAGCATTGCACCCGTGCGAAGCCGGGGCGGGTCGCTAGTTACAATACAATAAGAGATTTAAATACTGTTAATGATATTTAAGTAACTTATAATTGTAATAATACGCTTTTTATTGCCTCCAAAAATGTATTTACACAATAGAAACACTAATCGCCCATAATGGCGAACTACTAGTAAAAATTTCGTCAAAATTGGAAGTTGATAATGATTGTAATGTTTCGTAAAATATCCAAAACCAATGGAGATACAGAAAGTTTAAAACGTATTTATTATATTTGTTGCCAATATTATACTTTATATTACATATTTCAATTTTAGTTGGAGGTATTTTGGCTGTAGACTAATTTATTAAGCCCACGGTGTGAGAGTGCAATCGATTCCTGGGTCGGTCCAAGATGTCATGAGGTATTTCCCTATGGAAATTGGCGGTGGTACCATATCAATTGAAACTGTAACGAAGCTGAAGAAATGTTGGTAACGAATGCACCTCCGATTACTGAAGAGAAAGTGCGTATGACTATCTTTAGTCTTGTCAACATCATCAATCAACAATTGACTATCGCGATTCATTACGTTAACTTCCTGTAATTAATAAATTAGAGTTATCCGATTTGGATCTACTGACGAACCAATATTTGTACGGTCAATAGATACTTCTATATTCACGTTAAATTGTTTGTATATGTTTATATCCATGACAAAGGAGACATCCGGTCTTAGGCTATTGACCCCAAACATATGCAGTGGATTTTAATGGTTACTAAGTTATAAAATGTGGAATTTGTGGAAATTAAATTTTATACGGTCCATTAATATTCTTGCTCACAGTTAGAGACCTAGAAAGGCGAGGCGATGTCCCCAGGGGTCGTCTGATCACGAAGCTTATCAGTACCGATAATATACCCGAGCAAGTGTTGTGGGAACGCATTGTGTCTGGACAGCTGTTGTCTGTCGGACGTGTGTTTGTGACTAGTGATATTGTTTATATAGCACTAAAAGTCTTATTGCTAAGGTAAGTAAAATTCGTTGGCTGTGTGGTTCATGTTGTCTTGTTCAGTATATTCTTTTAATTTAAAAAGAGAGTCTAAATTCAAATTAAACTTTTTAAATTTATTTGCTACCGTAAGTCTATAAATTGATCTATATCATAGTCAATCATAGTCTTGTATGTTAACCTTTATTATTTCCTATGTAAATGTGCGTTTGTATTGTTAGAAAAGGTAACTAAAAAATGTTTTAAAGACTAAAGTCATGTAAATTTGAATGGAGTTCAGAAATGGAATGTTTTTTATCGAGGTCCATTCGATCGTTTATGTGGTCTGCAATTATTTGTATTGTTTTTGGTTTCGCGAGACTTTACACATTGATATTTATATAAGTACAGGTATTTATTACTGTGTGTGATGTTTTAGCTGTGATTTTTTTTTCCTTCTCCCTTTTTTCGGGAAGGCAAAGGGTTCTTGCCCATACAGCCTCGTCATATTTAATATGATTTAGTTCATTGTGAACAGGCTTAAGCCAAGTCTTTGTAGTAGTATAATTATGTCATTTTTTCGTATTTTTAGGCTAAAGCCAAATCTGTGTAATAGTATAACTATGTCATTTATTCGTATTTTTAGGCTAAAGCCAAGTCTTTGTAATAGTATAATTATGTCATTTATTCATATTTTTAGCCCAAAGATTTTAGCTGTGAGTTTTGATACATTATTTTCTTAGTAGAGGTCTCTGTTAACGCAATTGTTAGACTAAGAAAATAATAAAAATGAGTCGATTTTAAAGAGATATATCACGGCATAAGAGATATTGTTCCTTAATTATCTGCGCTATATGTACCTACATACGAAACATTGTTTACAAGCCTTCCATTTTGGTTTGATTTTCCTGTTTCCGACCTTTTAAGCACAGCTCAATCGAACTTCCCATTACGAGACCAAACAAATCAAGGTCAATGGTCAATAATAATTGAAACAATATTGGCTAGGAATACTAATGGCCGGGAACTTTTAGCTCTCCTATAGAAAATTAATTATTTTTTTGCGAAAAATTCACACATGTTGTATTTATCGAGATCAATATTAAAACAAGACGGTCAATACATACGATTATTAATTCGTAGCGATAAAATCGCTTGTTGAAGCTATTTATTGTTTATTCTATATTTACTTGTAAATAAATATATTTTATTCACGCACGCGGTTGTTTAATTGTGTACGATACGCACGATCAATTTATACGAAAAATAATAGTTCATTCGGAACTAATATTTATGGCTCAATATTGATTCGTGAAATGGTAGGTTCGAGATTTAGGCGCGCTATCGAGTCGATCTCTACGGTCGTGTATTCAAATACATACACCTCGGACTTTTCGATGTCATTAACAATTCATTATCATTTAGGTACTCTAAAAACATCGTTATCAAACTGCAACTTTAAATCCTCCAATTTGCACCAGGCCAGCGTATTGGGGTAAAACTAAACCTTTTTAGTGGGCCTGGGCCCAGCAATGGATCGTATTTTTATCATCATCAGCTCATATACGGGGTGTATGACTGCAGAGCACATGACATCATTATAGATTGGGGGACTATACAAAAAAGATTTAATGGCAAATTGCATGTTCGAGTTTTTGTGCCAAGTCTACGACAAAAAAATGACTGCAAGTTTTTACCTTGTGCCTAATGCGTGTGTTACGGAATGGACAATGGATGTCTTTATGTATTGTTAAATTACTGGTCAAATTGAATTGAGCGAGACACGGTCATTGCCACAGCTTTCGTTCAAAATAAATTCTTTTATGTCGTAATCTTATAGTAAGTACATTTTCTTGTGAGTTTTTTTTTAACAAGCTAGACATTATCTATATTATTATACTATACTCACGTAAGTTTATTCCATCTAATACCTACTTAAATGAGAAATGGAACCAAAATTACAGTAGAGTCCTAAAATTTATTAGCAAGGATATGCATAATTTCAAAATAGTTCTTTAAAAATTCTGGTTACTTATGCAATGAGTAATCAAAAATCTTAAATTTTGACAATTATTACTTTACACAATTTTTTATCGTTTCGGATATAAAAACATCAGAAAGGAAATATCGGTATGCTCAAGTGTGCCGAACTTACGATTAGACTATCATATGTTAGATACGGCCGCTTCTTAGCAATTCGGGTTGCAGTATCTGTTAAATACATTGGTAAACATAGCAACAATCGTTATGATTTTTATAATTGATATTAATTTTCAATATTATTCAACTTAAAGATGGTTCCCTCTGTATTCGCATAATAATCTTAAGGTCTTCTGGAAGTGGGTTAGGTTTTTAATATACATATACATAAGTCAATCGTCATAATATCATATCAATCTATAAGTTAAATACATAATGACATTCATGTTTCGATAACTATTTAATGAGATCTTGTATCCTAGGTAAGCTACCGTAGGGGTTATTAGGTGCGCCAAGCAAGTTTGTACGTTTCATGGGTTTTTAATTGTGAATGAGTCAAAGATAGCTTGAAATGATTAGCGTAAACCTACACACATGCGTCGCTACCTTTTTTAAACTGGGCTGGTCACGCTATCGCGTGTATCGAGAATTGTATACTATTATTGTATTAGAGCGAAGAACAGGCTTGCTATTATATGATTTGTTCTTGAATGACGAAGTTGTATGAGCAAAACACGATATAATTATATATTCTTCTTCTTCATCAACCCATATTCGCCCACTGCTGAGCACGAGTCTCCTCTACCATTGAGAGGGTTTAGGCCATAGTCCACCACGCTGGCCTAGTGCGGGTTGGCGGACTACACACCTAAGAAATTTCTAAGAACTTTTTAGGTGTGCAGGTTTTATCACGATGTTTTCCTTCATCGTTAAATATAGTGATTATTCAATGTGAATACACACATAACTTCGAAAAGTCATAGGTGTGTGCCTGGGGTTCGAACCCGCGACCGCCGAGATTCTCGACCGCGCGCCTAAACCTCGAGGCCATCACTGCTTGATTGGATGATGATCTCAATTCTCACGTGATGATTGGATGTATTTATTTATTTTATTTGCAAAAAAGTATCCACATTCCACATATAGTCACGTTTTCCCAAACTTAAAACCATGATAAGAACATTAAAAACAGCATTTCTTGTGAAAATTACTTATCTGCTTGTTTTTTAAATTGCTTACAAAATATTTTTATATTAGTTAAGTAACGACAAAGTGCAGATAACATGATATGCGATTTCGCTATTAATACGTCAATGTATGAAGTTAGAGCCTTTGAAAAGTTGCTAACTGCGGTACTGCGACGAAACTCAAAACTTCTTTAAATTTGACACATTAGGATTGTAAATTATCCTTTTTACTAATTTTTTTTTACCAGGGCATAAATTCTCTCAGTGGTAAAGGAGGCTCGTGCCCAGCATTGAGACGTATGTGGGGTGATGGTGATTTAATCAGTCATCTTTTTATTAACATTGAAAATGATGATATTAAATTTTATTTTAACGGGATTGTATTTTTGTTTCAATTTATATCATTATTGCCTTCGTGATTCCACCAAAACTTATTTAAGGCATTTGTGTTTTTCAAGTCCTTAAGCCTTATGTCCCTTTTTATATCTGCCATTAAGGATTTGAATTACGCCGAATATTGTTTTTCAATATAAAGAGACTCAAAATTCTAAATTCGGATTCTGAAGCAATCGCTATAGGTATACAAATTTTAAACTAGACGCATAAAGAACAGTAGTTACAATGAAAATAAATAAAAAATAACATAACCTTGTTTACGGCAAAGAATAAAATACATATTAAAAAATATTGCATTTTTAAGATAGCATACCTAAAGTAAAAAAAAAAAAACGATTAAAAAATATCAGTTTCAGTCACGTAAGGCACATTTGATTTTAATTTTGTAGTCAAATTGTAACTTAACAGTTTGAATTAGAAGCCAAGATGTTTTATCAATATTCTACTCCCATATTTAAATACCGTAGCAATACGACCATTAATTGCATAAATTTTAAAAAGCTGATTGTGGTGAAATAAGGATTCGATGTACAAGCGAATATGTGTATAATATAACGTGCGAAATATGCATTCGATTTTTTTATATACGTACTTAGATGTAAAGCAACACTATGGTTGGTGATGAGTTCAGTAGTTGCTAGCGTCACAAAAACCACTGTGTCTTATCTTTCCATAGTGGTTTTATCTACATTTTTATTTACTAAAAGGGCGTTGAGATGCGAATCCGTACAGAAAATAGTATAGAAAAAATAAATGCTCCTTCCAAAATGATAAATTCTTTCGTAGTTTTTGCGTAATTGCTATGTATTCAATTGTTACAAGTTGGACTGATGATTTAACGAAGATCACGGAAATCCGCTGGATGTAGGCTACAGCAATGAACGTCTTTTGGCTGATGATAATGATAACGATAGTTTTTACATTTACATACGTAAACTCACGCCTGTGCCCCATACTTGACCCACATTGTTGAATAAACTTAACAAAAATCTGTTTCTCTGCTCTTGCGAAATGGGACGCCGCGGGTTCGATCGCCGCATCGAGACAAATGTTTGTGTGATCCACAAACATTTGTCACGTTGGGTGTATTCATTCATTATTCATTCATTTCAGATGTTGGTAGTATGGCTGTTAGCGTTATCATCAACAGCCTCCGCGCTGGATAACGGACTGGCGTTGACTCCACCCATGGGATGGCTCACTTGGGAGAGATTTCGATGCATCACGGATTGCAAGAAGTATCCTAATGAGTGTATAAGGTATTATTTCCAAATATATTACAGGTATTTTTATAAATTAAAGAGGAAACCGATTTTAATCCCATTGTGAAATATGTCTATAGTGTCGTATTGTGGTCTATTATAAGAAATAGTATTTTAAATAACTTTGTGGGAAAATGTGGGTAAAACCAAATTAAATTCTTGAAATTTCTTCTAGAGCGCAGTATACCTCTTCGTAATCCATCTTAGATACAGATGTGGGTACTGGATATATTAATTATTTAGCGCTTTAGGGCAAATTATAGTCAGCATAAAAAATAATATAGGTACATTTCTTAATAAATGTTTATTTTAAATCAATTCTCGCCCTTTTACAGTGAAAACCTAATCAAAAGAACAGCAGATTTGATGGTGAGCGATGGGTATCTAGAAGCTGGTTACGAATACCTCGGCATTGACGACTGCTGGTTGGAGAAGACCCGTGGGGATGACGGCCGTATGGTGCCAGACAAGACCCGCTTCCCCAGCGGAATGAAAGCTATTTCTAATTATGTAAGTGGATGGAATGGGTTGAGGGCGTATGATTAGGACTTAGAAGGTAAATAATGAGAACTGTTGAGACATTGTCGTGGGTTTAGGTTGAAGGTTTAGGCATAAAATGATGTCTTCTTTGCCATACATTTTGTAAATACTTTAGTTAATGCTATTGTTTTGTGGGGCCAAAATGGAGAGATAGGCAATCTCCGAACACCTAAGCCTCTACGAAATCGAAGTTTTACTAATTACGAATGTTTCAGATCCACAGCAAAGGTCTGAAATTCGGCATGTATGAAGATTATGGAAACAAGACGTGCGCAGGATACCCTGGAGTTTTGGGCAATGAGAAACTGGATATTGATACTTTTGTCGAGTGGGAAATTGATTACTTGAAGCTGGACGGATGCTATATCGACCCCAAGGCTATGGACGAAGGTAAATAATTGTAATTTGATCGGCTTCTAAATACTAATAAACAAATACACCCAAAAATCATACACAAACATAGTCCTAACTCAACACTGAAATACAATTCAGAAACTATGAGAGTCTTTTTGGATTCACAAAAATCCAGACTCGAAACAAATATTTGTAGATGACACACTTAACTCCTTATGTAAAGTGGTGCCATCAGGATTAAGCGTGTCTATTCGTATGGAAATCCTATGCAAATACAATACCTTATTGTGACTTTTGTACCTACTTGATAGAGAATCATTATTAAAAATTCATGTTATAATAATGATATTGTATATAATTTCAGGATATCCAAACTTTGGCAAGTTGCTGAACGCTACTGGTCGTCCTATCTTGTATTCATGCAGTTGGCCGGCATATCAAGAGGATAAGAGTATGCAAGTAAGTTTTAGATCGTCTTATAGCAATTAATGTCATTGTAAAGAATAAAAACCCCCCATAGATATCGATATCTGTATAATCATCATCATCATCATCATCATGTCAGCCAATCGTGGTCCACTGCTGGACATAGGCCTCCCCCAATGACTTCTACCGGGAACGGTCGGAAGCCGCCTGCAGTCAGCGACGTCCCGCCACCTTGACGAGGTCATACATTATACATACGACTAGGCATATTACAAATACATTCACGCTTATGTACCGATTTACGTAATTATGCCTAAACATATTGATAATAAGTCTTCTTCTTTTTCTTCTTCTTGCCTTGTTCCCGCTTCATTTGGGGTCGGCGCAGTATGTTTTATAGGTACTTCTATACATCCCTATCACCCGTACAATATTGATAATAATTATGGAACAGTAATTGAAATAAGATACTTTAAAATAATTTGGTGGATTTTTAAATTGTACGAAATTCTAATTAAATTTTTGAATAAGTAGTCATTCTAGGGTTCTGAACAGAAAACACCAATTCTATGTCTTATTTTTCTTTTTATATCTCTTTTCCAGCCAAACTACGGTTCAATCGCGGAGCATTGCAATATGTGGCGTAATTGGGACGACATTGAAGATTCCTGGGCGTCGCTGACGAAGATCATGAACTGGTTCGGTGACAATCAGGACAGAATGGCGCCCCATGCTGGGCCAGGACACTGGAATGATCCTGACATGGTAATTTGTGAGATTTATCTACAACAATCTTCGCCTTTATTCTTATTTCTTATATTTATTATATTCTTTATTTCTTATATTTATTACTAGCGACCCGCCCCGGCTTCGCACGGGTGCAATGCTGATATTTAATGGATGTTATCATACATATAAACCTTCCTCTTCAATCACTCTATCTATTAAAAAAACCGCATCAAAATCCGTTGCGTAGTTTCAAAGATTTAAGCATACAAAGGGACATAGGGACAGAGAAAGCGACTTTGTTTTATACTATGTAGTGATACAGGGTATGAAATAGTCCATGATCGAAAACTAAGATGAGTAATAGTAGTCAAAAGCACAAAGGCAGTTTTTTGACGTTAAAAATTTCCGCCAAAAAATAAATTGCTTTTATACTCACCACATACATTTAATATTTATGGTTCTTTCGAAATTTTTTGTCTTTTTTTGAGCGTCAAGTTGTTTGTAATCACAGCAACTCTAGCCACTCTGTTTTAGATCATGGTATTTTACACTCTATTTTTTAGTTATTAGCATATTTTTTTTACCTTAAAGGCAGTGTTTCATTATAATAACAAACCCATCTATATTTCAGCTGCTGATCGGTAACTTCGGTCTTTCTGTAGACCAAGCGAGAGTGCAAATGGCAGTTTGGGCAGTATTAGCTGCACCACTGCTTATGAGTGTGGATCTAGCCACCATCAGACCTGAGTTCAAGGAGATTCTCCTGAACAAGGATATCATAGCTGTTAACCAGGATAAGTTAGGAAAGCAAGGATTGAGGGTGTGGCAGAAGAAGGATTCGGGAGCAGTGAGTAAAATGTTTATTTTGTTAATTGTTTATAAGGTGCACATGGTAAGACATGTTACAGAACATAAGGCCGTACTGGATCTACAAGTAACATTGGGTGTTTTATGAAAGAACAAAATTGGTTTTAGTGCCCTTGTAAAAAAATTTGTATTTGAGTGTAGAATTAAACTGCAAAAAATATTTAGGTACTGTCTACATGAATCACAGATTTGTAACGCACAGATTACTGTTAAATTTACAAAAACCTGCTTAATGGATTAGCTATGTTTACACATATTCTATACGTATAGATAATACATAATCAATAAAAAAACATATCTTTAGAACAGATGTTCTTAAAGATGGCTTTAAAGACTTACAACTACGGGTAATTTTTTCATATTAACTATGTCAAACGCAAAGAAAAACATAGTTTATTTACTAACATTTCGTGATATTCCATCACCAGTCATTCACACCACGATAAAGTATATCAATGGATATAAATTATTTGGCGTGTGCTATCTGATACCGTTAATTTATTACACTTTATAACAAAAAGCGGTGAAAATGACTAGCTATAAAATTAATCATCATACTAATACCCAATAAATCATTCATTATTCAAGGTGATTCTAATACCCAAAGTCATGGAATTGCGCCCAAACTTACTGCACAGAAGAAAAAGTAGATTTGGGAACAACAGGGTTACTTCTATTAAGGATTTGACAGCCCCCGTGGCGCAGATGGCTAGACACCAGCTTGCGAAACGAGCGGCCGCGGGTTCGATCCCCGCACCGAGACAAATGTTTGTGTGAACCACAAATATTTGTTTCGGGTCTGGGTGTTTGTGAGACCGATAAAGTCTCTCGTAATGTCTGATACCAACGACACAGGTCTTTGAACCTAGTGTGGGGTCAGAGCTATGTATATGACTGTTGGGTGTATTTATTTATTTATTTATTGAGTAAAACCACTGGACGAAACATGGATCTAGGTGACGTCTGCCCAGCCTTTAGGGAAGTTAAGGATTTGACAGTATTTTTCTGTCATCTTGGTCAATATCCATCGGATAGGATTAGAAAAAAAAAATATTTTGTCATTCCTATTTTTTTTGATGTCCAAAATCATCATTATCGTCATGATCAGCCCATATACGTCTCACTGCACGGGCCCCCTCTACTATTGAAAGGGTTTAGGCCATAGTCCACCACGCTGGCCTAGTGCGGGTTGGCAGACTACACACCTAAGATATTCCTAAGAAGTTTTTAGATGTGCAAGTTTCATCACGATGTTTTTCTGCACCTTTAAAACAAGTGATAATTCATCTTGAATACGAACGTAACTTCTATTACTTATATGATGTACGTAAAAATTCATGTCAATTAATCATCATAACAGAGATCCCGTCTCGAAGTTTGGAAGAGGGAACTGCACGATGGGTCTTTCGCGATGGCATTCGTCAGCCAACGGGAAGACGGCATCCCATACGCCGCCAATTTCACCAACGCGGAAATGCAGCTCACGAAACAAACCTTCGAAGTTCAGGTAACCGATACAAATATTTGTTTGAGACATATAAGTTTGTAGAAAGGCCTTAGTGTTAGGGAAAAGAGTAAACAACATTTTAACCCATATATTTAGTTTAGTCAACACTAAAAAATAATGAAACCAATTTTTTATCATATTCAGCCCATATTCGTCGCACTGTTGGCATTACGCTGGCCTAATGCGGGGTGGCGAATTTACATAAAATTTTTATTAAGATTAATTTACCCAATCTAATTCAAGACCTATTTTAATTGTTTATAAAAGCGTTAGGGCAGTTTTACGAGTTAAAATTTAAGATTTTTCTAATGAGGTGTATGATGTACCTATGACATATTTAATTAATAACGACTCTTCCCAGGATTTGTACAAAGAAGAACCAGTGAGATGGTGGCGAGGTACTGATAAATTTGAAGTGCGGATCAATCCATCAGGTAAACAACTATCACGAAATATACTACCATAATTTAACATTATTATTAATCGACCTATCGAAAGGTCGTTGACTAGATATTTACAGTTTATGTATATTTCGATGTTCAAGTCGAATAAAGTTAAAATACCGTTCATAACCATTTTTTATATTTTGGAAAAATAAATCTTGAAATTCATCATTCTTTCTTTAACTAACTTAAAGGTACTCATATTTGCTATGTTCTAAAAGCTCTAACAATAATTTAGTATCAATTGAATTTATGACGTCTTATTTATTTATTTAAACTTTATGTACACGTATGTATAAAGGCGGAATTAATGCCGTAGGCATTTTCTGCCAGTCTACCTGTGGGCGATGCAGTGATCTTATGTAGTTATGTTTTTATTACAGGCGTTAAGTTCTACAAATTCTCACCAAAGAAGACATTGGAGGTTGCGGATATCACAGTGAAACTATTAGTGAACAATCAAATAAATAACTAGTCATTACAAATTATAATAATATCTATTTTATATTTGTGTTTAATTTCAAATTGATCTGAACCTTCCCGCCAGATCCCAAAAAAACGAGCAAAGGTATTCTATATCGGACAGAGTATGTCCTCTATAAAGCAAGGAGAGATAATTTTAAATTACTCTACAAAAGCATAATTAAATAATTTTATACCAATGTTCCGTTGAGAATCAACTTTTTATCATCATACAACTACTGCCACTACTGCTGGACATAGGCCTCCTCCAATTGACCTCCAATCAACTTTAAGTTACATGTAATGTTTACTAAATGTTCAGGAAATAACTCCCAGAAGATCTAGAATTCTTACCCATTTGTTTCAAAAGCTGTCTACCTCTACCGAGCTGCCTATTCCTTCGAGCATTCATTCTTTTTAGCGCTATTTTCCTGTTTCAGTCGACTTCCGAGCGTTGGCACAGTTATGCAGTACCTAATCTTAGCCGTCGATTCTAATACAATGTTATTATCATCAACTTGATAAATATCTACCTTTTGTGGTAAAGCCAGTCACTTTAAAAGCTTCCTTCTTTATTTCTTTTGAAAACAAAACCGCCAACCGATTGCTCTACTTTAAAACACCAAACGGAAAAGTTATTGGCAAAATTATATGAGTAATAGTGACTCAGCGTTTCTTTTCTGAGCTCTTTGCATATATTCAACACTACACAAGCCAAAGGCATATGAAAAACTATTGAGTGCCTGCTTCCTGGAATGTGTTTTATTATTGAGAAGTCCCCTTTCGTACAAAATCGCTAACTTATTCGCGTAAGTCCTGCTGCCTTTTGTAAGCCCTCTATGATGCATCGTCTTTTACATGAACAAAATATCTCAGAATGCGTCTTTTTTCTGTCTTATCACAGTATTGCAAATATTATGGGCCATTGGGCCCCATGGCGACTCTATTTACATACACCCCAAAAATTTGCATCGTCATCGCAAATTAATGCTATGTACTTACGAGCACACATAACTAAGACACATAGTTCATAATAAATTGACACTTATTTTAACGGTGAAGGAAAACATGGAACCTCCTCAACAAAAAGTCCTTAGAAATTTCTTAGTAGTGTAGTCCTCTAATCCGCACTAGTCCTGCTTGGTGGACTAAGGCCTTAAACCTCTCAGTTGTAGACGAGGCTCGTGCGAGCTGTAGGACCTAGGTATATGGGCTGATGATGTTGAACCACTCAGAAAGACGAGATCGAATTAGACGAGATTAAAAGTGTATTTAAAAAACATACCTACTGAATTGAAATAGCATTTCCTATGTTTATTCAATCTGCAAGGCCAGAAGCGCGTATTTGTGCAATATTGTATCGTATCATTCGTACGGCTAATTAATACATCATCTCTATTTTTGCGTTTAATAAACATCCTATTCCACAAAAACTTGTTAGCAGTTAAAGCTTCTGCCAATATTAGATTGAGATTTAGTTAGCGTTGACAAAATAGCATTGACAAAATAGTAGACAAAATAGCTTATGTTTTCTTTCAGAAAATATTTAGGTAAGTAAGTACTTATTAACATTTATATGAATATGACACACTAGTAGCTTTGATCTTATCATGAACGTAGGATTCTGCGCAAAACGATTGAAATAACTTAATATGTAAGTAAGTGAGCGAGTAATATTTCCTCCAATTACTGTCCAATATTACGATTTAAATATTATAGCGATTATTGTTTTGCATTGCAAGGTCTTCATTGCTTGGACAGCTGAGTGCGAGATCATCGACCTCATGAAAAACGAGTTGAAGCCTGACCTTGGACTCTTTAAATAAGTATAAACAATATATTTGTAAACGTTGTTATATCGCGTATTTTTTGCATATACCTTTCTTTGGTCCATTGAGCGATGTCAAATCGTAGACACATTTCTAATAAGACTTTTTGACCTCAATAGGGTGGTCAAACCACATACATAACCGTTATGACCTCGTAAAAATCTCCGGTGATGTGATGCATGTACTTAGTAAAGTGAAATGAGACTTGAATTTCGCTTTATAAAATTTTTGTTCTATATAGGGGGAGGGGGGGCACATTGATTCACGGGGCACATTGGTACAGTATCTATATCTCAAAACCTATAAACGCTACACAGTTCGGCACATCACTAGAATGCTCAAGGACATTCACAAGAATGACAGTTGTGACACCACTCGCTGCCAGTTTTCCGTTGGGCCTCAACGGTCATTAAAGTATTGGAAGTGGCGTGCGCCGCTGCCTACAAAAAAAATACGTGAAATGTAATTGTGTCTCAGGAGGATACTCTTAGTCGTTTTTGTTATTATTTGTTACAAAAGGTAAGTAAATATAGTTATTATTATATTTTAAAATGTTTTTGATTGCAAGATTATTATATACTTGATTAAATTAATTGTTTGTGGAAAAAGTCCTTTGGGGCACTTTGATACGGTAATGTGCGGGGTACAATGATACGTATCAATCTGCCCCTCTAGTGTATTAAAGTGCCCCGTCAAAAATAATAGTTTATTTTATTGTTTTTTTTTTCTTTTTTTTTAGAAAATGGTGCGCACGTACAAACCCAAAACTGATAGAAAAAATATCAATGAAGAAAACATTTAAGATGCAATACGTGAAGTATTGTCAAAGACTTTACCAAGAACAAAATAAAACTCCTACTTTGGATGCCGACCCAGTTTCAGTGTCTGATGCTGACGATCCTCTACATGTTTCTTCATCAAAGGCTATTCTTACTCCTGAAGTAGTTAGACCTTATCCAAAAAAGGCGATTACTGACAGTGTCTTAAAAAGAAAAGGAAGAGAAAAGGGACGATCAAGAATATACACTGAAACACCAGAAAAAAATAGATTAGAAAATTTACGTAATGAAAAGAACCGGAAAAGAGAATTACAAAAAGCAAAACAGCATGCAAAAGAATTGAAAACAGCGAAAAATCTGCTGGGATTAACTGAGCCGAAAAAGAGAGTGACTTCTCTGCCTGCAGAAATAGATTCTGATTCTAGTCAAGATGAAATCGTGATGACGAGTGATAGTGAAGAAATTGAAATGCCGTCGGAATCGGAAGAAGAGGTAATGAATGAAGAACCAGTTAATCCTGAACACATAAATATTGGAGATTTCCTGCTAATTAAGTTCGAGAAGAAGAAAACTGTGATTCACTACGTTGCCAAAATTGTATTTAAGTATAATGTGACAGAATATTAAGTATTATATCTCAGAAAAAAAGCAGGGTCTTCTAAGTTTATATTTCAAATTGTGGAAGACAAAGCAAGTGTGGATGTTAGTTTTGCAATTACCAAAACCAACTTTCTCCAAAGGCACATCTCGAACATCGTCGCTTTATTATTTTCGGTAGGTTTAACTCAATATAATATCCAGTAGATTGTTTTGTAATTTATATGAGAGTTTTTATGATTATTTTTGTTAAATTTTAAATATTTGTTTAATTTTTACAGAAAAATATTGTTCATTTTGATAAGAGGTTCTAATATTATATTTTCATTAACAATATTCAATGTTAAAGTCTGATTACTTAGTAAGTACATAACTGATTATATAATTAAGAAAACAACAGAGAATTAGTCTTGTTCTATGATGACAATATTGTTTTTTGGTGATTATATTCCTTAAGTAACTTAAGAGACTGATTATGCCTAATGTGCACTCTTAATAAAAAGTATTTTGCGAACTCAATCAATAAAATTGTTTTATTTCTTAATTTTAAGTAATAATACGGTTTATATTGGGTTTTTAGTCAGTTTAAACTTGCATTTTATATGGATCTAAAATACGTATCAAACTGCCCCACCCTATGTATCAAAGTGCCCCACTGGTGGGGCAGAATGATACAAAAATGATTTTTTCTTAAAATCAGTTTATCTCTATACGTCGCCAGTTTTGGCGGTTTGTGCATAGCCAAAATATAAGCTGACATATCAGCCAATGCACACATCAAAACAAATATTTAAATATAATGCTTTATGGTCCTCAAAAAAGAGATTGAATTTTTGTGTATCAAAGTGCCCCCCCTCCCCCTATAGGTATTTATACATTTTGCCATAATGTAAGTTTATGTGTTAAGTTGTTAATATACACTTAAGTAAGGCTATTTCTAGAGGGCAACAAAACATGTTGATGAACACTCTGAGCTAAAGTGAAACAGTTAGGTATCTAGGTGAAAGTCACAGCTGTGCTGGTTGTATACCGGTAGGTAATTTAGCGACAGTGTCAACAATATATAACTAAGTATATAAGTGATGTAAGTATGTAGGTAGGATTTCCGAACGCTTTACGGGCATCGCATGACATATTCAGTTTGACGTACACATGGGTGCTGTGAGCTGTCATAAATATGTCAAATTTTCTGATTCCTATTTTTTACGATAGAATATAGATTAGAATCAAAACTTAACGCAAGATGTATGATTAAATTGGAAACGTAATATTTTAAGGGTATCTATATCATGTCTGGAGTGTTAATTATCCTTTAGTCTATGCCTATTCATATACTATTAGAAAGAAAAATCACTTATTGGTAGTACGTATAAGAGCAAAAGAAAGCTGGTTATTGTTATTAGGTCAATGGTGTGCGGTGCGTTCGTGCCGGTAGTGTGGTGACGTCGGCAGACGAGGCGCGGGCGGTCCGCACTTAGCCGAGAATCAGTTAGCGCCGGTAGTATCGCCCGGCGAACACGTTCTTATCTAATTTCTCCCGTGAAAGTAAGTGTAAGTCAAAAAATGGGCGCCAAAGTCGAGAACGTAGGCATACTTGCCATGGAACTCTATTTCCCATCGCAATACGTCGACCAGAATGAGCTTGAAAAATTCGACGAAGTTTCTACGGGAAAATACACCATCGGTCTCGGACAGAGTAAGATGGGTTTCTGTTCAGACAGGGAAGACATCAACTCCATCTGTCTTACCGCGCTTCATAGACTCATAGAGAAGAACAACATCAATTTGCATGACATAGGTCGTTTGGAGGTTGGTACAGAAACTATTATTGATAAAAGTAAAAGTGTTAAGACATTCCTCATGACCTTATTTGCCAAAGAAGGTGCTACAGACATTGAGGGCATAGATAGTACAAATGCTTGTTATGGTGGTACTGCAGTACTCTTTAATGCTATTAACTGGGTGGAGTCTTCATCATGGGATGGAAGAAAGGCTATTGTGGTTGCTGGTGATATTGCTGTTTATGGAAAAGGGCCTGCAAGACCAACAGGAGGTGCTGGGGCAGTGGCTATGCTGATTGGACCTGATGCCCCATTAGTTTTTGACCGTGGAGTCCGTGCATCATATATGACACATGCATATGATTTCTACAAGCCAGACTTAGCATCTGAGTTTCCATATGTAGACGGAAAACTCTCAATTCAATGCTACCTCAATGCATTAGATAATTGTTATAATTTATTCTGTAAGAAAATGAGAAAAGTTGATCCATCATTCAAGGGTTTGCTGAGTTTAGATGGTATGTTATTCCATTCACCTTACTGTAAACTTGTGCAAAAATCATTAGCTAGATTGTGTTTCAATGATTTCCTGAATGCAATGCCTGAACATCGTGAGACACAGTTCCCTGGTTTGTCACAGTTTAGTGAACGAAAATTGGAAGAGACATATTTTGATCGTGATGTTGAAAAGGCATTTATGGCATACAGTCAAGACCTCTTTAATGAGAAAACAAAACCAGGTTTGCATATAGCTCGGAATGTTGGCAACATGTACACACCATCACTGTATGGTGGCTTGGTTTCCTACCTCATCAGTAAGTCTCCTGATCAACTCATTGGAAAGAAATTTGCCTTATTCTCTTATGGATCTGGTTTAGCTTCAACTATGTATTCCATTAATATTTGTAATGATATGAGTGCTGGGTCAAAATTAGAGAAACTGATTAACTCCCTACATGATACTGTGTCTATGTTAGACAAAAGAGAATGTGTGGAGCCCAGTAGATTTACAGACATCATGGATAACAGGACAATGAATTATCACACTGCTCCTTACGAACCTTCGGGATCTACAGATGTTTTATTCCCTGGCACATACTACCTTGTCAAAATTGATGACTTAAGAAGGCGCACTTATGATAGGAAACTTTAAATATTTGTGTTAATTTACCATAATTTTAGTTGTTTTGGTGCAGGAGTCATTAGTATATAATTGGTTTTGTAATTAAATTTATCATTAGTAAGATTGTTTTGGTGTTTAATAGCATATTGGTTCAAAGTTTATGTTTGTTATCTACATTAGAAAACAACTTATACGGTTATTGCTTTGTAAGTTATAAATGATGTTTGCCAATCTCATTTCAAGATTATATACTAATTAGTTTAACACTAGCATAAATGTACTGTCAAGGCAGTTATGTCTCTGTAGTACCTAAGATGCTATGAAAATTTATTATTTCATATTTTACATCTAGTCAACTCATATAAAATGGCTTATTATTCTTTTTATTTTCAAACATCACTTTTATGCTAGTGAAAAACTTGATATGTATATGTTTTTTTCTTAAATATGCTGAGAGAGGTAATAATGTAATTTATTCCTAAATTTTAAATGCTGTATCCAAATACCATAATTCAGTATTGTCAATTAAGACGCTGCATGTTCTTGAAATTCCATTTTTGATAATACTTATAATATTTATGATACAATTTGTCAAAGACTTATAAAATGTGTAAGACATAAAGTATTGTAATATTTGTCATATTTGCTATTGAAAATTGTAAGATTAAATCTTAATAAGTCCAAAGCTATAGAAAGGACTCCTCATGTTATGTCAATAAATTATATGTGAATTTCTGTTTGCTGTTTTATTAATACTTATTATTTGTCTTATAATAATAAAAAAACACTCATTCACAATTACATTATTTTGAGTTAAATTATTTTTGTACCAAAAATGTCACAATTTCTTTGTTTTAAAAAATAATTCATAAGTAACTTGTATTTTCATTTCAAGAATTTTATTAAATCTAGACTAGATTTGACCCATATGATACTTAAAACATTCTTATTGATAAGATTGATTTCATATCATATAAGTAAATAGTGTGATAGCAGATAGACAATAAGTTTATTTAAGGGTTATTGACTAAATAAAGAGAATTGTAGCATTGGGTTAGATGCAAAAATATTTTTATAAATTAATCCTTGTCAAGTTAATAGTTTTTAATAACCCACAGCTGTCACATAATCCCAAACTCGAGATATATATATTCAGTCACATGTTTTTATCAGAAACTTGTACTTAATTTTCCTTAACAAATTGATTCAAATATTCAAGGTTGTTTGACATTTTTTTATAATCCCGGGAATTGAAGTTGTCAAGTAATAGTGGTCATATATGATTCAAAGCCCAAAACTTTACTAGTACAGTTATAATTTAGTATATTCAGGATAAATATCTACTATTCTCGTGAATTTTAGACTTAGGAGAATGCTTACTTATGAGGGAAATATTATTAGACATCATCAGCCGGCATGGATTTTTTATACCATTGAGAGGGTTCAGGCCTTAGTCCACCACGCTGGCCTAGTGCGGGTTGGCAGTCTACACACCTAAAAACGTACTTTGAAGTTTTAGGTGTGCAGGTTTCATCACGATGTTTCCTTCACCGTTAATTAATCGTAAATACACACATAAATTCGAAGTCAGTTGTGTGCGCCTGGGGTTCGAACCTGCGAACGCCGAGATTCTCGACCGCGCGCCTTAACATCGGGACTCTGCCTACTTACTAATAATAAATAGTCATTTTTATTGTGAACAAGAAAAATACATAGAATATTTGAATTGATACAAATGTCAATTATTATTATCGTAAATGTGAAATTCATGTGTTTCGGACTTTGTTCAACTTCGTCATTTATTCATATTATGTTAATTCTGTTTATTTGGGATGTTTGTGATTCCGGCACAATGATCTTGAGTAACCTTTGTGTCTGATTTATGATATGTAATAAACATATACACACATCATATTAGTTATGGGAAATGAGCTATAGCCTATAACAAACTATTATTTTATTACACAATTAATGATATATAATTAGGGGTGAACAGGTAATTTGAAAATAAATTATAATAAATAGAAAGAAATTCTTTACTACAAGTTACCATAAACTATCGATTGTAAATGTAAAGAAATTACTTATCTAGTTTAAATTGATGTGTAATGACCTGTAAGATAAGGGACTGATACATATGATACGAGACGTCATCACCAGTCGCAGGTTTGAATCCAAGGCATTCACCAACGACTAAACGTAACTATGCGTGGATTTTAATGAATTATAACGAGTATTATTCAAAGAATTATTTAATATATACAATACACCAACCCGCTCTAGGTCAAAGAAGTGGAATAAGACCTAATCCTCCTCAATACTAGGATTTATGATTGTCTCTAAAAGATCCACTTGAGCAATAAGACCGCGAATTCATTCTGTTTTTATATTGCTTTATTATAACACAATAAATAGTTTTTAAATAAGTATTAGGTCTGAGTAGGGTACTACTTAAAGATCTTAATTATAATAATTAGTTACGTAGACCACAAACAGCTTCTATTTCGTGTGGTATTTACAAATTGATCACCGCATTAAAGACAACGGAATATTTATCACGTTAACGGGACTTTACTGACGGTAAACTGGCTGTTTTGCCGGTCCACTAAGCATTTTTAATTCTAATTTTACCTACTCAGTATTTTGTTGGATTTATATTTGTATGTGATGATTTATTTAAACTTTTTAATTAATTTTAAATGCTCTATTACGTTTAATGCGGCCTATCATTGTATTTTTATGGTTGTCGCTATCCAGGCTTTCTGCCTTCATTAAAATATTTTTGCAATTTTATGTGAGGTACATGTATTACCTACATCTCGAAATCGCTTTATAATTAATTAAATACACATTTATACATAAATAAATAAATAAATACACATAGTCACATACATAGCTCTGACCCCACGCTAGTTTACAAGACCTGTGTCGTGGGTATCAGACACTACGAGAGACTTTTTCGGTCTCACAAACACCCAGACCCGAAACAAATATTTGTGGTTCACACAAACATTTGTCTCGGTGCGGGGATCGAACCCGCGGCCTTTTGTTTCACAAGCTGGTGTCTAGCCAACTGCGCCACGGGGGCTGTCAAATACATAATTGCCCATTAATGTTCGGAGCAATGAATGTTTGAAGTAATGATAATAGTCATTACTTTTTAATTTAGGTTAGTGCTTATGAGTATACTATAAGAGTTATTTACATAATTTAAAATTCATATAAAATTAGCCTTTGAATTATCGTCTACAAAATAAAACGATCAAAGCTATTTCAAAATTTGCGGAATGACCGCATAAAATTTACACCAAAATCATAAGTGTTCTGTGAATAACATTCTCTTTATTTTGAAGTCTAAAAAAAGGGTAGAATTACTCAACCTTTTTGGTATTCCTTTTGAAGCGTTTTTGTATTATTTACTTACGACATTCTATATTTATTTAGGTGTTCTGTGCTCACAATAGTCACTCCATCGATGACTGAAGACTGATTACGTATTGTCATGTTAAAAGGCGATGGCTCGCTTTCGATAAACCTTTTTATCTGTGAGATAAACTGGTAGCATACTTCCTGCCTTGCGACCGCTTAAAGATAAATATTTATCGGCATGCATAATAAAGTTTATTTCATTAATACTTTAGCATTAATGAACCACTATTATTAGCTTAAATGTTTATTTACTTATCCTATAGGTCACTTCAAGACGTCAAGAAACTATTTAACACCTAAGTTCCGTCAGCATTTAGGTCCCAATGAAGCGCGAGCTTTTTTATGTTTCTCGAGTACATTTCCAGGCATTGCACTGTTACTAAAAAATTCCCTAATGGAAAATTCCAATAACACTTCCCGATTTGAGAACACTTTATTACACGCCGCGTACTAATGGACTGAGACCAATAAGGCATTCTGAAGTTACAAATATTCTTTTAAATCGATTTGGGATGTATTCCGTCAAATTTGTTCATAATATTAAGTATGACTTTACCAACTTAAAATATTGAAGAAAGAATGAAAACAACATTTATTCTTTATCGATAAATTAGACATGCGTACAATATAATGAAGTTTTCATACCTACTTAATTTAGTTTTATCAAAATTAACTCATTCAACGATAGGTACACTTGTAACTATTATAAGGTAGTTATTCTATTCGTAACTTAATTTCAGGATATTGCATCATTATACATAACTAGGTATGAACACACGTTATAGATAACAAGACTCTAAGTCCAATTAAGGTAATCCAACTTAGCGTTTAAAACTCACTTATCGAGATAATCTATACCTAATAGGTTATTAATACCTAAGGCCGCTCATCGAAAGGGCGTTACAAAAATAAGTGTAATTATGGATTGAATGAATGCGAAGTGGCCTTAGATTTAGACGCGTGGTCACTTCATAATTTTCGAAGTTATGTGTGTCATCATCATCAACCCACATACGTCCCACAGCTGGGCACGGGTCTCCTCTACCATTGAAAGGGTTTAGGCCATAGTCCACCACGCTGGCCTAGTGCTGGTTGGCGGACTACACACCTAAGAAATTCCTAATAACTTTTATGTGTGCAGGTTTTAAGTGTGTCTTCTTCTTCTTCATCAACCCATATACGCCCACTGCTGAGCACGGGTCTCCTCTACCATTGAGAGGGTTTAGGCCATAGTCCACCACGCTGGCCTAGTGCTGGTTGGCGGTCTACACACCTAAGAAATTCCTAATAACTTTTATGTGTGCAGGTTTTAAGTGTGTATTAATAACAAATTATGACGTACTTTAGAAGTCTAGAAACACATCGTGAGGAAACCTGGAGTCTTAGAAGTTTTAATAATTTATTTGGTGTGTAGTTCGCGACCCGCACTAAGCCAGGTTGCTGGACTAATAAACCCTCTTAAAGGGATAAGGCCGATAAGGGATCGCCTTTCAAATGTAATTCGAAAGAATAATAAATGACTCTACCGCATTTAACTAATCCAGTCAATAACTCATATTTATATAATATCGCTATCTCCGGCAAATTCCACCCGCAGTAGACAAGCGTGATAGACTTTTATATGGCCTAGACCCTCTCAGTTATAAAGAAAGTCCGTGCCAAGCAATGAGATGTTTGTGGGCTGATGATGATAATATATCGTTCGAAATGAACTGTATATTTCTATCTACCTATATCTACTCTCTTAGAAATTTAGACCGTAGGTGAAGTAAATGTGCCTTATCATCGCATATAACTATGCACATTTATAAATGATAGAAATCTTCCTTTTAAAGATTTATCTCAAATATGCTAATGAATTTCTCATACGCATTACGTAATGGTCGAACTTTGTACTTGAAGACAAAGAAATATGTGTTTGCATTTGCAAATAAATCATTGTGTTTGCAGTGTTTCTTGCGACAAATGATTTCTTTGTTGTGTCCGTAAAAAATATGCATCAAAATGCTTCATCATCATTCATCAACCCATATACCGCCCACTGCTGAGCACGGGTCTCCTCCAAGGGTTTAGGCCATAGTCCACCATAAAAAAAAAAAAAAAAAAAAGGCCATAGTCCACCACGCTGGCCTAGTGCGGGTTGGTGGACTACACACCTAAGAAATTCCTAAGAACTTTTAGGTGTGCAGGTTTTATCACGATGTTTTCCTTCACCGTTAAAGCAAGTGATAATTCAATTTGAATACACACCTAACTTCGAAAAGTTAGAGGTGTGCCTGGGGTTCGAACCCGCGACCGCCGAGATTCAAAATGCTTGAATGTGAATAATTTGCGGTTGGTACACCCAATTAGTTCTTTGACTTTATGGACCAAAAATATACTGTACTTTAATAAAGATTTGGTCTTGCCCTAGTTAAACATCCACCTCACTGGTTTGCAGTAGGTTTTAAGAAACTATAGACAGCCATCTACCTCTTTCTAGGTCATTTTAGTATCTGTAATAACTACAGACATACTGTAAATTTTGACGTTTAAATGTAGTCGCTTCTTTAAAAATAATCTTCGCTGCCCGTTTTAGCCCGAAGAGAGCCAGCGTGGTTTTTTAGCCATGCCGACTTAGGGAATTTTATCACCAACGAAAGGGCGAAGGAAAACGTCACGAGTAGGGGATTCGATCCCGGTCGATTTTTGTAATCCCGGGATTTCGGGATTATAAACAGTTAATCCCGGGATCCCGGGGTAATCCCGGGATTGTATTAGTAATAAAAAGTGGTAACAAAAAGAAAGTAAAGCATTTTAAAATAAATCTTTTATTTTAAATCTTTACTTAAATATTAAAAAATAAAACAAAATTATAATTTCTTCTGATAAAATAAACAAACTAAGCCCTTTTATCTAAATAAAAAAAATAATAAAATAAAAAAAAAATTATTTGCCACAAAAACACAATATTTTCTTAAAATCATTGTTTTACATTTTTGCTAATGTTTTGCGAATTAGAGATTATTTTATTAAAATTGCCAGAGGGCCCCAAACTAGGCAAAGCCTGTATCTTGGGGACCAACAACTGTTACTTTTTGCGATTTGTCGCCTTGTGAGTATTTTAAACATAATAAGTATAAAAATTAGTAAACAAATAAATAACAGCTTATATTTAGTATTACACTTTTAAGGAACATCGAGTCTAATAACATGAAAACCTATTTTTAAACTTAAAAGTAAACAAAAACAGAAAAGATAAACTAAACAACTTCAACCTTTTAAAACTTATAGCTAAACAAAACCAGAAAAAAAAATAATAATAAACTAAACAAAGCAAAATGAACAAACAAAATATTAGCAGAAACATGGTTCTTAAGGATTAATTACATTTAAGACGTTTTCTGTGTCGTCGAAATATCTAAACAAAGAAACGCCATTGTACTATAAAAAAGACCATGCAACAGAGATCAATGTATTTTAAATAAAATATAAATATAGGAACTATAAATTACTTATTTAACCCACGAAAATAAAATCTTAGAAATAACAACGCATCCAACGTCTCATCCGAAAGCATACTTCTTAATTTGTGGCATATGTAGAAGCAGAAGAAGCGCGTTCAGACTCGATGGAAGTTGGAGGAATCGTCTATAAATTTTTATAGGTCTTCTCCAAATTATTGCCTCGTGTAAAACTAGCCTCAGAAAGAGTAATTTCTTGTTTAATGATCTTAGAAAGCACATTTTTATTGATTTTTATTATAAATATGTCAATCCCGAAAATCCCGGGATTTATTGAATTTAATCCCGAAAATTTCGGGACTGAAATATGACCGGGATCCCGGGATCCCGAAGCCCGGGATCGATACCTCTAGTCACGAGTAAACCGATATACCTAAAAAGTTTATCTTTTTTCTTTTTTTTTCTTAACCTGTACTAGGTCAGCTTGGTAGAAAAAAGGTCTAACCGCTCTCAGTGGTAGAGGAGGCCCGTGGTTAGCAGTGTGTCGTATATGGGCTGATAATGATGACAAAAATCTAACGGGTACTATTCTATTAGGGTATTGGACCTTGGGCATGTAAATTCAGTTGAATGTGTTTAGATGTTCATTCGTTATTAACAAAAATAAAGCAATGCTGTTTCGTTTTTTCACGTTGGCCGATGCCCTGTGTGTAGAATAGGTAGGTAGGATACTTGTGTCAGCAGCCCACTAACATCAGATATAATATCGTAACAAATGTTGTACTAGAAGAAAAATAACCATTTAAATCATTATTGTATAAATTGCACGAAGCGTTATCCTTCCCCGTAATTATTTTCCATTATTATTCGCCAGACAAGTCTAGTAATTTGTAAAATAAAATTGTAAAAAAAACAACTTGTATTGTGCTTTGTAACTAATTCTCACCCTATTGCTCCTTCGCCTATTGCTCCACTTTGTCATTTAATTTAAGCTTTAATTGTAACTTAGTTTTAAGTGGGTACCAATAAAGTGTTTTCTATTCTATTCTATTCTATTCTCACCAAATCTTTTTAGGGTTCCGTACCTAAAGGGTAAAATGGGACCCTATTACTAAGTCTTCGCCGTGCCTCTGTCACCAGGGTGTATGTTATGAAACATGATTGAAATTTTGACAGCTGATGTATTTCTATTGTCCCTATAACAACAAATACGCAAAGAAATCATAACAAACTAATATTTTACCAGAATTTTTCTAAAACACTTAAGTGTTGTTTCAATAAGTAATAAGATTTCTTTACTATGTAAACTAGTCTTAAGTGTTCTCTATGACATTGTTTAAACTTCAATAAATATTTTTTATTATATAAATGGGGCTTCAATACAGCAGGCATGTATTTTTTGCCGATTTTGTAAATAATAGTACAGGGCCTTACGTGTTAGTCCGATTCGCACTTGACCTGTTTCTGTAATATGTTTTGTGTCAGGTTTTTAATTAATGGCGCAAAGATTGAAACCGCCTGATTTATGCACATGGAGATAAAATCAAAACGCGAGTTTTTCTACACTATTGTCAGTGATTACACATTGTTTAATTAACTAGTTATATCAAAATAAATAAATTAATTATGAATAATTATTTCAAGATAATGCATAGAAACATTGCTACATATTTTGTTCATTATTTTAAATATAATTATAATAATAGAAATAATTTTGGTAGAATTTTGCTCTAATTAGTGTTAGAAACAGATTAAACATAGTAAGGTATATAAATGAAAAGGCAGCGGTTTTTACAAGCTTTTATTTAACTTCACTTTTGTATGTATGTATGTATGTATGTATGTATGTATGTATGTATGTATGTATGTTTGTATGTTTGTATGTTTACAAATCTTGCAATGAAGATTTGAACCACTTCCAATAGACCGATTGTGCTGAAACTTGGTATATCTACGTAACTTGGATGACAATACAATAATATGGTACCATGGAGCTGGTCTGATGATGAGGTTGGAAGATGACCATAGAAACATCGGTTCTTGTGGACCGATTGAGCTGAAATTTGGTATGTCTTTGTAACTTCGACAACAATACACAAATATGGTATCATGGTGCTGATCTGATGAAGAGTTGGAAGATGCCCATAGGAACTTCGATTTCAGTGGTCCAATTGAACTGAAATTTGGTATGTCTTCGTAGCTTCGGTAACAATACAAAAATATGATATTATGGAGCTGATCTGATGAGGAGTTGGAGGATGGCCATAGGAACTCCGATTCCTATGGTCGAATTGAGCTGAAATTTTGTATCTCTTTGTAACTTGGGTAACAATACAAAAATATGGTATCATGAAGCTGATCTGATGAGGAGTTGGAAGAAGCCCATAGGAACTCCGATTCCTGTGGACCAAGTAAGCTAAAATTTGGTATGCCTTTGTATTTTTAGTGACAACATAATAACAAGGTATCGTTGATCTGGTGTCATGAGAAGTTGGAAGGTGCCCATAGGAACACTAGTTTTCATGGACCGATTGAGTTGAATTTCGGTATGACTACGAAATGGATAGACTTAGAAATATTTCCAACTAAAAAGTTAAAAATAAATTAACGGTGAAAAACACATTTTAAAATCAAGCTTTTATTATGCACGAAAAATTAAAAAAATAAACTAAGAAAACATTCATAAAATTCGTATTTTTTTAAACTTTACAAGTAACAATTTACAAAAGTGTTCGGTTTATCAGTAGAAGTATGATACATAAACATATATTATCTATAACTAGTATATTAATATTCTTAAGTGATTTAAAAGCTTGTCGCGCAATTTCGTTAATTCAAAGACCTCGGCCGCGACGAGCTTTTAGATCACTTAAGAATATTAATATACTAGTTATAGATAATATATGTTTATGTATCATACTTCTACTGATAAACCGAACACTTTTGTAAATTGTTACTTGTAAAGTTTAAAAAAATACGAATTTTATGAATGTTTTCTTAGTTTATTTTTTTAATTTTTCGTGCATAATAAAAGCTTGATTTTAGAATGTGTTTTTCACCGTTAATTTTATTTTGCCAAGTTCTACAAAGGCATAATAATATATACAAATATGTATTTTTACAGTGATTTACGAACAAATTCTCGAATTTAGTAGTACAAGTCTCGAAACCCTCATAGTTACGTCATGTCTGTCTTTGGCTTACTTTCCAAACGATTAATGCTTGAGAGATGAAACACTCAGACCCGAAATAAATATTCGTGGGTCACAGAAACATTTGTCTCGGTGCGGGAATCGAACCCGCGGTTCGTAAGCTGGTATTAAGCCGACTGTATCTGATGATATAGATTAACACATTTGTTTTGCAACTGGTAACTTCTATTTATATACTAAAAGGATTAAGTGATTAAATTGCTTGAAAAATCTAGTTTGCAATAATCTTTCGGCTGACTTTTCGACAAAAATAAAATATTAACACATTGATTATGCGATAAGGATAAATATAACATAATGCCAATTGCATACGTCATCGTCGAAGCTTAAACGATTGCACCTGTCTAAACATTTTACAAAATCTCTCGTGAGTTAGAATTAATTTGTTGTTTATACTTTACTATGTAACTATGTACTTATATATAATTACTTTTGTTAACACAATCGGCGGATAGAAGTTTATTTAAAAGTAGACTCAATTTTGAAGCAGATATTTTTAACCGATTAAGCAGAGATTTAGTATATAAATTCAGTTTGGATTCTATACAGGGTGTATTCAGACCGTTATCGAAAACTAAGGTAGATAATAGCCAAGGCGATTACAAAACCCCTGGTGTTAAAGAAAATCCCGACAAAAGATAAAAATTTTGTTGTTTTCCATACAACCATCGGTAAAAAATGTATGCGGTTTGTATGGAAAACGTCAAAACTTTTATTTTTTGTCGGGATTTTCTTTAATGCCAGGGGGTTTGTAATGATCTTACATATCGCCTGCCTTCCTTTCCGATCACGGTCTGAATACACCTGTATTTATGCGTTTACTCATAATGATTCAAACGTATTTTAATGGTGAAGGAAAGCATTGTGAGGTAAGCAATACAACTAAATTAAATTATTAACCTAGGTAAATAAATACACCCAACAGTCACACACATAGTCCTGACCCCACACTAAGATACGAGTCTTGTCTCTTGGGTATCAGAAACTACGAGAGACTTTTCGATCTCATAAACACCCAGACTCGAAACAAATATTTGGGGATCACACAAACATTTGTCTCGGTGCGGTGGTGGAAGCCGCGGCCGCTCGTTTCGCAAGCTGGTGTCTAGCCAACTGCGCCTCGTAACTTAAGTTAACTTGCCTTCGTTTTCGATTACGGTCTGAATACACCCTGTATATTAAATTGTAATTATAATGGAGAAATTGATCACATTTCTGGATGGGACTACGACTTTAAGAACCTTTTTTTTCGAGGGGAAAGCTTCTTATGGCTCTACTTCCCGCCCCCCTCGGGAGAGAGAAGCAGGATGCGTATGTTGGGGTCACTGGCCTTTCAGCCCGGTGCGCGGTGAAGTCCGCGCGGATGTTATTGCCAGGCTGTGTCTCTAACCTTCCCTAACCATCATTAGCGTACCAACTAAAACCCCCGATGGCCTGACCGTGGTGGGATTCTGTTGTACGCATTGACTACCCTTTTCATCTATCTTTTTTTCATGTCCATCCTACGGTGGTCTCTGTATATGGCCGCCAATTGTTCTGTTTTTCCCTCTGTGTTTTCGTTCATTTTTATTGTCTTCATGTCTAAAATAAAGTGTAGGTAAATAAGTGAAAAAGTAAGATGTAAGTGAAAGATTATTTTATTAATTTACTTAAGTTTTGACTGGTTTTGAGTCAACATCTCTTTACAGGAATCTGCATTCGCAGTATATTATAACCAAAAGAAAGTACTAGCAGATCATTCGAACTTGTGATAACACTAATAATATATGTAAATTAATACAATGTGGATGTAATATAGGGAAGGCAGTAAAAGATAACATTATAATAAAAGCACTTTATTGGCTAAATAAAGTTCGTTGTCATTTCGGATGATCCATAGCTTGGACGTCAATATCGAAGACGCGTTTGATAGTATTTCGCGCTTAGGCTGCGACACGTCCCACAATAGGAGAAACATCGATAACGTTCACTGGCTCTACTTCCATTATGGGAGCAACGTCGGCAACGTGCACTGGCTCAACTTCCACAACGGGAGCAACGTCGACGACTTGCACGGGTTCAACGTCCACAATGGGAGCAACGTCGACAACATGCACTGGGTCTACTTCCACACCGGGAACCACATCGACAATCTGAACTGGCTCGACGTCAACGGGAACAACATCGACAATCTGGACTGGCTCTACTTCCAAACCAGGAACAACATCAACAATTTGCACGGACTCAACAATAGGCTCGAGTTCTTGCACCTCGTCGACAATGTTCACTGGCTCCGGCCTGGGTCCTTGGGGAGCGCCGGAGTTCACGTTCACTATCAGCTGGACGAGGGGAGCGGGCTGGCCAGGGGCGAGAGGTCCAAACACGACGGGAACAGGAGAAACATCCATGGCTGGCCCGATACCGAGTTGGCCTGGAGAAGGACGTCTCGCTGGTGCAGCGAGAGCCACGGCGATGAGGGCAACGAAGGCGACGAAAGATTTCATTTTTCTGAAACAAGGATATTGCAGTGAACAATTGGCCGAGTTTCTAGTTTATTAGTGTGAAAATAGAGCGTAAAATACAACACCATGGATTATAAATTATGGTATGCTCAAAAAGATGTACATTAGCTCATAATTTACCTTTTAATTTTATAAAATTTTGCCATGCTCATAGAATTATTTAACAATATTTATATTAAGATTCATATTAAGACATTTTGATGTTTACTATTGAGTAAACATAAATTGAGTTTTAAAATATTGATTTAAAAAGGTACTTACAAGTTTTGAGGTCCTTTATGAAACTGATAAATTTGCGAAATATTTTCTGTCTTTTATAGTACACTTTATCATATCATTAGTTGATGCCATTAAATTTTACGCCCTAATTGTGACGTATAACCGGTGCAAAGCGGAAAAAAAAGCTCATAGTAATTCCAAAATATGCAGTTATCTCAATTAAATGTATCAATTTAGCAGTGTTAATTTTAGCTGATAGATATGGAAAGCCGACAATTTGTTGATAACGTGGTGAGGATGTGCTCAGTTGGCCACATGCGGTTCATTCAATCACACTGTTCATATTATAATTCACGTCAAGTAGTAACAGTAAGTGAATTCTAGTAGGTGAATTCAAGGTTCTAATTCTCAGAAACTTAGATTGAATTATAAAGATAGGATTGATATTCTATTGAGTGTTCGAGGTTTGTCTATTTATTCCTAATTGGCTTAGTTAAGCCTGATGAAATTAATAGAAAAAAAATTAACTCATAATTATTTCTGCATGTATGTACGGGTATAGTATATGAGCTTTTATAAAAAAATAAACCATTGGGAATACAATAGACAAAACCCTAATACTATGTACATAGGTCAAGATATTTATTTTAATTTTGCATCCGATCGTAGTTCATTATTATGTCTCCTTCGAAGAAGAGAAACACAATAAATTTCTAACTTCTCCTGTTTGTCCTATGACTGTGTGTGATGACATAAGTTGAATGAAAAGCCCGATTTAGCTTTTATTGTTAGTATATTTAAAAATATAAAAATTAAACCCGCAGATGGCCGGCTCTATGGCCCAAGCCACCGGTGGTTAGGTTTCAAGAGTTAGAAACCGTCTCACGATACGTGCCGTGTCTAATAACACTGCTTTTTGTATCTGCGTTTTGACCCAACAACCGATTGAGAGTCTCCGAAGATGTTGGTCGAGGCTCTTTGGTATCAACCCATTGGCAGTAAAGACTAAGTATCGGAACAATGACGGTTGAGTCAACATCCCACATATCAGTAACTTCGTGCGCCAAATCTAAATATTTACAAATTTTGTCTTTTTCGGCTTTCACAAGGTTATCATCCTGCGGGATAGTAACATCAATCAACATTGCCTGGCGCGCCAGTCGATCCTCTATTACAATATCAGGCTTATTTGCAACAATAGTCCTGTCTGTGATAATTAATAGATCAATCCCAATTCAGCGTCGCATGACTATTTAGTATATATATTAATATTATATATTTATATTCGTGGTTTTGTGCCACAAGTGTGTGCAGTGGGACCTTAGTACAATAACGGTGTTGCGCAACGTCTAAAAAAGGCAGGAAATGTTCCCGAAAAACGGCATTAAGCTTGACTCTTATACGAGAAACAGAATTATTTCCGAAACCTGGATATTAAAACAAAACTTCTATTATATTTAAAACTTAATTGAAGAATTAATTAGCAATGCCCAAAATTTTACAAAAGTCCGTGTGAATTAATTTATAAATCTTATAATTATTTTGCTAGAGATCCTTAAGATGTAAGAAATTTGAATTTTAATAGATTTTTTAAAGGTTTTAGACACGTAAAGAGATTACGAATCAAATGTAGGAAGCAGTTGACATCTAACCACTTATGCATACTACTATGGTTTCAAATTATTAGTGGTTTCAGATCATAATTCCTTACTCACCACAAATAAATTAGGCAGAAACGTTATGCATATTAAAAAAGCAGTAAAGGCTGCAGCAGTCAAGGCTTTTTAAAAACATGTACGCAAATATTTACAACTAAAGTTAAATGGTCAGTTGACTAAGCGACTTTAGATTCCGCATCCTTTTTTATTAAATGTATGTACCTATTTTGACATGGTGTATGTTCTTAATAAATATATCTAAAAGTCGCAAACATGGCTCGGACCAAACATTAAGCTACAAAACTTGTGTCATGAGTCATGAGGAAACTGATAAAAAAATTTTTTAGCTTCACGTATATCTAAAACCGCAACAAATATTTGTAGATCACACAAACATTTTTGCGTACATAATTATTTTACAATTTTAATTTTACTGAAAACATCATCACCCATTCTATGTTTCTGATCTCTCCGGTCCATCTAACGGTTCCTAGGAAGAAATCGACGATAGCGATAAGGCCGCCATTTGTAAGACTACGTTATTAAAGCAATGTTGTGTCTATCTTTATGGTGTACAATAAAGCATAATAAATAAATAAACCTTTTTTTATCTGCTTGAATGAAACCTGCGACCACTAGTTTCAAAAGCTAGGCAGCTACGCCACGGGGTTGTCAAAAGACGAGTTAGTTTCCCAAAGAAGAAATTGCCAATATGTATTCCAAGAAAATAATTACATCAGAAAAAATCCCAAAAGATTTGTTATGATAATTTTTATGATGAGAATATAATATGTATATAATAAAATGTCTTGAAAACTGCCAACAATTTCCACAGGTGTTTGTTGTTTTATATATATATCTAAATCTAAATCCGTGCTATAAGTGATATTTTGCTGTCATTTTGTTTTGAGACTTACAACTCTGAACCTGGATTAAATTCAAAAATTTCCTTTCATACAGGTAGAGGGAGAAATGAAGATTATTCTCATATTTTTTTTATTTATCATTGTATCGAAATAATTTAATTTAAAGAACGAAATAATACATTTTTTTAATATCACCTCTGTAGCACCGGTTAAGGTAACAGCGTCCATAAAGGTGGACAACTATGATTGAATTAATTAAGATTTTTATGAAACTTTCGAGATATCGTAAAACACTTCGATAATCTACCATATGTATCATATGTAAAAACATAAAAATATCAAAAACAAGATAGATCTGCTACGACGCGTCGCTACGTCAATTCATAGCTTAGCTACGCTGTTGCTATTACCTATGACATACCCCTCACGGCCTCCCACGAGGTACCGAAAAGTGGTGCTTAGTATTAGTGGATGATTCAATTAATTCAATAAGTTCTATTATTACTCCCATTTACATTTAGCTTCCAGAGACAACATCGTTGTATCAACACGAAATAATTTATAAATTAGTCTCATCAGTATAAAACAATATTTTTTAAGGATAATAAAATATTATTATTTATGAATACGTATTTATTAAATTTAGTTGAGCATTATTGTAACAAATTGTTCACAACGAACTAAGAAGGCTTTTAATTGAGCCCATCGGGGAGGTTGACGGCGGGGGCGGCAATGATGGGGGCGCCGATCTAGACGGGCTCTACAACTACGGGGGCGACGTCGACAACCTGGTCGGGCTCAGCTACTTGAGGGATATCGACGATCTGCATGGGCTCAACCACGGGAGGGGTATCGACGACCAGCAAGGGCTCTACAACGACGGGGGCGACGTCGACAACCTGGTCGGGCTCAGCCACTTGAGGGATATCGACGATCTGCATGGGCTCAACCACGGGAGGGGTATCGACGACCAGCAAGGGCTCTACAACGACGGGGGCGACGTCGACGATCTGAACGGGCTCAACGACGATGGGGGCATCAATGTGCTCGGCGTTCACGGCCTCCTCGACGATCTGGACGGGCAAAGTCGGTTCCTGAGGCTGTGCGACGACTCCTCCGATGGGGCCGGGGGCGGGAGCGGCGGCTCCGTTCACGTTGACGATCAACTGGACGAGGGGAGCGGGCTGGCCGGGGGCGATGGGGCCGACGACGACGGGGGAAGGAGACACGGGGCCGGGGACAACGGGAGCGGTCACGGCACCACCGTCGGGGAGAGGGAAGTCGATGATGGCAGGCCCGACAGAGATAGCGCTCTCATCGGCGACGGGGGTGGGGACGACGGGTCCACCGAGGATGGTCTCAAGCTGCTGCTCCAAGAGAGCGGCGGTAGCAGGGTCGGTGCTGGGGCTCTGGATGGCGGCGATAATGGCCTCCAGTTGAGCCTCGTCGGAGAAGGCGGGCCTGTTGGGGAAGGCAACGGCCACGGCAATGAGGGCAGCGAAAGCTACGACGAATTTCATTTTGGACCTGAAACAAACAGATTAATTGTAAAAACACCTAACATTTATAAAATAAATAAATTTAAATTTAGTGCATATTTGAATTGCAGTTCTTAATATAAATATAAAATCGGTAAAAAAATGTCATAGAAAAAATATAATATAGTGGTGTTTTTCTTAAAATTAATTACAATTTTAGATGTACTTACAGATTTTCTTGTCGGGGATCAAACTAATACTGTTGCACTCCGAATTGTCTCTTTTATAGTTAAACAGTGAAATGTTATCATATCACCAATTTCCGGATGTTAGGGCTTTATTGGGCAATTAAATGAATTATATTGACTATACTTAACAATAAACAAAAATCTTGCAATTGTCTATATTTTTATTACGTATTTATAATCGACTTTATTGTTCTAATCCGGTGTAGATAATACCAAAAATATGTCTTTCATCAGCCCATTTATAGACGTTCCTTTGCTGGCCTGGGCCTCTTCTGCAACTTAGAGGGCTTTGAGGCCCTAATCCGTTTCGCTGGCGAAGAGCGATCCTTACAATGGTTTCGTCAAAGTAGATGATGATTCATTCAATTTTAAATGTATTCACATAAAATTTCGGAAACTTAGAAGTGTATGCCTGGAGTTGGAACCTGCGATCACCGAGATTCTCGACTTCATGCCTAAACCTCGAGGGCACTTCACTAGAATAATTATCACATCATTAAAATGCGTAATAATGTAGAAAAGTAGTAACTGACATTTAAAAATATTTTTCTTCCTTCTTTGAAAATGAAGATTTGCTTCGTACAGTTAATTAAAACAGTTTTGTTGTGTACTTTTTTGTTATTTAAATTTGTTGTTCGATGAAAACATTTTTGGTCCAAGGAGAAATTAAAAGTTGTAAGTAACGTTTTCAAGTTTATATTTTTTTGTCTTGATCTTCTTTTTTAATATGCTATATCCATATCTAAACTCCCTCTGCAATAACATTCGCCAAATCTATAAAATGGCATTCATATATCACTTACGCAACAGAACAACATCGTAATTACGATGTAGGTTCGGAGTTTTGAAAGCTTACAGTTTTTTATGTATAATTAGACATTTCCTAATGACGGCCACTCAATCCATCGAAAACTACCATAACATTAAGAAAAAACTATAACCCAAAAACGACAAAAAATTATACTAAAAAGTATGAAATATTCTTTTAAGTACAAAGGTTAAACAAAGTTACTAAAGCTGGACAGAGATTCTACTACGGTGTCTTCGTTGCAATTACTTAATATGGTACGACACTATAGCACACAATTGTCGGTTTACAAAGATACGTTGTTCTTAGCGTGGTAGACACTAGCCTAGTGGGGGTTGGCGGATTACACACCTGTAAGTGGACAGCGTCACGTTGTGTACCGATACTGGTGCAGCTATGGTACACGTGTGAGGTTATGTAATGAGGTAGCGACGAGATAAATAAAACAACTTGTCTTAGTGCGTGCTAATGGGTGACTCTGCGTGATTCCTTGTGTGCAATAATCTTTATTGATATTTATATTAAAATCTGACCTCTTAGATTAGGTTCGATGACAATGTTGACAATGTTATACTGACTCCACACACCTGATAAAAACTTAAGTTCCGTGGCGGAGTTGGCTAGACACCAGCTTGCGAAACGAGCGGCCGCGGGTTCCACCACCGCACCGAGACAAATGTTTACGTGATCCCCAAATATTTGTTTCGGGTCTGGGTGTTTGTGACATCGAAAAGTTTCGTAGTTTCTGATACCCACGACACAAGACTCACAAGATCTTAGTGTGGGGTCAGGACTATGTGTGCGACTGTTGGGTGTATTTATTTACGTATGTTAACAATTTTATTTAGTTGTATTGGTTACCTCACAATGTTCTCCTTCACCATTAAAATACGTTTTAATCATAATGAGTTAACACATACATGTACATATGTACATAATATGTAACTTGGAAAAGTCTGAGTTGGGTGCTTGTTGTTTGAGCCACCAAAACCTTGAGACCGTCACTACACCCTAGATTAGATAGGGGACCTATAATGAATGAACAATCTCGAAGTTTATGAATTATTTATAAGTATCATTATCAATGTGACAAAATATTTTTATTTTTAGATAACGATAACGCTCAGAGTTTTTAAAAAGCTTTATCTGTGATCCTAGTTAATTTAAGTGATTATTCCTTCATTAAAAGATTATCGTGTTGAGCATTGTGTCTTCTTTTTTAGAAAGTAATCGCAGATGTAACATTTGTAAAAATACCTCTTGAAGATAAAGACGCTCGTTACTTCTCGCATGTGACTTTAAACACACTCTGGTCTGATATATATAATGCACCTCTGTCTACCCCTTCAGGGAATACAGACGCAAAAATATGTATGTACTTGAAACACAGCAAGTTTAATGGGGATGTAGAAAAAAGCCTCTCTTTTAGACTCTTGAGAGAATTCCTTTAGAGTTGTATGTCTATACGTGTTGCTGAGGGAGTTCCTTGCCATTTCTTCTCCACAGCAGTAATACACGTTTCGAAGCGGCAATAGTTAAAAAAAAAACTTTTAATAGTGAAATAGATGACCTCGAGGTTTAAGCGCGCGGTCGAGAATCTCGGTGGTCGCGGGTTCGAACCCCAGGCACACACCTCTGAATTTTCGAAATTATGTGTGAATTCACATTGAATTATCACTTGCGGTGAAGGAAAACATCGTGATGAAACCTGCACACCTTAATGTTATTAGGAATTTCTTCGGTGTGTAGTCCGCCAACCCGCACTAGGCCAGCGTGATGGACTATGGCCTAAACCCTTTCAATGGTAGAGGAGACTCGTGCCCAGCGGTGGGACGTATATGGGTTATTTATCAGAATGATCTTGAGTCTACGAATATTTTACAACAGTAACGTACATTCTACGAGTTTGCGCTCTCGCGTCACGCGCCGCGTCTTAGTTACCGGGCCCGGCCATTTTGACCGGGCTCTGTTTGCAATCTCTAAACCAATCTTACCTGCCTAGCAATTTTACCAAAAAATATTAATTTTAAATTAATTCATTGTTTTTTTCGATCCGAAAAGATATAGGTAATTACATATATTTACCCACATTTCTTCCACTGCATAATTATTAATAATAATCCTCCTCCAACCGATTTTCGGCCAAGGCCACCGCTTCTGTTCCATTACGTTCCGCGTCTCGCATGTGCTCCTGCATGGCTCACGTAGCCGATTTTGTTAACAAGGGCGCGCACACAGCGGACACGTTAGAGCACCATTTCTACAGTAATTATCCATACTAATGTTATAAATGCGAAAGTAACTCTGTCTGTCTGTCTGTCTGTTACGCTTTCACGTAAAAACTACTGAATGGATTTTAATGAAACTTTACATAATATAGCTTATACATCGGGATAAAACATAGGATACTTTTTATCCCGGAAAATGTAGTATTCCCGTGAGAATGAGTATTTCTAGATAGACACAGAATTGACATGGAATTGACACAGAATTGACATGGAATAGTTTTTATCCCGGAAAATGAAGTATTCCCATGGGAATGAGTATTTCTGGATCTACCGAACCGATTTAAATGATTTTTTGTCTGTGCATAAATAGGTCTCTGAGAAGTAAAATAGACTATAACTTATTTTCTATCTAAACTCAACCCTGTAGTCTACGCGGACGGAGTCGCGGGCAAAAGCTAGTTACTCAATAAGTAAAAGATTGATCGACCCCGGTGGAGGTCACTGGGGGAGGCCTATGTCCAGCAGTGGACTAAAATTGGCTGATGATGATAATGAAGTAAAAGATTATTAATACGAAAATATTTTTGGGCCTTCAAATATAGCCTCAGACTGAGAATTGTCACACTGAAAACGGTTCATAGTCCAATTAAAATTATTTTATTGAAAAGAAAACTTAACTTTTTTTATCCAGACGTAAGAACAAGGCAGGAGGTACTTAATAAAGAAAATAAATATTAAGTATGGACTGTTTGGTTCACACATACTTAAAAGGCGTTATTTGAAATCTTATGGACACACTTGATATTATTGGATAATCTTATTATTAGGAACTCAAACCCACAATTAATTTCAATATTAAGAGGCAAAATATATGTTCATAATTATAGCAAAACGATATGAATAAAAAGTTCGCCCGATCAATATAAATAATAAATTATTATAATTTTTGCATAATCAATATAATAAGTAATAATTGAGCTCTGTCTGATTAACTTTTAAAAGGTAAGAATAAAACGATTCCAATTTACCCATACTTATTTAAAATATTTACTAAAGTTGTGCATTATAGTACTTATCACTCCTTTTACAATAAGCTAAGGATTGATTTTAGTTGAGCGCGTCGGGGAGGTTAACAGCGGGGGCGGCGATGATGGGGGCGCCGATCTGAACGGGCTCTCCACGACGGGGGCGACGTCGACGATCTGGACGGGCTCTACAGCAACGGGGCTGAGGTCAACGACCTGGACAGGCCGACGGGAGTGAATTCAACGATTTGGACAGTCTCCACACTAACTGGAGTGAGTTCAGCAATCTGGACGGGCTCAACAGCATCGTCTTCGGGAGCGTTCACAGCCTCCTCGACGATGTAGACGGGCAGAATGTGTTCATCGACGACGGCGTCAATGGCGCCAGGAACGGGGAGAGTGTACGTAAGTACTAAAATAAAGTGTACGAAAATAAGTGAAAAAGTAAGAGGTAAGGGAAAGATTATTTTATTAATTTACTTAAGTTTTGACTGGTTTTGAGTCAACATCTCTTTACAGGAATCTGCATTCGCAACATATTATAACTAAAAGAAAGTACTAGTAGATCATTCGGACTTGTGATAACACTAATAATATATGTAAATTAATACAATATGGATGTAATATAGGGAAGTCAGTAAAAAATAACATTATAATAAAAGCATTTTATTGGCTAAATAAAGTTCGTCGTCATTTCGGATGATCCATAGCTTGGACGTCAATATCGAAGACGCGTTTGATAGTATTTCGCGCTTAGGCTGCGACACGTCCCACAATAGGAGAGACATCGATAACGTTCACTGGCTCTACTTCCACTATGGGAGCAACGTCGGCAACGTGCACTGGCTCAACTTCCACAACGGGAGCAACGTCGACGACTTGCACGGGTTCAACGTCCACAATGGGAGCAACGTCGACAACATGCACTGGGTCTACTTCCACACCGGGAACCACATCCACAATCTGGACTGGCTCGACGTCAACGGGAACCACATCGACAATCTGAACTGGCTCTACTTCCAAACCGGGGACAACATCGACAATCTGCACGGGCTCGACAATGGGCTCGAGTTCTTGCACCTCGTCGACAATGTTCACTGGCTCTGGTCTGGGTCCTTGGGGGGCGCCGGAGTTCACGTTCACTATCAGCTGGACGAGGGGAGCGGGCTGGCCAGGGGCGAGAGGTCCAAACACGACGGGGGCAGGAGAAACATCCATGGCTGGCCAGATACCGAGTTGGCCTGGGGAAGGACGCCTTGCAGGTGCGGCGAGAGCCACGGCGATGAGGGCAACGAAGGCGACGAAAGATTTCATTTTTCTGAAACAAGGATATTGCAGTGAACAATTGGCCGAGTTTGTAGTGTAATAGAGTGGAATTTCGGCGTAAAATACCAACACCATGGATTATAAATCATGGTATGCTCAAAAAGGTGTACATAAGCTCATATTTAACTTTTAATTTTTAAAAATTAGGCAATGCTATTGGAACTTAACAATATTAAAATTAAGAAACATTAAAACATTTTGATGTTTACTCAATATTTAAAAAGGTACTTACAAGTTTTGCGGTCCTTTATGAAACTGATACATTTGCGAAATATTTTCTGTCTTTTATAGTAAACTTTATCATATCATTAGTTGATACCATTAAATTTTACGCTCTAATTATGACGCTAACCGGTGCAAAGCGGAAAAAAAGCTCATATTAATCCCAGAGTATGCAGTTATCTTTACAGGTCAATTAAATGTATGAATTTGGCAGTGTTAATTTTAGCTGATAGATATGAAAAGCCGACAATTTGTTGATAACGTGGTGAGGATGTGCTCAGTTCGCCACACGCGATTCGTTCAACCACACTGTTCATGTAATGCACGTCATGAAGTAACAGTAAGTGAATTCTAGTAGGAGAATTCAAAGTTTCAATTCTTAGAAACTTGGATTGAATGTGAAGACATTCTATTGCTGTTCGGGTTTTGTCTATTTTTTTCCAATGGGCTTAGTGAAGCAAGATGACATTACGGGTAAAAACTTAACTCAATTATTTCATCAAGTATATACAGTATATGAGATTTTATTAAAAATAAACAATTGGGAATAAAATAGACACAACCTGAGTACTATATTGATCGTGCTATTTATTTTCGTCTTGTATTTCAGAGTGACATCTCGTAGTTCATTAATATGTCGTCCTTGAAGAGGAGTGAAAAACTATGTTTTTATAACTTTCTCTGTTTGTATTATGCCTGTGTGTGATGGCATAAGTTGAATGGAAAGTCCCATCTAGCTTATAGGAATATAAGTATATTTTCCATCAATAACGGTTATATATAGATGAGGCTGCTACATACCTTTACAAAATTTTTGCTGATAATCAGTGGCGTGCCTAGGGTGTCAAACTAAGGCAAGCCCAAATGTTTATTTAGTAGCAGCATATTTTTTTTGGTACGTAAGACTAATAAATACCTACCGGTTAGTACTCACATTCACGTTTATAGCGTTATTTTATAAATAAACAATCGTTAAGTTCGGTATTCGGAACTATGTAAGGCAAGTCGGGCTTTCCGGCTTCTATGGAAGTACCGCCACTGCTGATAATATATCGCACTAGTAATACAATAGTGTTGGTAACTAAAAAAACATCGAATTTGATATAACAATATAATCAAACGTAAAATTTATTTCCTCTCAAGTCATTAAAATCGTCCTCGGAGTATTGCAAAATATTAATAAGATATGAGGTTTTAAGACATTATCCATGACTTACCGGATGTCCAACCTCCCATCCCAATATTGTGTCATCTTTAGTTCCCTATTATTATTTTTTTTATTTGTAAAAAGGTAATGTCTTTAATTTCATTCCAAAAACACATAAAACATTCATAGTATTTGTACCTATTACAGGAAGTGACAAATTAGTTTTTTTTTATTCTGAAAAATCGTCTTTTTTGAGTTACAGCACTATAGTATTTCTAGTGCGAATTATGTATATTAAAAAATCATTTTTGTATCCATGCCATACCGTTGTTTAATAATAGTATTGTGTAGAGACTCGGTAATATCGTATGTAACATAAGTGATTACGTATTCTTTTTAAAAACATTTACTCAAACATTTAAAACTCAAGCTAAACGGTCGTAGTCGAAGCTATCCTTTTTTTATTAAATGTATGTAATTTATTTTAACAATGAGAATGTAGGTAATGATTATTATCTAAAAGTCGTATCCATAGCTCTGACAAAAACTTAATTACAAGACTTGTGTCTTGAGTATAGAAAACTAACAGAGACTTTTCAGCATTACAAACAACTTAAACCGTAAAAAATATTTGTGGATCACACAAACATTTCTGCGTACATAATTATTTTAACATTTTAAATTTACTATATCTCATTCACGATAAGTTGATTCTTTTGGCATATCGACTAATGATGGGAAACAGAAAATATCGAGTAGTTCAAAAATATTGCGTTTTAAAAAACTGCATTATGTGTGAAATTCTTTATTATTTTCGACATGTAAAACATTATGCAGATAAGCGATGGTGGGTCAAAATTCATAATAAGTACCTATTTAATATAACAGGGTTATTTTTAGACCTCCCGCCAAATTTAAATAGGTGTTTTAGACCACGAAAGTAAACAACTTCCCCAAAGAAACACGTGTCGAAAAGTGAAAAAAAATTCAGACCTTCTACACGAAACGACCACGTGAGCAGTTTTCTATGGGAGGGTCGAATTATTTACCACGTTTCGACCCATGTTTCTTTGGAAAAGTTGTTTAGTTTTATGGTCTAAACAACCTATTTTAAGTTGACAGGAGGTCCAAAAATAACGCAGTATGTAAAAATTAAGGTTGAAAAATTAAATAGTTTTATCTTTAAAACAGTTTTTATTAAGAAACTGGAGCACAGCCATGATCATCATAGTGTTCAATAAAATTATCGACGTGGAAATCGATATGAACGATGTTACGTCCCTTTCCGTCCGACCGATGTAACATTATACAAACGTCAATTAGTTTCAATATTCCTATTTTAATTTTACTTTGAAGCAATAAAGTCTCAAAATTTTCGGATAACTCTTATATCTTTAGGGACTTTTGTGTTGTATGTATTTTTTTATATTTATCAAATCATTAAAATAATAAAAAAATACGTTTTATTTTTCAAAGTCATGTCTCAGAAAAATTGACATCTGCCAAAAGAATCAACTTATCGTGAATGAGGTATAAAGAAATGATCGCTCCAATCGATCTTAAGGTTGTCTGCAATCTGGAGGAGCTCGCCGATAAGGCCGCCAATTGTGACATGACGTTATGAAGTTGTGACTGGAAAACAATGCTGTCTACACTGTACATTTAATCATAATAAATAAATATAACCTCACGTAAATATAAATAGATATAAAATAAATAAATGTTTGTAACTCTGCGTGGATAAAACCTGCGACCTCTAGCTTCAAAAGCTGGACAGCTAAGCCACGGGGTTGTGAAAAGTCGGACCGTTCAGTTTTGCTAAGGCAAAGTCACCAATATTTTCGCCAATAAATTTTTCTAAAAAAATACTTACGTCAGAAATAATCCCAAAAGATTTGTTTTGATAATTTTTATGACAAGAATAAATATCTTGACAACAGCCGACAATTTTCACAGGTGTCTGTTATATTATAGATATAAAACAATCTATATCTAATCGAGATATAGATATACCTAAATCCAGACATAAATGACATGCTTGTCGTCTTTATAGGATTGTCACTTGTCTCGATTTCCATGTAAGACTTTGAACTCTTAGCCTGGGTTCCGTTCGAGAATTACCTTTTGTGGCGGGGGAAGAAATGCAGGCTATTTTAGTTTTTTTTTTAAATTTCAACAATGTAAAGAAATAATTTAATTCAAAGAAAGAAATAATACAACTTTTATATTTTACATATTATTTGCAATCACCTCCGTAGCACCGGTTAAAATAACAGCGTTCATAGAGGTGGATAACGATGATTGTGTTAATTAAGATTTTTATGAATGTTATAGAAATATGTTAATACACTTTAATGATCTAACATATATATGTATACATACATAAAACACACTCATAAAAACACAGAAATACTAAATACAAGATACATCTGTTACGTAGCGTCGCTACGTCAATTTGTAGCATTGCTACGTTGTAGCCATTACCTTGCTACATAGAAGCGCCTATTTCAATCTCATTCTTCAATACTCCGATATTTTCTATAAATACTCACTGACATTGATGACTCTTGAGGAGAAAGATGAGATACATATTTTTAACTACTATGGATCCCGAATCCACCCGAGTGCTTTGAATTTTTCTTTGACATGAATAAGAACATTCTAATGGGCGCCATACACGGTATGATCCGTCTGTACGATCCGTCGCATCAAACCGAATCATAATGACGGATTGACGGTGTTTGTCAAGATCTTAAACGATTTAATCTATTTTTTGTATGAACATTTTTGATGCGATCAATCGTCTCGATTTTCATCAGATGGATTGTACCGTGTGTGGCGCCCATAAGACAATAAGTCAGATCGCTCTGGGATAAATAAATAAATACACGCAACAGTCACATACATAGTCCTGACTCCACACTAAGATACGAGTCTTGTGTCGTGGGTATCAGAAACTACAAGAGACTTCGGTCTCACAAACACCCAGACCCGAAACAAATATTTGTGGATCACACAAACATTTGTCTCGGTGCGGGGATCGAACCCGCGGCCGCTCGTTTCGCAAGCTGGTGTCTAGCCAACTGTGCCACGGGGCTGTCAAATGGTCGCTCTGGGATGTCGACCTAAAACAATTATAAACTGTACATTAAACAACTAACTTGTAATGCTTTTGGACTTCTATAGAAGTACCGCCATTGGTATTTGTATGTATCTTTATTATATTAAAGCAATTATATAATGTATACCAACAACATCGCTGCATTCCTTTCATCTTTATCATTGACGTATTGAATTGTCGTTTAATATTTTTATTCTTATCATAAAATAAACAGGCGTTAGCTATTTACGTAACACAGGAAGTGGAGGGATTATGGCAATTTGGATAAGAAATAAAAATAAAAATAGAAATTTTTAGTATGATTATGAAAGTGGCACCACTGGTTCTGGTCCTAAGAAAGGCGACACATAAATAGATATATAATATATAAAGGCTCCACGCACGTTGCAGACTACATAAATTATTCATTTACCATGAGCCTTCTTTACAACTGAAGTTTATTCCACCACGCTGGTCTAATCGGGGCAAGCGGGCAAATATTTAAGAAATTCCTAAGTTTTAGTTGTGTAAGTTTCTTCGTAATGCTATATACTTCACCGTTCAAATAGTATTATGAATATTACATAATATAGTATAAGCAGAACAGCTGAATAAGATTAGAAAGAAAATAGTCAGTATTTGTATGGGGAAGAGTGTCGCCGCTTGACTATCATCTCTTCATTCTTGACAGCCCTTTGACAGCCCCGTGGCGCAGTTGGCTAGACACCAGCTTGCGAAACGAGCGGCCGCGGGTTCGATCCCCGCACCGAGACAAATGTTTGTGTGATCCACAAATATTTGTTTCGGGTCTGGGTGTTTGTGAGACCGAAAAGTCTTTCGTAGTTTCTGATACCCACGACACAAGACTCATATCTTAGTGTGGGGTCAGGACTATGGGTGTGACTGTTGGGTGTATTTATTTATTATTTATTTATTTATTCTACTACGATCACTTGACTTATGATAAAAATTTAAAAAAATGAAGGGCTGTTATTGGTTGTCTCATGATTATTAAAGTCTTGTTATCACATGCAACCCGAATTACAAAGAAGCGGGCAAGTCAAACATATGGTAGTGTAATCATAGGTACGGCACGCTCGGCATGCTGACATTTCCTTTCTAGTCTTATTCAACTGTGACTGGAGCTTAAGCCCGTCAGAATAGGACCGCGCCTTACCTCGAAGTCATCAATACTCTGCATTCTGCAGATTATATATCAGGGATTTACTAATCCCTTTATGAATGAACGATCTGGAAATTAGTGAATTATTTTTAATTACCCTTATCAAGGTGAAGATATGTTTTTATTTTTAGACTCAGATTACATTTGGTTTTGTGAGTGTAGAAGGTTAAGTAAAAAAATTATTTTGTGTTTAAATTGTCTTGTTTCTTAAATCAAATCTGGGTTTGATTCTCAATAGGCTATTTTTATATTACATGTGCTTGTATCGTGATCGATAAATAAATAAATACACCCAACAGTCACATCCATAGCTCTGACCCTACACTAGGTTACAAGACCTGTGTCGTGGGTATCAGACACTACGAGAGACTTTTTCGGTCTCACAAACACCCAGACCCGAAACAAATATTTCACTAAAATACTGATAAAAATGCACTTCTATCCAATCTTACAGAGTCACAAGTGTGGTTATATTATGGTCGTGGTTGTAATAAATCTTCAGAGCATAGTTTTTTAGAATTACGGTAGACCTGTTCTAGAGCAAGAAGATCAATGTTTCAGCTGAATTATTAATAAATTGATTAATAAATTTATAATAAGTAAATAAATGAATACACCCAACCTTCATATATAAAGTTATAATCTCACACTAATATACAAGTTTTGTGTCGTGGGTATCAGAAACTACGAGAGAGTTTTTTATGTCACTAACACTCAGTCCCGAAATAAATATTTGTGAGTAACACAAAGTTGGGTGTATTTATTTATTTATATTATATAATCACATAAATATAACACTAACATTTGTCGGCTTCTGGTTTCGCAAGTTGGTGGTTAACCAATTGCGCAACGGGGCTGGAAATTTCTGTAAATTTTCGTTTTAATAACAATGTACATATGTACCTACTATACTGGCCTCGGGGTTAAGACACGAATCTCGGCGATCGCAGGTTCCAAATCCAGGCACAAATTTCCATCTTTTTGAAAATACATACATATATGTGTATTTGCAATGAATCCTGGCGTACTTGAATGGTGAAAGGAAACCCGCACTAGGCCTGCGTTGCGGACTAAGGCCTACAAGCCCTCGAAGTTGCAGACGAGGCCCAGGCCAGCAAAGGGACACATGTATGTGGGCTGACGAAATACATGTTTTAAGTATTATCTTCACCGGATGAGAACAATAAAGTCGATTATAAATACTTAATAAAAATTTAGACAATTGCAAAGGGTTTTTTGTATATTCTTAAGTATAGACAATATAATCGATTTATTCGCCCAATAAAGCCATAACATCCGCAAATTGGCGATATGATAACATTTCACTGTTTAACTATAAAAGAGGCGATCCAGAGTGCAACAGTATCAGTTTGATCCCCGACACGAAAAATTGTAAGTACATCTAAAATTTTAATTAATATAAACCGCTATTTATTTTTTGGAAAACATTATTATATTTTTATATTTAAGGAAGCAATATTATATTTATTAATTTTACAATTGTTCGATGGTTAAAATTAATCTGTTTGTTTCAGGTCCAAAATGAAATTCTTCGTAGCTTTCGCTGCCCTCATTGCTGTGGCCGTTGCCTTCCCCAACAGGCCCGCCTTCTCCGACGAGGCTCAAATCGAGGCCATCATCGCCGCAATCCACAGCCCCAGCACCGACCCCGCCACCGCCGCTCTCCTGGAGCAACAGCTTGAGGCCATCCTCGGTGGCCCCGTCATTCCCGAGCCCATCATCGTCGGGAGCCCCATTTCCGTTGGACCCGCTATCGTCGAGGCTAACCCCATCGCCATTGGGCCCGCTATCATCGACTTCCCTCTCCCCGACGGCGGCGCCGTGACCGCACCCGTTGTCCCCGGCCCCGTGTCTCCCTCCCCCGTCGTCGTCGGCCCCATCGCCCCCGGCCAGCCTGCTCCCCTCGTCCAGTTGATCGTCAACGTGAACGGCGCTGCTCTCCCCACTCCCGGCCCCATTGGTGCCGTCGTTGAGGAACCCACTCTGCCCGTCCAGATCGTCGAGGAGGCCGTGAACGCTGAGCACATTGATGCCCCCATCGTCGTCGAGCCCGTGCAGATCGTCGACATTACTCCCGTGGTTGAGCCCGTCCAGGTTGTGGACATCACCCCCGTGGTTGAGCCCGTGCAGGTCGTCGACTTCCCCTCCGTCGTGGTGGAGCCCGTCCTGATCAACACTCCTGTCATCGCCGCCCCCGCTGTCAACCTCCCTGATGAGCTCAACTAAACTTATCCTTAGTTGGCTGTAAAGGAACGTGATACTATACTGCACTACTAAGTTTAATAAATATGCATTTATATATAAGAATCTTTTTATTTTCCTTAAAAAACAACTTCTAGCATACCGAAATATTGCTTTATATTGATGAGATTAACTTATAAATTGTTTCGAATTTATACAATAATGATGTCTCTGGATGCCTAATGTAAATGGAAGTTTTGAGTCCCTTTCAATAATAGAACTCATTTAATAAATTACATTATCCAGTAATATCAGATAAATCCTTAAAGTTACCCCCGGCTTTTAGTATGAATACAATGAATTTTTATCGCTTATTGGACGGTAAAAGAAAACATCGCGAAAAAACCTGCACATATGAAAATTCTTTAGAATTTGTTAGGTGTTTAGTCCGCCATTCCTCATTGGGCTAGTGTGATGTCCATAGGCGTTAGTATTATATTTAATTGTTAGGTGCTAGGTATTCGGTTCTAGCTTGAGTTTGCGACTTTTACTTATTAGTAACTAATAAGTATTAGTTCCAGATAAAAAAAGCGCAAGAGTCTAATCCAGCGAAAAAACTCTCAAAATGCATTCAGCGATATAATATGAACATGTGGCAGATCGAAAAGAAAACAAAATAAGAAAATTGATTTTTTTATTTCTTCGATTTTTGTAAAAAAATATGGTCCAAGGTGAAATTAAAAGTTTAAGTATCCTCTTAAAGTTAATATTTATTTATCTTGACCTTCTTTTTTTAATACGCTATATCCGTAACTAAACTCCCTCTGCAATAAAATTCGCCAAAATGTATAATATGCCATTCATATATCATTTATGCAATAGAACAACACCGTAATTACTATATAGGTGTTTTTCCGGGAAACATTTGAAATCTTAAAGTTTATAACATTATATCTTATATTCCTTGTCACTCACTCCATTGAAAACTATCGTAAGAAAAAGTTAAAACTAAAATCAAACTACGACAAAAAACGAAGTCACAAAAGTAAAAACATTTATTTTATGACACAGGATTAAATTGTTACTGAAGAAGCAAGATAATTGATACAGATTATACCAAGACGTGTTCGTTGCAATAGGCCAATAATGTGACGGTACGACACTATAGAGTATAAGCTATAGTAGACAATTATCAGTGTACACAAATACACATATCACTACATAGTATAAAACAAAGTCGCTTTCTCTGTCCCTATGTCCCTTTGTATGCTTAAATCTTTGAAACTACGCAACGGATTTTGATGCGGTTTTTTTAAAGATAGAGTTATTGAAGAGGAAGGTTTATATGTATGATAACATCCATTAAATATCAGCATTGCACCCGTGCGAAGCCGGGGCGGGTCGCTAGTTTAAGTATAAAAAACCGTAGTCACACGTTGTTCTTAGCGCGATGAACACGCTGGCCTAGTGCGGGTTGACGGTCTACACACATGAAAAAATCTTGAGTTTTTTTACTTGTACAATTTACCTCACTATGTTTTCCTTCACTGTTAAAATACGTGATAATTCATTATCACAAACATAAAGATAATACGTAACTTCAAAAAGTCTCAGTTGCGATTTAACTTGATCGCGCACCAAAACCTTGAGGCCATCACTGCTCTGTAGATTAGATAGCAGGGACTTTTAAAGAATAAACGATCTCGAAATTAATGAATTATTTTTAATTATCATTATCAATGTGATGATATATTTTTATTTTTAGATTAATATTACACTCAGAGTCTTTAGTAAAAACAATCGCTCTATTTTCGATTTTTGAAAACGATTCATTCAGATAAAATTAGATAGTGCGATAAAAGTTTCGGGTGCGAGTCTCGTGTTTTCGTTTTTAAGAAAAAAACGCTAATGGAACACAATCTGTAATATTAAATTGTAAAAACCAATACGCTCTTTCCTTATTAAGTTCGACTTTAATGACAGCAGCTTTAATGGGATGTAGTAAAAAAACCTCTGTCTATTACTTAAGAGTCATATTATTTTTCAGTAATATCATGTCATTGAAAAGTTTTAGTCTGTATTCCGGCGTAGGATTATTTTTTTAATCCCCTAGATTAAAGCAAAACACTCAGTTGGAAAGTCAGTAGTGACCCTAACATACCCTTTTCGGCCTCCCCCGAGGTTACCAAATTGGAGCTAAAGGCACTTTCACATAGTAAAAAAATAGTGTGACTTCGTCTGTTCCAGAGATAGTATCAATGTTTGTGCTAAAATACAGCTTAATAAGATTAGATGGAAAATAGGTTACATATTTTACATGGGGACGAGTGTCGCCATTTGTTTGTCACCTAATCATTCTACAACGAGTACTCGACCAATGATAAAAAATTCAAATAAAAATGAAGCGCTGCTATTGGTTGATTGTTCTTGATTAATATCAAGACAATAGGCGCTGCTACGTCGAGTCGGTAATTATATCATACAGTAGTTTAACTCGGCCGTATTTTTGAAACAAAGGCCTGCCGCCGCGCGGTACGTCAACAGGCAATAGGGCTGCGAACCTGCAATTTAATTAAATCTGCTTACTTTGATTTTCTATCTAAATAAATAAAATACTTTGTGAATGTAATAGGAAGTGTCCAATATAAATGAATGTTATTTTTTATTAGTGTATTTTATTAAAAATACATGTTTATATTAAATCATTCTTATAAATTTGCTACTGATAAATATTTTCGCCTCGACTTAGATGTAAAGAATGCTATAATACATTCTACTTGTCAATTTAAATAGGTACTCGTACTAATTCTTTATAAAAATCGCGCGGTTACTGCTTAAAAAACGACACCGTCCGTTCGTCACTGCGGCACAGTCGCGACTGCCTGCATGCCGAGCACATGCCGAGGTCGGGCGCGTAGGCATAACTCGATTTTCGCCCGTTTGTATGAAGTTAAACTACTGTATGATACTATTACCGTGACGTCGTGTAATAATGCAGGCGGAATTACTAAGGGGCCGTGCCAACGTATGATAGTCTAATTGTAGGTTCGGCACGCTCAGCATGATGACAATTCCATTTTAGTCTAGTTCAACCGTTCATTTAATATTACTGCAGTTAACATATTCATTTTTTTTTTCGATGCATTTAATTATCATCAACCACCAAATCAATTTATTGTTTTATGTTTATTAAATGTTGGCATTTAGGCTTCGACTTCCTTTTGTAAGTGCATTGCAAAATCCTTAGAACCTTAAAATTATTCTTACATAGACTGCTTAGGTCTTGTTAGGTTCTGGGGAAAGGGCATAAAAATGTTTTATTGTGGTCTTTTTATTTTAAGTTCCCGCTACCTTGACGGACCTTACTCAAGTTAAAAAGTATCAAGATTTTTTTTATTTAAAACTCGTACATAAAAAAATAAGATCAATTAAATTTTTTGGTGAGTTGTTCGAAGTTAATATTCAGAAAGAAAAAAATGTCTTTAAGTAATTTTAGCTTAAATTATTAATTTCAAATCAAATCATTGTTTTATTTCGACCTGAAAATATATAGGCAATTATATTTACCCAAATGTCTTCCACTGTAAAGTGACTCAATAAGAAACAGCTTGTTAATTAGAAAAGATTTTTTACCTTCAGAATTCAGATATAGCCTGAGACTAAGAATTGTCCTACTGATAACGGTTCATAGACTACTCGTATTGGTATAAAATGAGTATTAAGTGTTAACAAACTCAGTTTTTTTGTTCAAACACGTAAAAACGAGGTACTTAATAAAGAAAATAGATATGAAATATCGATTGTTCCGCTCAAAAATACTGAAAAGGCGTAATTTGAAATCTTATGGACACACTTGGTATCACGGATAATGAATTATAAAGAACTGAAACACGTAATTAATTTCATTGTTTAGAGGCACAATTTATGTTTATAATTATAGAAAAAAAGATATTAATAAAAAAAATTCTAATCAATAGGTATACAGTAATAATTGCGATCAATTGTTCTTTTAAAGGTATGAATAAAACGATTCCAATTTATACATAATTATTTATTATACCTATCCACTAAAGTAGTGCAGTATAGTACTTATCATTCCTTTAACAATTAGCTAGGATTGATTTTAGTTGAGTTCGTCGGGCAGGTTGACAGCGGGGGCGGCGATGATGGGGGCGCCGATCTGGACGGGCTCCACCACGACGGGGGCGACGTCGACGACCTGCACGGGCTCGACGACGGGGCTGATTTCAGCGATCTGGACAGGCTCTACACCGACGGGGGCAAGTTCTCCGATCTGGACAGGCTCCACACCAACGGGAGTGAGATCTCCAACCTGGACGGGCTCCACAACAGGGAGCTCGGGCGCGTTCACAGCCTCCTCGACGATCTGGACGGGCAGAGAGGGTTCCTCGACGACGGCGTCAATGGCGCCAGGAGCGGGGAGAGCAGCGCCGTTCACGTTGACGATCAACTGGACGAGGGGAGCGGCCTGGCCGGGGGCGATGGGGCCGACGACGACAGGGGAAGGAGACACGGGGCCGGGGACAACGGGAGCGGTCACGGCGCCGCCGTCGGGGAGAGGGAAGTCGATAACGGCAGGTCCGACGGAGATAGCGCTCTCATCGGCGACAGGGGTGGGGACGACGGGGATGCCGCCACCAAGGATGGCCTCGAGCTGCTGCTCCAAGAGAGCGGCGGTTGCGGCGTCGGTGCTGGGGCTCTGGATAGCGGCAATGATGGCCTCGATTTGAGCCTGGTCGGCGACGGGAGTGGGCACCACGGGGTTGCTCACACCAAGGATGGCCTCAAGCTGCTGCTCCAGAAGAGCGGCGGTGGCGGCGTCGGTGCTGGGACTCTGGATGGCGGCAATGATAGCCTCGATTTGAGCCTGGTCGGCGACGGGGGCGGGGACTACGGGCTTGCTGACACCGAGGATGGCTTCGAGCTGTTGTTCCAACATGGCGGCGGTGGCGGGGTCGGTGCTGGGGCTCTGGATGGCGGCGACGATGGCTGCGATTTGAGCGTCAGCGACGCGAGGCCTGCTGGGCATGGCCGCAGCCACGGCGATGAGGGCAACAAAAGCTACGAAGAACTTCATTCTGGACCTGCAAGTAAAAGGAATAATATAATTCATAGACAACGAGAAGCAAACTAAACCGACCATATAAATGCTGACATTTAATTTGAAGCTTAAATAACACTTTCAAATTTTTATTCTCATAACTTTCCATTAATATTGTTATTTTGAGTGTACTTACAGTTTTTGGTATCACGGATCCAACTGGTACTGTTGTTAACTTATTCAGCCTTTTTATATTAAAATTTAATATATTTTATCTTTGTATAATTGCTGATATAAAAGGTTTATTGGCTTCGAATTAGGTAATAATTTACAACTTTTAACAAAGCCTTTCTAATACGCGAAGGTTTTATTATCGATATTAGGCTCCAGCGATAAATGAGAAGCTTAACACATTACTTAAAATAGATGAAAATCCCTGTAATAAATGCTGGAGATTCCTGGATACAGATCGGATGAAGCTCTTCGTTCTAGACTTTTTTTGGTGGGCCTATGACAGTAGGCATGTTATGTTAGTGGAATGAATCTATTTTAAACACCAAAGAAAATCAATAATCCTGAGAGAATTCTGCAAACCACCCAGTGTTTTCCTTCTATCGCCGATCTGTTGAGATGCCTAAGGAGTAAAGACGCAAGCATAAACTTATGACGTAGATAGGATTCTCATTGTCTTGATTTTAGGGATAAGCTATCCATTACGTGGTGAGTATTGTTCCCATCTCCTGCAATACATCTTAATAATTACACACTGGATGCCTTATTAATGCTAACTTTTAATTAATAAAGCGTAAAACTATAAAAAATATACATATCCTTCTCATTATGCGAGACTGGATTTTTGTTAGATACTCAGCCTAATAGTCACATAGCCGTCAGGTAGGAAGACCGAACATTTATTTTTACCTAGTACTAGGATAAAGCTATTTAGAGGAACACTGCTATTTCCTCTCCTAAAAAAAATGGCTCTTTATTTTCTTTAATCCTTAATCCAATACTTTGATTACGTTTATCTTCTTTTCCTTTGTCCTAAGGTTTTAAAGTTCGACAAGGCAATATAATAAACCTCCTTACTTAGTTGTGAGGCATTCAGGCGGCCACAGATAAGATAATAGTAACTTACTGGTTGTTATACGAATAGGGGCAGAAACGCATTATGAAAACGCGACTTGACGAGACATGTCGACACCTAAATGCTACTATAGTGTGATTCTAATTTAAGAAAATAATCCTATCATCATCTTCAGTACCCTATACGCCTCACTGCTGGACACGGGCCACCTCTACAACTGAGACGGTTTGGACTTTACCCCATCACGCTGGCCTAGTGCGGGTTGGCGGACTACACACCTATGAAATTTCTAAAAACTTTTAGGATTTCAGGTTTCCTCACGATGTTGTCCTTCACCGCAAAGTAGGTGATGATTTATTGTGAATTCACACCTAAATTCACTAAGTCAGAAGTGAACTTGCGATCAAAAATAAATATGTAAAGAAACTAATATACATATTTTGATTAAAATGAGCATACGTCTTGTGGTGTCGCTTTTTAAGATTGTGTGTCAGGTGTAAATCACATGTTGCCTTGGGAATGGATTTAAATTACCTCTTATGAATAATAAAATAATCTGGTACTGAAGGTAGTGGTTTAGTAGTGGTGGGTATCCGTGCTGACGACTCTAAACTATGTAGCACAAACTTATTACCTTAGTGTAGAACCAGTTTCAGTTTAAGGCGATGATATTGCTTGAAACAGATCAAAGAAATGGTAGACAAAACAGAAAACGTGGAAACACATGACTGTCAAACTATTTTAGGGATCTATAAAGGGAGCGATGTTAAAATTAGATCATATTGAATATTATAAGTCTTAGAAGTCAGTCCAATTTATTCAATTTATCAGATTTGTTGTTGTTGAAATTATGACATTTATGTTAAGAAATGTAAATATTTATATTGGCAATTTATTAATAAAATTATGATATTTCGTGTTGTTGTGAGAGTTTCTTGTCTTTTCTTCTCCACAGCAATAAGTCGTTCCGAAGCGGAAATAGTTTTAAATTGAATTCAAAAGTACTTGTAAATGTCTATTTACATATAGATTATATTCATTTCAAAGACTTTCACACATCACTCCCTGAAGAAGCTTTAGTTCTACGGAAGTCGTTAAAATGATCTTATTTTGACATATTTAAAAAAAAAAACACCTACTCTACTATAAGAACTTAGTTGGAGTGATATCGCATCCGACATTTATCGTTCGGGGTTCACCTCGACCTCGTCAAGCGGATTATTAGTTATTTTAAAGTTCATTTACAAAATTCTATATTAAAAATTTTAATGATCGTTGTGGTTGAATTACTTTGTTTTCAACCTATTATGTTAATTGAATCATATAAAGTTTTAAAATTGCAATTTTTTTCATCCATTACATATAATTGGGAAACCTTCGACAACATTTACAAAAGATTTTCCATCTCTCGTGTATTTTTTTTTTGTTAAATTTGTACCATCTTTCTTTCCAAATAAGTGATCCGACCCATGTATTTCTACATCCATGTTCTACCTATATTTATGTCTCAAATCTCTGGAGGAAAGTCTATTGAAGTCATTAGGGTAAATTATATCAGACGCCGTTGTACGACTACATAGCCTTACGTCTGCATTCTTTGAAGAGGTGGGTACGCAGATGTTATTAACACTAAAAAATAGTAAATACTTGCTTTAAAAATATAACAAAAAACCGATTAATCGGAACTTATGTAACTGTAAAAAGGATTTTTTTAAAACTTAATGCCTGTTTTCACAATCATATTAAATTGCATTAAAGAAGCTATTTAATTTTACACGCAGGCTACATAACATTGGTTTCCTAAACATAAAATTATAGTTACATATGTTCCTAGGTTTATTACTGGCACTAAGTCCTGCTTGTTTTATACTTACAATATTACTGACCAAGCCAAATCTTCAACTTGAAATACTACATCCTGAATGAAATAAATTCACAATGTAAATAGTAACTGCTAAAATGAAACATTTTTACGAAGTACCAATATAATTGTATTAGTACTAAGAAAAGAATTTTTTAGAAAACTATTTCAAGTTATGCATATTCTTGCTGTGGACTTGCCGTCCATAGAAATCGCAGTAGTTTTGCCAGTGAACTAAGTATCGATATTTTATTCGTCATACTCAACTTAGCTTTCATATCAAATATCTGCTGTTGATGTTTGATGATGATTGCTTACTAACTGGGCTTTATTTGATGAATGGCTGATAAATGACCACTATCGGTTCTATTGCAATAGAGAAAAAATAATATGTAATATAATAATGTCCATCCGTATTAAAGTGGGTCTACGAACTTAAGGGGTCTCTCAATATTACTGGAAAATCTAATGACTTGATATCAGTCAGCTTAAAATATCTATAAAATTTTATTAAAACGACGTGAATTTAGATACAAGTTAGTCTAATCAATATAAATGAATACATGTGATCTGCCGTAACATTTTTTAAAGGTTAAAAGTAAATCAATTCAAAATAAATTTAACTTATTTATTGCGCATTACAGTGACAATCAAATATTAATTATTTTAGTTAAGTTCATCGGGGAGGTTGACGGCGGGGGCGGCGATGATGGGGGCGCCGATCTGGACGGGCTCCACCACGACGGGGGCGACGTCGACGACCTGCACGGGCTCGACGACGGGGCTGATTTCAGCGATCTGGACGGGCTCTACACCGACGGGGGCAAGTTCTCCGATCTGGACAGGCTCCACACCAACGGGAGTGAGTTCTCCAACCTGGACGGGCTCCACAACAGGGTGCTCGGGGGCGTTCACAGCCTCCTCGACGATCTGGACGGGCAGAGAGGGTTCCTCGACGACGGCGTCAATGGCGCCAGGAGCGGGGAGAGCAGCGCCGTTCACGTTGACGATTAACTGGACGAGGGGAGCGGGCTGGCCGGGGGCGATGGGGCCGACGACGACGGGGGAAGGAGACACGGGGCCGGGGACAACGGGAGCGGTCACGGCGCCGCCGTCGGGGAGAGGGAAGTCGATGACGGCAGGTCCAACGGAGATAGCGCTCTCATCGGCGACGGGGGTGGGGGCGACGGGGATGCTGCCACCAAGGATGGCCTCGAGCTGCTGCTCCAAAAGAGCGGCGGTAGCGGCGTCGGTGCTGGAGCTCTGGATAGCGGCAATGATGGCCTCGATTTGAGCCTGGTCGGCGACGGGAGTGGGCACCACGGGGTTGCTCACACCAAGGATGGCCTCGAGCTGCTGCTCCAGAAGAGCGGCGGTGGCAGCGTCGGTGCTGGGGCTCTGGATGGCAGCGATGATAGCCTCGATTTGAGCCTGGTCGGCGACGGGGGCGGGGACGACGGGGATGCCGCCACCAAGGATGGCCTCAAGCTGCTGCTCCAACATGGCGGCGGTAGCGGGGTCGGTGCTGGGGCTCTGGATAGCGGCAATGATGGCGTCGATTTGAGCCTGGTCGGCGACGGGAGTGGGCACCACGGGGTTGCTCACACCAAGGATGGCCTCAAGCTGCTGCTCCAGAAGAGCGGCGGTGGCAGCGTCGGTGCTGGGGCTCTGGATGGCAGCGATGATAGCCTCGATTTGAGCCTGGTCGGCGACGGGGGCGGGGACTACGGGCTTGCTGACGCCGAGGATGGCTTCGAGCTGTTGTTCCAACATGGCGGCGGTGACGGGGTCGGTGCTGGGGCTCTGGATGGCGGCGACGATGGCTGCGATTTGAGCGTCAGCGACGCGAGGCCTGCTGGGCATGGCCGCAGCCACGGCGATGAGGGCAACAAAAGCTACGAAGAATTTCATTCTGAACCTGCAAGGGAAACAAAATGAACCAATCACATGTATGGATATTTACTTTTAAGTCACAAATGTAAAGTCTCATTAAATATTCATGTGTTATATGTACTTACAGTTTTTGGTATTATGGATCTAAATGATACTGTTCTGAACTTATTCGGCCTTTTTATAATAAAACCTCGAAATTGTTATCTTGTTAAATTTGCTGATACTAAGGGCTTAGTAGGTTTGAAACCCATAATAATTTATAATATTTAACAAAGCCATTCAAATTTCCAAAGGTTTTATTGCCGATATAAAATTAAATGAATTTACCTAAATAAAAATAATACTTTATTGCATTAAGTTGTTCTTTAAATTGTTTTGCACTATTTATATTCATTTATTTTTGTATTTTCAACCCGGTTTGAAAACCAGGTTCCACTAAAGAAGAATGGGTACCTAGTACCTGAAAACTACCGCTTTTAGTAGTAAATTCAATGTGTAGCTACTTAAAGTTGATTAAGGTCAATTTACGGCTTTGCAAAGAACGCTGGATTCAAATTGGCTACAGAATTGCTTTTTGAAAGTCTTACCGAAGGACATATTAAAGGAATATGACCTGGTAGGCACCAGTGGCCTTATTGGTGGTTGTACTTGGTAGTTGTGAAGCTGATGGTGTTGGTTAAAAGCTTTATATGAAACAAGATGATGTGGCCTGATGGTAGACATGGAAATATCAAAATAGTATCAGTTCGCCTGACAAAATTCCGAATCTTCAAGCTTTGAATCGTTATTTGCCAAAAGTACTTCGACATATAAATAAAATATACTTACTCAACAATAAACAAATTTCATTTAGATATTAGACAATTTGCGAGTACCGCTTGTGCTGCGGAAAAACTCTCCCATCTCTCGACACTCGTTATCCTCAAGTCCGACATGAACCTCTGATGTGGTACAGGGGAACGGCGACTAATATTTGCTTTTTAACTTCTCTTGATAGTCATGTTTCTTTTCATTTAAAAAAAGCAAACCAACAATTGCACCACTTGAAGTCAAGTGGTAAAAACTACTCATGAACATCCACAGAAACAACTTCATCAGTGCGTTGCCGGCCTCTGAGAAAAAAATATCGATTGGTATAGAAGAAATTCATCTTAAATCTATGCATGACAGCCTCGTTTCTGGCGAACAGGAGTTGCAACAGAATGTATATGGTGGGATAGCTGACTCGTAATCCGCATTTGTAGAATAATAAGCACATTTTTTTTACCGAGAGATCCTACTTTTTATTTTTTTTACTTTTTATTTTTGAAGTAGACAACTTATTGTTTTCCAAATTCCTCTTATATTGATTCTTATTAATTTCGTTGCGGAATCATGACCAATTAGGTTTGCTTAGATTCGCTGAGCTTTTGTATTCGGAGTCTCAAACGTGCTTGCCGCTGTTGATCCTGGAGAACAGGAGTTACAGTGATGGGTGTCTGGTGTGATAGCGCCAAAAAGATCCTAGTTGCTATGCCAGGCTGGACATTTGATAGGCATCCAGCCTGAAGGTAGGTTTCTGTTGACTAAATTCATTAACGAGGGCTTGTCAGTTTTCTTCTCAGTGAAAAATCACTTAATGTAGTTGGTAATTAATTATGAAATATTGTTAGTATTTTCTTAATTTATGTATGCACGTTAGGGTGTCCCAAAAAACTCAGTCTTTTTTTTTCAACGCATACCCCCTAATTATTTTCGAATGGTGTTAAAACACTTATAAATAAAATTTCATGAACTTAGGACCACTGCAACCCGTGCCGACTTGCATTCATGTGTTTCAGTACTTACATACTTTGTATGAACTTCGGCGCGTCGCAATATTCCCATGGAAGTTTCGTGGTTGCTTGTTTATTGTATTGGTAAACGCCTCTTTTTGTTTTATAAATATGTCAGATTAAGATTTCAGGTTGCAAATTTTAATAGGGGGTGCAAAAAATTAAAATAACGGCTTAAAACTTCTCCGTAAAGAACAAATATTGGCAGTTCTGTTTAATAAAATTTGTAAAGTAAAATTGAATTTTGTACAAGCGCAAATCTAACTATTCGAGATTAATTATTTTTTGTTAAAGGCCTTATATGCCTATTTAAGCTTTCATAAACTAATTTTAAGAAACAAGTTGTCTTATACCGAGTCTGAAGAGATCAATAAATAATGCGGAAAAATCGCAAGATATGTTCGTACAGTGTCGCCAAGAGTTTGTTACAAGCTTGGACTTATTTTTTGTATATTGCACACGCCGGTGCCCTTTAATTGATAAAAATAAATCTAAATAATAGATATAGTTATATAAATAGATATGCATAGTTTTACCGGACAGAATTATGAAGGAAATTTAAGGGTTGGCTATCAAGAATTAACAGTTATAGCTATAATCATATTCTTTGGTGGTGATACAGAAAGAAAATTGACAATTCGATCTCCAAGTTCTATGTACCAGACACCATGATGGCCGAAGCAAATAATTGATTAAAAATGTCGTAAATTATTTTTAATTGTAAATTACTAATAAAACGTCGCACTATTAGACATCTAGATTTGCATCGCTATATACCATGTTAAGGCTTGGATGCATTGTATATTATCAGTGACGGCACCTTACCACGACTTATGTTTACTTAATACTTTGAAACCCTGGAAAACTGTCAATAAAATTAACTCAGAAATGACTATACAGAAAATTTATCAGTATTTTTGGTCTTCGGTTAATGAATTAGTTGTCTTGTCTCTATATCACTATGATGGAGACCAGGAACCAAAAATAATAATATTTTAAAGCTTAACTAAAAAGAATCCATCAATTCATATCCCTTCGAAAGGATATCTGCGTGTTTTAGTTTTTTAAAAAGACATGAACGACTTTATTTCAATCAAAAACAAGTCTTGCTTTTCTTTAATCGTTTTAAATTTTTTTGACAGTTTTCTCAATGAGTTGCTTATATTACAGCCTACAATATACTTTTTTTCAAGCAGTTGAGAAATAGATAATGACACTAAAAGTCGCTAGTGATACTGCAAATCGCAGTTATATTGATACAAAATTTTCGTGAAAAAGTCGCCTTTAAAGGGAAACTAAAGCAATTTTTCCTGTGATTTATCCTAACAGTAAAAAGAAAACTTTAAGACTAAAATGTCATAAATATTCTTGTTTTACTAATAAATATGTATTACCAGTGAAATAGGGTATAATTTTGAAAATAAAAATTAAGTTTTTATATGTGCTCTACAATTTCCATACAATTTTTTTCTTAAACCTTTGCTATCAAGTCGGCACGGGTTACCGCTATCCAATTTTGATAATAATTTGTATTTGATTTATTAGGGTCACTTAGAAAAAATATAGAGGGTATGCGTATCTAAATTCGAAAAAAAAAATTCGCCGTACTAGGCTGGGACACCCTAATGCACGTAATATCATTGTCAACAGCCCTTAGTTCGTCCACTGCTAGACATAGGCCTCTCTTATGGCACGCTACTGGGCTCGATCTTCGGCTCTCCTCATCCAACCACTGCCAGCCACCTTGCGGATATCGTCACCCCACCTAGCCAGAGGGCGTCCTACACTACGTTTGCCGAGGCGTGGTCTCCACTCTAGAACACGTAATATATATGTCCAGATTTATCGTCGTAATAATCAATATTGTGCATCGTGTATTTATAATGTTATTTTTATTTCAGTAGGTACCGTTGTCTGAAGAAGATTGAAGCTAGCGGCAAGATCGCCATTTTTTTTATTAGCCCAGAAATACCTTTACGGATCGTCCCCGAGCATAAGGCTCGGAGGTACGTCGGACTCATCAGTATTTGAATATTGGAACCCTCCTAGAAGTAGGCCCAAAGGGTCCCTCCGCTTTCCAAACATTGTGAGCCGTAGCCGATTCAAAGTTATCCTACCTCCGACTTAGGGAATAGGGAGCTTGCAAGTCATTTCGCTGACGACGGGTTCGCCTAGTGCCGGCGGGGAACCCGTCGTCAGCGATAAGATCGCCTGCTGTATCTTTTTCTGTATCTAATAATTGTTTATCTAATTTATGTAATACAAGAAAGTGTCATCACTCCATATTCAGCCCGCTTTTAGAGGGTGTAGGCCTTAGTTTATGATGGTAAAGCGCGGGTTCGCGGACTACACACATAAGAAATTTCTAAGAACTTTTAGATGTGCAGGTTTCATCACGATGTTTTCCTTCGTCGTTAAAGCAAGTGATCATTTATGTGTTTAGTATTAAATAAATAAATTAGTTACCACTTGCAAGATGTTTTATTCCTTTATCTTCTTTCCCTTTATCCTAGGGCATCAAAGTACTGCAAAGCCATATAATAAACCTTATTACTAAGCTTTAAGGCACACTGTCTGTCACAGATAAGATAATCGCAAGTTATTGGTTGTTATACGAAGAAATTATCCGTTGCCTTGTGAACGGATTTAAATTACTTTTATCTGTAATGTCTAATGAAATAATCAGGGTAGGAAATTTGGCGGCCTTTTATTGATGTTAGTCTCAATCTGGCAACTGTAAATTACGTCGAAAATCTGCCATGGTTAGTTATTACATTAAGGCTTTTACCTAGTTTCAAACAGACTATTTATAGGAATAATATGAAGGAGAGCACGTGGTCAAGCCAACTATTCTACAACGTTATGGTCTGGAAGGGACACAAATATTCGAACCTTTTTGTTCGAGCGGGAGTTATAAAGACCACACATTACATGCATCATTTACAAATACGGATGGCTCGTCACTAAAATCCATCCAAGCATCGACGGGATATTATGTCGATACGCACTACATTCTATCTTTATTTGGCTCATTCAATCTTGATTTTATTTGGTCTTAAAGCCAACTACAGTTACTTGGAGCTACCTGTAGTAATAATTGATTTTAACATAGACCGTTAATATCAATTAGATAAATAGAATTACATTAGAGATAGTATCATCGGTAACGTAATATTTTAAAAGCGGATGTCTTTAGCATTCTTCTCATGGAACTACAATATCGTTCTAAAACCAACCTAAGGAATTAAGCTATGATGTATAATCAAAAACATGTTTAAAAAAACATGAAACATGTCAACCCCCATCAAACTGTCAAAGCAATAAGGAATATTATTGCTAAGGCCACTCGAAGATTTAGGCTCTCGATAACGGCCTTTGTATCTTTAATAACCTTTGTTGCTCCTTAGCAGATAATTTTAATTCGTGCATAAATTACCGACGACGTCATCCAATATTTTGCAAATTTTATCTCTTTATGTTCAAATAACCTGTTAAACTATAGGTTTATATTAGTACTATTAGCTTTTAGCAAGAACTTCGATATTCATGTTTGGATAGAGGATGGTTCATTTTAATACCAATGGGATATTGTTAAATTTGTTGTGATAAATAGCTGATCCACTTATACATCAGCCCAAAGATGTCCACTGCTGAACATAGGCCTCCCCCAATGACAGCCAGCTATCGGAGGCAGCTTGCATCCAGCGACGACCTTCAATCAAGAAAGTCGATCCACTTAAGAAGCAAGTTATTAAATATCTTCTGAATGCCTTGAAGGTATCAGGGGATGCTCTTATAGTATTCTGTGATTTCTCCAAGAGTTTAAGTTGCGCTGGCCGTAAAACCTTTAAAGGTGTCAAGGATATGTCAGGGTCGTGAACAAAAAGTGTCAAAAAGAGGCATTACGTCGGTCAGGTTAACCATTAAGATAGGGATATATTATAAACGGATTACGAAGAAGTTTTGCGTGTTTGACCCGTTTGTGTCTATATCCATATCTTCTCGTAATTACTCAAGCGAAACACTAAACAAATACGATATTACTTATGTATGTACATTAGCAAATGTTGTAATAGTAGAATCGCGCATCGCTAAAAATACTAAATATTTTTAGGGATAACTCAGATTTTATCTGCAGGAGAGTAATAATAGTTTTTACATTTTGTAATCACTTCGTTATCACTTTTAATCCTACGGTTGCCTCTAAAAGCGATGAAACCTCCAGTTATACTCCAATTCCCGTTTTATTTCGTTTCATGCATTGTTTACTAGCTCACAATAACGAATTTATTAATAAGTGCATAGTTTTCGGAAAGTTGATAAAAAGATCGTTTACGTACTAAGTTAATGTGCCTCTACCAGTCGTCTTACCTGTGAATATTGTCTCTTAATCTAGTAAGGAGGCTAACAAATAGCTGACTCTCAGGAAAGGTTACCGATTGGATCCTAAAAATTACCCACCAGCCGTAACTTCGGATCATATAATTAATTCTCATTTGATTCTGTACATACCTATAGGATTGCTCGTTGATCAGTGACCATTAATACGACTTCTATCTCAAACGATCAATTGATGATCTTGGACCATATCTATGTATGGCAATTAAAAAACAGATAACTTAACACTACAAGTAATTCAAATAATCAAGATGACAAAACACTTAAGACGATTTTGCTTATATAAAATTTAATAATATATTTCCTATAATTATAGGAAATATCACTTGATACCATTTTTAAATGCTTATTCGTCAATGGAGATAATCAGGTTTAAACGATAAACTTATTTATTAAACAAAGATTTGTGTTATGGTACATATTCCTTTTACAGATTGGGCTATATTACTGTAGCTGATGATTGGGGTGCCAATTAAATGTCAGCGACCAGGACGGGCTCCGCAACAACAGGGCTGATTTCAACGACCTGGATGGGCTCTACGGCAACGGGGCTGATCTCACCGATCTGGACGGGCTCTACACCGACGGGGGCAAGTTCTCCGATCTGGACGGGCTCTACACCGACGGGGGCAAGTTCTGCGATCTGGACGGGCTCTACACCGACGGGAGTGAGTTCTCCGATCTGGACAGGCTCCACACCAACGGGAGTGAGTTCTCCAATCTGGACGGGCTCCACAACAGGGTGCTCGGGTGCGTTCACAGCCTCCTCAACGATCTGGACGGGCAGAGAGGGTTCCTCGACGACGGCGTCAATGGCGCCAGGAGCGGGAAGAGCAGCGCCGTTCACGTTGACGATCAACTGGACGAGGGGAGCGGGCTGGCCGGGGGCGATGGGGCCGACGACGACGGGGGAAGGAGACACGGGGCCGGGGACAATGGGAGCGGTCACGGCGCCGCCGTCGGGGAGAGGGAAGTCGATGACGGCAGGTCCAACGGAGATAGCGCTCTCATCGGCGACGGGGGTGGGGGCGACGGGGATGCTGCCACCAAGGATGGCCTCGAGCTGCTGCTCCAAGAGAGCGGCGGTAGCGGCGTCGGTGCTAGGGCTCTGGATAGCGGCGATGATGGCCTCAATTTGAGCCTGATCGGAGACGGGGGCGGGGACGACGGGGATGCCGCCACCAAGGATGGCCTCAAGCTGCTGCTCCAACATGGCGGCGGTAGCGGGGTCGGTGCTGGGGCTCTGGATAGCGGCAATGATGGCGTCGATTTGAGCCTGGTCGGCGACGGGAGTGGGCACCACGGGGTTGCTCACACCAAGGATGGCCTCAAGCTGGTGCTCCAGAAGAGCGGCGGTGGCAGCGTCGGTGCTGGGGCTCTGGATGGCAGCGATGATAGCCTCGATTTGAGCCTGGTCGGCGACGGGGGCGGGGACTACGGGCTTGCTGACGCCGAGGATGGCTTCGAGCTGTTGTTCCAACATGGCGGCGGTGGCGGGGTCGGTGCTGGGGCTCTGGATGGCGGCGACGATGGCTGCGATTTGAGCGTCAGCGACGCGAGGCCTGCTGGGCATGGCCGCAGCCACGGCGATGAGGGCAACAAAAGCTACGAAGAATTTCATTCTGAACCTGCAAGTAAAAAGTAGATACAAAATTCTATTTGCATTACAAACGCGAACGTTTGTATAGGTGTTTGTTGCTCCTTGACCCAAATACTCAATAGATTTTAACTAAAGCAGTTAAATACGTATTGCTGATTGTGATACTTTATGGTATTTTAAGACTTTTTTTTTTTGTGCGTAGGTACTTACAGTTTTTGGTATCACAGATCTGAATGATACTGTTGCAAACTTACTCAGCCATTTTATAATGAAATCAACAAATGTTATCTTAAGAAATTTGCTGATATTAAAGGTTTATTAGTTAAGAAATCCAATGTGATTTATAATTTTTAACAAAGCCTTTTTAATCTGTGAAGGTTTTGTATGATATCAACATTTATTTTTAATATTATAATCCATTTTAGATAAGAAATTAAAAGTATTCAAATTATAAAGCCGCTAAGCTTGATAAGTCGGATAAGGTTTAGCAACTTTGTTGGACTTGATACCCGAATATTTCTAACTACCTTCTATGTTCTAAATTTATTTATGGTGGAAACTCTCTGAAAGTCAGGATTTCACCGTTTACTGCTGAAGATATACCTCCCAAAGCTATCAAAGTTAATATTATTGCATTTCACTCGGATAACAACTGAAGGAGTTAATTAGCATGTAACATAATAGGCAGATACATCGGAATTGCTCATATGTCTACAAATAAAAAAAACATTATGATGATATTGGAAAACAAGTGAATGCGAGAGTCTGAATTATTGAAATCCGAAAGGCACGGCTTGCTACTCATGGAGGACTGATGCCAACACTTATGTAAGAAGCTGAAAGTTGGGTATGACGGAATAAATGTGACGGTCAACTTGGAGCAGTTGGGATGACGCCTCTATAGTTTATTTCTGTGTGTAATAGAATGCCAGAACCAATTGAACCCACTAAAAGAATGCGTGATGGTAGATTGACATAAATGGATGGAAGGATTTGACCAAAAGATTGTATTACACCCAGATTGTTTCCTTTCTAAACAAGAGATGGGCTAGGAGCACTCAATATTCAAATGCAAAAAGATTTAGAAAAGAGAATGTGTCTTGTGTTTTACGTGTTAGTGCACGCAGTTTAATAGCTGTGACATGGCTTAGACATTAAAAGTTTATTCTTGTATCCTTTACTCGGCTATTTGATTGTCAACTGGTACTTTAAAGTATTTTTTTGATTTCGGGACCTTTCTTTTGAAACATACGATGGCTTATAAAAATAACGTTATTATCTTCTTTCAGATTTTTTAAGAAATCTATTTATTAATATGTAAGCGCAGGAGGGCCTCTATGACTGCTGATTTTGAATTGCGTAGTATTGAGGAATCAAAGTCAATATTTTACTTTTACAAGTAATTCAAATCCATTGGGAATACTGTGCTTGAGCGCCCACTCTTTAGAATATCCCGTCACAAAAGGGCAGCTCCACTGTCATAAGTGAGACGCTTCGCTAAAGTGAAGAAGACCATAAATCAGTCTTCAATTTAACAGAATAGGTTTGTATTGGTAGCGTAGGTACTCCTGCGCCTTCAAATATCCATGTATTCAGACCGTGATCGGAAACGACGGCAGGTGATAGCTACGGTGATCACAAACCCATTGATACCGATGGTGGTATGGAAAATGCCAGTTTTTTTTTTTTTTTTTTTTTTAATTTTTTAGTCAGGTGTTCTTTAATAGTCAGAGAAGGAGGCGCCGGGTCGACAGAGACAATTAGACCCGGCGCCCTGCCCTGTGGCAAGGGGGCGTAAGAATCCCACCACGGTCTTCCCTGCCTGTCGTAAGAGGCGACTAATAGGGACCCTTGGGGTCGCTTAATGGAAGTGACCCTAAGACGGGCGGCAGCACGGTGGCCCCTGTCTGTCGCGGGCGCCCAGTTGTAAACAAGGCACCCATACAAAGCTTGTGGGGGTGCAACTGCGCCCCCTATCTCACCGAGACGGCCGGGACGCTTTTCGTCTCGGAAGCGCACTGGGTGGCTGCGGTTTAATGATGGGGAATTTCTCGCCCACAGACCGTGGTCACCCTCCTTGGCGCGAAGGAGGCCACGGGGGGTTTTAGTCGGTATGCCGGTGATGGTTAGGGAAAGGTTAGGGACACAGCCCGGCAATAACATCTGCGCGGGCCTCACCGCGCGCCGGGCTGGACCGGTGACCCCGACATACGCTTCCTGCTTCTCTCTCCAGAGGGGGGCGGGAGGTAGAGCCATAAGGAGGCTTTCCCCTCGAAAATAAAAAAAAAAAAAAAAAAAAGGTGTTCTTTAATGCCAGGGGATTTGCACCACGTTATTACCTGCCTTAATTTTCGATTACGGTCTAAATACACCCTGCATACATTTGTTATTAGAACCATTTTTGAACCATTTTTCGACTAAATGTAATTTTTTTATTTTATTTTTATTCATATGTATAAAAGTTATTTTTGTTCGAACGGGTAGTGGAAATTTGATCACAACATAATCTCACGGTAACAGATGATTTATTTGCTTAGCTACAAGTAGGTAAGTCCGTATTATCTAATCCGGGGCGGTTTGGAAGCCTCGACGGATAACGAAGAGGCTTAGTATTTCACTTTGTGTTTCTTTAGTTTCCATCAAGGACTTCTAGTATCAGTGCTTAGTTATTTGTGCCTTCACTAAGTCAAACGTGTGTCGTATTATTTTTTTAAAATGTTCTACTGTTATTTAAAAAACGTTGAATATATTAAATATTTATTGCGTAGTTTCCGCGAAAATAGTTGTTATCTGAGCTATTCAAATGTTGACTTCTTAATTGTTTTACAAAACTCTCCCATTTAACGTGAATATCATTAATGATGCCGATAAGTATAAACGCCTTTGTTTTAAACCGAAAAGAACAGCAATAGACTCACTAACATAAGAGTAAGTACTTTTTTAAGAAAAGGTAAGCGCCTCAAGCTCTCGGTATTTTACCTCGTGGAAATCGGAAGGGAGGTATATCTGTCTCCGGCCTTCCAACCTAACATGCGGAGCATTTGTTTGTTGACTAAGTTGGGAGTCTGAACAAAATGTTAAATCAGCTCTCGATGGCCGCCTACCATATTCGGGACGGTACGAGAACTGAGGGAGATAAGCTCCCTTAATTAAATTAGTTTTTTTTCAATTGATACCCGTAGCTTCCCGGCGCTCTGTTCTTAAAAGGATACCTCTAAATTTGTGAATATTGTGATGCCCGCGACTTGGGTTTGAATGCTCCGTTATTATGAACGCCCGTGAAATTCCCGAGTCCTTGATTTGTATCGCACATCATAAAATGCTTTGCCAATTTGGCGTAGGATTTGCTTTGGAGACCTAACTTAAGGAATACAATTCCTCTGTTTTGCAGGGTAGGAGACCTAGAATACTCTTTTCGATCTCGTCGAGACATCAAAAGCCTGTCCGAGGAGTTTTAGGCGATTTCCTATTGTTAATAAAAAGTGGGAGATCCCGACATACCCCTTTAGGCTGCCCACGAGATACCGAGAGCTTAATTTATGGAAACTACTATCTCTCGTATTAAGTAAAGATCTTAAGTTAATGATATTGATATAAAAATAAAGTTTGATTATAATAAAGTTTGAGATAGGTGTCGTTAAACGTATGGATAGGGCCTGCTCAAGACCGGGATGGTGGCGCTCTTTTGGGAGGCCTAAGGTCAGCAGTGGACGGTGATATACAAAGTTTGGATTCGCTGGCTAGTGCGGGTGGACACGTCTAATATAATGCCTAAGCGTTGCCTGTTAAAATACAAACATTGTAAATCTCCTACACCTTTTATGATCACACACATAAAAAATAAAGGAAATTTCAATAGTAGGTATTCGTCAGTAGAACAGGCCAGTCAAGTCCTCGAAGAAAACATCTAAGTCATACAGATTTTAATTATAAAGGCAATGCTGTTTTAGGATTTGATCCAAGTATAATCCATAATTAATCCACCAACCCGCATAAGACACGAAGTGGACAAAGGCCTAGCTCTTATCAACCGAAATGAAAGCCTATCTTTAAAGATAACTGGGAAATAATTTAGAGATAAGATAAATAATAATACTATTGGATTATCGCAACGATTTTCGCCAGTCGACATTTTGACAACAAGCAGCAACTTTATGGTAATGCAATTAATACTTTTGATACTATGAATAATCTTTAGTTAAGCGGCATAAGTGGGCAAAAATGTTATAAGATTTTTATATTAGAGAATTCTCACTTTTACGTGGAACTAAAAACAAACAGTACGGGAAACTAATTAATGTTTTATCAATTCTTGTGAATGACTCATTTTTGGTGATAATAATAAGGGTTCTAAAAATAACCTTGCAAACCCTAAAATCTTTCTTGTACTCGTATTAGATCCTGTTTTCTCTGCAATGAAAACACATACATAGCTATAGACTGTTTTATCATATGTATAAACTGGTTCATGGAATTTGTACTATCTAGTCACACATAATCAATTTATCTAACGAATGTGATTGGAAGAGCCAGTAAAGGGTACCCACGGAGAACTTTAAAGTTCAGATCCTTAATGTTCTCCTCAAAGGTAAAGTTTACAGAACTCATAACCTATTTATATGTTTTAGGAGGTATATGATGATTGATGGTAAGGAAGTAAATAGTGCTCAGGTGTGTCAGGATCGTAACTTGTGGTACTAAGTATTCTGTGCTTACCCCTATGGGAGTCAGGCTTAAGTGTCTAGGTCTCAATAATGATAAATATTCGTAGGATAATAAAAATACCAATTTACACAAACTTATTTATTATACTGTAGTTGTGCATTATTTTAACCATTTGTTACGTTCCTTTACAATCAGGTAAAGTATTATTTTAGTTCAGCTCATCGGGGAGGTTGACGGCGGGGGCGGCGATGATGGGGGCGCCGATCTGGACGGGCTCCACCACGACGGGGGCAACGTCGACGATCTGCACGGGCTCGACGACGACGGGGTTGACAACGGGGGTGACGTCGACGATCTGCACGGGCTCAACAACGATGGGGGCGTCAATGTGTTCGGCGTTTACGGCCTCCTCGACGATCTGGACGGGCAGAGTGGGTTCCTGGGGCTGAGCGACGACTCCACCGACGATGGGGCCGGGGGCGGCAGCGGCGGCTCCGTTCACGTTGACGATCAACTGGACGAGGGGAGCGGGCTGGCCGGGGGCGATGGGGCCGACGACGACGGGGGAAGGAGACACGGGGCCGGGGACAACGGGAGCGGTCACGGCGCCGCCGTCGGGGAGAGGGAAGTCGATGATGGCTGGCCCAATAGCGATGGGGTTAGCCTCGACGATAGCGGGTCCAACGGAAATGGGGCTCCCGACGATGATGGGCTCGGGAATGACGGGGCCACCGAGGATGGCCTCAAGCTGCTGCTCCAGGAGAGCGGCGGTGGCGGGGTCGGTGTTGGGGCTGTGGATGGCGGCAATAATGGCCTCCAGTTGAGCCTCGTCGGAGAAGGCGGGCCTGTTGGGGAAGGCAACAGCCACGGCAATGAGGGCAGCGAAAGCTACGAAGAATTTCATTTTGATTCTGAAAGAAGAAGGCGATCGTTATTGTTGGTTGTAAATTGATTGATTAGGACTCAAAAAGATAGATATTGAAATTCTATTACTAGTATTTTCAAAGTACTTACAAATTTGGGTATCTCGGATCCAAGTGATATCGTTTCAAATTGAGTCAGCTATTTTATAGTGATACAAATACCATGTTATCATATCAATAATTGACGGATGTTATAGCTTTATTGGGTGAATAAATCGATTACATCGCCGCAAATTATAAAAAGGGGAGGCCGAGGAGTGTATTTTCAAGATACATAAAACATCTAGGATACAAAGAATAGATTTTCCAGGATGGATCTTGTGAATTTGAAGAATCAAATGATGTTTGCTAAGTCAATGACATAGGTTAGAGAATTTTCTTCGTAAGTTCAAAATTATATTCACGGTGATAAACATGTGTGTATACAAGTATGTACTGATCTATACCTATAGTAAAAGATAGACTTTGTGGACTTTTAGGTCTTCGCTCAGCTCTGGGACGTTTTTGAGCTCAAAATAGTGATGTTAATGATTTTTACACCAACATTTGTTTCTGCCTTAAAAGATTTCTCAATATTGTATATACGTTGCTTCTTTTCTTCGCAGTTGTTGTTTATGTTTGTGGAAGTAAGCTTACAGCCTAGAATTACAATTCATATACAAAATTTCATAATTTGGAAACTTCCAATTAAAAATATCATTAATGGATGACTTTTCTAATATACTTTGTAAATACGACCTGTTGTGTTAACAATTATTAAGAAGTCTCGAAATGGGCTGCTTTCTATTTTCTTAATTATTTTATGAATGTAATTGAATTCATTGTGGTTTTGCAGTACAAGTATGTATGTGCATATACAAAATAAGCCGTGCGATTGAGAGGTCGCGGATTCAATTCCCAGATCTAGCAAAATGCATTTAGGAAATTCTTAGTAGCAATACGGAGTCTGGAATTGTGTCCGAAATGAGTGCCAAAACACACCTATTCGGGGAAAGCGTGATTGTATGGTTGTATGTTTTTAAATATTTTTGTATTTATTTTTTTCGAAAGTAATTTGCTAAATCATCGACACCCCTCATCCATTCGTATCTCGCCATCTTTCTCAAGACATCGTACCACTTGCAGGACGTCCTACACTACGTTATAATAGGAGACGGAATACCATTTATTCATTCGTCAATAATGCTCAGACGGACCACATCTCCCCTGTACCTCATAATTGCCAAATTGATGCCATTAATAATTTTACAATGTGCAATACGATAAAGTGTACTTTGAACAAAAGAGTGCCGTATAATTTATGTTTATTCGTCTAAATCAGGCTTCCGGTGTTGAAAACTACACATTTTTAAATCAATTAGTCTATACTTATTATTTTAACCCATAATAGTACGGCTCCTGAAAAAGTATCCCACCTAGGTGTAAGTAAGAATTGATCTGTATCTTAGCCGTAGTTAACGGCAGATTTCCGTAAATATATTTTTTTCAAGGCCTCCACTACTAGAATAAGTTGTGATGGCCTCGAGGTTTAAACGCGCATAAGGAGCTGAGTTGCAAGACTTTTTTTACAAATTGTGTTTTTAATGGTATTTCCTATTTATTTTCTGAAATTAAATATAATAATGATTATTGACTCTATAAACTTTAAAAAATATCACTTTGTCTTTCAAAATTTAGGATACCACCCTGCTGGAAAACCAGTCATCACTAGAGAAGAACGAGCAAGAAGCTCTAGAGTTGTTCTTTTCACTCAAGAGTCAATTTGCAATATTGATACAAAAATTATTTTTCCGAATTAGAGCAGCTCATCAATACAATACCAGACTATTGTATTGAATGTGAGAATAACCATAGAATCATTTCAATTAATAGTAAAAGTCCAGGTTATTTTTAGGTCTATATACTATTTCTTATTATTTAACCACCAATCATCCCACTTTTTATAACATTAACTATCCAAACAATTTAACACAAGCAATTGGGCTTTACAGCTAATTGGGAATCCACTCCTCGACTTCTTGTTGCAACAGCGCCGGTAAAAGCCTGATCGATACACAGCAGAATAGAATTTTACTATTTTCGTCCATACTTGAATTGCTCTAAAAGTATGAAAATGTTCAAGTAAATAATAATATTAGCGATCACTTTAATCATTCTTTCTCATCATCTTAATACGATGGCAACTCAACTATAATTGTAAAGTTAAGACGGCTAAGGAAGCCAGCTCTGATGACATTAGGTTTGTCAAGTTGTTACATCTTGACAAACCTATGGGGCTGCTGATTAACCACCAGCTTACAAGAGGCTACGGGTTCGATCCCCGTACTGAGATAAATGTTAGTGCGATCAGGTCAGGTTTTTTGTTAGACCGAAAAGTATCTCGTAGTTTCTGATACCTACTTCAGCAGACTTGTTTCTTAGTGAAGGGTCAGAATTTGTGATCATTATACCATCATTAGAAATGTATGAAAAACTAGTCGAAGGTTCTTGAAAGGGATTTGCAAAGGAAATGGATTAAATAGATAAAATGCTTGAATTTATCATACGTAAGTAATTTGCTACTAAGACACGCCAAATATTGATACGCAGTAAGCAAACAGATAATACTTAATTTTAGTGATTATAAAGCAATATAAAATAATTTTCAGTGGCAAATTTGCTATTAGAAAGCCGTGATGGTTGACTGAAAAACTATTTCGGATCCCAGAGTCATTTTTTTCTGCGTGGTGGACTAAAGCCTTCCGTTATAGAGTTATAGAGTATATCCCTTCAGTTATAGAGTAGCCAGTACCTAGAAATATGACCCATATTATGAACTCATATAAATTTGTATCAATGCTAAGAAACTACTCTTAAAAGGAAAGTTACTCCGTATATTCTACGCATTCGGTTACGATTCCTGAGTTGGGAAAATATCAACGTTCATTTTCATTGAAAAAAAAACTCAATTGCAGGACGTAGTCTAAATAACTGCTCTAAGATCTGCTGGGATTTTCCATTAGGACATTCTTCCAAGCGGTGCTTGAAAATTTACCCGAAAAACGACCCTATTACTTAGAGGACAAGGAGGTAAAATATAGGTGAAGAACTTCATACAGTAATAAAATTAAAACAGATCGGTGCATTTGGGCAAAAAGATTTGCTCAAATGTCATCCTTTACCTTCCTCAATAATCTTTACGTAAAACTAAAATTAAGACTCCCTTGTTCTTCATTTTAATCAACAAACAGATACAAATCATTAATAACTATTCCTATCGATTTTCTCGTTTCTAATTTCTTTCTAGTTTATTTCGTTGTGTGTAAAACAAAAAGTAGATTCTCACTAGGGAATGCAATCCCGATCCCGCGAGATCGGGATCCCGCGGGATCCCGAGTAATTTTTCGGGATCAATCCCGACGCATCATATGACGAGATCCCGTTCGAGATTGACGGGATTGGGCGGCAGTAGTCAGGATTTATTTCAGTGTGGAGGAACAAGGGGGCGATTTTTGCAATTTGCATATAATTGCTTCGCCACGCTATTGCCAACCAGTGTTGAGTCGGAGAGGGCATTCTCAGCAGCGCGTTACATTGCAAAGGACATTAGATGCCGTTTAGCAGATGATACTATTATTTGGTAGCCTTTGTTTTTTAAGGAGTCATTTTCAAAATCACTCGTTTTTGGTAACTACTTCCTAAATCCCTTGAAATATGTTTATTATTTGATTATCTAAATTACCTATGTTAATTTCCTTAAAACCTGATAATTATTTTTGGTTGGTAAGATTAAAAAAAAAGGATTTTATTTTCTTTGGAGTTATATTTATTTATTTATTTATGTACTTTTTGTACACTATACAATAAAATAAATATAAAACATTAATGAAGCATAACGAATACGAGTTTTATCGCTAGCTGCGATCTCTTCCAGACAAGCTACGCGACTGGAATGAAAGGTCGTAGTTCTGGCAGTTGTCTTCAGAATTGTAAAATAGAAACAGAAAAAAAATCTAATAATGTATATCAATAACAAATACATACATAAACATACATGAATGTAAAAAGAAGATATGTTAACTTAACATTGAATAGAAGATATTGGTGTAAAGATTGCATGAGTAATTTACAGAAATAAAAGCAACACTATTAATAAAAGAATGTAAATACTAAACGACATACATAATAAGAATACGAATTTACCAAATAAAATATAAAGTTTAGAATAGTAAGTTCTGAGAAGTTTTTTAAAAGTGGAAAGCGATTTAGCTTTACGAATTGTTAGTAGTAATTCATTCCACAGACGTGCAGCATGGACTGTAAAAGAATTATTAAGAAATTTGGTGCTATGCTTATTTCAAGTGTTAAATTTTCTGAGGACCTAAGCGGTCGTGCATGTGTAGCGCTTAGAAAACGGAACCTAGATTTAAGATAACGGGGAGCAGTGGGATTGAATAAAATTTGAAAAAGTAGCAAAAGAATACGAGTATTCCGGCAAAGGCGCATAGATACCCACTTGAGTTTATCACGAAATTCAGAGACGTGGTCATGTCATATTTTATTATGTTATTTTACTTAACCTCACTATCACAAACAAGCAGTTATTAGTTTCTTTAGTCATCCAAATTAATTATTTTTTTTAAAACTAGACGGGATCCCGAAAATTCCGGGATCCCGCGGGATTGATATTTCTAATCCCGCGGGATCTCGAATTTGCAATCTCGAGTCGGGATTGCATTCCCTAATTCTCACACATTCACTGAGCTGATTTATATGAGTTGCCGTGTGTATTAGAATAGCCTCCATTAGAAACTATTTAGATTAGAGCAATAGTTTAGTTTAAAGTTGATGATTCAAAAGAACTTCTAAAAGTCTATTTGAAAAGATAATCTGAATTCGACTTTGACCAACCCGAGAGGAAAAAGAGACAAAATTTGCGGCCGCTTTCTAGACCACGACCTGGTTTACAGACCCGATTCTTCGTTCTCTTGTATACGACTTGCTTTCATGGTGCATAATAAAAAAAATTGAGTATTGTAGAGTATTTATTGTTCTCGTATCGTAAGATGACAGTAACGACAGATCATATAGTTAGTTAACTCAGTTGAGTTCGTCGGGAAGGTTGACAGCGGGGGCAGCGATGATGGGGGCGCCGATCTGGACGGGCTCCACCACAACGGGGGCGACGTCGACGATCTGCACGGGCTCGACGACGACGGGGTTGACAACAGGGGTGATATCGACGATCTGCACGGGCTCAACAACGATGGGAGCGTCAATGTGTTCGGCGTTCACGGCCTCCTCGACGATGTGGACGGGCAGAGTGGGTTCCTGGGGCTGAGCGACGACTCCACCGACGATGGGGCCGGGGGCGGCAGCGGCGGCTCCGTTCACGTTGACGATCAACTGGACGAGGGGAGCGGGCTGGCCAGGGGCGATGGGGCCGACGACGACGGGGGAGGCTGACACGGGGCCGGGGACAACGGGAGCGGTCACGGCGCCGCCGTCGGGGAGAGGGAAGTCGATGATGGCGGGCCCAATGGCGATGGGGTTGGCCTCCACGATGGCGGGTCCAACAGAGATTGGGTTAGCCTCAACGATGGCAGGTCCAATAGCAATGGGGCTGGTGTCAACGATGGCGGGGCCAACGGATATGGGGCTAGCTTCGACGATGGCGGGTCCAACAGCAATAGGGCTGGTCTCCATGATGGCAGGTCCAATGGAGATGGGGTGAAGACCTGCAGGGCGCGTCAGAGGAGAAGCGACGGCCACGGCCACGAGGGCGGCGAAAGCAACGAAGAATTTCATTTTACCTGAAATTAACAAAAATATTTATAAAAAATAGCAGTAACTTAACAGGCATTTTTTTATAAGCCTATAACGCTTAAATCATGAAATTCGATTATGTAAGTGAGTGGAATTCTAATAAAAATTCTGCTGGTAAGATTCAAATCACGATTATCAGTGATCTGTCAGCAATCTTCATACTTGTGCTGATAATTGGTTAATAGAATGAAGTGTTAGAGAATGTCATTAAAATTGCAATTTAACCCTTATTTAAAATTTTACGTAAAGCTGACGAATCGGAATGGGAATGGACAATGTTCACCTCTTGAAAAAAATGCGTAGGTTGTAAATTAGACTACTTTTTACCGCCCTCAGCCTATTTAGTTAATAGATAATTGTGAGATTTAAATCTCAACACATTTTGAATCCCTTCTTTCAAAGCATTATTCCTATACTTAATTTATTTAAAATTAGTGGTAATGATTGACAGGTACTTACAGTTTTTGATATGTCGTGTCGAACTGATACAGTTGTAGATTCATTGGCACTTTTATAGCAGAACTTTAAAAGGTTATCAAATCGTATCGTAGATCAAGATCCATTTATTGCACACATAAATTGATTAAATAATTGAAATCGCTCTCAGGAAAACCCAAGCAATGAGTTCATGTAACAATGAAAACTATTTAATTCCCAATGAAATTAGGTCTAAATTACTATGGTTCCGGAATTTCCGTAGATATCGTAAAAATTCAAGCAATTTACCTTAAGCCTATGCGACGTCCTGGACTATATACATATGAATATATAATATAATGCCAGATGGATGTTTATTTTTTTTGTTTTTGTAGTTCCCGAAAAAGCAAGCATTAACATCATTAAGTGAGAAGGACAGTCCGGATATTCAAATAGTCTGAGCACGTTTTAGACCATCATCATCAGCGCATACACGTCCCACTGCTGGGCACGGGCTTTCTCTACCATTAAGAGGATTTAGGTAAGGCAAGCGTACTGGGGGTTGGCAGGAGGCAACTTCTAGGAGTGCATGTTCCATCACGATGTCGTCCTTAAACGTTAAAACAAGTGATAATTAATCGTGAATAAACACAAACAAACAAACATACCTCACGCCTATATTCCCCGAAGGGGTAGGCAGAGATGCTTTTCTGCACCCACATTTCGCCAGGTATGTATCAGTCCCACGTAATAGGGGGCGAAGCCTATTGCCGTTTTTCGGGCAAATTTCCAGACTCCGTGCTGCTACTGAGAATTTCCTAATGGAAAAACCCAATAACACTTGCCCGACCCGGGATCGAACCCAGGACCTCTAGATCGCACGGCACATACTTGTACCGCGAGACCACGAGGCAGTCGTGAATAACGCCTGAAAATCAGAAGTGTCTGCCAGGGGTTTGACCACGCGAGCGTCGAGATTCTCGATCACGCGCCTAAATTTCGAGGCTGCTTTTAGAACATCAGAGGCTATATATTCTACGTATTTGTAGATTGGTAGACTATTTCAAGTCAAACATAAATTTTTGTTTGTTTTCATTTTATCCGTTTAAAAATATACTATTAAGATAATATTTTTTTATTTATTGGTTAATTAACGCCTGAGGTAACTATCAAATGTTGCCGTGATTGATAATTGGGAGACACAAAAAGACATCATGTAGTTATCTCTCAATTCTGTATACGAAACTTAGGAATTCAATAGGAATAGTCGACATTAGCTCATATACATACATCCCACTGCTTGACAAAGGTTTGCTCTACAACTGAATGGGTTTAGTCTTGAGTAAGCCACGCTGGTCTGGTGCGGGTGGGCAGACTACACTCCTAAGAAACTGCTTAAAACTTAGGTTTGCAGATTTCTCGACAATATATTCTTTCACCCTTCGTGAACGTGATATTCATTAATAACACACGCATAACTTCGAAAAATCAATGAGTGTCTGGGGTTTGAACCTACACCTTGAGTCCACTTCTACTAAATTGGAGCAGTTTTTCCCGTTTTAGTCATATTTTGCATTTCGCTCTGCTCATGATATTTTATCAATCAAAAAATTCATTTTTAAATTCTAACTAAAAATTCCTAAGATTAGCGCGTCAAATAAACAAACAAACTCTTCAGCTTGATAATATAAATGTAGATTATAAGTTAAGCGCTACTAATAAAAATAATCTATAATCGTTAAACACAATAAATCTTGCAACTCATTCTCGATTCCAGTTTTACGTAGGAACTTTTTGACGACAATAAATCATTAGTATGGTTTCCAGCCTACATGGCTGCATAACACACTGACAAATTTTTTATACCTGAGTGGCTGTGAGGTTGGAAGATGTGGAAATACTCATTAGCAACACGGAAATTCGAAATATGTGATACAGGATACTAGGCTCGCACCGTGTTGGTAAACCAACATATAATGAAAAAGTTTCCATTAAAAATATGTTTAATGCTCTAATATACAGCTGTTACAACATATGTATGTATATATGTATTACCCAAAGGTAAGCTCTAGTTTAAAATTTCCACTTATTATGAGTAAAAGTATAGGTAAAATAGTATGTTTCTTTGAGAACTATGAGATGGGAGGATGATATCTGAAAAATGGATTCGCAAAGCTAAGAATATAATAAAATGGAAATCTTTAGAGGAGATCTTTGTCGAAAAACTAGTTGCATTTGAATTAAAACTGTTTGCCAAGGAACACTTATATAAATAAACATTATTATTTAAGGTAAATGTAGCATTTAAATTGTAAACAAATAAAAGAGCAATATAGGATTTATTTTTATTAGTATTTTCTTATAAATAAATAAGAATACAGCGAGTCGTTTATTGATCACACTTAAGCCAAAATTTAACCGGATTTATGATTTTTTTTTTATGGTAACGGAAGCAAACGAGCAAGTAAACCTGATGTTAAGTGATCAACACTGCCCAATGCCCATGGACACCCACAATGCCACGGGGATCATTGGTGCGTTGCCAACCTTTATGGAATTTATAGGCTCTTTTCTTGAAGGTCCCCAAATCATATCCATTAGGAAATACCGCTGATAATTTTTTTTAAGTATTTGCTTTTAAAAGAAAATTATATAAAATATTTTGTCATTAGTATCCTCATCCCGTAAAAAAATATCTTTCTTTGGATTTTTAAGACTCATTTATTTATGCGAATCTTATAACGCCTGCTCACCGAGCCAAAGCAATGTTGCACGTTGAAATGTTATTCCAATAAAGTTAATTACCACTTCGACATTAACTAAGCCTCTATTAATTTCTTATACAAAAACAAGCCTCTTAGTTACAACTAACTGGGCTTGTTACTCCTCTACAAGGAGGTCCATGCCCAGCTGTGGAACATACATTACTATGGGCTGATGATCATCGTGATCATAAAATTGAGCATTTTTCAAATATTTCTTGTAGTAGCACAAGTTTTCTGAGCTTTACCTAAGGACTTTTTTTTATTTTATTTTATTTTATTTTAGGTACTACAAATCCCGTCCTGTACCAATCAGTCGTTAGAGGAGATTAATGATCCTAATGTAAGCTTTAAATTTCCATTTAAGAAACGCAATTCTGTCGAATATAAATTATAAAAGACCTGACCTTACAATAGACAGTTATAAAGCGGAAGGCTGGTGATCCTTATATCCCCTTTTCACCCACCTCCCCTTACCCTGGTACTAGACCCACTAACAGATTTCCTCTCAAAAAATAAGGAATCTCAGATGTGTTTAAGCCTATGTATGTACGTATTATGAGTGTGTGTACCAAGTTATTGTCTTCTAAAACATGATTAATGCATAGAGAGATTGCTAAGTGAACTTATAGATTCGGTTTCAATGATCGTATCTTGTTTATTATTATTTATATGTAACAGTATTAAATAATCACATAAGGAAGCACTGCCTCGTGGTCTATCGGCACAACTATAAATAATTGTTCTGTGCGGAAAAAGTGTTATAGAGTTTTAAATAAAGAGATTCTCAGTTGTCTCTCGGAGTTGTTGTTTATCAGTGGATGTGTTTCGCTTGATGATGATGTTGATTAAAAACAATTAATTATGCGAAAAATTACTGTTTATTATTCACACTACCGTAAGGTCACAGTAACGATAATTTATTTTACCGTCGACTTAACAGCTTAGTTGAGCTCATCAGGGAGGTTGACGGCGGGGGCGGCGATGATGGGGGCGCCGATCTGGACGGGCTCCAACACGACGGGGGCGACGTCGACGATCTGCACGGGCTCAACAGCGATGGGGGCGAGGTCAGCGATCTGCACGGGCTCAACGGCGATGGGGGCGAGGTCAGCGATCTGCACGGGCTCAACAACGATGGGGGCGAGATCAGCGATCTGCACGGGCTCAACAGCGATGGGGGCGAGGTCAGCGATCTGCACAGGGTCTACTTGGACAGGAGGAAGGTCAGCGATCTGCACGGGCTCCACAACGATGGGAGTGTCAACAACGTGGACGGGGTCTACTACGGGAGTAACATCAACGATCTGAACGGGATCAACAACGGGAGTGAGGTCGACGACCTGCGCAGGCTCAGCGGCAACACCGGCGGGGGCGGGGGCATTCACGTTCACGATGATTTGAACGAAAGGACCAGCGGCAGAGTCAGCAGCGGGAGTGGGGGAGGGGGCAACGATGGGGCTGACCTCAACGGGGGCAGACACGGCACCACCGTCGGGGAGGGGGAAGTCGATGATGGCGGGTCCAACGGAGATGTCTCCGGCCTCCACGATTGCGGGTCCAATGGCGATGGGAGAGGCAGCATCGACGATGTTCTCAGCTCCGACGAGATCGTGGAGCATCTGCTCGAGGGCGGCAGCGGTGGCGGGGTTGGTGCTGGGGCTGTTGATGGCTTCGATGATCTGCTGGATCTGAGCAATATCACCGCTCACCAGAGTAGGCCTGATGACGGCGGCCGAAGCCACAGCCACGATCAAAGCGAAGGCAACGAAGAATTTCATTTTGATTCTGTAAAATGAAAAGAAAATTAACGTGCATACTATGTATAAACAAAATCTTGGGCAGATGCATAGAAAATGTTAGCTTTCTCCATAATAACTTAGTCACTTAAAATCATTGAACATTTAACTTTAACTTACTTTTTCATGTGTTTCGCACTCTACTATGAAGCTTTCAGTTTCGTAAATGCTTTTATACTGAAAATTATCAACGGCTTTAGCAAATACTACTATGACTCGTTACAAAAACTGGTAAGGTTGTATATCAAAGGCGGCTTTATTGATAATTTTCATTGATGGTTGTAAAAATATTTTGCGTTACCTTAATCGGAGCCTTTTGAACCAAGAAATATTGACCGATAAGGAACTGGTTGTATAAAAAATTAAGTCAATTATGTCTTTTATCTTAAGGCAGTGATCGGCAACCCGCGGCCCACGGACGTCTCACTTGCGGCCCACGAATGGCCGTGGCTCGCGTTTTTTTTAGGTATCTGGGGTAAATATCGCTCGCTTTTTTTTCTTTTTTCTTTAATTCCGGGGTGAATATCACAAGTGTGGCCCGCCTATATTTCATATACCATTTTCTGGCCCTTGCAAGCCAAAAGGTTGCCGACCACTGTCTTAAGGTATTTAAGGCTGCCGTTTGGAGGCAGAATTGTAAAATCTGGTGGTATAGGGAGTAACATCCACATTATCATCATGATACGTCACACTGAGGAGTTGTTAAGGAGTGTTTAGGCTTTATTTCACCTCGCTGGCTATTGCAGGCTAGCGGACTGCACCCAAGGGATATTTCTAAGAAATTTTGGGTGTGCAGGTTTACTCACGATGTTTTCTCTCACTCATAAATAAGTGATGATTCATTGTGAATACATACATAATTTCGAAAAGACAGAGGTGTGCATGTGCTTTGGGCTGGGATCCGCGACCGCCTATCTTCTCGACTCGTCTAACCTGACCTAAACCTCGATGCCATCACAAGTTATCGAGGTTCTGCATAGTTGTGTTAAACACGATATTATAGCAGACACAAAATCCGCGATGCGAATTGAGTGAAATCATGATTTTTAATCAAACGCGCATTTTTATGCTGCCGATGACGCATTTGACTCAAAATATCGCAAAGTATTTAATAATGATTTATGTATTCCGTGTTTCTTAATATGCACACCAGTCACATTCATAGGTTTGACTCCACGCTATGATTCAAGTCTTGTGTCGTGGCTACCAATCAAAATTTACGATAAATTTTTAGGGCTCACAAACACCCAGAAACTGAAACCAATATTTATGGCATACACAATCATTTTTCTAGTATCAGAAACTTAAAGTATAGTATTTATTACATAATGTAATTGCTTTATTCAAAACTTTATTATAATAATATTTTTTTACAACTACTGAGGAAATTACTCTGAATTAATACGAAAGGCGGTCTTACCGAACAAGGCGATCTATTACCACCCAGAATGGAGATGTTAGAAGAGAGGGGAGGACTGAGGACATATACTCAACCAATCGCTGTCCACTGCTGAACGTAGGCCTCCCCAAGATAGCGCCAGCCATCCCGGTCTTGAGCAGCCCTCATCCATCCGTTTCCCGACAAGGTGAAGGGTAAATATTAATAATATTCGGTTAATAGAAAGTCAACACCTAACGATGATCTATGAACGAGGTAAATGCAAATGCTATTTAATATAACCAAGGTTATAAAAATGAGGAAAACCATTTTCCCCATCTAAGCGCCTTAAGTAGGACCAATTGATAAATGAATTTCTTAATTAATCCACGAAACCTGACTTCATGCGTCCAAATGAAGAAAGACACAAGTGAATTTAGTAAATAGTAGAGCCACGGCAGACAGTTTTGGCTAAGATAAGATTTGAGTTTTGATTAAGATAGTTTACTATCTAAATACAAATACGGTCTGATGACTGCTAAATTACATTGAAGCGCATGTTTCACACACGCAACATTTCATCATCAACCCATATTCGCCCACTGCTGAGCAGGCGTCTCCTCTACCATTGAGAGGGTTTAGGCCATAGTCCACCACGCTGGCCTAGTGCGGGTTGGCGGACTACACACCTAAGAAATTCCTAAGAACTCTTAGGTGTGCAGGTTTCATCACGATGTTTTCCTTCACCGTTAAAGCAAGTGATAATTCAATGTGAATACACACATAACTTCGAAAAGTCAGAGGTGTGTGCCTGGGGTTCGAACCCGCGACCGTCGAGATTCTCGACCGCGTGCCCAAACCTCGAGGCCATCATTGCTCTCAACGCAACATACTATAAATTGAGTTCAGAAGGAAAATCAGTTGTAGTCTATTTTACTTCTCTGAGTCCTATTTATGTCCATACCAAAAATCATACAATTCGGTCAAATTGTTCAAACGTGAAACCGTAACACGTCGATCGGCGCCTTGTGCATCATTACTGCGCGCTTGATCAATATTTTAAAACTGCAATATCTTCTAAGATACTCAGTGAAATCAAATGATGTCAAGGGCAATTTTATTGAAAATTAAATACTTGTAATGAATAACGTATTTATTTGGATAAGGATTAATATCATATTTATAAAAACACCTTCACAAATAAAACTTTATTTTAAAATAAATTTGGTTAGAATAAAAAACGTTATAATGAGCCAACCTTAAAAAATAGACATATGCTGTCGCGGACTTTTTTTAGAACTTTTAAAGAGAAACATTTCGCTCATACATTATTTTAGCGAAACTTTAACCATTTTCGCAGCGCACGCAGCGGAAGCTCACAAAAAGGAAAAAACGTCCCCGATTTTGAAACATTCTTTATTGCTGCTCCGCTCCTATTTGTCGTAGCGTAATGTTATATAGCCTATAGCCTTTCTCGATAAATGTGCTATCTAACAGTGAAAGAATTTTTCAAATCGGACCAGTAGTTCCTGAGATCCTAGCGTTCAAACAAACAAACAAATAAACAAACAAACAAACTCTTCAGCTTTATAATATTAGTATAGATTTGTAAATATCAGTGGTAGTATAACCATCGTAGCCCAAAAACCCAGTAAGCCTAACAAAAATTCAAATAATAACCTTCAAGCTTCAATTCTTCATTTAATAAAAGTATTGTGACAATGACCCACAATAAACAATTACAAACTAGTAATAACATAATTATCGTTTAATACTCGTAGTTTCACTGTTCCGGTCTACCTTTGAGCAGTTGGATAACGTAAGTAGGTACTTGAAGAAGCAACTTATTCAAAGTAATACTGAAGGGTTCGTAAAAATAAATTTGTTTAAGATCAGAAATGTTTTATTAGTGTCACAATATTACTAACGATTAAGCATTGAGAATTCACATAGTTACTATGCTGATGTTTTAATCTTTTTGTGAACGACTTTGTTGAATTAAGCGGGGATATCGACGACGTGGACGGGTTCAGCGATTTCGTTGATAATCTCAACAGTTTCGGGGGCCTCATCGACTATCTGAACAGGCTTGGGCAATTCGTCGATGATAATTACGGGCTCGGGGAGCTCGTTGACGATCTGGACCATCTCGCCAATTTCGTCAACGATCTCTATGGTCTCAGAGTCTTCTTCGACGATCTGCACGGCCTCGGGGAGCTCACCGACGACGGCGCTGTCGACGATCTGCACGGGCTCGGGACCAACACCAGCAGTCGAGGGAGCTTTCACGTTGATTATGATCTGTACCACGGGACCGGCAGCGGAGTCCACAACGGGGCCAACGACGACAGGGCTGACCTCAACGGGGGCAGACACGGCGCCACCGTCGGGGAGGGGGAAGTCGATGATGGCGGGTCCGACGGAGATGTCTCCGGCTCCAACGATGGCGGGTCCGACAGAGATGGGAGCAAGTTCAATGATGGCGGGTCCAACGGAGATGTCTCCGGCCTCCACGATTGCGGGTCCAATAGCGATGGGAGAAGCAGCATCGACGATATTTTCAGCTCCGACGAGGTCGTGGAGCATCTGCTCGAGGGCGGCAGCGGTGGCGGGGTTGGTGCTGGGGCTGTGGATGGCTTCGATGATCTGCTGGATCTGAGCAATATCACCGCTCACCAGAGTAGGTCTAATGACGGCGGCCGAGGCCACAGCCACGAGCAAAGCGAAGGCAACGAAGAGTTTCATTTTGATTCTGTAAAGAAACCTGAGACACTTTTAGACAGTTCCGTATGAAAGAATGTTACAATGGGTTTAATAACATAAATTGAAATTTGTATTTGACATGTATGTTAAGGGCAACATTTCATAAAATTGATTTTTAGAATTACCAAACATTTGACAAACATTGATGCTATTCACTATTACATTTATTTCTCTCAATTGTAAAAAACAATGATTACAATTCTCCAACACATTTGGGTCCTAGAAGATTTTATGCCCCAGTCAGGTGTAAACGAGTCTCTCTTGTAGAGGGGACACAAGGTAAAATGCTGGCAAATGGCACTTAATTAAATAAAACCAAAATGCGTAATCCGACCCTTCCCATTTTTCCCAAATTTTTAACCAATAATTTCACTTACGTTTTTGTCTGCTTTGCACTCGACTATAATAATTATATTTTTGTTATTCAATTTATACTAAACATTATCTATTAGATTAAACTAAAATACCGTGTTTGTAAGTAAAATTACTAAGGTGGTATATCAAAAATGATACAAGTGGATTAAAAAATGATATTATTCAATGTTTTGAATTAGCCTTAAATATTGAATATTTTCTCATTGATAACACGATAGTGACGTAGTTGAGTATTAGCTAAGGAATCAATAGTATTTGATATGTTGGGTTATTTATATTGAATTGTCAAAGGGGTATTTACATTGTAGCTATTCACGATACATAATATTTTTGGTTTTGCATTTGCTCCGCCTGAGATAAAAATTTTGATACCGCACTCTGCAGAATCACATCTTCTCTACAATTGGACTATGGACTATGGTCCACCACGTAAGCGTAATGGTAATTGGCGGTCTGCACATCTAAGAAATTCCTAACATTTTTTAGGTTTACAGGTTGCATCACGATGTTTTCCTTCACTGTTAAAGTAACTGATGGTTCATTGTAAATACACAAATTAGATACTTTGAAAATTCAGAGGTTTGTCCCTGGGGTTTGAATCCTCAACTGCTGATATTCTCGACCATGCGCCTAAAACTCGAGGCAGTTACATCAAACAATGTTGGACTACGGCCTAAGCCCTCTCAGTAGTAAAGGAGGCCCGTGCCCAGCAGCAGGAAATATAATTGCTGATTGTGGTATTTAATATATTACGAATGTGATAGTTCCGTCTGATTTATGTGCCTTCCAACTTGCAAAATTTCAGTGAACCGCAGTGATCTGTGCCTACGCTTGTGTAGTACTTTGAAATGCTATCTTAACTAATCAAGTCAATATTAAAAGCTTTTATTGCTTTTATTACTTTTGTTCGATGGCATTTTTTGGATTTTGATTGTAATCAAAGAAATAGTTTAAAGAATATTTGTTTAAAAATGTAAAGTACAAATTATTGTAAGATCATAAATTATAATTGTGATGAATTCCAGGTTAATGTGTGCAGTCTCGGCACTCCTCGGACTTACCAAAGTTATGTGAATATTCAAAATGAACTGTCATTAGGGGTATCGATCCCGGGATCCCGAAGCCCGGGATCCCGGGATCCCGGTCATTTTTTAGTCCCGAAATTTTCGGGATTAAATTCAATAAATCCCGGGATTTTCGGGAATGACATATTTATAATAAAAATCAATAAAAATGTGCTTTCTAAGATCATTAAACAAGAAATTACTCTTTATGAGGCTAGTTTTACACGAGGCTGTAATTTGGAGAAGACCTATAAAAAATTATTGACGATCCCTTCAACTTCCATCGAGCCTGAACGCGCTTTTTACACTTCTTCATATTTGTGCCACAAATTAAGAAGTATGCTTTCGGATGAAACGTTGGATGCTTTGTTATTTCCAAGATTTTATTTTCGTGGCTTAAATAAGTAATTTATAGTTCCTATATTTATATTTTATTTAAAATATATTGATCTCTTTTGCATAGTCTTTTTTTATAGTGTAATGGCGTTTCTTTGTTTAGATAAAAGGGCTTAGTTTGTTCATTTTATCAGAAGAAATTATAATTTTGTTTTATTTTTTAATATTTAAGTAAAGATATTTTTAAAAGATTGATTTTATTACTTTACTTTACTTTCTTTTTGTTACCACTTTTTATTACTAATACAATCCCGGGACTGTCCCGGGATCCCGGGATTATCTGTTGATAATCCCGAAATCCCGGGATCACAAAAATCGACCGGGATCGAATCCCCTAACTGTCATGTACTTTATTGGTTAAGAAAAACATCGTGAGTAAACCTGCATAAATAAAAAAGTTCTTAGGAATTTCTTTGGTGTGTAGTCCGCCAATCTGTGTTAGGCTAGCGTAGTGGGCTAAGGCCTAAAAACTTACATTTAGAGGGAGTTTTGCCCTGCAGTGAGAGGTATACAGGCTAGTAATGACGTTGACACCGTTGGCAAGAATTAGTATCTTGATGTAGGATCTTAATGACTGTTGGGTATAGCTATTTATTATGTCTTTGTCACGTCCACTGGACATAGGATTGTCCTAAGGCACGCCATTGGACCTCGATGTCAGGCACTTTTCATATAACTGTTGCCAGTAATGCTGCTAATACCTTTGCGGATTTCGTCACCCCACCTAGCCAGAGAGCGTCCTACACTACGTTGGCCGAGGCATAGTCTCCACACCAGAACCTGTTCAAAAGATTGTGTGATCCGCAAAATATTATATTGTTTAGAATGTCTCTCAAAAGACGACTAAAGATGTCTTAGTATAGGATCAGAACTATGAGTGTGACTGTTAGGTATATTTATTTATAAATCTCTCTCACGGAACTCAAATACCATTTGGAATAGGGCATGGAAATGATGAACAATAGCAATGAAAGAATGCAGTACTAATGATGACCGTAAAAAGTTTAAATTGACATCAATTAGATAAGGTAGCAACATAAGATCACATTTCCAATTAAATTTTTCATGTTAATTTGTATGCGTTTCGTAATGGTACGAGTTTAATGTGCCAAAAAGTAGGGTAATAAAAATACATGCTTACAAATTAATTGCTCCTTTTAATATCAATGTAGTATTCAGTTTCACAAAATCATTTTTTAATCTTCACCTATACGTCCACACTCCACAATAAGCCTTAGTTGAGGATGTCGGGAAGGTTGACTGCGGGGGCGGCAATGATGGGGGCGCCGATCTGGACGGGCTCCACCACGACGGGAGGAAGGTCAACGACGTGGATAGGCTCAACGACGACGGGGGCAACATCGACGATCTGGACGGGTTCCACAATGGAGTCGACGATGTGGACGGGCTCCACAACCTGGTCAACGATCTGGACGGGCTCGGCGACCTGGTCGACGATCTGCACGGGCTCAGGTCCAACACCAGCGGACGAGGGAGCTTTCACGTTGATTATGATCTGTACCACGGGACCGGCGGCGGAGTCAACAACGGGGCCAACGACGACTGGGCTAACCTCAACGGGGGCAGACACGGCACCACCGTCGGGGAGGGGGAAGTCGATGATGGCGGGTCCGACGGAGATGTCTCCGGCCTCCACGATGGCGGGTCCGACAGAGATGGGAGAACCTTCAACTACGATGTTTTCGACTCCGAGGAGGTCCTGGAGCATCTGTTCAAGCGCGGCTACAGAGTCGGGGTTGGTGCTGGGGCTGTTGATGGCTTCGATGATCTGCTGGATCTGAGCAATATCACCGCTCACCAGAGTAGGTCTAATGACGGCGGCCGAGGCCACAGCCACGAGCATAGCGAAGGCGACGAAGAATTTCATTTTGATTCTGAAAAGGAAATTTTACTTAGCCAAATATAATGCTTTAACTTCGTAAGGACATTTCCTCACTTATACTCTCGTCTGCATTATTTCCTGAGGAGTTTTTAAATAACATTCAGCCTTTTCCTTTACATTAGAGAACTATCCGAGCTGGCTGATTAAACCACAGTTTCGGAATAATTACTATCTTGGGTTAAACAGAAAGTAAGTCCGTGAAAGAATAGATTCCTAAGCAAGTCAGCAGGCAAGCACGAGGGTATTCGGTGACCAGACAAGGCAGTTTTGTCGCATGGCGTTTGAACAGCAATAGTTACTATGGGGTACCAATATAAAGTTGGCACTTTGGCATATCAATATAAAACAAATAGCACTATGAGAAGGTTTGGACTCACGTAGAATTTTACGCTTTCAATTAATTATTACTAATTTTTAATGAACTCGAATTTTACTTACTTTTTTGTCTGTGTTGCACTCGACTATGCTGGTTCCAAATTTGTAATTCTTTTTATACTAAAACTTATCTGTGGCTTAAACAAGAACGATTATGTTTTTAAGGCAAAATGGTAAGGTTATATATCAAAAATGATAGGAAATGATTAATTGATGACATTTTTGTATGCATATTTTGGATGGGCTTAAACATTGAAGATATACAGTGTGATAAACAGATAGTAAAAGCTAGTAGCAGTAAAGAGATCACTTAAGATAATAATACAACCAACCTGTCATAATAACACCAGATAAATTTGAACTCACTTATTCTTCCTGTTCTTGAGCATGGAGTATCACCGATATAGGTTTACTTGTACGGACCAGTGGTAATCCCTTGGTTGTTTTTCCTTATTTTTTTCCTGTCTATAAAAGAAACAAAAGAATATCATAAAAAGCTTATCGTACGCTAATTAATTATTTAAAAAATGTTTATATGCATTATATTTATTTTTAAAAAAACCTATTCCAAAATTAAGCCCTAAAAAGTAAAAAAATAATTGCACCCTTATCATCATGAGGAAAAACAATGTAGTGGAAACTGGAAATTATTGATATTTCTGGAGTCGGTGTCAGCTAAGGTTTGTAACTTTATATCCACGTTATATATGCGAAACATGCTTGCTTTAATTATGTATTGTTATGATATTGTCATTCATAAAAGTTGTTATTTAAAAAAATATTTCTTTAAGTATTTTTGTATTATAATTTCTAGGTATATTGTAGTGTTTCCTTGGCTGACTAGGGAGGGGTTACATTTAAGCAGTAGCTAAAAGGATTGGTGTTTTAGTTCAACTGGTGGAGTGGGTGTGTAAGGGGCGAGGTGCAAGGTTCGAAAGGGAGTAGCAACGCGATATCTCAACTACTCTATATTTAAAGTAAGCAATAAAAAATAAAAAATAAGGTGACACTCCGGGAGTGCTGACAGAAGTGAAAACAAACAATAAAATATAAGTTTAAACAGTTTAATTTTTTTTATAGAAATAAAAAAAATGTGTCTCTTTTTACTGTCGCTGTTTTGGATCAAAGCCTACCTGAAGCAACCAAAAAGTAATTGGAACAAAATACCATCAACTTGTAATACTTACACAATTATAACAAACGGAACGAACTATTATCCCTAATTTGTAGGAGTTGCGTCTTCACGCCAACTCGTCAAGACGTAGGTATTAATGAGCCCAAACTCTATGAGATTGTGACGTTTAATTACGGAGTTCCTAGGCCACATTCCAGCTCCATCACTACCCACACCCTGGTTACTACGTAGTACCCAAGGACTCGTGAAGACGAATCAAATGAGCCCAAAGTCAATGGGGTTGTGTCGTTTAAATATGGAGTTCCCATGGCCACCTTCCTGCTCCACCATCAGATCAGCTCTATATCATAATAATATTATATTATTAAAGAAGTTTTCACTTTAAAGATTAAAATGTATTTAACTGCCACTGTGCTAGTCGAACTCATGAGACAAGCTGATGTGAATAGCTGTTTCAATATTAAGATAAAGAGCAAATGTCTTTGTTTACCACCTCCACTTGATTGAATAGAGTCTATTCATTTTTAAGGTCTCTCTTTTGGGTCTCTTCTGCAAGAAAACTTTCCTTCACGCTAGCCTAGTACAGGTTAGCGGATTTTAAACACCAGAAACAATTGCTTCATTTAAATTATTTAAATACAGGGTATAGACATTTTGAGCGACTGAGAGGGGTTAGCCTTCTGACCACCATATTGCCAATGTGCAGTTTGACGGATTTTACATAATACTTTTGAGGTTTCCGTTTCCTTACGATCATTATTGTAAATACATAATATATAATTATAATACATATATAAAATTATATTATAGGAGTATCTATAGTATATCCTCAGCTTATCGCCGTCCACTGCTGAACCGTTGTACTTAATAAAAATCGGGTAACTTTATTTTTTGCCTGATAACAGCTTTTGTAAACATGCAGAAAATAAAAGACTTTTTTCTTTATTTTATTACATTAAAATAGAGTTTTAAATAATCACTTACTTTAACGGTAAAAGAAATCATCGGGAAGGAATCTGCCAACTTAGAACTTTTTGGAAATATCTTAGGTGTGTAGTCTACAGTAAGTAACCTGCACTAAGCAAGCGTGGTGAATGGGGGTGTATGAGCTATATAATATGAGGTGGTATATGCTGATGATGATGATGGTGGTATATGCTGATGACGTGACTTCAGGTAGTGGGAGCCGTATGTGAGTGGAGCGAGTGGCCTGGCAATTTTTTCGGTTAATTATTATTGTTGAACATCCAAACAAAATAAAGGAATGGGGCATCTTAAGTCACTTCTATTTGGCAGGGTTCATAAGATTTTTAGACATTACGCCGAGAATCGAGAACATTTTCGATGCTCTCTCTCTAACTTACACGCTATAAGTAAGTAGTTGTAAGTTCCAAAATAAAGGAGGTAAAGCAACAATGTGTTCAACGTGACGTAAATAAGTAACGACCATACTTTAACAGCACCTAAAATTATTATTAAAATCAGATCATTTGTCCGCCAACCCGCACTAGGCCAGCGTGGTGGATTATGGCCTAAAACCCTCTCAATGGTAGAGGAGACCCGTGCTCAGCAGTGGGCGTATATGGGTTGATGAAGAAGAAGAAAGAAGAAGAAGATCATTTCAGATACAAGGGTTCATCATAACACCTCGAGCCAAAGGTAGCATACTCAAAAATATGTTGAAATCTTTCATGAGACCTATAATTTAAAGTCTTAAATATTTTTTATTTATTATTTGATTTATTTATTTGCTTTATTGGACACCACAAAAATAACATACTATAGAACTAATTACATACATTTCCAGGAGTGCCAGAATTTTTTTTTACATATGTATTTTTTCAATTTGCATTTATATTATATGTTGTCTCTTTTGTACGCATTTTACTCCCTATTAATCCTATCAAAATATCCATCTTATGGTTGGTTGTCTTGAAAAGATCGCCATGTGGGATAAGGCCGCCATTTGTACCCTCTTCTACGTTGTATTTAATATATTTTGTATGTAACAAATAAGTAAGATCGTTTAAATCGTCTATGCAATAATTACTTCTGTTTAAAAAAATCGTCGTGAAAAAATAACTAAAATTATGTATTCTATTTGAAACCTTTGGCTTATGCCTGGGGTGATATGATTATTCATAATTCCTCATCAAAACATTCAATTTTTCAACATAACATTCCTTATCCATATTTTTTATGTCTGCGACCAAAACATTGAGTACCGGTATTATAGTTTCAAATAGGAGAATATAATATTCCTGCCTCAATTAAAGAATACCAATTTTCTGTACTGGCTCAAAGTCGTTGTTAGATCAAAGTCTTTCTTAGGTTTTTAAACCATCGACACGGTTTTTAATTGATAGACTACTATAGAAGTTTCGTCTTGTTATTTGTAAACACGTACATACGAGCAGATATATTATTGTAAGTTACGAAAGTTGATATGATCATTTATCATTCCGCCACAATGCTTAAGAGGGTGGAAAAAATGCAACGCAAATGGCGACAGATTTAGATTTTGTAGAAAGTAAACACCATCACCTTGTCCTCATATCATCACCTCGTTAACGTAATTTGTACTATAATCTACATAAACTAGGCCAGGAAAAAAAAAATTAAAAGAGAAAACATTTTTTAAAAAATCATTGTGTCTTTTAATATCAATATAATATTATAGATACAACGTTCTTTAAATAACACTTAATGTCTAATAAACATCAGTAAACTCCATAATGTTATTCCACCGATGTCTCTTTCACAGGTTCTTTGACTTAGTTGAGTTCGTCGGGGAGGTTGACGGCGGGGGCGGCGATGATGGGGGCGCCGATCTGGACGGGCTCCACCACGACGGGGGCGACGTCAACGACCTGCACGGGCTCGACGACGACGGGGGCGACATCGACGATCTGGACGGGCTCCACAACGTGGTCAACAATCTGGACGGGCTCCACAACCTGGTCGACGATCTGGACGGGCTCCACAACCTGGTCGACGATCTGGACGGGCTCCACAACCTGGTCGACGATCTGGACGGGCTCAGCGGCGACACCGGCGGCGGCAGCAGCGTTCACGTTCACGATGATTTGGACGAGAGCGGGGCTGGCGGACTCGACAGCGGGGGCGGGAGAGGGGGCAACGATGGGGCTGACCTCAACGGGAGCAGACACGGCACCACCGTCGGGGAGGGGGAAGTCAATGATGGCGGGTCCGACGGAAATGTCTCCGGCCTCCACGATGGCGGGTCCGACAGAGATGGGAGATTGTTCAACGATGGCGGGTCCGACGGAGATGGGAGCAGATTCTAGGCCGAGGTAGTCCTGGAGCATCTGCTCGAGGGCGGCAGCGGTGGCGGGGTTGGTGCTCGGGCTGTGGATGGCGGCGATGATCTCCTGGATCTCGGCCAGCTCAGCGGAAACCTGGGTAGGTCTCACAATGGAGGCCGAAGCCACGGTGGCGATCAAAGCGATGGCAACGAAGAATTTCATTTTGATCTGTGAAATAAACAAAATATTATTATTTAAACGGAAAATAAAGACGCTACGGTATTCTTTAACTAATGACGTCAGACAATTACGGAAGATGTATTATGAATTAAAAATATTGTTTTGAAATAAAAGAAAATCTATAATAGTCTGATAAATAGTGAATGAGAATATTGAAATACTATCAAATAAACTCATTTGACTGACTTACTTTTTGTCGGTTTCTTGACTATGATGATTCCGAACTTGCATTAGTGTTTTATACCAAAAATTATCTGCGGTTTCAGTAGTGACGACATAGATTACAATAAAGTTAATAAGATTGTATATCAAACATCATTTTTGCAGATTATTTTCATTACCAGTTGTAAAAGTAATTTATTGCAGTGTTAAGGTTCCAAGATTTCCTGATTGATAACAAACTAGCATAACTAAACTATTGCGAAAATACGATTGTGTTATACCTTACTCCGATGGACCATCACCAAACATGTGCTATCGTATCAGGATGCTGTAAATATCTACAGAATCTATGAAAGCTAGTCTCCAATCATCTCTTTTATAGGTTTTGTTCTAGGTAAATATTCTTCAGTCACCTGGAGCATATGAGTTACCTACACACTTATATACAGAATATTTAAGGAAAAGCGATTATTTAGTTTACCTTACAGGTAAAAGGCTGGCCTTGAATCCATAGAATAGATTATGAGGGATCAATGTAATTGAAAAATATTTAATTGTTGATCCATTGGCACCTCCTACTTTTGGCGTAAAAGCTTGGAAATCGACCGTTAAGCAAACTCAACACACGATTCCTTTAATCTCCGTATACAGGGATATACGTAAGTTGTATTTTTAAAGCGATGTTGGAACTTATGTTCAAATCTTTATGAATTTTCATTGCTGAATTCTGGGGAAGACCCCCTAGTAAATTTATTGCAATACTGGCCTTGAAATTTTAATCTAGGTTCTTTCCCTTGATAATATTTAATACAAAGCAAATCATTCAGGCATTGATACTCCAATTACTGTTTGGCTGAATACTCAGAAGTTTTTATGGTTATCTTGGTAAGGATAAAATGTATGTATGTGGGACTTTTTGTAAGTTGAAATATTCCATCAGTTAAAGAGGAACTATCGTGTTAATCAGCTCATAACGCTGACCTCTAATAGTCACCACGCTGGTTGGCGGACTAGAGGCACTATCGTTAGCATGAAATTATCAAATTCGGGAAAATTCTGTAAACTAGCATTTTTATCTAAAAAATAGAAAAGAAGTAATGTTGAATGTCGCTAGTTTAATCACCTATAAATGTGATACACACAAGGAATGAAGTTCATACATTAATGAATAAAAAATATTGAAATTTAAAGACTATTTATTCATCTGCAGTTTGGTAATTTTGAATATAAATTTGCGGAGTACACTTTTACGCGTGTCTACCCCGGAGTGGTAGCAATCACCTTAAGAGCCCTCAAGATGCCGACACACCAACGAGGCAAATTAGATCCAAATTTCAACGAAAACCCAGTCATTGAATGTTTATAACAAAAGTGTAAGGGAAAATTTTCCATACATTTACCGACTAAGAAGTGTCATCATAATAAACAATATTTTTTCATCTTAGTCGCACAAATAAAATAACCACATAAAGAAACTGTCTACGAATATGATAGATACTGTTTTATCGAAGTATCAAAAGATTATCAGACATCATTATTATGCACTTACGCGCCCAATTCGTATTATAAATAAATAAAAAAAAACGTTTATAAAAGTAACGATTTGTTTATATTACTCGTTTATTGATAAAATGAACTAATAGGTTATTAATTAAGACGGTAAAAATAATCTCACATTATGCAACAAATTGTAAACTTTGGTTTTAATATTTATTACTATGTTATTGCAATAATGCAATTATTATTGATAAATATTTGCATGATAAATAGCTTCTAATTGAATGTGTGTTTTGGGACGATAAGATATGAAATACTGGTTAATAGAATTGATTAATAGAACTTTTCGAGTCCCCCGAAAAGTGACCGATAGAAAGGGGTCACAAGGCTAGTCAGTTGTGGGCTTTCGAAACAAGCTGTGGGGTTGCAACTACAAATGTTACCATGGGTGAAAGGGCTTGAGGTAAGTTTCTATAAAAGGGGAGGTTGAAGGGGGATGTAGAGGGAGGTAGATTTCGTCTATCATTGGTGAGAAGAAGGCCACTAAAATGGCTAAGTCGGTATCATCGCGTAATAGAATGCTGGATCTTTATAAAAATATTTACCTTCTTCTGAACTTTGCATTCTGTACGCAAAATTACGGAACAGTTATGGTAAGTTCACAGTCAAATAAACTTTCAATTCATACAATACATTACTACTTCTAACTCTTATCATTAGTTAATGACACTAAGGTATTTGGATCTTGAATTTGTATAAGTATTCAATGTTCTCGATTTTTTTTTAATTAAATTAATCAAGGCGATGTCAAATTTTACAGGGATATCAATATCGTTTGTGGCCAGGGCTGGGCAAAATACATGCTTTACTTTAATTGAAATACAAAATACAAATTACTTTATCACAAGTAATTAAAATACGAAATACAAAATACTTTTAAGTAAGGTATTTGAAATATAAAATACAAAATACAGTATTTTAGCTATTTGTAATTAAAATACCAAATACAAATTACAAAATACTTAATAAGTAATCTGCATGATCTGGAAAGATGAGGAAAAAAAGATTCATCATCATCATCATCAGCTTATCGAAGTCCACTGCTGGACATAGGTGTCTCCCAATGACTTCCACCGGGATCGGTTCCGTTGCCCATGTCCAAATTGCCCCACTTTCAACTCCGCATCGCTTCTCATGCCCAACTTTGCGTTGAAGTCTCCCATAACAACATTGAAGTACGTTTTGGAAGTATGTACGGCTCGACGTATGTTCTCATAGATCTCCTCTACTTCTTCATCTGGGCGTGTCGAGGTCGGCGCGTATACCTGTATGACCTTCAACGAATATCTTTTGGATATTCTGAGTATGAGGTACACTGCCTTGTTCGACACACTTTCATTGGATACGATTTTGTTAATGAGAGACCTTTGGATGAGAAATCCGACTCCTCCTCGGGATTTTTCGGACTTCCGACAACCCCAGTATGTCCCAGTGTTATCCACTCAATTCAATCAACAATCTTCTCGTTTGTCCTCAAAGTGCGTATGTTGTGTGTAACCATGGCCAGTCGTCGTTGGGTGTGGTAGCCGGGGCCAACCCGGGGATTCTTAGCACCCCCTGCCCCGCCGTTACCATGGCCGCTACCGTAACCAGGAATAGTGGGGCTGCCGGGGACTGGAGGCCTGGTCCTAGTTTCTCTCATTGAGAGGATTATGCCGTTTCTCGCCACTTACCACTATTGCACTCATGGTGGTTAATTGTATTTTAATATTAATGTATTTTAAAGCCTCAAGTATTTAAAATACTAATTACAAAATACCTCGGCGTCAGGTATTTAAAATACGAATTACAAATTACATTTTAAGGAAGTAATTGAAATACAAATACAAAATACGTATTTGTATTTCAATTACGTATTTTAATTACAAGTAATTAAAATACTGCCCAACCCTGTTTGTGGCTTTATAACAATCGTTATATAACCGAGAGTTTAATATCATGGGATTATTGTATGAGATATTTTATTTTGATAAAAGAATGGTAAATATCTGATAAGGTCGCTTTCACTTATTCCTTTCCACATGATCTAGCACTTTTTATTTCAAAATGAATTAGGAACTAAACGAAAATGTAATATTAAATAAGTCAGACGATTATACGGAAAAGTTGAATTCTCAAAAAGGATGGAAAAATGGAATGTTTTCCATTTCGAAATTCTCAGAAGCATGAAATTTAGTAATTTGTAATGATGGACCTAGAAATACATCTGTGCCTATTGTCGATACAATTACTTTTAGAATAGTTTCCAGTTAATGATATATTAGTGACAGCTTTAAGCTTATCAACATATTTGACAACCCCGTGGCGCATTTGGCTAAACACCAGGTTGCAAGACGAAAGACCAAGGAATCGATCCCCGCACCGAGACCAATATGATTCAAAAATACTTATTTCGGGTGTGGGCGTTTGTAAGACGGACGGACGGAGTTCCTAGCACCCACGACAAATCTTACATAATTTTCCGGAAAGTGGCAGATTCAGTACAGTGGAGTCAAGCGGCGGTGGGAACAAATTCGAGAGTGGTCAATGAGAGTTTCTAGTTGGTACCCTGAGATTGATTTTTGCTAAAGTCCCAACTTGAAATCAGTGGCGGTACTCCCATAGAAACCCAATAATTGTTTATTGTAGCGTCAGGATATTCTCATTTCATGTCAATTGCATTTTTTAAATAAATATTCATTTCGGAATATTGTAAAGCAAGCATGGCTTTTGGATCTGGATTCTAGCAACACTGATATATCCTTTTCGGAAAATATTAAAACTAATACTCACTCCTGTATACTGGAATTGTAAATACCCCTCTCTAATACAGACCAGACTTCTACTACATCTGTGTGCAAGTGCAAAAAAACCTATTTAACCTTTTTTAGTCCCTCTCCCAACCCACAAAACTATTTCAGAAGTTTAGTAATGCAGAAAATCGAAATATCAATATTATATCTCTATATAGGTTTTAAACAAGATTACAATATAATGTTCTATAGTTGCCGATTCGCGATTATTTGGTAATATTGATAGTACCGTGTCATGTAATTCCGGGTGTTACTTTAATATTGATTAAAAAACGGGCTTCAAAATTTGCAACAACTTTTATCTACGTCCACTTCTATAGAGATTATTATATCTACGGCAGTTCAAATTAGTCTATTATTAGTAAAAGTTTCATGGCAATGGAATTCTTTTGTAAAAAAATAATAATTGAAATATAAGATGTAAGTTGTGCTAATAGCATGTCGCATGTCGGAGAGTCTACTAGAATAGTGCATCTTCTTTTCAGAGCTTTATTACGGAACTATAAAAGTGGATAGCCATTTGAGGGATATTTCCATAGTCATCATGCTTGGAAGGCAGGTTGGTGACCACTGTGGCTGGAATGCTTTATGGTCCAACGAGTTGAAAAATGTAGCTAATGGATGAGGGCTGCTCTAAGCTAGGAAGGTTGGCGATTTCATGGCCTACGTTCAGCAATGGGCGGTGATAGGCTGAACATATAAATGTGATAGTCAGTTTCTAAGATATAAGAATATTCTCTAAATGTACGAATAAACATGTCAGAACCCCGAGTGGTTTTGTAACTGAACGTCGTGTTCCCTTCTAACAGATAAAAAAGGAGATATAAAGATGAGTACGAATGTGCGATGTCACCATACCCAAAAATCCGCTCGTATTTTGGTATAGAACTTTCTTAAAAAAATAGAGCGCATCAGGGAGTCGATTTTTAGAAATGCCCAAAGTTAAATACGACAGTCCAGTCGAATAATTAACATGAATAAGTTTGAAGTGAGTTCGTTAAGTCTCATATGACGTTTTTGCCATAGTGACATACGCAACCATTCCATATTTATTGTTTAGTATTAGACCGAAGAGATAGAATTTATTGTTAAAGATAAATCATAGTCTTTTCTAGCTATAAGATCTTAAAATCAGGAATGGTGTGATTTTGCCGTATTAGTTTGGAATAATAATAAACATTTTTTGCACTTGTCAAACGTCAAATACCTAAATTCTTGGTTTATCGAAATATTAATGACAGGAGCATTAGGCGCGATTCAACAATAAAATATCTGATAAGAAGCTTATTGCGCTGTAATTTTAGATTTTGTTATCGTCACTTGACTTTTATGGCCGTTTTAAGGGTTTAATTGACACAAAAGTTTTTATATACACAAATAATTTTATTGCTTAGATACTGCTTTTATTGATGTTGGAAATGTTGCGTAGGTGCGGGTTTGTAAACAGCTTTGTAGATTTTGTATATACGTTCGTTTTTGTCCATGTCTCTTAGGAAAATTGAATATAAAATAATTAAAAAATCATATATCATTAACTACATAGTTTACAACTTTCTTGATTTAATTTTATTTTTTAACACAATAAATGATGAGGTAAGTAAGTACTGTAATAAAGAAAAAAATGTAGTTAGGAAATTTGCACATAATATTATTGGTATTTTAGAGACAAATTCATTAGATACTAGACATGGGCCATCTCTACAACATATTTGTTTAAGGGTCCCTCACGCTGCGATAATGCGGGTTGTCGTCTACACTCCTAACAAAATTCTTAGAAAATTTTGGTCTACACGTTTTCTCACGGCGTTTTTCTTAACTGTTAAAGTATGTGAAAATTCTTTGTAAATAACAAATAAAACTTCGAGGCGACCATGACTTTGAAAGAAAATTGTAGTGTTGAATTTCTTTTTGTTGAATTTTATTTTCTAGCCTCATATAAAATTTTCAATGCAGGTCTAATGAATGGGCAAGTTACTTTAATCCAGTGATTATAATTTACGTAATTGTCTTCGTCATGAGTAGTAAGAAATTAATACACTTGCTAAAACTAAGCCGTGGATAATGTGATTACGATAAAGAGCTTGCAGTCGAAGGCATGAATGAAATAACATATCCTTAATTACTTTTGTGTTGATATCGCCTATAATTATATTACAATTAAAATAAAGACTTGCTAATTATAGAATTCCATTATTGTTTCATTATCTATCCTTAAAATTTGGATTTTAACAGTAGTAGTTATATTGGAATCTAAATTAAAAGTTAATTATAACATGAAATGGAAGCCTTAAGAAATCAACTTCATTATTTGATTAACTGCCTACGACTAGAAGCAATATTAATCGCATTCAATTAATAGAGACTCTTACTTAATGGCTGTAAAGTCCCATATTTCAAGACTTCTTCTTCTCAAGTATTTAAAAGCGTATTTTGAAAGTTTTTTATATATTTTAGTAACTTTGTTTCCCTGATAGTCAAGTCAAGAGCTGGGTTGATACATTGAGTAAATAATTATGCGATTCATATTCTTTTTATATCGGAACGTTAAAGTTGACTCGTTAATAGTATGTGTCCGTTTGTAGTCGTTATTTAAAAATGTTGTCATCTAGGAAGTTACGACATTTATTCAACACGTCTTTCCCTATTATTGCCATGCCCGTTATGGCATGGAGGCCGAGCGATTTTAGCCTGATATTAGTTACTCATTTCGATGTTATGCTATACCTTCACGGACCGACGATCTTCCTTACTCGCCGATGGAACCCTCGATCCTCACTAAAACTTTGAGGGCCCCCGCACAAGTCTTAGAATTGGAGCCTGAGAATTGGTCTTCATAAAAAAAAGAATTGTGAATACTCAACAAATCGATCAAAATTTCTTCAGAAATAATAAAAGAAGCATATTTCTGTTCGGATAGTCGGTTCTTTATTTTTATTGAATTTATGTGCATTAATGAAAAGGCTCGTGAGGGCCGCGTATCTGCAAACGCTGTTAGACTTAAACAACCAAGATCGAAGAACGAACTTGTTATGGTTGTTGGTCGGCGTTGCATGTAGGGCGCTACCTAAAAATTTCAATAATTTTGGGGCTATTGTCAGAAGCCCCATATGCCTGATAGTGTTGAAATGTCTGTTAATCAGCGGCAATGTGATTATCATAATACAATAACAAAGTGCAAGTTCAAGTGCTGTAGCTGAAAGTAACGTTGGTTTTATCAGTCTTATCGCACGCTAATCTAGCTTTAATGTGGTAATCATTAATAAGACAATGCGTAATATGAAACCAGGAAATATCATCGCCTCACCGGTGAATACCCGTAATCCCTTTTTTATGTAGTAATGATTGATTGGTATTTTCTGCGTAATTTACATTAAGCCACATATACTCTCATGATTGTATAATAAAGTATAACTAGAAACTTAGTTTAGCAACCTTCCTATTATACATTTTACATTGCCAATATTTTGCTTTTTTGGACAGTTATCTTATTTTAATTTATCTATAAGGTACAGGCGCCAAGGAAGGCCCACTTAATTTGAAAACCTCGTGAAATCTTGCAGATTAATAAAGTGAAGACAATTCATGTTGGAAGTTAAAATATATTTATTTGAGAAACAAGATACCGAAAAAAGGAGTACAGTTTTTGGCATTTTAACACAAATTGAAACACTTTTCAGAAACATAGTATTGGGCTATCTTGGGAAGCTGGTCGCTTAAGATGGCCCGAAAAATAAAAATTAAAATATATGCAAAATAAACACTTAAATATTTTCAACATAAAATATCGAAATAAAAACACATCTTTCTTATAACATTATTCATAACAGGAATTAAATGAACGAAAAATTTAAATGTGGGCTATCTTAAATCTATCAATATAAAAATCAACTATAAAATAAAAACAAATTACTAAATAAGGTTAAATTTTACTTTGCGATCAAATTTAAAACTAACTTACCAAAAATAAAATTAAATAAGTTCTTTTTTTCTTAAATATAATTTTTTAAGTTATTCTAGGTGGGCTATCTAAGGAATACTGAAAATTTACTTTGAGATCAATCAAAATATACCTGATTAGCGAAAAAAAATTAGACGTAAACAAACAAATTAGATGTCCTTAATTGACTACTAACTTTAATTGCACTCTGGACATATGAAATGCTCCTCATCGTCTTTGGTTAAACCCACACTTACTTCATTTCAATAATCCTAGAAAGGCCCGGGCTATGTTTGGGTATTGTAGTATGGGCCATGATAGGAAATTACACCCGAGTTAAGTAAAATATTGTAAAAATCCCAAAAAAGAAATCAAATAAAAACACTCGCCTGTAATTCGCTGATAAATATATGAAAGATTAAGTTCCTCAGTTTAGAAGAAAGAGTTGTGCTTTAAGTTTGTTAATTTTCAAAAGGATTTCGATAATTGAAATTATAAAACGTGTATCGTCTTGACACGACCAAGCAAAATTACATCTGATTTCGAAATGGTGACGCGCCGGTAACAAAACAAACTTGCACTATTGTCTATTATACTAGTAGCATAAACCCACGAAATTTGAAATGTTTCAAATCATCATAACTATATTTTTTTAAAAGTGGGCTATCCTAGGAGCCGGGCCATCTTCGGCGACACTACCTTATTTGTAACGCATTGCCGCTGCGGTCCGGCATTATGTATTTAAGTTGTTAGGAGACGCCATCAAGAAAATCCACCTTTACGAATTAATGTAATGATGGTGGAATCACCAACTATACACCCAACCAATCTGCTACTAAACCACCATAATTTTATAGTTGGATTAAGATTTAAGGTACATAGATAGATTATAATCCAACTATAACTTGGATTAAGATACTTATAGTTTGACGTCAATTAAACACTATTGTTGCTTCATCAGTATCTACTGCTGTACTTAAAAAATGTCTGCCGCAATTAATAATAAATCTAATCCAAAACACGTCCAACTCCAATCGGAATCCAATCCAATCGGCACACACTAAGATTAATATGGCATGTGTATGGATTAAATATTATTGGATCACACAAAAACAACGTATAAAACGACGAAATATGGGTCCAGCTGCTGTTGTCTTCCAGATAATATTTAGATGTTAACTATTAACGTAATTTATTTATTTAGTCCTCATCCAAAAACACGAGTAAATAATAAATTAGTTTCATTTTTGTACCTGACTTTAACGTGGTGCATAGTGGATTAGTGCATGTTAACAATCGCGATCATATATTACTTAGTACCTACTAACCATGGGATCATCATCCTAACATACGCTACTGTCCATAGAATACAATTTGATATACGTTCAAACAATGAATGTTCAGGATTTTGCCTGTTACTCAAGTTCGGCATGGGAGCCTTTTTTACAACTTTATTTTATTAATCAGCTTAAATGTCATATATAAGTATCAGTCTTTATATCTAATCAAATTTTAGTAAGCTATAAATGTTTTTATATATGTGATATGGTATGGATAATCAAAATGAAAAATAAATCTTGGAATTTTGGTTTGCGTCTTAGAGTATAAAATAGCAATTGCGACGTGTTATATTTTAACTCGTAATACTAATACCTACTTGTAAGGCGCGAACTCAAACGTTCTTACGTCGAATATAGCAGGGTTCGAGGCAGGCAAGTAACTTCGTGAATTCCTTTCGCCACTGGAGCTTCCGATAATAGATTATAATTAAGGATTGCATCCATTGCATCCTCTAAAATTTCGAAACGGCATGGATGATCTTTTTCTTGGCGGCGCGTCGAACTAAATAGATATTCAGAATATCTGCAGTTATTTGTCCATTAGTTCTGATCGCCCTTTCATGGCATCCGGGGTATTTTGGTGAACAAACTGTGCGATGGGATTTTCAAAAATGTTGATTTTCTAAAATATGGATGGATAAAATGTGGATATTTTTGTTTCCAGAATCTAGTATTTTTTTATTTATTTCTCCGCGTTCCATTTTAAAATAAATCAAGCAAATTAGACTATATTTCTAGCATGAGTTGAGATTTGACATTTTATTCCATTGCTATCTGTATCTAAATGTCATCTGACTGACAAGTGCAAACTGCAAGCTATAACCTCAAAATTGCTTTTGTAATTTGTGGTTTTGGTAAATAATAAGTTGAAATAAAGTTTTGAGATTATTTACTAAAAATGAGACTGTACCCTATTCTTCGTGCTCCTCCATCAGGCAAGAATGCAAGGCGACCTCAAAGAGAGCCGGTACCTTTTCAAATGCTTCTTCCTTTAGAGCTAAAGAAGACTGTTTCTGGTAAAGGAGACAAGGTTACCGAAGCAGCTTGTATGCAGGAGTTGGGTGTCATGTTCGCTTGTTTCAAGAAAAATGAATTCAACCAGCAAGAATGTTTAAAGGAAGTTGCAGAATTTAAGGGTTGTTTCAAACAGTACTCAGAAAGAATGTCTACAATGAGAGAACAAGGCAAGAAAGGTATATTAGTACCCGGTGAGAAAAAGTTAACCCACAGACAAATGAACGAGCTTCTAAAAAGGTTCCCGCCAAAGAAGTAATATTGCATTATAGACTATTATTATATATATACATAGTTTTATAATATAGTGGTAATAAAATTGTTAAATTACATTTGTGTTTCCATTTCCAGTTTATATAACTGTTGAATAACATGTTCCCTTATTTTAATATGGAAATAAAATTATATTTTATACCTTTTTATTAATTTCAAATGATATAGAATTCATTGTATGCCTTTTAGCCTTTTATTAAGATTTATAATAAATAATTTAAAGAATATATTTTGATATGTTTACGTAGTCATGATATGAGTACAAGTCCATTGTGATATTATGTATTTTGATGTTTGAGGAATCAAGACATTAGTTTTACTTATATTAAGAATTTTTAATATAGAACCTCAATGTTTCAAATATTTGTGTTATTAAACTAAGTTGTAAGCTAGATTAATATGATTTATGATGTACAGTAATATCACCAAATATCTAGGTTGCCACTGGCCTTTCTGAAATGGATTAGTTATTGCTATAGTTGAAAAGCTTAAAAGAGAACAGAATTGATTCTGTTAAAAAAAATAACAGTTTATTTGTATACTAAATTAGTAGTTACTACTAATATATTATTCATACATAATGTTCTGAGGTAAGAAACATAAAAAATAGGCAAATTGATAACTCCTTCGTTTTATGAAGTTGGTTAAAAAAGTTCTTAAACTTGGTCTGGTATTTATATTTAATTATTATAGTAATGATTTACCCAAGTGACAATAAACTCAAACAAGAAACCACTACATTAACCATGACAAGGTCATTTTAAAACCAAGTAAAGCAATTTTTAAAGAAAAAATATAAGACAAAAATTAATCAGTTTGGAGGGACCTGTTAGAAATCTTCAAAAAGTATTTTATAAAATAATAAGGAGACATCAGTTGCAAGGAATAAAAGAAGGAACACAATGGCATTAGCATGTCATATATTAAAAATAATTCAGTTACAATAATATCATTGATATTGTAAATTTTACAAAATAGCACATATTTATCACTTTGGGGCAGTGTGGATCCATTGGGGGGAAGACACTTGGAGTTCGATGCGCCGAACTGTTATCAATTCATCATCAATCTCACGGGCATTGTAGAACTTCTCCAGTTGTTCTATGGCTTTGTCTTCAAGCTGAAATGCATTAAAATGTTAAATAAATCACACTACATATGTAGTAAAGTGTATAATCTAACAAAACTTCTTAAGACTATATTTAGTAATAGCTTAACATTCATAATGAATAGAATGAAGTATTTTTTTAGATTATTTTTATAGTTAGTATAATGTTCCTCTTTTGATAAAATTAATTTAGCCAGTTGTACAAAAACAAGTAAATGGATATGTATTTTTGGTAGGAATGATATACCTCTATGATTGAATGGAATGTGGCCTCTTTTTAAAAACACATTATATAAATATTTGTATAAGAAGATTTACTCATAATGTGATATTTTTTTCATAAGAAAAAAATGGGAAGTATTTGTTACATTACCTGAGTCAATATTAATGGCTTAGTCATAATTCTCGAATGATCTTCTTTTTGTTTCTTTTGGTCAGTTAAAATCTTATTAAAAGCTACTGGTTTGGTATTGGGGCTGCTATTAGCCATGGGTGTTTCACAAATTTTCCAAGGATTCTTGGGTTTTTCCGGCGGACTTCCCAAATTGAGTTTATTGGAGATGTACTCATCCAAATTTGTAGATTGATCACTGCCTTGCATGGCCAATTTCTTCCTCTGTTTCTGTGACAATTTTGGTCCAATATGGCTGATTACAAAATTACCCTGTGGGCTTCTCGGAAATTCGGTTATCGGGGAGTCTTTGGGAGACACAGACATTCTGGATGTTGTGGGTTCAGTGATGATGGCGCTAGAAGAACCACTTCTGTTGAGCTTCACAAAGGATTCAGTAGGGGTTTCATTTAATATGTCCTTCGCGCTGCTTATCGCTTTCAATCTCGCTTGAACAACTTTAGCTTGTTTCTGCTGCGATGATGACACTTCTATCCATTTCTCTTGTTTTTCCCGTGGTCCTTTCTCCTCCTTTGCAATTTTGCTCAATGACAGAGTTATGTCTCCAGTCTCATTTGACAGATCCAGTGACGTCACCGAACTTACAGACTCGTATCTCATTCTCTCTTTTTCTCTGTCTGTGTAATCAATCTTCTTCGATTGTTTTTTCTTCTTAGCAGACTCTGTTATGCTGTCATCTCTCTTACATTCTTCATCAGTGTAATTTAAGTCTAGGGGATAAGTTCTCGCCAACTCTTCTACGGTTTCATCGCTCGGTGCATTGCAGAAGGGAGTGATAACTCTCGAAGACATAATAGGATTGAATTTGCAATAGTAATTTGTGATATCATCAAGTAGTGTCTCTTCTACTAAGTCTAAGCATCTGTTTTCAAGGACACTGCATAAATTGAGGGAGATGAATTCCATACAACATTGCTTTAGCTGTGTAGCATTGTATGTGTGTGCAAATTGACATAGCTCAGCACAGTTCTTAAGGTTGATGAGATTTGCTAAGGCAATTTCACACATTTCTCTCAGCCGGGAAATGAACAATTGATCGGCTACTATTAACAAGTTGCATATGAAGTCAATACTGTCATTATTCTCAATTTCTGGGCATGAGTCTGTATATAAAAAGTTAATTACTGGTAATAATATTCCATGGTTGATGGGAAGTGTCACTTTAGACAATAACTTGCTCTGAAAAAGAAAAGATTTTTATCATGTAAAAGCTATTACTCTATTTTGTTTCTGTTAAAGTTAATAATGCTATGTTTCTGTTAATAAGGCTAATTAAAAAATAATTGAATTGTCATTGAAAACTAATTTATATTTTATAATTAAATAATTAGTGATGGCCTTGAGGTTTAGGCGCGCGGTCGTGGGTTCGAAACCCAGGCATACACACCTCTGACTTTTCGAAGTTATGTGTGTATTCACATTGAATTATCACTTGCTTTAACGGTGAAGGAAAACATCGTAATGAAACCTGCACACCTAAAACTTCTTAGGGAATTTCTTAGGTGTGTAGTCCGCCATCCGTGCTCAGCAGTGGGCGTATATGGGTTGATGAATTAAATATTACCTCAGTCCAAGAATGCATAAACATTCCATTGAAATATTCCAAACGGGCTGCTAACACACACTTATGGGCCGATATGAGCATTCCATCTTTAGAGCACACATTGGTATCCACCAGCTCTGGGAATGCATCTCGATTCCAGCTTATTGGAGCGTTCTTTGCGAATGTTGCACTCTCCTTTAAGTACACAGTTCCGTCTCTGTAACTAAACATGATATTGATGATTTATAATTACATTTTATAAATATATAAAATATTTAAACATCAACTTACGTTTTGCCTTATTTATATAAACTAAACTAGAGCCTGTGATTCTCGGTGTCGCATAATTTTACATTTATCATCATCATCTAACGCTTATATTTCCCGAAAGGGTAAGCAGGGTGCATTTGAATTTGGTATGATGTCCCCGTAATTTTTCGATTTCCAAGCTATTAACTATTAATATTATAAAAATGCGCAAACGCCTCTTTAGCATTTTTAGGCGTTGTGTTACATAGCACATAAGGCATCAAATATTTAAACAAATACCCTGAATTCTCAAAAAATGATTGCAACTATCGAATTTCGAAACTAATTACTTATAAGTAAATAATAATTTGTGAAGACTACTTGCTAAAACACTAATGATAAAAAATAATTAAAGTCTACTCACTAAAATTTGTCGAGCAGTTTATGCAGAGCCATGACCTGCAGTCTCTTGGCGGTGGCTTGCAGCAGCTTCACAGGGTCGCAGTACAGGGAGCGCGGCGGCGTGTCGGTGTTGCGACGGTTCCTTCCGCCACGCTTGTTCTTCTCGTTCTTGGATACTTCGAACGCTGACACTTCTAGGGGATTTTCTGAAAGGAATTTATGTTTTGAAAATTATACATTTAGATTAGAAATTAAAATTTAGATGGTGTTGAGAAAAATAAATAAATGAACTTGAACAAAGCCACTTGGTAAAAGGGAAGATCTCAGGCCTGTATTTTCCGAAGAGGTAAGCAAAGGTATGCACCAGAAATGCTTCTGCACTCACATTTCGTCATGTATTTATTAAGTCCCAAATAATTGCAGGCTAATCTGTTTCCATTTTTCGGTCACAATTACTGCGAATTTCTATAAAAAATACATAATTACACTTAGTCCGACCTAGAAGTTCCCTTAACCTCTATCTTGCACGTACTTGTGCACTGATACCACGGGACGTTTAATAGAAAGTTGCTGTACCCTTAAATAAACATCATTCAACTCACCAATAAGCTCCATCTCAACTTCAATATTATTTGTCTCTTTCTTTCCCGTTGCAATCAGATCTTCCTTCCTTATCTTCAGCGCACAGGGGCCCAACTCGGCCGCATCGCAACTACCGGTGTACATGTACTTCAATATTCTCTCAAACACTTCCGGGTGGACATTCTCCAGTACTACAATAGGCTTATCGCCTTGATTTTGTAAACTTTCTTGATACAACTTGTAGAGATGGTCGCTGCTTGTGCCCACTATGTACATGTGAGCCGGGAAGTGTTTGGCACCGACCTATAATAAGAAAAATTAAAACATTACCATTTAGTGAATTCTCCATAGAACACACAATTATTGTGACAAATAAGTCCCAGAAACTTAAGGCAAATGTTTTAATGCCACAATCATAACCATCAGCTCATATATTATGTCATATGTCCCACTGCTAGGCATATGTCTCTCCTACAACTAAGAGATTTAAGGGGTTTGTCCCCCACACTGGCTTAGTCTGGGTAAGGGTACTAGATACTTAAGAAATAAAAAAAAATTAAGTGTCAATCGTAATCAAAGATAGTATATATGCTCAGCCTATTGCTGTCTACTGCTAAACTTAGGTCTCCCCAGCAGGAAGCGCCAAATACAGGTATATATAGACAGCCCCCGTGGCGCAGTTGGCTAGACACCAGCTTGCGAAACGATAGGCCGCGGGTTCGATCCCCGCACCGAGACAAATGTTTGCGTGAACCACAAATATTTGTTTCAGGTCTGGGTGTTTGTGAGACCGAAAAAGTCTTTCGTAGTGTCTGATACCCACGACACAGGTCTTGTAACCTAGTGTGGGGTCAGAGCTATGTATGTGACTGTTGGGTGTATTCATTTATTATTTATTTATTTATATATATTTACGTAAAATTATTGGTACCTTAAAAACTACATCATGGAGTATGTCCTCTTCTGCAGCAGTCTCTCTCAATGACTCCATGTGTTTGGAAAAGCTGGATGGTGACAGCTCTGGCAATGATTGCAAACCACATGTTGGTTTAATCTGGAATAAGAAGAAAAATATAATTGGCAGATACTTAAAGAAAAAACTATTCAACAGCCTTTGTTCTTGAGGTAACAAACATTAAATTATTTTCTGAAATATTTGGAGCAATCATAAATAATGTATTTAAGGTTTCTGTATTAGAAATTTAATGTAAGGCTAAAAAAACATGTGGGTTAATGCACCAAAAAATGAATAATATTTCAACAATCCAACAACAAAGTCCAAGTGTTGGAGTGGAGACCGCTCTTAGGCAGACGTAGTGTGGGACGTCCTGCTGCACGATGGGCCGACGACTTGAGAAAGGTGGCGGGAAAGCATGGATGAGGGCTGCTCAAGACCAGTGACGGTACTTCCATAGAAGCCCGAAAGCCCGACTTGCCTAACATAGTTCCGAATAACGAACTTAACGATTGTTTATTTATAAAATAACGCTACAAACGTGAATGTGAGTACTAACCGGTAGGTATTTATTAGTCCTACGTACCAAAAAAAATATGCTGCTACTAAATAAACATTTGGGCTTGCCTTAGTTTGACACCCTAGGCACGCCACTGCTCAAGACCGGGATGGTTGGCGCTTTCTTGGGGAGGCCTACGTTCAGCAGTGGACGGCGATAGGCTGATTGATTATTCCAACAACTTCCATTGGATAAGTCAAAACACTCTTAAGCAAAGGAGGCCTCTGTCTAGTCCAAGCTATGATAAAATAAAAACTGATATTAAATATGAATATAAATAAACTGAATGTACCTGCAGACATGCAAAATTAAGTCCTTCACTATCAACAGCGATGGACACAGCTCTATAAATGTTGGGTATCCTTGTGATCCTGACAGAAGTACAGTCGTCCTTTTCTAGGAACTTCACCAGAGGACTCTTGAGGTCTCTGTCTTTCTCTCTCCTGATTGGCTGAGGCTGGGAAGTGGGCGTGGCCTTGCGAGAGATTGCACCAATGAAGGCCTCCCCGTGTTTTGTGGTGCAGTAGAGAGCATCGTGTGTTAACTGCACGTGGGTTATAAACGTCTGGTGTTGAAGGCCGAATACACACCTGGAAATGAAAGATTAACTTGTATTTACTTTTATTTTAGTAATTATTTGAGGTTTAATTTGCCCGACCGTTGTTGAAGTACATCGGGTATATGGCTTCAGATTTTCCCAGTATTCTTATATTTACCCTTTATTTCTTACTCAAATCAATTAAAACATATTTTTGACTACTTCCCTTCATGCATTATCTCTTCCATTCCGTATAGTAAAGGGATGCGTTGATGGAATTTCAAATAGTATAATACTCCAGGGGGTTACCCGCCTTGTCGAAAAATCCCTCCCTGAACTAAATTCAGGCACCCCTATCATATGATAATTCTTATATATATAAGAAAAGCTTAATTCGCAACGGCGACAATATTTGCCATTCGTCACGATTCCCCACCTCGAAAGGTAAATAACGATCTTTGGAGTGCTTACATGCAACATGACATTTTTTGTGTGCCACAATAGATGGAAAAATGAACTAAATTTGTAAATTAGTGAGATGATGGATGGTAGGAAATATATTATTTTACCTGGTGAGTTTATTAGTGGTGTCCTGCCATATGAGCACTTGTCCGATGTTGGTGAGCAGTAACACGGTCACTCGGGAATAAACGCCTTGCTCGCTCACTTTAGCTTCCACACACACTTGACGCAGGTTGATCTGTCTGAAACATTACAATATAATATTTTTTAGATTCTAATGTGCGGCGAATAAAAGAACCAAATTACTTGGTACTTATTTATATAAATTTATAATTATTATAATAACTGTCTGACATTAAATAACTAAATACCCTCAAGAAGTTTTGTGCATGCATAGACTTGTCAATTTTTTTATTATGCGCCGGCGCCTCTTAATACTGTTTTCAAATGATTCGCAAACGAAAATTAAACTGAGTTTGGTATTGCTAATACGAATACGGCACTCAGCAGTAATAAAGAAAGAAACTGGCATACATCACAATAAAATTACCAAGTATTTTAAACTAATTAAATCACACAACCCTGTGTAAACGAGATTGAAATATTTTATTGATACTAAAATTTGAGGTTTGGGCGCGCGGTCGAGAATCTTCACGGTCGCGGGTTCGAACCCCAGGCACACACCTCTGACTTTTCGAAGTTATGTGTGTATTCACAGTGAATTATCACTTGCTTTAACGGTGAAGGAAAACATCGTGATGAAACCTGCACACGTAAGAGTTCTTAGGAATATCTTAGGTGTGTAGTCCGCCAACCCGCACTAGGCCAGCGTGGTGGACTATGGCCTAAACCCTCTCAATGGTAGAGGAGACCCGTGCTCAGCAGTGGGCGTATATGGGTTGATCAAGAAGAAGAAGAAAATGTTTGTTAAGAAGGTAATAGTTACTTGATAGCGATTTTCTTGGTGAGATATTTGTGCAGCAGATATACGTCCCCGCGGCTCGTGGTGATCACAGTGGCTGCGTCCGCTGCGTCCACCAGTTCCATTCCCGACTCGTCCTTGTTGTTCACCGACATGGCTACCTGCAATACATAATGTGCTTTAATGAGCAAATTTACCAATACATACATCGTTCTGACCCCGTACTAAGATACAGGGCCTTGTGTCATAGGTATCTCGGCAACTACGAGAAGACTCTTCAGTCTCACAAACGCTCAGATCCGAAACAAGTAATTGTGGGTCACACAAACATTTGTCTCGGTGCGGGGATCGAACCAACGGCGTCTCGCTAGTTTAATAAGTCTACTGCGGCACGGGGTGAAAGTTAAAATGTTGAACTTCCATTTCAAGTTCTTGGGCCCAAAAATGGCGTGTTCTTTATAGATCGGTATGATACGATTGGGATAACAAGACCACCCAAAAGCCTATTAGATTCTATTACATGAACTTACAAAATGTCTAGAGAATTTTTGCATGCTACTGGCCTTTTCGAAAACGTCGAAAAAAACCCTAAAATTGAGGTTTACAAAAATCTCACACTACAGTCATTTTTCATGGGATTAAAATATACTTAGGCTGGACTCACTCGTTTGGGCGCCGGTACAAATTTATCATCCTGCGAGTGGCCCAGTTGTCCCAGGTTCGTGCCCCACGTGTAGACACCACGGGAGTTCCACACTACCGCGTGGGACCTCGCCGCTCTCACGCCCAATGGACTCGAGAGCTTCATCAGCGGCCTCGTGGACTGAGGCCTGATGAGGGATGGGGTCTTAGTCGTGGACTGGCTCACGTTGTCAGCGCTGTTCAAGTTGTATTGAATAACCTGGAATGAGAGATTTCTGTGATGGAACCACTTCCACTTCCTTCTTTACTTCCTACTTCTCCTTTTGTGGTATTTTTTGATAATAGAAATATCATCCAATTAATGTCATGAGAGTTCTTATTATTCACCACGCTGACCTAGTGCAGATTGGCGGACGAGTTTTTAAATATAAAATTACATTTTTATAAAATAAGATGCTGTTGTCAATACCCATAGACCCATATAGACTGGATACACCTCACTGGAGACATAAAAGTGTAGTGATTGCACTTCCCTTTGTACTTTACACCCAAAAGTATAATGAGAAACAAATATACAATTTAAAGTCTACTAAAAAACAATTACAACTCACAGCGCCGCTTTCAAGCAGTATCACGGTAGAAGTGAGAGTAATGGCTGCGCAGAGGCACGGCTCGGGCAGTTTGAGTGGGGCGGGGCGAAGCGCCGTGGTGTGCGGCCCGCCGGCGCGCCCGCACTGCCCGCAGCACCACACCTCGTCCCCACCCGCGCCTGATGTCACCCACACACTGTGGAACTTGCCCAGGCATACCTGCAATGGAATATAGTTTTGCTTGACATGGCAGTTGACGAGAGGAGTTGTGAAGATGCTATGAGTTTTGATTCCCAAAACAATTTTGTTTCAGAATTGTTGCCAGTTTTGAAGTCATAAGCTGTTGCCTATACTAAAAATGCATGTAACAGCTTCAAACTGAAAATTCGATATTTCGGTTTAGTGTTTCATTCTGCGTGTCAACAGCGGATGTTACAGACATTTTGGGCTAAAGATCTGAGCTGAACACTAGCTGAAATAAACAAGAACAGTCAAAATATGTCATGTCGGTACACATTTTGACTAAGAATTCTGGAAGTCAGTTTTTCGAACTTCAAAATCTCAACGCGTAGTAATTAAAACGAAAATATTATATCCAGGCGTTTATTGCTCATTACATTTGAGACCTGATTGTATGCGGGCACATTTCACCACTCTCGTATGCATTCGGCGCGAATTTGTACGTTTGGAACGGGTTTACTGCGGACACTACTTTCACAATTTTCTTCGGCGGTTCTTCTACGTACATCATGTTGTCTAAAGACGAGTTCGAAGGCAGAATTTTGTCGACGGCCTCTCTTGGCTGGGGCAAAAAACTCGCGAAGTTCTGAGCCATCGCTCCGAGAAGCGGCTCTCCTCTTATTATACAATAGGAGAATAAAATAATAATGGAGTAAGTTATTATCAGAAGAATGATGTAGAAAATGATGGTTCCCTTGTTGCTTACTATCGAGTTTCTTAAAGCGTACATACACCCCATTTCTTTATATGTGTGCAAGTCTTTCTCATTCGTCATGCAATCTTTCGATACCGGTATGAGGTGGGTCCTGTTTTCCAAAACGCAACACTGCACTGGAAACAATTTGTCAGGGTTCATTTTCTGCCAGTACGAATTCGCGAAATCTCTGTAGCTAACAGCGCCGCAGCACTCGTAATTCACCATCGTATAGTCCCAGATGTTGGTGAAGAGATCGTCCTCTTTCCCGTAGTAATTTTTTATAGAAGACTGCATGTATTTCCGAGTTTTGACATTATTTGTGTATATATTGTACATTCCCGATATGAAGAACAACCAGAAAGCGACAGAGGATATGACTGTTACGAGGAAGATGTATGATTTGATGGCACATTTTACTTTGCATCCAGCGCCGAGGAGACCGCAGCATGACGTCATCATAGCAATCAAAGCTATGGGAATGAGGACTGACGTCATCGGAGTAAACCATAGTTTCAAACTCATGAAATTTGCTATAGTATGGACTATAGTACTTTTGGTGACGGTGAAGTTGACCTCTCGGAAGAAGTCAGTGTTGATAGCACACCATACGCATATCACGAAACCGAAGAAAGCCAAGATGAAACACAAGATGTTGGTGAAGCCGAGACACGTTCGAGGCAAGCCGACTGTATGCATCGTTTGTGGTTACGATTATTTTGAATAAATTACGGAGTTTACTTGCGAATTGGGTGACATTTCTGACAGATTATTTTTATACGCCTATTTCGTGCCAGTATCATTTTTTGAACCCAAAAAAGGTCTTTATATAAGAAGTATTTTTATATTCTATTATTTTACGATTGATTCATCATCAGCTAGAAGACTCCTACTGATGAACAAATCCCTCCCTACAAGCGTTTCCAGAGCCTATAAGATCGACATGTATCTATGAAAAAAATGTGGTAAGGAAACTAGGTTCAGAGACTAATAAACTATGAGATCTGGTAACTTGTTATGAAACTTGTCTTATAGAAATAAAATGCACATTCGCATTACGTCTTGCTATGAAATTCCTGTTGCAACGATAACAAACTAGTATATTAATAGATCCTTGCGTGGGTATAATGTTGATGAAGTATGTAATGTTGTTTCACCGTTTCAGTTTTGTGTGTACCTACATAGCGGATTAGTATGCAATAACGGAATATGTGACAATTTATTTCTGTATACCGAGATAATTTTCTCGACTTATAAATTTAATTAAGCGAAATCTTTTCTTTTTAATTAACATTTGATGTCCATACACCTCCCAATCTCTAGGTGTAAGGAGATACCATTAATTGATACTGCATATTTAGATAGAATTAATTGTTATTGCGTGATTCCGTTGGGAAATTATCAGTAGTAGTACCAAGGATATCATTACGTAGATTTAAAAAAGCATCATCAGCCAAAAGACGTCCACTGCTGGACATAGGCCTCCTCCAGAGACTTACAAACTTGAAGACAAGACAGATGATTAAAGAGACTATAAGAATCCTTACCTGTTTAACCCAAGTGTTGGTTCGGCTGAAGCAAGTCAACAGTTCGGGCGTGTTGCGCTGTTGCTGCGTTCCCGTGCCGAGCGTGTAGTTGGAGTTGCTGCCCCACACGTAAACCTCACTGGGTTGGGTACCCTCGTGTTTGTACATATAGTGCCGGTCCAGCATCGCGTGATCCAGCGCTTTGTAGTCATCCTTGTCTAGGATTTCTGTGTTGACACCTGTATGCAAGGGATAAAGTACGTTTGTAACTTATTACAAACACTTATGTTTGTTAGATAAAGATGGTTTTTAAACTGAGAAATATAGAATGTATTAACACAGAACTTGACATCTATATAGATCTCAATTCTTTAGCCAACGAATTAACCAAACATTCATCGGCTTCACTTGACAAAAGATTGGTTTGAATTGACCCCCAATATCTGTCCTACCAATAAATTGTTTTTGGAACTCTTTTTAACGGGAGAAAGAGCTGCTACTTTTAAATTTGTTTTCCAGTGATAGAGTGGTCTCTTCGCTTAAAAGTGAGTCATGCGATCTAGAGATTTCTGATTTAACTTAGGTATTTAAGTCTCAATGTATTTGTATATTAGGAATGCGCCTAATTATGCCCGACTCACATACACGCCCTTATGGTAACACAGGCATTGTGGTTGTGTGTGTGAGACGTAAAGTATTCGATTGTGTAACATGAAGATATAATATTGTATTACTTTGTAATGTTTATCGCCTTGCAGCTCGTGTAATATGATATTACGAGATACGGTCAACGACCGAATCAACATATAATATGTTACTTAATTAATTTCGTATTTTAATCTAATTATACGATTCATATGAGTTCGTAAGCACTTACAAATATTGTGGCCTATCTTAACGACCTATTAAGAGTAGGAAACGAGATTAAATGCAAAGGTCTGTTGGAATATAACTAGTTAAATGCATCGTAATGTAATCCATTAATACTTTTGTTACTGTATTAATAAATAAGAACTTTCTATACTGGGATTAAAACGGGTTTGCTTAAAAAGACTACTTAATAAATAAATACCTTCAAGCCTTGTTTCACCACGAGACAAGATCAGACATAACAAAAAAAATCGGTCTTACAAATACTCAGACTCGAAATCAATATTTGTGGATCACACAAACATAATATGTCTCAAACCCGCTGTCGCAAGTACGGTATTTTTACATTCGCGTGATAGTACAATAATAAGTTTCCCGTCTCTTGTCACGAAGAATTCTTCTATATAAAAATTTAATTATTCGATTTTATCTAAAGATAATCGATATTTATTTTTTTGCGGTCATATTAATTGGCCTTGACAGTAACCGTGTAACGACATTCACTTTCATTTTATCAAATATTATTAAGGTATAAATAAAACACTTGTGAATATATTGATAACCCACAACAACGAATTTTCTAGACATTTATAGCTCTACTAAAGAAAAATAGTCTACACGGATATCCCACAATACACCTATTACTGAAGTTCTTGTACTCTAGGGTCGACAGTAGATCGGCGGTAGCGGGTTCAAACCCCAGAGATACATCTGACTTTTCGAAGTTATTGCTTTAATGCTGTCTTGCTTTAATAGTGAAAGAAAACATCGTAGTAAACCCTGCACACCTTAAAAATCTTAAGAATTTCTTAGGCGTTTAGTCCGATAACCCGCACTAGGCCAGCGGGGTGGAATAAGGCCTAAATCTTTCCAAATGTAGAGGAGGCCCGTGCCCTCCATTGAGACGTATATGGGCTGACGATGACGGTGATGTTGCGACTGTTGAGTGTATTTAAAATCTTACCTATCTTCATCAAAGACACAGCTGAGCGTATTTGTCCATAAAATATGCTGCGATGCAGTGGCGTGTATCCAGATTCACGGTCGCGCGCGTTGACGAACGCTTCGGAAGAGTGACGTATGAGCCACTCCATCAATCCGATACGGCCGCGAGATGCCGCCATGTGTAACGCTGTGCGACCCTGCAGATTTATCATATTTGTAGTACTGTCGATTTTGAGCCCTAGTTTTAATCATAGTTGTATTTCCAGATTAAAATATAAAGGCAGCATACCAACTAAGATCTCTTAGTGGACATCTTAATTAGGTATTTCGAAGGCAAAATGCCCAGTTTGTTTAGCACTGCCATGCAAGAAAAGGTGAAACTAGCCTAGTGTTGATGTTCTCTTAACTAAATATATTTGGTTTCTTTAATATTCATATCAGGGCTGATTTCAAGCAAGTGACCTGTCTACTATAAACATTATCAGTATCAAATATTTTAAAATATACATACCTCAAAATCAAAAGCCTTGTTGAAGTTAGCACATGTAGCTTTGATAAAGCACACAAGATTCTCATCTGTTAAAGATCTCTTCGTAATGGCACTTGTAAGTACTTGTCCGTGAGAACGGGACTTGCACCGGTTGGTACAGTCCACTTCCGGTTTATATTTACTCATTTTTACAGAGTTCTGAACGTCAACAGCACCAGATATTGTCAATAGGAGATTTTACTTATTAGTGTATGTAAAGTATAAAAATATATTTGTCTGTAGACTTACACAATAAATGAATAACTATGTAAGATCTTTAAGCTGAATGGCAAATTTCGGTGAGAATATTCTTGAAAATTATAAACAAAAAAGAAAAATTGCCAATGCAAAAATTTAGAGCAGTAAAGGACTAGTTATCATCTGATGATATGTGGCTGAATACTTTGAATATTTTCCAATAATATGTGCAGGTACAGAGTAGAGCTAAGCTCTGGTGTAGCCCCCGAAGGAGCTACGGTCTCTTCTTAGCAGGACATGATTGTTTTTGAGGCAATCTGAAAGAAAAATTTTGTATGAGATTATGTTTGAAAGAAGTTTCTCCAACAAGATATGTAGAATCAACTGGATTGATAAATATCTTATGTTAAGTTATTTTTAAGTAAATAATCACTGAATTGCAGAAATGCAAGTTGATGTTGCAAAGAAATTGCAATCAAAATCTTTAGTAAACAAATTGACTATAAGCTGGTTATAATAAACAATAATTACATAAAGGTTGACTTAACAATGGAGCTATCAGTTTATAAGTGATTTGAGAGTTCTCAAATTAATTATATATACTATGAGTTACTTTTTAATTTGTTCCAAGGGGGCAGGATTATTTATTGAAATTTACAATAAACCTTTGTAACCAACTTTGTATTTTTAACAAATCAATAGTTTTTGTTACCATATATAATATAATTTATATTTGGTTAGTATTGATGTGACATAATATGTTATAAAATATGACTGCTGAGCTATCTATGCAACTGTATCTTTGCATACAGTTGCATAATTCTACAATGTTAGATAAGTTGTACACAAGTGTTATAAACTTATTTTATATAATCAAATGCAATAAAATACAATTTGATAATTAAAATTCAGCAACTTAATTATTTAAATTTAAGGCTTCATTGTTTTTTTTTAATATTAAATTTTTGACAGTTAGTTAAAGTTACAAAGAGATTTATTTTGTTGTTTGTGACTTTTAATGTTAATTATCAATTTCAATTTATACAACATGAAAAATAATGAAAAGAACATGAAGAGAGTAAAGAATTACGACTAGTTATGAAATGGTTCCAATTGCTTCTTTATTCATATTGAAAAGAACATACTTTTTAATATTGTGCAATGCATGATACCATTTTAATCATATTAAAATGATAATAGCTATCTAACTTCTCTTAGCACTCTTACTAATGTAGTTAGAAACTTTATGGTACTTTGCATAAGAATTGTTAAATAATAGAAAAGGTTTTATAAAATTATATTCGGCGTCCGAAGTTTGTCAAGGTCGAATGTCAACCGATATCCACAGGTAAAAATATATAAAAAAAAATATTTTCTGTAACATCCTATTTTCAAAAAAGACACATTTAAATTAGCGTTGAAAGCGATAAATCTAATTATATGTTTATCCACTATTTTTAAGTATACCTTTACAACAAAACAGCTGTTTGAAGTCGACAGAAATGCGATGCGGCTTTGAAGAACATTTTTTTACGTAAAATAGCACAAGAATTTACACATTAACGTTAGAAAACTAATTATAAGTTGATGTTTACACTAATATCAACAAGATAAAATAATCTCCTAAGCTATTTCGCAATTAACTTGAATAAAGTCTCTGCTCTGAGCTCTCGCTATTTTTAAGGTACGATACGTTTGACACGCAAGTTTGACGTATCGTATGACATTAATTACTCTTTCTTTCGTGTTTCCAACAGACGAAGGTTTTACGATAAGACGTACGCATTCGGTGTTACATGCCAATTAATATGATGATGTAGGTATTATCGGAGGAAAAAGATTTTGTATTTTAACACAATTTAGTTTGAATTAAAATGGTATTAAAGACTAAATTATTATTATTATCATCATTAATTTGTTGTATGAGAATTTTTTTTTTATATCTGTCGTGCGTAGTGACAGATGTCAATTGTCAACTTAACATTTTGATTGAAACTTCAATACGAGAAATATCTTCCATTTATTGTTACGTAAAAAACAAGCAATGTTTCAAGTGATCAGCCGCACGGCGGGTTTAGCTCGAGCTCAGCTCTCGAGGTAGGTACCGTTAATTTATGGATTAAAGTATTATAGTATGAAAAACTCAATTTATTTGGTTACTAGCTACTAGTTACTATTTTGGTTGAATCTTCAGATCTTCGCCTGCGTTTTCGACATGCAGCACTCGCTTCGCTTCTGGTGATCCAACTTGCCGCAAGGAGGCTCCTATTATTGATAATGAATCTGTTTTGGCTTTACCCGAAGAGGCTCGGGAGAAGAAAGCTCTTGGCACCCACATCGTCGTTCCAGGCAAGGTAAGAGCTGACTTATATATATACAACTTAGAACTGAAATTCGAATAGAAAAGATAGTTCGAAATTTAAGTAGATTCTACACAATTATTGTTTTATTTGGTTGTAATTCTAGGCTAGATACTAATCAATTCTAGACTAAATAGTTAATGTTTTTAGTGTTATTGCATCTTGGAAGTGTTGTTTGTTAAATATAAATGCTATCATTATTCTATATTTATAGAAAATTCTACTAAAGTAGAAGTCATTCTCTTGACAAATATATGTTGCACATGAAAAACACTCCCAGTTTCGAAGGAACTGATGTGGTTGAACCTTAAAACGGTAATATTTACTCTTTTTGTGGATCTATAAAAAATGATAGACCAGTCAACTGTTTGTAACCTTTTTTCAATAATTATGATTGAAGGAGATGGTGGTAAGTCAATAACACCACTTTATCATTATTTTGGAAAATATTACCTACTTTAAATTTATTAAATTTCTAGTCTTAAAAAGGTGTATTTCTGTGGTTTTATTCTACAGCAAAAAAATATTAAATTATTTCAATTACGGACTGAAAATCCCAGAGAACTGATTATCAGTCATGGAATTTTATCTAACTTGTCACCTTTAAAATTTATATAACCTGCATTGAGTGTATGATCATAAGTGGTAGTGCTTTTGGGGAGCCCTGATTTTTTTTTGTAACACGTGTGTTTGCCCTTTTTGAAAACATTCTAATCAAATATGTTCTCATAAAATACAGGACTCAAACACCCTCTTTTGTTGAGAGTCAGTATGTACATGACTTATCTATGAAACTAAAGTATTCCGTGTTGATTAAAAACTTTCTAGGGATACATGGGAAAACTTAGAAAACCATGGGTTTGCATACAAATCTACTCATCAAAATCAGCCCACATAAGTCCCACTGCTGAGCATGGACCTCTTCTACTACTGAGACGCTACTATTAACCGTTTCTTAAGTTTCCCTACAATATTTTGCTTCACTGTCAAAGTACGCAATTTATTACGCAATACACAAATAACTCCGAAATGTGTCAGTAGTGTGGGCTTAGGGTTCGCACCCATGACGCAATTCAAATTACCCCCTATATACTTAATACCCATCATATTTTTAGTATTTTATTCTTCACATATCAATTTCAGGTTGACCTTTCCCCCATTACTGGAGTTCCTGAGGAGCATGTCAAAACCCGTCGCGTCCGTATCTACCAGCCCGCTAAGAATGCCATGCAGAGTGGTACCAACAACATCCACCACTGGGAGATGGAGTTCGACACTCGCCAACGCTGGGAGAACCCTCTCATGGGCTGGACGTCCACTGGAGACCCATTGTCCAACATGAAGGTCCAATTCTCGTCACCCGATGAGGCAATTGAACATTGTGAGAAGAACGGATGGGTGTGGTACTTGGATGTACCCAAGACAGAAAAGGAGTTTAAGCCAAAGAACTATGGAGTCAACTTTTCATGGAACCGACGCACTCGAGTCTCAACTAAGTAAATTGTTAGCATGAATTTGTGATTTTGTTATTTTAATTCTGATAGTCTTGTTAGCAGATTTTAATTCATAGAATTAATATATCTTGGCAAGCATAGAGTTTTGTTTCTTTTTCCACCTGAATATAAACATAGCTTTACCAGGATAAATTCAAATTGTTATGTTATAATAATTAAGAGCACCATGTTTTTATCCGTGTTTGGTTAGAAATCTTATGTGTGTACACTTGAAGAGATAGTCGGCAATGTGTTTGTGCATACGTGTAATTGCGAATTGGCTGATTAATGTTTTAGAGCAGTAGAATTCTGTATGAAAATCGAATAACACTACGCCTCGCTGAAAATAATTTGTCATTACAGGTAGTCTGATCACTATAAAAAGTATTGAGTATATTTTATGTAGGTACGAGGTGGTAGCTACCATCAAATGGTACCAATTCTATATTTCCATCAGTAACAGTGTGAGGGAAATGAAAAACCAAATTTCTATGTTTTCGTTTAATCATAATTTTCAACATGGTTAGTTTATATTTTGTACCTCGGAAGGAAATCATATTTCGCAGGTCTCACTTAAAATTTTTATTTACATATTATACAAATCCGAACATATATTACATAAATCGAACCGTTTTCAACACATGCTTTAATATTGCAATTTCACTAACTACAATAGTTTTACATGTACTTACATGGTACATTATCAAATAAAAATTAACTCTAACAACCTTCTGAATATATAACGCTATAGAATTATGAAAAATTATTGCGTTCTCTTCATATCTTATTTACACAGTAATGAACTCGAGAATTATCTAATCTATTAGAACTTTACGCTTTCCCATTTTAAATTCAAAATGTTACGTGTGGATTGTTTATTGAATTACGAAAGGTCATAACTTGAAAGCAAGACGTGTAAAAAATTGTCATAAAGCGAAGTGGCACAAGGTGTCGGCGTCTAAAATACTAGAATTCAATACAGCCCTCAAAAAACTACGTACAAATAAATTCAAAAGGGTTTTGGTCAAGATTCATTAGTAAATCTAGATAAAATATTAAAGTAATAGACAATCTTGGTCCATGCTAAATTGAGATGTTTTGGATTCGAAATCTAAAGGCTGAGGTAAATCTCTAGTGAGTTTTAAAATCCTTAATAAGCTATGTAACGCTATTTTATTGATTATAAACAAATTTTCTAGAAATACGAGTGAAAAAACGATTAACAAGCGCTCTGTGCGCATACAACTGCATTTATTAGCTATCCGCGGCAGCTAATGTTGCCATAAAAATAAATGTCATGGACGGGCTAAATAGAAATTATGGCACTATCACATAACCAAAAACAATTCCATTAAAGGGACACAAGAAACATTAACAGCAAAAATCGCTTTGATGTCAGCTAAAGGCCAATAAGCCGTAGCATGAAAAAAGTACAATCAACTAGAGTTGGTAAAATATTGTCTTTTATAACTGAATATATAATAAACATTAGTTATACTGTTTAATTTTTACAACTTATCTATGGATTTACAGAAGTTTGTGCGAACCAACGTAGCGTATTTATGCGCATAATAATTTCACTATCTTTTATATAAACGTCTACAATTTTAATAGAAGCTATTGAGATTTCCAATTCATAAGAGAAATGCCGTTTTCATAATCGTCAAGCGATAAGTTTAACAAATATTTAACTCCATCTATATACATTAGAAATTTCTTCTATATTTGATAATATTAATTTTATTTGGTATATTTTACCCAAAATAAATCCAAATAACTATCGGGCTTTCTACTCAATAACAAAGCATTGTAAATCAGTTATTTTAAATTAAATTTTTAATGTAACTTCTAAATAAGAATCGTTTCGAAATAGGCTTCTACGTATCATATTTTTAAATAAATGTTTTAAAATGCGCGAAGCAACAGGCAATAAAACATTTCTACACATCTATTCTCGTTTTAAAACTATGAAGTGATTTTGATAATGTAGGCGATCAAAATACCGTGTTTTGCTCAGACATAACCCTTAGTTAACTCGGGAGGCACTATGTTTAAAAAAATCTAGTAACTACCTTTTATAAATCCAAAAAGGTTTTTGTTCTAAATTGACTCTTTCGTTAAACAGTGATTTAATATTATTTAGATTATTCTTAAATACGTATCGCCGTATTACTTTTATTGTACGCAAATAATTTTGATTTTCTTAAGTTATTTGATTTTTTTGTTTGTGGTATAGAAGGAAATTACAGATTTTTCTTATTGTAGCAATTTTCCAGATGCAAGTCTTATAACAATAACTTCAAACAGTTTAGAATTATTTGCCGCATTAATCAATTTAATAAGATTATATTTATTCTATTGTATACTATAAATCGTCTGTATATGTAATAAATTAGGCTAATTTTTTATTTGGAATATTTGTTTATCGATGTGCCAAATTCCAGATTTTTGATGCAACTGATTTTGATTTGAGTTTTTTGAATATGTTATTATAGGAACTTATGCCCTAGTTTAACCGTTCCTGAAGTGAATTTAAAAGTATTCTGGCACTATTTGGCACATCACTAAACATTTAACATCATATCCTTAGCACATGATCCTTTGCCCGTTCCTATTATAAAATCGATTCAATATTTCGCCGATTACAGCATTTTGACAATAAAACAAGATCGATATATCGACATGGTGCGACACTATCAGTCGTTTATTTATGCTTACTATTTACAATAACAACATCATTTACAACCATCTTTTGTGACTGGTTTAAATAGCGTAACTACGTATACAAACGAATTAAAATGGCAACTTCACAAACTTCTATATCATAGAAAGATAAACGATTAAGATATTGATAACTATAAACGTCGATTTTATTAATATTCTTTGTTTAATTTGTAACGATACAATGAGTTAAGAAATTTATTTTAATTGAGCCCCTTTTACGCGAAGTTTACCTTTCTATGATCTAAGAATCGACATCAGCATTATCTAATAAAGTGTAACGCTACAAAAATTCTTGCAAGAACTAACAGCGTGTTTTATTTGCCTTATGATTTCTCATAAGAAGCGTATTTGAATCGATGAAATATGATAAAAATCTTATTGCAACAACATTGGAAGTTCCCGGTTATTGTTTCTGAAAATTCACTAATATACAAATCGAGATAAACGGACACGTATATCCTTTTCCTGTAGGAAATGTATCGCACACTTAACTTAATGTAGGTATATACACGACTGTATCCGTTTATCTCTATTTTTCACAATCGTAATTAAACTGTGGCTTATTTAAAAATCACAATGCAATTGACGCTACCGTATGTTCAATGCGTGTGGCATTTGAACCGTAACGGTCTGGCGCCATTTTGTTTTGAACAAAGTTCTCAGAGTTCGTCGACCTGAGCTTCTGTGAGCTCGTCGGTCGTGGATCAGCTGGGTTGCTCGTCACTCTCGCGGTGCACGAGGACCCTAACCACTGTCGGGGGCGCCGGCGGGGGCGGCGCGGCGTCTGGCGAGGCTTCGGTCACGAGTATGCTTACCTCGCTGTTAGCATGAGGGGAAGGAGTGCGGGCGCGGGCCGGCGGCGTCGGCCGACGGGCAGAGCTTCGACGAGAGCTCAGACGAAGGGAACCTGCAATTAAATCGGTAACTTAATTGTCCTCACTGGCAGAGATTCAGCACCAGAAACCAAGTCTGTCTTTGTAATTCAACGCTGCTATGTGTGCAGTGATGCTATTTCAAAGTGATAGTTTTTAGGCACTGGTGTTTTAAGCGCTTTTTCAAAGAAGAGGACAGTATTTTGCAGCTACAACTGATTTTAAGTTTTTGCAGCCATAGTAAGTAGAAGATTATAGGCTTGTTCTAGTTTAAGAGTTAAATTACCTTGTTTTCTACAAAGTTACAGAAATTTTAATGGTCTTAAGTAATCTATATACTTAACTATCTAAATATTATATTATGCTTACTAATTCTACAATTAAAGTCTACGCGCTATTAAGATACTCATCTCAATTTTTCAAAAAAGATAATACCAAATGGAGCCCAGAATGAAAAATCTTACTTACGAATTCCTGAGACGCATTAAAAGTGAAGGACAAAATGTAAAGGCACTATTCGCTACACAGGAGTTAACATATCACATTAGCCAACACATAAGCGATAAAAATAATACTACAAGCAATCATGCAAAAGCTAATAACCGTTAATTTTATCCAGGATTATTTTACAATCCTATTGTAATGCCAATTGAAACAATACACCGTCTAAACACTGGGAACAAGACACAGGGTTTAAAACAAAAATCTATGTTTCCAACACATAGCCTGACCAGACGAACATAGCAATGCTGATTATTCATATATCATTCGTTTGAATGTATGAATATCACTCTGTGTGTTTGACAACAAGAATTACAGAAGAAATTGAAATAGACAAGAAAATGACAGAAATATAGAAAGATCACGAAGCGACAAATCATATGAAGATGAAATTACATGTATCGTAATAATGCAACCACACAGAGTGACGTTACCAATGCAGTCTAAACTAAATAATAAAAAGACACGGAAAGCAAAACATTACATATGAACCTGCTCGTTTCGGCCCTACATCCTCGTCCATTGCGTCCTGATGGCGAAGAAATATGGGCAAACCGTACGCGGACCTCCTTCTCGGTGGCGCGGACTCAGACCCAGTCGCCATCTAGTCATAAAGTCATTTGGAATACCAATTTTGCTGTGATTTTCAGAAGAAAAAACAATGTACGGGACATTGAGTCGGAAAGCGAAAGCATGATTGTCTTCGGACTCGCCGGCGCGTCCGGTGTTTTGTGTGTGCTGGTGCTGCAGGTGGATTGATCTATGACATGTAGGCGTTTGTGTATAGTATATCATTTATTTACGTCTGGGCAATATTCCAATTCTATATTCAAATATTTCACCAATCAAGCAAAGTTTGAAAGGATAGAGGACTGATGTAAATAGATGGTTACAAATTACTATCAATATTTACACAACTCACCCGTACTATTCCTTGTAGTAACTTTACTAGTTAAACTCATTTCTATGGTGTAAACTACCTTCGTTTACAACATTTTTAGCTGTGCTCCGTAATTGTTAGTAAAATTTATCAAATCGTTTTACCTGTTCACCAGGAGCTGCACCTGGCAATAATAGCAATGGCAAGTTGAGCCATGCCCCTCCGAGATCGCTGAGATCTGACGCGTCTGACGCCCTTGAAGATTTCCGACTGGATGCATGGGAGCCTCTACGAACATGCAGTAGTGCGCTAAGGCGACCACCCCAACCTCCTCCCGGCGACCATTTTGTGCTTTCTTCTTCGTTTGAAGGACTCCGATTCTTTCGTCTGTAAGTATTTATAAAAACGAGTTTGTAGACAATTCCTAATACGATGTTTTGCTGTATTTAAAGGAACATGTGTTGTCCTTCCGTAAACAGAGCAAAATGTAACGTAAGCTTTTGTTAATAATAAATATTATAAACAACAACTTACTTAACATATTCTCTCCAACCACGTTGAATAGTTCTCGCAGCTTTATCCTCTCGTTTCCATATCCTTGTGGAAGAAACAATTTCCAATTCCTTTCTCGTCGGGAATTGTTTCTTGAATTTTATGTCCATTTGTTCTTGTAGTTGTCTAAACGTTTCAGTTTCTTCTACATGTCCTAACACATGTTTAACTAATGCGTGAAGAATATCTAAACAGTGAATTTTATTTCCTTTTGCAATAGGAAGGTTAAAACTGACTAAAGCTACCGTGTTGGGCTTAGATATACCTAGCGGGGGATCTAATGACGCTATAAAATCGGATAACTGAGCAAAACTTATAAATTGGGTTGCATGAGGGTCATACCTGGAAAAGAAAGCAAATTTTGATTGTAAAAGGACCATAAAATTGCATTCTGCCTTTTACAATTTCGTTTATAACTTAATCATGTTTTATTTGAAATACTTACTTAGACCATCTAATATAGAACATCTCAAGATCATCTTCAACGATACCAATCTCTTCTTCCTGATGTGCTTGGTTGAAGTTCTCGAGGATGATGGCTATGTACATGTTGATGACGATCATGTAACTGATAATAATGAAGGAAGTAAAGTAGGTAATGGCCAGGAGTGGGCTCCCACAGTTGCCGTTGGTATGGCCATGATCCCCAGGCTCGCATTCAGGAGGCTGGATCATCAAAGATTCGAGGACGTCATTCCAGCCAGCTGACGTCATAAGACTAGAAACATGGTACAGATCAAAAACCCGTCATCAAAATTCAACAAAAACTTTAATATTTTAAAGAAATAATTTTTCAAATGTAGACTGAAATGAAGTTTAGAGAAGTAGAAATAAACTTACCGAAAAAGCAACTGCATACTTCTCCCAAAAGTTTGAAAATTGACGAGGTCGTCCAAGGCGCCTTGTTCTTTGACATGACCGAACACAGACATGCCAATAATTGCGTATATAAAAGTGATGAGCGCGAGCAAGGCCCCGATGTTAAAAAGAGCTGGTAGAGACACTACTAGTGCAAATAGTAATTTTCTAATGCCCTTAGCGGCCTGGAAAAGTGATAAATAATATTAATGTGTTGATAATAGACCAAGGTATGTAGTTACTTAATAAAATTGTTAATAACTAAGATAAGTTATTATTAATACGTCAAATGGTTAATAGAGTTTAATGAAAGTTATATAAATGTTGTTTATGTTTAAGATTTAATTTAATCCACATTAGGCTAGTGCAATTTTTTCCCAATAAAATTTTCATTAAATATGAATCAATGAGAAAAAACTACTTACTTTAATCAGTCTTAAAATTCTCCCTATCCGAAACACTCGAACCACTCGTAACAGAGTTGGTGATATGGGCAGATCTATCATAATGTCCTCCATTACTATGCCCAAAATTGACGCTAGTACCAAAAGAAAATCAAAAACATTCCAAGGCACCGTGAAGTAATGGTATCTAAGTCCAATTATTTTTACTATTGCTTCTGAAAGATGAAAGAGTTATGAAATAAAACGTCAATTTAACGTCGTAAGAATAAAAAAATACCATTTTTCATACCTAATCCGAATACTGTTGTAAAGAACGCATTACTAACTTCTAAAATAAAGAACACAGAATGCGGCTGGTCGTAATGTTCTATGCCCATCGTGAGCATATTTAGAAATATTAGCACGAATATTGCTATTTCAAAACGGCGTGAGTTCGACAAATCGTAAAACATAGCGAGAAACTGATTCCTCGGCCGCTTTATCACTTTTTGGGGCTTCTTTCTGCCGAGTTTCTTCATCGCTGTGTAATAATGCTTTTGGCTTTCCGTAAGGAACATTTCTAAAACTCCACCTTCATACTGAAAAAGGTTAAACATTATAGACAAAGTAAATATTTTAAATCTGGAATAGTAATCTATATTTACCTTTTTCTTGAGCATATTAAAATTATCTATGATTACTCCTATGAATAGATTTAACGTGAAGAATGATCCGCATACAATAAATATAACGAAGTAGATGTAGGCGTAGAGATTCGCTTCTCTTGATGGTTGCAAATCTACGCCTCGAGCGTCAACGGCATCAGCCATTACTTCCATCCAACCTTCAAATGTGGCCACTTGAAATAACGCTAGATATGCTATACCGACGTGGTCGAAAGAAATTTTCGAATTTATCCACGAAAAATTATTGTAGTAGCACTCCCACTTATCGTTTACTATCTGAAATCAAATGAAATGTTTAATATTTGTTAAATTAAATTATGATTTCGTATTTTACCAAATTACCTCTAATGGTAGCAGTTCTCCATCACCGTCCACACATTTATAAAACTTTCCACCAAAAAATTGCACTCCCATTATAGAAAATATTAACCAAAACACTAAACAGACTAGCAACACGTTAAATATACTAGGTATTGCGTACATTAGGGCGTTCACAACGATTCGCATGCCCTGCCACCTCGATATTGCCCGAAGTGGTCTTAATGCACGTAAAGTTCTTAATGATCTTAACACTTTTAAATTTTCATTTTCTTCTATCAACAAACTAAACACTGACACCTGTAATAAACACAAAAAATAAAATAAATGCCGTATAAAAAAAATGGTTAAACATCACTTGAATAAAAGAACTTACAAAAACTATAGTAAAATCTAGCAACGTCCAAAAACTTGTGAAATATCGGAAGAATCCCAATGCTATCCATTTGAGAAACATTTCTATTATGAATATCATGCAGAACCCCAAGTTTGTCCAGTATAAGATTTTCTTCAGCGGTTTGTTCTTCTCCAGGTGGATATCTTCAAAACACAAGGTTATACTCGACGCAAATATTAAAACCAAAACGAACCATTCAAAGGCAGGGGTGTCTACATATCGTAAAATATAAGTGCGAATGAACATCCAGCGTTGGCCCAATTTAGTTCGTATACAGGCATCCCAGCATGAGCTCCTGAAATCATTCGTAAATTAAACACTGCCGAGAAGAAATTTATGGCATTAATACAATCTTTTGCTACTTTATCACGCACATGTCATAGCATTGTCGAGGAAAACAATCTTGCGGTACTTTTGGTTCTTTCCGTTTACCAAATCCTGGAAATTTCCCCATCGCATCGATGTATTGACCCTTGGAGTTTTTCCTCCCACCTACGGTTAATTCATCTACATATGAGACTAATGTTTGCCACGGATGTTTCATGTCGTCTTCATCGGGTTTTTTCGTTGGTTCCTTACATAAAATGTTTGGTGGCTCCCTTATTTGTGCTCTGGATTTCTCCGGAGTTGTTTTAGTCGAGAGCTGTGCCATTTCATAGTGCTCAGTTTCATCTGAAATGGGAAAATAAATTTATTGTACATCGTCATCAAGGCTGTCTGACGCTGAATTACTCAAAATAGCGATACTGTCAATATACTGGTCTACTAGCATGTGAGTTTTCAACTTTGAATTACATTGCTGTGTAGCAACATTCCTGTAGTGAACTAATCTTCTATAGTACCTGTGTATTTCCATGGGAAATCATTTATTGATACCAAGTATGAGAAACAGAAAAGATATGAAAAATGCAAAGCTGGGACTGCAAGCATTTCTCGAATACAAAGTTAACTACATTACATGCTGCCTGTAGGCGAATGGCTGACTGTTACCCAAGAGCGTTAGTGTTAGTTTTAGTTCAAGATCTACTTTACAATGCTTCAGAGACCAAATGAATATTAGTACATCCCAACAGTAAGACGAAATGAGCAGCATACAATTTAGACAAAAGGATGGACACACACAAATAGTTCGAAAAAAGGTTAGATCGGAAATTGAATTTAAAAAAGACCAAAACCACAAAAAGAATCGAATTATGATAAAATGTCATTCATAAAACCAAATTGTGGGCTCATCGCGACCTACGTCCATACACTTACAAATGACAACCTGAAATCAGTAAACTAAAAAATTATAAGTAAAAAACACGACCAACCCGCAGACACCTTTTCAAATAAATATCTAGTATGGTAGTTTCAAAATAATTAAAAAAACTTTTTGTTTCAATTTAAATTATAATAACAAATTGAGGTTCTTTTTTTGCTTTATATTTTTCAAATAGAAATTATACACTCGATAAAACTTTTGGAGAAAGTAAATTGAATATAATGCATTTTCCATCTATAAATTGTAAACAGAATAGGATAAATTAATATAATTATTATATATGTATAAAGCGTTTAAAATAGATGATTTATTTTACCTCTCGAGTCAGAAGGCTGTGTGTGGTAACCCGAAGACATTTGGTTCAAAAGTTTTTGAGCGGCTACTTGTTCTGTAGGCGAAGTGTCTTCAAGATTTTCTTTAGAGTCCTCTCTTATGCTAGTTATTTTATGTTCTGTGGCTAAATCTCTAACATCCTTTAAAGTTTCTTGACTACCGTGGTTTAAATTATTTCCTGCTTGATAAAGTTGAGGGTATCCGAATTCTGATCCTACTGATATTGGCCTGAAATGAGAAAGATGTTTTACTTTTAAAATTTATTTTATATTTTTTTTATCAAACAAGATAAAGTTTAATAAAGAGCGTTGTGTAAATTTTATTGTTAAAACATTTCGTATTTGCAAACATTAAATTAAGATGTGCAAAAAAATATAATTAACGGTTGGGAATTAATGCAGACTAATTTTACAGAAATTGGGGGTTATATAGTATAACAGACTTAAATTATACAAACGTTATTACGGTGATCATGTACCCTAAGCTCTTCAGTTTTCAATTATACAGTAGGCATACTGCATCCTTAAAATTATCCTTGACAAATTTTGGGTGCGGAAAAACCTCTCTGCTTACCCCTTACAGTAAATACAGGCGTGAGATTATGTATGTATTTAATAAGTTGCACTTACCTATTTAAAGCTTCTTGGTAACTATGGCTATAAATATTGTCGTGGGGAAACAACACGGTCTCCTGTATAGACGCCGAGAATCTCTGTTCGCTGGGAATCGACGCTTTCTTCTCCTTCATGGCGCGTTGTTGGGACATAAATTCGTTAACTAGCTCTTCTAATTTAGATTTTTTTTCAGTCTCTTTGCTTCTAGATATAAGGAAACCTTTTTTTCTTACAATAGAACGTATTCTATCGAAGCTTTTGGCTAATTTCGAATCTTCACCAACCTCCTGGAATGTGAACAATAAATCTTGTTATTCTTTTTTTTATCACAACCATTGCTAAATACATAGTTTAAAAAAACTAGACTAGGTTATAGTGAATGCGATAGTGTATATACAAAGATCTGGTTGGTTTTGCTCCATATAAACATTGAGTCATAATATTCCTGATTCTATGCAGAGTCGAGCAAAGTATTTTTGGGTATTCTGTTTATAAAGAAAGTCAAACACAACTAAATTCATATTATGGTTAAATGTGACCACCTAAAAAAGATCTTAAGATTTTCTTAGGTATGTAGTTCACCAACTAGCTCTAGGTGAGCGTGGTCGACTAAGGTCTAAACCCTCTCAATTGCAGAGGAGGCTCGTGCCCAGATGTGGGGCGTATATGGGCTTATGATGATGATGAAATATAATACTAATTCTCACGCTTTTGGGTATAAAAATGGAAATCGCGAATATAGTAATAAGTCTGGACTTACCTCCTTTTTATTCTTAAGTTCTTCACTGTTAAAGCTATTGAGCAGCAAGGCAAGGAAGAGGTTGAGCACCATGAAGTTTCCCATGACGAGTGCGGGGAGGAATATGAAGAAACAGCTCTCGGCGCCGCTGGCTTGCTCGGCTCGCATGCAGTCCCAGAGGGGCTCGATCCACTCTCCACATAATATCCGGAAGATCATCATGAACGAGTGAAAAAAGTCGTTGAAGTTCCACCTTTGATATGGGAAATTAAAACAATTTATGAGACTATCAAGTTTTGCGACAGATTCTTGTGATAAATTTTTAAACAACGATATTAATTTTGATGAAAATAAGGATAAAATACTTGTTAACAAAAAGGAAAAATATGAATTATACAAGTCCAAGTGTTTTCTAAATATTATTAAAAAAAATTATGAGTTTATAATCTCTGAATCTCGATAATAGAAAAAAGGGCTCCTTACCGAGGCACTGGGTCTGGATCGAACTTCTCAGGTGTGTAAGACTTAGAGAACAACTGCATGCCGATAACGGCAAAAATATATATCACTATCACTAACACGAATGTCAAATTACCGAGAGCACCGATAGTCGATATTATAATACTCAACAACACTTTCATCGTAGTCCATGACTGAGCTAATTTCAACACTCGCAACTGTAAAAAAAGAAGGTAAATTTAAAAAAATATTGCATTTTAAAAATTATTTATTCATAGTAAATTTTGTTGTGATTCGACTTACCAAACGTAAACCTCTCAAGACAGATAGGCCGTCAACGAGCTCGAATATTAGGTCCAAAAGACTCGCTGACACTATAATCAAGTCGAATATATTCCATCCACAAGCAAAAAAGTCTTTACTCATCGCCATCACTTTCATTATACACTCTAGCGTAAATATTGACGTGAAAACCTAAAAATTTAGAGAATTTAGAGGTAGAAACGGAAAAAAAATATACTTCTTCAGTGATTCATTAAGTTACCTTGTTCCCTATGTCTAATGCTGATCTAACATTTTCACTCATACCGTGATGCTCTAAGGCTAGGAAGAGGGTGTTCAAAACGATGCAAGTCGTAATGAACAACTCGAATAGCGGATCCTTGACGATCCCATACAGGCCGTTCTGGAATTGAAGCCAGCCTTCATAGTCTATGCAACATGTGACGCAACACTCGCAATTTCTGTCCACGAGTTCATCTGCGATCAAATCGGAATTGTTAGTGAATAATTAACACAATACATTTTCAACACTGAACACCGATAAAATTTGAAGAATCAGCAAAAAGCGTAGTGAGCCATTTAAGTTTTGATGCAAAGCCTTTGCAACGTTATTCTATCGATATAAATAATAAATACAAAGTTCATGCAAACAAAAGCGGAATATCAGGACTATAGTTGTGCAGGAAAATTGCATCAAAATACAAGGAAAACCAGCACAGTAAGTAAAAGTTTTGAAATGCCAATAAGTAATTTTGAAAAGTGTTGAACCGGTGCAATTTACCAGTAAAGTGGTATTCTCAAAGTCTTGACTGTAAAATTTTGATGGTTCCCTTGTGGAATCGCATAAAAGTTAGAGTCAGGTTAAAATCGAGCACAATACAACGTCTATACAAAGATACTTTAATGCGATTCATAACACGTTGACGAGACGACAGCTAGTCAGCCAATCGCAGTCACCCTGCAGTCTTCCTGTGGGAAACAGGGGTGGACTGGGGAGAGAAGCTTTGGCGTCTGTTTTACTAACCTGTGAAGTAAGTGCAATTTTGCTCGTAATTGCCCATATGAGTTTTGTGCGTTGCTGCCAATAAACTGAGCTCATTAATTTTCGTCGTCTCCGCTTGCGGGAGGTCGGGCGCGCGCTTGTATGGCCAGTCCGCCCCTGACGATATTAATGAGGGTAGAAGCGAAATTGCAATTGTGTTGTATCGAAATGCTCAATGAAGTGTTGTTCATTGAGAACTGAAGCTACTTGTGAATGTCTCCAAACTATTGAAATAATTATTTTGCTCAGGTTTTTAGAATTTGAATAATATTTAAATAAAAAATAAAGACAAAATTTTACGAAGCAAGATAATTATTTCTTTAAGTCAGCAGTACCTAGAATTGCAAAATATGTAATAATTGCTGTTTCTACTATTTATGTGGCCTTTTAAATCATTATTGAAGTAAAAGTCGGAATTAAGATTCTCAAAGCCACTGTAGTACATTACGTGAAGCCACTTGAATTAGAACTTTAAATTTTATACACTAAACAGCAATGATAAGTTCAAAGTCAAGCAGCTGTTATTAAATTAAATATTATATAAAATCAAAGGGAAATCTTACATAATATTTCTGAAATCCAAAGAAAATATCTGTTTGCAAATGTAAATCGAAACAGAGTGAATGGTTAGAAAAGTTAAGAAGAAAAAAAATAATAAGGCACTACCTAGTAATTATAGTATTATTTAAAAATCTGTACACATTTTTGATATTGAGAAAAAAGAGGAAATTGCAAAGAATGCAAGCATTGAAAGAATTGAAGTTTATAACCTTTTTCTTAGTTAGTTTCAGTGTGGTAATTAAAAGTTGATTTAAACCATGCACATAGTATAATAGAGAAGTAACTTACGTCCGTAATAGTTTCTAATCTACTAAATGTACTGTTACGAGTAATAGTATTTCAATGTTTATAACTAATTGCACTTGTTCCACGTTTGGAAGGCCTTGTGTTTGCAAAGCATTCATTCATCTTTAGTGTTGGCGTCGATTCATTTCAGTGTTAATCTGTTCGTGCTTCATTGTGAAAGCCGTGCCAATCAAAATAACGTTGTGTAATGCGATCAAACATTTTAGCAAGTACCATTCCTTCATGTACAACAACTATAATTCTTGATAGCATTACCCAAATTAATCTGTGAGGGAGGTGCCAAATATATCGAATGTTTTTTACCTAGCACCACGATCTGATTGAGGTAGTCTGGGTTTAGTGGATATTTCTCTTGGATGCTGCCTTTTTCTGACTTTTTCGTTTTTTCCTTTCGCTTTTCCATTTTAGTTGCGTTCTTTGGCTTTGTCTCCTCCATTTGAGTTTCTTGCACCTGGAGTTACGATTATATCAGCGGGCAGTATAGCATATACTATATCGTATTGAGAAGGTATCTTCCGATTTCAGATTTGTAGTTATTACATCTATGTAGTTATTGATTGTATAGTATTTGAAAAGGTAACTTTTGATACGTGGTTTCTAGTCATTAACACTATGTGATCATTGGTTATACAACACTAACTTCAGCGAGATTACAAAAAAAAATAATTTGATAAAAACTTATAAATCTTATTATAGTGACTTGAAATCAAATGTTAGAGCTCATTAACAAGATTATTCGGTTATTTATTATTTGCTTATGTATCCACAAATTTACGGAAAGCACGAAATAACTTTACATTCTGTCTTGTTTTCTTCATTTCATCTTCTTCAATCTTTCATTTCTTTCGGTGTCAAAATATTCTTTACGACATTGCAGCAAAATCTACAAGCTTACGTGTTGTATCTGAGGCATCGGCATCGGCGTGGGTGGGTGTGGTGGTGGTGGTGGTAGCAGATGAGCGCGCCGGGTGTGAGGGTGCGGTGCCTGGTCGTCTGACGTATGCTCTCCATCATCATGGTCGTCTACTACTCCAGAGTCGTCCAGCGAAGACTCCCTGTTGTTGCTATGGTCACTGAGCTGCCGACCCGCGGCGCTTAGTATACCTCGACCTGTTTGTATTAAATTCTCTATAATTTTTTTCGAACACAGAATTTCCCACGTTAGCAAAAAAAACAAGTGACAGTTAAGAAAGTAGACGTTCTTCGAAGTTTGAATGACCAGTTTTAGTTTTCTCAAGATATTAATAATATAATAACATTCCAACAAATTTAGATACATCAAATTACGATTAAATAACGCAACTATTCTTAAATAAAAATTCAAAACTTAAAGCCAAAGTTTTCAATTCAAATATAACAGACGAAAGTCATAAATGTAGCAACGGTAATACATTTCGTAACATATGTAGAATAGAACATTCTAGTGCTCTTAGCTTAAAGTAGAAACCATAAATTTGGTCGTGACTACTGCACGTCGCGTCTTTGCAGAGATGGAGTGTGCGCTTTGAAATTTTCCACCTCAATAGTGAGCGAAATTGAATACCTACTGTACTCTCATATTGCATTTGTGTCACTTGCTTTCAGCGATAGGAGTGATGTAAAACGCCTCGCAAATGTAGGGGTGTCAATAAAAAAAATGATCAATCGCTTTCTGAGTAACTCAAACAGTAAGAAAGTGTCCTTCGTTTCTCCAGTGGTTGACAAGAAATTAGGGATTAATTTAGAATAAATCGATGTCACTGTCATTGGAATGGTTTATGATTTTTCAAATAGACTTTTCGTAATATCATCATCATCATCATCATCATCATATCAGCCATTAGTGGTCCACTGCTGGACATAGGCCTCCCCCAATGACTTCCACCGGGAACGGTCGGAAGCCGCCTGCAGCCAGCGACGTCCCGCGACCTTGACAAGGTCGTCGGACCACCTTGTCGGGGGACGTCCCACGCTGCGCTTGCCAGTACGTGGCCTCCACTGGAGAACTTTCTGGCCCCATCGGCCATCAGTTCTCCGCGCCATGTGGCCGGCCCATTGCCACTTCAACGAGCTAATCCGTTGGGCTATGTCGGTTACTTTAGTTCTCCTACGGATCTCCTCATTTCTGATTCGATCACGTAGGGAAACCCCGAGCATGGCCCTCTCCATAGCTCGTTGAGTGACCCTGAGCCGTCCCATGACGCCTTTAGTGAGAGGCCACGTCTCAGTGCCGTAAGTCATCACTGGTAATACACAACTATTGAAGACTTTTGTCTTCAGGCACTGAGGTATTTTGGACGAGAAGACGTCTCCTAACTTTCCGAACGCTGCTTTCGTAATATATTGTTTATAAAAAATCATAATAACTTTATTTTAAAGAAACAAAAGTTTCCAAGCAAGTTTATATACCACATCAACATACAATACGTGGCACCCCTAAAACATCCCAGCAAGCGGCGTCCATAACCTGACATGCAGCGTATAATTATGTCGTTTGGCACACGAAACAAAGCAGCTATATTTCACCTAATGCGTTGTCAGGGTGCAAGGTGTGCGGCGGAGGCGGCGGGGGCGGCGGCGCGGGGAGCGGGGGCGGCGACGTGCTCGGAGTCACCGACCTCGACTGGGACCGAGACCTCGACCTGAAAAGGAATACCAGAATTACAAGAGATAAGAGGAATTTATCTCTACTCCTCTTCGGTCTTTCAACCCTCAGTATCTTGTTCCTGGAATGTAAAAGTTGTCCTAATTCGTTATCTTTATTCCTGGTGATAAGGCTTCTTCGGATCTGTCTTTTGATAGGACTGAGAAATTATAATCTGGATTATACTGGTTTTAAATTGTTGTTATTTTATCATATCCTTCCAAGTTTATAAGCAAACCGAATATTAATGTTTTTATAGTAGCTTCGGTTTGACGCGATATACTCACATTATCATCTGAAATATGAGCTTCCATTGAGGTTTCAATGGAGCACTCTATTATATCATAGGTGAGACTAAAGATTTTTTTGTTACCCAGTCATCTGTGAGCGTTGCGATAGCAAAATAAGCTGAACAGATATTTTCTACCTATTCTATGAGAAAAGCAATTCTCTTAAATAGAACGATCCTTTATGCCTTTCACCCTACTTTGTTATCCCTGTAATTATTTAGGGTTCTAAGCAAAGCATATTTAGCTAGAACGCCTCAAGAAATTCCATCATTAATTCAAAGTTAATGAACGCAAACTCTTGTGTTGGGCGACCGCTTGGTATGCTAAACTGTCCTGTCAGTAAACACTATTATCATGCAAATTTGTCGACGTGTCGACTCGGCGCGTAGAATTAGGTCAAACAGGTGGAGTCCACGGAAAAATTGCTTATATTATCGTGTAATTACAAGCGATTACTGAGAACACTAACAATAATACATTCTGTTGCGCACTTAGACTTGAAGCAGCGAAGAGGTTACTTGTACTAATTTTGGTAATTGGCATACGTAGGTATATTGTGCATGTAGCTAAACAATTATTGAAGAAAAAACACAATTCTAAATGTATGTAGTACTATGTTTCCAAAAGTATTTGCATACTTTGATACTAGGTATGAGATTATTTATCTTGAGAAATTGTATTTACCTCAATTTTTTCTGGTAAGAAACCTATATTGAGGCAAGTAGCCATCAAACTCTCTAGGGGTTAAGAAGCTCGGTCGAAAGAGGCGACTGTATATTCTGTAAGCCTCGTAATGTATCTCCGAATATACGCAGCATTGCAGAGACGTGTAAATGATATTTAGCTGTTTTGCGGTTACGTGCCATGCTGGGCAGCAGCCGCAAACGCTCGGCTTCACTCATGATAATAGTACACTTATTTACCATTCCGATCTTTTTGTTTAACCAAGCAAACGAGGTATCTACTCATCTTGTTTAAAGTAGGACATGTCAAAGGGACACCTTAAGCACGAAACAGCCACAAAGTACATAAAAGGATTTTAAAATAAAAATAGGATGAAATTGTTTTTCCGATACCGATGAAATGTAAAGGTCTTGATACTATCTCATGACTTGCTACAGTTATTGTGGCTTGATTAGTTTTACAATACTTAGTCATTATCAGACACGTGACTTTCACTTGATATTGCCTTCCTAATGCTCAGTAATAACGAAAATAAACTAAAAATAATAACATTCGTCCTCTATTACTTGTTTATTTTAAAATTGATCAATGGACAAAATATAAAATTCTCCATCACAATCAAACTGATCGCATATGAAATTGGTTTGACGTCGTTCGAAAGATATTTTATTGTGAGTATTTATCTACAATTCCATACGTTCGTTCATGTCAATATAATTTTGTAAAAATATGTAAACCTTTATTGAAAGGGTATATCATCGGGGAACATTTAAAATGTTATTAATCGGAACGTATTCGAGAATCGTTTTACGTAAACACACAGTGTCCGGAAATTGAGAACCATTTTAAGTAATAATTTTTGTTAATTTTCCTGTTCAAATATTTACGTTAAGTTTTATGGGTTCATATGAACCCTAGCCCCTATTGCGTCCTTAACAGTCGAGAGGAGTAAGGCGGTGCGACAGGTGTAAGTTTTTATGTGTAAGCACTCACAAAATTCCTGTTTAAAAATGTATTATTCAGTAGATAAGACCCACTATAAAACTGTTCTTTCACATTGCGGCTTATTTTAAAACCAATATGTAACCAACTGCGCCGCGGATGTCAACAAACAAAAAATTACAAATTTGATTCCCTGAGCCGTGAAACCAATTTAAAAATTGCTGAGCTTTTTATCATGTTAACTTTGTGTGGCCGGCATACGTTGCGACTACAAACTTTGTCACTGAAACTGTTATTACATGTTTCTTTTAACACTTTATGGTGATCGCAACTGTCTGTAAACACCCACAATATTTTAGGAGCAGTGAGTGTACTGCAAAGTTTTGATTGGCAATTTGAATAAAATGAAATACTTAAGGCGATGATAATTGACGAACGATTGGAGTACAAGTGATAGAGTTCTACTTCGATTTTTAAATACCATAATCCTTTTTTGTAATGAGAGATGTTTTGTCCAGGTATTTTGATTATTTGGGGCTTAATTTTTTCGATGTTTAAAGATCGATAGAGCAACATAAATATGCATTTTACTCGCATCAGCCCTACGCCTTCTAATAGAACCAACTTATTATCGAAAGTGTTGAAAATAGTAGATATACTAACATATTAAAAATCTATGATAAATAAATCAATTTATATTAGTCTGGTATCGTGACTAACATAAGTCATCTGATCCCAGCCTAATAAAACGTAAAGGCAGTGCTAGTAGATATCGATCGATTAATGGAATGCTTTAAGCCGTATTGAGGAATTATCGCCAAGCCCTCTTAGCGTTTGATTAAATATGCATGTACCTGATATAACTTGTGTAATATTGAGTAACTAATGTAGAATTAATACCTAACTAGTAGTCCATTTTGGGTTTGTTTGAATTAATGTCTAATCTCAATATTCATAGAAATGTGGATGCAAAATTGAAAAATAATCTGTTAAGAATAAATCGACCTATGCATAGAATAAGGTTACTTATGACTATAACACCAACATACTTTTTTTGTCTATAATAGAATTAAACTTGTTTATATATTGCACTAGTAAAGTAATAATAATCATAAATTTTGTTGTTTGAAGAACAAAAAAAGTTACAGATAATATTGTACCCAAATAAGTTTAAATCGCTGAGAAAGTGGAGTTGTGCAAAAGCACATATAACTTTATTCTGCGCATGGGTCGAAATACATCATTTATTGTAAAAGAAAAAATATTTGTTAATGAAATTAAATTCATATTTTATATTTTTAGTAAGATCCATAGGAAAATACGTCAAGTGGCAAAGATTTTTCTAGTAATTATAAACGCAGCATTAGATATTCAACATCAAAATGGGTGACCTGATATTTCATAGTTTGTTCTGTTTCCAAAAAGATACTTTATGAAAGTTAGTACCCATCACAGAACGTCATGAAGCTGATATCAACGAAGTGGCAGTTTTGTGAACTAGGAAAATATTACCGTAAAAAACTAAAGAAAACGAGCGCTTTAGTTCTTGATGTCATAGTAAACTTTGAATAATACGACAGTTTAGGGAGGGCTTTATAGAAAACCGAGGAGCAGCAATAGCTTAGCTGTCGCTTCTTAAGTCGTAAAATAGTTGAAGCTTGCATCAATTTTTCGTTTTCGCTAGCTGAATTTCTAACGAGCTGCACAAAAGCTCCATTGAGCCGTGGTTGATGAATGAGACATGACAGATCTTCAGTCACCATTACATACAAGTCGAGAAATTCACATTACTTTGGAAGGTAATCATCACTAGAGAAAAACGGGCAAGAAAATATAGGGTCCTTTTTCCAACTAAAACTAGTTTACAAAAAAGACACATATATTACAAATGATTGGATCACTAACAAAGTAATACGCACACGGCACAATAGAACAATACACACAATACACTAAGACATTAATATGATAGATAGAAGATGAGTTAAAAAAGTAATTTACAGCGGAGTTGTTGTTATGCGACCAAATTTAAAATTCCCAACGTAAGTTTCCCAGATCTGTTCTGAAGGTTAATACAGGTCCTCCAACACATGAGTTCGAAGAAATTACACTTGAATCGCGATATCTGTGATTGGGCGTTTCAATCGACAATGGCGCTGGTGATTCCGAAGCTGTTATTAAAGACGGCGCCGATGGATGCAGCTAACTAGGTCGCTCCTACACTTGCACGCCCATTCGAAGATTTCAAATTGTGATTTCAATACTTCGAACGGTGAAATTCAATTTCGACAGAGATTGAATTTGATATATGTAAGCAAGTAGACAAAGTTACTTTGTTTATTTGAAAAATAAATAATTCTTAATTGAATTTATGAGATTACATTGTTTGCCTACAGTCTCACCTCTTAGTTGATTACCTCATTTTGATTGTAAGCCTTACTTATTACCTATTTCTACTTATGTATAAAATGTATATCAGGGCATATACATCTTGTCACCCACCCTCCTCAATAACATATATAATTTGTACGTCTAAAGTATTTACAAACAAAAAACTAACAATGAACATTTGTTTCCGGGACTGGGTGTTTGTGAGGCCGAAAAGTCTCTAGTAGTTTCTGATACCCATAATATAAGTAACTATCTTTGTGCTGGTTTAGACTTTAGAGTTTTGCGTGTGACTGTTAAGTATATTTATTTTATTTTAAAGCATACATAAACCCACAGAGATTTCGTCCCTTAAATAAACATTACGAGATAAGAAGCAATGGGCCGTAGTGCGACAACATTGGAATACCGATGACTTCCTTAGTAATCCCTCGGGAATCGTAACACGTTGGATGCGAATCATGGTTCCCCAGCAACTATCGATTGAATGACATAGAATTGCGGCCGAAATCTGTGTCTATTCAACGTCGTAAAATAGATTAGATCGCACCGTATAGAATTTGTAAGAATAAGCATTCTATAAGGCCAAATTACACCAATTTGAATTGCTAAAGTCAAGTAGTTATTGCTACTTTCTTACCATGGAGTCTAGAAATACGCTTGACGTCGTAAAGTAGATAACATCGCACTGTATGAGTTTGGACGATTAAGCATTCTAAAAGCCAAAATAATGCATCTACGTCCTACATATTCGATTTGCTGGAGTTAAGTAATTATTTCCATAGTTAATTTACATTCTTTCTTCTACCATATCCTTATTGTTTTTCCAAAACTTCGTGGATATAATATTAAAACCACCGATAGCTTATATGGCAACCCATATTTTAAGTTGATCAGACAGGCAAGTCAAATATTTTGATGTAAATCGTATATCTGTTAAAATTGGGTAGTGACATATTTTAACTTAGCATACAAGCTTCGAACAAATCGTACGAAAAATCCTATTCAATCAGCAACAAAAGAATATAAAACAAACAACGCCCTTGTCATGTCATTGTTCACAAACAGTGGTGGCAGCGGACCCTTCACGGGGTTAATAATGGTCGTGACTCGTGAGTTTCGACGTCACTTCATTTGTACTATGTGGGAATGAAGATGATGTCGCATTTTTTAATCTGTACTGGCAGTCCAAATGAAGTTTATTGCAGTTGATATTTTAATCGGCTCGCGGGTAATCCGTCTTAGAGGTTGTTAGTGAATAGGTTTTATTTAAATTGAGGCTAATTGAAGCGTGATAAGATTGTTATTAAACGGTTTAATCCTCTAATCTTTATAAATCGTGTTTTTAAATGAATTAGCCTGGTTGTGTAGTCGTAATTTAGTATTCTTGTGAATAATGTGTTACTTTTTAGCATAGAATCTTCATTTTGTAGGGAGGTAAATAACAAGGCAGATGGCAAGGCGAATCTTTGGGAGAGTTATGATCAATACAAATGATAGTGTGAAGGAGCTACTTGACTAAGATTATACTAGTAGTAATGGTCAGTTTATTGAAAAAAACATTATAAATATGATGAGTAAGTCATAAAAAGGAAATGACTAAATATAAGCTTGAGATACCGGGATAGGAATAATAAAAAACACATCTAATGTAGACGATATGTTACCGAGAAATAACCTGTGAATATATCAAGTTCAATTCTTTCTTAGCTTTCCCAAATAATCCAAGAATTTGCGAGAAATTTGCAATCATCACTGTCCATATACGTCCCACTACTGACCACGGGCCTCCTCTGCAACTAAAATAGTCTTAACTTATACCTGATTACCTTAATACAAAAATAACTTACGAAAAAAAAAACAATTTGACTTCATTTCACGGTCCATTTAGATGTTAATGCGTACATATTTTTGTGTTTATACCTCCGCATTGGACGGTCTTGTATTCTTTCTAATCTCGGGCTTAGCTCGGCGGCGATCCTGCTAAATCCGCGTTGGGTCGCCCCACGCTTACTGACTCCATTAATTTGTTATGCATTTGTCATTCCCCGCCTTTGTGTTGCTTTAATTGCTTTTTCTCTTTGTATCCGTCAGATGAGCGTTCAGTTTTTGAATTTATAGTATTTATAAACGTTAGTTTTGGATACAAGTTAAAAATCCTTTGTCTCTTTCTTTAGCGTTAAAGGTCAATCTACAGAGCAGGATATAGCGTTTTTAATAAAATATTTAACAAACTTTTATAAGTAATACTTTCATGACTTTACTTGAGCATGCTTTAGTTGCTCTATTGAATAACTTGTTTGGTTAAAAAAAACGAGACGAAGCGTGTTTAGAGATTAGCCCACATACGTCCCTTTGCTGCGCTCGGACCTCTTATATCATCATCATCATCATAATCATCAGCCAAAGGACGTCCACTGCTGGACATAGGCCTCCCCCAGAGACTACCTCTAATATAACAGAGAGTAATTAGGCCCTAATCTTCCACGCTGTCCTGGTGCAAACATTATTGGATCACACAGCTTTCACTTCGGTGCGGGGATCGAACCCACTACCTCAAGTTTCGCAAGCGTTGGCTAACTCTGTGCCATGGGGCTAGATAGCAGTAATGTAGAGATTCTCTCTACTCCGGGCGTCGAATTTTCTTCATTATAAAAACTAATATAAGTTGGTAATTATGTGAGCGATATTTTAATTTAAAACCACAATTCCGAGAGTTGCGTACTTGTTCAACTGGCACGGAGCGCCGGCAAACTTACTTAATATAAACTAACAGAGATTACATCTTTATAGCGTGTGGTTTAGCTCGATATCCTTGTTTTTAATGTGAAGTCGAGTTTTATTAGATTCGAATAGATTGTCAACCGATATGAGATCCTCTTCTCGTAAAATCGTAGCACTTTTATATTACGAGTAACACGGGATTTCGAGGAAAATTAGGCTAGTCTATTTTGACTAAGGTTTTATTTTTAAACATTGTATCGACTAAATCTATGATATTTATCATGAAGGTATGTAGTTACGGATAATTATATTGTTATCGTTAAATTAAATCCCTAATGAAGCAAATGCTATAAGAAGTTTCACTTTTAAAAACACACTAATTTTCACTGCAGTATTTTTCGATTAAAAAGTAATCCAACTAAATACTCGCCATGATAACTTAAAAACGAACCGACACGGCACTAGATCAAGCCACGCGTCAAAGCCCAAGCGAAAGTGTAGGTGTTGAGTAAAAATTCACTCCTTTTTGAAATGAAATTCTATTTCCGATGGCGTGTGCCGAGCACGGATAAACCGATGAGCTCCGTTTATATCGAAACGCAATAACAAACACAGCTCGCACAGATTCACTCCACTTCATATATGACGTTTGTAAATCATACACACACGGATTCCATCCATTTTGATGGAGACACGCATTTCATTTGTTTTGACGCTCTATCGAATTACTAGATGGAAGACCTGACAAAGATCCGTTATGGGTCGCTCTCAATATAAAAAAGACCGTAATCGAAAATTAAGACAGGCAATAGCCACGGTGATAACAAACTCTGTGAGATTAAAAAAATTCCGACACAAAATAAAAAAAAATGCGTTTTCCTCTTGTTTGGAAAATGTAAAAATGCAAAATGTGTAAACAACATATATCGTAATCATTATTACATGCAGGCGCCCACGTATACATAGGATGAAAGGCGCTAGGAATTTCAAATCCCTGAGATTTTTGGCAGAAACGAAATACATATTCAGCGTTGAAGTTACAACTATACGTGATTAGTTTTCTAGCCCCTGGGAGTAGATTCAAAATTATGTTTTGCTCAATTTTCTCGCTTGGGTTTTCAAAGTTCAAGACTACTTGACTTTCTTCTAGTACCACAGTGTGGTTCACATATTTAAAAAATCCCTGGGGAAGACATTTAGTTATGAATGTATAGTTGTCAAAATTAATAGTAGAAGTAGATCACTTTTTACCGTGTTAATTACGCATATTAACATAAGTAAAACTTGTTAAGTTAGGTAACCTACTCTTGATGATGTAAGTGCATTATTTTTTACTGTTACTATTGCAATAACACTACGATCAAAGACTAACAATTGGCATTCACTACTGGTCTATAGTCTTTTCATTATTATGAAAAGACATATTTTCAAGTATTCTCGAAAACTGTTTTAAGTGGTTCATTGCAGTTTTATCTTTATGAGGAAATCTATCCCGAATGTATGGAGTGCGGAAGTATATAGTTTAGTACCTACGTGGTCCATTCTTAAGAACCTTTCTAGAGTGTAGTACGCTCTTAAAGCCTTTTTATTACTTAATGCCAGGAAAATAAACTGGGATAAATATCTCCGATAAACATTAAATACAGGCATGATTTCTTCCCCAGTATCGGATATGTATTGCTATTCGGGGAGTGTTTTTGAATAATCGCTCCATTTGTAAATCTCCGCGGCTCCTCGTGGCGAACAAAGGCGTGGTGGGAATAATGAATTAAGCGTTGACTTTAGAAATGCTTCACAATTTTTTGATGTATTTGTTCGCGAATTGTGTGGAATATTCTAGAAGTTTAACAACATCTTGTATCATTCTTCGTCTTTTTTGTTAGGCATGGGTATTCTTTGTTAACGTTTCTTCTTGTGGGTGTTGTATTAAATCACCACAATTTAGTACTGTTCATGCTGTTATGTTAAACACAAAAATAGTTCATTTAGTTAGTTAATATTACAAGGCTTATAAAGCATAAACAGATCATTAATTCCTTTATGCGAGTCGTGAAATATCTATTTCACAAATGTTCTATAGAATACCTACGGTGAAAGAAGAAACACATATATATTTGGCAAAACACACAAGGCAACACAAAGTTAACTGTATGTTTGATATACGGCGCGGCATATTCCAATTTACACAGATTCCATTTTATAAATCTCATTAATGTGGACCCGACATTAGGCGCCTAATAATTTTCCCCGTTGCGGCAAACACACAAATCGTGTTTGCCACAGGAATCCAAATTATTTAACAAGATAACTCAAAAGCCGGCGAGTGTGGATAATGACGTGAAATAAATGTAGCCCCGTTCCGTCGGAAGTCATTGTTTTTATCTTTTACGTTCCAGTTGACGCAGTAGACTGCCGCCATTTTGTCCATTCAGTGATAACCTAGCTGTCAAGTTATTCAATTTGTTGTGAATAGTGAATAGAGGACACACCTACTGGCTTTCTTTGTTATGAAGCAACGTTATTTCATGTCTCTTTATAAATATTTTATCATTGTGTATCCACGCAACCTTTTCGTTATTTCTAGCCTCCGCGATGGTACTAAAAATTGTATACATATTAGATTTCATGTCTACATTCCGTAGGGGTGGGCAAATACAATGAATCTCTAGTTTGTTAGGGCCTAACATTCAACATTCGCTAAATCCACATTCATTGATGCATGTTGAACGTACTTCTTACTACTTCTAGAAATTTGTCTATTAGAAAATCTTAAAAAATTAGTACTTAATCAACTAAGAAACCGAAACCGGGACCACTTAATCGCACGTGTTTGTAAATTTCGCCGAACTAATGAGGCATTTTCTTTAAAATATCGTTTTTAATCTAAGATCAATAATTTAAAATTTTATTACAAGACTATTGGCGAATTTAGGGTGCAGAAATGCACCTCTGCCTACTCCTTTGGGGAATACAGTTCTCGTCTCACAAAATTATGAACTTGTAAGAAAAGAACCTATTTATTTAGTATAAAATTATTTTCGATAATCCCTTTCAGATATTATTTAAAAGATACACAACAGTATCTAAGAGATACACTAAAAAGGCATTACTTAGTAGTTACCTTAGCTTTACGCGTTTAAAATGCAAAGCCAGGTTTTGGCGGCAATGCGCGCATTTCGCGGTCTGCCGCTTATTTCAGTGTTTTCAAACTAGTTTCGAGTTGTTTTGATGTGGTGTGAGATTGCATAATAACTACGAGTGTTAATGAACATTTTGTTGAATGTTTAAGACAACTCAATTTATATGCGAAATGGAATCGATTGAACGGAGGAAAATGTATGAAACGTATTATAATTGAAATAAATTACTGTTATTAAAAAGTTAACTCGCTTTGTGTCATTAAGATTCAGGACATCAGACGACTTGTGAATAAGAATATCCAGAAATATTATATGATAAGAAAATCCCTCTTCAAAGTTCACAGGCATTAAAATCGACCAATTTCTTTCCCTGCTTTGATGCTACCCAATTAAGCTTTTTTATACATGACTGATAAAATATAAGTGGTCGATGAAAGGAAAAAATGTAAGGGATTTTGACGAGGAAACTGTCGTCCAATTATTGGCATGTATTTTATTTGTTGACTATTGAGATAAGTATTTGCGGATATAATAATAATTTTCGTAGCAATGAGAAACTACCGGTAAATATATTAATTCGGCAAAGTGATAACATAGCAACTATTTGTAGATGTAGATGCTTTATAGCTATAAAGGCTAAGTGACGACCTATAGAGCTCCATGTCGTCACTCGACACTCTCGTGCCAACCTGATAGATGTTTCTTCGTGATACGATTAAAGAATATAAAGTAACATAGATGGGGAGCAATTTCGTCCGAATTTCCAAACAACCTGATGTGAATTAACAAATTTGTTGTTCTATTTCGTTAAATAGATCAATTATTGTGTGTTTCTTTTTAAAGAAAGAAAAATCCAATAGATTTTTTTTTATTTAAACATAGAATAGAGTTTTTAAAAATGTCATCTATTGTTTTGAAATGGAACTTTTTAATTTAAAAATAGAATAGAATTTACGAGAATTTTTCAAAATGTCACTTACCGTTCCGCCACTGCAGCCACAGCTGCCGCGTGGTGAATAGCACTTCTTCCCCGTTTACGTCTTCTGGTTCTTTTTCTGGAATATGAGGCTAAGAGAAGACCCTTTCGAGCGTCGATGCGCTTCTTGGAGTCCTTAGCCAGCGTGCGCACCGCAAGCGAAGTGGGGTCGAAACTGAACGTAGAGTCGTCCCGATGCTCATTGAGGTCTTTCTTCCTTTCCTGGTTATAAATAGTAAATTGAATAATTAATAGAAGCAGTGATGGCCTCGAGGTTTAGGCGCGCGGTCGAGAATTTCGGCGGTCGCGGGTTCGAACCCCAGCGTGGTGGACTGTGGCCTAAACCTTCTAAATGGTAGAGGAGACCCGTGCTCAGCAATGGGCGTATATGGGTTGATGATGTGAAGTGAAATAGTAAATTATTTAGTCAAAATAAATATTTTTAATAGGTATTAAAAAAATATTGCTGAAACTGGATTAGAATAATATAAGATTCTTAGCCTTTTTATTTGGGAGACATGAACAAAATGTCTCTAACGTCTATGAATGTATGTAAATACAACCGATAAATGTATGCTAGTATGGAGTAAAGTAGAGGCTCGTAGTCTCCGCCTACCCCTATAAGACACAGGTGTGAATATAATATACATATAAAATGTTTTTGATCAGTCTCAAAATACTGATTTATGATTTATCATTTATTTATTTATTTTTGTATACGAAAAGGAACAGATAAGATATTAGTAACAATAAAGTGTGTTAGTCTCAAGCTACATCAGGGAATCAAGATAGGTTTCCAATTAAGATAACAGTTGAAAGCTATTACACCATAATGCTATTTGTGCAGACTAAAGACCAATCATCATTACGACAATTACACTGTTGACTGGGTAAATACAATCGGCATTCCGTTAATTATTCTCCGACGCTCTGCACTTGACCGGATGTCGGGATCGAATCATACGGGCAATCCTGCTATGTACTTCATCAACCCATATACGCCCACTGCTGAGCACGGGTCTCCTCTACCATTGAGAGGGTTTAGGCCATAGTCCGCCACGCTGGCCTAGTGCGGGTTGGCGGACTACACACCTAAGAAATTCCTAAGAACTTTTAGGTGTGCAGGTTTCATCACGATGTTTTCCTTCACCGTTAAAGCAAGTGATAATTCAATTTGAATACACACATAACTTCGAAAAGTCAGAGGTGTGTGCCTGGGGTTCCCACCCGCGACCGCCGAGATTCTCGACCGCGCGCCTAAACCTCGAGGCCATCACTACTATGTACTAGGTTGAGGTTAAACGATGCGGAAAGGTAGCTCGGAGAAACGGACGGAGCTAATGGAACTCTCATGAACGGTATAAAGAAAGTCTTATTTTATGCTAGCTGTTACTCGTGATTATACATGTAAAACTTAATAAACAGTGGTCCTAGGTTAGTGATTTTAAGTAACCTGAAAAATCTACGTGTTTTATAATGGAAGTTTTGGTTCAATATTTATTACTAATTACTCCTACTACTCGTTGTCGAATTGAGCGTTAACAGTTTTTACCTCTTGAGTGATCTGCGATTCCTCCTCATAGCTGAGTGCCACTACGGCGAGCATCAGGTTGATAAGGTAGAATGAGCCGAAGAACACTACTACTGTGAAGAAGGACACTGACATCGGCCCGCAGGATGACAGCACCTGGAAATAAGTAGTAAAACAATCATAGATAAATTTATAGAGGGAGTAAAGATGATGTTGTGTTGATCCATCATTCGTCACTTATTTTTAAAACTTAAGAAAGAAAACACGCATATTTTAAGAGGAAAAGTAAATATTCTGATTTGCTTTATATGGTAATATACTTAATGAGTTCTTAAGTAACGTCTTTTATTCAAAATCATCAGCTAATATACGACCTAATCCTGGGTAAGGGCTTCCTCTACAACTGAAGGGGCTTAGGAATTATCCCTCCACGCTGGCCTAGCTCGAGTTGATGGACTACACTCATAAGAACTTTTTAGTTGTGTTTTGTTTACCTTCACCATTAAGTGAGGAATAATTCATTGAGAATACACACGTAACTTCGAAAAGTTAGAGGTGTATGCCTGGTGTTTGATCCCACTAAGACTTAGAAAGTTAACAATTTTTAACGTAAATAATATTGTAAATAGTAATATGAGTATAGACTAGTTTCACTTTTTATGTAAAAAGGAGTGTAAACGAAGCAAAGAGATTATCTTCAAAGCTCGCATTATTATGCTTTATTATAAAACTTTGAAAAATGAATCCTCTGTGTGTTTTCAACGCTCTTTAATGCCTCAGATAAAAGCGGGTACCTTGGAAAATATTTAGAGTAAATTTCGCAACGTAAATAAAAAATAACGAGAGCGTCGCGGGAAGTTTGTCGCGTGCGAAATATTTTTAAAATTCTTAAAGCACATTACATATGTAAGATTTCCCTACCTTTATGCCTAGATACTGATTTTAGCTTTTGGGTTTTTTATTTATTTTATAATATATCAAATAATTTTATACAAAGACAAAGACAAAATATTATTTAATGATTAATATGTTACGGAGTATTTATAATTTTTATTAATTTTAGTAGTGATGACCTCGAGGTTTAGGGGCACGGTCGTGAATCTCTGCGATCGAGGCTTCAAACTCCAAGCACATGGTTGTCTTAGGCTAGGTATAGAGGAGGCCTGTACCCAGCAGTGGGACGTTTATAGTCTGATGATAATGTTTATAAGTTTATTATATCAAGAGCACTCATATAAGATCCCATAAAATCTAAAAAAATATGTCATATCTCACTCAATACAAGGCTGGTAAAGCAGTCGGTCATCGTTTACAATGCTGCTTACACTGAGAGCACTTGTTGCCTCAAATAATTGACCTGGGCGCCGACGCCGTAGTCGACCGATTCAGTACTTAAATTTTGTTCAGAATAATAAATATTCTGGGTATATATTGTAATACAAGTATTGTTTTTTGGATGGGAAACAAGGTTTGTGAACAAGGGCTGAAAAACTCAATACATAGTCTACAAACTTTTTGCCTAATTTGTAAGTTATAGAACTCCTCCAGACAAATATTTATGCCATTACGAATGTTTGTTTTGGTTCTGGGTGTTTGTATGACCGAAAAGTCACTTGTTGTTTCTAATACGCATGATGAAGGAATTGTATCCTAATTTTGGGGGCAGATTTATGTAAGTGACTGTTGGATGTATTTATTTATTGTTTAATTACAGTAAAACAGCATTAAAAGTTTTCTATCAGTTACCTTAAGTATTTCAGCTTCCCAATCAATTAATTCAACTTGTATTGGCAAGAACGACCTTAGGTTATATGTTGCAACAACCCACTATCGTACTTCAACAGCTGCCTATCCGCGTTGGAGCAGAAATGCAAATTCAAAGATCGAATTATTGGCCGCTGTGAATTATTACATTTGGCCAACATCCATTTCAATAGCGAGCGTTCGAGCCATCAAGCTTTAATTGAACAATAACTGCGGAACCGAGAATCTAGGTCTAATCTATTAATCTTCAGTTGGAATTGGAACCGTTTTGCCTTAAAGTGGAACCAATATGACGTGTTTACAAGATTTACTTTGAGTTATAAAATTATTGGCAAATCATAAGTAATTCTTTGGAGTTCATTGGTGAACTTTTTGGCTTAATACTTGTTGCTGTATTTCACACGCCGGAAATTGAAGTTCCATCCTTACCATCTGGAAGAATGGCGTTCCTCAGCAGTAAGATTCCTTCGTCACAGAACTTTATTGTGGAATCAGCTTTCCTCGGGGTTGATTCTAAATGAATATGACTTAGGGACAAAACGAAGTTTTTAATTATCGCCCCGTATTGCGTGGGACGAATATTAAAACGGAAAAATATGGATGCAGAATTGCACTTCTGCCTGCTCTTTAAAAGAATTGATACCTATATATAACTGATTATGAAACCGGGCAGTGATTTGCGCACAAAACGTTCAAAAACCTCGTGTTTGTGTTGTGTGATGGTTTAGGAACGTAACAACTGCTGAACGTTCATTAAACATTGCACCACCGCAAACTCAGCACTTGTGATGTACATTTCATTATAAGGTTAACGCGACACGGGCAGAGCTTTTCACGGAGCGTTCTGAATATATACTGAGTAGCGTTGGACAAATTTTTGCATGGATGGCTTCAAGCTTAAAATGTTTAGTTTAGCAACCAAGGTTTTCATAGTGGCAATCCCAAAGGAGCGATTGTCAATTGTCAATAATTGTCGTCATTATGTCAATATGTGATTGTCACAAATAGATGTTTTTTGCTATTGATATACATATTTATCATATGCAACTGTAACTGCTGATCTATTATATAAAAAACAGGGGTATTCAAATAATTCACCCAACAGTAACATACAAAACCTGTTTCATGGGTATCAGAAACTACGACAAACTTTTCAGCGTCACAAACAATCAGACCCGAAACAAATATTTGTAATACTAAATCCTAACACCACTTAGCGACCGCACCTTAATCACCGCAAAGCAAATAATTATAAGCCGTAATATTTAAATGAAAAATAACAGAAGCAAACAGAATTTGTAAAGACGCAGGTACAAACGGCGGCCTTGCGAGAATTAATTGAAGGCCCGGTAAACGTCCCTTACATTATGAATACACCCAACGAATTCTGCCCAAGTTCATTTCGAGAGAGCCCTTGTAATAAAATTCTGTTAGAGCCATCAGCGCTTTCAAATACTCAAATTATTCCTTAACACGCACTTTGAATTAAATCCTTGATTTGGTGGTATTTTCTTTGGGTGCTTGTTGCTAATTGAGTATTTGAAATATAAATTGGTTCGCTTGTTCAGCGTGGACTAAGGCGTTAGAATAAGCTCAGTCAATCGCATAAAGCTGATATAGATGTGAAAAAGGGATAGATTTTTAATATTATACGGTGTAATTCAATCGCAAAAAAATCCAGAGAATTTTCTGAAATAATTTAAAATACTGGTGCGTAAAAACCTCAATTTTAACACAGTTGATATTTTTAGGGATGTTATTTCACATTCGATATATTTTTGTATTTAACAAGTCCTTTATAATTCGTGTCTTAATCCTAGAATTACAATACATTATTCTACAAATCATTACCTACCATATTATAAACATTCTCCCAGTAGTCCAGGGTGATCAGTTGGAAGGTGGTGAGCATAGACCACAGAAAGTTGTCGAAGTTCGTGTACCCGTGGTTGGGGTTGGGCCCGACACACAAGCACGTGAACTCTGCCGGACAATGTCTCGCGCCCGTCAGGTTGCCGCACAGGATAGGCACTTCCTCCTCATCCAACATCCAGTTTGACGGATCTTTGATCCACCTGCAAAAGGACCTTGTGTAAATGAGGAGTACATTTAAATTTCTCTTCATGGGAATCTAGGCTATGGTTTTATGAAAGAGATTTGAGCGATAAGATTGATGTAACTTTTACAACTAATGTGTCTATTTGTATTGTGAGCGTAGAATTAAGTTAAAAAATAAACATGTACAAAATACATCAAGTCTTTATTAGGTTTTTAGTAAAGAGGCAAGAATGTCGTAATTATGAGAAGTTTTTATCTTAATACACCCAAATTTGAATCAAATAGGATTGCATCACTTAAAAGTAAATGTTAATCGAAATACGCTAAAACCAGAACGCTACATAGTCCATACCTGGAAAATGTCTGTAATTTAAAATGTTTACATATTTGACTTTTGAAAGCAATCTACACTAAATGTTTCGTGAATTTCCTTAGTAGTAAAAAGGGCATTTCCTATCACAAATTTTCTTTACATAGTACAAATCAACAATGTTCTACTTACGCCGCCCAAATTTCATCTGTAAAATTTTCTCCTGGCGGTATAACCAAATTCTTGACGCATTTGTTCCTCAATTCCCCCATGTAGACTTGCAGAGCGAAGAGAGCGAACACCATCAGACAGAAGATAGTGAGGGTCATGACCTCCGCCAGTTGCTTGAAGGAATGGAGCAACGCGTTTATAATGGTCTTCAGACCTGGAACAAAGAAATTCTGTTGTAGACGAAGTGTTTTGTAACTGCAGTTAAAGAAGTGGTATGACGTAGTGTGATGGGTATAGTTAGCTTGAATTATACATATTATTGGATACATAGTAGATGGTATCAGTAAAGAACTCTATATAGTCAAAGTAAAAAGTTGTGAGCAGTCAATCATACTTCGTAATTGAAACTAATCAACTATGTGTAGTGTAGAATCCATTTAGCCTAAAATCTATGTATTCGTCTATAAGCGATGCTATAATTTACTTATAAACTCCAAGGACGAATAAAATAAAATATCTCCACAGCATTATTAGAAACCGATCTAATTTAGTAAACAAGGGTAAGCAATGATCAATTGTCCCTGCTATAACAAAAGGAAATTTGATAACGTTCTCTTAATTCGTCGATTAAAAGACAATTCAAAGTTATTTTCCCGACCGACTTCAAATTTATCTTCCATTATTGACGATGTGATTCGGAAATTTATTTACCTTGAACAACAAACTTTACCTTCGCGAAGAGATCGATCTTAATGACATTTTTCTCAAACGTATTTGGGATGTATATTTGATTTCCATCGGAAGCTTACTTCGAGTTGAGCTCAAAGGAAACGGGCTCAATGTGGCAGAAAATATAGATCTGCATATGTCGAACTCTTACGTTCGCAAATGTTATTGCTTGTTTTAGGTCACATACATTGAGTGTTCAAGGAAAGTTATAAAAACAGGGACTAAAGGGAAAGGTCGCCAAAATTCAAGCAATAAAAACATCTTAAAATTTTGATGGTAGTAAGAGTTTTATGAGTATTTTAGTGTCTGACCGTGTAGTGACCTCTAAACTAGCTGAAGAGATGGGGCAAGGATCGTATTTATACATTTTATTATGTACACGTCTGGTGATCCAAAGATGTTAATAGCAATTAATGCGGGGACCCACGTTATGTCACCAATAATCAAAGTTTCATTCGCATGAGCCAATTATCTCTTATCTGGCATAAAAATATCCTTTGCCCGATCCATGAAATTAAACCGATGAATAAGAGGACAGCGCCCACTAACGAATCAGTCATAAGTAAATTGAATATAAGGAATTTCGCTAAATCCAACACTTAGACAATATTAGCAAATTTAAAATTATTTATGTATACGCTTCATATGGATCAATCAGTATCCATCGGGATCGGACCATTTTAAACAAATAAACTGGTACTTGGATATTGGAATATAGATTTAAATTCCTGAAAGATAATTACGACAACAAATTGCCCACATTAAATTGCCACCTCACTTTAAAGGATCTAGCAATTAAGACATAAATGCCTTTGCATAAGTGACAAGCTAAAACCGTCTGTAATTTCGGTGTCATTAAGGTCACATTAGAATGTGGGGTCTGGTCATTTACGAGGGCCGATTGTACTGTGAATTCTGAGATGTCTTCTGAATTTCTTTTGAGGTTAACGAGGCTGTCCCGATGTTTTTTATGTGTTCTCGATTTGTAAGATGTAAAAAAAGTATGTCATGAGGCAATTTGTTTGTTTGAGGATATATTTTTTATTTATGCACTATTACTTTGAAATGAAATTATATTATATATCTCATTTTAATGCCGCAGTTTTCTGTGAGAACTTTAAGGATATGAAGTGTTCTTTTTGTCGTTTATCTAATTGCCTCAATCGCGACAAGTGGGTAATGTTATTAGGAGGATTTAGTTCGCATTCATAGTTGGTTGTAAAGCTGTGTTGTTGGGTTTTTTCATAAGGATATTGTCGGCAACAGTCCGCTATCTGCAAATATTCCTAATAAACTGCAATATGCTCTATTGCAAATAATACAATGAAGTGCTATTTTAGTTTCATTTACTTGGATTACTTTACCCTGTGTACAAAAATGACAACAATGGCGTTTTGATACACTTGACATTAAGTGACATAAATGAAATATAATGAGTAAATAGGAAGGCGCGATTACAATATAATGCTTTAAGAAGCTCGACCCCTATTACAAGATACATAAAAGATTGTTTGAAGTATTGCTTAATTTTTCACTGATATAGAAGCTGGTGTACATTTATTTAGCTATTTAAGTACTAAAAGTATCAACAAAAATTAAACAGAGAATACTGCAATACTTGCTATTGCATGCTACCAACATAATTAAAGCCTTTATACCAACCTTATTTTACTTATGAAAAAGTATTTATGACTTACTAAAGAGGTTGCACGTTTAAATTTAAAAAAAAGGAAAACAACAGTCACATGTATATCGTTAATGCCGTTAGTTAATTAATAAAATGTTCCACATTCAAAACAATAAGTTTTAATATCACTGAAACGGACTGGAATTCTGAACCCTCTGAATTCTAATTCTGTATTCAAAAAATATAAAACGGCTCGTGAAACGCGAAACACGGATGAAAGTTGAATATGTTAAAAATTTACTAGTTTCACAGACTAATGAACCGTCTATCTTGGCAGTCGAGTGGCAGTGCCGTGGCGTGTCGTTAAAAAGCCATGGCTCAAAACACTAATGAATGCTTCATTAAAACCATGTTGATTATTAGAACCAAGATATTCAAACACCTTACTTAATCGTTATTACCTTTGCACTTTTAGAAAAGAGAGGTTATTTCCTACGTTAGAACACAAACTCAATTAATGTTGAGTATCAAAATATCGATAATTTAGTAGGTCACGAATATTGTTCCGACCAAATATGACTACAATTAAAAGAACCAATGTAGTATTGATAAGGCTCTTAAATGTATCGAATTTTGAAAGTTTTAATTACTCAGTTCCACCAGTTCTATTTTTAAATTCTTCACTGATCTTATACCAAAAGCCACTAGTAAAAAAAAAGAAAGGTTTTGAATTTAGAAGAATATAATTCTATACTGACCAGGCATAATAGAAACAGTCTTCAACGCCCTTAGCACCCTGAAGGTTCTCAAGCCGGCCAGGTTGCCGACCTCCATGCCGATCGTCGCGTACCCCGACGTGATTACGACGAAGTCCAGCCAATTCCAAGGGTTCCGCAGGTACGTGTATTTGTTCAGGATGAAACCCTTGGCTATGCACTTGATTATCATCTCCGCCGTGTAGATCGCGAGGAATATGTACCTGAGGACAAAGAGAACAACATTCAGTTTATAAGAATCATCATCAGCCCATATACGGGGCGCGGGCCTCTTCTACCATTGGCATTAGTCCACCACGCTTTTATCACCTAAGGCGGTTTGGCGGACTACACACCTCAGAAATTCCCTAAGAAGTTTTACTTCACGATGATTTTCTTCCTGAAGGAAAACGTCGTAAATTCATTGTGATTACACACTTGATAGGACGTGTGGTTTGTATCCGCGACCACTGATATTCTTGACGGCGTGTATAAACTTCGAGGACCTCACTGCTTTTATTACATTGCTTGTTAAAGATATTAGTTAATGACAGAACTGGACTGTCTTGCAGGTAATTCCGCTTAATTGTTGATAGATATATTATCTTGTTTAACAGTGATCAGTTTGTTAGAAGAATTAAAAAAAAAACTTTTAATACAATACGTATTGTATCAAGAATATCTTCTGAATAGGTTAAATTCCTTCTGCCATGATTTCATTGTAAGATTTCTATAGAATCTGCCGAACACGTGCAGTACTTTTCAACGAATTAATTAATGCTACGAATTGTTTGTCATGAATACAGAGCATAAACAGAAAAATGAATAATGCTCAAACTGAAAAATTGCCTGCTGGTATGTCGTTCCGTGTACCCAGAATACATCACATAGAAGCAGAAATAATATTTTATCGTAGTTGATTTTTATTATTATCTCATTATTACATTTACTTTAACATTTCAAAAATATCCTATTACAAACAAACATTAGTTAGGATAGTTTTTTTTTCGATTATTGGACAAAATTCAGTGCAAGTGGTTGTAGGGTGGTATGATGGGGATCGCACGCCTGCTTGAGAAGACATGTTATTTTGCAATTTTAATTGATTTCAGTTCACTACTCCTACTTGACAATATTTTACTGTATTGTTAGCATTCCTGCACAAGAATATACTTAGCTATTAACTCGCATCTCGACGTTTGAAAACTAACTAACTAACCTGTTGTTCAGGTCTCGCTTCCTGATACATTCGTGGGTATGTTAAAATGTCACATCTACGAATTTAGCTTATAGGTCACCCAATTTCTAAAATTTTGCAAACATGTTTAGATGAGTTAAAATTTATACAAGTAAATAAGATTATAGTTCAATCTGCTCTGCGTCCGAACACTAGTAAACCACCATTTTAATATGCTTAAAAACTACAGGAATTTTATATGTACGACCACTACGAGAGATGAAAACTTTAACCAAAGAAAGACTTACACAGCCCAAAATGGAACGGAATTTATCATTAAGATTCCTCGTTCCAGCGACTGTCTTCAAAAACTGAAATAATAATAATAACTTATTTATAAAAGACGGAGAAATGATCGACTAAAACAAATAAAAACCAAATTTTTAATTAGATAAAGATATTGGTCTTTAACTTAGACTGAATAAGAAGATAAATTTGACGTAGCAAGAGATACCTAATTAAGGAGTAAAGTCTGCAAAAGATTTATTGAGAAAAGCGGTACAGCTACATATTAAGCGAGGTAACACAATATTACAAACTTTGAAGGCAATTGAACTGAAACTCGGCCGACCGTACTAGAAATTGATACTTCTTGTATTATGTACGTTATGTTCGATAGTGTTTAGTTTAACGAAATATACAGTTTGGGAAATCTTTTATACTGCCATCGCCTTGAAGAAGGAAAAGTTCAAGGGCTGTCTAAGTTTTGAGTTCTTCTGAATCTTTCATTATCTTTTATCATCTTTTGCTGGAATCGACTTCCACGGCTTAAGCAAAAGCAAATAAAGATAAGGTTATTTATTCGATTATCACACTTAGCGTAAAAGAACTAATAAGCATGTAGTCTAATAAGATGATAATATTTGTAAAAGTTTTGAGGAGACCTGTTCACATCAGCGGAACGTATTTATGATAATAAAATCAACAAACACGAATTTACTATCAGAGATAATAAATAAACAAAGGAATACAAAGCTATAACTACAGAAAGAAGCGCAAATAAATATGTCGATACAATAAAAGACGGACAATATAATATTTGTTCTATAAATGGATGTTCCATTTATAGTGGAGGAAGGAACGATGTAATTGAATTAGTTATCCTAGTGGTCCGGGAATAGAGGCTCGTGATTCAATTAGATGACATCGGATACAGCTCTCGAAGCCTAAATGTACGCCCGATTGAATTATGCACCAAATTCTGTGAAGCTTCTGTACTGTCAAATACTTGGAATGCTAATAAGGTATTGGTTATATTTCTGTATTTACGGAAAATAATTCTGTTTATGTTTAAAATTTTGATGCTTAATTATCAAATTGGTATTAGTAATTAATTTTGCGTTGCGGGTTTTAGTTATATGGGATTCCTTGTTATTTATTACATTAAGACTGATGGCCGTATATTTATTTACACCTTAGTGACACAGAGCAATAGAATATAGACAACAGAAACAATACAAAAAGATGTGTTCCCGCCTAGTAAATACTACTACGTGCACTCAACACTTGTCTAACTAGCTGAATTAATTTAAGTTTACTGTTTGTTGCATCCCCATTGTTAGATTATGAAAGGCCAACTACTACATTAAGTGAGGTTAGTTGGGACCCAAATAAGATTACTTGCTTAAGTTGGGTCTGGCTAGACGTACGAAAATCTCATTAGAGCTACACCACTATTTCATTCGGACGGGTCTCGATGTAAAGTAGTATAAAGCATTTTCACAGCAAAATGTTATGTGTACAGGTGCCAGATCAAAATGTTCTAAATTGAAAACTTTTATGGACCATTTCAGTTTACAATGAAAGCAAAGTCAAAGACAGGGATGTAGATTTACGGAGAATGTTCTCTACCGGCAACAATAACCTGCATTGTTTGAAAAAAAATAGTATTGCAACTGGCTTTAGTATTGAATCATACGATAGGTAAGCTGGACACAATCCTGATAATCACTTCGTCACAAACATCAGCTGAGAATCATCATCACTATAAGCAGCCTATGAACGTCCAACTGCTGGGCACGAACCTCCTTTAGATTAGTCCACCACGAGAGCCTGGTGCTGGTTGGAAGACTATTGTTGGCATAGCTGAGAATGCTTTTGTTTAAGTCAGTGACAAACTTTTCAAGCAGTAAGGATCACAAATCTGTTTTTTGAAACATGGCACATACGAGGAAAGATATTAGCAAAAGCGATACTTCATAATGGCAAAACACTTCGATCTCTCATAGATGAGATATAGTTCGCCAGTATACCGACTGACTTTGCAATTTTTCTCTTTGTTATATACTCTGCAGAATGTAAGTGTAATGTAAATTGTTTATTCTATGAAGTGGAAACTACGCAAGCAGAAACTGTCCGCAGTGCAGATGCATGTACTTTAGTGAGATATCAAATATTCTAAATTGCCGCACATGGCATCATTACGCGCGGAATTGATATTTTTAAACATTTTCCTGGGTAGTATTAAGTTTTATGGCAGTGGCACTGTTGCAGATGTTTTACATATTAAAGAAATGCGCCAGGGCTGAAACTTAAAGAGAAATTTAGATAAATCTAGGCATGTATATTTATACTGGACGTAAAGATTCACTAGTTTAACGCAAGGTGATACATTATTTAGATTCATCAGTGGAGAACCTTACGGTAATAAGTTTATGCTTACGATGCACTTCGTCAGTACAATAGATTTCTAATAATATTAAGTAACTTCTTCTCTACAATATCAAATTAAATAACAACTAAAAATAACGTTACTAACACAATTTTAGCTTTAAATTTTAATTGAAACAGCACTTATATCCAAAGCTGAATGTCATTTACGAACTCTGTGAATACTTAAAATAATTTTCGTCCGTGTCACATCGCTAGAACTAGAAGTAACTTAGCTATCCACTTAAAACTTAGGACATTTTAACAACACCATCATTATAAAGGCATCAGCCGGTCTAAGAGAATGCATATTTGATGAACCTGCTCTTCTTGACCTACGTTGTATAAAGGAATCAAAATTCATTCGACGCTTGGAACATACATTTTTCGCCATCACGTTTTGGCGTTGTAATAAAATTTTATACTAATACTGTGAATGTGTGTGTAATTTTGCCTGTTACTCGTTCATACCTTACGGATTGGTGAGATTTGGATGATCTTGCTTATTGGATTAATGAGAGCTTGGGAACACATGGTTTTAAATTTTACAAAATTGAGCCTATATGTAAGGCACATATACACGTATCTTAGGTTTATTTAGACCTATTGTTTTTGTCTCTGCACCAACGAAGGTTCGACTGAAATAAAATGTCTTAGGAATTAAACCCACAACCCATTTAAAATATTTTAATTTATAAACTTAAAATAAATTATAATGAGGTATATGGCATATATTTTAAATCGGTCACCATTCTACTCGATAACATCCCGACAAAGGTACAATTTATTCCTTTGTTCTCCACTAAAACAAACTACTGTAGGCTTAATTAAATCCAAAGCCCCAAGAGGGACATCAGTACATTACAAAACGGTATAAAATAACGCTAAGAGCTCACAAAGCAAACAGTTGATACAATTTAATGCTCTGAAGACTCGTTACACGATCCCCCAATAGACTTTAGGACTTATAAACAAATATCTGGCTATCCATAAATTTTGTCAGCTTCGTTTATCAAGATGAAACTTTACTGCTTCGTCCTAAAGCATAATTTTGATTGATATCTTATTCATGTTCCGTATCACGACGGCAAATTTAAAAAGATCCATGGATGTAGCGGCTTGCGATATCGCAGACAGGTCGTGATAAATTAAACAGTGTAAGCTCAGCCAATCCGTCACAACCACGGGACGAAATCCCGCTTGACAGATCATTTTGTGCCACTCAACTTTGTCAAGTCACTTTATTACGTGGTATACAAATATAAACGCTGGAAATTAATACTTTATGGCTCCGCTGAAATGTTAATTAGCAAGTTAATTCATAGCGAAAATTTTCGAAAAAAGAGGCATACAGATTATTGCGATGATGAACTTTGGGTGTTATAGTTAAGATTACAAACATTTAGCTAAACAGCTATCATGGTATAACGCATAATATGACTTATTGAAACATAATATAATACAATTATAATACGAACATTTAGACGAGTAGCAATAAAGTTAGAACGAATAAACAGTAGGCAGTCTTATCACTAACTGCGATCTCTCTCAGACTTACAATTTACAAAAGGGACGTTTAAAAATTGAATAATCATAAAAATGATTTTCAACATTGTCTTCTTTAAAAAGTATACAATGCTTTTTATTTTATCTCATCATAGAAAGAATATCATAACTAGGGAAAGTTTTATAAATACATAATTAGATACGAAACCTTTTTTCGAAGTGCAATGGTAAATCAAATTCATCTTGGTTCGAAGTTAAGAAAGCCAGGGTTGAGTAAGAGATTATAACTTAGGCATTTGAACACCTTATGTATTTGCTCTAAAATTCGCATTCGCATTAGGGACTTCAGTTACGTATATTTTAAAATAAATTATTGCGATAAAATACGGCGAGCTCATAGTGGTTAATAAAGTTAAAATATGATTTAGTGAGGGAAGTAATAATAATAATAATAATAATAATCTTTTATTTCAGACCATCACATATCACAATAAAGTCCATATATAAAAACAATTTAAAAATAAAAAAAAAAAAAAAAAAATGATTCTAAAAACTACAAAAATTTACTTCGCCACATGTAGGCGACTCCATGTTGCGAAAAATGGACAATCGGTCTCCATTCTATTCGCAATGAGTTGCAGGTAACTGTTAGGGCTGCCACGTACCCGGCGCATCAGGGATGCAGCTCGTTTCCTAAGTATTGCAGCAAAGCCGTCAACACCGGCGTCTGCAAACATCCCCGACGCGCTACAGAAACGCGGCAGCCCCAACAGTGCCCTGAACCCATTGTTATATTGGACACGCAGGGCATTGCAAGCCCGTTGCGTATACCCAACCCATAGGCTGCAGGTGTAAAAAGACTGACAGTATGCCTTAAATAATGTGATTTTTACCTGAGCGGTACATTTTGCAAACCTACGGGCCAGCATATTCGCCCGGACTGACAACGCCCTACGTTCCCTCTCTATGTCGACATCATCACTGAGAGTGTCGGTGACCCAGTGACCCAGGTACTTCACCCTCTGCACTTGTATTAGGGGTTGGTTATTTAAGAAGACCGGTGGTACGTCTTTATAGAATTTTGAGCCAGCCTTGAAGACCATTACCTCACTTTTTGCGGTATTGTACCTGAGCCCATGAGCCTCCGCGTAACACTCGCACATCGCCAACAACTTCCTGAGGGCACTGATCGATGGACTCAGCAGCACCATATCATCAGCGTAGCTTATGTTGTTAACCATAGTTCCATCAATAGAACAGCCTGTTATGGTACTGCTGAGTTCACGTATCAGTCTGTCCATATACAGGTTGAAAAGAATCGGGGATGTTAATCCACCCTGTCTCACACCCCAGTTCAACCTGTACGTGTCAGATACCGCTCCCGTCCACCTAACATGGTTGGTTTGATTGCCATACCAAAATTTAAGAAGCAGGATTAGCTCGGTGGGAAGATCCGTGTCCTCTGACAATTTTTGCCACAGTCTGTCATACCCCACCAAATCAAACGCTTTAGAGAGGTCCAGGAAACACGCATATATCGGCGTACTTCTATTAGTGTAGTACTGAACAGTGTGCTTGAGTGTCAGTATTGCCGAGTCAGTGGACAGCCCCGGTCGAAACCCGAACTGAGCATCGTGCAGCTTGACATGTTTTTGTAATTGTACGTCAAGCACTCTGTCCAGCACCTTAGCAATAGTAGTCGCTAAAGATATAGGCCTATAATTACCTAAACTAGACGCGTCCCCCGTTTTATTTTTAATGATCGGGACAACTACCGTCCTCATTAGACCTTCAGGTAGGTACGAGTGACCCAAACAGAAAGTGAACAACATAGCAAGGACCCTGGGCATGTGAACGCCAGCATGTTGTAGATGTTCTATACTGAGAGAATCATGTCCTGGTGATTTTCCACGCTTCATACTCCTCAGGGCCTCCGCTATGTCCCTTGCCAAAAACAACACAATACCTTCCCCCTCACCTTTATTGCGCATCTTTCCAGTGTTCGCAGACACAGAAGCGCCCTGAACTTGAAACTGCTTCCTAAATAGGTTGGCAATATGAACAGGATCGCTAACACCCTCTATGCTCACAGGAACGTCCGGTCTTGGATTCACATTATTCGTCTTTTTCCAAAAATTACCGAAATGTTTCTTACTATGTTCCATAGCTAACATGTCCATTTTAATTTGCGTCTGGTGATTTTGTACCCACTTAAGTTTAGATTTAAAATTAATTCGCGAGTCACGCATCTTATTGTAAACTGGACCACTAACAGGCTTGCCGAATGTAACCCACTCGTGAAAACATAACCGAGCCTCCCTGTGAGCTTCTCTAACATGCTTGTTCCAGCCTATAATGTGAAAAGTTTTATTTTTCTTTTTAAAGCTATTTAAATTACATGAATAAGTTACTGAAGCTGCATTGGTTAGTATATCTACAATATTATTATATAAACTATCTATTATAAACCTATGTTTAACATCATGACACATAAAATCAGCACATTTTCTAAATTCTAACGGAAAATCTATATCACGTAGTTTCATTGCACATAATTTACGATACTGCTCTATTTGAGAACTATTTCTATTTCCCCATATAACCCTATTTACCTTAAAACTATCTTGACTAACTTTAATAGCTAATTTACCTAAATTACATATTAAAACAATAGGAAAATGATCTGACCAAGAAGTATTATAACTAATATCTATATTAACTACTGTTGAGTTAGCAGCATCAGTCACCAGAACATGGTCTAACCAAGACTTAGTGCCGTGCGCCTCACTTACATACGTATACGAGTCCGGCGCTAATAGTTCAATGTCTGCACACTGCCAACTCTGTTCTAAACAAAACAGCTTCAGTTCCTTACCGAACGACGCACTCGGGTGGGCGTTGAAATCGCCAAGCATGTACGCCGACTCAACACCACTATTGTCTATTATAGCACTAATTTCACTTAAACAGTCAGTAAACTCAACTAAGTTATCAGTACCCTCCGTGGGCATGTATACCGAAAACACTAAAAAGTGGCGATTTTCTAACATTACTTTAATAGCCGCCAGCCGTACACTTTTACACTCGACGACCGACACGCACGTAAACACACTTTTGCGCCACAGTATAGCGACACCACCGTAGGGCCGCCCGCGCACTATGCCCGCCGAAGTATCCACCGCCGATTTTCCAGTGTAGGCAAAATTATGGTCTATTCCCCCTAGAAACGTAATGTCATGTGGCATAAGCCACGTTTCCTGCAAGGCTACTATGTCAGCTGTTCGACATAACGTTCTCACACAATCAATAGAACGCATAACTGATTTACAGTTATAGCTCATAAAAGTTGTATTACTGCACAGTTTTTGTATATTGTTCGCCATAATTAGAGGTATTAATTCTATTGTATTCTAAAAATCTTCTTATAGACACGCCTTCCGGCCATAAACTATCTTGTAAAAATGTTGAGACCTTATTTTTTGGCACACTAATTTTAAAGGCATTATATTTTCTTGGTATACTCATATTAATTTTATGCAGTAAAATCTTTACCTGCGTTTTGGACATTTTTCACATTATTGGAAGTGCTACTGGTTAGCGTCTAGTGCAACGTAATTACTTTCGGGAAGATGATGATAAATTGACTTGTATGGGTCTTGAATCTTGATGAATGGGATAAACTTATCGTTTTATGTCTCGTTTTATATGAAGGTATGCAAGGATTACATTTGTGATATTTAATGTACGAAATGTATTATACTAGAAAAGATGACAAAAGAGAATACGTATCCTGATCTTACTTATTGTATGCTAGTAAGTCGTCATTATCGTCATTACATTTTCTACTACTGAGCACGGGTCTGCCCTACAACAGAGAAGGTTTAGTAAGTCGTTAGTAGATGCGCAAAAGTAAGTCTAAGAGACTGAGTTGGACGTCTATATCCAGTAGTGGAATGACTGACAATAATAAAACACATAATGCAGATACAAAATTTTATAACGGCACAGAGTTGGTGGAGATTTTTATCATTTTAATATTCATAATAAAAAAACCTGCACACCTAAGAGTTCTTAGGAATTTCTTAGATGTGTAGTCCACCAACCCGCACTAGGCCAGCGTGGTGGACTATGTCCTAAACCCTCTCAATGGTAGAGGAGACCCGTGCTCAGCAGTGGGCGTAAATGGGTTGATAAAGAAGAAGAAGAAGAAATTAATAAAGGATAATTTCGTTGAGGGAATGAAACGAATTTTCATTTTTTCTTCTCGGTACGGCTACTGAAACAATTCGCGGAGTATTTTTTTATATTTGACTTCAACTTGATATGGGTTAAGTTTCTGGAAATGTTTCCATTGTATTGCTACAGAGAAACGACAGCCAATATTCTACTCTACTGGTTGGACAATTTTTTTGTAGCACACAATACATTTGTTAAAACTCTTGAACCGGACTAAACTTGTTATCAGCTTTCAGTATGGTCACTTCATAGTGCTAGTATTGAAAATCAATCCTTTTTTGTAATACGAATTCCCGATTTATTCCAAATGTTAAGTTGAAAATTGACTCGGTAGGTTGAACGGATCGGAATGTTTAAGTACTTATTTACTTAAAAATAACGAATATCTATATCAGTGGCGGTACTTCCATAGAACTGCAAAGCTCCAGTTTGACTTACAAAATATCGAATAGTAATCTTAAAACTTCAAATATTTATTTAACTAAAGCAATTTAACATATAAATGAGAATATCTTAAGCCCACACATAGTACGGAGCTGAGAGTTGGGGTTCTATGGGAGTACCGTCATTGATCTATATAACATAGAACTTGATAATATTCCTTCTGTTAGCTCAAAGTAAACAAAACGATTGAACATAATAGGAATGTGACTTTGGCATCCAACTTTGACCCATATTCTCACCTATAACATTCAAATTCCGATATATTTTTGCCTGCAAACATCGAAAGCCTACGCACTGGGATCGTGTAAAGACACACAAGTATTTTGGTGAAATACGCGCGGCAGGAGCCTTATTTATATGCCTCCAGACAATCTAATATACGTAAGGAACTAGCGGGAGTTAAGTGCTTTCGGCGCAGTGATTTGAATCACTGTCTCGTATGACTGTAGTAATAATAAATTGTGCCACAACGCGATTGTCTAGAGTTCCTTGCCGAATAAAAAAGTAATATTAATAAGTATACTACATATAGCTGATTTTTATGAAGTATGTAAGTGTAAATGCTATGCTTAATGTGAAAACACTGCTCTTCCAAATATGCAATTTAAAACTTGAAATTCAAATCATTTATTGAATCACCGCATATTTGATAAATGAATTAATATTAAAAAACACGTATTTAATTTATCTCTATTTCTAGGCGAACATGTTATACCGCTCTGTTGCCCACCCCACAATTTTGTTCACAGTAAATAATATTAAAAAGGAAATAATTGAAAAGATCTTCTACTATACTGTAAACTGCCAATAAAGAATGTTTTTGTCATCTTCCAACCCATAAATTACAGCCCAAAATATTTCCAATAAGGGATCAAAGGAATAAATAATTCGCTGAATGCGGATACATTCTTAATGCCAATTGGCGTCTCACCTTCAGTATTCCGCACGTTTGCACAGTCCCAATAACTTGTCAGTAATTGCACAACAAGAATAAGAACCCGTTTTTTATTCTGGCGCGTTGCCAACATCCGAACAATTGGGAAGCGCAACTACTACGAGGGAAAAAATAAAATCTACCGACTTACAACTTTGGTTTTCAACGCAATCAGAGCGGAAAAGGTAAACATGACCCTTCTGACCTGTTTAAATGCGGTAATCAGTTTTTCCCTGCGCTAACATGTTACAACTTACGTTCTTAGTTTTAATATTTCTTTTTTTTTATTTTAAACATGACTTGAAGTTGTTGTGGCTAGCACCGGCATAGCAATTAATTTATATAATTTTTTATTTAATTTTAAGGATTCTCAGAGGTATACATTTTGTTGGTCAAATAATAATTACATAAATGTTTATGTTTGTAATTCTTTCGATACAATATGAAAACAATGGCTGTTAAATATGTTTTTTAATTACTAATTTTAGAATATAATATGTATTTTTTGTTCTCTCAATATTCACTTATCTTTTGTCACACTGCCTTTATAACCGTTTATAAATTATATTTGTCCTAAACCTATAACTATAAGAATAAACCTTTAACTTAATGAAATTACATGTTTATTTTTAACAGCGATTCAATGAATAAAAAATGTTGTTCACTTTTCTTCGTTAAAAACCAAGGTTTGGTGCGAACAAAGGAAATACCACCACAACGGAAAAAACGTTTATCGACTCTTATTTTAAATGGCTGCGATAGCGGATAAACAAAATGGCGAAATGATCTTTAATCCTGCAATGTCTCCAAAAAGTCGCAAATAAGGTGGGGAGGAAAACTAAAAGAAAATGTTAAGTGAATTCTCATTGGCAGTTAAATTGCCGAAACGTTTTGACGGAAGGTCTGTCTGGGTAGAAAAGAGTTTCTAACTTTATTCAATGTTTCTGAATGTGCTTCAAAAGAAAGAAAATTTAAACTTAGCAATGAGCGCGTTTTATGTAGGGCAACAAGTAGTAGAAATACGTCAAATTATTAAAAGTAAAAGTACTTTATGTAAAATGTTTTAGATGTAAATGTAGGTCATTTAAATATTAAAATTTATATTTATTTATTATATATTGCTAATATTTGCTTCCATAAAAAATGTACTTAAAGTTTTTTATTCGGTGCGCGAATTCTCCTACCTCTTCTTGAAATCCTCTCTAATGACTTACTTACAATATACATACATATATACATTACAAAAAATAATTGAAATCGTCAGTAAAAAATGTTTTAGATTTGTTTTAAGATAACTATGTCTAATGTGGCTGTTTATTTTGTAACAATACACATACATACATTACAAAAAATAATTGGTATCGTCAGCAAATAACAATAATCTATATGAGATTTATATGTTTAATGTGGCTGTTTATTTTGCAACACATTGGTGACGCTTTCCTATGCTTTCCTCACGCACAACACCGCCAAAATTATTCAGGTTTATTCAAGTAATCTCATCGCAAATAATTTATTCATCCGGATCGAATCCCGAGTGAACTGCGGCTCAGAGATCACTGACAAGAGCAACGAAAGCCATTAAAAATAGGTATATTACGTGCGATGTAATTAATTTTATTCCCCCATTCTTATGAAATTGGTTTCTTTTTCATCTCGATTCATTTAAGTTTCAGTATAAACTCTTGAGTGAAATAAATGAGTCATTTACGATAAATTAAATTCCACTTAACTTCACGCTGAGAAAACATAGATTATAATAAAGTAAACGTTATAAAAAAACAACTTCTAATCCTATATTTTTATACAAAAAGCAGAAAAAAAAAAATGTTGATTAAATTTGTCGTTTCTATCGAGCCAAAACATATTTAATTAGGACGAACGTATTTGCTTAACGTAACGAGAGTTAGGGATTGTTGTTTTGTTAGCCACAATAAAGGCGAAGTGCTCGCCTCATTGTGCAGGCTACCCTTCAGTGAAAACTTACGTAATTTACCCCAGAAATTGGATTACCCTTTCTAGGGAACCTGTGAAAGGCATAGCCGTCTTCTACTTCACAAAACCGTAATCGCTGACTCATAGACAAGAGAGATAACGATTCTGCTGTAAATCTACGTCGTGAAGTTTATATGAGAGTTTTATGCAAAGGAAGCACTCAAAATGATTCTGTGTTATGACAAAGTGTTACAATTTAACTGTAACTTCGCCGTTATAACATTTTGCTATTTAGATCCAAAATATGTTCGTGATTGAATAGTTCATAGGAAGTTACCTCATAGGTAATCTAATTCTTGATAGGAAATATGCATAGCTGAGCTCAACGATAAATTTCAAAAAAACGTTGTGACATGTACAAATATGAAATTATATGATATCTAAAGTATATTCGCATTCTCAATAGTAACATCACAATCATACATTACATTAGCGACAATATTGCACGCACTTAAAAGCAATCACAGCATGGCCGCTATGTCATCTGTCAAAGTGACAGCTAAGCGCGGCGAAACGGAACGTGTCAAGCGGCCCGAGCTGCCGATGGCCGGCATAATCTGACATTTATCCGGGATATCGGCGCTAATCGTGGCCATGACACGGTCGAGCCTCGTCTGTGCCCCGCGGGCTTACGGCTCGAGCAATCGGCCGATCTAAAACGGTTTCGCTGGCTGAACGAATCAATTACCTTGTTCTCTGGATTTACAAATCGCGTCAATTGAGTGATAGTGTATTTTTGTCATCGCATGTTAATTGTATACAAATAAAATATACATATATGAATATTTATGTGTAAGAGAAAATTTCTAAAATTATAACGGCAGTATCGCATTCTTTTTTTCTGTTCAAACCACAAAGAATGAGGACGAGCCTATCACTTCAACTCCCAGCTGTAATAAAAAGTTTCTTAATGGAAAAACAAATAACACTTGAGTATCAGATCCAGAACCCAACAATTGTAGCCCGAAATCGGTACTAATTCATCATATGTCACTCGCTATTCACGGGATATAGGTATGCCGGTATTCTTCCTCATATATTTAATTTTACAGTTAATATGATAACTCATTGTTAAAGCGTGATGTGTGTTCCTAGGATGAGTACGTCTTACCCTAACGGCCTTTTACATCATTATAGAAATATGTCCACGTTACATCTTATCCAATTATACCTTTCCCCAAAATCCTAATTGTGTCAGCAGCAAATAATCCAAAAGGTCAAAGAATTACCGGTAAAGCATTATTTCCCGGCGTCACGTATATTGTCGGGGTTTGTTCCCGCTCTCTTAGCAAACTTTATTTATGGCTGTCGCATCGGGAGTGATTGAACGGGACGCTGGTATTTATGTTTCGCACACAACACAAGAATACGTGAAAATATTTCTCAAGATTTCTTTTATTGTATTATTTTTATTTTTAAGTTTTCGTAAAAAATGCAGGCCAGCGTGGTTCACTAAGGCTTAAGACCTGAAGAGACTAGTGCCCAGCAGTGGGACGTGACTTTTACAGAATTATTTCTTAGGAGTTTCTAAAAACTATTTTATATCTACACTATAAGCTCTTTTTTTAAAGTACGATTGAGAGTAAAAAAAAGTATGAGAGTAAAAAAGATTTCTTGTTCGAATTGCGAGCGATAGATTATTTCATTAGAATATTTATAAATATCGACAGCCCCGTGGCGCAGTTGACTAAACACCAGCTTGCGAAACGAGCGGCCGCGGGTTCGATCCCCGCACCGAGACAAATGTTTGTGTGATCCACAAATATTTGTTTCGGGTCTGGGTGTTTGTGAGACCGAAAAGTCTCTCGTAGTTTCTGATACTCACGACACAAGACTTGTATCTTAGTGTGGGGTCAGGACTATGTATGTGACTGTTGGGTGTATTTATTTATTTATTTATTTAAAGCTACCATAGCTATAAACAAACTCAAGTCAACAATATTCATAAACCAAAAGAATTCCATTAGAAATTTAATAATCGTAAACATTGAGTGAGCCAAGCGTAAAACTACGGACACAGGTGTCTACTAAAAGGTTTCCAAGAACCCAAAGACGGTAAAATGTTAAACGGCTCTTAATATAGTATGTGGACGGAATTACATGAAAATACCACTCGAGGTGATGTTTACATTTAGGCGCCATCCACAAAAATGCGGATTAACGAGCTCTTTTTACGCAAAATGAAAAGGGCTCGTGAATTCCAATTATTTCATACGGCCGCTTTATGATGTCGCAGCTGCCGGTTTAATATTTGCGAAGGATGCCACTGCTGTTTCGGATAGGATTTTTACATTCGTTTTTCGAAATGGATTGAACAACGGCTCAAGCTGTTGCGAATATTGATCATAATTGAAAATATTTTATCGCGGTTTTTAATAGCTGAAAAGCATTTTGAAGACTTTACAGCCTTAATGGTATAATTTTGACAGCCAAAGTAAAGTACAGCTACCCTATATAAGTTTTACGCTGCTCTATCACATAAAACTACGACATGGCCTGCACTAAATTCTTGAATAACATTAAGACATAAATTAGACATTTTCTAATGTTAATAAAACACATTCATAACACGTGCTAATTAAATATTAACAAACACAGTCAACGTAGTAGCGTCAATTATTTCCCATATTTGAACAATATCTCTGATATTAATCATACAAAAAGGATATTCGACATTACGCAAACAGCCCTTGTAGAATTTGTAGCAACTAAATACGTCGGCTGTAGACCGACAGCCCGGCTCAGCTCAATCAATATAACCTGTTGATCACACGATAAAATAACCCCTAGTCGGCTGTGCGTGGTGAAAAATACCGCATTGCCTATAACGGGTTGACTTGACCGGGTCTAGTTTGTAACTGTGTCAGCGGGTGTGCGGAAAAATTAATATTTATTAATGAGAAATTTTATGTATTTAATTTTTATGCTCGCCGTAATTTCCGACGATTTGTTGAATTCAATTAGGGTGTTAGGGATTAGCTGCAGTGAACTAAGCAAAATGTGTTAAGTTTGTGATTATTAAGGTGGAAATAATTTAAGGATTTTAAGCAATTGTGGTAAGCAAAAGCCCAAAAGCCCACTAACTTTACAAAATAACGAATAATATATTTAAACTCTGCAAAAGCAATTTTACATATAAATAAGAACACCTTTATAATTATAATTAGATATTACCCAATTAACGTGTAACGCTTTGGACTCCTATGGAAGTATCGCCACTGATCTTAATAGTAGTCTATCGTATATAAGTATTACCAAGTGTGCTTAGTAAATGTTGCTTAAAGTTTTTTTCAGTCCCATTTTAATAAGTTGCTCTGAAAGCCTTAGTTGGAGGCCTAAATCCATTTCTAGTTATAAGATATACGTAAATATCCGTGCATCTTCTAGAATTGGATCTAAAGAAAGTTGAAAATTTCACTTTAGACGCTCAACGTGGCTGATTCCGCTCTTGCTTTGAGCTTCAAGAGATTCGCAACTTACAAGCGTGTGGAAGCCTTTTAGCATGAACGTAGATACTATATGTACTGGTGTTGCTAATGAGCTCGCTCGAACAAATTTATCATTAATAATGTAATAATTAAATTTTGTTACATACATAGTATGACTTCATGCCACGTCTGTATTCCTCGAAGGAGTAAACAGAGGAGCATCTATGCTTTCACATTTCGCCAGGTATGTATCAGTACCACCTAATACGGTATGAGCCTATTGCCACTTTCAAGATTGCATGCTGCTATTGAGAATTTAATGTAATAGACAAAAAATACAAATGAAAGCTAAAAAAAACAATTTTTCTGAACGAAACAAGTCTCGGAACTCAATGCTTCTACCGTCAAAAATGTGAGATTTAATATCAAGTCGGTTAACTTATTTAGTCCCTACGTTGGGAACCTTCAACACATCAACAAAGCAAAATGTAAATACAAACGTTAGATAACATTTTATCCCACTAAATCTTTCCGAGTGACATTTACGAGTCAACACAAATCGGCAGGTCGTTAAAAGTCTATTTGCAACTTCGCCTACATATTGGTATTTCAGGCTTGTTATGTTTTGTTGTCGTATATAATGTTATTCTTAGTTAATATTATTATCATCATTCTATATCAGAATCCATGGCACGGGTCCCTTTACTATTGAGAAGTGTAAGACTTTGTTTGTCCACGTTGACCTAGTGTGAGTTGGATTTCAGATATAATATCTTAATTAGTAAAACATAAGGGATTAAACTGTACGTGGTGCATAAACAATAAATCTTACAACTAACAAATAAGGTCTTCCGTAAAGTCTACCTAAACAAAATAAAACTGTTTATTACACGTTGTTTTCACTTCTCGGTTCGTGTGGAATTATTTGCACACAAGCAATTTCTCTTCGTAACTTTACCCCTTTCACGCCTGCTCTCTCTTTACCCTTATTAAAATCATTTACCCAATATTTTATAATTGATTTCCAAATTTGAAAAAGGGAGTTTCAGAACAAAGCTGCCAGCAACAATGCCCTTCTACCTTCATGCTACCAAATTGAGTCGCTAATGGTTTTACACACCGCCTTTCATCTAATTAGGTCGATAAATCGACCGTCGGCCGCTTGCCATCAATCTGTAACAGGTTCATTCCAACATTCACGTCATTGATTACCATGATAGTTGAAATATTCGCGGACCTTGCGAATGATGGATGGATCAATCATAGTCTGCCGCTTACTTGCACTTACATGGCGAGGCTTTTACAAATGACATCGTTAGCGACGAATCTGCGGAATAAACATGTTGGAATTTGTCGACGTGTGATTTAGTGTGCGATTCGTAGCAAATTTTGATTGTTGTTGAGTAGAGGGCTCGGAATAGATAGGATTATTCATACTGGAGCTAATAGTTTGTTTTGATAGTAACTTTGTGTTCTTGTTATATATTATGCTTACCTTAAACCAAGTTTAATTTATAAAGACTAGTTAGACTGCGAAATTTACAATTTTTGGCATATATTTTTAATGACTGTATGTAGTAGGTATCAGTAATAAAGAGCCTACGATCAGGAAAAGGGCACCTAGTGTCATCATCAGATCAAGATGGGCTCTGCTACCTTATCAACTCGATAATATTAATTACTTACATATTATATATTAGTAGTCATACATTGCGCAAATTGTCAGTTATACTTGTACATTGGTGAGAATCTAAATCCCAAGCTAATGACCGTGAAAAGGTCTGCGAGCTGCTGACCTTCATATAGCAAATTTTATGTTCGAAGAGAGGATGCAGTCAAGCGCTCGCTGACTGATTGGTTAACATCATGAATACTTTAGACAGATAGGTAATCAATCATCGCAGCCTAGGAATATTCATGAGGGCGATAGACTTTTAAGAGTTGTCGTTTTAAGAGATTTTATTAATCTAAGGAGTTTTTTTGGTATACATGTTCAAAGTTAATATTGTTTACTTTTAAAGCTTTTTTAGTTTCTATGCTATTTTAAAGTTTTAGTCATATTTTAAAATTATTTATTAATTGGATAGTATTAAAGCAATGAAGGCTGATGATGATGATGATGATGATGACAGCATTAATGTTATGTCTCTCAGAAAGTTTCCTATTGAGGTAATGCCCGGTGCGTTAGTAAACAAAACACAATACGGTAAATACGAACAGACAATGCATCTAACGATTGATGGCTTTCAGTTCAATTGAAGCTGAATTGGCTGAACTAAACGTGTTATAGGATGAAAAGCAATTTCCATCGAGCGTATTGTGGACACATGGAGTTACGATCAACAAACTAAATTACTTGCAATAGTTGATGAAATATAGGAAAATGTAAATGCTAAAGTTTCTGCCCAACGCTAGGACTCAATTTTTTTTCGGCCCTATAACTGTTTGATGAGTAAGGACGAACATCGAGCCCAGTGGCGTGTTGTATGAGAGACCTACAACCAGCAGTGGAGCCTAGAAATACTGTTGATGACGATAAAGTAATCGATGGTATCCTGGTATAAATATATCTTAATAAATTATTGATTGTATAACTTAAAATTGACAACGATGCTACGAAAATGCAAAATCAGATAACCATATGCAATAGCACTTCAATTTGTAGGTTCAAACGAATACAGTTAGTTACGAAGGCGCTGAGTCAGAATGTGATAGAGAAGCGAGACTGTATGCACAATGAGCGCTAAATCGGTTGAAATTTAATTCGAGCTCTCGACGACGATCCTAGCTCAAACTCAGACGGAGTTGTTTAAGCGATAGCAAATTGCTTATAGAAATGTTAGCTGAATCAAGATTAGACACCTTTAGGATAGAAGTAGGATTTATGACGCAGTAAATCGTGTTTCGCAACAAATAGATGTTGTATTGGAACGGGGAAATATGTTTTATTATCGAATTGGGGAAGTGGACGTTTAAATGAAAGACTATTCACCTTACTTGGGAAACTTATGTAATTTAACACCACTGGAGCATATTTTGGGCTCGTTTTATTGATTGATTTTTGACGAGAGAAAAAAAGAGAACGCATAATTAAGTTATAGACATAAAATGGCGTTGAAAAGTAACTGTTTTTGTTAATGTTTACATGTGTTTATATTTTTAAAAGCTATTGAGATGTTTTTTTAATCTTTATCTAACTTTATATAATAAGTCATTCGTCATCAGCCCATATGCATCCCACTGCTGGGTACGGACTACGGGCCACCTTTACCATAGAGATGGTTTAGACCTTAGGTTACTACCCTAGCATAATATGGGTTGGTGAACACACCTAAGGAATTCCTAATAAAATTAGGCAGTGGAAGTTTTATCACAATGTTTTCCTTCACCGTTAAAGTAAGTGAATGCACAACAATTCGTGACTACATTGCCAAATTCATACTATTTTCAATATCATAATGTAAATACGTTTTTATTTGTCACAGTGGCGCGACAAATTAGACGTTGTACTTAAATAGCCTGTGTGTTGACCCCACCGTCAAAGACATTTCAATTCTGTAAAGTGCTGTGAACTTAGCCATTGTGACTGTAACAATTATTACAACTGACTCATCGTTACTTATTTAGAACTATGAACGTGTAGCGTGAACAAAAGCTTATAATACCTTCTGACAATATGTTCTTTGAATTCAAAAAGTAACATTACTAAAGTTGATGAACTTTTGACATTTTTAAGGAATTGGATTTTTATAATATTATTAATAGACTTTCATTTAAGCTGGTATATAGTTATACCAGCTTATATTCGTTTTCAAAACATTTCTTATTTTTCTGTACCAAATCGATGTCATTGCAAGTTTTTTTTTATTTTTATTCATTAAAATTCTCCTGTTATGTTTCATCCCCTCAAACACAGAGTAATCACTACTAAAGTTCACTCTTGACAAGACTCTCATTTACACCTAATTTTAAGTCAGAATTAAAACTTAGTAAAACTCTGAATGAAACGGAATGAACAATAGTCAATTTTCAAGCATTGTACTTCAGGAATCGAGAAGTCCCGTCAGGTATGAGGGTAGGAGGGGGGCTATTCCCAAAGTGTCGACGTGGTTAGACTCCAAGCAGCCGCATTATATGAACAATGTCTTCGAGCCAACGCGATTATGATGCTCACAGCTCGGATGATTTGACTATATCTACCAAAGTTTCTAATTTAGGAACATCGTTGGATGTAAGTGGAGGTGGCGTGGGTTGTTCTGCGATTTCGTTTTCCGTGATGCGTACTGTTGTTTTCGTTTGAATTGCGGTTCCAGAAAGGAATTGATTAGGTGTTTGCTGTTTAGGTGTAGATTTGTGTGCAATCGGAATCCGAATTAAATATACATAATGTATTAATTTCATAGTCAAATGTAGATCAAGAAGAGAATATCAAAGTAGTGCGTTTTAAACTATCAGAAAAAAATATTCGGGAGGAGTTGGAAAAACCCATAATTCTTTTTAGAAACTACGAGAAACTTTTCGGTCTCAAACCACGAGGTTTCATCCACACATTAAAATAGTATTATATAGGCATCTAGTACTCACTCAGCTTCTTCGATGGTCTCCGACATGGCGAGGAAGACACAGTTGAGCAGGATAGTTGCCATGACGAAGTAATCGAAGTACTGGTTGGTGGAGAGGTAGACGCACGCGCGCCGCACTGGCGACCACGGCGACCACCAGAACAGCGACCTGGTCGCAGTGAACCGGTGGATGTAGTTCTTGCGGAACCGTTTTGATACCACACAGAACGTCTGGAACAAAAAGGAAATAGAGATATAAGTATGTGTTATACAGCATGTCAGTGGTGGTACTTTCATAAAAGGTCTAAGCTCAGCTTGACTAACAAAATTCTGAATCATAATCTTTAAGCTTTAAATCTGTATTGAACGAAAGCAATAAGACACAAGAAATAATTAAAAACCAGACATTACACAAATCACGTGTAACGCTTTTGGTATTCTAGGAGCTCATGGGCGGTGTTGATCGCTTATCTGGTGGCTCACTTGCTCGTTTGTCTCCTTATTCTACAAAAGAAAATCTCCACGAATGCAAATTTTACTTAAGTTAAATTTTTATACAAATGAAATACACCTACACATTTATGTACTTTTATATATAACTGAGACTGGTTTTACCCCTTATCGATATCTGCTACGAGCAGATTTAAAATTTTTCATTTTAAATTTCGAAATATCGTAATAAAGAAATAAAAATCTCTCATAGGGGCCTATTTAAAAGGAAATACTAGACCAGCACTGTTTTGGTTAAATAAAACAAAAAATAATCAGTCACAGAAACTCTTGAAGCTCAACAGTTGCTGTTTCTAGTGGAGATTTGTTTTATTCAGCGCACATTTGTGGCAAAAGAATGCAGAATGAAATAGCAAAGTTCTTAACCGCACTTCAAAAAGCATCATTTATGCATACGTACGAGTATTTCGCTCGCGTGATGTTGACAAAAGTCTAATAGGTTTTTCTTTAAAAGGAATTCCTTTGCTCCTTAATTATTTATATAAATACATGTAATAGCAACGTAGTAATCGTCTTGAATCCAATTAATAATGTTAATGTACAATTGTTCTGTCGTGGGAATCAATACCAACAAGACCTGCGATCTCTTATTTCACATACTGCTATCGCTAGTCTATATTTAACTACAGTTAGCAGCTTTTTTTAGGCAAAACACTATAAAAAATTTGGATTCGTCACGTGATAGTGAAATGAATGTAAATTATGTGTAAGATTAGAGACGATATGAAAAGAGTCTTCGAAATCAACGTGCATGTATTTTACGAACTCAGGAAGCGAAAGAAGTGTGTCTGGACTATGGCATTTGTCGCTCTATAGTCTCTGTCTACCCTATCGGGAGACAGGCGTGAATTTATGTATGTATAATATGGAAAGTTATGCGACTGTTAAAACTATTCCAATAATTGCAAAACTCAATCCTTTACCAACATTACGCGCCCGCTCCATTACATGTAAAGAATGCAACTGTGTGCAAATTGTAACAAATTGTTAAAATTCCACGTACACCGCAAAGGTATCGTTTCACTTGTTATCCACTTTTATTGTCGGTATAAATTGTCGGCTGTTGTGTCCGCACGTTAAATTTTTAGTACAGCAATTGTGTGGACATATATTTAAATATATTGTAGCTGTTACAGTCTAGTTTACATGAAAATTTAGGATAATACGTACATATATTAACTATATTACAAATAAACACATATGATGATTTGCCTATGTTCTTCGAAGGGGTAGGTAGGGGCGCATTTCTGAAACCACTTTTCGCCAGGTTACATACCAGCCCGTGTGGAGTTACTGGTCTCCCATCGGGCGCGTCCCCCGGGTGGCGGATAGGGGAAGCCTCCCAATATGGGAGGTCTCGGAAACGACGTGGACCAAAACCAGGGAGGTGAAGTTTTCCAAATGCCCTCTGAATAGCAGAGAGCATAGTGGATGGCTTTGGACGGGCTCGGCGTGATTTACACTCCCGTCGGGCAGTTTGGGATAAATCTCATCCACCGTCGATCTCGTAATTCTAGTTAAGGTGTCGTGGTCATGTCTCGCGGCCTTATCTAGGACCGAGGGTCTTGCCTTAATTGGCCGGGCTACGAGGAAGAAAACCTCTATAAAAAATTACCCCGAATCCTAAGCGGCGGCGCACCGCGAGAGGATGCATGGCCGATGGGTGGTTCGGTTGTTAGTGCGACCCCCGCCAGAGAACCGGCCGAAACTCTTGGCGGGTTACGCTAGGCTTACCCAGGTACAGGGGGCTCTGCCTGGGCGGACCTCTTATTTCCCCCAAACTCGTGGGAACAAGATGAATAGCCAACAAAACCTTAAATTGAAAATAAATAATGAGATGTCAATACCAGCGGTAGTGACACGAGGAGATAGTGGATGCTTTGTGCGTCCCAATGCGCCCGGTAATGCAAAAGTTGGGGAAAGCGATGAAGGTGAGTCCGACGGCTCATACTTCTCGCTAGCCTCAACTGCTTCTGGAGCGCCGAGCAAGCGAAAACGGGGGAGGCCAAGGGCCATTACCCCTACTGAACCAGTGCCAAAGCGAAGTATTATCTCGGCCGCACAATCAGATGAAGGTGATCTTACTACGGAAGTGGAAACAGAAGGAGAAAATACTTCTTCGAAATCCAAGAAGAAGAAGCTTCCATGTCTGGATAAATTGAGCCATATTGTGCAATCGAAACCCCAAGAGCAATTGGGGGATTGTATTGCACAACATCTGGAGACGATAGAAAAAGTTACGGAAAAGTCCCGTAACCTTAAAGGCGAGTATGTTCACGAACTGAAGGTGGCCGTACGATGGATAAAAGCTACGGTAGATGAACTGTCACGGAGGTCAAGCGCCAGTTTTGACACTGCAAGACTGGAAACTGAGATTGTAGAGTTACGCGCGCAGCTCTCCAATATCAGCGGTGAGCTAGCGAAACTCCGAAGACAAAACCTTGGGAGCTCAACGGACCAAACAACCTCACAAATTTCCGATCCGCCTCGTAGCCAAGGGAATGCAGTCCCTCTTGTCCCTAAATGGGATAACATAGAAAAAAGAATGATGGATCAAATGAAAGTACTAGTAAAGAGCCAGTTCGAAGCCTTCAAGAATGAAATTGGAGCTACTAGTGTCTTTCTGGGAAAGACGTCAAATATTTTAAAGCAGCAACCGGAGCAACGGTTAAGTGCCAGCTCGGGGAAGAAAAAAAAATCTAAGAAAAATGGTACGACGCATCCAACAGTAGTCGAGCTGCCTCCAGTTGAAGGCCCGGAGGTGCAGACCATGACGTCACTTAGTGAACCCTGGAATGTTGTCGCAGCGAAGAAGACAAAAACTTCGACCTCCACTGGTCGTCCGAATGTTAAGAAAACATCCAAAAAGAAGAACAAAAAACGGAAAGTAGGAATTTCACCCGCCACTGCGGCTATTTCAGTCACTGTGCTTGACGACTCCGTCACGTACAGTGAAATAACGAAGGAGGTGAAATCGAAGATCCAAGTGTCCGATTTGGGTGTAGAAGACGTTAGATTTAAACGAACCATCACCGGTGGCCTTCTCTTAATGATTGATGGTCCCGAAAGTGAAGCCAAATCGGAGCAATTGGCGGCACGTATGCGCGAAGTCCTCTTAGGCCAAAACGTTCGCATTAGACGGCCAATTAGAACTGGCGATATTAGAATAAGAGACCTAGATGATGCTACCACTTCTCAAGAAGTTGCAACAGCTCTTGCTGAAGTGGGTGAGTGTTCGTTGGACGATATCAAAGTAGGTGAAATCCGTCGATCACCAAACACTATGGGAACTTGCTGGGCTAGATGCCCGCTCAGGGTGATTGACAAGGTAACTGCTGCTAAGCGTATCCGCATAGGATGGAGCCTAGTCAGGGTCGATCCACTCGAGCCTAGACCACTTCACTGTTACCGTTGCCTAGAGAAAGGTCACGTGGGAAGCAAGTGCTCCAATAATATTGATAGGAGCAACAGATGCTATGCGTGTGGAGAAATCGGTCACAGAGCAAGTCAATGTACCACACAGGTACTTAAATGTCCACTCTGCGCTGACTTGGGGCGACCATCAGACCATAGACTTGGAAAAAAATGTGGCCCACCTACGAAGAAAAACAGCCGAAGTAAGCAGGTTACTTCAGCTCATAGCGACACAACCGCAGAGAAAGTAAAGAATCGGGTCAATGAATCCCTGGAGGCAATGGATACAGCACATTCCCAGCCTTAAAAGTACTCCAAGGAAATTTGAACCACTGCCGCAATGCGCAAAACCTGCTGATGCAAACCATTGCGGAACGGTCCATTGGTTTAGCAATAGTAGCGGAGCCTTATACAATTCCAGACCATCCTCGATGGTTTGCGGATTCACAGGGCTCCGTCGCTATTTATTGGAGCAACATTAATGGCGCCCCATTATGTACGGTTCTAGAACAAGGTCAGGGTTTTATTGCTGTAAAGTGGGGCTGCATGGCCATTGTGGGATGTTATATCTCACCAAACAAACCAATTTCTGACTTTGAGGACTATTTACATGAACTGGGTAATTGTATTCGCAGAAACTCTTCTCAACCTTCGATCATTCTAGGCGACTTTAATGCCCATTCAAAGGTTTGGGGGAATCGCAGGGATGACCGCAGGGGAGAGATTATTCAAGATTGGGCGGCTGAGCTCGATCTTCGACTAATGAATCAAGGATCAGTGAGCACATGCGTGCGATGGCAAGGTGAATCCGTCGTTGATTTGACATGGGCGACACCCTCTGCAACAAATTTAATATCGGGATGGCGCGTTGCAGAAGAGCTTGTCACACTGTCCGATCATCGACACATAACTTTCAACGTCACCAGGAGTCGTTCCGACGCTAATTTAGCAGAGGGATCTTCATGTCAATCACGACATTGGTCCCTCAAAAAGCTAAATCGTGACATGCTAATAGCTGCTGCCAATATTGTGGCCTGGTCGAATAGCGCCGAAACAACACCTTTCGATGCAGATGCCGAGGCAACTTGGTTCCAAAGAGCAATGACGCGCGTCTGCGATGCAGCCATGCCCCGGGTCAAGCGTACCAATCAAAGATCAGTGTACTGGTGGTCGGAAGAAATTGCACAGTTACGCATTACCTGTTTACGCAATCGACGCCAATACACCAGAGCTCGAAGGAGACGGCGAGCAACAACCGAAGACATAAAAAGAGCCTACGGAGAGTACAGATCAGCCACTGTTGCCCTTCAGACTGCCATAAAAAATGCGAAATCAAGATCTTGGGCTGAACTTTTAAACGGTCTCGACAGAGATCCTTGGGGGCGGCCATACAAGCTAGTGCTGGGTAAGCTCCGCCCATGGACGCCTCCTCTCACAGAGACCCTTGATTTCGATCTGCTGGAGCGTGTTATAACCACCTTATTCCCGGTGGGGTCCGACGTCTCCTCTGATACGCAGGTACTACCGTCAGATTGGTCTTATGAACTAAGAGTAACAGAGTCAGAGCTTAAAAAAGCTCTAGCCCGATTGAGTCTTCGAAATACAGCTCCGGGTCCTGACGGAATTCCCGGTCGTGTCTGGGTACTAGCTTCGACTGCACTAGGGGACAGACTCAGGCGCTTGTTCGACACCTGCTTTAGTACTGCCACATTTCCTAAAGCATGGAAGGAAGCTAAATTAGTCCTTCTAAAAAAAGACGGCAGGGCTGCAGATTCTCCTTCTGCTTATCGCCCCATATGTCTGCTAGATGAGGCTGGCAAATTATTCGAAAGAATAATTGCCGCCCGTCTTAATGACCATTTGACGCAAATAGGCCCTGATTTAGCTGATAGTCAATTTGGGTTCCGACAAAGGCGTTCAACAGTTGACGCAATCCTCCGCGTTCGCTCTTTGTCCGAGCAGATTGTATCCCGAGGCGGGGTAGCATTGGCGATAAGCCTGGATATCGTCAATGCTTTTAACTCTCTGCCATGGGAATCTATCAAGAGAGCATTGAAGTATCATGCAGTGCCACTGTATCTGCAAGCTATAATCGGAGCCTACTTGCATGATAGGTACATACAATACGTGGATGCTAATAAATACTTGATCCGAAGAAAAATGAACTGCGGTGTTCCTCAAGGGTCTGTGTTGGGTCCACTTCTGTGGAACATAGCATATGATGCAGTCTTGCGAGTTGATCTACCAGATGGTGCAAATATCGTGTGCTACGCAGATGACACTCTGATCCTTACTACCGGAGAGACTTTTGAGCGGACCTTACAGCTTGCGGAGCGCGCGGTAACAATCGTTGTTGAAAAAATTAACGAGCTAGGCCTCAAAATAGCGCCCCACAAGACAGAGGCGCTATGGTTCCACAGAAGACGCAAGATTCCACCCAACCTATCAATTCGAGTGGGGGAGACAGAAGTTCATGTGCATCGGTTTATAAGGTACCTAGGGCTTGTTATAGATGGTCGTTGGAGCTTTGAAGAGCATTTTAAATACTTAGTTCCGCGTATTGAGAGGGTAGCAGGTGCAATGCATCGTATACTACCCAATCTTGGAGGACCGCGAGAGGAAGTTCGCCGCCTCTATGCAGGTGTAGTGCGTTCGATGGCGCTCTATGGCGCTCCTGTTTGGGCGGAAAGAATGAGAGTGCGTCGCTGTAGGGCAAAACTATACAGCGTACAAAGAAAGATTGCCATAAGGATTTCACGTGGATACCGTACGATATCTTTTGAGGCGGCGACAATCTTAGCCCGGTTTCCTCCTTTAGATATACTGGCTAATAGGGATGCAACGGTTTACGAAAGAATTCGTACTATCCGACATGCGAGTGGAGGTCAGCCGACAAAGGCTTTAGAGATGGTCATCCGAAAGCAGGAACAACTTAACGCATTCGAGACGTGGCGTTTGCGAATTAGCGAAGAGCCTTATGTTCACAAACGTGTCGTTGAAGCTATCCTGCCGGTCTTTGAAGCTTGGATGCAACGGAAAGAGGGACGACTCACGTACCGGCTTACCCAGATACTTACCGGACATGGATGCTTCGGTAATTACCTGAATAAGATCGGTCGTGAAGCATCGGCGAATTGCTTTCATTGCAACTGCGGCGAAGAAGATTCAGCGGCGCACACGCTCATGCAATGTTCTGCATGGGAATTAGAGCGTCAAATCCTAGTGGATCAAATCGGACCCAATCTTACCCTACCGGCAGTCGTAATGGCGATGCTGGCGGAAGACTCAAAGTGGAATGCCGTAGTCGCATTCTGTGAAACCGTAATGCTTAAGAAAGAGACTGCGGAGCGCCACAGAAAGGGGGCAATTACGGCCCAGAGAAGAAGACGCGGAGGTGGCGACACTTACCGCAATTCATAAGCCTGAGCATAAATATGCTTAGGCCGATGCGTGCTTTTTAAGCAAGGCACTGGAGGCAATTCGGCGCGTTCATTTTGAGTTCCCGAAGACCCTCCAAAGTGCAGAGGGAGTAACATGGGGTTTTTAGCCGGTAAAAGTCCGGCATACCCCGTTTGCCTTCTGGAAACGGGGATCCAAGAGGATTTTCCCCATGGAAAAAAAAAAAAAAAAAAAAAAGGTTACATACCAGCACTACATACATATAATATGTACAATGTACATTATACACTTTATACTTGAGATTGTTAAGAAAACTTTGTTTTTCAATTTTTGTCGAAATTATTCTTATTATCTGTCTTAATTTTCGATCCCGGTCTATAGAAACCATGTACACATTAAATAATTAAAAATGAAAGTTAATAAAAAGTATTGTTTCCTGTATTATTTTTGCGTCAATGTATTTATAATCACGATTACTACTACCTGTCTTAATTTCTGATGACTCTTTTTGCCCTGTATAAATATAACATTGTGGCCGCCCATTGTGGCACTCCTGGAAATGTATGTAATTAGTTCTATAGTATGTTATTTTTGTGGTGTCCAATAAAGCAAATAAATAAATAACATTTCCATCCATTATTTCATCAATTCTACTGCCCAATTTTATGTATTAAAAAAAACATATTTTTTCTCAACATACAAACATTTTATTATTTCTACCGTGAACGTTTAACTTTCGTTCTAAGAAAGAGAGTTTACTTTGGTCCATTTCACTCGGTTTGTTTAGGGCAAAGCCGAAAGAAAACTGCAGAGGCGTGTGTACATACGAAAATGTTACATAAAAAAACTGTGTCGCGCCCCGTAAGCGGTCAACTTTTGTTTCGGCTAGACATATTTGTCAATATTATATCAAAATGAAGAAATGTGTATCACTACATAGTATAAAACAAAGTCGCTTTCTCTGTCCCTATGTCCCTTTGTATGCTTAAATCTTTGAAATTACGCAACGGATTTTGATACGGTTTTTTTAATAAATAGAGTGATTGAAGAGGAAGGTTTATATGTATGATAACATCCATTAAATATCAGCATTGCACCCGTGCGAAGCCGGGGCGGGTCGCTAGTTGTTGATATAATAGCAAATCTAGTTGATACTGGCATTAAAAAATACACCTAATATACATATTACATAGTTCTGATCCCAGACTAGGATGCAATTCCTGTCGTGTGAGTATCAAAAACTAAGAGATATTTTTCGGCCTCATAAACAAGAACTGAAATAAGAAATTTCAATTGTAATATCCCCGCACTTGCCAAAATTAATCGCCCTTTACTATAATCATCGAAAACGAAACAAAAGGTCGCCGATTCGCCTTTCGAGTTAATCATAGAGGTATCAGGTTTTCTATCAGAATCACTTTCGTTAGCAGATCCATCATATCGCAGCGAAGTCTTGAGTAAAAGTGATTCGATGTGGTTGTAAAGTGTGCTACAAACTTTGAGCTCTCCCACCACGCTTAAGTAGGTAAACAGACCAGCACTCGTAGGAACTTGCCCCTTTCTCAGTCTGTTTAGATAACCCTACAGCATCTATGTTTTTTGAGCGATGACTCCAGATAACAGTGGCCAAAACCTAACCTACTAAAAAAATTCCCTCCCCAATCTTTAATTTATCTTGTTTATTTTATGTTGAGGATAAAAGTCGTAAGTAAAAAAACTACTTGGTTTAGTTGATCCCGCGTTTTGATTGTAAATAAATATGGATCAATATTGTTGCGGTGAACGACCCTCAGGCTATTGGTTTCAAGGCTTCATTAATAACAGATCGATGAATTTAAAAATTCTTTAAACATCAAAACTGTTTCGTTCTATTTTTGCATTTCATTGTTTTCTGTCGGGAATTTCAGTCGTAAATTTGCACAAACAGGTCAACATAACAATTGCTCGCAAAATTCAAAATACCCTGAACTAAATTCCAGCATATATTTTCTAATTCGCGCAGACCTCCATAAATTTTAATACACAACGTGTATGTGACACGGTAGAACGTGTGCCCATTCAAAGTTGACAAAAGGTGTTTTGACGCCCTCACTAAAATATACTGGCGAACTAATTGGCGACAAAGGAGGTTTGTACAATTACACGATACTTAATTAGCGTGGTAAACTCCAAGGTACGATAAACTATGAAGTTAGTAGACGCTGCGGGAACGAGCGACGGAGCTACGCTTACCCGTCTCCCTTGGGATCCGCCTAGATTAGATTATATGGGATTCAAAGTTTATAAGTAGCTCAATTTGTTAATTGATTGCATTATATCGGAAGCACTACGTCATCAACATCAGGCTTTAACTGTTAACTGAGTATCGTCTACAGGGATTATAAAAATAGAAATGATGTGTCGACAGATAGTTCGTCATATCTTAGAGACTACTACGCGAAACTGTATTGAGAAGTGAGAGATTATAGTAAGTTTTTATTTTTGTTTCATTTTATTTAAGTTTTACATTAAGGAATTCTCAGAAGCTGCAAGTAATAGTACTATGTATGATATTACGTGTAACTATACTAGGGAAATATGAGTGCAGAAATGCACCTATGCTTACCCCTTCAGGGTTGAGGCGTAAATATACCTTTAAAAATCAAGAAGACAAATTGCTTCGTTTGATAGAAATTCATACCATTAGGCATTACGCGAGATTGCTTATCAATCCGAAGAGATTAGCCTGCTACTAATAAGGGTTATTAACTTGATGTCTGAAATGTAATACCACGACGAGCTCTTTATAAATTCATTGAGCGTGAACAATATGTAGATATGATAAGCTTTTCATATGGCAAAAAGGGAAACGAATTTTATATGACGATTTTCGTGTATATTTTTATTTATTTTCTGGAATATTTCTTTAAATATGACTTGGAAAAATAAAAAAAAATATTAAATGTCGCACCTTTTTATGATGTTAACATAGTAATCAAATTATAATTATATTCCTCATGTGTTTGTTTTATTTTTTACATTTTTAAATATAAAATTTTATAAAAAAAAGTACATTTAAAAATATAAAAATTAAACCCGCAGATGGCGGGGTCTACGACCCAAGCCACCGGTGGTTAGGGTCCAAGAGTCAGAAACCGTCTCACGATACGTGCCGTGTCTAATAACACTGCTTTTTGTATCTGGGTTTTGACCCAACAACCGATTGAGAGCCTCCGAAGATGTTGGTCGAGGCTCTTTGGTATCAGCCCATTGGCAGTAACGACTATCGGAACAATGATGGTTGAGTCAACATCCCACATATCAGTAACCTCGTGCGCCAAATTATAATTACTATTAATATTACAATTAACATAATCAAATTATACTATGTTAACATCGTATCGTAATAATAATCGTATTAATTTGGTATCGGCTTTACGTTTCCTCTCACCCAATGCGGTGTTACTAGGAATTGAGGTGCGATTAGTCCACTTTCAATAAAACCTAATCCGCGTGTAACACTGATACCTAAATGACTGATAAGGTTTTTTGTCTGGAAAGCAAACCATAGTGGCTCTCTTTGAAGTCAAGAGCTTCCGTGGAGCTTTAGGCGTTATGACATAAACGTATGTAAAAAGTTTTTTTGCGTTTAGGACATCCAGTCTACTCGTTTTTGGCCGCAAATATAACCACAAATAGCTCATCTTCAAAAAAATATAAATATAAGATACGCCTCATAATTTGTTACATAATGTACGAATATCAGCCAAATGTTGACAGCCCCGTGGCGCAGTTGGCTAGACACCAGCTTGCGAAACGAGCGGCCGCGGGTTCGATCCCCGCACCGAGACAAATGTTTATGTGATCCACAAATATTTGTTTTGGGTCTGGGTGTTTGTGAGACCGAAAAGTCTCTCGTAGTTTCTGATAACCACGACACAAGACTGGTATCTTAGTGTGGGGTTAGGACTATGTGTGTGACTGTTGGGTGTATTTATTTATTTATTTTATTTATTTATCATCAAAATTTTGCTCAACACCAGTAGCAATATAAAAAAATCATTAAGAAATATTACAGTCGTTATTACCCGTGTTACTGACCGCTGCCATTTTCATGGTAGAATGATAGGGTGGGGGTGTATCCTCATTTTATTGCGGCGGAACCTGTGTAGTGCCGCGGAGTCGACCGGCTGGTCGAACTTTATTAGTTGACTAATAAAACAAATAGTAGGAGATAGTGAATATAGAATGGAAGTGAATAATTTTGTATGTATGGAAGATAAATTAAAATGTAAACGTAGATTGGATATTTTGGATGTAATTTTTTTATGACAAGGTGACTGGCATAAATTACCCTGTCATTTTTTTCTGTACAAAAAGAAATGTTAATGAAATAGTGGATGGACAATGTAAATTTAAGCAGTGATGGCCTCGAGGTTTGGTCGCGCGGTCGAGAATCTCAGCGGTCGCGGGTTCGAACCCCAGGCACACACCTCTGACTTTTCTAAGTTATGTGTGTATATCACTTGCTTTAACGGTGAAGGAAAACATCGTGATAAAACCTGCACACCTAAGAGTTCCTAGGAATTTCTTAGATGTGTAGTCCGCCAACCCGCACTAGGCCAGCGTGGTGGACTATGGCCTAAACCCTCTCAATGGTAGAGGAGACCCGTGCTCAGCAGTGGGCGTATATGGGTTGATAAAGAAGAAGAAGAATGTAAATTTAGGTATATTTCTATCAGAAGTTCAAATAGCAAAAAAATCACAAATCAATTTAGTCTGCTGACTGGCCACGCTACGTTACTCTTTTACAACAAAATTTTCGAAACTACCTTACACTTAATATTTTTTTAATTTAAAACGTTTTAGGCAACACCAGAAGGTTACATATCTACATGGCTCGCAAACCTCAAACTACGATCGAGCTTACGACCTCCCAGAAGCCAATCTCAACGCAAATGAAACTAACTTGGTGCGGTCCAAAATTGCCATTGTTTATATTACGCATTTTACGAGAGTTTAACGCTCCGACCGTCATTATTATTCGGATATTAAATTCTGCCACGTTGACGCTACTTGGTCACGAAGTCAGGTGTTTGGTGGAGCTCGTAAAAAAGTTGTAAAGTGAAAAATTTTATAATGCATAAAAAACTGCAGTACTTTTGGTGGTAGGCCGGTTGATTTTTTTATTTTCTAAGTTTATGGAGCAAAATAAGGTTTTTATTTCAGTACGTAATCACTTTTGTGCGAATTGTTTTGAAAAAATGGTGTTCCTGTGAAAAAACCTCATTAAAGTTATTTCTCACAAAAACTTCAACGCCGTTATGCAATTTTTTATTTATACGCCTCTATAATTATTTTGCTTACTTTTCGCATAAAAATCCTTTCTTTTAATTTTTAAAAAGATTCTATAAATCATTTGAACATAAAAAATATATATAAATATATTTTAACAGGTATGCACAATTTATTTCTGAAAATCCGTATTTACGCAAACCATTCCTTTCATTAGAAAGTAAACTTTTATACACACAGACTGATATTGAATTATTTTCGTGATCACAACAAATGGATCAACGCAACAATTTTTCTTTTCTTTTTAGGCTCTTATTTTGTTTCACAACTAGACGTGGTAACTTATGGCACTTGCTGATGTTGTACCTATATTATAATGAAGCGGTATCTTCTGTGTTCCTCATTAACTCCATATGTTATGTTCATAAATAGTGACCACTGATTTCACGCTTTTCACTGAATTCATCTATTCTTATGATCACTCCAGTCCATCTAACGGTTCCCTTGAAAAACTCGCCGATAGCAATTAGGAGTCATTTGTGATCTTATATTAATACTACTTTTTTACGTTCTGTTAATTAAGTGTACAATAAATTGTAATAAAATAAAGTGATGAAATATTCTTAACAAGGATTTATACGCCAATAAATAGGAAAATAGTTGGAAAGTTGCTTCAGTTGTTTACGTGATTAAACATTACTTTTTGATGTTCACGAAATTGAAAGATACTTTCACCAAAATGGTTTAAGTAACGACATAACAAAATATATATTTAATGTCTTCTGTTGGTAACATAAAATGACTAAGTAACCAGAAGTAGGGTCATCAAATGTGGGGTGTAAAATAATTATCTCCCGACATTACCCGGTTACCCGTAAATACCCGTAAACGAGTTAATGTTCCCTGCCTTTAGGCACTTACTTTTACAATTGAAACGGGGTGGTCGTAAAATATGTTGTAAAAGTCTTGATTTGTTTTAGTAAAAAATGATTTAAATCTCGTCTATTAATATTTTAAGAATGTAGCTAAAGTTAGGTGCTAACGATTTAATATAAATTTGCTTCATACATATACTAATCAGTCTATATATATCATTGTTGAGCTAAAAATCGATAGGTCTCAGTTCGTACCTTATTATCACATTCACTAATACTATGGTAAAATATTTCTTCCTCCGAAAATAGGACGTGTATTGCCGTTTTTATTTCTCAGTATTGTTTACTTATTTCCCCAACAAACCGTCTTCTTGACATTAAACCAAAAGGTCAACCAATTGACCTTTAGTGACAATGATATTAGGTAAGATAACAATAAAGCTATTATGAGCAAAGTTATGAATACTTCGAATATTGAAAGATAAAAACATGTTTTTTTTTCTTTGCTTTTAAATTTCAAGCCTTAAGAATTGTGGATATGTATACAATTTCCTCACTTTGGATGATCTTTTTATTTACATTAAAAATAGATACTCTATATAACTGACTTGAATACCTCATTTTGTAAAACCTTAATAGAAGGAAGAAACTGATCTCAATGTACCTTTCATGGAATTATCACCCACACTTCATCATCACTCACGTTTCATATAAACAATTTGCAATATGTAGTTTGTACATACATATGTATACTAAAACAAATTTCTACAGCAAAAGCCATTAGACAAATGCACACGGAAAGACCATCTATGTAATTAAATAGTTACCTACAAATGTTACCGTGTTCGCCCGCAATTAGCCCATCAAGTTTGCATTATCCGCGGTGAATAAACGTAGGAAACATCGTTAGTTCGTTTCAACTTTTTTTAATCAACCAACCTCTTTAGTGTTCTTTAGTATTTGACTTTTTAGAATTGGGGGGAAAAATTATAATCGGATATTAGGTTATATATTAGATATATTACAATAATTAGTAATCGGCACTTAGTCTGCGTGGTGAACTAAGGCCTATCAGTTGTAGAGGAGGCTTATCCCCAGTAGTGGGATGTATATTAGATACCAGCCGAAGACGCAGCTTGGAGACTTCACCTAAAGTTATAGACAGGCAATTATTTTAAAATATAGTGTTCCAATTTTAAAAATATTAGGCCTACTGCTTATCAAAGGCGCAACCTATACAGCCAAGAATGGTCGAATGATCTCAAACAAATATTATACATCATCAAAAGGAAAGTAGCACACGCGATGTACTAACGCTCGGTTCAACGGTTAAAAGCCACTGAACCAAACACCAGCGAAGAGGAACGGCATTTATGTGAGAGAATTCTCAATGACTCAGCTGTATATGAAAGGCGCCATCAATATATTTATCCAGCTTTGAAATGGGAAATGTTTTTACTCTGTGGATATTTTTGTTTTTCGGTTGGCAGTATTTAGGATGCCAATTTGAGCATAAATTTATTTTTGCAATCAAAATTCCAAAAAACATTGTGTGTTGATGATTTCCGTCCATTTCGATTCAAGGGGGATTAACAATAATAAAAATCTCAATAAAGAGACATAAAAAACTGTCATAGGCTCCTGTTATTTTTTTAAACAAATAGGTAAACAGTGCAAAAAGTTTGCAAAAATTTTTTTCATAAATCCTTCAAGTAAATGACGCGGATTTCGGCCAGCAAATGTGTTACAAAATGTAACAAAAAAAAATATCCGACCCGAAATACCAATCAGCCACTGGGATTTGCGAATCTCTACCTGTTAAATAAAATTGTGTTGTTTATCAATAACGGGTATTGAGGGTATAAAAGTGAATTATGAGGGACGCGAATGAATATATTTCCAAATGGGACTGTAACCTTATTTGATACAGCCCGAGTTTTGATGAAAAAGAACGTTTTTATGGATGCATTACATTTTAAGGTTCGGCTATTCTGTCTGAATTGAATATTTTTATGCGTAAAGAGCCATTGTGGAATTCAGTTAGAATAGCGTTGTAGGTGTATGAAAAACATGACTATAGAAACATTAGTTTAACAATTTTTTTAATCTAAATGTTAGATTAGAGTTAAAATTACTGTATTTTGCCGCAAGGCTGGAAAATTAAAGCCTTATCTTGGGTTTTTAATACGATACAAATAGCGCATCAACAGACTTATTAACCCTGGCATATCTTCTCAAGTCTAGATAGACCTAAATAGGTCAAATATTTTAAAGACAACAACCTCGTCAACCCAAAACATGCCTTCGAAACTTTTTTGGACCCGCCGTGCCTCATTACAGAACATAAAAAGGCTCTCGTAATTAGTAAGCTAAACTATAATTCGAATAATAAAGATGCGACGATCTGCCTTTATCTCCTACAAGCCATGTGATTTAAACCCGCTTTACCTATTTTAATTTGAGGTGGAACTTATATTGAATCAACTGAGATAAACCATCACGCGCCTATGGTAAAAGTTTCACAATAGAAAAAGTTTCTGGCGACTTTATTATCAGCCTTTTTTATCGGCGACACCGGGTCAACTTTTGTAAGTAAATTCAGTGGTAAGAAGAATATTGTCACGTGGAATCAAAAATCGTTCTATTTTAAAGCGGATGAAACTATCGAATGTTCAAATTACAGGTAAGGCTATTGCTAAGTGACCAATGGGGCATTTCACGTGAAGCGGACAGGGAAAAAAAAGTGAGGTTCTGAAAATCGTTCATATTCGGCCCATTTATACCTCTAGTAGGAATGAATGTGGACACAAAATATTTTTTTTGTATATTAAATATTTCACAAGTTATGGGCTTCTAAAGAATTGCCGTAATTGAAATATCAATTTTTTAAAAGTCGTTTATCGTATTTAACAAATTTACAATAAAATATTTAACATAGCGATATATATTGGAAAAATACTGTTCTTTTTAATGATGAAATAAAATTTTAAAAAATATTTTTTTTTCATGTCCTAAACCGGAAGTAAACTTTTCAAACCTGAATTTCAGTCACTTCGGCCGCTTTTTTTTTCTTCATTTTTTTTCCAAATATAGCTTAAAGTGTACTAAAAATACACGAGAAAATTAAAAATGGAATCGCTATAAGTTTCGGAGTTAGAATAATTAATGTACCATCGCGACGCATTGGGCGTGATATCTGACGCTTTTAAGGTCGAGTATTTTGCGCGATATTGCATTAAAACTCGCAACTTTATTAAAATTTTATCTCGTTTCAGCGTATTTTAGCTCTAAAAAAGATATGGAATAAGTATTATTAACAACTAAATCCAGTATCAGTAGTTTTTGCGTGCAAGAGTAACAAACATATATTTCATTCCATATTCTTACAAATTTTTGCTTAAATAATATTAGCAGACTATATATATTAATATTATGTCATCATCATCATCATCATCGACATCAACAATCCATATGGGCACGGGTCTCCTCTACCATTGAGAAGGCTTAGGCCATAGTCCACCACGCTGGCCTAGTGCGGGTTGGCAGACTACACGCCTTAGAAATTCCTAAGAACTTTTAGGTGTTCTGTTTTGTTAAGCGAGTGATAATTCAATGTGAATACATACATAACTTCGAAAAGTCATAGATGTATGCCTGGGGTTCGAACACGCGACGGTCGAGTTTCTCGACCGCGCACCGAAACCTCGAGGCCATCACTGCTTTAATATTATGTACTTAACCCAAATATAAATTAATAAAATATTATAAAGAATAAAATCATTTTAAGGAAGCAGTAGATAAAAATATTATTTGCGAAACACGATAAATAACGCAATCTGCAGCGTAAGTAAGTAAGTAGTAAGTGTCTTCCTTAAAATATTTTTATTCTTTAATAATATTTTATTAATTTATATTTGGGTTAAGTACATAATATTAATATATATAGTCTGCTAATATTATTTAAGCGAAAATTTGTAAGAATATGGAATGAAATATATGTTTGTTACTCTTGCACGCAAAAACTACTGATACTGGATTTTGTTATTAATAATACTTATTCCATATCTTTTTTAGAGCTAAAATACGCTGAAACGAGATAAAATTTTAATAAAGTTGCGAGTTTTAATGCAATATCGCGCAAAATACTCGACCTTAAAAGCGTCAGGTATCACGCCCAATGCGACGCGATGGTACATTAATTATTCTAACTCCGAAACTTATAGCGATTCCATTTTCAATTTTCTCGTGTATTTTTAGTACACTTTAAGCTATATTTGGAAAAAAAAATGAAGAAAAAAAAGCGGCCGAAGTGACTGAAATTCAGGTTTGAAAAGTTTACTTCCGGTTTAGGACATGAAAAAAAAATATTTTTTAAAATTTTATTTCATCATTAAAAAGAACAGTATTTTTCCAATATATATCGCTATGTTAAATATTTTATTGTAAATTTGTTAAATACGATAAACGACTTTTAAAAAATTGATATTTCAATTACGGCAATTCTTTAGAAGCCCATAACTTGTGAAATATTTAATATACAAAAAAAATATTTTGTGTCCACATTCATTCCTACTAGAGGTATAAATGGGCCGAATATGAACGATTTTCAGAACCTCACTTTTTTTTCCCTGTCCGCTTCACGTGAAATGCCCCCAATATGAGACACAATTTCTGAATTCAGTTTCTTTAAATGGCGAACTAGACACCAAAGAAATTCCTTAGAATTTTAGGAATGCAGATTCCCTCACGATATTTTTAATGATATTTAGATATTGATAATTATTGAAGTAAAATCCATTCTACTCGTATGTAAAAGTAAGAATTCAAAATCACTTAAAAAAATACACAATTGTTTTTATTTTCAAGTCACAGATATAAATAAAGCCCCCCTGTAGTCAACATAAAAGTAGCCCCCTATAGTCAGGGAAAGGCCCGTATCCATCCAAGTGGTGTTACTGTGTCACAACAAACCGAAGGAAAGTAGTCTTTCATGACTGAGATTGCATAAGGTCCAATTTGCCATAGGTTATTGCATTCCCGCAAATACTGTACACCGTACCACAGGCTCATCTTATTACAGTGTAGCTCTTTCTTTTTCATTTCATTCTTTCATCATTCAGTCTGCGCCCACCTGCGCTAGAGAGTGGGTGCGCTTGCGGGTGCGCGTGGTTCGCGTTGTTGTTAAAAATGACATCGACAGTAGTCAAATGTAATACTTGCAATGTTGTGATTAATGAACTGTTATCGTTTGTGCAAAACAAAATTGATGTTATGGACGAGGAAAGTTTAGTTCGCCTTTGTGTCACTACTTTTTCTGCCGAAGATGTTATAACTGCAAAGAAGTTGCTTTTTGAATCGGCCCCATCGTCGAAACGTAAAGTGTCGAGAAGAGGAAATGCGAAAACTGATCGTGATTTATACGATATTATTGCATTGATGAAAGAAACGGATCCCGAGTTGATGCCTATATTTGTTGCACGAGAACTTCATAAACTGCCGCCAGTTACTTTTGACCACATAGATGCCACTCGACTCTTAAAGGACATTTTAATACTCCAGAAAGAAATATGCAGTTTCAAGAATACTTATGTTACAAAAGAAGAACTAGGTGTTGTCAAGAAAGAGTTAAAATACCAAACAAACGTAATAAACAAATCACCGTTATATGACCTACCGCACATCATAACCGAAGCAAACAATACAATCAATACCGAAGAGCCATATCTTTCTCTTTCACACTTGCCAAGTGCAGATGCAACTATCACGCCCGACGCTAGCAACGTCGCACCAATTACACAAGGACATATTGTACACGTGGAGGCCCCTACCGCGGTTTCGGCACCTGTGGCGCAACTGACGAAGGACACCGATGCGCTTACGCTGCGATCGCTGCGGACACCTGCGGAGGACCCAAATCGCACCGTGGTTTCGACATCATTAGACAAGGAGGGAAGTATACAAACTCATACGCGCGAAGAGAGTGACAATAGTGCCCCTATTAATCGCATGTTAGGAAGGACATATGCGCAATCTGTGTCTACACCAAAGCAAAAGTTTAACGACAAAATAATTCGTGAAAGTGGTAATTGTAATGTTAATAATGACTGGATTGTGGTGCAAAGAAAAAATAGATTTAAAGAAAAATTTAAAGGACTTACGGGTAGTGCTGTAACTAACAGTGAAATAATGGGTAACTTTAAAGCGGCTGATTTGAAAATACCGCTATTTATAAATCATGTAAACAATAGTACTACAGAGAATGATATTAGATCCTATATAGAAATGAAAACTCAGGTAAGTGTATTAATAGAAAAAATTAAAATGAAACAGCCAAAAGATTATAGTGCATATAAAATTTTTGTACCTAGACATAAAATAGCGATATTTTTAAATGACCGGCTTTGGCCAGAAGGTATTATTTTTCGTAGGTTTATAGAGTTTAGACAACGAGGTGATATTAATAATAAAGTAAAAAATGGCTCGCAAAAGTGATAATCCTATTAGTCCTATTAGAAATAAGAGTATATTTGTTAGTTTTAATTGTAAATCTTTAACGAGATCTCTTGATTACGTGAGAATATTATGCCAAAATTCAGATATAATCGCTTTACAAGAAACATGGTTATTGCCACATGATATTCCATTGTTAGGTACTATACATTCAAATTTTGAATACGCGGGTGTCTCAGCAGTAGATACCTCGTCAGAAATACTGCGTGGCAGGCCTTATGGTGGAGTTGCAATATTGTGGCGTAAAAATGCTTACCATTCCGTGGTACAGTTGCAATGTAAAAGTACGCGTCTTGTGGCAATTAAGGTAAATATAGGAGATAGATCCTTTATTGTGTTTTCTGTATACATGCCAAATGATTCATTAGATAATCTTAGTGAATTTGTCAATTGTCTAAGTGAAGTAAATGCAATTGTTGAAAGCTATGAGGTAGATGCTGTGTATATATTGGGAGACTTTAATGCCCAACCCTATAATTTATTTGGTAGGGAACTTATAAATTTTGCTTCAGAAGTAAATTGGAAATGCGCTGACATAATGTTATTAGGTGTGGACTCGAACACATACACATACTTAAGTGATGCACATGGTACCACCAGCTGGCTCGATCATTGTGTGGTAACTGAGGCGGCGTGGCATACCATTAGTAATATTAGAGTGCTGTATGACGTATCTTGGTCGGATCACTTGCCAATAGTAGTGGAAACCAATTTAGATGCTTTAAGACCCAAATTCACGCCAAGGGTGTCACAGCATAACGAGGTAAGGTGGGGTAGGAGGGATGAATTGCAGATAAAAGTATATTGGGAATATTGTAACTCTAAACTGCGAAACATTACCTTTCCTGCATTGCTTTCGGAATGTTGTGACACCAGATGCAGTAATGTAGAGCATCAGACGGTGTTAGATAACATCTATAAAGATATTGTGACGATTCTATCTGAGGGCGCTGCATTAAGTTTTAAGAGTAAAACCATAAACCGAAAAAAATATAACAAAGTAGGGTGGAATAAATATGTAAAAAGTGCACACAGACAGGCTCGATCTGACTTTCTGACTTGGATGTCAGCTGGTAAACCCCGATTTGGACCATTATATGCGAGAATGGTTGATAGTAAAAGAATATTTAAAAATAAATTAAAACGGTGCCAGAATAATAAAGACAAAGTAAGGATGGACATAATTACTGAACATCATAGTGCGAAAGACTTTAGTAGTTTCTGGAAAGCGACAGACAAGCTGAATCCAAGGTCGAGTCTACCTGTAAATGTAAATGGTATTACTGAAACCAAAGATATCGCTGACCTCTTTAAGTCGTCTTTTATGGTTAAGTCACCGTTGGGCCCGTCAACCAACAAACCATTGTCCTTTGAGAGGTCTGAAGACATACATATTAGATATAAGGCTAAAGAAGTAGTGCAGGCAATAAAGGGAATGAAAAGGGGGAAATCCCCCGGACATGACAATCTATCAATAGAACATTTGCAATATGCCGGAGTACATTTACCCATAGTGCTAGCAATGTTTTTTGGTCTCTGCATGGGACACTCCTACCTTCCCTATGATCTAATGAAAACTATAGTCGTTCCCATTGTTAAAAATAAAACCGGGGACATTAACGATAAAAATAATTATAGACCGATTTCCTTGGCAACTGTTATTGCTAAAGTATTGGACAGTCTGATTAATAAACAGTTAAATGAACACGTATCGCTTCATGATGCCCAATTTGGCTTTAGACCAAAGCTATCAACAGAGAGTGCTATCTTCTGTCTTAAGCAGACTGTCCAATATTACACCAAAAGAAAAACCCCAGTATATGCATGTTTTTTAGACCTCTCAAAGGCCTTTGATTTAGTGTCATATGACTGTCTTTGGGAAAAACTTGTGAATGACACAGATGTTCCGAAGGACGTCATACACATGCTGCAGTACTGGTATAGCCACCAAAACAATTTGTTAAAATGGGCAGATGTCACGTCTGAGGCTTACAGACTGGAGTGTGGAGTGAGGCAGGGTGGCCTGAGCTCTCCTACACTCTTCAACCTGTACATTGATAAATTGATTTGTGAGCTTAGCAATGCCAAGGTGGGATGCTCAATTGAAGGGCATTTTATAAATAATATCAGTTATGCAGACGACATGGTCTTGTTGAGCCCATCCATACACGCGCTTAGGACACTTCTACGTATATGCGAGAAGTATGCTAAGGTTCACGGCCTCAGGTACAATGCAAGTAAAAGTCAAATACTGGTCTTTAAGGCCGGTTGCAAAACCTATGACAATATTCCTCCAGTTATGCTAGGTGGAATCTCGCTCGCCCGAGTAACTTGTTTTAAGTACCTGGGGCACTGGGTGACCGACGGGCTCACCGATGATTTTGACCTGGAAAGAGAACGTAGGGCGTTGACAGTTCGGTGCAATATGTTGGCCCGTAGGTTTGCGCGGTGTACAAGCGGAGTCAAGATTACGCTCTTCAGAGCATATTGCGAGTCCTTGTACACCTGTGCTCTATGGGTCAATTACACGCGCAGATCTTTCAACGCTCTACGTGTTCAATACAACAACGCGTTCCGGGTGATGTTGGGGCTGCCGCGTTTCTGTAGCGCATCAGGAATGTTTGCACAGGCGGGAGTTCCTGACTTTTACGCCATCCTGCGCCTCAGAATGGCATCTATGATGCGGCGCGTGCGTGGCAGCCCCAACCAGCTTGTGTCTGTCGTTGGACAACGATGTGATACTGCATTGGTGTGGCATTGGATGTCCTCTCATAGGACATCCTATAACTACATCAAATAGTGTAATATGTATTATGTATAAGTTGAGTTAAGTTTTTGTTCTTCTTTAATTTTTAATTTTATTTTGATGTTTTTATTTTGTATTAGTTATTAAGGTTATAGTTTCTTATGGATATTAACGATCCGCAATAAAAGATTTATTATTTATTATTATTTATTTAAACTCTACTTCCTCGTTCGAGAGGTCTATAAAAATTTGCAGATACTTAAAGTTGTTATTACTGGTGTAGAGAAGTCGCTACTGGAGAAATAAATAAATACTTATAGTATAAAATTTGTATTGTAAGTTGCAATTCACGAAATAAGGTCTAAAATTCTTTAAGGAAAATATAAGCATGGTGTATATTAAAAATTACTCATAAATATTCGTAATATTATAAGGTGCAATTCATTTTATGAGATCTAAAAACCCTTCAAGGAAAATAGTCTTAGCGTGGCTACTCTCGATGATATATTTCGGGGTCTAGATCGTCAGACCTCTGGCAAAGGCAGGTATATAAATGTACCGTCATAAAGAAAAAATATATCCGGAATATCATATAAATATTTATTTATGATGAATATTCTAAGATTAATATGTAATGGTTTAACATACTTTAATATAATAGAGCAAAACAGGAAATGTTTTGCAAATTATTACTACTGCGACAAACTAGTTATTAGGGGCTAAGTAAGGCGATTGGTTTTTAAGATTCTATGGAAGTTTTAAATTATGTCTATTCGTAACTACGAAAATTAACTAAATTGGGCAGATTTTATATGTTAAGGAAAACTGACACAGTCACATGCCTGAGAATTTTAGCCATTTAATGTCTACTGTGTTGGGCTTCAGCATCTAATATACGGCAGAGGAGGTTCATGACCTGAAGTTGAACTTATGTAATGTCAATAAATAACCAAAATTTCACGAGAGGCCAACTATAAATGAAATAGCAAATAACACCAGAAATATTGTTCAGAAAAAGTGAACATGAAAAAAAGAAGATAATTTTTCGCGGCAAGCAATCGATAAAGTGGGTTAAAGCCCAAATTCTTACGTTCACCAAAGTCATAATTCTAAAGCACGAGTAATAGAGATGGGAAATTTCTGTGAATAGACGTTTCGGCATAAAGATCTCAATCATTTGCATATGGTATTAATACTTTATTAAATTAAAACGTTACTACAGCTCATCATTTTCATTGATTGTACAAATGAGCTACTTTAATTCGAAAAATGTACTATATGCCTTTCGAACAGTGTGTTTTTTTTTCTCTTTATTTAATTTAGGGACTTTTTTCCATTATGGACATGCCAGTCCCATCATTAAACAATATATAACAAGAAATGAAAAATTACAGGCTAGGAACTTTAATAAACTTAAAAACTATATAAATAACAAAGAAAGACTAAATAACTAAGTCGTATAACATACAACATTCTTCTGATGTAGGGTTACTCAATAAACTATTTATCGAACAGTGTGATAAACTAAATTTTGAAATGACTAAATTTCACTGATAGTATTTATATAAAACTGAACTTAAACTTAAAAAAAGCAGTAATGGCCTCGAGGTTTGGGCGCGCGGTCGAGAATCTCGGCGGTCGCGGGTTCGAACCTCAGGCACACACCTCTGACTTTTCGGAGTTATGTGTGTATTCACATTGAATTATCACTTGCTTTAACGGTGAAGGTAAACATCGTGATAAAACCTGCACACCTAAAAGTTCTTAAGAATTTCTTAGGTGCGTAGTCCGCCAACCCGCACTAGGCCAGCGTGGTGGACTATGGCCTAACACCCTCTCAATGGTAGAGGAGACCGTGCTCAGCAGTGGGCGTATATGGGTTGATGAAGAAGAAGAAGAACTTAAACCGTCCACAATAAATGTAAATACAATACAATAGACTCATCGCTCGCTGCAATTCTCGTCTCTACCAAGGCTTTAGCTTCACGATAAACGTTTTTGAGACACGAAATGTATGTGCTTTAGATATGCACCTAAAATAAATAAGCACAGCGCGTCCAAAAAGACTTGAAAAGGGAGACGAAATTACGTCTACCTCAGATATATCAAGTCAGTTACGAGTACGCTGGCCTTTCGAAAACCTATTGCATCGACCAACAAAGAAATTATACAATTAATGCATAATAGTTTCTACTTTGCCGATATTCTATCATAAATATTGTTTACGTTGCCAAAAATTCAATCAAGTTAATAGCATAGGGAAACAGTGAAAACATGCATAATTCACAGGAAGCAGTAGATAAAAGCTAATAACATACAAATGATAGGGAAAAGAAAATTTTTCGTGCCAAATATTGTTTTATTTGAATTAGTTAGTGGCACAAAACTGTATCAAGGTTATGTTGCCCTAGTTATACTTGTCAGAGGGAGAATTACCATTACACTATGATATGCAATCACTTTATTTTATTTTATTATTCCTTTGAATGTACTCATTAATTTATTTATGTCGTAGATTCTATTACTTACTTAATCATGACCATACTACTATCTATATATATAAAAATGAATTGCTGTTCGTTAGTCTCGCTAAAACTCGAGAACGGCTGGACCGATTTGGCTAATTTTAGTCTTGAAATATTCGTTGAAGTCCAGGGAAGGTTTAAAAGGTGAAAAAAAATCAAATAATTGCTGGGAAATCCCTCAAAACAGCCCTTTTCTATTTCCCATACAAATGTTTTGTAATTAATATCGAGAGTCAATTTGTAATTTATTACCGCTGCATAAAGTTCAAATTCGCGTGCGCGTTGGAGAATCTTATATCGCGTTCCGTAACAACTAACTTCAGTTGTTGATCTGTCAGATTATATTTTTATTTTTTTTGTATTTTACCTTTTTTATATTTGACAATAGATTTGAGAACCAAAATATAATATGTCAATCCATCCTGTCGCACTTCAGAATACGGAAAAAATTATAACGATATTGTGTTACGATATCTGTGAGTGCATCCTTCTATCTTTGTGGCTACGTGCGCGAGAACTTTCTTTACTTTGGTAATCCTTTGTGGTAGTGACTTTGTGCTTTATAATTTACGATGCCGAGGAGAAGACGACCTGACTTAAGAAGTCAATCAAATGTACGAAGAGCTACCTCACGTGCTAACCGCACTGATGACCAGAGAGAGAGAATTAAAATACAGACACAGAAAGGAAGATTGTTCATTTTTATATAAACGGATTGTACAAATTGATTTATCCATTTTTGTAATACATATTCTCTTCCTTTTCCAATGCGTTTCATTCTACTATAATTTTATTTGGCTTTTTACCATTTATAAAGGCTTCAGCCTTGGTTTAATTACTGAGCCCTCAGTTGTAAATTGTAAACCAGGCACATCTAAGGAGATAATAATAATTAGACTTTTTATATTTTACATAACAAATAGTTCTGAACGCTGACATAAATGTTTGACAACCAACAAATATGTCAATCCCTATTAATGAGTGACACTATTCTTCATTTTTAAAATGTTAAATATGCAATTATTCGAATATTGTAGATATATGTTGTCGATTCGAACCCTTTATTTAAATCCGTTCTTTAATTTGAGGGAACAATTACCCGCATTGAAGGGATAAATATTTAACGTTTGACAGGACATTACATAGAACAGTTTATATGGGAAAATGAAATTCCTGTTTTTATCATATTGCCCGCAATTCTTCCATATTTTATCACCATTTAAACCTTCCCTGGACTTCAACGAATATTTCAAGACTAAAATTAGCCAAATCGGTCCAGCCGTTCTCGAGTTTTAGTGAAACTAACGAACAGCAATTCATTTTTATATTATAGACGGATCCGATTTGTTTGTTTTAAAATCATTTTATACAAAAGTTTAGGTCTTTCATTTATCGTTTTGGCAGAACAAAGTCTGCCGGGTCAGCTAGTTATTGATAAATATTTGTAAATTTATTAACGGTCAGAAAATTCCTTACTACGGCTAAAATTATTTTATAATTATTACATAATTTAAATGTTATAGGCGGAGCGTTGATTAGATTAATACCAATCATCTAGATAAAATAATTGCTTACTTTTAAAAAATATGGTTTACATAAATAAAAAACCTAGACCTTTCGATCACATAACTCACAATGATTCATGATCAAAACAAGACTAATTAATTAAACCATTAAAACTGGCAACACTCCAGCTCCATAAAAGGAGAGACATTGAACGAAACCCCACTTCCTTAGCTCATCAAAACACAATCAAAGTAATGCAACGAAAATTTTACTTTATCCTTGACCCAGCGATTCCTGTAATACCAAGTTGGATACAAGCCAGCCAGGGCGATAAACAAACAGATTCCCCGTCGGAATCACTCAATGTTGCCGGCAATTCGACACAGTCGTCGCTCATAACCCAATGTTTGTCTTCGTCTACTTTTCTGCTTCCGTTGACTGATGCGTGTTTTTGTGAATCTATTCGATTGATTTGGAGGACTGAATAATCCTTACCTCTAATAATAACTCTCGTTAACTGTGCTAGTCTAGTCACCAAGTATTTAAATTGTGATAGATTACCGGTGCATACAAACACGACAGTGACAACTGTGTAAACGTTATCTTTATCAGCCCATATATGTCACACTGCTAAACACAAGCCTCCTTTACAACGGCCTCTCCGGTTTTACCCCAGGTCACACACTGTCCTATAGAGGAGAATTCGTAAGAAAATTTAGGTGTACAGTTTTCCGTACGATGTTACCCTTCACCGTGAAAGTACATATGTCATATATCATTGTGAATACACACAGCTCAAAAAGTCCGAGTTGAAACTTGAGTTTCACTCAACCGTGCCCATATCTTCAGACTATCACTACGAAGTTTGTGCTAATGACCTAAAGACATGGTAGAACGCAAAATTGAGCAAAACCGAGGCCCAATGAATACTCCAAATGTGAACTTACATACGAATGAGTTTCCCCCACTGACATTTAGCGGTATAAATATTTTATGAATACGAAGTCGGCTCTTTGTCGGAGCCGCGGCGCGGACGTTTTCCTAAATTAATTATTTAAATATGATCACGTTGAGGAGGGAAATTTAAATATCGTTTGTGCCACTTGCTTTTTTGGGTATGAAAAGTTCTTGAGCTGCGTGATCTGCAGTATGCTGTTCAAGTTAGACAACAACATTGGTCATTAGAATGCTAAAAATTACCATTTTGCAGACGTCGGTATTGGTGTAAAAGTAGCCTGCAATCAGCTACCAAGCCCAAAACGTTATAAGATTACTGTGTAATATTCTAGTTTATAATTGTTTATTGTGGGGTCAAGATATTCTCATTCATATAAATAAATAATAAATAAATAAATACACCCAACAGTCACATACATAGTTCTGACCCCACATTAAGATACAAGTCTTGTGTCGTGGGTATCAGAAACTACGAGAGAATTTTCGGTCTCACAAACACCCAGACCCGAAACAAATATTTGTGGATCACACAAAAATTTGTTTCGGTGCGGGGATCGAACCCGCGGCCTCTCGTTTCGCAAGCTGGTGTCTAGCCAACTGCGCCACGGGGCTGAAAATGTCAAATTACTTTTGTTAAATAAGATATACCTTTAAAATATGAATTGGACTAATATAAGGCAAAGCGGGCTTTTGGGTTTTCATGGAACTACCGCCACTGCTATTTTATCTATTTATGAGTTCAATTTTTCTTTGACTCTGAACCTAGTAGCCAAGCCAAAACAACCGATTCTAACATCCTACATAAATTTTCCAATATTACCTACATACACATCTCCAGCCAAAGCGTCCTGTATCTCCCTAACGTGACAGGAGACATGGTCGGGCTCGCAGGCGGCACTTGAAGGACAAAAACAAAACGCTACGAGGTAAACCGCCACCTGGGAGTCTTTTATGAAACGACGTTAGAACTGACGGGAATAAAACAACTTTAAAAGTTATATTTAGATTGTTTGTATTTTAGTTTTATAGGCGTGTTAAAACATTTATGCTTGTCAAAAACACTGTATGGCCTTAGGCTGTTATGTGGAGCTAATTGTCGCCATTTACGTTTTTACGCCTAGTAAATTGATTGAATACTGTACATTTCTAGTAATGTAGATGTAATAATAAAAGGGCAGGTTATTGATATATTATAATAAAAAGAAGAAACTACAATCTACTTACAAATTAATTATTAGAATTATGAAGAGTTAAATGTATGTAGTTTCTGCGTTTTGTATAGATTTAACTTAAGCAATAAGTATCGCTTTCTGTATTTCTTAAATAATTATTTTTTACCTATAAATAACAAATAAATCATTCATTATTCACACGAAAAGGGTCACTGATGAGACCCTTAAAATCAGTCGTAAAGTTTATCAGCAAATTCCAGCTCACTACTCACTTTCACTGAGAAAATACTTGGAGCATCTGGATGGAATTTTTCGAGGCGTGCTGCCGTAACCGCGGACCGCAATCAACCATAATGGGGGCATTTTTCATCCACCACACAAAACAAGCTACTTTTAGTTTATCTTATGAATCTCGGCAATGTGAATTACGTAAAGGATACTTGAATTTGTATGATATAGAATAGTATGATTTAAAATGTATGATACAATCCGTATTGGTAGTTTTTCGTCTTAAAATATTACAGCAATTATTAAACAGTGCATGGATCTAACTAGTACAGGCGATTATTAATTGTAATTGCAAGTAATTACGCGAAGAAAAAAAACATTTATAAATCCAAAATGATGAATAGAATTTAATTTAAAGTTTTGTAAGAATACAAATTCGAAAGGATTTCTGTCTGTATATTTTACTTTCGTGTCTTAAAAGTTTGACCCATTGATGATCATAGAAACAGAGAATGACTTTGCAAAAACTAAAAAATATAATGTAGTTTTCATGTTTTACGTCTATTCAAAATCGAAAAATGCTTAGGATTTCTTGACACATTGGATTCTGTTGACAGTTCGTTTGTTTTTAAAAGAAAACAATCGGCATTCACTCACAAAAAACAATAGATAGAATAATCAAACGCTACGGATTTATCAATTTCACACAGTCGAGAACCAAACAAATCAATCTGGCACACGATTTTTTTGGCGCGCATACAATAGATTTTTATCTGAGTCGATTTTTGAAAATGTGTTTTTTATTTATGTTGGAAATGGAACAGCTACAAAAAAGTTTTTATATTTTAAATTATTCGTATTCTATTAATAGATATCCATAAATATTGCAGTGCCTTACAAAAATAGAAATATTTGGCACGGAATTAAATGTGAAATTATTTATTAATTTTTAATTATAGCAATACTATTTATGTTAGTATTCAAGGATACCAAAATGCTGGCCTACAAGGCTTTAAAATTAAATATAATATTATTAAGATACCATATTATATCCCCATTTTTTACCCATAAAGTTATGTGAAAAATTTTGATTAACGATTTTAAACTGCTTCTACAGTTCATCAAATCAACAATCATCAAAAACATTCGGGTTTACAATCCTTTAAAAGAATAAATACTCCTTACAACCAAACACTCCTTTATCATTGCGCATAATTCCAGCATTAGCTCCTAATGTCTACATTCAATTCCCGGAAAGGGTTGGATTAAATCATTACCCGCCTCGCGAATAGACCATTTATGCTGTACGGGTGAAAGGATAATCTGTCACGTCATCAATCTCCCGGCACCACGTTCTTTCACAAAACGATATTATCGCCAGAGTTCGGTCTCCATGGCCCTTTTTATTTGAATGTGGAACTGGACCAGCATTTAAGGGTTATTAGACTGTGAACATTGCAAAATACGTGTCTTTTGTTGCTCGTAATACGGGTTTTGTGTTACAATACGTAAGTATTCGTAGGTTGGCCGAGAACAAAAGCTATGGACCTTTTAATTTGCGCCGTGATTATTTGAAACAAATGTTCGGTTGCCTTCGAAGTTGTGGGTTTCTTCATTAAAGATTTCTTATTTTTCTTATTAAAACCTTCGGACTATTTCTTTTTAGTCATGTTTTACGAAAAATGATATCATATCAGTATAAAAGAAAAAAACCCTAATTTACAGATAATGATCACGATCAGTCATAATCAGGCATTACAAACATTGTATTAGGTATTAGCATAAGTCTGGAGACAATATTACTATAGATTGAATGCCGAGTCAAGTCACCAACCAAGAAATCTATTTTAGTTTGTAGTTCCTACAACACCAAACATTTATATCTTAATCTGAGTACTGCCAATTGAATGCAAAGTTGTTCTCGAGCCGCCGGACAAAAGAAGCAACAAGTCTCGACAGTATAAACATGTCAAGTGACGAAAGATAGTGGCCCTTGGAAATCGATACTTTATCTGACTGATGGGAACCTACCATACTGTACATTAGGATGGCTTTACTTTAACATTATCCAAAATAAACTAGTTCGAATATATTAAAACACCTTGAACGATCGCAACAGACAGTTAAATTTAAAAATAAGTATAGACAATCATAAAATTGGGCGCGCGGTCGAGAATCTCGACGGTCGCGGGTTCGAACCCCAGGCACACACCTCTGACTTTTCGAAGTTATGTGTGTATTCACATTGAATACTCACTTGCTTTAACGGTGAAGGAAAACATCGTGATGAAACCTGCACACCTAAGAGTTCTTAGGAATTTCTTAGGTGTGTAGTCCGCCAACCCGCACTAGGCCAGCGTGGTGGACTATGGCCTAAACCCTCTCAATGGTAGAGGAGACCCGTGCTCAGCAGTGGGCGAATATGGGTTGATGAAGAAGAAGAAGATAATAATACCCTTCTCTTATTTTGATACATCATTGTAATAGAGTAATGTAATCGACTTGTACTTCTTGGTTCTATTTTCGTTCCGTAAATATTGATCTTTTTGTTTCAATCACTTGGAAAGGTTCCTACGATACACGTAAGATTAGTTTGGCCAAGTTATAGATTTTTACCGAGAGTAAGGATCTAGGAAACAAATGCTTATTTTTCTTCCTTCTTAGATAATAGGTACCTACATTTGTTTTAATCAGTTCCAATGTGCTAAGTTACCTAATATTACATTTGGAAGTAGTATGTAAGTAGATTCGGCTTTTCGATAGAATAACTATTTAAATAAATAATATTGAATGGGATTACTTTGCAAATGGGCTATTTGATTGAGGTTATAACACTGTCTAAGAGGATCGTTTTTTCATTCATAAACATCTTCTGTTGTTTGTAATTACATAATATACATACAAATAAATAAGGTTTACTAATAAACACCATCACATATGTACATTGTGATTTTTTTTATTTATTCATTTACGCATGTCTATAACCCCTATGTCCGGTTAGGCAGGTCCAACTTCGAGAGAGAGGTCAATCGTCGAATCCAACTCGGTTGGGCAGCGTTCGGAAAGTTAGGAGACGTCTTCTCGTCCAATATACCTCAGTGCCTGAAGACGAAAGTCTTCAATAGTTGTGTGTTACCAGTGATGACATATGGCACTGAGACGTGGCCTCTCACTAAAGGCGTCATGGGTCGGCTCAGGGTCACTCAACGAGCTATGGAGAGGGCTATGCTCGGGGTTTCCCTACGTGATCGAATCTGAAATGAGGAGATCCGTAGGAGAACTAAAGTAACCGACATAGCCCAACGGATTAGCTCGTTGAAGTGGCAATGGGCCGGCCACATGGCGCGGAGAACTGATGGCCGATGGGGCCAAAAAGTTCTCCAGTGGAGGCCACGAACGGGAAAGCGCAGCGTGGGACGTCCCCCAACAAGGTGGTCCGATGACCTTGTCAAGGTCGCGGGACGTCACTGGCTGCAGGAGGCTTCCGACCGTTCCCGGTGGAAGTCATTGGGGGAGGCCTATGTCCAGCAGTGGACGAATATGGGCTGCTGATGATGATGATGATGATGATGATAACCCCTATGTCTATAGCCCCAATAGGGCTGGAATATATTTATCTAGATTTCCATGTTATGCAGAATTGGGTCAACTAGTGCGATATACCTAATTCAAAGCTTTGCGAGTAATTTCATTGCTCACTCAATGAAACTGCAATATAACGATGTTCTGTAGCACATTTTAAGTGACGTCAGAGGAAGAATATAAATGTTATAACAAGAAACATTAACAGATTATTACGCTGACTAGATCTTAGGACTTGGCGTCATAGTTTACATTCATAAAGCAATGTTATATGCATTATAAATAACATCAAAGCATACAAATATACGAGTACATTGAATTCTCATTCATATTGTAATAATTTTAACATTAATTTTGATGATTAATACTAATAGAATGGAACTTATATTTCTGTTCAAATGAGTTTTTGTTTTAAACACGCTTTAACCAAAAAATCGATTAAATTGAACTGGCACGAATAAAAACGGAGGAGGTTATACATATTTTATATTCAATGGGAAAAATAACAAATACTTTTTTTTTTAACATTCTTAAATAGCAAACAGTGACTTTAGAAATACATAACCGTTAAATCCTCCAGTTACATAAATGGTAATATATTTTTAAAGTCCATTTATATATAAGAGTATAGAAAAAAGGCCGCAAATAAACAAGGTAAGAAAAACAAGAACGTGGAAACAAAACAATACACTAGGCTTTACTTAACGCATTTAATATAAAACTTTCGTTGATTCATTCATGAGGGCCGCGAGTGGTGTTTGTAATATGCGGGCTGTTTGCTTAGCTTCCCCTATCTTTCTGATTGTGTTCGGGATTTATACGCGCTTACGTAACTGCATTTGCCTATTAGCAAAATAAAATGCCTGCAATCCGCACTAGGCCAGCGTGGTGGAATAAGGGCGAGCTTTTAGTTGCAAAACTGGCTATTGGCTACCCTTGACGTGTATCATCATCATCATCATCATCATCATTGTCAGCCATCGTGGTCCACTGCTGGACATAGGCCTCCCCCAATGACTTCCACCGGGATCGGTCGGAAGCCGCCTGCAGCCAGCGACGTGTATGGATTAAGGAAAATAAAATATCGGAATTGGAATGTTATAACATTGGTATACCAAGATATTTTTTCTAACTGCTCTAATTTTTGGTCATCATTCCTTATCAACTAAGGTTAGTGACAAGTTTTTTGAAAATTGAGACTTGATGGAACTGAGGAAGGTCTACGGAACTAAAATCATTTCATAGTCTGCACGTGTTAAGTTGAAATATTCTCTGCAAACGCAGAAAATTAAAAGTGCGTTCTGGGCAGTAGGGATTATCTTGGCTAGAATTTTGCGATGAATCTGCAACTATGTACACACTAATGGTGGTATTGCTGAATGATAAAGCTAGAGAGTTTTACTTACTTATCTCTAGGAATCCGACTTAGAAGGTAGAAAGTCTTTGCCTTATTTTTTAAGTACATTTTCGGATTTCGTGCGGTTTTTAAATTTAGGACATTTAAATATTCTTTATTATTATTAGACTTAATGATCTTTATAAGTAGAAACATACAAGTTACCAACTTAATGTTCAGATGTTACAAACACAGGCACAATTCTATATAATTTTCACAAATTACTTCCATTATTAACGAGTTCTAATTTTCAACCCAAGTCATCCCAACTCATTTCAATTATAGCCATACCAATTTCCCGCGATGCGTGAAACGAAAACGCTTGAATTCTTGTTTTACAAGCATTTTCTCGACTTACATTCTCATATTCATTCAGACTTTTATTATACTACACTCGCTAGTATCCTCGCACACTATTCTATTATATTAGTTCGGAAAAAAGGTCATGGATCATCGGAAAGGAGTAAGTACTATGATTGAAACTAACATGTTGTATTTTCCTAACATATTTCATGTAAGTTTGTGTTGTCTCTGTACTCTATACACTGCCGCTTGCAACAAACGTAAATTTTAGACATCATCTCAATTTAATTCACTTACGAGGTGAATTCATGTAACTGATGTGTCTCTGTTCTCTTCTACCGCTTGCTGTATTCCATATCTTATCTTAATATGAATTTACTTATAAGCCGAACCAATTCAGCCCCGTCAAAAAGCCTTCGTCAGTATATAAAAGTTTCCAGTCCGTCAAACAGGGATCATCAGCTGGCGAGTGCGATATTTTCAAACGTTTGGGTGGCGAGGTGGCGTGGCTCATTACGCCCACACGGCCGGCCCCGGGCGGTGACGTCATGGCGTGTCGCATTGCCGTGTTACAACGCGCCATACAAACAGGTGAATTGAATCCCTCCAGATGCTACACGTGGCCATCAGTTTGCATAATGAAGACTGGGAGAAACAGTCTTTTAACGGGTAGTGGATGTTTTATGTAAAATTTGTAACAGGAAAATGATAATTTGAAAAAAGGAACTAAAGTTTTCTATTCATGTCAACTTGGTATAGCAGGACTATATAGTAAACCAAAAATAGGTATCATATGTAGGGTTATTTTTAAAACGGCAATGTTGAAGTCACACTTTACTTGATGATAGTTTAGTGTAGACTATAATATAGTATGTTGACTGTTTTGAAACGATTACAATAATTCCTTACCTAACCTGATATATGACCAGCTAGTATATTGGTACCACAGTCCTATCTGCCTACAACGGTTTTAAAATTCTGAAAAGTAAAACAAAATGCATAAAACCCCGGGCAAAACTACATGAATTAAATTTTTATCCGTTTAAAATTGCCGTCAAAATTTTGTATGGGCCGAGTGGATTGGCTTAACGGTTATTGATATTGAAATAAACATGAGCCTTTTCAGATTTAATCGAGCGTTTTTCCTTCTAATCCTTTTGTTACGACCGGGGTTTATTGAACTAAAACTATTTTGTGAGAATGCTTCATAGCAATTTTATTCAACTAATTGCGAATGTCAGTTTTATAGGTTTCATTCTATCGAAATATTTCTCGCTGGTATTTTATAATGCACATACATAATATTTATACCTACGTATAGGTATATAATCTGTATTTCAGGCGCGGTGAGGAGAGATGTGCCCCGGAATTTATTAATAAAACTCATGCCTAGGTAGATAGATAACCTATACCTATTCTGTTTTTATGCATAGTAGTCTGTTTTGTTTCCATACTTATTATTTAAAGATACTTCTTACAAATTCTTTAAATAAAAGAAAACAATTCAGCTATAAAATAAAATAATTTAACAACAGAGTTTCACCTTTTTCAGGAGAAGATTAAGTTGAATTCAACTTTTTAAGCTTTAAGTTACTTTTACATTCCAGCGGATTCCATTAAGTTAAGCTTTTGGCGCGCTTTATTTCATACAAAAAGTACGAGTTTCTGAATTGCAATTCTGTGTCAGACGCATTATTAAAAGAGGTTTTTATTTAGGTTAATGTCATATTTTAAAAATAGAATAAAATCAATGTGTTTTAATTCCCGTAATTTATTCGTATTTTGTAAATGGAATTATTATTGTAAAAATGAGGATTTATTTACTACTTGTTTTATGAAACAAATGCTAAGGATGTATTTGTTATTCCTTATGATGAATTAATGAACAAAATGAACACTACTTTCATTGTAGATAACCCAACTTTTTCGACTAAGGCCGTCAGGGCTGCCAACCTAACAAACACAATTGTTTTTGAATATTTTATAGAGGTGAACGTTAAATATGGCTGTTTTAAATTTTTCATACGTATTTTTTGGCACAGTTCTTAACGTTGCGGATAATTTTATTCGCCACTGGCCACGTCACGGCGTTTTAACATGAAGCGTGTATGCACAGCGAATTTAGTTTGAAACGAAAAATGTCGGAATGGAATTTATGACGAAGATAAATTTTATTAGAAGACATATTTTGCATCGCTCACTTACATTGTTTGAAATATATTTTCATACTAGAGTGGTGTTGCTGCGGTGTTTATCCACCACGCTGGCCTAGTACGGGTTTGCGAACTACACACCTAAGAATTTGCTAAGAACTTTAAATGTGCAGGTTTCATCACTTGCTTTCCTTCAACGATGAGGTAAATGATAATATATAAATCATTGTACTCATACATACAAAGTACAAACATATATACATACTTAAGCATATATCTATGTAAAAATGGACAGAGGTGGATTTGTATACCCAGTTATTGCCAATATTGTTTACGTCTCAATTGGAGACCCTATTGCCATATTCGGGAACATTTCCAAACTCCGTACTGGTATTGAGCAAAACGGTAAAACCTCTAAATCGGGACGCACATACTTGAGGAGGAAACTACAAAGCCAGCGTATACATATAAATAAACTTAACACAACAATCTAGTAAATTCCTTGCATTTAAATTTATAACCCATTTAGAATAGAAGTCAAGTTTCATTGCACAACTTTCAACTTTATTACAAAAGTTTGTTCGCAAGACAAATAAACTGCGCGCTTACAAGTCATTAACTCGGCGTTAATACACGACGCTTTCCAAAGAGCGAATTATTTTTATGATAAATCATTTTATTCGTGCCAGTTATTTGTTAACATATAAATAAACGTAAACAAAATTAATCATTACTAAGACACACTTCTATTCCTGAAGTAGTAGTATAATTTTTCTAAAGAGGGTAACTTCTCGTAAGTCTATTATCGTCTCTTTTTTCGTAACATTTTAAAATAGACAACTTTTATTTTTATTTGTCCTTTTTTTCTGAATTTTCAGTAGCGGCATAAGGTCCGTTCGATTTACAAAACTTTTCAAGAAGTATTATACTTCTAATAAGAATAATTTGCCCTACCCGTAGTAAACTTTGGTCACGTACATACCATTCGAATCGAACGGTATGCATTCCCAGCTTTCAATATTCGGACTGCTGACTTTCGGTACTTTTAGAGAAATACGAGCCGTATTCAATATTGAAAACTTTTTAATAATTGAAATAGAAATGTAATTTTGGTAAAAATATTTTCTTATTGTAACTTTAGTTTGTAATAGATGTGCATAAATACATTTCCTTTTACAATAAAGGATTAAGAAGTCCATTATATCATTTATTATTTTCTTGGCTTCCAATGCCCTTCGCATTTTTTTTAAATCTTGATATTCCCTCGTTCTTGCGTAGTGCTAAATCTTCACTGTTTCCTTCCTTATATTTTCGTATTTTATTAATACCTTTCAAGAAATATTTATCCTTTTATCTCTACTAAAAGTAATAAACTATTTAACTCAAAACATCTCTACGCATATGAGTTATGTTTTGTTGATAGATATAAGACTTCTGATTTGTTTTTATTCTGCTTTCAAACCATCTGCACCACAATGGTCCTAATAAAAACAACACTGCGTCATTAGAATTACAATATGTTGTCTATGTAAAGTTTCAAACAACGACAGACGATCTACCTGTATATTTTGACACAGATAGAGAATATTGAAACTTCATCCCCAAACCGAAAAAAATATAGACGAATATCAGACTCGATGACTAGGCCGAAAAATACGCATCGCAACTTTTTGTTACAATCATGAATGGACCGTTTTCGTCATTCCTTGTTTCCCGGCTTCCATTCGCCGCACTGTTTTTCTCAGGTTTGTTTTTATGTTGGCAACTTAGACGTTCGACAATCGACAGTGATGAGAGTAAAATTAATTGATAATACTTTTATATTTAGAACAGCAGGAACGGATAAATTTTCTAGTAGCTTCATTACAACTTAGAACGTTTTAAACCGACCTAACCAAGGAGAAAATATCGCTAGGTTAAAAAATCATGCAAATCGGTCTAGAGGTTTATGCATGACAGTGTAACGGATAGACAGGATATTCACAATATTATATAATAGTATGAAAAGATTGTACAAATGAACTTCAATAAACATATTTATATTGCCACCACAACAACTCGATCAGTACTAGATAAGTAGATCGATAAGTACTAGAAGATATTTTAATAGGTATCGAGGCGCGGAAATGTATTTTTTTTTTGTTTGCGACGCCCGTTTTTATATTTTACGTGGATGCATTGTGGAGCCATATTTATTTCTTGAACCCATTTTCGTTTTAATGGATTTTTAATAGCACCATAAATGAATATGTTATTTCAATAAAAGTTATTTTATTATGATAAATTTTACAGATTCAGTGAGCTATTTGACGTGTCCGAAGCTTACCTTTTTTATATAATTATTTTATATGAAATAAATGAATTTATATGAATTGTAAGCAGTGATGGCCTCGAGGTTTAGGCGCGCGGTCGAGAATCTCGGCGGTCGCGAGTTCGAACCCCAGGCACACACCTCACTTTCGAAGTTATGTGTGTATTCACATTGAATTATCACTTGCTTTAACGGTGAAGGAAAACATCGTGATGAAACCTGCACACCTAAGAGTTCTTAGGAATTTCTTAGGTGTGTAGTCCGCCAACCCGCACTAGGCCAGCGTGGCGGACTATGGCCTAAAACCCTCTCAATGGTAGAGGAGACCCGTGCTCAGCAGTGGGCGTATATGGGTTGATGAAGAAGAAGAAGAAGATATACCTCGCTTAAACTTAATCGTTGATAACCAACAAGTCCAGATATTTCTGCATAGTCAGGTCATAACCAGAATTACCATATAGAATACTTTTTATGACGTAACTGGAACGAGTCCCAGAGGAGAGCCATATATTTACACAAACAACTCAAGCATCCCTTTCCCTTTTATAGACCTCTGTTATGGGACTTGGTCTTTCAATTTAGGGGAATATGAGTATTTTATTAGTTCACGACCTGCAACGCAAGTTCACATATTATGTGTCGAAGTTAGTGGGCTAATTTAATTTTAGCATCGTGGGGATAGAAGAGTGAAGAGAAAAATTTAATGACTTAATCTTTTGGGACGTGATACCAAATAATAGCCCATATAGCCTACACTTTAAGAGTAACTAAATTTAGATGATTACAGTTTATTAATAAATTATCGACGGGACCAAATTCGAAAGTGTGAAAATAACTCTTTCTAACAACCTACAATCTTGTATGTCAAAAGAAACCAAACAGACGTGCATGCATGAAGAGGATAATGTCAGATAAGGAAGCGAAAGAAGTGTGTTTTAACTGTGGCATTTGGAGACAGGCGTGAGTTTATGTATAAGTATAAACATATATATTTATATATGTACTACGTTGATAATACGTGGTAATTGAAGCTAAGTATTCGATGCCACATCGCTTCCAAAACTTCCGATGGCGATATTTATTTCCCGCACAGGTAGTAAAAGTAAGAGGCGTGCAAACATTATTAAAATGTGAACATAAAAGGCGGCACCCTTCACCCAGATGGCAAATTGAAAAGGGTCTATGTATTTGCATTCCAATATTTTCCTTTTAAATATTTATCAGCGTAACGCCATATTGATTTAGAAACATTGAATCATTGGGTTTGAATAAGTGCTTGTAGTCTGATAAAATAACGTTCTGTAGCAAATTTGAAGTAATTTTCTTGTGTTATAAATGATTTTACGAATCGTATCGTTGCTTCCACCTTAGTAAATAATGTCGTTGCGAAGTTAAAGTAGCTTACGTTCCTAAGCAGCATAATGTAAAACGATTATTGTATTTTTTAAATTACAATTTTACATCGAGATTTATTAATATTATATTCATCTGAATATTTTTTTTATATAATATTTTTTTTCGCTATATCATTGACCAGCTTCCTTTCAATTGTAGTTCTATTTGTATCATAATTTACTTCACATGAATTAAAGGAAATAGTTAGCTCGAGGACGGGTTTTATAACACATTAAAAAGTTACATATTTCGATTGATATATAGAGAACTATGCATAAACTTCTATGTTCCTATAATATTAAAGTACAAGCTATCATTACATTCGGTCAGTTTTAAATAGGACAATCAAAATTTATGAGTATGTTAGTGCCAAAAATGTCAAGTTCATACAAATACTGAAACGGAAGTACGCTCGCTAAGAACCCTTATATTTCGGAAGCTTAAACCCAATTTTTGGCACACCGCCCACCGTCGAATTCCGCAAGTTTAAACGCCTGGCATTTTGGTGGATAAAATACTCCTTTGTAAGTTATTATTTTTATTTCTAAGTGGCCTTGGAAGTGAGTTATACAGATAATAATTTACGTCCACAGTCTCAGTATTTATGTATATACATAAAATACACTGGTGCATGTATATATGTCTGCTGGCCGCTACTTTGTTTCCCTCCGATTTGTTATCGTAAATCCAGTTTATTGGTTATAAATGTGAATCATTACATAAGGAAAAGTGTATCAATAAATAAACGTTTCCAGCCGTTACTACAAACTAAGATAAAAATTGTGTCTTGAATATGAGAAACTGTAAAAGTTTAATCATCTATTTTAATCACCACAAAAAATTATAGACCTTAAATTAAGGAGAGCATAATACGGAATGAAAAAAATACATATGGGTAATTATTTAATAATCCTCAAAGCTTTTTTTATAATAATAACAGCATATAAATTTGATATTAAAGTAGGAGCCAGTATAAATAAAATTTCAGTAGTTATATACGAGAATGGTGAAATACGAAATTACCCAACTTTATATAGCATTCTTATCCAATAATTGCGCATATAATGAATATTTAATTACATATACCGGTTTTGTAATTATTACTCAACCCAACGCGATGATGGCAGCCCGTTCTGAATTACTTTCAAAATATGTTTTCTTTTTTAATTGCAGTGGTGAAAACCAGCCAGCACTCAGCCAGTGAAATAAAAGGAGATCTAAACAGGTGTACTAAATGTAGTTAATCGGACATTGTGACTTTAACATCCCGTTACGTGTCCGGCCGCCGATAGCGGAGTGGGCCGAAATGTCCTCGTTTATTGTCATAGTTTCCTTTATGTTATTGGGAAGGAAGAGACATTAAACCGACGGTCAGTGGGTGTCACCAAATGACGTGTTGACACGATATAGAAATCTTTAAGGGTCGCTTCTGGGCGGGAGTATTACACGGTTACAATGTATCGAAATATAAATCTTTGTCTATTTATGTCCTACTGCTGGTTACGTAATTTGCCTACAATTGAAAATATTTAGGTTTAAGTTCCACAACGCTAAATTAGTATATGACTGAAACAACAATGCTTTAGAAAGTCTATGCGGAAAATTTCTAGGAGTACATACATAAACTCACGCCTGTCTCCCGTTAGGGTAGGCAGAGACTATAGAGCGCCAAATGCCACGGTCCAGACACACCTCTTTCGCTTCCTCCACTGACATAATCCTCTTCATGCATGCACGTCGGTTTCGAGGACTCTTTATATTACCCTTCTTTAGTATATTACCTATTTGATCTTTATAGGTGGATCTGGGCCGTCCTCGTCCGACTTCACCACTCACTCCCGCACAGTAAATCTCTTTCGTAATTCTGCAAACATTCATCCTTTCCATGTGGCCAAACCATTTTAACATTCCCCTTTCAATTTTTGTCACTACATCAACTTTCAATCCACATTTTTCCCTTATCACACTATTCCTCACTCTATCTGCCAATTTTACCCCACACATGCTTCTCAGCGCTCTCATCTCAACTGCGTTAATTTTGCTTTCATGCCTCTTCTGCCATACCCAAGACTCACTTCCATAAGTTAGTGTTGGCACCAGGACTCCTTGGTGTATCGCTAATTTAGCGCGGTCCGATACGTGTTTACTGGCCGCGATGGAGTACAAGGCGCCATTAACACTATTACCCAATTTTACCCTTCTTTCAATTTCTAGGAGTGCAAGTTTTTATATCGAATAACAAATAATATAGGTGTTATTTGCTGTTAAATAGGATTCAATTGCTGTCATGTATCGATATTGATATAATTTTCAAGAAACAGTACAAACGGAACAAGTAATCGTATAAAGTACTGCATGTTGTGTCTGTCAAGTCGACAATAAACATAAGACGGTAAAAGCGCTTTAAGCGCTACAAAGCAATCCCATAAAAAGCATCTGACGCTAACAGCTGCTGCACCAGACTGAATAAGCTAAGTGCCAGTTATTCGTAGAGCAAGTATGTGGAACAATAGCAGAATTTCCAATTTCGTACTCTGTGCTATATTTTAATCTGTCTTCAAAATTAAATCTAAAGAGTAACTAACAAAAATATTTATTCCTAAAATTATTTTAATTAAAAAATTTTTGCAGTTATTTAAACTCAACATACTTCCAATGCATATTTTAATTAAGCGTTGGGAAAATACAAAATTCGAACGTTCCAACTCTTGCACTACAGACTGTGTTAAAAAAAGAAACTGGCCACTTTCGCAGACGTTTCATTAAAAAAGCTAAACGAAAAAAGCAAAATCAGAGACAAAGAGGTTCTACACAGTCCGCAATGAACCGTCCGGTTGGCTGTACAAACTAAACACCGTCGGTTAAGTCGGTTAGACAATAGCATTCCATGTTTGCCAAAGTTAACACTTATGCAGTGAAAACTAACGTGGTGTTTAACTGTTGAGCGGTGTATTAGATAAGATTCAAAAATTCTGTTTTAACACAGATTTACAGAAAATGAAATAGTCCAAACAATTATTAAATGTGAGCTGATGAATGACAATGAGGGCTACCACGTTAAAATTTTCTACGACACGCTGAAGTAGCAACGCATTCGAAATGTCATTTTAAATTTTTCTTATTTCCGCGTTTTTCGACAAAATTTGACAGCTAGAATGCAGATAAATGTCATTTGCCAACTGGTGAGCGTTTTAATTTTATTCCTATTGGAATCACTTTTATCCAGCGAGCTCTAGCGGTCAACCATACATATTGGCTTTAACTTTAAAAAATCACTACAAATTGTTTATATAATTAAAAAATAATTTTTTACCACGTTAACTACGAAAAAAACAATGTAGTATATTGAATAACGTATTTCCACATATGCAAATTTGATTCCGCATCATGCAGACGCATGCACATATGCTTCGCGTAGTATTCCATGGAGTGATTTGCAGTCACATTAATTCTTTGAATCGATTCTTTGGCGGATTTGAAAAAAGAAAATGTATGCCATAGCCTCGTGTCCTCGTGGCACCAGTTTTCAGTGTTATTAAACTTATTCTAATACGGCAACAGGCTTGTTATGACTTGGGACATGCAAAATCGCACATCTGCCTGATACCTTCGGGAATATAGCAGTGACTTCGTATGTATATATGTGCGTAGAATAGGGGCTTTACTAGAATATGAAAAGCAATTGAAGTTAGCACGTTTTAATAACAAACGATATTCTTAAAAGTTACGGCAACAAACAACGATTTTTTTTCGTCTGAATCAATATTTGGCTAAAAAAACATATACATACATACATGTAATACTTCCCCATAAAGTAACCCCTAACAAACAAGAAATCGTAAAATATGAGTCATTTGTTTGTCTAGTAAACCTACGATTATTTCATTAAAAAAAAATACAATATCATTCTATAGCAGTTCTCGCACACGTAGCATTAAGTATGCATGAAGTTTCAGCGAGAGATGTCTGTGCGAGGTAGCCACGGAAAGTTTCTTCAAACGTAATTAATTTTGAAATATTATACCTCTGCCATCCACCGGTTGGCGCATTGTATTTAATGTACAGTTCTTACTAGCTGTTATACTTGGTATCTTCACGCTTAACATAGCAGTAAATAAATTTTGTGTGGGTATTAAAAACTACGAGACGTTATACTGCACAGTTTCTTAAAGAAGTTACAGAGTCATCAGCCCATATATGCCATAATATTGGGCACGTGGCTCCTCTACCATTAGGAGGGTTTAGGCCTCAGACCACCACGTTGCTCTATTGCGGGATAGCGGATTACACACCTAAGAAATTCCTAAGAACTTTTTGTGTGCAGATTTCATCATGATGTTTTCTTTACACACATAACTTCGAAAAGTCAGAGGTGTGTGCAAACTCGAGGCTATCACTAAAATTTTAAGAACATAGATTTGCTCTCCTCTCGTGTGGTTGAAAGTTTTCGGCTTAGAATTCAGTTCTAAAGCTATCTAAACTTTGAATTAACAATAAACCACGAGAAAAAGCACCCGAAAGATTTTTGTAATTATTGGGAAGCTTTGACGTCAGGACACGATTAGGAACTGCAATTGGTAAAGGAAAAGTAAACACTAAAGATTTCAAACGCCTTAACTCAGTCTGAATAGTTTTCACTGAATAGTTTTTGACGTTAGAGCAAACCCTACCTTGCTCAATCACCTTGGTTTATAGAATTACAATAAAAAAATATTCAAGCCTAAACGATATAGTAAATACTTTATCCACATAATATTATGTCGTAGAATTCCAAAACGTTGCATTTTTATCTACGATGTTTCGCCATATAACTGCTCGGTATGTCAGAGACGCGGACACAACTAAAAGCAATGTTCTACTGCGATATTAAATATTAGGATTTGCGGTCTTCAAATTCTTTTTGACCAATTTGAAATAAAAAAAAATAAATGGTGGAATCTCCATTGACGAACATAATAGCCATCGAGGAAGGATAAAAATGCGATGTAGTGTACCCAGCATTGTTTGAATACGGAACATATACAATCTCGCACGTTATAGAAAACAATTTTAAAATTTAATAACCTATTTTTTTACTACACCTATTTACATACATATTTTAATAAATGATTAAATTAATAAATATTTATTTAAAGAAAATCGAATCTTTGCTCTATATTTTAATTGCTTGAAATCAAACCATAGACAAAAACCATTCCCTCTGATTGAATGACAAAAACGTATTCTATAGGGTTGCCACGTTTTCCGATGTCAATGCTATCTCTATCGGAGCGGACGCCGACGTCAGCGAACGGGATAACATCCTTTCCAATGACACGCCGCTGTCAGGTTTCTAACGGCTTAGTGCTATAACAAGCAATACCAGTTGCTCGTAGAAATAAACCAAGATTTTATTTGGGTTCGGGAGTTTCTAGTGACTTTTATTGAGCGAGAGTTGTTCAACATTTCTATGCAAAATAGATGGGGAATTGTAAAGAAGATTTTCTTTGTGGAAAATAAAGAATAGTTGTAAAATGTAATAGTTTGGTCGTATTAATAAAAATGTTTGGAATTAAATGATTGGAATAATGGAATGCACTTATAAATTAAATTTTAGGTAACAAGAGAGTAAGAAAAACAGGTTATTTAACTACATAAAAAAATAGCTTTTTTTAAGTAATTTTGTAAACCCTACCCAATAATAAGCGAGTATAAAAAGCACACGTCTATTTTACGCCAGGAAATAGATTTACTTGTGTGTATTTCAATCTTGGTTCAATATTGATTCGGAAACGCGTTTGTCAATGTGACGTGACACGCACAATCCGCTCTCGTCTTATTCCAAAAAACATTCTTAAAATACGAAGGTAATTCTCAACTCTGTTTTTTGGAAGGTATCCTCTGAATTCTCCGGCGTATTTCAAAATTTGTTACCTACACACGTCTTCTGAATAGTATTGTTAAGTATTCTTAACAATAATATTTTATTGCGTGACTTTCAATTTCAAGAATTTTACATTTGTTCGCTATCCGTGGAAGAAACATATACATCTTATAGAGCAATTTAAAATGTCTATGCCTTCCTCCTAAAACTTTGATTAAAAGTAACAAGAAATTGGGTCACGTTTTGCATTAGAAACAAAAGAACTCCGCAACAGTATCCCCTGTCTATTATAAAAGATGCTTGTGGTTATCGTGAATGCTCTATCATTGGAGCGCCTGAAACGTAATTAAAAATAATCATCAAACATTCCAATAATGCTGAAAAAATGCTAGTCTAGGCAAGTAGGCTGGGAAACTTCAATGAATTATCTATATTCTTCCTATACCTAATGACTTCCAAGAATTCGTTCCGAAATTTACTCAGCTTCAAATATTTCCATAACCTTAATCCAAAATAAAATCAAAATCGATCGTATCCACTTATCAAATGGACTTTAATTAAATTATTTTTTTTTAATATTACTGACAACCAAATTTATCTTACTCGTGCCGTAAGCACTGTTTGGTTGCCTTTTGTTAAGCATGAACATTCTAGTACATATTTTATGCTACTTCACCAAGCCTAGCAGTAAAACACGTGTTGTCTATTTAAATAGACCACGTCGTAACATAAAAACAAAATCAACATCGTATATTCGCCTTCATTTGTTCTGCTTAGAAGCATAACTTATCGCTGCGTCGTTTACAACTGACAACACAACATCGGAAACCATTATTCGAATGACATGCGGATTTCCTTCAATGGAAAGCGTGACACGTACACACTTAAGCTGGGTTGGCACAAGGTTTACACAAACACAATCCTTTGGCAAACGTACTTGCAATTCAAAGACGTCATATTATGATTATATTTTTATTTGTTTTCATCCATTACACATATTAAAGTTATAATTATAAACAAAAGGTTTGTTATACAATCGTAATAAACACGCCACGCTAACTGCAAAAGACGACCGATCGGTCAGCTCTTGTTTTTTTCTCATTAACTGACAATGACCTACTAAGGGCAATTAGCGCAGTTAATTAGAGCAGTGAGAGTATACGGGCTGATGATGTTAAAAACATAATATATTGATAATAAAAATAATCGTCTCATTAAAGTGGCGATGCTATTCAGTAATCAGTACCATTATACGATATCGTAGGGGTATTCGATGTTATTACATTTTGGTTGACGAACGACATTGGTTGAAATCGCATAATATAAGTACTGCTGGTAGGATAGTTTACGCAAGCGTGAATTACAGAACGACCGGATAATTTCAGAGTTCTTCTAGGTCAAGCAAATTTTAATAGCCTTGAAAGCTAGCTTTTATCCTCGAAGCCAATCCAATATACTTTTAAAAGTTATCCATCAAAACATGAAAAACCAGGACACATAAATAACTACGTAAATCAATCAACAAACAAAATAAAAGCAAATGGAGTAATATTCGCGGTGTAATTTTATGTGGTACACCGAGATTTCATGGAAATGGAAGGCCAATAATAATTGAGGGCAGTGAGGGTAGTTTTAACTAGCGCGCGACCACTTTGCTCATTTTATTCGTGGCCGTCACGCGAGGCGGACGCGATGCAGCGGATTTATGATCTGACGCCACTATTGCAACTTTTTGAGAGCAAATGGCTCTGTAACATTCATTGTTTTGTTTGCCACAGTTTATTACCTAAGTGCAATAGTAAAAATGCAAATGGAATATTCACAACTATTAAGTATCAGGAGGAAATTACCAAGTTAACTTTGCAATTTACCTCGGCTCGCTATTGAAACTTTTTGCCGCTTTAAATGATTTAGATTGTATGCGGTGCTATTACTTAATGCAGTTTCATTTGTATTGTTGCCTTTTGTACATTCTATTTTTCAAATTTCTCTATTTTTAATTTTGTTGTATTTTCAATAGTAACTGTTATGAGTTAAATTTAAAACTATTCCACTTTTAATGTGGACATACCCTATAAATCTCTTCACTCAATTTTGACAATACCATTTCGCTTAATGTACTTTTATTAATCTCTTTAGATATTTTAATTAGATGAAGGTGCTTCCTGCCTGAGCTTCTTACTCAAGGCACCTCTTTGTTAATAATGTCGGCCCCTTCCGATAATCAAATTCTTTTCAAAACAATCTTTAAATAAATTATGATTAAATTAAAAAAAAAACAAACAATAGTGCAAAATCAATATTATTTTTTTATATCTTTGTGATGAATATGTCGCCGGGTAGGTGACAAGCAATATCGACGGGTAGACGACAGCAATATCGGCGGGTAGGCGACAAACAAATTGACAACACTGCACAGCACAGCTTTTCCCCCACCGGCTGAAGCTATTATAAAACGGCGTGCACTACGATGGCTCGCGAGAGTCTTCAGTCTACGCGCGGACAGTAAACATCCGATTTACTGGGAAATTACAAGGAGTTATGATTGAAGTTGATTCTTTGAGTTACTTCTCATAACGTCCTCCCATAATAGGATGTCACTGCTGTTCCGAGCAATCTACGACTGCGTACCTCTTTAGTTATATCATTTAATCATAATCATAACGAGTAATTGTAAAATCAACCAGTGTGATGTCAGTCTAATTGTAATACTGTCTTTATGGTGCTTCTTATCTTATTTATTGTAAAGGAATAATGATTGTGAGAATCTATTGTAATATAGTGCAACTTATTAAATATTGTGTTACGCTGAGGGAGTTTCTTGCCGCTTCTTCTTCACAGCAAGGACACATTGTGAAGCGGCACTAGATTGAGTTTTATAATATACTAGCTGTCCCGGCAAACTTCGTATCGCCCTACCAGCCAATGAATGTCTCGTTACTTATTAACAGAATCTAATTTTTAATTACTTAGGTATATCATCATCCCCTTGCCCTGGTCCCAATTAATTACTTGGGGTCGGCGCAGTATCTCTTCTTTTTCCACACATCCCTGTCAGCCGTCATGTTTTCATTCACCCCTTTCTTTTTTATATCTTCAGTCACGCATTCCATCCATCTCTTTTTTGGCCTTCCTCGGCTCGCCCATCCATCCACTTTCATGTTCATCACTTTTTTTTCCTACATATGATTAATTCCTTCTCTTAATGTGCCCATACCACGACAGACGGTTTCCTTTCATCTTTTCTATCACAGGAGCTACTTTCAGACTTACCCTAAAGTATTCATTTCTGACTCTGTCACTCCACACATCTACCACACATCCACCGCAACATTCGCATCTTTGCTGCATGCAGTCGTCTTTCGTAAGTCTTCTTCGTTGACCATTTTTTTATTCTTTTTTAGCACAAATGCTAGCTCCCTTGACCTACCATTTGTCGTACCTACATTCCAACTTGCATACCTCAATCTCATTTCCCGGGTTAGTGTCTTACGTTGCCCCCGCCCGGGCTGGTGTAACAAACCTTGCCCATTTCTCATAGGAACCGGGTGCTGCCCCTGCGCGTCGGCTACGGGGGACGGTCTAGGCCCTGTCACCTTTCTTATTATACATACTGTATAAATGTTTTCGCAAATGTTTTACGGCCGCCCGCCTGTCTGACACCAACTCTCCTTGGGGCTTTAGTTCTTTTGGTAAAGGGGTAGAGATAGCGTGTGTTTGGGTACAGGATATTGCAGGTAAGGATATTTGGCCTGATGGTAAGGATGCCACAGTCCCGGATAAGGAAGTAGTGGGAGACTCCAACAGCTCGGGGGACCGAGGTCGCGAACTCATAGCCCTGTTCCATGACTGGCTAGATCAATGGAAAAGGCATCCCCTGACCATTTATCAATATTTCTTGAAGGAGATTTAGAGTATTTTAAGTAATCAAGCATAATAAAAAATTAAAAATTAGGCACTACCAAGGAGATTTGTTACACAAAATAAATTTCTGAACGCACGCCTTAACATTTGACAGCCAAAAAATGTCAATCCATTGTCATGACAATTCTGCATTTTTAACATCTAAAATACGCAATAATTCGAATGTTATAGATACATATTGTCGATTCAAAATGCTTATTTTAATAAGTTCTTTTATTTGAGGGGGCCTCTAACTGCATCGACGGGATAAACATTAAATGACAGGAAATTTTGTATGGTGTTAAAGTTCAAAATGACTTAAGTATCATTACGAACCTTTTGTATGGGAATATAGAAAAGTATTATTTTTAGACCTTTTCAGGCAATTATTAAAATGTATCTCTCCGTAAGAACAATCCTCGTACTTCAAGGAATATTATAAAAAAAGAATTAGCGAAATCGGTTCAGCTGTTCTCGAGATTTGCGCTTAGGAACACATCGAGCAATTCATTTTTATAACATAGAACTCCTCCACTACGATTTAAACTTTATTGTATTGTATTAAAGTTCAAATTGACTTATTTATTAAAACGAAACTTTTGTATGGATAAAGAAAACAATGAAAAGTCCCACGGGAACGCTATCGAACGGGATAAAAAGTATCCTATGTCCGTCTCCTGGCTCTAAGCTACCTCCCTACCAATTTTCAGCCAAATCTGTTCTGCCGTTCTTGAGTTATAAGTGGTGTAACTAACACGACTTTCTTTTATATATATAGATAGAGTTGCACATTTAATGATTGTGTTATTTCCTGTAATGTCCTCCGTACTCTTTGAGTCTAATATAATCTACAATTAGTCAAACTAGCCTACCCGCCATCTATCTATCCATCTATATCTATCTTTATATCTCTCTATCATCACTATTACTCTTCTATTCTCCGACAAATACTATTACTATATTTAATAAAGATTAGTATTTTATGGCGCCTAAAATCTTTAAAAATACTCCTTAATAAATGCACAGAGTATCAAACAATTTAACAAATAAAAATGATAAATACATACACGAAAGTTTGTTCCAAGAACACGCAATACTCAAATCACAAGCCAGCGGCCACCTAATGGTAAATGATCACTGCCGACCACGAACACTTCAAGTCGGACTATTATTATTTAAATGAGCCCATATCGTATTAATAGTACTTCGCACAGTAAAGCACTTTCAGTAACAATATTTTGGGGCGTAAGTATATTTAACAAAGTCCGTAAATGTACACCCGATTTCTTTAAAACTGGCATACTAGTACAATCGACGTCTATGGGATACTGCTATCATCAACTTCACCAGTCAACAACATAGCTTCTTTCTAATACGTCATAAAATATCAGAAAGCTGTAAAACTATATTGTACCTTTTTTTCTTTTTACATGGTGAAAATCCTCTTGGATCTCCGTTCGCAGGGAGCAAACAGGGTATGCCGAACTTTTACCGGCTAAAAACCCCATGTACTCCCTCTGCACTTTGGAGGTCTTCGGGAACTCAGAAATGAACGCGCCGAAGTAAAACTATATTGTACCTACCTGATTTTAATTAAGTTACTAAGACTACATTCGTCCAATAATAAAGACAAAAAATGGTGATGACGAAAATAATACAATCAAACTTCATGCTATTGTGCCTTTCAAAAAGAGAAACAGATCGTAGACTACTAGTGCATTAAGAATATAAAAGGATTACAACGAACAGCTAACTCAAACTGAACAAGATGCTAAACTAAAGCCGTTTTCTGAAGAAAATCCATTTTAATATTAAACTTCATCGGATAATATTCGAAATAAAACTGTTCCACGACAAAGGAAATATCGTCATTGTATCTCGGACTCGGATCTCTGAGCACATTAATAATTCTTATGCCATACCGTATATAACTTGCATAATAAGTTCCATTTCCCCCGCTGGTAATAACATTAGTTTTGTTCTGTGATGGTGTATTAAATAATATACAATATTACCTCCACGTGTAGTTCTCAATTGTGTAGTATCTTGTAATCTATTTTGTATATCCGTATTAATATAATTGCTAAAGTAACTCTATTTGTTGCGCTATCAATTTGAATTATTTCTTGTATGGAGACAAATAGGACTTTGGTATAAACGTAGGGTACTTGATGTTGTAAATTTGTGCCTAAACAAAAACTGGCACCTAGTAATTTTAAGAAAATATTTAGAACAAGAGTCGGATATAACAATCAACTCCAAATTTATCGATTTCTAGACAATTAGAGTGTTTAAGTAGTACTCAACGGGAAACCAATAATCGAGGTTATTAAATGTCTGTGCCAAGTTTTCTCTCAATCGCCATCCTCAACTGGTTACTCATCATTAAGCTACCAACAGCCAAATATGTTCTATTTACATTTTTACTATAAGTCCAATACATACATATACTTTCATTCGTATTCTTGTAAGACTTTTTCGGAGTCGTTCCGTTTATACTCTTCGCACGAGCAAATTCTTGTAGTAAGGCTCATTCTATGACAATCACCAACATAATAATATGTGTATAGTAAAATATCATGTTTGAGTTCTACCTACCTAGTATGAGCCGTTACAAGTACATACATTTATTTTACAGAATAAACACATTTATTGGTCTATTCAAAGCTCTTAATTGAGGCCTTATTTAGCATGATAAATTGTGGTTATCGCCACAGTTGGAAGGGGAATTGTGTCACAAACACTGCGAACGCGACACCCGATTTCGGTAGCGTGGAAGTTGAAAGCCGTAATTATTTATTGAACCTGAGCTAAAATCTGCATTATTTACACCCCTAATCGTCTTTATCACAAGACTGCTGGTCATGGGTCTGCGACGAAGACATCAAACTAGTGACCTGTTCAAAATCTACGTTCTGTGAGGTTAATATAAATATATGTGTAAAATATACGCCTTTATAAATTCATAAGTCAGTTAACCTGATCTCATAATAGAGGTCCATTTTCGAGTCTGATTATTCGTGATTTGTTTCGAGCTAACTATTCCATTCACGGTGCAGACTTGTTTAAAACTCCTCTAGAATAGCCAGTAGAGTTATTCATTAACTCTTTTCTATTCTGGCTTAACTTTATTATACTCCATGAATTTATAGATTGTCATCTAGCGGTTTATCGAATGTAAGTTTCGTTTCCTGAATAATTTTTGCAGTTATTCGTAGTCTCACGGTACAAGTGCGTGCCATGCTATTAAGTAATCCTGGATTCGATTCCCAGGTAAGCTTAAGTGTTGCTGGGATTTGTTGTTAGAAAATCCTTAATAATATTAGTTGTAAAGCCCCGCAATAGGCCTATCAAATAATAAAATATTATTATTTGCTAGTTCAAGATCTTAAATGTGTAGACCAATTTAATAAAATATCGTTAAGATTATTCTCATGTAAAGCTTTTTCTCCATCAGCCAGTACAAGTCCATAACTAGATGGGAGCTCTCTCTGCGTTGTTATTCTTTCTCTACTAAATATATTTTTCTTAAACATGCAATACATTCAACATACTCCATAATTTACCAGCTCACTATAAATGCTTTACTTTTAAGTAGCATATGACGTCACAGCACAGAAGCACTCAGCTTATCGCCAAAAGCGAGGTACTTTAACAATAGATAGTAAAACAAATTGATTTGTCAAAGATACAGCTTTCAATGGATTTACTGTTAATGTTGAGGATACAATGAAATAAATAGTATTTAGATAAGACAAAGTGGTAGATAGTGGTATAGTAACTAGCTTTGAGTATGTATTTTATTATCGAATTTAATATTTTCCTTTTTTTATGAAAAAGTGATGGCCTTGGGGCTTGGGCGCTGTCGAGAATCTCAGCCGTTGCAGATTCAAACGAGATTTTGAAGTTATGTGTGTATTCATAATCAATTGTCACTTATTGGATTTAATTTAACGGCAAATAAAAATATCGTAAAAAGTTTTCAGCGAGTGATCCTCAAATATTTATTTAAGGTCTTGGTGTTTGTAAGATTGAAAAGTCTTACATAGTTTCTGGTACCCACGACGCAAGTATCTTTGAGTGGGGTCAGGACTATGTAATATGTATTGGGTGTATTTATTAAATCATTATGAATTGGCATGCTTCATTCTAGCATACAAAAGAACAGCTGTACTGTATCCATGTGCCCATGCGTTTTATCTTTGATGTCACCTTTTTGGTATGGATTTAAGGCCGGAATTTTCGGTGTATGTTAATTTAGGGGATGTTTGAAGTTATTAAGTAGAGTTTGTGTTTATAATAGAACCTGTCGCATTGCAGTGCGGGACAAATTAATTTAGATGACCGCTGAATATTGTTTAAATTAAATCCGCAATTTGATCTCTATCTTAGATAACCTAAGTCTTGTTTGTCATTTTTCAGCAACGACATTGATTTGAAATATTGTAATAGAATGTTCTTGCATAAGCGCCCTGCATGCAGCAGTTTTTACTAGTCATAACACACGCCTAAAAAGCTTCGCTTAAAAAACATAACTTTTACGGAACACTTGGAAAAACTCTTACAAGCGAAACGAATCCTCAAGCTACCAATAAAAAAATCATGTTTTCCAATAAAAATATATACTAAAGGCTGACTCAAAAGGTGTATCGGCCATCAAATATTTATATCACAAAACTGATAGCCCCTGTTTAGGGTGGCTTGTTAAAATGACTCCAAGTATCTGGGTCGCGGGAATATGAATAGACTATCTGTTTAATATTCCAGCGTTCCCTTTCCAACGAATGAATTAAAAGCATGAACAAGATTCAGCAACCTTCCGGCAGTGGGTGGGCACGCCTTTTGTATCTTACTACTTTCTAGCTTACGGCAACAAAGAATTTATTGAAACGGATATTAAATTATATTATTAGGTCGCTGTGTGTTTTACATTATTTTTATTACAGCAAAGAAGGAGGAATTTGTTATAATGAATTATTATTTGTTTATTTATTTGTATTTTATTTAATTATTGTAAAGGTGGAGAAAATGCCAGAGACATTCTCTGCTAAGATGATACACAGCAGGTATTTTATTACCTGTTCTAGTATTTCGAACGATACAACCGAATAAAATTACTCTCATTATAAACGCAAACGCTTAAATCCATCATAACTATTCCAACCTCACTTCCCTTTCTAAATCCTAACGATGTTTTTCTCCATCGTTTAAGTGCACTCTAAAAACCTCCCGAGAACTACATATTACTGTCGCAGCGGGATGCATTCAGTACGGAGCAAGCCATCCATCTTGAATGCCGCACATAGCACAAGCCGGCCCATTCATCGATCTACATGACAATGATTAAATTTCACACTTCTGACTACTGATTTATTTATTACGTGAAATACTAAAGACATTACGTTAAGTTTTGTGTTATCGCTTATCTCATTTTTACGTGCGACTGTTAGTTTCATCCAGAGATCTACGTAATTACATACTTGCTTACATACATACATAAATGCATATATACTCACGCCTAAATTCGACGAAGGAGTAGGTAGGGATGACATTCTGTACCCACATTTTGACATGTTCTCGTCCCACGTATTGCCTACGAGGCGAGCCTATTGCCGTTTTTTCGCATAAAAATTTTGACTCCATGCTACTACTGAGAATTTGTTGACTAATGATGGACTAAACTGTCATTATTACTAAGTTGTTACACGAAGATACACGTTACATTATAACTAAATTGATTTTGTAATAGATGCAACTTAATTTCACGATTACTACTAAGTTTAAATATCACGCACCAAATTAAACTTTATTATCCCAATATAAAAAAAAAACAATATCCATTACATTTCAATCAATTATCCCCAATGAGTTCAACACAAATCTACACGCTAAATATTAAACAGTCCGACGGTCCCGGCTCACCCATTTCAATTTAAGCCGCAAGAGAGTTACGTTGCGCCTCAATATTCCTCAATTTATTTACGCTTAAGCCGGAGGTTTTGAAAGGCCGTGTGGCGGTGTTAACTTTAAATTATTAAAAGAAAACCAACTTCAGTCGCTTGGCGACGCTACTGGCGCAACTTCAGACCGGTATGCGGCAGACATCTCGAGCGAAACGTTGGGCATAGTTGATAGCACTTGTCCGAAGCGAACGAAATTTTAAAATAACCTTTTTACTTTATTTTAATACTGGCGACCGGCAGACAAATCTACTGCTAAATTTAAGAGTACTATGAATTAGTACTGGAATAAAAAGAAATTTTCTGCTTTGCTTATTTGTGTAGTGGAATGTTTGGAAATGCTTCTCCTGGTAGATAAATACAGAATGAAAGTTTATAACGTAAATCGTATTTAGATGTGATATTTAAATTGATGTTTAAGCTGTAGATAGAAGAGTCTATCAGTGCTTAAGTCGATGAATAAACTACTCATATCGTAAGAATAATTTGTAAGCCATACAAGGTTTACTGTCGATCTGAAGTACATCTTAGATAAGTCTTTGTCATATGACTGCTATAGTTCTTGTTGTTCCTTTTTATAATACGCAAACCGTCAAACAGTAAAAAAAAACTTAGGCCTAAGAAATGTAATAAAAATAATAGTAAATATGGCACATTAATTTCCTACGCATCGGGGGTCTAACCTTGAACGGGCATCCAGATCCCACCAATTACAAAATGTAAGATTAATCCAAGCAGAACGAAACCAAAGTCTTTGTCCTCAGACACGAATTACAACCGTCATTGGGGTGCTCCAAACCGTTTACGATGTCTAATAAATCTCACTTACCGATGACAAGGGATTTAAGTCTTTATTCCCCTGTAATACGGCTATAGCGCTAAATAAGGCGACGACAGTTCACTCCGCCAGCCCGTATAACTTATGGCAGGCACATTTCACTCGACTACTGGATTGTTTTGTACTTTGCTCGTAGTGTATTCAATTTACGAGCACACAAGTGGACCTAAATATTTGATTTAATATTATGGAATTCGCTTCATAGACTGTGATTTATAAATCAACCTGCGAATAAGTTAGCGTTTTTCGCATAAACGTGAATCGGATCTGCAACTATCATGTTCGTATTATTTGATAACCCCGTGTATCGCTAACTTTAAACTAACTGAATATATGTGCATTCATTTCAGTTTGGATTTGTTTAAAACCAGTTCTATATACACGAGCAAAGTCGCTTGCAAAACTAGTAGAAATATTCTTTCGAACGTATATTTAAAAATTCAGCTGTATTAAGCTTGTCGAGTAAGATAAATACTCTGCGGAAACACGAAATTTTTACTTCATTAAATACAGAATTTTAAAACAGAAATAACGTTAAACTACAAAACAAATATATTCTGCGTCTTAATTTACTTATAACATACTAGCGACACGCCCCGGCTTCGCACGGGTGCAATGCTGATATTTAATGGATGTTATCATACATATAAACCTTCCTCTTCAATCACTCTATCTATTAAAAAAAACCGCATCAAAATCCGTTGCGTAGTTTCAAAGATTTAAGCATACAAAGGGACATGGGACAGAGAAAGCGACTTTGTCTTATACTATGTGTAATGAAACTATAACTAAAAAATAGTAACCAAAAACCCCAAACAGGCAACATAATAAAAATCAAGCTAATGGCAACACGATATGCGCTTTTATTATAGATACATAGATAGATAAACACTGAATTCTAAACCATTTAAACATAGAAATAGCAATACAAGAAAAGCAATACCAAATCGCCATCGTTTCAACCATCATCTTTCTTTAGAAACACAACTATCAGTGAGTAGGTATTCTCTTCAACAACTCCAAACAAATTCTCAACTATATAGACTGGAATTTATTCTATTTTTTGACATATCGTGCGAGCCGTTTACTTTTTTCGTTGTTACGGTAACCGGTTTCGATATTTTTTACATATTTTTACACAACTGTCATAGTTCACCTCGTTTTATTCACACTGCGTATTTTCCCTCCATCACATCAATCGTTTGTTACATAATCTTCTTACTTGCTTTCATTTATTTATAATTGTACTTTACTTAATTAAGGTGAACATTTAATAATTATTTAGAGAAGGAACTCAACTCTGTCTACCTTTTTTTTCAAAAATAGTATTTTCGGTAGAAAACGTCCAGGCCGCCTTACAAAGTTCCGTATAATAATATTATTATTTTTAAGTTTTAAACCTTTATTTAACAAAAGCAATTTGACTTATAATTGGGAATATCTCGACCCCACAATAATAAACCAGACATTACCGTAAAGAGAATTACTGTTTTTTGTGCTGGGAAACCACGAGTTAATGACGATTACATCAAAGAAATTCATAAATTTGTTCCTTCTGCCTCAAGGTGGTGGACTGCCATCTATAGGATACGGTACGTCATATAATCCGTTCCACGAAGCACATACTTCCCAGCACATGGGAATTGAAGAGGCGAAATAAAACTGAATGGAACTATTGGCCGGAGGTCGGCCGTGCCCCATAATGCGAGCTTGCAATTGACAAATTGTGGCCCCGCTTTAGTCTCACTCGTGGCGAGCCGAAAAGAGTTTTGCCCGTAATACACACCCTTTATTTGCCGTTTTTGTTCGTGTTTTCATATGTGTTCTGTACTCGAATTTTAATTCGGTGCCGTACGTCATGACATATTTCATTAGAGAATTTGATATGAAATATTACTTTGGTGTTTTACATTTAACGGTTGAATATCGTGGTGTGTTTTCGTGTATTTTGATGGCTTAAAAATAGTTTGAACATAGAATTACTGAGCGTAAACGTGTTAATTGTTATTTTAAGTCGTGGCGTAATCCTTTTATGACGTCATTTAATTTCATAAAATAATAGCGTAAAACCAATTAAATCTTTAATTTATACCATAGATGAGAATTCAAAAAGCAGTTTTTTATTACAGAAAATCGTACCAGTTTTTGCAATTTGTCGTAAAATGAATTGCTTTACATAATCGCTTGTATAAAAGCATGTTCGCGGCGCTCCATTACACTTTCAAAATAACAAAGTAAGTACTTTTTACACAATAATAATACCGTCGTATTCGTATTTTGAAAATTGTCGCCAGCGGCCACGAATTCCGGGAATTAAAACCATTGCATTTACCAATAATATATTTGTTATAATTAAAACTTTGAAGCCACGAATTATTTTTTGAATACATCTCTTGCTCAATGGGGAATGGATTTGTCTGCTATTTTTTACCATACTGGTCTTATGCAAAATGGAAGTCCTCTATTGTATAAATTATATTTAAACACTGCTTCGACTGTCTCGTGGTTTCGCAGCGCAAGTATGATGCATCCGGGCTCGATTTCTGAGTAGGTTTTTCCATAAGAAAACACTCAGTAGCACCACGGAGTTAAGCTATGTGGCCGTAAACAGCACAGGGCTCGTCCCTCTGTTACGTAGGGCTGATAAAATTAAATTCTTGGCAATATGTGGGTGCAGAAACGTCTCGCTACCTTTGAATGTGAATATAGATGTGAGTGTGTAAGTATGTAAAATAAAGCAAATAAACTGAATTGGTTATTGAAACACAAAAATATTCTTATAAATAAGTAGGCAAGCAAACTTATATTATGCAAGTAACTTCAACACTATGAACTGTACTATCCACATTCCAGCATCTCAAGGCATTCAGAAATATAACACAATCTTTGCAGACCTATAAATTTAGCAGAATACTCGGCGTGCCTAGCGGGCGGGATTTCCGAGATTTACGTTACTACTGCAAAATATTACGTGTGGGAAAAACTGACTGCACCGACTTTTCATACTGATTAACTGTGCTTAAACAAAACTTTCTTCTCTGAATAACTTGGCGAGTTTGTTTTGCTGTCTGGGAATTCTGCTAAGTGTTCCTTTTTTCCGTTGTATATTTTTATCTTTCGAACAACAGATTTGGACTTTTTTAGATAAAAATACTCGAACTCGTATTACCGAAGGGGTATCTTTTCCCCAGCCGTATTTTAAGCCTTACATGATAGGGGCCGGCCATATTGCTGTTGTTCGTATAGTCAATTAAAATGCAAGGACCAAGGATTAATAGCAGAATTTTATTAATCCTTGGTCCTTGCATTTTAATTGACTATCTTTCCATTTACTTGAAAAAAAAAAACAAGTAATATATCGATAATGAATTACCAATATAATTTTTACTGACAAAGACTGAGAACTCAATAATGCACTTTATCTAATTTCTTCTGAGAGATATTTACGCCATAAAAAACGTCTTTTAACGAAAATGTCAAACGCCACGACATTTAAATAAAGATTAAGAGACATTATTACTGGTTCCCCAAATAGAATAAATCGTGTTCACCTTCATTCAGACGCTGGACAAACACAAAAAAACGCTACATTTAAAACGAAAAAAAAAACAAGAATCTTGAATCTCCGACTTCACTCAAAGAAATGTTTTATTCATTAAAATCGCGCATCCATCTACAGTTTTAATTAGCAAGCGGACGTCAAAAGTCTTAATCGGCTGTTAAAAATGCGTTTTATTCGAATGGTTTTTAGCCATTTTTATTGCAATGTGCAACAATTTGGCAGTTGGCAGCTCAAATTGAGTGATCCGTGCTTGAAAAATGACCGTTTATTTCGATCCGCCGGCGTGAACACAACCGCAAATAAACGCTTGGACGGATTACTTTTGTGAGAATTGCATACAGCTTTATTACCTGTGTAAAGATTGAATACTAACAGAACCAATTGATAAATCTACGATATCCAGTTCTATAGGCAGGCCAATTCTACCATATAAGTATTAAGTAGGTATATGTACACATGGTTGTCTCCGTGAATGGCATAGTAGGGCACCATTCGCCCTGTGGTCGGGGGCGTAAGAATACCGCCACGGTATCCCCTGCCTGTCGTAAGAGACGACTAATAGGGGATCGGGATTGTTGGGTGTATCACGGGGGAGGTGCACCCTAATAGAATAGAAGATGTGCGATCCCGAGAGGAGTCCTCTTTTGGACAGAGCGCTGGGCGGCAACGGGAAACAATTAAGGGCGCTTGCCCTATATTTACCGTACCGTCCAATATGCGCAAGAGGGGGCCATCGAGAGGTTTTAGTCGGTATGCCGGCATGGAAAGGCCGGTGACCCCGACATACCCTTTTCGGCCTCCCCCCGAGGTACCGAACAGGGAGCTTAAGGTGCTTTCCTCTCGTTAAAAAAAAAAAAAATAAATAAATAGTAGGGCACCATATATGGTTGTCTTATATCTAAGCGATATTTTATATTTGTTTATACATACATGTTACATATGTACATAACTCAACGCCTTTATTCCCCTTAGGGGCAAGCAGAGATTTAACAAGCACATTTCACCGGATAAGTATCGGTCCTAACCAATAGAGGGCGAGCCGATTGCCGTTTTTTGGGAACAATTTCAGACTCAGTGCCGCTCCTGAGAAGTATCTCATGCACAAAACTCTTTCTCTTAAAACTCTCTCTCAAGTTTTAACTCTTTACCAAACTCCTGAATCTAAGCTGGGAAACTGTAAAAAAAGAATTTTGAGTACCTTTGGTATACCTTCATAACACATCCATTTCCGAAATAAGTCACGTCCATAAACCTTTTACACCAGTATTTTCGAGTGTACTTTATCAGATGCTACGGTCAGTTATCTATGTCAGTATAAAACGAGCGGCATAAACCGATATACATAGTTACATGATCTCGCCACTGAGCGGCCGAGTTCATCGCCTCTTACGCTTCACTAACCCCGCGACGGGAAATAGCATTTTTTCTCCGCTCTATAAACAGAAAAAATAGTCCATGCACACTGGGGCGCAGATTGTGAAAAATTTATACTAGTTTTATATTTATTTGCAAAGCAAACAAGGCGAGCTTTGGTGAAGTTTGTAGTGAGGGTTTTCATTTGTTTAATATAGTTTATGTACACTCTGCTTTAAGCATATATGTCAAGATCTTCAGCCCATATACGTCTTACTTCTGGGCATGGGCCTACTCTAGAAGTGAGGGGGTCAGGCCTTAGTCCACCGCACTGGCCTAGTACGGGTTGCCGGACTACACATCTAAGAAATTCTTAAGAATTTTAAAGTGTACAGGTTTCCTCATGATCTTTAACCTTCACCGTTAAAGGATGTATTAATCGCCTAAAATTTTCACTCTATTTTGCAAGGTTTATGTCGTGAGTGTCAATTATTGTCAATGTGAGTAATTACAAAATGCCAAAACGATGAAAAGCGACATTCTTCCTCGAACCAAATGTTTAGTGTGCTCCACAAATACTTCAGTGAGTGGTTCTAATCCACAGCTTTAAGTTCTACAGCCTGAGTAACAACTAATATGCTCGACAGCTTTTCAATAAATGTTACTTTTAATATTTTTAAAGGCATCCACACACCTAAAAATATACGAAGAAATAAGCCGTCACATCTGATGTTGGCAGGACATGTAGGACGACCCCCAGCCCTTATCTACAAGGGTCCTCGGCCGTCGTTCACGCGTTTATGGTTATAAAATCGCTGACATCGACGTCATCTCGAGCCCACATCAAAAACGTATCGGCATGTACACATCCAGTATGTTTAGGACGAAAACCTTATTTCGGGCCCTCTTGTACCGTACAGATTATTATTTTCGACAGAGAATGAAAGGTGTTGAACGTAGGCCTACGTTCAGCAGTGGACGGCGATAGGCTGAGTATATGAGTATAATGAAAGGTGTTACATATTACGATCATATATAGAAATTGTTCTGAAAATAAAAAATATAATTTATATAGGTAGAAAATGTAATAAAAAAACTCGTATCACGCCCTAGTAAAAGATAGGCAGAGGTTAATTTCTACATAGAGATTTCAGTAGCCGTGATTTATGTTCGATTTGGTAGCTATTAAAAGTTAATTTAAAGAAATTTTCAATAAAAAGTAAAGTGTAAGAAGTCTATTATATCCAGACATAGATTATCATGTTTTTTTTTATTTAGTTAGTCAAAACATCTGTAAGTAAAGGCTATTAAACTAACATACTACATCATATATAAATTCAACAGTTTTCAACAAGTAGATAGAAAAGCAGTGATGGCTTCGAGGTATGGGCGCGCGGTCGAGAATCTCGACGGTCGCGGGTTCGAACCCCAGGCACACACCTCTGACTTTTCGAAGTTATGTGTGTATTCACATTGAATGATCACTTGCTTTAACGGTGAAGGAAAACATCGTGATAAAACCTGCATACCTAAGAGTTCTTAGAAATTTCTTAGGTGTGTAGTCCGCCAACCCGCACCTGGCCAGCGTGGTGGACTATGGCCTAAACCCTCTCAAGGGTAGAGGAGACCCGTGCTCAGCAGTGGGCGTATAGGGGTAGATGAAGAAGAAGAAGATAGAAAAAGCTTGCTGAAGGCTATACCACTTCATGAAGTTAGCTAACAAAAAACACGCGACACTTTAGTCCTTTGTTACACGTCAATATTATATAATACAACACAGTAGAGACAAAAGACTTGTTGATTTAACTAAGGTATTATTATTACATTTAATCGTACAGAGCTGTGGTAACATACATCACTAAATAAGCGAATCTATTGCCGTATACTAAATTTAATTATTAAAAGCAACTATTAACGGAAACCAAATAAGAGTAAGCCCAGTTTGTATCGAGTGTAGGACCTATACCAATCGCTACCTTTAATCTACTAACCAATAGGAAGCCTTATCGATCTATATTATGTTAAAAATAATATGAATCCACGTATGTCCCATTGCAAGACCTCTCCACAATTGTGGTAGATAAGATCACCTCTTCGTTTATTATAGATGGAATTCCTAAACATATCAAATTGCCTCATAATCCTATATCCCCTTATAAGATGTCCAGACATAAAATATTATTGGCCAAAATCTAACATAACTTCACGAAATTACGCCTCATTTTATACTAGAATCGCCGTGAATTCCTAAACGTCACCAAAGTGTCGATGTGAATACTGAAAACGGCATTATTGTAGTTTCCAATGTCCAACATTGGCCCAAATCCAAAACGCTACACTTGATTTGACCCAAATGTTGGCGGGCAACCGATAGCATATTTCACGAATCTCAGCATTAGCATGGGAAATTTAGCTAGCATTTATCCTATTACCTAACTAATGTTAGGTCATTTGTCGTTCCAGCGTGCATGTTCCAGGAATACAAATGGACTTCCTCAACACAAAGGAAGAATTTGCAGATTTAGGAATATTTTTGTTTCAATCGTGTGTTTGTTAGTTGAAAAATAAGCAATTCGGGCATGTGATTATTGAAATACAGTCACATGACGATTTGAATTTTATTATATCAGAAATTATCTATGATTATTAAAAATGAGCAAACTATTTTAAAGAATATAATAGCAATATGAATATACAGCTGTTGGCAACATACATAAAAAGTAATATAATTTTATTTATGGTTAGATTACTAATGATATAACAAATAACCTCAACTTAAAACAAAAAAAAAAACGAAAAAACGGCAATAAGCTCGCCCCCTATTACCTGGGACTACTACTTACCTGGCGAAATGTGGGTGCAGAAATGCATCTCTGCCTACCCCTTCGGGGAATATAGGCGTGAGGTAGGTTTATTTTGTTTGTTAAAACAATTAACACACCACCTCAGCACAGACAGAATGATACAAATAAAAGGTTGAACAAAAACTTTCACATTTTTTCAACACTCAACAAGTTTGAAACAAAAAAGCCCGATGAAATCTATTCGGGTCTGTCGCGGCGCGACAACGCGACAGGGCGACAACGTCTACCACTGGCATTGATCGACGCCCTTCCGGAATAAATTAGGGCCCACGACCCCCACCCCGGAAACAGAGTTAAGTTGATATACGACCACAGAATTTTGTGACTTTCTTTCGGACAAAGGGGTTATTTATGGCTACTTTAAGCCTCTTTTTAGGGACGTTGTGAATTTTATATGGGTTCAAATATAACCACACCACTGAGTGAGGAAGGAAACTGACTTAATCAGACGCGCCTGCAAGGTTTCACAAATTTGAAGACACTAAAGAAGTTGAATTAAATACTATTGTAAAATTAATACGTATATAATTAAATTATCATTCATGATCATCCTGATTACCCAAATAAAAGGCTATCTGTATATTTAGATAACTTGCTATAAGACTTTTAAAACAGAATATAGAATTCATCCGATTTTAATGGAATAAAAGAAAAATCCATATCATTTTTATCAGGAATTACAGATCTTCTACAATGTTGAGACAAACTAACACAAACTTTTTTTTTCACCTAGGTATATAATGCTACGAAAGAATTTAAACTATCATCATAAACGGGGTCTTCAAAACATTCCCCTGACATTTCTCAAAATAGCTCACTAAAAATGTTTCCTTAAAATGTTCAAAGTGAACCAATTTAAAAAAGAGTTTGTGAGTGAGCGCAACAAGTCTTGAGCCTTGAGTCGACTTAAAGATAAGCCTCTTCAAACAACCGCGATAAGTTCGGCAGCGGCCACCTGCATTGGGTCAGCACGGCAATGTTTGCAAGTATTTTGATACTTTAGCGTTTGTTTAATTGAAGTTCATCGTTGAAATTTAACTGCAATGAAATAATTCTCTAAAGCCAAAAGCTTTTCCCCGCGACTCCGTCCGCTTAGACTACAAGGTTGGGCTTAGAAATAAAATAAGTTATAGTCTATTTTACTCCACAGAGTCCCATATATTTCCACACAAAAATCATTTGTATCGGTAAATGGTTTAGACGTGAAACCGTAACAAAACAAAATATAAAGTTACTATCAATTATTTTTTGTCGCCGTGCACCGACCGGTCAGAAGCTTATTGAAAAAGATTTTTTTCGAATCGGACTAGAAGTTATAATTCCTGAGATAAGTACGTTCAATCAAACAAACTAGCTCTTCAATTTTATAATATTAGTATAGAGAGGAATGTAGAAAACTATTAGAAAACAGAAAGCTTGGTGGTGGATTAATGTCTTGATTTTTAAAATTGTTCCGGAAAAACTATACTTTATACTTTCTTCTTCTTCATCTTCATCAACCCATATACGCCCACTGCTGAGCACGGGTCTCCTCTACCATTGAGAGGGTTTTAGGCCATAGTCCACCACGCTGGCCTAGTGCGGGTTGGCGGACTACACACCTAAGAAATTCCTAAGAACTTTTAGGTGTGCAAGTTTTATCACGATGTTTTCCTTCACCGTTAAAGCAAGTGATATTTCAATTTGAATACACACATAACTTTCGAAAAGTCAGAGGTGTGTGCCTGGGGTTTGAACCCGCGACCGCCGAGATTCTCGACCGCACGCCTAAACCTCGAGGCCATCACTGCTTTTTATACTTTAGTAGGACACAATTTTCAGGGTATACTCATATTCAAGTTTGAAAGCCGTAGTCACGCGCTGTTAAAGTGTTTTTAAAATGACGTAACTCTGGGGTGACTGTGATTTCGCTCTATTAGAAAAATCTGCCATATGGTCGTAGTCTTTGTGCCCTTTCTATCTTCATGAGTTTTTGAGAGGAAGCCACAGAGAGACAGAGCTGAGAAAAACACAGAATCACTGTGAAGTCGAAAACATTAATAATTCTTGCTTTATATCAATTTTACTTATTAGGGGAACTAATAAAAAATGTCGCGTTGTTTTGTGCTTTTTTAAAACATATAGTATTTTAAAAATCTGTTTTAATAAAACGGATTTTGTATTTATTATTGAAAATAAAACCACTTTATTCGAATATGGCAGGCAAAAAAGTGCACAAAGAAATAAAATGCTTGTTATTAGGGTTTTGCAAAATTATATTTTTGTTTTCTCCCCACGTGGAAAGCATTGGTTTGTCGAAACATTACGAGCGCTATTAACAGCAATATCAGCCAGGTGATGAGTGTCCCCTCCTCCCATTATATTTTACGACTCCTTTTCATGTACCACTTGTTACGTGCACAGCGGTCAACGTGACCAGCATACAACGACCCACCAGCTCTTAATAACCTCACAAAAATGAATACCTTTTGATACACTTCAACAGGTCGTGGATTATTGGACGTGCTATCATTGACTTTAAGTACCCTTTGTAGCGTGAAACGCACAAAACAGGAGCCAACGAAATTATAAACACTACGGCGTTTGCTTAGCTTTAGCTTCCCCGGACTGATTTAGAAGTAGGTAATCTTCAGAATGAACTTTTAGAATCATACTGCATTTAAGTTTTAATACTATGTAGTATCATAGTTTATGCCTGCACTTAGTTTTAATAACGCCGAGAGCAGTATAACAATTTATGACTTCTAGCAAACTCCGCTCATTACGAAAGAAAAGTGCGACTTACCTCATCGTAAATAAAATTGTCGATCTCCTCGAGCGGCCGCCCGTACAGCTTGGGCGGGAAGGGCTCGTACTTCCGCGGGAGTCGCGCGCCGTCCTCCACGCTGAGTCTGCGCCGGGGCATGAACCCGAACTCGCGCACCAGCTGGGCTCCGCGCGTGCCAGCCCTGCGAGCGGACTCGCGCGTGAACGGCGTGACGGCAGCCCTGGGCTCATCGCGCACCCCGCCGCTGGTCTCGCTGGAGAAGGTGACGCCCTCGAGGGGGATCCGCAGCTCCTCTCGGCGCGGCTTCTCGCACTCGGCGTCGAGGGCGTCCCGCGACTGCGAGGCAACGAGGGGCGCGGCCGCTTCCGGGTTGGTCGCCTCTAGCGTGCGCACGATCTCGCCGAGCAGCCGCGAGCCGTCGATCTCTTCGCCGGGCGAGTTGAGCGGCGCCGGCGGCGGGAACGACAGCCGCCTCTCGTCCTCCTCCATGCCGAGGCACGCGGCCGGGGCTACGCGCGCGCCCTCCCCATCCCTCCCCGACCACTCACGCACTATTTGCGAACGGATGACGCCATTCTAACGTTACTGCCACCTGAAAACAAAACACTACTTTTATTATTGTTGTCTCAGATGGGAACGCTCTGAAATGCTGTAATGTAGCACGTGGTGCAATAAACGTCAGCGTTTAAAAAGTAGATGTTATTTATGCACAAGACTATTTGGTAAACAGCACGCGGCTGGACAATAAAATTGATTTTTTGCTTTTAATGTGGTATTAGTAGCGTAACTACGTTTAACGGAGTCTATCAATCATGGTTGGTTATGATAGTAAACGATTTATTGGTTACTTCGACGTGTCTTCATAATTCAAATGTTATTTAGCTGAGCTGAAAATGAACAACCATTATGATAGTCGGCAAAATAATTTAAAAAATTAAAACCTAATATATTATACACCCCTTTTTTTTGACTCCAAGATATCATAACTAAAAGATCCCCATTTTGCACAAAACAAAATTCAAACACTGCAATGCAAAACCCGCCAGCGGCCGGAGCGAGATAATATCTATATCGCAACCAAAACGATCTCATAGCATAACGTTGTGAATTTTTTGCTGCGCTGAGTACAAAAGGTGCATTTATTGAGAGCAGCCCAGTGGCCGTGAGTAACTATTCTGCACTATTGTTATGTCGTCCGCTGTTGGCTGAAAGTATTTTTACAGAAGGAAAAGTTTGTCTTTTCTCGCTCCATACGTTGATGAAAGTGTCATTTTTGTGTCAAAAAGATTTTGCTCTGTTGAATGCGGTCCGGAACATAGATTTAGATTTATGAAATAAGCTTTGAAAAGTGCATTCATATTTCATACTTTTTATTCCTCAGTCTACAAAACTGGCCTATTTTGAAATTAGTTTTAGAAGATTTTCTATCTGGATACAATGTTAGAAGAGGCGTAAGAATGCATACGTTATTCATTCGTTGCAAATGCGTTTTATTCTGTAGTCGGTGGATAAGACGGGGCTATTTTAGAAACGGATTTTAGAGGAATCGTTGAATGTCGAGCGTCTGACTGTAATAATAGAATACTCGTAAAAATACTTTCATTGTATATACGTTGTCTTCTTTAAGAAGTGAATGAAACTAGTCTATTTTAAAACCTATTTCAGAGAAATAGTCTTTGAACAAACGCATAGATAGATGAAATCTTAGGAATGCGCAAAAGATACATTCATAACTAATGTCTATTAAATGTTAAAAAATTATGTAGTTGTACAAAAGTATTATTGCTTATATTTTCTCGCCTTGATGTAAAGAAGATAGCAGGAAGAATGAACGTAATGGTTTTGATAACATATAATTTCGAAATAACAGATTTATCAATTATAAATTTACTTCTAAAAAAATGCACACCCGCCATTATATTTAAATTTTTAATAAGAAATAAATAAATTCAGCGCTTCTCAAAATGAAGAATTTGGCGCTATTTGGTTGTTTAACTTGTCTACTGCTACTGAAATTAATGATTCGCCTCGATGTAGCTTGACAGATAAATAAATTGCATTCCGATGCACTTTCAATGATTTATATTTCGTGTTATAAATACGATTTTACTCCAGTTAATTTTGTTGATTTAAAGTAAATTATTTCTGCAGTAAATTGTCACATTGATTGATGGTTATAATCGTAATTATCATTAATGAATAGGTAATGGCTCTGGCATTAACTCCAACGTTACATAAACTGCAGTAGTGTGAATGAAAAATATGACGTACCTACTATAACAAAGGAATAAAATGTTATGAGGAAAATACACAACATTTAATCTATTCGTATAGAACTCATTCTAAAAGATACAGATAAAACAAAACCTTCTTCATCCACTCAATTTTTCGTTCCGTTGCTTTGATTTTTACTAATAGATATATTGCTATTTTACTAATAGATATATGCATATTTGTGTCCACCCGGGATATCGAAATAGTCAGGCGATCAGCCTTAGTGATTACCAAGAAGCCGGTACACTTGTGTTAATTACAGAGCGATAATTAAATGTTCCATGCCACATTTCCATTAACCACAGACTTTCCATGCTGCTAAAAAAAATATAAACAAAGGATTGCAAACTCGCGCATGCTTCTCTACCAGTAAAGCCTTTGTTTAAGCCAGCTCACGAAAAAATGGTACTTTGAAATAGAAATAGAACAAAGCCCAGTTTCCCTAATATAAAATATGCGAAAATCTAAATTCATCCTTTGCATAAACGCAGCGTTGTAAAGCGACAAGCCGGCAACAGTGTCCCCGAAGGAACATATGTTCTTCCTTGTATTTGCTTTAGTAAATGTAAAAATAGCAAAAAAGAGGGTATGAAAAAGTAATCCTAATACAAATGTAAAGGAGGAACATTACCAATGTATATTACTAGTTATTATATATTATTTATAACTCTTTCAAGAGTAAAAGAACTCGTGAACGGGTGTTGTTTGTGTGAAATGGTCTGCCTATAATATTTATTATATTTATATCAAAGTTTACTCTAGTGGAAAATCAGGGTTTTCTAGATTTTTTTTAGTTATCCAGCTACTCAGTACAATAGTTTGTAAGTGAAATGTTTGTAAGTAAACTAATGTTAAGTCTCAAAATCAAAAGTAATTTTAACGTACAGTAAAGCAAATAAAGGAATATGTACACTTTTTTTTAGCAAACCAGAGCCTAGTCAGCCTGGTTACTCGATTTAGTATGAAGAATACTTGTGTTCTTTATCTCCTGTGTTCCTTATATGTTTTGTTTATTACATATTTCAATCAAACTGGTAGAGCAGTTAAGGTGGAAAAGCGCATCAAAAGTGACAGAGATAGGATTACATTTATAATATTATAACTTGATGAGTATTATAATAGCTGGAACAATTCTCGTTTTCGTACCTCCGGCCGCGATCCAATAAAACTGAGTATTTATGAACTAGTAATCCAATTCGGATATTAGATAACAAACGACAGGCGAGTTCTTTCGATACAAAGTACAAGCCGTTTGCTTGGTCGGCTAATCAATTCGCGAACTAATGGTTTGTTTGGCTTATCCTGATGGTAATACCATTTTCACCTTTAGTGTTGATAAGAGGATTGATATGTTAGTAATTTTTGTGTATCACGACTTTCGAGAATAGGCCTCCAGGTTTAGAAGCGCAGTCGAGAATCTCGGCCAACTAGCTCTTGGCCAGCGTTGTAAAGTAAAGCATAAGTCCTATCAAAGTCAGAGGAGGCCCGTGCCCAGCAGTGTCCTATAAGGGCTGATGTACTAAAATCAAGCCCAGCAGCATGCTGTAGGAGAGGCCTACTTCCAGCAGTGGACGTGACAAAGACTGTTTTTGAAAACTGTTATGTCTTACTTATACTGCTATGAGCCGTAATCGTAAATAAGTTAGTTTTTGAGATCAAATTACGCCACTAGCATGACCAGAAATAGCGTACTAATCCAATCCTTATCCTAACTGATTGACTTTTCAATTACGGTATCCCAAACTTTTGGGTTTGAGCAAAAAGTGTTTTTTGCAAAATTATCCTCCGGATGGGCAGGGGAAATTATTCGTTGTCCTTAAACAAAAAGGGTTCGCCCTTTTTACGAAGGCCCTTTATTACAAAGGGCTATCATAAATTGGCATAAAGATTGAGTTGGGTACCGTTATGCGTATTTAATAGCTTACAATAAATTTGATAAATTCGCGAATTGATTTGACGGATTTAAGAGAATTCTTCTGACTCTCAAACCTTTCGACTTCTGGTCATTCAATTGCTTGATGGAGATCGTTTTTACAGAGATGGGTTATATGTCGCTTTCCTAATGATGATTGCTGATCGTTGCTTAGTTTTTATGTCTATCAAAAGGGTAGTGTAGATAAATCTTAACTTAGTTCTATTACATGTGAATTGAATTCTGGATATCACTACAAAATGACTTTCTATCCCAGCTGGACTTTGAGTAAATATGTATATTCCTGTAAACATAAAGGCACACAGACTAAACCCTCTGCAGCCGTCACGGGTATTCAGGACGGTGCGATATATATATACATTACACATACATAGATATAGGTCTCTCAACCCTAGATTAATCATCGCAACCACAAGGCGATTCATTCACCGAACAATGAAAGTATTCTACTATACAAAACACTAAGAAAAACACAACTTCATCCTTAACTTCACATATTAAAAAAAAATGAATAATATCTTAATTTTATACGAAGTTTTTCTTTAATTTTAAATCTTACTTGTTCATGCCTGTATTCATGTCAAAGCCGATTCTACTAACCTCTGTCTGTATTAGAGAAATGTTCATGTACTTTTATGAAATATTTTTTCTTCTTCCAATATCGGTCGAGCTGTTTGGCTCGCCACCTGTTACATCTAGGTATTGAAAAAAGCTAGTATGTGGGAAGACTTTATTGAAACCGTATACTTGTTTGGATATTTTTGCGACAAACATAATTGATAAGGTTAGGAATTTATCTTAAAAAAATTATCGGTTGTCAAAGCTAACAAATGTACTTTTGTTTCTTAAGTCCATTGGCTTTTCCTACTATTTTTAATTACTTTCAGTGCCTTGCTAGTTATTCACATTTTCAAATATAATAACTTACTAACATTACCCGCCCCATACATAATTTCCTCATTAAAAAAGCAATTAAAGCCCTTCTCTATTTGTCAAACTTGACAGTCTGACACAATTACCTACAAGTTTCCTCAAAAGCATATTCTACTTTAACTATATCCTACCTCATTTATACCAACATCAAATAATACAATAAACATCAAACAACGTAACATCAATGCAACACCAAGGCAAAACGCGTCCCTCTTTTATTTTTGTGGAATAAAAAAAAGTCCACATTGAGGTCAGTACATGGAGCGTCTCCGGCACACGTAGCGAGCCCCTTGACACCGCACTCCTCTGAACAGCCCTCCCCGTCGTGGAGTGTCAACACTCCGCCAACGCCATCCCTTTGTTACCGAAGAATTAGTCCTATTGGGAAACTTTAGGCGGCGATTTAGCTTGCTCGTGTATGCCTCAATTATTCCTCGAAGGTTTGGCTTGCCTTTGCTAAAGGAATTACAGAAAAAGAACACTTTTTGTCACCATCCAACAGGATGACGACTCATTATCGCTCAACCTAAATCTTGGCTAGGTTTACGCTGGGATAAAATAGGTGAAATTTTGCATAGAGGTATTTCGTTCTTGTGAACATTATACATGGAATATGAGTGATATCAGTAGATATTAGCGTGAAATATTGTACATACAGTTTTTCAAATATTAAGTATGATTAAATGTATAGGAAAAAAAAGATGAACTTGTCAAAGACGATGTAACCTTGCATAGTGATACGTTAAAAAACTAAACAAAAGACAAGACAATTTATTCAAAGAACCCATCGGATAACTTATAATCCAATGTAGACATTCCATAGCAAGAGGAAAAAAGCAAAAAACTTAGAAGTAATACCAGCTATTCTCCGAGCTAACAATAGATAAAGAACATTGTCGCACGTTTAATATTGGCCATGCCGCGCGCTGAACACGATGTAATGAAAACCGCAGAGCTAAGCCATCCACGGATATCGGCCATGCGGTCAGAATCTAGTACTCAACTGACACTACAGCACCACTTTAGATAGAGCCATTCAACTAGCTTTGGAATTACTTTGACAACTCCTATACTGATAAATTTTAGAATAGAATGCACCCAGTTACATAGTTCTGACGGCGAACTAAGATTAAACGTTGTGTCGTGGGTATTAAAAAATATGAGAGATCATTCGATGTCAAATATACCAGAAACAAATATTTGAGGATATGTACATGGCACCTACTACTACCCAAGAATAGGAAATTATACTGTGGAGAGTAACTAAGAGAATGTTTCCGGTCTCCCAAATTCACGTTATAACTAGGGTTTCACAGTGTGTTATTTGACCACAGGCCCTTAACTTTGGCATTGAAGTTTTCTAAATTTGATTAAATCATGTAAAAAGGAAACTGAGGACTGGTAAGTGCACAAAATGTTTAGGCAGACCATATATTTTTCACGCTGGTCGAGTAAAATTGGGATATGAATCTGATAACGATAATGTTCCGATTCCGAGAAAAAACCCCTAATGGGCAATTTTTTTACATGAAACATCTGACAAGTGTTCTACAAGAACTAGGTTTTGTCTTGATATATGTTTCAACCATAGCAGGCATAGAAGACAGACATCTTTTAATTTACTAAAATTTCAAATTACAAATTTAGAACGAAATTCCTCCGACTCATGGCATCTAAAACAACAAATCATGCGATGTTCGTCGTACTAAAGAAAGCTGTAAAGGGCTGAAACATTTTGTACTTAGTCAGCATCATTTAGCTGAAAGCATTGTCGATGAGAAAACGTCTTTGACCTGACGCTGAGCGATTACACAAACAATAGTCTTAGTTAAATTCATTGTTCTGTTTTAATACATTCTTTTTGTTCTGTATTTTACAATTATTATAATTTTAATGATATTTTCTTAAACCATTTCATTACAGAAATTATGATACACATTTAATTTTTTTGGCATAATGTAGTGTATGAAGATGTTAACTGAATTAATTAATTTAATAAAATCGGTACAGCCCGCTTCTAACAGAATACTTTTGAAATCTTTGAGGGAGGTTTTTGTCCAGCAGTGTACATTTTTCGGTCGAAAACGTTGATAATTATGCTTAGAAATATGTGTATAGTATTTAAATCCGTACGTACATCAACTAAACTTATTTTTCGAAGTCCTTTGTCATATTCCAATTGTGACTAATGTTACGACATCAATAAAATTTCCTCAAACATTCCCAGACAATTACCGCCGTACTGTGAAGAGATCACAGTCGTATTGACGGCCGTAAAATATCATCCAGATGACGTCCAATTCTATATTTAGGATTAAGTATTCACATCTTTACGATTTCGACAGGTGCAGTTGCGAATGACGAATTTGATGGACAGAATTACTTTCGTCTTTTGTTTTGGTTCTTATGTTCACAGAATTACTACATCTGCATGAGAGACCGTCTTTTGTCTTGCTACATTTAATAATTAATTAATTACAAAACCAATGTTGTTAAACTAGAAAATATAAATCAGGATGTTGTTTTTCAATTTCCTTTAATAGTCCGGTCAATTTAGACCAAAAAATGAGAGTGAAGTTACATAAAGTCCCAACAAGCTGAATTTTTGTGAAGTTGTTCAAAACATAATTATAAACAATGTCTGGAAGTTCCTCATCATTCCCCTGTAAGGAAAAAATTTAATTCAAGGTCAAAGGTAAAAAAAATGAGTTTTTCGCGATTTTCAGCAAAACGGTAAGTTTTATCATAAAAGTACCTCAGATAAAAATTTTAGATCATAAAGTTATCTATAAAAAATGTATCAATACTTTTTTTCTTACGAGCCACCGTTTCTGAGATATAACGATTCTAAAAGTTATAAAAGTTGTTATCGTCATAATATGCATGAGTACGCCACGTATATATATCTAGAGTTTAAATATTTAAATATTTGAACTAGATGTTTAAATATTTTTCTATCGGTCATTGTAACTTATACTTACAATATAAAATATACATAAGTTTTAACTACAAGAATATCAGGTGAAAAGAAACCCAGTCCCTTAATCTTTAAGCCAGTGTAACTTCGAGACATCTGTCTCTTGTTTCATTGTGTGCGTGGGTAGGGTCTTGTCTTCCTCTAACTTCAGTTGCTGCTCACCAACATCTATTTCGAGTATATTACCAAGTTCAAGTGTGGCTTGGTTATCAGCTAGACCCTACAGACTGGGGTTGGAAGTTGGTCAACAATATATTAGAGCCAGTTCAAACTATACTTCCACCTGCGCCGGAAAAACTGCTGAACATTATTTTTTGCAACTGCAAAAAGGGATGCAGTGCTAAATGTGGTTGCAAAAAAGTCGGACTGTCTTGTTCTTTGGCATGCACAAATTGTCAAGGCCGGTCGTGCTCTAATATTGAATCACAAACAATGGAGGATTCGTTTGACTCCGACGAAGTATCATGCGATACATCGCTATTGACGCAATTTACTTGCATCCAAAATGAAGATGAAGAAGAAGCAGGAGAAGAATAACAAGAAGAAGACCAAGAAGAAGAACAAGAATTTGAAACTTACGAATAAGACGAATAAACTTCAACACTTTTTTTTTCATTTACATCGCTTTTATCTTTCCCAATCTTTGAAAATTTCCGTTATTTTGCAATAGTTTTACATTAAACAGGATCACAACTGACCCGTGGAGTAGGCCTACTGGGGAAACCATGTTAACAAAAACGCGCTAAGTACACTACCTCATAGGTGGCGTGGAAACGTGTGCATATTATGACGATAACAACTTTTATAACTTTTAGAATCGTTATATCTCAGAAACGGTGGCTCGCAAGAAAAAAAGTATTGATACATTTTTGATAGATAATTTTATAATCTACAATTTTTGTCTGAAGTACTTTTATGATAAAACTTACCGTTTTGCTGAAAATCGCGAAAAACTCATTTTTTTTACCTTTGACCTTGAATTAAATTTTTTCCTTACAGGGGAATGATGAGGAACTTCTAGACATTGTTTATAATTATGTTTTGAACAACTTCACAAAAATTCAGCTTGTTGGGACTTTATGTAACTTCGAATGTCTAAATTGACCGGACTATTAAATATTTTCCCATTTTTAACAAATATTATATACTTAAATTTTCGATTGAAATCCTAATTTATTAACAACAATGACGTTGGTATACAAGGCCAGTGAACGAGTTCAAACTAAAAATAGCTGCGTACGAATCCGAAAATCAATATTTAATTCAGTACCATAGCCTCTGCATCAAGAAAGTGGCTGAAACCCTACTACAATATGAGGATTGTAATTGCATTTTTCAAGATATAAAGAAATCAGAAGGACGAAATGGGGATGGACCCAGGATAATGTGCATTTTTACATGTACCTACAATATAGGTACATATTTAATTTCGTAATAACAATACATTTCTAGATTGTGGTATAATCTGAACTGACTATGATTTGGTTTAAAATATTTATCCATAAAAATAATCCCATAAGTTATAATTTTCTAACGTCTGCTAAATAAACAAATCTTGGAAGAAAATTCTCACATAATTATGATATTTTTCGAAAAAAACTCTCGGGGACAGTGGTGATTAATCCATACTTCACAAAATAGTTACATTTTTCAGAACGAATAATATATGCAAAGCATATAACGACGCACAGAACCCTCGTATATTTTAAAGAAACAAACTCTGAGAAACGTTTCCTAACAATTTGATGGCACAAGACGAAGTTGAATTACTGTTGACGGAGGATGAAGTGGATCATAAAATTGTTGCTGCGCGGTACTTGGCGCTCCAGCCGTGTCGATCCGTCAAGATAATTGCGACTGTAATCAGACATGGCTGGTTTAGGAAGCTACGTCACTAATTACTCATAAGGATGTGTAATCTGACGTTAAAGCTTAGTTTAGGGCTTGTTTTGTGGTCGCCTATTTGTTGCTAAGACACAAAACTGTTTTAATAACGTAACGGTCATTAGGAGCGACAAATTGATTGTGAAAGAAAAAAGCGTTCTGTACCAAGTAATCTCTATTGCTAACGTTTTAAGTATGTGAAATCCTGCCCACCAATTCAGAATAGTATACGAAGATGTAAAATTTTGTAAGCGGAAAAACGCGTTCTCTGTTCTATTGATATATAGATTATTAGATTTACATTGTACATGCATATATATATATATCATCATCATCCCCCTGCCCTGGTCCCAATTTAATCCTTGGGGTCGGCGCAGTATGTTTTCTCCTTCCACACATCTCTGTCAGCCGTCATGTCTTCATTCACCCCTTTCTTTTTCATATCTTCAGCCACGCACTCCATCCATCTCTTCTTTGGCCTTCCTCGGCCCGCCCATCCATCCACTTTCATATTCATCACCTTTTTTCCTACATATGATTCATCCCTTCTCATAATGTGCCCATACCACGACAGACGGTTTCCTTTCATCTTTTCTATCACAGGAGCTACTTTCAGACTTCCCCTAACGTATTCATTCCTCACTCTGTCACACCGTGTTATACCACACATCCATCGCAACATTCGCATTTCTGCTGCATGCAGTCGTCTTTCATCCGTCTTCTTCGTTGCCCAACACTCTGATCCATACAGTACGACAGGTCTTATAATGGACTTATATATTCTGCCCTTCAATTTGAGGGGCATTCTGGGGTCACATATTGTGGATGAGACCTGCCGCCATTTCATCCAACCTGAGTTGATTCTCTGCCTTACGTCCTGGTCGATGTCTCCGTTGCTTTGCAAAAGTGACCCGAGGTAGCGAAATTCGGAACAGACTGGTACCGGTATTCCACCCAGTGTGACGGACACAGAACTTGAAAGACCGCCGTAGTCGCAAAACATATATTGTGTTTTGGTTTTGCTGACTTTAAGGCCAACATTTTCAAGTCTATGCCGCCACACCTCCAGTCTGTTCTGCACCTCGTGGCCACTTTCTGACACCAGCACGATGTCGTCAGCAAATAGCATGCACCAGGGTGCCTCTTCCTGTATACCTGCCGTAACGGCATCCATAATCAACAGGAAGAGGTAAGGGCTAAGAGCCGACCCTTGGTGCACACCAACAGCGACATCGAAACTGGCCGTAAGACCGACCGCAGTTCGGACTTGTGTACTGCATCTGCGGTACATGGCCCGAATCAACTGCAGGTACTTCTCAGGCACACATTTCTTCTTAAGGGCCCACCATACAACTTCACGTGGAACCCGATCGTAAGCCTTTTCGAGGTCAATGAATGCCATATGCAAGTTTTTGTGTGCTCTTCTGTATTTTTCGCACAGCTGGCGAATTGCAAAAATGGCATCCATTGTCCTACGGCCAGGCATAAAACCGAACTGGTTCCGTGAAACCTCACACTCCTCTCGCAGGCGTCGCTCAATTATTCTTTCCCATACTTTCATAGTGTGTGACATTAACTTTATCCCTCGATAATTGTTGCAATCTTGCACGTCCCCCTTATTTTTAAAAATAGGCACCAAATAGCTGGCGCACCACTCATCGGGTATCGTGCCGTCCTGCAACAACTTATTGAAGAACAAAGTCAGCCACTTCCACCCAACCACTTGTAAGACCTTCCATACTTCAACTGGTATTCCATCTGGTCCAACCGCCTTTCCATTCTTCATTCCATTCACAGCATTCTTAACTTCATCCATCTTAATTTCTCTCACTAATCCCATGTTTACCGGTATGTCCTCAAGCAAACCATTCCAATCATTCTCTTCATTCATTAGTCTCTCAAAATATGTTTTCCATCTGTTCTTGATTCTTTCATCTTCTGTCAATATTCCTCCCACTTCGTCTCTTATACACTTTATATGTGTAACGTCCTTCGCCTTTCGTTCCCTCGCTCTAGCCAGCCGGTAAATTTGTTTCTGTCCCTCAGGGCTCTCCAGTGACTCATATAGTATGTCCTGTGCCTTTGCCCTGGCGACAGCCACGGCTTTCTTAGCTTTTTTCTTACACTCATCATACTCAATTTTCTTTCGCTCTTTCACACTAACATTTCCCACTTCTTCACGCTGCCATTCCTTAAATTTTTGTTTTTTCTCCTTAAGCACACTCTGTACATCATTCGTCCACCACCATGTATCCTTCTCTCTCATGTATTTCCCTTTCGACTCTCCTAACACTTCCCTTCCCACCTTTCTTATGCAATTACTCATTTCCTTCCAACAATCATTCACACTTCTGGGCTGTATATCGCCCATTGTAATTAAATCTTCTTCCATGCGTCTCTTAAATTCTTCTACACAATCATTCTTCTTCAACAAATGCCATTTAATTTTGGAGGGGGGTCGCGCCTGGGATTTACCTACTTTGACCACAATTTTGGTGTCCAATACTAGCAGGCGATGCTGAGACACTAATTCCTCACCAGGACACACTTTACAATCCTTCACGCACTTGAGGCTGTTGCGTCTAAGGAGGAAGTAGTCAATTTGGGTGTTATGGTGACCACTTTTGTAGGTAATAAGATGTTCGTCTTTCTTTTGAAACCACGTATTGGCAATCACCAGGTCCAAGGCCGAAGCCGCTTGGAGTATGGTTTCCCCATCCTTGTTCCGGCTCCCAAATCCCCATCCTCCGTGCACTCTTTCATACTCCCGTCTTACTTTCCCAACATGTCCATTAAAATCACCTCCTAATATATATATATTCTAACTAATATATATTCTTAGGATAATTTTATTAGATCTACCTGCATTTCGTGACGTTACCTGCCAATCCCTATAAAAAGGCTTGTTGCAAAGTGGAGCAGTCACTTTTTCTCGATAGACTTTGTGAGGTGAGGTTGGTTATGGTAATCGGCGCGATTTGCATGTAAGTCTTGTTAATTCCATAATTTCTCTTCACTGTGCTTAAGTTTATGTGCATTGTAATTAATTACTGGCTTTTTGATGTAAATAAGCGTCAAGATGAGTTATTTAATTGTTGTTGAAATTGTTAAAATATAAAAGTAAGTTATTTGTGTAAATCATTGTTTCTTTCTTTTATAATATTTCGCCCATTTTTCCTAAAATCAGAAGTGGGATATAATCTATGCCCACACATTGTTCTATTGATCTTTTCTTTTCTTGATAAAATTTTGATTCCACCCTCATTTGTTACAAAAAGCCGATAATTATTTACTTTTCTGTTTAATATGCCTCGATTATCGCGTTTACGTGAAAAATCAGATGAGTCGCTTCGGCGAAGTGCCAAGCGTTCTCGAAGCAGATCGCGTCGACATTACCATGAACCTCGTTCGCGTTCTAAGGGCGATCGGTGTCGCATTAGCTCTCATAGTGGTCATAGCCTATCTAGCTCTCGTGATCGCAGGGACCGCTTGCGTTCTCAAAGTACCCGCAGTAGCAGTAGTGAACCACGTTTTCGCTATAGAAGGTATCGCCCGCGTACTCATAAACAGCGGTCTCGCTCGCGCTCTCGTAGGCATTCGCGACATAGGAGACGTAGATCTCGTTCGTATAAGCCTCACCATGATGAAAGTTCGGTCCAGGCCGCGCTAGGATCGATTGTCTCACGATTAGATGCTATTGAAAGAAGTAGCGCTGTAAGTGGTTTGCAAACTCAACCACTACCGTTTCCTGTCAATCGAAGCGACACACCTCAACATAGTAACGATGTTTTATCCATAACTAAATCGCTTGCTGATGCATTGAATACTGTTACCACGAATAAATCTCAGGGTTATTACGTCTCTAATTTTGACCCATCCGTTAACAATTTTGAGGTGTGGTGTGACGAAGTAGCGCGTGCCAAATTAGCCAATCGATGGGAGGATTCTGAGTGCTTATCGCGTGTAGCTCATTGCCTAAAAGGTGTCGCTAAAACATGGCTAACCGAGTGGACTACCAACGATCGTTCTTGGTCTAATTTTCTTAAAGAATTTAAATCTCTCTGTCCACAAAAAATTGATAATGCTCAAATCTTATTCGATGTGTTAATCACTAACTCGGATAAGTTCGCTACATATGCGGAGTACGCACGACGTTCATTGCTACGACTGCGAGTTGTTCAGGGAATAAGTGACGCCCTTATGGTAGAAATTGTTATCCGTGGTATAAACGACGCACAAATTCGAGCCGCAGCAGTGAATGCAAACCTAACAGTTGAGAACTTAGTTTCGTTTCTTGCTATATATGTCAAACCAGGTTATAATAAGCTAGCTAATCAAGGACCTCTGCGAACATTAAAAAATCGCCCTGCTGAAAAATGTTATTCATGTGGTCAGACTGGACATTTACGGATTAATTGCAAACTGCGGAACAACTCAATTCAAAACAGAACTAGGGTCGTTTGTAGTTTCTGTAAGAAAGTTGGACATTTGGAAAAGGATTGTTTTGCGAAAGCTAGGTCTGAAGGTCGCTCTAACCCACAACAAAGAAAAGTAAATTTATGTAGTGAAATATCAAACATTACAAATAGTGACATTAGCACGGCGGTAATACAGGGGATACCCGTAGATGTTTTGATAGACAGCGGTGCGCTCAATGTATCCCTTATATCTTCAGCTATAGTTAATTATTTTAAAGGATCGCGCAAGAGTACTCGTTGCGTTCTGAAGGGTATAAGCGATTCTGAGATCGTCGCTCGCGAATATATTAACCTGACAGTCGAATTTCAAAATATAGCACTTGGTGTAGACTTCGTTATTGTACCCGCTGCCTGCATGAACACGCCAGTCATTATCGGTACGGACGTGCTTAATAGAGATGGTGTAACTTTTGTACGGACAAGACACGGACAGTACCTAACTCACTCACATTCAACTGTCAACGCGGTTAAGGTAGATACAAATACGATAAATACCTCGCTCCAAAATGAAGAACTCGGAAAACTAATGAAAGTTATCGATGACTTTGCCCCGTTTTTGATATCCGGTACCGCACATACGACTGTTAGTTCAGGCAAAATGCACATCAATCTCAATAGTGACGTTCCGGTTGCGTATCACCCCTATCGCTTATCCCATCAGGAAAAGCTTAAAGTTCGTGAAATGATAGCAGATCTTTTGGACAAAAAGATAATTCGGGAATCGGATTCCGAATATGCGAGCCCAATAATATTGGTAAAAAAGAAGGATGGTTCTGATGTGGACTTTCGAGCACTCAACCGCATCACTATTAAGGATAGGTATCCACTGCCTTTGATCGAAGATCACATAGACCGTCTTGGGGGCTCGAAATTCTTCACAAGTTTAGATATGGCGTCAGGTTTTTATCAAATACCTATAGATGAGGGCTCCATTCACAAAACAGGGTTCGTAACACCAGAAGGGCATTTCGAGTTTTTAAAAATGCCCTTCGGCTTATGTAATTCTCCAACTGTTTATCAACGAATAATCAATAATACTCTTCGTATGTTTATCGAAAACGGGAGCGCACTGGTTTACATCGATGACGTTTTGATCCTGAGTCAAACGGTCGAAGAAGAAATCGCTTTACTGCGCGAAGTACTAAAAACATTAACTGACGCCGGGTTTTCGATCAATCTTCAAAAGTGTTCTTTTCTCACTAGTGAAGTAGAGTACCTAGGACGCGTAATAAGTCACGGTCAGGTTAGGCCGAGCCCCAGAAAGATCGAAGCTCTAGTTAATACACCCATTCCGACCAATGTTAAACAGGTCCGCCAATTTTTGGGTTTAGCTGGGTATTTCAGGCGTTATATTCGGGACTATGCAACGAAAACTACGAGCATTTCAAAACTAACCAAAAAGGATGTCAAATTTGAATGGGGACCAGAACAAGATAGTGTCCGACAAGATATCATTCACAAATTGACGAACGAACGAAAAGGCATAATGATGGGACACGCTGATTATCTCAGCAGGAATCCACCAACGAAGCAAATCAACCACATCACTAAACCCGTTAGTTGGGCCCAAGCGGCTCAATTGGCCGATACCGAAACGCAAGATTTACAACAAAAACTATGTGACGGTGTTCTAGATTCGCGTCGTTACGTGTGTACCAATGATGTTTTATATTATCGGTACTCTCCAGTAGGCGAAGAATCACGGTTGTTGTGCTATATCCCTAAGGGCCATCGCCTTAGCCTACTGCGAATATTTCATGACGAGCATGGTCATATTGGAGGAGACAAGACACTTGATCTAATTCTTAAACATTTTTGGTTTCCAGGCCTTAAGCCGTTTGTCCAAAAATATATTTCTCATTGCTTAACTTGTATTTCCAAAAAACGAATTCCGCGAGCACCTCTTCAACCAATTTCATCATTGGACAAGCCTCAAGTTCCCTTCAATACGATCCATGTTGATGCGTTAGGACCATTACCCGAATCTAACGGATATAAATTTGTAGTTGTTCTCGTTGACGCGTTTAGCAAGTATTGTTTGCTTTACCCGATGCGACGACAAGATACTGACGAGTTGAAACGCGTGTTTAATAACGCGATTTCATTATTTGGTGCCCCAAAATTAATTGTATGTGATCGTGGTCGTATGTTTGAAGCCTCCAACTTTACTAGCTGGATTTTGGGGTTAGGCTGCGATATTCATCACATAACACCCGAAATGCATCAGGCTAACGGGCAAGTGGAGCGCTACGTGCGATCAGTCCTTAACATGATAAGGATCGAGAGCAGAAACGGTCCCAATAAATGGTCTGATGTTTTGGGTAAGATTCAACTAGTACTCAATGTAACAAAGCAAAAAACTACGCAGTATTCTCCTTTGCATTTATTGATTGGTACTAATGCGACCACTCCTGTAATTCGTGCCTTGATCCGAGACGTAGCAGTAGAAAACTCGAGTCCCAATCGTGAAGCAATGAGGGAATTGAGCAGAAGCCGAGCCAAGCTCTTGCTGAAGAATAATCAAAAGAAGCAGGACTCTCGTGTTAACCGTCAACGACACCCTCCAAGGATCTTTCAGGTTGATGACCAGGTGTTTGTCATCAAATACTCCCAATCAACTGGAAAGCTAGATGCTGGGATGAGAGGCCCGTATCGTGTGACCGAGGCCTTACCCGGCGACCGGTACGAGTTGAAGCTTTTGTGTGGTGCGCGAGGGAAGACCACACAAGCAGCAGCACAGTATATGGTGCCCTGGAAGGGAGAAAGGTGTCCCGAGAGTTGTTCTGCATTTTTCGAAAGTACGTATGCTTGCGCTGCTTTACTTTGCTTTATGTTGCAGACCGGAGCCACCGCGAGTTGAATTTGGGGTACCTGTTCGCGTGTGGGCTAGTACACGGGATGACCAACGAGGTCGATCTTGTGTAGCAGGTGTTGTCCTGGCAGACACATTGTTAATGTGTATCAAGCATTGGCTTGGCAGATATGTTCTATGAACGTGTATCAGGTGTTGTCCTGGCAGACACATTGTTAATGTGTATCAAGCATTGGCTTGGCAGATATGTTCTATGAACGTGTATCAGGTGTTGTCCTGGCAGACACATTGTTAATGTGTATCAAGCATTGGCTTGGCAGACATGTTCTATGAACGTGTATCAGGTGCTATCCTGGCAGACACATTCTCCTGAAATAGTCAGTTGAATGTGTATAGGACTTGTACGTACAAGTGATTAGTAGGATGAATGAAGCTTGTTTGATGATTGTGTGATACAGAGGAAAGCCAGTTTATTCAGTATTAGTGAAGATGTACAGTTTGTTCGCCAGTCGCATGATAGAGGGCCTTGGATGTGTGATGGATGAATGCATAGGCAACTATGTCTTTTTGAAGTATAACTTTACTAAGTATTTTGTTATGTTTATAACAGATTCTGATGATGACGAAAACGACGGTACACTCCAGTGCAAGCCCCAGGCTGCCCCTGCTCCTTCAAGTGATGCAGCCAGCCTTGCTGAAGAAGATGCTGCCGAGGACGGAGCACGTCAGGAGAGGCCGTCTTAGGATAATTTTATTAGATCTACCTACATTCCGTGACGTCTTAGGATAATTTTATTAGATCTACCTGCATTTCGTGACGTTACCTGCCAATCCCTATAAAAAGGCTTGTTGCAAAGTGGAGCGGTCACTTTTTCTCGATAGACTTTGTGAGGTGAGGTTGGTTATGGTAATCGGCGCGATTTGCATGTAAGTCTTGTTAATTCCATAATTTCTCTTCACTGTGCTTAAGTTTATGTGCATTGTAATTAATTACTGGCTTTTTGATGTAAATAAGCGTCAAGATGAGTTATTTAATTGTTGTTGAAATTGTTAAAATATAAAAGTAATTTATTTGTGTAAATAATTGTTTCTTTCTTTTATAATATTTCGCCCATTTTTCCTAAAAATATATTAGTAATATATTAGTTAGAACAGAACTGCATGCACCACTTACGCTATTCATTACAATAAGTCACACAAATTAGTGTTAGTTCTGCCGCCACATTCGCACAAGTCGAGGCTTATAACGGTGACTTAAGTGGACTGACACAATTTCTAAGTGTACAAAGCATAATCGAAACTATGAATCGTTATTTTATTTCAACCGGTAGATACCAATAAGCATATCATAAACCTATATAGATATTTTGGAGTTATCGGTTGAGTATATTGAAAAATTAAGGAAGCAGTAAGCAAACAATTTTGTTTAATGATATTCAAAGATAAGATAAAAAGCAGAATGTTTATGTATCATTATATAGCTAAACACATTTGACTTTATTTTATTAATACGACAGCTGATCACGCCAATATTACGCAGTCGCTTCAGTGTCGACAATGTTCCGATCAATTTGACGATAACTGGCGAAACATTCCCTCGATTCTGTCGCCCGTTCAACTTATTTTCCGATACACTGAGCAGATATCTACATGAAATTACATTGTTTATAAACATATGTTTATTTGAGATAAATATAGAATAAGGGCTAAGACATACATAAATATCATTATAGGCTGTGGATTCCCGCTTTGGTATTCATTAGGTTAGGAAATTTACATTCGTTGTGATGCAAATTTTATTATTTTGATATGCAATGGCAAGCGCAGTGGTTTCGAAAGGAAATACCAACTGGCGGATACGAATACTATCACGAATGGCAAGTGAAATTGACAACACCCCACTTGAGGATGAGTACGATATTCAAATAAAACATGAAGTGGTGAGCGACTTTAAACTTACGGCATTTGATTATTCCGTACTTCATGGTGCTGAGAATTTCCTATAGGAAAATCCCAGTAATGCTATGCCCGACCAACTCGACATCGCCTATGCCTCGAGGCATAAACGTCATCAGATACGTGGGGAATCTATCTTGATATCTCGCGAGAGATGACATTTCATCTCGCTTTCCCATGGACACAGTTAAACGAATCCGCAACGACGGCCAAACAATACATACAGTTATTCGCTTTGTGGCAAAATAGGTCGGGTTCCCATTCATCACGATTGTACAGGGTTGCCGCGACGACTTGAATACACAATTATTTAGGGCTATGAAATTATTCGCCGTTCATTATCTGCGTTTAATTGATTTATCAGAATGAAAACGTTTGCCTACGCGGGATAAATATGCAGTGAGTAGTGGTTGAGGCATACCTATGTTGTACCCTTTTCTAAGCACTTGTACGCTTGTACATATCGTGTTAGGATTAGAATGAAGTATCTTTTGAGGTTTCTCAATTTTGCTAAATCTTACGTTTTGTTAACCCACTTCAAAAAAGAAGGAGTCTCTCATTTCATCTGCATTTTTTGACATGAAAATAACAAACATTTGTTACCTCAGTATTTTCAACTGGGTGAACCGATTTCAAAAAGTTTTTATTTCACAATTATAATTTAAGGTTAAAATTGTGAATATATTAAAACAAAATTATTTGTACTCTAGGTAATCTTCGATGATAATAAATGTCTTCAGCAAATTCACTTGTCGTAATATATTGTTCTCCTAAATTATCGGTTCCATTGATCAACGCGACTGCAGTGTCAATACATTGTGTCTAAGCCATTTGGTTTAATTAGCCAACGAATTAGACGGATAGCCCTTTCATTAAACGACAGTATGTAATGGTATATCTAGGCCTGTTTAGTTAATTGGTTTAGAATCACAGAGCTCTTAGGGGATGACAGACCCAGACTCAATCAATTGATTTATATGTGACTAGCTGTTGCCCGCGACTTCGTCCGCGTAGACAACAGCGTTGAGTTCAGATAGAAAATAAGTTATAGTCTATTTTACATCTCAGAATCCTATTTATGCACATACCAAAAATCATGTAAATCGGTTTGGTAGATCCAGAAATACTAATTCCCACAGGAATACTACATTTTCCGGGATAAAAAGTACCCTATGTTTTATCTTGATGTATAAGCTATATTATTGTAAAGTTTCATTAAAATCCATTCAGTAGTTTTTACGTGAAAGCGTAACAGACAGACGGACAGACAGAGTTACTTTCGCATTTATAATATTAGTATGGAAGTATGGCTTAAATGACTTTACTTTCATTTACTTTACAACTTTACTTACACTTTTCTTTTACTTTCATACATACATAGGTATGATCCCAAATCAATACACGTCTTGTGTCGTGGATATCAGAAACTACGAGAATTTTTCCGCTCACACAAACATCCATACCTAGTACAAATATTTGTGTCATCCACAAACATTATAATTAATTTCTATAATTCAGCCAAGGATCAACCCTGAGGAGTAAATCTCTTCGTTTGTTCGCTTTTATCTATTTATGGGGAGCGATGTTAGCCGAAAGTTACATTCAACGTTAATGGCGAGCTTTTGATTAATGTACAAGCTTTTCAGTTATCGATTTGGATTGTTCGGGAAGTTTCAGATGTATTTCTAAGCCCTTTGTAGCTCAATTGGTGATGATTAAAGCGTGTCGCTCTGCTTGTTGATTGATAAAATTGATAGATATAAACTTTGACCAGTATTTATGTACTGAAATAAAAACAAATAAATGTAACTACAAACGATCCGCCAACCCGCACTAGGCCAACGTGGTGGACTATGGCCTAAACTCTTTCAGTAGTAGAGGAGGATGTATGTGGGCGGTTGATGTTGATGAAGTAGAAAAAGGATGTGGGTTATATATATTTTCACATACTTGTGGACTTGTACGGATTTTGTAACCTTAGATTAGTGATTGCTTTTCGTGTAAATACGATTAATATGGTAAAGAAAATTTACCCTCCTGAATTATCACTACAGCAATCCTACCTAATATTTTCTTTTGAACTAACTATTTAAGCCTTATTTTTATTTACAACTGTCATTTACATTGTGTCTCAAACCACGTTTCATTAAACTCTGGATGATGAATTCCTCTCATCTCAATAAAAGACGGTTGCTAAATGAAGTTCGGTATGAATTTTAATACAATGTCGGAGCGCAGTGTGTTGACCCCTGAAACCACATTCCCCACTACTACGTACCGCCAATAAATTCCATATTGATCACACTATTAGAAATACCGCACTATGTACGTCACAGGGAACGGTATCTTTAGGTTAATTTCTGGTGGTTTTAATGGTAAATAGATATGAATAAAATAGATATACGATTACAAAAAAATTAGGTTTCTATATGCAAAGTGAGTCTAAAAAAACAGCGTTTTACTGAATACGTAAGTATGTTTAAATAGATAAATATATAAATTCACGACAGGCTACCGTTGGGGTAGGCAGAGACTATAGAGCGCCAAATGCTTCGGTCCAAACTCACATCTTTTGCTTATTGAACTGACATTATCTTTTCATGTAAATTACCTGTTAGGTATTTCCGGCTTCACCACTCACTTTTGCACAAGAAATGTAGATCGTCATTCTGCAATCATACAATCTAATTTATTTAAACCGTATTCTGATACCATTATTTTCCAGAAAATTCCAGTAATATAATTTTATTAAAAGCGATAACAAATAATTAAATATAATTTTCACCTATAAATATTTTCGGTGTGAACATTTAATCCTTAGTCGATTATTTCAAAATCGCGACCCCACGGTGATTTTATTACTAACGCAAAACATCTAACGCCTTATGATTTTTTATTTGTATAGCTGCAATAGTCGAAATGTATATGTAATAAAGACATATGTATCAGTGGCGGTACTTCCATAGAAGCCCGAAAGCCCGACTTGCCTTACATAGTTCCGAATAACGAACTTAACGATTGTTTATTTACAAAATAACGCTATAAACGTGAATGTGAGTACTAACCGGTAGGTATTTATTAGTCTTACGTACCAAAAAAAATATGCTGCTACTAAATAAACATTTGGGCTTGCCTTAGTTTGACACCCTAGGCACGCCACTGATATGTATATGTGTAGAAGAACTCAAGAAATCCTTCTGAAGGAAATGCACGACACGTCTCGACAGCTTCCGTTCGTAAGGAAGAAAGATTGATTACCGACTGAAAGGCAATGTTTGTCCTTAAACAACTCAGTACATCTAAAAATATCTGAATATTTTTATAATTTCATTGATACATACATACATGTTGATTATAATGTAATAAAGAACTTTCTTGTTGTTGTATTTTAAACTATTGACAGCTTTGAATTGATTAATATTTAATTTTATTATGTTTTAAACTATACCAGGAATAAAGGGTTTTTTAATTAGATAGCGCTAGCTCAATAAAACACAAAACCATTTAGATAGAACCTTTTCTAACCAAAGTAATGTTATCCACATTCCGCATACTGAGACTAACCAAGACTTTAAAACAAGCCATTTGAAAATAACATTGTTCCAGGCCGGTCTATTAAACCCATTTCATTGTAATTACCGTCTGCCGCTGACAGGTTGATTCACCCTACCCTATTGTAGGACTAACTCTGCCAATTTTTCACGTAATTTTAATAGAATGTAGTTAGAAAGAACAACAATGACAGTATTAAGACCTCAGTCATCTATCCTCACCTAAAATGCCTAATTCTTATTTTGAATAATTTTGTCTAATCAGCCCTATTGAAAACTGCTTTTTTTAAGATAGGTACTATATTTTTCTACCTGTGTCAGCCCGTATTTATAACAAGGGGGTATATAAGGGTACAGCCTTAGCCTATAGTGATGTGCTAGTAAAGGTCGTTGAACTACTAACAAATACCTTATGAAAAATTCTTTAGTATTCAAATTTCTTATACATGAATTTTTATGAAAGAAAATTATTATATTATGCATATTGCAATGAATCAGTATAACCGCAAACTGATTAAATAATCACTAATAACTAATCGAGGTGATAAGTGCACTATTTTTTAAAACATATTTTACTTCATCTCTTTCCTATATTCTAAGTTTAAACCTATGTATATCTAAAACACTATAACACTTTACCTCTATATAGGATAAAATCGTACGATATCTCGTGTGCTAGAATTCCTTTTGCACGCTGATAACTAGAATTTTAATACCAAATAGCATCTCATCCCGTTTCCAGACGTTCATTACGTTCGCATGCGGAGTTTTGTTTCCCGCGTGTAAATTGTGGGGAGAGGAATGTTGCCGCCTTCTAATTCCGCTGTAGAATGAAATAAGAACTATACTGTTATCTTGTTTTGAGTAAACTTGGTATATGATTAATATGTAGGCAAAGAGTTAAAAAAGTGAGTTTCGGAAAATGAAATTTAGAAATAAATAAATATTTTATTTTTAATAATATTTACGTAACTACCTTCAAAGCGACATAAGTTAAAGTCTACACTCGCATTAGTTTCGCGTATACGCCATATTAATAAACAAATTTCAAAAGGGTACATAATAATTTATAAAATCTTTATCCTGCTATATCGGTAGGTAATGGTAGGGCGGCTATTGAGCAAATATATCTCTAGTTATACAACAGTGCTGTAACTCAAAAAAGACGATTTTTAAAATCTACGAAAAACTAATTTGTCACTTCCTATAATAGGTACAAATATAACGAATGTTTTATGTGTTTTTGGAATGAAATTAAAGACATTGCCTTTTTACAAATTAAAAAAAATAATAATAATAGGGAACTAAAGATGACACAATGTTGGGATGGGAGGTTAGACATCCGATAAGTCACGGATAATGACTTAAAATGTCATAAGTTATTATTTTTTTGCATTATTCCAATGACGATTATTTGACTAGTGCGATACGTAAGTACGGCCAGCGCCAGGATAAATGGATTACCGTGTCATGTCCTGGATTAATCAAAGCCAGATAATATATCTTATACATTATACGTACAGGGGGTATTCAGACTATAAACCCATCGGCGTCAAAAATATTCCCAACAAAAAAAGTAAAAACATGACGATTTCCATACAACTATCGGTATGAAGTGTAGGCACTGTGTATGAAGAACGTCAATTTTTTATGTCGGGACTCTTTCTAACCCCAAGGGTTTGTAATATCTTTGGCTATTACCTGCCTTAATTTCCGATCACGGTCTGAATACTCCTGTATATCGTCGTATAACTGTGTGATAATAAAGACGTCGAGAAAAAAGAAATACTATGCACACCTTCCACAAACCGCTCAAAGAATCGAATTTGCTGCATATGCAAATCCGTGCTAGCGATCGCGATCTCGTATCGATATACGTCTAGACATCACAGCCCTAAGTGTTATTTGACATGCACTCACACGAGACGCCATCCCTAAGGATTAGACAACTGGAGTGGTGAATCGTTTTTCGATTTCAACACGCGCGGAATTCTAAACGGCTGCCGAATGGAAACTTCTAGAACGTGGATGGAGAGTAGATGGGCAGATTTCGGTTCAATTATAGTTTTGAATGCATGGGGTGAATAGACTAATGAGTGGTTTTAAGCGATGGTTTAATAAGCTAACAGATCAATGTAAGTGCAATGTCATATTATGATGAGTGGAGATATACATTCTTCATTATCGTATGAGATCACAAGCTGACCCTTCCACGATAGCCCAACATGACCCGGCAATCCTAGATCAATTTTATTCATATTATATTCATACAATACACATCGCACAGTCGAAATAGCTACCGGTAAAACGAATTTATAATGTTCTTTTCATTAGTTCGACTATTTCTAATTTCGACTTTATACAAGGCAAGCATGACAACATTCGGCAATATTACAACGTAATATAAACCCTATTATTAACAGGTTAAAGTCACAAATGTAATGCACATGAGTGGCAATAAAACCACTTTTAAGGTACGGCTGTAGTCACGAAGGGTATAAATCAAGTAAATACCTACCGGGCACGATGATTGTTCTAACTGGTTGTGGTTACAAAGCTCGCGGGAACTACTCATGGCTAGGAGGTATGGAATATATTTTAAGTCACTTCTAATCTTGTATCGCATTTCTTATACAAAAATTATATGAAACCAAAAAAGGACTGGCATAAATAGTTGCCATGAAAGGTGATATGTAGTATATCACTCCATGTAGATTTTATTGCATATGCCAGGAAGTAAATTATCAGAGAATTCTTCTTCTTCTTCATCAACCCATATACGCCCACTGCTGAGCACGGGTCTCCTCTACCATTGAGAGGGTTTAGGCCATAGTCCACCACGCTGGCCTAGTGCGGGTTGGCGGACTACACACCTAAGAAATTCCTAAGAACTCTTAGGTGTGCAGGTTTTATCACGATGTTTTCCTTCACCGTTAAAGCAAATGATAATTCAATGTGAATACACACATACATAACTTCGAAAAGTCAGAGGTGTGTGCCTGGGGTTCGAACCCGCGACCGTCGAGATTCTCGACCGCGCGCCCAAACCTCGAGGCCATCACTGCTTCATCATCAGAGAATTATTTAAGAAGAATTATAATGCCCTTTTACACTTTTCTCTAAAGTTTTCACACACAAATTCAAAGGTTTTTCATTTCAAGTTCTTTCAAAATCTAAAAGTAGACACGTTGATTTCATGAGTGCCAAATTAAATGGCTGACAATTTCTTTAACGTTTTAAGCGTTGCTTTAGGTCTTCAAAATACAAATTTTAATATGATCATATTCCTTCAAGAACCTTCGCAAACACTAGATCAAACATCTTCATGAATATAGCCATCCAGAATACCGGTATTCCGGCAGCTCGAGCCGCAACAAAGAGGTCGAACCATAGCCATGCCATAATAGCCTGTATTGCATATGGATTTGGTGTATTTTTGAACGAAGTTTGCAAGCACACAAGTACCACTCACGTGGTTATTATGTAAGGATTCCAGCTTGTTCCGTCGACCCAAGCTCAACGTAGACTGTTTATATTTTGCTATAGTAGTAAGGTGCAAGTTTGGTAACAATAAAATGATAGGAATGTCTAGCTTAACGTTAACATAAATGTTATAATTTGCAAAGAGAGTAGTAAGTAGTAGTGGAAGGAAACAGGTTTGAAGTTACCTGGTAAAAATAAAGAAAGATACAACAATCCCAGTTGCCGAACAACAACCAATTACACTTCTTCATCAACCCATATACGCCCACTGCTGAGCACGGGTCTCCTCTACCATTGAGAGGGTTTTAGGCCATAGTCCACCACGCTGAGCTAGTGCGGGTTGGCGGACTACACACCTAAGAAATTCCTAAGAACTCTTAGGTGTGCAGGTTTCATCACGATGTTTTGCTTCACCGTTAAAGCAAGTGATAATTCAATGTGAATACACACATAAATTCGTGCCTGGGGTTCGAACCCGCGACCGCCGAGATTCTAGACCGCGCGCCCAAACCTCGAGGCCATCATTGCAATTACACTTATTTCAGAAAAATGAAGGAGGTCCGACAAAAGAGAATGAATAACAGACTACTTAAATTTAGAGAAATGTATTTTTCATGACTGCAATATTGACTACACTACCACTTGATGACCCAGTCAAAACAGAATGTTTACTTTTCAGAGAAGATAGCAACTATCCCTTAGTAAATTAAATTATGATTTTAGCAACTTGTTTCTGGGATTGCAACTAAAATTTCTTTCAAGTTAAAAGCAGAAACCTAACTAATATGGACTCTATGAAACCTGATTAAATGTATCCGTCATCAAATTAAACCTTACTCAGACTAGTATCTAAGACGTGACCTCGGAAACCGGGCAAACTTCACAAGAAACTCCCAACTTGATCCGTGCAAATCCATGTTAGTTAACATTTCAAGACGCCTTAGGAATTGGGGTTCTACCGTTTCAATGTAGGTTACTTTATTGATCAACCGTCTTATTTAAGAACTTTATACGCCTGATATACAAATTGCAATGTTGTGTTATTGTGTTTGTAAAATAATTATGCTTTGTATTCATTAATTATAAGTTGAAGTGTAAAAGTGATATCAGTTTAAATTTTATGAATTAATTATTATTATTCGAAACAAAGTAAAAAAAATAAATAAGTTTGAAATGGGAAATTTGAAGCGATGTCAAAATTACAAAATAGTCATTTCTTTACGGATGTATGTGCACAAATATCATAGAAAAAAAGTACTTTGAGCTGTTAAACCGTGTTTAACAAATAAACCTTCTAGAAACATTAATTCTTCATAATCGCACGGATGTAGACTATTCAACCGCTTTATAGTGATCTGCTAGGATTGTATGTACGTGTGTATAAATATCAAATACATTCATAGAATAAAATAATTGTCAAAACGAGATTAAAAAGCAATAACTCTAGTTTCACACAATTAAAACTGCCACTTCTAAGTTGCAGCGAAACAGACACTAAGTCGAGCAATAAAAAGTTAACTTGAGATACGTTTATCCGCTTAAAACTTCGCCGTCATTTCAATGTACCGCCAAAATAAATCCGGGACCATCCCCGCCTGGAGTTTATGACTTTAATTTATTAAAATTGCAATTAGGGAGCGTCGGCAAATTGCCGAAAGGTCTTGCGGGGCACAGGCTAAATTTATCTTTGCTATTCTAACCTAATCGGCGGTTGGCTTACCGTTTTCAATTTTTGCTTAATCGTCGGCAATTATTGTTTGCGTTAAGTCAGGGCTGTTTGTAAGTATCGAAGTCGGCGTTTAATCTTCACTGTGAGTTTGGCTTTTCTAATCTGTTGATGTTTTTAGAGCAGTCTTGTAAGCACAATGTGATTTTGAAGACAAAGAGGACTTCAAGTGAAAACATTTAAACCTTTACGGTAAAGGAAAACATCACAAGGAGACCTGCACACCCAAAACTTTTAAGAAATATCTTAGGTTTGCAGTTTGTCAATTCGAACTAGGCCAGCATGTGAGACTAAAGTCTTAAGCCTCTCAGTAATAGAGAAACCTCGTCCTCAACAGTGGGACATATAATTGTTGATTATAACGATGTTCTATCCCAAAGCCACTTCACACTGGTCTGCAACTACTTTCAAGAACAGTGTTTATCCTACTCCCAGCGCATTAAGCAACCAACAACAAAATACTATAAAAAATAAACGTACTAAACAAAAGACAATTTCCGAGCTCTACTCGGTATGCTAATGCGGATTCCAAGACAGAACACTTGCATCGTCGACACGAGGCTTTTAAATCCGCTCGTTATTTATGTAATGCCCGCGCTTACTATGAGCTGTGTATGAACTGGGTTCGCTCGACAGTTGAACTTTGCACAAAGCAGGCTCTTAAGACGGATTCTGGAGTGTCTTCCGAAATTGTTTACAGGTGCATTTTGTTGGTGTTCGTCAGTGTCCTGTTGGTTGGTGTAATGGTTTTAAGATTGTGGTAGATTGTAAAAGTTGTTTAGGAATAATGAGTTTAATGTTGATGTTGAGTACAGAGAAAACAGAAAAATGGAAATATCCCCTATTACGTAACATTATAAACATAGCCGATGAATAAAATAATTACAGAAATTAACCCCTATCAAGACGTCATTTAATATAGGCGTAACTAGTGCTAAATTACTTTTCCAGTTAAAACTGGAGCGGTTCAAAAATATACAACTTTTCAAGGGAAATTTGATACAGTGAGAAACCACATCAACTGCTGTGCAATATTTTAGAACAACGCAGTTTCAATGATGACACTGAGTTATATTAACAGCAATAATTCATTCCTAAATAGCTTGTAAAGGCTCGTAATTCATTACAAAAGCATTTGTTATCATCAAATTAATGAATAAATCAAATCAACTTTCACGTAGTGCAAATAGACCATTTATTACGTACACAGGAACTATAATTCACATCTTTTGGCGTAAACAAAAATATTACGACGAAAAATTTCTTGAGAATAATTTATTTTGACCAAAATTAACGCACAGATTGAAGGAGACTGAAATGTTTACAGCAATTGGTATATTAAAAAGTGTAAACAAATAACGATTTGTGGTTGTTACAAATCTCCTGCAACCTAAACAATATGAAAAACGAAACTATAAGTAAGAAGAATTAGGTACAAAACTCGGTCAAATGGTCAATCTCTTATATTAGGCAACGTCGCCTATGGACTTTTTTTTAACATAATATATAATTTTCCAATGAGTACTAAGTTTTTTTCAGACAAAATTGCTATGCCATTTATAAAACTAGTAAAGCAGCTTACAGCATACAAGGGAATTATTCAAAAACAGATATGAAGATGCCAATGACGTACGTTTCTAACAAAACTATTTGTACCACGCCTGAATTTTACTCCTAATACTTCAAGAGCTAATCACAATAATTTAATAACACCAGCAATATTTCAAAACAAAGCGAACTGCGTAAAAACAAGGCACTGGGAATGTTGAGAGGAGGCAGCGTCCATCCCTCCCAAACAAATTGGAGTGAACGTGGGCGTCGGGAATAACACCCCTGTTTACTAATGCATGACTGTTCGCGGTAATTGCATTTTAATTTTTAGCACCAATCCCATCGAATTGGGGCCGAAACTGGCTTACCAAGTTAGATTAAGCGGCTTCTCAGCAGTTGTAAAAGACGAGATCTCGGGGATACTAGATAAAGTCAGGGGTACTCAACGATCGGAAAGGGCCGCTTGGCTGTAAAGTTGAGCGTATGGTTTCGAGTTTAGCGGCCCTTAATTGGTAGGTCTGGTTGGCTGAGTTTATGTTTTGAGTAGATCCTAATAGGTGGTTAAATTTTATGACAGAGGGCCTTTATGGAAGATACTCATTGGCTTACTGACGTATAGACTTGAGTTTGGCGAAGATATGTTTAAATCGTGTGTAGCAACTTCGAGATTTTTTCTCTAATATTAGCTCGAAATTAAAAAAAGTAAAATACATTTCCATTCCAGAATTAGCATTAAATATTGACACTATATTAATAATTTCATAATTCATTGACACAATAAAATTAATCAAACAAATTAAATTAATCAAAACACGATCCTCCATTTAGTGGTATAACAAACCAAAATTGAATATCGCTCGCTGAATTTATTCCGCAGAACGTATTTAAATCACACAATGATTATTTATTCGCGTATTCAGCCGTTGAGCTAATGCCAATTGATTTCGAACCAATGATAACAATGAATATGAATTTTAGCCATTCGTTGATTGGCTAAATTATACTTTATAAATTGTTTAATTGAAGGTTGCTATGCAAAGAGGATTCACTAATAAATCTGTGTACATTCTGAGTTAGCTTCTGCGCAGGAAAGTGCATTTAATAGATAAATGTTACTGCTTTAACATAAATCTATTAATTTTACAGAACAACATGTTACCATCTTTCTACGAAAGTTTTTATGACATCTTAAAACATAATTAAAAATTTACAGGCAAAGCTATTTAGATTTCTAAATTTGTAAAGAATTTTACCTATATGTTACCGCAGTGGGGCATCATTATCTGAAATTTTACAATTATTATCAAATTTATAAACATATTCAATATTTTTATAACACCCAAATCTTTATTTACTATGGGTCAAAATAAAATAAAAATACTAAAGAGTTTGAACAGCCAGTCAACCTCCTTTGATTTGAACTCCCAAAGGCATTTGAAAATCGACACGGCCCGTCAATGGCACAAAGGAACAACTTCCAACAGCTGACTAGCAACCGCTTATCGCAAGTTTCCGAGTGACGGCATCTTAATATATCAAATATAATTAATGACTGGAATTCCTAGCGATTAAGTGCAAATTAGGGTAAAATTGATGATGTGGGCGTTGAAACTGTGACAATCTAACCATAGTTCGGATAAGAGAACTAATGGTTTTTGGTCTTGCATTAGAGTAATTAATTGATCTATAACGCTATTTGGTTAATGTTTTTTTTAGTATATTAATTATTATTCAAACTTTTTTATTTCCTGTGTTTTGACAATTATTATGTAACTGGATGAGGGGAGGAGCGTATTTCTGGTAATAAAAAAAATATATTTAGAAAAAACAGAAATTTTTCCAATACCCTTTCATCCCACGTTTCATACTTATGTCGCGAAACTAATAAGGCACCTCAATTTGTTATGTTTAAAAATAGACTTACTTTATTTTTAAATTTCTACTTGGCCGTGAGGGCTGGAAATACAAAGCTCTATCACCTCCATACTTTAAAAATAGAGCTTAACGCCTTTTCGCCCAAATAAATTATCCCATCTATTAATATTACATAGTTTAATTAAGTACTTTATAGTAGCATGAGTTGGTATTAAAATTTATTCATCATTCGTTTATTTCGTAGAATCATTCAGAGTTTAAGTCAGTAAAAAGTTGCTATGATTCGCGTGAACCCAAGGTAAATGAAAAGTCACTTATAAAAGTCGAGCTTTATTCAATTCTTTATTCACAGCGCATGTTATAAAACATTTAACAAAACCTATCCGACAGATTTAACGAAATCAACCACGCGCGCGAAATGCTAACAAAAAGTCAATTTTCAACTCGAAACCACACAAAGAGAAAAATGTAGCAGAACTGGCCTTTTTTACTTCTCAATAAACGGAATTTTTGTCTAAATTATTAAAAAATAAGTGTGTAGTATGTTAACCTGTACTAGGCCAGCGTGGTGTATATACTATACTAGCTTTTGCCCGCAACTCCGTCTGCGTGGACTACAGGGTTGGGTTCAGAAAGAAAATAAGTTGTAGTATTTTACTCCGCAGAGCCCCATTTACTTAAATATACAAAAATCATACAAATCGGTCAATTTGTTTTAACGTGAAACCGTAACGCGCCGGTCGACGCCTTGAGTATCATTATTGCACGCTTGATCATTATTTTGAAACTGCGATATCTTCTAAGATACTCATTGAAATCAAATGATGTAAAGGACAAATTTATTTTTTATTAAATACTTGTAATGAATAACGTATTTATTTGGATAAGAATTAATATAATGTTTGTAAAAACACCTTCACAAATAATGCTTTATTTAAAATAAATTTGGTTAGAATAAAAACGTTATAGTGAGCCAACCTTAAAAGATAGACATATGCTGTCGCGGACTTTTTTTTAGAATTTTTAAAGGGAAACAATTCTGTCATACATTATTTTAGCGAAACTTTAACCGTTTCTGCAGCGTGCGCAGCGGAAGCTCACAAAAAGGAAAAAATGTCCCCGATTTTGAAACATTCTTTATTGCTGCTCCGCTCCTATTGGTCGTAGCGTGATGATATATAGCCTATAACCTTCCTCGATAAATGTGCTATCTAACAGTGAAAGAATTTTTCAAATCGGACCAGTAGTTCCTGAGATCCTAGCGTTCAAACAAACAAACAAACAAACAAACAAACAAACAAACAAACAAACAAACAAACAAACAAACAAACTCTTCAGCTTTATAATATTAGTATAGATGAGGTGACGATTACTATACGAGTATTACCTTTAAAAAGAAATCATAAGAGTAAGTTACAAAAAATACGATATGCTCAATTAACGTTGACCTAATACTTCCAGCATATGATTTTAAATTTTTAATATGAACTTATTAATATAATTATTTTCCATCAGGATCAAAATCTAGGCTTATCATAAAAATGCCACATCTTTCTATTTCCACAACCTCAGTATTGAATATCCCAATTCCCCGCGGATTTATATTGATTTATTTTTGTGCAGTATAAATAAAACATATTGATATTAGCGCACCGGCGAATACGTTTAAATTTTTAAATCCAATTTATGCGAAATGTGAGAGTTGGCTTACAAGCTGCTGCATATTTATGCTTGACAGTATATTTGACCGATTGCAGTCAGTTATCGGAATCAATTATCGGGCCATTTTTGTTTTTTGCCTTGCATGTCGCCCGCGGAATGGGTTAATGAAGTTTTTATTCTTTCAATCAATAATCATGATTGGTTTGGATAGTTGATCGACATTCAACACGGGTTAAATATTGAATAAATACACCTAACAACAACATAGCTTGGTCACAACTTTTTGAGTCTCACAAACCCCCAGACTAGACCCAAATATTTGTGGATCACACAAACATTTGTCTCGAGGCGGCGATTGCGAGGACTGCATTTGCCCTAATAAAAAATAAGAATAACATATCATATACTATCATCTAACCTAAATGGATGGGCATTGATAATTTTTTAAATCAAAGTTTGACAAAGATAGTTTGCTGTTGAACTTTGAAAATAAGCCTCAAAACTCTACCTTTACTATCCAGTTCATGACACCATCATAGAATTGTGACCTCATTTTTAAATAAAGTTGGGAATTAAACCTTGTGCACATTAAAAAAATCTATAAACTTTTGTAATAAATTAATGAGTCATGTAATTAATGAGGAGACACGACCGTCTCGCAAGTGACACTTGAATGGAGGGAGAGCTTTCGCAGGAGAGTCTGGTATAACATCGCTGCTTACAAACGATTATTCAAGTAGGTATAAGATATAAATAATAAATACACACAATAATAAATACTCAACTGCGTCACGACTCACGAGGCTGTCAAAAAGTCGACCCATAGTCCAAGATAGTTATGAAGTTTTATCTATGGAAACTCTTGTCTTGTTAAATCTTTATTTTATTCGGACTTTTAAACAAAAAATAGCCATCACAACTCCATAGAGATTCTTAATATATGGACTCTATGCTTCTGCATTCTGTACGATTAAGATAAATTTATGTTCTATTCGATTATTTTTCACTTACCTATGGGGCATTCCACGCGAAGCGGACAAGCAAAAAAAGTCGATGTTTCCGATTTCAGTAATATTCGAGTATGTTATAGATATACATGTCCTTTATACGTGTGTTAAATATTTTTGTAATATAATGACTGGTTACAGAGTTACGGGACTTCGAACTTGTGGCCGGCGTGTGGGCATGCAGTGCTTCAAAGCCCATTACCGAGTCATAAGATTATGGTTTAAAATAATTAAACTAGTGGATTTAATACTTCATTTAATGAGTGTTTAAACTGCATTTTTGTATATAAAAAAAAAATATTTTTTCATTAAAAAAATTGCAAGTTTACTTTTTAAAGCTAATTTTCACAAAGATTATCGTCTTCAATTTTTTTATTTTTTTCCTGAAAAAAGCTTATACTGTGCAGAATATCCTTACTAAGTTGTATTACGGGCTCGAACTTAGTTTAGGAGCTAGACCAAAAATAGTGCCGCTGCGATGGCGTCCAGCGCCGCGTCTAACGCCCTCCCCTTGTTAGAATTTAATAAAACTTTTAATCAAAGGAATAAAATAACTTCTGATGGAACATTTTGCATATGATCAATAATGCTAATATGTTAATATCTATCTATTAAATACTGTTTACTTTAAATCTACACAAATAATACGCTTTTTAAAATAAAACGAACTATTTTTAATAGTTAAATGTATTTACAATTTTAAATAATTTACTGTTAGTGGTACGATTTATCACAGTTTATTCAGTAGTAGGAATTAAGGCATGATATTGTTTGAGCCTGGTATGGGGCACGCTGATTCAAACTTAAACTTATTCTATAAAAACAACTTATGTTTATGAATGTTTTTTTTTCGTGAATAGAAAATATGCGTTAGAAACATTCATTTTCTCGCCCATTCTTACACACGCTCGAATGTGGTAATTGCTTGGTTTGATTTCGACTGTAGACTAGTTTAGGTAGCCAGCCGCTTTGAGTTTCCCCCATCACATAACCCTTTTCCATAAGAAGTGGCATAAAAATCTAATTCTGCTTCTGTACCAAAATCTTGTTTAAAATACAACAGGTTTATGAAATTAAATCTATTTTTAAAGAACTAGGGTGCACTATCAATTATTTAAATATATCTTTCTTATGTAGTTCGAATAGCCTATTTTAAAGATGTTGATTAAAAATTCTGTGGATGGTATTATGGTAAACCTTGCTGTGTCATGTTTTAAGTCATCCGATATTATAATCCTTCTATGTTATAAATTTTACCTTTTTTGTGACAATATACAAGTGTCAGGAGGTGGTCGTTATTCCAGTGGAAATGGACTATGAGGCGATAACTAGTCTAAGGAATATTTTCTATTCACGAAAAGAAGACATTCAACAAAATAATTTGTTTTATAGAATAAGTTTGAATCAGCGTGCCCCATACCAGGCTAAAACAATATCATGCCTTCATTCCTACTACTGAATAAATTACGATAAAACGTACCACTGATAGTAAAATATTTAAAATTGTAAATACATGTAACTATTAAAATAGTTCGTTTTATTTTAAAAAGCGTAATATTGGTGTAGATTTAAAGTAAACAGTATTTAATAGATAGATATTAACATATTAGTATTATTGATCATATGCAAAATGTTCCATCAGAAGTTATTTTATTCCTTTGATTAAAAGTTTTATTAAATTCTAACAAGGGGAGGGCGTTAGACGCGGCGCTGGACGCCATCGCAGCGGCACTATTTTTGGTCTAGCTCCTAAACTAAGTTCGAGCCCGTAATACAACTTAGTAAGGATATTCTGCACAGTATAAGCTTTTTTCAGGAAAAAAATAAAAAAAATTGAAGACCATAATCTTTGTGAAAATATTTTTTTTTATATACAAAAATGCAGTTTAAACACTCATTAAATGAAGTATTAAATCCACTAGTTTAATTATTTTAAACCATAATCTTATGACTCGGTAATGAGCTTTGAAGCACTGCATGCCCACACGCCGGCCACAAGTTCGAAGTCCCGTAACTCTGTAACCAGTCATTATATTACAAAAATATTTAACACACGTATAAAGGACATGTATATCTATAACATACTCGAATATTACTGAAATCGGAAACATCGACTTTTTTTGCTTGTCCGTTTCGCGTGGAATGCCCCCTATAATGTTTAGATGGTGTAATAGAATGCAACGGTTCAATTGCGATTTTGTCAAACTTCTCCGCTTTTAAAAGGTTACGTATTATTCATTTATATTAAACACCAACAGTACACGTATAAAATATGAATATATTCGCAAATGTTATTTAAAAAAAAAAATAGTTGTAATTATTATACAATTGACCGATACGGCTGTGCGCATGACCTGTATTTGAGCATACTAAACATATGTATGTATGCAGAAGAGTCGCGCCCTATTAGTTATAGATAAAAATGGGACGATAATATAATTAAAAACAACTATAATTACTCATATAAAGATAACATCATTAAAAACATTAGAATTTTTATTCATACATTAAATAATATATAATAGGTACTCTCAGAAAAAATATACATGTTATCATATAAACATATACTTTATTTGGAACTCTTCTATATTCTCAGCCTCTCGCTGGTCACCAGCCCAGTCTTGGGCAGCCCTCATCCATCCGGATGGATGAATGCAACTCTTCTACGATTAGTTACTACACAGTTTCAAAATAAAAATAAATAAATTCTGAGTTGTGCTATCGAGAAATAAAATCTTGCCGTCAAGTAGACATGATAGGAAAATAAATCCTCCTTTCCAGTAACCCCCGACACATGAAAATATCCCATAAAAAATAAGCATTCTAAAGCAAAACATCCTTAAAGAATATGAAAAAAATTCAAAGCAAACGCCGTCAACGTTTACGTCCGACAATCAAATTGTCCGAATTTCTGCCGGGCGAGGAAATTACCATCCCTTGTGTGGGTAATAGCAATATCATGATGGCCTAACGATCGCCTCGCGGACGTCAATGTAAGCGTATATACATGGTTGCCCGTTATTCATCACGGATGTTTCCGTAATTATCATCTTTATGACGTTCGTTCTGATTCGATGCTACGTCCGATTGGAGCAAAAAAACATTCATAACACATTTTTATTGACTTCATAATTAAGCTGTATTGCTGTATAGAACTCAATAATTCTTGCTTTCTTTAAATTCAGTGTGACCGCGAGATCCAAAGTGCGATTCCTGGATCAGGGAAAATGCTATTATTTTTGGTTTTACTAGTGTCTCTGGGAAAAGCGAACAAAAATGAACTGCCCCTATTTCATCAGATTAAAAAAAAGTGGTATAGAGATATAGCTCTTAGTAAACTTGTGGTGACATTATGAATGGTACGCTAAGTACTTGTTATTAAGCTATACGATATAATCTTAATATTATATTCACTACATTATTACTTGTTATGTACATTGTACATACAAATATCCTATTAAATATAAAATGCAGGTTTAAACTAGAAAATTGTACATAAAAACTTCTTTCGGCCATTATGTTGCTCTGTTGTTAAATTTACGGGCTTAAATACCTCGTTATTTAGCACAGCTGCAAAGCAGTGAATACAAATTTATATTAATTAAACTAATCCTCTTTTGTTATGCAAATTTCCATTCATTAGTCGTGAGTTGTGCATTGTCGAAATTGAATCGAACCAAATATTGTACGGGATTAGGAAGCACAATTTTCGTGTTCAAACAATGAACTATGCTTACAGCCAATAAGCTGTTTATTAGCTCGAATTATAGATTGAGGTCGTAGATATGCTAGAAGTTATATTGGGCTTATTATTTTTGAGTGAGTTTTGCCTTGAAGTGTGGTAGCGCCGTATTAATACATGTATGTATGTATGTATGTCCAATATAAATAATGAATAGACTGTAAAAGATTCATTTCGACATTAAGCCCATCTTTAAAAAAAAATTTAAGTGTTAATAAATATCGTAGCGGCCGCGGGTTAGGTTCCAGGGCATACATTACAAACTTTTTATATTTTTAACACAGTGTGTCAGTTTAATCAAATCACAATAGAGCAGCTTAATGGAAAATCACTGACGCACGCAGTATCCGAATAAACGTAACAATTCCTTCCTAAAAAAAGAACAAATCGCTAAAAACAACTTTGGGAATTCTAAAACAATCTTCATTATCTCCGTTGGAGAACAATCTAAATCACCATTAAGAACAATTTTAAAAGTGCCGACAAAATTTACCCGGAAAACAAAAAACAGCGGATAAAGCGGTTCTCATTTTTCAACCGCGGCACACAAGGGTTTGGGTATTTATGAAGTTTGGAGAAAGTAAGCCAAGGTCTATTTGCAAGCCGGTTGGAACAAATGAACAATGTACCGATACAAAGCACAGAAAACACGGATATACAATTCTAATTCGCGTTTTTATCAAAATTACATAAAATAATATTGTTTTCAGACATAATCTCCGGAAACGGTAACTAAATAAATAAAAATAAATAAATAAAATAAATACACCCAACAGTCAAATACATAGTCGTGACCCCACACTAAGATACAAGTCTTGTGTCGTGGGTATCAGAAACTACGAGAGACTTTTCGGTCTCACAAACACCTAGACCCGAAACAAATATTTGTGGATCACACAAACATTTGTCTCGGTGCGGGGATCGAACCCGCGGCCGCTCGTTTCGCAAGCTGGTGTCAAGCCAACTGCGCCACGGGGGCTGTCAAAACTGATGGCAGTTACATTTTAGCATAATTATGTATGGACATGCTATGATAAATAATAAAATACAATGATCTGATGATGATAGATGATTAGTATGAGGGAATATTTAACAGTATAAAATGCCTGTACAGTAGTAATTCAAAAAAAATATATATATGTCAGCCAGTACTAAGCATGGAAATTATCTTTTGTAGGAATTCATTTTGAAAACTCTAGTTCGCAGGTTTCAACATAATGTTTTCTTTCCTCTTAAAGTGTGTAGAAATGCAGTAGATTTAAAAAAAATATTCGGCAAATCATGGGTGTTCCTGGGTTTCAAAGCCGCGACCGTTTAGAATAAACTCGATAAACCAAGTATTTCGCCAATAATTCTAAAAACTATGCACAATAAAATATCCAACCACGACGAGAAAAAATATTACATAAGTACTTAAGTGGTGCGGGAGCGAAAAGTTTCCAGTAGTTTTTCTGTCGAAAGTATTTTTGTTTGGGATCATCGTTCACATTTTATGTTTCGTACTACGCCTAAATGTCAATATGGCTTAAAATAATTTTATTTAAAGTGTAAATTTAAAATATTGCATTATATTTTATTAAGTAAAACATGACTTACTTTAACGGTGAAGGAAAGCATCGTTATGTAATCTATTAAACTAAAGGCTCTTAGGAATTTCTAAGTTGTTCAATCCGCACTAGGCCAACGTGACGGACTAAGGCCTAAAGCTTCTAAATGATAGAGGAGACCCGTGACCAGCCGTAGCGCGATGTGCGTATATATATGGGCTGATAATGATGAATTAAAACATAGCTTTTTGTATGATCGGGAAGTAATAAAAATTTCTTATCCTTTTTTCTTCTTTGACCAAATCCTCTTAAAAAAAGCTAAAACCCAACAGTATGTTATGCCACAGTACAGGAAGGTAAACAGCACCATTGATGTGGCGGAAGGTCGCGTGGATCGATGACAGGCACGCACAATGACGCCGCCGACATAACTTATATCAATAATGTACGAACACCAGCCCTTCACCTTGGGCCGGCTGCGAGAACTGGGGCAAATTTTTGAATATAGAAAAGAACTTGGGAAGGGAAGGAAGGTGATAGGTAAATTACCGAGTGCTTGGAAAATTCATTCAATGAACAGGTGATGACTTTAAGCTACGATTCTTTTATATACTCCATTATGACATAAACTATGTCACTGCCTCATTGATCTACCATAAGTGTCGCTTGCGATCGAGGCAAGCGGAGTTAAGTTTCCAAGGCCGAGAAAAGTGGTATCGAGTTTTTCCACTGGAAATTCCAATGTAAATACAATAGATAACTTTATTTCCAACAACCTCAAAACAATCATCACTATCTAAAAAATACCATTCATTGATCTATTTAAAAACGCATAATCACGCAATAATTTAAAAAAGGAAAATCTCCAAACATACGTGTATACGTGATACTCGTCCTGCCCGCTTCGATTCCTCGTTACCGGGGGAACCTATGGAAATTACGTTTCGATAACATGCTCAATAGGAAGGGTGGATCCCTGAGGACCCAACTAGCATATTGCCCTTAATTATCCTTTATTGACATCGAAATTAATTAACTCCGACAATCTGAACTTTGGTATCAAGTTAACTTGTATGAAATTAGTTTATGGATTTTAATTTTGCGATTTTCATATCAATATGAGTAGGTATATCTTCAAATCTAGTAAACAAGAATATATAAAATAATGCGCATTAATGATCTTGAATGCATTCAAGAGAAACAATAGAAAAATAAAGTATTTTTTTCCATTACCAATATATAATTAATGTGACCTTACAATGCTTTCTCTATTAAGTGAATTTTAAAATCATACAAGGACTGGCTTAAATTAAACTACTGTCAATACTACGCCAGTACTAGTTCCAAGCTCTAATTACGTCATACCTCTACTATATTGTAATAATTCCTCACTTAAATATAGAGTACCATCATAAAGGAACATATTAAAATTCAAAAGTGAAAAAGTATGCAAACTCCTTTGCATTAAAGGTATGTTTTATAAACGTGTGTTGGCAGCACTGCTTAAAGGGTCCCTCAGTATCTACTATTATCATAATTTAGAGCACATAGCGCTTTGTTATGGATTTTATCAGACTATAAAGTATCTTTCATCTCGAGTATATTATTTTATCATTATTATCGTAAATGTTTTTAAATGTCTAAGTATTCTTTTTAAACATTTTAGTATAATGATCAACTGTACCATATTTATAAGCACAGTTGCAATTTTGTAAAAAACCGATGTACGTAAATATTAGGTACTACTATCGTTAAACTTGTCACGAGACAAAAATATATTATAATTTTATGAAATAAATAACAATAAGGACATTAACAGGATAATTACAGAAAAAAATATAACAATGTGGGTTGTACATTGCCAATCTCAAATTGTATTCCGACTTTTATTATGGCACTATACAGAGAAATCTACGGTTAAAAAGTACTCGTACCTTTTACAAATTATGATTTATCATTTGATCCTTGTAAAAAATAAAAGTCTAACAATATACCCCAACAATTCTAGGGCCCTTCTCGAGCTAAAATATACAAATAACTCATTCTTAACAAATTCTTGGCGCTTTGTATCTTTCGTCTGGTTAATCTTTTAAGGTCAAAATAAGAAAAAGCAAATATTATCATCTCGTTTATTACTATCATAAAATACCTTTGCCTGAAATAAAGTACAGTAATTTATAACAAAGTTGTGACCCCACATTCGACCTTAGTTATGAAAAAAGTTTCGTTCAACAAAATTGCTATGAGGATTACTAATATTTTTATTGTTTATAGTAAGTAACAACCCGCACTAGGCCAGCGTGGCGGGCTATGGCCTAAACCCTCTCAATGGTAGAGGAGACCCGTGCTCAGCAGTGGGCGTATATGGGTTGATGAAGAAGAAGAAGAAGAAGAAGAAGTAAGTAGCTTTTTGGATATTTAACTTCGATTATATATCTAATAGATTTTTCAATATTGTGACTATTATGCTAGTATAAAATTAAACTAATTGAATTTAAACTTCACGGTATTTTTAGGAGAATGAATGTTCATACTTCATAAATATTATTATTACATGAAAACAAGAAAAGTTTTTGTTTCAACAACTTTCTTTTCTTGTGAGCCATATCGAAAAATAACAAAAAAGATCCATCAACAATAAATCACAACTAACTGAAGGGTAAAAGCAATCAAACAAACTTTGTAATGTTTTCCGAGTTCGAAGGATGAAATCACGGAGAATGACGTCAATGTGATCAAAGGTTAGACAAGATCAATAAGCCCTATCTTGTTAATAGTCTAAAATTTTAAGACCCCACTTTAAATATTGTAGAAACACAGATGGTTATGAAAAACTAGCTTTGGGACGAAGCCACTTTTAATAATAATACAAAATAAATACACCCAATAGTCACATGTATGTAGATAGTTTTTAGGCGCACACTAAGAAAAAAGGCTTGAGTCGTGACTATCAGAAACTGTGAGAGACTTTTCGTTCCCACATACACCCCACTCGAAACAAATACTTTTGTATATAAAACACTTTAACTCTCCTTTTAGTAACGAAAATCGCGGAAAACCGCTGGCTGCAGGCTTCTTACCGAAAGCTCTGTAAGTCTTTAGGGTTATAGCAGTGGACGTCTTTGGCTGATGATGATGATTTGACACTATAGTTATGAAATTAATAGCGATACATAACATAATATGTATCGAATGAAAACTAAACAACACACAAACTTTGACAGCAAACTAGACCAATGTAAAAATACGACTTTCAAACTTGAAGACGATAAAATCCTCACATCGTTTAGAAAAATATCGCATTGGGTCAAAGTTTGGCCAACTGTGTCCAACTTTACAGATATAGGGAAATACTAATAGTGAAATGCCTTGGAACAAGTTTACTACCGTCTTGTGGAAACCATTAATAACACTTATTTTATTGGTTCTTGTTGGCCGCAGTCATTCGGTCGAGACCCCATCCAATTCGTTCCCGATGTTTTATGTCCCTTTAAGTACGTTCAACAAACACTAAGATAAAACTAGGGCTAGATTAGACCTCGGAAGACTAGCTAAGTAAATATGATACATGCTTACAGTGAGGTCGGTGATACTTAGAATGGTTAGGAAAATGGTATTGTTTTAGTGCCAATGTATTCTTAATATTTAATTGTATAGGTATCTTAGTTTTCGATCACGATGTGTTTACATCCTATATATAACCCACGTTGAGAAAGACTACAACAGCAATCATGCAATTCGAAACACAAGACTGCAATCTATAGAAAAGATTTTTTTTCCTTCATCTTCTTCTTTACGAAAGAATCGTATAGGCTTCAGTATTTTTTCGGATAAATCTATTGGCAAGATTACCTAAAATTCTCATAACGCGTTTTTTAAGCTCTTTAATTTCTTAAATCTAGGATTTAAAAATGACATCTATGAGAGAAAAATAAAATTGCAGGAACCTGTGGTCAAGAACAAATGATAATCTCTTACAGACTTCTACAAAATGTTATATGTATTATGATACCAGAATTATATCTCAACTGCATTCATACGTTCAGCAACTACACAGTACCACTAACAAAACTTATGCAAAACTAAGATGAAAACTTAGAACGCCCCAGATTGTAACTATGTCTTGAATTGAAACCACCCGCTCGGTGCACGTACAAGAAATCTAATTTGTCTCAAGCTACATTCAAACATTTTGAAATTTAACTCCGGCAAACAGAGGCATTTTGGTTCGGTGCCAAAACAGCGCGCGGACACCTGTGGGCACAGTATCGGTCGATATGCACAGAAGTGTGTGGTTGGAAAACGTACATTTCGATAATATATCCATTGGATTGCTTTGGCATATTGCGTTTCGAGTCTTCACATAGTGATGACGTATATTAATTGGTAGATTAGACACTGACCGATAAGCGTTAATTCTGTGTGTGTTAAATGGCAATGTGCCTGAAAAACGTCGAAAAGCTGTACTTATTTAGGGCTTAAACATACTTTTCTTGCCTGTCCCCTAAAATACAGATTTAAACATGTATGTATGTATAACATATTACGTTGGTTTATTTATCGTTTATAAGTCAAAGTAAATACATCTTACAGAGAGATCGGAAGCCCTTCTTCTTGGAATTCCTAGAATCCCATAAGGTGGCAGCTAGATAGAGATCTAAAAAACACAAAAGCACTCAACCTACCGCAATCCACTGCTGAAGGTAGGCCTCCCCAAGAAACCGCCAACTACCTAACAAGAGCTAGCTTAAAAGCAATTTTCAAATCAGAAACCATTGTCAAAAACACACCACAAATCCACGCGACAATTATATTTAGTACTGCAGGCAACGGCTATAAAAAGCGGCGGGAACTATAATTAATTATTATAATGACGTCATAGCGCCCTCCGTGGGTAGTGGACTCGTGGGAAATATTGATCGTGTGGCTACTGCGCGCCCGTGTGGAAAAATATGTCCTGCAACACTCTCCACAATGTTCCCGTGTTGTGTGAACTGGAGAGGTCCCGTGACGTCACATATTTACGGTTCTATAAGTACGTGTTGGTGTGAGTATATTCGATGACGATATTTTGTATAAAACAACTGTTTTTTTTGTTGAAATCTTACATACTTTTTTCCGGGATAATTTTTAAGCTTTTACTTTTGTTCCAATTACATTCAATTTAATGAGCCATTAGCAAAATTAGTGTGTATTTCGATTAGCAGTTTCATAGTTTACAGTCTTAAATAAAAAAATAAAAACAGTTTTTATTTTACAGTAACGTAACAGTCCAAACTGTTTAACGATTTATAATCAAAGTTACGTTAAGAGTTAATTACTGAGGAATAAACGACGAAAATATTACACAATGTCTCCATTTTCACAAAAAAAGCTGATTAATTACATGTGATTATTAAAGTGTTGTGTAGAAGATCAAAAATACTTCGAGACAAAATATCCTTTCTTTAAAAAAAACAATATTTTACGCCCCATACCCAAAGAGCATTGATAAACTAAGAGGCATCATAAAGCTTGGAATCGCAATATATGGCAACAAAGAGAGTTTATTGCACTATATAACACTTGCAATTACTGCTCGTTCGTACCGTGAGACCGCATTTTGTGTCACGCGCCTCGTTATTTACAGTTAGCCTTTAAATATTGTATAGTCACGCTTATATCCCAGAAAGGTTAACCAGAAGAGCATTAAACACAGGTTTCGAAAAGTAATAGAAGGCGAGACAATTGCCGTTTTTACGCATAAACACTTAAGTTCCGCCGAATAACATTCATGTATTAGACAAACATATTGGTTTGAAGGAGGATCTCAATCCATTCCAACTGAGAATTTCCTAAAAAGACGCTTAAAATATCCTAAGCGAGACTTATAATTCTTACGGCGGTTATTGCTTCCCTCGATCTACGAAAAAGTTCATATTATATCCAGTGATAGTTAAATTCTTCGCCTAACATTTTGAGTCATACCTTTAAAACCTAAAGTATCACTTTTATTAATACGGAGCAAGTCTAAAAACTTCTGCTCCTTCTTTATTGGTCCCTAGTTCCCGCAAAACAAATGAGTTGAAACTCAAAAGTACATATAAACATTTACACTAGTTTATTACATAAATTGAGTTGGCGTAATTTGTTTGCAGGCGGCCCGCGGACGTTGACGGATAGAGAACAATCCAGAAAGGGTTCTTACACCTTGTGAATTCTAATTAACTTTCGTCAGCTTGGCTGGTCAACAGTTGAAATAATTTGAACTTTATAAACAAATACATTTATTAGACAAAAGTCTAGTTTATGACACAAATCTAGTGCCGTGTGTATCGCAAATTTGGAGTGACTTTTCAGTCTCCTTTTATGCTTCCTCTAAGCATCGTATCACATATTGCAAAGGAGACAAAATGATTGCGTGGCCGACTAGGCTTTTTATGTTTGTGAGACCGAAAAGCGTTTACATGTTGTAAATTACAACATATGACATAAATCTTAATGAGAGATCAAACTGATTTATTTTTTAGGTGTAAAAAATAATTACTCTAATTCCACACTAATACTTGTTATTTATGACTTCATAAGAGTGTTGGAATACTATCTAGTGGAGATGAAAGCGGTTGATTTAATTAATAGTGAGATGTTGGCTACAGGTGAAGCTAGTTCGCGCGCTGCGTACTTCTCTGGGGAAATATTTGTTCTACGGATGATGTATTCTGCAGAGGAAGATATATTGCTAAACATTTCCATGTAATTTAGCGTTATTAGTAGTTTTATGATTACATTTTCGTCTCTGGGATAGCGTGTACCTTACAAGCTAGATGTCCTTCGGTCTTTCTATTAGAATATTCTCAGTAGAAGAACAAATAAAAACAATGACATTAAAAGTGCTGTAGGTTTGTTTACTGTTGCATAACAGTACTTAAAACTATTACAGAAGTATAGACGCATCTCTGCAAATGATATAAATTTTGTATCTCACAGATATTTTACTATTATTGATATTGCGAATAAAAAAGTCTCTACAGTAACTCCACTCAAATCTATTTTAGCAGATAAAAAATTAGAAATCTACAGTTATCTAAAATCAGAAATACCCCACAGTAGAGACATCTAAATATTAAGTCAAATAAAAATGAAAACGCCACAGCCCTATGAAGTGAGGTGCCAATCTGCCGCCTCATAGTGCGAGCTAGTGAGTGGGAAGGCGCCAGACTGCTAAGATTGGGTCAGTCATTGGCCTTTAGGAACACAGCTTTAATCTTACTTTCTACACACAATAATTATATGTGTACCATTGATTTTTGGGATACAATAATGGAGTTATATTTAATTTAATTATAAAGTTAAATGAAATGAATTAATACATATTTCGATACCATTGTCTATGATAAAAATAAGTAAGAAAGTTATATGGGTATTTACATATGTTTATTATACAGCCATTTTCAAATCGTATATCCCGGTAATGGAATCACGTACTAAACCACCACTTTAGGTAAATATCACGTTTGACCGCTAAAACTACTGGAGAGTTGAGACACTGTATCACTGACATGAATAGTCTTGTGTTCCGTTTTAAAGAACATTAGACATACATGACACAGCTGATCTCCCATACTACGTCAATGATTAATCGTGTGCAAATTTTTACCGAGTCTTCTATATCATCACCATTACTGCCACCACCTCCACCATCATCATCATCATCATCTTTACACGAACAACGACCACTCCTATACATAAGCTACCTACAAAGACTTCCAAAGAGCTCTGTCGGAAGCGGTCTGTATCCATTAATCTTCTATATAACACCAAAATACAATACCCTGATAGAACAAAATAAATTGGAAAGGAACTTAAACAAGAGAACATACTATCGACATTCCGAGTTTCCACAATAAAGTATCGCTAAAAGAAGTTTGTAATGTTAAATTCAATTGGAGTGACTTTAATGCCCACCGATTTGCCCGCTACGGTGCCCGGGCGATTCTTGACTCTGTAATTTTTAAAATCCCTGTTCGCCGTATTTTACTTTCTTTGTTCTCTTGAAGTGCAATCTGTGAGTTTGCTGAGTCAAAAGAAACTGAAAGACGGTCTAAATTTCGTGCGCTTTGCTTATTTTTTTCTTTTACTCCAGCTATGATTCAACCTACATTCGGCGGAGTAAAGATGGCGACCGAGAGCAATTAACCTAAGAATTTATTTTTATATAAAATCTAGAACGAAGGAAAAATATTGTTAGTCTCAGATATAAAAACAAGAAAATAAGTAATCGATGTAATGAAAAGAATCGATCTACAATTGAAAATTTTTTTTGTTGTTGAGTTGAGTTTATATTTTGAAAGAGAACATCTTACATAACATAAGTATGTTTGGTTTATTTCCTTTATATAATATAGCATACAAATTTTAAGATATGCGAGTTTTCTCCCTCCTTGTCGAAACGTTAAAAGTCTACAATTTTAATAAGGTATTTATAACCTAACAACGTCAAACGGCATTAATGTAAATGAACAGAAAAAGTCAAGATTGTAATCATTTAGAATTATAGACGGTACAAATTGTAATTCCGTAATTAAATAAAATTCAAACATTAATTCTCTTATTTACAGACTGATTTACCCATTCCCTTTGTTGAATATCATTTATAACCAAAATTCATGAGTGTAAACGAGGGTAAAGTCGTGCAAAATTAACTTTTAACATCAATGTAGCAAAGTTGAAAATGGTATAAACAATTAGAGTTTCATCTCATTGCGAAACAATTTTTTGCCGTAATATACTAAGCCCACGACAAAAGAGATTTGCATAATTAACAAGTAGGTACCCGTTTCCACAGAGCCTTTAGAATCTACTAGCGTTATTACGGTACTTTTGTCGACTTCGCTTAAACACCAAAGAATTATACTTGATCCTATCAGGTATCTTTTAGTTCATTATTAAATTAAGAAGGATTTTCTTCGTCTTGAAAAAGCGCTCGTCTTTTACCTATAAAACATAAAACGAAGTTTGGTCATTATACAGCTTCGTCATCATCAGCCCTTATACGGCCCATTGCTGGGCATAAACCTCCTCTACAACTGAGAGAGTTTAGGCCTTAGTCCACCACGCTGGCCTACTGTGGCTTGGTGGACACTTATTTACCATTCATTGATTTTATAATTACAAACTTATAGACTTAATCCTCTTATAGGAGAAAATAATTTAATAGCTATCATTAAAAGCAGAAAATAAACAGCCACGAAACAGTAAAAGAAAAGCATATAAAAATACCAAATTCTTCATCGTCCATAAATGAAATATTTCACCTCACACACCTTACGCGATAAAACTGTTTTTAAAATTTTTATACTCAAAAGAAATTTGTCGCTGGAAAAGTTGACGACAAACTTGGGACTATTCCCAAGCGAGTGGATAAACTTGAAATATTTCGTCGTTCGGTACAGAATACGTAAAGCTAAGGAAACTGTCGTGAACAACCCTCAAGCGACAATCGAATACCTCCCGACGTGGAGGGCGACGCGGCCGAATAATGACCCTTGCCAGCACCGTAAAAGCATTCTGTAATGGCTCCTGATACAGGTTTCACAAAGCAAACCTTTCCGTTCTTGAATTTTGACTTGGCATTTTTTTAAATATAAATTTTGACGGGAAATCTGACAGCGCTTTCGGCCAAGGGCCATTGTTATTAAATGAGTTTGTGAAAAAGGAGTTGGGCAAACAATAAAAACTGCAAACGACGAAAAATGTGCACGAGCTTTTTTAAAATATATTTATGGTGATTTTTTACATGAGGAATTAATCTGTATTATTTTTTAAAATTTTACCGAAGTTTACGTGTAAATAACAGGCAGTCAAATTCGACCATCTGTATTTTTAGTCCCACGAATACGAGTAGCAGACTGATTTCATTCCGCGGGACATAAAGATCTTAATGTGGCACTTAGTACTTAAAAAAGCCGACGTAACCGGTGGGATTATCATTTGACAATCGTTACGGAATACGCTTGTAAACTGTTATAATATTGCATTCATTCAAAAATTCACAGGTGTTTGCCAGCAATTTGGTTTTACTACAGATAATATTGTGCAATGGCGGGAAATTATAGTATAAAACATAAATACAAATTAATATTTTCATATTAACTTTATGATTCAGTTTGGGCTAAAGTCAAATCGCTTTTCGCTTACCAAGTAATCTACCAAAAATCAAAATCCGATACTCTGAATATTCTCAAAAAGTAATTGTGTAATATAAAGCATTTTTGCATATAATAAACCCTACATTTAACACCGATCCCCTTCAAGCGTGCATGTTCGCGTACTAACGAATAAATTAATCTTTCCAAACTCCGATGGTAAATTTATACGTTTCTATGTAAGTGCCAGTTTATATCATCCACGTTTTACGTCTGCCGAGAGAAAAACAATGTACACCACCTCATTATCTGTCTCGGCTGTTTGGTAAACACGTAAAATTTAAGATAGAGGGTTTTTTTTTATGAAACTGTTTATGTATTGGATTTTTTTTTTTTGTTATAGAGGGAAAAGCTATTTATGGCTCTACTTCTCGCCAGCCCGCGGGCAGTGGGGGCGGGAAGCGTATGTCGGGGTCACCGGTCTTCCAGCCCGGCGCGCGGCGGCGTCATGTCCGCGCAGATGTTAGTGCCGGGCTGGGTCCCTAACAAAATCCCTATACCGGCATACCGACCAAAACCCCCCGGTGGCCATCTGGTTCATGCACATGCATGCTGGTGTCGAGAATAGACGATTTGGATTCTTGGTTTGGTATGTCCTGCAGTAAGACCTTTACTTTCCAACTAAACTCAATAAAACATTTTCAAACTGTAACTGCTCCCGTATACGTAGACTTTAACAAGTATTTTTAAAACGTCTATTTTTGAGTATTTTAAAGTAAAAATGATTCCTGCTTCGAAACGTGTTATCACTGTGTATCAAAAAATACGACGTTTTCCTCATTACCATCGACAGAAAAATAAAAAAATTCCACGTCGCCTAACAACCATAGGTATAAAACATATTTGAGTGTTAACAAAACATATTTTATTATGATTTTTCCTTGAAATTGCTTTATTTTACTCGCCTAATTATTTAGTGCTGGTGTCGACGGGGCGATTAACTCGTCGCTCCTGACGCCGTAACAAGCGTTAACAATGAGGGTGGGACTGCCGAGGAACACGACTCAATTCTAGGGTTCGCTGAGAAAATTCAGGAAACAACATGTTTGCATTAGCTTTCAAAGCCATAGGTTTATTAAGTACTGTCACTGTACATAACCTCTTACAGTATGAAGACTTGTATACTTCTTGATATCTTAACCTCTTTTTTATTACAGAATAGTTACACAAAAATATGTGTACCATCATCGTGCCACAGAGGAGGCCTATGGCTTTCAAAACAATTATGAGAAAATACATAAAAAATTTACTCACCGAAAATCTACAAAGTTAGCTTGATAATAAGAATTTCGTCGTTGTATTTACAATTGTTTTTAGGACACCGCATATTATACAATAACATAATGATTTCAATCTTGAAATACAAATTAATAGAACAGAAGTGGAATTCAAAACTTGATATAACAATCTGACGTAACGAGAAATGTCAGATATTAAATTAAAAACTACCTTCAATTTACGATGAAATAATACGAGCACAGATATGCAATTAATTTATCTCGAATTTATTTCAATATCCTTTAGTAAATTATACCAATATGATAAAAAATAATATACCGTTTTTTTTTCATTTCTTGTTTTGTCTTGTGTGTGTACAATAAAGTTTATTTCTATTCTATTCTATTCAACTTTTTTTACACTATACAAGTAAATATCATAATCAAAATAAAAACCTAGTGGCATATCAAGGACAAAAAAATCATTTTTTTTTAATAGCTACAATTCCGCCCACGAGGCAAAAACATGTTGAAAATCAATCAGCAATATTCATCCAATAAGATATGAATGTTTGTTTTCTTTTCCCATCGACGTTCGCGTTGTTTGGAAATACTGACACTTTATTATTACTTATGGTCCAATGAATGACAGTTTCATTGCCGAAGAATTTTACATTTAACAGTCGAGCATCGTTTTTTCGCAGCTACGTTTTTTGTCCGTGAGCCGATCTCAGAATACCGATTACCTTCGCCTTGCATACTTGAGAAGGTCGAACGTTACTGAACCGGCTTGTATGCTATTTGAAAATACAATACAATGAATTAGTAAATGTACTGAACAGTTGAATCGACTTGTGTTCCGATTCCTTGAATGTTATTGTATAAAGTAACGCAATATAGCCAAACTTATGATAATAACCAAAAGGACAATCGAATAGTGAAGGAAAATGCGTTTACTGTCAATGGATGCAATTATGACAAACTGTAAATTGCTATTTTTTTATCGCAGTTAAAAGACTTAAAGATAAGATAAGACCAACTCCACACGGGGTTGTTAACAATTACAAAAAAATAAATTGAATAAAATACAAGTCACGCGATAAATATCAGACACGACTTATCAAAATCATTGATAGTATTTCTAGACTAAATTATCAATTAGACAAATTTTTATCTCGAAGCGGGGATCTGAACCGTACACTCTATTTCATGTCGCTTAAAGTGTACACGCCTTAGACCCATTCTTAGCACATTTACAATACTCCAATTGAAACTCTATAAACAGCATTGTGCATTACAGTAGCCGCTTTGCCGTTAAAAGCAAAACCAAACTACAAAAAGTGGGAGCACTGCAAAATCTTTGTATTATGACAGGTGTATACAACGGAGCACAGCAGACCAAGTAAGGAAAACGTACCGGTATTGTTCGTAGTGCCTACATTTCAACAAGGAGAACAAGAATATAGTTCCTCCAATGTATCTTTTTGATTTGCATAATTTCATCATTTGCTTTGCTTTAAGATTTGCATAATGGGCTGAACGACTTTTATAGGGATAATCACAAAACACGTAGAAATTGGCATAAAGTGAATAGATTTGTATTATGGTATTTTTTTTAATACGTACTCAAAATCTGCAGAGATTTGAATGGATATCGATACGAACATAGAAGAGGCCTTGGGAAAGCTCGTACTAGTCATGATTATATTAAAGAAATCCTCTTTAAAACGAGGCCAATAATAATTATAAATCGTCTCAAGCTACGCTTTATCTGTAACTCCAGAAAGAAGAAGCTTACTCCGTATTCTACGAAATTCGGCGTACCAAATTATGTACATTCATAACTTCACGCCTGTATTTTCCAAAGGTGTTTTCAGAAGCGCTAATCTGCACCCACAATTCTCCGGGTATGTGTAGTCCGACGTAATAGAGGGCGAAGTTATTACCGTTCTTCGGGTACATTTTAAGCCTCCGTGCTATTACTGAAAAATTCCTAATGAAAAAACCCAACCCTACCCGAGAACGCAGGGCATATGCTTGTTCCGTAAGATCACGAGTCACAAATTAAAAAAGTTATTCTGATAAACATATTCTGCGCAATCTAATACGCACCAAAACACTTCAAAAATAACCACCTCCAACAAAAGTGTTCTAGAGGCAGGCACATACATACATATAAGAATGTCTCAGCCAATACAAATGGGACGCACATTGTCGGGGGTGCGATATCGCCGCGTCTTTCACTGAGAGTGATAATATACGCGTGCCACGTGACTGTACCTCTATATCCTTCAACCTTTATTAGAGAGTTTTAGTGATATTGAATATGAGTATTTCCTCTTTAAAGATCTCTTTTGTTGCTTATTCTAGCACGAAACTTGCTAGAGCAATATATGAACATCTAATATTCCTACACATAATTCTGACCCCTCAATAACATGCAAGACTGGTGCCAAGGTTATTACAAACGACTAGAGTCTTTTCAGTCTCGCAAACACTCAGTTCCGAAACAAATATTTCCGAATCAGACAATCATTGGTCTGAGTGCAAGGATCGAATCCGCAGCGTCTCGTTTCACAAGTTGGTATAAAACCAATCTACGTGCACAAAGATCTACGAGCTATGTACACAAATATATTAATTATATAAAAACCAGCGGCCTGGTAGTAGTACATTTTAATGGTCATACAATTCCTTCCTTTCTACTATGTCCAATGTCCATTCATTAATAAATTATACTTGATACGCGCAATTCAATAAGTCTCTTAATTTTACGGTAATGGCCACCGTCATTAAGTTGCAGCTTGATATTATTATAGCTGTTTTATTTGTTGACTCATTAAAATATAATTTAACATAGTAGTACTAGAAAGCCATCTCAATATTTTTTAAATAAAATTACGTGTCGCTGAGAAAGTCTCTTGTTATTTTTTCTCCACAGTAAAAATACTTTTCGAAGTAATTCCGAATAGTGCATAAGTCTAATTGAATAAAGATTACGTAAATGACGTTAATTAATTAATTAAATTCTTGGACCACTTTGCTCAAACCATTGAAGAATAACTTTGATCGTAAAATAAATAATAAGAACTTAAATTGAGACTGCGCTTTTCCGTTACATCAGACCCAATGACATAAATTTTATTCCTTCTATTAAATTATTGAATGTAATACGATAAAAGTTATAATAAAAAATATAATATTTAAATTAATAAATTAATAAGAAACAAAACTAACACTCCCAACAGTAAACTAAGCCAGAACAAATGTACACAAATAACAAAAGGTAAAGTACAAATGAAACAAACACTAGTAACCATTGTTCTCCTAGCGTGATGAGGGCTAAAGGAATTAGTAGACCGTTAACACGTTAGCAAGTTTTGATTGCTGCTTATTGTGCCACAACTTCCTGATCTTAACAATTGTAGATAAAGAGAGGATTTCAGGCGGTGAGAGCTAATCTAAAGTTTTGCTCTATCTTACCGCATAACATTTACGTGGGGTTTCACAGCGTGATAATGGTGAACAATTTTCTTTACGATTTGCAACTTCGGACCTGGCGATAAAATTAATCAATGTAATCTATTGTGACTGCCTAGTGGTCGCGCGGTACAAGGATGTGCCGAACGATCTAGAGGCCTCGGCTTCGATTCCCGGGTAGGGAAATGTTTTGTACAAGGAAATTATTAGTAGCAGTACGGGAGTCAGGAAATATCCCCGAAAAATAGAAATAGGCTCACTCATTATTACACGGGAGTTATACATACCAGGTTGAATATAATTGCAAAAATAAACATCTGGCCACAATTTTATAATCCATTGTTAAATCGTGAGTAACGAAATAAAAATTCTTACAACGTAGTGCTTGGTATGAAATTTAATACCGAAATATCATCGTTAAAAATGCAGCTTCGCGCACGATGTTTTTCATCATTTAACGGGTAATAATAAATTTTGTGCTTACACTTAAAATTTTTAAACCAAATTTATGAAGTCAAAGGTGTAAGCGCGGAATTAGACTGCCCGACTAGACGGTGTAAGACAGACCTAATCCTTCCACACACAAGGAAATACAAACTACTACAAAGTTTGAATTGAATTACTCCTTTATACTATTAAATATTTTCAAAAGCACAAAACTACAAAAAAACTTTAACATATAGCAACGAAAATTTCTATTTAAATTCAAATCACCGTAGCAAAAGTGTATTTATCGTCGAATCGTTTCTAAACTACACACCAGTTCTATTCCAGTCAGCGACTAATCCGTGACATCACGTGCTTGCAAAATAAATCCGCCTTAAAGTCCGAGGGGTCTTTGTTTTGGTGTGGTACGTCATTGCCGACATCCCGCCCCGGGCGCCCTCGCCGTCTATTTCAAGAATAAACGGCCAAACAAAAAAGATAAAGTGTACACACAAATTTGTGTGAAAAATTCACCGTGTTACCGCTACGCCCTTTGTTTAGTTCGCTTTGTTATATCACTTTCCGACGTTTGATGATTCGGTAAGTTTTGACTTGGGGTGATAAGACTTCATATTTCTTTTAATGTTTTATTTTTTGCTTTTATTCTCAACGTTGGTGATTTTATCAATCAAAATGATGGGTTATAGACCTGACCGTTTGAGTTGTAAAAAGCAGATGTAAGAATAAAATAAAAAAGAAGATTACCTATAATAATACAGTAGCCAGTGTTATCATTGACAGTGATATTTTTTCCGACAGCCGTTAATGGAAGTTTAACCAACTGCTGAAACTGTACACTACAAAATAAAAAAGTGTTTCTGGAGAAACCAATCTATTATTGTTTGTTTCATGACTGAGTACGGGTTACCAATAACTAATTATTTCTAAGAATTAAGCCAATTAATTTTAATCAGTTCACAAAAACCGTTATCATAATACGACTGGCCCAATTTTGAACCTCTAAAAATATACAATTAAATCAATTAACGATAATTAAATCTAGGTTAATGAACTCTTTAAGTCGAATCTCCCTTTTCAGCGAGGCGGAATCTCAATTCAATAAGTCGTATTAGAAGAGCTTTGGGGCGTGAGTGACCCTATTATCTGGGATGATCGCTTTGATTGTGTTTTTTTTTTCGCAATAAAATTTAAGATGTTTTTTACGTTCGGGCTTAGTATAGTTGGACCATTGGTGAAAATATACGAGTAGTAATTATAATTATTAATTGAAAATCTGTAGTATTTCAACATGAAAAAAGCACTTATTAAAAAATAACCATGAAAACTATTTAAAAAAATACACCTAATTACTACACATAACTTTAGCGTTAAACAAGATCTTGTGCCATTGACATCAACGTGACCTATACTTTCATATCGTTTTAACGGAGACGCGATCTTTATTAAGGTCAACCGTGCTGTTGGATTTCGACTTCCCTGGATTCGATTCTCAGGTCAAGCAAAGTCTTATTGTGTATTTCCCATCAGGAAATTTTTAGAAACAGCTGTAAGTCGGGATATATGCCCAAAAAACGCCAATATCTTTCGCTCCCTATTACTTGAGACCGATATACAGGGTGTATTTAGACTGTGATCGAAAACTGAGGCAGGTAATAGCGAGGGTGATCCCATCCCAGTGGCGATATTAAAAATCCCGATTAAAAATAAATTAACGGTGAAAAACATATTTTAAAATCAAGCTTTTATTATGCACGAAAAATTAAAAAAATAAACTAAGAAAACATTCTTAAAATTCGTAGTTTTTTAAACTTTACAAGTAACAATTTACAAAAGTGTTCGGTTTATCAGTAGAAGTATGATACATAAACATATATTATCTATAACTAGTATATTAATATTCTTAAGTGATTTAAAAGCTCGTCGCGGCCGAGGTCTTTGTATTAACGAAATTGCGTACACGCTCTTGTCAAACAGACTGTACATACATACATACATACAAAAGTGAAGTTAAATAAAAGCTTGTAAAAATTGACGTTTTCCATACAACCATCGGTGTTAAAAGTACATATTATGTGGTTTGTATGGAAAACCTCAAAAATTTTAATTTTTGTTGGGATTTTCTTTAATGCCAGGGAGTTTGTAATCACTATCGCTATTACCTGCCTCAGTTTTCGATTACGGTCTAAATACGCCATGTATATTATAATTATCGATTATAGCTGGCGAAATGTAGGTACTGAAATGTACCTCTGCCTATCCTTCTGGGGCATATAGGAGTGAGACTGTATTATACTCATTACGGAAGCAAACACTACACTTTAAATAAACCATATACAACAAATCCATTGCAATCATTATAGACTTCGTGATTCGCACTTTTATTAACCTTCGGCAACACATCAAGTATTCCGTAGAATATATCGACCAGCGGTCAATACAAACCGTATTACCGAGGTGCGCTACATTACTATGCCCAAGAGAATCCAACAGAACATATCCAATATATGTTGAACCCCGAAGGCCGGAGACGTATGCCCCGATTTGTTCATATTTAAAGAAGCGTGAAAAATACTTTTCCGTTTCGTGAAGATTTGCCTTTTTAATATTGTATGGTAGCTCGCGTCATAATGCCGACTGCGCCACGTTTATACGAGTTTTATTCGGAAATTAAAAGAGTTTGCGAGGAATATCACACTAAAAGCAAGTGTGCTATAGATTCTGGATTTCTCGGTTATAATTCTTGATGCCATATGTGGCTCCTTATTGAGATGTTATCAATACCTATTTTGTTTTTATGTATACGGTGTACGATAAGGCAACCTAAATTAAAAAATCTAGGTACATTTCTGTTAGGTTCAATGCAGGATGATAAGGCATGACAAAAAAATAATATAGAACTATGAACTATTTTTTTTTTTTTTTTTGTTATAGAGGGGAAAGCTATTTATGGCTCTACTTCCCGCCAGCCCGGGGGCAGTGGGGGCGGGAAGCGTATGTCGGGGTCACCGGTCTTCCAGCCCGGCGCGCGGCGACGTCATGTCCGCGCAGATGTTAGTGCCGGGCTGGGTCCCTAACAAAATCCCTATACCGGCATACCGACCAAAACCCCCCAGTGGCCATCTCCGCGCCGAGTGGGGCGACCACGGTACGCGGGCGAGAGGCGCCCACCGTTAACCGCAGCCACCCAGTGCGCCTCCGAGACGTAAACGTCTCGGCCGTCTCGGAGTTGTAGGGGGCGCAGTTGAACCCCCACTAGCTTGTTCGGACGCCCCAGCTGTGAATGGGCGCCCGCGACGTACACAGGCCACAGTGCCGCCGCCCCTCTCGGGGTCACTTTCAGTGAGGACGCGCTGCCCCCACAGCACGTCCAGCGACCCCAAGGGCCCCTTTAAGTCGCCTTTTACGACAGGCAGGGGATACCGTGGTGGGATTCTAACGCCCCCTTGCCACAGGGCAGAGAACTATGGCCATTAAGGGAACACATAAAGATGATATAAAATATAATATCACTTGAGTATAGCGGATGTATTAGCGAAGTGCTACTTTTATGATTTGATATAAATAATTAACTGATCAAGTCAAAACCTTTTTTTGTCGCACTCAACAAATACCTACTAAAACTCTGACCTTAATAAAAATACTTCCTAAACTTTTGTAAATAGAGACGTTTGTTTCTTGCAAAAAATGCCTCAGTCGTCATTTATACATATTACATCATTCGACAGCCCCTTCGAGCAGTTGGCTAGCCAAGGATCTAGATCCTAGCTTGCGAAACTAGAGGCCGCGGGTTCGATCTTTGCACCGAGACAAATGGTACTGTGATCCACAAATTTATTTCAGGTATCGATGTTTGTGAGTCCGAGACGTCTTTCGTTGTTTCTGATAATACAGGATTTATATCCTAATATTGGGTCAGAACTACATATGTATTCGACTTTTAGGCGTATTTATGTACATATTTTTGTCCATACATAGTTCCCAGTTCCATATCTGTAGTTAGATTAATGACGGCACCACTATTAATATCCCTACACGACAATATTACTATTGTGATAACTACACACAACGTCGATAGGTCAATTATTAATTACATTTTAATAAACGTGAACTTTATGAGGTCAGTTCGGCCTTACATTATTTCTGTTATGAAGTGACTGGAAATAATATGATTACACTTGTTATTGTTTTACTTGCGTACTTTACATCTAATAGATTACATCTATGTATATATTTTTACTTATTTATATTATTATTTACTAAACGAGTAGTAAAATAAATGAATATACAACAAATGGTTAGTAAACCAATTATTTTAGATCCCAATTAGTTTTCATCATAAACAAAAGGTGCGAAATAATTAACATAAATAAATGAAGGAACAACATTCCCTTTAGAGAACGGATCAGCCACAAAATGTATCAAACTTTAAATTAAATACTTTGCGAACTTCAGATTCAACACAGTTACTTGTTGAAAATGCTAACATTTCAATAAATTTGTAGGCGGTATTAAATTCTTCAGTTTCTTTGTGCAAAACTCATAAAGAAGGTGGAAAATAAATTATTAATCTTCAAGATGAGCGTCAAAATAGAGTTTCTTTAGATACGGTTTATATAATTCATTAATTGATCTTATAGACGAATAGGTACACGTTAAAAAAAATCTTATTATAGAAGAAAGAAAAGAGATCTTGAACATAAAGGTTCAAATACCAAGAAAATAATTATTTATTTAATTCATATTTTAAAGATAACAATAGAGTATTACCCCGCTTTTTGGGGTGACGTCAGTATTAACATTTCCCATTTACTTTAATTTTTAATGGCACCAAATATTTTTGCAATTTGTAATCATTGTTCTATTTGTGACTTGACTCATGTGGAACAAGAAGGTAGAAGTGTTTGCTTCATTTTTTTAAACAACAAGACACTAAACTTTCGCTTATATTTAGGTGTATAAAATTTGCATACATCGCATGTATAGACGACCTCTAACTTCCATTACCTTAAAAACAATAAACACTATATTTTTATAAACTCCAATCGTGTAAATCATATCACGTTGTCTTTAAGTATTCACCGAGGTTTCAATTGAGAAACTCATTCAAAAGCGCCATTAACACTATGCTAACTAGGTCATTGAGGAGCCAGACATGCGAAGTTTTGATTATACTTTTCGTTGCCAACTGCCGGAAAGGTTCTTGGTTTAGGCTTGAATGGAGTAAGGTGTATCTTTTTGAAACTGAAAACAGCCCTAAAAACAGTTTCGCGGCTGACCTACGTCTTGTTATGCCAAATAGTTTTTTATTCGCCAACTTACACTACGATAGAATAGTGGACTAAGGCCTGAACTGTAACCCTTTATGGATTGTTGATGATGTGGATGATGATTTTTTATTGTGGTGCAGCAGCAAGTATTGCACTTTGTTGAGAAAACAGTTACAGTTATTTCTCAGGTGTCGATAATTAGAAAACTGTCGAAAGTCGCGTAAACAAAAGCTGGTACTATCGACTGGAAAGCCATACCGCGACTAGCTTTTAAGCTCGGACTTAATCGGTTCACAAATATTTCTTTACTGTGTGAATGTTTAGGGATATAAATTATCCATTGGTTTTTAATATTCTCGACACAGAATTAAATGTATGTCAGGACTATATTCATTTCGGATTGTTGTAATCTTTTGTTTACTTTTCCGTAAGTTTAAGAAGTATGCTAGTCTGTAATTTTCCTCCTAGCATTAAGATTGCAGGAGTTTTGGAGCACTTTATTTTTTATGTTCCATTCATGATACTTCAAAATACAAGTAATGTGTATGTTTCTATCACACACCATCGGGATACCAAGTGATAGCATCATAATTAAAAGCTACTTACTATATAAGTATATATTTATAGCTTTTTGGGTATTGGGTATTTGGTAAAGTTATAGAAAAAGCACCCAAAAAATACTCGAACTTCTGACCGCGAATTAAGAAATAAGAGATTTTGGAATCCCAAAAATCCGAACCAAACTGTTATTGCATAAACACCTTACAACCCTAAATACTACTTATGATATGACCGACTATGATACAAAGTCAAACACTTATAAAAATTAGAAGACATAAAGTCTCCATTTAAAATTGGAACCACGACAAAAGAGAACGCATAACGTACAAACTTAAAACAATGCCAAGGTGACATAAGTAATTTCCATAATTCATAGCAATAGCCACTGCAACAAGATCATCATTAAGAAGTCAGGTGATAATGTATGCACATAATAAAATAAACGGAGTCACAAATGTATTATTTAAATTTTAAACTACTTACACAATCCATAAAGAATTCATATTAGTCTGCATTAACATTTTTGCGAATTTCATATAATTCACATTGTTTTAAAGTTCTTGAATAGAATATTCGTTTTTATTAAGATGTCTTTTTGTGATGCATTTTTTATAGGAATTGTCTTCAGTCCTAGCGAAATTACAATAGCCTTGTTAATGTATGATAAATTAAAGCGTTGTTTTCAATGATTCATGACATGACTTACTGTAATTTAATCTCTGGTTTTGTTAACATTTAAATTATCATAAGAACCTGTACTTGCACACGGTTTAGAAATCTCAAAACATGTTTATATATTAGGGGATAGGTAAATGAATGTTGTAAAACATGTGACTTAATTAGTGGCTTTAGGTTAATACGACTTAATTATGACGAATGATTAATGAAACTGTTTGGTTATATAAATGACACTATTTTCCAGCAGATTATATTCAATTTTTTGGCTTAATAGAATATAATATACAAAAAATGTATGAAAATTTACTCTATACAACCATATTTAGAATATATCCTAAAGCTTTAATAAACAATTGAAAAAGCCAATTTCTAAATAACAATAAGACTCACAGATAGAATAACCATAAATCGCATCCGAATAGGGAGCTCTCGACTAAACACAAACAATAACTATCTTAAGTATTGTGTATGACAAACGTGTGGTTCATTTTGCGAGTACATGCGCCCACCGCACCATACCCGGAGCATAAAATTGAATAAAACGCTCGGAAAAGAAGCACGCCAAATGACTATTTGCGCGACCTGACATGGAATCCAGCGCAGCTCAAATACCAAAGAATAGTAAAATAGTTTCAAAGAAAATTGCAAGTTATGACTCAATGGAATCGCATGATCCCATCACCGAACACGCCGCCGCGCGCCTCTGTGTTTACTTCTATCTGTGATCCATTGCACTCGGTCGCGTAAATTAAACACTTTATGAACATTGTTAGCTAGCATGTTTATGTGTTCAAAGAAATATTTAAACGACTCGACCGCTACGTCTCAACATATTTCAGGTCAAACTGATTACGATCAAACAGCGTACATTACTTTTTATTACCAAGTTAGTGGACGTCTCCCGCGTCCCGGCGCAAGAACTTTCTTACTTGCTTGTGACCTTTCACCTTTGAGATGTGCTCGTTAGCCGGCTATTAGGATTGACGATTGCTAATGACATCGATAAGTTATAACAATCGATCTATCATAAAGAGGGTAACGACAAGCGGGAAACAAACCTGCACCTCCGTGGGGCGGGGAACACTCAGCACGCCGTCGGCGACAACTCCCGCACACAAAAAACAATACATAAGCACGCCGGGCGCGCCGTGTAATTAGCGCGGCCGGTTGTCAAAATAGCGTTTATAAATAATATAATGAATGAATAAGTCGACTCACCGACAATATATCGATCTCACGGCGCGACAAAAGTTCCATGGATTTCACATCAAAACCGTAAAGTTTTCACTGAGGCTCACCTGCGGCCGTGAGTGCGCGGAGTGCGCGGTGCGAGAGTACATGTCGGGCTAGGGCGGCGTGGGGTCGCGCGCGGCCGCGAGTGTCGGGCGCGCGGCCGTGCGCATGGCGGCTCGGCTCGGCTCGGCTCGCGGTCGGCGGCGCGGGGCGGTCGGCGGCACACGGCGGCTCTCGGGCGGCACACGGGCGGCCGGCGCGGGGCGCGACGCGGACTGGCCCGGGCGGGGTTGGCCGCCGCGCCGCCGCGTTTCGTTGCCCTAAATTCGCGTTACAGGCGGCACGATAATTGTCGTACCGCTGCCTGCAGCCGTGACGGCCGCACAGCCTATCGATTCGCCCCACGGTGCGTACGTTTCGTGAAAGTAAAAAGTTAACTCGAAATGCGATGCGGTCAACGAGTCTATGACGAGAACGCGATTCTGCCGTTTTCTAGGTCACACAGTCGATTTTAAATTACTATCGATTATTTACCTCATAACCCATAATCCTCCATAGAGCAACAGTTCAACACAATTATTTTTTTATTATGTAATTAATTTGTAAAATTTGCTTATTATGTAATTCCTAAAAACAATAATTTCTGATGTTTTTAATAAAAAAAAATCAATTCAATAATATCACTTATATTTTTTGTAATTAAAAATTATTCATAAAAAAAATATTGTTACACAATAAGCTCTGCTTCGCAGTCCACGATTATTTTCACATGAAATGAAAATAAGCTACGAAAAATAATACTACGCTTTGTCTACGAGCGGCTTTGTAGCGGTGGTGCCGCATGCTACGTTGGCTACGCCTGTGATGCTACGAAGTGCTACAGCGGTTGTTACGGCGTCCATAGAATCTGAAATGTACAGTCGGGTGCACTAGTTCTTCTGTTATTCTGTTAGATGTGTTTTGTGACTCCACTACTGAATCTCCAATGCGCAAATAATGCACGTAGTGTCGAAATATATTATCACTTCAATGCGGTCATAAACTTTGTTTTATGTTCCTGGCCACTAAGAGTGAAACTATTTTAGCATTTTACTGCGTAGATTAATGCTCTATATAAACCTTGTCACCGTCTTGGTTTCATTTTGTGTTTATTACAAAAGCATTCTTCCTAACACTGCAGCATTTGTTTTACTATCAAATTGCAATATATTTTTGGGAATTATAAACATGGCCTCTAATCAAAGAATTTTAAATAATTAGTGAAATAATAAATTATATTTCTTTTATCTTTTAGTATGAAAAATTATTGTCTATATTAATCACTAAATATTTACGTTAAGAGTAACTGTATCCAAATGGCATAAAAATACTGTTAAAACTTTATTTCTCTCGCCAAGACATTAATATAATGTTTTAACAAGCAGCTTGTAAAATATATGTATGTGGAAAATATTTCTATTAATAATTTAGGTTGCGAAATAAAAATTACCCCTAAAAGTATTCAACAGCTGATGCTGATGTAGAACGAATGACCGTGTGTGGAACGAATAGTTGATTGAAACATCATCGGGAAAAATGTTTCTTTATTTAACGTTCACGGATCTGCTCCGAAGAAACGTACTTAGGTCCGAAGATAAGCTGCTTATATGTGGTAAATATTTCAATAGAATAGTTACAGTACATATTTCTATTGGGTCATTTTCGCGATGTTTTTATTAATGTTAATACTAGCCTAATATGTATGTATCGGGTAAATTGATTGTTGCTTTTTATACATTAAAACCCAACCCGCACTAGGCCAGCGTGGTGGACTATGGCCTAAACCCTCTCAATGGTAGAGGAAACCCGTGCTCAGCAGGGGGCGTATATGGGTTGATCAAGAAGAAAGAAGAAGAAGAAGAATACATCAAAACTTGTAAAGGCGGACTTAATCCCTTATATATCTACTAGTCAAGCTAAGCAATATAAATGAATCGTTGCAAAAATTATATATGTACAGGAAATATTTTTTATACATTAACAATTAATAGAATATACATGCCAATACTATAAAAAATATATAACTATTTTAATTTGAGCCTCAACGCTATTTAGCAGTACCTATAATCAAACGAATTGTTAATTAGACATTACTTCACTAATACACTCATGCACACTCACCTATTTCCCTGATGAGGTAAGCAGAGTTTCGCAAGCATCATAGGGGATGAACCTAATGCTATTATTAGGGTGATTACTATTTAGCCCACAACCCTGGCACAGTGCGCGTTCTACTACACACGTAAAATATTCTTTATTTACAGGATTTATCCAATTATTTTCGACACCGTCAAAGTGTGTGATGTTTTATAATGTAACTTAAAGTTAGAAGCGTGTGTCGGATACTTGAACCCGTGGCAATCAAGGTTATCTGAACTTCAATTATTACTAGCTAATAGATTTTAAAGATGGAAAAACATTGACACAATTTCAATTCCACTCTTTCTACTGCGCAGCACTCAGAACTCCCCTTTTAATTGAATATATTTCATTAAAGTTTTTTTCAACTTCATTAAGCAGCAATGAATATTGAAGTTAGAAGCTGCTGTTCTGTAGGTTTTCTTCAACATAGATAAGTTGCAAGACTGGTTGAAAAACTAGTCGTGATAGCCATAAGGTTAAGGCGCAAAGTTGGGTCGAAATTTCGCGGGTCGCAGGTTCAAACCTCAGGCACACGTGTCTGGCATTTCAGAATTATGTATGTATTCACGATGAAGGAAACTATCAAAAGGTAACATGCGGAACTGAAATATTCTAAAGAATATCTTAAGTGTGAAGTCCGCCAACCTATACAGCGTGGTGGATTGAGGTCCAACCCCTTCCGGTTGTAGAGCAGACCCGCGCCCAGAACATTCGAGGTTTCAATTAATAGAAATTGTGTTATTTGTAACTGTATTTAAATTGTTTTTTTTTTCTTATATTATGCTGTATTACAAATATTAAAAAAAAATGAGTGTATTCTATTCCATTCCGGCAAAAAATATTCCAATGATATACATTTATACGATAATCTTACTATTCGAGTTACCTTTGTAACTTCTATACAATTGAAATTAAATTTTTTATAAGTACTTACGTTTTAATCAACATTTTGAGTGCAATTAATATTGCGTCAATCAGTACGATTACATTCATCAAGAAAGATACTTGACTTCCAAACCCTTGTAATTTATTTTAATTTGCAATGATTCCATGAAATTGTAAAACAGATTAACAAATAAAATCCAAGGGATCATAATAAAACATAATAATCGCGATAAAGCCGATCAAACGTACCGGCAGTCTCAAAAACTAGAACAGTTGCTACATTAGTAATTACAGGCGCTATGTTCTCAAAAATATCTTGTTAGTAAAATACATTATTATTACTCATATATACTCATCCTATCGCCGTCCACTGCTAAACGTGGGACTCCCCAAGTAAGCGCCAACGATCCCGGCCTTGAGCGACCCTCATCCATTCGTTACCCGCCACCTTTCGTCGTCGGACCTTCGTGCTGCAGGATTATTATTACTCATACTAATATCAATACCTCAGTGTTTCGCGGTATATTCCTATGTCGTACTATCATGAGAACCCGGCCTCCCGTCTTCGGTCAAGCAGTGTAAGTGAGTTCTGCCATTATCAAGTCCCCAGTAACGATACGGTATTTAAAAATATGACTGCCGTTTCGCTCAGCGATTGTCATTAGCTATATCTTAAATTGACTAATCGTAACTGCTATAGTGAACTTCGTAAGTAACATCTAATGATGAAATGAACCTTATGTGTAAATAAGTAAAAAAATGAATGTTTACATCACACGTGGTGGAACCGCAGAACAAGTATGTTCCGTAGAATTTAGAGGTCCTGGGTTCGTTTCCAGGGTTGAGTAAAGACTTTTTTCATAAGGAAAGTAAAGAAATTTTTCATAAGGAATTTCTCAGTAGCAGCGCGGAGTCTAAATATATTCAAAAAACGGCAATAGGCTCGGTCCCTATTACATGGCGTAGCGAAGCTTAGCCTACACTTCGAAGAATACAGGAGTGAAGTTATGTATTCACTGTACATATACTACGGTTTTGATGACCCTTATGCCGTTAACATAGCAAATTCGCCGCTCCGGCATTCAATGTTTTGCAGTGCGGTTTGAATAGTATACTTGACAAATCGCATACACACTGGCTGTTTATTACAAATAGTCTCTTTGGATTCCTCTCTTACATACAGTAAAGTAAATTTTATCTGGACGATTTTTTCATATTCGCGAGCTTGTTTTTTTATTGACAACTCTATTTTATTTCACGGCGATTGTACCCATCTTCAGGATATTTCAAAGCCAGTCCAAACCAAAGCTCATCGCCCCCTTGACCTATGGTCCCCGGGTTTTTTATTATCAGCCCATCACGTCTCACTGCTAGGCACAGGCCTTCTCTACAATTTGAGAGTTAGGCCATAGTCCTCCACGGCGGCCACCCCGGGTATTTCTATATCAATTATGTCACTTAACCCGTTTGAGGCAGCGTTGGTGACGCGTCGAGGCGTGGGTTGTGATCGACCGCGGCACTGCGGTCTATTCGGCTGTGGCGTGTGGCGAGCTCGCGTGCTCACAAAGTGCGTGCGTCCATACTTTGTTTGTGATTCTTAAAAAACGTACTAAATGTTTCACCCGCTAATGTTCTAGTGGTCGCGCTGACCCACCACTTGCGATTAAAATGCTTTATTCTTATTAATCATTTCGGATTTTATCGGGCCGCCTTTATTTTCGTATCCCTTGGGTGTTGGACTGTCATGAATCACGAAGATTTAATTTGATTTTAATAGAATATTCTGTCATTTGTTTTTAGGTAAATTAATTAATGCATTGTAAGACGCTCTCTGGCTAGGTGGGGTGACGATATTCGTAAGATTACTGACAGCAGTTGGATGAGGAGGGCCTAAGATCGAGGCCAGTAACGTGCCATAGGCGAGGCGTATGTCCAACAATGGACGAGAAAAAGGCTGTTGAAAACTATCACGTACTTTAAAGAAAAACATCGTAAGAAAACCTGCATACCTAAAAGTTACCAGCCTACTCAGTTGTAGAGGAGACCCATGCTCAGCAGTGAGACGGATATAGGCTGATGATATTAGGAATTGCGTAATTTTGATCAACATAAACACGTCCTGTCTATAATCAGAATCACTATATGTTTTGACTGTAAGGGAGGTTTGCGAAACGGATTCAATTATTAATCAGATATTATGCTCATTTATTTATAACGGTATTTGTCGTAGTTATTCTCTACTTTCCAAATTAGTTCCCTTCCATCACGCTGACCAGAAATATCAATGTGAGGTTTGAACTTGCGGCCTATACAGCAAGGGTTTAACTTAGTAGCTATATTTTTATGAACACATTGATATATGCTGAGTTATGATGACTTCAACAAAAAACATTATTTCCATCTAATCATATCTAAAATAGACACCGCCGTGATGATAAAAAACACAAATGGCAGATAAGATTTGTCACTCTGTCAGATTTATCTGAAATGCCCTCTACAAATCATTTGTATAAGTTATATTCGTCTTCACATCAATCTGCTGATATTGTGACACATGCCGTGAGTATCATTAAATGATTTTTATTTTTAGGGATCCATCATTCGAGATACATACATACATGTTAAACACCCTCACGCCTGTATTACCCGAAAGAGTAGGCATAAATGCATTTCTCAACTAACAAAGCTCCCCGTACAGAGACTAAAGATAAACGTTTTAAAAGGAAATTACGATGACAACACTATATAAAGTCTTTCAAATCGCATTAAAGCAGTGTTGTTTTAAGCTAAACCGCGCTCAACTATAGGGAGAACCCGCGCTTAGCGTTGAAAAAGTCGATGAAAGCAAAATATTGGAAAGAACATCGGAAAAAATTGTTCCACCTCTAAAACAATTCAAAACCGAAAATTCATTTTCTCAGTAAAGATTTTGTAGTGAAGTGGATTTAGTGTTCGTGAACGGATTTTTTTCGATATCAAAACGTGGAATTGGTTCTTGGAAATACTACACAATAAAATACAGCGAACAAAATATATTGAATTGACTTCGATTGATTTTGACTTAGAACTGCGTGTTGCTGTGAATCAAAACTTCTATCATGATTTTACTTAGTCCTATTGTGAATGGGCAATCTTAAAAGAAAGAATTCAATTAAGCCTTTAATAGCAATAACTCTGTAATAAATCATGCAAGAGAAATGAATGACACTAACAAACAATACACACACAAAAACTCACTGTGCCCGACTCGGCAATCGAACCTAGGCCTTTAGGTCGTGCAACAAAGTATGTGCTATGAGACCTCGAGACTGTCAAAATAATTACTATCACCTAGCAAACCAACCTGTGCGTATAAAGTCTAATGATAATGATGATGACACATAAAGAAAGTCTACAAACGTTTAAAAATTACATTACAAAATACTAAATAATCAAATATCCGTGTTCAATAATCGAAACCCCTATTTAATTAATAAATCGACTAATATTCCGTCGATATATTCGCAATATAAACGCACTAACCGATAATAAACATAAACGACACCAAGCCTGCAATGATTGGACCAAGTTGGTAACCAAAGTCCATCTCAACGACTTAAGTAAGTAAAGTTACACAAACTTATTTGAGAACGTGCCAACTGCCGCCTCATATAGTATTACCAGATGAAAAGAGAAAATTGCCTGATCTCGGATATGGGGAATTTAGGACGGCCTTTACCCTTTTAAGGAATATTGGAATGCTTAAAGCAGGTAGTGCGAAATGTTATCTCGCTTTATGCTTATTGCAGATGTTAGAATATTTTTGTATTTGACTGCTTGATTGAATTAGATCTGGTATTTGAAATGGTGCAGGAGATTAGTAGTACATATTAATAAGTTAAAAAGAAAGGTATGCATTCGAAACCTCATAAAATGGCATTGCCAATAAAATATAGAAGTAACCAATAAACATTGGGCCAGCGTGGCGGAGTAAGGGGTAAATACTTTCAACTAGTTTAAAAAAATAGCATAAAATATTGACGATTCAAAAGTGCTTGTGAAAGTCTATTTGAATAAAAGAAATTTGACTTTGACTTTGAACTGTAGATGAGCCCCGTGTCTAGCAGTGAAACACAAGGATTATTATGATGCCAAAATGTTAATCCTGTAGCTGATATATGGCAAAAACAACAGACTTTTGTAATTAGACAGCTGTACCCTGTTGCACAGTTGACTAATGACACCAGCTTGTCAAACGAGCGGCCGTGGATTTGATCCACGCATCGAAAAAAAATATATGAACCACCTATTTGTTTCGGATCTCTTTGTTGAAGCGGAAATTTTCCCTAATTCTGATACACACGGCACAAGACTCGTACATCAAAGTAGGGTAAGAACCATGTACATATGACTGAGAGGTGTGATTATTTGTTCTTTGTTTTACTTTCGAAATCAAACTAAGATAACTCTACAATGTATAGCAAATAACATTAGCTGTACTATTATATTATATTAGAAAATAGTATACAAACATATAATGGAAAATTTAAAATAAAAAGTGGAGGAAAATCAATGAATCACGATTAGTCACAGTAAATGACTATGTGGGTTTGAAATCACGTTTTTAATAAATAGGAGGATTTGCTTCGGGTTAAAGCAATATTTTTTATTTTAAAGACGATAAGATAGTAGGCGGTTAATCTAAAGGTAAACAACGCTGTAAATAAAAACTTTTATATGTATCGTTTGAAGAGATTATTGACGGGAGGCTACCAACCACTTCTTTTTAGTTAAGTTATATTTTAAAGTTATAATACTAGTTTAAAAGCCAAAATATTCAAAAAAACATTCATAAAATTCGTATCAATAAACAAAAATCTACATGAAACATGGTAAATATTTTATTCTAGCAACACCAAGCACACTATACGTGCGAATAGTGGGGCAGTTTATTATATCGCCCGATACTTCAAACTATAAACATAATTTCACACGGCTCAAACCCGTTCATGGCAGAATCGACTGTTATGACGTAATGGGTATCGACATGAGCATCCATAATAGGCGAAATAAACTTGCATCTCAACTTTGTGCACTCATAAATCGTAATACGCTTTTGTAGAATTTATTTTCAGAAATTGGCACTACTTTTTCGAATAGTATATTGAATTATTCGAGCACGGTATACGGGCCAGGCTACGTGCTATTGACAGTTTAAATGCTTAACTGAAATAAAAAATATCTCGCTTATGTTACTCTAAAAATGGAAGATATAGATTCAACCTCAAAAATTTAAAAATAAAAACACCAAAGTAAAAAAAAGCCGTCTTATTTACACATACAAATACATGCTTACGACAAGTCCATTGTTCTTAATTTAAACGATCTGGTGGCTGGCTTGCGCTTCACCGTTGAAGTAGTTGATGACCATGCTGAACCACGACTGGAGAGTGGAGAGCATGCTGGGTTCCTGAGGAGTGTTTACGTGGACCTGGACAACACCGTTGTTGAACACCTCACCGTTGGGAATCTGAGGGGCGGCGACGGGGAGCTCCTCGACAACCTCGGGGATCACGACTTCGGGGGCGACGGGAGCGGGCATTACCACGGGTTCGGGAACAACTTCAGGCACGGCGGGGGCAGGGAGGACTATAGGCTCAGGCATTACCTGGTCAACAACCACTTCGGGCAGAACGGGAGCTGGGAGCATAATAGGCTCAGGGATCACCTGGGATTCCTCTGGTCTGACGACTTCGGGCAGAACGGGAGCTGGGAGCATAATAGGCTCAGGGATCACCTGAGGTTCCTGTGGTCTGACGACTTCGGGGAGAGCGGGAGCAGGGAGGGCCACTGGTTCAGGGACCACAACATCGTTTTCAATCATAGCTGGGGAAGCAATTATGTCAGCAGCGGCGGCCTCGGCGGCGGCGGCAGCCTCAGCAATACCCACAGCGGTGTAAGCGTGAAGAGGGTTGGTGGCAGAAGCCACCACTCCGTTAACGTGCTCCTTCACTTTGATATCAAGGATGTTTCCGAGCTCCAAGGCCTGACCTTCAGGTACTCCGTTGACGATGAACTCAACGGTCTCAGGGTCGTCATCGGGAGTGGGGGCAGCCAAAGCCGCAGCCACGAAGAAAGCCAAGAGGAAAAGTTTCATCTTTTAAATCTAAAACAAAAATATCAAAACCAAAAATTTTAGATACAAATACTTTCACTGAAACACTGAACTGATTTTTCTGTCAATTATGATGCTTTCAAAATTCTTTAAAAAAGTTTTTATTTAATTGGACTCACCAGTTTACGAAACGAGTGTCCAAAAACATATGCCGGTTTCGCGGTACGTTGCAATAGTTAAAATATAGTAATATAAGATTACAGGGGCGCCGACAAATCGGCTTAATTCTGCAATAAAGCATTTGGCAATAATTTATTGACATTTATGATAAATGTTGTAAAACTTCCTTATTGCCGATAGACAGTGGCTGTGGTAAATTACGCGAGTAATCCTAAAAAAATTGCGAAATATTTTTTTGAATCGATAAACTTGTTATGTTCGAATTATCACGTAGAATTTCTGAGAAAAATCCCTTTGTTTAATGCTTTATTTATTTATTTATGTGTATATCAAATCTATATCTGGATATAAAGGCTATAAATTTGATAGTTGAAACATAATAACTGAATTACACTTCAGCTCTCTCTACTTTTAATTACTACCATCCCGCGGCAAAAATCAATGGACGCTATCGGAAAAGTTTAGGTTCGCTTCTTGTGTCGGGTAGATAAGTGGTCTTGGGATATGCCGATAGTTTATAGAATACATACATTTTAAGTAAACCATTGAAATTATTTAGATTTTAAAGAATATATTTCACGATGAGGTAGTAGGGACGTGATGTCATTGTCAAAAATTTTGGAAATTTAGAAAAATATTTACAGTGCAAAAAAAGCCTTTGTTTTTATCGTAGAAAGTTATTTAGAAAATATCTTATCGCATCGGAATTATAGCGAAACAAAGTTATTACTAAATTATTATAAGATCCAAATATTTGTTACACACAGTAAAATTAACTGCTCCAAAATAATATAAACAACTCCTATTTTGAGTGTCTAAATGTGTAGTGTATTTTTTAAATTAGTCATTAATATGATAAAATTTCTATTATAGCCTTATTAGATTATACCCATGAGGGTTCACGAAGGTGGCTAGGCGAGGTGACAGAAGTGGACGTGAAAGGCTAATGATGATGATAGATAAAATGTGTCCGATAATAATGTGTTTGTTGTAAGTTACGGAATAAGGAATAAGCAATTTAATACATGGAAATATTTTTTAACTTATAACAAAATACATGAGTTCGATATTACTACCTATTTTAAATATATTTGTATAAAAACCAGGGCATCATATAGCTGTAAAACTGCACCGTCATTATGAATTGTTTCCACATGTTGCATTATCAAACATTTTGACATGTGTGTGATTCAATTCATGCACAATTTACTCTGATGGTTCGCTTACTTTAGTAAGTAGTTTGTACTATATTCGCAAATACCATACTTGAGGACTAGCGAAATTGCTAATATAGTCGGTAAAAAGGTATGGAATTAACATAAGGTATAGGACAACCACGTGATTATTTATCTCAATAAATAAATAAATACTCCCCACTAGTTTTTTGTCGTGACTATCAGAAGCTAAGAGCGAATTTTTGTCCTTACAAACGCCCGAAACAAATATTTTTGAATCACACAAACATTTGTCTCGTCGCGAGGTTCGAACCCACTTATACTCAACGTTAATGCCATGTCACACCTAGGGAAAGTAATTTTTTTGCGACAGTATATTGCTATTTGATAAAATATGGGATTTCTTATTACTTCACATTCGATGGGGTGGCGAAGTTTTATAATACGGAAAATTGTTTATTTCCTAAACATCCAGATACTTCTAACATTATACAAATAATCTTTTGAGCTTAGATGATACCTTTATATGACAGACTATTACAATTTTATTGATGTGAATGGATTATCTTATTAGGTATAATAAATTCAAAAATGGCTTTGTTTGCTTGAATACCTAAACGGCTAAAGCGATACTGCTGAATTTTGACACAATTACAGTTGATTTCTTGGAGAAGGTTATTATCTTTTAATGATGCCGAAGTACAAAATTTATATTAATGTGGAAAATTCTTCGACTGAAAAATTATAACGGGATTGCGACCAGGGTAGATATAAAATGGGATTGAGTCATATATTGTTGAATCTCTGAAGAATAATTGCCTTCGAGGTAAAAGATATTCGTGATTTTGTAAGTATATGTGATTGTATTATTTCGTAATTTATAAAGTTGACCAATAATTAATTTTCACAACTTTCGAGTTTTCATTTGTACAATGCGATTAAATTTAAAGATTGTGATTTTCAAATTTAAAAAATCAAGATTTTTGGGACGTCCAGAAAATTTTCGAATATAAAATGACAAGTGATAATTTCTATGGTTACTCATTCGGTTGTCTCAGTATCTTAAAGTTACCTTTACGTTCTTCAAGGTAACTTGAAAGATCTGAGACTAGCGGATAATTAACTACAGAAATTATAACACTTTATTTCGGTCAAAAATGGCCAAAAATTTTTCCTAAGCGGCCCTGAGACCTAAATTATCAATAGCCCTAATGGTTCCTTTTTTGCAAGACAAAAATAGTATTAATGTCCGCAGCAGGTCCCCACAAAGGAATTAGGCTATGGAAAATGACATAAGGCTATAGAAGTAGCTAAAATAAACCGTTCTTTCATCAGATTCCATTATCTGTAATGGATTTAGTTAATAAATTATATGATATACGACTCAAAGATAGGGTATGTAGACAGACGGACGGCGTAACATTAGCTTTACAACAAAGAAAATACGAAGACACCATAAATAATAATTATTTAAACACAGATTAAAGAGTCATTCATTTTATTGTTTACGCTTATTTAATTAGACCGAATACCAAGATTTGGTCACAGATTCAAAACGAGTGTATGTGAGCTAGAATTTTAAATTGTTCTGTTTTTTATGAATAATGCATCCCACCTTTTATCACAGGCTATAGTTATCATCTATAGTGTAGCTTCCATTTGGATAATATGGTTCAGTGCGAAAATATTCAATTACCACCAAAACAAAATTTTAATATTACACCCATAAACATTGAATCATTACTAAAAATGTACTAAATAGACATTCTCTGACAGAATTTTCTACATCCGCGATTCATTTTGGTGTACACAGATTAACTATTTAAGGAAACTTCGGGTATAACCAACTTAATAAAATCTATGTTTAAGTGGCTTTGTGTTTGAAATATTTTTGCTCGCAGCCTCAATTAGGTTAAACCTGCACTAAGAAATCTCAGAAACTCTAGTAAATCTAGTATAGAATAAATTTTATTCCCAAGCATAAAACGCATTTAAGAAATGGCATTGCAGTTTGCTTCTCATGAATAAAACCTCTTTTATGCCTTACTCTTTATTAAGGATTAAAATATTAAAGAAAAATAAATAAATGATAAAAATTAACAATAAAATTACAAATTAGGTCTGACTAAAACTAAGACCGGCGTGAACTTCGGATCCCAAGTTCCATCAGGTTTGGACTGCGGAGTCTTGTCACCGCTTTTCTCGGTCTCTGAAATCTTGGCGAAGACATCTCGGAAGTTTTTGCCCACAGATTCATCGTTGATGGAATTGTCAACGTCTTCAAGAGTGGCTCCTGAAGGTACCACCTGTTTGCCAGTGGTGTAGGGAGTCTCCTTGCCGTACTGCAAGTCCATGTAGTCATTTAGAAGACCTTCTAGAACCTTCTTTGGGCTCGGGTTGATGGTGTTGTCCTGGGTGGCGTCTGAGAGCTCGTTGAGGGTGACTGTGGGAATAGCCATTGTGATGTCTGGTTATCTGGAAAGAAAAAATATAAAATTAGAATATTGTTACTGAATAAAAAGGTTACATTGTCTCCGTGGCGAAGTTATTTAGCCAGTGATGTGATAAGTCAGGGGTCGGGATCTCATCTCCATACAAATAAATATATTGAATTAATAAACACTTAATGTATGCACTCTAGAGGAAAGATATCGTGTAATCGCGGATCTCCGTGACCGGTTGGAAACTAGGTGTAATAAATAATACTTTGTTAATCCGTAGGTTGTATTTACCTATTTAGATAAAGGAAGGATAAGGAAGGTTAAAAAGGTTAAGGTGAAGGAAAACATCGTGATGAAACCTGCATACCTAAGTGTTCTTAGGAATTTCTTAGGTGTGTAGTCCGCCAACCCGCACTAGGCCAGCGTGGTGGACTATGGCCTAATCCCTCTCAATGGTAGAGGAGACCCGTGCTCAGCAGTGGGCGAATATGGGTTGATGAAGAAGAAAAAGAAGAAGAAGGAAGGTTACTAACAGTATGTTGTTTGCTGTGACTAAACTAGACTACTGTAAGCATTGTATTGTCGAGATACCGCAGTGATGGTAACAATGAAAATGAGTAAAGAAATTGGACTATCCGTGTACATTATGGGTGTTTACTGTATAGGTCGCTAGTGCTGTTCATAAGGTCACCATATAAACTTTACATAGTTATGATAAAGGTCGTAAATCTACATGACATCAATAAACACATGCAAATGCATCAATGCATCAATTTTACTTATCGATATGATAATGATAAAATTCAGAAGCAAGTGCACGTGATACATGATACATTTTATCCCATAATAAAATAATATGTTTTGAGTAATATCTAAAGTCAAACAGAAGGAGATAGATCACTTAGTACAGTTAGTTAAGGTATCGAAACAAGACTGTAAAAGCTTTAGCTGTCTCCTCGAGAATACTGGCGCGAAGGGTATACAGGGTGTAAAAAGATCGAAAACTAAGACAGACCACGGTAATTAAATACGTTTTTCTTACAACCACATAGTACTTTTAGTAGTCGTGGTTGTTAGATATTTTTTTGCCGCGATTTTTTTAATGTCATGGTGTGTGTTACTGTTATCACTGTGGCCTGTCTTAGTTTTCGATCACGGTATTTATACACCCTGTATAAGTACTATATTCAATTAATAAAATACTTTTACATATTATAGTAACACTACAATACATATAATTACATCGTTAAAATACAACCTTAATAGATTGCAGAAAAACAAATAAAAATGCTTTCAGCGTTCTATCTTACACGTAATATTTAACATCTAGTAACAAAGTCAACTTTTTCCAGTTGCTTCATTTTATATATTCTAGTTAAGGGATCCTGAGTTCAATTTTCTTCGACTCTCGTGCAATACGCTCGCTTATTTAACTTTCTCGATTCCTACAACCGTTTCATAAAACTGACGGTTAAATTTAAATTGAATCTACCGGTACAGTTTTGTTAGTAATAAAATATCAATTTTCATTATTAAATCGTCGTATTGTTATTCATTTTGACTTCTTTAAGGGGAATTTAAAAGTTCTTAGGAATTTCTTAGATTTGTAGTCCGCCAACCCGCACTAGGTTAGCGTGGCGGACTATGGCCTAAATCCTCTCAATGAAATCTCTCTGTTGGCCTCTCAATGGTAGAAGAGGCTCGTGCCCAGCAGTGGGACGTATATGGGCTGATAACGAAGGGGGATTTATGGAAAACAAATATAACGAGATTGAATGCAGTTAAGTAATAAATAAATGACAAATAATATTAAAATATCATTTCAGATTCTCCGGATTCAGTCGCCGTACTGAATGAAATACGACCTACAGATATTTGATTCAAGTTTAATTTTTAGACCAAAATAAGGGATATTTTGGTTTTTAATACCCAAAACGTAAAACATAGGTGCAACTTTGCAGAATCTCGACTTTATACAATTATTTAATAACACAATAACCGGCCCTCATTACATACATTTGCACAGGTTACATTATGTATCTTAGTGTGGGGTCAGGAACATAATACACACGATTAGGTGTCCACATATGTTTTATATGTGTAATCAAAATCTACATACTGAGAACAATCGATATCTTATCTAATCCCAATTATCGATTGTAAATAAATTATCTACGTAAAATACAATACACATTGAACGAAACTGCCAACGTTTAGTGATCATTAATATGCCAAAACTCCAAGCTGGTATAATTTAATTACGATAACGTGCCGAAGCTATAAAACGATATGCGGGTCTTAACCACTTAAACAATAATACCTCTATAAATCTATTTCACTTCGATAAGATACAAAATGTACTCACAACAACGCTAGAAGAATCTTCACAGGTCAAATGTGGTGTTTTTTCCTTGAACTGTGCGTCCGTACTGGCGATTGGCGCTATCTCACCGATTTTATAAATCATTCACCATCGAGATAATGTGTGGGCTTGACTCGTCAACATGTCGGGAAAATGCCACATATTATCAAAAATATCAATATTTCACACGAAATTTCGCGTGAGTCAAACCGCATGCCGAGATAAGGAATTGTCAAAATATTTGACAATGCATTTTAGAAAACAACGCATGGTTCTTAACGGCAAATGTTTCGTGTGTATATCATCGTGATAAGATTATGGTGCGAGTGTGCAATCATGTTTCAGTGTTGGTGTGATAAGAGTTTGTCAATTTTTCCTCAAACAAACAACAATAAGGTCAAACATTTGGACGTTACTCATGGTAGTTCCGAATATCCCGTGACCAATATATTTCGTCGTATTAAGTATGAAATAAATTGCGACGCCACATTTCCCCTTATTTTTCTTCATAATATTTACCTAAGAATAAATAAACATTAAACTCCAAAATTATTCGTCTGACATTGCGAATTCATCATTGTATAGTTTTTACACGAATAAAACCCTGTTTTGCTTTATTTAAAGTCATAAAAATCATTCAAGCACTCATTTATTTCTTTGTTTACTGTAGATTTAGTCTTTCATTACCCAGTTAACAGGAAAAGGTGATTCACGACCTGAGGTCTTATTCTTCTCCAATATTCTAATCTGACACATATATGAGGCGAGAATTGATGACTTTCGTTCCGTTATGCGGCAGAAAGCAAAACCGCCAATGGTCTGGAATTGTATGCAACAGCACGTATCTTAGCTGAAACCATTGAGAGGCACTGGGTGAGGAAACTTCCCTGTACATAGTGGTACAAAAGTATTATATCAAGACATAAGCCTTGTTTTGTATGCCATTCTATGAAATTTCATTTAAACAAATAAAGCGCTGCCTGAATTATAATTAATGTACCCAACAGTCACATATGTAACTCTGACCCTACACTTAGATAAAAGTCTTGTTGAGTATAAAAAACAACGAAAGACTTTTCGGTGCGGAAAGAACTTTTTTCTTGGAGAAAATAGTGGTCAACCTCTAGTGTGTTGGATTATGTACTTAATGACAATTAAATATAAGATTAGGATCTACAAGACTGACCTATATAAAGCGATAAGAAATGAAGATAAACCGTAGATAGTATATAATATACACTACTGGAAAAAATTAAAGGATCGAATCAAAAAATTTATCAACATTTTTTGCCGATTTTCAACAGGTCGTAACTTTGAGAAAAATGGCCGTACACTAAATTTAAAAAAAGAAAATTGTAGATCCAAGTGTCTAGTTTTTGGATTCATACATTAAAATTTTGTAGCATCAGCAGATTTTGAGTGGTCTTAGGAAAACCAGTAACAAAAAAAATTCAATTTTTTTGTGTTTCTTTTTTGTATATACGGGCGTGGAAAAAAATGTTCTTGCGTAACCACTTTAATGATCGGATACTTTGTTTATTTAGCTTTAATTTCTTTCTTGTAGCACTTCAATACGTTTAGTTTTCGCGGAGATATCAGTCTTCAAACGGAAAAGGATCCTTTTATCTTTAATTATCGATATCTCCGCAACCAATAATTGCACACCAAGTTAAAGGTGCGTTTTAAGAACTTAAATAAATATCCTTTAACCACTGGTTATTGTTTTATCGAAAAAACAAGAATTATTTCTGTCACATGAATTTGAAAATGCATCAAAAAATGGACTTTGGGTGGCTTTTTGGAAAATCAAGCGCTGGATCGAAAACATTGTGAAAACCAATAATGTTAAGTGTACGTTTTACAGTTCAATATGTCCACAAAAACTCTACAAAGTACCAAATTAATCCATCCAGCCGTTTTTTTGTTTCACTTGACCAAATTTTTGAAAAAATTAAAAGATCACGTTTTTGCTCTGCAAAGCTCATAATTTAAGAAATGAAAAATGTTTATTTTTAAAGCTTGTTCCACGTTTCTGTTGAACGAATTTGTTGTTCTGGGGCTACTTAAGGAAATTTAAGTCACTAACGCTAATATTGCACGTTGTTGCTATTGTGTGCGATTAGGGAATTATTGAACAACCAATTTCGCGTTGACGAAATATTGCATTTATTGGGCGTTGGTTCCTTAAATTTCCTTAAGTAGCCCCAGAACAACAAATTTGTTCAACAGAAACGTGGAAAAAGCTTTAAAAAATAAACATTTTTCCTTTCTTAAATTATGAGCTTTGCAGAGCAAAAACGTGATCTTATAATTTGTTCAAAAATTTTATCGAGTGAAACACAAAAACGGCTGGATGGATTAATTTGGCACTTTGTAGGATTTTTGTGGATATATTGAACTGTAAAACGTACACTTAACATTATTGGTTTTCACAATATTTTCGATCCAGCGCTTGATTTTCTAAAAAGCAACCCAAAGCCCATTTTTTGTTGCATTTTCAAATTCATGTGACAAAAAGAATTCTTGTTTTTTCGATAAAACAATAATCAGTGGTTAAAGGATATTTATTTAAGTTCTTAAAACGCACCTTTAACTTGGTGTGCAATTATTGGTTGCGGAGATATCGATAATTAAAGACAAAAGGATCCTTTTCCGTTTGAAGACTGATATCTCCGCGAAAACTAAACGTATCGAGGTGCTACAAGTAAGAAATTAAAGCTAAATAAACAAAGTATCCGATCATTAAAGTGGTTACGCAAGAACATTTTTTTCCACGCTCGTATATACAAAAAAGAAACACAAAAAAAATTGATTTTTTTTTGTTGCTGGTTTTCCTAAGACCACTCAAAATCTGCTGATGCTACAAAATTTTAATGTATGAATCCAAAAACTAGACACTTGGAGCTACAATTTTCTTTTTTTAAATTTAGTGTACGACCATTTTTCTCAAAGTTACGACCTGTTGAAAATCGGTAAAAAATTTGGATAAATTTTTTGATCCTTTAATTTTTTCCAGTAGTATAGATATATAGACAGTAATGTGAAAGGACATACTCTTTGTAACCATTATTTTTTTTTGGCTTCAATTTACTTTGTTCTCCATGAACAGAACCAAACAATTATGAATATAAGTATTTTTAATTGATTCTAGGTTTATGTAGTTATACTTCTAAAATAATCTTTAAAAATAAGTCTAAAAACAGTTGAAAAACAACAAATTTGTAGTAGTAATGATGATTTTTATTAATAGGCGATTAAGCGCCGATTTTAACAATACACTATTAACCACCGACCCAAAATAGACGCAAAAGACGTAGAATTTTGACTTCATGGCCTCGTAGCTCTCAAATGGATGGACTGATTTCGATGCGGTTTTCTTTCAGGCAAAGGCCTGTTTCCTTGCAGTGATTCGTATAAGAGTATCTGCTCATTTCCAAAATGATGTAAGGCAATTTTGGCATATGACTACTCGATTATTACCTTAAAATATTAATACTTCGAAACGTAAAGTTTTGCTTAATAACTGCGTACAACGCAGTATCACAGTGTTAATGCTAACAGAACCAATTATGTTGAAACGGGCATGACTTAATGACTGCATTGGCACTACTGCAGTGCTACCCAGACAGTATGGTAATTGTGTAGTCGATTATTGGAAAAAGATAAGAAATATTAAACAAATTGCACTATTACTTTAACGAAGTATACAATAATGATAAAGTATTAAATCAATTTAGTCATCATCATCATCATCATCAGTGTACCATACGAATACGTCTCACTAACTGCAACTTCACAACAAAAACTCACGAAAGACTGCAAAAAGTATGCAGTTTTCCTCCCGATGTTCTTGGCCGTTAAAGCAACTGATTCATTGTGAATACACACAACTTCGAAAAGTCATAGGTGAGAACCTGAGATTTTAACCCGTCGAGATACTCGACCGCGTGTTAGTCACACGTATTTTAAAAAGCATTATAATATCACAGTCATCACAGCAATATAGCTGCTTGCCAGACTAAGTTATTTATCAGAGACACCTCCACAGGGCTTATCACCGAGTATGCTTTATTCTTTTTATTTAAAAAAAAAGTGTTAAAAAATACAAAATCCATGAAAACCTATGTCTCATAATGAACCCTAACATATCAACAAACTCAATAATTGAATTATTACTTTATCAGGTAAATATTTTCTTGTGTTTACAACATAAATTATGATAATTTGTTACGCATAACGTAATTGTATCAGTGCATTAAATTCTTGCAATTAATCAATTAGAGTATGTGCCCGCAATCATACAAATAATTAAGATAATACACTAATCTCTGAATCTCCAAAGAAGTCGACAGGCATATAAATGTATAGTATACAGTTAAAACCGGTTTTTAGATAGAACGCGATTTTCCTAGTTAGAACTAGTTTTGACTTAATTCCTTTGTTATTACTAGAAATACCCAGTTTAAACGAGAATTTAAAACTAATATATTTGATTTTCAGATAAAACTAGTTGTCACATCGAGCTAGAGTTAAAACTAGCACTAGATAAACTAATTAACACAAAAGGAACATTTTAGAGATCATCGACTTAAATTATTTGCAAAGATGAAAATATTAATTATAAGTACGTATATAAAATTTCGAAAAGAAACATTGTTAAAGAACCTTGATTAACACACAATAAAATCTAATCAGTCAAACTTGAATTTAAAAAGGATTAGGATCTACTTTTTATTGCAAGAAAAACTATTTGGCATTTTGAATGACATAGATACCTAACCACTTTTCTTGCAGCGACACCTTTTTGACATACATCCTTTCTTGCAAACGGAGCGCATAAATCCTTGGCCTGTTCCTGTGGCTGTTTCCTTAGCAACAGTTCTCAAAGGTAAATTTGTATTCGGTACATATTCTTCACGCAAAAATTTTTCATATGTAACATATACACACAACTTTATTCACCTGTATTCCCCGAAGAAGTAGGCTTTCTGCATCCACTTTTCCCCAGGGACACCAGTCCCATATAATAGGCGCAGGCCTATTACCGCAATTCCAAAATACGTGAAGCTGTAAGAATTTCTCGAACTTAGACCGACCCGGGAATCGAACCCAGAGACTCTAGATCGCATGGCACATTCATATACAACATCCCTCAGGCTAATGTGACAGACTTAATCCTTTCGGATATAGAAGAAGCCCGTGCCTAGCAGTGAGACGAATATAGGCTCAAGATGATTCTAGTGTCGCAAGACCACAAGGCAGTAAATTTGTTCGTACATGTATGAAAATTCGATGTTAAGTACTTAGACTGTGCGGTGGTGCATCCGAATATTTTGGTGGAATGCAAAGTTATTGTTTCTGAGGGGAAACTTTTCGTGTAAATAAGTAAACAGTGCCTGGCCTACTAGCCCATATTCCCTCAGCTCTCAAAAGACGACATTGATCCCAATCTGTGGCTTATCTTATCCGAGACACCTTCCTAAAAGAATATAAGCGTAGAACGACATTTTTTTTTCGTATTTTCATATACCTACATTTAAATGTTTAATTTGTTAAAGGCTTTCCTGATTTTTGGGAAAGTAACAAATCAAAATTTACTCTAATTTCGGGCTTTCTCAGATTTCTTCTAATTTATTTATTGAACGATGGCTTCTCCCTGTATATGACTTATTTCATGAAATATTACTGGTAGCGCCATCTGTTAGCAAGCTTTGAAAACTACAGTAGTATTATAATTATAAGGTTACAGTTAGTTGAGTTTCTAGTTTGTATTTTTATAATTTAACTAAATTATGCGCACGTAATATGATCAATTCAATTGACTCACTTGCAGGAAACCTAACATAAGTAAACTAAGTCATTTTTTACTCAAACCGACTTTAACGCCACATGTTTACCATGCGCCTCAATAGATGACAGTAAACAATTTTTCAAATACATGTTTTGCAGTTGAAAATCCAGCAATATAATTTGTGGCATTCTCATATCAATAATTTATTTTACCTATATTAGTCACCCGGGCGCAATTTCTAATTTCATGCTCATCCCACGTGAAAACTTAATTTAACATACAAAACAATCAATTTTTAGTAGCATAAATCAATTAAAAACGCCTGCTTATTTTTAAGAGCAATGTTTTAGAAATACATTATCGGTATCATTGGACCCTGACTGATGCCAAGGCAATCTCATGGAATAAAAAAAGCGCAACAGATATCTTAGGTTCTTCCGCAATTACAACATTAATAAATATTATTATTTGATCTTACCAATTCAATAGTCGAGCCATCCACAATAACCGGTATATATTGCTATAAAGCATGTGCTTATCATAACGAATAAAACAAAAGAAAGAACAATTTGGAAAACACTGTTCATGACGACTATTCTGAGAGAACGCGATCGTAGGGACTAGCCCCCTTGTTTTATGTAACACACTTTACGGTTCGAATACTCTAAGTAGTAAACGTATTAATATTCAAATATACTATTTACAGTAATGTATTGTATAATGAGTTTATTGTTGTAGAATCCATATTTATCTATAACCACGACATTGCGTGATCTAAATTCATTATTATTTAAATATATTTTCTCGATTTATTAATAGAGATTTAGTTCATATTCTCAATAATGTTTCGAATGTTTTGTTAAAGTCATCCATCCATCAGCCAAAAGAGGTTCACTGTTGATTATAGGCCTCTCTCAATGATTTCCACAGGGACCTGTTGGAAGCAGCCTGCAGCCAGCGGCGTCCCGCGACCCTTACTTTGTCGACCGACCACCTTGTGGGTGGACGTCCTACGCTGCACTTGTTAAAGATAATTAAAACTTACATTGTAGTATCAGAAAAATATATTGTTTAGGTACTACCCGATTGGCTTAAATCTCTTTCTACAATAAGATACACACGTCCATTTTTGAAGCGGTCATTTGACCGCCCATGGTAGAACTAGACATAAATGGAATGTCGGTAGGTTCAGCATTAAAATAAATAGAATATATAACAGATATTTCTATTACAGATATTACTATTTCTATTACACTTTATACTACAGTAGAAACGATACAAAAAACCGTAATTTGTTAATATCTCGATCGCAAAAACAACCCGGACAAAACCTTATGGCGATGTTCAAAATGAATTAAGATGTAGAATCTTAATTCATTTTGAACATCGCCATAAGGTTTTGTCCGGGTTTATAAATATATAGATATTTATTTCATCATCATCATCATCAGCCAATCGAAGTCCACTGCTGGACATGACCTCCCCCAATTACTTATTTATTTATTTATTTAGCTTGTAAAAATATGCCCAGTGATTAGAGGCTTGGCCTCTATTACGCGAGACTAACAACTGACGAAAAGATTTTGAAATGCATCTCAGCATACCCAATGGAGAATATTAGCGTAAGTACTCGTATGTATGTCATTTTTTATTTAAATAAACTTGTAATTTGGTACACACAAGTTCTTTGAAAACCCAAGCATAGAAACCAAATGTACTTCAAACATCCTCGACCTTTACTCCCACACGGCGCTCTTTCTATACATCACACATTTTATCATCTTGATGGATCACCGATAACTATGACTTTGTACTGAACAGTATATCTGATAGTGCGGTAGCGTTTCTATGGAACAACATTCCCATGTCAAACCGTCAAGTAATCTTATCGCTTATCGTTTTTGCAAAATAAACATTATTGACACCATAAAATAGAATCTAGTTTATGGTATCGTTTGATAAGAAATACTTATATTTTTTAAAGAAAATATCATTGTCACGCTTCGTGTGCAATAATATAAAATACTAGGACCTCTATATATTTTTGTAGATTATTCGATAAATTGCTGGCTTTTAAATATCATAAGCTTAGAGACGACCACTGCTGGACATCCTGTGCAAAGTGTTCTGTCGGAAGCGGTCTGCATTCAGCGGCTTCCCGCAATTGAACTTTTAACTCATATTATATAGATTGTCTCATGTTTTATTCAAGTTCATCAGTCCGTTTCGTTTTAATTAATGTGTTTTTCATTCACAATTATTACTAAAAGATATTTCCATACTGACGTAAGACATAATCAATGAAAATAATTATCCAAGTAATGGAGTGATAATATAGTAAATGTTATCAACATTAATCTATAATTATAAAACTTTATAATCCAAAAAGTTGCGTACGTGATGCTTACTGCCATTCACATATGAACTCTTAAAAATAATCAAGATAAATATACAGGGGTGTAGTTAGACTGTGATCGGAAACGAAGGCATGTGATAACTAAGGTGGTTACAAACCCCCTTAAATTAAAGAAAATTCCGACAAAAAATAAAGATTCTATACAAACCACACACTTTTAATACAGATGGTTGTACTCTGTATAAGATCATTTCACTGTACAAAGTGCGAATCGGTAGCTTTTTTTACTGCTATTGTCGTGCTGCATCGTCGAAGAGAGCAGTAGGGAGGAATTAAGACACTCATGTTGAAGGTCTCAAAGAAGGAAAAACGGTTTTTTTTATTTTTTGAGCACAATGTTTGACTTTGTGCTATTACTGAGAATTTTCTAATGAAAAAAACGAATAATACTTAACCAGTACTGGATCAAAGAGGCATTTAACAAAGTAGAATACAAAATAAAACAACAAATAAAGAATTACAGTTCTATTGTTTTCCTGGCACAATTTTGTATATAAATTAAATTTTGAATTAGGGTTTTACATCTGTTATTAATTCCTGTATAAACAATTCGAGGGTTTAAACGATGGGTCCAACCACGTGGCTGCCGACGCCAACGGGGGTGATGACTCCGATGGGGTGAAGAAGGTCGACGGGGTTGATAATAGGGGGAGATACGGCGACCACATCAATGGGGTTGACTGGGACGGGGCTGGGGATGGGCTCTTGAGGCTCGGCGACTTCCACGATCTGGACTGGCTCGGGTTGAGGCTCAGGGACGGCGACTGGGCTAGGAGCGGCGGGGGAGCTCTGTAGAAGTGTTTTCTTTGGTTAATATTTGTGTTTAGAACAGTGTTACAAAAATATGTTGCAGGGAAAACTGATGAAAAATATAGCAAAATGATGTTAATTTAACGTTGCTATTCGCTATCTTCAGGCGACATCAAACCGTTACACGACCAATGATAAAATTTTCAAACACAAATAAAGGGCTGCTATTGTGATACATTTATAGCTCTCAATATTACGGAACTAAATTACTAAGAAACAGCCGTGTCAATATGACTCTAAACATAGGTTTGGCAGTTTTGGCATGCTCTGTTCTCTGGTCATAACCAAGCTTATCTGGTCATAATCTAACTCACCTGAGCGTTAACGTTGACGATGATCTGTACAAGGGGGCTGGCAGGGGATGCGGGGGTGGGTGCGACGGGAGAGACTGGGACAACGGGGGCCTCAACAGGAGCAACAGGCACGACAGGCGCGACAGGGGAAGCAACAGGGAGGAGTCCAGCGGGAACGGCGACCACGATGGATTCCTGGAACATACAAAGACATTAAGTATTTTTATATAGCTTGAAAGTAGTGCCGTTGAAATTAAGGCTGTCTATCGTCTAGTGTCCGTCAATGGAACGTATGTTTGTGCATGATCTGATGATGCTCATTTTTATCTTCAATCAAAATGGGTATAAAACTTCTGTATTAGTGAAGTATATCGTAACAATATCCGCAAGGTGACCATGCCATAGGAGAGGCCTACATTCAACAGTGAACGTGATAGGCTGGTGATGATATTGATGATGAGTTACTTAGAAACGGCCGTGTCAAACTTATGATAATCTAATGGATGATGTAACGTCTTACCATCTGCTGTCCAGTCATGAGGGCGTGCACGATCTCGTTGATGGCGTGCTCGAGGTAAGGGATGAGCTCGGGGTTGGTGGTGGGGTCCTCGAGGGCAGCGCTCAACTCAGGGAGAGACCAGGAGGTGATTTCCATAGCGGGGATGACGACGGGGGCGATTCCCTGGAAAATAAACAATAAAGGTCCTATTACATAGAAATATTTAAAAAAAACAGCAAGGTAAGGTACATAGGTAATACCTATTCTTAGAAAATTTCATTCAAATCAGTCTAGCCTTCTAAGAGGACTTCTAACAACTGTAGCGCTATCTGTCGAAAATTAGACGCAATAACACAGAAACCTTCTTTGGCTCATTACCAACAACTTTACTAAAGATCTTTACATGATCAAATGCATAGTTTACGATTCTACAAAGAACATTCAGACAGACAACCAGCCATGTCTAAATAAAGAGACGAAACTAATACACTATTGATTTGTGTATTCTTACCAAGGGTTGTTCGTGGAAGATAGATTCCATCATCTGGTTGAGGGCGTTCTCGAGGTAAGGCACGAGGGCGGGGTCGGTAGTGGGGTTCTGGATGGCCTCGGACAGCTGGTGCAGGCTCCAGGCGGAGAGGTCCACAGCGGGGATGGTGATGGTGACGGCAGTCTGTATAACACGGGGTTTAGAGTTCAAATACTAACAACATCTTTTCAATATATGTACATTGACAGCCCCGTGGCGCAGTTGGCTTGACACCAGCTTGCGAAACGAGCGGCCGCGGGTTCGATCCCCGCACCGGGACAAATGTTTGTGTGATCCACAAATATTTGTTTCGGGTCTGGGTGTTTGTAAGACCGAAAAGTCTCTCGTAGTTTCTGATACCCACGACACAAGACTCGTATCTTAGTGTGGGGCCAGGACTATGTATGTGACTGTTGGGTGTTTTTATTTATTTATTTAAAAATGCTATGATTGAAATAAAAAATATATCGTAGATTTCTAATTTTTTTTAGTTAAATTAATGATTATAATGTGTTAGCAGGGAAATTTATCTCCCGATTTCTGAATCACTTCCGCATACGCCACTGAACAGTATCAATGCATAAATCCATAACGATTTATGATGGGACATTCTCATTGATAGCGGCAAGTAATCTTTGATATAAGGTTACTAGGAATGCATTACTTGTTAAAAATTTGGGAAATTCTAACAGTAAGTAGCCTATCATCATGATTGAATTACTTCATTATATTACCCATTATTTATAATGATAACTTTTTATGGGCCTACTTTTTATTGAGGCAATATTCTGCTGATAAAAATTGGTTACCACTAGAATTGAATGGACGAAACGCGTGCTACCGTACTGCGATGGATTAGATATTATTATTTTATTTTTTATGTTCAACCGAATTAAGCAATAAAATAACTAACGGTTTTACTTGAAAAAACCAAAATACTCAGTATTAGATGTTTAAAACGAATTTGTCTTTAACGTAGGTCTCATGCAGATTGGCAATCTTGACGACACTTTGAAATTAATCTGAATTCTTCTGAAGAACGCTCAAAATTAACTTCATGGTTAGAGTGATTTCCTTACTTAATAATAGGAAAAACCTAATATAAGGAACATTATTAGACAGCAATAATAAAATAACCATATTGATGAGTCACACTCGGAATCCTTGTACTCGAGATTCTGTTTAAAAAAAACAAAAGCAAAGACCTCGTTGACCGCTAACCATGATGATAAGGCTCAGGCGTAATCGCTTTTGCTTAAAAAAAAATAAACTAGCATTTTGTTGAACTCACCACTTGTTGTCCATGGAACAGAGCGTCGACCATCTCGTTGAGAGCCTGCTCGAGGTAGGGGATGAGGCTGGGGTCGGTAGCGGGGTCCTGGAGGGCGTGGGACAGCTGGTCCAGAGACCAGGAGGCCTGGTAGCCGAAGGCCACCGACAGAAGAGCCACGAATACGGTGAGGAACTTCATTTTGTTATCTGTGGAGGAGTAGATCGCAGATCATTAAACATCACACATAAATTTTAATTGTTTGTTATACTGTTATGTGTTTTTTTATATTGTATATTTTATTAATAGTTGTAAGTTTGTTATTTTTTACAATGTAAGTGTTTTGGTTAAGACTGTACATTAGTAAATAAATAAATTACATGGGAATAAATAAAGATTATTTTAGGACAAAACGTGTACAGATGAAAATCATATGAGAGTCGATTTTAGCACTAAAGATTTTTACGTCCCAATTTAGTCAAACAAGAACCATTTTGCTTCCCACTCCAAAATACAGTCCAAAAGTATAAAGCGTAACTGGTGAAAATATAAAAAGTTGCAGCAAACTATTTAGAAACATAAAACAAATTTGTAAATTCTTGTCTATGAGTTAGTTATTGATCCTAAGTCCATTAGAAGACATATTGGGTCCCAGTTTTTAAGGTCTAAATTTATTACGGCTAATGACAATGTCAAGTAATTAGTTAAAGCAAACACAGTACCTCCATCAATGTTAATGAGAACAATTAATTGTATGTTTGTGTAAATTACGTAATGTTCGCTTACCTATCTCCACGTAACTTGCAAATATTCCTGCGGCATTCGCTATTTATATATTTCATGTAAAAAGATAAAAATAATAAAGTTATATCGTCATTTATTACATCTGACTCAATAATATTGATGTTGTAAATTATATGTAAGTCTCTTAATACTAAGGGTTGTAGGCCAGGTGGCGGAGTGTATATATCAAAATGAAGGGTCTTGGTTCGTTTCATAACCGACGTCTCATTGTCGTTCAACCTTCCTTCTTTTATTAAATCTCCATTTTACCACTTCTTGAGTATAAGTGCCCATTTTACTAATTTTCCTTTATAATATTTTTATGTGGTTACATGTAAGTTTCTTATTTATTATTCAATACTGGATTGGATTAATCTCTAATTCGAACATATTTAGTCTTTTTGTCAATATTACAGAATATATAAATTCTGATTGGATAACACTAGAATTTCTTGCTAGTTCTTCACTAAGGAGGACTGCCTTCCGAACAAAGTGGTACACTAAATTATGAAATTAATTTGAATTATTAAGTAGGTATATAGGTATGTAAGGATGTTCGTTACTCTCTCGAACGAAACTTACTGAATGAAACTGAAACTACCAGAATGAAATTTGGTGTGTAGATTTATACCAGGTATCTATTAAACCCGCACTTGGTCAGCGTAGAAGACTACGGCCAGAACCCTCTCAGCCGTAGAAAAGGCCCGTGAAACGTTTATGTGTTGATGATGATTGACTAATTGTCCATCATCTCCCACCTAAATAAAATAAATTCATGGCTGCAGATACAAGAAAGTATGATACTTTACTGTACTACTGCGGTCAGTACGTTTAAGTATATGAATTTACTTAAAGCACTATTCTGACTTCATACGGCTGCTGCGTTTTTTTTTAACTATATAATTTCTAATGCAAAAATTTATAAGGATAAATGAATAAGTAAATATAAATTTCTAAAACCTAAAGCATAAGAATATACCTTTAGTGATGTAACAAAGTCTAATATTCTTTGTACATAATTTTGTGCACTGAACGCAAACTTCCTTTTAGCTGTAGGTACATGAGCGTTTTATCATGCAAAGCGCAGCATCCAGCCAAAGCGGAAATAATGTTCTACGTCACATCCTTTCATCTCTGTCACAATAGACTCACTCTATCTACACGTATAAAGTAAATTGCAAATGGAGTACATATTACTTCTTCTTATAACATTGTAAGAATCTCAGTATTTAACACTAGCTGTTGCCCGCGACTTCATCCGCGTAGACTACAGGGTTGAGTTTAGATAGAAAATAATTTATAGTCTATTTTACATCTCAGAGTCTTATTTATGCACATACCAAAAATCATTTAAATCGGTTGCAGAAATACCCATTCCCACGGGAATACTTCATTTTCCGGGATAAAAACTATTCCATGTGAATTATATGAGCTCTACCTCTCTCTATACCAAATGTCATTCAAATCGCTTTGGTAGATCCAGAAATACTCATTCCCACGGGAATACTACATTTTCCGGGATAAAAAGTTTCCTATGGTTTATCCTGATGTATAAGCTATATTGTGGTAAAGTTTCATTCAAATCCATTCAGTAGTTTTTACGTGAACGAGTAACAAACATCCATACATCCATACTTACAAACTTTCGCCTTTATAATAGTAGTAGGATTACACTGGTACATTTTTGTAGATCATCATCATCATTGTCAGCCCTTCTTACGTTTACTACTAGACATAGGCCTCTCTTATGGCACGCGACTAGTCATCCAGCCACTGCCAGTCACCTTGCGAATATTGTACCCCACCTAGCCAGAGGGCGTCCTACATTACGTTAGATGTTTTGGATACTGCCAGGAAATTAATACTATACCAGTAACCAATATTATGCCTCTTTATCTTTGAATATAATCCAACTTATTCCGAAACGTGGGCACTACGGCTAATTGTTCAGCTGATACGGTTTTTCGAGAATACAAGGACCAATGAAATTTATTGACTTACACTTTGATCAGTGTTAATAACCCTAAGCGTCATAAAATTCGACGTGTTTATCAGCTAGAGACATAGTCCATCGTATTATTGAGCCAACAATATTCTGAACATTGGACAATTTATCCACATGGTGGACAGAAGCTTCCATCACATATATTCGATTCTACATTCTAACTTTCTTAAGGTTGAGGAAAAATCTATTATAGCCACACTGTGCAAGTATCCTTAGCAATGAATAGGATAAAATAATGAGGGAAGATGTAGGATTTTCGAAATTTCTATCCCTCGATGCCAAAAGATGCAAATTGTAAACCAACGTCAAGATTACGGTCCCAACAGTTAGACTCTTTCTTGACCCACGATTTATGCACTTTTCTTTTTGAATAGAGAAAACTGCCTTAAACTCTCTTCTCGGTAAGTCGGTGGAGCTCGAAAGAGGTATGTTCGGGATCTCTGGCTTTGTTACTCAACGGGCTGAACAAATGTCCGCTTAGCCAAGTTGGGTCCCTAACCAAAACCCTACGCCAGGATACCGAGTAAAACCTACGAGGCTATTTATTAACTTCAAAATGTCATTTCTTACGGCTTACTTTTTTAAATTTGCAGGAAATGAATATTACATTAATATGTGAATTAAATTAATCCCAGAGTGATGTTTTCATACCAATAGCACTGCTATCAATATTTTTAGCAAGGTCGTAATTCAGTTTTTATCATTTGTTATGACTTTTAATTGCCTTTGTCGTCACAGCCTAACTTCGTCGCAAAAACAAAATATTTCTATCGAATGTCGTCAGGTGTCAGCTGTTTTATTACTTGTTTACATATTACATGCAATGGTACCTCATCATCATCACCTGTACATTCCACTGGTCATGGGGCTTCACTATATCTGAGAGTGTTTAACCCTTATCCACCAAAATAGCCTAGTGCGGGTTGGCGGACTAAAGACCGAAGAAATTCCTAAAACATGAGTTAGGTTAATTATTAAGTGTGTAGGTTTATATACTGTCGCATATTTAATTCGTAAAGGACTGGGTCTGGTAGCAACAAATAAAGTGATAATCTAACCCTAATCTTTATTTATATGGATAAACACGAACGAATATTCAAATGATATTTGTACGCTTACTGTAATTCTTAAGCCCGTAATCAGATTTTTTATACACACCGATAATTCTAATACCTCGGAGCATATAAAATAACCTGATAATACGGTCACTTTTTCTTAAACACGACGTGAACATGCAAACTAGCATACATTATCATTTATTATACGGATTTTTTTCTTTTAAAACATAGCATTTTTGTTTTAGTATAGATATTAGTTGTCTATTTTTTATTTTATATGTCAAAAATCTATTTTTTTTAATGTATTTTGGTTTACGTTTCTGATTTATCGAAACGAAATAAATGATTGTCAATATTCAAGCTTCATTACTTGGACAACATTTTCCACTGTTGAGGATCCTGAATTTTGTCTCTTACATTTTTTTAACCAAGTTAAGTCCCTTATTGAACTTTTCAGATTTTTAATTGCTGTAAAAAGACATTAAAGCAAGAGAACAAACTCCAAAAGATATTCCTTATGAGTATTAATAATAAATAATTTTCAAAAATCACTAATGGACTGTTGAAAAGAAAAGATTTTAAATTAAGAGAATCACTTTAAATTTATTTCACTATCGTATTTCTCACTTTCAAAAGTAACTGTACTCGAAACAAAGTTAGTTAATTTAAAAACTTTTCTTGAATTGTTCATGTTAAATGCAACGTTCCATTGTGAATTAGGATATATCGTTGGACTAAGTCTTGACTTACTGAGTCTTTTATAAATGGCTCTATATCTTTAATTCGTTCTACAGTACCGATAGAACACTTCAACTTTTTTCACTTAAATAATTTTAGTAGTATATAACACTTAGTTTAAACAGACCGAAATTGAAAACTGAAACAGTTACGGTGAAAAAAAAATCAGATGTTTTCGTAATCACCATATCTGGCTTAGTTTTCCACAAAAAAAAAAACAGTTAACAACAATAGCTTACTTTTCGACCTCGTTCTATTTATATATACTGGTATACATAGCAGACTTCTATACCACCATATTTACACTGAATATCGCTTTAAGTAATAGACAAAAGGGAGCACTTATCATAAAAGTATATTAGATAGTTAGCTATTCCTAAAGTGGTTGACACAGCTTTTATCGGCCTCTACACTTTATTTCACATCCAAAAGCAGATTGTATAATGCCATAAGAATATACACATGTCGTTTTTGCATGTAACGGTGAATAGTCGAAGATATATGACTCCTCGCTCACATAAAGCATCATCATCATCATCATCAGCCAATATTGGTCCACTGCTGGACATAGGCCTCCGCCAATGACTTTCACCGGGAACGGTCGGAAGCCTCCTGCAGCCAGCGACGTCCCGCGACCTTACATAAAGCGCTTGCACTAACTATTCCTGCCTGTCACCATCCTACACCATAAATTTATATCATCAACAATACATCAAACTACCGTCGTTTTTCTACTCAGAAAATATACCTTAGTTCACAAGCTAGACTATGTATGTTCCAAACTATACCCTTTCAGAATAATTGTCTCAAAATCAACAAAATTATTTTCTCAAAATTATTATTATCGGTTTAAGCAGTGATGGCCTCGAGGCTTAGGCGCGCGGTCGAGAATCTCGGCGGTCGCTGGTTCGAACCCCAAGCACACACCTCTGACTTTTCGAAGTTATGTGTGTATTCACATTGAATTATCACTTGCTTTAACGGTGAAGGAAAACATCGTGATGAAACCTGCACACCTAAGAGTTCTTAGGAATTTCTTAGGTGTGTAGTCTGCCAACCCGCACTAGGCCAGCGTGGTGGATTATGGCCTAAAACCCTCTCAATGGTAGAGAAGACCCATGCTCAGCAGTGGGCGTATATGGGTTGATGAAGAAGAAGAAGAAGGTTTAAGCAGTGATGGCCTCGAGGTTTAGGCGCGCGGTCGAGAATCTCAGCGGTCGCGGGTTCGAACCCCAGGCACACACCTCTGACTTTTCGAAGTTATGTGTGTATTCACATTGAATTATCACTTGCTTTAACGGTGAAGGAAAACATCGTGATGAAACCTGCACACCTAAGAGTTCTTAGGAATTTCTTAGGTGTGTAGTCTGCCAACCCGCACTAGGCCAGCGTGGTGGACTATGGCCTAAAACCCTCTCAATGGTAGAGGAGACCCGTGCTCAGCAGTGGGCGTATATAGGTTGATGAAGAAGAAGGAGATTTCTCAAAGACATACTCAACAATTACGCATGTTGCAACCACAATGATTATCAAATAAATAGTAATGGCTAGTTACTTTATCTAGCTCGGGTTATTTTTTTATCATTACCAATTTTGTTTAATCATGAAAATATGCTTAAACGCTGTTGGCATTTGTGTAAGTGGTAAAGTCACATGGTAGTCACATGAAATGGCATGCAAATTAACCGTGTATAATTAGGAACTTATGAATCATTCAATAACCTCAGTATCTTCAGTAATGTTTTTCTATAACTCGCATTATGGACTATGTTTTAGTATAATAATCATCAGTCCATATATGTCCCATGGCTGGGCAAGGGACTAAACTGCAACTGAGAGGGTTTAAGCTTTAGTCCACCACACTAGCCTAGTATTGGTTGGTAGACTGTTTTTGATATAATAGGTGTAAGACATTGGGTTGGAATAGAAGGATCTTAACTTTACAATTAAACGCACATAGTAATAAATTTAATTTAATTTAAAATATTATTAATTAATGGAATTAATTAAAAATAATTGTTGAAATATAAAAGATATTTGTAAGTTCTACTACATTATCTATTGTAAATAAATTATAATTGCAGTCACCATTTTCTTGAAAAAAGATTGGATTCATTCGTCTTTATTAGTCCAACTGGGGTTACTATGGTAATTTTATCCTGTAAATAAGAAACATAATTTATGCTGCTAATATAGGTACATATATTAGCATCAGACCCAAATTGTTGACCCAAATATTTATTATATAGATTCATAAAGGTGGTTCTTATGCACTCATCATCATCAATATAATTAATTTCGTCCACTGTTTGACATAGGCCTCTCGTATCGCACGCCACTGGGCTCGATCTTTGGCTTTCCTCATCCAACCGCTGCCAGCCACCTTGTAGATATCGTCACCCCACCTAGCCAGAGGGCGTCCTAGACTACGTTGTGCAATACCGTAATGTAATATCATTTTATATGCTTTATCATCACCCCTCATTCTCCCCACCCTTTGTAATAGCTTCACCTACTTTTAAAGCCGAGTTAAGTATTGTTTGTGGGTAACCTAGATAGTCGATTAGTCCCCCAACGCGATATAGATACAATGAAATGAAATGTATGTTTTTTTATCGGAATTTCGGGCTTCAGAATCAAATTTAGCAAATCCGAAGGGACATAATTTATCATGATCGCGGAACCAAGTTTACAAGAAAAAAATATATAAAGGAGGAGTTGGAAAACAAAAGGTGGGCAACATACCCGTTTATCAGATTGTTTCTTTAGGTCATCTCTAGCATTTTGCAGATATGATAGTAATTCAGGATGGGTGCCTCGGTTGCTTATAGCCTCATCTAGGTCGGCTACTTTCCACGTCGATATGTCCAATGCTGGGATGCCTACTTCCACAGATTTCTGAATAAAATCAAGCCTATTTTATTGTTTATTGTATGAGCAGCGTTATCGTAACAAAATAAATAAAGAATTTCAATGAAACGCAATGTAAAACCCAAATACCTATAAAGAAAATGCAATATTAGGTAACATAAATTCTTGATATAACAGTCATTTTATGTTTCAGATTACTGTTATTTGAAAAGAATTTTAACTGAATGTATTTAAAATTTAACTGCAAAAATTTGAGCCTTTTTAGATAAAAGTTATCTAATAATTTCAGATGCATCAAAAATGATCACATTCAGTTCAGCCGTTTGAACGTGTAGGCCTGTCAAACATTCGTATTATTGGTATTAGTTGGGATATAAAAATGTAATAACTACCTCTGATTTATTGAACTCCAAATAGTGGTAAGCTTTCCTAAAGAAATTCCTATAGGAAGGATTCGTGGCTGGGTCTTCAATAACTTCCATGAGTTCCTCTTTTGTCCATTGGGACCCTCCATCGGGCGAGCGAATTAATGCTTGGATTGATTCCTAAATATATACGAAATACCTTAATAAAATAGCCAATATTTCATTAAGGTTAAAGAACATAGATAAAATTTATATGGAAGTGCCAGAAGTCTCGTATCATGGGGTCAAAACTAAATAATTTTATTCTATGTGACTGTTATTTTTTTTCCTCTTAAACTCCATCAAACAAGATAATGATTAAAACATGCAAACGTGCATGCATGAAGAGGATAATGTCAGTGGAAGAAGCGAAAGAGGTATGTTTGGACCGTGGCATTTGGCGCTCTAAAGTCTCTGCCTACCCTAATGGGAGACAGGCGTGAGTTTATGTATGTATGTATGCATTATTTAAGTACCGAATTGTGTCCCGTGAACAAAGCCAGCATAATCTGGTTCAGTGCATCCTCCAAGTGTGGTCGCATTTCAGGGTCTGTCTCGTTCATTTGGATTGCTTCTGATAGCTCGTCTAGAGTCCATGTCTTCACCTCAGGACTTGCGGCTACTAGTGTCATACCCGCCAGGACTACGATCAGTTTTTCCATTCTAATTAATAAATGTACTGGCCCTGAAATAATTATTTTACGATTAAAAAAAGGCTATAGGATAGTATGAGATATTCTATTGACTATGGGCTAATCATAATATGAGGACTAAGGTTGCCACTTTAAAACTTAAAAGGTGTTACTTTTATTCGACTTTCCGTCTTAGACTATCCTAGTACATGTGGTAGAAAAAAGAAATGTTATGTTTAAAAATTTAATATATTTGATTTAATTAACATTTTAATACTTTTATGTCCTCATAATTATTAATATCCAAATTCATTATGACCTTTACGATTGTCCTACTATACCAAGTTTAAGTAAATATGTGATGTTATTTGGATGTATACTCAGCTGTCCTTTGTCAAACAAAAATAAAAGTTATTATAAACTCTATTAAGAGAAATAATTACATTAATAAAAATACATGAACTAGTAGGTAAATTACTAGACTTCCAGAGTTTATATGAATTATAATTATTGACTAGAAATTAATGGTCGTAAATTATTATCGGTTTACGCGGGAAAGTAATGAAATACGAGAGAACTGGAAAGTGGATTGACCCGAAAATATACACAGAAAATAAACACGATTTCTCTTTACCTAAATAGTGTTATGTTTATTAATATGTATGCAATATGTATTCGGTTTTAACCTCTAATTCGGTTGCGTTAATCAATTCAAATTCTTACAAGAAAAATGATTAAAAGTCCTGGGGAATCCAATATTTTTACAACACAAAAGTAATGCCTCGCGATCTCGCGATATAAGTAAGTGCTATACGATCTACAGGTCTGAGGTTCGAGTCTCGGGTCGGACAAAGTGTTTTTTATCCATTAGAAATTTCTTAGACCAAGTGGTATTAAAGTTTTACATTAGAAAATTTCTTATCAGCAGCGCCAATACTGTGTGTTTGTATTTATTAATATTTTTATGTTTAATATTTCACAGCCTTATTTTTATCACCATTTATTGAAGTTAAACACCTCAACTACGTTTTATTGCAGTAGTTCCGGTCGCATAGAAGAGATCGCAGTAAGCGATAAGACTGCATTTTGTAGATTTTGTTCAATGCTATTTCTTCAACAACCCATATACGCCCACTGCTGAGCACGGGTCTCCTCTAACATTGAGAGGGTTTAGGCCATAGTCCACCACGCTGGCCTAATGCGGGTTGGCGGACTACACACCTAAGAAATTCCTAAGAACTTTTTAGGTGTGCAGGTTTTATCACGATGTTTTCCTTCCCCGTTAAAGCAATTATTTCATCTTTATTATTTACTTATTCATTCTTGTAGTTTACAATTAAGTACATAATATGAATAGAGGACTTTCGCGCTCGAAAAGCGGCTATAGACCCTCCTCACCATAACATGTTAAAAAAACCACCTCTGGGCACCTCCTTCCGAGGAATCCAGGCGTAAAGCTATTTATGTATGTTCGTACTTATATACAAAAAATAATGCAGTCTCCGTGCCAAAGTACATTTCGGTTTTAACGTTTTAAATTGTTATAATTATTCTGTGAGTAGAATAAGTAAACAAAATTTTGAGCGGTATTTGAACAGATTTGCAAATGTACAATGAAACGGTACTTTAAGTGACTTATCTACATTTTATGAGCTTAAAACCAATAACAGCCGGTTTTTTAATAACACAGTTAAGTTCGTTGATCTCGCCAAACTTAAAAAGATTTTTGCGAGAAATATATATATAATATTAAAACTAGATATTTAATCATTTACTACGTATGTAAATTACTCGTATAATATATCTGCCATTAAAACTGTACATACATAGAAATCATATTGCACAGTTATCTAATTATTGATTTTGACTATGAAGTTGTAATTCAATATTATAAATTCTAATGATTAAATAAAAACTAGTTGGATAAATAGCCAACTCAATTAATTTATCAATTTATTGAGGTTCAGTTATTTCACTCTTTCTAGCCATGCCTAGCTTGCTTGGGAGTAAGGGGGAATCGTTTTCACATAAGAGCTATTGCATTACCACTTTGCATTCATTATTCAATCAAATTAATAAATCAATTATTGCAACTATTAAAAAAATAAAATGAGACAGGCTACAGTCACTTCGAATTTAGTTTACCACTCAGTTCGGTAGGTTACCATCACTATAGAAGAACGGACAAGAAACTGTCTCAAGAAAACTGTTGCTCATTTCCAATCGAACACATAAAACTACATTCCACATTAGAAAAATGTTTGGTGCGTTTTAAGTTAACAAGTAAATAAATGTGAGTTAACATACATAATCATCACTTACCTTAAGAATATCTTTATGTACCAATTTACGATTATTCTCTAGATTACCACTGACACTTTAATATCAATGTAACATTTACATAACATACCATACGTTTTTAATTGTATTTTATTTTACACAATTATTGTATTTTATATTGTCATATTACATGGCCGTATACACAACACACCTTTGCCTAACCACCGACTATTACGGATAGCGGCCAACTGTCACTTAGACGATCTAAACGGGAACAAAAAAACTGCCAATAAAATTTTCCATTTACTGTTTATAGTTATTTAACTGTCGTTAAATGAAGACATAAAATAAATATGACTTTTGCATAAAATTGCATATTACTACATAAAAATAAAAATATGCGTGATTTTATGAACGCAAATGAAGCCGTTTTAAGATTAACGGATGTAGAAAAGAGAATACTTCTATATTCTCTTTTCTACATCCGTTAATCTTTTAATTTTTATGCCTTTCGTAATCGAGTGTTCTCTTATTATGTACTTAAACAGGGTGTATAAAGACTGTGATCGAAAACATAGACAAGTATTAGCCTTTGTGGTTTATGAAGCTGTTTATGAATAATATTAAAACAAATATGTATCTTTCTTGAAATTTATTATTTTTATTGTGATAATTATAATGGGTTCCGCTAATTAATTCATGAATATTTCGTCGACACAAGCAATGAGTCATTGATCTTTATCAGCCCGACTGGAGTTATGATTGTAACTTTATCCTGTAAAAAGTAAAAATACGAATCAATTTTGTAGATATTGAAAAAGCAAATTACTTATATATACTTTGAAATTCAAATGACAGGCGCAAACCGTTAACTTTATTTATTTGTTTAACACTTTCTTGTTCATAATACAGAAATAATGGGAAGAAACTTAACTATAAAAAGAAAACAAGAGGCGGCCTTATCGCTCTAAGCAATTTCTTACAGGCAACCTTTGGATGGATAATAAGAAGATAAGTTATTGATAAATAAATTGTGTATTATGCAAACATATTATTACGTACAATTACTGAAAAGGTATTAATAATCCTTAATTAACGATGCCATTTATGTACGCGGTTTACAATAAACGTAAGAAATTTCTTGTGGCAATTTTCAGGTATTTGTTGTATTCTCAGGACGCTTACCGTGCATCTTCTAGTTACGAAAGATAACCACGTTTTGCATGACTTACTCAGGCCGTTGGTTGAACGGCGCCGTTCAGTAAAGAGGCTAGGCTGTTAATTGAACGGCTAATTAAGCTAGTTGGCTGCGACATACATATTACTTCACAGGCATTCAACAAAAAGCAATTCTTTAGCATGTAAATCTCTATGTGCCTTTAAAATCTTGTTAATCTCATACTTCCCCTAAAATTGATTAAACTTACCCGTTTTTCTTTCCTCAAATCATTTCGCGCTTTTTGCAGATATTCAAGCAATTCAGAGCGGGTGTCTGGGCTATTTATGGCTCTTTCGAGATCAACCAAAGTCCACGTCGAGATGTCCAGTGCTGGAATATGCACTTCAGTGGTTTTCTGTGTATTGAAAGAAATTATAAACAATATACAAGTGAAAGTAAATTTCTGTTAATAAAATTGTATGAAAGAATTAAATTAAACAGTCGGTAGATACTTTTTGTACTACCTAAAATTGAGAACAAGAAAGACATTTCAGCTTTGAACTAATATAACTAGCTATTAGTATAATGATATTTACTATGTAATTACAATCGACAATGTTAGGTTTACACCAGGCCTGATTTTTCTTCCCTACTAAGATATTTTTGAAAAGCCTACACTCCTTTAGTATTTGAATAATGTGAGGCCGAAATTCTAATCAAGATTGAGATTGGTAATAAAGAAAATGCGTCACATAATAACAACTATCTCTCTATTAATAGAAATGTGTAGTAAAAAAACAATTTATTGTTTAATTTTCCTATTAATAATTTATTGTTAGTACTTTATGTTACCTCTGATTTGTGCGTATCCAAATATAAATAAGCACTGCTGAGAAAATTCACGTAGTGTGGATTTGTGGCCGGGTCTTCTCCAACGGCCTTTAGTTCTTCCATAGTCCATTGGGTACTTCCATTAGGGGTGCGAAGCAGCGCTAGAATTGTATCCTGCAATAGACAAGTAACTTCAGGTTTTGTTTCCTTAGTTCCTTTGCCTTATACATACATAAAAAAGACAGGACAATAAGTAAGAAATTAAAATAAAAGAAAAAGAAAAAATGGATGAAGTACGTAAGAGGAGATATAAAAGAAAAAGTTGATGATGTTTTGAAGGATAAAACATACTTCGCCGACACCAAAGAACAGGGCAATTGAATGATGATGATAATAAAGTAAATAAATCATACCGTATTATTCCCTGTAAATAGAGCTGCCATGATCTCATCTAGTGCATCCACCAAATACGGACGCATATTAGAATCTGTCGTGTTTTTATCAATAGCATACGATAGTTCGTGTAGCGTCCATCTTCGGACAGAAGGAGCGCCAGCAGCCAACGAAAAACACGCCAAGATTACAATCAGACACTGCATTGTAATCTTCATTGAGTACCTTAAGAACCTAAAAAAGAATACAACCAACAGTCACACACATATTCCTCACCCCACTTTAAGATACGAGTCTTGTTTCGTGGGTATCAGAAACTACCAGAGAGTTATCGGTCTCACAAACACCCAGATCCGAAACAAATATTTGTGGATCACACAAACATTTGTCTCGGTGCGGGAATCTATCCTGCGGCCTCTCGTTTCGCAAGCTGATGTCAAGCCAATATCCCCACGGGGCGCTCAAAGAATATGGAGATTTATTTATTATGCTCTATTGTATACTAACACCATATACCGTAATAGAAACGTCGTAAGTTTTGATATGAAACTCAGTAAGGTTATTGTTCTTGGCGGTCTTGTCGCTATCGGCGATTTCTTCCAGGCTACCGTTAGTTAGTTCAGTTCATCACTCAGTCGGTCACTCGGTCAGATGCATAGAGTGGGTGGTCATAAGTGGTGGTGGTTTAAGTAAGTTTAAAGTATGTGGAAATAAATTACGTACGCAAAATTTGTAAAAACATAGATATAACAATAATAAAGAAAGTATAAAGATGGTAGAGTCACTAAACGGATACGCATGCATAAAATTAAATCTAATTTGGCACACATTATTCGATAAATGCGTTCGACGAACTATGAGTTATGTGTCACGCGCATTCCAACTGTGAATAATTCACAGAGAAATCATAAACGGCTTAAAATCAAGGCCATTGGCTTATGCACACACGAAGGAAGTAGATTACCGACCCATCTCAGTACACACAAGTGGCCATAAAACTACAGAAAGCGAACACAGTTTCTCCTTGCAAACACTCTATTACTTGGCCTACATATGTTCACTGTTAAACTTAAGGGTAACCACGTAACAAGACTAGCTGCGGTGATCACGAACCAATTGGCGTAAAAAAGTCCCAACTAAAAATAATAATTTTAAATTAATATTATATCCTGAACATAAATTCTAATATGATGGCAAGAAAAAACATGTTTATTTGATCTAAAAAAAAAACTGAAAAAATTCCGTCATCAAAATAAAAAATAAAAATTTTGCTCAGAGCTTTGTCTACAAAAACAAATTCGACGTACGAACAAACGTAATATCTCGTTTATAATCATTTGAAGTAAACATATATAAAAGTTATCTATGTTAAAGCCATGACCCTAACATGACAGTAAACACGCAGATATTCAAGGAATAGAGGTCAGAATTAAGGTTCATCCAACATCATACACTGATATCTACAATTCTACATATTATTATTATCTTCAAAATTACTTCTAGTTATTGAAATAATTGTTTTTATCCCTCCAAAATCGAGTTAGTACGAAAATAAAAATATTACATCGAATTACTTGATGTACTTAAAGTCAAGAGACAACCGGATACTAAAGCATCACTACAGTTAAGTTCGTTGATCTTAGAGACCAAGCTTAGAAATCGCAAGCAAAGTATGTAGCTAATTTTTATTTATTTATTTTTATTAACGGATCACACATTTTATATCATCCCAACTTAGTTAAACCACTGACAATTTTATGTAAATAAGGCCAATTTTATTATGAACTTCGTATTTGAAAAGAGAAACTTAAAAAATATTTTTTTCTTTTTCTCATAAAACACGCGTTAAGCTATTAACGATACTGAAACTGTATGAAGTAAAAAAGAATGAAATACATAAATAATGCTTAGATGATGAGCATTACATACCTTTGTGATACCACCGTCACGTACGCACGGAGACTAATGACTGAACTGAATCGCTCAGAACATCCAGATATAAGCAGGAAAAATGCAATTAATGCAACCCGTGTATGTCAAAACATTGTTATAGACTTATTGAAAACTAGCTTTTGCTCGCGACTCCGTCCGCATAGACTACAGGATTGAGTTCAGAAAGAAGAAAATAAGTAGTCGTCTATTTTACTCCTCAGATTCCTATTTATGTCCATACCAAAAATCACACATATTGGTAAAATCGTCGTCTTCATCATAATAGATCCAAATCTTTAATTTCAGTTCAATCAGTCGAAAATCTAAGAAGTCTTATACAAACTTTCATCCCCTAACTTTCATTCCCTCTTGGGGGTGGAATTTATCAAAATCCTTTCTTAGGGGATAACTACGTTATAGTAGCTTTATGAATGTAAAGTCTCAACCCGATCGGTTTACAATTGACAAAGTTCCATACAAACCTTCATCCCCTATTTTATACTATTTTATTTCAAACGTCATGATATTAAAAAAAAATCCTGACAAAAGAAAATTTTACGTTTTCCTCACAACCACTAGTAGCTATTAAATTTATGTGATTGTCAATAAGACGGATATTTTATTTTTTGTTGCTTTTTTAATTGCACGTTTTAGTTTCACATCATGGTTCTTTATACATCCAGTATTACAAAACAAAGTTATATACTTTCTATAAATTATTTTTATTGTGATAAATTCCGCAAGGGTTCCAATAATTCAGTCATAAATATTTCTTCGACACTAGCAATGCGCCATTGATCTTTATCAGCCCGACTGGAGTTATGATTGTAATTTTATCCTGTAAACAGTATAAATACAAATTAACATTGCAGATATTGAAAATACACTTTACTTATACTTTGAAGTTCAAATAGCTGGCGCAGACCAGCATAATTAATACCAGCATAATAAGCATATATTATTACGCCCCATGACTTTGATGGTAAGAATCCTGAGAAAACAAGAACACCTAAAAATTGCCACAAAAGTTTCTTATGTTGATTGTAAAGTGCGTAATGTATAAATAGTATGGTTAATTAAGACTTAATCCCTTCTAGTTACGAAAGAGAACCATCTTCTGCATAACGTATTCATGGGCAATGGGCATAGATAAAATGTAAAAGGCTTCAACCTGGACTCTGTGGAAATATGGTTACCTCCTGTTCTCGGGGTGTATATGTCGCAGCTAATTAGCTTAATCAGCCGTTCAATTAACAGCCTAGCCTCTTTACTAAACGGCGCCGTTCAACCGAGCGATGGCATAAATGATGTTCAACCATTTCATCAACCAGCAAGGCAAGTGACTTGGAGTGATAACGTGAAACTACTTGCCTAGCCTGTTCATTTAAATTTAGTTCTACTTTCTGCCACCTAGCACCGAAACTCTTAAAACTGTCAATATGGCGTAAGTAAACACAATTTTGATGGTAGTTCCCATATTTTAATGAAAAATAATGCAATGGAAGAGTGTAGTAAAAAAACGATGTGAATAAAGTTGGGACTGAATCGAACAACTTAATTTTTAAATGTAATTTCAAGCGAAAAATATAAATCACATTAATTATATACTTTTTCACCCTATCTTACGATTGGCCTAAGCATTAGCCAGCCAGTTAATTACATGTTGTAATTAGAGATACGGCGGAATATCGTTCAGACCTTTAGTTAAACGTGATTAAGCTTATTGGCAACCACACATATACTACTTAATAGATGGTAATCGAAAAGCAATTCTTTAGCAAGTATATCTCTATTTGCTTTCAAAATCTTGTTATCTCATATCTTGTGTCTCATACTTCTTAAAAATTGAATCCACTTACCCGTTTTTCGTTCCTCAAATCATTTCGCGCTTTTTGCAGATATTCAAGCAATTCAGAACGGGTATCTGGGCTACCTATAGCTCTTTCGAGATCGACCAATGTCCAAGTCGATATGTCCAGAGCTGGAATTTGCACTTCGACGGTTTTCTGTGTATTGAAAGAAATTATACACAATATACATGTGAATTGTGAAAGTGAATTTTTGTAAATACAATTTTATGAAATACTTAAATTAAACAGTCGGTCGACGTGCTTTTAGTAACACTATATGAAATAAATTGAAAACAAGAAAGCCATCTTAACTTTTAACTAAAATTAGAAAATTTACAAATCTTAAAGTTCCTTGTGAAACATTTTTGCAAAGATTCTTATCAAAATCAAAGTAAGGAATAAAGAAAATTCATCAAATAGTAACAACTTCCTCTCTATTAATAGAAATGTCTAGTTAAAGAAATTGAGTATTTATTTTTTTATTTTCCTATCAATCAATCATTATTAGTATTTTATTCTTAGTACCTCTGATTTGTTCATATCCAAATAGGAGTAAGCACTTTTGATAAAATTAACGAAGTATGGATTCGTCCCCGGGTCATGTCTAGCGGCCTTTAGTTCTTCCATAGTCCATTGGGTACCTCCTTTAGGGGCGAGAAGCAGCGCTACAACTGCATCCTGCAATAAACAAGTAACTTCAGGATTTGCTCCCTTAGTACCTTATCAATAAAAAATGGAACAATAGGCAACAAGACTTTTTTTAGCGGATTGTAGTATTTTCGAAAGATATAATAGAGGCTGAGGCGTTTATCAGGTTCAATCCCAAATACTTATTATGATTTTTCTTTAATTTTCTAAGGAAAAACCCCATAACTTTTTCATGGTCTGGGATCTACCTCATGGACCGTATATTGCACGTTGTACAAGATGGAGTACCAGATTAACGTGGACAAACCTCATACAACAATTATAACATAACGATAAAGTAAGTGAATTGAAAGTAGCTCCTGTTATAGATAAGCTGAAAGGAAGCCGTCTGTCGAGGTATGGTTATATTATGAGGAGGGACGTGACATATGATGGTAAAAAAGGAATGAGTATGAAATTAGAAGGATGGGCTAGCAGAAGAAGGCCAAAGAAAAGATGGATAGAGTGCGTGAAAGGAGATATAAAAGAATGCGGGTTGACTGAAGATATGACGGCTGATGATGTTTTAAAGGATAAAACATACTGTGCCGACCCCAAATAAAATTGAAAACAGGGCAAGTGAATGATGATGATAATAAAGTATATAAATCATACCGAATTATTTCCCGTAAACATAGCCAACATGATCTCATTTAATGCATCCGTCAAGTACGGAAGCATATAGGGCCCTGTCGTGTTTTTTTCAATAGCATTCGATAGCTCGTGTAGTGTCCATGTTCGGACAGAAGGAGCGCCAGCAGCCAACGACAAGCACGCCAAGATTACAATCAGACACTGCATCGTAATCTCCATTAAGTACCTTAAGAACCTAAAAAATATACAACCAACAGTCACACACATAATCTTGACCCCACTTTAAGATACAAGTCTGAATATTTGTTGATCACACAAACATTTGTCTCGGTGCAGGGATCGAACCCGCGGCAACCGTTAATTCAGTTCATCACTCAGTCGGTCACTAGGTCAGATGCATAAAGTGGGTGGTCATAATTTAAGTAAGTTTGAAATATATAGAAAATAAATTATGTACGCAAAATTATATAGATTATAGAGTATAAAGATGGTAGAGTCACCAAACGGATATGGATGCATAAATTTGAATCAAATTTGACACATTATTCGATTAATGCATTCGATGAACAAGGAATTATTTGCCGGGCGCAGTCAAACTGCGAATAATTTACAGAGAAATCATAAACGGCTTAAAATCAAGGCCATTGGCTTATGCACACACGAAGGAAGTAGATTACCGACCCATCTCAGTACACACAAGTGGCCATAGAAATACAGAAAGCAATCATAGTTTCTCTTTGCAAACGTTATTACTCGGCCTATATTCACTGTTAAACTTAAGCGTAACTAACTAAACTTCAACCATATGTATATATACAGGACTAGCTACGGTGATCACGAACCAAGTGCCGTAGAAAATTTCCCGGCTAAAAATAAAAATTTTGACCTTTTTCAAAGAACCACGTACATTTAATACCTATGATTGCTAAATGTACATACATCAATATTATGTACTGAACAAGGATTCTAGTAAGAGGCCACGAAAAAACACGTTTGTTTTGATCTCACAAGAATCTAAAAATATTCCGGGATAAAAAATAAAAATAAAAATTTCGCCCAGACCTCCGTCAATTTTTCCAGAGATCTGTTTAGATCAAAAACGAATTCGACGTATAAGAAAACCTAGTTTCTCGTTTATAATGATTTCATTTAAACATATCGACGGTCCCTACGGTTTTCAGAAGAGCGATTTAAAGGTTCAATTAAAGTAAAAAAAATGTTTTATTTTTCATTAATATGACTTTTGAAATAAAGTAGGTATATAATAGTTTACGCTTCTATTGATAGTACTGAAAAAAATATTACATATGCATTTTCATGGAAAACTTGATACATAACCGTTTCTACGTTAGTTTTTCATCAGGGTTAAGTCTGATATGTCCGTTTGTACGTTTACCTACGATCTATTGTTACAAATTTTTCATGATAATTACATTTAAATTGATAACAGAACTCTTCAGAATTTATTTCAACTAAAACACTGTTGAAACTCCGATACTCCAACAAAAATAATCGTACATGACGTTATGTTGGAACTTCGGCGCTAACTTTTTAACATGGTATTTGGTGTTAAGTACGACTTGTCCGTGTATACGACACATTCCGTGAAATGTGTCAGGCTTGTTACCATAAACGCTTAACATATCTCGTGAAATAATAGAATAATAAAAAAAAAATTAAATTGGTACAGGCATAAATATAAGCAAAAAATGCCATTTAATAAATGCCAATTTCGACATGTCTTTGCATGCGTAGGGACCGTCGATATTTAAAAATTATTTTACTAGAGCCGTGACCCTCACATCACAGTAAACAAGCAGATTTTTATTGAGTTCAGGATTAGGGTTAATCCAACATCATACACTGATATCTAAATATTAGTATCGGCTTCAAAATTACTTCTAATTATTTAAATAATTGCTTTTAACCCTCCTGACTCGAGTAGTATGAAGACGAAAATATGAAATCGAAACACATTGAATTCCTTGATCAAAAAGAGTTTAAACCATCATATTGGTAAGAAAATGAAATATTACATCGAAACACATAGAATTCCTTGATGTACTTAGTCAAGAGACAACCGGATACTAAAGCATCACTACAGTTAAGTTCGTTGATCTTAGAGACCAAGCTTATAAATCGCAAGCAATGTAGCTAATTTTTATTCATTTATTTTTATTAACGGATCACACATTTTATAACATCCGAACTTACTTAAACTACTGACAGATTTATGTAAATAAGGCCGATTTTATTATGAACTTCGTATTTGAAAAGAGAAACTTAAAAAATATTTTTTCTTTTCCTCCTAAAACATGCGTTAAGCTATCAATGATACTAAAACTGTATAAAGTAAAAAACATTGAAATACAGAAATAATGTTTAGATGATGAGCATTACATACCTTTGTGGTACCACCCTCACGTACGCACTGAGACTAATGACTGAACTGAAACGCTCAGAACATCCAGATATAAGCAGGGAAAATGCATTTAAGGGGGGAGTCTGCTTTAGATAGCTCAAAAAATCGATTTTTTTTTAGTACTCCAATCCATCCCCAATATCCCTAAGAATATTTGTGTAGAGTTATAGAGACTCGTTCGGGATATTTTCAAAAATACAGCACTAAACGTGGCCGGGTGTCGAGAGTTGAGTGCCTCAAAAAATTGTTTTTTTTTTATTTTTTGCTACAATATATTCCTAATATATCCAAAAATATGTATGTATGTTATAAGGGCTTATTTGGAATATTAAAAAAAAAACTGCATTAGACGTGACCGGGTATACGAGCGCTTGGGTAGATAGAGCGCACAATCGGGACCTCGGCCGAACAGCTCCGAACTATGTATTGAAAACAAGGTTCAACGGTCGTTCGAAATAATATTTTGATTCCGTAGAAATATAGCGTGTCAAGTAGTGGAGTGACGAATAGTACAGTGTTGAAAATGGGCCAGCAATGTAGGATTTTTGCGAGAAACATCGACGCAGAACGGATTGCGAAGGAAAACCGGCGTACGTCTAATTCCAGCAACGAAGCTCGAACGGCCCGTAGATTCGAGAAACTACAACAAAATGAGTTCATTTAGGAAGTTGAACGGTTACTGTATGGCCCAGGAATAGCTGATTAACTTACCATAGCTATAAATAATAAAAAAATAACTTTTTCCCTATTGTTAACTTTAAAGCGCATTTTCTCGAGTTATTGTTTTCTAAACTTGCGGGCGTGATTGCAAGAAAACCAAACGACCAATTGAAACAAACCAAGGCTTGTTAGACTCAGATTTGTGTTCTTATCTACTTGAACTAAAAAGATTCACGAAAAAAAATTTTGAATAACTTTTTTAGCAAGCTGAAATGATTTTTTCGTCGTTGTAAAAGATTTTTTTTTTTCAAACGTGTAAAAATGTTAAAATTTCATAAATTTTCGAGATTTTCTTAGTTCATCTAGAAGATTAAATATCTAAAAACGTAAAAACATTTCGATTTTTTGTTTCCGACGAAAATTAAGAGCTCTATCTTGCCCGCAGATCAGAGACTGTAATTGCGAGGCCTGGTACTAATGTCTATGAAAAGTCAACTACGCTTGGATATTTTCCTCTCCAAATTTTTTGTTTCACTGTTCACATATACAATAAAATGTTCTGAGAATTTCGCTGGAATTGGTTTTCTTTTCAGCCTTTGAGAAATTCTTTAATAAACGTCTTTTTTGGCCTTATAAAGCAGACTCCCTCCTTAATGCAACCCGTGTATGTCAAAACATTGTTATTGACTTATTGAACATAATACTCGTAATGTGTCCTACATTGCTTTTCACATTAGCTTAACTAAATTAGTATTTTAGTCAAATATAGGTACCTGTATGGGTATGGAGAATTAACGTCATTCTGCTTGTCGCCAATTTAACACTTTATCGTAAAATTAATTATAGTTTTCTTTTATTGTGAAGAAAAACATATTTTAATCGCCTGAGTACAAGAGAGCTTGTATACTAAAAATACTTTTAATGGAATACCATTAGTTATTTTCATGTGGAATGCAAAATACTACTTTAATCTACTACTTATGAAGTTATATTATAAAAATATCTAAAGTGCTTATAATATAATAAAACAGACTCAGAAATAAGGTATTTTTTGTATAAAAGCAATACCTACTCTCTTAAAAACCTGTCGGTACAGTGTTCATCTGTTGTTTATGCATAAACATTAAACTGACTGGTTATCAGCTTTTTACTACAGTATTATGGATTTATGGAACGATAAAAGCGTGTCACGGAGTTACATTGTCCTGTTACCAGTTCTACGTAATGTTTTTTTAACACACAAACATTGCTTGACAGATATGCGAGATTTGAACTCGCCGCATCTCGTTTCATAGTCTGGTGGAGTCCAGAGATTGAAGTTACACTGGTACAGCCCATGATTAAAAGGGCTACTTACTTTTTCTAATCGAATTCTCTACGTATGTATGTATCTACTTATAATATACAGCGAAAATGGTAGTTATACAAAATGTATGTAACCGGTTCACGGAGTACCTATAGATCGCATAAAACAACTTTACGATTTACCTGCCCAAGAATACGGGGTGACCATAATTTATCTATAATATAAAAATGAATCGCGTAATGTGTTCTAACGCGCAAATCTCGAGAACAACTGAACCGATATTTAAGTTAGATATTTCGTTAAGGTTCGAGGATGGTTCTTACGGAGATAAACATTTAAAAAGTTGCCTGAAACAGTCTAAAAACAATACTTTTTTATATTCCCATACAGAAAAATCGTAATAATACTCAAGTGAATTTGAACTTTATCGAATTTACTTCTGAACTGCCATAAAAAGCCTAAAGGATAGGTAGCAAAAAAAAATAAGCTATCCTGCTTAATATAAAATAGTTATTAAAGCGCTTGCCGTCCAGATATTCATGAATCGGCACATTCAACAAAAGTAATCTCTTAATAGGTTCTGAATATTTAAATACTCGAACTTCGAGCAGTATGTCGACAATACTTTCATTGTTTTATCAAAATTATGCACTTTGTCCCCAACATTATCAAAAACATTTATCTACAGGGTGTATTTAGACCGTGATCGAAAATTGAGGCAGGTAATAGCGAGGGTGATCACAAACCCAGTGGCGATATTAAAAATCCCGACTAAATATCAAAATTTTGACGTTTAGCTTACAACCATCGGTGTTAAAAGTATGTGGTTTGTATGGAAAACTTCAAAAATTTTATTTTTTGTCGGGATTTTCTTTAATGCCAGGGGGTTTGTAATCACTATCGCTATTACCTGCCTCAGTTTTCGATCACGGTCTAAATACACCCTGTATAAGGACTTAAACAACAGATTTCATATTAAAACTCCGTAGTACTTCATAATAGAATTTATCCTTGTTAAAGTCGATGCAATAAACCTGTAGCATTTAAATGTAATTTACTTCAAAGTGTGCAGACGAAACAAAACATGTTCCATAATTAATATGAATCTCTGTTAAATTTAGTTACATCAAAAGAAAGCATATTTTTCACAAAACTCTCAAATATCAGATGTAGGTTCTAAAGACACAACCATAAATAAATAGCAATAGAGTTTACACTTTAATGTAATGTATAAGGTACCGTATGTGAGTATTAAACGCATTCTAGTCGCTTTCTCAGTGCTCTACTCCGAAAAGGGTTTATTTTACAGAAAAATCCAAGAGGCATTTTTTGTAGATAATGTCATCATCACCATACTGTACGGCACGGGCCTTCTCTACCATTGAGAGGGTTTAGGCCTAAGTCCACCACGCTGGCCCGATCCGGGTTGGCAGACTACACATCTAAGAAATTCCTAAAAACTTTCAGATGTATAGATTTCATCACGACACGACACATTATACATACGAGTATAATGTCACGACAAACAATTTTTATTATCATCTCTATTGACCACCGACCAAAAGGTCGCGAGATGTTTGCGGAAAACTGATTTTCGTGACCTTTTGACTATTACAAATTTTTTACCCACCACGATGTCGATTTTTCACATCTTCATTATACAACACTGTAATAATGGTGTATAAAAAATTCAGCTCACTAGGAATTATTCCGCACATTAGGGTTTAAAATGCCTAAAATAACTAGACTATATTATGTTTATAATAAAATTAAACATTCATTTTAACTAAAATAAATTCAATATTTAATAATAAAGTCTTTTACATACAGTCATTATTAATTAAATATACAGTTTAAATCAAACTAATTGCATCATCATTTATTGTATTACCAACATAATCAAATCATTTTAATATGGCAACACAACAGTATTACGGTTTTGTATGAACTATTTTAATATACAACAACCAGTAGGATAAAACAAGCATAAAGAACACAGAAATTTAGTGGTACAACGCTTCAAATTACTTTTTAACATTTTGAAAGATTGTATCTCACCTACTTTTAGGAGACAGTGGTAACATTAATTTATCAGTTGAACTACTTGGCTCTCCCTCTTTTATATTTTATACAATTTCTTCTTTAAGTTCACAAAAACACAAAATGTCTACATAAAACGCCATATTATAAATACATCAACACTTTGTGATTATATATATATATATATATATATATATATATATATATATATATATATATATATATATATATATATATATATATATATATATATATATATATATATATATATATATATATATTTTATAAGACGGAATATATTTTTAAATTCCACACAATAAAAAATTGTATGTACCCCGCAGAACTAACACTTTATTGTTTTATTACTCACCTTAAATAATTAAGATTATAATTGAATTTTTAACTTAAAGAAGCAATGTTAAGTAAACACAGGGTTGGGCAGTATTTTAATTACTTGTAATTAAAATACGTAATTGAAATACAAATACGTATTTTGTATTTGTATTTCAATTACTTCCTTAAAATGTAATTTGTAATTTGTATTTTAAATACCTGACGCCGAGGTATTTTGTAATTAGTATTTTAAATACTTGAGGCTTTAAAATACATTAATATTAAAATACAATTAACCACCATGAGTGCAATAGTGGTAAGTGGCGAAAAACGGCATAATCCTCTCAATGAGTGAAACTAGGACCAGGCCTCCAGTCCCCGGCAGCCCCACAATTCCTGGTTACGGTAGCGGCCATGGTAACGGCGGGGCAGGGGGTGCTAAGAATCCCCGGGTTGGCCCCGGCTACCACACCCAACGACGACTGGCCATGGTTACACACAACATACGCACTTTGAGGACAAACGAGAAGATTGTTGATTGAATTGAGTGGATTACACTGGGACATACTGGGGTTTGTCGTAAGTCCGAAAAATCGGGGAGGACATGACAACCCTGAAGTCCGGTGTCCCGAGAAGGAGTCGGATTTCTCATCCACAGGTCTCTCATTAACAACATCGTATCCAATGAAAGTGTGTCGAACAAGGCAGTGTACGTCATACTCAGAATATTCAAAAGATATTCGTTGAAGCTCATACAGGTATACGCGCCGACCTCGACACACCCAGATGAAGAAGTAGAAGAGATCTATGAGAACATACGTCGAGCCATACATACTTCCAAAACGTACTTCAATGTTGTTATGGGAGACTTTAACGCAAAGTTGGGCATGAGAAGCGATGCGCAGTTAAAAGTGGGGCAATTTGGATATGGGCAACGCAACCGATCCCGGTGGAAGTCATTGGGAGAGACCTATGTCCAGCAGTGAACTTCGATAAGCTGATGATGATGATGATGATGAAACTTTTTTTCCTCATCTTTCCAGACCATGCAGATTACTTATTAAGTATTTTGTAATTTGTATTTGGAATTTTAATTACAAATAGCTAAAATACTGTATTTTGTATTTTATATTTTAAATACCTTACTTAAAAGTATTTTGTATTTCGTATTTTAATTACTTGTGATAAAGTATTTTGTATTTTGTATTTCAATTAAAGTAAAGCATGTATTTTGCCCAGCCCTGAGTAAACAAAGACTCATTCATAGACATTTTAACATTGTCGTAGTTATACGTGATTTTGTCTCGTTTTTAGAAACGCTCACGAATAAAGATAAATATATAATATCATAAATTCACTTAAAATGTTTATATTGTATTTCTTAACTAATTAAGCTTTTGTCTTTCTCTATCGAGTGATCCGTATATTTAGACACGCAAGACAAAAAATCTTAGTAATGTAAGGTCAACATTCTAACATTAGTTTAAATGAATTTTCCTATTGTTTTTACATGTGTTATATAGGGCGATATATTTAATACACATTGGACGCATGAATACAACACAGAAGCGCAATTCCTCATTAACAAACTCACTATAATATTTCCTCTCTATTTCTGCTTCCACAATGGTAAACAGTAAGACTAATATTACAAAAAGTTGGGGGGTTTTGGTTTAACATCTTAAAAAGCAGTTAGTATCATAAGCATAAAGTTTGTTTTTTACATTGATTACACACAAAAATAGTGCCATAAAGTAATTTCTGGAGTAATAGCACCAAATTGGTCGGAAAAAACAGCAATTAGGATACATATAAACTAACTCTTAATTAAATAATAACTTTTTATTTTTTCTATTTCTCTCAAACCAGAGGAACATAATAGAGATTTATTTTTTTACTTCTCTAACTTTAAAATAATGTAAACAACACATTGACAAGTTTTCTGTACTAGGCCAAATGATAAGACAAGACCCTAACCTGTCTCAAACATGGATATGATTTTAATTCCAATAGTAGGCCATATAGTTTAATATAAACACACACTTGTTGATATTTTACTTAATTCTTATTCTTATACAATTTTACATCAATAATAGTATTTTTAAGTGTTGTGTTAATCTACAAATATATTATTAAGTCTCAGCCGCTGATACTGCGAGTAATCTCTTGTATGATCCAGCGAGTGACCGAGCTGCCAACACAAGTAGTTCCCTCCTTGATACCCCCGTAGATGCTTCTTGCCACTGTGTGTGTGGAACCTGTAACGGTATTTGTATTTTTTAGCATAAAGGTTAAACAAAAGAGTAAAAACTTTTTTGTAATATGTAATCTCATCTATCTATCTATTTATCTGCATCACCCTAGGTTCGACTGTTAGAGAATGCCATGCTAAGCATTAAGTCCACCTATACAAACTCTGTATAAAGAGTGAATAAATAAATAAAATACTTCATTTTACGGTTGCTGTGTTGAAGGATATAATCTAAACTATTGACTTATAAATTATATGAGGAGATAATGGTAACTAGAGTGTAATAGCTAGAAATTACATTCTATTATTTTTTTATAATACACCCGGTATTCAGGCTGTGATCGAAAAGTAAGGCAAGTACCACGGTAGCCACGGTGATCACGGACCCATTGAAGTTAAAAAATCTCGAAAAAAATGATGTTTCCCATACAAACCACATATGTTTAACTTCAATGATTGTATTGGAAAAACTTCATGATATCTTGTCCGACACGGGAATCGAACCCAGGACTTGTAGATCGCACTGCACATGCTTATACCGCTAGACCACGAGGAGGTATTATTATTTATAATTAATGGTAATATTATTGAGTTTTAATTATGGTAATATTAATAATATTGCACATACCCGCAAGCTATCCGCCATGATAGATCCTATAGTGACACTATACCCAGTCTGTTTGTGCTCATAGTCCTGCGGCGTGGCGGCTTCGGCGGCGGCCACGGCTGCAGCACCCACTGGTACTCCCTGTGATTGCAGTTGCAGCTCTATACCTAGGGACGGCTGGGACAGCACCAGGAGCCCTACGTCGTACCACCTGGGAAGTTATTCAAAAGTGTTTAAAATAGTATTGGTTGGTAGGATCTTGTAAATGTTCTGCGCACAGGTAATAACTACGATGATCAACCCATAGGCGTTAAAAAGAAATCCGGAAATAAATATGATTTAGACGTTTTCTATACAGCTAGTGGTATTAAATGTATGTGGTTTGTATGAAAAACGCCGATTTTTTAATTCTTTATCGGCATTTTTTTTAACGCCAATGGGTTTGTGGTCAACGTAGGTATTACCTGCCTTAGTTTCCGATCATGGTCTGAATACATATGTATATAGAGCCCTTATTTTGCAGGCATTAGAAACTAGTATACCTTTCAGCAATGGCCTCGTGCAAGAAGTTCTCCACAGCCACCACGGGAATGTTGTTGTTGAGCTCCGAGTGCATGGAACGTATGTGAGCGATGCGCTGCTTGGCCGCCGCGTACGCCGCCGCATAGCCCACCGGCTGGGCCGCAGTCACGTCGCTTTGGGCTGCATAACCTCTGTTAGAAAAAATAAAATATTATACCATACCATAATATTATACCTCAACTTGATCAAACATGGACGAGAGAAAATAATTAACATATGAAGGTTTTTTTCATTCAATAAATAAAAAAGGCCATAGGAGAAGTCTAACAGTGGACAAATTAAAGGCCGTTAATGACGAAATAAAAAAGGGGGACTTTTATATGATACCATAGATGTCGGTATTGTACCTTATACTTTAAATTTATAACTCAACTATCAGATACAAATTTACATAGAAATAAGGCCTGGTTAGATAATGATATGATGCTTAAAATAAAATTTTCGGCTACATGAAAAAAAACTTAAAACTTACACTACTGTAGCTTTGCCAAAGACTGTTTGGAATGCCTCTCTAATTGGTGATATTTTAACATCTTTGTCTGATGCTACAACAATAAACAAGTCTCCTCCACTTTCTGTAATAAACAAAAATGTCATAACAATCACTTGTAAAATAATTGTGACAAAAAATACATTTTCAATTTTAAAGTTTCACTTGTAGAAATTATACCATAAATCCATACAAAACCTCACACCTTATTATCATTCATATTTTCAGACTTGGTGCTGGTACCACAACTATTTTCCAATGGAAAAATGTAACAACTATTCGCCTGATCCGGGCATCAAACCTGGGACTTCTAGGCCAAGTTCCACATACTTAAGACCCAAGATCATAACCCAGTTGAAATTATAATTGTTTTTTAAATATCAATCCTTCTCAATATCTACAAGACCATAAAGTGATAACAGCTAAAAACGGGGGCACATCAATATTTTTAGTGTTCTCACTGGATATAATAGAAAATCACTTACTAAGATACTCCTTCATTTGTGGGTCCAAAGTGGTTATCATGGAGTCCACTGAACTCTTTGCCTTCTCAGCCACTTTTTGTAGTATACCACCTGATGATACTGCACCCTTCATCCATGTTAAAAGTCCACTTCCTGGCATTATATCACCTAGAATTTTAACACATATGTCAATATTTGATTGTGAATATGTTCAGTAATCACTGTCCTAAACATGTCTAGTTCTCCTGTGAATCAGTGTTCAGCTTAGCAGAAATAATAAGTTAGTTGAACAGATTACTCTAAGGCAGCTTTAAATCTATACTAATATTATAAAGAGTGAACCCAGAACCGAATGCAGCATTATGATAGGGGATGAAAAACTGGAGCAAGTGGATGAATTTGTATATCTGGGTTCTGTGATTACAAGGGATGGTAAGTGTGAAGGAGATATTGAAAGAAGGGTAAAGTTGGGCAACAGTGTTAATGGTGCCTTGTACTCCATCGCGGCAAGCAAAAACATATCGGACCGCGCTAAATTAGCGATACACCAAGGAGTCCTGGTGCCAACACTAATGTATGGAAGTTTTTTTTTTTTTTTTTTTTTTTTTTTTATTTGCCTTAGCAGGCAGACGAGCTGACGGCCCGCCTGATGGTAAGCGGTCACCGTCGCCCATGGACTTGGCAATGCCAGGGGCACAGCCACGCCACTGCCTACCGTGAGGAAAGTACTCTCTTTAAGCCTCGTTTGAAGAAGGCCATGTCATAGCGCTCGGGGAACACCGAGGCAGGGAGTTCATTCCAGAGCTTGCACGTACGTGGTAAGAATGACCTCTGGAAACGCACCGTACGCGTACGGTACGTCTCCAGGTGAAATGGATGAACTCTACTGCGGTGACGGGTGGTGCGATGGTAGAACGGCGATGCCGGTACCAACCCGAACAGTTCCTCGGAGCACTCCCCATGGAACAACCGGTAGAACACACAAAGAGACCCAAAGTCTCTCCGCAGTCCTAACGGCTGTAGTTTCTCCGTGAGATCGGGATCATCGACGATGCGAACAGCCCGTCGCTGTAAGGAGTCAAGTGGGTCGAGCTGGTATTTTGGGGCACCTGCCCAGAGATGCGAGCAGTACTCCACGTGGGGCCGGATTTGCGCTTTGTAGAGCGACAATCTGTGACCCGACGTGAAGTACCGCTTGGCTCTGTTCAGGATACCCAACTTCTTACTCGCCAATTTGGCTTTGTCCTCCAAATGACTCCTAAACTGGACTAAGTTCGAAATTTCGACGCCGAGGATCCCAATACTCTCGGAGATCTGGAGAGATACTCCTTGGAACTGTGGCGCTATGACGAATGGATCCTTCTTCGCAGTGAACGCGCAAACTTGTGTCTTCGTGGGGTTGAATTGAACCAGATTCTTTTCACCCCATTCGAGAGCCCGCCCCAGAGAGCTCTCGACTTCAGACACAAGTTGTGACCGTCTTTCCCCAACGGTACTCCGAGGGACATTCTGTTGGCCGATGTATCGCGCGTCACTCGTACTATCATCTGCATAGCAATGCATGCTTTCGATAGAAAGCATGTCATTGATATGCAGGATGAAGAGTGTCGGCGATAGCACCGAACCTTGAGGAACGCCAGCATTAATGGTCATGGTCTCGGAGCAACAGCCGTCAACGACGACCTGGATGCTCCGACCATCCAAAAAGCTGGCGATCCACTTGCAGAGTCCCTCGGGGATCCCGTATGCCGGAAGCTTCGCCAGAAGGGCGCCGTGCCACACTCGGTCGAACGCCTTCGCAATGTCTAGGCCGACGGCAATAGCCTCACCCCCACTCTCCAAGGCCTCCGCCCAGCGGTGCGTGAGGTACACAAGGAGATCGCCAGCTGACCGACCGTGTCGAAAACCATATTGACGGTCGTTAATCAGCTGGCGATCCTCAAGGTACCTCAGGATCTGAGTATTAATTATTCGTTCCATGACCTTGGAGAGAAGGGATGTGACCGCTATCGGCCTATAGTTGGAAGGGTCCGACCGGTCACCCTTTTTCGGGATTGGATGGACACGTGCGACCTTCCAAGAAGCTGGGAACCTGTTGGTTTTGTAGGAAAGGCGGTACAGGCGCGTGAGCACGGGGGTCAACTCAGGGGCGCACGTCTTAAGAACCACCGCGGGAATACAATCCGGCCCACTCGACTTCCGAATGTCGAGAAGCCCGAGCTCCCGTCTGACGACACGATGATTAAATCTGATGTCAGACAGGAGACTCTCACACCCGGGTATGACTGGTGGGATGGCTCCCCCATCATCCAGTGTCGAGTTCGAGGCAAAGGATTGGGCCAGGAGGTCGGCCTTCTCCTTTGCACTATGGGCCAGACTGTGATCATCCCTACGCAGTGGCGGGAGACTAGGCTGGCAAAAATTACCTTCGACAGCCTTGGCGAGCGACCAGAAAGCACGACTTCCAGAAGGATAACTTTCGAGTCGCTCGCCAATTCGTCGAACGTGGTCCGCCTTGGCCCTAGCGATAGCCCTCTTGCTAGATCTAGAAGCGGCATTGAATTTTCGCTTCTCCTCCTTTGTGTTAGGATCCCGACGTTTCCGGGCTTCCTGCCATGCCTTAAAGTGAGTCTTGGGTATGGCAGAAGAAGCACGAAAGTAAAATTAATGCAGTTGAGATGAGAGCGCTAAGAAGCATGTGTGGAGTGAAGTTGGTAGATAGAGTGAGGAATAGTGTGATAAGGGAAAAATGTGGATTGAAAGTCGACGTAGTGACCAAAATTGAAAAGGGGATGCTTAAATGGTTTGGCCACATTGAAAGGATGAATGGTTCCAGAGTTACGAAAGAGATTTACTGCGCGGGAATGAGTGGTGAAGTCGGTCGAGGACGGCCCAGGTGCACCTATAAAGACCACATAGGTAATTTATTCAGAAAGGGTAATATAAAGAGTCCTCGAAACCGACGTGCATGCATGAAGAGGATAATGTCAGTGGAGGAAGCGAAAGAGGTGTGTTTGGACCGTGGCATTTGGCGCTCTATAGTCTCTGCCTACCCTAACGGGAGACAGGCGTGAGTTTATGTATGTATTATGTATCTATACTAATATTATAAAGCTGAAGAGTTTGTTTGTTTGTTTGTTTGTTTGTTTGTTTGTTTGTTTGTTTGTTTGTTTGTTTGTTTGTTTGTTTGTTTGTTTGTTTGTTTGAACGCTAGGATCTCAGGAACTACTGGTCCGATTTGAAAAATTCTTTCACTGTTAGATAGCACATTTATCGAGGAAGGTTATAGGCTATATATCATCACGCTACGACCAATAGGAGCGGAGCAGCAATAAAGAATGTTTCTAAATCGGGGATTTTTTTCCTTTTTGTGAGCTTACGCTGCGTACGCTGCAGAAACGGTTAAAGTTTCGCTAAAATAATGTTTAACAGAATTGTTCTCCTTTAAAAATTCTAAAAAAAAGTCCGCGACAGCATATATGTCTATCTTTTAAGGTTGGCTCACTATAACGTTTTTTATTCTAACCAAATTTATTTTAAACTAGCTTTTGCGCGCAACTCCGTCTGCGTGGACTACAGGGTTGGGTTCAGAAAGAAAATAAGTTGGCAATAAATAATATAAATAATCATACAATCGGTCAAATTGTTTCAACGTGAAACTGTAACTCGCCGGTCGACGCCTTATTTATCATTATTGCGCGCTTGATCATTATTTTGAAACTGCGATATCTTCTAAGATACTTATTGAAATCAAAATATGTAAAGGACAACTTTATTTTGTATTAAATACTTGTAATGAATAACGTATTTATTTGGATAAGGATTATCATCATGTTTGTAAAAACACCTTCACAAATAATGCTTTATTTAAAATAAATTTGGTTAGAATAAAAAACGTTATAGTGAGCCAACCTTAAAAGATAGACATATGCTGTCGCGGACTTTTTTTTAGAATTTTTAAAGGGGAACAATTCTGTCATTCATTATTTTAGCGAAACATTAACCGTTTCGGCAGCGTACGCAGCGGAAGCTCACAAAAAGGAAAAAAGTCCCCGATTTTGAAACATTATTTATTGCTGATCCGCTCTTATTGGTCGTAGCGTGATGATGTATAGCCTATAACCTTCCTCGATAAATGTGCTATCTAACAGTGAAAGAATTTTTCAAATCGGACCAGTAGTTCCTGAGATCCTAGCGTTCAAACAAACAAACAAACAAACAAACAAACTCTTCAGCTTTATAATATTAGTATAGATAAAGTATTATTTGTGAAGGTGTTTTTACAAACATGATATTAATCCTTATCCAAATAAATACGTTATTCATTACAAGTATTTAATGCAAAATAAATGTGTCCTTTACATCATTTGATTTCAATGAGTATCTTAGAAGATATCGCAGTTTCAAAATAATGATCAAGCGCGCAATAATGATACTCAAGGCGTCGACCGGCGCGTTACGGTTTCACGTTGAAACAATTTGACCGATTGTATGATTTTTGTATATTTAAGTAAATGGGGCTCTGCGGCGTAAAATACTACAACTTATTTTCTTTCTGAACCCAACCCTGTAGTCCACGCAGACGGAGTTGCGCGCAAAAGCTAGTGTATTATAAAGCTGAAGAGTTTGTTTGTTTGTTTGTTTGAACGCTAGGATCTCAGGAACTACTGGTCCGATTTGAAAAATTCTTTCACTGTTAGATAGAAAATTTATCGAGGAAGGTTATAGGCTATATATCATCACGCTACGACCAATAGGAGCGGAGCATCAATAAAGAATGTTTCAAAATCGGGGACTTTTTTCCTTTTTGTGAGCTTCCGCTGCATACGCTGCAGAAACGGTTAAAGTTTCGCTAAAATAATGTATGACAGAATTGTTCCCCTTTAAAAGTTCTAAAAAAAAGTCCGCGACAGCATATGTCTATCTTTTAAGGTTGGCTCACTATAACGTTTTTTATTCTAACCAAATTTATTTTAAATAAAGCATTATTTGTGAAGGTGTTTTTACAAACATAATATTTATCCTTATCCAAATAAATACGTTATTCATTACAAGTATTTAATACAAAATAAATTTGTCCTTTACATCATTTGATTTCAATGAGTATCTTAGAAGATATCGCAGTTTCAAAATAATGATCAAGCGCGCAATAATGATACTCAAGGCGTCGACCGGCGCGTTACGGTTTCACGTTGAAACAATTTGACCGATTTGTATGATTTTTGTATATTTAAGTAAATGGGGCTCTGCGGAATAAAATACTACAACTTATTTTCTTTCTGAACCCAACCCTATAGTCCACGCAGACGGAGTTGCGGGCAAAAGCTACTTTGAAATATATTTTATAATACTATCTTATTTCTGAGGTCAACACATAACCTTTTGTACAACAAGCAAACAATTTAAAGCATAAAATTTACATATTATATTGTTGATAAGTTAACTTTAAGACTCACCAATTTTGTCTAACTCGGGTAATGATTCTGGCAGAGATTCAGGTGATTGTGTAGTTTGTGAGTCTTCTGGTGACCTTATAGACTGCATTGGTTCACCTTTGCTCAGCGGTATTGCAGGACTGAAATATGAAAATACATAAATAATCAAGAATATTGTGTATTATTTCTAGCACAATTTAAATCATTTGGAAAGTATTTATTTTATTTTCTATATAGATTTTGTTAATCTATAGGCAACTGTTTTCAAATATTTTTTGGAAACAAGATTGAATTAATTTTATGTACCATTATTTATTATGAAATAAAGTGATGATAAGTGTAGGATATAGTTAAATTTAGTTAGAAATAAAAAAAGCCACACCAATATAACACTGAGTAAGATAAAATAAGAATACATAAACCAGTCACCTAAATGTTTCTGGAACCTGTGGGCGTACTTCTGTTTTTTTCTGCACTATAACAGGCTGCACAGGTACTGGCTGTACAATTTGTGGAGTACTGACTTGAGCCTAAGGAACAAGTATTGCTGTCTATTATTACGATATTAAACCTTTTTTCAAAGAGAAATCAAAGTTTGTTTTTTTTTTCTAATGAAATAAACAAAAGAATGCATATCACTGCAAGAAGAGCACAAGACAATAATTGTAGAATATTTTAAACATATAGTACAAAATTACGCCCTTTAAAGGAAATGATCTTAAAGTAGTCAAAAAGAATGCATACCACATCAGGCTGGGGCTGCGGGACCGGTGCTGGTGGCACAGCCGTGACAAAATTGGGCAGCTGTGAAGGAGGCGCAACACTGGATAACAAGTTGCCTGGCATAGCCACTGGTGCCGGCGGATTAGGAATCTTGGATTTCCTCTCACTCATGTTTAAATGCAGCAATTGAAATTATGGATAAGCAATATTTACAAAAACAAATTCGTGGATCTTTTTGACAGAATACTTCTTCGTAAATTCTAATTTGTATGCACTACGCTTGACAGTTGACAGATGATAATAACATGTACCTCGTTTGATACCGGTATGTGCAGTGAAATAGATTTATTGATTGTATGCAAGCGAGAAAAAGGCAGATAGACTTTTTAAATATTTATTATTGATAAATTCGGATAAATATTTAATTAAACACTCAATAAAACAAAACATGACAAAAACACTCAGTAAATAAATATAATTAGTGATAATTAAATAATCCCAACGCCAATGAATTATTAATATTCTATCATTCTCTATAAACACAAACCATTGTATACGTCACAAACTTTGTTACAGAACTGTAAAGCATAAATCACAAAATGCCAATTAAGTGTTCAAAGTTCTATCCCTCTCATTTACGCATATATAAAATTATAAATAGGTATCTCTTTCTTATGCTAAAAATAGTATCATTCATTAGAAAGGAACTTATAAGAGGGTTGAACGTTACTGTCACCACCGCTACATTGGAATTCGCTGTTTTCAGAAAAAAATTGATAAAAGTTTTTATTGTTTCTCTCGGTTGGAGACGGCCGCGTATCGTGTTTTTTTGAAAAATGTCGGAAGGACCGGACACGCCGCCTTTTAGCACGGTGGACATCAACAACGATGGGCGAGATGACGAGGATCTTTTTGCGTCCGCCGTTCAGGTATCTTATTAGAATCTCGCAGTAACAGCGGCTAATTCGCGTCCGCCCCCTGAAGGACGCCGGCGACCACGTCGACGCCCCTTCTTGCCTTTTTATTGTTAAAAAATGGTCAATATGATGATTAATTAGTATTACGAATCGTTACATTCCATTATCTATTGTTGTTTTATATTTTGCGTAAAGAATGATATAGAATGCATCGCTTTTATTGACGTGTTATCATGACTTTGTTGATAGTATGCTCTACCAGTTATGTAGCTTTATATATGTACAGGTCATTTCATAGATTCTTTAAACCAATTATATGCTCAATATAGTCACGTTTTGCTCACGTAAGGATAAAACTAAGAAAAAGCGATATCTGGAAGCTTGAAAAAAGTAGACATATTAACACTCAGTATTGGATGTGAATCATATATTTTGATTACACCATAGATATCTTACTATCCACTCATAGATTACACAAAAATAAAGTTTTAGTAACCAATGCTATTGATGGAATCATTTATTGAGTGAATTATTCCTTTAATAAAACTAGCTGTGATATACATATTTTTTGAACCAGGATAGAATTTTCAATAACTAACAACATATAGGAAATATTATGTCATCTAAACATAGTAAAACAAAAATAATAATGTTATATGGATTATTTTCATCATCCTCATTTAAAATTTAGGCATAATCCTTATCAAAATGAAATTTATAATATTGTATCACAGATTTATTTAGGATTGTGTTGTATAGTGTTGAAATTTAGTTTAAAACAATGATAGAATCTGAAGAAAAATAATTGTTACCTTTAGGTAAAATTGAAAATTTCGTTACCACTTTTGGTCTAGGCATTATGAAAGTAGAACATTAAAAATAATTATGCTATTAAATTCACATTTTTTTTTATTAAGGCAGTAACTGAGGTACCATAAATTATTCATTTAAAGGTGGTTCAAAGTTTAAAAAATGACAGGAATATGCATAATATGACTGCAATGTAACACAACTGCATTTTTATTATACTGTCATGGTAAAATGACAATATTGTTTTTGATAGTAAAGACTCTAATGAAGTATCAAGATTGATATTTGACAATAATTTCAACTATTATAGGCTAATGGGAGGCATGTTATCCTTAAAGGATGCAGGATGCAAAAAAAGAGAAAAAAATCATTAACTGGCAAATGTTTTAACAATTTTTTAGTTCAATTGAATCAATATCTAGGAAAGACGTTTTATAAAGCTTTTAAAACATAACTCAGCAGTATTTAAATTTATTTATAAATTATAGTGAAATGGTTTCCTTATTTGTGTTTTTATGTATTCTAACTTCACTAATAAATGTTTGCAGGAAGTAAGCTTAGATCCGGAAGTGAATGGGGCCCGTGAGGGTCTGGAGAAGGCAACAATAAGTGACTCTTCCCCATCCATGCCAACTACGCTTAGCAGTCCAGTTCTTGAAGAGGTGTGTGTTTTTTTAAAGAGTTGTCTATCTATCTGTGTATAGCTGTTTAAGTGGTAGAGGAAACCAATATTAAGAGGGCTTAGGCCATAGGCCACCATGCTGGCCTAGTGCATGTTGGCGGACTACACATCTAAGAAATTGCTAAGAACTTTTAGGTGTGCAGATTTCATCACGATGTTTTCCTTCACTGTTAAAGCAAGTAATAATTTAATGTGAATATACCCATAACTTCGAAAAATCAGAGGTGTATGCTGGGGTTCGAACCCGCGACCGCCGAGATTCTCGACCGCGCGCCTAAACCTCGAGGCCATCACTGCTTTCGTAGAGTAACATATGATAAAGAAGATACGAAGTGCGCATAACATAATTTTTCAGCTCTACGGCCCAGCACTAATAAAGTTGTATTTTAAAAATAGCCTCATTGAATACTGTGTATATTTTTAAGCAGATCGCGACAGAGCGTGCAAACAACATAATCATCACAATAACAGAGCCACAGAAAATTGGGGAAGGAATGATGAGTTCGTACGTCGCATACAGAGTTCTCACCAAGACCAACATGCCGATATTCAGCAAACACGAATTCGCTGTTCTCCGGCGTTTTAGCGATTTCTTGGGACTACATGAGAAACTTACGGAGAAATATCTACGTTCAGGCCGAATCATACCACCAGCACCGGAAAAAAGTATAGTTGGTAAGTATTTTTCTATATTATTTTAATAAAAAATAAATATATTAATAACATCATTAGCGCAATTTTTCGTTTACTTATGAACAGTATGAGTGTAGGTTTTTAACTTATGCACATCTGTTTAAATTCAATTACAACTGAATGTATTGTATCATAGAATACTTATAAATGCGAAATGCAAATATACCAGACATAATGCAACTACCTTTTCCTGGCTCAACCACCGTAAAACTGACCTTCGATAAGAATATATGCTACTTTTTTTAGTCCTTGGCCGATGTTATTTCAGGTCACTTCTTTTTTAAGTATACGACCTTAAAGTAACAACCATGAAAATGAAACGAAACATACTAATTGCAGGTAATTTAGCACGATTATCACATCAACGATGTTTAATTAGTATTTTAAATAAACAACAGAATTGTTTGCGTACAGTACAGACTATGATTCACAAGATTAAACATCGAAATGTACACATGACTCACCCAGTTATCGAAGATTAGATGGAGTATCGAAATTCAATACAATATGACGAAAGTACCGAGCACTTTCAATAAGTACAATATTGGTTCATTGTACTAAATAAATTATATAAGATAGATATGTGTAAGCGTAGTGCAGTAATAAAATGATTATTTTAAACTTACAATTATCTTTGTAATGTCAATTTTTTGGAAATATTGTTTATATCGAAAATACTCAATCAATAAGTAATATAAAATCTGGTCATAACTTTTTCTCTCAAAGTATCAACTTTTTGAATGAGTACATTTTTTATCTCGTCATGCTATACCCTGCTTAGCAGGTCATTGTTGTTTAAAAATACAAATAATAGTGTATTGTTGTTCGACACTTCTATCTTACCAGCATTGCGTGATCTACAGAGGACAAATTATGCGTAAATATTAAGTTTTTACCTATTCAAGAGAATATTCTATAGATTGCAAGTCTACTTCATGATTACCCTTTATATAGGACAAAGTCTACTTTACTGTTAAGAGCGAGTACCTACTCTTGATTCTACCAGGTGACATCACATAACCAGAAAATGACATGAAAAATACTAAATACACTATGAAAACCACTCGAAGCCTTACTTATAAATGTTAATTAATTTAACTTCTTAATCATGCTTTCGTCTGATCTATTGATTGACATGTAAGGTTAAGTAAGGTTTGTAGACATTAGTTAATAGGTTTTCAAAATGTCCTTCATTTTCACTTCAGTAATCGGGTAAAGGCGTAAAATAATTTTGGATTTACATCTCACAATACTTCGTTTTAATAGCACCATACCATACTTATCATCCAGTGAGGTGTCTTCATGCAACTTTAAAATAAACATCTGGAAAAACACCAGAATACCTAAAGAGTTTTAGTTTATTGTGAGCTCGGTATGTTCTCATTTATATGTCAAATTGCTTTAATTAAATGAGGATTCAGAATTTTGAAGAGCTTTGGGGCCGTACAAGTATTGCATAAAAAAAATTTTCTTAATTATTATTTCCTTGAATATTGGTTACATTATTGCATACATACCTACATACATAAACTAACGCCTATATTTTCTAATGGGGTAGGCAGAGGTGCATTTTTACACCCACATTTCACCAGTATGCATTCAGTCCCACGTAATAGGGGGCGAGCCTATTGCCATTTTTCGGGCACAGTTCCAGATTCCGCGCTGTTATTGAGAATTTCCTAATGGAAAACCCAATTACACTTTGCCCGACCCGGGAATCGAATCCAGGACCTCTAAGTCTCACGGCAAATACTTGTAGCGCATGACCACGAGGCAGTAAATTTTTACCTAATTTTGAAATTTTTCCAATAATACGTTAACGTTATGTTACATTTCCTAATAATACTAAACTATACGTTCCCAGGCACAACAAAGCTAAAAATGACCTCCACGCCATCCACGGAGACGGCGAACGGCAGCACGCCCCCGGGCGGCGTGCAGTCGCAGTTCGTGGAGCGGCGGCGCGCGGCGCTGGAGCGGTTCGTGAACCGCGTGGCGCAGCACCCCGTGCTCAGCATCGACCCCGACTTCCGGGAGTTCTTGGAGTCCGGTTAGTGGGACTAGCTGGATTTTGTATGGATGTGATAGGGGATATATGTCCTGCTATTGAGATGTTGGGACATTAGAATTTTTAGTGGTGGCCCGTGTCCAGCAGCGGGACGTATGCGGCCTTTCAAACTGGTGGATATAAACATAATTTCGGTATTCTTGTAAGGAACTCTTAGTAATGCAGGATTTTTTGTTTGTTGTCGATAAAGTCATATTGCTCGATAGTTGTTTTTTTGAACTCGATCATATCACTTGGAGAAAATCGTCAAACCAAGAAGAAGAATCACTTTAGAAAATCACGCCCTAACATTACAAAATTTTAAATAACTTCTTATTTAGTTATGTCAAAATTTAATGTTTTTATTTCTTTTGTTTCAATGGTCCCAATGCCCTTACTGCTTCCTACAATTAATATAAAATTGTCTTTGCAACAGAGGCGGAATTACCAAAGGCGACAAGTACATCGGCACTGAGCGGCGCCGGAGTGCTGCGACTCTTTAACAAAGTCGGCGAGACTGTCAACAAGTTCACTTACAGAATGGATGAGGCTGATCCGGTCAGTATTATTACTTAGTTACGTTTTTTCTTCCTTTATTACTAAATTGTACCCATTAATACATAATGATATATTTACTACTTACGATTACCCGCTATGTTTTTATTTTTCTTTTGACTTTGTTTTTATTAAGATTTTTTGAAATTATTCTTTGGATTGGAGTCCATCCATTAATTACGTCACACGTTAAGGGGTCGTACATATGCGACCAGCTGTGGCAAGAACGGGGGAGGAAAAATTACGAATTTCGTTTGACGTAATTTATGAATGACCCATTGGACAAATGACCACTTAACATCAGGTGGCTCATTTGCTTGTTTGCCTCCTTTTCACGAAAAAAAGAAAAACATGGATGAATAATCTCAGTATAGTATTGTATGTAGTGTGTCAACTATATGTGGTGTGCAGTGGTTCGAGGAGCGCGTGTCCCGCACGGAGGCGCTGGAGGCGGGGCTGCGGCGGCTGAGCGGCGCGTGCGACGCGCTGGCGGCCGAGCGCCGGGACCTGGCCGCGCGCGCGCACGACGCCGCCCGCGCCGCCGCCGCGCTCTCCGGCGCAGACCCGCACGCGCCGCTCAGCCGCGCGCTCTCGCACGCCGCCGACCTGCACGAGAAGGTGCCGTACCATACTGCACTATACTACACCACACGATACACGATGCACGACATATGACACACGCCACACGACGCACGATGCACGATACACGACGCACGATACACGACACGACATACGAAATACGACACAGGCCATAATTACTACATACTTACACGTAGTACACGATACAAATGATACAGCTGACTGCACGCAAATTCGCAAATGAATATCGATAAAAATATCAAAATGTATGTAGACACCGAAATTTATCGATATATCAATCTCTCATACATTCTCAGTAAATAGTTCGATAATATGGATATTTAACAACATTGAAAAACAAAATAGCAGAATAGTCACAGCATTCCTTTCACCAATGATAAATTTGGAATGTCGATATAATGTATGCTGTGTCAAATATCGATATAATTATCGACTCACCGGTAAATCGTGTATTTATAAATACAAGCAATCGTGTTGTTAGTAAAATGTAAATACACAGATAAATTCAATAATAAAAATAAATATAATCACAGATCGAGCATTTAAGACTGGAACAATCTAACACGGACTTCTACGTACTGGCCGAGCACATCAAGGACTACCTGGGACTCATCGGCGCCATCAAGGACGTCTTCCACGAAAGAGTTAAGGTAACCACTCATTTATCATCACCAGTCTTACACGTCCACTGCTGGACATAGGCCTCTTCTATAGCACGCCACTGGGCTCGATCTTCGGCCCTCATACATCCGCTGCCAGCCACCTTACGAATATCGTCACGCCACCTAGCCAGAGGGCGTCATAAACTACTTTTGCCAAGCCGTGGTCTCCACTCTAGATAAGTACAGTTAATTACCTGTATAAACATATCAGGATCAATATTTTGGTGATCTTTTCCCCCTTATTAGTTTTTCTATACTATCGATAAACTTTAATTCTAAACTTATTGCATAAACCATTTTGACCTATCAGTCTGCTCCCTAGTGCGGTATCGTTAGTTAAAAATAATTATTTATTTATTGCAGGTTTTCCAAAATTGGCAACACGCTCAGATGCAGCTCACTAAGAGGAGAGAAAATAAAGCAAAGGCTGAACTGGCGAACAGGCCAGAGAAAATTGAACAAGCCAGCAATGAGATTGTTGAGGTGACATATTAATTGGTATATGGTAGTTACGAGACAACCGAAATTTATTTAATGCGTTAATAAATCACATCAATAAAAGTAAGAATTGTATAAAGACTACTTATACTATACTCAGCTAATCGCCGTCCACTGCTGAATGTAGGCCTCCCCAAGATAGCGCCAACCATCCCGGTCTTGAGCAGCCCTCATCCATCCTTTCCCGCCACCTTTCTCAAGTCGTCGGACCATCGTGCTGCAGAACGTCCCACGCTACGTTTGCCTAAGCGCGGTCTTTACTCCAACACTTGTCTGCTCCACTGGCCGTCCGACCGCCGCCAGACATGGCCGGCCCACTTCCACTTTAGTGTACTTATCTTGCGGGCAATTTCAATGACTCCTCTCTATTAAAGACTATTTATATGAAGTATTATAATGTTCGTCTGTATATCCAGTGGGAGGCGAAGGTGGAACGCGGTCAGCAAGAGTTCGACACGATCTCCCGCGTGATTAAGAAGGAGATCGAGCGCTGGGACGGCGTGCGGCAGGACGAGCTGCGCCACGCGCTGCTGCGCTACCTCGACGAACACATGAAGCACCAGGCGCAGGTACACGCACATATTTACATGTACACGGTGCTGAAACATCGTGGTCAAGGAGATCGAGCGCTGGGACGGCGTGACTGAGAGAAACAACAAGTGTTGGCGAAAAAATATATATAATTTGACAATTTCACTGCCAAAGAATTTTCTAGAGTTGATATTTACTACATTGATATCCATCGAATCATAAGTGTCTAAATTTAAACCTGTATAGACTTTTCAATAACTAATTTTTACATGAAAAAATTCTATAATGCTTATATTTTTGTGTTTAACAGGCTATTCGCTACTGGGACGCTTTCCTGCCCGAGGCGCGGGCGATCAAATGAGTGTCGGAGGAGCGGCGACCTCGCGCCTCACACGCCCGCCACACACACGACTCTAGCACCAACTATTGTTAAACCTTCTCATACTGATGTGACGATAGTGAGTCGATATACTAAGCTACACCATCGCTGAAACATGTTTTATCGATATATCGATAGATTGTAATAAATGTCTAGGGTAATAGAGATGGGAGTTTTGAAAATAAATGCGCTGGCATTCCATACCTTGATATTCCAAAAACGTTGCAATGATCGAATATTTTTGGTGACAATGTTAATGAAGCGTAATGTTTGATTCAATGTTACCAACTTGTATCAGTATACATATGTATATTATATATATTTCATTGACAACGAAATGTCAACTAGTCAGAAATTGATTAGCTAAAACCCCATCTCTATATCGAGTATCGATATATTGTCACGACACTAAAATCACATTAATTTATCAATAGGTAACTGAAACTCTATTAAACCGAATACTGTGATGATATGCTTGCAAAAAAAAATCAATACTATCGATAGATTTTCACAAGTTTATTAATCTAAGAATACATTTCTATCTATTGAATTCTGAAATCTACGAGGCTTGCAAGTATAATATCATAGACGTATTTTTCAACAGTCGATAGTTTTCAGTACCAACTGGTACATACATGGTATACCTTCAGATTAGTTAAAAACTCTCACCCAATATTGTTCATAACATCGTAAACATTGCTGGCATTTAATAATATAAAGATAAAAGGGGACGTTAAGAGTAAGTACCGAGCTTGATAACTGATTCGGTCACGATTTGGGCGGAAAATAAAGATTTACCCTTAATGTAATTTTTACCCTTAATGTTAAATATCGATAATATTTAAATCGATGTTAACATAATTAGTGATTGCGACTCACTATCGTCATTTAAGGTGTCATTGTATAATCGATATGTAAATTATAATAATCGATCAAAATGATTGCTCAGTGCATATGTCTTGATGCTTCTTTAAAATAGTCCAGTCTATTGAATATTATTAAAAATTAAACTTCGTAAATACATTAATTTTAATACTTATAGTAATAAAATATACTTCTATATGTTTTGCTTTCATAAATATAGGACACTTAATATGAATGCGTCCTTAACATTTTTTATACCAAAGAACATGATAAAAATATCATCTCGGTAGCTGTATGTTAATGCAACCCAAAAAATCATCAAATTTTGATAGAACTTTAATATTTAATTTTCTCACAATGAAAAATAATTATTAATTTAAACTAGTATGAGTTCCTGGAGAGTAATAACATTTTTACAATTTAAGAATAATAAAAGCATTTCTACCAAACATTTTCTTCATAACATGTTTTCCTTTAGATGTAAAACTATTTTAAAGAAGTATCGATTATTTAAATTCTTATAAAACACGATCTGATGTTTCGATGTCTAGATTATGTGTAATAAACATATTTCTAATGTATAAAATGTGTAGGCTATATCTATGTTCTTACTGGTTTGAAACTTCTGACTATGTACATGTGGTGAATGCACCTAAAATGGTACTTCTAAGATACTTTCAGCCATTCATAATACCAAGCATTCCGGCAAATGTATGAGGAACAACGCTTCCCATCAAGTTGAAGATGTATGTAATGTATGTAAAATTGTATAAATGGAATAAAGTGTGATTGTATATCTGTTTATATATAATTCCTTTAAGGATATGTTTATGAATAAATTGTTATGATTTACACTTATGAAGATTCTATATGCTGCACATATAATTTGAACTGAATTATTTACACTGCTTTTACGGAGACTGCACTTTTCAAAATTTACAAACCAGTAGTTTATTTGCCACATACAACAAAGGCAATATAACTAAAAATTTGTTTTTCTGTACCAATATGGCATAGTAATGAAAATCGATAAGCTATCTCTCCAACAAATTTTATGATAATATTGACCTGAATGTGAAATTACAATAGTTTTAACCAAAGTAGCGCAGGCGCGTAGATCTTGCCACGATAACAGATACAAGATTTATCGATTTCGGTAAAGTCCCAATGGCATAGAAACCTATTACTACTTGTGAATAATAGTTTAATTTAACATTAGAGTATCTGATTCCAAAATATTAATTTGTTGACACAAAAAATATTATTTTTGCGTTACTATTGGTCTAGACGAGTCATTTTAATGTATTTTATCTTTTTACATCCGAAACGATGTATAAAAGAGAGAGAGAGAGTAATAAAACCTAATATATCGACTTTGTGTCAAAATTGCGAGGAGTCTTTATATAAAATGCCAAAATAAATTTCTTAAGTTCCTGCAATGGTGAATATAATTGCAGTTTGAAAATAAGTCCAGAAATTTATAAGTGAAGATTTAAATCTTACTTCTGCAGTATAAAGAGTTGGTATTATAATTAATTGATCTCTATTCTATAAAGTTATTTCTGGATTATTTGCTAAAGTATACGGATTGTAGCATTCGATATGACTGGGGTAAAAAAACATCGTGGACCTAAGTAGCATTTTTAAATGGAGTGGGCTCATCTGAAATACTTTAAGAAAAGGTTGGGCAAAAAGTAATCACGATTGAAGATTGCGATTAGAAAAAAATGTAATTAAAAAATACTTCTCTAAAGGTGCAATCATTAATTTATAATTAAATTTGTAATCTCCAATCATCGAGATCTATCAAGCTCCAACATTGTAATTATAATCTTTTAAAGATTAATGTGGTTAAATTCTGCCCAACTCTGCTTAAAATTAAGTGAAGCTGCCTTTATTTCGACACTGTTATCCATTAGAATGTGTTGGATTAAAGCGAACCGAATAAGAATTTGTTATAAAATAAGCATAAAATATATTCCCGAGATGTGCTCCGAACAAAATTTTGGATACGTCCATGGAAAAATATTTTTTTATTATTTTCACTGCACGTTTAATGTTAAGTTCTCCAAAATTTTGTTATATTTGTATTTTTTTATAGTCATTTGTTTTTTTTTTTATTTTTCGTAAATGTAAAATTGCGTATTTTCGTATTAAGTGTCTATTCAAAATAATTTCATGTTACAGTCAAAGTATTGAGTTGGAGGTTCTAATGTTGAAACAAATTGAAAATGTCTTGAATATTGAAAGTTTAGTATAAATTTAGGTATTGTTGTATCGTTGAAGATCCCAATTGTCCAAACTGATTACTATGACCGTAACAGATATGTTAGTACCTTAGATATTGAATATTAGGTAGTACGATTGTGGAAAAAATCGAGTCTAATGTATTCCTTATTTTTTATATTGCCAAATATATTTTAGTGGTAATTCGGTGTAATGGAGAAGAATATAAATAAAGTATATAATGTTGATTTCCATTTCAACGAGTGTTTTTTTTTTCTACTATTAGGCAATGTACGAAAAATACAAGTCTGCCAATATTTTTTTTTATCTTGCCAAAGTGCAATATAATTCTTGTCAATAATATAAATAATAATAATTTCAGGATAATGAAATAGGTCGATTTTTTCGAGTAAAGTTTCCAAGAACATTCAATTTAGTTCTCGTTATAATATGCAATAAATTGGGATTTTTTCCTATAATTTATTTAAATATACAAGTATAGGTACAAATGAGTGATTCATATAAAACACGGGAACGTAAATTTACAATATTTTAAGCTTAAATTTGTTAAATTAAAATGGGTACGCTTTCATGTTTATAAGATTTTAGTGATAACGCAGTTAACACGGTCATCGGGGATTTCACTTTGTATAATTTTATGAAATGTTTTCGCTAGACGCAATTATCGGCTTATCTATTGACAACATTTATTTAAAACGATTCTATTAATACAAATTTTTCAGCGATTTAAGCTTGGATGTACGAATAAAAAAAAAACACTGTCATAGACTAACACGATGGTCGATATCGAAACGTTTACTTCCGCCGATTTTATCCCTAAACCGATTATTGCTTATAAGAGATTTTAATATTATTTATTGTTGTCACATTTTAATTTCATAAGTACGGATATGGAAAACAATTCCATTATATTTCAAATAATTTCAGATAGATGAATTATGTTTTTGAAAAACTATAAAATATCAGTTATACACCTAAATAGCAAAGTAAATATTATTTTATCACATTAACGACACGTTTATATTCATAAATTTCATAATGTTAGGAAATATTTTATTTTTAGATATATCATGACATCAATACTAACGCATTGAAAAAGGCGGAAAAAAAATTATTGTTTTATCATCATCATCATCATCATATCAGCCATTAGTGGTCCACTGCTGGACATAGGCCTCCCCCAATGACTTCCACCGGGAACGGTCGGAAGCCGCCTGCAGCCAGCGACGTCCCGCGACCTTGACAAGGTCGTCGGACCACCTTGTCGGGGGACGTCCCACGCTGCGCTTGCCAGTACGTGGCCTCCACTGGAGAACTTTCTGGCCCCATCGGCCATCAGTTCTCCGCGCCATGTGGCCGGCCCATTGCCACTTCAACGAGCTAATCCGTTGGGCTATGTCGGTTACTTTAGTTCTCCTACGGATCTCCTCATTTCTGATTCGATCACGTAGGGAAACCCCGAGCATAGCCCTCTCCATAGCTCGTTGAGTGACCCTGAGCCGTCCCATGACGCCTTTAGTGAGAGGCCACGTCTCAGTGCCGTAAGTCATCACTGGTAACACACAACTATTGAAGACTTTTGTCTTCAGGCACTGAGGTATTTTGGACGAGAAGACGTCTCCTAACTTTCCGAACGCTGCCCAACCGAGTTGGATTCGACGATTGACCTCCCTCTCGAAGTTGGACCTGCCTAACCGGACCACTTGTCCCAAATAGACATATTCGTCTACAACTTCGAGAGTCGAGCCCCCAACTGCGATTGGGGTGGGCACAACATGGACATTCGACATGATTTTCGTCTTGTCCATGTTCATTTTAAGACCCACCTGTTGGGAGACTCGATTGAGGTCTTCGAGCATAGTGCTAAGGTCCTCCAGCGATTCTGCCATGACTACAATATCGTCGGCAAACCGAAGGTGTGTGATATACTCGCCGTTGATGTTGATGCCGAATCCTTTCCACTCCAAGAGCTTGAAGGCGTTTTCCAGCGCGGCAGTGAACAGTTTCGGAGATATAACATCTCCCTGTCTCACGCCTCTCTGTAGTGGAATAGCCTTCGTGCTCTGATCTTGTACTCGGACCGACATGGTGGCGTTGCTGTATATGCTTTTCAACACCTCGATGTACCGACAGTCAATGTGGCACCGCTGGAGAGACTCTAGCACCGCCCACGTCTCGATCGAATTTATTGTTTTATGTAATTCATAAATAGGAAAGTTTCATTAAAAATAGTTCTTTTAAATATCGACACATTTCATTTTGTTGTCTTTATATTTATAGCCCTACATCAATGCCGATAAAGACTACCTATATACAAATAATAATGACATTTTATTTCACAATATTATTTTTATAAAAAAGATAATAATATCATGAAAGTACTTAATGGATGAGTATTGTATTATCTAAAGATGGCACAGATTAATGAAAAGTGATAGTGGCATAAATTTCCATTTTGTAATACTGACACGACGAAGGGATGCACTTAATGATAAGCACAGTTCATAAATTTTGGGGGGATCATTAAGGGGAACCTAATTCTTCTTGAAGCAGTGATGGCCTCGAGGTTTAGGCGCGCGGTCGAGAATCTCGGCGGTCGCAGGTTCGAACCCCAGGCACACACCTCTGGCTTTCCGAAGTTATGTGTGTATTCAAATTGAATTATGACTTGCTTTAACAGTGAAGGAAACATCGTGATGAAACCTGCACACCTAAAAGTTCTTAGGAATTTCTTAGGTGTGTAGTCCGCCAACCCGCACTAGGCCAGCGTGGTGGACTATGGCCTAAACCCGCTCAATGGTAGAGGAGACCCGTGCTCAGCAGTGGGCGTATATGGGTTGATGAAGAAGAAGAATTCTTCTTTCAATAAAAAAGAACGATAGAAAAATCTAACATTGCTTACAATTAGGTCCACATTGCTGGATGCAAGAGGTGAATGGGTTTGACAGTGGCAACGATTTTTTCTGTATTCTTACTGATCAGCGAAAGGAATACGTGGGGTAGAAATCTCGTTATCAGCCCATATACGTCCCACTGCTGGGCACGGGTCTCCTCTACCACTGAGAGGGTGTAGGCCTTAGTCCAGTCTTAGTAGAAATCTATTACGTATATAAATGAAAGCAAAACACCCTGATAAAATACATGTATAGTACATTTCTTCAAATGTTACTGTTGAAAGCAATCTGTATTTAGTGATCACCTGCATAATTTATAACGTTACGTATCGATCTTGTAATACATAACAATTACAACGCCACTGTCGATCAATCAAACGATCGATCAATCCTCACATTATCTTTGTAAGCAAAAAGTTTTCTTCCAGATTGTGGTTCTTACTCATTTATTTACATTTTTAATGTTATTTGGTTTCCGTCGCTCCTGTAAGCTTGCGTCGTTTAAGCGAAGCGGAAATCAATCTGATTCTTGCGGATCAAAATGGTGATTAATAAAATAATATCGCTTTATGATTGGGGGCCATCCATAAATTACGTCACACCTTAAGGGGGAAGGAGGGGGGTCGACTAAGTGTGACAAGGAGGGAGTAGGGGTAAAAAAAAAATTTCGTGTGACGTAATTTATAGATAGCCCCTTAGTAATACTTATATGTGGTTTTGGAGCAGACGGGTGTTGAAGTAGAAACCACACATAGACAACCATATTAGACGTGATTCTTCTTCTTCTTCATCAACCCATATATGCCCACTGCTGAGCACGGGTCTCCTCTACCAACGAGAGGGTTTAGGCCATAGTCCACCACGCTGGCCTAGTGCGGGTTGGCGGACTACACACCTAAAAAATTCCTAAGAACTTTTAGGTGTGCAGGTTTCATCACGATGTTTTCCTTCACCGTTAAAGCAAGTGATAATTCAGTTTGAATACACACATAACTGCGAAAAGTCAGAGGTGTGTGCCTGGGGTTCGAACCCGCGACCGCCGAGATTCTCGACCGCGCGCCTAAACCTCGAGGCCATACAGACGTGATTACATAAGGTTATTTAAAATTGGTCCCGATTAGCGGACAGATGCGGGCTACTCGGGACTGATATAGTTGGCGCTATCTTGGGGAAATCTACGTTCAGCAGTGGGCGGAAATATGCTGAGTGATAGGTCTGGTTTATCAACAGTGTAGAGTATATAGTACGCTACAAAAAACTCAACCCTGTAGTCTACGTGGACGGAGTCGCGGGCAAAAGCTAGTTTATTATAATCAGCAAATGCTCAGAAGCGATTAGATATGTCCAGATTTTTTCAACATATCTATTTTTTGGATAATCTAATCCGGATAATCTGGTTGGTTTTAAAAACCTCGAACATAAGCAATCATAAGAACCACTTTTATGTACACCCGCCTGCTTAGCGATAATGCAATAAATGTTCCCAAACAAGCAATCGGCTTCTAAAGATAATAGGTCTGATGCAATATTAAGAAGTTTTATAGCTTACAAATGTTTTCCTGGCGTCTAGAACTCTTGTCTCTTAGAAATATTTGTAAAGAATCTATAGAGGTACAATATCCCTGCATTTGATAATGATTTCATCCCTTATAAAAAATGGTGACCATTGCCGTCGAGCAAAATCCCTGTGGTAGGTTTATCATCCTTTAAAACGAGCGGAGAAAGGAAATGACCCAGTGGGAATCCGGATTTAGAAGCCGAGTCTTTAAGAAGGAGTTTCTTTGAAGAGTTCATATTAAGAAAATGCGACGGTCGCCCTTTAAGCTCAGTTCACAAAATGTCCTCATACTCTTGGCTTCTGCAAGTAAAGTTTTCTTTGTTGTTGCATACCGATAAATGATTAATAATTGTGATGCTACTATATAGAGTATAGACTATAGACCGTCCTATTCAGATTGCTGTCAACCCGCACTAGGCCAGCGTGGGGGACTATGGCCTAAACCCTCTCAATGGTAGAGGAGACCCGTGCCCAGTAGTAGGACGTATATGGGTTGATGATGATGATGATTCAGATTGCTGACGAAATTATTGTCAATATGCATAAATCTTTTTAATCCGCATTAAGTACAATGATTTTTACCTATGCTAAAAACCGTGATTATGGTCTACCTTACTGGACAAGAGGAAATGGGTATGAGTGGTACCTACACACTTGGCCTTGATGAAGGATAATAATAAGAACAGAAAAAATAAGGTAAAATCAGTGGAAACGTTTTAATCCCTGTCTATGCGTCATATTGTTTATTTTTAAAAGCTAAGTCGCTTAAAGAAAATAAAAACTAATAAAAGTAGCCAATACAAATGAAGCACGCGTACAAATCAGTTCATTATGATAAGTTTATCGGAAGATTATTGATATAATCGCCTTTGGCCTATAACAGATATAAAAGCAAAGATACGTTATAATTTTTAATTGCATATTTGTCGGACTAATAATCGCAGGTGAGTACAGATTTATGAAATATTTTCTTATAGGATTAATAAACTTTCGGGAAAATTGTTATTAAAATAATATTTTGGAAATAACAGCCCAGTCAGTCCTGTAATAACGTCAACCAACAGGTGGGTTGCTTAAAATATACAATACTTCGTAATATAATATCGCACAAAATATTAAGACTGATTCTGTAGATATAACAATTTGTGCTAAATCTGTTTTTGTTTTTATTTATTTGAAAAGTGCATGAGTGAATGTCAATTTAATTTGCAGCAAAGTAAAGGTTTAATTTTATAAATTTTAAGTACTGCTGATGTCATGACAGATATAGATGTTAGTATTATTTTAAATCCATACATTACTCGATGATGGATTATTCAGTAATCTAATACAAATATGACCCAAAAAATCGTAGGTATAATATTTTTTTAATAGTTTTATTTTTTTGACGGTTATCCATTTATTGAAAATCTCTGCTTTTATTTAATGTTTGTATCATATAACCTGTCTTATTCTCGATAAACTTTAACTAATTCCCTCATTATTGTTTCAGACAAAATGAAATTTTTAATCGTACTCGCACTTTTCGGTGCGGCTTGTGCCTATGATGAAATCCAACCCGTCGTACTGGGTGAGCCAGAAATTCCTGCTATCGAAATGGTTGACTATGGTCAGCTATACATTCCTAACATAGTTCTACGTGAATTAGGTATCGAAGTTTTACCATACGACGAACATCCCCAACCCGTCCACTTCGTCAACGAAAATGGTGATATTCAGTCCTTTGTTGACTTTGCTCCCGTCGAAATCCCCCTGGAAGAAACTGAACCTGCCAAATTTGTTGATGACGTACAATCCTTAATGTACAATGAAGCACCCGTTGAGGAAAGCTACGCTGCCCCTGCTGAAATTGATGATGTTAAAATTGCTGACGTCGTTTCTTTTGTCAATAACGTCATCGATGTCGCACCTGTCGAAATTGATGCCATCAAAGTCGAAGCCCCCGTAGAAGAAAGCAACGTCGCGCCTGTTGAGATTGAGGCTGTCAAAATTGCTGATGCCATAATCCCATCTGATGTGGAAGTTGGTGCTGTTGAAGCCCCTTTAGAAGAAAGCAACGCTGCTCCTGTTGAGATTGACGCTGTCAATGTTGCCGCACCTGTTGAGGTCGAACCCGTCCAAATTGTTGATGCTATCATCCCATCTGAAATTGCAGCTGTTGAAGCCCCTGTAGAAGAAAACAACGCTGCGCCTATTGAGATTGATGCTGTCAATGTTGCCGCACCTGTTGAGATCGAACCCGTCCAAATTGCTGATGCCATTATCCCATCTGAAATTGCAGCTGTTGAAGCCCCTGTAGAAGAAAACAACGCTGCACCTGTTGAGATTGATGCTGTCAAAATTGATGACCTTAACGTCGTTTCCTTTGTTGATAACGTAGCTGTCAATGCTGCCGCACCTGTTGAGATTGAAGCGGTCCAAATTGCTGAGCCTGTTATGCCATCTTTTGAAGCCCCCGTGAAAGAGATCGACGGTTCTCCCATTGTGATTGATGCCGTCAAAATTGTGGACGCCGCACCCGAATCTTCACAAGATGAAGCCAATATTCGTGATATGCTCCGTAAATACCGTGGCAAAGTTTTCGCTAACCCCCTCTGGCGTTAATAAATGATTAATTTATAACCCGACCTATTAGTTTAAATATACCAGTCCTTCTTAAGACAAAACACATTATTGATAAGGCTTTTCAAATACTATCAAATAAAATAAATCAAGCCTTTAAAATAATTCTATGAATAAATTAATAAAAGTGATAAAAGGGGTGATACTAAGCGCCCGTGACTGAAAATGCTTTTGTGCTAAAATAAATGTATAATACAATAAATATCAAATAAATTCGTTATCATTTACATAACTAACAACTCCTACAAACATAAACAAAATAAAAAGCTCAAAAAAATATTCATGTCTTTTTTTCACCTCCTTTTCTTCTTTTACACAAATCGGCTTGGAAAGATTTCAAATTACATACATTATAACAACACATATGAAGACAATGTGGTGGTCACTCATTTCGAAGGCAGAATAGACACAGAGAAAATTTTACATTGTTGACTCACACCATCAATGTGACATGAAAGTTTACTTTGTTGAAAAATTTCCTAATCATGAAATTAATAAACCCATAATAAATATTCCGCTCGAAAATTGATTACTCAACATGAACTATTAAGTCAAAATGAATCCTCAATCTGCAAAAAGTAAGCATGACATGTTATACATGAATAATATCAATAGCCTCTGCAGCTTAGTGAACTAGAAACTAGCCTATGAAACAAGTAATCACGGATTCGATCCCTGAACTTTGAAAAATGTTTATGTGATCAGCAAATATGTTTCAGATCTCAATGATGAACGAGTGTTCCCTATTAGTATTTTATAGCCACACCACAGAGTTAGAATCATTGTGTAGCCTCATTTATTATAACTTTTTGATTTATTTATAAACTAATGAAATATTTATTCATCATACAATTTGACAAAATTGAGAACCTCCTCCTCAACTTAACAAGATAAATGTAACATATAAATGCAATTAGCATGACAACACACACTGATCCCGATAGGATTTTCATCTCTGCTACAAATGCTAGACCATATTTTCCTATAAAAAAGTGTTCGGTTTATCAGTAGAAGTATGATACATAAACATATATTATCTATAACTAGTGTATTAATATTCTTAAGTGATCTAAAAGCTCGTCGCGGCCGAGGTCTTTGCATTAACGAAATTGCGCGACAAGCTTTTAAATCACTTAAGAATATTAATATACTAGTTATAGATAATATATGGTTATGTATCATACTTCTACTGATAAACCGAACACTTTTGTAAATTGTTACTTGTAAAGTTTAAAAAACTACGAATTTTATGAATGTTTTCTTAGTTTATTTTTTTAATTTTTCGTGCATAATAAAAGCTTGATTTTAAAATATGTTTTTCACCGTTAATTTATTTTTACCTTTTTAGTTGGAAATATTTCTAAGTCTATCCATTTCGTAGTCATACCGAAATTCAACTCAATCGGTCCATGGAAACTAGTGTTCCTATGGGCACCTTCCAACTTCTCATGACACCAGATCAACGATACCTTGTTATTATGTTGTCACTGAAAACACAAAGGCATACCAAATTTTAGCTTAATTGGTCCACAGGAATCGGAGTTCCTATGGGCTTCTTCCAACTCCTCATCAGATCAGCTTCATGATACCATATTTTTGTATTGTTACCGAAGTTACGAAGACACACCAAATTTCAGTTCAATTGGACCACAAGAATCGGAGTTCCTTTGGGCATCTTCCAACTCTTCGTCAGATCAGCTCTATGATACCTTGTTATTATATTGTCACCGAAATTACATAGGTATACCAAACTTCAGCTCAATCGGTCCAAAGGAATCGGAGTTCCTGTGGGCTTCTTCCAACTCCTCATCGGATCAGCTTCATGATACCATATTTTTGTATTATTACCGAAGTTACGAAGACACACCAAATTTCAGTTCAATTGGACCACAAGATTCGGAGTTCCTATGGGCATCTTCCAACTCTTCGTCAGATCAGCACCATGATACCATATTTGTGTATTGTTGTCGAAGTTACAAAGACATACCAAATTTCAGCTCAATCGGTCCACAAGAACCGATGTTTCTATGGTGATCTTCCAACCTCATCATCAGACCAGCTCCATGGTACCATATTATTGTATTGTCATCCAAGTTACGTAGGTATACCAAGTTTCAGCACAATCGGTCTATTGGAAGTGGTTCAAATCTTCATTGCAAGATTTGTAAACATACAAACATACATACATACATACATACATACATACATACATACATACATACATACATACATACAAAAGTGAAGTTAAATAAAAGCTTGTAAAAAATGGCATGAATCACTTATTTACATTTGACAGTAAAACTCCCCATTGATATCATTAAAAATACATTCCCTTAAATACAAACAACTAGTATGTCTAACTAAATTATTTATTTACTAAAATATATTAACAATACATCAGCTAAACTTATTTAAGAACATAATCATGAGGGTAGTCCATAACCTTTGGATAATTCTTGACTTCTTCTTCAGGTATGTGGTCCAGTCTGGTAGGAACAAGACGGATTTGCCTAATTTGGTTGGTGACATTTTGCAAAACATCCTCAGGCACTTTATCTTCTGGATATATAAAAAGCCTTTGCATTGTGTGACGTCTTTGTAGATTGCCTGTCATTGCTCTATATACAGCCTTTTTTATGATCTAGAATAAAAAAAAACATTAATTATTAGTTATAGTTAAAGTGGACTATTAAGAATATTTAAGTAAACAAGAAAATGTTTTATCAGCATACATAATATGCAGCTCCTTTTGACAAAATTTGTTATGTCAAGATTTTCTTAATATGAATGAAATCAACCTTAACCACTTGATGTGCATGCCTAAACCTAGTTTGGGTGCGGCTTTGTGTCAAATCTGTGCATGCCTGAACCAGGTTCGGACATGCAACTTTTAAATGTTACTTAGCAGGTTTTCCCAAATTGAGAATAGTGATGAACTTTGAATATACCTAAGTAATTTCTATGTAACATATAGATTAAATGAATAAAAAATATGCTTTTTTTGGATCAGACAATTCCGAAAAAATGTGAATGTCAAGTGGTTAAACATACTATTATTTATTAATAACATACATATTTATCATTATTTCTATTATTTAAAGATAAAACTTCTTTTCCATAAGTAAAAAAAGATTATCTGTAATTTTTTATAAATTTCATTTAAAAATTTTACAAGTCCTCAATACTAACCATAGTGGGGTCCTTGTTATGCAATTCCCAAGCTAAGGTCCATGAAGCACCACCAGGATAGCCAGTGTGGTGGAAATAGGCGCGTTTCCTCCACTCGTCACCTCTCAGGGCTATGTCCTTGCTGTTAATACACACCACAACATCGCCGCAGTCGTTCAGTGGATGGTAAATAGGTTTGTGCATACCCATCAAGTATTTCTTAATTAAGTCTGCAGATTCATAAGGGTCTTGCCATTTACAATCGAATACGTGCCAAGTACGAGCGAAGGTGGCCCATTGCTATAATAAATGTATAAGTTTTCACTTTAATAATTGCCCGGAAGAAGTAAATATTATGAGAAAATGTTCGGAAATTGTAACATACTGAGATTATGTATTGCGAACTTACCTGAACCCTTTTTGCTGCTAACATTGTGTTAGAGAGGTAAGTAACGTTTAACACATTAAATTCAAAGTAGATAGACGAGATTTTATTTCAGAATCGAGTACAGTGAGACAAAAATGTAAATATAACCTCAAATGTTAGGTTATATTAAAAATGACATTGACGTTAAAGATATGTTGCCATAACAAAAAAAAAAGTGGAAAAATTCGATTAATTTTAATGTTTTTTGCTCAATAATTTTGACTCTTATGTTTTATAATACTCTTTTCTACTTAATATTTAAATTATACTCTGTGTGCTACAATGATTTATGGGGCATTTCACGTGAAGCGGACAGGGAAAAAAAAGTGAGGTTCTGAAAATCGTTCATATTCGGCCCATTTATACCTCTGGTAGGAATGAATGTGGACACAAAATATTTTTTTTGTATATTAAATATTTCACAAGTTATGGGCTTCTAAAGAATTGCCGTAATTGAAATATAAATTTATTAAAAGTCGTTTATCGTATTTAACAAATTTACAATAAAATATTTAACGTAGCGATATATATTGGAAAAATACTGCTCTTTTTAATGATGAAATAAAATTTAAAAAAATATTTTTTTTTCATGTCCTAAGCCGGAAGTAAACTTTTCAAACCTGAATTTCAGTCACTTCGGCCGTTTTTTTTTTCTTCATTTTTTTCCAAATATAGCTTAAAGCGTACTCAAAATACACAAGAAAATTGAAAATGGAATCTCTATAAGTTTCGGAGTTAGAATAATTAATGTACCATAGCGTCGCATTGGGCGTGATATCTGACGCTTTTAAGGTCGACTTTTTTGCGCGATATTGCATTAAAACTCGCAACTTTATTAAAATTTTATCTCGTTTCAGCGTATTCAAGCTCTAAAAAAAATATGGAATAAGTAATATAAATAACAAAATTTAATCAGTAGTTTTTCCGTGGAAGAGTAACAAAAATATATTTCATTCCATATTCTTACCAATTTTCGCTTAAATAATATTAGCAGACTATATATATTAATATTATGTACTTAACCCAAATATAAATTATTAAATATTATTAAAGAATAAAAACATTTTAAGGAAGACTTACTTACTACTTACTTACTTTCGCTGCAGATTGCGTTATTTATCATGTTTCGCAAATAATATTTTTATCTACTGCTTCCTTAAATTGATTTTATTCTTTATAATATTTTATTAATTTATATTTGGATTAAGTACATAATATTAAAGCAGTGATGGCCTCGAGGTTTCGGTGCGCGGTCGAGAAACTCGGCGGTCGCGTGTTCGAACCCCAGGCATACATCTATGACTTTTCGAAGTTATGTATGTTCACTGGGGATGTTGCGAATATTCGCATCCGCATCCGCATATGCGGAACATTCGCATCGATTTGGACATCCGCATCCGCATCCGCATAAATCGCTGCGGAGCTGATGCGGTTGCGGATGAAAAAGAAAGAAAGGGGTGAGGGGCGGCGAGGTGCGCGTGTCGGTCTCGAGTGTCGAGTGGGTGACCGCACGTGCTGATTGACCAATAGGAAAGCAATAACATTTTATACAAATCAACCAATCGATCAATTTTATACAGATCCGCATCCGCATCCGCATCCGCATCCGCATCCGCGGATGTGAGCCTCTTAAAATTCGCATCCGCATCCGCATCCGCGGATGTGAAAAAAATTGAATCCGCAACATCCCTAGTATTCACATTGAATTATCACTGGCTTAACAAAACAGTGAAGGAAAACAACGTGATAAAACCTGAACACCTAAAAGTTCTTAGGAATTTCTAAGGTGTGTAGTCCGCCAACCCGCACTAGGCCAGCGTGGTGGACTATGGCCTAAGCCCTCTCAATTGTAGAGGAGACCCGTGCCCATATGGATTGTTGATGTCGATGATGATGATGATGATGACATAATATTAATATATATAGTCTGCTAATATTATTTAAGCAAAAATTTGTAAGAATATGGAATGAAATATATGTTTGTTACTCTTGCACGTAAAAACTACTGATACTGGATTTTGTTATTAATAATACTTATTCCATATCTTTTTTAGAGCTAAAATACGCTGAAACGAGATCAAATTTTAATAAAGTTGCGAGTTTTAATGCAATATCGCGCAAAATACTCGACCTTAAAAGCGTCAGATATTACGCCCAATGCGACGCGATGGTACATTAATTATTCTAACTCCGAAACTTATAGAGATTCCATTTTCAATTTTCTCGTGTATTTTGAGTATACTTTAAGCTATATTTGGAAAAAAAATGAAGAAAAAAAAAGCGGCCGAAGTGACTGAAATTCAGGTTTGAAAAGTTTTTTTAAATTTTATTTCATCATTAAAAAGAACAGTATTTTTCCAATATATATCGCTATGTTAAATATTTTATTGTAAATTTGTTAAATACGATAAACAACTTTTAAAAAATTGATATTTCAATTACGGCAATTCTTTAGAAGCCCATAACTTGTGAAATATTTAATATACAAAAAAAAATATTTTGTGTCCACATTCATTCCTACTAGAGGTTTAAATGGGCCGAATATGAACGATTTTCAGAACCTCACTTTTTTTTCCCTGTCCGCTTCACGTGAAATGCCCCTTATATATAGGCTTATGTTATTTTTTCGACCAATTTGACCATAATATAAAATTTTATGTATTTAAATTAGAGATGAAACGGATAGTGGTTTGGCCGGATACCGGATATTCGGCAAGCTACGAGGCCGGAGCGCCGGATATCCGGCAGCCGGATATTCGGCCCTTCATCGTGTTACATGCCGCGACCAGTTTGATTTGAAATTGGCGCGGTGAAGGAGATCGGAAATGTTCGGGCGCTTTCGGTTGTTTTCGCACGGGAGCGGCGATCGGCTCGCAACGATTCGGGGTTTGTCCAAGTGTTATCACGCGTTTTAGCTTGTATTTGTTTCTTAATTCGTTTGTTTATTTATTTCATTGTTTTTTCATTTGTAGGCGTGATTTTAAGTTTGATTGGTTATAAGAAATGTCATCATCAACAAAAAGATCGCTAATTTGGCAATATTTTGATTTAAACAGAGACGATAACAAGTACGCGGCATGTTTATTGTGTCAGGTTCAAATTTCTCGAGGTGGTGAAGGAAAAAAGGCAGGTACGTAAGTTGTATAGGTCATGTTTGTGCTTTAATTAAACGAAAAGATAGTAAACGAAAAATTACGAGTATTCTTATAACCTTAAACTGATTTGGTTAATAAACAAACATAGAAAGTAATCAGTATACATAAATGTTGGAGGATGTGCTATTTCATTTTTTTCATTTGGACTACCTGTTTAGCTCTGCGATAAACACAATCAATTGCAATCGGGTCTTGGGTGTTGTTTATCTATTTTAACATTTATAATAATTTGTATAGTCGTTATTTAGTACCCATAGCCCATAACATAAGCTTTACTTAGCTTACTTTGTGACTAGGAAATTTATGTCGTTGCGTCCCCGTATTTATTTATTTATAATTTAAATTCTTTGAAACGACACCTATCAACATTATGAATGCAAGGTTGTGTGTGACTTCATTTTTTTTATTTATGCACTTTGTGAATCGTTACAGTATTTAAAAGTATGTTTTTTGTCATTCATCAGGTACTTCAGCCATGAGTAATCATTTAAAGTCCAAACATCCAGAGGAGTTCAAATTGATAAATAAAAGTAAAACTGGTAAAATTCCAAAGCCGGTTGTGGCTCCGGGACATGCTGTTTCCAGCATCAGTGCACCTTCAACATCAGCAGAAAAACAACTAACACTCTCGGAGTCCTTTGAAAGAAAATTTCTTTGGGATGTGAATGATGCCAAAGCTAAAAAATATCATTATTTAATTGCAGAAATGATTGCTATAGATAACGAGCCATTCAGTATCGTAGAAAAGGTTGGGTTCAAAAGGCTTCTAGAACAAGCGCTACCTCGTTATGAATTACCAAGTTGCACTTACATTTCTCAAAAAATTGTTCCCGATATCTACAACAGAATTCACGACAAAATTAAAACAAACATTTCAAAAGCTATTGCTGTTTCTGTTACTTCTGACATGTGGACTTGTCTGCACAACAGTTCCAGCTTCTTGAGTTTCACAGCCCATTGGTTGACTTCGGAATTTCAGTTGCAACACGGCGTTCTTGCTATGAAACCGTTTTCAGGATCACACACTGGAGAAAATATAGCAAAGGAACTGAACGCAATCGCTGCTCGCTGGGATATTGAGAAAAATAAAATTCATTTATTAATCCATGATAGTGGCCCTAATATGGCGAAGGGAGCTCGAGTTGCAGAGTATGATTCTGCTAGATGTTTCATACATTCACTTCAGCGAGTCGTCAATGAGTCAATGAAGGTCCAAGCTGAAGTATTAGACATGATTGCTACTGGAAGACGTCTAGTAACTCATTTCAATCATTCAGGTTTAGCACAAGAATTGCTTGCAATTCAAAAGGAGTTAAATTTACCGCAACATCAGTTAGTGCCGGACATCAAAACCAGGTGGAATTCTACTTTCTACATGGCAGAACGTTTGATGGAACAAAAAAGGGCTCTCTCACTTTATATCGCTGAACATGACACACTCACTAATTTGACAATACAACAATGGGGCCTGATGGAGCAGTACATAAATCTTTTAAAACCATTTGAAGAAATCACCAAAATTACAAGTTCTGGCCTTTCCTGTATATCCGAGGTGATTCCGCATGTTTCTGCATTGAAGAAGTATTTAGACAAAAACGAGACTGCACAAAGAACTCCAGGCTTAGGTCGTATGAGAGCATCTTTGAAAGCTGAATTGGAAAGTCGTTTTAAATTCTTAGGAGAGAATCAGAACTACCAAATTGCTACGTTTTTAGACCCAAGGTTCAAGTCAGACTATTTAGGAGTTCTTGAAACTGAAAAAGCCCGACAGAAAATCATGATAGAGTATATAAAAAACTCTTACGATGGATCTTCTTCTGATAGTAACAGATCATCGCCGTCATCAACACCTGCTAAACGAGTAAAAGAAGATGAAACTGGATTCAACTTAACACGGGAAGCTCGTGACACTTTTTGGAATTGTTTCAATGAAGTGGCAAAGGAAAATAATAGTGAATGTCGCGATCAAGTAAAACAAAATCCAATTGATAACGAGATTAACTTTTTCTTAAAGACACCTCGAATCAATCGCAATCACGACCCATACATTTGGTGGTCATCTAACTTAAATCAGTACCCACAGTTGTCAAGGTTTGCTAGAATTTACCTTTCAGCACCTGGCAGTAGCGTTTACAGCGAAAGGCTATTTTCTGAAGCTGGTCTAGTATACGAAGCCAAACGGAGTCGCCTCTTACCAACAAATGCCGAAAATTTGGTATTCATTCACCACAATTTGCCACTTGTGAATTTTGAATATTAATTAAGCTGTGATTATTAAAATAAACCGTGTCCATAACGTAATGTGGTATCATTTTCCTCGTGTAAAATAATGAGATTTTTTTTAATATTACTATCCGGCATCCGGCCGGATACTGAGGTACTATCCGGTATCCGGCCGGATAGTGAAAACAAGGCAGGATAGGCCGAATACCGGATATCCGTTTCATCTCTAATTTAAATCATCGTACAAGACTTTACACTGCAAGGCACGGGTCTCCTTTACAACTGAGTCACCATACTGGCCCAATGTAGATACAGACATAACTTTTGATAACAAAGCTATATGCTTGAGATTTGATTGACCCCGCGGGCACCGAGATTTCGTTTTGATAATTTAATTACATTATTTCGTTTTCAATACATTAAAAAAATAAGTACGTATTTCAAAATGCACATAATTATCATTTCTTCATCAAAAACCATTTCAGTTTGATATTCCTATGTAATACCACAAAATCCACAATATTTTTCATTTTACCACGTTACAGAACTCGCAAGGTACAAAATAAAATAAAAATGTCAAAAAGAAATAACTTTTCTATATTCATCATAATATAAAATTCACAGTATATCAAAATAAAACAAATAATATATTTGATACATTTTACTTAATCACATAAATGCAGATCCTTCCTCAGAGTGTATGCGCTGACGTGCATCATGTATGGCTCGTTCTTGAGGAAATTCTCAATAGCTTTTTCTCTCACTTCCTCCCATGCGTACAGATCTCTGTACACTGGACGGACATACTTCATGCGCCCTTGCTGGTTCACAAAATTGAACACGTCATTCAACTTCGTAATGTCTTTGCTTCTTATGCATAATCGCAACCATCTGTAATGAAAATAGAAATATTTTTATTGTTTTGATTTCATGGTAGGACTGTTTCGTTGGTTCTATGGCAAGAAATGCCCTCTGCAATTGCGATATTCCATGATCCGTCTAGGCGTAAAGTTTGGATATTTCAGAAAAACTCAAAAGCCGCATGGAGCCTCGACATATAAATTAAAAAAAAAAATGTACCTATAATTAAGTTCAGCGTTTTTAGTTGCGTTGATTTTGTAGTGCACGCCGAGGGATTGTAAAGTTTCAAGGGGTAGTGCCGGTCCATCAACCAGCTCTTGGAGTAAGTTGATCATCTGGTGCGGACTGAAAGTCTTGATATCTTCCGGAGACAGAGTCGCGTTGCCCTGCGTGATCTTACCCACCAGAGATGTCACTGATTTTGTTAGCGATGTGTCGTAGCTGCAATAAAGGATAGTTTTTACACGCTTTTTATTAGCTTCACTTGTATGTATGTTTGTAACCGACTTCTTTGGGCGCGATTTTGACCCACTTTAAACGACTAGATTTCGTTCAAACTTTGTAGATTTATCGAGGACCGATGACAATACACTAATTTGATAAAAAACCGAACTAAAAAATAGAAAATAAATAATAGTTTAAAAAACACGCTTTTTATCGAAAACCGAACTAAAAAATAGAAAATAAGTTTTAATAAATTTAAATTAAGAATAGTATTGAAAATTTCAATAAATATAAATTAATAATAGTGTGAATAAAAAAAAAATATTTTATTTTAAAAAAAGCGTGGGGTTCTTTTTAAGATATTATCAAAATGATAATCACTCTACTCATATCTGTGAATAAAATATTTGTAACTATTGACACCATGCACCCCACGCTTTTTTTAAAATAAAATACTTTTTTTATTCACACTATTATTAATTTATATTTATTGAAATTTTTAATACTATTCTTAATTTAAATTTATTAAAACTTATTTTATATTTTTTAGTTCGGTTTTTTATATTATAAACAGACTATTTTTTGATAGTGACTTATGTAGGTAGGTTATTAAAAAATGTAAAAAGTCATTGAAATTTTATGTGGATGAGTCACATACTTGAAACATGGACTTTAGAGTCCAGACATGTTTTTTACTGCTTTTCCTAATAAGTAAAGGTAAAGGTTTGGGAAGTTTATCATTATGTAGCCTGCGCGCAAATGCTGCCTGCATTGGACATCTTAAAACAATATCCAAAAATATAATCAACAAACTCATACTTCTTCTTCTTCATCAACCCACTGCTGAACACGGGTCTCCCCTACCACTGAGAGGGTTTAGGCCATAGTCCACCACGCTGGCCTAGTGCGGGTTGGCGGACTACACACCTAAGAAATTCCTAAGAACTCTTACGTGTGCAGGTTTCATCACGATGTTTTCCTTCTCCGTTAAGGCAAGTGATAATTCAATGTGAATACACACATAACTTCGAAAAGTCAGAGGTGTGTGCCTGGGGTTCGAACCCGCGACCGCCGAGATTCACGACCGCGCGCCCTATCCTCGAGGCCATCTCCGCTTCACTCATACTAATATAAGATTATTAAAATTATTTACTTGGTGTAAAACTTACTCAGGAATCACTGGAGGCATGCCACTTTTGAAGAACCATGTGTCCCAATCGACAGATTTTAAACTTTCGTTGTCTTTGAAGTAGTTGAGAAGGTAAGATTTGAACTGATCCGTGTCCAGTGATTTCTTACTGAAGTTCGTCAAGTAGGACCGAAGGAAGTCGTCAAACACTTCTGCAATTACAAATTTGAATATTTTTAAAAAATTGCATATTTAGTGCAGGATACGGATATTTGGAATGAAACGAGCAATGCAGCAAAATGGTAATGAAAACAAAAACAATATTTTTGTTTACTAAACGCGCAATGTAAAGCGTATATATACAACCTGGCAACACCAGCCTTATTTTTTTAAATACATTTCGCTATACATAAAAGGCTTCATGAGTATCGTAATGGTACATTTATACATGACTATCTGTTCATAGCAATTGTAATCATGCCCTAGATATCCTATATACATATTTTGTATGCGCAGTCGGACCATTCAAGCGTATCCCTTACCAGGTCCACCAAGTTTATCCTCAAGGTACCGCAGAAACAGAGAGCCTTTCTCGTATGGTACCGTCGAGAAGGCGTCATCAGGATGTACGCCCTTCAAATCCACGACCAATCTCGTCAATGGGTTTGTAGCATTCAACTCATTCACCTAGAAGAAGAAATGTATGTTCTTACCGGGCCCACCGACAAGGTCCTCCAAATACCGGAGGAATAGAGACCCCTTCTCGTATGGGACTCTTGAGAAGGCGTCGTCGGGATGTACGCCGTTAAGGTCGGGCACCAGACAGGTGAGGGGATTCGACGCGCCGAGGTGGTGGTACACCTGCGGGATTGATTTGTGGTACCAACATCAAGGACTTAAAACCTACGCTTGAAAATATTGTATGGGACTTGTTTATTATATTGACTTATGTATACTGTATGGGACGCTTGATAATATTGATATATACTTAGCGAAATATGGGTGCAGAAATGCACCACCTGTCCCTTCGGAGAATATAAATGTGAGATTATGTATATGTATGAATATGAAAAACTGCTGTTGATTTAAATTAATAGAGCATCTATTTATGTAATTCATTAACACCACCGTTGAACCCCAAAAAGTATTAAACTAGTATGGGATACATGCATCAATATATTTATTAACACATGATAAACCATCTTGTGTTTTGTAGTCAAATGATCTTACTATAAATAATATAATTATTCAAATTATCCAACCAAATGTGTTTTAACTCACGGCTTCACTCAATTCCTGCAGTCCCAACAAGCTGTGGAAGTCTCTGCTCTTCTTGCCTTCCACTGGGTCGGATATCAAAGAGGCTTCCACCTTCCTCTCCAAGAATACCGTGAATCCTTCGTTCAGCCAGAAATGCTCGAAATTCCTGTTCGTCACCAGGTTGCCGGTCCAACTGTGCATGATCTCGTGGACTATCACGTTGGCAAGACTTCTATCTCCAGCCTGAAAGAAAAGACTTAACGTTATATTCCTAAATTTCATTAGTCTATCATAGCTTTCAAAAGGCCGGTGATGCGGTTGGCTAGATACCAGATTGCGAAACGACAGACCGCAAGTCAAGATCCTGTATCGAGACAAATTTTTGTATGACCTACAAATATTTGATTTGGGTACTGGGTATTTGTGAGACTAAAAAATCTCTCGTAATTACTATGTGAGTGTAAACAATAAACCCAGCATTCAACCTATATACGTCCCAATGCAACTGACCTCTACAACTTAGGGTTTATGCCTCAGTCCATACTATCTCTACTACTTACAAGTAAAGTGGGCGTGACAAAAGTGAGGCAAGGGTTCTCCATGCCTCCGTAGGGGAAGGAGGGCGGCAGGACCAACAGATCGTATTGGGTCCACTCGTAGGGGCCGCACAGCTTCTCCGCCGCCTGCAGATACTTCTCGGTCTCGGCGAATTCCCAGGCACTGCGCTCGATCTCCTCTTTCTCAGACCATACTTTCGATCTGAAAACAATAGCACATTACAAATGAATATTGAAATATATATTTCAATTCCTATACCCTATTCAGGAAGCCGTGAGATAAAAGGTAAACAAACCATAAAATGAGTACTTCATAGGTTCACGATTGTTGAAGTCAATATATTTTATAAAAATAAGTACGAAAGTAATACACTGACAACACTGTAAATGATATTTTAGAATGATATTTGTAAAACTTGTGTAATCCTTACAGAGTTATTGGAATTCGAATATCATAAATGCCTTAAATATTTTTTTTTATTTAAAATTATTAGTTATTAAGTTATGTACATGTAAAAACACCCAAGAAAGACCCGATTCCCAAACTTCGACCGCATTTTAGTACTACTGAATTATAGACCACAGATCATACGATTTGTGGCTAAAAATAATAAAACCTTTAAAATTAATGAAGTTAAAGTTTTACTTGGCAAAAACATAAAAATAGAGGATTGTCAAAGGTGCATTGACCATGTAATAAAAGAAGAAAAAAAACATGCTCAAAATTGATTATATGGTTGGATGGCATAATTGATTATAACTTTTTTTATTCATGTTGGTAAGAGTTCATCAGAATCCTCGGAATTCGCTGAATAAATAATTAAATATAGGAAATCTATTGTTTCATTATGCTCATAGTTATATACCTTCTAATAAAACTTTTGCAATTGTTTGTTCATACATGTGAACTTTGTAAGATAAACAAAGTACAGAAACTAAATGTAGGTATTGTTTGTTTTATCATGGAGTCAAATTAAAAAAAGAAACAGTGAAACAAAAGTTTGAGAAGCCTTGTTTTTTTTTTTTTATTTGTTTACATTTTGTCTCAAGCCCCGGTGAATAGGGTATAGAAGTAGTGATGGGTTCGAGGTTTTGGCACGTCACGCGTGGTCGAGATCCCCGGTGTTCGCGGATTCAAAACCCAGGCACACACGTCTAATATTTTTAAATATGCGTGTACACAATGAATTTTCACTTACTTAAAATGATGATGCAAGACGTGAGGCAACATGCACACCCAAAAGTTTTTACGTGTATTCAAGATTATCTACAGGGAAGAACCGTTAACACGTTAAACCGCAAATTTAGCCCAATACATCTAAATACAACAGCATAGACTGAAAGTACCAGACCTCAGTGGCCTTGTGCTTATTAAAGATTATAAATACGTATAACCAAAACTTCAACGAATAAAATTATTGCAATATCTAGGACAAAGTACGCGTAAAAGGGCTTCAGTTGTTTGAGTTAAATATTGCAAGGGCTGTTATCTGAGCGTACACTGTGTGTATAGCGATTAAACATTACAAACATCTTGGAACCATCTTCCTAACGGCATGGCAACAAATAAATATTTTTTTTTTCCGCAGTCTCTCTTTATGTTCATGTTATGGTTATTTATATTCTGATAATATAGCTAGTAAGAAGCAACAAGCTCGTCATCTCATAAAAAAAAATACTTAAATGCAGAAACACAACTCAGTGTACAAACTTTATGACCGCAACCTGTATCAAAACAAAATGACAAAACATGACCAAAATAAAATCACTCACCGCGGTCCCAAGCTCCTGGACTCCAGTACTCCAACAGCGAGGGCTATAAGATAAGCGGGTAATGGCATCGGCTGCCTGAATGTCGTCTTGTTCCCTCTCGCCTCCCCACGAAGGGCACTCATCAAAACCGTGAACTCCTCGGGAGCCGACACTTCAGCGTCATACGTGAATTTTACTGCTGGCGTGTCTTGGCATGGCACTATAGATCTCGCGTGAATCGGCTGGAATAATACCTTTATTTTGACTGAGGAAACTAATGGAGTTGTTAATAATTTCGTTTAAATAATCGAGGGGGTGAATAGAGATTTTTTTGGTTTAGATCAATCGTTTGGGGGCGATTAGAGACAGTTTTTACATGATGGAATAATAAAATGTCGAATATTGAACAAATCATATTAGATGAAATATATACCCATTAAAGGCCATATGGAATAAAAAAATATTAGTTTACTTATCGTCATTTTTGTCATCTATAATTCCTTTCAATACGATAAAGTTAGTCTAAATAATTCTATTTTATTTTATAAATTTAATACAATGTTTTTTACCTGACATTGGCTGAAGAGATAGGGAGCTTTCTTGCCTGACGTCTGAGCAGGGTCCAGCCATTGCAAAGCAGACGCAGTAGGCGATGTACTATACTTAATTTTAATCTTCAATCTAAAATAGTCACAATAAGTATTTCATATTTTCCGCGAAGAAATAAATAATACACGTTTATTTTTGAAATAACGTTTGCGTAGTATGTTAAACTAACTTACAGATTCAAAATAACCGTGAAAAATCCATTTGTATCCGATTATAATTTATTTCGGATTTCAATTTATGAGTTAATTATAAACGAATGCCCTCTCTAATAGCAAATAAAAAAGGGTTTTAAAAATGTAATAATGATATAAACCACGTTAATTTAGCTAACCTATTCCCGTGATATGATGTCCTATTTTCAATACTTTTCTTACATTCGCAACAATTGCATATACTGTCGTTTTGGCTCATACAATCGGTTGATTTATCTTGCTTGCTTGCTCGTGTGTTCATTATAGGAACATACATGAATTCTGTGAATGTCATCGCATCTCGCGAATGCGATCGACGGGACAATTTTATGCACACATCATTTGCATTGGAATAGCTGAAATTGCTCTTTTTCTTTATAAATGTCAACGATAATTTAATTACTACTTTTATGGTATAAAAACTATTTATCGAGGTGAACCATATATTAGTAGTTACGGCGTAAAAAGGCGATAGTTAAATACTATTAGAAATAAGCTTTAAAGTAGTAATTATAATATAAATTCTATTTGCAAACAACGTGTTCTATAAATACGCCAAATTCGACTCAAATTTCATTGAACTCCATAATGATTTAATTGATAACTTTAATTGACCACAAAATTAAAAAAAAACAACTCTAGTTTATATACTACTTTAATTTATTATGTTTGTTTTCTACCTACTTATTATTGTGTCAAATAAAACATTAGATTTAAATAACTGAACCTTAAACTAAAAAATTACACGCCTATCAAACGCTATAACTTCTACCGGACATGTAATGAGACAAGATTGAACGTTAAACTACTTATTTAAGAAAAATACATTTCTACAACTCACTTTTCTCCAGTCGTAGCTACCTTGGGTAAAACTATTGCCAACTTTGAGCCAAAGTTGGGTACGGGATCTTCCACTTTGTATTCTAATTTTGTGCCGTCTTCCAACTCAACTGCTTCTATAGTCAAATTGCTGCTATCTAATGCCTGCAAATAGAAAAAAATGTAAAAAAAAATATAATCGAGTCTTCAAAAAATATTGGTATGTTCTGAAATCTGAGAATCGTACAAGACTGTTATTTTTGAGTGACGATTTAATAATCCAAATTGTAACATGAGTTTTGTATCGAATAATATTTTATCGGAAATATAATCAACAAATCTTTTATTTCTTATTTATAAATCATATACACCTGTATACCTACATAGTACATACGTATCCCCATGCCTGTATTTTCCAAAGGGGTAGGCAGAAGTTCATTACTGCACAAAAATTTCGCCAGGTAAATAGTTACACGTAATAGGGGGCGAGCCTATTGCCATAATGGAAAAAAAAATAATAACACTGCCTGACCCGTGAATCGAGCCCAGGACCTCTACGTTGCAATTAAATTGTTTAGTAACTTTTTAATAAACTTTTACCTGATCTCAACCTGTTCAAATGGAACGTTGCTGGTACTTAAAGTTCAGTGTTACATTTTTTAGGTGCCGGCGCTCAACTTTTAGTCGCTAAGATAGTTCATAGTTTATTGTATTTGTCATAAGTTTTGCTTAATAAATAAATAATAATAAAAAATAAGTTTTACATATTTTTGTTTTGTCATATCTTGACCAGTTATTAAAATAATTTTCTAAAATTTAATATCCGTTTAAAACTAATAGACCTAGCGCTTTTTAGTTTTGCACGGTCTATACCTGACTTCAAAAGTGTACACATGTAATACAGCATTTCGACTATAAAGTCGATATGAATTTTAAAATCAGGCTCAATCAAATTACAAATTAAATTATATCATATCATAAATGTAAACGATATGAAAAATCGCAAATCCCCATGCTTGACGACCACCTTATCATTTCGCGTTACAGATAATGTGTTACATGATATCAGTCAAGCACATGTAACAATATCTTATTTCTATAGACGTTTCAGTATTTTGAAATCTTCATTGCGAAATATATTGAGGAAGACAGAAAAAAGATAATAGATTAGCGGGGAATATTTCTATATTTCCTGAAAATAAATTTAGTAAAAACCCAATCTCGTATAATATAATCATGAATATAAAACACGTTTATCCTAAATTGATTGGTCTCAACATCACTCCTCGGGTTTTCCTAAAGTTGAATAAAATTTTCCTGATCGAAAAGGCTGCGATCATAATCATACGGATGACAGATTTAAATTAGAAAATTCGTTACTACATCGTTCAGCTATTAAAATTAATGATGGGTTTAAAGTTTTAATGAACAGCGTAATATAAGAATAATAAATATGGTTAAGAGATCAGACACTCCCGAAACGTATGTTCCTATATGTTATATCTCTTGTTCTAAATAAAACGCCCGTAAACTTACCAGTTCTTGAATATCTTGTAGAACATCAAAATTGAGCGTCACATCACCACTGAGCACTTTCCTCTCGAAATCTACATTTAATTTTAACGACATGTGCTTTAATACAGCGAATTCTGAAACAAATTTTATTATTAGACGCTTCCTATTATGGAGAAAATTATTAATATATTTTTAAGTACAGCTTGTTTTATTTTGGTCACATAATTGCCGAGGCATGTTAGGCTGTAAACTTCTTGGTAATTTCCGCCAAGAAGGATATATTCTTTCACAAAAAATGTATGTTTAGATTTATAAACTAAAAACTGGTACGTCACCAAACAAGAATACTGTCGACGTCTATGAATACGCTATAGTATAAGCGAAGGCTACTACTACTACTCTTTTATAAAACTGGGTAATGTAACTTAGTCGAACAGCGGTTGTGTTATTTATTTCTAAATAAATAAAAACAACCAAAAATCGCATAAATAGTTGACCCCATACTAGGACATTAGTCCTATGTCGTGGGTATTAGACACTACGGCAGACTTTTTCGGTCCCACATACATCTAGACCAAAAAAAAGGGGTTCACACAAACATTTGTCTCGGTACGGGGATCGAACCCGTGGCCCTTCATTTTGCAAGCTGGTATCTGGTAACCAATCGCACCACGGGTCTGTCAAAAGACACTTCTCAGAAGACAAAAAATTAATAAACGAATTAAAAATGTTCAAATTTAACTTCAAGACTTGTAAATGTATGAGAATTACAATACATACAAGTTGTAATTAAGGACAATATATGAATATTTTATTATAAGATGAAGACTGGTTATATAAATAGTACCTATGAGTAAACAAGTATATAAACCTATTTAATCTTATAGGTATTCATTTGTGTGGGACAAGGAAATGTCAAGCCCAATACATAACAAACAATGAAATATACGACATAATTCAAATTATGTTACACGAGATGAATAAACACACAAAAGGTATACGGAAACTACACGTGCAAATACAACAAGTAATAAAACTGACAGCCCCTTGGCGCAGTTGGCTAGACACCAGCTTGCGAAACGAAAGGACGCAGATTCGAACCCTGCATCGAGACAATTAATGTTTGCGTGATCCAAAAATATGTTTCGGGTCTAGGTGTTTGAGAGACCGAAAAGGTCTTTCATAGTGTCTGATACCCTCGTGGGTAGTGGTAGATCTGTGTCGTGCACAGGTCTTGTAACCTAGTGTGGGGTCAGAGCTATGTATGTGCCTGTTGGGTGTATTTATTATTAAATATAACCTGTGTGATTGTTTTGTATAATTCTTTTACGACTAGGGATACAATTTTAAACGAACTTTTTTATTAACTGATCATTTCAGAATTATTTTATAAATAGAATTATTAGACCGATTCATGGTCTATTCGCGTAAACTGTTAAAGGTTTTGCCACCGCAATGCTGGTTTATCGATTTTAATTTGAACAAGTTGCTTTTGCCTACAGACATATTTAGCCACTATTTTTTTAGGCTCTATAACAAACGTGATAACTTCTTACAAACTCTGAGGGATGGAATACAATAAACCCTTATTCCGCAATATGCCGTTTTTATCGGTTAGAAAAAAATTCTTCATCTCGCATCAAAAATAGACTCAACTGCACCAATAACTTATAGTTCAGTCACTGAACTTCAGTGTAACAAAACATCTTCTTCAAAGAGATTTTTACGTTTCATACATCTATGGACGGCTTAGCCTGTTTTACGAAAGTATATTTTGTTTATAATAGAGAATGTTTTAAACGTAAATTAAAATTACTTACCAGGTCGCGAGAACGAAGACGGATCTAGTGGACTCAAGGCACCCATGGCTTTAGCTTGACTGCAACATAAAAATAAGACTAATATTAATGTTTGTATTCGATCGACTGTTAAGCTGACTGGACTAGACATGTTTAGGTTTCCTGAACTGCCAAAACACTGCGCTAAAACATCGATTCAACAGATTAGAAAGTCAACTATTGGGGCCAGGGGTGACGCAATATAAACAGACGTTTGACATCGAGATCAATTTTATCAATTGAAAATAATATGACAGTGTCATTGTCAAGATTATGTTACAACCTGTTTCGAGTAGTGGTATTTGAATAAAGTATAAGGTGATAATTTATGTACGTATTGATTGTTTCCTACCATTGGTCTAAAGGGCCATAAATCGTTAAAACCTAGTTTTTTTTTAAATCAAAGTTTAGCGCATTACCTTTTGTCGGAAATTTTAGCCTTAAAAAATATAATAAAATAAAATAAAGGGGCATTAGAATCTCAACTTCTGTTGACCTGAAAGGCACCTTATTGTTATTTCTTAGGTGCACCATATGCCATTGTGCCCATGTTTTAACGAACAAGATGCATCAGTGTGAGTAGCTGTGGATCTAGCTAAAAAATATCCATAGCATGCTAGCTGAGGCAGAAATACCTGTTTTATAATAAAGACAGGCAAGACAATTTGGAGCAAGAGGTTTTATAAACCATTGGCAAATGACAAATTATGACATAGTTTTTCTGACCACTCCAAGGCATGGATTTGTAATTATTTTCTGCCCAAAGGACCAATAAAAATAACCCCCTAGCATCAATTGATAGCAAGAAAGACTTGACAAATCCGGGAAGGAAAGCCAGAAGTAAGGTTTGCCTCAATAACTGCATAGGGTTGCAGCTGTTCTGAGACAAAAGGCAAGACAGCAATAGCCCTCATTGCTTTCCCAAAACCAAATGAACAGCTCACAGAACTAATACCTCATAAAATTATGTTCTAGATACAACCAAACTAAATGAATAATTTCGTTAATTAAGATGTACAAAAACTGCATTAACGTTGGAGAGACTCAAATTTTATCAACAATACCTTCAGATATTATAAAGATTTCACTTAAATTTTATGTGAAAACATTTAATAAATGCTGATACATTTCAGGGAATTGTAAAAAGATTAAAGAATATGATCAGGTAAATAAAGCCTTCCTATAGTTAAGCCAGCATTATACTATATTAAAATTGTTACATCACAAATACTTAGTTATTGATACACCTAATTCAATAGTAAAAAAGTCAACAGTTGTAATTCTGTATGTAATAGTGTAGCGATATTTTCTATTACAAAGTATGAAGAGTGGCTAAAATATAAGCAGTTCTATAAGTATCACTAAAATTTAACAACAGAAATTATTTCTGGAACCTTTAATGTAATACAATATTTAATAAATTATAATCACAATATGATGAACTTCAATGAAATAATAACTCATTAATTTCTTTTAAAATTTACAACAATAAGTAAATTTCATCTTACTGTTACTGTCCAATTACAGGTTACAAAAATAAAAGGCAAAATATAAAATGTATATAACTGATGATATACAGTATAAACGATTTAGTAACATTTTTGCATTCAATCAGAATATTTTTAACTTTTTGAAAATAACATTTAAAAATTACAACTCATCATTTCATATTATACATACAGAGTAATAAAGAGAATATTTACCTAAAGTATTCAGATCTTAGGAACTCCTTTTATATGTTTATTTTCAAGAAATTAGATTGTATATTTACTCAAAGATAAATTAAAGGAAAACAATTCTTTGACGGTCACTCAACTTGTCTAATCTAAATTCTGAAATCTTGCTATGTTCGTCGTCAAAGGCCGGTGCCCGATTGACGTGACAACTTGACACTTGAGATTGCGTTTCGTTCCACAAACCACAATACAACTCTTTTTGTCTACCTACGAATTCACTTATATTTGTATTGTCAAAAAAACAATCTAATATCTCAAATTAATGTATTATAAATATCTAACCACTATAACAATTTAATAATCATTAATAATTTATACTGCAGTTTCTTAAATACGGTAATATTTTTTGTTGTGACAACAAAACGTTATAAATACCTGCTAAGCGACAACTTTTGCACTTGTTTCAAAGTTCTTTCACAAGAAAATATGTTTTTGGAACGGACACCACCATGGAATAATGATTTCCCTGATAGTATAGAGCACCCGCATCCTATACGATTTATTAATAAACTTTTTCTTAAATTTATCTGGAAAACACGCACTAAAACTTTACCGGATAGAGCCATTTTGTTAAAAACATTCAGTTTATATGTCCTTAAATGCAAAAAATATTAGTTAAATTAATAGTAATCGCCAACAATTTATACATAATACTTATTTTAAGGTTATGATTAGGACTGTTGATAAAATATCGATATATCGAAATATCGATATTATTATTTAGGAATATCGATATTTATTACTAATATTTTTTTGGACGATATATCGATAGTTCGATATTAATATGTAGATTCGATATTTTTTTTAAGTTTTTATTTTCATTTGTTTACATTTCATATTCAGTCAAATATTTGATTTCTTATTTGACTTTACGTCCGCATCCGAACGTATTCCTTCCACAATCAATCTCTTAGCGCCTAAAAATCTTAGTAGTTAAACAGCTGAAATATAAAACAACGAGTTTTTTTTTAAACTCTTACTGAAAAATATTGGTGTGCATAATTTTTATATTAAAATTTAAATTTTCATACATTTATAATAAAATTATTTGTTTAATAAATAGGTATCCTGAATTTGAACGGTGTAACTTATTTTTGAGCCAATTTACAATTGTTATTTTGAAACAGTAAAAAAATATCGAAATATCGATTTTTTTTTTTGATATATCAAACGACGATATTGATATATTTAAAAATATCGATATATCGAGAATGCGATATTTAAAAAAATATCAACAGTCCTAGTTATGATAACAAAATAGGATAAGTTTGACATTCAACATTATTACCGATTACGTTTAATTACTACAGCTCGGCACAACTTTGATTATACGTAGGTAAATTTATGTAATAAACAAAATTAATCTAATGCCTTTTATTAACAGAACTAGAATACACATAAATTAATATTGGTCCTTTAATTAAATATTATATTTTTACATACCCCTCATCATCCCTAGTGTTAATATATAAATTTTAAATAATTTTGTCTAAAATACATCATTGAACTGCATATAAAAAATATATAATAAAACAAAATTATTTATATTTTTAAAATTCCAGTAATTTAAGAACATATTCGTTTTAAATACTAATTTGCTAAACGTCAACATTGAACAGAAATGTCATCTCTAAAATTAATCAAGACTTGTGTGACGGACAGACGGCCGATTGTTTTTTTTTGTTGTAACTTTTCTTATTTCGTTTATCACATTAGGGAGATTTATTCACTAAATCGTGTATTTATCGTCAATCTTCGCGGTGTGCACTAGTTTTGTGAGGAGTACTAATGTGTTTGTAAATATGTTGTCGAGATTTCATCATTATCACGGTTCAAATATTATTTTATTTGAGGACAATACCGTTGCTTATAGAAAAGCGAGTTTCGCACACGGTTTGACATTTAGTGAAAAACCGCTGTTGCCTGGTGAAATATTTCTAGTGGAAATTGAAAAAACCGAACGAGGATGGAGTGGTCACATGAGATTGGGCCTGACATTGCTCCACCCGCAAACTGCAGCATTGGGTGACAGAGGCCTGCCGCAGTATGCATTACCAGACCTTGCAAACACCGGTTTATCGTGGATATTCCCCATTTCAAAGTCGCAAAACAATGTACTAGTTGAACTAGTTAATCAAGTAGCAAGTGGAAGGCGGGAAAGTGAGCCTCGGGTATCCGTATTAGGCGACGGACACGTAGTGAAAACACCGCGTGGTTATATTTCCAAAATGATGCTCAAGCCCCAGACTCTATCATGTAATGGTGCACCTCAAGGAATACTGCCTATGGATGCTGGTAGTCGGATAGGCGTTATGTTTGTTCCGTGCCCAAAAGCCAATAAAAACGATCAAGACTTAGCAGAAATGCACTTTATTATTAACGGTGAGGATCAAGGACCATGTACAAAATCCATTCCGTACACAAGAGGTCCGTTACATGCAGTTGTTGATGTGTATGGCACAACAAAACAAGTGAAGATTGTTCAGCTTTATGGTGGTAAGTTTTTCATTACAAATATTAAAGTTAAGCCATGGTACTTAAAAATTATCTCATCTCTCATAAATTTAGTCAATACTTTTACTAATGTATTTCCTTGTTCTTTCTTAATACAAATATAATTATTGAACTACTTCAAAAGTGCACTGATTGTTAAACACATTAATTCAATGATAATGACCTATATGTAAATATTTGTTCTATATTTACCAATAAGTGAGTCAAGTTTTGTGTATCACTATGCTCCACTATAGACATTTTCAGCAGATAATTTGCTAAAGCACAGTTTCTTTATAATAAGGTTCTATTTTTGATTTAAGTCCTCTTAAATTATATGACTGGAATGATTTCTATTAGTAAATGATTCTTGATTCCTTTTTTAAAATTGCATTATTATTTTCAGTGAAAAGTCTTCAAAGTGTGTGCCGGGATGCTATTTTGCAATATGTGAACAATGGTTCAGTGAAAGCTCTACCTTTGCCAAAGAGTTTAAAAGACTTTTTGCTTTCATAGAGAAAATTCTGGAAGGTTTACTGGTTATGACAATAATATTACTTACACTGAGTGAAGAAAACCTTGTGTCTGTTGTTTATACTTTGTGATAGTGTGTTCCAAGAAGGTGGAATGTTAAGTACTCAAATATCAGATCTGATATATAATAATTGGAACAAAAAGTTGTGTATGTTTTGCCGTTATGGTGTGTGTTCAATAGAAGATTATTTGTCAAAACTCCTGGTTCAAGAAAGTGTTACGCTGAATAAATTTATTTTAATGGATTTGAATGCCAAAACAAGAATTACACTGAATTCATCATAGAAGACAATTTGCAGCAAGTTTGAATATGTCTAAATTAAGCAATGAAAATGTCATGTAATCTATTAAAGAAATGAATGGAGAATGTGGTGTGTAAGTGATTTGAGAGCTGCTATAGTGAAGTTTTTTTATGGAAATTTTGTGGCAAAAACACTTGTGTGGTGCTTGTAAGATATTAACATAATTAGGACATTTTCCAGTGATTTTATATGAAGGGAATAGATAATGTTCTACATGTTCCCTAATTGTACTGTTTGTCAATGAATATTTGCAAAGCTTCATATTTTTATGTAGACTGAAAGGTATTTGATTCTATTGTATGCAGTAATGTTTTTTTTTTTTTCTAACAGCCAATTTGTTATTTGATAGAACAAGGCACATGACACATTTTAATTATGACTGTTTAGATATCCCCACATTTCTGTTTTGGGATATGGTTTTGTATTTTGTACTATAGTTTTGTAAATATATGATGAATACTGTAATTTTACTATACATATGTGTAAAAAGTTGTGATACTGTTATTTTTGTCATTCCATAAATTATTATTGGTATATTATTTCATCACGAGGATGTATATTTTTAAATTTCAGCATCCATTCAGAGTACATTTTTATTAAAATAAATTTTCTAAAGTAGTTGAAATATCAATGATTTGATTGTTAATACTGGGGACACAGTATGTTAGATATACTCCAAAAAAAGCTATGTGTCTGGCAGGTATCCTAAAACATTTCAGTATGAAAAAAAGTCTAAAAGTATTTCAAACACATTGTTGTTTTTCAGTGATATTTATCCCATTATAATCAATTGAATTAATTAAATATAGTTCATTAAAAACTTACAGCCTAATCTTTGCTGATAGATGAAAGCTGTTATGGATATAATAAAAAAAAGTGAGGGTATTTTGAAGGCAGCTGCATTATATTGTCTACCCAAATCAAAAGTAAGGTTAATTAATAACAGTTCATGATTTTATTCTCCATCAAACCAGAATACAGTATCATTATATTTGTATTTAATAAAATTATTTGCCTATTACATTTGGTCTTTTATTTAAATATTCCTAGCTTTTTGCAAGAAACAATGTATTGTTTAAAAAGAAATGAGAACATATTATAGAATTATTTATTACTCTATGTTGTAACATAAATACTTAACTTCTTAGTGAACATAAAAAACATTTTTTATTTTTCTAAATCTATTGGCAGGGGTAAGGTAAATGGCACTATTTTGCATTTATCTACTGGAAAATCACTATAATCCAACAAGTTGTCTGGTTCGGTATGATTTGTCCAATAATCTATATATTTAGGATTCAGAGTATTTTTCCAATGCTGAAATAAAAATAAAAGAATAGATTAATCTGGTTTACATGGTTGACATGACATTTCGCTGGTTTTTCAAGCCGTTAAATTTGACCCGGTTTAGTTTATGAATCACGCAAATTTTGACTATGGCGACAATAAAACTAGCGTCCATTCAGTTGCAATCATTGTCTTCGGGCTGATGTCATTTTAATTTTCCGGCTGAGAAGAATAGCTGTGTGGGTGTTTAGGACGCTCAGTTCATACACGGTGAAAAAAATCTCTTCTGAACATTTGTTCTGTTCACACTTGTTCATACCTAATATTAGTACAAGAATTTAGAAAAAAGTACCCAAACATCCAAAACTGTGCGAAAGAATTCTGTTGTATATAAGAGAAGTTTCGTAATTTTTGTTAGTAGTGAACCATGTTTATTCAGAAAAAAACGCAATTTCTAAAATACTTAAGTACTAAAACTATGCTCTATTTATTTTTAAAACAGTAAATACAAAGTTATGTCGCATTCCTACGACACATAGTCAATAATGAGGCTTTCCTACAAATATAACAGACCAACGACCCAATTCCCAGAAAACAAAAAAAAAAATCTTCACAAAAACCTTTAGCAATGCCACACCTGGCTTAATTGAGCCAATTAGGCCCGTTGAAATTTAAAGGTCTCCACTCCACGCAGTATCGTTAATTAACCACTTACAAGTATGTGGCAGGTACATGCTTTATATCCTAGTACAAAATTTTCGAGACTATGGGAATATAATTTAAATGTTACTCTGTTGCGAATGTTTTATCTGAGCTTTTTTTGTGTTAAATGAAGATGGAACAGTTAGAGCACAACTTATGTAATGTACAAGGAAATATAAAATGAATTATTATATATTTATATCTTAGTGGGCAAGAGTGTTAGTCAGAAGGCCTTGCGACCAGCCATGTTTAGTTCATTCGAGGGACAGAAGGCCTGCAGTTTGAAGGATGATTGGGAATAAACGCGATGTGAGATTTTCTAAGCTTTCCGTACCTTAATATGTTAGAGAATGCCATGCTAGGCATTAAGTCCACCTATATAATTTGTGTATAAAGTGTGAATAAATAAATAAATAATATCGAGAAACGTAAGATTAAAGAGCTATCGCTTTGTGTCGGGTTTCCTTAAAGATCCCAATAGCTTAATGGATGGAAGATAACGTTTGGTCAAACCAAAGGTCAGTATTGTTTACAATTTGTAGTGATAACGTATGCATATGGTAGTTTACCTTAAACACGATAACCTATATGATAACGTTATATGACACAGCATATTAGTGCAGTGAACCGTGAATTAATCAAAATCGTGCCTTGACAGTACGAGTACGAGTCAGTTTAAATACACAAACAAATAGAAAATTATTTAAAAACTAGCTTTTCCCCACAAACCCGAAAATCTTTACGACATCAAAATATATATTTTTATTCCCGTATATTTTTTCATTGGTGCTCCGCTACAATTAGTTCAAGTAAAGGCTTCCTCGATAAATGGACTACTTTTTTTCAAATCTAACCAGTAGTTCCTTAGCGCGTCGAACCAAATGCTCAACCCTTCAGCTTTATAATTTATATCCAAATATAATTTTAAAAAAAGTAGTTCGACGAGCCTGGTGTAGGTACATGTTATCTATTGTTCGGACCGGCTGGAGAAACAGGTAGCCGACCCGCGTTCTTTGTCGCTGTGGGTCGACGCAACTTAACTCAGTGGTTCAAAATTTTTTAACGTTCACACGTCGCTCTGATACCGACCATTGAAGACCCTTACCACAGTTAACCAACTACAGACTATTTCTGTGCCATGGTATAATTGTATCATAGGGTTAAAGAGGAAGGAGAGAGAGCATTTATTTGTAAAAACTTATTAAAAGTCGAATGAAAAAAAAAGTAAAACTTAAGAGTCAACACAGACCGCGTAGCAAAATTGCAGGGATAACAATGTTAAGGAGGAAACAAATTGCGTTTAGCTACTTTTTGTAATCTGTTCCTCAAATATTAATAAAGTGTCAGTAAAAGTGTTTTATTCTGTTATTTTTTTAAGAGGAAGGTACCAAACGAGTCGAGGTGACCCTTTCACATTTTAATCGAAACTGCCTAAAGCGGATTTGTGTATATTTATCACGATTCACGATAGACCAGTTAAAAAATAAAATACTTATAAGAAATGTCGGCATGCCGAGCTTAATTAGACTATCATATGTTTTACTCGGCTACTTCTTAGCGATTTGGGTTGCGTGTAATAACAAGCCTTTTGTAAATGTGTGAAAACTAACAGCGGCCCTTCATTTTTGCTTGAATTTTAATTATTGGTCATGTGATTGCAGTAGAATGAATAGTCGATATACAAGCGGCGATGCTGGTCCCCATACAAAATACTGCCTATTTCCCTTCGAATCTTATTCAGCTTATACTTACACTACGTGTATGTTCAGTCCATATCATAAGCATGCTATGTGCACATTGTTTCGACACTTCCCTTGCCTTGCTCAAAAGGCTGAAAGCTCGATGTTTCCGCCCCTCTATGTAGTGATAATACGCGAACAATAGATAGTATCTGGAAGACAAATTATTTTTTTATTCACAACTGTATCCTCGGTAGGCAAATGGACATCACTGCAGATACTTTTCGCCGATTAAATTTTTGAGTCCTACATAATAAGAAGCGAGTATGATGCGACCTCTGACTTTTCGAAGTTAAGTGTGTATTCAAATTGAATCATCACTTGCTTTAACGGTGAAGGAAAACATCGTGATGAAACCTGCACACCTAAGAGTTCTTAGGAATTTCTTAGGTGTGTAGTCCGCCAACCCGCACTAGGCCAGCGTGATGGACTATGGCCTAAACCCTCTCAATGGTAGAGGAGACCCGTGCTCAGCAGTGGGCGAAAATGGGTTGATGAAGATGATGCCAATTTGTAGACTGTTTAACCGAATAACACTATGCGAAAGGAGAATCTAACCCCAAATCTTGATTGCATGGAACCTAGTTGTACCACAATTCGAAGAAATAATATATAGCACATATTTATTGAAATAAATTAATAAAGTATTACTTCGGTTCTTTAATGACCTTAAGATACCTACTATTATCGGAAGTTAATATTTGTTTGTGTTTGAGCTAGTTTGTAAATTGTAACAAATCAATGTTTGGTGTAAATAAACATTATTAAATTATTGATTCTTTTATATAATTAGTTAATGCTTTCTAAATACTAAACAGATATTAAGCGGTCAAACATACTTTTTCTGTAGGAATCTATGACAGATAATTATCTATATTAAAGTATTGACATGAATTAAGTCGTGTTTAGTAGAACCTTTATAATCGGATCGACATTTTTTCATACATAAAAGAACTTAGCTTGGAGTTGAATAGAAATTTTATAAGTCATTTAATTTAAATTCCACATAAAGGTAGTAGGCAGCAATTAATACATCAAAAAAATACCAACCCAAACAATGTAAAACTGGCATTTTAATGACAAATGACCTTAAAGTTTATGCTCAAACCCCAGGCACGCACTTCTAACTTTTCGAAGTTATGCGTGTATTCGCAATGTATTATAACATTAGTACTTTAACGATGAATAAAAACATCGTGATGAAACCTACACAACTAAAATTTCTAAGGAATATCTTTCTTACAATCCGAATCCACCAACCCGCACTAGGTCAGCGTCGTGGACAAAGGCAAACTTTCTTAATGGTAGAGTAGGCCCGTGTCCAACATTGCATCATAAAAAGGTTGATGATATTATTACAAATACCTATACAGATTGAAGATAAGTAGCTACATAATAGTTATGCCACATACAAGACTACTACATGGTCTCAGGGTTCAATTATATCAATCGATCTCCTTCGATCACAAGGTCGTAAATTCGATTCCGATTCGGTCAGGTGTAACATAGGCATAACGTGGGATTAAACGAAAGTTGGCTAAATGTGGGTGCAGTAATACACCCCCGAGTACTAACATAGATTTTAGAGCAAATTATATTTTAGTATTGCACATTACCTCGGTTTGTACATCGGCGTCCGCTTGGAAGCTAAGCGTATGTCTTGAAACAATGTCTTGACGGCTTTTTGTAAAATCACTATTTTCTTTATATTTCTGTTGTTCATCTGCCAGCGGAAAGTGAAGTCAGCTATCTTTAGACCATGAATTCGTACCTAATTCTAAGTGACGTATGCAGACACACCTTTTATCTGAAGAGGTATACTTGGCTTGTCGGACTTACGAGGCAGTCTAATGAATCTCTTTTCTACCAGCTCCAATGTCTAAGAATATTCAACATCATCAGCCACAATACGTCCATTGCTGAACATAGGCCTCCCAGAAACATTTCCAAAGTCTACTATTATCTATGTACTGGTATCTAAATTATACTGTTACTTATCCATATAAGATTCAATGGTTTCTATCTATTTCACCTCATTTACAAGAGTAATGAGCAGTCCCTCCATTAGTCTGACCAGTATCATCACATGGAATTCATGCGTTTCGAATTTCATCGATATCATGTGTTTTATCTTCTCCTCCCACAGAACGGACCTCTCCCAAGCACCTACTCTAGTTGTTCTAGAAACAACAGAATTTAGTTTACATTAGATCTATTTATAGGAGTTTACATTAATTTCGTTGGTTGAGTTGGTGTGTCTTTTTGAGTGAGAATTTTATCTCTCTCTATGTTTATAATAATGTACCTAAATGCATTAACAAAAAATGAAATAATCTATCGTTTTTTTAGAAATGCGTAAGCATTTTTTTGTATATTTGACAACAAACAATACCTACATTGATGGTTGAATAGCTATTCAAAGTAAGATTTGAATTAAGTCATTACTCGTTTTACTACCTTTCACTTTTACATGGCTATGTATGAAATAAATCTAAAATCCTAGTTACTATAATAAAAGTATCTCACATTAACCACATGGCAACGAAGAAACTCCAAGCTGATTCTGGTGTTTTGGACCTCAGTATAGCATCTCCTCTTTTTATGTAGAATTTCTCGCAAGCTTCATACGATTCGACGCAGTAACCCGTGTCGAGCATTATCACAACCGCGTAGAAATAATACCAAGTTTCAGCTAAAAAATGAAACTTTTGTTCATTTCTAATTAATTTAATATGGGAGGAGTAATAAAATTGATTAAGCAGGACATCTCGTTTTTAACAAAAGTAACTTTGTATACTACCAAATAAGATTATCCCTCCTGAGGATGAGAATCAACTTGAATGCCCCACGCAAGTCGATGACAAAAGAAAGAGTCTAACACATACTTAATTGGAAGTTAGACGAAGATCGAAACTATAGATATCGACCTATTTGGTCTAAAACTTACAGCTCAAATCGTAGTGGTCAGTCATGTAAAAAAACTCTCTCATGATGACCACCATTTCGTGTACCCTAAGTTCCGACAGCAGCAGCCTCAATATCCACAGCACCAACATTTGTCGCGTGTTCAAATCCCTGACTCCGCTCATCATGTGCATCACTGACAAACCAAATTCAAGACTCTCCATTTTCTTGCCGTGTTCAACGCTAAAATAGTTTTGGATTGTTTTTAAAGATTTGAAATAACGAATTAATTTTAAAGGCTACAAATAATTATGAATACAAGTAAAAATTATAAACCAAATGTTGTGCACGGGTTAAAAGTACATAAATAATCTCTTATTCTAATAGTAAATCTTTTTATATATTTTTTTTATTTTTTTTGGCAAGGCAAATTTAGCTATTTATCCAGGCAAATTGTATCACATAATATCTCTCATCAGCGTAACATGTGGCCCGGTAGACATAGTCCTTTCCCTAATACTCCTAAGAGTCTTGTTAATAGAGTAATTCGTCGAAAAATTTGTCGCGGTATTTATGACGTCAATGTCCAGGGCAGAGCGTTCCGGTGTAAAATATAGACGTAAAATAGAAACTAACTAAAACAAGAAAATGGAGGTGTAAAGGTAGCACACGGAGTGCACTTCGGTTACGTCCAATTGACCTCGTTTACGGTGGCACAGCTCCATCGCGCGTTTCTCAAGCTTCACACACATTGCAAACTGCAAACATTTGGGTAAAAATGTTCAATGCACACGTTTTCTTAACAAAGCTACGTTTATATTGTACTGGATGATCGTCTAATACACTTAAAATTTGTATAAAAATTATAGGAAGGGAATGTCTGAAATAATTGTAACTTTAAAATCACTCTCTCATCTTTTTTAATAAGTAAATAACTTCTCATTTTGAGAAAACGGCCACATTGTGTAAGGAATTAAACTTACTAATGTTTAACGTTCCAGGATCAACCTATACATCATCATCACAAGCTCTCTCTATAACTGATATGGTTTAGGTCTTAGCCTTAGGTCTTGGCGGATTAGACACGGAAGAAATTCCTCAGAACTATTAGGTGTACTATTCCTTACGATGTTGAGACATGATCAGATGAGATAAGGTAAACTAAAGACACTATATTACGAAAATGAAAACTAAGCGAAAAACCTATATGCTTTTATTATGAAGTTAATTAAATAAACATATACATTTGTCGTGCTTACTTTTTGCTTCTGTCTGTATGTGGTAATCAGGTTGCCGTAGCTGATGCAAAGTAATTGGAAATTAGAATTTGTCCGCAATGCATAACTTAAAGCGCATTTTGCCGCCAGCGTGGCGTTCTCATGTTCTTTGGATTCCTGGTAATACTAATACTGTTATTAACCAATTTCGAAAAAGGAGGAGGTTATTAGGTTATTCATCTGTATGTTTTTATGTTTGTTACCTCATTTTATAATTATAATATAGAGACGAAAGGATTTATTTCCGCCTGTTTATATAGAAAAACTCGAAAGCTATTTAAATAATTATACATGACTGGGAATATTATATTTGTGCCGCGAGACAAAAAAAGAGATTATTTAAAAAAACGATTTAAAAAAAGTAATTCTTGCGCAACCCAACGGAATTAATTTTTCGAATCAGCACTATTATTGGTTATGAACGAGTACAGATTATAAATAAAATAGCAAAGAAAACTCACAACAAACAGCCGATGCAATCTGTTGAGCGTACTAGCGATTTCCTCATAGAAATATCCAACTAAGCCGCGATCTCTGGCTACGTATAAATTCGGTGCGATATAAAGGTACATAACTTGGCGAATAGACGCGCCTATATTGTTTAGGCGGACCCGATATCTAAAAAAAATAAAAATAAAATTTCTTTTTGATTGATGTTTTTCTTTGAATTTATAATTACCCTACACCATTGATAGATCATTGTTCCTTACATCAACAGCAACAGATCCATTTACTCTTGCCTATATCCCAAAAGAGGTGCGTCAAGATGTATGTATACAGCTATGTTTCGCCAAATTATTTAAAAAGGTCCGCTAATAGACCAGAGTACAAGTCATAACGTCATTACCCCCTTTTCTTAAAGAAAATACAAAAATTTAAGGGCATTTTCATTTTCTTTTCACTATACCGGTCTGAAACTTTCAGCTAGTTTAATCAGGAAGAATATAACCATAAAATTGAATGTGATGTAAAAATTTTACTTGGAGGTAGGGAAAGGATCGCAGTAGAGCTTCATGGCTGCTAGAAGCTGTTTCCTCGCTTCATTGATGTCTCCAGCCTCCATCATACAAACTCCCCGCATCGAATATATACTCGCGAGCTGAAAGTCCTTCAACCAACTCTGACAAAACTCTCTGGTACAAGTTTGTCCGTTCTGGAGGCGAGTTGGTGGGATTAATTTTTTTTTACGCAAAAAAGACATATTTTGAGTGCAGGTTGTCAGAATTGACTCAGAATTAGGACAGAATTGTCTGATAGCGATTGTGCACTGATGGATAGCTTACACTTACTATTCGAATATGATACATCATATAAAATAAACTTTCGGGTTCTAAACCAAAAATTGTAATGTTGGAATAGCACCACCTCTCGATTACTCATATAATAGACAATTGTAGTCAAAACCATAGTAAGCATTAGTAAGCCAAAAAGATTTCAATGTGTTATTTAAATTAATCTGTTTTATAATTTTTCGTCCGAACTATGCTTGAAGTTTGAACAGCCCGGTGCAATTGGCTAGGCATCAGCTTGCGAAACGAGAGGCCCTGGGATCGATTCCCGCACCGAGACAAATGTTTGTTTAGTCAAAAAATATATTTTTTGAGTGTTTGTCGGAACGAAAAGCATCAAGTACTTTCTTATACCCACGAAACAAGAATTGAATTCCATTGTGAGGTTTGAATTATAAGTGTTTGTAGGTAATAGATGTAATTATTAATTAAATAATGATTAATTGAATTTTCATACCAAAACAAAACTCTCCACTTCAAGCAAGAGCCGTATCGCTTGTGGGATGTTCAGGTTAATAAGGCTAACGTGAGCATATTCTAAATACGCTTCAAATAGTTTGCCGTATTCACCTGCAATTAATTACTGAATGACCATCTATATGTATGACTAGTCTTTGCTCGCGACTCTGTCCGCGTAGACTACAGGGTTGAGTTCCGAAGGAAAATAAGTTGTAGTCTATTTTACTTCTCAGAGTCCTATTTATGTCCATACCAAAAATCATACAATTCGGTCAAATTGTTCAAACGTGAAACCGTAACGCGTCGATCGGCGCCTTGTGCATCATTACTGCGCGCTTGATCAATATTTTAAAACTGCAATATCTTCTAAGATACTCAGTGAAATCAAATGATGTCAAGGGCAATTTTATTTAAAATTAAATACTTGTAATGAATAACGTATTTATTTGGATAAGGATTAATATCATATTTATAAAAATACCTTCACAAATAAAACATTATTTTAAAATAAATTTGGTTAGGATAAAAAACGTTATAGTGAGCCAACCTTAAAAAATAGACATATCCTGTCGCGGACTTTTTTTTAGAACTTTTAAAGAGGAATATTTCTCTCAAACACTATTTTAGCGAAACTTTAACGGTTTTCGCAACGCACGCAGCGGAAGCTCACAAAAAGGAAAAAATGTCCCCGATTTTGAAACATTATTTACTGCTGCTCCGCTCCTATTCGTCGTAGCGTGATGTTATATAGCCTATAGCCTTCCTCGATAAATGTGATATCTAAAAGTGAAATAATTTTTTTAAATCAGACCAGTAGTTCCTGAGATCCTAGCGTTCAAAGAAACAAACAAACTCTTCAGCTTTATAATATTAGTATAGATATCTATTTTACATGACTGACTACTCTTCATGCCCTGTGGCATAAATGTACGAAGTGTAATAAGAGTTCTGACTTGAACAAAATGTTTTTAGGTATCGCTACAAACGCACAAGACAAGACGCTTATTTTCACGTGGGAATTAATAACAAAGATCAAAAATAATTTTGCTCAATAGATGCATAGAATATTTATAACACTTGATCTACTGTTTATGTTTACTGGTTCTACAAAGCGTTATAACTTAGTCGATAAACTAAAATCAATTTTTGTTGCACGTCCCGAATGAAACCTTAGAAAGCTTATATTACATGTTCTGAGGTACATACATATGTCTGCAGGTATTGTAAGTATAAATCTACTTACCAGCACCTCGGCAATGTTCTATACTCTGACAATACACCGACTGCAGTATGGACAGACATTCACAGTTAACCAAATCGAGGGATGAAAACGAGCGTACCCGTTTATCTCTATGGTAAATCTGCATTGTCGTCGACTCCCTCAGAGTTTTGCTGTCTGCAAATAAGATTTCCTTGTAAGTACCGACAGATCAAAATATAGTAAGGTTTTATTACTTGATCGTCAGATGAAATATCTTCGTTATTTGATCGTCTATTGTCAATCTCTAACTAATAGTATACCTAAACGTTCATCATTCTGGTGAGAATTATACTTATATTGCTAATTCAGAACCATACCACGCTGTGATTTCATTTACATTCTTAACTGTGGAGATGGTAGTGCAAAAATATCGAACTATGGTTATGTGGTGAGGATGAGACTTTATGCTAATCTTATTGTGTTTATGATTGTAATACTGAACATTACTAGCCCCTTAATTGATGGACTGAACATTGCTGGCCCCTAAATGTCCTAATGATGGGAAAGGCCTTATTGACAGCTGTGAGCGTTTAAGTCATAGTCTACCAGGCTGGCCCAGTGCGGATTGGTAAACAGTGTAATACTAATATCATCGTAACTGTTTTAGTACAAGATCTCACCTAATATACGACTTAAAAAAGTATCTTCCTCTTGTAATAGTTCCATACTTGATGAGCCTGGTGGTTTTTTGAACTGAAAAAAACATAGTTTTAAACATAGAAAACAAACGAAACACCTTTGTAATCTCATAAATTCATTCCACAATGCTTACTTCAAGGTCCGATATGCTTTTGTTTGCGTATATAGAAATATGTTGTTCTCCGGACATTCTCGTCTCGGCGCCCAAAGCCCTTATTTGTTGTCGTGTGCGTTTCATTTCTTCACTATCTTCGATTAGACCCTACGGACCAGGTCCTGTACTTATTGTTATACGTTTCATTCATGAAACTAATATTAAATTAATTTAATATAAGTACAATTACTTAAATTGATATAAGATAGATATAAGAATAAGATTTTAATAACGACGTTTAAGAACAATATATTTTGACGCGCTTCATTCGTTATGTCGAAATTATAGAAGGTGCAATAATCTTTAACTATATCACTTAATAGCATTAGTTAAAGAATGCCCACTGCTGAAAATTTCAATAAGTCAATGAAATGAAACGAAATAATATTTAGATACTTATTGAAACTATAAAATGTCAAATACAATACATACCTCACGCCTATATTCCCCGAAGGGGTAGGCAGAGATGCATTTTTGCATCCATATTTCGCCAGGTATGTATCAGTCCCACGTGATAGGGGGCGAGCCTATTGCTGTTTTTCGGGCACATTTCCAGACTCCATGCTGCTACTGAGAATTTCCTAATGGAAAAACTCAATAACACTTTGCCCGACCCGGGAATCGAACCCAGGACCTCTAGATCGCACGGCACATACTTGTACCGCGAGACCACGAGGCAGTCAATTACATCACTAAGATTCAGTCATTTCAAAATTTACCACCCTGTTCGGAAGTGTGTTGTTCTTTTCCCATCAACAGATAGTATACAATACTGACGCAAAGACTAAATTTCCCGAGTTAGAGCTATTCATTAAAAAAATCTCAGTATGAATAAGTATATGAAGTCATACATCATCGCAGCGAAGACCGAGAAGCTTAGTGAAGCAGCCAGCGCCACAAGTAATACATCTGCGAGTGTACCGCTCCAAGTATAGCAGGGCTCGGGCGTGCATTTCAAGCTGAAACAATATCATACTGCATAACAAGTTACAGACATGATTGAGAAAATTTTCGAACATGAAACAATTATTAGAAAGATACGAGTACATATTATTCAACATTTTGAATTATTTAATGTAAAATCACTCAAATACTTCGTGGTTCTACGGAAAATCCAGGGTCTATTAACATAGCAGTTGTTTTTCTTATAACATGATTTATTTATTAGAATAAATATTATTATACAGAACATAGCGAAAGACACATTCAATATGCCTTATAAGTACGCAAATTTAGTAATAATAGTGTTTAACTTTTGATTACACGTGTCTACATAAATAAATTACATCTTTACACTATTAGCTACATTTATATTGATAACTCATAAGAACTATTTGATTACTTAAATAATTAATGAATCAACAATGAAAAACATTCATTCAACAATTTTATTTCTTATCAGTATTGTGATTTACGATTTTCATACCTTCTGGCTTTCGGTCAACAATTGGTAAGTGGTTGTCCTAAACAGCGTATGTCGGAACTTCATATATCCACAGAATGCGTATATTGGTAGATCTTGGCAATGGACTGTCATGGAAAAAGTTATCTATAATATTATGAAGAAGTTCGTTTAGAATTTTTGTGTGATGGCAACAAAGTAACGCAAGAACTAGTAAATTTTTTTTTAAACGTTGTTTTATCATGGTTCATGATCATTTATGATTACTATTGATATTTGTTTCGGCACTGGGTTATTGTGGGAACGAAAAGTCAACAGAATGTATACTGCGGGGTCAGAACAATGTAAATGACTGTTGTGTGTATTCAATAGGATCGCTATAAAAAACAGGCGAATACGAACAATTAAAGCCAAGAAATAAGTTAAGAGGATAGGAAGCATGGTATTACTACAGTGTTGTGCATGACTTACGTGGACGTCTAGTACCAAGGCAGGCGCAGTACGGCGGTTTGGCGGAGGTCGGTGATGATGGAGCAGGATGAACCAAGACAAGAGATGAGTCCTGGGTAAAATCACCGCCCTCGCACTCCAACACTCGTATTGCGAACAGTTTAGCTACAGCTTTCACAAGAGACACGAAAAATAAAGATGTAGATTACAATACTTGGCAAGTTCTCGTACTAAGATTTGCTATCTACCTTCTGTTGCCTATAAAAAATAGTGATAAAAGTAAAAAATAAAATTCATGTTACCTAGTGCTATTTTTCTCGGTGAATCACTTTGTAGCAAATGTAACAACATCCGTCTAGAAAAAACTTCGCCTAGCACAGATCCGCATTTCAATAACATCTTTTCGAATGGAGTCAACGAATCATAAGTCTTAAGAATTATTGCTGTAATGTAAAAGAACTGAGTGTACTCCCTCATTTAATATTTCTTATCTTCCAGTAGTTTTTAAATAAGTATAAATAAATCAATGACTTGAAGTTTAAGAATATATATTTGGGACCTTAGCTCAATTAATATCATTGTTTATAAGTAAAAGCTTTAATTATTTAAAATTAATACCTAGTATCGAATGAGATATATTTACTCGAACTAATATTATCCTAGAAAAATGTAAGTTGAATTAATGTTCCAATATTAGTTGGCCGCGGTCTTCCTATAAAGTACTTAGTTTTGCAAGAGCGATTACACCAAGGACCAAATTTATTAAAATTATGTTAATACGTTTTAAATTGTTAACGTTGTCCGCCAACCCGCACTAGGCCAGCGTGGTGGACTATGGCCTAAACCCTCTCAATGGTAGAGGAGACCCGTGCTCAGCAGTGGGCGTATATGGGTTTACAGAGTTTTAAATTACAGAATAAAATCCAAGCAGGCCAAGTTGCTGAAGATAACTATCAATAAAAAAAAGTTATTTTACCATCCATTTTCATATCCTCTTTAATGTGATCAAAGTTGTAGGAATCAGCAAGGATCGCCATTTGTAGCGTATCCGACTCGTGTATCGTAAACGCACTCTCTTGTTTGCTTAGAATGCTTTCACTAACCATACTATAGATAGTCTGAAATACACAAAATACGTTTTGATAAAGGGCAACTGCCCTACTTAAGAGTAACCTACAAGTGTAATTTTTACGTGATCTAACCAGACTTAACAGTGGAATAATAACACCAGATTTAACGTGATGTTGGACAAAGACAGATATTTTTATCACTTCTAGTGTATAGTTCCTTGTGACTACTTAGTAGATAATGCGAGCTAACTGTAATTAGTAAACATCATCAGAGACGGATGTTCGTATTTGCTCGGATACCTATACTTGAGGTGTAAATCCCAAGTGTATTCATTGATTATGAGGGATGAGTGTATTTGGTTTCTGTAAAAACGGCAATATAGAGACAACTATAACTACTTAGTTAAAAAAAAAAACTAAACTAAGGCAACCTAAAACAGGAGATTCAAAAAAGAAAATAGTTATTGCTGGTGGTTTAATTATAATATGTATACCTGACAGCTATGTATTCGTATCATATGGTCTTCACCCAAAGGGTTCATATCGCAGTCAGGCCTTTGCAGCAGGGCCAAGGAGGGCATTACAGCCCGGCACTTGACTGCCTCACTTCGAGGCACAGTCACCACAGATAACGCACCATGCTGAACCAGAGATATCACAAAGTTCTGGATCCAGCCGGGCATTCCAGCGCTTGCACTCTCTATAACCCTGGTAACGATATTTTTAATTTGAAGAATCCACTTTAATTGAGAGGATCTGTTATTCGCCAACCAGGTAGCTAGGATCGCAAAGTATTAGCCTTAAGTATAAACAAATTTAGCTTATATGGAAAGCATTTTTCCCGGGTCAGTTAATGCATTAAATTTGGCCACATATTTCTGGAGGCCCATTAATCCCTTTATCTCCTTGTCTCTCTCCCTAGACGACCACTACAACAAGTTGATTTTAAGAGTACAAAAATCATACTTCTCAAGATCAGCAGGAATGGCTTGCACGTCGAGTAGCTGGCAGGCTAGGGCAGCATGGTAGAACCTATCGATGCCACCCACATGAACCTTCACAATCATATTGTTTGAGAGACAGCTGCTTGCCATTGCTAGAATACGTAATATTAATGTAGTAAAAATACATCGTACTTCCAAAAACTGCTATAATTAGACACAACTTCTACCATCAAGATCAAAATCGATTTCTTCCTGATTCCAATATGATTATTAAACCAAATATAAACGAAAAAATGACTTACGGGTCAATTCTGAATCAGTAACAGTCATTAAAATGAATATAGCCTTGGTCTCCAGGAGCAACAGTAGCAAACGCCAGGACTCATCGTCAGCGTACTGAGCTTCCTCCACCACACAAACCCATAGATTAAGGAAGCTCTGCAATTTTATAATAATCCATAACTGGTGTCTAGATTGTAATCTTTTTAAATGTACACTTAAAATAATCTTAATGCGTGGAATAGTTAAAAGCTTAACAATGAAATTAAAAGATTTTAAAATAAGAGAAAACCAGACTATCACTTGGTAGTCTTAGCACTTGCTAGTTGCTAAGCCCTTTGCTAAATTAATTGATATTTAAAATTAAAGAGGTGATGAAAACTCTTCAAGAGTGTAGAAAAGTGGGAAGAGATAAGAGAAAGCAAAGAAATGAACTGAAAGAGCGAAAACAGGCTGACAGGAATGGAATTAAACAGATAGGAGCTCGTATCAAATAGTGAATAATAAAAATAATAGTGAATAATAAAATCATAATGATTTTCTATGAATTATACTCTGCACTTACATTTTTACAAATCTTCTTAAACATTTGCTTGACGGTGAAATCATTCAGAATGTCGCCTGTATATTGGAAATTTTCTGGTAAAGGGAATCGGCAATCGAATATCGTATTCATTGCGTAAATTTGTGTCGGGGTAGCAGAAGTTATATTAACGCTGTTGAATAAATTAAGGGATATTTTAATATCACATATTATTTTTTACTATTAAATTCATCCGCCAATCGCATACATACATACATAGTTTAGGCTGCAGACTATAGGAAATCTTGTATCGTGGGTATTAAAAAACTATAAGCGTATGTAATGATAATTCTGACAGAAACAGATATTCCTGAATCAAAAAACATTTTTGTCGTTGAGGAAACCTGGGTCTACTAGATATTGCTTACAATTATAATATGAGACTACGTTCAAACTAATAAAATTTACGTAATCAAAAAATTATCCCACATACTGGTATCTAATCCTATTCTCATAGTATTGTCTTGTAGACCGTGGTTTGGCTCCCGGGAACGCTTTTAACAATATGTTGTGGAATAATCCATAGGGTATCTGAAAAAACATTTGTTTCAACAATTGCTTATTCAAAAGAACAGGCCCAACAACATAATTTGGCATAATATTATTTGAGTTATTTACTTTTTCATCTTCAGTCAACCTGAGTTTCTGTGCACGAATGTATCTTGGTGTTATGTGTATACATTCCTCAACCAACCGTCTTTTCCCTGCCAACATTGGACCCTATGGATTTCAATAGTTTTTTAAAGATAAGTACAAAACGGCACTAAATATTACCTAGGTCCCTAACAGTTAGGGCTTGGCTTTTTAGGATGAATAAAAATAGACAAAATTTCGCATGATCAGGGAATAGAATCTGGAACGTTTCAATAGCACACCCTACCAATTTATGCCGTGAAACCAATGACGCAGTCAACAACTGATATTCTTGCATAATTTAAAAAAAAACGGCTTTATATCGCTTGATGAAAATCGGGATTTTTACCGACAATCTCTGAATATTTTCTAAATAAATCCAAATGTACTTATTATACTTACAATAAACGCCAGACCATATTTATGATCACGGTATCTCGTAAAAGTCTCTTGTTGATGTTCAATGGCGTTGTGAAGAGCTGCCTTGTACCTGCGCAGCTCATCGCTCCGACCAAGGAGTGGGTGACGGTAGTTGTTCAAACGCTCAGGCCATCTGTCAATTTTTAGTTTTTAATATTCTTTTACTCTTGTATAGTAGGCAGGGCAGATCTTACGTTTCACAGATCCGTCAGTTGCTATTAAAGTCCATTTAATAAATATTTGTGGATCTACGATGTAACCGGGGACCTCTCAATGGCAATTACCAATTTCAGTCTTACAAGGTAATTTATAGTTTTATTTGACACATTGATGTACTTATACAGTAAGCGAATATTTACACTGAAAATTGTAATTCTTATCGAGTCCCGACATTTACCAAATCATTATTACATAAATCTCAGTATATTTTTAAAAGGTACAACATTTAACAAGTGATAGTCCTATACTTATAGTACAAATAGGCTTAACCCTCTTAATGGTAGAGAAGGCCCGTGCCCAATAGCGGGATATACTTGGTCTGATGATGATCTTAAATACACTCACCCTAATGGATTGTACTCGTAAACTGGGCCGGGTTTGGCAATTCCCTTCAACGGTTTCGTCTCCATCAGACGAAAGTTCTCATGATCTATTTTGCTCCGAAGAAAAGTCTCCTTATCGCAAGTCACTTTATTCGGATACGCAATCATCAGTCTTGCTGCCTTGAGATGCATGAAAGAGAATAGCATCACACTGGCATTACCGTCAGAATTGTGTCCATTCGTTGGGGATCATGGGGGTCGTTTTTAATAATCTATGCTATACAGACTGCACTTACTTTCTAATATACATAATAGGATAAAGACGTAAGTAAGTGATGTAAATGCTTTGTTCCTGAAGCGGTGGGTATGGGTGCAATTGTGCGTCAATTTCAAAAACTCATGAAACCATGTTGCCATAAGAATATTATAATCTATGAGAGGGTATTAGAAACTACGAGAGCCTTTTCGTTTCAAAAGCTTTTGTTTCGCCAACTGTCACACGGGGCTGTAATTTTTTTGTGAAATGTATTATTCGTAGTATACTAAGGTCTATTGGGTGTACTATACAAAATAAATCAAATATATTTTTACTTTATTGACAGCTGATCCTATGACGGTGTATTCCCGACGCAGCACATGCCCCACAACGCCACAGTAAGTTGTACCTGAAAAACATATCCAATTTCCTTTACAATAAAAAACGAACTATCGTTCTTGCTTATCCTAAAGATATGGCCAAGTTTTTCCTATTGCAGCATTGGGAACCTATTAATTAGGAACTTTTTGGGCTGACTTATGCAAAATTACTCGCTGGAGAACTAATAAAACTCTCTCGATGAAAGATGAAATTTAATAAGTAGTGTTTTTTATTCCGTGTTATATACTTATTTTTTATAATTATACAACATTATTAGAGCATATACAGATCAATCAGGCTGGAATGAAATGTTCACAAGATTCCAGCTCTCCCTTATGCTGGTCTGAGCGCAAGTAAATATAAAGTCTTATTTATAGACGTTGAATTATCGTAATCGGTGAATACTATGTTAGTACCTAATGGTATCTCTCATTTGATCTATTGATGTCAAATAATATCTATACAAGAACGTATACTCAACTATCATTTAGTTTTTGTAATTTCACTGCTAAACCTTATTTAGGATAACTGTTACTTACGGCTAAAAGTAATTCTAAGTCGTAATTTATATCTAAGCGTAGGTTTAGGGATCTGTAAGTTCCAATCACAAAAGTAATTACTAACCTGAAGTTACTCCGATTGAGACTGTAATAATGTTTTTGTCGTTCAAATTCTCTTTCAACTGAAAAGCGCACTGCAAAGCTTTTTGCGCTTCGTCCTCGTGTTTGAGTCCTCTTAGTCCGAACACAACGAGAAACATCATGTCTTTATCGAACATTGACACTTTATTGACCAAACCGCCTGACTTCGAGGTCACACTTAAATCATACGTATATTGTTTGAATTAATAATAGTTTTTTCGTTATAAATTATGTCAGCATTTATGGGTTCATTCACGAGGAGGGGGTTTAAAAGCGGATGGCGATCCAAAAACCCAATTTGCCTTACAAATTTCCGAATAATAATCATTGAGCCTTTAATATTTATTTTAAGCAAAGACAATTTAACATATAAATGAGAATATACTAAACCCACAATAAACAATTATAAACTAGACACAACAAAAATACGTGTAACGGTTTTGTGCTTCTATAGAAGTAAGAACCGCCACTTAGCCTATAGGATGTTTCACAGTCAGCCACTGGCCTCATTTAGCCTATAAAAATACCTATTTATGTCATAGCGAATAAGACATATACCTTTCAGAAACTGATATTTAATGTACCACTAACCTAGAAACACAGTTATAAGCATCTTTAACAACGTCGATAAGCACATCGTCCGTGACAGATTTAGTGATGATGTTCAGAAAGACAACGACCACACGACGAACTTCGGTGAGGAAATCCATGGGCTCGTCATTGTCAACTGCTCGTAAGACCGGTGTGACCATGAAACGTCTGAGATTGGGCCACCATGAGCTACGCATCGCCGCAATGACTGATGGACGCACTGGGTATAGAAAGTTACATCATTGTACATCATCTCATCAGCCCATATATGTCCCACTGCTGGGCATAGGCCTCCTCTACCACTGGAAGGGTTTAAGCCATAGTCTACCACCCTGGCGTAGTACGGATTGGCGAACTACACACCTAAGAAATTCTTAAGAATATTTAGGTGTGCAGGTTTCCTCAGGATGTTTTCCTTCGCCGTTAAAGCAAGTGATAATTCAAGTCCCTTACATAACAGCAGTCCCAAATAAATTGAACATGCCTAACCCATCATCGTTCACCGTACATTATTCCAGACTTCATGTTCGTAATAACGATTTTCTTATGAAAAATTCTTTTAGTCGACCAGGAAAGTCTAAGTCGCACAAGAAAAATTTGTCGCGGCACTAACAAGTAAAGACTTAACGTTCATAATGATGCTTACGTGAAAATTCTCTATAATTTATTCCACCTAATCCCTCATCGTCCATCCTGGGAGTTTCTTTAGAAAAGCCGGCTGTTTCATTATCTGCAAGTATATTATTAGATTTAGATAATTTTCGAATTTCATATCCTTTTGTTTCAAATCACGTTTTAGGTACTTCTGGCTATATTATTTTTCAAAATACATGTTCTCTTCGATTTATATTACAATATAGGCATAGATATAAATTTTAATTTATGTACCTCCTATGTAATTATGCAATTTTTCAACTCTTTTCCAAGTAGCACCAACTCCCAATACCTAGAAAAGTTAAGCTAGACTAAATAAAACCTATCACCGACTGACCATTATTGAATCAATGTCTAGACTTGTGATCTAAATGGGACTACTTATTCAATCACCGTTCAGAAGCAAATGCTACCTACTTCAATATGCATCCCAATATGAAGCAGTAACTCAATTTCAAGATACATTTAATACCCTATATTATTCTGATAACTACTTGACCTTAGTATGTCTCCCATCCCCACAAGGTTGAGTGCAGTACTCAGCTTCATTGACGTAGATCCAAGCACTAGCCGATGTGAGGACATCTCCGGCCGTGCTCAAATATTCCGCCATTTTTACATCCCAAACCGGTTGGCCAACAATAACATAGTGGGTTTGGGCGATATCCTCCCCGCCGATTATGGAAAAATGGGACACACCAGCTGATATAGCTATTTTTACTGTGGGCGTAGAAAGAAATTTCTTAGCACTAGTTCTTGCACATTTAAGTTTTGTAAATAAAATAAATTGTCAATTTTTTATGAATTGTGATCGAAAAAAATCTTTTTTATCATTAACTGTCTCACATAATATTATAAGTACGAAAACTATAGGCATTTATCAGGCACATTTCTAGACTCCTAGCGAATAAAAAAAAATAATATGTAGGACCATTTTCGGAACTACTGTGCCCTAGCCCGCAGAATAAACGATGCAGTCTCTCTAAGTAAAAAAATCTAGCAACATGACATAATTAAATTGCCACATAAACTGACCTTTTAATAAAACACCAACATCAGTGCGTAAAGTTCCATAATTCTTTTGAATTATTAATCCGCAGTCTATGGCTGTGTGTACTACATCTTGCATTGTAAGCCGAGGAGTCTTTTTCCACATTGACAAGAATGCATCGCCAGAAAATTTCAGAACGTCTCCATTATGAGTGAGTATTTCTTGTACCATGGACCCAATGTAGGAATTGAGAACTTGAGTCAATCTTGAAGGACCACCATGACCCGTTTGTGTATAACACTCGCAAAGATCAGTAAAACCTTAAAAAAACTAATCTTGTGTCCAAATATTTCATTTTAGTGATATAACTATTGTGAATATAAAAATTATGTAGTAATATAAAATATTTGTGAAGAAATACTAATTTCTACATATCTACACTAGCCGCCATATTTATCGATTAATAGTATTCTCAACTAGACAAATCTCTTTCTTTATTCACTTACTTCTCTTTCTTAAATTATTATTCACTAAAAGTCGAAGTAGTTACAATGCAAATATTCATAAAAACGTGTGAGAAAAGAAACATATACCAGAGACATCGATAAACATGAGAGCCGTCTCATATGTTCTAACTGCCTGGTCGGAATGTTGGTATATGATCTCATCTGGCACCATGGAAGCTATAGAGCCAATTTTAGTTCCTTCTCTTACTACTTCTGAGCTTCCGTTTACACCATCAATTCTGAACAAAATAATTACGAATATAAATTCCAATTTCAGTGCCTTACATCGATTGCTGTTCGAAGACCTATTCAGTGAACTAATAAGTGCCTTGTGTAGTGTTTTAGGGAGAGTTTATATTCATCGAGCTTAGGCCAGGACGACGTAATTTTATTGGCTTGTGCGGACGAATCAATAGGCGATACGGTAAAAAAATTGTTGGCACATATATTTCATTAGATTACTGCTAATGCCATCTAGCGGTTAAATGATAAAAACAATGGTGGGCACATCATACAATACTAGCAAAAGTTTAATTTCATATAGGTAATCATCTTTATTATTTACTAGCTTTTGCTCGCGACTCCGTCCGCGTAGACTACAGGGTTAAGTTCAGAAGGAAAATAAGTTGCAGTCTATTTTACTTCTCTGAGTCCTATTTATCTCCATACCAAAAATCATACAATTCGGTCAAATTGTTCAAACGTGGAACCGTAACGCGTCGATCGGCGCCTTGTACATCATTATTGCGCGCTTGATCAATATTTTAAAACTGCAATATCTTCTAAGATACTCAGTGAAATCAAATGATGGAAAGGGCAATTTTATTTAAAATTAAATACTTGTAATGAATAACGTATTTATTTAAATAAGGATTAATATAATATTTATAAAAACACCTTCACAAATAAAACTTTATTTTAAAATAAATTTGGTTAGGATAAAAAACGTTATAGTGAGCCAACCTTAAAGAAAATACATATGCTGTCGCGGACTTTTTTTAGAACTTTTAAAGAGGAACATTTCTCTCATACATTATTTTAGCGAAACTTTAACCGTTTCCGCAGCGCACGCAGCGGAAGCTCACAAAAAGAAAAAAACGTTCCCGATTTTGAAACATCCTTTAGCTCCTATTCGTCGTTGCGTGATGTTATATCCTATAGCCTTCCTCGATAAATGTGCTATCTAACAGTGAAAGAATTTTTCAAATCGGACCAGTAGTTCCTGAGATCCTAGCGTTCAAACAAACTCTTCAGCTTTATAATATTAGTATAGATAGTATAGATTTACATACAGCTTATATCTTACGTTTGTGATTTTAAGTATCTAAAAATATTAATATTATATGGACACAATAAAGTCATGATCATTATCAGAATCAGGAAATTCTTAATTACAATATATCCGTTCAGCTGCTGTGTTGCAAATATAGGCTACAAGCTGGCTATCGCGATTTCAAACATTATACGATATTCACCACATTAAAAAATCTTTTATAGTAATAAATCATAATATTCTAAGATTTAGATTATTTTAGTTAAGTCAACTTTTGTGATCTTTTAATATTTTAAGTGTATTAATAGATAACTGAAGCAGTGATGGCCTCGAGGTTTGGGCGCGCGGTCGAGAATCTCGGCGGTCGCGGGTTCGAGCCCCAGGCACACATCTCTGACTTTTCGAAGTCATGTGTGTATTCACATTGAATTATCACTTGCTTTAACGGTGAAGGAAAACATCGTGATGAAACCTGTACACCTAAGAGTTCTTAGGAATTTCTTAGGTGTGTAGTCCGCCAACCCGCACTAGGCCAGCGTGGTGGAATATGGCCTAAAACCCTCTCAATGGTAGAGGAGACCCGTGCTCAGCAGTGGGCGTATATGGGTTGATGAAGAAGAATAGATAACTTATGTACATTGTGCAATTACAAGAGTGGAAATTCATACGCACATGGGTATCTTCTGCGAGTCGCAAAATCTGTGACGCTCTCTTGGAGACAACATCTCGTCAGGAATGGTATTTCTTGCGGAAGACCTATGATGTACTCGTTTCATAGCGATCAGGTATTCGTCATAGCTATCATGATTTATACCGGTTATATCACTAAATCTCTTTGGAATATTTCCTGTATCGAAATTGAATATCTTTATTAACTAATCATCATATTTACTAACATCTCCTTTACCACCATCAGGAAAAGAATTTTAAAAGCATATTACAAACTTTAAAATGGATTTTATGAATCAAACTTGAATAGGACCAGATAATATAAAAACAAGCTAAGGGAACATTCCCTTAGCTTGTTTTTATACACGGCCACATGGCCGTGAAGCAGAGTGCACGGAAACTATATAATGTACCAAACATTTACAAACGGCGTGCTTCTAACGACAGATGACATCGAAATAAATCCATTTATACCTTCGTCTGCTTTATTTTCTTTGTTCGCCATGTTCAGTTTTAGGCTTCAATATTTCTTTCCTAAATCCCTGATGGACTGACAACTAGGTACTCGAAAGAATTCTTATGTTTTTAAGTTCAATCTTTTATAGTTTAATGATGGCAAAGAGTTTGAATGCTACCTGTCATTTAAATATTGCAATGTTTCTAGCACTTGTAGCAGCAATATTCTCAATAGACCTATTAGCTTTTATGGTGTACCTACAGGTAAGGTAGCTGTATAATTAGACAAACCTGTATGTTTATACGAAGGGCATGAATGAAAAAAATAAACATGTATTAAATAAATAATTTATTTAAATGACTAGTTTTGCATGTATCATGTATACACATTTTATCACAGCATAATACTTATTTTTGGACTGCACCCTGCACTGGTTTTTGAGTCTTCATTTTTCATGGAAGCATTACCTAGAAATTAAGACAATTTCTATCTTGGATCTCCAACATCTAAAGATAAAGCCTATAAATAAAGCAAGTAGGTACGTATTTGAGAGCTGGGTCTGCTATAGATATAAAAAGAAGTAAAATTTTGATTGATTTTTTAATAATTGTAACAGGCCAATAGTATAAACAACCATATTTGGGAAAGGGTAGCGACATCGATAAGAGCCGCAATAATAACCGCCTCAGTTTAATCCTACAGATAATTCGAAATCTGTTAAGATACAGCCACTACATGCTATAATTATTGTTAAGAATTCTCAGATAGGCCAATGTATATTCTAATGCAAGTGAAAGAACTCTCTTAGCAATGATAAAGAGTCCCACCAGTTAAAGATACATACAATATTCTCGGATACACCAATACTACTTTTAATAAACATAAATACAAACCTTTGCATTGATTGGTAAATTGTTCTTATTGTAATTTTATTGTAAACCAATTATCTTTGTCATAATTGTTGGTTATGTTTGTGACTATGAAGGTAGTGTAAGAAAATGTGTACCTAAGAAAGTATTAAGCGTGAGAACGCGTCTTTCGCGCGATAGCATATATGAATTGCATTATTGATAGAAATGCATTCAGTACTTGATTCTTTAATTAATTCTTAAGTACATTACCATCATTGAATGTGCGATGATTTCGGATATAATCCCAATTGTTGCATGATTTTACCACCAAACTTACCCAAACTCCTTATGTAAACCACCCAGGTTAAAAAAAGATACCTATTTTAGATTCACTAACTAGGGCTTCGTAAAAGAAACCCTTCAAAGCACTTTATGCACACAGAACTTTAGTAATTTACTTTTTAAAAGGGTCTCACTGTAGTGTCTGTTTGTTATGACACATTTAACAACACTCACACTAACACAAAATTCAGATTTTTTTCACAGGGTGCTTATACTTTTGCACTCAACACAGTGTTTGATTTGACTCACTGGAGTGCCCTAATCACTTGGTAGTACTTTACACAATAATCACAGCCTTTGTGGGTTGTCAACTGGCACAAATATATTCCACTGTCTCACAAGGTATAAAAAAACAACATATGAGCTGAAATAATCTATTTGTTCACACACACTACACATCACCTATCCATACACTGAATAAGATACACTATAAGTTTTTACACTAAACTTTATAATAATACACTTAAAATGTGTTTTTTAAATATTGCTGATAGACTTCTAGCAGAACTAATTCTACATGATAATTGCAACATAATTATTGCTGGTCACCTTTTCATGTGTACACAGCACTGCACATAGAATAAATTTTAAACCTTCACATAACTATGTTTACATACACCTCACAACACTACACATCACAATTATACATAGCAAAATATGCTGTCTCTGAAAACAATAAAGTTTTAAGAATAAAACTTAAACTAATATATTTAAATTATAGGTAAATCTATAATAATGAATTTACGCAGAGCCACCTCGTACCACCACAATGACCAAATGGTCCTCTTTCAAACTTTCCTCTGTCAGGTTGTGACATGTCCTCTTTAACAACTCTGTTGAGAAATCACATGGTGGGAATGAGTACAGCACTCCAGTGGCCTCAGTCTCTTTGTTTAATAATGATATAACACCAGCTGCTTCTTTCTGTTTTAGGTAAGATACTAAATTCCTCATGGGCCGAGTTTGAATAGTTGTGTCTTCATTAGTGATGGATGCTGTTGATCCTGCTACACCCAGGAAAATAGCATGAGAGCTGGAAGTGGCAATACGTTTTTGAACATCATCTAATTTTGGTTGATCTAAACGTAATCTCTGTGTGATTCTCAACTGATTTTTGCCATCTTCATCTTTCATGAGACTGTCAATAATTTCTGAGTCACCATCTGTAAGATGGAATTTAGTTGGGAATAAAGAGTTCTTGAGAATCAGTGCTCCATTCCAAATAGTAGTAGCTTTACGAACTACTTCTGGTAATGTTCGTGCAGACGCAAGCATACCCCCGCTTCGGCGAGGTGAACCATCTGAGTCACTGTCTGGGGACCGTCTTCGTGGCGATCTTGACCTGGAACGATCCACACCCGGCTCTCTAGATCCAGACCGACGAATCCTTCCTTCATATTCTGAGTCAAGAGGAGCACGCCTCCATTCTTCGTCACGATAGTCACCAGTGCCATGGTACACGCCACGATAAACACCGCGCCCACGCCCTCTGTGTCCCCCTCTGCCTCTATATCCAGGGGTTCCATAAGCATATCCATCCTCCCAGCTACCACCCTCATAACCTTCATACCCTTCTACAGGCCTGCCATCTTCACCAACAGGTGGAGCATAGGTTTTTGGCCTGTATGGACCACCAGTGCCTACATCAGCAAAATCAATACGGAGACGCCTATCAGGGCCACCAAGAGGAAAACCTCTCATTTCTTTTACAGCAGCTTGTGCTGCATCTATGGAATCATACAAAATGTATGCATGAGGTTCTCCTTTAGCATATTCTATTTTTTTAATAGCTCCAAATCTATCAAATTCCCTTTCTAGTTGAGCTACTGAAGTCCATGGCCCTAAACCACCAACCCAAACACGAGTTGTGGGAGTGGCTTTACCATATCCAATTTTACATTGGAATTTACCAATATATTGGCCTGATAATTCAACTTTGGCTCTGTGTGCCATGTCTAGTGTCTGATATCGGACAAAAGCAAATGCATTTCCTGTACCAGGTGGTGGCCTCTTTATATCAATGTCTTCTACAATACCATATCTACCAAAAATACGCCTGAGTTCTTCATCAGATATGTTGATTTCTAAATTCCCTGCGAATAGTGTTCTAGTGGCCAATGGATCATCCTCAGGTTGCACATGATGCAGGTAGTTAGGGAATTTGTCTTTTTTATTTTCAATTTTTTCAAAGGGTGGGTGATGAGGGCGCGGCATATAGGGACGTGGCATGTAATGTGGGTGTGGAGGGTGGTGCATTGGTGGCCTGTGGTGCATTGGTGGACCGTGAGGTCCAGCCATAGGATACTCATGCATAGGTGGTCGAAAATCTCTATGATGTGGTGGTACAGTAGGTGGGATGCCATAAGCCCTATCATCTGGAGGCGGTCTGCGTCTTTCCGGCACAGGAGACCAAGCATATGAATAGGGGCGGTCATAATCAGGTGGAGTAATACTTCTTGGTCGACTTCTGTACTCTGACCGTACAGGATCATACACAGGATCAACAATAGCTACTTTGTCATATAAAATAATCCTCGGCTTCGCATGTTTGGCGTCTCTTGCGTCTTCACTGCTCCGGAAACAGATATAAGCCACACGCTCGTCCAATTCATGTGAAATCTTAATGCTAAAATCACCAAACTTCTTATACTCTCGGTAGAGAGTGTCTTTTACAATTTCGTCGGAGGCTTTCGGGTGCAATGCACTCACACAAAGCACTTTATAATAAGGCCGAACAGACTCCTCCCTGATTTCTCGAGACCGCACGTAATCATCTCGATGAGGCGAAACATAGCGACCCCTTGGACTTGGGGAGCGCACTCGACGCCGCACCCTTTCAGGGGTGACGCGCTCATCGGAGCTGTCATCATAGCGGCCGATGCTACTGCGCGTCCGCTTAGAGCGCGGCATGCTATCCCGAGATGAGCTCCGCTTCATGTTACGTATTTTCACCGTTATTCGATCTCTATCTCTATCGCTACGCGGTAATCCAATCATGAAAGCTCAGTTCGACGAACCACTATCTGAAATGCACAACATTACACGTCACTTCAAAATGTCGCTTTGTTCCAGAATATGACCACTGCGTCGCACAATGTTTTGTCTTACCACAAACGAAATAACGTCGCGCTATAATTTACTAAAAACACAAAACACCCTTACGTCCCAAAGAGCATTAAACTAATACAAACTAACAACACCCAACTCAATTATCTAATTTAAATTGTGACTGCACCGAAAAGACCACTCTTGATGTCTTGAGAGAACTTCAAGATGGCCGATCACGATCACATTATTCATGGCCGCTGGCTGTCGCTCTTTACTATTTTTACTAGTCTGTGCTCTACAGTGTTACTCGCTGGTTCCATCCGGTCTCGTTTCGGTCAGGAGCTAGAGATACCAGCCACAAATTTTTAAGATCCTTTTAATTCGCCAGGACATTTTTTAATAGGTAGCTAATTTGTTTGTTTTTTGTAATGATCGTAACGTGAAAGAAATATTAAGCAGAGTCTAACAATTACATGCATACAGCAATACAGAGCATCTCCAATGATGACACTCTCGATAGCATTACTGATATTACATCAATTTCAATAAAGAATGCTCCAAACGTCAAAACATTGTCTTGAAATGTCAATTTGTTGAATATTTACACTTATCACTGAGTTTACATAAATAATAATTAATTAATACGCAAACCCAAGCCAAAGTGCAACATTCATATTTGTTATCGTTGTTACAGTTTTTTTATTTCTCTACATAAGTGGATGGTTTTAATAAACTAATATAATATGACAACTTAATGGCATGCATTGTATTTATATATTAAAAATGGGGCTATGTGGAATATTTGTGTAATTGTGACTGACTTTTGTGTGGACTTTAAGCTTACCATTAGCCTACAATGGATATTATTATAAAAGTAAACAATCAATCAAATGGAAGGGACAAATTAGCAAGGTAAGCTTCTTCTTCTTCTTCTTCATCAACCCATATACGCCCACTGCTGAGCACGGGTCTCCTCTACCATTGAGAGGGTTTAGGCCATAGTCCACCACGCTGGCCTAGTGCGGGTTGGCGGACTACACACCTAAGAAATTCCTAAGAACTTTTAAGTGTGCAGGTTTCATCACGATGTTTTCCTTCACCGTTAAAGCAAGTGATAATTCAATGTGAATACACACATGACTTCGAAAAGTCAGAGGTGTGTGTCTGGGGTTCGAACCCGCGATCGCCGAGATTCTCGACCGCGCGCCCAAACCTCCAGGCCATCACTGCTTAATTTATCATAATTTTATTAAAATTGATTCCTTAGTTAAGTTACTGATTTAAATTCTAATTTCAGATTAGTGCAGTACACAAGCCGTCTAGTGTGGCATCAACTAGAAATACGGAATGCAAATAAATATTCCATAGATAGGATCAAAACTTTGGAACAAACATTTAGTTCATTCAGGAAAAGTAAGTTTAATTTATTGTATATATGGCATGTACATTCATTTCAATGAAAAAGGGAGCTTTTACTTTTTTTTTTCAATATTTTTACAATCACATGAGAAAACATGTTAAAAGTTACAGATGTTATCAAAATAACTACATTTGACATATTCAGGGATATTATATTTTGTATCAACTTTATAATGATTACTTCAAAGCAATATAAAAGTTGATAATGCTTAATAAAAAGATTAATTATTATCATGGTATTAGTAACGGAATTTATATTTTGAAATCCAGTTGTATAATTTAATTTTACATAATCTTGCTTTTGATTAGGCAAAAGACTATGATAGAGAGATAGTGTCCTGTAGATTTATGATTTTTGTATATTCACACTTTTACATACATTGCTATATTGGACGCAAGACACATACAAATCTTAAACATCCATAGTAATATTACTCATTACATAAATCTACAACAAGTCAAATGTTTCAAACACTCCCATTTATATTAACATATTTTTTTCAGTACTGAGGCTGGGAAGATGCATAGACACATGTTACACAGCCCTTAACAGCATAAATATTGAAGATCCCTTTATAAAACTCACTTTAACAGTAAGCAAGTTAGCTCATAGTTTATATCTTTATGCTGATCATATTGTGTGGCTTACAAAGAGTGGGTTCTTAAAAACAGATTCAGACAACTGGAATAGAACAGCTAACAAATTTTGGTTATTATCAATAATTGCTAACTTAGCTCGAGACTTTTATGAAATAATGCATTTAATGCAATTACACCACACAAAATTTTTGAAACCTTCAGAACTGCTAAGCAGTTCAGTCAGCAATATTAATTTTCAGGCAAGTTGTAAACATATCTATTGGCTTGTTAATTGTCATAAAGATGTTTTTATTGACACATTAAAAAATTCATGTGACTTGTTCATCCCATTGACAGCTTTAGGATTTACTAAGTTAAGTCCCAGTACAATTGGAGCCTTGGGCTCTATGTCTTCTATTGCAGCATTGATTACAATATTTAAGCCAATAACTAAACTGGTTCCAGCATAAAAATATATTGTTTTGTTAAAGTGGTTTATACCTGCCTAGTTTTAAGTCATTGAAATATTAAATGCTGGAATGTTAATTTAGAAGTCATCAACTTATAGCATTTTTGATTATGCTAAATTTTTTGGTGCAGGGTTCTATTGATATTATTAGACTATCAGAAATAGTATGATTATGATATTAACACTTCTTAAAAAGTACATGTTTATCAACTAAGTTTATGAGAAAATATTTACTTTAAGAAATGTATAATGGAGTGGCATGCCAGAAGAGAGGCCTATGCCCAGCAATGGGATGAAAAAGGGCTGTAGATGATGATGAAATGTATAATATGTACCATTATGTAGATTAAGAATGTACATTATTTTGTACTGATTTTATTTTATTTGTCCATGATTCTACATTTGTAATAAAATGTTATGTTATTGTATTTTTTCATTCATTTATGTCATATTAACAATGGTCCCTGCTTCACTCTGGAACAAATCCATACTAAATACTAATATTATAATAGCGAAAATAACTTGTCTCACAAAAAGTTTTGCATTCAGCATTACCATATCAAATAATGTTTGGTATGTGTATAGATGAACAATGGAGCTATTGAAAAAACTCAGATATTTAATTTTAAAATATTGCGCCTAGGATGAGCAATGCTCACATTGCTAGAGTATAAATAAAAGTAACTTTTGGCCTTTGTTAATTGTGTGTCAGGTGTTTGTACTCTAAATGTATATCAAAACTCGTTAAAATTGGTTTGGTTTCCATTTTTTTTTAGATCAATCAGTGGGCAGTGCTATTCTCGTCATATAAATCCTTTATTATAATGTTTCCGCATAAATTTGATAAGGATATTTACTACAATATCTGTAAAAATGTAGAAATAAAAAAGGATCGAAGTTTTTTTTCTTATCTGTGTTCTGCTTTCTGTCTTATGTATTTATTAGACTTCGTAAAACAGTTTTACGCACCTGGAACGCGACTTGTCAATTGTCAAGTTTCATAAACTTTATTTTACGTAAATATTGTTGTTATTTGGAATTATTCTCAAATTGGAGAAAAATAATGGCTAGAAATTTAGCCGAAAGTGCTAGAAAAATTCTTTTACTCGGACAATGTGTACCGACAGTAAAACAAAATGCAACTAAAATCAGAGTGAAGAGGTTAGAATTGGATGAAAATTTACTCATGGTTTGTACAGAAACTTTTTATTTGATTAAAAACAGATTATTGAATAGCGTTAGTAACTAAATTATTAAAATTTTAGTATTTCAGAAAAGATGAATTTTATTACTGTCATGATCCTGACAAAAAATGTAAGACTGGAGACGTAGTTCTTATACAAGCACTTCCGCAAAAACTAACGAAATTGATCACACATGAAGTTAAAGAGGTGGTTTATCCTTTCGGAGACATTACTGATCCCATCACTGGCAAGAAAGTCATTAAAGAAAGGTATAGAGAAGATGTTGAGAAGCAAGCAGAGATATTTGGAAAACTCAAATCGGCCTTTGATTACAAAAGTTCTCCACCAAGAGGTTGGCAGGATGGCAAGAAAGATTTCTCGTCAAAACCCACTTACACGAAATTTCATGTATTTGATGAAAATGATCCTTATGCTATTTAATTTAAATGTAACATAGTTTTGTATAAATTATTATAGGCAATATTCAATTTAGATGTTTTAGTTGTATTTCTCGCTTAATAAAGACAAATTTAACAATTAAACAGCCTTTTCGGCCAATGCTGGACATAGGTCTATGTTAACCACTAAGCTCAATCTTCAGCCGTTCTCATCTAGCCACTATTGGTAATCTTGTAAATATAATCACCTAGAAAGAGCTTCACATAGCTGATCCTTTGGGCCATGTGAATAACTTGGGTTTTCTGATGGGTGCTATCATTTTTGATCCTATTCTTCAAAAAATCAGCTAAAATGGTGGATTAATCACATAAACATCTATGCCCAAACTCTGGTGTTATGACAGGAAAGACTCAAAAAACATTTTTTTTATATGATTTGGCACTATGATATGGTTGGTGAAAAGATTCGAAAGTCTTATAAGTGCAAAAAAATAGTACACAATACCTTTTCTAACAAGGTATATATTCAGGATTCGAACCCACAATATTTTTTTATTGGATGTATATACTTTATGAGTTGCTGTAATTTCAGTGGCATCACTTAAATCTATGACTGACAAATAAAAAAAAAATACACAAAATTAAACCATAATTTTGAAAAAAAAAATTTATTTAGTTGCTGACTCATAATTTGTGTTAACCATTTTCGGTGGTATCAGTCCTGTGCTAAAAATTCTCTTTCTAGTGCAGCTCCCATGAGGTTCCAGGAGCTGTCGTCATCATCAGGCGGCTCGTCGTCAGATTGGGGTGAGGATTTTCTGGGTCTCTTCCGGGGCCTTGGAGTTTCATCATCTGCGCAAAGGGAATGTTTATATTTTTTAAAGGTTTTCTTCACTCTATAATAAAATACTTGATGGAATAATGAATTACAACTCTAATAAATAAGTTTTACCTAAATCCGATTCACTAGAGCTCCCTGGATCTTGCGTGGCTTTCAATCTGAAAATTCAACATTGTATAAATTAGGCATGCAATATTTGTACAATATTAGGAGTTGGAATTAGCTCATATGAATAGCAAATATTAATTTAATAAATGAAATTACCTATCCTCAGAACTTTCTGCTTCTAATGAAAGCAATCGGTCTTCAGGAGGATTTTCCTCATCATCAAGATCATCTTCGCCAGGTTTTTCCTCATCTGATGAACTTTCATCTGATTCATTAAAGATGTCCTCCACCTAAAACCAATATAATGTTTAACATTTATTCTTAATGTTGTTTTACAGTTACATTGTAATTTTTACCATGGACAAAAATGGTAAAAAACCAAATTCCAGAAAAAGATTGATGGAAGTTATTCATTTCTCATATTCTTGTAACTGGGAAGATAAATGGTTGATTATAATTATGAAACGCAATGTCGTGTTCCTTATTTCCCTAATTGGGGAGGCAGAAAAAGAAAAAGTTTAAAACAGACAGACAAACATAGAGGAATACGGTATTGTTTTCTTACGTTAGTCACAGACCTCTCTGTCCATATCAGCGATGTCGTCGCTGGAAAATGAGAGCAGCGGGTTCAGTGTATCCATGAACCGGCCCGAGGGCGTTCGCTTGCGCAGCGCTGCGGCGGGGGCTGGCGGCACGGGGGGCGCCGGCGGGGGACTGCTGCAATGCGCCGGCGGCCGACGGGAGCTGCTCTGTGGATACAACTATATTGCATTATATTAAACTAGCTTTTGCCCGCGACTCCGTCCGCGTAGACTACAGGGTTGAGCTCAGAAAGAAAATGAGTTGTAGTCTATTTACTCCTCAGAGCCCTATTTATGTCATACAAATCGGTCAAATTGTTTAAACGTAAAACCGTATCGCGCCGGTCGGCGGCTTGGGCATCATTATTGCGCGCTTGATCATTATTTTGAAACTGCGATATCTTCTAAGATACTCATTGAAATCAAATGATGTAAAGGCCAATTTTATTTTATAAATTAATTACTTGTAATGAATAACGTATTCATTTGGATAAGGATTAATATCATCTTTATAAAAACACCATCATAAATATGGCTTATTTTAAAATAATTTTGGTTAGGCTAAGAAACGTTATAGTGAGTCAACCTTAAAGAATAGACATATGCTGTCGCGGACTTTTTTTTAGAACTTTTAAAGGGGAATAATTCTCTCATACATTATTTTTATGTAACTTTAACCGTTTCCGCAGCGCACGCAGCGGAAGCTCAAAAAGGAAAAAATGTCCCCGATTTTAAAAAATTCTTTGTGGCTGCTCCGCGCTCCGCTTATATTGGTCGTAGCGTGATGTTATGTAGCCTATAGTCTTCCTCGATAAATGTGCTATCTAACAGTGAAAGAATTTTTCAAATCGGTCCAGTAGTTCCTGAGATCCTAGCGTTCAAACAAACAAACTTCAGCTTTATAATATTAGTATAGATAATTTGCTCTTATTAGCAGTTTAGAGCCTTTTAATGAGATAGGTAAGGGTATTTCAAATAAAGACAATAAGAAAATGCAAAAATTTCGGCGCGCGGTTTAGTCTATTCTCCATAACTCGTAACTACTACTATATACTTGGTTGTTTGGTTATGGTCATTCATAAATAGAATACTACATGTAATGCTACAGTACCTGTCCACCTCGTTGCAAAGGGTACAATCTTTCATCCACTCGTTCCCACCGTTCAGCGCATGACCACAACCAGTCTGGTGTTACTACATGAAGCTTGTTTGCTTTTCCATCGGTTATACGCCTGCTCGCGTTTACTTTTGCCGTTCCTGTTGAATAAGTATGAAAACAATTTTAATTTAATCTTAAATGTAATGGGCGATCTCATTGGCAATTAGCATAATAAAGCATTTGGGATCAACCAGAGTTAAAATTTCCCGTTTTTTTGCGATTAAAAGTTACACTACATTTTAAATTAGCACAATAATCTATTTCTGAATAAAAAAACATATATTGGGAGTGTAATTTACCTGCTCTTACTGCTACAAGGTGGGTAGTGTTATCAGTGTAGTCTTGTGTTATTTCCGCCCCAAGGCTTTTTGCCACTAAATAAGCTCTTGATGTTTCCAATTTCTGATGAGTTGGTACTAATCCACTGAATACTAAGCTGGTTCCTGCTAGCACTTGACTTTTCACTTCAGGAATAACACACTTCAAATCTGGTATTTGCTTTTTTCCCATTTTGTCATATAGATCATAAAAATGTCTGTAAAAATAAAATTGATACAATGCAAATCTCATTGATTTCATCATCTAGTCATACCATATGACTCTGTGGAAAATTACTTATTCAGTCCTCTATCACCTCTAGTTTGTGGTAACTAAGCTCTTAAATTAGAACTAGGGCATTTGCCAACTGATTAAAAAATATTTATACTTAAATGGAGTTTCACGTGCCTGTGGAAGCATTAATAAAAAATGGAACTTGGAAACAAGTAATACTCACTTGTGTATCCTTTTTAATATATCATCCAAGTAAATTAAATAGTCATCTGGGTCTTCAACTTCTATTTGTCCATCTGCTGTTTCTACCCATCTAGGCTCAGAATTGTCTGTTTTATCAGCATCATCATCACCATCTTTCGCATCTTCAGCTTTTGTCTCCTTAACTATCTTACCATTAACTGCTTCATTGGGCTTATCAACACCTTTTTCGCTTTTTTGATCATCTTCAGCATCTAAATTGGGCATTTCTTGCAAAGTTGGTAATTGTGACCCATTTTTACCACTTGGTAGCTTAGATTTTTCTTCCACTGAAATATAATAGATACACATAAAAGTCTTTTATTGTTTTGACTATTTTTTTAAAAACATTTTTAAGCTGTTGTAAAAAAAAAATAGTTTTAATATTCATTTACAGCTATATTTTTATGCAGATATAGAATCTATGATCTTCCACCAAAGGTTTAAAGGAATGAATATTAATTAATACTAATTTAGGTAATGTATTCATGTTTCAACATAAGTTTCTGCCAAAAAATTGTGTCCTATAGATTTCAGTTTATGTCTACTCTCCGTAGTATTTAAATAGAGTGTTGTTCCTGTATCTGTCTTTCTTACAAATCTTAAAGAAAGAAAGTCTTCTAAAAAACATATGATATATGGATTTCAAGTGAAGTTACAGATTAACTCATTCTGCAACTGGTATCTAATCCAATGAATGACTGAAATAGTTATTATTATCAATAAAAATTAAAATAGATGTGTAATTTTTTTACCTGGTGGTGGGGGTGCATTAATATCTCCAGTAGATTGGAAAAATGAGTAGGGCCTCACATGAATCAGATTAGTAGCATGTCTCCACACATCCTCACGATCATCAATAATGCACACCATGTTGTCTCCACAAGGGAATAATGCTCTAAAACAAAAGGTTGTGTTAGAAATTATGATAATTGTCCATTAAAATGAAAGAATATTAATTATTTGTATGGTTTTAATAGGCCTATTATTATATATTATTATATCGGTTTAAATTTGAAACACAAGATTGTCTTTGAAAACTCAATCTTTTAACAATGTTTACATGTAGTATTCTAACAATTTGTAAATTCAAGATTTCTGTATATAAAACTTTTATTTAAGACTTCCATTTCTAATTCCTTTATACTTACTTTAAATTAGCAGCTTTTGTTCTAGCATCAAAACACTCATCCCTGGATAATATTCTATGAGAAAAGTACTTTTTCTCTGGATCTAATAAATCAGCTATTGCATGCGCATACTGTCTTGCACCAAAAGTGCATACATGAAGTTCATAATTTGATGATGCTGATTCTAAAAACTCTTGAGTGCGGGGTCTTAGTCTTGTGTGGCACCAGCGACCAGGGGTCCCAGGACCTCTCAGGAAAAAGTGTAGGACTCCCTGTAATTCATTAAGAATAGAAATTTAATACTTCATTTTTAATTATTTAGCTCTAAATTGCTTTTTTCAAGTTATGTGACTTAAATATACAAATTATACATTTAGGTTGTTCAATTTATATTTAAATCTTGATGGTAAAGTAAACAATATTGTTTGTTTTCTTAGATTTTAGAATGTAAAATTTTACCTTTAAATTAGGTGGTACATTATCATTAGTTGTGTGAACCAATGTTTGATCCAAGTCAACAAGTAAAACTAATTTTCTATCTTTTAAAAGACGACCAGCATCTTCACGGCCAAGTTTTTGGGCTAGTTCTTCAGAAACCTGTAACATAACCATTTGACATTATATTAATATGTGTAACAATTCAATAACAATGCTTAGTTCTATTGATAAATATTAGATAACAATGAGTTTTGTGACAAAATATTAAATTATATACAATTTAAGCATATTGTCTATGAAATAGCCCTGGCCGTATTATGAAACTTGTATGGATGATGACGGAATATATACCTTCAGTTCTGGCACAGAGTGAACCATGGGCACTATAGCTACATCTCGCTTAGGCTCATCATCAGCGCGGAGGTCGGCGCCGCATTCTGCACACATCTCCTTCATAACAGTTGTGTGCCGACATCCTTCCAAGTCGGCTACAGCAGAACTGTAAACAGAAAGCAACATATATCGTAAGAATTTCTGTGTGTTTTGTATTTCAGTTCTATTATTATGAATTAAAAAGGCTTTAAAATTGCACTACGGAACATTAAAATAGTATAGTAAACCAATTTGACACCGTAAAAACGGTAAAAATACAAAGAAAGTAACATACAACAATTTTGGCGGGAGAACATAACCAATAAACACAAAATTTTAAATTGCCGCGCAAACACCAAAATGCCGCTATTGAACCGAGATGGCGCGAGGGAACAAAGTACCATAACACAAACATAAGTAAACAATACAATTATTGTATGATTTGTATATACGGTAATGCAGACATTTTTTAGTGCGCAATTAACATGACGTCACTTACCCAGGCTCGACAATGTCTCCTTCCTTCACCTTGATCGATGAGATAGTACCAGCACGCACTGCCTTATATTTCTTCACTTCACCTCCATTGCCTGATGAATCATTGTATAAAAATAATATTTGACCTTGCGACACAAAAGCACCTTGTTTTATTTTCCACTTAACGAGTTTCACAGGCTTTTCTGATGGAACAAAAATAGGCATAGATTTGTCGGCCATCTTGAACGGATATTGCGCTTTGTTAATAGAATATCGTCGTCCCATTGGCTAAAGATGACAAATTTTGGCGGTTAAAGAATTTTCACCAATGGCAGATTATATAGCTCAAAAATCAATACGTAGCTAAATAATACATCCGGTTTAAAACGGATATGTCATTTTAAGTACGTTCCAATCTTTATTTCTAAATAATGGAAACATATTTATACTACATTAATCTCTTTTTTTCTTTTTACATATACATTAGTTCTTGACACAAAAAATATCAGGGTTATTTATATAGAATATAGAAGTTATTTTATAAGAACAAATATTCCATCACGTGATAATCAATGTTTGTCTATTCACTCAATGTTTACAGTGTTAAATCAACAAGTGTTTTTAATAATCAGTTGTGTTTAAATAAAAATACTTACTAACTTAGGTACAATACGTTCCCAAATATAATTTTAAATACCCAATACTATCAAAAAGTCGCGATAAATTTGTAATTTTTGGATATAATATTACACTGAATATAATATAATGTAAATGAAATGGGTTATACTGTATACAATAAATAATTTTTAAAATCGATTTCTTTGGTAGTACCATTGTGAATTTCGTGTGAGCATTTGTTATTACTGAATGTTTGTTACTAATGTGTTACCTAGCTTAATTTTGTTATACTCAGCTTATCGCTGTTCACTGCTCTAATGAAAGCGCCATTACTAATCATTTCGCATTTTTAATTAATGAAACAAATTATTCTTATTCGATAGTAACTTGATATCAATTTTAATGCCTTTATTGAACATCCCAATCCTTTAATAATTATGTACTCGTTAAAGTTAATTTGTAAACAACAATTACCTATTATTTACCATACCTCGTAGTAAGCATAGATATATGATAAAATATAACGTACTACTAAATGGATATGTACCTATTTGATAAGAAATTTAAACAAGGAAATTGTTAATTCAGTGCCGATGTTAATTAATGGCTGTTTTGAAGTGACATCCCATGAATGTCATCCATATCTTATATGTGACAACCCTGATAACAAACGTCAAAAAATAGCAACAGTTTCGTTGGTAGCAATAACGAGTATTTGATAAAAATCCATTGGATATTTTCATTTCTTTGTTTTCATTTTGATTTGATGTAACTATTTCTGTAGACACATTGCAACATGACAGACGAAAATATAACAGTGAGTGATACTTCGGATTTAGAAGAAGGCGCAAATCCCGAACTCCGCGGATACTTAAGTAAATGGACAAACTACATTCACGGTTGGCAGGACAGGTTTATTGTTTTGAAGGATTCTACGCTGTCGTATTACAAGAGCGAGCTGGAAAGCAATCTTGGATGCCGTGGTGCCTTATGCCTGAAAAAAGCTAAAGTGAAGGTGATTATGGATACAAACATTATCGTGAAAAATTGATATGCCCTTGCTACAGATAGTTTTTTTGTCGCGTTAATTTATTATTGTTGAACAAATATTGTTCATTGGCGCGTCAATTATGCGAGGCGAGACTGTGATGTTCAACCTTGGTATGTTGTTTTTATTATTATTTTCAGCCTCACGAGTTTGATGACTGCAGATTCGACGTTTCTGTAAATGACTGCGTTTGGTACTTGAGGGCGACCAATCCCGAAGAGAAACAACAGTGGATCGATGTATTAGAGTCTTTTAAGGTGAGTATTTTGTTTGGATGATTTAGTTTGTCAGGTAAATAAGTTTTGTAGTTGACATAAATACTCACTCAATTAGCTGTTTGCATTGATTAGTCATTAATACACAATAAAGATAAGTCATCATTCCTGTTATCAATATAGACATAATGTTATTTACACATGTAATTAATTTATGACCGGTAATTTTGGGACATTGTCTTAAGATTACCTTTTAACACAAAATAAGCTTTTGAAAGCATATATTTAATTCACACCTATTTCTAAGACAATCAACTTGTGTTTTTATTTACTTGAAAAATCCACCACTCAAAAATATATCTACATTGTTTTATTCTTCTTCTTCTTCTTCATCAACCCATATACGCCCTCTGCTGAGCACGGGTCTCCTCTACCATTGAGAGGGTTTTAGGCCATATTCCACCACGCTGGCCTAGTGCGGGTTGGCGGACTACACACCTAAGAAATTCCTAAGAACTCTTAGGTGTGCAGGTTTCATCACGATGTTTTCCTTCACCGTTAAAGCAAGTGATAATTCAATTTGAATACACACATAACTTCGAAAAGTCAGAGGTGTGTGCTTGGGGTTCAAACCGCGACTGCCGAGATTCTCGACCGCACGTTTAAACCTCGAGGCCATCACTGCTTGGCATCATCATTATTTTATTAAATATGGATAAATAAAAAATATATTTTATTCTTAGTAATATCAATATTGTGTAATAATACTACTGGGAATATACTGTACAAAGATGTTTTGATGGTGTCAAAATATTTGCCATACTGACACAATGATTGAAAGCCTCCAATTACATCACACTATCATTAATTGTATCAATTACCACCATTATGCCATTCACTCGACTTTGCTCTAATAATGTTGTTTTCTTTGAGAGTCCGTCTATTAATGAAGGTCAATTTATTTATAGCTTTTTGTTGGGTTTTGTGTCATTCAACTAGATGGAGTAACTTTATTTGCATAGTAAATTTATTTCTTTGAGACAAATAAATTGCTATGATGTCAATAGTAGGCCTATGTCCAGCAGTGGATGTGGTACAAATGTTGCACAAATACATTAAAGTTAAATATTTAATTTTCTTAAAATGTATACTCTTATGCTACATAAGGGTTTCTAAATCATAAGGCCAAAATCTTTGTTTTTAATGAACTATTGTCATTCCTAAAGTAAGTTCCAAATCTATCACTTGTACAGTTTAGTTCTGTGGTTAGAACTGTAATGAATTATTAATATATAATATAATTTTGACAAAACAAGTTTTTCTTGAGATTTTATATGACTTGGGCTGTTAGACAAATATAGGTAAAAGTATGTTTTTTCCAATCAATTATTAATCTGTTTTAAATCTTGCAAGAAAAAAACAGACATATAAGAACTGGTAATTACCTCAATTTTATAATGTTATCTGTTTTGTAAATGGAATTTACATTTATTGTTTCTAAGATAAGTTTTATTGTTCAATAATCTCACTTTGTAGTAAGATATGCCTTACAGATGTACATATATCAGTATATTTGAGTTACAACTCATACATGGATACTTGTGTACCCAATCAGATTGGCAGCAGGAATCAGTCATAATTAATAGAGTCCCATTAGTGAGTTTTTAGGCACTGCTATTGAGACTGTCTAATGAAAACTTGATCTTAAATTTTCGGGAATTAAAATTGGTTAAGTCTGGGATGTTCAGTCTGATTGGAGAAGTGCTACAGGGTTGGAAAGCAGAAATGTTTAATCAGTCTATTATTAATTGTACCTTACAACACTGAAACCTCATGAAGCAATCCTTTTACAGTGCTGCAAACCTTCTTAAACCGTTATGTAACTTTATAGTATGTATTGTATCATGGAGTTGCAAGTGTTTATTTGCTTAGGTTAATAATAAAATAGCATTTTTGTTTTATCATGCACAAGTACCATATCCATTAGATATCACACTTTCATATTTCCTTGTATAAAATCTTCCCACACAAAAGGCGAAACATGAACGAGTTAAACCGTTACGGAACAACATAGCATTAAAAAATTTTAAAAGATTTGTTTCTGGGATTCGAACCAGCTATAACCTCTCGGTTATCATTGGGACGATTATCCACACAATGTTGATGTTATTATGTAATATTAAAATTTTGATACGTAGATACATTTTGCCGATTTCTAACGTTATGACTAATATGTGAAATATTTATCTAGTTGTCTTTTACGTGTTATCGTGAAGTTACTGATATTTGAATACTATCGGCTTAGTGAGTAATATCCGATAAGGATTATGAGAATTCCGATTATGAGTGGCACCACATATTACATGAATTTTTTTATGATTAATCAGAATTGTCAACAATCGGTTTTAATTAAAATTTAATTCGAATGTCAAAACCGTTCGATTATAAAAGTAGTTTAATGTAAATTAATTATTTTGCTTTTTTATTAAAAGTCGCGTAATTTCTGATAGTAATGATACTGATACTTTTACTGCGGGGTCACGACAATGTATGTGACTGGTGTTTTAATTTTTTATATATTTATCATTACATACAAATCATAATCGATATCTCTGAAGACACATGATTGCTGTGTTTATAACAAAGTTACAATAACTGTAATCATTGAATATTTATAGCAACAGAAGATAAGTGTCAATCATTTGTTGGTGCTCTCACCAGTTCATATATTTGTAACTCTATATAGGGTTTGTATACACTACACAGGCTGCACTTAAATATTATGATGTAAATGGTTCATTACACTATATTATTTTTTGTTTCGAATGTAAAGATACACAACAGTTTTAACAAGTTTACCTGGGCAATACTCTTTCGACCTAAAATGATATCAAAATGCCAACAATTACGTCTAGACGGAAACAGAATGTAAACTGCTAAGTTAACATTCGAGTAAAAAGCATAACAATTTCGCGGTACATTTATTTTTATTAAATGTTGGTTCTTGTTGTTAGGACACCGTTTGTTTTGAAACGTTACTTCCATTCAAAACTTTAAAAGTATTTCTTTTTAATTACTTCCATCTCCTACGAATTTATGGTTGGCTCATTTGAGCATCTCTATCGTGTGTTGTGAGACTGAAACGACTCGAGAGTATTTTTATTTTTCATAGAGACAAATACTTTATATTTTTAGCGTGAGAATCTCTATAGAATTGTACGTTTATTTTTTAATGCTAACATTCACAGTTGCAAAATGTTATACCATGAGCCAACTGCAATATCCAATTACCTTATTGTTTCGACCGTATTTTACTCTTCGCACCTATACAGACCCATTAAATACTTCTTTAAACATTTTTTTTAAATTTAAATGTGTATTCTATTTGTCAGGTTGAATCCGGATACGGCACGAGTTCAGACAGCAGTTCCAATGGCGGAGGTTTGCGGAGGCACGGCTCGGCGACGTCGCTCCAGTCCACTGGCTCCCATGGTGTGTGTCCTTTGCTTATTATGTTACTTTTTTCGCGACGGAGTAGCAAATGTGTACGATTTCAATGTTACTCTTCCCGTTGATGGAATTTCATTCGTGTTCTAGGCCTGCACACTTCGGATTAAGAGTCGCTACCAACAATTGAAACCTCATGAAATAAACAATTACTACTTTCTACAATCATCGATACGAAAAAGTAACTCAGAACCTGTAGGTAGCTTTGAAAAAAAAATAGAAGACCTCTGTTTTACACGTGGTGATAAATTTAAGGAGGAGTCCAATCTCGAATTCATATATAGAGTTCATTTATACTTAGGATGAAAATATATGAAATTATTTTGTACCAAGACTGTTGCGCTTTTTACAAAATACTATAAGTTGACTGTTAGAGTATTAAATCCGTCTTTATACTAAAAGTATATATATAGGTGTTAATAAATAAAATACTATGTGTTACATATTCACAATACAATATGTACTCGTCCTCTAAGATAACTCAAGTTCGTCATATAGAGACTATGAGGAAATTTCTTATAAAAACTAGTTTGTTTTAATAGCATTCAATTAAAATGAATATGCGTTATTGTGTTGGTAATTAGTTGAACTATTCAAAATTATTCGGAATTAGTATAATGATAGAGTCTTGAGTGTTTTAAATTTACAAATCATGTGTTGTTGGATTTTGGATCCCATTTCTTTTTGAAAGGTTAGTTTAAATTAATGTTAATTATTGTGAATCTAGTCTTAACCGGTTCTAGCTGTAGAAAATATTTAGGCAAACAGCCCCGTGGCGCAGTTGGCTAGACACCAGCTTGCGAAACGAGCGGCCGCGGGTTCGATCCTCGCACCGAGACAAATGTTTGTGTGATCCACAAATATTTGTTTCGGGTCTGGGTGTTTGTAAGACCGAAAAGTCTCTCGTAGTTTCTGATACCCACGACACAAGACTCGTATCTTAGTGTGGGGTCAGGACTATGTATGTGACTGTTGAGTGTATTTATTTCTTTATGTAAATACGCGTATGTTGACAGTCATAAATGTTTTAATCGCCCATTGTTTTCAACCTGAGAATCTTGTTATCAGATTATCGTTCTAAGATAAAACTTTCTCAGAGTTCGACAAATTGTTTCAAGATTCACATTTGGTCTAAGGTTCGGGTCTCAGTTTAGTTAGTAGGTATGTCTTTACGTATGTTTACAAAAATCGGCAGTAGGCACGCCACCGCTGACTTGGGACTTTAAACTATGTGAAACCGGCTTGTCACAATTCATCATTTGCTTACCCCTGCGAGTTAACACGTTACAGTTCGTTTCTGTTTCCTTTTAATTGCATTTATAATTTTGGCAAATATCGACGTTTTTCAAACACAGATTTTTTAAAAGTAAATACATACATATGTATGGATATTAAATGTTTGTATCTATTTTAACTTTTTTTACACCAAACATGCTTCAACTCTCGACCATGGTAGACTGTTAGGCAATACCTTAGGCATTAAGTCCGTTTACATACATACCGTTTTATGTATGAAGTTTTTAATAAATATATACATTATAAAAGTGTTACTAATAATATTGTTTTTTTTTTACATGGTGTACAATAAAGTATAATACAAAAAATCATTTTAAGTGACCTCCAAATAATTCAAAACCTCTTATCTTCCATGATATTATTCTCAGGACGGACCACTCGTCGGCTCACAGAGAAGATATCCGAGCTGGAGACGTACAACGAGCTGTTATCCAAGCAGGCGGTACAACTGCAGCAGTACTTCGACATGTGCCTCGCTTCGTACCCGCAGATAGACGACGCTAATGAAGCTATCGATGCTGTTAAACTTGCTGACGGTAATAATATTTTTATCATCATCAACCCATAAACGTCGCACTGTTTTCCTTCACCGTTAAAGCAAGTGATAATTCAATGTATATTCACATATAACGTAGAAAATTCAGAGGTGTGTGCCAGAGGTTCGTACCCGCGACCGTCGAGATTCTCGACTGCGCGCCTAAACCTTGAGGGCATATAAATAACTGGTAGGTGCCAGTGGCGGTACTTCGGTAATAATGATTTGTTCTGGGGTCAGTATATCGATTACTAGCGACCCGCTCCGGCTTCGCACGGGTGCAATGCTGATATTTAATGGATGTTATCATACATATAAACCTTCCTCTTCAATCACTCTATCTATTAAAAAAAAACCGCATCAAAATCCGTTGCGTAGTTTCAAAGATTTAAGCGTACAAAGGGACATAGGGACAGAGAAAGCGACTTTGTTTTATACTATGAGTATGTAGTGATATTGCTTGATACGTATGCGTGCTTATCCGCTGTATAAAAACTATAGAAACCTCCCAAAAAAAATATAGAAAAAGCCGAATTATATTTCAATAGTTTGTAACACTTGAATGTGATATAGATAAAATATTAATGGTTTATTCTGGACAGGAAATAATTTTTGCTTGTTATCACGATCGGGCCGTTTAATACAAAATATTGCAAATTTAAATTGCCGTAGTTAATGTATACAGGGAGGAAGTCAGATATTCAACAAGTACTTGACGTGATAACGTTGAGAACGTTAAATTACTGAAAGTAGATTCACTGTTTAAAATAGAATCTTGATGACACATTTACTAATGTCATCTTGTTGGGGCTTAACACAAAAACTGGGATTAAAATTTAATCCGGTTTTCTGGGAGATTTTGTATGACAAATTATCGGCCTGTATCCTGTACATTTTCATATTGGCGAAGTAAAGTACAAGTACTTCGATCTGAAAAAAATATTTGTAGATTACACAAGTATTTGTCTCGGTGCGGTTGCCAAATTTATTATTGATTCAAAGACTCAATTTCTCGAATAAGAGTAGTCCATTAATACAATATCAGAATTGTATTGCATATGTGAACAACATAGTCATTTTAAACGGACAACCATATCTTAACCTCCAAATTCCACAACACAGGATTCGATCAAGGAAATGACTCACCAATTACCACACACTAAACATTACATCAGTACCAATCACCATGTTACTAATCATCGTACGTATGTATGTAGGCAACGACCTGAGCCTGCACGCGGGCGAGGTGCGCGCGACGAGCGCGTCGTTCCGCGCGACGTGCGGCGCCACGCTCGCCACGCTACAGCACTGCGTCGAACTGTTGCGCAGGCGCGAGAAACAGGCCCGGCAGGCGGAGGACCTTTATATGTAAGTTTTTGGTTTTGTTTTTTTTTTTTTTATTTCAGTTGCCAGTATTGGTTTGGTGATTGTTTGTTAATATGATAGTGCCGGTTATGGTTGTGCTAGATTTAAAATTAGAACATCAACGAAAATTGTATAGTCGTTATGGTAGATTAATCGTCGTTTTTCTAGTAGAAAGTAGGATTTTCATATAATCACAAAAATAAGGAGAATTTGGACTCAGAAACCAAATTCAAAGGAATCCGTTGTTTTACACTAGTCGAGTTATACTACTGCTATCACTCACAGGTAACAAAATTTGAAAAATAAATACTTCGGGACCAATAATAATTAAACTCAACCATTAAAAAAAGGATTACAAATTAAATCTATCATATGTACATTGCACATATACCTACACTTTATAGGTACAATTATTTATATAGAGTGAAATTATTGGTAATTGGCTGTATGTATCATAATCACGCACTAGGGGAAGTTGGCAGAACATAATTTTGCTTTTTAAAATTAACATAATTGATCAATCGGGCTAAATTACTTCGCACAAAGATGTTGCTTCCGTCGTACCTATTTTTTATTATCCTTCCTCCATCGTAAAGTATAGATTGCTTCAAGGCGACATAAAGGATATTCCACTGATCTCAGAGTTCATTAAATATTTTCCTTGATAATACCGGATCTGTTGGCTTTTACTCGGTATTGATCCAAACTTTGAGTATTTCAAGAGCCGAGTAGATTTTGGGAAAGTACCAGTTTCACACCAATAGATGGCGTTACATACACCTTAAATATAGTTGAACGCGTAACAATATATCGTAAGCGTTACTAAGAAAAGTCATCGTTTAGTCTATCGATATATTTTTATTATGTTTCATGAGTACAAACATATTTATATGAAATATTTTTGCATTATACGATTGCATGCTTTAAAAAATGTGGATGGAGTGCTTGAGAGAAGACATGAAAGAAAAAAAGGCAAATGGAGCCAAGGCGGCTAATAGCGGCGGTGTTTGGAAACATAAAGTATATTGCGTCGACCCCAAATAGAATCGGGAACAGGGGAAGAGATTATTCATATATTGAACTTTTTGGCTTAGTACCTTTTTTTTGTTCCTTACCTTTGGCTTACTACCTGCTGCTGACTTTTATTACCGTACCACACGTCAGAAATTGAGGTTCCATCCCCACCATCTGGATGAATGGCGTTCCTCAACAGTGCGATTCAAACGCTGATTCCATTTTTGCAAACGATTCCTCCAGCGATAACTTACGATACAATATAAGATGAAGTCTTTTTAAGTTGCAATTTTGTTGTAGGGCGTTGAAAAATCAATTGACAGAAGCCAGGCTGGCGTCGAAACCTGGGCCCGACCACGAGGTGAGTGCTATACATTTTGTAAATAAATATTTAACAACAATCGCGTATATAGTTTTGACTTCGTAGTACGATACGAGTCTTGTGTCGTGGGTATCAGGAACTACGAGAGACGTTTTGGTCTCATTAACGAAATAAATGACTGGACCGCACAAACATTGTCTAGGTATCGAAGCTGCGGCCTCTCGTTTAGCAAGCTGGTTTCTAGCCAACTGTGCAACGGGGCTGGTAACCAAAGGTAGGAACAACAGAACTATTTTACACACTGAATTTAATATATTTTTCAATTTTGTTTTAACGACTTATCCATCAATTTAATTTCGTACTATACAATATTAATTTGTTGTAAAATAATAGTAATATAAACACTATTAACAGTGCTTAAGATAAATCATTAAGAAGAATTACGTAAATTTCAAAATTTCGCTCAAATATACACACAAAAAATTCGAATATAACATTCGAATGTAACATTAGGTATATTTTCTCATAAAATTTAAGACGAAGTAAAAATAATATTCGATATTGTTGTAAAGATATGTTTTTTTTTCAAAATCTGCTACAGTTTTTAGTTAGTGTTCTGTCTCGTATATAACTGATTATTAAGATTAGCTTCAATTGAAGCAACCGACCATGAAAGAGAGCAAACATGACCAGATTGCTATAAAACTAACTACGCAAAGCCGGCGTTATCTAGAATAATTTCATTTAAACACTTTATTTGTCACAAACAGTTTTAATAATGAATAAAATATTAAAGGAATAAAAGAATAATTCGGAACGCAGGTAGCAATGACTGATACAGTCTTTAACAAAAAAGGGTTAGTCAAAAAAATATAACGATATAACAATGACGGTCCGCTTAGAACAACAAATTCTTCCTCTAATATCAGCACGTGTCAAAGACTCCTTCACTTTCGTTCCGTTTCACTTTCGAAAATCCGATAACAATTTACATCGTGTAATTCCATAGTGTGATTATAAACATACTGGCGGTGTGCATAGCATGTGTGCTTACGCTCATTAATCATGACAACTCGAAAGGGGTACGGGCTACGGCTGTATAGTTTTCACTCCCCAGTCCCCTCAGAAACGGCGCGACCGCCGCTTGCACCGGACGTGCCGCGCTCCTATTCTCATTGTTTATTTTCACGCGGGCTAACGTTACAGTATACGTGATTTTATCATCGGCCTTGGTGTAAAATTAGTTTCGATTAACTTGAGTGATGTTTTTGTGAGTGTTTTTTTTTTGTTTTTTCAAATCAGCCAGTTCGAACGATATGAAGTTCAAAATTTTCAAAAAGTTGCTGCATCAGGTGAGCGTTTTGTTTACCCAAGTGATGTTTGTTATCGTACGCGGTTATTTTTAAACTTGTCTATGGAAAGTGACTTATGGTGTAATTAGGTGAACCTTACATTAATTAATAGTAAGAAGATATTTAAAATTTCAGCTGAAGTTGGTTTAAACAAACTGGCAGCTTTTGAAAATTTAACATGTAAATTAATAAAACACATATACTTTTAGTGATAATATATTATTTTGTTGAATGCAATGAAATATTGTAGTATCGTGAAATGATGAGTATTCTAGTAGGGAGAACGTTATTCCTTGAAAAATCATTACAGCGAATTCCACGAATGAGCCAGTTACCATATGGAAAGCCAAATTGAATATGAAAATAGGTTTTCTCAGAATTCGGTAAACAATTGCATACCATGTTGAATTTGGGTGTCCGATCCAGAATTTTACGATACAAAATTTATATTCGCAAAATGATTAACCAGAGCAAATTTGGGTGTAACGTAATTATGACTGTTTAGGTCTGTGTTGTTTACGCTGTAATGAATCTAATAATTGCCGATAAGTGTTTAATTTAGATTTATGTGATGCCCGAGAAAGTATCTCGGCGGTTGAAGATTCATATCTTAGCATCCAACTTTATATTTTTTGATGTTACACGTGTATTCAAATTGAAGTTATTACAATGTGCTTATTGTTTACATAAAAATATTATGCTATTTGTTAGTTACAGCGATACATGCACGGTTTTTTAGAAGGAATTTCATGAGTGAATGAATTTCATGTTTTTCTAAACCGCTATCTTTTACCCGGCCAGGGTGATGGACTATACACTAACCCTTTTCGGTTGTAGAAAAGACCCGTGTTGATTTATTTATACGAGCTTATATAATTTTTTTATGTTTATTTTCTAAATAATCACACATTGAAAGCTGTTATCAATATGGTTGATTAAATAAGAATTGAAACGTATAAAAAAAAGAAATAATATAATGATAAACGATAAAAAATACTCACATTGAAAACACAGCTTACATTACAGTTGTATAAATAAACACATTTCTTATAATTGTGGTTACTTCGAGGTTTTAGTATTATAAAATCGAGGGTTTTTTCAATTACACACTTCATTGACTATTTGAGGTACGTTCTGATATAATCTATTTTATCAGAAATTATAATTTTGGAAAAGAGCAACACAAGTTGTTTTTCTTTTATTCTCTAGTGATGACTGCCTTCCGATTTGTGTAGTAAATTTAATAGTGAAACGAATGAATCTAAGTGATCTATTTGGCATTTTTTAGGTTCAATAAATATGTTTTCTATCTATTTAATTTCATTGTTATCGCGGTTCCTGTACTATTGGTTTAGCGTGTTAGATGATGATTTAGATATCAACATGGGTAAATGTTTATACATGTTACAATTGTTTAACTGTCAATATGTGTGATAATTGTTATTGTGAACGAACCTTATTAGCAGAATATTCTAGTATTCGTATGAAGTGATAGAAAGGTGATTTAAGACACCAGCCTGCGAAAGATACGCCGCGGTTTTGATTCTCGCAATGAGAAAAATATTTGGGTGATCCACTGAGACATACGCCCGTACATTTGTTGGTGATTGTAGGATCTAAAAGTCTCTCGTAATTTCTGATTCCCACGTTATAAGACTTGTGTCTTAGTGTCGTAAGAACTACATATAACTGTTAGTTGTGTTTTTATTTATTCTTTGATCGTTATAATCTCGAAAACCCCATCTGAGTTTTTGTGGTTACATCTATTTTTGTACCAGTATCTATAACTAAAAAGCGGGCCCATATTTTGCCCGAGATTTCTGCTAATGGTATTGCATTGCCATTTTTCGCCGATAAAGTCTATCTAAATTTATCTAAAGCTCTATATAAGTAGTTATTCTTCTGACACAGCTAAAATGTCGTCTAAAGGTTTCTTGTTTTGTTGTTCAATATCTCAGTTCGTTCATCTTATATTTTTATTGAGTTTTTTGGAAACGTCTATGAAAGATCACAATTAAGACAAAACTAAGCGCCAATTTATACTGTCTCCCGTAGAAGATAATGATCATAGTTTTGCATAACATTTCATTCTTTGCTTTAGGTATATAATATTTTTTTCGTCGTTTTTACATTACAAGCAAAAATATAATTTAATTCAATTTGACCGCAACGACTGCGATAATCGATTTCATATGATTGTATAAAATATATTAAATAATATACTTTTATAGTACTAGCATATATAGTAGTTAAGCGTAGCGTTAAATTGAATCAAGGCAGGCTAACATGACAATTTCGTGTGACAAGAGATGAGAGTCTTTGGTACGGTGATTTTACTTTGTCGTGGCAGTATAAAAAGCAAAAATTCTAAGGAATAATTAAAGACTTTTTGTCATTTCGGTACTACACTCAGTTTTCATAATCGGCTGTCCTGTTCCCTTACTTAGATTTTTGCAATAATGAAAAAAATTAGTTCCACGGTTTGTTTTTCTTATCGTACAAAATTTCGATATTAATAAAGAATCTAAACGAAAACAGTTTCCGATCCATTAATAATTTCGTTGGTCTTATTCCGACATGACTAAACACGATTGAATAACAGAAATACAACTTTTAATGTGTCCTGCGAAGTTGTGAAAATGGAGTTGATTCATTTCTGCGAACTTTTGTTGAAAAGTTTTCGGTGTATTTTTTCCACATTGTTAATTCCTTAACTGACAACAAAAATGGAATCCCTGAGTCTACTATTACTTTATGAATTATTTTAATCTGGGTCATCAGTTTTGATATTGCTTCATACGTTTATTGTATCGGTGATTCAAACGAGTTGAAAGAATTACGCATATTAAGCGTAGGAATCTGTTGTTCCATAATAAATAAATACTTATAAGTTAATATGTTTATTAAGCTTTCACGAAGTATCTCTTGCGAGTAAGATCCAAAACAAACATTTGTAACGAAAATAATTATGGAAGGATACATCTCGCTGCATTTTGTTTTACGATCTCTTATCAGTCCCGTGCAGTGGCTTTCTATTCTATAGGTTCAATGCACGTGGTGTTATTGGTTCAATGATGCGAATGACGACCGATTGGCGCGGTGCATACCCGGGCTGCTGCGCTAAAGGTTACGGCTGTGGGCACCGCATGAATACACATCGAACATCGTTTGTATCAGATGCATGCAGCATTCAGATTACATGCTTATGAGTAAACAGACATTCTGATGCTTTTATCTCCGAAGAGGGCCATAAAAGGTGCTTTTTACATTCGTGGATAATACTATTGTGGTTGTTCGGGCGCATTTTCAGTCATCGAGTTGTTAGTTAGAATGTTTTTAGAAAAACATCTTACCGTGCACGTACCGTAAATAAACTAGAAAATATTAGCTAATGGACAAAACAAAAGCATAAATATTTCAGATCCATAAACATAATTTAAAAACGTGACTGTTCTAACTGTTCTAAAACTAATAATTATTTATATATTCGTGAAAACAACGCTGCGCTCTTATCGCTGCAAATTCCCAGCCACAAAACTACGTACAGATGGGTAATTCTACGAGCTGTTTACATGCTTTTATTGTTTGGACAGATGAAACGAAGTGTGCTAGTGAAACATTAATGACATAACAAATTGTAGCCAGACTGTGTAGTTAGTTAACCCGGTTAACTGACCGAGTTTCGTTCAATGTACGCGTTCAGCGGCCGGCGCACACATCCGACAAATTGTCCATTGATATCAATGTCTATGAAGTAGACATAGTTAGCTAAATTAACTAGGTATAAATTGATTTAATATTTTAAATAAAACATGTGAATAATCAATGGGTTTTCAGTATGACACATATCGCACTAGTATTACAATAGTGTTGTAACTCAAAATACATCGAAATTGACATAACACTATAATTAAACGTAAAATTAATTTCCTCACAAGTCATTAAAACTGTCATTGGAATAATGCAGAAAATGAATAAGTTATGACGTGTTAAGACATTATCCATGACTGACCGGTAGTCTAACCCTCCATCCCAATATTGTGTCATCTTTAGTTGCGACCAACAGTGATCGAAAAAGTGCATGCCGCTTGTTGCATTATTTCGAGTTCCAACGTTATTACTGGATCAGGTATGTAAAATTCATAGTTTTATTTTGAATTAATACAGTATTGTTGATTTACACTTGACATGGTTTTGTTCTTATTTTTAGTTAATACACTATTACTGATTTACACAAGCTTTAATAAAAATAATATTTCTACTTAAGACACTATAATTGACTAAGTTAGTAATTTTTGACATAATACAGTTTTGTTGAATTATAACTTTAAATCGATTTTTTGTATGGTCTATATATTTATTAATAATAATATTTACTTTAAGTTACAGTATTACTTACAATTCGATCGAATGTGTAGCAGTTTAATGCAAATAAAGCTTATAAACTTTTTTATTTAAAAAATTAGAGTTACTTCACTCTTTGTGACAAGCATCAGGTTGGGAGGTGGGTAGGAATGTATTTAACAAAATAAATATTTATTTAATTTGCAGGTTTAGTACCTATCCATCGAGGGCCACCAGTAGAAGGCAAATGACGAACTTGGTGTGAATTCATCACCGTCATTATTGTCACAGGTGAATAAAAACGATTAAACTGCTATCCAGGTAGAAGACATTGATACTACGAAAGTGCAATCGACACTTTCGACACCGTCATCATCTACAGTTCATTCAGTACTTCAACAAATCGACGTAAACAGTTCCCCGAGTATGATTGTAATCAAAAGAAATATTACATTTCACCCATCCACTAAGACCAGAGCGACGATGTTGATTCCCACCATGATCCACATTTCGTTCCTAATTCACCAAGAAAGGAATCTAGGGTAGATTGCTAAGAGGTCAAACAACAAAATGTCCAGGTAGCTCTTTTTCTGGAAGCTCTTCTTCAAGCGGCATGGATGATAGAGTTGTGAATAATGTGAGTCCCGTTGCTGGAACCAGTGGGCTGACTACTGAATCAAATATTTCATCGGAATAGCAAAACAATAATACCTGGGGCAGGAAGAGATACATATTGCGAGACCTGGAAAATGCAGGTTAAATTGTTGTGTAAAAATAAACGAGACATCAAGACAAGATTTTGTTTGCTAAAAATTGATTAAAAACAAAATTTTTATTATAAATAGTGTAGTTTATCAAGATTAGGTAAGACTGTTTTTGTCTTGAAAGGTTTATGTTATTTTACAAAATGTTTCAACTTGTTTTTAAGTAGGTATAGGTAGACAAGCATTAGTTTTAGTACACTATATTTCAATTATCACAGCTAAAAAGAATAATCTGGTTTTATTTAATAATATCCTAAACAAAAAAAAAAGAGATCGTATTAAATGGTATATTTTACTACCATTTACTCGGAATTCGTTTTCGATTTATTGTTGTAATGCCAAAAAGTGAGTTTAAAACGTAAAGAAAATGACTTATTCAAACTGTCGTAACACAAAATATTTCAACAATAATGACGTAATTAAAAATAATATTTTATTTTGAACATTGTGCTTGGAAAAATACTGTCTTAACTCAAAATTCGTTAATAATTTCCCTATTATTATTACTATTTTTTTAAATTAAAAAGGTAATGCCTTCAATTTCATTCCAAAAACACATAAAACATTCATTATATTCGTACCTATTACAGAAAGTGACAAATTAGTTTTTCGTTGATTCTGAAAAATCGTCTTTTTTGAGTTACAACACTATTGTAATACTAGTGCGATATAATCTACTGAGATGTGGTTTGTTGTGTTAGCGCAAGAGATAAGGGTCTTTTTGCCCTATCATGCCAATTTGAGGTTATTATTGTATTTGTAACATTGCGTCCAGCAAGGGACTAGATAAAAAATATATCTTGGTATTAGTTAACTTAAATTATCTTTTATTCTTCTTCATGCTCCCTGAGATGAAAAAAAGTGTTGATTAATAGAAATATTCTAAGTTTTCCCAAACGAATACTACGTAAAGAAAGTGTTTTGAAATACCAGTCACAAACAAAAAGTCGTGTCACTGTCTTGTCGGTCGTGTGCGCTCCGCTTACTTTTAAAGGCAATTTAATGGTCAACTCTAGGTTTTTTTGCTAATGTCCAACCGACCGAGTCTGGCTCTCTGGTCACGTAACACAATTGTCTACCACATTCTATGATCGAATAAACGCCCATAGAAACCGTGCACTGGGCGTTTTAATCAACGTCGCCGTAATTGAATTGACGGGTCAATTTTATTGAGTTGCGTTGAATTTTGCCATGATAGCTACAACGGTATAACACTGCTGAGAAATGTATAGACCGGGGGAAATTGGTGCCGCCTGTATTATCAAGCGAGCCGTGAAGTATACCTTTGAAGTGCTCGTTTTCTAGGTCACAAGATGCATTACCGTATGTAGTTCAATTACGGTCGCCAGTTGTCAAATGCATCTATAACCCTTTTGTGTTTCGCATCATTACTGTAGTCTTGATTTAAACTAGCACCTTTCACACGTAAATATCTCAAGAGCAGCGTAGAGTTTTATCTGTATCTGGTGTTGTGAAAGAGCCGTTTTTTGGTTTATGTTTTTAATGCGAATAACTTTAAACGAACTTACCCGATTTGAATGATTTTTGTTATGAAAATAGATACTATCTTTTGACTAATATTGGTAAATTTTATAAAGAAATAATGTAGCGTTTTAGTGTCATTTGTTGATGTACTGCCACAGTTGCAAAGTTCTTGTAACAATATGTATTTATATGGTTGTGCGACACATATGTCATTGCAAGAAGATTGTGAAAGTAAATATTTAAATGTGATAGCATTATAAACAGGTGTGTGTGACATTTAATGTTAGTACATTTTGTTTTTCTTTACATCTTGAGTTAGAATTGCAATAATTACTAATATCTAACCACCTTTTTTAAAATTTTATATTTTAAGATATATTGTTTCATATTATTTTGAAAAGCGTTTTTTTTTTACATTTAATACATTTGAAAAAGTGTTTTTCGTAAAGATTTTAATACTATAAAAGGCTAATAACTTACCTCTTATCTTCTGCTTCCAAAGACCTAAAATATTTTTCAAATGTGATAATATCTAAAATAGGTACTGAGTTAAAGATATTTTTAATAGTAAAGCAGTACAAAAATATCCAAGGCTTAATATCACAACTATTACTTATCTCAAAGTTGAACGGATAAAATAAAGCGCCATGTCCAACTCCTCCCAACTACTCGTTCCAACTTGTTCCGATATAAAGGATGTTCGACATGAACATGTTAATGCAAAATATTACTCTCCTGTTATCAAACTAGTTTATATATCGCTCTGTTTATATTATCTAAATCCGTTGAGATTTTAAAGTCAAGGCTGTGCGTATAAATAATTTATATCGGTATCTACTATTATGTGTTGAAGTTGTGTTTCTTTCACAAGTGCCGGCGGTACATCAGTGTTATATCTCATGAAAAAAATAAACAAAACAATTTTAAGTGCGTTCGTGTTAAAGAAGATGTTAGTTGAAAACATAGAGAAGGTACAAGTGAAGAAAAACGTAATGTGTTTTAGTTTTTTTGAATATTTACCGCTAAATTATATACAGTTCCGATTTCCTATTATACAGATTATTAAGAATTAACATGCAAATCTCATAGTGATGGAACCCAAAACGAGTGGATTATTTTGTTTAGGTATTTGAGTAAGATTTTATAAAAGTTTATGTATGTTTTTAATAAACCGCGGTCAGATGAATCAATAACTATTGATCAATGAGATTAAAAAGAATATTAAAACAATAACTCAATACTGGCAGCAAAATAAAAAAATACAATAATCCGCCATTGTTTTCGAAGCAAACATCCTTCGAGCTAGCGATTGGACTAAACAAGTCGTGTGTAACATAAACCTTTTACCAAGGCGCACCTGGCTTCACGTCTAGGACGACGGCCGCAGGGTTGCCGGTCTTAATGGAATCTTATAGTATTACGTTGCAAGCTTTTTTTCCAACTTCAGTTATTTGTGTTGCTTAATAGTAAAATGATTTGAATAACTATTTATATAGTTACCATAATTTGTGCGTAATACAGTAAATATCGTATAGTGTTGCCACAAGCCTTTGCGTATTAATAGTGTAATTGCGAACAATGGTGTAAAAAATGAAATTTATTTATGGACTGTACGAGTAATTTTAACTTAAGTATCATTGATGAATTCTGTCTTAAATTATTTAGTGGGTTAGCTTGTTGCTATATTACGAGCTTGTTAAGTTGTGTTCATTGGGCATATTTCTTATAATTTAATTTAATTTGTGGTTGTCACGGTTCACTAAACAACTTGGGCACTTCATCTAATTTGTACTAGGGTTAAGTTTCCCCTAGTAGTTGTTTTTCATTACAATCGTGATGAATCGCTTACATTGAAGTAATTTGGCAGCCCTAATAATGGGCGCATTGTTCATATCAACAATACATTGAAACGTGCCAAAGTAATTGATAATATTTCAAACTGTACGGTTTAGATTTAGAACTAGGTTTGATATTTTTATGTTTTTCTTCTAGATCTCCACAGATAAGCTGGAGTATAGCGCGCCGAATACAGTTGGTGAGAATGTAAGTGCCGACTACGTTTGTCTGTCAACGGGCATGGCTAATTTGGGGTCTCATTACGCACTGTTTACATTGATCAGTAAGGAGTCTGCTAGGTTCAATGGCTATTTTTTGTTGAATGTAGGTGTTTCAAGTATGGTGATGGAGTCTTGGTTGTGTCTTGTGACACCAATGTCAAAATGTGTATTTCGTAGTACTTGCAAATCTTTCAATTCATTTGTGGAGTCTGTGTCCGTGTTTCATTTGTCTGTTGCCACTAAATATGTGTTAAGCGTATTGCTAAGTCCTCTGTGCCTGTCGTTTTTGGTGTCTTTTCTGTAATTATGACTGGTTCGTTGTCATGTATTGTCATAGTGGTGAGTGTAGCTGTAAGATTAATTAAGGTAATTATTCGTAATAATTCATTTGCATAGTCAGTCTCATTGTTGATGCTAAAATATTATATAATTGGCGTTCTATTCTTAACCTCTCTTAGATGCAGAGGAAACCTTTGTCCAGCAAAAAGACATATATTGTAGATATGGACTGATGATGGCTATCAATATAATATTATATATTGATAGCCATCATCAGTCCGTATACGCCCACTGCTACACACGGGTCTCCTCTACAACTGTTAGGGTTTGTATTAAATGAGGGTAATATCTATTCTTAATATTGAAGAGTCAGCCCTACACCTCACAACTCTGTACGTTACAGGGAATAGTAACCAGCAATCAATAGTAAACGTGTATTCAGTATGTAGTCTGTCACGGCATTATCCACGTAATGACAGGTCATTACATGACCCCGCAGTTGTCCATGCTAAGGTCATGCCAACGTGTCCAAACACTATTAATCGTAAATCATTATAAATTATATTAAACCTGCAGCCCGTTCCAGCTCCGCCTGGGTACAATATTAAATTATCTAAGCAAGTCCTTTATCACGGAAGACTTAACAGAGCTGGCGAAACTTGGGGAACTATATACCCCATCTTTTAACTACTCCGGACTATTCTAGCTCGATACACGCTGTATCCATCGAGGACTATACAAAGGGCATTCGTAAAAGGCAAGTTTTTTTCTGAGAGAGTTTTCCGTTTTTTATTATAACCTTATTTCACTTAATTATAAACGCAAAAATAACTCCAATAATTGCAGCTGTTCCAAAGAGACAGCACAAGTACATTACGATTTATTTTTATCAACATTTTACAATTGTAACATCCATCGTCGCGTGACTTCGCTGGTAAGAAAGTAAAATCGTGTAAAAATTCAGTTACGTTCACCTAGGCATCTCTCAAACGGTCGATGTTATAATGTATTTTTTGAGATCTTGATGGATTAATTGCCGATGATTCCGCTTTGTAGATCGACGTTATTAGTTGTGATTTTTATTTTCACTTCTAAAGTGTGAAAGAAGTAAGTCCTAAGTACGTAAGTAATTTAGTACTGAAATTCTTAAGGGTTTAGTTCATTCGTAGTAGTTTATTCTACATTTACGTGACGCGAAACCTGACGTAATATCGCAGCACTATTGTCTCGTCTTGTACGGTGGGTTTGATTGCCATTCTCATTATATTTACTAGACTTTCTCCTTGTCAAATTAGAAAGGCTGGCAACACATCCACACCTGGTTACTCGTATATCTTTCAGTCAAACACAAAGAATTCAACTGTTTTATCACTTAGGGTTAAAATAATAGCAGTAATAGTGTACCACTTACGAAACTTATTGAATAAAATTATACTGGTATATGAAACACCTGCTTTTTTTCCCCATGAAAGTTTGCTGGTAAAACAATATGTTTGGCAGTTTTCCAAACACATTATTTGGACAATTGTCGACGTGCTCGTCAATTGTAAAGTGGGGTTTTGATAGGGTTTTTATGAGCAATGTCAGATTGTACCTGTTTGACTGATGGATTTTAGATGAGAGTATAATTCAGCACGTCAAAAAGTTGGAAGATTTCACGAACCACTGTAAAGTTCTTATATAAAAGTTTTAGGTGCGTAGATTACTTCTTGTTTCACTTAACTAATAAACAAGGCCACGAGCATCACGGACCTACGCATAAAATTGAAAATTAAGAAACTATATGCTAGAATCAAAGTTACGAACTGTCGCGGCAGTCCAGTTTTTAAAACTTTCTTACTAAAAACCTTTGTAATCTCTATTTGGCATTATTTTTCTATTTTCTCAACAAGAAGAAATGGTCGTACGAACAGAAATAAGTGTAGGAAAAGGAGAAAGCAAAAAGATTAGGGTCGACTATCGTAATATTTGGTCTTATTTATGGTAATCAAAAGAGGCGTCATTTATTAAATCTATAATAATAGGTTATTTGAATTCTTCTAAACAAAAACAATAATGTACGATATACTGTCCCACTGCTTAAGAATTGTATCTCTTGGCAGTCAATAAATGAGTAAATTTTGTAAATATATACACTACCTCGGGGCGAAACACCCGTCAGTGGGTTACTATGGCAGGTTATAAACTTTTACAGACTTCCTAGATGGTCTGCGTGTAAGAGTGAAGCTAATAACAATAAAACTGCTGACCTCAGACACCCATTATGTAGGGGATTGGCTTTAATCCTCCGTGCTGGCTCGAGATGGATTAAATTTTAAATAGGCCAGTATAGTGAATGTTTTATGCCATCATTTGTTTCGAAGTGACTTGTACCATTGCAAGTGTTCCAATTCATTGTTTTCTCTTCTAAATTATTGGTAGTCCCTTGAGGTAAGGTGTAAAATACACTATAGTATGCAAAATGTACAAAACTGGACTCAGGCCTCCTACAATAATTCCAGAAGTGTTTTATTACAAGAGCGCAGTAGGTACTTATTATAATTCTAATCAACAATTTACTACACATACTTTCTACATACTTAGCTAATTTGGCAATGTGCTGTGACATTGTTTATATGACGATCGAAACAGTCATGAATCATGTGTACTAATGAGATGGGAACGCTTCGATGACGAAGCCATGACGTCATGCAACGTAAGATCTTGTTGGTGACGCAGTGATTCGATGACTGCATGCTATGGCCAGTGAGCATTTAGGTTCTCGTGTCTAGTTACAGAATTCCTCTTGAATCATAGCCTTTCTTAGACTTGTATGCATTTTGGTACAGATGACTGTATCACTGTCATCAGATGACAGTAAAAGCCAGAATCTTTAACAAATCTCTAAAAACTTATCTTAGAGAGAACTGAGTAATTTGTAGTAAGATTATTTCAGAAGCATTTTGCATGATTCATATAAAGTTAGCTATTAAAATGTGATTAAAAACTGCCTATTGTAATTGAGTCATTGAATGTATCGAGCATTTTAGAAGTTTTTATTCTTTTTTATTTCCACAACGTAATATTAATGTGATAGCTGAGTTTTAATGTGCGTGCTGATGGCTAACGTCATTTATATTATATATCCGTCGAAAATGTTTGGGCTATTTCCGATCCAGTCATTATTCGGTGACCTTACATATATCGTCCGCGCCGATTTTATCTTCACATTGTGCTTGTCTAAATAGCGTTGAGTTCACATCGATTATTTATCAATGTATCGTTTAAAAGATTGAATCGATACAATCGTCATTTAAATGTACATGTAAATGTAAAATCGTTTAGTAACGTCAATGTTTGATGTTGACGTGACCAATGTATTGATCGATTGAACTTTAATCCTTATTATTTCGTTTCGATGTTTTCATTTGTGTTTTAATGCACAATAAGAGGTCATTTAAAAATATGACTTCTATGTCAAATAATTTAGTTTAGGTATATTCGGTTTTATTACTGTAGCTGACCCATGTACGTTGTTCAAACAGAGCTTCGAGTCGCGAGAGAATCCCGTCTTTCGTCACTCGATCCACTCATGTCGGTTTACTGAAATGTGTTTTCACTCTACGATGAAAGGACATGCGACTATGAGAAGAAGGAAATATCTTACTTTTATACTTAAAGAATAATAACAATAAGAGTTGTCATTTAAAAGCTTTGAAACAGTAGCATAGTGACTAGTGGTTTTTCGAACATTATGAAAACTCTAATTTTGCTTTGAAATAAGGTAATATGCATTACATGAGGTGACATCAAAATTTCCGCTGGTATTGTTCCATTCAGATTTAGCGAAGTTTTAGTCGCCAGTGAATTACGTAGTCAAAACATAAAACTGATACCAAAATTCCACTCTGGAATAAAACCATATGATCATTGTCCGAGGTAACATTAGTTCAGTTTTGGCAAAGAGATAAAAGGTTCGACTGATGTGAGGTCAACGTTAATGAACATTTAAAACACGTGGGCATAGTTGCTTTGTTGGCTTTTGGAGTAAAAAGGATTGTCAGAGAAGATAAACGCTCTTTGTATTACGCCACTTTCCTGTGATATGGCTAATGCTAGCATGATATCTTCTAATTGCAGTGTGGTTTTATCATACTTCTAAACGTATATACGACTGAAATCATATATAATTAATATTCAAAGTGTAAAATGAAAAACAAATAATATTAAACTTTAGAAGTGAAGTAATGTTATTGCTATTAGTAATGAGATGTTAAACTTCCTGCCTCAGCTTATCATTCTGTTCGTGTTGGTAATATAGTATTATAAGTAATAATGTATTATAATTTTAATTAATTAAGGCTACTGAAAATTAGTAGCTAAATAGAGATCAAGACGATTACTAAATCTATAATTTGATATATTTAATTTGTTTCTCCGGTACATTGAACACACTAAATCGAACTTATGTGTAAAATGTGTATTATTAAAAAAAAACGATCATTAAAGTTTTTAATAAATATTCCCAACTCATTATCGAACGTTTGTTACTGAAAATACCTTGAAAACTCCGAATGCCGCAACAAAAATGCAGAAACAAACATGGCTGCGATTGTATAAAAAGTTTCCGATAAAATTCCACATGCCGTACGTGTATGGAATATTAATTGATGCGTGACTTTTACTAGGCGGTTCACGGGCGTTCAAGGTTGCTTTTCACATGTACGAAGAAAATTGATACCTGTAATGCTTTAATCGCAGAGCGTGACTATTGGATTATCCCTTTGTAATATGCTGGCTTTGTCGTTTGTTTTGCTTAGTATTAGGACGTATTAAAAATTGAAGTTCATCATAATCGTCAGCCCACTTACTGGGCTGGGCACAATCCTATTCTGAAACTGAGAGGGTTTAAGCCTTAGTCCACCTCGTCGGCTTAGTGCAGGTTGGCGGACTATACACCTAAGAAATTTCTAAGAACTTTTAGATGTGCAGGTTTCGCCGTTTAAGTATATGACAATTCCCAAGTGTCTCTAATATTTGTGTAGAACTCAAAAGAGGTAATCTTTAGTATGTATGCAACATCGAACAATTGCAATTTTTTTTTATCAAAACTGGTGTTATTGAGCTCAACATCTATACTTCAAATTATAACGTCAAGACTAGAATCTCACTGCATATTGACTTTTAAGAAAATACAGTAAAGATTAAATGCCAAGTGATTTAAAAAAAAAAAGATCGCTCCAATTACGTCTCTTATTGTAAGGTTGCACTCTTCCAAGTAATAAATTTCCTTTCCGTAATTGGAACTTTCCGTAATTGCCTGGAAGCCATAACAAGAGACGTCTAGGAGAGTGTTAGTTAATGTAATAGACTTTGCACTTGGACTAGAGTTTTATGGATACTATTTTACTTGAAGTTTTCATCAGGAGCTGCTAAAATACTCTTTAGCTTGAATAAGAAAAATTAAATTCGCATAAATAAAAATAAATTAAAATAAGGCGTTAAGTCAGTTTGGTCTTGGAAGTAAAAACCCTAGTTACAAGTGGCTATTTACTAAGGCCAAACCTTAGTCCACTTCACCGGTCCAGGCCATGATGGACGATTTGACAAATTCAACCATTCTTAGAAAGACACACTCGTAAAACATTCGATTGCGTGACATGATTGGACAGCACAATATTTAAACGATTCTTGGACAAGTTTAGTTTGGAACTAATTTGACATGCCGAGTAAGTAATGAAGTCAAGTCATGAACTTATGAACTTGGGTCGTCCTAATAGGTGGGACAGTGGTTCGGAAGTTTTTTGATAAATGTATGTTTCATTTTTGTTTTATACCTTTATCACATTAAATACAGTTAATATATTTCTAAATAAGAGGAAACTTAAGAAAGATTAAACTTATTCCCCCATTCTGGTCCTTGTCTAGATTTGAAATGAGTAAATATAGTATAAAAAAATAACACTGGAATTTATTCCAAGTTAAGTATAGTAAGCAATAACGGCCTACTGTCATTTATTAAACAAATGAACGATCACCAAGTCCTATATTGACGCAATAAAATGCATTATTCCAATGCACATTATCCAGCGTCATGTGTATAGGAAGCTGTGTGTGGTCGATGCAATAGAGATTGTGCCCCAGCAATTTGCAATTTCCTTTTAACCAGATTGAGACGCAGCGGACCACTTCTCCGTATCGGCGCTCGCTCCGATTCCTTTGGTACTGTGCTGTGTGCACTTACCCACTTGGCTATTGATTGTATGTTTAGTTTCTAAGCGTAGGTACTGTATGTAGGAGGTATTTTTATATTGGATGATTCTTTTTTTAAATTAAGATTCAATGTAACTTTATCCTATTGGGTTTGCGTTCGTTTTTCGAAATATGAATTGCTATATTTTTAATATCTTTAACAGTGAAGTTCCAATTATGTTTTGATAATTCTTAAATTAGCGGTTCGTTGACTTGGCGACGCAGAGTTTAAAATCTCATTAAATCAGTTTAATTGAACGAAAAGACTTCAGAAAATTTTAAGTAAATAGTACCTTTAATTCTTTTTTACTCTGATATTTTTTTATACACTTCTATTAATTAATCAGTGGTTTTAGCCACCAATAAACCTGTAAGAGACTACATTGTATTTAGCATTGTAAGCCTATAACAATTATACACATAATTTTATCAATCTCTTTTTCGAGCAAAACACTCGGAATACTTAAATCAGTACGTGTCCTGTGACCCGATACGTCACTCACATAACATAAAGCAATAGTCCTGCGGCAGTCTTCGACATGTTGTCCATAGCGACGCCGTATCGCACGACACGTGACCTCACAGCCGCCCCTTGCCCGCCCTCCATGGCGGAAATGCAATAAAGTGATAATATTGTCAGTGTACTTGAAATATTTGCGATGAAGTTATAAAGGTAATGTAGGTACTTACTTTGGAAGTTGCCAAGGGATTCTTACAGGTATGTCTTTTATTTTAAAGTTGGTGAATGATAAATTTACTTGGGAGTTATGGCTGCTTTAGAATTTGTTAGTGACTGAGAAGTATGGATTTTTTAATAAAGGTATTGTTTGTCTGCTTCATAAAATGAATGTACATAAAATACACATTTTTAATACTGCTTCCTAAAAGAAATGTTCGTAAAATCTTTCGAGGTATGATCTCATTTACTTTCATCAATAGATTTGAAGAAAATCATAGTCAAAGAAATATGATAGTTGACACCCGTCAACTATCGCGAATATTTATAATTCTCAATTCCTATTGCCACGTTTAGTTCGGTAAGTGAGTCTGTGGGAGAGTATAAAATCTGTCTCTCTTTTCTCCTTTTTCTATGAACGGATTCGTATTAGGCGTCTTTAGTAGATTGGGTTTTTATAATAGATAACTCACTTGTTCGTTTTCGGAATCAACGTTGTGTTGTACGTTAATAATATTCGCAAACTCACTGTTAATAATAATCTACACAGTTCAAAGAAGGGAGTGTCAGTTAATTTACTAGAAATTAGCGAGAATTGGCTCGACGCCAACGCTCTGATCATTAGTTTCAGTTCCTATAAATTATTATATATTTAGTAACTTCAATATTTTAATAAATAACTTTTTGTATTCCTCATTGAAATGGGAATATTAAGACTTATTTTAGTCTTTAATAATTTGTAATCTTAAGCAACGAACCGTATCATGCACTTAGAGCTTGACACGTCAAGTACTTTCCCAACGGAAACTAGGCTAAACAGAAGAAGACATATTAAACCAATGATTCTGCAATTACTAGTCATTTATTTGTTGCATTCAGAAATAATGTTTTCTCGTAAATTTAAGTTACAGCTGCTCAAACCTGTAGCGTTCCGAAGTATCTACCAATCGCGTACAATGTATCATGACGTCACCGACTTTGATGTGCTAATTCCATAGCATCCAGACAAAGCCGGCATTGTGGCAGATTCTCCTCGGTCTCGACGAGACCTGACGCAATTGTGACCTTGCTGCATGTGTACTTTGGGAATGAAGCCGATTAAATCGCTTAATAGAGTTTTTGAATTGTTTGTATGGAATTTAAAGCGCTTAAATCGGCTGATGGTGTTAATTAGTTCAACAATATTTTCACCTCCTTCAATTGTCGTTAAATAATTTCGTTGCATATTATGTTTGCTCATCCCTGTGTCCTCCATTCTTTGGTTAGTGCCCATTCTTTTTAACGACAAGTTGAGTGTTCGACAGACTTCTTTGATAGACTTTCTTTGAAATTCTTTTTGAACTCTACATAGACAATGTTCCATAAATATCCTGTACAAATTAACCAGTTAGGCGTTAGTCTATCTCTCTGGCTATGTGCGGGCTGAAACAAGAATATAGTTTTGTATCTCATAGTTAATCGCATTTCGAGTCTGACTTTTGGGTTATATTCAGTGGCGGACGCCTAAATGCGGCGACGTTAATTATGTCATGTATAGTTTATAAATGTCTATTGTGGGTTCAAGATATTTTCATTTATAGTTCAAATTGGTTAAGTTAAAGAGTCAAAGCTTATAGATTGTTATTTAATAAGGCAAACTGTGCTTTTGGGCGTCCATAGAAGTACCGCCAATATTTATATATTGGCATTTCGATACAAAAATTTCCAGTCGAACGGCATTAAACCTAATATTCCTCCGCACTCGGCGAGCTCGTTTCTCTGGCTTCATTTATAGCCTGCGGGGTAGTGGCCGTAATTGAATGCGCATGAAAATTGATGCTTCTAAATCCAGTTCAGCAATTTGTGCCACTATTGGCAACAGGTTTCAAAGCTAGCGTAACTTTGATATAACTGGAAGATCGCTCAGTGTATTGAAGACTCAAAAGTCTAAACATATGGTCAATACGTGCAATTGATATCGAGATTGATAGTTCTTGTGGATGGTACATTGAATGTTTGATTTTGATGTCATTGCTAGGAAATGTACTATGCATATTCGTAAGTCTCATTTGTGTGGAAATTCAACTTATGTAGTTTTCTTCTTTGTCACAAAAGTTAAGGTTTTGGCAATCTTTGTTTCTTCAGAAACATTTTGATCAATTTGCATATTAAATTAATGTTTATTGATACTTCAAAGCACAAATCACTTTATCATTTCCTTTCCTATAATTGGGAAATTGCTGGAGTACTTCCCAAATTTCGATCTATAGACAGTGTATTATGAAGATTACGGCAAAATGTCATAATAAACGCTAAACAAGCAATATCTGGTGGCAGTAATAAGTGAATACCATTTGACCGCTTGCTTATTGCCGTTTCGTACCATTACGGGGCGGCAGAAGGTCGAGGCGTACTCAATTATATGCGATATTATTATTGCGCAGGGTGTATTAAGGGTAGTCCATTTATGTCACAAATGGAATGTATAATGCCTATGAAAAGTTTATGACCAAAGACAATTGAATAGATCCTTCGTAGTTATTCAATTTGAATTTAGAATTATAGGCCATTTAGTTTTTTTTAATCGTGTTCTATATTTAAACTCGCCATGAAAGTACCACATATTGGTAAGGACTTCATAAGGCTCAATGGGAACATGAGTTGGGACTAATATGTCGGCTCATTGCTAGCTCGTGGAAGAGATGCGATGGTTTTACTGGCAAGATCAATCAGCACTAGAGTATGATGTTATCCACCATGTTGTAGTACCGATTGGCAATTACTCGCCTAAGGACACAATTATACATAAACTGTTATCATACTCGACCTAATTGCGTGAGTCACTGGCGGGGTTGTTGTTTATTTGACTAAAGAATCCTGTGTCCATTCATAATTATAACAGTTTAATTAATAAATCATCAAAGCAAATATTTTCGGTCACATCAATTAAACCGTGAGCAGTATTTTCGTTCCGTGCGGATGTGATCGTCCCAAAATAGCCATTGACGAGTGACGTGTTGTTAGGGAGTCGTGCTATGTACACTGTGGTATGTACATACTACATAGCCGGTTACCCCATGCCATTCCCGTTGCTAAGGGGAGCGGCGGTGACTTCATCAAATCGCGCGTCCGTTTTCAGGGAGTGTTGGCGTACCCTTTGTTGCATATACAGACGTCAATGCTTTATATTGGGTGTCGTATTGTACCTCTTTAGCGAAAATAGTTTCTTTACAAACCTCCTTGGTGTTAAAAAGGTCGTGGGATTTCTTGAGATTTTTAATAAGGTTAATAGTCGTTTCTGTATATATTTTATAGGTTGAGTATATGGTTGAAATTTTTGCCTGTATCATCTTGTGTAGAAAGATGTGTTCAAAAAATTTTGTACTCAATGATTGGAAAGGTCTCCTATCATACTTAAGTTGGATAAAATCGAAACATTGTTTATAATTCTAAAAATGTCGATGTAGAGCACGACGCTGGATGAAGGTGTGTTAACTTTCGCGCTCGCATTGAAGCTTTGAAGTGTACGAGAATTGCTTGCACGATAACTATCCAACCTACTTATTACTTATCGGCTATTGATAGAATACTTTTTTAGCATATCTAGTGTTATTATGGCGACCTGGGAAGAGAAACATCTAAAAGAATAAAATGTTAGTAATCGTCTATATAATTTAATGATATACTGTATATGTTAAAAGTAGTTTTTTTTTTAATTATGGGTTTGGCAAGTTTTCTATTATTAATAATTACTTAAGCCATGAAAAAGGTTTAGACCTGGTTCCATTGTATTATGAAAAAAGTATTAAAAACTTTTGAGGTCTCATTTATGACAAACAAAAAAAAACATTAAATAACGTCTATGATTTTGACATTGTCGTTGTACCTTATCAAGTTTGTGTTCTTTTGCAAGCGAGTGTGAATGTATAAGAGTTGTGGAAATCCTATTAAACACGAATTGGCGTTATAATGGGAACAAAGATGATGCGAAATGTATGTATTAAGATACTAGTATTTACTGCAATAGAAATATCATTGTCTTCAGAAATCCAAGATAATTTAAAGCGACATTACTCGGACTTGTTGCATTAGATCGCCTTTGAATTATGTTTACGGTCCTTCAGAGTAGATAGAATCTTGTACTTTTGTAGTCATACAATATTTCTGTCTGTTTTACTAATACGTTTTCTGTAGTCCCATTATAAATGAAAATAAACTAACTGTTGTACCTAATTGAAAGTTGGTAATTTCATCCTAAATTTATAGTGAACCAATTATTTTTGTAATGAATGACAGTTTAGAGTCTTAAAAATTTCTGCAAATAAAATTAGGAAGTCTGTGTTTCTAGACATCATCATTCCAGTTAACATAAATTTATTTAACTTTGAGACTATTAAAAATATCGATTTGTCGACGTATGAATAATCGAGAAACCGATGAAATATCCATGTTGGGCTAGCACCTATCCAAAGGTTAGCCAAAAGTCACGGGTGAATAGTATTGAGTGCGGCGAAAAACAAAGGCACGGCCGTATCGGGGTCGCTAAAGGTAAACTATAGCTATTGTGCGTCGGATATAGGTCGGCGGTGTGCAATCTCACGGCAACCTACATGTGCAAAGGTTCAGGACGATGGCTCTCAAACTTACGGACGTCTGCCGTTTATTCGTAATGAGGTTAGGTTATGAGCTCGCGAGAAATGAGAATATTGAGAGTGCTCTATGTCAGCGTCACTGGTGGTACTTTAATAGGAGTCAAAAAGCGTTTGACGTTAATTGTGTAGCTAATTTATAATCGTTTATTGTGGGGTCAGGTTGTTGTCAATGCTATACCAAATTTTGTTGTCAAAAGCAAATTTAACGCTTAAAAAAATGGCTACCAATAAAAATGTTCGGAAAAGATCTCGTTCATTTTGTGAGTAACATTCCACTTCCACAATATAACTAGAACCAAATTTTGAAAGCCAATGGCGTAACAAATTTAGGGTGTCCTTTGTTTGATTTGGACTGGTTTATCTAATCGTCGCTGCTTTGTGTGTAGAATCAATAACATTATGATCAGTTTGGTAGTGGAAATATCTCGGCTAAATAAATGAAAAATTACCTTTTTATCAGCTGATAGGCAGTCATATATTTTAAGAATTTTTGCAAGTATATAATTATAGGTAATTAAAAGACAACGATAACGTAGTTACCAAATCACGAAATAAGTGTTTTTTTTAATGTAATTGTTTCGTTATATTTGTCAAGGTATTTTTTAAACATGTGGCGACATAGTGTTAATCATTTTAAACTCTAAACTGAATTACAACGGCTCTGATTTTTTCGTCATAATTATAAATAATTCCACGTGAATTCGACCTAAATGCGATAACGTAAGGTCAAGTTGTGAGGTAATTTTTCGCTGGTAACGTTTTCCTTTTTGTCAACCCGCACTACGTTCCGCATACTTATCAGTTTCACTGACACAAGTAATCCTTCTACGATATGTTTAGAATATACAAAGTATTAAAACTATGTTACTATGGTATATACATTTATAAATTTGCGTCTAATTTGAGGTGTAAGTTACCTTTATGAGTGATTGAGGTTAAGCATTAGTCATATTAGGTTGGTGTTAGGTGGTGGACTTTCCATAAGACATTATAATCATCATGTTTAAGGTTCTTATAATATTGAATTTGTATAGTTTGATTCGTATGGTAAGCTTTTATATGGGTATTTTAACAAATTATTAAATGTAAATTTTGTATACCCGAAATTTGTGTACAACAATTCCGACGGCGTATAAAATGTGTCAACTCGCATTTAACTAACGTGACCGACTTAACATATTCCGTGTTAAAGCATAATCATTCTGTTTTGTTAAAAAAGAGGTTGCATTATAATTACTTGGCTTGTTTATTGTCCTAGGTATCAGTTAAAAAAAACCACATGATATAAATACAACCAGTAGTCGCATTCATAGCTCTGACTCCCGCACTAGGTTACAAGACCTGTGTCGTGGGTATCAGACACTACGGGAGGCATTTCGGTCTCACAAACACCCAGACCCGAAACATGTTGTGGATCACACAAAAATTCGTCTCGGTGCGGTGATCGAATCTGTGGCTTCACGTTCCCCAATTTCGTGTATAGTCAACTGCGCCACGGGGCTGTATTATAGTTACTCGGCTTGTTAATCGTCCAATTAAAAAAAAAAAGACATCTCAGGGTTGTCTCTCTCTTTGTATATTCTAAGAGCCAGTTGTTCCCCCAGGAGGGCCCGCACTCGACCCTGCCGGACGACGAGTTCCACGATGCCATCGAGACGGGCTTCGACAAGATGGAGGAGGAGCGGTGCGCGCGCGCAGTGCCCGCGGTACACACACGCGACCAGGTGGAACTGCCGCCGCCGAGCATCGATAATCGTCTCACTGTACATCCACTGTGGAATGAGGTATGTAGCAGACATTTGTTTAAAGGGAGGCAAACGTAGTGTAGGACGCCCTCTGGCTAGGTGGGGTGACGATATCCGCAAGGTGGCTGGATGAGGAGAGCTGAAGATCGAGCCCAGTGGCGTGCCGTTGGAGAAACCTATGTCCAACAGTGGACGCAATGAAGGCTGATATGATTAGGCCTATATCCAGCAGTGGAACCTAATTGGCTGATGATGATGATTTGTTTAAAGTAAACATCAGTTTGAAATTTGTGTTTATTTATTTATTGAATACAATTGCACAAGTACAGGACATACAAGTGGTAAAAAGTATACAAGTATTAAGTTTTAAATTAATTTTTCTCGAGGGGTTATTTGTTGTCTTTTTAATTAATTACGTTTAAAGATTAGCTAGGGTCATATTAAGACTTGGGCTTTCTTGTATGGTATCACCGCTGTGCCTTTCATTGTCGTCTTTGAAGTGTTATTGTTTATCTCAGAAACGATTAATACAATAAAAAATACAACTTAATAGGGGAAAATGTACGCATTATTATGGATATGAGATAATTAACAATATCCCGTTTTGTATATGCAATGCGACTTTTTTCATCGTAAATTTTCTATGGCTTACTTCATGGTGCGAAAGTAAGGCTGAAAGTGAATGCGACTTAAGATTTTTCGGTTTCGAACGTTGGAACAAAAATATAATTTTTTATACGTACTTTTATAGATATAACTCGTTTCAGATCGACAGGATATCTACAGAGCAGATTCAGGCTGCTTTCGAAGGCGTCGGCGGCGAAATAGGCTGGCAGTTGTTCGCCGAGGAAGGCGACATGAGGATGTACAGAAGGTATAAACATCATCAGTTGAATCCCCCACTTATAGAATAAATGTGGACCTCTTTTTAAGATTTCCGAATCCGTTTAAAGGCTTTGGGGGCATTTGCAGTTCATTTCATACCTCTGCTTGACCAAGATAAATAAGATTTCTCAAGAAATAAAAAGAGATGAATTTCTGGACCTAGGTGTTTTAAGTATCACCAAAAAGACTATGAGACCGTTGGTTTAGTGAATCTTATATACGAACTCCAAGCTCCCAATGACAATTTCTTAATGAACACAGTAATGTTTTGCACAATTTGAGAATTAATGCCTTTATAACAGATTCTTGCAAATAAATATTTTAAAAGGATTAATGTGTTGTTTCCAGGGAGATGGAGGTGGACGGCATGGTGATGGACCCGCTGAAGGCGATGCACAAGGTGCGCGGCGTGTCGGCGCGCGAGATGTGCCACTACTTCTTCAACCCCAGATACAGATACGAGTGGGAGAGTATGTATTTTATTATTGGTTTTAGTAGAGTCTATATGTTTACTTGGTCTAGTTACTTCTTGTATTGTAAGTTCTTTAATACAAATTATTTGCTATGCATGACTATAATAGATTACTGACTTCGCTTTTTTTACCCCTTTACAACTTGCATTATAGTACTGGTCTGGTCCCAAACCATAAGTTGCAAAAACCGTTCGCAAGCCGATTTCATTATTGGCATATCTCTCGTAAAATTCAGTGTTGGCCAAGTTTAAGAGCGCTCACGAGAATCTCGGCGACTGCAGGTTTAAAACCCGACTACACCGCCATGGAAGACAAATGCCTGAATCTGAGGAGCTCTGTGCTGAGTAGTTGGACGTATACGCTGAAGACGATGGGCTAAGGATTACTTATTATCTTTATTACCCGTCATTCCCCGCAGTAGGATGTATGATTTCCAAAGACCACTATCCCCAAAATACTGGTTATGAAAAACAAATTTAGCAATAGCAAAACTTGCAGATGACTAGTTGGAGAATATTATTACTCCACTATATGATTGATATGGTATACTCTCTATTCCAGCGACATTAGAAACGATGACGATAGTGGAGGAGGTGTCGGCCGACATGCTGGTGTTCCACCAGACGTTCAAGCGCATCTGGCCGGCGTCGCAGCGGGACGCGCTGTTCTGGTCGCACGTGCGCGCCGCGCCTAATAATACCTACGCAGTTATCAACCACTCTACTAATAACGTCGACTATCCGGTGAGTGATACTGACTGACTGCCTTTTTTGGAAATTTATTTTGAGGGTTGAAGGTAATGTTTATGGGTTTATGATGAAATTGTGATTGGATACTACTGTAGTAAAATTAACCCTTTATAGCCCCTGGTGACATTTCTGTAACAAACCCAAAAAGTCTCTATAAAATTTAAACTAAACATTTAAGATTTATCAAATCAATATCAATATATTCTTAAATAACACACCGAACATTTTAGCATCAAATATAAATCATAGGTAGTGTAACTTGCTCCCTTTTTCGCTTTGAATTTCGTGTTTTGATAAAAATGCCATGTTTAAACTTGCAAAAAGTTTAAAATTTATAAAAAAATACTAAAAGTATATAAAATTGCATAATTTTCGTTGATACCCGTAGGTAAGTAACTGATTTGGTTTATATATCGTTACCAATTCATACTTTTGGGTTTTTATATGTAAAAAGTTACTTTTTATGTTTGTTACATTTCTGTAACATTGAGTGACAATGTCATAAAAAATACAGCTAATGTATATCCATATATTGATGAATTTTTTCTCCTATTTTTTAAGATAGGGGTAGTACTTACACAAAAATTAGATCTATAATATAAGCCTTAAATAGGACTTCTAGTGGAGTTCTATTCGAGGTATACCTTTGTGTGGATGAATAGATTTGCTACACTAAGAGAAGAGACAATTTGAATAGATATATGCCTATAAAAAAAACACAATTGGCGTTAAAAGTTTTATGTACTGAGCGTAGTTTCAAGTTTCGTCTATAATATTGAACCTGAAACAGGAACTGAAAGAGTTTTGCTCCTAGTAGAATAAAAAAGGAGCATCTTGAAACGTCGTATTTAGAATGACGCGGGCATACCCAGACAGCAGAAATAACATATATATTTGGATAATAACTTTACTTCCGTGGCTTGAAACTTTACTGGAGTACTTAGCAGAAGTGGATATATCTTGGACTTGGGGAGTCCTGGGACCGTACGGAATAATCTCGTTCCAGATTGCAAACTACCCCCTGACGAGGATGTAATAAAAAGTAATGTAGATTTTCTGTTGATTACGTAGCAAATATGGACGCAATTGATGTGTCAAAATTTATATGAAAAGACAACAAACTTGTCACGCTTCTCTCAATTTTTGCTGGTGACTGGTCGAAGGTCCAAGTCGTTACGATAAGGCCAATAGAAGTACATCAACATTAAACGGTCTCATATCGTCGAAGAATGTAATGGGTATATTGGAGGTATAGATTTTATTAACAGCATTATGGGAGCTTATAGTATTATGACACGAATTAAAAGACGCCAGGTTTGGATGTTTTACCAATTATTAGACCTGACCATGGCCAGTTCTTGGCTGATGTGTGTGAGAGTAAGGCAGACTAAACTATGCAATGACAAACAAATGTCTTCAGCAGATTTTCAACTTGAAATTAGAGACTTTATGTAAGCTTTGCTTGAATCCTAATGTCCAACAGCGAAGATTAATTGAAAATAAAATACAAGCCAAAATCACAAGAGTCCGGCGCAACATGTCCCCCCATTGGCGGTGGGGCAGTATCAAATTGGCTACTGACCGAATTAGGTTTGAAAATCATTTGGCCCAAGTTTCTTCGGTGTTCTGATGTAGCACAAACAATTTTTAAAAAGTTCGGAATAGTAGTTGTTACAAAAAACAAAATAAATCTGTTAGATCCTTCCATACTACGTTAAAATATTTTCTTCCAGTTTAACCCAATGTGACAGTAATGTTACAAACCCTAAAAGATCCAATACATACGGAATAAAAAATATTTTTGAATTTCCACGAAACACATGTTTTTTTATTTGTTCAAGCCTATCATATACCAAAGTATTATAATTTTTTATGATCTTGGGCTACGAAGGGTTAAACCTCTTCAGAGTAGGTACAATAGTGAATTCTGTAATTGAAAATCCTTATAAGCATTTAATATTGTATTGTAAAAAAGGTGCCCAGAATATTTTAATTTAAATGTACCTAGCGAACCTACCTTGGCCTAAACCTTTTCAGTTGTAGAGGAAGCCCGTGTCTAGCAGAAGGAAATAAATGGGCTAGTGATAAACCAAGATGTATTTTATTTATAACGGATCTTAACAGCGATAAAAATCTTTACAGTAAGTTGTCATAGTCGATAATTATCTGTAAAAACGTCTAACCCTAATATCCTTAATATAATTTCCAGCCTAACACGGGAGCGTGTATCCGCCTGTTCGTGACGGTGTGTCTCGCGTGTCGCAGCTCGTACCCCGCCGGGGAGGAGCCCACGCGGGACAACATCACTACCAGCATCGCGTACTGCAGTACAGGTAATTATCGATTGGTAGTGCAGGACTATCGATTATCGATAAATATATTTTATTAATTGTGTGTAATCGATATTGTATTTGTCATTCAGTATCGTTATGTATCGATAATTTATGTCGTGATTTTGGCATCGATATCGATAAATTTGACAGCCCCGTGGCGCAGTTGGCTAGACACCAGCTTGCGAAACGAGCGGCCGCGGGTTCGATCCCCGCACCGAGACAAATGTTTGTGTGATCCAAAAATATTTGTTTCGGGTCTGGGTGTTTGTGAGACCGAAAAGTCTCTCGTAGTTTCTGATACCCACGACACAAGACTCGTATCTTACTGTGGGGTCGGGACTATGTATGTGACTGTTGGGTGTATTTATTATTTATTTATTTATATATTAATTTTTAATTCGATATTATACTCATTGGTGTTGTAAATAGATTTTTATGGTAATATATCTATATTATCTATCGATTAGAATTTTACTGTCGGTATTTGATAGAAGCTAGATTATTCTCTTCTAGACAACTTGAGTGAATATTTTTGTTTTTTTCGACACGATTATGCACATTGCCAATAATTTTGCCGAAATACTCGATATTTTGTCACTTTTATTATAATAGATTTATACTAACACGTAATTTATCCCATGTCCAGTGAATCCAGGCGGCTGGGCGCCGGCGGGCGTACTTCGCGCCGTGTACAAGCGCGAGTACCCCAAGTTCCTGAAGAGATTCACCTCGTACGTCGCCGAGCAGTGCCGCGACAAACCGCTCGCCATCTAGCGACCATACACCTAACTCTTCTATATCACATATATCAATGTTGGCAGATTTGTTGGCCGATTTGTTGACCATTTTTAATGTTTACGGACGGTGTGCGATCTAGGAGTATCGCTGCATGTATGGAAGACATGTATGAATGACTATAAATTGTATTATGTGCCTCGTGGTAGCGCACTCATGTCTAGGGCATAAGGTAGTGTCTATGATCTCAGACACATAGACAGCACACGGTTATCAGGATATATTTTACAAAGAACAAATTCGATAAACCTGAACAGTGTCGGTATGTGTAAAGTCGATAAAATGGAGTAGTTTCATCGATAGCATTATCGATAAAATCTTGCCGTCGTACATCGGTCTAAGAAGATTGAATAGACTATTTATCGGCATGATTTTATAAATTACTTAACGATATAATTATTGAATGGAATTTATATATAGTTATGGTACAAATTGTACATATTTTACCTTCACGAGCGTCATGTTAAAGTGTTATATAAATGTTTTAAAAAGCTTTAGTCACAATATATTAGGCAAAGGGTTTTGCGTAGTGCCGTAACACGATTGGTTTACTGCCAATATCGAATTTTAACCTATAGTATTAGTAGTACTTAACATCCAAAAGGAAAACTGATTTCATATAAATTTTATCAATAAATTCACCTTCGATTTTCTTATTGATAATTAACCGTATTATTCAGCTTTTTTTTGGTTTTGTGAATGTAGGACAACTAAACTGAAGTTGTTTATACCGTGAGAAAAAGGGAGAGTAAGTAGTGCCTTTGTAGAACCGTTTTTTCTTCGCTCTTTCCTGGCTCAAGGAATTGCTGGACAATTGACCTGAGCAATTTTAATAGTATACGAATTTAAAACAATATTTTCTCCATAAGAAATTGAGCAAAAATAATAAATACATTATCGATAAAAATTATATGTTACGGCACTATGTGAGCGTTACAAATGGCAAGGGTAAATGGCAAGGGAGGTGATAGGATGATGTGTTCAGTTAGAATAGTCGGAAAATAAAAAAAATTATGTATATTGCAACTTGTATTTATATGTACAGGGTGAGCTAACTATCGGCTTGGTCCGTTAGTCTCTGGACTGAATCTTCCGCGTCGTTTCTACGTGACCATTTGTCTATGATTTTTCTCTTGTGTGTACATCCTTCATGCTAGAATACGCAGTTTTGTTTATGCTAGTTGTGCTTTTAATTTTAATGTTGTCGAAGCAAAGGAAGCGATCGTGTTGTAATAAAATTAAATTCGTGTCGCTTACAATTAACTTAAGTATTTTGTTGTGCTTTGGAAACTTGGAAACTGAATAGAATTTTTTACTGTCTATTAAGTGTGGTGTGTTTGCTTCTTTTAAAGTTGAATCAAAGGTTGCTTCTGAAGCAGAATTGTTTCTAGTATAAAATGGAGCATTACTAGTTTATTTAGCTATTTTTCAGTAGCAACCTTGATACGTGATAATGTTAATATTAAAAGCACAATTATTCGTCATGACACATAGTTATTACCTGATAGAAGGCATGGTGTAAGGAGTTGGCAGTATGCACTGTAGGGTTATACAAACGAATTAAGAATATATTTAGTACTTGTAGGGTACTTACATATTACGTTATATTTATTTTTGTTATGTTACTATTTAAAGGGTTATTTTTGAAGCACACATCCATTCCATCATAAGCAATGACAGTGTAACACATTTTGTAAAAAATATAGAAAAAATGTAAAAGGTTCTTCATGTCCAATAAAAATGTCTATAAATGTTTATTTATAGTGTAAGCGTTTGTTTTCGTGTTTTCAAATATATTATACGGGAGAAATTATTCTTCGGTTGATTGTAATGCGGTCCTTTTAAATGTGTAAGATAATTTGGAAATATAATTGTTTGTAAAATTAAATATGCGTATATAAACTGCATTTAATATTGCAATGTTGGAATTGTAAGTTATATTGTAAAAATGTGTTTTTCTTTTGTAATAATTATTGTTTATATTAAAATATTTTATGAAGGAGGATTTTGTGTTTATTTGGTTAAATAAAACTGGGAGATTTACGGCTATACTAATTAAAGTTGGTTGGTTAATTTAGCTTTTGGTTCAGCATGCTTTTGTGATTCTCCTGTGATAAGAGAAAACTAGACAAAGCGTGTTTAAGTAGTCAAATTATAACTAAAAAATAAGTAGTTTCGTAAAAGACTATTGTAGTAGTCCAGTCTTATACACTATTTTTTTGGTTATTAAAATAAATTGTCAAGCTGTTCGTCCACCCCTTTCGAAGTGTTTGAAATCTTTATTTTCCATTACATTAACATTAATTGATTGGTACTTATACAGGTAATGCAACGCACACTTTTTTGCATTATAAAATTCACAACAATTTACTAACTTCACATTTATATGCGGGGACCAGCCCCCATTATCTTAAGTTATCATTTTTCAACCATAAATATATATAGTAACTGAAATATATAGATTAACAGTTTGGGCTATGGGTATATTAATCATGTTATGTTTTAGATAAAATCAACAATACTCAACCATGCGCAATTACCAAACAGAAGCACAGCGTTCCAACACAGACATTAAATATTTTTTTAATATTTTTAGCATAAACTTAATTGAGCTAACTATAATAACATTTAATTTGATCATTAAGTTTTAGGCGTAAAGTACATTTGGTGGATTTTATGATTACACAAATAAATATGAGATTGAACACCGTGACCTAAACGTTATGAATTGGCAATTTTCACTACATACAGTTTACAAGTAAAAAGTTTATATGAAGTATAACATTTAACTTTAGACCGCTACGTAACCACATTGAGCACAAGGAAGCGTATTTTATGAATTCATCCATATTTACTACACATTTCACTTAAATACCAGCGTCATATAGACGAATACTCAGTAAACACTATTACAAATATATTAGACCTTATTCGAATATAATAAAATTATGAAATATTCAAGTTTTTATTATATTAAGATATCTACTAGTCGAAACCACGTGTGTAACATTTTGAGAAGTAAATCTCAACGGAGCCTCATACACAATTATTTTTAGACAATACAGACATACGTAGTTTAAGTAAGTGCCGCAAGATGTCACTATATTAAGACTGGACAGCGATTAACAATTCTGATTAATCTTGAAGTTATCAAGATAGGAGAATTGGGTAAATAGTCTTTTTGTCCCAAAAAGTCCTTGTAAACAGGAGTAGCAAAAAGAGTAGATTAGTTTGAAATACTTTAATGATAAAATGCTTATAGATAAAGGAAAGAACGCGATAGCTTTCAGTCACCGAGAAATATAATAAAAGTTTTGACATCAGATCCCAATATAGTGAGAGATATCCTGCAGAGGAACAGTTAAAAAATCACGTGGCATCGACACAATCAATAAATAACAGTAACATTTATCTAAATATAAAATGTTTATAAAATATTCACCAGGAATGAACTCAAACATTTCAGTATAACTATTGTACGGTAAAATTATATCGAAAAATTTGGAATTTTGATATGACATACAAGCCGTAATCCTGTGTGTACTACCTAAAAGTTTATTATAAAAATAGGAATTCTTCGAAAGCTCAAGTGTATACATGGACCAATTTCATACCAAATTGTATAACATTATAAGATGAGGAATATGAATACACACTGTATCAGTGCCTGGTAAATGTTTAAAATCGAAAGGTAACATAGTGTATGCTTGCAAAGTGATTAGGTATACTGTCATGGGACGCAGTGAGAAATATTCATCCTCTTAATTCCCTTTAAGATCGTTTAAGAACGAACGTTGGCCAATCCTTAATATGGCACTTTTATCACGGATTCCATTGTAAACATTACAAATGTTATATATAATTTTTATCTACCCGTGTAAACGGTAATCGTAGCAGTTACGGTACATCACATTATAGTGGATAATGCCGATCGTATAGTACAAGATACCGAAGAAAGTTCAAACATGATACACTCATAAGTAAATATATTGAATATTTAATAAATACGGCTACTTATAAAAGTAGATACCAACAATTATAATTTCAATGATATCCACTCTAACACGGATATAATTAGTATAAAATAAGCGTATAATCGGACACATCCGTCAGGCATCGTCCGTGCCCGTGATCCGTATCAGACTTTTTACGTTGACGTTCAAACGCAACCCACACGCAGTGCTACCACACAAACCACGGCATCAACTCTCCAATGTTGGCACCACATCAACATTACTTTCAACGGCTGTTTGTTCACGCAATTGTCTTTTGGCTCAAACTTGACCAACATTTAATGATTACTCGAAGATTTTTTTTAACAGTTCTCCTATGCACTAATCAACATTATATTGTATTTCAGGTTTAACTATTGGAACATGAACCATTTCATCAAGGCAGGTAAAAAATAATTTGATTTTACCTGCTAGTAAATCATGTATTTGGATGGTTTGCTGTATATTGTAAGGGTTACGTTTAGATGCTGCATTCTTCTCAATTTCCGCGTGCATTCAGCGCCGTTCTACTGCGAGCGGACTCGCTGTACCACAGGCCCAATGCCATCTCAAAATTGCCATGTAGTTCCCTTGTCCTGCACCACGACACTGTCTGGTGAGGAGTTGTTCGCGTTACATTGCCGGTTCACTCCTCGGCCGTGGGTTGCGATGTGCTGGTGGGCGGGGATTGGATCGTGTTTTGTCTTTGGGCTCGTTTGACGTCAGCGATGGTGGTGACGCCGGCGTCGTCCAGCTCTCGCCAGCGCTGGTAGTTGCTTCGTGCGTGCGAGACGAGTTCTGGCATGTCGATGAAAGCTGGAATGAAACGCATCTTTAATTGTAATGTGTCTTCAATTTTCTGACAAAAACTTTATGAGAAGAGAAGGCTTAACTACTATTCCTGTGGTATTTTTTTCCTGAAAACTACTTCAGAGTTTAGTTTATATATAAATATTGTCTGATATCTGACATTGAATTTCAAACCAGTTCGTCCACGAAGTATGAAAAATATTTAAAAAAGTTAAGTATAAATGAACAACATAATTTTCACGCCACCACTCCAAGTCCCAGTGAATCTGGAGATAAAGTCTAGTAGAACAGTATAAAGTTACTCACCAGCCCAGGCCTCCATCATGTCGATGATGATGTAGTCGATGAAGCCGATCTGCGAGCGCGGGATGGAGCAGGTGGCGCGGTCGAACATCGGCATCACCACCGGCAGCTCCTTCGCCTTCTCCTCGTCCGTCTGCAGGAAGTACTCCTCCGCGATACTGAAGGATAAAATGTACTGGTTATTTTAGTTCTCAATGTGGATCCAAGAGAGATTTAAATACTAAATACTTGACTTGAACTAGCTTCTGAATTCATATGATAAAGTTAAATCAATTGGGCTATAGAAACAGTCGAACGACTGAAAAGTGGAAATTTTTTGATTGAAGTAATTAAAGTTTAAAGAGTGAATTAATAATTATTCAAAAATCTTAAAATTTTCCATAAATTTGTGTGTCGGTAAGAAGAGAAATCAATATTTATTATGGAACTGATAACTTACCGTCTCGCCCATTCGAATGCGAACTTCTGCGGCCTGGACGCGTTGGACACGTCCGCGCACTTGATCATCATCCTCTTTATCAATATAACGTTCTCTGGCAACGACAGCGCCGTCGTGTCCAAGGATAGAGGTTCCTGAAACATTTACCAATAAGCTATATAATGGTATTTTTATATATTGATTTATAGATAAATACCAGCCCCACATAATAAGAGGCAAGCCTATTGCTATTCTTGTGTACATTTCCAGATTCCGTGCTGCTATTAAGAATTTCCTAATAGAAGAACCTAATAACACTATGCCCAGCCCAGGAATCGAATTCAGAAGCTTAAGATCATACTTGTGCAGCGAGACCACGAAGTAGACGAAGTTTTAAATTTAGCACAATAATATGGAGGTCAGACATCACTCATCGAGAAGATCAAATGATTGAAAATCTTAATTTGAATTAAGCAGTACAACATGGAATTTAGACATCATCAAACAAGAAGTCCAAATGATTGAAACGGATCTTTTGAATAAATATGAAGAAGTAGATGGTGGTACTAACGTCGGTGTGCATGCCGTCCTCCTTGCTGCCGCTGGACTTGGCGTAGAACACGTTGACGAACTTGGCGAGGTGCTCGAAGTGCTTCGTCATCTCGGTGGCGAGGATCATGTCGATCACGTTGTGCCGCACCGACTTGAACGTGTCGCGGTCCAGGTTCTTGAATATGTTCACGCGGTCGTCGTCTGAAAGGAGGAAGACGTTTGTTGATATTGTGAAGTTGTGTGAGAGTTTGGTTTTTAGAAAGAAGTAGTGCAGAGTTATTAAGAAATATAGACAAATCAGTAAAATTATGAAAACACGTGATACACAGAAAGTCTATATACCTAAATATTTTTCCAAATTTACAGCAAAAAAGTTTACAGAGCTAGTTACTAGAAATTACTAGACAAGGCCAAATGTTTCTGAACCCTTTTAATCATTTCAAATCATCCCAACTATCCTCCTCCAATCACCTAATCCAATCACATTAACCAATTACTCACTAAGCGTAAGTTTGAAGGTAAGCGCGGCGTGGTGGGACTCGAGCACGCTGACGTCATTGTAGAGCACGGCGAGCGGGTGGCGCGAGTTGCACAGGAAGGCGGACGAGGTGCCCGGGTGGTCGATGTCGTGCGCCGCCGCCGCGATCAGCGCCGCAGCCGCTTCTAGTGGCTCTAGAACCGACTTCAGACGGTCCTTCTCCAGGAAGTAGGCCACGGCCTGGGGACAAACAATTGACAAAACATTGTTAGCTAATGAGAACATCCTGATTAAACTTGGTTAGTTGAAAATCCTCCGGAGGTATTTTAGGTGTGTATTCCGTCGAACCAGAATGGGCCAGCGTGGTGGATTAAAACCTTACCCCTATTAGTTTAAGATAAGGCTCATGCCCAGCATAATATAGCGCAATATAGTGCTTAGTGGTAAGTATGGAGCTATAAGTGGATTATTATTGTGTGGATTAAAAAGTGGAGCAATAATCTAGGTTGTCATTGCTTTCTGAAGCATAAGTTTACACGGATTTTTCAGTTCCAGATATAACAATCATAAATCTGCCTTATTGTCTTTTTACATTCACTCCAAAAGCCTATTGTTCATAAACGAACATTACCAAAAGGAATTCATAAAGCATTACTGCCCAAGTTTCAATCGCACTTCTATATACTTCTATATATATAAATACTGTTTTAACATACCTGAAGAACATCAGCGGCGTGCGTGGAGTTATGGTAGGTGTTGACGACGTGGTAGTTGGTCTCGATTACCGTGAGCCAATGGAGGAGAGTTCTCTCGTCGCACTCGAGGGCCGCGCACACGTCGAACCGCCCGCCCATGAGGGCCAGCCCGAGGTGGGCTAGGGGCCTGTTGCGGGTCAGCTCTTCAAGGCGGAAGATCTCGAAGTCCCAGCTGAGGGCCGTGTCTAGGAGCTCGCGCAGCTGACCTGATGTCTGAGAAGATTTGTGGCGTTAGATTCTAGTGAGGGTAGTTCTTTTATGCGTTGACAGATTCGTTTTTGTTTTTTCTTTTGTTGCAAATACTTATTGGGTTTTTAATTTCTAAATAATAAGGTTTAATATATTTAGTTCCTAATACAATGTGTAAAATATGATGGTATGATAATATTATGAAAGGAATTTCTATTTTTATTGATGATCGTAACAAAGAATTTATGTTAAAATATTTTTTGTATGTATTCTATTAAATTGTTTTTAATAGGTGCCAAAGTGAAGGAAAACCTTTATAATTTTTAAAAAGTCCGTTAAAGGAAGTTTATTCGTAACAATAAATTAATTGAGTGTCTTTGTATTATATTCTAGGTTTTGTACGTGGCAAACAGCAAATTATGTGGGATTTTGTGGTTTTTGCGGTTTTTTATTTATTTTTCCCTTGTCTACTTATGACATATTTAATGTTGCCGTAGTCAGTGTAGACTACAGTAGAATAAGGGCTACCTCCATTAGGGAGATCTGTTGCCTAATATAACCGATGTTAACCAACATTTTTAGTCTTGATACATTATTAATTATTAATATCAATATAAGTCTAGTAATTCTTGATTGAAGGTGGTAAAGTTCCTAAGTTGTCGCTATGTTCAGGGGTTTTGACGCAAATGTATAATCTTTTATCTTGCGAAACACTCGACGATCGTTTCAAAAATAAAAACAAAAGAAAAGAACAAAACTAGTTAGTCAGCTGTAAAGTACGTAATGCATTTGCGATATTATTTCGTATTAAAAGTGTTCAGTGTAGTGATAATTTAGCTTCTACCGACTGCCAAACAGGATAAATTGAAAACAACAATTCTTATAATATCAGCCGGTGCAGGTGTACCTATTTATTAATAATTTGTATCAATTCTATTCTCTTCATTGTTGTGGTAAATCCATGATACGTTGTTTTTGAAAATTAGCATTGTCTTTAGTAAAGTGTGCCAACGAGTTTGCGGTGTATCTTCAGACATGAAGGTTTTATTTCAATTCTTTATTCTGCTGTTGTATTTGTAAACTTTACTTGATAAAATGATTTTTTCTGTCATGTCTACATGTTCGGAGATTGTTCTAGTCCCAACCAAGTTTTTTTTGTTTAACACGTAGTTAATAGTTTTGTTTAAAGCCCGAATCATAGCATCAATTTTATTCGTGATTAGCGAATAATTCTCTTTAACACATGACTAGTTAAATAAAGATTGGAAAGGCTGTCTTATTGCTTTTGGCTGTAACCATTGGATGGATGTGACATGCATATAGTAGATTGTAAGAAGCTTGCGCTTTGCAAGAAGAGAAGTTTGATAAAAGGTACCATACCTTGTGTTTAATGTTGGTTCTATTCGTCTGAGATCTGACCACTGTGGAATCGTTGCTGCTCCTACGTGACGACAGAACGTTGGTGTTGCCCTGCTGAGATAAATGAGAATTATTTTCGTGTAATTAATAAAACTGGAAACGTTTAATAAGTATAAGTTTCAATATCGAATCATTAAGTTTTTACATAGAAAAGGACACAACTTTAGAAAGCGAAGTATTTGAAACAAATATCAAAATTTATTTTTGATTTTTTATTATATTTAAGAGTTTGGGGTTTTAGAATAAAACTTGTATTGAACATATAAAGATAGGTTAGTAGAACTCTTAAGTAGTTAGTTCAAACGAAACAAATGCAGAATTAGTACTAATGATTGTCAGATTATCATAGTATTGATTGAAGCTTAAAGAAATGTACCAGATCTGTGAAATGACTTCCCTATGGGCCAAATTAATTAATAATCGTAAATTAAGAAAAATATGCGTCTTACGATTACTTTTACATTTCATAAGATGCGCATCTACGATATATTCATTATCTAATATTCTACACTATTCAATTGTTTCTAAAATACAAAGCGTTGAAAATAAATTTTAGATCTTAATTTTCGACCTGCATTTACTTCTATTAAGTTTTATTTATTCTATACTACAAACCCAATACTATTTACCCGTTGATGAAATGGTCCATTGGCAGTTTCTATGGAAAACAAAACACTACCAAACAAAGTCGATTCATGTATAAGAAGCTTAAGATCTGTATGCGAAGTTCTAATCTATGGTAGCGCGGTGAAGACTTGAGAGACAAACAGAGAGATGTGGTAATTTCAAACCTCCTACCATAAAAATAAGGTTCGCATTGGCTTGCTCCCGCTGTACCAGGTCCCACAGGATCACAAACAGATAAAATAATGTTAGTACATATATTTTGCATTTGTACGTATATAGATAGGTGTATTTAGCATTATATCATGCTGCATAAATTACATAATTCAGTTATATTTATCATTTCGGTACTAATTTGTGTGTAGGTCATTACAATAAATGTTCTGGAATGTTCGCTATTACAAGGAAAATACCACGACGATTCGCTCATAATTTACATCAGGAAATGTTTTAATACAGTTTGTAAAAGCTTATTGACTTGATGTACGAACTAAACCTGGTTTAATTTTAAAGAAAAATATCGTAAGAAAAGCCTTTTGCTTGCGATTTTGATCCTGCAAATTCACAAATATATTACAATATAATTGCAGAGCGCTGATGTGTGTTCACTAGAGAAAATCAATTGTATTGTCTCAGTGTAAATTAGCTGTACCATCTGTCATTACAAGATATAAACAAATTAATCCCGGATTACTTTGCTGGATCATTATTCCAGATTTCATTTTATGTTCTGTGGCATAAGCCTTGATACAGTAATAGCTATTTTTAAATGAATCTGCTTCGATAATGCCACATTGTGTCTGCGTTGTAAACAGACGATAAGCAATTTGTGGTATGTATTGGTGTGGTTTGTGTTCAATCATTTAACTTCCTCTTAATTAGTGTCGCGGAAAATTCAATACATTGTGCTGACAATTATCCTTGTATTCCCTTCAGCGTTTGAACACGCAGTTTCTTGAAAAGTTTTGAAGTTATAAATACGTAAATAAGTAAATAATATCTGTAATAAATAGCATTATTGCATTGTTTGTAGTAACACCAAAGTAATGTGTGTTGATAGGAAACAAATATTTATATTTCTATTATATCAATAGGGACATATACAGTCGCTTATGTATAAGTTATGTTAAAATATAATTTATGTTAAATATAAGTTACTTATAAGTTATATTGATTTCTTCATACAATTAATGTATTTTCTTAAGAAAATATCGCTATAATAACTGTATTACATAATTGGATATTTATCTCCAGTAAACACACATTTCCAAGCACTTTCTGAAGCGGCAACAATCTATCCAGATAACTTACCGACAGTAGCGCTCCAATGAGTTCCGTTGCTATGGGATCCTCTACCCTTAGCTTGGTCTCATCCCTCATCTGTGGGGAGTACAGCTCGGATGTCCTGAGCATATCCACTGCCCTTTCGATGCATGCTACTGTCGAAGGAGGTGCCCCTTCTGTCGCCGCTGAGAGTAGTGATATCACCTAAAAACACCAGATTCATTAGCTTTGACCATATAAATATAGTTAAATTATAATTTCCCCCGTAAAAAAACAATTTAAAGACAGTCAGTTAAGTTCTACAGTCACCAGACAGTCAACTTATTCTATCATGTTAGTGCGGGTTGCCGGCTTTTTTAAATATCAGGAAAAAAAATGGACTCAAGAATGTCACACCTCTATTCCTAGGTGGTTAGGCAAAGGTTACTTGTTTAAAGTCACGTAATAGGGAGTGAGCTTATTGCTTAAGGAGTTATATGCTGGCAATAGAAATATTCTAAGGGAAAGCATTAGCGTTTTGATATGAGAGTCAAAGCAGAGACCTTTCGATCTCAAGTGTCAATTTACACTCCCAAATTAACGAGGCGGATACGGAAAATAAACATTATTTGTAAAAATTGTTAAGTACAGTTTCTGGAGTTCCATTGAGTCGAAAATCATTAAGTTTTCGAAGAAATACTTTCAAACTGTATCAGATTGCTGTGAGTACAGGATTTCACAAAAACTTGAGAGCGTAATTACACAATGTGCTATCGATTTTATATTGACAGAGTAAAACATATCCTCAGGAGGTGGTATAGGATTTAATAAGTAAAAATACGCGATATAACTTATGGTTTTATCACGTCTTATAGTATAGTAGCTTATTTAAATGAGAGAAGGAATTAACATTTTTATAAATTATTTTATAATATTTAATGATCTATTTAAAAGGTGTCAAATGGTATAAAATTCACCTATAAAGTAAGTTACATTGATACTTCAACTCTTAAAAAGTATAACTTGTATAAAGCTTTTACTTACAATCACAAATATTTTTCAAACATAAAATATCAGTCTTATAATAATTAACATGCAAAATTATAAAAAAAACACCGGGTACCTTTTTCCATGTAATTTTCAACGGCTTATCCTTTTTAAATTTATGGCTCACCTTTTTACAGATACGGATAAAACTGACATAGAAACGCACTGTTCGACCCATGGTTACAAATATTATGAGTTACAAGGAAAATATATTAAACAAGAACACTACACTGTCATCTGCTCGGCACCATGGCACGGCCTGATATGATTCACATTCAGGATTCTCGCTTTATATATATATGAGTTCATTTGTTACCCTATTGGTATAGGTGCTTAGCCTACCGAGTGCATTTTCATAATCAGATAAGAATTTTGTAATATTCTAATCGCTGATAAATGACCATCGAACTTTTATGTGAAATATTTGCTACATCTCGTGCCATCAAACTGTTACTAATATTTCATTGGTTCAAGTTCACTTTCATAAAACGTTCTAGAGGCATATTGAAGTCAATATCCTAGGAGATTTTGTGTCGATTTTTTTCTTCAATCTTACGTAATTCGGAATCTATCTGCTGTTATTATTCGGGCACATTTCGAGAATTTATGTACCGATCGATTGATATGTTTATGAATAGTATTTTATATAACTACTAGCTTTTCCCCGCGACTCAGTCCGCGTAGACTCTAGGTTTAAGTGTAGAAAGATTTTTGCATTTATAACATTTTTATCCCACGGGAATACATTTTCCAGGATAAAAGTATCCTATGTTCTATCCTGATGTATAAGCTATATTATTGTAAAGTTTCGTTAAAATCCATTCAGTAGTTTTTACGTGAAAGCGTAACAGACAGACAAACAGAGTTACTTTCGCATTTATAATATTAGTATGGATATGGATTTAAATAAATACCGGTAATTAATGAATATACAGCAAAAAATACAAATATGTGCAGTGTACATACTCCCCACTAAGACTCATACGTATATAGTATAGTATAAAGTATCAAACGCTACGATATATTTCGGTCTGGTAAACCCACACCCGAGTCAAATTTTTGCAGTTCACCCATATATCTCGGAACGGGAATTGAACCCATGTTCCTAAAATTGCAAATGGGTACATGCATAGATCACACGGCATATATATGTGCTGCGAAACTACGAAGGGACTACGATCTGTGTAGACGTCTCAATTATAGTGCTGTACCTATATTTCGAAGTCAAGCTTGGTTCAACTTGAGCTGTTTTAGGAGCTGGATAAACGATTCATCAAGTTAAAGCTAAGCTACGACGTCATTAATTAAGCTAAGCTGTTTAAGTAAAGTGAGTGAAGTGAATTTGTGAGAGAATTTATTTATTTTTTATTTATTTATATGCTTTATTGTACACCAAGAATACAAAGAAAGAAAAAATAATAATAATAGTAACAATAATCAAAAAAATAGGTGAACAATAGGCGGTCTTATCACTAAATGTGATCTCTTCCAGACAACCTATTTTACAATGGGAATATAAAAAAAAGAAAGGGTACGGGTAATCCATCAACAGAAAAAAGAAAAAAAAATGATGTACACAAACAAAAAAAAAAAAAAAAAACAAACAAAACGAGAAAAAAAAAATAATAAAAACAAAAGAAATATTTAAATTAAAACCTAATCTATTATTTTTGTAAATAAACTAATCTGATGAGTCTCTTAAAAGTAGGAAGCGACTTAGCTTGTCGTATAGGCAGTGGTAGTTCATTCCACAGGCGAGCTGCATGGATCGTAAAAGAATCATTTAAGAATGAAGTGCTATGTCTAGGAATATCTAATCGCTGATAAATGACCATCGAACTATAATGCACAGTGCAAGCATTGAAGCTTTTCACTATACAAAAAACAAATTGACAGTTATTTTACTATGACTTTATTGTGATATGTTTTTAATTTAAATTGAATATATCGTTGTCACGTCAGTTTAGCGGAGTTGGGAACAGCATGGAGACGCGAATTGTGTCCGAAACTAGCATTAAGCTCGCCCCCAATTTCGTGGGACTGATATATAATTCTACATAGATGGCGAAGTATGGACTGTGGATGCAGAAATCCACATCAGGCTAACATTTAGTGTAATACAGGTGTGGGGCTATGTATATACAATAGATGCATTTGATGTGGGATCAATAATGCAAGTGTAAGTTCGAAAATTGAAATAGGTTTTCGTGATCTGATGCAGAAATACACCTCTGCCCACACCTTCGGGGCATACAGGCGTAGGCTATATACTATGTATGGACGTACATCATACCCCTAAAAAATGAAACCATATTTATTGTAGTTAGACCTCTAGTCATGGACCTACGATACCGCCATCACTTACATCCAAATATGGTAACAGCAAAAATGATTTAAGACCCGATGACGTAGAGAAATGACGCTTATCTGGTTTTATGAGCATTCCCAGTGGCGTAATAGATAGGGTGACCGTCTACTTCTAAAGAACAACGGTCAAATGAGTAAGCGGCCAACGTCTGAAACATGGACTTGCAATTCTAGAAGCGTACGCGCTAGTGGCGTGACCGTGACTGTTTGTTTACTAAACGATTTATTTATATATATGACAATTATGACAGAGTTAATTTCGTAATTGTTCTGGTCGCGTTTAATATTGTTTAAGAGTTGTCAAATTTATTATTTGGTTCGGGATATGATATATTTGAAATATTTCCAAAAAAGAAAATTAGGTACTAGAAAAAGTTTATGAAGGTGGAAAGTGAAATTTGACACAATATAGTATAATCTAATATATCGTCTATAATAATATTCTTACAGAGTGTCTATTATTTAAAGATACTCTACTATAATTGAGAGTTTTTAGTAGATTTTTGTAAGGTTGTTGGTTTTTGTAGGTTTTTGTTACGTAAATATTTAACCTTGAATATATGTCTAAAATCTGTAATCTGCATCAATGATCTGTATTTAAGGTAAATTTATTATTCCTATTAACTTATTATTAATGGAAATTATATTAATTTAGCAGTCCATAACTCGCAAGCAAGCTTGATAGCTAATTAACTTCCGAATAACCGTATAGACTTTGGACTAAGCGGCGTCGCTTAACTGGCGGTCTGAAAGTTAAACAGAGAAACTCTTGCTACCTTCCGTTAATCTATACTAATATTATAAAGCTGAAGAGTTTGTTTGTTTGTTTGTTTGTTTGTTTGTTTGTTTGTTTGTTTGAACGCTAGGATCTCAGGAACTACTGGTCCAATTTGAAAAATTCTTTCAGTGTTAGATAACACATTTATCGAGAAAGGCTATAGGCTATATAACATCACGCTACGACGAATAGGAGCGGAGCAGTAATAAAGAATGTTTCAAAATCGGGGACATTTTTTCCTTTTTGTGAGCTTCCGCTGCGTGCGCTGCGAAAACGGTTAAAGTTTCGCTAAAATAATGTTTGAGAGAAATATTCCTCTTTAAAAGTTCTAAAAAAAGTCCGCGACAGCATATGTCTATTCTTTAAGGTTGACTCACTATAACGTTTTTTATCCTAACCAAATTTATTTTAAAATAAAGTTTAATTTGTGAAGGTGTTTTTATAAATATGATTTTAATCCTTATCCAAATAAATACGTTATTCATTACAAGTATTTAATTTTAAATAAAATTGCCCTTTACATCATTTGATTTCACTGAGTATCTTAGAAGATATTGCAGTTTTAAAATATTGATCAAGCGCGCAATAATGATGCACAAGGCGCCGATCGACGCGTTACGGTTTCACGTTTGAACAATTTGACCGAATTGTATGATTTTTGGTATGGACGTAAATAGGACTCTGAGGAGTAAATAGACTACAACTTATTTTCTTTCTGAACTCAACCCTGTAGTCTACGCGGACGGAGTCGCGCGCAAAAGCTAGTAGATTTTATAAATATTAAAAAATCAATATCAATCTTATAGCATTTGTGGTAAAGTATATTTTGGAAATCACTTTCTGAAAGGCTGTTTGATTTTAGTTTACCCAGAATTCCACATTCTATTTTCTGAATTCTTATTAAAAATTTTACAATATTTTTTTGGGTTTTTAAATCATGTGTGTGAACAAAATCTAGTTCAAAAATATGTTGGCATATGTTGAGTTTAGGTTGTACGTAAGGAAACCTATAATTCCTTTAAAAGACAAAACTTCTTACTCTCTATTACCGGTGACTTGAAGAATTAGCTCTCATAACCGGCCAACCAAATCTCAGCTTACGTTCAATATGGAGATACAGAATTTTTAATATCTTTTTCTTCATTAACCCATATACGCCCACTGCTGAGCACGGGTCTCCTCTACCATTGAGAGGGTTTTAGGTCATAGTCCACCACGCTGGCCTAGTGCGGGTTGGCGGACTACACACCTAAGAACTTTTAGGTGTGCAGGTTTCATCACGATGTTTTCCTTCACCGTTAAAGCAAGTGATAATTCAATGTGAATACACACATAATTTCGAAAAGTCAGAGGTGTGTGCCTGGGGTTCGAACCCGCGACCGCCGAGATTCTCGGCCGCACGCCTAAACCTCCAGGCCATCACTGTATATTTTTAATATACGTGTATATTATTTAATTTCATAGTGAAAGGTAAAGTGTAAAATGTATGGAATAATTTCACTGCCCTCAATAGCGTTTTGTTTTAATAAATAACAAACCTCTTTAGTAAAAGTTTCCTTAGTTACAATCGCTCTACATGCATGTCATATATGTATATTGTATGTATAATACATATGTTGCTCGTCATTGGAGAATCCTAAGTCTTACCATCAGCTATGGCCCATTTTTTATGACGTAGGTATTTCGTCGGGGATTTTGGCTATGAATTCTGGTAAAATGAGAAATGTTGCATGGAAATTACTTTCGCGTAAGAAAAGTAGCAATTGTAGTATTAAATCAATAACGCTTAAGGAAATTCAATAGAGATCGTACTCATTCGTCAAAGGTCAATTCGACCGTTATTTACCTTCACTTGTGAACTTACGTAGCTTAATATGTAGCTCAGCTTTAATAAAAGTAACTTTTTTATAGATAATGTACGGTAGTATTTTTTTTAAATACAATTTGTATAAACCAAAGCTGCCGGAATTTACGAGTACCTATGCCGTCAGGAAAATGAGAGCTTACGTGCAAAACGGCACATTCGTTAAAAATGTATTTTTTGTGAAATCCATTGTTTCTGCCAATGACCATTCTATAACTACTCTTTACACTTTTTACCCAGTCACAAGTACTTTTGCTGTTGAACTGAAAAAATCACAGTAATCTTTTTCACTAGAATACAAATAAATACTTCTTACTTTAGTAATAGGTGCTTCGAGCGGCAACCCCTGTAGTTTGGCGAGGGAGGTCCGCCTGAGTCCGTCGGAGGCCACGGAGCGCACGTCCAGAGAGCCTCGCCTGATGGAGTGCAGGGACCCGCGGCCGCGCTCGCTCTCAGTCGCGGTCGTGGGCTCACATACAAACACCACGTGGGATGTTGTCCTGAAATGGAGATTAAATTCTTCGTTATCAGCCCATAAGTCCCTTTTCAGGGCATGAGCCCATGTTTGGTACAAATCCATCCAAATATTTGTTTCGGGTCTAGGTGCTTGTGAGACGGAAAAGTCCATCGCAGTTTCTTGATATGCCACTTGTGTCTTAGTGTGGGATCAGAAATATGTATGTGACTGTGCTAAGGTGTATTTACTAATTTATCTAAACGAAACAAAAGTTGCTTTATTTCACTGGAAAACAGTGAGTATACTATTGTCTTCACTAATGCAGTGGCGAATTGAATAAACTCAAATTTTAGCCACAATATTGTAGCATTTGAAAAAATTAAAAGTCTGTATGTAAGGAATTGAGCATCGTCTTTTATTTAAAGAGTAATTACTAGAACACATAGAATCGAACGAAAGGAACAATACACAAGGAAATATATGTACATGGAAAGTTAGCCGTGAGAAATCTCTACTTTAAGTGGTCACCAATGACGAAGTTAGAAGGAAAAGTTTATTGCATGACAGCATATACATATTCAAGCCATTAAACAATGCGGCTTGGAGGACGTACTTTTATGAATTCTCGGTAGAAAAGACAATTTTCCGATGATAGTACAGCGGCAAGCTGTCTGTCAGTACATTCGTAATACTTTTAAGAATATGAGCTAAACCAACCTAACGTTTAACCTGTTGACCTGTTCATCAACCACAGTGACGTTGTAGGTCAGACCATGAAAATCTGTTGCTGTGGGGAAGGGTTTTCTTGTAATTACTGGAATGCCTTTTATTTATTTTTAATCGCATCCTGAATTCTGTGCAGACAAAGTCGGGATCAAAAGCTTATCATAATATTTTTGTAAGCGAAAGTTTATAAGTGTGAATAACCATTACTTCATCACGCTTAAATAACTGCAAAATAATTAATATTTTTTTACGGACGCTATTTATACGCTAGATTATAACTTAATATTTAATTATGATTTTTATCCCGAAATGTACAGTTCCATGGAGTGAGTAGGGGATTCAATTATACCTACATATTTACTATTCTTTTAAACGCAATACTAAACCGATTTTGAGTAACTTTTGGTATTGAAATATGTTACCTGGTTAACCCAATAGCAGCACCTCTGCACGGCAACAGAATGGGGTCGGGCGCTGCCCTGCGGCGCAGTGTGACCGGCGCCTCCCAGTCGCGAGCCCCCGTGGTAGCAAGACGTAGGGCTTCGCCCCCAGCCGCCTCCGTCAGGGGTCGCGGACCTTCATCCATCCTCCATCCCAGCACGCGACACCAGGACTTATTTGTCAACTGATAAAAGAATAATTATATTAAAATTTATATAAATTTTTCATGTAGGTATAGGTAAAAGATCGTGAGTGTTGATATTGTGTATAAATTAAAGGAATGCAGTTAAAATGGTAGAATAAAATAGACACATATAATAATAATACTGACTTAGGGAACATCTTAAAGTTTGGATAGCATTGAAAGTGGGTATGTTTATATATGGCTTTTTGATGTTAGCATGCTAAAATTATAGCGGTTTTATAGCTAATGTTATCGTCATAAAGACATAAATGAACAGTTTCCCACTAGAATATTGAATGTTGTTCATGGAAGAACCGTAACAGGATCGCTTCACGTAATTTTACTCCGAGAGTCATAATGTCGTGATGACGCCAGACATTTCTAAAACAGCATGAAATTCTCTTGGCACTTTTGAGTTAGTGTACAATTTCACATTAGCAATAAGTAGTCCAGAGATGTGCTCGATAAACAACGGTATATCGTGGCAATATTTTAAGGAATTTAAGACGAATGAAAAGGTGGTTGAAATAACATCTGTTTTACGGGATAGAGGTGTCGTCCCAAATCCCAGGCAACTAAAAAGACCTACAATTTATCTTATCTTTTATCTATGTATAAACAAAGGACTCAAATATCATAAGCGCAGGAATAATAATATAAATACATACATTTTAATAACTTATCCAATAAAGAAATCATCAATACAATTATTGATTGAAGCATAGCTGCCATTGTGTAAGTATATGAAACAATAGTCAAAAACCCGGCTGTAATGATTCATTCCAATGGTGCCGTAGTTATTACGTTATGATAACCAATGTATGTCCTTCAAGTTTTCCCGCATGATTTCGTATTGTCATGATGTTTAAGTAATTTCTTTTATGAATTAAATTAATGAAAAAATGTCATAGAAATAGTCTTGATACTCCGAACAGAGATAAGTTTTGTAACTGTAAGACTGTGAAACTGTAAGACTCTGTTGTTACCAAACACTGTTTTGTTTCAAAACCTTTTTTTAGAAAATCGACAAAATTATGTTCGTTAGTGCAATAAGTTGAAAAAAGATTATAACTAAAGAAAGGCCAAAATATTAATTTTCCAATAAATGTCAATTCCAAGGAGAATACTCGTATTTTTCGAATAAGTGTTGGTTGCAGCATTACAATCATGGAGATTCTAAAAATATTTCTTAAGCTTTCTCACTACTCTCAATACGCTTTTATTATTCTTCTGACAATATTTTCCCACCCTACGTTTGTCGAAGCGCGCTCCCCATTATGGACTTCGATGTGTGAAATATTAATACCGTATTATTGGTATTTATTTGGCGTCTCGAAAAGGCTAGCGGGAAAATAGCAACGCCAAGATAGGGAACAATTTCTACATGTTTACGTAGCTATTTCAATATTATTTGTAAGAAAGAATTCTTCTACCTTTCTTGTACGTTTTTTTTTTCATATTTTATCGGTTTTGATTTACACTATAAGATTATTCTTCTAAACAGCTTCGTTGTTGATTTTTGACACACTGTTGGGTTTTATTAAAGAAAGGACCTCCAATAGATTTTCTAATCAGATATTAAAATAAATAAATACACCCAACAGTCACATACGTAGCTCTGACCCCACACTAGGTTTCAAGACCTGTGTTGTGGCTATCAGACACTACGAGAGAATTTTTCGGTCTCACAAACACCCAGACCTGAAACAAATATTTGTGGTTCACACAAACATTTGTCTCGGTGCGAGGATCGAACCAGCGGACTCTCGTTTCGCAAGCTGGTGTCTAGCCAACTGCGCCACAGGGGCTGTATTAAGGGAAGCAAATAGTTATTTCGCCATAACTTTGCCTAAGTGGTAAAATCTATTTAAATCACTTGTTAAAGTCTTATTATATAACGCAGTTTTCTGCCTTTTATTTGTGAGCGTACAAGAAAGAAAACAGTTGCTTAGCTTTTAAGCAATTTTCATTCTTACCGTCGCCGACATTCTCTTTAATTGTTCATTTACAAAGAGTCACTTTTAGTAAGAATTTATACCCATTTACAAAACTGTATTTTTAAACGAAGCTCATACAATTTCTTTGCAGTTTTGTTTGTCATATTATCTTGCTTTAGCCTTTAGCTAAACAAAGCTTCAAACACACTTCTCCGTCATTTGCTCAATCTAGTTCTTAACAGTTTTTGTACATACAAGTATCCTTTGCTGGTCATCAGTAACAGCGACCAGGTCTCGGCAACGGTCGGCTGCAGCGGCAAGGGCGGCTGTGGCAGCGATCTGAGCTCTGGTGGACGCCGCGGCAGCCCGAGCTTGGAGGACTTCGGCGCACCATGCAGTCGTGCCTGCTGTCTCTACCATTACCTAGAATAAATAAATGAATCATTAATTCCTGGGGTATAAAAAAGCAGTGATGGCCTCGAGGTTAAGGCGCGTGGTTGAAGATCTCCGCGGTCGTGAGTTTTAACCCCAGGACTAAAAGTTCTGACTTTTCTAAGTGAAAGGTATTTACAATGAATTATCATTTGCTTTAAAGGTCAAAGAAAACATTGTGGTGAAATATGTACACCTGCAGTACTTAGGAATTTTTAGGTGTGTATTCCGCACACCCGCATGAGGCCAGCGCGGTGGACTAAAGCCTAGACTATCTTAATGGTAGAGGAGGCCCGTGGCCATCCATTGCTGGGTACTCAATCCCACTGTAGGTATATAGGCTGATGATGAAATTAGCGGCCAAATTGCGATAATCAATCTTAAATATATTTGAAGTTAAACGAATAAAGCAATTAATTCAAGGGTGTATTATAAAATTACTTCATAATATAGCAATTTGTTATTTTATAACCAGGGAGCTGCTTGAGCCCGTTTGAATATTTTACTACGCTCTTTACTGAGTCTTGTGTTAATTAGCAAATAATTTTAAATGCTTAGAAGCTTAAGAAATGACTTAGCTTTTGCTTGAAGTTTTATTGCTGTAACAGATTTTATATTTTAATAGAGAAATCTCATGCAGCTCTATAAAAGATTAAGATGCTGCATCGTGGAAGGCAATGGAAAATGAAACAAAATTTTAAATTTATTAAAAACAAACATGATTTGCGAATGCTCTTGTTTGTGCGAAGGTGCATCGTAAAGTGAAGGAAAATATCGTGTTGTGTATTCTGGAAATCTGACGTGAGCATGCATTTCAAAGCATTGCAAAATTAAGATTGACAAAGACGTTGCTTCTGCACATATTTGTCTGGTTAAGTGGAACTTGATAAAAAAAATTATTTAATAAAAATTATATTCTTCTTTTTCTTCTTTATCAACCCATATACGCCCACTGCTGAGCACGGGTCTCCTCTACAGTTGAGAGGGTTTAGGCCATAGTCCACCACGCTGGCCTAGTGCGGGTTGGCGGACTACACACCTAAGAAATTCCTGAGAACTCTTAGGTGTGCAGGTTTTATCACGATGTTTTCCTTCACCGTTAAAGCAAGTGATAATTCAATGTGAATACACACATAACTTCGAAAAGTCAGAGGTGTGTGGCTGGGGTTCGAACCCGCGACCGCCGAGATTCTCGACCGCGCGCCCAAACCCCGAGGCCATCACTGCTTTAAAAAAAATATATATTACCAGTATTTAATTATACTAATTTGTATATCCTACGTATCGAATCATGTGTCTTTAAGTTTAGTAGAAGAACAAAAGTAATCACGTAAGTAAAAGTAATTTTCATCCAGTCCAAGTAGAAATGCCATATATGAAGCATTTGAATTTGTCAATTTATTATGTTAAAAATATACATTATACATACAATAAGACACTATGTTTAAATAATCCAGTGTCGGAATCTCGGTTCCAACTATAACAGGCTGATGACCCACCAATGTAGGATAGTGTCGGTTCATTATATGCTTAGCACGAGTGAATGGTAATGTGTGAGATTCCATTTAGGGAATCAACATGTGTCGCACACATCTGTTTATTTGGCACGAAGCAAATTCTTCAACTCGCTGCATAAGGCTGTATTGATACTTTTGAACAGAGCAGAGCTAGGATGAGTCCTAACAAATAAAAGATCACACATCATCCCTGTTATTTATTTTATGAAATAGCGAGATATTTTTATAGTTAGGAGTAAAATAAAAAACAACGAAATATGCTCTACCAAATAAAACATGAACCATATCAGTCACACATATCACGTTGATTCCACATTGATTGAAGTTTCGTGTCTTGATTTTAAAACACAAAATAGTTTTGTAATTTATAGAAATTATGTGTGTCATAAATCAATCCATATGCTTTCCAAATCTGGGCACGAGTCCCCTCTACAACTGAGAGGGGTAAAGTCAGACCACGCTGTCCTTGTACAAGTTGACGAAGTTACCTAATGTATACGCATTAACCCTCTAACGTATTAGTAACGCGTGTGTCATCACAAAGCGATTGACTAGAGCATGCAGTGCACTGTCCTCACTAGCTCTTTATTACGTGTATTACTTGCTCGCTTTATGTCACCGTTCGCAAGCGCCGCGCATTTCCATAAATGTTCCATTTGGCATGCAGCATGGTAATTTTGAGTCGCTTGTTGGACTGGATGCTTTACATTGCGGCGTGAATTAAGTGATGAGAGGTACGGGCGGAATAAACTACTCAGTGTAATCGACTTTTATAGTGCTTGTAGCCTTTTAGCGGAGGATCGACTTGGATGGTAAAACAAAATTTACTAATTCAACCGGATTAGCATCTTTAGCAAGCTGGAGAGTTATTTGGTGGAATTAGGTAATGGGACTGATTAAATATAGGTGATTTAAGGCCAAATGTCATAAAATATAGTTTTAGATCTTTAAGGATATGAACGAAAATTACAAAAAAATATACAAATTAAGGCTCTATTAGTTACTCGTATGTGTGTAAAAAGTATTTTTGAGTTTTGTCTAGGATAAAAAGAGGGCGTATGAGGGGAAGTTATTCAATAACTTGTAGGTACAGAAAATAAACAAACATGTGAACCTTACGGCTCAAGCCAGGGTGTAGTAGTGACTATAACGCTGTGGTCTCGCAAGTCAGTTCAAGTGTTTCTACTATGGTCGGAAAAGATTGATAATTAAATTAAATAATTGGCTTCATGGTAATTGAATGCAATAAAGAATTTTCCTTGACAGGCGCGGTAAAGTGACAACATTGCACCTGATAGTACGAGCGGTATTGTAAGTACAGAGAGTCATATGGCGTGAGATTGTCGTTGAGACGTCACTCGAAATACTTATGATAGTCGGTAGAGTGCTGAGATGCTTCTTTACGCTACGACTAAGTGACCCAGGATAATATGAAGTAGGAAAAATATAAGCCGTCTAGAGCTTCAATTGTTTTATACTTCATTTAACTCTATCGGCTCCATGATGGTACATGCTTCTGTCGATTAAGTAGTTATAGTAGAGAAGGTATGTAGGTTATGTGGGAGGGCGACCTTTTATAAAAATATAATGTACCTATATTTAACACATACAATACAGTACAATTTCTGACCCCTGACTAGGATAAAAGTCCAGTGTCGTCGGTATCAGCTATTAAGCTGATATGTAGCCAATTGTGCAGTGCTGTCATGTAAATTTTAATTACAATTATTTTATTTTATTTATGATTCAATATTTTATGAATCAGCGTGTTCGTTTTTGGGACGTGTTATGACTTGTTACTGCTGATATACCGATGTATATACATAATATTTTAATTCGTTTTCTGCTATTATTTAAGTAAAATAATGTGTATATTAAATACTTCATCAATATCGTGTACTAGCGACCAGCCTCGGCTTCGCACGGGTGCAATGCTGATATTTAATGGATGTTATCATACATATAAACCTTCCTCTTCAATCACTCTATCTATTAAAAAAAACCGCATCAAAATCCGTTGCGTAGTTTCAAAGATTTAAGCATACAAAGGGACATAGGGACAGAGAAAGCGACTTTGTTTTATACTATGTAGTGATAGATAATTCGATTGAATTATAAGAAATAATACAGATTTTTTATTTGCCTATTTTTAAGAGATTATAAGTTTACGACGGTACTAAAACATACTTCAGAAAATATAAACATAAACCTTGTGAATAGTTTTCACATTCTGCGAATCATATGAGAATCTATAATCAAACGATAAAGTTTCATCTCTACTCATGTGTAATGGGTATTAGAAAATGAGGTTCTATTTAATGGGAGCAAGCTTCACGAGATCATATCGATAAGGTTATTTGAACATTAATTTCATATATTCTAGCATATTACGTCGACTAGTAAGGCAATCCCTAGTTAGACAGTGTGCTATTAGAGTAAGTATTTCTGGTCTGTATCTGTGCCTCCTGTACATAATAAATGAATGCCCCACATTCAGTTTCAAATGTGTCCTGGATTAAGGTAAGATAGGGTATAACAACCCTTTTGTTTTCGGTCTGACAGACCCTAACAATTTATGAGTCATAAATTCATATAGGTGCAAGATTTTAACCTGCTACCCCTGTTTTACAACTTTGCCTCTTAGGATCAAACTAAGCTGTCATTTATACCAAAGAGGTAAATAATTTAATAAACCACTTAATCCAAAGGTTACTTTACCGGAGAATACCATTGCAGAAATAAACAAATGGAGACAATGTAAACCAAAATGTTTTGATGTTATTTTTGAACAGTTACATCGTTCAATAGACAAGTTTCCTGTTTGCTAATAAGACGAGCCATTTGTATCTTATAGAACGAATATTAAAGTTGTATATATAGCAATGATTACATTAAAATACAATTATGTCAAGGTTATCAGAAATTGCGAGTGACTTCAGTATTGTCTTTAGTCGCTGCAGTCACCTGGTGCATTGTTTAAACTTTTAAGACGGTTACTTGGATTGGGAATCTGTCTGTCGCACATATCAAGTAAATTTTGTTGAGGTCGCATCGGCCCTGCTGCGACGCAATTGCCTTGATGTTCCTCGTAATACATCTGTAAGTTCATATATTTATGTCCCATAGTTATGCATCGAACCTCCTACAAAACTATGAGAGTTTAAGCCTTAGTCCACGACGCTGGCCTTATGCGGGTTGACGGATTATATCATCATCATCAGCCTATATACGACCCACTGCTGGGCATCCTGTTATAATAGAGAGAGGCGGTTGTGGTGTAATTATCACACAGCTAAGGTAGTACGTTTAGACTGTTCCTTTTCTTATCATTGTGGGTGTTTAATATACATACATAAGTTTTCTATTTATGATTCTTCTTCAATTGCATTATAATATATTAAAAAATACACATTGTCATGTCTTTAACTAGAATTTTGATATATTATTCAGATATCAAATAAATATTATGTATATATATTTTCCTCAATCAACTCCGACGTAAACAATCATATACTCCATTTTCATGAATCATCATCATACAATCAAAATCTAAATAATGAGTAATGTAATAATTAATTATTGTTACTTAGCATAAATTGACACAACATCTATTTAATAAATCCAGTAATGAGTGTATTGATGACATCATCACTGAATTTTTATAATTGTGGCGGCATTGTTATGGCGGAAACGATTGCGAGTTATGGCGAAATTTGTCACTACTGTAAAAAATATTCCACCTCCCAGTCCATGTACTGTACGACTATTTATATATCTCGGAAGGGATAGGCAAAAATGTATTACTATGTTATATAAAACCACCCCGTTGTCTATTTCCCGACTCATTGTGGCTTTTGCGAAGTGTTAAATAAATATCGCTATTATTATATATCACTGCAGGCCTCTTTCGAGAAGGCGCTGTGGAAGTCTGGAGTAGGCGTATGTGCAGCAGTAGACATAAGTTTTTTAGCTATAGATGATGATGATAATTCCCTATTGTTTCCTTATTTTATATTTATTTATAACAAGTATAAAGTCGGACTCAATGACTTCTTAATTATTTCTTTCCGAACACTGTCAATTTAAAAAAAAAAATCGCCCAACTTAAAATGCAAGTCACGGAGATAGACAAGTCGTGAAAAAGATTAAGATAAGGTGTGTATTTATCTCTGACTTTGGGGAGGTTTTAATAAAGTTTAATTAGCGTACTCACCCTGTTGAAGCCCGCTTCCAGATAGGGGAGGACGACGAACTCGTCTTTGAGATATGCACTGAAACAAAGAGACATGAATTAAATGAGTAAAAGTACACTCACCTTTACATTGTTAGCGAATTGTGTGTAATTTGTAACACTTGAGAAGTATCAACACTCAACAAAGATTTACATCTGTTGTAGCTGGAATACTTTGTCTTGCTCATTCGAGTCATGCTGCGTAATGGGGAACAAGACAAAAGATCATGTATTTCTTTTTAGTAATTTAAAACTTTCATTGTACTCATGAGGGATGTAGGATGAACGAAGACCGCTTCCGTCTGAGCCCTTTGGAAGTCTTTGGGGGAGGTCTGTGTCCCAAAAATGGACTAGAGTAGGTAGACTAAATTGAACAAAAGATATAAAAGAAAGAGCTAAGATTTTTGTGCTTGTATTTAAAATCAGGACTAAATAAACGCAAATATAATAATTTTGAAAGTTGAGTTTCATACTGACGAAGTAATTAAAAAATACATTTTTGGAGATTCTTTTTCATTATAAATCTTTGAATCACTCAGATTGAAAAGTCAGGTAAAATAAAAATGTCACTGAAATACTATGACAAAAAGCGCTTCGAGTGATTTAAAGATTCACGACGACTGGAACAAAACGCGTTCAAATAAACGAGGCAGAGCTTATGCCGTCTCTGTTGCCTTAATTTTTAAAACCATTAGCCAGTTACTTTTTCGGAGCACTTAAGCCCGGCTAAAAGCAATATTTTCTTTTCTGTTGTGACGGAAATCATGTTACTTTGAGTCATGTCAGAAGCCGCGTAAAGAAACGAATAAATTCATAATAACGCATTTTTGGGACTTGTTTGCTTTAGTAAATAAATACACGCAACAAATATTCTTGTATCGTGGATATCAAAAAGTAATAGATTTTTTTAATCTTACAAACAAAATAGGAGTGAATAACACAAACATTTGTCACGCCGCGGGGATTGAAGCTACGGCTTCTCGTTTCGCAAGATACGTGTATAACCAACCTCGCTATAGGAAGGTTCCATTTCCCGGTAAGGCAAAGCGCTGTCATGTTTTTCATTGAATAATTGTCAGAACCGGCCTGGATATCGGAAATATGGTAATAATTCTAAATCTCTGCTTACCTCTTTGATTATACCTACATAATATGTGTATGCATAAATGTGAGTGTATTCTAAAGTGATTTTTATTAAAATGCAAAAACAGAGATGACATTCGAATAGAAAATGGTATAATAAATTTAGTTATTCATAAATTCAATCTCATTTAGCTCGAAGTTATTTTAAAGCGAGTGTTTTATTTCAGACGTTTGATATGTTCTAGGTTTATTAAACTTTATTTTATTCGGTTAAATGTGAGTTTATTGGATAACCAGATTGCGAAATGTCGAGCTAGTTTGAGTCCCTAGCTAGATTACGAAACGGGGGGCGAATTTCAGTTCCACGGCGAAATAGGTTGGTCTGGTCGATAAACAGTGTGTAAACAGAAGTGATCGAAAAGACAGGTAATTTTCTTTCCATATTTTTTTCAGCGTCAATTTGTTTGTGATCGCCTTAACTATTTCCTGTCCTAGTAAATGTCAAAAATACGATTGTACAAATAGCAGATTGGAGACGAGACTATTTATTTATTAATATTACCGGTGTAAGTAAGTAAATTAATTACCATGAAAGTGAAAATACGTCTTACGGCTCTCGGCTCTCGGCTTACGTCACGGATCTCAGGATTAACACTTCCCACTATACAATGAATGAAATTTTAGCGTTAAACTTCATTGAGCTCCCAAAGCTTTCTGTTATACATTCTAGTATATCATACGAGATACAATAGCTTTCCTTAGTAACACCCTTCATACGAAGTAGTAATAAGCCCGCAAATACCTATTCATCAGATGTCAGTTTGAAATTCGAGCTTCGGGCCTCGCATTGTCTTCCATTGGCTCCGACAATATTATCTCATTTCACTGTCTGTATATTCAATTTCACAGAACGGACAACGTCTAGCTTTAGGGATGTTACGCTACCTATCTGGAGAAGGATGTGTGTAACTTTTTTTCCTTCGTAGGGTTGAGTCAAAATAAACGTGCACTAAGATATGTTTTGAGTTATGGATATTAGTAAGCTACAATTTTTCCGTCTCAAATACTCGTACACTTAAATTCGAAATATTTTTAAATCTAATTTTGATTCCGACTTACATAAATTTTATCGTACGTTTAAAAAAGTATTAATTATTATTATGCATGGCATTAAGTCCGCCTATATACTGTTGTGTATATGAAGCTTTATAAATAAATAAATAAAAACAGAAGGTATATCGTGGGAGTCTCCTACGGTACCCTACAGGTAATATTATTGATGGTATGTAGAGGTGTTTCATATAAAATCGACTTGCCTACATACGTAGGAAAAAAGAAGTAATAGGAATAAGTATAAAAGTTCTAGACTCCAAAGAAATGTATGTCGTAATGATGCATTCATTGCATAAACATTGTCATTAAGTCTTCACTACAAAAATCAAACATTGACAATATGAAGTTATGACTTAGAAGACTAGTTTATTAGAGCTAAATAATACGGTTATAATACGGTTGTTTACTTTATTGGGTACGTCTCTACGTAAACTCCAAGTCAGTTTGTAAACAAAAGACTGTCCCACACGGTGAGACGGGTGGCTGTCAGATGCGTCCCTAATACGGCGAAGTATTTTCCGGTTTTGTTACGGTTACTGTCTAAAACTATTACTTTAACCGATATCCAACTTACGTTTATCCACAGAATAGTTGAATAAAACTACAAAGGAAATGCTAGCACGCCGAAAGTGCTGAATCTATGATTAGACTATCATAGTTTGACTCGGCCGCTTCTTAGTGATTCGCTTAGCGTGTTATATCAAGACTTTTGTAAATATGTGACAACTAATATCAGCCTTTGATTTTTTTTACCGGTTAAGTGCTATCGTAGTTCTACTACGATCAACAGGTGACCGGCAAGCGACGACAGTCAACCTCGTAAAAATACGTTAAATTTATAGGGATCTGCAACATAAGAATCGAATCCCCATTCGGGCAAGTGTTACTGTGTTTTCCATTAAGCAATTGTCAGTAGCAGTGCGGTGCCTGAAAACGCGTGCGCCTCAGTCCACTGGTCTATTATTTAAGGACAGCTAATAATCAATATTAAATCTAATATATCAAAGACACTACACTCTACGTTTCACAACTTCTCGGTGACGTAAAAGGTAGAATGAAGGAAAATATAAAAGAGAATTAATACGTCAAAGTACCTTTAAAACGCACTTTGTCAAACTATACAATTTTTTTGCGTATCATTTTATTGATTGGGTGGAAACCTACTAGGCAGTGGATTACGTTCATTGGTTAATTAAACTGTTTTTCCGCTTTAACAATGCCCTTTGTGTGGGTTTTTCATGTTGATAAACGTGATTAATCAATACTTATGAACACTTCCATAGACAATATTAGATTAGCAAGAAGCAGGACGCAAGGTTTTTTGTAAGTAAAAGTATGAGAGTTTAACATATAAAAATATCAGTGAAAGCAGAAGTTATACACCAAGTTTTTTACAGGCATGAACTTAGCTATGCTGCATCGGGTAATTTCATAGAAGAATAAACTAGATTAGGTCACAAATTAATGGACGTTTTCAAGATTAAATTTGAAAAACCAGAGGATTTTTTATTGTTAACATGATATGTCTCAACCTGGGAATCAAACACGTGGCTTCAATATTTATCGCTAGGATTCCGACCTATGAGACTGTAGATTTACTCATGGGCCGATGATTTCCTTTGTGGACTGACCGCATGGAAGCGCGGAGCTTTTAAACAATAGGGAATATTGATATTTAAACGTTTTAAAAAATACATCGATCACACTAAATTGAAATATGGATATTGTATGTATAGCTGGCAAAATGTGGGTGCAGAAATGCTCCTCTGTCTACACCTTCGGGGACTACAGGCGTGAGATTATGTATGATTTTTTTTGAGGTGGTAATTGAATATTTTTTGTTTATTAACTTCATTTATTTATTATTTAACAGACAGTAATGTGTTGAGATAGGTGTCCAACTGTCTAGACGCAAATGGACACAAATACGTCCTCTTTTGTCATCGTCTCTTTTGTTTATTACTACGAATTGCGCGGGATTTCAGCAAGTTTCATATATCCATATGTGAGGTGTGTTTTTGTGTGATATATTGTTTAATTTTCGGCGAAATAATGTTTGTATTCGTAGGCCGAAATATTGTATCAACAATCAAATCAAACATCTAGTAAATATGGTTTTGATATCAAATTATCTATTATTTTCCACAATTTTGTGAAGAAGTACGAATGCAAATTCCAAAAAATACGTGGTTTAAATTGATGAAATTCACAAAAATGCAAATGAAATTAATGAATTCTACCTTCTTTTAATTAGAATTTTCGCTATCAATTGGAACTTAATAAAACAATACTTCTAAAATAAATACAAATGGTTGTAACATGTATAATGTCGTGGGTTTAAGAAACTACGAGGGACTTTTCGGTTTCAGGATACGCTGCCTCGAATCACTTATTACGGGGACGAATGCGTGACCTTTCGTTTTACACGCTCCTAGCCAAATACAATACGGAGACAATATTTAATAAAATATTTCCTAATTAAAACTTCAGTTATTTTAAAATGGATAAGTGGGCTGTACAGCAAAGGTACCTTTGCTTTCTGTATGTAGCCATGCAGTTGTCAACAACTATTACTACTAACATTGCGAATGCAAATCACATGTCTTTGGACTAATTCTATTAATTCTGCGACACGTGTGTTCATAATTCGCTTTAGACCATACACTATTCGATTCCACTGTGACTGACGTTTCCTTTATTCAAAGTATAAGCAGAAACAAAATTGATTTAATTGTTCATAAATAATTTACTCATAGGTTAAAAAGTCCTGTGGCCAATAGTTAACAGGATTAATATTCATAAAGTACTAGGCAATTAATTAAATGAATTAGCTTTGAATGGTTAAGGAAATAAAATTGATCATAACAAAGATAATGTATTAAAGCTATACGATTTATTATTATTTCAGCTCGTAAACACTAAACTAAAATGAATTTAGTATGGAAATTATTATCTGGGTTCCTGAGTTTTTTTCTGTCATAGAAATTATTGGGCATTTCAATTACCAAGATATCAGTGGCATGGCCACGGTAAGTTTGCACAAAATACATTTCGTGGGACATTTTTAAGGAAATTTGCCATCCAAAACAAACTCTGAAGAACTGAAGAGCACATGACAAAGACCTGGCTATGAATACTAGTACCTACTTACTACTCAGACGGTTTAAGTCATAGTCCACCACCCTGGCCTATAGCAGATTGACTGACTAAAGACCTAAGAAATCCCCAAGAACTTTTAGGTGTGAAGGTTTTTCACGATGTTACCCTCTACCGTAAAAGTAAGCTCTTCTATATTTAATACATTTTGATATTTGAGCCACCTCTTTGTGGGATTATGTTTAAGTAATAATTATGAATAAGATATTTTACTCTATTTATCAGAGCAATTACGTTGACGTCATCATAATGTTCTCATATCACAGATAACAGGGCACGTCAGGGCTGATTGTAGGCGTAGCGTTACGTTGCCGTGGCGACGGAACATTCGAGAACTCCGGGAAAAATGCCGGAGAAAATATTTGGTGTTGGGCCTAAATAAGCTTGAATTCGAAGGCCTCGCAATTGATTACCCATTCAGAGGAGTGTGCCAAATGGCGCGCGTGTATTATATACAAAAGATGTTAGGTTGATTTTACAAGTTTTAATGATTACTGTGACGGATATCTTCATGTAATATAGGCGGAAACACAAAGCTGTCTGAGAAAAATAAGAGTGAACTATAAGATGGGGTATGACGAATTAAAATTCATGAAAAAAATTAAATAAGCGTTCAATTTTAATGATTAAAATAAGTAATTTTAAATTAACGTTATTCTGTTTATTGAATAGTTAAATTTGTTGTAAAAATATTGCCATTACCTTTCTTTCAAAACGAATGATAATAGTGATGTAAACGAAAGCCAGGTTTTACCACGATATCCTTTGCGAACATAAAGGTTATTTCTATTATTTATTTTTTTATGACAAATTCTGTTAAGGGCACTTAAATATTTTTTTAGTTGAATTGAGAATCAAGCTGTATGCGTTACGCCTTTGCCATTACAATTAAAAAGGCCAATGCTAAATTACGCGCGAAATTAGACCAATTATTTTTGTATACCTTTAGTAAAGCCTCGTTCATTGGACACGATGCGTCTAGAGTACAACGAGAGTTTTCAATGGAAGCGGGTCCAAGGTTTTCCGGCCCACTGGCTTGTGAGACGTACGCCTCAGCAAAAATCCAGTCAAACATTTTTCGTAGCGGTTACTCGCTCCAATAGTTTTCTGTTCGTATTCGCGAATAGTTTTGAATCAATGTTGTTGAGGAAGAAATTCTTTAAAGCTATAGCGTTTGTACAGAAAATACAAGCTTAAACGCCACGGATTTAATTGAAAACAAAGCAAATGTTCGTTGTACGCAATGCTTTTCATTGGAAGATATCCCGCATAGCTTTTAGACGTTAATCAAAATTTACCTAAAGTACATATTCTGTCTAATGTAATTAAATTCCAAAATACGGATAAATTCTTTAACATCATCTAATAGGTACGTTCAAATGTTATACATACGTCAATTACTCACAAGATTTCCTCATAATGTAATATTTGCATTATAACAAAGAGTATCCGAGATCATACAAAAACGGCTCTTTGAATTATTATCTAATAGTATCAAAAGGTTGGTTGAAAGGAGTACAATAACAATAAGGCAGTGCAAAAAGGGCCAATATTACATCTATTCATATAATGGACTACTTTTCCCTATGGCATTGCTTGCATTTATAAATGTATGCAATTATCAAGTGTTAAAATTTCTATGAATTCTTTACAAGAAACTGCCTCCTCAGAATATTGCGATCGGTACAGTTAATTTTTCATTTTGGCACAGATTTTTTAGCCAAAAGATTTTGCTTGCAAATCTTACTTGGTGAGAACTTAGTCGGTACATTTTAAGTAAAAGTGAAACATGAAGCACAAATGAAGACACAAAACAAATGACAAAGTGTTTTTGCTTTTCTTTTATTAGGAAATTCTCAATAGCAGTCATTGACTGAAAATGTCCCCAAAAACGGCAATAGGCTCGTCACCTATTATGTGGGAACAAAATACAATTGGCAAAGTTTTTGTGCTGGAATTTTTTTACTAATGTGTTTTTTTTAATTATTCATAACACCAAAGACTCAGTGCATGATTTTCAATTGTTCTTGCATATTTTATATGTTCATTCGTATATGTACTGATTCCTTCATCCTTCATCAACCCATATACGACGCCCACTGCTGAGCACGGGTCTCCTCTACCATTGAGAGGGTTTAGGCCATAGTCCACCACGCTGGCCTAGTGCGGGTTGGCGGACTACACACCTAAGAAATTCCTAAGAACTTTTAGGTGTGCAGGTTTCATCACGATATTTTCCTTCACCGTTAAAGCAAGTGATAATTCAATTTTGAATACACACATAACTTCGAAAAGTCAGAGGTGCGTGCCTCGGGTTCGAACCCGCGACCGCCGAGATTCTCGACCCCGCGCCTAAACCTCGAGGCCATCACTGCTTATATACTTATATATGTACTGATTCGCTTTTCATTTTTTTTTTTTTTAAATACATCCAACAGTCACATACATAGTCCTGACCCCACACTAAGATACGAGTCTTGTGTCGTGGGTATCAGAAACTACGAGAGACTTTTCGGTCTCACAAACACCCAGACCCGAAACAAATATTTGTGGATCACACAAACATTTGTTTCGGTGCGGGGATCGAACCCGCGGCCGCTCGTTTCGCAAGCTGGTGTCTAGCCAACTGCGCCACGGGGCTGTCAAATTTAAATAAAACAAATATATTTCAAGCCGGCATTCCTAAGTACCTATGTACATATGAATACGTTTTAATTAAGCATCAACTATTTTCTATCCCTGAGGGATCCTTAGAGAATACATAGGTGAACTTTAATAGAGTACCGCCGTTATTCCTTGTTTATTTCTGACGGGAAAAGCCCATAAACACAGGATAAGGATTACCTACTAAAATATCCGACGTTATTATAGCAATTTCCGTCGAGTGGTTATTCTCAATATACAGGATTATAATGACATCCCCTGAGATGTAGTTGTAAAAAATATATTCGCTTTTTATGAACAGCCGTGTGGTAAACAAACGGACAATAATTATGTTTTATATGGTTTTTGGATCTACGTGATCGAAGGATTGATATATAATGGATAAGTTTCGCCAATTTGAACAGTGGCAAAATGCCTGCAATTAAAGCGAAATTATTTCTATTTCTCTCCATTGCAGTTTTATATTTTTTTTTAAAGTTAGTGATCTATCTAGTATTATAAGTAAGTAAAAAAGGAGGAGGATTTTTTAATAAGTGCCGTGAAATGAAATGATTCGTGACATAGTCGTTTATTTATCATTTAGACAACAATATAGCACTTAAGACATATCAATGCTTATTCATGAAAAAGGCAAATTCTAAATTAATTGATTTTTGACTGGTGTAAAAAATACTGGTCAATTTTATTGATTTATTAGCTCTGGGCCAAAGTGTTACGTAAAAACGGTAAGGCAAGCAAACTCCAAAGCTTTTGTTAATTCCGTACAAGTCAATCATGGCTTGAACTTTGGTCTTTACGGTACAGTTTTGCGGTGTCACCTCACGTTAACAATTTCAAAGCAGGTTGCAGCGGCCTGACGGTTCTTTGATCGCGTGTCACTTGGTGTAGCTCAAAGCAACGTCACTTGCGCAACAAAGGTAGCAGGGAAATATGAACAGGTCAATATGTTAATAGGAAAGGTTGCGTATTAACACTATAGAATAGTTAACCCGCAGTCAATGTCGTGGACTAAGGCTTCTTAGTTGTCGAGGAGATGATTGATGACGATGAGCATTAATTTATTAGGGTAGAATGGTATACCCCACTTGAACTATTCATTTTATTAATAATGTTAGATAAAGAAATAATAATAGAAATCTTTTCAGCTATTAAATTCTGAAAACTTCAGGTATTCCAAAAGTGACGGTACTTCCATAGAAGCTCAAAAGCGTTAAAACATGATTTGTGTAATGTCTAGTGTTTAATTGTTTGTTGTGAGGTCGGTACATTCTCTCCTCATTTACCTATATGTCAAATTGCGTTTGCTAAGTAAAGATTTAAAGCTTAAAGATAATTTGTAATTTTGTAAGCCGAAATGGGTTTCGAAAGCCAAACCCGTCACATTTTGTTTTCAAGTCTAGGAATCTGCTTAACAGTTTGTGAGAAAACTTAACGTAACTTGCTGTTAGTCTGTACACTATTAGTAGAGTATTTATAGAAAGCACTAGTTGCGAACAGCGTATAAAACTCTCCGCAGTGATCCGTGTAAGTGCATAGATCAGCCTGTGTGTAAGGGATTTTATCTCGAGCACATGATGCGGCAGATAACATATACAGTACGGTAACTATATGGCGAGTGGTACGGTAACTTAGTCCTAGTGTAGAAGTATTTTGTCAATGTGTTCGTAAATAGGTTCTTATTTCAAATCTATCGCCGAGTTTTGAATAATTATGTATGACTATTATTACGATGGGCCTGTGGGAGAAATAATATTCATTTTAACAGCTTGTTTCCCTTACACATAATTTTTATGTGAAGTTACATACATACAAAAAGCCATTGCGCCCGTATTTAATAAAGGGTAGAAAGGAATAAAATTCTGCATCCAACATTTCGCAAGGAGTGTCTTAGTTCAACGTAAGAGGCTTGGCCTACATTTCCAGATTCCGTTCCGCTATGTATCTCCTTATTTCCTAATAAAAAAAAACGATAACATTTTACCCAATCTGGAAATCAAACCTGCGACCATCACATCCAAACCCTATATATGTACTTGTGCCTCCAGACCACCAGGCAAACATGTATCTATATCTATGTTGTTATATAGAAATGATTTTATTATACACTTAAATAACTACCATTTATACTATTCCTTCCAATATATTGGAAAAACCTTAGTTATCGGACGTCCAAATAAAAAACCCAACATTAAATTACCGTCCATTCTGGTTGTAAAGGAGATAGCGAAATTGGCGTATAAATGAGGTCGAGTACGAAACGATTTAAATCAATGCTCATCCCTGATTGCTTGTCAACCCTTCAGTCCTTGAACGAATGGCTTAGGGTTGTCGGGAACCTTCGTTTGTTTACCCATTACTATTAGTTTGTTTGGCTCGCTGCTAAGTTGTTAATAATGTGCGAACGCTTAAGGATTTGGGAGTTTCGGGTAAGTAATTAAGTATTGATTTTAGAGGGTATGTGACTTATGAGTATTAATAAAAATGTATCGTTTTCGCAAAGATGTTTTTTTGTGAAGACACTAATAAAAAGAACTTATCAAGTTCGTTATAATTATCAATTTTTGGGTTAAGTTTCTCTGCAAATTAACACAAATCGTACGTGGCTATCGAATTAAAAATACCATTTGTATCTGCATTAAATCGAATATCACCAACTGTATTGTATACTATACTGTATCTCCGACTGTACAATCCGCCATAGAGAACTAAGTTAATAAAGGTCCCCGATCTATTTGTCTACATATCCGGATTCAAATCCGAAAACAATACTTGTGTCTTAGTGTGGGAAGAGCTGTGTACGTGATTGTTTTCAGAGTTAGTTACATCATAGTGAATTATCACGTACTTTAAAAGGGAACAAAAATATTGTTAGAAGCCTGCAAAAAGTTTTTAGGAATTCCTTCGGTGAGAAGTCCGCCAAATGGCTCTAAGCCACTGGACTCAGTCTGAACTTTTCTTAGCTGTAAGGGAGGCCCGAGACCAATTGTACAGATAGATATATTGTAAATACATGTATATTAAATTTCCAAAAAATATTAATATTAAACCACGCAAATAGCGATGTATTTACGTATGTTAACCTGGTAACTATAATAGAACGTGACATCGCGGAAATTTTAAAGCTATAATCCACTTTATGAGTCCGAAAATATGATGACGGAAGTAAAAAAGGATGTTTACGAGGCGTGTTTTCGTGGAGCGTGCGTAAACGCGCCCACTGGCTTTGCAATTATTATGTATTTCGGAACATTACACAAGCCGTATCGCTCATACAGTTAAGTATTAGGATAGACGGAGGTGGGAACGACGTCAAATATTAAGCATAAAAATTTAATGTATTAGAAAATATTTAATATTTTTTTGTATTATGAACGACTTTTCATATTTGGATTTGTTAACGAAATGGTTTAAGGGATACAATCTTTGTAAATTGATCATTTATGATAGTGTGGGGTGTGCTATGAAAAGAAAGAAAGAATTAAGAACGCCCGAAAAATGAACCCCTATCGAAATACAACGCAATTAGAAAATTGATTCATTACAGATCAAACACATCATAACATATGTTCCTTACAATAAATAAACCGCACTAAATCCAAAAACAATGACGTAAAAACGGCAATTCCCCCAACCAATCATAAAACACGCTCACTTAAAGCTCGATACGTCAAAATCAAATAAATACACGGTATTTGGTCCATCGTAATGAACCAACCCTTTTTACTGGCCATAAAGCCGACCCTCGCGTGGCCATCAGGGGTTGTTCACATCGGTCAGCGCAGTTTAAAGGTTACCCACAAAGTACCACGGATTTTACGCCCCGCGGTCACTCTGTTGGCTGTAAAACTGATGCTTCGATTAATGTTTACGTAATAAATTGATTTAGTATTTGATGTACGTTGTATTGCTATTGTTATGGTTATTTATCGAGATTTAGGGAATGAAGATGTGCTTCTTGTACAGCTTATAAATAACAGTTATCCATGAATAGTTAATGTTTGGTCATACATACACACAGACTTGTATTTCTGAGTTAAGAAAAGCGAAATGCTGCATTTCTGCACCTACGCTTCACCAGATGTGTTTCAGTCCGACGTAATAAGGAGCCAACCTATTGCCGACTTTGGGACACATTTCCAGACTACTAGTACTGTGAGACTCCTAATAGAGAAACCTATTAACACTTTATTTTCGAACATTACACACATGCAAGACAAAGAAGCAGTCATAACAGAATGTACCGCTAAAAATTTGTACCTTTGAAGGTTCTCCAAAAGATTTTTATAAAAGATCCGAAGTGTAATAAATAATAATCCATCGACCTTCAACTTTGTAAAGTCACGTTACAAATCCTAAATACATTAAATGTGGAATATTTAAAACTCAAATCGCGTAATGATTGAGGACGGCGTGAAATTTTTCATTCTGTAAATAGGATTTCCCCGAAGCTCGCGGTGACCTCCGAACCAATTTGCCGATATTAAAAAGTAATTGAAACGCCGGCCGGCGACGGGAGGGAACAAGATGCTCCCATAGCGATGTACATGTATTGCGCTGGGATATATCAAAGCTGTGAAAAAGAAACAGCTTCTTTTTTAGGTATTAATGTTCTTCACGCAACGGATATCCACTTGAATGTGGTAATAATTGATGATGGGTTGATGAATTACCATATATTAATTACTATTCTAAACTAATTTAAGGTCTTTGCAGGGATATGTGAAAGTATAAAATGTCTTGGCATTTTTTTACGATTTCATGGATTTTAATATTAAAAGTTTAGTAGTAAAATTAAAATATTTCATATTAAAACTAATAATAATAAAAAGGACTACTGTAGTATGCTCAGACTTAAGGCGTGTTGATTATAAAACGTATTCTTCATTTGTAATTAATATACATAGGTCGTAATAATTATTGAATCTTGCACTTAGGATTACTCCACTACTATTACTAGTCTAAGTCATCGTCTAACAATCAGTTGATGACGCTTAATTGGGTAGCGAATATTTTTATGTTGCCATAAAGGTAAATCATATTCCACCCCTCTTAAGCGTGGAAGAAGCAAAAATCACAAAAGAAAATAGACATTTCAAAGCACAAGACAAGCAATGAAGCAATCCAGTCACCTGATAATTGATGATTACACAGCATTAACCTCGTAAATCGAGTAAATTTTTATGAATACCGATAGAAAAATGTAATAAAAATTCTTTCATTATTTTGAAGATGAAGGATAAACCCATTTGTAAAGGAAACATTGACCTTGTTTGAAAAGAAAAAGTATACAACGTTAAAATTGCATTATACAATTATTTTTTCTGGCTTAGCAAAATGGACTTTTCTGATGAAAGCGCAGTACTGTGTAATAACATTACTTATGTCCTGTACAATTAGTAGATATCATTAGGGTTTTATAATATATTCAACAAGAGAATATAAACTTATCTTCTTTTTAGCAAGATAAGTCTTGGGTAATGAGTCAGTGGTTATAAGGCAAAAAAATGCTCGATGAATTTCAGTGGGTGTGGTTACAATATTTTAAAAGCGATTCGTTTTTTTTCTTTTGGCACTAACGTAGCACTGCACAGCACATATTCCTTTCTAAGGGAAAGTAGAACAAGGAATGTTAGTAAAACATATTAGTATTCTCTGGAATATCTGAATATACCTTTGATACCAAGGTGAGATTCAATAAAGCTGACTAAACAATAAATGCTGCTGAAAGGCGAAACAAGTAATGCTCAGTTATTACAGAGACGGACGGTCGGCTGTCTCGTTAGCCATTATTGTTATATCAAATTGATGAAAGAGAAACATTTTTAAAGAACAAATATTGGATTGGCGACGTCTTTGATTTGATCTTATTACCTTTGATAAGGTTTGTCTTCTCTTGCCCTGGTTCTATTAAAAAGAGACTCATGTCCTTCGTCTATTATTTGAAATGTAAAAAAAATATGTATTAAAAAAAGAAGAAGAAATAGGATACTGCTGATTTAAAAAAAAATGTTCTCTTTAAATGTTGTTTTAAGTTTTAAAATTTAGACAAACGTCAGTCCCAGGGTCGTTAGATTAAACTTTGTCTTCAATTTGTTTTTTGTAGCGTTGTAAATGCAGTTGGCAACTTTAATATTGCTTCTCAGTGGGGTGAGTTCGGATAACTTGATTTATTCAAATTCTTTTCTCGTGAAAACGAAAATAACCCGCCCTGGGGGTTCAGCTTCGTAAAATCTCTATCTTTATTCCGCATTTACAGTCTTTAAGTTCAATGACTTAAATTAGATGTTTTAGATAGCCTATATGCTTCATGTAATGGTCAGGGGAAGCCTTTTCCATTGATCTAGCCAGTCATGGAACAGGGCTACGAGTACGCGACCTCGCCCCCCCGAGCTGTTGCAGTCTCCCATTACTTCCTTATCCAGGACTGTAGCATCCTTACCATCAGGCTAAATATCCTTACCTGCAATATCCTGTACCCAAATACATGCTATCTAAGGCTCGACCGAGATCTCGGTCTCGGTCTCGGTCTCGGCATTCTCGGCTACAAATCCTACCGAGAAATTTGTCTCGGTTCTCGGCTGTTTCTAGCCGAGATTCTCGGTCATAACCGAGACTGTAACTTTTCTCGAATCGACATTAAAATTTTACCGCGCGTGGCCATGTGTAAATATAGTACAAGCTCGGTAATCAAAGAAATGCTAAGATTTTTGAGTATTGGTTTTTGTCACCTTATTAGTTGCTTAGTGCTTAAGCCTGCAACAAATAATTTTTTAACTACGCCGCCTACTAGTTAAGCAAGTGAACAACTGTTTAGGAGAGCTGGTCAATTATATGTCGAGGGTCATGTAGTAGTAGCAGCGTATTAAAAAAAATTAACAGTATTAAAAAATATCTCGCTTTGTCTATTCTCGGTCTCGGTTCTCGGTCTCGGCCGAGACTTTATTTTATTCTCGGTCTCGGTCTCGGTCTCGGCCGAGAACAAAAAATCCATCTCGGTCGAGCCTTAATGCTATCTCTACCTCATTCCTAAAACAATGAAAGTCCCAAGGAGGCTTGGCGGCAGGCAGGCGGCCGGCCGTATAACATCTGCCAAAACTCTTATGCAGCATGTTTTGTCCTTCCTTCCCGTGTGGAAGGATAAAACATGCTGCGCCGACCCCAAATAAGAATTGGGAGCAGGGCAGGAGAATGATGATGACATACCTAATGTAAACATGGCATGTAAAACCGTGCGTGGAACAGAATTACAGGAAAAAAACTATCACATTTAATCGATGCCGAATTCTCTCACTACTAAATCACAATTTAAAAAATAATAGTGTGGTGCGGAAAAGTCTAGAGGTTTTATAGACTTTTTTTGTTATTTATTTATTTATATTCTTTATTTTACACCACAATAATATAACATTGATACAAGTAATTCTAAATCATGTAGTGTCACAATTGTTATTTGATTTTAAATATAAATATGTAATTTAAATATCAAACCATTTATTTTTAAAGTTGAAATTTTTGCCTACAAGACAATTTACTTCTCGATGGATCCCAATTTAACGCTCTACAGACATTTTAAATATTAATTGGTACTTCAACACAGGTTAACTGAATATTATTTTAAATGAAGATGAAGAAATGCATTCGTATTTATTTGGAAACTAAATTAACACGAACAGATATGAATTTGTTTTAAATATTAAAACATAATATTGTTGTTTAAGTGGCGCAATGATGATAAAGTATTTTATTCAATAGTATACTAATTGAATGGTATTTCGTATACTTTTTGTAAAGTAAACATAAAGTTTACATAAATCAGACTAAACTAACTAATTTGTTTCATTCGAGACTTTATGATTCAAACATGTCACATGACAAACTATCTAAGTACGTTTCTTTTTTTACTTTTTAGTGTGCATTACATTATTAACATTATTCGCCGAAGGAGATAAACGTGCCAATTTTTTTTAATTATATAAATATTGCTGTGCACGAAATTTTCTTGGACAGTGCCATAAGTAAAAAAAAATCAACAATAGTTTTTAAACCAAATTTATCGTGTCCGTAGCTAAAATAAACGAAGAACCAAAAAGACACATGGCTGATGAAGTTTTACCCGCGGGGGAAATAGGTCTAGCCAATAATATGAAATTTCTCGGCAAGCGATATGAAAATAAAAATATCTCGAAAAAATTTAACAACCTTCGCTCGCAGCGAAGCTGTAGACACAATTTAATTAAAAAACTGAAATCCTCGGGATACTAATTAATAAACGTGTATAATTATTGTTCAATGCTCTGTAGAGTGTTTACATTTTATTGATTTTATTTTTAGATTATAATTATAAGTCGCGTTGCATTAAAGACTTAGATTTAATGCGGCCTCGAGGTTTGGGCGCACGGTCGAGAATCTCGGCGGTCGCGGGTTCGAACCCCAGGCACACACCTCTGACTTTTCGAAGTTATGTGTGTATTCACATTGAATTATCAGTTGCTTTAACGGTGAAGGAAAATGGTCGTGATGAAACCTGCACACCTAAGAGTTCTTAGGTGTGTAGTCCGCCAACTAGTCTAAACCCTCTCAATGGTAGAGGAGACTGGTTGAATGGTAGAATGGTTGATGAAGAAGAATTTATATAATTTATCAAAACAGCAGTTTGACTGCTTGTGCGTGTGAAATTAATGTTTTCAGCATAGAATTTTAGCAATAAATGGAAAAAAATCACGCTGCAACTTAAGTATTGTGTTAACTGCCATTTTACGGTTTTAATATGATCTGCTTAATTGCTTCTTACCGCATCGTATTAGGCCTTAGACAATATGAAATCCAAATGACTACTATAATCGGTCTTTAACGTTCAAAACACAAAATAAAACCGTAGATATTTCCGAGATACTGTTTTCACTTAACAATCTATTTAGCGGGCGGTGCCGTCCGTAAATTCAATTTATCTTGGCTCAAAATTAAATTGTTCCTCATCCCATCACGTAGAGATGTCTCTGGCGGGTGCAATTCATTCCGCTCTGTATTTACTATGGTCTCAACAGATCGCTCATTTGGTATCTGATACGGGGAATATGTCCGTGCCGCGATTATTTGATATATAATTTAATATTTTTATTGATGTATATGTTTTCACAACTATTTATAGGTAACATAATAAATTAGTACATAGAATCGCAAAAGACATAGATATGGTCATGATTTAGGTATTTTACATGTATAAATTAAATTCGGTGATGTCCTGGAAATAAGAAATGAAAAAATAGGGAAGCTTGAATGAATAGTTTTTTAACGATTTGCGTAACCAAGGTTTTGATTTTAATTATGCTGTAGTTTACAAAATGTATTTCTTAGAAATTACACGTTCTAAATTTAACGTAAATGTCCAATTTTCTACTGTTCGTTGTTGGAAGTATCCGTCTATTGCACTCGGCTAAGTGTCGAACAAGTTTCTATGTACGCACGTGGGTTAAAAATAAAGCAATCGTGGATTGGCATCGCGTTCTTTGCCCAAACCAGCAAGATAAACGCACCGGTAATTATTGCTTGGAATGCGAACCAGTTGGCGCAAAAAGAATTTGCGATTGAGAATTGGATTCTTACTGCTTACAGTATTGTTTTTTTTATGGTTCTGTACAAGGAAGGTTTACTTAGTTCTTTTGTTTTATTATTAGAGCTTTTTCTTTTGTTATAATTTAAGAACGAAATTAGGAGGAATGTAAGTTTTTAATATGGTTTATTGATAATCTAGGTACGTGACTCATTTAAAAAATATATATATGTAAAGTGAAACAGAGTAGTCATGGTTGGCTAATTATTGTGATATAATTAATAAAGCGGCGATCCAGGTTCGTTTCTTTTAGAACTTATTTAGTAACTTCCTCGTGGAGTTAGCTTCCCAGAAGCATGTCCTAATTAATATATCAGTTATGACCTAAAGTCCTTCATGTCGCGTTGGGCAGGGCGATTATAGAGACTATTCTTCTACTCACCCATCACTGCAATTCCAGTACACCAGTACAAACAGTGGCACGCAAATGACACCGAAAAGTTAAGCTCAAAGAGTCTCCATATGGAATATAACTTGTCTTTTACTTCGCGACGAAATTAATGAGAAAATAAACAGAGTTGTAAACAAGAGTATTCAGGTTGTCCATCTAATTATTTCTCTCTTATTACGGTTATATCTTATTATAAACATGTCTCAAAACAATCCATCTTGTTATTCCATAAAGACCATATTGGCCGCGTCCAATCAACTGCGTATCTTTATTTCGCTTACCGTAAAAAAGCTGTTTTTATGTATCCGTCACAAGCGGAGGCGCGTTAGTTGTTTTGCGTTAGTCGTTTTATGCGAAAAATAATAACGTTTTGATGTGCCTCGTCGGGATCGGTTTTATGACATATTAAAATCGCCCTCGTGATACGTGATACAGGGATTGTGATAATAGGTTATATTTGAAACTGGCGAAGTGACTGCGTCATCGATGGTAAGAGGAGAGCTTTCTAATAGGGTATAATTACGTCTCAGAATTTATGTAAGTCTTACCTTGGGTACTGTGGTATATTAACTATTGTAGGTAATTCAATGGTAGAGTGCCGTATAAATAGGACGGTTCAATTAGCGTCGTGCCTTTGTCGTAGAAAACGGACATGAAGCAACCCTGTACTGTTTCAATGAAAGCTTAATTTTAGTATTTTTTTTGTCTATCCAATTAAATACCGGCCTTAGATAAGGTGTAAACAATCACATACTGATTCAGGTACCTTATTGTTAATAATTGTTATAATAATGACGAAGCTAGAACAAACGTGTCAACTATTTATAGATATTAGTTATGATTTTTCGCTTGTCATTACTTTGCATATTCGTACGTATGTATATTTGTAGCGCACCACATTGTAATGAAATCTTAGTGCGGTTTGACACAATCGTATATACAAGCTACTACGATGCAAATTCCATGCTATTTCGTAGTTCAATGCATGTACCCTAATAAAAAGAAGTAAAAGTGCATTGAAAGACGCCACACACAAGTCTAGACGGTATCGAGCGGTTCCTGTTGCGTCATAGTGTCCGCATTCAATTTATTCTAGCCACGAAACCATGAGAACAACGCAAGTATATAAACACACATAGATTTGATCCCAATGTATGATTCGGATGTTATTTCCTAGGTATTACAAATAACGAGAGACTTTGGTGTTGAGAAAACCCCAAATTTAAGCTAGGTTTTTATTTACTAGGATTACGTTATTAGTTTTGTTGTTCAAATGCGGATGTACGAGCTTGTGTCAACGATCCTGCTTTTAGATACGATTCCAGAGTCAGTTTGTAAAATTATATGCAAATAAGGCATATTTGCGAGTAAGTAGTGTCCGATTACTGTGTAATGAGGAAACCTCCGTTCATAAAAGTTTTCATCAAGAATTCCTTGGGTATTATATCAGCATTATAATTAATTCTAATGCAAACTTGTTTATTTGTTCATTTACCTAGACACTACAACATACATTATTTAGAATGGTTTTCATATTGCGGCAAATTCATAAATTAGAAAAATATAACTTAAAATTTCAATTGCTTTTAAGTCGGTTTGGGAAATTTTGAAATTACATAAACTGTGGTAATGAAGTCAGAGGTTAAAAAATGTTTAATAAGTTAGGAATGCGCTGAAAAACTAAATAATTATAGTTTCCTTCCCTTACTTTACTTACGAAATAGCACTTAAGTATTACTCTTTAGCGGGATTGAATTTATTTATTGTATTTATTTAGGAATATTAAATAGGAGTTATGCAGCGTAGTATGTAAATTTTTCCTTCATAATGATTGTTGTTTACCACGGGGTATTTTAGTACAAAATACGCAAAAACTAATTTCAACAATTTTAGCAAATTAAAGTGTTAGTAATTATTGTAGTCCATAACATTTATTTGAAGAAAACTCGGTGTTTAAATACACCTTTTTTTTGAAATTATAGTTATTTTAGTGATAAAAGAAGAGGAATAGTATCGAGAGGACTTCATTCCTTTGAAATTACGTAACAGGTTTTTGTAAGGAGTCTCAATAGAACAGGGGGTTACCGTGTACCTTAATACGTGTGGGAAATGTATAGAAATAGACACATACTCTAGCATTGTGACGTGGAATATAGTAGGGTCATACCCACAGGGGAGAGAAACCGCAGTTCTTAGAAGTTTAAAAAGGAATATATGTGTAATGTAGAAATTATTGCTAAAGGATATAATTTGGTTCTCCGTTATATTTTAAATTGCTATGCTTTTTAAATTAAAATCATCTGAGGAGAGGTAATCGAAACAAATTACAAACATCTTAAGGTAATTGTTTTCTAGTCTTTAGTAATTTTATTATAATTCCTATTTCCCACAGCGTTATTTGCAGGTACATATTTACAAAATATTCATAGAAGATTGCATCAAAGGACATTGACACTTGTTAGTTCGTTCGTGTATAGGAAATTCCACGCATTTTTTGCTACCTCATCGATGTTATATTAAAGGTATGTATTATTTGTAAGTTAAGACCAATATGCATCAGTCAACAAGTTCAGGATGATAAATTGTAACCTGGATTCGAGCGAGGCAACAGCTATCCTTCAGTAGTTTTGTTTAATTCACATTTAAAAAAAACAGTAAGGTAGGCATGATTAACTGGATCATGTATTATAAAATTTATATATGTAAAATGATCGATGGGCAAAAATATCCCATAAATCCTTATAACTTTCAGACTATGCATATCTGCTCCCACAAACGTGTAATAAAGCGATTTTCTTTTATCTATGCGTTCGTGCACGCCCGTCTACTTTCACATTCGCTTTTCCCCTTTTGAAGTGCATGGGCGCATACGAGGATTAGATTAACAACATTGAGAGCTTAGTAAACGCATAAGGAATAAAAATTTTACTGGATTTATAACTCTTGTTTGCGAAGTCTGTTTTGAACCGCATAACTAGCTCTTTTTCTCTTTAGTTTTGAGTGATAAAATGGAGTATTAGAACGGATACGGAAAGTGATTAATTTGTTTTATTTCAACAGACACACACTTATGAATTTGTCCTGAAAGGGGTAGGTGTATTTTCATGTTTTTTGTAAAGTTATGTAGTTCCACACGATAGTAAAGGGTTTGTTGTGAGTTGTTTGAACTCATTTCTGGTATTTAAGTACCTTATTTTTATATAAAACTTTAGTTACCTTTTATGTCTATTATTCAATAAAGATATTTAGGTATTTTCGTCCACAACAGACGTTTGTAAGAGGTATATTGTGAGGGATAAATAGCAGTTCAGATTTACCTTGAAGATAATCTTTTATGATATTTTCAATGGAGATTTCACGATTTATTTGCGTAAACGTCCTCATTGTCCAGTTGAAGAGTTAGTCTTTTTTCATCGCGTTGGAATCCTTCTCAAGGGTGGGTTAAGCGAAGTAATCTTGCGTGGGACTCTTTGACGCTTTTTACATGTATTTTGGATTCGTAAAAATCTCCCCTTTTTATTCTTATCAGCTTATCAAACGTTTGGACGTACACCTTTGGAATTTTCTTTAAGAGATTTTGAATAAGGTACGAAACTTGTGTTTTTATTTGGTTTATTTTCGGCCAGCTTTGCGAATATTTTTACTTTAAGCTTGATAACAGTAACTAACATATTTATTTATGCTTGATATACTAACACTTATATTTTTACTGCAATTTTTTTAATATTTCGTTATCATACTGACATAACACACAAACATACGAAACAAATTGACATTCAATGAAATCTTTAAGACTCCTAATTAATCATTTTGGATACCCTAGTTCCTTTTGAAAAACTTCAGTCTAGAGCGCGCCTAAATTCTTTATAGCACGGATGCTACAAGTACCTTCTTAAGGTAAAATCTAATAAAACTCTTTGTCTAAGATATGCTTGTAGATACATGTAGTTACCAATTTTTTAATATTACACAACGTGTCATTTACAATTGATTGTAAGAATGTGTAACTTAATATGAAAGCCAGTGGATTGTAAAGCAAATGGCCGAGTATACACCTCAGTTACAAACTTCAACATCACAATGCGAGCAAATATTAACAAAGTTTGCGTTGACGCCGCACTTCGCTCTACTGCCGATGCAAATGTGAAAGTTATTAGTACCTTAAATGGGAATATGGATGGACTTGTGGAAGAATTAGAAGTTACAATGTTTGCATCACATTATTTACTTGTGTGTACTAAAAGTAATAAAAGCTCTATAATAGCATGTCTTGTTGCTAATAGAAAAATAGAGATATTTTTACATGATGTTTAGAGACCGTGAAGAAAATCTAACACACGTAATAGATACTGTATCCTAAAACACATAAACCTTAGAAAAAAATCGAAAATAAAGTAAAAATTTTGACATTTTTCTAACTACCTTATATCTGTCTTAGATTTCGATCACTGTCAGTTTACGCCTTGCAATTAAACGACTGATTGTTACTTAAGATAAAAACGGGGGCCTAAAGTTTGTACCGTTCAATCCTGTATTTAACGCGAATAAAACAGCACAAAGGCTAAATAAAGTAGATCAAGAAACAAGCAAACTCAATCGATCCCATTTATGTAATAATGTCTGTTTCCCCGATATTCAAGATACCACTTCTTTCAAGCTAAAGAATATTTCCTTTTATCTCGCAAGCGTCTGTCGTTTGACAACTCTGATATGGATAGCACAATAAGAATATCTTACATTTCTTTTGCGTCTATTTCTTTATAAATATCTATGAGCGAATGACTGTCTGGCTATTTTATGAATTGAATACTAATACATAACCTCACGCCTGTATTTCTCGAAAAGTTAGACAGAGGTGCACTTCTGCAACCATATTTTGCTAGGTATACAACAGTCCCACGTAATAGATGGCGAGTGTAATTGAACAAAAAAGATACTGCCTGACGCAAGTATTGAACTCGAGAGAATAGATCCACAAAGCAGTTAATGATTGGTGTTGAGTTTTTTGCTGTCTACAAAAACATCGTACATAAATTATTACCAAGTCAACACGATTTGAAAATACAGATTTAAAACTCATAAACACTGCCCGACTCGGGAATTGAATCCTAGTCCTCCCGATCGCAGGATGCCCTACACTATAATGATACCAGGATAAACGATGTATAATTTAGATAATTAGTTTTAAAGGCGCTTTTTATCAGTTTGCAAAAAGGTATACTGAATTAGAATTATTTATTTTTAATATACTTTTTCATTACTTAAAGGCATGACTTACGGCTGGGTATTATTTGTAACTTTTCTCATAATAATAAACTTTCTGTACGTGCTTATTGTGATACATTGGTTGTTCGGGGATGGTTAATTGCCGGTACATGTTGACGTTGTGTCGAAGTTCCGTTACAGGGTCTCATTCCAATAATAGAATACGGACAATATCGTGTCATTGTATTCAGGCCGTGATCGAGAACAAAAGCAGGCAATAGCTACGGTGAATAAGAACCCATTGGCGTAAAAATAAATTCCCACATAAAATTAGTATATTTTCTTAGCCTCATCGATTTTAATAACGTCAAACGTTTTCACAAACATGCCATTTTGTTCTTAATTATAAGTTCATTTTCCAAATAACGCTTTTGCATAGAAAGTACCTTTTTATATGATTATTTAATTAATTAATGAGAATAGCTTTTATGTAAGGTTATAAGAAGAATATAATAATGTCTACATTTTCGTGTAAAACATTATATTTAACTCATTCTTTATCGGGTAATCTCATATTTCTGCTTATTACCTCCGAGTTCTTGAACTTTCAAGAATATCAAACGAAATCACGGCATAATTAAATAGGGATATTAACAATGAAATTGCTTTATAAATTACACAATTTAATTATGTGGCTGTTGTTTCATTTATGGTTTTGCGCGGATATTAAAACAAAACCTGTAGGCGTTTTCTATTACGTTTCTTTTGCCTCATTATAATAATTAAAGCAATTATATTGGGTTTAGCTTTTGGACGCTTGGGTTTTGTTATATTGTTTATACAAACGACTGTCTCGTGATCTTGCGGAACATGTATATACCGTGCGATTTGAGGGCCTGCGTTCGATTCCCGGGTCGGTCGAAGTGTTATTGGGCTTTATTTTTAGCCAATTCTCAGTACCAGCACAGTAAAAACGGCAACAGTCTCGCTCCCTATTACGTGGGAGAGTTATATATCTGGCGAAGTGTGGGTGCAGTATTGCACCTTTACCTACCACTTCGGGGATTACAGGCTTTAGGCTGTTATGTGAATATTTACAAACAGAAACAAAGACAGGGTGTTTGACGAATCGTACTATCAATTAAACCTTATGAGATTGTTTGATACGTCATGGCCATTTATATTTGGTTTATTGCTTGTGTGATCAGCTTAACGACCACCCTTAGTAGTATCCGCCCATTAATCAAAATCTTCAACTGTTACAATTAATTGGATTCCATAGTGTTATGTATTTAATGCGTTATCATCGGCTTTAAATATATTGCTTAAATATTCTAAGAATAATTTAGAATTTGTATCTGAGCGGGTATAAAATTCCACTATCGAACAGCTTCAATAGAAAATACCCGAAAACGTAGCAGAATGCATTGGTATTTTCAAATTCAAATACTTGGACGACCTCAAGGATCTTTTATTTGTGCTGAAAACGATCTTAGAAATTTGAAGCATTGAGGGGATTGCATAGCATAGACAGAGAACGTGAACTTTGTTGTGAAATGTATTTGTTGACGAACAATAAACGCGATGCTCAAGTAGATGTGGTTGAATTTGCACAATACGAATTCCTCTAAATTACTGGAACGTTAAAGCAATCTAAATGCAAAACCTCATTAAACTTGTATTCGATAAAAACAAATTGGCAGATATCAAGTTTTCATTTTTTATTTTACATTTATTTGCAGCGTAGATCTACCAACAAGATGGTCATACGACCTGGTAAAGGTCGCGGGTTGTAGCTGGATGCAGGCTGCCTCTAGCAGGTCATTGGGGAGGCCTATGTTTAGCAGTGGTCTTCCATTGGCTGATAGATTGGATTGGTTTATTTCTATTGTTGTACACAAAACCGATAAAATCTTTAAACGGAATTCCACAGCCATAATAATATAAACAGAGTGTAGTTTGTGATTTACACGGTTGAGGCACAGGATCGCATCGTCCACTGTCCCGTGATCTCTGCTTAATTACCGCATCAGATCGCATGTATGTAATTTCCTCAATCTGCATCTAAACGTACATGCGATTGAATCCAATAATTAGAAGTTGTGTTACCGACATGTTCCACCTGAGACTTTTTCGGGACTGTCTATGGTAGGGTAGTGTCCGTTATTGTTTTAATCAGTAGTATAGCAAAATATGTCTGTAAATACAACATGTTCTAAGATATGTGTACCTAATACCGTAGGGATAACTAACTATAATGACTTTTTGGTTCCATGTTTATTTTTAAATCGCAAAAACTTTTGGTCATGCTGTCCAAATAAAACTCTTTTTTCGCGATAGCATCTAATATTACTAAGTTACAAAGCAGTGATGGCCTCGAGGTTTGGGCGCGTGGTGGAGAATCTAGACGGTCGCGGGTTCGAACCCCAGGCACACACCTCTGACTTTTCGAAGTTATGTGTGTATTCACAATGAATTATCACTTGCTTTAACGGTGAAGGAAAACATCGTGATGAAACCTGCACACCTAAGATTTCTTAGGAATTTCTTAGGTGTGTAGTCCGCCAACCCGCACTAGGCCAGCGTGGTGGACTATGGCCTAAAACCCTCTCAATGATAGAGGAGACCCGTGCTCAGCACTGGGCGTATATGGGTTGATGAAGAAGAAGAAGAAGTTAGAAAAGAAATTTATTTTAAGGTTGAGGTTTAAATAATTGCGTCGTGGGACAAATATTTGCGTAATAACTTTTTTGTTTGTTCCCGGTATCGAACTCACGGTCTATCTTTCGTCGTTTCGGTCGTTGTCTCACAAATTGTACTTTAGCGTATTATTTATTCCATCTCGACGTGTAATTTCATTTTAAATCAGAACTTCGTATTCAATTTATTCATGCATAAATTAATGAATATTTAACTCTGAAATTAATTAATCTACGTGAATTTTATCAAGAGTCAACTATAAGTGCATGAATAAATTGAAAGACGATTGTTACTAAGTTAACATACTTGGTATTCTTTGATATGAACACGTTTAATATATTAATTATGTATTTTTTATTATATTTAATTATATCGCGTTATAAATATTTTTATTGTCAAGTTTTTCATAATTTGAATATCTTCTACAAAATTGGAATTGTATTTAATCCTATCTAAGTCGGTCCCCAGCGGTAAGCAGAGTTCGAAACCTGTACCCACGTTTCTCTCATGCGTTTATGTACCACTAGACTCGAGAGTTGCTACTACGAATTCCAATACTAAAATAAGAAGTAAAGCAAGAAAATCCAGTAGGAAATACTCAGTAATAATATGAAGTTTAAAAATGTTCCCGAAAAACAGTGACAAATATTGAAGAAGTGTGAGCATAAGGTAGCCGATTGGCGAGTGGAGCACTACGGTCGCCAATGCAAGTACATAAGTGTATGCATCGCAAGTATTTGCATGTACCTGCGGTCGATACGAGGACAGCACGTCTAGCTGCTAGACTTAGTGTAGGTAAATTGTTGTGGCAGAGGCTTGGAGGAATTCCTAAGCGATCAGTGTTCGTGAGGAAAATATGGCTTGTCTCAGTTAAATTTGAGGTATAAATTCTCTTTAAAAGCTTATTTTGTTTAAACTGACGTTACATAAGATTATTTTTTGTACAAATATAAAGTGTGGTATGTTGTGTGTAGTATACTTACTGGCTTATGATTTTAGATTACATTAGACTTTTAGATACATAATTTAATGCTCTACCCCAAGAACTAATTTTGATTTTTATCGACAACGATGGATGGGACTTGAAGGCGGCCTTTTTTAAAATCGCATGGTAAAGTATAATGTTTAAGGTTCCGTAAAGTTCCATGCTCATAGATAAAAAGTCCTGAGAAGACTTACATAAAAAACGATCAAAATACCTGACGACAAAAAAAGTTGTTCGTTGCCAACCTAAAATCGATTACCTCGACGTCGTATAATCTCTAAAAATTCCCCAACTTAGCTGGAACTTTTTCGAATTTTCAATGTATACATCGGTGTGGGAAGTTCTTAAGTAACCTTCAAACTTTCCATAAAAGGTATGAAGAATCGCTTTGAGAGTAAAACGTGAGACTGTTACCGTACTGTTCTGTACTCATCAATTTGTTGACAGGGCGCGGTCGGGAGAGATGGAAACAGAATAGATAAATAGCCGATAAGAAAGAAGGAATAAAACTTACTTTCGTAACTTGTAAGCGATTTTATTAAGTGGATGATATGTTAATTAAAAAAATGATTAAACTTTCATTTAAGAAGAATATTAGTTTTAAAAATATTAAATTTATAGTAACGCGTACATTAGTATAAATGTGATAATAAAAAATAAACATATTAGCGCGAACACTGACATTAGTGAATATATCCTTAAGTGAGAAATAATTTGCAATACCGGCCAAGGTTTTAGTGTGTCACTCATCGTGCCAGTCAAAACAATTCCCGAAACAAAACTGAATAAGTTATTAGCAATACATTTTAAAAGATTTTGTTAAGCAATACATAATATTAATTACTAATGGAAACATTTTAATTCTACACTATTCAAATGAGAATTCAATATTCAAGAAAAATTCTTGTTCGCAGCAGATTACCAGGTTCCCGTTCAGTAAGCTTACTGTACACCTATTGTGTTCGTCATTATACTTCTTAGATATTTGTTGATAAAGGCGAAAGCTATTCTTTGTTGTGTAAAATTTCAAAGAACGCGTAACAAGCTTAATGTATTATATTCATTACGATGATAATGTAGAAAAACATACCTTTTCTTCACGACCGCTATTAGTATAATGTGTTGAGTGTTCTTTGTTCCTCTTATTGCCCTGAAACAAAGAAATTTTAAATGTATTACTATGTTTGTACATTTCGAAATAAGTCTAGAAACGCTGTACAAAATGTTGAGTAATATTTCATTTATTTTGATTAACTTTTCCTGAAAGAAAAACAACGGATTCCATATCGAAAAAGTCCTTTTAGATTCCTGCACAAGATAACTTGATAAAATTGTAGATGACACTTTTTGGTAACTTGCTGTAATAGTGACGACTTTTAGGTTACGGCGCATGGCTGAGACTCTAGGCGGTCGTGGATTCAAACCTTGGAATCTGTACCTGGGGTACAGACCTCATACTTTTGAAGTTATGCGCTTTTTAATTTTAGATAGCTAGTTATACGACAAAAGTAATTTAGTATTGCAATTACTTAATAGATTTAGAAAACTTTTAAATTTTAATTCCATTAATATTTATCTTAGTAACAAATCTTGTTATCATAACCGTTCCCAAAAGCAAATTATGCCAGCAACGTTGCTCACGAAACACTGTATAATTCGAATTTGAAATGCTCTAGCTTTAAAAGCATAGTGAAACGGCCTTAATTCCATTGCTTTTGAATATCATTCACTAGATTTATGATCCCTGCCATGAAAATAATGCTTAGCCCTGAGTATTCTAGTGTAATACACAAAAGGCTCTTTGCGTCTTGCGAACTATTTGTGTTACTGAAATTTTAAGAGGATTTTTTTTTATTTTTCTCAGTTTTTGTAAAAGGACAATCCAAGTATTACAGGGGAGTAGAGGATCTTCGCTTTGCTTATTTTTAATGTTATCGGAGTTGGGAGTAGGATCTGTGTAGTGATAACGCTTACAATTTTTTTTGGGGTTTCTACGAAATGTTGTCCGAATTTCTTGAATAAAAAATTAACCATATGAAATTAGAAACACGTATACCTACGTATAATTTTTACGTTACCATAAGTGGTGCAACTACAATAATTACATACTTTTATTGATAAGAGGGGACGAGAGGGTTAATAATTGTGAATAATTTTCTCATATAAAACTTGAACAACCCTGAAAGTGCTTAAAACGAATAATTATGAATTTATGTTATGTTAAAATATTTTTTAAAAAATATTTTTTAAAGGTAAGTACCAATTTTAAAGCTTAGTGTACTAATAACTTCAGACGAAATAAGGTCACTTCCATTTGGCTTTCTGTAAACTTACGAGCATTGTATGGCTTCCGCTTTATATTCGTTTTTATCGCTATGATGTGATTGGCTCAAGTTGGAGAGGACAAAGCTTCAATCACAGTTTTAATAAAAGAACCTGCATTTGTTTGAGTGCAGAAAACAAGACGGTTGTGGAAATTGAAGTTTCAGACCTCGATGCTGTATTATTCAGAAGAATTTAAAGCGGTGATGAAGCAACAGTTTTGCTGCCGCGATTGATAGTGCGATTGCAAGCGACCGTATCATTGTTTTTCCTTTGGCTATTGCTCATTCCACAATGGAGTCACTAGTTAATCTTCAAAGGACTGTAGATGCAAACATTCGAGTACCTACATTACAGGATCTTGTATTATCAGCATCGAACATAATATCTTTTTCAGTTACTCAATCTCTTAAAATCTCTATGATGTAGGAATTTGGATAACAAATAATTTTATGATATAAATATTGGTAATACCCTAAAAGGGTCTTCGTTGAAATGTAACTTACATCTAAATAATATTTTTACTCAAAGATTTTTTGGCTTCGGCTAAGCCAAAGAAGGGTTATAATTTTATAGGTCATATGCATTAGTTAGTATTTAAATAGTTTAAATTTTATAAGTTTACTAAGAAATATGTAACTAAGTTAAGTGGGATAATGATTAACGCATGGTTGCCGTCAGCAGTTGGATGGGGAGGACTTGAAATCGAATTTTGAAAAAGGCTTTTCATGATAATGATTTTGAAGACGATTTCTTTTATGAAATGTAATGCTTCACAGCAAATAATCGTATAGTTCTATAAATATCTTTTGTGACGAAGCCAATACTCAACGTTGGTTTTAGATATTTTTACTCGTCAACACACCCTATACGACATGGATGATCAAGCTTTATTTCTTTAAAGAGACTACATAAAACACTTCTATTCACTACATTACCGTGTTCAAGCAACCTTAAATATTTCACAAACGACCACGCATCTACTCACTAATTAAACAAGTTGAAACGCTTGCACGCGGAAATATTTCTAAATATGAAACGACCGGGTACATTTCACACGCAAACTTAATGTTTTTCTCGTTAGTTGTTCATGTGAAGTCATTCTCAAGGTTTTAATACTGGGGTTGGACTTAACGTTGTAATAGTGACTTTGAATAAATGTCATTACTATTAACTAACAATCTATATAATTTAATGGGGGGTGGGTATTTCAAGTTAATTACTTTTAGCTACTATGTGATAGGGTAAGTTCTGTAATAAGGGTGATAAAGTTGTCTTTAAGGAACATTGTTAAGTTTATTATTATAGTATATGAATGATCAAAGAGAAATTTATCATGATTAGATTACCGGAATCGGACGTAGGGATAGGGATTTGACTTAAGCTATGTATGGTTGTGCTTAAAGACAAAGGGTCTTTCTTTATAGCTTTTTTATTTGGCTTTATTGCGAAGATTAGCCTTTATTAGGTGACCTCAATCTTTTCCGTGTAAGCATTAAAGCTTTTGTGTAGAGACGAAAGGTAATCGAAAAAGAATTTAAGCACTTTGGATATTTTTCCAAAATAAAATTTTAGTCAAGTAAAGTTCAAGTTGCTAAGAGTCAGTCAACCGGAAACGTTGATTGTAACTTAAAGGAAACTGCATTTTATGTCTGGTAACACAAAGCAGACTACGGTAGGAATTCCCTTGGATTTTGTGGTTGCTCTTTGCGTCAGGAGCATGGAAGTCATTTTCGTTTCACTCTGTTAATTAGAGCAGAGCAATTTGTTTAGTAATTTTGGCAGTTGTGAGCGAATGAGAGTCTTTGTGGGATTAGTCAGTGACTCCAATAAACGAGTACCTCTTTATTGTACCGATGACCACGAGGTTTAGGCAAGCTTCCGTGAATGTGATTTGAACTCCATAATGAATAGTTATAACAGTGAAGGAAAACGTTGCGAACATTGCAAACCTAAAAGGTTTTAATTTTTTTTAGATGTTTAATCTGCTAATCCGTACTTGGCCAGCGTTGTAAAGTAAGCCCTAAGTCATCTCAGTTGTAGAAAAAGCCCATGCCTATGAGTGGGACGTACATATATGGGCTGATGATAATAAATAAAATAACGATGATAAAATTATTATTGAAAAATCATGCGACTCAGAATACTGGTTCGTTCTTCGCATTACTTTATTAAATCAAGTGGTTTTAACAGCCAGTATAAAATGTAAATTGAATATGTTTCATAGGAAGTATCAAACAAATCTTTTGTTGGAAATAATAATTTCTCCGCAAAAATTCCGAGAACCTCACACATTCGTAACAAAATTAAGCTCACTGAATTAATTGTGTAGGTAAAAGCGTTCTCAGAATTGGTTCCGAAGGGGCCGATTTCAAAGGAACTTCATTGTGCAGGATATTACGTAAACCCACATCGGTACACAAAATACAAACAAACTAATTAACACGAAATTATATTTGCGTTTCCCGTAAACGTAACGTTGAGCAGATTTGGATCAAATGTATATTATGAAATGGGAGATTATGTGTAAAAAGATTACTTAATCAATGTGGATAAAGATTACTTAAAGATGCCGTGATTGAGTGAAGTTGATGGCCTTGAAGAAATTCGAAAACAGTCTCTGTAGTCGCGGATACTAGTTATGTGTTTATTCATTATGATATATTACGCATTTTAAAAGCGAGGGAAAATATCTGGGCGAAATCGACTGAAAGAGATTCTTAACCCTACATCGCATACAGTGCCATATCTGGTACAATTGAAATAATCTAGTCTACTGTTCGTTTGAAAAGACCTAGCGTCATTTGTCGGCCGATAGAAGAATCTTTACACTCCTAGCAACGGTTTAGCAATGAAAAGTGTCACCAGATTGTGTTAGCTATCAAATAATAGCATGATTTGTTCACAATTTGGAAGCTCGACGCGAACTCATGATTTACGTGAATTGAAAATTCTTAAAAAAATATTATTTTGAATATTAGGAAGCGGAAAAAATATATTTCCATTGGAAATATTGTATATTTAATGAAGCTAAGGTATTTTTTGAAATACTATTGTTTAATATTCTAATATATCAACTTATGTAACTGTTCCAGATATGGTACACCATGCATTAGTTCACATGTGACATTTTGTTTCGGATGGATTTTATTTCAGATTATGGCGAAGAAGGTATTGTCTAACGACTTGATTGAGTATTATTAAGACATACCATTAGAGAATGAACACGGTCAGGACTTTTCGATAACAGAAAGTGAGGTTGACACGGTAAGAATCAGAGAAAACTTTAATAAAAATAGTGACTGAAAATGATATTGCACCTGCCAGGGATGAACCATCTTCTTCTACTGATTGTGGTACTACCGTCGTTGAGAATGTCAACTAAGAAGCAACAAATTCTCAAGCCAGCAATTCAGGAGTAAGTACGTCATCATACTAAACCACACATAGTTGAAGAAATTCATGATTTCTGTATCCAAAAATTAAAAGAGACGATGACCGTGAATCATTTTGAGAAGATAAGATGATGCTTGCATTTTTACCTACAATTGTTTATAACTACTTCCGTTCGTCCAAGACGTGAACTATAAAAAAATGCCAGGTTCTACTTACATAAGAGCGAAACATTGTCCATGGACAAACAGATATGTGCGACGAACATGACGGAGAAATGATGACATGACTGAGTAATACAGCAAAGAAGAAGAAGTAATACAGCAATCCTTGTTCCTCGAGATGTAATAGTTGAAAAATTTGATCATTTTCCTATATGAGAACGAGAAGCTTGCTGCGTTGTCTGCCAGTATCCACAATGTAAAGGAAAAACATAATAAATTTTGCGTAAAGCGTCATGTTGAGTTGTGTTTAATCAAAGACAACATTTGTTTAACAAATTTCATTCGTAAATAAAGGTATTCTTAATGTAAAACTATATATATGAATATGTTCTTTGTTCCTAATTCAAACCTAAATATTAGCGTAATTGCATGGTGTACCACATATGGAACAAAATTTAAAAACTAAATATCTTGAAAACCATTGAATTTTAATTGTTATTATTATCATTTACTATGTCTAGACACTTAATAGAACCACATATATTTTTTTGAGGCGATTTAAAAAAATCATGCGTTGTAGGGTTAAATGAAAATTCTTCAATATGTTGCCAAATAGAAAAATAGGCTGTACAAGGACAGTGATTAAAAAAGGCCTGTGCCCAGCAATAAGATAATCACACTGAGTCTAGGATATCTCCAAGGATTTTCGGAATGATCAGTTGTACTGAAAATATTCATTTATATGTTGCTGCATATCGTTAATGTTTCTATACATCAATAGAGCCATAATTAACCATAATTAACTCTTTGCATCAGTCTTTCATAATATTTTTTTTGTGTGAAGTGTATTGCTGATGATTTCTTATTTCTTAGTAGGTGTGCTGTTCAAAATTTCACAGAAATTTTCAATGCTATGGTGATGTGATGAATGTTCAATAGCTTTTTCAATGCATTATTGTTTCTAAGGTTAGTCACTGGACCGCAATCTCACCTTTTAAATAGTGACACATGAAGCTCCTGGAAATCAGAGAATACGTATGCAAATAAACACGTTTCTCATCAAGAATCTTTGAGCTCATCATTGCCACTCCATGCAACAAATCCTCAATTTTTTTATATTTAACTGGCACTAGGCCAGCGTGGTGGACTAAGGCTTAAGTTATCATTGACTTAATTGTCCATATACTTCCCTCTGCTAGACCCAAACTTAATTTACACCCGAGAGAGGTCAATAGAATCTACCAGTGATAAAGCACGTATTCTATTGCAAAACAGTTTTAAAAGTTTCTTCTTCATCAACCCATATACGCCCACTGCTGAGCACGGGTCTCCTCTACCATTGAGAGGGTTTAGGCCATAGTCCGCCACGCTGGCCTAGTGCGGGTTGGCGGACTACGCACCTAAGAAATTCCTAAGAACTTTTAGGTGTGCAGGTTTCATCACGATGTTTTCCTTCACCGTTAAAGCAAGTGATAATTCAATTTGAATACACACATAACTTCGAAAAGTCAGAGGTGTGTGCCTGGGGTTCGAACCCGCGACCGCCGAGATTCTCGACCGCGCGCCTAAACCTCGAGGCCATCACTGCTTAAAAATCACTGCTTTAAAAGTTTAGTAATGACCAATTACCCCATTTAGCATATGGCAGTCATTAGTGTTTAAAGGTATTTACGAGTTACAATTTGCATAATCTATCTTTGTCGTACAGTGTAATGAATGGCCAATGTGTTAGTGCATTTTGACGACTTTTTTTAAAATAGCGCTTTTGTTATGTTATGGTCATTTAATTGGATAGTCACACAGTTTTCGTTTCCTTGGTTATAGAATAAAACTAACGATTGCTAACATTTTCTTAACTCTCGTCTTGATGTTTCGAGATTATTTTTTGAAATAAAACTAATACAACTTAGTTTTAGTAGTAAAAAAATCCAATGAGGTGCAGCGCTCATGGAATAATTCATTATTATTTATTACGATTTAAAATTAATGTGACCTCTACATTCCATAATTATAAATAATTTTTTTCTTACTTATATTTTATCTTATTTTATCTTAAGACGTCGACTTGTTACATTTGAACGAGTTCAAAAGTCCTCCCTATGAATAAATCCTTATTTTTCTTATTTTGTATATATTTCATGCTTCCTAAAAAACAATTATGCGTGAAATAACTATAATATTATTCATAATATAATTAATTATATCTATCGATTGGACCTTCATTAATAATATTAACGTCATTCATCAAATGGCCATTAATATTCTATTAGATGGGTATCATACCAATAAATTAGGAGCATTTATATGTTAAATTGATTAAGCTTATTTGTTGTAGTTTTTGCAAATTAGTTATTTAGCGACATTGACAATTTAGCTGACAAGTTAAGGATATAAATGTCTACGTTCGATAATGCAAGTGCTAGTATTTATTTTGTGAAGCATATATTTTGCCTTCGTCTATAGATCGTTTATGTTTTCAAACACATTATACAGGTGCTTTAATTACGTTATGTGCATCGTTAAATTGTTGTACGATACAGGTGGCGCCTTCAGCGTCTCGCTAACACGTACCTTGGTGTAACCGCGTGGAATTTCATAATTAGTGACATCCGCCCTACCTTCGTACTCTTCTAAACCATTACCACGAGTTTTTCAATGGAGTTGTTAGATATTTTTAATTTAGGTTAAAAGTATTTGACCATTTTTGTAGATACGTGTTTGCCTTCCTAAAAAATTTTCGTAGTCGCAACAGCAAAATTCTATAATCTTAAGTATGTAATAATAAACCATCTTCGTTGTAGAGGAAGCCCGTGCGCAGTAGTGGGACATAGATAAACTGATGATGATAGTGATATATAATTATAAAAGATTAGAATTAGAATGATATCGTAAAAACTTTATGGTCTTATACAGATAAATATCAAACACAATCCATGCGTAACGATGAGCCGCGAAGTCTTATATTTGATAAAATTTGAAAAGTTTGGCGAATAAAATGATTCAAACATTAAAGCTACCTTAAAAATAGTTGAGAAGTTATTAAAGTCGCGGCTCAATATTACCCGAATCGTGCAGCCGAGCGCAGCAATCAAACTTCGTAGCGTAGCGACTGAATATGAACTGAGATGTTCGGTACGATGGTAGGGGCACAGCGACCGCGGAGGGCGGTTAGACACCGCCTTTACAGCGGAAACTTATTATTAATGAAGTTTGCTTGAATATGTATAGGTAATGTTTTATCTATGAAATGAAGAATATTTTCATATATTTTTCACAAAGTGGCTAATTTGCTTGTAATAGAATAAATGTTTCGTGACTTAATTGGTTAATCAGTGTTGTTAAATAAAGCAGCTTGTACAACCGATCTTGCATTTTTGTAGAATAATAACAGAAGTGACCTCAAGACAATGCTATAGAAGTAGTTTCAGGTGTGCCGGTGAGATACTGAAAAAATCTTCACGTACCTGTATTAAATCGAATATATGTGTATGAACGTACAACATATATTTATTTCTAGTGACTGTATAGATATTATACAATAAAAAAAAATGTAATTCACATTATTCTTCTTGATGTACCCATCCTTGATTTGTATCGTTCTAAAGGACTTCATTTGATTGATTTTGGTCACTGCGTCGGTACAGTACGTAAGATGCGGTCGAATGGGCCATAATGGGTACGTTAATGCGCTTGCCAGCACATAGTGCTAATAGAAGATCGATCGACATATTAAAAGTGTTCTATATGCCCTATCCATCTTGCGACTGATATAAAAATACTTCTTAGTGCTCGAGTAGATTCAAAACTGAGGAAGTGTTTGTCGTTGGATATTATTTTGACAAAATTCCGCACTAAGCCAGCGTGGTTATCTAAGGCGCAAAACTTCGCCGTCAGACATGTTGCTCGCACGAAAATATTGATCAGAGTGGTTTGTTAATTTTATTGAGAGAATTTATTGAACGTTTGGAATCAAAGGGGGTATTCAATATTATTGCACAATAAAAAGATTGTGCAATATTACTGTAGGTGTATGGAGCGCCTTAGGCTTAAAGCCTCTCTGTTGTAGGAGAGGCGCGTGGCTAGCAGTAGGTCGTATATCATCATCACCAGCCTTTCACGTCCACTGCTGGACATAGGCCTCTAGTTATAGCTAGATGATGGTAATAAAAAACTTCAGCTAATAACTATGAAAGCAACTAACTAAGGCTCCTCAAGCCCTTATTCGTCAAGGGCTGTACAACGCATACACACCAGCCACAAAAGAGGCCTTTTAACTCTAAATTAATGAAAAGGAGGGCTCTGTCTGTGACGTGACATGCACCCTCGTGATTTATAGTTTGTGAAATTGTTCACGTGCGTATAGTCTTTTTGTTTTTTAATTATACTGTAACAAATTGTAACAAATTGTACTAATTGTACTTTCATTAACTGATCTAGAAATGTGTTTTAAACGTGTATTGTTTTTGTTAGTGTAGAATAGAATATAATATATAAATATAAAATAGAATATTCATCATCATCGTCATCATAACGTTATGAAAAAATGTAAATTGTACTAATTGTACTCTCATTAACAAATCTAAAAATGTTTCTAAACGTGTGTACAGTTTTTATTTCTTTAGAGCAATTAATTGACTGTTAATTTGCCTTTTTTCTAAATAAAAAAACACACCCTAATTGATCCGCAATGCTCTACGCTACAATACAATGCCAAATTAATGCAATGCAGTAATTTGTGAAAAAAACCGTTTCATTTCCCCAAGGCACACGCCATGCCCGCTTTATTTATCTTAACACGCAACCCAACCCAGAATTCCGGCATGGAAATATTACGTTAAAAGTGGAAATGAATTGTTTGCAACACTTTTTGAATCATCTATTATATTCTGGAAGGTAGATGGGGGTATTTTATTTAAGCAAAGGTATTTGGTGATGATACCAACTACATATACAAGTCTTGTGTCGTGTTACGTGTATCAAGAACTACGTGAGACTTTACATTTTTTATCTTATTTAATAAGAAGTAAGCTACTATTACTCTACATTAAAGCGAGTTTAGTTTAATACTTCCAGAACGTCAAAGGGTACAACCCTTTACCCTATCCAGGGAGCGAACGCGGGAACTCTACTGCATGTTGCACAAAATGCGATAACCAAACAACAAAAAAATTATCTATGAATTTATCTACAAAATGTTGCTGACTTATACCTAGTTACATTTAAAAGAGTATATATTTATTAAATAGAAGAAACATTTTCGTGATATCAATCCATCGTTCTTTGTACCTGCCTGCTATAAAAATTCATTATGTCTTTTTTTTTCAAATACATATTTATATCTAAACTCCTTTTATAAAACTCATTCTGTCTTTTACATCTTTCATTAAATTAATTGTAGAGTCGCTGAGGTCATCGACTCCTTACATACATATTCCTATTAACGGATTGACAATAATTGTTTAATGGCATTAGTCGATTAAAAGGTTATATTAGTTTTAATGGATTATTACAATTTATACCGAATTGGCTGAAAAAGACTTAAAAGTAATTATAGTTTGCCAAACTACAGAATTTATAATATTCGTTGCCTACAGTATATTACTAAACAAAAGTCCCCGATATGTGTTTCTAATACACGTATCGTGTTCTGTATGCGATTGGATACGCAAATCTAACCACCACGGACCTCCGTGATGACATATTACCTAATATTAATGAAATAATTTTTAATACAATTGTCATAATTTAATCATCATCCATCTACGTTTAAACACATGGCGCCCATCTAAATGATCCTCCGAAAAAGATACTAAGAATGATGTTTTTCCCTAAGGATTCTGTTTTGAAAACAAACGTTGTTTATTCTCTATAATGAGGGCTTAGTTATTCTTATTATACGGATTTGTGCTCTTATTCCGTGTAAATATTTGAATGTGTTTCTTGACGGATCATTTCATATCGTATCTTCAGATGAAAAAACACAACGGATAAATCTTCCTGTGACAGCTTGGATATATCTCACGACGTATTATTTTCCCCGTAAGCTTTGATAATTCTGAGAAACATGTGTTGTATATCTCTTTCTGATACAAATTGTGGGCAGTGTATAGATTATTGAAAATGGTATCTATCGAAAAAGAAAGGAGCATTTATAGGCTGGCACAATGTCACAAATACAGATTAAAAAGTACCCTTCAGCTAAATGTTGTACCGCCTAAGCGATACTGCAACGCTGCTTTTCGATGGGAGGCCCAAGCTACGTGCGTCAAGTGAGAGTTTTTATTATTATTTTAAAAAAACAACATAAAAAATAGAAACATAATTTATACACCAATAGTGCAGTGGAATGTTAATCAGACCGTTAATTAAATTTAGCATTTCATAAGGAAAGAAGGATCGCACTGCAAAATACTAGGTAAACAATTTGATTTCGTGTATTTATTAAATTACCATTTCGTTGAGGCGAATGTGAACAGTAAATATAAATCTAAAGATTATTACACAATTGTCCAATATGGAGCCAAAGGAATGCACCAAATTGCTTGAATTGCGGTTAAATACTTCTCAGATTTATAAACGTAACCTTTCCGTAAATGTTACCAATATTACTCGTAAAATAATAATTAGCGGACAAGACTTTTGCTATGTCTGAAATGTTAATCGCGGAATAAATGCTCATTTTAAGCGTACCGCAGAAGTCATTCATGATGTGGTAATAATTGGGAATTTTAATTTTGAAAGAAATTATACTTACTGAAATACTGCAGTAAGAATAGTTTAACGGCTATTTATCTGCGTAACAAAATGTAGGTTAGCAAAATTCATAGGGTGAATTTTTCGATATGCATATGGGTCTTTGTTCTTCGTAATTTGTGAAATTTGGGTTGTGATTTTGATCGCCTTTCTTAATGTAATAAATTACTTCTTTTAAGTAAATCAGCTGGTCAAATAGATTATAACGAGATTGGAGAGATGCGAGTCTCTTGCTATTTTTTGCTCTTTTTAGCCATACCAAAAACCTTTCATCTAAACCAACCTTATTTTACATGAATATATTTTTGCTAAGCCCTTCTGTCACATCTAACCCATTCAACATTACGAAGCATTAATCCCTATCGTCCATTACATTTTACATACAAACACATATTAGCCTAATTGATCACGTACAGACAGAGCCGTTATTTGCGACATTTCCGCAGAGGTCATGTACGATGGCCTTCAATGGGATTTATTACCAGTGTCGTATTTAGGGGGTTGCTAGGGGCGTTAAGTAGAAAGAGATTTTGTAGGATTCGTGGGATGATAATTCAGTACTGTTATATAATATGAATGTTTATTTTGGAAGTACAGATAAGGCCAAAATTTAGCAATATTTCACTCTTATATAAAAACGTATAACTATTGAATATCTAATCTTTTTTAACCAGAAAGTGGTTCTCCTTGGTGATTGGTAGGTGGCATTCACACAATTTGTAAAATAAATTTCTTCTGGACAGAATTTCTACGTCCATATATATTTATTTATTTTATTATTTATTTAAAAACCTTCATACACAAAACTGTATATAGGCGGACTTAATGCCTGAGGCATTCTCTACCAGTCTACCTCACCTTATATATTTTTTACCTAAAATAAAAACAAAAGGAAAAATACATTCCCTGAAAAATATGCGAGACAGAAAAAGTATTTCGTAGTTTATAATAGCTAAAACGGACTTACGGACGGACTTTTAGCTTGGAGCTCAATCTTTGAATCAAATTGTGGCTTAGAGAAATAAATAGGTCCGAAATTTTTGTTCAATTTATTTGGGACCTACCATATGCTCCCATTACGGCACTGCTCAGCTATGATTTGCGTTTGGACGGAGGAAATGAAACGTTCCCAGTAAATTCGTGTAATATATTTTTCTTGTATGGCGACATATCTTCCGTCCTTAGCAACGGTTATTTTGTCAGAGGAAACGAATGCGATATTAGGACCGAGTCTCGCAATAAAGAAATATGAGTGTGCCAGTATATGCCATGGAATCTTTGTGTTGTTCTTTTCATCAGGAACACATTCCGAGAATTGTTGATATTACATAATAATATGTTAGAGACCATTTCATTACATGAAAGTGAAGATGTAGCAGATATTGGAACCAAATATTATGTTACTTAAAGATGCTGGGTTCTTTATTTACAAGTGGAAATCGTAATAGATAAGTAATCTGCATATTATCAAATCGATCTGCTTAAGTCGACCTATGATGGGCAATCGTACTCCTATTTTACTCATCGGATCATCATCATTTATATACATATTGGTTGCAATTTGGTAATTAACCATGCACAAAAAGAAGTTATATTAAACTTCTTTAAAAGTGGTATTTGTTTCTAAGGATATAAACATACTATAGCTGTACTTCCGTGGAAATCCAAAAACGCAGATTGCCTTACAAAATTCTGAATCTTTAAGCCTTAAATCTTTAAGCAAATTGGACATGTAAGTATAAACTATCTCCATAATTAGCAATAAAAACTAGACAATTACACAATTATCCCGTAATGCGTTTGGGTATCAATGGAAGCGCCGCCACTGATAACCATATGAACTGTCAGATTGATTGGAGAGGCGATAGTCATAAAAATATTTATAGTCAGAATATGAGCTAAAATATTGCATGAGTCTAGGAAAATTCAAGATTCTGGAGAACGGCTAAGGAATTTAATAAGGTGTAACGTTGAACGGGCTTGAGAGCAGTAAAATGAAGCATGTATTATGGCGACAATGTTGCAACACTGATATTCAAAACATTGTAAGTGCAGTTTATAAAAAATATTATATTAACGGAAAGGTTGAATATTCTAGTGATTATGATTGAATATTTGTCTGATATCCAATAAAGTAATGAATATTCTTTTAAAATTTGTTTATTACTCACTAATGTTCAGTTACACATTTGAATTTTTTTATAGCCAATATTTTATCGGGATTCAAGCTTGAAAATTAGCTGCCTCTATGAGAACAATATAAAGAGTACGCAATGTAACAAATAATAAAATTGTTTAAGATAACTAACATTTTTCAAGGAAAGACATTTGACACGCGCTGACACTTTAGATGAGAATAAAGAAATGACGCTAAAAAGGCACAAGATTTGTCACAAAATTCTACGAAATAAGACATTATACAAGGAAAAGGCATCTATCGCCGGCAGGCACATTAGGCAAAGTGCGTATTCAGCCGCAATTTGGTCAAATAAGAGCTGCGTCATTAAATCTTTCCCTTCAGGCCGAGATACCTGTTGGTAACGAAGTTATCCCCCGGGATTGGACTCGAACACGGTATAAAGGGATAATACACGGAATGTACGGGAAATATATAGAAAACCGAACACCCGCTAGTAATGTAGAGTGCTGAAAAGGTTCCTTTATTGGCTTTGTATTGTGCTGAGATCTTCTGAGTGATTTGCTTGTGCATGTGTTATTCAGTTGTTTATAGAAATGTGAGGAAATGTAGCTTTAGAAAACTTAGGTTCATTCAAAGAGATAATAAAAAATACGTCATTTTCAAGCATTCGCTATGGTAGTCATTGATTTGAAATAAATGACTAATGCAGTGCAGTTCAATAACTAAAAAACCTTAAAAGTGCCTTGTATTTGAACCCACGAACATAAGCTATCGTCGACACAAACTAAGCTATCATAAACGGTTCGCGCCTTGAATTACTAAAATTCCAATTTCCAATGGCGTATTCCATTGCGGCGCGAACTTAGAAAAATGAGTGAGAAATAAAATTCCTCGGATCGAGCATTCAGACGGTGATGGAATCACACCGGCCATATTATGAAGTAATAAATAGTTGTATACATTCTATTTTATTTTATTTTCTCTTATATTTGTAGAATTTAAAAAGACGCTTATCAAATCACGCAATTTTGTGGTCCGAATAGTAAAAGTCTAACATTTTACACAGAAACGTTTCGAAAGGTGTCTTTAGTCCTATGTTTTTACGTCGTCGACGTCCTAGGACGATTATAAGGACAACCTTTGACGTCCCTATTGATATGTTTTAAGCGCACTTCCAGATTTCAAGCTACTATTTAATCAGCCAGGATATCTAACCTGTCGTAGTTTCTAAAGTAATGTAATGCAAAATATACTTTATCAAATATAAATACTGCCTCAAGGTTCATAATATTCTTGGTGCTAAAAATCACAAAAATTTCATTTAGGCGTTAAAGCGTGACAAACAAACTCACTCAGTATTTATAATATTAGCATGTATATAGGATGTGTAGATGTAAATGTATCAGACGGTTTTTAAGCTTCACATGACAGACTTCGGCGAAACGAAACCCAATAATTAAATATTCCTGGAAGCCCGGATCGTATTAAATCCGTTTTTCTCTTTGAAGTGACGGGAAAAATGTCCATAAAAGATTTCTATGAAGGTTATGTATAACACTACTGTGAAGTATGAACATGGTTTGCATTTTACTTTGCACCCAGATCAATATAGAGTAAAGAGTCAGATTGGACGTATCTACTCAAATTAAATACCATTGGTAACACACAAACATTCTTGAAAGTAAAATGTATGAGCTTGTGGCGCCGAAATTCTCCACCGCCTAAACTTCAAGGCCATCACTACTCGTAGTAATTGCTTTACTGTTACTGTTAGAAGTTAGTCCTCCCGTCAAATTTGCAGTCAATCCCGTTGTTCCACACCCGTTGGAATGGAGTTGATACCGCGGCCTGGGAATTAAATGACCGTCAGCCGAACAGAGGTTTTGTTACACCAACCCCGAGTATTAAGGGCGCACTTCAATTTGCGTGTGGGTACTATCGACTCGGCTCCAATTTGCCGACGGTCGGACGGGTGGTTGCAAATTGCATTCGTTGTCATGGTAACGGCGGTGCTTTGTGCCCGTGACGTGTGTCGCGATTTTATGCATACTTTTATGCTGCTGTTTGCGTGTATGAAGTTTTGGAAGAAGTAATTACTTAGGTATAGGCTTTAGCTTATAATTTATTTAAATTTGCTTTCCATTGTTTCATTGGTTTTTTTTACGGAAGCGGTTTTTTAGTTCATAAAACTTTTATTATTTATATATAGATAGTAATTTGGTATACAAAGTTTGTTGGTGAGATTATCTTTTAGAAATCAAGCAGTTTAAACTTAAATATACATTTTTTTAACTGGCGAAGGTGCGAAATGCGTAATTGCTGAAATATTGCAATTTTATTATTTTTAACACTTTTTAAACACTCAGATGTCAAAAATTCTATCGCCAATTTAAAACTAGCTCGTACCTATTTATAAACTATTCAACAATCTAAGTCTTAAATGCATGTTGTGTTTACCTGGCGAGTAGTTGCGCATCAAGCAGCTGCGGTTGTCGCGCGTCAATGACGATGACGTGTGGCATGCGCGTGTCGCTGTCGCGGCGCAACGCCTCGAGGGCCTCTCGGGCGCCGCGCACAACCCGGGCTTCGCCCCCGGCGCGCTCCGTCGCCGCGCACGCCGCCGAGCACACCCGGGACCCACGCTCCGAGAACACGCATAGTAACTGCCGACAACAAATATGCTTTAGGAATCATATATATATGTTACTTTGAGGAGGGCCGATGATCCAGCTTAGTGGCGTCCCATAGAAGAGGCCTATGTCCAGAAGTGGACATGTGCACTCGGGCGGCACGCTCCGGCACGCTTAAGAATATATGTTAGTCCGTGCTTTGAATGAGGAGGGCCGATGTTTGGGCGCAATGGCGGGCATAGTAGAGGCCTATGTCGAGCAGCGAACGTGAAAGGCTGGTGAGTATGATTACGATATGTCTCACTGCTGAGCAAGCGCCTTTTCTACAAATGGGAGACGAAAGGCCAAGCTCGAGGCTTATATGTGAAATGTGAATCTGTCAAGCTAGCCACTCTGTTAAAGTCATTCTTTCATCTAATTTTAGGCGCTCTTTACTGCAATTACCGAGTTTCTGTTTGAGAAGTCTATAAAACCTTCATACAGGTAAAGTTTGAGAACGTAAATTCGGCTATAATGAATTTTGTTACACTAAGTAGTAGTATAATATTTGAATGAAATCCAAAATGTGTATGCGACTTTATGCTCTATATATTACACTATAAATATTATTTATGACGTTAAAATGGGAACAGATGTGATGTTTTGAAGTTAATAAAAGAGAGCAACCAACGATCCGTTTTTTGGTAGATCTTTGAAACCGTCGGGTTTTATGAAACTTTCCTGTGTCTAATGGCGTATGAAGATTACTTCCTTCCTTCTGTATTCAGCGGGCGATTGGACAGAAGCCCTTTTCTACACGGCTATCTATCATGAGTTGGGTTCGGTGTGGTATTATAAGGTTGTGTTATTAAAATTTAGTTATAACTGCGTATATGTTTAATAGAAGAAAATAGTTTTTTCCGGATTCATGACGATAAATGTGTATTACATTTTGTTGTTCATCTATTTATTTAAGAATCATACTCGGCTTATAAGAATTACACGTATTATAAAACCCGGGTGGATAGATTTAGTTTTATTGCAGGTGCTTTTATTAACCTGCAAATAACACTGTTAAAATTTTTCACTAAAAAAATTAAAAGCGCTTATTCCGAAGTAGTAATCCACCACCAAATACCTTTTACCTAGTTCTTCTTAAGTCTTGTGGTTATATTATTTTTACCCGACGCATTTTGTTTATTAAGAAATAAAAACGGTCGTCTATGCATATGAGATACTGAATGCAGAATAAAACCATATTGCCAACTTTGCTTTTAGTAAAATTAGTCACTGGTATTGAAGAAACTTAGTCCTTTCTCAAAGTGCTTTCTGTTCTCGTTGCTATTCTCAAACTACTTTTAATTACTTTCAAAACCCGTAGTCGTACCTAATGAACTGTGTTTTAAAATGCAAGTTCCAACGGAAGGGAAGAAAGATAAACATATTAATAATGTTAGAGATAAATTAGAGATGTTTTGTGTAGCTTTAACGTTATAGTATACTAGCTGTTGCCCGCGACTTCGTCCGCGTAAACTACAGGGTTGAGTTCGGAAAGAAAATAAGTTATAGTCTATTTTACTCCTTAGAGTCCTATCTATGCCCATACCAAAAATCATACAAATCGGTCAAATCACGTGAAAGCGTAACGCCCGGCCGGCGCCTTGTACAGAATTATTGTGCACTTGATGATTATTTTGAAACTGCGATATCTTCTAAGATAGTCATTGAAATCAAATGATGTAAAGGGCAAATTTCTTTTAAATTAAATACTTATACTAAATAACGCATTTATTTGGATAAGGATTAATATAATCTTTATAATAATACCTTCACAAACAATGCTTTATTTTATAACAAATTTAGTTAGCATAAAAGAGGTTATAGTGAAGCAACCCTAAAAGTTAGACAGATGCTACCGCTGACTTTTTTGTAGACATTATCAAGCTCTACAATTTTTCTCTAGGACTCAACTATATATCTCCCATGAGAAAGGCAGCGTTTGCAAAAAACGGTTTCGTTCGCCCGTTTTTTCTCCGACTTACTTCACAGATCCTGCTACAACGAAAAAGTCTTATCATTTTTCGGACTAATATATAGCCTATGACACTCACAAAGAACGTAGCTTTCTATTGGTAAAAGAATTTTCAAAATCGGTTCAGTAGATCCCGAGTTTACTTTCTACAACGTCACAAACATACAAACATACAAACATACAAACATTCAAACATACAAACATACAAACTCACAAACTTTACCTCTTTATAATATTAGTATAGATTAGTATCTGTATGTGTAGTGGCTAATATGGACTACAGAAGAAAATAATTTTTTTAATCTTCATCATCATCATCAACAGTCCATATACATCCCACTGTTGGACAAAGGCCTCCTCTACCATTGAGAGCGTTTAGGTTTTAGTCCAATTTTTAATCTTAAACGGGAAAAATGTATTAAATAAAAATATTAAAGTTATTGATCATTAAATGATTTTGAAATTATTTTAAACCTATGGAACGCGACCTTATTTAAACGTATCATTGTCATCAGTCCATATTCATCTCACTAGGCCAGACCTTCTCTACAATTAAAAGGGTTAGGCCTTAGTCTACCACCCTGGCAAAGTGCCAGTTTGGAGACTACACAACTAAGAAACTCCTGCAAACTTTAAAGTGTGCGGGTTTCCTCACGATGTTTTCCTTTACCGGTAAAGTACGTGATGATCCCTTGTGAATACACCCGTAACCAATATTAATAAAGAAATTATTAAATAAATTTTAATCGTATATTTAAAATTAACGTATTTTGATGTTTCAGAAATAAATCTGCGTAAGTTAACAATAAGACACTTATATGTAACTAATCCCCGTGAAAAAGGTAAACATGGCTTACATCCTTATAATCTTAAAGGACATTCCTGCCCATAAACAGACCCATATATTGGCAATACAAGAGTTAAGTAAATAAATTTCCCGTGTCCCATACAAAAACACGTCACAAATTCACAACAAATTAATGTTATAATTTAATTAATAAATTTGCAAGTCACGTCCGTCGTCAATGGGTTTTTGCTGTTTAATGACAAAAATTAACCGTCGATAAAAATACCAAAGCTAATTGGTAATGAGCCGGTGTCGTTAACTTTGCCTTACAGAGCCCGGCCGAGCTGTGTATTAAAAGAATTTGTGGCATAAACTCAAGCATAAATCCCTCACGACGAAAGTGGTATTACCGACCTCGTTTTTGCCGGGTGGCAAGTATGGGGGTAATTTTGGGTCGTAAATATAGAAAACATTTCAAAGAAATTAATCAGAAAGTGTTTTATTGCTTGCAGTTTTATTGACTTGTGGCTTTTATTTCACGGAAAGCTTTTAGTTTGGAATTAACACTTCAAGTTGGATATCGATAAGTGTAGGGAGCAGAAGGAGATTTTTGTTTAAAGATTTATTAGCCCTTCTTAGGATTTGTTTCACTGGTGTGATAAATTTACTGTAAAAAGTGGAACTGCAGGAATGTTAAGTCTTTTGTTAGAAACTACTTAGACAAACTTTGACTTTATTGTATACTAGTATGGCACAAGTAATTTTTATTAAATCATATCTATAAAAAAATATCTAATTTAAGAAATAATATATTTATTGCTTTTCTACGATTATTATTATTATTCTAAATTAATGTATATTCCAATAATTATTAAATTAGTATTATATAAAGCTTGTCTTTGATTGCCGTAATTACCCAATTATTCTTAATTTAATAGCAGATGAGTCGAGATATCTGTAAAATGCCATGTTTTGAGTTGTGTCATGTCTGCACTGTGATTAAGGAACAGTGTGAAATATTTGCAACGTTCGTAATGACGCGCTGTTAAGATCGAATGATAACAGAAGATTTATTAAGAAGTCATTTCAAACTATGTTTGTTCTTTGGTCTGTCTTAAAGGGACCTGTGTTCGACTCAATAAGGTTTTATTGGGATTTTTATTAGGAAGTTCTCAATAGCAGTATAGAGCCTTTAAACGTTTACTAAAACGACAATGGTGTCCTTAACTAAACTTAGCTGTAAAAATATTTTTCGGAAGTTCGTAACTTAAACTGGGCTTTTGGGGTTCTATGGAAGTAGCGCCATTCTTTATACACAGGGATATAAGACTTGAAAATGCCGAGGTTAAAATGGTTTTTAACAGGTGTCTTATTCCACCATAATGCTACTGCTACTCCTGCCAAAAGTGGCGCGCACAGCATTGACACCGAACAACATAGTGAATCTAAATCTCACTTCGTTAAAATTTTTTTTACCAAATTTTGAACAGGTATGTAACGTATCTCCAAATTACATACAAAAAATATAAAAAAAATCATTTATAGCAAAGCGTCAACCCTGGATATAGCGCGGCGAATATTTAAAGCAAGTTGGCAAGTTGTTGGCCCGAGTGTGTCGTCTCAAACTATTAAACGAGGTGTAGAGAGCTTCTCTGTTTGATGACTGCGAGCACTACGTACAGCGAAACTCGATAACGTTTTCGTTCTAGTGTTAGTTCATTGTAACAGCACGACAACTTTAACTTTGATCGTTGTTAACGTAAAGTAACTTACGTGTGTGTATTTTTTACATACATACATTACCCTTTTGCCCTTATCCATGAAAGGGTATACCTCTTCTAACTAACTCTACCGAGTTGCATTTCTGCACCCACCTTTCGTCAGGTATGTATAAATCTCACGTAATAGGGGGCGAGTTTTTTGCCGGATATAATATTTTCAGACTCCGTGCTCTTATTGAAAAAGTAATTAAAGCACCCAATAAGATATAACCTTATATTATGACCCCTTAATCACACGGAACACGAAAATCGAACGTGGAAGCTCTAGATGGCACGGCACATAGATTGGAGCCGTTGGCGAAATATGTATACCAGTAATAGTTTAACATCTTTTAATAGAAGGCTAACCTTACGGTTAATATTTACGATATAAATTTTATCAGGGTTAAACGTTCTTGCGTAACATATTGTAGTTATTTTCGAAGGGTGCTATCGGGGCGAGAGGTATTCTATTCAGATAGGATTAAATTTGAGTGTTAGACTTACCTCTAGTGGCTCCGGTGGGGCGTATATCAAAGCAGATGGTATGTAGGCGGGCGGCGGCGATCTGTTCTGCAAAGAGAAATTATTTGTGTCATACATTTTCTTCATAAGAGTTTAATATACATACACACATACATACAGTTGGCTAGACACCAGCTTGCGAAACGAGAGGCTGCGGGTTCGATCTCCGCACCGAGACAAATATTTGTGTGAACCACAAATATTTGTTTCGGGTCTGGGTGTTTGTGAGACCGAAAAAGTCTCTCGTAGTGTCTGATACCTACGACGATAGACACAGGTCTTTGAACCAGTGGCGTGCCTAGGGTCTCAAGCTAGGGCAAGCCCATTTTTTTTTATTATTGTAATTTTACCTACTGCTGGTCTGCTGGTTACAATTACATTCACGATATGAGCAACCGTAATTTAGTTATCGTATTGGTGGTACCTCGATGTTTTTTTTTTCAAAACTCGTTGATAGTATTATAGGAAATATTTGTGGCTTTGAGAAAAGCCGTTTTTTATGGTTTCTTGAGCGAATGAACTGAAGGAACACTGTTTCTTGAGCTGGTTTTGTGCGTACATCCTAAATAAAAGTTGAAGATAATAAAACATACCTCACGCCTATATTCCCCGAAGGGGTAGGCAGTGATGCATTTCTGCACATTTCGCCAGGTATGTTTCAGTCCCACGTAATAGGGGCGAGCCTATTGCCGTTTTTCGGGCACATTTCCAGACTCCGTGCTGCTACTGAGAATTTTCTAATGGAAAAACCCAATAACACTTTGCCCGACCCGGGAATCGAACCCAGGACCTCTAGATCGCACGGCACATACTTGTACCGCAAGACCACGAGGCAGTCGAACATAATATGATAAACTAATTTCTATTTTAAAATAAAAATAATGTTTGGTCGTAGCTTTGTGCTACTAATTTTGCGATACAGTCATGTTTTTATAAAAAATCTAAAATAATTTTACTCAATGTCTCTGATGTACGACTTTCAGAGACAGAAACAATCTCGAATATTATTGCCTAAATAATATCTTAATATTATGCACAACGGTTCTATATTACTAATATCGGGAGTTTCATCAATAATAATTATTGATATAAATTGTGTCGTGTTAATTCTATACACGATCTTAAAACATCAGCCACGGAATAAATTATATCATTTTGTATTTTATTGTACAAATAACTCGGCCCTCCTTTGACGCCATGCTTTTGTTGCATATGTTTTTCTAATACGCTATCGTATTTAGAAAGTAAAGTCACGAGTTCTAGGAAATTTCCTTTATTTAATGACAATTTAGATTCATTATGTCCTCTGAAAGGCAGTTCTTGTTGAGCTAAATGACAAATAATATCTATTAATCTTTGAAAAACATTACGATTATGATCAACGCGAGTGTTATGTTTTGTAATTTCGTAAGATATTTGACAAGAAATCGATGTTTCAATGCACTGTTTACCAAAATTATGAAAAGAAATTAACGCGTTCAAGTGCTTTTGTGAATTTGAATGCCTTTTACAAGCACCAGAAAAATTATTTAAATCGTTGTATCCGCTAGAATTCCAAACATTTCTATCATTAGAAAACAATATACAACACCAGCAATATAGCCTATTTGTATGGGAACATTCGACAATCCAATTAGTTTGATACACGGATCCTTAAAAGGTTCTTTTATGACTTTTATTAATTTGCAAAATACTCAAGTCCGGTGTAGGTTTTGAACTACTTACAAGCTGTTTTTTCTCGGTATAATTTAATGAATTTACCTTATCCTCGAAGAGTAAAACTTGCACACACTTTAAACCATCGCAAGGAACAACATCACTCATTACGCTCATTTATAATTAAAGTATTCAAAATGTAAACAACAAAACCAATATAATTCAATGTTGTTGTCATTCGCTCAATGACAATTGACAAATTGTGAAGTTGCTTATTACCGACGTTTAATATTGCCAACGTAAAAAAAATTGTACAAGTTCACCATAATATAATCTAAAATAAATTAATTATCACACGCAATATTATAAAATAATAAACATATAAAATAAAATTTATTATTCTAAATAAATTTTATTATTATAATACATTACTTTTTACTAAGCGTGCAACACCGCGCTCCCAACGGGACGATGTTCAGAGGCAAAGCAGGATTTTTGTCTCCATACTAATTGCTAAAATAACGGTATCTTGTTTACGTCGAGTTTTCAAAATCCAATAGAAATTTTGACATTGTGCGAGTGAGAGGGAACACATGCGGTAAAGCCCGCCCTATCTCTCTCTAATGATTATTATGGTGAGTAGGTATTGATGTTTACTCTAAACTATTGACGTTAGTGCGCCCGCGTTGTGTTTGTTTGAAATTATATGGGCCGGGATTTGGCGCGCGGCGGCATGGCGGCGCGGGAAAAATTACGTAAATTATTAAATTTACGTAAATTTGTGTTTTTGGATGATTTTTTTTTTTGTTTGTATTTTATTAATGTTTAATCTAGTTTACATTTTTAAATTCGGAATCATGTTAGGGCAAGCCAGGCTTTTGGGCTTCTATGGAAGTACCGCCACTGCTTTGAACCTAGTGTGGGGTCAGAGCTATGTATGTGACTGTTGGGTGTATTTATTTATTTATTTATTTACACTCACGTTTATATTATTAAGAGGATGAATAGTTTAATTTTGGAATGAGTCTATGGCTGTTTTTCGAAAACACTTCTTTTACTCAGTGCTGTTATTAAAATATAACTAATAGGCCTGGGATCACGAATACTTAACATGAAAAACCACGATGCAGCATAAAAGTTCAAGAAAGCATGTATTGAAGAAACAGTAAAACTATAAATCCGAAAAAAATTGCCGAAAGTCTGCTATACGATTCTGACAAATTATTTTTAGAATTCCTACATAAGGTAGGTTTTTTGTAATAGTCATGTCTTCGTCATGTACTGGGGAAACAAAATAATGTTTTAGTTAAACTCCCATTTCAAAAAAAGTAAGGAAAAAGTCTTGTTACACGCACGTTGGAATAATCCAATACAATATAACAACTCCATTATGGAAAAATACGATGTGGCGTGTTTTTTTGCCTTTTACAATACTACAATATAATTTAATGCTGTTTCACGATACAGCTTGTACGAAGAAAATGTTGCGGGTTAGTTAAGGCGACCTGTGGAGTCACGCAACGCAAATATTTTCTTACGGCATTCCTGAAACTATTGATTGGTTTTATAGTACTTGCAACCGTAAAAGGAAAAAATCAAAAGTCAAAAGTTCGTTTCAAGAGAGGCTAAATATGATTCATCGCTTCTCATAAATTAGTATTATAAGCCTTATTACAAAAGAATCGTGTCCATTACAAACATTTATCATAGTTTCTTTAATGATAAAACAATATTCAGTCTAAACTTCGGGATACGGATGGATGAGGGCTGCTCAAGACCGGGATGGTTGGCGCTTTCTTGGGGAGGCCTACGTTCAGCAGTGGACGGCGATAGGCTGATTGATTGATTGAGTCTAAACTTACTAACTTGGCTTAACCGTTGTGATTTTAATAACGGTTATAACGTAAAGCCGACTAACTGGCTGTAATTAATACATCAGTTTGTTGTACACAAAGATTTAATTACGCTGGTGTTAATTCAATATCATTTGAATGCATTGTTTGTTATTACGCAATAAGCATGATTAATTCATCATTTTCAGCGACATTATATATTACTGAGTCATAATTGAAATTAAGGCCGGTTCGCACAAGATAATTATTGGTAATATGTATTTTCTGTTGAGCGTTAGTGTGTGTATTATTTTTACAGCTTGGGAATTTTGGATAAGATGTTAGTGAATGCGAAAGTTTGCGCATATTTAGAGGTATCTATTTTCTTTATTCTAGTAGAAAGTGACTGATGATTATGAAATTAAGATAAAAAGGCATGTATCAATATAGGTATATAAATACACTAATATAACTTATTGTTTTCTATTACCATTCTTATGTTATAAAATATACGAACGTAAAACACAGAACTACTCACATTATGGCCGTTATACAGACATAAATATATAATAAGAACAAATGGAGCCGTTAAAAGATTTTTATCAAGATAACTTCTTTGGCAAAGTTCGAAAGAGAGCGTATAAATTTTGATGTTTTATAAAAGTACTATTATATTCGCCACATGCAGTAAAAAGTAAACTACACGAGAAAAATAATTGAATGAGAATAAGTAGAGCCAGAGGTTGGACAAGTATTGTAAAAGACACATTTCTATTACCACTTGTCAATTACTATTATTCGGTTTTAAGATTAGGAAATTCTCAATAGCAACACGGAGTCTGGAAATGTGCCCGAAAAACGGCAATAGGTTCGCCCCCTATACTTATCTGCCTCGGTAGCGCGTCCAGCTACCTCAAGCGCCCCTTGGAGTCCCCTTTTACAACAGGCAAGGGATACCGTGGTAGGACTCTAACGCCCCCTTGCCACAGGGCAGAGTGCACCCCTGCCCACCCATTCTGGGAATGGGCGTGAGGCTATGTATGTACATATGTTTAAAGCTTGAAGATTCGCAATTTTGCTAGGTGAGTTAGGCTTTTACGGAAGTAAAATCACTGCCAAGAATCCACATGAGATGTCTTTAAGAAAAATGTATAACATTAAGTACAAAGAGACCAACGTTGTCTAGTATTGTAAAGTATATAAAATGGCCTGAAAGTGTCAACTGGCAACAATGAACACATTCTGCTGGGTATTATCGTGGCCGACCTGGCAAGTAGGGTTGTCAAGTGATATAAAACAATAGGAGCCCATTTACGTCACACTGAAGTGTATTGGACTTGTGTACAGGGTTGTCTATTAAGAATTGGTTTTAATAGAGCTTTTAGGTATTTCAATTTCTTTAGAACGCTTTCATTCAGAATTGAGTATTTAAGAACTAATTAAGAATCAACTCAAAATAAAAAAAAAACTCATATTTTAATGTGTTTAGAATAATTATATCCAAAAATTAAAATACGGTAGACGCTTAATAGAAACTTTAATCATTCTAAGACTAGCGGTAAGGTCCCGTTTCTGCAACGCGCGAGATTATAAAAAAGTAGCCCATATTCTAAGTCAAATTTCCATAACAAAAATGAAAATATCGATCCAGTAGTTTTTAAATTCATATACAAGAAAAATAATCTTTGCTCTTTAATATAAGTGAAGTATAAAGTGTGGGATGGTAGACTTAATGCCGATGGGAGTCTTTATCAGCTAAACCTCACTTAGCAAAGACATAAAAAGAAAAAAAACTTTTATTCAGTAAAGTTTAACTTTTGCCAACCCTATCCCTCCCGACAGGCTAATAACCTCAAAAATACTGTTTTTACTGCGTATATAGCGAGTCGCTCATAATTAGCGGCTGCCATCGGAGTCCCATTTCCCGCCCCCGGGAAGCCTGCCAACCTTCACGCTTTTCCACGGTAATGCGATAGCCTGGAAGGGATTTTTGATTTAACGAGATACGAAGAGATTTTTCATCGTAAATTTACATTATTTTGTATTTTATCACAGCTGGACCTAAAAAGATGTCGATATTTTGTAGATTTTTTTTGGTTTGATTCCAATCAAATAGGCATGAATGTGATAAGTTTCTTGCAATTTTATTTCTAATTAAGAGGGTCTATTATCCCCATATCAGTTAAAACCCCTTGTTTTAAAACATCTAATTTAAACACCGAATGCTGTCTAGGAATCCTAATAAATTGTATCAAATAAACTAGCTTTTATTACTCACAGTCGAACGTAAAGCTAGTGATGAGATTCCATTAAATGAATTAGTTGGAATCGACAAATTGGCGTCGACATATCCGCCGACGGTTCCGAGCGCTGTTGCAATTATTTCCAACGCTACTGCAGATTTGTACTGCTGATGGAACACGTAATATAAGTTCTCGTTTTCCGCGTGATTTAAAATAAAGTCGAAAGGCTGAATGTAATAAAATGATGCTTAATAAATAAAATGAAATATAACGGCATAATATTTGGAATGTTTAAACTATACCAAAAACATTATTCTGCTTATTACACTTCCTAAATAAAACGTATCTGAAATCTAAGTATTAGATATCATTGGTTAGCAATTGTGGGGTCCGATTTTGCCTGCATAAAATTATATCACTTCTGTGCTCACTTTTTCTTAATGTGAGGGGGATAAGACAGAAAGATTTAATTGTATCAGCAACGAGACTATAAATTTACTTTTAATATAACAAGATATTAGTTCATCAACCCTTAGTAACATGATTAAGACAGCTATAAACCCAGCTCAACGCCATTTCAAGCTAGAAATCCCTTGGGAAAATAATGTTAGCGGTCTTATATCATATCTCCGGGATGAGGAGCGAGGTCGCTTTACTTTGTACAGGAATACAAGAGTCTCTGGAGACTTCCCGTATAAGATTACAGCTTTACATGGGTATTCTTTAATGTTCCCTTTAATGTTTTACGTGTTTGAAATGCGAGTACTTTTTGTAGAATATAGAAGAGCATCTGATTTTCGGAGGCGTTAAAAATCCACCGCGGTATCCCCTGCTTGTCGTAGGAGACGATATAAAAGAAGCCCTGGGGTCGCTGGGCTCGCTGTGAAGGCAGCGCATGTTGAATGAAAGTGGCCCCGAGAGGAGCGGCGGCGCTAGGGTTTGTGTGTGTTGCGGGCGCCCACTGACAGCCGCGGCGCCCGAACCGAGGTAGTGGAGGTGCAATTGCAATCACTATAACCTCGCAGGTACACCAGGCGGCTGCGGAAATAATTGTGGGCGCTTTTTGCCCACTGATGGTGGTCGCCGCACTTGGCACAAAAATGTCAGAAGGAGTTTGGGTCGATTTTTATTCCTGAGAAGGCCGATGAATCTGACATACGCTTTTAGCCCCCGTCTGCCAAAGACGGGGAGGGGGTATACAGTCATAAAGAACTTTCTCCTTCAGCAAAAATGGTAATAGAAGATGTTTTGTGATTGATTACGTAACGTTTAGATAATTTTAAATTAAGGATCTTTAAAAACGTTATCTTCGTTTATTAGGGGGTAGCTAATAAAGAAATATAAAATGCTTTACACTGTCTATCCAAAAATGGATTAGCACGAAACATTCATTGTAAACTCAATATCCCCATAGAAATATCGTCGGAGCAACGAATAAAGCGAACCCTCAAAAAATGCTGACATTCGGACCGAGTCGATGGCACGTAGGTTTTCTGCGTGGCGCGTCGCCATTATGCGAAGTGGTGTTTTTACTAAATTGACGTACATACTCAGACAAGACAAAGGAAAATAAAAGTTACAGCCATGTGTACTGCGCATCGTACATGTATGCTTTCGTTTTATGCTGTTTAAATTTATTAGAATTTCAATTTGGAATGTGTAAACTTATTTTTAATCATGTTTTGTGAAATTTATAATATTTTTAGGAATGTATTTTGTGATACATACTAATTTATAAATAGAGTCATTGGACTTGAGTAGTGTGTCGTTTGTAGTTAAAACTAAAAGACTTGGTCTGATTGAAGTTTGTATGTAGATTACAACGATTAGTTTGTTACTGGTATCAAATCACATGTCAAAGACAGAGTGAAGTAGACACTAAAATATTGCTATGATGAAGAAGTTTTAGTATTAAGATAATATAGTCATATTTAGACATTATAATTATTACAATACTTTTAATTCCACCGAAATCACATTAGTTCATCATGAAAATAGATTAAATTCCACGGAAGCACTTACTGAATGTATGACCGATGAAACTGTTCGACATGGGAAATTTTACTTCCATTCAATGTTCATTAAAATGCCATAAACACGACGCGATGATGCGTCCAGTCCATTACCGGATGTATTAATACCGGCTTGTAATTACAGCGAAACCCATTATGGGACTACAATATAGATGTACCAATAGACATGTATGTCTTCACGTGTATAAGAATATGAGGTAATTGTATCACATTGATGAAAAGTGATGTAGTGTTAAAAGCAAAGCATCTAGATTTTGGAACAGATACCTTAATTCTGTGATATATGTTTTATTTTATATGGGGGAGAAAAGTAAAGAAATAAGGTATTAGAAACATTGTGGGACCGGTGATGTTACGTATGTAAAAAAAAATTACATAGCCGTTAGGAATAGCGAGCCCAAGTCGCAATGGGAAGATAACATTTGATGCAGAACGGATAGCCGATGAGAGAAATGTGTTTTTGGGAGGAGACCACATCACGGCAAAGGTAGTAAAGGATGCACTCTGGCTAAGTAGGGTGACGTGGGCCCAAAATCGAGCCCAATAGTGAATCATAAGAGAGTTCTATCACCAAGTGGACTTTAAAAAGGCTGTTGATGATGATGATGTAAAAATACAATCCGTTTGTTACAACAGCTGTTCTATGTTACATCAAGAAGCTCTATTTTTGTTGATAAAAAGAGATGTTCAGTATAAACAAACCTTTTTGTAACGTAAACGTATGGAGGCAGTGATTCTAGCGCTAATCGAAATAGTATGTACGTTGCTGAATGACAAACGGTTTCCTGACAGCCAATTTATGGCACAATGCCTGTAAATTAAGCCTGCCGACAAGAAATAATGCTGTGTATAGGCATTGCTGATTTATTTTAGCCAGGACTGTATATACACTATTTTCCTCCATATGTTTACTTAAGTGGAAGAAGCATTAGAGTAGGATAAATGTGGAGAAGATATGTTGGTTTTGGATTTTATGGGTTACAAGTTACCATAGCTGAATTTATGAGAAATAATGCGATAGTGATAGTGATTATGGTGTGGTGATAGTGATAAAGATAGAAAGAGGTATGGCGAGGTGGCCGGTGAAGATTTATCGCTAGTTGAAGCAATATTTGTTCTTAATTTTTGTCGAAAAAATTATAAATTTCAAATGTGTTCTTGGGTTTTATTCGTGAATTTAATGTACAGTTTTAGTCATACCAGTGTTTTGTTCTTTCTTCTTAGGTATTTTACCTTAACTCTCCTAAGTTAAGTTTTCGTTTAGTTTTATACCTTCTACCTCGTATTTAAGATAAGCTAGGTAAGCCCCTTCATAGAGCCAAGCACCTATCACCTCGAATAATGGAGACGAGTGCATTCACCCCCGAATGTCATTTACAAAGTCAGCGAAGAATATTTTGAACAACGTGTCTAGAGTAGATAGTAAAACTTTGTATGAGGCTATTTTATTTTCGCAACGTTTCTAAAGGACTTTTACGAGTTTCATTTATTTTACTAAAGTACCTAAGGGTGCAGTGCAGTAAAGAGTGAGTCTAAAACAGCTGATGTATGTATTTTTTACATGCCCTTATTTTATATGTAAGAATTTATAGGTGAGACAGCTTTTTTTCATTACATTAGTAAGGTGTATTTTGGTTCCTTCTCGAAGTGCTGAAACTAATCACTTGACTTGTATTTCGTCATTGAAATCTGTTAAACTTCTTTTTATACAGGTTGTATTCAGCCGTGACCGGAAAATAAGGCAGGTAGTATTTAAGATGATCAGGAACCCAATGGCGTAAATAAAATCCCGACAAAAAAAATTACGTTTTCCATACAACCACCGGCATTAAATGAATGTTGTTTGTATGGAAATTTGTTTTTTTTTTTTACCGCAATATCTACAGACTAAACAAAATACTAACAAGTTTTTTGTCCACTGAATCAGAACTGAATAATTCAAACAGCGCGTGCCAAACGGCACTTAATCGAATGTGAATAGTACAGAATGCGGCGATATTTGGTGCGTTTCGCGCTTGATTTCATTATTATGCATTTCCGAACATCGGTACGTTCGATATGGACGGGATGTGTTGGAGAGCTTTTGCTCAGTTCACTCGCTATATATATTTATATAGTGACATATAATATTGCGCAGTCAAACTAAAAGAACAGCTACTTGCTTGCCCTACATATAAATACACCCAACAGTCACATACATAGTCTTGACCCCACACTAAGATACGAGTCTTGAGTCGTGGGTATCAGAAACTACGAGAGACTTTTCGGTCTCACAAACATCCAGACCCGAAACAAATATTTGTGGATCACACAAACATTTGTCTCGGTGCGGGTATCCAACCCGCGGCCGCTCGTTTCGCAAGCTGGTGTCTAGCCAACTGCGCCACGGGGCTGTCATGTCAATAAACATATGTGATAAATATTTATAAGTACTTATCTTGTACTCTAAATTTTAACCTTCGGTTGCTGTTTTTAGATGCACTAAAGTACGCTCTACTGCTTACCGTTTCATCTTACCTAGTCATATTCCTTTTATTACCTGACACCTTTTTGATTCCCCTATTTTAAATAGTGCTTAACGCCTCTATCGTCTTTTTAAACCACGATATTATTCAAATTAGCGATCGTTATGTTATTTTTATAGCAGAATATACTTTAGAATAAATTATTCCCGTTAAATATTCTCTTACTGTTTCCATCTTCATCCTTCTACACTCCTCTAACTATTCTCCTCTATACTCTAAATCATTTGCAGCTTTTTAAATTAATACAGACATTATTTTACGTCTACTTCTACAATTGTTATTTATAAGTATTTCAATTGTGGATATAATAAAATGCAGAAAGGCAATATGGCAGTGTGGAATTTTGAACAATTGATAGCCTCTTGGAGATCAAAGGTGTGGATAATAAAAATAAAAAACATATCATAATCTGAATAATTTCTTAATGTCACACCTTGCATACTCCAATACATTAGTGGCAAGATCAATGCGATCAGATTCTTGTACAAACTGTACTTCAAAACTGTGTACAAACTTTACACATAATTATTTTATTATACTATCGGTTGAGCCTAATTCCGTATGGACACAATTTTACAAAAAAAGTAGCCTATCTTATTCAAATCGGGTTTAGAAATTATTCATTAAAAATACAAAGCTTTCAAGCTTTACAAAGTGTAAAAGTCTAGGTTAATTAACAAATTCCTGAATACCACGGAGATACTAAAAATTACTCTATAAATTTAATAAACCACAGGTTGTGTAGCAGAATTTAATTAAAATTGAGTTTTCACATATATTAACACATGCATTGTTCATCAGTAGTTGATTTGAAAACGTGTTTACAGCATTTAGTTCGACAGTGGCGCAGTTTGATCTCCACACCGACACAAACGTTTGCAAAATCTACAAATGTTTGTTTCGCGTGTAGGCGTTTGTGAGGTTGAAAAGTCGTTCGTAGTTTCTAGTATTCTGGATACTAGAGTAATTTCGTGCCATGTCATGCCGAGCCATGCCGTCAATTGTATACACATACAATTTACTGTTGAATTTTATTTAGTAGCATGTTTTTAAAATCGATCAATAATTAATATTCAACCGTAATAAATATACAATGCAGTACTCCCACTTCACTTAATGAAGAAAAAAACAATTTTAAAAAGTCAAATTAATTTCAATATTATACTTCCGAAAATTTTGTTCGCACCTTGATTAATTAAAATTCTTTGTAAGATTTTTTAATGAGGGCCGGCAAAGGTTACATTTTTATTGCATAACGGTACACACAAAGCAATAACCTGTAGCTTGCGAGAGAAATCTTTTGTTTAACCGACTTTAAACACGAATGTTTAAATTGTACATTCGCGGGTTAATTAAAGCAGTACGTATTTTACGACTGGGGGAATGATTTCAACTGCCTATAAACATGAGGAGTAAGGTCTTGGGTATTGGACTTTATAATGGCGGGTTAATGACGGACGTGATATTGAGCCTGCGGGCTTCTCTCTCCATTACCGGTCACTGCGCATATCGGTTTTCTGGGTTGTTAGTCTTGCGGCGTGAGTGGTGAATTGGGAGGTCTGGGGTTCAATTGGATACAGACATATGAGTGTATGTACTAGATTTAAACCACCTTTTTCTTAAGGGTGTATTAAAAACTAATTATTTATGCTTTAATTTAAATTTGATGAAAAACAGCGTGAGGGTTTATTTTAGTTGCCTATGCAGAGGCGTTGCGAACTCTTCCAACCGACCATACTCATCCAACTCAATTATATGTTACTTATTTTTACTTAATTAACTATAATCGAGCTCAACAGTTAGACGCAGAATCTAAGTTGATAGCAACAACTTCACTATTTGAATTATTCCAAAGAATAATATTTCATGATTTTTGCTAATGTTTTATGGCATCCTTACTTACCCACTAAGGTGTATTCCAAGCCCAAAACCCATTGATGAGTGCTAAAACCCTGCTCTAATGGTGCGTAACAGTAATGCAAAGCGATGGCCCTTTCCTTCGCAAACAATATTCAGTATTCAGATTGACGATGGAAGGTAAATTTGTTTGGGATTTTATTTTTAGCGCCATTTTAGGTTATGTGTCGTCCTTGATTTAACGTTTAATGGGATTTAACAACCCTGTGAGTTTTTAGTAATGTGTGTGTCGGTAGTTCCCTTGTATTTCCTTGTTGTTTTCCCTTGTAATGCCTTGAGCGATAAAAATGCAAATTTTTTGTCTCATTAATTTATTGCATACTAGCTCTGGGTCACAGTTCTGCCCAAGTGCAATTTTATGAAATAGTGTACCCTTCGTTCATACAAAAACTTGTTTTTCTTCATACAAAAACTTTCAATCGGTCCAGCTTTTTAGGCGTGCAAGCGTAACATCAACACAAACAGTATCACTTTCTAATAAAAAAATATTAGCATGGATAATCCTGCACAGAAAATAACAACCATACACAATGACTTCTTTATTTGTATAAAATAAATCTAAACAATTTGATTTCTATTGATAATGACTACTTTATAACATATGAAAATAGAAGGTAATGCAACAAAAGTTAGGTACAATTACCATCAATTCCACCCTCGCTAAATTATAGCGTCGAGCTATTTCTAACTGTTCTCCGAACCATAATTACCAACATGCAAATTTACTTTCTAGTTATAGAGTTCTTCAATTTCGAGCCTTAAAGCCTGCAAGTTTCTAGAAAAGTCAGTGCATTCAGCTTACGGCAAATAAGCGTGTGATGTAATTTCCCACACATCGCCTGTCGAAGCTACATCGACTGCAAAAATATTTTATGAGAGAAAATGTTATAATTCAAGTTTTCATTTATTATGTCAAATGTATGTCTATCTTATTTTGTTACTATTTAATTTTAGTTTTAATTTGTATAATGCATGTATGCAGTCTTTGTCGAGATCTCTAAGAATTTCCTACGAAGTTTTTGCTTTTTTGAGGGCAACTCTATCTCTAATATATTTTTCTATATAAATAAAAGGTTTCAATGTCACTCAAGCTAATATTAATTTACCGTCCTATTTAAAATGAACAAACGCTTGAAAAATGACTGATAAATTATTCATGGCAATATGAAGGTTTCGTTTTTTCTGGCAATACTTTTAAAGGTCCTATTTAAATTTTTACGTACCCTTTGATTTAGGGGATTTCGCCAAAGGGCTGTGATGAATCAGGAAACAATATACGCCCCTTGACTGAAATTAGATACTGTTAAATCTATTTTAAAGTAAAAAAATTACATTTCCTTGAAGTTAAGTTTTTCCATTTTTTTTAATAATATTTGTATGTTATGGATCGCAACAGTGCTAAAATGTGTTAATTTTTATGTTAATATACAGGATGTATTCAAACTGTGATCGGAAATAAGAACAGGTAATAGCTACGGTGATCACAAGCCCCCGATGGGTTTAAAAATATGCCGACAAAAAAAAAACATTTTGACGTTTTCCATACAACCCTCGGTACTAAATATGCATACGTGGTTTGTGTGAAAAAGTCAAAATTTCTATCTATGACTAAATGATAACTTCTCACGCCACTTATTCGTAATGATTTGATTAGTTGCATAACTTTAATTACAGATTTGATACTACAAAAACATTGTTAATGCATTTCATTTGTTCAAAATCTCGATAAAATATTTATTAACATATAAATTTGCACGAAAGAAAATGATTATATCTGCCTAGTTCTATCATTAGTTTGTGAACACGTCTTGTACATTATAAAAATCGTGATGTTTGCACTCTGATAATGTTATTGATAAGATGCTGAATACACATTTGTATGTGGGAATAGTATTTGCGTTAAATTTACGTACTACTGTTTCCTCACGGCTTCTCAATTTATTGCATTAATAAAATTAATATGTGGCATCTTAGTGAATTATGACTTTCTTTAGGGGTCAAGGAAAACATAGTAAGAAGACTTGCACACCTAAACTTTCTTAGGATTTTGTTGGTCGTGTAATCCATGACTTTCACAAGGCCAACGTGGTCGACTAAAGGTTAAACCCTCTCAGTAGTAGAGGTGGCTCGAGTCCAACAATGAGACGTATATGGGCTGATGATAATGAAACTGATAGCCTCACGCCTATTTTGCGACTTATGTTTTCCCACGTAACAAAGGGCGAGTCTAAATTTCCAGAATCCCTGATGCTACTAAGGATTTTGTGACGCATAAACCCCATAGCGCATTAAATTAAAACATTTTAAAGTCATAGTAATTGCTTCATTAGCCCTGTGGTATCTGGGTGTGGCTTGCAATTACCATGAGGTCAGGTTTAGTTTACCTGTATCCGAAAGAATAAGAAGAGTATATTCTTGCATACACGCTTCCTCATGTATGATTTTATTGTTATTTCCCATAGTTCCGGACTCCGTAAATTCCTTGTGCTCTAAATCATAAATATATCTATTTAATTGATGAAGTACCTATATCTGTAAATCATATACTTCATCAATTAAAGTAATATAGTAAAGTACGAAACATTTGTATTTGATCTCAAGGCTATCACGAACATATTTTGCCAGCCTTTATAAAATATGTTAGGAACGCCGCGACTATGATATCTACCAATTTAATACCTTAATAAAAATACCTTTAATATTAATACGTCATTATATTGTACGTAACCAAAATTATAGAAACAATATATCATTGCCTTGTTTATCAATTTCTCTTGAATTATATTTAGTGTATCTCTGAAGGATTAATCCAATAATATTTTCCGTAATTGCGGGGAAATCCCAAATTTGTCACGATTCATTGTTTTATCCTATATCTTAATCCATATCAATATTGTAATTGCGAATTTAGCATTAATTTTTTAAGGGAATTTACATAATATGAGCCACCTGATGTTATGTGATCAACACCGCCCATGAACACCCATAATACCAAAGGAATCATTGATGCCTTAGATATTTATTTGTTGTTGTTAATTATCTGTTACGCTTTCACATGTAAACCATATATTACTCGTACTATTGAAAACTTTTGGTGTGTAGATGGATGGCATTTAAGGAATGGATATAGTCTGTGTATGTACTTAAAAATAAGAAAAACATTATAAGTCCTGCATACTAGACGCCTCGAATGCCATTGCGTGCTGCTTACTTATACGAGTTAAACCAAAAATACAAGAAATTATACCACATACTTTTGTCACAAATAATTTATATCCCAATAATCTTTCCGTATAAATTCTAACAATGCGCTCGATAAACCGATAAATTGAAATATCCACGGAATATCAATAATCGAGGTCGAAGCGCTAATGACAGCGTTAATTACTTTATTAATCTCTCTCATATTCGGCCAAAATTAATATCTCCATAACGGGCGACGCCCGCTGGTCTGTCTTCTTACACCATCTTTGGATGTACTTCTCCAGCCATTAATCCAGATACCAAAATTATGGCGTAGGTGTAAACGGGAGGCTAGAGGCTCAAGTTGTAAAGTATGATTATTGTTAATTTATTTATTTACTATTTATTGTACATCAAAATAAAAGAGGAACGAAATAGGTATTTGTAACATTAAAATATTGTAGTGTCACAAATGGCGGCCTAATCGCTATAGGCGATTTCTTCTAGACAATCGTTGGACTGGCTAACTATTTGTCGTAATAAGAATTTAGGTGCTGCTATTTGGCAGTAATAGTTTGACATATAAGACGGTAACCTTTGTAACCGTTCATAGTCATCGTGCACAAGGAAAAATCATTTGATATAAATTCATGATCGCTATGACACTTTCAAACCTTGTGTTACGAAAGCAATAACATAGATGACTTGAAGCAATTTTAGCGTAAGCCTTTTTACAAACTAGTAAATTGGCTAAACGTTTATACGCTAAGCTTTTCATAAAGCATATTACTTTTTAATCTTCTCCCCCGACAACGTTCTAATTCTCCAATCAAATTAGATAGTAGTCTCTATACCCTTTCTATTAAAAAGAGTATAGGGTGTTCATGTTTCATTAATAAGGATTTTTATGTATACAGACAAGGCGGAATCACATCACCTCAAGTAGAACTTTAAGCGAAGCGAATCAGAGCTCTAAACAGAGAATAAAGTTGTGGAGACTCCCTTAAAAAGACCTCTTGTTACTTGAAACACTTATGCTGACCGAGTATCGAGTTTGGATGGGCAGGAAATGTGCGAGCTAGCAAATTATTCTACAAGTATATGGCGAAGGAGAGACTAAGAATAAATTAAGAATGATTTAATGTGCAGTGATTACTACTTAAATTATTATGGACATAGGCCCAAGCCCTCTCAATGGTAAAGGAGCCCCATGTCCAGTAGGACGTATAATATGTGCTGACGATGACGATGTTGATGATGATGATGAAGAATTACTATTTGGCAGGACAAAATAGAGTGACAGTTATTCACTTACTAAAATTCCCCCAAAATCGGATATTACTAATCTCGCTTTGTCCATCATGATCTCATATTTTATGCTATAAATCCAAAGAGCATGTTTATTACTGGTAGTGTAAATTTTTCCGCGCATTCTTTAATAACTTTATTTACGAGAATGGATTCTGGGGAAAATTGTAACATTTTTATGACTGTTTGGATATTTAAATTGACTTTGTTTCATTGGCTATCAAAATTAAAAAATAGTGTTTGGTGGATAAACAACTTAATAGCTTAAGGCATACTATCAGCAATGATTTTGCACCTCCGTCCTAAGATTTACGGGTAAGACTAAAGCGAGACGATTGATAGTTGACTTAGAAACAAGTGGAATAGTTACTATGATGCATGTACATATATTTTAGTCCGTATCGCAAAAATCTGTCTAAAAATATGGTAAGATAATACCAGAAAGGTTGTACCTGAAAATAAACTTGTAGGAAACTCTGCCTGGTAGAACAGGCGTATCTTCTTAAATTTAAGGATTTGAATAGATGCATAGTAACATCATTTCATAACTTTATTATTTAAAACTCTAAAAATTATCGAGCTTCCATGGTACTCTCATATATTTTCTAAGCATTGACAAACAAGTAACCACCGCGTATTAGAATAAGTAGATAATTTTAATACATTGTAAGGGAGACGTCTCGCCCTGCGCCGGTTCAAACGCTTCATAACTTCATTGATACGAAGTTATCTGTATTCATCCGGCGACTGCGTACGTGATCCCGGGGTAATGTCCCGGGGCGACTTCTGCGGGATAAATTCACGTTTTAATAAAACGGCATTGATTCGTCTGTCTATTGGCATGTCTGTATCTTTAAAAGGAATTAACCGTGATCTTTAAATGTACAGTGAATCGGTAGATTTACTTTGATTAATTTTGAAAAGCTTAGTAACGAAGCTGGTTAAGCACTAATTTGTTATTAACGAGAGAGCGCGATTATAATACCCAATTGTACCGCTACCAAAAGATAAGTTTGGCATTTGTAAATGTTTGTGTCGGCTCAGAATATTTATAGAGCTCTAAAGGCACCATAGTTTCTAATAACTACGACTCAAGATTTGTTACTTAGGAATTTTAGTAGAATGTGTATGGGATGTTGGTGTCTAATTCTATCTTTTATTGAGGGTGCACTCCAGAAGAACTCGGACTAAGTAAATTGAATACTTCTTCGAGGATACTTGGGATTGAGAAAAATAAGGTGCGATAAATTAATTATAGCACAGGTATGTACAAATAGTTGAGTTGAAACTTGCCCTTTGATAACAAAAGAGAAAATGAATTTTCGAAGTAACTACAGACGTTTTTACATTACCATTTTTTGTGTTTAAATTTTTCTTAATCTTCTTCAGAGGTCGGCGAACTGAGATCCTTGTTTTTATTAGCAAAATCAACAATCTTTCTTTCAGCCAGCAACAATTTATGAGGAATTTCTAATTAATATCAGGGCTTTTGATAATACGAAACAAAAGCTGAAAATCCTCTTTGACGTTTAATTAACGTTATTACATTATTTTATTATATCGCTGTTTAATTTACGAATATGATTGTATAAACAAAATTTACTGACGAAATTTATATAACAGTAAAGCAATGAAAACGTTTACAAACATTAGACTACAGTAACAGCTATTGTTAATTAGCCTATTAGGCTTATGTTGGAAATATAAAAATATTTCAACACAATCTTATTGTTGCGCCCCTCGAACAAAGTGTTACTACAGGCACTTTTTACCAGTAATATGTTCAGCAATATTGGATTTGCCTGTGGCCGAATCTATATCAGACTTCGGGCTACTGAGAATTTCAGGATTATCGATTCATATGCGTGAATCTGCTTGGCACGGGCCTCCTCTACCATTGAGAGGATTCAGGCCTTAGTCCACCACGCTGGCCTAGTGCGGGTGTCGGCGGACTACACCCCTGAAAAGCTGCAACTGAGAATTTACCATCTGAAAAACTTAATAAGACTTTCTTTACTCGACTCAAAAGTCAAGTCAGTACCCAGTCCATTACACGTGACTAAAGCATTGAAGCTTTATTATATCACATCTAATATCTTTTACATCGCTAATTATCATGATTGTTATGATTAGGTGTAGAAAACCGTGGCGCCTAGATTTCAAATGGTGATTATGTTATATATCTAAACAGGACAGTGATATCGCTAATGTATCTTTGCCGCAGACATATTCAAATCGATTGTTGTCTGCCAAATAGAACTTACCAAATCAAGTATGAGTCGAATAAGGACTTAATTCTGATTATAATTATTGGTACAATATTGAGTAACCTCCCAATTTTAATGAATATTTTATTGACTCTGATGCCGCAGAAAATGCAAGCGGCGTAAGCAAGATCAAAAGGCCCACAAAGCGTTTTTGTAATTTAATTCAATCGCATTCAAATTAAAACACAGTCAAGCTAAAAAAAGTTTTTGAAGTAACAAAGGGCAGGATATTATACAGCTTGTAGAACTAACAACCAGTGGGGCACCCACAAAGTAGACTGACGATGTAATGAAAATCGCGAAAATGACGATTCCCATGAATTTTGATGACGATAAATATGACAAATTTAAAAATTAAAATTCATAACTAGTTATCTTTGAATAAGCAGTCACTTATACCCTTTCTCTTTATGAAATAGACAAATTGAATAATTACGTAACTGTTTACACGAATTACCCAACACTGAAATGCGTAAACAATGTAATTTGATTTAATCAATGAATTTGTAGATACGTACGAGTACAATCAATTACTAGCGTGCACGACATAGCTTTTCGATTTCACGTGTCTCGCTACTACATTAATTACTTCCTGTTATCAAGCTTCACTACGTCATCGTGACGTATTCTATTGTTGTCATAGCAACAGTTGAGAATTGATTGCTTTGTCGTCTCACGATACAGGTGCGTATAGGCCCGATACCCGGTTATAATGTTATTGGGTTTTTCCATTGGGAAATTTTTAGCAGCAATGTGTCTCTCCCTATTTCTGCTACTGGCTAAACGTAGAACCACAAATACGCTTCTGCCTATCTCTTCGCGAGAACAGGCGATAGTAATCGAATGCCATAGCAACAAGTCGCATTCTAAAATCGCAATATCACAAACAAATTCCGTTTTTCCTCAATTTATGGTTTAATAAATCAGTGGTTGGCGTTAGGTGGTCGTCAGGGCGCGCGGACCGAGATCCGTTGGCGAATAAATTTCAATCAGGCCAAACATGCGTTGGATTTGTTTGGACAATCGGATTCTGTTCACGCGCGGCGCACCGTCAGCCCAGATTAATGTCGCTAACGTAAATCTTTCAATACAATTATTAAACACTAGCGGATATGGGCGTAATGTTATTAAAAGCTCTGCTTTCTGATTCATTTTGCTACTGTAAGAGCTGAATTACGGATTTAATAAAAGATAAATGATTGTAGTTATATACAGTGTTTAATTTCTTATTGAATTCTGTTTAAATATAGGAGGATAGGTGCTCTATGTCCAACACTAAGCTACATCTATATTTATACCAAAATCATCAGAATAAAAGGCAGGCAAAGATTTTTGTATTACATTCGAATCTGACATGCTCGGCTACGCATAAATACTTTTCTAATAGTGATTTACATGCTTTTCTTAATTTCAAATGTCATCCTTATGTATACCTACAGCAATTTTCACTGTAGATAGTGCAGACTGATTACTGCTATAGTATACAGTTTGAAAGGTAAAGAAGAGAATACGCTACACAGGGCGATGTGATTTTCGTCCCTTCGTCTTGTGCCTAATGGAGCTGTTGGTGACATTAGATACGCAACATTAGCTAATCTACCGGGAAGCGGTCTTCCAGCGACATACCTCAGTGAATATCAGAAACTTATTGAGGGCGGATTTCTCATGTTTTGAATAAATTGTGAAAGGAGTACCTGAAGAGGAATTGATAAGGAAAAAGACGTAAGAATAATTTCAAGTAATATAATTTTTGGAGGTTCTACAAGTCTACACACACTTAATTTCATAGTTTTTACACATATTTTTGCCATCTATGCATTCAGATACCTTGTTAAACTGCAATATAAACAACATAAATTAAATGAGCAATATATTTTCTGTATAATACTTAAATAGTGCACCCACTTCTCGTACCATACAAGTAATTTACTTTAGAAATCCTTTAACGTCAGTGAGTGAATGTCTATTGAAAGATAATGAAATACCTCGATATCAAAAGGAATGTAGTGGTTGACGACGTTGAAACGACAAAAGCATGGAATTTAATAAATGGAATTTACTGGGTAAAGTCTTAAATTGGTTTGGTGCATTTTATGGCCAAAATATGCAAAAGTTTATAGCGACAGCCAGAGATTTGGTGACTGGGTTACTAATCTCGAACGTATGACGCATTAAACTGTCCTATTGGTAATTCTATAGCTCTAATATTTTTATAGGAACATGCGTGAAAAAATGTACATAATATGTAGAAAAGATTGATTAAATCTGAATCATTTGTAATGCTATTAACTTCGGTCATTTCATAGGTTATAAAAACAATAATCGAATAATTCTCTGAATTTGTTATTAAGAATATGACGATTTTTACCCGCAATCCAAAACATTCGATTGCATTATCTGCAGTAAACCGATTAAGGTATGAATCATCTTTCTTAATAATTAAGTATGTATAATATATATGCTATAGAAATCAAACTCAACCGAATAAGTTGAATAAATAAATCAAATGTCACTTTTAGTTTTTCCTATCTTGTAGAATAGCCAAGGTGAGTTTGCTTGTTATGTTTTCGCGCCTAAATCGCAGTCGATGTTAACGAATTTTATTGGCGAAAAGCTAAGCAACCTAGACATTTTTTTAACATCGTATTCATCCGTACAAATTATTGTTGTATAAAAATAGGTACAAAACTAGGCGTGTGGTCAATTATAGATTATTTAAAATTTTCAGTTATTTAAAGCAGTGATGGCCTCGAGGTTTGGGCGCACGGTCGAGAATCTCGGCGGTCGCGGGTTCGAACCCCAGGCACACACCTCTGACTTTTAGAAGTTATGTGTGTATTCACATTGAATTATCACTTGCTTTAACGGTGAAGGAAAACATCGTGATGAAACCTGCACACCTAAAAGTTCTTAGGAATTTCTGAGGTGTGTAGTCCGCCAACCCGCACTAGGCCAGCGTGGTGGACTATGGCCTAAACCCTCTCAATGGTAGAGGAGACCCGTGCTCAGCAGTGGGCGTATATGGGTTGATGAAGAAGAAGAAAATTTTCAACCTCCATATACATATATCGTTATTGTTATATAAATCGTTTTTGTTTATTTCTTACATCGAGATCAATATTGTAATACATTCTATTCTCGCTTTGTTGGGTAATATCGGAATTTATTTAGTGGTAAGACGTTCTGATGTTGGATTGGTAACCACAGACCTCAGTGTAGCGTCAAGTATCTGTTATATTATATTTAGCCACTTCCAGGAACAATTACACAATTAATATATAAAGATCGTACAATAAAAAGTAGTCTTGATCACATTTAATCATAACACATGATTTAATTTTTTATTGACATTTTGAGTCAATAATGAATAGCTGTTCTGTTGTTGACCTTCAATCATGAGGATTTTTAGTTCTACACTGGGTAAAGATTTTAGTTTTTGAAGGTAAAAGTTTGACGGCCTACTTCACGATTCAAATTAATTTCTTTATTTATTGTCTGTGTCAATGAGCCTTGTGGTCCCGCGGAACAAGTGTGTTTTGTGTCATTGTGAGGTTCATAGCTGGGTAAAAAGTTGGCAGGATCTGCCATACGAAATTCTTAGTAGCAACGCAATCAATGTAAATGTGATCTAATAAAGACAACAGGCTCAGTACGTGAGACTTAAAACACAATTGGCGAAACGTGGGTGCAAAAATTCACTTTTGCTTATCAATTTTTTAAATACAATATTCGCATTCTTTTGCGAAGCATTGCTGGTGGTAAAAGTCTTAATAAACTCTTGTTATCATGCAGCTGTTATCAATCGTTACAATTTTTTGAATACATACAATATTTCGCCTAATTAAATTATAAGTACCGTAAAATTCCTACATTTCAGTGTAATAAGTTATTTCGGCAATGATAAAGTTTGATAAAAATTGCAAGAGTATTTAAATATGATTTTAATTGCCTGTGTTCATTTATTTGACTCCGCTTCTTTTCGTTATCGCAATGACAACTTTTATTTTCAATAGTATTGTGAAATCTTTATTTTTGGAACAATTGTGTTGAACAACATACAAGGTAATGACATAAGAAAACTAAGTTGGAGTAATTGTTTTTATTGAGAATTCGTAGCTATTAAAAAAAGGTTTTGAAAATATATTAATTTAAAATTAAAAATATTATATATGATATAAAAGCCACAAATTCGACTCCCAGGCCTCATTATTACCCTCCCAGTTGTAAAGGAGGCCTGTGCCCAGCAGAGGGACGTATACGAGCTGATGATGATGATGACAAACTCTTTTAAACTATCTAGAATACTAATGTTGCTTAGTTAAAGCAATGCATGACGATTTTCATTTGACAATTTACCACGAAAGAAAATTGACGAATATGTATATTGTACATAGTCAATACTATAGTTTCAGTTGCGTAAACTGTTTGTTAAAAATATGTATACTGACGTTAATTGTATTATAATTTAAAAATATCTAGATATAAATAAATATAAAGCGATAATAGCCTATCTTATCGCAACAGCAGTTGATGTCTACGATAATGTATCGTGGTAATCGTCGGACCTACTGTGATCTGAATACTGTTCCGACGCATTTGGGTAGAAGATTGTCCGAATTCTGTAATCGATAATCGATAATTCGTGTGATATGTGGTAACAATTACCATATCTGACGAAAGTTGGTTAATGCTAAGAATAGTACAGAGAAAATTAAGTTACGATTTTTGAGACAACTAATGTAAAAAAAGGTATTTTTGTCTTTTATTTGAAGGAAAAATATTTCTTTAGGATAAATGTAGGAAAGTCTTACCATATTTGTGATGGCCTCGATAATTATACAAAATCGGAACATTCTCAACATCGGATGTTGAGGAAAACATCGCGAAAAAACTAGCATCTCTAAGTGTTCTCCGCTTTAGGTCAGTGTGGACCTCTCGAGTCTTACTCTTCTTAGTTGTAAAGAATGGAGTCCAGTAGTTTGAGGTATACAGTATTACATAGATTCAAAATTTTCTATGATTTCTTTTAGTACTTTTAACTTATTTTTAAATGTTGCAAACAATATTCATAGTATTGCACCGATTGAAGAAGTGATTCTAAAGCAAAATTAGTTTTATAATTGCAAGGGAATATGTAGCAGCTCGTAAATTTTCTAGTAGGCCGTCCGTTGCTAATTTGTTTGTGGGCTCGTTGCCAGGGTTTCCCGAAGTCAATGTATTCCAGGTAAGGCAATCGATTTTGTATTGCAGTTGCAATTTTTTTACGGTTGGTAGAAAACTTAGGGGTTTTACAAACTGGAGCTTTTGTTAGTAATTTTCAACATAGTAGGACGAAAGTAGATCTTTAATAATTGGATATCTGTTTTTTACAGTCATCTACAAGACGTGGTAGGTATTTCCATGCGACAAAAATTGTGGTGGTTTAACGTCTAAAATTTTATCAATACGAGTATAAATCTCATACGTACATAATTTTAAACGCAGAAGTCTTATTAGAACAATAATATCTTATGGATGATATCTAAAGGAGGGACTTAGAAGTGGGCCAAAACGTAATATTGCAAATCATTGTGCTGGATAAGAGTGCAAATCGCTTAAGATAATAGTAAAGGCATTTGATAAAACTTGCATGCCGAAATAAATCAGAATTTTCGTTTAATATACTAGGGGACAATAGGTTCGCCCCCTATTACGTGGACTGGATACATAATACGCGAAATGTGGGTGCAGAAATGTACTCTACTTCTTGGAATACTGGCCTAGGGTTATGTATGTTTGTACAAAATTTTAGTTTAGGGAAGGAAAAAGGAATCCTATGTATAGGTTTATAGAATATATATGTGAGGTTATTTATGTAACTTTAATCGAACACTAGACTCAATCATGTCATTGAAGTAATCTTCTTTATTGCATGAATCGTGGGTTGCAAGGCGATATGTTGTGACCTTTTATGTCTGCCGGTGCAATAAGTCGTGGAATAATAAACTAAACTACAATACTGACGTTTCTATTCGGCTTGATGGAATAAATAATCACTTGATCAGGCAATATATAGCATAGTCCCGTCAAGAAATATTTACTACCAATGATGCTTTTGTCAAAATACTTCAAGCCTTTTGAGAAGAATCTTTAAAAGCAGATTCATCATAAAATTATGGATTGAGCAGTAAATTTTCTATAGGCAATTACAAACAAACACTTCAATTTTATATATATAGACAGATACGTTTATCGCCCCGGATAATTTAGTGCTAAGTTCTAAGCAATTCCGTTAATGAGACCGTTAAAAGGAACAATAACCCCACTTAACCGACCTATTTCAATCGAAGCCATGTTTATTGTTACGTCTTTGTAGAAGGGTCAAAGCTAATGGGTACAAAAGCCTTAGTGAGTACAGTTTGGGTCGAGTAGGTGTGGTGAATGGGATAGGTAATTTGGCAGTCTTCGGGTGAGGTTGGTGTACTGCGCCCCGAGAACTGTCGAATCAAGCAATGTGGCTGCGATCACGATGAATTTAGATGTTGAGAATTCCTATAGATCATTTGCACGGTAAGGAATTTGTGCAAATTATGCAGATAATGTCTATCTTATATTCTTTTACATCTCCATCTTTAATTGGTAGAGGTTTAGACGTAAACACGTAACAATAATTATTTATTTCACATTACGTCACCAGGCACCAGGCAAGACGCTTTGAGACAAATAGTACAATACTATAATTTCAATTCAATAGTCAATACAATGCTGACGTAGGAACCATACCAAGAATTCAATATTCAGAATGCATGGCTATTAAATGCAACACAATTCAGGAAATGCAATATTACGATAAAATATGATCGAGATTATCATAAACTGCGTGCGAAGTTGTATTCAATTACATCACACTATGTGAATATCGAGGGCAATTTTGACGCCTTATCGGTAAAGGGCCCCATATACGGTACGATTCGTTTGTACGATCGATCTTATGAAAATCGAGACGATTAATCGCATCAAAACTTTCGCCCTAAAATCGTCAACGATCTTGACATACACCATCGATTCGTCGTTTCGATCGGTTTGACGCGACTGATCGTCTAGACGAATCGTACCGTGTATGGGGCCCTTAAGTCTCCTTTTATATCCAATACCTCGATGGTCGACAGTGGCCTCACAACTGCAAATAACAGCTATTGTTGTGAAGCTAAAGAGAGGCGATCCTTTGTCACGGCCTATTGTTCGTCAAAATAATCGCTTATTCAGTATCGACGCAGGCGAACACGTCCCCAATGAAAATTCACTGACAGTTTACCTGTAATGTTCAACAAATTTTGGTGGCGTGATTTTTATTGTTGACCTGATTTTTAGTGTGTTTAGTCACAAGATGTTTAATTACAGTCTGTTTGACAAGAGCGTGTACGGCAAAACTTTTTTTTAGGTACCGCTAGAAGCTTGGTTGTAAATTTGGCAGGTAGCTAGCCCCTTCCCCTCAGATGCTTTGTGTATAGAGTTTCAGTTGTCGTTCGATCTTTGTCAGAGGAGGACGCATTTCGTCATGAGTGCTACGTACGCATCACGTTATGAAGCAGTGTTCTTGTGTTTGCATCCAAAAGGACCCAAAATGTCATACGCAGCCGCTGCAAAATACATGAAAAAGTCAAAGACATTTGTTAGTAAGTGGGTGAAACGCTATTCTGAAGTAAAAAATGTCGACGATCTGCCTAATCGTGGCTCTACGCAAAAAAACAACGAAAAAGGAGGACAAAATGATTTTACGGGTATTCGAGAAGAATTCTCGCCTATCGTTACGTGGTGGTCAAGCGGTTTTGCTTAAAAAAGGCCTTAATGTGTCATGTGATACTATAAGAAGACGTTTACTGGCTCATGATGTAAAATTTCGTAGCATAATAAAGAAACCGCTACTGTCGGAAAATCATGTTAAAAAGAGACTCACTTGGGCGCAGGAACATTTGGACCGGGATTGGGACAATGTAATTTTTTCGGACGAAGCTTCTTTTTGGGCACGTTCTTCTATCACTCATACCTGGTGTACCCACGCCAATAAATTCATCCTGCGGACCGTTAAACATCCGGTGAAGGTGCACGTTTGGGGTTGTTTTTCAAAACAGGGATTTGGTACCTTGCACATATTTACAGGTAATTTAAATGCAGCTAAAATGGTCAAAATATATCAAATGGCTTTATTACCATCTGCTCAAAAGTGGTTTAAAAGGAAAAACATATATTGGCTATTGCAAGAAGACAATGACCCGAAACATCGGAGTCGTCTTTGTACAGCGTGGAAACAAGAGAATGACGTTGAAGTACTAGATTGGCCATCACAGTCGCCGGATGCAAATCCAATAGAAAATGTTTGGGCACTCATGAAGTTGAAGCTTCGAGGAAAGAAAATCTGGACTTTAAAACGATTAGTTCGTGAAATTAGACTTATTTGGAGGTCTTTGTCCCTGGATTATGCAATAAAATTAGTAGAAAGTATGCCTCGAAGACTCCAGTCAATTATTGATAATGGAGGCGACTGGACAAGTTATTAATAATAAAGCATCATTGTCTATATCATGTATAATGAGTGTATTTTTTTTCTATTTTTTATCCCAATTCATTCCCGAGTTTTGCCGTACACGCTCTTGTCAAACAGACTGTATTATTGTTTCCTTTATAACTTAGTGTAGACTTACAGGCATTCCGTTATTATTAAAAAGATGAAAGATCAAAAATAACGACAGAAATAAACATTACCTTAATACCAACAAATAGGGGGGTTCGGATATTTGCATCCGATAGAAGAGTGATCAACATTTGCAAAGAAAAACATCTTTCATTGTTTTTGAAGAGGAGAGGTTTAGTCATTTTCTTGACTAAACCTACGAACAAACCTACACCAATTTATATAAAAGCAGACATAATAATTACTTTAAAAAATTCACAACTTTTATTACGTTCATAATAATTACAAACCGATTGAAACACATGGCTCTTTTTGATGGCTGCAATAATTTTAATTGCCTCACAAGAGGATTTTATCTGCCTGTGGTAAGCCCTTTGCATATTGAAACTGCCAATGTATAAAATAGGTTTTGCTTTTATCATATTAAATGAGCTGTATTTTAAACAGCTTAAGTAGTTATTAATATTATAATGATGTAAGAATATTCATAACAGATTTTTTATATTAAAATTTTGATTCATCTTCACCTTCGAGTTTCTAGCCTGATCATCAGCGTACTGAGCTTGTTTCGAGGTGGAGGGACTTGGGTTTTAAATACTTTCAAACAACAAAGTAATCTTGTCAGTAAGACAGCTGCTTCCCTTGAACACTGGTACTATCCCGGTCAGTTTAGCTCTTGCAACTTTAGAACACGTGAATATAACTTATTCTATTTGTAAATTAGTTAAATTGGTAAGGAATTAACTTTATGCTGGTATCAAAAATGCTTGGAGATTTTTGTTGAGAATGTATCTATCAACTAACATGTTCTTTCCTGTTCTACCCACAACACTATTCTTTTGAAAGTATTGGTAAAGAAAAACTGTAGGCTAGTATTGAATAAAGAAGAATCGAATGGACCTATTCTAATTGGTGGATACAATATGCTCTTCTTGAATTTTATGAAATGAATACGTTAGAGGAAGTTTGAAAGTAGCTCCTGTGATTGATAAGCTGAAAGGACACCGTCTGTCGTGGTATGGGCATATTATGAGGAGGGACGAAACATATGTTGGTAAGAAAGTAATGACCATGAAAGTTGAAGGATGGACAAGCCGAGGAAGGCCAAAGAAAACATGGATGGAGTACGTGAAAAGAGATATGAAAGAGAAAGGCGTGATTGAAGACATGACGGCTGATAGGGATGTGTGGAAGGAGAAAACATGCTGCGCCGACCCCAAATAAAAATTGGGAGCAGGGCAAGAGAATGATGACAATATGCTCTTCTTGATCAACACAATACACGTCAGACATAAAACTGCACTGCTGTAAATTTGTCCTGCAATAGACTGATTATAGCGATGATGAAACAAAAATGTGTGCTTTGAAATTTCAGTACAAAGTTTAAAGCCATAACAACAAGAGGCTCTTATCACAATACAAGTCTGAGTCAATACTGCCTTATCATAATTAGCTACTAATTTACTAAGTCATAATTGTAGATTGTTATTTATTGTACACCAGTGTGGCCTTAAAAAGTACATGATTCTATTTATCTTTCGCATCAAATGTAATGACGGCGTATGTGGCGCTGTGAGCCAGACGCCACATATGAAACAAAAGATTTGTGGGATTAATAAAGCTATATCGAAAGTATTTGTGTTAGCTTGAGACCTAATCCGTAGTTTAAAGAAATTCATCCTTAGAATTAATCATATTTGAAATTATTGTTTTAATGGTAAAACTTCGAAAAATGGACATGTGGTTAAACTGAAAATAATACAGGGTGTATTTAGACCGTGATCGAAAACTGAGGCAGGTAATAGCGAGGGTGATCACAAAGCCAGTGGCGATATTAAAAATGCCGACAAAAAATGAAAATTTTGACGTTTTCCATACAACCATCGGTGTTGAAAGTATGTGGTTTGTATGGAAAACCTCAAAGTTTTTATTTTTTGTCGGAATTTTCTTTAATGCCAGGGGGTTTGTAATCACTATCGCTATTACCTGCCTCAGTTTTCGATCACGGTCTGAATACACCTTGTATATTGCCAGTGAACAGCGTATTAAAATATAAATCTCCAATAAAGTTATAGTAGAGGACTATAGAAAGATGGTAAGCTGAGGCAGACCTGGGGTTATAAAACTAGGCTATTCAAGTTTATTGACTCATATAAAGAAAGTAAGTGTCGTAAATGATAATTCAGAGTCTATTATAATCCAATATCGTTTAAAAGCTATAAAAAAAATATAACGTCAGCTTGGTATTAGATGCTAGAAATCATGAAGTCCAAAAATGGCGGTCTTAGGAACATGACCAAACAATTTCCTTAAAATTTTACCCAGTAAATAAATTCACCACAACCACATCGTTAAGGGAAAATGGAGGTGTAGTAAAATAAAAACCACACGAGCAAACGAGCGGGTAAGTGCTTATGAAAAATAAAGATGTCATTTACTCTTATTAAAATTCACTACCGGGCGCCGAGCTTTCACGCTTTTTGTTTTTGATATTACGTTTTCTATTCAAGGCATTTGGAATAAACTGTGATACATAGTATCCAGGCATACTTTGAGCGTTTTAAATGCATAAAATAAATGGATGGTGAAGTCAAATTTAGATTTACAACGCTTAGCTATAAGGGTAAATATTTCGTTATGTTAAATTTGATGGATGCAGTACTGTTAGTTATTTAACATTTCATGTTTTCATTAATATGCAAAATTATTACCACTAAATAGTTTACTCTTCTAAAAACTTTGTATTGAGGTCTCAAACGAATAATATTACGGAAATGCTTTCACAAATGTAAACTGTAATTATATATATTAGATTCACATCCCGCTACGCAAACAAACACAGCTTGTTCACACACTGCACTTCTCAATCCCATGTCGGTTTTCTCGACTCCAATTAGCGAGAAAGTCTTGTAACAAGTTGATTGTCAGGATGTTTGCCAGAGGCGCCACTACCGCTGCTAGTACCTAATGAACACTCTTTGAGGTCAGCCCACCTGTTTCCATTCTTAACACCTACGTAATAAAGTCTTTTTGCACTTCCCAAAAACGAAAAATTTCAAGAAAGTATCTTTTAGGGTATCAAAAACTTGCTCACGTCTCGTCTAAGCGATAGTGATCAAATTAATTTGTATAAATCAACATGTGTGAGCTTGCAGATACACTGACAGATTACTGTGTCGCCGTCTCATGGATTAATTAAGAGGACCGGTTCCGATTGCGTTAGACATGTGAAGTTTCACTCGAAACGCAGAACAGGTTTCGATGTCTGACAAAGATTATATATATTTCAAACTGTTGAACTGGTACGGACAAAGCAGCGATATGTGGAACAAAAAACTTAATAGGATTTCAATTAGATCTATACAACTAATGTTGTCTGTCTGATTAAGTCCATAAGTAGTTTATTAGCGCTTATAAAGTAGATCTTTTAAGAGCCGCATTGGTATTGTCAGCAATGTAATATAGTTTTTTCAACATGCATTTTTTTAAAATGCATTAAAAAGTACTTTGTATGAATATTAATTAGTTTACTTACCACTTCAATGTCATCCTCTCCTTCTCTTTCCTCCACTATATTAGTTAATAAAATACTAGGTCTCATCGACACGCGATTGCGGACTTGAGACGATTTCCTCCAAAGATCTGTATTGTCTTCCTTGGTATCATCACCGAGTGTGGCAAATTGCTCGTAAAAGTTGATCACCCCAGTCAATTCTCCATCCAATTGTTCAGAATTTTCTACAACAGGTCTTTTGTTAACAGATTTCCGATCAGATATTCTTCTATATCCCTCAAAATCATTTTGATTCTCTCCATGAATGTTTACTTGGTTCGATGAATTATACTCATATTCTAGATCAAAACCTCGACCGTCGAAAAAATTTTTAAACTTCGCCCAGCAGCCAAGCTGCTTGGTTTCGTTACTTTCATTTGACCGATCAATATTTTTATCCATTTTATCAAATATACCAATTACATCATGCAATATCTAATATTGGAATTTGAAGGTAAATTACGACAATAATACCAGATTTTCGTGTGATTTTATTGCTGTTAATCCTTTCCGTGATTTAAAATCACTGCATTCTAATCGGTATTATTGATATGGCGATAAATTATTTCCTGTTTATCCAGGATGCCGATCGATCATTAGGCGTTTTTATTAATGGAACGTTCTATAATACACTAATTTTAAACACTTTTACATTGAAACAATGGTTTTCACGTGAATTTAATTGCATTTATTTGAATGTTCTTGAATAACGCCTTCTTAAACTTGACCTATAGCCGTGGGATTTTAAACACTTTCGTAAAACACAACTATATTAAAAAGAACACAGAACAATAGCAACTCCTTTGTAACGCACTACTTCTGCAATTTCACATGCACATCACCGACGCATACCGCAAAGCGATTGCTTATTACAGTGTGCTAAATCATACTGGATACATATTGTATTGTACGATTATATCCGATAAAGTTTGTTATCAATTGGCGTCGCACTGATTACGCTCAATTACAAGTTATTTAAAAAGGTCATTTAAGTAGTCTTAAATGCATAAGCCACGATTGATTGCCTCGATTATATCATTGGAGTGCCACTAATTGTTATTTTGCTTCGGAGTATTTTTACAATTGTTTATTCTTCGGCTGGATATTACAACCATGCATTTTTGTTTAGACTTAGAATTATTTAGTCGTCGTGAATGCAAGAAGGGGATCGCGACAGTTTTGAAAGCGAAATAAATGGACTGATGTATTCTGCGTTTCACTAGTCTCTTCTTACCCTAATGAAACGTTATGCTTTTTAAATTATAGTTAATATTCTCATAAACATCATCATCAGTCCATATACGTCCCATTTCTGGGCACGGTCCTCTTCTGTCATTGAGAAGGTTTACACCTTGCTGGCCTACTGCGAGTACGATGACTACACATTAAGAATATTCTAATACCTTTAAAATGTTAAAACTCTCACTGAAAATGAAATCATTAATTATTCTTTTAATGATACGTCACTTAGTGTTTCCCAAACAACGTCCAAACGGTTCGTCATGCATGAGTTTCTGTAATCACAGTTAACAATTACATGCCTAATAATATAGCAAAAATCGGAAGTGTAACCGCACTAACGTCACGAGACGTGGGAAACTGAGGTTTGGTTTCCTTGTCCATGACGATGCTCATTTACTATGACACGTTAGAAGTTTTATTTGTAAGTCATTCACTATGTTCAGATACGGATTTTGTTACAACTCTTCATCTAGAAACATTTGAAGGGCGCTGAACGCTGAGTCATAATTAAAGATTTTAAACTCCAATATTATTTTTAGGGTTGCAATTTGATTCGGTAATAAAAAATATTGAAAATTTAATTGAAAAATGAATAAAATTGAAAGAAGTTAAAAATAGATTTTATATAATATCCCATCGTTTTTAAAGACGTATAGGATAAGCATATGATGAGTCATAAAATAACCAGGTTACATTTCAAATCTAAAATATTTCTTTGTACCGACGTATGCAACGTTTACATAGAGTGACGAAACGTGACGTCAGAGTAGACTGATGTTTAACCTGTTACTGGAGTAATAGATTTATTATCCTGTCCCGTGTGTACGAGTATATAATAGTCTTAAATATCCTCTATTTCTCTATCACTAAGGATTCATAATTACTCGTTGACTTCTAAGGATCGTTTCTAAGCGTGCTAAAGTAAATTTTGTCCACAGGAGCATATAATTTACGACTTCTATATCAAAATGCAATATTTATTTCCCAAAATGTATTTTTTTTATCATAAATACAAATAAAATTTGGAAGCGGTTAATCATTAGTATACTCGTGTAATGGTAATATGCCGTTTGTCTAAAAACACGTAAGAATCATCTAGGTGGTCATGGAGAAGAAAAAAATTGACCATTCAGTAATATTGATAAGCAACACAAAAGAGGAAAAATAATAGTAAATATTCGATAAATACACGAATTGTTACAAAAACAATGTCTATAAAATGTGAATTGGTTTTTCACATTAATATAAACTTTTAGCTAATTCTTTTTCAACGAAAACCCACAATGGAACATGATTGTTATTACGATGAAACACTCGTCCTTGCTGTAAATACGTTGTTCAATGATTTTGCACATATTGTGTTCCCAGAAGATCAATCACACGATCGTGAATAATTTGTGGTAAACCATATATACAATACAATTCTGCTAAACCGAAATATTCACTAAAACTAGGAATCACCATTGAGCAAAAATACAGGAAGATTCTCGGATATTGCAGCTCTAGGCATTGAGGTAGCTAGATAGATAACTCTTTATTGTACCTGTTTATATAGAAGAAAATATCTTATAAACTAAAGTAGAAATTGTGCTTAAATATTTATTTATAAACATCAGGTATTCGAGTACTTAAAATGACTTGAAATCTAACGGACCGTATAATATTTTCTTTCTGTACTAATGTTATAAAGAAGAGCTATTTTATTGTTTCTATTGTTATTTTTTTTAAATAAACTTTACAAATACTGAAGCGATTGGGCTGAATTTTAGTGTATACCTTACAATAATACACGGTTTTAAATTCACTTTGTGCCTCAGACATTTTGTCTGTCTGTATATGACAACTTGAATGGAAATGTACCGTTTTTTTAAGTTAAAGTTTAAATTTTACATGAACTTTACACATTGAGTCTCCAAATATTAGACTTTCGGGCGGATAAAACTTTGCTTATTACGTCACAGTTCGCTTGATGTAAACGGAGCGAATTGGAAACTAATCTGAAAGTGAGATAGCTTGAGACCGAGTTAGTATGTGTACGTAATAAAAAGTGGAGCCATCAGCCTAATAAATATAAATGTGAAAACGAGTTGCGATGTTTATTGCCCGAACGAGACGTAACAACGGCGATCGAAATGTTACGACTGTGTATACTGAAATACAAAGCAAAGACTAAAAAGAATAGAACAAAAACTATGTGACTTCTTTGAATCGCATCTATTGACGAGACGTATCAAGGACATATCCAAAAAATCCGTTTTAAAACAAATGATAAGATGTTAAATATTTTAAAATAAAACTTGAACTTCTATATTTTTGTCTCGTCTTGTATGTCTGTATTGTAGGATAAAGTCTCAAGTTAGTCTTAGGTCAGACTATGCGTTAGATTTTTGAATGGCAAAAATTGAAGAAACCGTACTGAGTCTGGAAATTAGTTTGGAAATGACAACAATCAATTGTTAAAACAAACAATTACATAAAGGCATAAGTACGTGTTTGTATGTATTTACCTTTCCGATAAAACATGGAAAAGTTATTATACTAGAAAAACAAACAAAGGTTTCTTTGCAATTGTATAACTGGACACTAAGAATACAGTACTATGGTCCGTTACTTTAAAATAAACAAAATCTACAAACGTATGTATTCTGACCATTTCTTCCGTACGTGTCGAATATCTTATTAATTAAAAATTCGAGGGTCAGTGGCCTCATAAACACCGCAAAGAGTGCAGCGCTTCATTTACTGTAAGGCCGTATAAAAGTGAAATACAAATTCCAATATTCATAAATTAAGATCTTCGTTCAACATGAGTCACTTAGAAAGAGCTCGTATCAATATTACGACTTATTAAATTGTATGAACATTCTTTTCAATATTATTTATGAAGGTACTGCCTTTAAATAAATTATTGTCGTCTTAAATAAGTATTATTGCAATCTTAATATTTGATTATTACGTCGATGACATTTCATATTTACTACCGTAAGTGATAAGGGAGTAAATTTATTTTTTCGACTCAACTTAATTCATATCATTGGTTTAATGGTAAATAAAAAAAGTTTTTGTAATTACTACTAACGTGATTAAAGCCATAGCTAGAGCCAGTATTTGGAAGACTTTATATAGAAAATAAAGCGTTATCATAAATATTAATAAGTTACTTTAGGATTGCACTGCAAGAATGTACGGATTAACATAGATTTTTTTAACTAAACCATTTTTAAATGCCGATACAAGCTTAGGAAAATAACTTTAATATATTATTATTTACATGCAGTAAAGGTTGTTAATTGTACAGAATTGTAGGCTAATTGATACGATAACGCAAGATAAAATGTAAAGGATCTAAAAGCGAAATTTCCAAAGTCCCTAAAATTTGTGTCTCGTTTCAAGTATTTCCAAAACCGCCACATATGGCTTCGCTAAGATTATTTGTGCTCTAAGACTTCTGTGATTAGAAAGTAAATGTGTTGAAGCAATCTACCAACGTATATAAATTTCGCTATACGTAACCACAAATGTGTTAGTCAATAAGGTAAGTTCGCCGCAGTTCGAACAACGGTGAATGAACTGTGACTAGCTATATATAGAAAAATTTGTCCCGAATGACTCACAACAGGTATTCCACTGTATTATGTTGGTGCCGGCTAACAAAGATAGTTTTATAGATTTTTTATCATAGAGCTTCTAAAGTCATGACTGCCTTTCGTGTATTCCTAACAAGATTTTTTTAGAGGCAATATAGTCTAACCAAAAAAGCTTAAAAGCACACTGTTATTAAGTGTGATTTAGAACTGCTATTTTTTAAGACACATGGGTGTAAAAAAACACCTTTGAATTTGTCATTCTAATTCGGAAGGATACGGGCAACTGACCACAATGCAATTAATTTTATTTTATTTGTATTTCTTCCTTCGGCTTCAGTAGTACGGGTAAGACTTTCGACGGTATCAATTCAAATTATTCACAATGTAATGCACTATTCATATAATGCACTCTGAGCACACTTATGAAAGATAGTGGGCCTGCTGAGATTAAGTTAAAAGTACCGCAGGAACAAATAAAAACGAACGGTAGTACTAAAGAAATACTTACAGCGACATCGACTAGGGGCTCATCTTCAGGTGTAAGGGCAAGAGACGAGCGGCGACCCGTGCGAGCTCCGGGCGAGCCGCTTGAACTTCCTGGAAAGAAACAAAACACGAATTAGCAGGAGATTGAAGAAGATATACTAAAATGGGAATTTCCGGGATAGAATGTTTTAATGTCAAGACAACCTGGTATTTCGAATTTCTTATCGACCACCAATGAAATGGTAGTTCGGTTCAGTAATCAAAAGAAAAAGTAATGATTTTATTTAGAACAGCACACGCTAACATACACCAAAACCTGTTTAATTGTATACGTTGAGATCTTAGATCTAAACAAGAATATAAATTCTACATCAATCGATCAAACTAAGGACCATTAAAATACTGGATTGACGCATCGATTAGATCTATATTCGAATTAGAGAACAATCGAATAGCAGCTGGTAGATGAACACTCGTCATTTGTTGATAACGATGACAATTGTTCTTTCCCAATTAATCCTCATTGTCGACCATGTCTATTAAATAAATTACCATGTACAATTGTCCTCGATCTTATATGGGATTCTGAATAGATCAACTCATAATGACATGATGCAATATTCGCTGTTGTGGCGCAGCATTCTACTTTTACTAGTAATGAAAATGACTACATTAAAATTAAAAATAGGCGTAGTTCTCGCTCACATAGAAATGAACAATTATCAATTGGTAAGACATAGCTCACTTGAAAAGTAGTCTATATTTTTAGTGTGTATTGGTGCAGACGTAGTATATTTTTAGAAAACGTTGAAATTAAATGTTTTTTTTTTTCGAAAAGCCTTAGACCAAAAATTTCGCCACCATCTAAAACTACATATAACTAAATATAATAAAGTAATGATTTATCGTGATAGCAATTAAAAACTAGTTCAATTCACTAATATGGACAAAGTTATGAAATATTTATTTGAAGGGCCAATTTTTTTTTCTTGAAGACTTGCAGAAACAAAACACGCTTATATAAGTGGTGCTGGTGACGCTTAACAGTTTCTGTTTACGTCAATTAATAAAGTTTCAAGTAACTTTTATGTATTCTATTGTTGTTAAAATGTAAACGATAAAATTATTTATTTCTACAGAGCCTTTTTTGAATTAATTCCACTGCTTCGGTGCTGAGTGACAAAGATCTAAATAGATCATAAGTAACTATTGTGTAAAATGGTACAGAGATTAATAATATGTTAGGTGATTCAGAATAATTGTGCGTCACACATAAACGTTTGTTAAAAATGAGTTTGTGGGCTGTTTGCTGTGAATCACAGTCTTACATAAAATTGATGGGAAGTGAGAGTTCTGTTGCGCAAATCGTGGAAGTAGCACTATTCCCCACATTTGTTCTTCTTTTGTTCAAAACTGCTGATGAATTAAATTGATGTGATTGTTAAATTATGTTGACTTCTTTATAAGTAAGCAATGTGTAGTAAATTTTAGAACGATATTTCATATGACAAAATATTTCTACTCTTAGTAAATACCGTTTAAAAATCAAACGTCTATTTTCAGACGCAGATAGAGTAACAAAAACTTCAATAGCAGCACTCGGCACGTGACTCATGTGACAACAAAACTTCATTATTCTTTCAAAGGCTTCAACATTTCACGTGCATAATAGATCCCAATGTGACATTTTTTGCCGTTTGAAATTGTCCGCAATATCTACGGACAGTCAAATTTAAAAATGCAATTTTAGGAGGCAATTTATGCTTTATGAGGGTAGATTTTTTTTTTGTGTTTGGATTTACATTGAGCGTTCTTCTATAATATTATATAAGAAGCTGTTTTATAAACTGTCGGTTATGATCACCTCTTGATTTTTTTATTTTGTGTGTCCGCGTGGATAAGGTTTTGTTACTTATAGTTAGGAAAAAGACTGTCGAAAATTGTCAGGTTACCGGAAAAAGGTTGTATTTAAAATCGTAGCTATGAACATTGGAGTGATAATCATGAATTAGGATTGCAGTGAGGTCCTTACATATTGTTTAAAATAAAGTTTAATCCATAGTACAAATGGTTGGCCTAATGTTTCACCAAGCGACATCAACATATAACTCAACATATCTGCTATTATATTGGTTAAATATTTGTAAATTATGATTAATTTTATTTTTAATGCACTACTCATTTGATCTACATACTCACAATTTGTGCGTACTTCGTACTCCATCCTAAATGTATTCTGTTTAACTATTACGTTGTGTTACGTTATGGTGCGAATTTAGTCTGCGTCACCAAATATCGGGCTCATACTAAAGTATTAGTTAATATCAAATGTAATTAATATGGCAAAAAGCAATTTCGTTTATCATATTGAGTGAAGCAAAACGGATCCCAAACATTAATTGTAGTGATTCAATTTCTTTGCATGGAAACCCTCTACAGTGGGGTCGGTCTAAAACTTTTTACAGAGCTGGCTCATTGCTTAGAAGTTTTCTAGTATTTTAAATTATAATAGATAAAGACTTTCCGAAGACATTGAAAATTGAACTGTCATACATTATCGTGTAGCGATTAAAAAACTTTTGTACATCTGTCGAATAAAGAAAAAGTCTTTTAAAATCTACAATTTCCGAAAAATACACATAAAAATAAATTATTATTAGTGTAGAAATAAAGTGTAGGTTTTCCATTATGAAAAATAAGAAGATATTTGAGAAAGATAATGAAGGAAAGCATCTCAAGAGAATGAAAATTCTAAGATATTAAGTCTAAGATGTAATCAGACTGTCTCTTGTAATATTATAGAATTATGCTGACTGTACGGACCCATTAGTAACAAATATAAAGAAGTAAAAATTAGAAGATGTTAATTAAAACTACGAAAACAACGTTATCATCCGTTGTAGTTTTAGTAATGACGTCTAGAAGCGGTGCTATTTTAGTTCGACAAATATTTTCCGGTTTTATGTCTATTATGGTACTTATTGTGGAATGCAGTATGTACTATAAAAAACCACACTGTTTGATAATTTTGCTGAAAATAGTTTAAAGCTTACACTTGACGACAGGAATTCAATTGCCCATCATAATTCGCTTAGTAATTACAATTCTTAGATACAATTAGTATGCTTAAAATAATTTGTTTGGTATTTATTGTTTAGTGACGCAGAAAGGAATCAGGTCCATAAAACAATTTTAATGACATAACGTAAAACACTGAAACACGCACACACAAAAGCTTAGCAAAGCACTTAACTTTTCTTTTCCTTACTAATAAGTACTTAAATGGTTTTATAAAATAAGTTTTACATTATAGAACTTTTACATTCTTCTTCTTCATTAACCCATATACGCCCACTGCTGAGCACGGGTCTCCTCTACCATTGAGAGGGTTTAGGCCATAGTCCACTTTTACATTAATAAATGTTAAAAAAAACGCACTTGCACCTGACGATAAGCAGTCAAATTAGATTAGAAATACACTATCAGCCCTTACTCTTATTGTGTTTATGACTATAAAATACAGTTCATTAATCATTCAGAGAAGTTTTCATATGAATTACACAGTATATAAACTACTAGCTTTCAGGAAACATAGGTATATGTATTTATATTGATATTAATTAAAGTGTGTCAAGTTTAAGGATCACGTCAAGAAGACGGTGACCGCTAGAAACAAATTTTATGTAACACCTAAGCGATTAGAATAAAATAAACTCAATTTCGACCATTACGATTTAAATTAAATTCATGTACTTGAGATCCATTAAAATTTGCCCAAGGCTCTCAAATAATACGGTCAGTGGCGTTCCTCTCGTTTCCGTACATTCCGAGGGGTCGCAAAAGGGACCGAGGGATTTCGATGGCCATCTGCTCATCTGATTGCAGACGCTCTGTATGAATAGTGGCCACACATGCGAAACTCTTGAGAGCTAGTCAATGCTACCTTTTAGTATGAATTCCAGCTGTCATTTCGCGTGTACTTCTTCTAGTACTATTTTTTTTTACCTGTTCATTTAATTTTATTTTACTTTAAAGGAGGTATTTTTCTTGTGCATTTTAACGAAATAGTCAATCTTTACCTTCGTCATGGCTAGGTTTATTTGGATGTGCTTTTTACTAAAAAGTATCCTGTTTTAAAATCACAGTTTCACGCGCGGCGCACTACAGTGAATGCACGTATACGCTCAGTGATAAATATAATAATTACAACATACCCTCATTAGCGATCTTTTATCCGGATGAGGTCGTTAATCGACCTTTTCCATTTGAGTCATAAATATGACTACGCGTGATAAGTTGCAGCTTAATATACGTGAGTGTGAAGAATATAATATGACAGACGGGTCAACTATGTCTGAGGTTATAGAAAGTACAAGCTATAGGCCGGAGAAGAGATTGAGAAGTGATAGTAATGAAAACAGTGAAGGAGAATTTACGCTAGTTCAACGGAGGAATAAGAGATTTGCAACACAGACCTCATTTGAAAGGGGTACGAGAGGACAAAATAATGATAACAAGACAGAGATTAATTCATTTGAGGTATGTGTTACTTCTGACAAATTATTACCGAAACAAATTGTATTTGCCAAGTTATTAAAGCGACAAAACATACCCAATATAACTCAAATAAAATATAAGAGTCCATACAAGTTATTAGTGCAATTCGACAGCAGAGAAAACGCGGAGAAACTTGTCAATAACACTGAGCTCATCGATCTCGGCTATAGATGCCGATTAACAAATGAAGTTAGTGTTATATACGGCGTAGTGAAGTACATTGAATTAGAAACTGAAGAAAAGGAACTCAACAATTCATTTAAATGTGATGTTAAAATTATCTCCGTTAAAAGACTTAAGCGCCTAAATGATAAAGGTGAATGGATCGATAGCGAAACAGTAAGATTTTGTTTTAAGGGTAATTCTTTACCTAATTACGTCTATGGGTACGATTGTCGCTTCAGGGTGGAACCATATACTTTTCCAGTGTCTCAATGTTCTGTTTGCTGGAAATTCGGCCATCTGAACCGTGTGTGCTCGTCTAAAAAGCATATATGTCCCAAATGTGCGGGGGACCATAAAACTTGTGATGTCACAACATTCAAATGTGTAAACTGTAAAGGCAATCATGCCGCGTTCTACAAAGGATGTCCAATTTTTATAAAAGAAAAACATATAAGGAAAATAATGTGCCAGGAAACATGTACTTACAGAACAGCCCTAGCAAAGTATATTGAAGGCAAAAGAGGTAACGTGATAGATGAAAGGATTGAAAGTATAAAAAATAAAAACAAGACTTATGCTGAAGCTTTATGCTTACAAAAGAATTTAGAATCTGAGAGCTACGACGACAGTTCAAAGGAGTTAGAAAGTGATTTGGAGAATCAGGGTCGTGATGATGGTGACACACAAAGCAGCGAAGAAGACCGACAAAACCCAACTACGACAACCCAGTTATCGAAGAAAAAGAAAAAGAAAGTTAAAAAAAATAGGGTGCATAATACAACAGTCTTTTCTGAAATGAATAATATTAATGAGACAAATAGTAACCAGACAATCGAAAACGGCAAGAACAATGGGCAGACAAGGAAGAATAAAAGTCATTCAGATGCTAGAAAACAGTTAAATCTATGGGATAAATTACGAATGTTATTTATTAGTAACCTTAGCACGGAACAAATATTCAGGGAAGTACTTCAAATATTTTTAGAAGAGATTAAAATGTTTTTTTGTTAGGATTTTAACTAATTATGATATATTTAGTTTGTTTTCGAAATCTAATCATAATGGATAGTACAAATATTATAAATAATCGTGATTTGCACAACTCGGAGAAATCCACTATTCAATGCATGCGCATAGGACAGTGGAATTCCCAGAGTCTCTTACCAAAGAAAGATGAATTTGAACTTCTATTGAGTCAAGAAAAAATAAGTTTATGTATAGTTAGTGAAACTTGGTTATGTTCCGGATCACATATGAATATCAGTGGATATAATATCTTTCGAAAAGATAGACAAGATGGTTACGGTGGTGTGGCTATTGTTGCCCACAAATCAATAAAGGCTCATATTTATCCTTTTACCACCAACAATCCGGGAATTGAATTTATATGTATTAAAATAAGTAACTGTAATTTATTAAAATTTGTTGTATCAGTTTATTGCGCACCGTCCGTAAGAACCTCACAATGTGACTGGGATCGTTTATTTTCTGTTTTTGGGGATAAATGTATTATTGCAGGTGATTTTAATGCGCACCACTCGAATTGGTCGAATAAAACGGATACAAGGGGCTCACAACTCTTTGATTCTAGTGTGGATCACAATTTTATAACAATAAACAACGGCCAACCTTCGAGAGTTAAGTTAGTAAACGGTTCTTTACAAGAAAGTACTCCTGATGTTACTTTTGTGTCTACAGATATAGCGTTACTGTTTAAATGGGGTGTCACAAATGAAAATTTAGGGAGTGACCATATTTTCATTAAATTTACACTAGATTATGATAGCGTACCTAAGTTCATAAAGCGTCGTAACTTTAAATTAGCTGACTGGTCTTTATATAGTAAAACGTTTGAAAAAAGTATTTCAGATTACGTTCAATGTGTTGAATGTTGCGAAGTCCAATCGCTTTACAATTTTTTTGTAGACAAAATGAATTTTTCTGCTGATATAAGTATACCTTATTTCAAGCAACACGTTGATCCTCCTCAATCATTTAAACCAAAGCATTATTGGTGCGTATCTATCTCCCAAGCAATAGCTAAGCGACGTTTATCTCTAAAACAGTTTAGGCGAAACCCTACCCCAGAAAATCTTGATAGACTTACTCAATGTACTGCCGAAACAAAAAGGATAATAAAGCAAGAAAAGTTCAAAAGTTGGAGAAAATTTACCTCTGAAATTGATGAAAATACTACATCTACACAAATGTGGAGGAAAATGCGATGGATGAAAGGAATGAGGGACAGATCGTTTCAAGTCCTCGAGGACAGAGCAGAACAATTACTGCAATCATTAGCTTCGGACTTTGTTGAAAATGCTCAGTTATCGTTTAATTCTACAAATTCTCATTTAGAAAATGAATTTTCTCTCCAAGAATTATCCAACTGCCTTAAAAAGAAGGATACAGCCCCTGGCATAGACAACATAACATACTCTATGATATATTACCTACCTCCTGCTGGTAAATCACTTCTTCTTCAGATATATAATTTAATTTTCAAATATTCTTCTATACCTGAGCAGTGGAGAGATTTTAAAATTGTACCAATTCCTAAAATAAAAAGTAATGATTCCGAACAGAAACTAAGGCCAATATCTCTAATGTCATGCATTTGTAAAATTTTCCACCAAATGATAACTAAACGTCTTGAATGGTTTATCGAGAAAAACAAAATATTGGAACCATCAACATCTGGATTCCGAAGAGGGCAGTCTAGCGTTGATTGTGTGGTACGCTTAGTTTCACAAATTCAATGTGGATTTGCAAAGAACGTGCCTACACTTGCTTGTTTCTTGGATATAGATAATGCATATAATAATGTTTTGGTTGATCAACTTGCGTTATTATTGGATGAGTTACAAGTAGGAACTAAAATTTGCAATTATGTATATAAATTTTTGAGTAGAAGGTACTTAAAGATATCAGGTGAAACTTTGAGCCAAGATAAAATTTTAATTCGTTGGACAGGAAAGGGCTTGGCTCAAGGAGACCCAATGTCTCCGCTCCTATTTAATATTGCTACCAGTAAGTTATCTCTTTTTATTGATCGTAAAATACATTACCTGCAATATGCAGATGATTTAGTGTTTTTTTCACAAAACTTTGATATTAACACCAGTGTTCTGGAAATGCAGAATTGCTTGAATATAATTTCTTTATCATTGAGTCGCATAGGACTTGAAATCTCTTTTACTAAGACAAATATTTGTTTGTTTAGCAGGCGTAGGAAATTAGATAATGTATCCCTTTTCATAAATAATCATAGAATTCCACAAGTAGACTGCGTCAAATATTTAGGCATATGGTTAGATAAGTCACTGTTGTGGAACAAACATATAAACCATATATTCACTAGTTCAATGAAGTATTTAAACGTACTGAAAGTCTTAGCAGGTTCGTCCTGGGGTATACATCCATTGCATCTCCGACGAATTTATATCTCCCTCATCAGAAGCAGGATAGACTATGGCAGTTTTATATATGACAGTGCCGCAAAAACTCATTTAATTAAATTAGACCGGTGCCAAAATATGGCGCTACGTGTGATGGGAGGCTTCATTAAAAGTACTCCTATACACGTAATGGAGTATGAGTTATGTATACATCCTTTACATTTGCGGCGAAAATACTTAGCTATCAAATACTGTTTAAAAGCTCAATCATGGACAAATAATATTACTATTAAAATTTTGAGAAATTTATTAAATCTTACGGATTCCAGTTACTTTCACAATAAAAAGAAACCTTTGCTTACAGTTGTATATAACATGACTAAAGACGAGAAAATAAATTCTAGCAATCCTTTAAATATGTTTAAATTGAATATTTGGATGTCAAAATTTAATATGGCTTTTATTCAAACGGCGATAGAAGAGGCAGAAGAAACAAAGAATAAAAGTAACAGTCAAACGCTTAAATTTAAATCACTATATATGTTACATAAAGAATATGCAGATTGGGTTAAAATTTATACAGATGGATCGCAGACGCCGCAAGGTTGTGGCGCTGCATATTACGTTCCCAGTCACAATGTGAAGGAATCTTATAAGATATGTAACAGCACGGAATGCTCAATCATGTATGTGGAACTATTTGCCATCTCGGAAGCCCTATCGTATGTCGTCAGCAACGGACTTAATAAGGCGGTAATTCTGTCAGACAGCAGAAGCGCCTTACAGCATGTGGCTCGATGTGCCTCTGGACACAGAGGTGCCTCGATCGCCTATACCATTTTACAAAAAGTCTCTGTTCTGACGGCACGCGGAGTGGCTCTTGGGTTGCGGTGGATCCCGTCTCATGTTGGTATTCGTGGAAACGAAGAAGCAGACAAACTAGCTCGAGATGCCATATCAAATGGTGCGGAAGTTTATATCAAGCCCGAACATTCAGAGTTACTTGTAAAATACAAAATTGAAATTTTTCAACAATGGAAGGAACATTTTGATGTGGTGTCTCGAGAAAAAGGTATTTGGTACCGAACCATGGTGAGTGATCCTCCGCGTATTCCATGGTTTGCGAACACTGATTTGAACCGAAATCTAATTGTAATTGCTCACAGATTGCGTTCAGGCCACATCCCAACTAATAAATTTAAATTTTTGATGAAAACAGTAAATAGCCCAAATTGTACGCTTTGTAACAGTATAGAGGATGTTCATCATGTTATGTCGGATTGTGTAAGAACTGCTGATATGAGGCGGGAATTATTTAAGCAATATAACATAAATAACTTAGATGTAGGCATATTTCAAAATATCTTATCTGCCCCAACATCGAAGGCAGCCAAATTTGTATATTTATGTTTGTATAATTATTTTAATGGATAAGTAGTTGTTTACCTTAATATATTATAAATATTATTGTGTATACTATGGGACTGACATGTTCAGTAGTGAACCAAAGACCCTAAAATAAAAAAGAATAAAAAAAAAAAAAAAAAATCACAGTTTGAAAAATACCAATCTATTTTCGTCAAACAATTCTCAAAGTAGAGCTCCACACTTCATAGATAATAGATTATGTAATGTAGAATAAGCCCATTCTAGATTCAATATCAAATAAAGTAAGGGAAAAATATTTGGCCATAGATGAAACTGGCACTATCAAGGAATCTTAATACGTACACTTTTAGGATCAGAGACACAGAGAGCAAACAACTTGAATATCGTGAAAGTGTTGATTCACGTATTCCATATTTATTCTTTCTATCAAAGTAAGCCAATAAAACGAATATACGTCCAATGAGGTCTCTTTCGGAAATCAAAATATATTTACCGAGTAAAATAGGGTTTTAGTAAAGAATGAGAACATAACGTGGAAGTTGGATGAATTGCCAAGGAAGATAAGCTAAAAGGATATTTGTCTTGTTACTAGCATTTAATGAGAAAAAAAGAAGATAAATTACATGTGGGAAGCAAAGACAGCTATTGAAAGAAGATATTAAATAATTAACAGGGAGAAATAAAAATCACCAGAAATTTTATAGGACAGTTATTTTAATTGAAAGTTTTTGCTTTGTGTTATTCTAGTTTGTAATAAATAATGATAATAATGTCTCTTCTTGTAAAAAAGTAATGACTAGAAGAAAACAATTAAGGTTTTTTATAGACAACCGTTGCACTGACGATGGCATCTACATATTATGTATGTATTGTTGGTCGTGGATGTAAGTACCAGTGGCGTGCCTAGGGTGTCAAACTGAGGCACGCCCAAATGTTTATTTAGTAGCAGCATATTTTTTTTGGTACGTAGGACTAATAAATACCTACCGGTTAGTACTCACATTCACGTTTATAGCGTTATTTTATAAATAAAGAATCGTTAAGTTCGTTATTCGGAACTATGTAAGGCAAGTAGGGCTTTCGGGTTTTTATGGAAGTACCGCCACTGGTAAGTACGTATGAATAGCCAAGAATCGCCATCTCCGATTTTGGAGCTAGGTCAGAACAATTCATACGAATGCGAGATATTAATGCTGAATGATGTAGCGGTCACAAGGACCTTTAGAGGGTTTTCGATCGATTGCCCCGATTGTTCTCAAGTAGGACACTTCTGTGACGTATGGTTCATCCGGGCATACGAGTATCAACGAGGATATTAAATTGTTTAGAGGCGACAGAAAATTATAAGTATTACATTTTTTAAATCTCATGGGGTCGATAAAAATATTATACTTTGCCTACGTGGATTCTTAATTTGTTAATTAATTTATATCAATATTCATTTTAAATCGAAGAGTGATTGCATTATTTTTTTTATGCAGGCAGAGTTTCTTTTTAAGAATCATAGGAGAATAGCTGCCCTATCCTAACCTTTGGCGCGAAGTAGGACGATTCCGAAAACCAAAACTATCGAAGGAAGTGTTACATAAGGTCAAAACATTAATTTTAAAAATACCGTTAGGTATGTTAAGAGGAAAAAATCATGTTTAATATTTCAAAAACCACAAACACTTAAATTAATTAATATGTTGTAATCATTCACTAATTTATGTGGGTTTATCCGTATTACCTGTTTAATGGGTATCATAGCAAAATAATTTTTAAAGGTGGATTAGATATATAAATTTAAAAAATACTCATCTTCGATTGTGTGTTTTATGTCACGCAAAAATATTTGATTAGGTTTTAATCTATCATTTAAAACATTTTTTTTATTTTAGTTGTTAAAGTTTTGGGGTCTCTCTTAGAAGCAACTCACACTTAACTTTGAAAAGTGAAGTTAATTTTTGGACTAAGGCCTCCCGGGCCTTAACTTGGCATTGTGTAAATATCCCTAAAGTTGGCGAATATCGACATATTTACATACCCGCATTGGCACATTCCCATCTTCGCTTGACTGAATAATTAAAAGTTACAGACAGTTTGTGCGTCCGTCGTTTATGCGTAAAGACATGTGTCTAGTTCGATGCGGGTAAAACGTGCTGCCAAATTTTGACGTTTTTCTTTTACATGCTTAACGGTATACAGAATTTTACTAGTAACAGTTGGTCACACTTGACGGCTTCGGCTCAAAAGAACAGTGTTATACGTTAATTGTGTTATCATTGTTTATTTTGGGGTCAAAATATTTGTTTTTGTTTAAAGATTTAAAGCTTTATTACTGTTATTCGGAATTTTCTAAGGCAAGGTGGGCTTTTGGGATTCTATGGAAAAGCCGCCATTGCAATAGGACAGGAACATCTTGTATTTAAAAATCGAAGTTTTATTTAGAGGTCCCAAGGTCGATGCCGGGTCGGGCAAAGTGATATTTTGTTTTTTTTTCATTACAATTTTTTTTTATCACCACGGAATCATGAGATGTTCCCTAAATAGACAATAAACTCGCATCGTGGGACCAATACGAACTTAGCGAAATACTTTTGCAGTTTTTTTTTTAAAAGCAGCTGTTTTTAAAATAATTGAAATTTGTGCTTAGTTATACCATTACATATGTTATTTTGGATCAAACATGTATTCTATGTGAGTAAAATATTTCACCTGTTTCAATTTCGTCACTGCTTCGCCTCTGCAACCATCTTTGCACTATTTCTATGCTGGTTTCCTGACCAGCCAACATTTTTCATGCACATATTTTTCACTGCATCACAAATATCACTTTACACTGTATAAATACCATTTTCAAAAATAACTAAACTTTTCCAATCATAATTTAAACCAGTCACGTTCTGCAACCATTTTGAGCAAAGCGTTAAACACTCGAGAAAGGAATTAAAAATTTAAATTTGGAATTAAAGCAATCGCAAATAATGTCTGGGAGAAACGGGATTAAAAATAAAACAGTTATTAATTTTGGAATCGTTACGCGTTGGAGCAGAATTAATTCACCGTATTAATATAAAACTAAATTAATTTTTAAAACCACTAGTGTAATAATTTATCACTTCAAAATGTACCATAAAGAATTTTATTATCTTTAAAGATTGAGCAAAGACAACGCTTACGTTAAAAAAATTACAACGCGACCGCAAGAGGTGACAGCGCTTTACCGCGTTCAAATATCGAATTAATTAAATGACGATCGCGGACGGGCGAGTGTAAACAGCGAGTATAGTAGATGAAACCATCACACTTTTACGTATGTACTAATTAGTTGTCAAACGATTTTCGACCTTGTGTTCCGAGGTGTAAGGAACATGGTGTGTTTCGGTCAGTGAGTGATGTTTTTGCACTGCGGTGTAGTTTGTAGAGCGCGCGAGCGGTCTGTTAGGTAATGGCCGTCAAGCCAAGACAGTTGATCGAAGAAGGGGGGTGAATGTAGGACGAGAGTAGTGCTTGATACGACGAACGCGTGGAAGGAATAAGCTCGTGCGAACATAACTGCAGGCGTTTGATATGCAATTACTGTCGACATAAATTGGACATGTCAATGAGTTTGCTATTCCGACATTCTTAATTCAAGGCTATGGATAATGTATTTTAACGTTAGGTTTTAATAATAATTTTGTAATGTTTTAAACACCTGTTTGTGTTATAAATTATTATGATTTGTTTTTTATCGATCCGTTTGGTCTTGAGGCTGAGGAATTAACTTGTGATGCCAAAAAAAAAATCGGATATTTTCCCACTAGCATAAAATTTCTTTATGTGGCCTAGAAATATTTGTACATATCTTCATGTTTATGTATGTTTAAATATTCATCCTACAGTAAACCGTATTTTGGAACAATAAAAATGAAAGTGTATCGCTTAAATAGACGTCCGCTTCAAGCGCTTTAAAGCTGCTAGGTATCAAACATTCTCAAATTAAAGTCTTTATTAACTGAACGTTGGTCAACTTTTGACCTATGACCGCATTGCGAATATTAATTGAACAGTGGTGTGTGTAGTAAAAAATTGAGGCGTTGTCAAAGTTCAACGAGTTTGTGTACGAGACAAATCGTAGTGTTTTTAGTAACACGAGTGTTTATAATATTAGTTGTAATTGGACGAGTATTGTCGTGACAAATCATTGTTATGAAATAATTGTTTCATTACTTTTTTACGTTGTTTTAACCGATCAATATTTGCGCTTAAAATTGTAGTATATGACAATGAATATTAATTCAATTACATACTTCTCCTTGACAGTGATGCTCTGTTGAGCATTGGATAAGAAACGGGTTTAATGCCACCTTTGGTGATGATGATGATTTTGATCGTTAACGAAGTAGCGCTCAATAAGGTCAGCAAGAGATCGCTCTAAAAGACTGATCCCACTTTGATCAACTTGCAATGGGAGATGGTGACGAATTAAAATAATTACCCTTTTCCAGACGTCATAATTGTATGCACACTCTAAGTCTAGGGAAAACAGACAGATTTACTCTTCCTCGTTATGACGCGAATGTCGTCAGTGACGTCTGAAAGAACTGAAACGATATGTCTTCAAATATTCCATATAAGGTAATTAGGTTACTTGGTTAGTTATTAAGGCATTTTTTCTTTGTTTATTTTTTTTTTTTAAATATAAAAGTAATCACTGGAAATGTATAGTTGTCTAAAACGATCGAAAAATGGCCCAATGTTGAGATATGGACTGCTAAACGTAATGAGTAGTTTGGTTTATAAAAATTATTTCCAAATCTATATATTTTACTTCAACACATATATCTCCTATATGGAGACATAACGTATTTGTTCATATGATAAAGTTATTAAATCAATCGGAAAATTGTGGTAATATAAAACTCATTAAATTATGAATCATTTGTTGTAATTTGTTCGTATCATAGTTTGCCGAGTTTTACAATACAGTATTAAGCCTCATAATTAAAAATGAGTAGTTTGTGCAATATTAATCGTTATTACTACCACGAAATCCGTCGAAATGAATGTAGTTAGATCCATATCCAACCAACTTGAGTAACACACTTAAATCCTTAGAACTAAATAGGTGTTAGTTCTATCTTAAACTGGCAAAGTAGCATTCAGTCTGCGTATCTGTTTTGCTAGTCAATTTGACGTTGTTAATACAACCACGATTTATTATGCATACGAGACCCTCTTGCATAGTAAACAACGTTTTAGCGTTCGAGCTAACATGTTCTTTTTATTACGAACTTTTTAATTGCTTTTCCTTAAGGTTTACGATGATTTTATACATGTTCTTGGTGATGTTTTAAAGTTGGAGTAGAAAGTTAAGCCTTGGATGAATGTAAAATATGATCGTGTTAATAATTCATTGATAATTTTAGCGTTAATTACCTTTGGGTTTTGCGATTGTGTGTATTCTTTATAATTATATATTTTAATTTCGAAGGAAAACATCGTAGAAATCCTCCAATGCGGGAAAACGTTTGTGAGCTGATTATTATGATAAATGATAAGTTTTAATAAAAGACAATCTATCAAAAAAAAAAATTACACTGACACTCAACAGTCACATACCCTAGATATGCAGTTCCGACCCCATACTACAATTAATGTATGTTTTGCGGGTTTCAGAAAACACGAAAGAGTCTTCGGTCTCACAAGCATCCAGACCCGAAACAAATATTTGTCATGTTGTGGGGACTGAGATCGGAACAATTAGCCTCTTGTTTCGCAAATTGGTGACTATCCTACTGCGCCACGGGCTAGTCAAAATAACTTGCGAGTTTCAATTCGTTTTATGATATTTGCCTAAACTGAAGTCTCTTTTGAAAAAAATCGATTAACCATTAGCTATAAGCAATTGTCGTAAACTTCTTTTTTAAAATATGTTTTAATTTTTTATCACTTTGATGATGTCATATAAATATTTATGGTAATAGGCAGGAACTGGTTTTAGAAAAAAAAGCTTAGTCTGCGGTTACACAAAAAAACGTCCATAAACATTGAAAGTTTTAATTAATAATTCGGTCTGTGGTTCTAATTAAAATATCACGTATTGAATTTCAAGAACAGATAAAAAAACGGAGAACGTGTTTTTTGTCTTTTTTCTATTGAGTAATTTGTAATATTATGAAAACGGAATGTAAAAACGTTTGGCGCCTTGGGTATTTGATCAAACGAATTTATCCCGATATTTCTATAATGTAGATTGCAGCTAATTATGAATTTTGCAATGCGAGGAAATTTTTGGACAATAATCTTAAAAATAAAACAAAATATAGTACCACGAAACCACAAGGTAGTCTACGATAAGATCCATACGACACTTAAGACATACGGCTTAAAATAACATCGTGTATTGTCATATGATGATAATGGCTTCGGTACATGGTCGAGAATCTCAAAGGTCGCGAGTTTGAACACCAGGTACACATCTGACTTTTTGAGTAGGCCAACCCGCACTAGGCCAGAGAGGTGGACTAAATCCTCTCATTTGTAAAGGAGACCCATGCTCAGCACAGGGACGTATTTACACGACCTGATAATTAATGAATTAATAATTAATGAAAATGTTATCATAAGTAGTAATGTCAACAATAGGCAGTGTGAACATTATAATCCCTTTGAATATCTAATATCTATTATAAACCCAAAAGTTACTGTTTGTTTTGGTTACGCTCTCACGCCTAATACTAATTAACCGAGTTTGCATAATTTGTAGGTAAGTAGGTGAAGAAAAATAAACAAGTTATAGTGTGATTCTAATTTATTTTTCGTGATGTAAATGCAGAGGATTTTTATGAGCTAATTATTATTGATATTTTATTTTAATTACGACATTCTATTTTTTTAATTAATAGCATTTGTTTTATAAATGATTTCTTACTTACTGCTATAACGATCAATATTATGCAGTACCAATGAAGCAGCATCGCATATTTATTATAGCATTGTAAATTAACAAACATTTATGCATTTCCTATACAACTTTCTCACACCTACGTGCTCAGACTAATGTTTTCCTTTGAATAACAATACATTACACATTGTAAGAATACGACAAACGCATACAGATGCGAAAAATGGCATATGAACCTGTTTCAAATAATGCAGTGTATAAATATTGAAGTATTCTCGGAATTTATTCCTCGACTCCTACAATTCTACTTAATATTGTAGTAGCATTTATTTTTAATGGTTGCTCTACGGTAACTGTAAGGTTGTGGTCTGATACATAGTGGCGCAATTGGATGAACATCTTGTAAAACGCAAGTCGAGTCTGGGTGTTTGTGTAATCGAAAAGTCTCTCGTATTTTAGTGGAGTGGAGTTTTGCGTAGTCTAGTGCTGGATGGCGGACCACACACCTAAGAAATAAGGAACCTTTAGTGTGTGATAATTTGTTGAAATACACACATATCATCGAAAAGTAAGAAGTGCAGGTAATTTCTTTATTTAAATTTGCCATGTAAATGTTTTATACGAACATAAAACAGCTGCGAAAAATCGAGCATATATTCGTATCGAGAGCGTAAAGGCAGTATCTGGCGGTAGCACCGCTGTCAATGTTACTAGATCAAGCATCGTGATTGTCCCATATAGAGCCGCAACAGGCCCGCTATTCACCTTCTATTCCATTTGCTTTGAATTCAACTTCGCTATGATTTATTTACTGTGGGCGTGCATTTATTAGAAAAATGTATCGCATCAATCATGCCTTATGCGACAATAATTTTAATTAGACGTAATATCTCTTTGCTATCAATGAGAGATATGAGCATTCTACCTAGCGATATTTCTCTGCTTCTATTAATATTTATGACTTAAAATGGGTGTGTTTTTGCCCACATTGCTGCTTTGTGGCTTGCTGCGTGAAGCTTTGTTGCGGTGACGTTTTGATACTCCGATTGAGAATGACCGAGTTAAGTAATTGGAATCTGGATTAGTTATTCGTATTGTAAGCGTATATCGGTTTACTTGCTTTAATAGATATACTTAGCTTTGGTAGTCTGTATGGTAACTTGATTGCATAACTAGTGATTGCAAGTGTATTTTTCGACATAAAAATAAATAAAGAATTCATAAATCTTTCCTTTAATCTCGTGCACTTCAGAAGTCAAGAAAATCTCATAATTTACGCCCTAACTTTGTATGCAATCATGCATGAAACAAATTTGTATATACGACTCATATTGGACCAATTCTAGTGTGAGCGAACGTCAAATTTCGAGCGTGAAATTATAATATTAACTGGTAAGAATCGGCATTATTACATACCCTTTGAACTACTTAGTAGTATCAAGAACAGTGTCTGCAGTACAGTCTTACCAGTCGATACTATTACGCCATTCCAACCAGGAAAGTCGATTTGCCTGGTGCAAAAAAGCTTAGTGTTCTCGGCTGTACCTAGTTACTGATTCGGAATAAGTACTAGTATATTAATACAGTCCACATTGTTACATGTAGGTGTATTAATTCAATCAGCGGCATATTGTTGATTCAACAGTTACCTTCGCGTCAAAGAGAATTCCACTCCTTCGCTATTTGCTTTCAGTCTACGACGTTAATCAAATCAACTATTGTTGCGAAGTTGGGTTACCTCGGTTGTACTGGTGTTTGTTAGATCGTTTCGAAGTATTGGAGATACTTTTATATCGATGATAAAAAAAATATCGATGTTTTTTATGGTATATTGTTTTAGTTATAACTAGTATCGAAGCTTTAGTTTTAAATCTCGAGATACGAAATATCTGATTTCTAGACTACATTTGTATTTTAGTTAAGACTTAAAATTATGGTGTACGTAAATTCCCAGTATTATAATTACGTACGTTAAGAGAGGCTTGAGAGTATGTATGTATGAATAAGTAAAGACTATCAGATTTTTTATTCTTTTGGTACAAAAAAATCTTGTAGAAATTATTTAACAATAAAAAATATAATTGTAAAAAAATATAAATCCTAATTACCTTAGTATCCAACCAAACATATGGAAGCACTCATTTTTCACCAAGTATTTTTTCCTTCAACCAATTTCCATTTAAAACACATAAAATGGTTTACACGTTGAATTCTCAACACACAAATTATAAGTTCATTACATTCCCCACTGCAAAAGGTGAGGTCCGAATGAAACTAATTAAGGAATTTCCAACGGAGTTTAATTTAAAGCTACCCTCGATGCAGACACCTATTACAGACGTCACTTCACTCAGCGTCCTCTTTGAAATATTAAAGGCTAGATTTGCTGCACCTTGGCAAGGTAAGTCTAGATTTACTTGATGAATTTAGATTTAAACTGGAGTAAAATAAATCGACCGATCGTTGGTAGTTCGTAGGAGACAGCGTTCGGTGTTATATTAAATAATTAATACGATTTTAGTGTGTAGAAATTTAACTATATCTATCTTCGCCGACCGCGATTAGTTTACTACTTTAAATTTTATCTATCTTCATCGGCCACGAACAGTAGTTCACCACTGGAGAAAGACTATCTCCAAAGATTTTTTTATGCGGTTGGCATCTTTTTTCTTATAATACCTATTGAAAAGAATTGGCAAAAGTAATAGAACATGCTGCCAAATTAGAAAAAAATATAAAACAATATAAAAGCAAAAAAAAAAAATCGACCCGATATTCTCATGTTTAGTAATTATTTTTTCCACCAGGTGATTTATGTTCCAATACTCAGAAGTCATTATTATGGTGCTATCAAAAAATACACTCGGTATTGGTTGTAATGTTCATAAAATAAACGCTTAATGAAGCCATGTTATGTGATGTCTAATTTGTACACAAATTGTATAATTGTAGTTCGATAGTTCTCGTTGAAATTATACATTATTAAATCATATCAATGCTAAAAGACACATTAATATCACAAAATATATGTGTCTAAAATATTTCGCTGTTTCCCCGAAGGCAATGAAAGCAATGTTATTCAGCCAAAATATGTCCACCACTGGATAAAGTAGATGTAAAATAAAACGTGACGTGAAAGCGAGATTAATATCCCGAAGGTTTTGAGCAAAAAGGTTCGATGTAAATATATATTTTTAATATAGTTCTATGCACACAGCGTGTGTTTTCAAAACATGCATGTAAATATAACGTTATCGCTTCATAAAGAGTGGGTAATAAATAAAAAAAGTATTATGAGATACATAATATTTATAATCGATATTGCATGTTTGTTTATTTTGTCAGGTTTTTCCCTGTTATAAAAAATAATACACTTTGGCTGAGGCTTAAAAGACTTCAGTACTATCATCATCATAATATTTCAAAACTCATATATCATATCACCCTTCAAAAAAGGCGGAGGTGTGTGCATGGGGTTTGAGCCGTCGAACTTCTCGACCTCACGCCTCTACCTCGAGGCCATTACAACTTATACCCTCACATAGAGCATACTAAAAACCCTTACCCAATTCTCTACCTATCGTGTCGAAAGGCACAATCTCGCTAAAGTTTAACGACCCATTTCCCCGTACTTCCTTTAGTTATCTAACATATATATCACATATATGTAAATGCACGTTCGTGAACGCAATACTTTACACGAAATTAGCACAAGGTTGCGACTTATCACAATGATACGAGTCTGAGTTAATGCCGACATCACGAGACCGTACTCGGCCCGTGCGATGGCTATTGTCGATCACAATCGATATGTTTGACAGATGAATGTCTCGTATGCATAATCGATTAAATATCGATGCCATTGTTTACAGTTTAGGGTACCGCAATTTTTACTGTGGTATAAAAGAGCTACATTGTATCAGATAATTTGTCAGATGACAGTGTGCATATAATATATCTTTAACGAAACGCACCCAGATTAAAAGATTTGGTGTTTAAACGAACCGTGGCAAGTAGTTATATCTATCTGATCGTTATTTTAAATTTAAGAAGTATTTTTTTACCATAGCTGTACAGCACCCACAAGATGAACCAACAGTCTCTCATATACCACGGGAAATCGTTGGTTGCAGAGCATTTCCAAAATGACGCTCTGGAAAATTTTTAGGGGAGTCTTATGTCTAGCAGTGGGCGTCTTTTAGGTTTTGATGATAATTATTATTGTTTAATTTTATCATGTACTGCATTTTCTTTGGGATTAGAATCATTTATATTTAAGAGGTACTCAGAATTTCTTTCTCGTTTGATTGCTGGGTGTGAGATAACTCTTACGATTACAATAGACAGGTAACCAGGATTCTACCAGGTCCGTTAGCTAAACCAGGCTACCTTACGACGTGCGATCAAGAGGTCCTAGGTTCTATATTCGTGTTAAGTTATAGTTGACAAAATATCGAGGATATAATTACACCTTAGCACGTATCTCTTTAATATAAAAACTTACCTTCAAAATTAGGTAAACGTGTACGGCTTAACCCTAAGGTTTAATGATCCACTTCCGACTAGCCTTTACCAAAGTCTTCCAAATCTTAAGATTCTAATAAGGATCTTACCCTGAATGAGACTATCGCCTATTCGAACAATATCAGTGATATAGTCACGAATCGGTGTCCTCGTGCTTGATACCGCTGTACGATAAGGCACTGCGTGACGTCACTCGACATGTGTTAGGCGCCCCATACACCTACAATAATATTGCACAATCTTTTTATTGTTCAATAATATTGAACACCCCCTTTGATTCCAGACGTTCAATAAATTCTGTCAATAAAATTGACTAACCAGTCTGATCAATATTTTCGTGCGAGCAACATGTCTGACGACGAAGTTTTGGCGGCAGCCACGCTGGTGATTTTGTTAAAGAAAAAAAAAAGAAATATATTGCGCAATATTAATCCTACACAGCGCAATAAAAAATATTGCACAATAAAAATTAAGCTCCCTCAATCTTTTGTTCAATCACTGAGCAATGTTTCAATATTATCCCTACATGTTCAATCATATTGTACAATCAGAATATTGTGCAATATTATTGTAGGTGTATGGGGCACCTTACGATCATAGGCTACTCAAAAACACGATCGTATCACAGCCATGCACACGTCACTGCACCGTGCTGACGGAAAGTCATTGATAATACGTAAAAATGCGATTTTCAATTGTTGACTTGGACTTTAAACTATAGGAACTTCATAATATCTCAAATCAAAGACGATAATTAAGATTCCATAGGTAGCACCAGAGCTCAAACAAAGACGAGACACTTTTAAGGCGTGTAGTTGATTTTTTAAAGTATAAAAAAATTATTTCAGGTAAGGATAAGAGAATTATAGACGTGCCGCTGCGGGCTCTAGTAAAAGTGCAAATTGATATATTCTGTATTGTATTCTGATTGTAAATTTCACCGAAATACGTATGCTTTTACGTAGAAGATAAAGAAATTGTTTTCAAACTTTTATTATTAACACCACAATGGCATTCACCTTATACTAAAATTTAAGGACTGACGTAAATTGAAAATATTTTGTTGTAAATCGCACTTCCAATGCTCGACTTATATTAATGTTAATTAATAGGAAACCAAACTTTATCTATCCTCTCAGTATTCCAAATTTTTACAAGCACACGCATTTTGACTACGCATCAAGCCAAGACGGTGAAACTTGTCGAATAAATTCGCCGAATGTCTTTAGTGAATAAAAATATCCTCTCCCATAAAAAGGCAATAAAAGTAGACAGCCTAAGCCAAGTTTTTACAGACACTACGCACATCAGAGCAAACGGAAGGCATTTAGATGTGGAACCTACAAAAACATAAAACCTAGCCTGAGAATAAACATTAGTTTCTATTGCCAGTTCCTTTTGGAATAATGATGAAGCATGAAAAAAATAGAAGTCAATTAAATACGACTAGGTGGTCTTTTTAAAAATATTTATAAATATATAAGTGGTCAGCAGAAGATTACAAAAAAATAACTAAAAGCTGTAAATACGTAAGTATGCGTGTTTATTAAAGAGTCACAAATATTTTAGTTAATTTATATTTTGAAGTTTTTGATGCAAAGCCGCCCAACAAGCTGATCACATTTAATTTCGAACAGTTTACTTTTTAATTGATGACTCAAAAAGAAGAGAATTCTAGACGGTAATCCCATTTTGTGTATACAGTTGAAAGGCAGTACATACGTAGTTTTTAATTGTTTTAAAACATTGATCTCCTACGTCACACGGCAGTCATACGACTGAAATGTTATCAAAGACATGAAAGCTGAACATAAATAGGTGTTAGAGAGTGATAACGCGATGCACACATTCACGTGCTCGTGTACATGTAATGATAATATCGATAATTATTGTGGAGTAAATGACTTTGTTAGCTAACGTCAACTATCAGGAAATGTAGGGAATGTAAATAATGATACACTTGATTTTAAAATATAACTAACAATCCGATCCACATTCCGAGAAGGAACAGTTCATATTTTTATTCGACGTCCAGTCTATATCAAAATTGATTTAGTTATGAAAACGCACTCCCAGCAATACCAATTCCAACTTTAGTTTAGTTTGAATCAATTACAAATCCCATTTCAAATTCGAAATTGATTGATATTGGTTCAATGTCCATGGGCCGTTCATTTACCGCCGACCGTGACGTCTTACCAAATATATCGACATAATTATGTTTTAACTACATAACACACTTGAAGACCTTCAAAATATCATCGCAAGTAATCTAAATCTAAGTGTAAATCGGTGTCAAACAGTAGCCGCTGGCGAAATCAATTAAATACGTCGGTATCAATTTCCTAAGTCTAGTGATACGAGTATGTAACAGGACTTTAATAGCATTGGTAAGGCCAGGTGGGCACTATTTATCAAGTCATTATCCGACCACGTTGTGTGCACTTACTAAATGATTTAACAGGATTCCGATGGTATCTGCACTATTGAATAATTGTGTGGATTTCTGATGTTGAATTAAAGGCCTTGATGTGTTTGATAGGGTAATAGTTTTGAACTATTACTATTTATTTTGCAATATGTTAAAACACTTGCATTAATCTTTCATTTGTGTTATTGAGCTGTTGGTAGACTGCAAGAATAATTTTAGCGTATTTATTAATAGAAATTATATATATTTCAATTAATAATATTAACAATTTGCACAGGAGTCTTGTTTTAAGTGCAATTTTTAAGCTAGTTTTAGGATTTGCTTGACTCACATATTTTTGTTCACTTCTTCTTAAGATTGAAAAGTAATCATCGCGTAGGATGTTGTATGTTTCGATTTTGATAAATCATGATTCGTCACTACATAGGTACCAGTGGTGACCTTACATAGTTCCGAATAACGAACTTAACGATTGTTTATTTATAAAATAACGCTATAAACGTAAATGTGAGTACTAACCGGTAGGTATTTATTAGTCCTACGTACCAAAAAAAATATGCTGCTACTAAATAAACATTTGGGCTTGCCTTAGTTTGACACCCTAGGCACGCCACTGATAGGTACATGTTTAAGTTGGGATATGGGGGTTCATATATTTGCTCTAAACAAGTATAGTACGATTACGAATCACTTTTATAATTAGATTAAAATTAATTCTAACTCCTAAAGAAAAACCTACAGGCCATAAATTACATCAAAGTGAAAAGTTTTGCCCAAGTGTCAATCTGCTAATGATGCTCTTGTATAGATATTCCAATGATCTTCAGTTCGTCACATGTCACTTTGGCCGCGCACTTGGCCGTAATTTATGGCCGACCCCTTTAAGCCAGCGTCTCGTTAGCGCGAATGACGTTTTAACATTATTACGAGTTATCTATATTGACTCGGCATACACTATTAGTTGGACCTTAATTTTACACGCACGAGGCCAATAATATAATTAATTGAACTAAAGTAATAAAATCATATTGCGAAAGTTCGTGTTAATGTAATAGGGGTTGGTAAATAAACTAACATGAATATTCATGAAGGGTTTTTAATTGATGGTGTTAAATTTAATTTGTGTTTTGGGAGCGGAATTTTAAGTAGTTGAGCCTCGTTCTAGTTAAAGCTTCCGTGGTGCAGATGAATTGTGAAACACGAATTTATTGCGTCAATCCATTATTTCGGAACCCCAAACACGGATGAAAGGGAAGGGTATATTCTGGATCCAAAAGTTTTTCTTTTTGTTTTTTATTGGAGGATACAGTGGCGGTTCAAATAGTGTCAACTGACTTCAAACAAAACTCTCACTAGTCGACACAATTATGCCGTCCTGTTCCTTCCCGGACACACCTTGATTGACCTTGTAATGTACAAAGAGTCCGGAAATACAATATGCTTGTGGGACAAAAGCATTATTTGGGAAATGTGGAAGCAGAACTGGGCCTATACCTTAATCTCGAGAAATTCAAGGGCGAGTGAGACAATATTAGATTTCGATAGTGATTAAAGGGCTAAGACTGACAATAGCTAAGGTGATTGACAAACACATTTACATCCTACTATTATTGTAAAGGCGAAAGTTTGTAAGTATGGATGTATGTTTGTTACTCTTTCACGTAAAAACTACTGAATGGATTTGAATGAAACTTTACCATAATATAGCTTATACATCAGAATAACACATAGGGTACTTTTTATCCCGGAAAATGTAGTATTCCCGTGGGAATGGGTATTTCTGAATCTACCAAAGTGATTTGAATGAAATTTGGTATAGAGATAGGTAGAGCTAGCAGCATAGCATAGCTGCAGCACGATGGTCCGACGACTTGAGAAAGGTGGCGGGTAACGGATGGATGAGGGCTGCAGAAAACCGGGATGGTTGGCGCTTTCTAGGGGAGGCCTACGTTCAGCAGTGGACGGCGATAGGCTGATGAGAAATGAGAAATAGGTAGAGCTCACAGAATTAACATGGGATAGTTTTTATCCCGGAAAATTAAGTATTCCCGTGGGAATGGGTATTTCTGGATCTACCAAATCGATTTGAATGATTTTTGGTATAGAAGTAGGTAGGGCTCACAGAATTAACATGGGATAATTTTATCCTGGAAAATGTAATCCCGTGGGATAAACATATTATAAATGCAAAAATCTCTCTGCACTTAACCCTAGAGTCTACGCGGACGGAGTCGCGGGCAAAAGCTAGTCAAAAATAATCGCGACAGAAAATAAAAAATAATACTTTATTAACAACCATAAATATTAAATGTATGTAATCATTTTTCTAATCATCGTACCTATCTATTGCCTGCCTTAGTTTTCGATGATGGTCTTTTTACGTCCTGTATAATGTTTTGTACAAACTGTTTGTAGGAAACTACCCACAACATGTTCATTTATCGAAGGGCCGCGTTAATTAACACCGATATGTGGAAGCAAAATTTAAAATAAATTTCCGTGAGGAGATAATAACATCGTTAATACCGTCCGATGAAATTTACCCAACAATTTTGAAGGTAGTTGACGAAAATGTGTCCTCAGCGTTATACACTTATTTGGTGACTGTTTGGTAATTCATTAACACCTGCTCATTAATATGTGCGTGCACGATATACGTGACAATTTTAGCTGTATTTAAACGAAAAATGGTCGTTATATATTTGTAGCCTTTTATTACCAGGTTATTACTCGGTATTTCACGTAATATGATGTGACGAAATGAAATAGGTATCTTTTTCATCTTTCTTTCTTCATCAACCCATATACGCCCACTGCTGAGCACGGGGCTCCTCTACGATTGAGAGGGTTTAGGCCATAGTCCACCACGCTGGCCTAGTGCGGGTTGGCGGATTACACACCGAAGAAATACCTAAGAACTTTTAGGTTTGCAGGTTTCATCACGATGTTTTCCTTCACCGGTAAAGCAAGTGACAATTCAATGTGAATACATTCAATTTCAATGTGAAATAGGTATACAAGAACATTATTAAAATTCATTATTAGCCCACGTTCTACCAGCTAGGGACGGATCTGTTCTACAAATAAGAGGGTTAGGTGTTAGTCTATCACGCAGGCCTAGAGCGATATGGGCAACTTTACACCTTAAAAATTCCATAAAACTTTTAGGTGTGCAGTTTTCCTTTACGGTCAAAGTAAGTGATAATTTATCGTGAATATACGAAAAGTAAGAGGGATGAGCCTCGAGTATGTGAACCGCGAGGCCATCACGACTTGCTTTATTAAGATTAATAACTCGGAAATTATTGTTTTTTATTTAATTCTGAGAAAGTGTTCGAGCAAAGTGTGTTTTGAAAAATGTTGATAAGCTTGACCATTATTACGCCTGATTTGACCGACGTAACTTGAAACTACAGATACCACTAGGCCTATAATTTTAGTCATACAGGCATAAAAGTCTGTGCAGGTTTAATAAACACTTCGGAGCGATGTTTTTAATAAAAAGGTAACAACATTTAGAACAACGGCGGGCAAAGTTAATAAATAGCTGCAAACGTAACTTTACGTCGGTTAAGTTGAACTCGTTCCGCGCCGGACTTAACTGGAGTTAGTTACGTGAATAATGGAGGGGATTAACTCATTTGCCATTTTAACTTTTATTTTGTTTCAACTCAGTTCGTGGAAGGAACAAACGTCGAACTTATTTTCTAAATTACTTAAAGTGGAGGATATGGTTTGGTGATAAGAGGATAATATTTTTTATGCGTTAAATAAAAAAAAACCAGTAATATAAGCAGTGAGGGCTTAGAGATTTGGGCGCACGGTCGAGAACCTCGGCGGTCGCGGGTTCAAACCCCAGGCAACTCTGACTTTTCAAAATTATCTGTGTATCATGATGATGAGTGATACAGCCAACATAGTTTCATGTAATTATAAACACATCGAGAACTGTCTAGACCAGTCTTATGCGATTTAAAACTTAGAAGACTCCAATAGAAAAACATACAAAACTATTAGTAATTCATTGTACAAAGCACAGCTACCGTATATCTCATAAACGATGATCTTTGTAGTACATCGATCCTGTGCAAGTCAGATAAACATTTCCTATTTAGGAATCTATTAAAAACAATGTCGTGACGTATTGCTATTGATCGAGCAGATACAACAAGTAAAACAAGTCGCTTTGAAATCTTGGCAGTTAAAGGCCTATTAACGTGTTCTGTTTATAGAGACGATCAATTGGGATCGCCTTGATATATTTCTGGACAACGCACAGCACCAACTGATATTGAAGTACTGCCGTCTAAAAATATTCATTCAAACAATACATGCTTGGATCTAATATTTCTGTGGTAGAATTTTATCAATGAACTGTATATTTTAATCTTCATTTACGTATTAGGTAGTGGAATTGACAATTAAGACGCTAATTCTTTGTTTACCACCAGGCGTACACTTTAGGCTTTGCATAGGTTAGAGGAATTTAATCGGTTTACGATGAAGAAAACATGTGGTATTATTTTATGTAAAAAGAGCAACATATTAGTTGGGAAGAAATTTTACACACAAAGAACGCCATGTCTTTCCAAGGTCAAATATATCTCCATACTAAAATTCATTTGATCGGTACTGCGGGGCGTGACAGCGTAATGGAGAGAAAGAGATAGTTTCGCATTCATAATAGTTATATACGCCACTTAGATAGGAAGATGTTTCGTTTTATATGAATGAGTACAAAGAAGTGACACACTAATAGCCTACTACAACAAAATTTCCTCTGAAAAAAAAATACGTCATCGTTTCTTTGAGTCTTTCAAAGGCATGTATAGAAAAGGGAATAGTTGTAGTCGAACATCTACTCATGTCAATCGTAAAGAAGGTGTTTCAAGTACTGACAAAATGTATACACTTATTTATATTATTTTTCACGCAGCGCCTTAGTCTCAATATACAATAAGAAAGGAGAAATGAAAGAAGATGTAACCATCATAAGAAAACAATAAGTCATAGTAAATATGGTATCATAACCTATAAATCAATTTAGAAGAAGAAACAGCTTAAAAGGACACGGACCGACATTATTCAATCATATTTTAATTCTGACAATCAACTTGCCTTGACGATGAAACTTCATCTTTATATCACACGCACTAAACATCACAAGGTTTTCGTAAACAATACTTTCGAAACACTAACGCGCGCGTTTCCGTAACTAATTCCTTATAAAATGTATCGGAAATCAGCAATACGACGTGTAAATCGTGTTGAAATGAAGTACAAACTGAAACATGTGCACGTCCAGCGGAGTCATGCTCTCAATTAGATGATGTATGCTAACATGGTCTCGCGAACTTGTGAAAAACACGAGACACTCGCTTCAAAATAATGCTAGATACTCGTATATGAAAAAAACCTTTGTAGCAAAAATAGGTTTTAATTTGTGCTCACAGGATTACGACTATAATCCTTATACTTTCGATTGCTAGGCACGGCCCATTCTAAAACGGAGAGTTTAGGCATTAGTCTACCACGCTGTCCTAGCGCGGGTTGGTGGACTACACACCTAACAGTTTCCCTAGAACTTAGTAAGTGGACATTTTTCATCACGATGTTTTCTTTCACCTGTAAAGCACTTAATAATTCTTAGTGTATATGTTATGGGCAAAGTGATTAATGCAAGCAGTATTCATAATGCCCGGGCAATATGAATAATGCCTAATAAGAATGGGTAATGTGATTAATTACAATCTAAAGTCACCTATTTATCACATTGCCCGGTATTATGAATATGGCTACATGATGATCGGGCAATGTGATTAAAAGGTAAATTTTTACGTGGTGCTTAAAATGCCATCACAGCAGCAGTTGTTAGTGTTAACTTTAGAGTAAATTTTAAGTTTAATTGTAATCGGAGATGTGATTTCCATTTACATTGTTAGATTTATAATTTAACTTACTCACGCCGAGAAGTATTGTATTCTAATTCCTCGCTGCAGCTTACTCGCAATATCTACCTACATGTGAGTGAATGCGAGTGCGAAATACTTCCAAACTGCATTACTATAGACTACAGTTTCTAAATGTAGCCCTTCGTAAATTAATCCATGTTAAACCGAAGTCTGATTATTTAAGTTTTAAAAATAAATACTAAACTATAAAACATGTTTTTATTATTACTCTACCCGATAATTGATTTCATTTGAAAGTATTAAACATGATTTACATCACTCTGCCGAATAGACACTCGGCATTATTCATAATGCCCGGGCAATGTGATAAATTGATTGGTTATAATCACATTGCCCGGTCTTATTGGGCATTATTCATATTGCCCGGGCACTATAAATAATGCCAGATTAATCACTTTGCCCGTCACATATACACACATAACTTCGAAAAATCAGAGGGGTGTGCCTGGGATATGAGCCCGCGATCGTCGAAATTCTCGACCGCGTACCTAAACATCGAAGCTATTAGGTACAGCTCGTTTTGCCTGAAGGCAATTTCATAAAATGGCCTGTGGGCTTACATTTCTATTTCTAAAATCATCCAAATCGATCCAGTAGGTTAGGTCAGACACACGTATAGTGATGTATATAAGATATTTCAATAAACTTCCTGATATCTTTAAAGCATAGACAAGGCCAAGGCAAACCTTAACAGCTGGCAAAATAAAGTTTTGAATCAATGAAGATCGTCGTAAACGAGACCAGACGGACGAACAAAATTTAAAAAAAAAAAAACCATCACTAGTTTCCGGAGTTTAAAGTAATTATGAAGAGGTAAGAGATAAAGTTTTTAATCACCGAGAGGTACTTTAAGACTAAAGTTGGTATTAATTAGACCAAACTCCTTTTAAAACCACTCCTAAGTTGAAAAGCTTCTTCAGTTGGATATTTGCTTCATAACGCTGAAGGATAAAGTGCAGTATTAGCAAATGATACTGTATTTCTTTTATAACATTACTAGCGACCCGCCCCGGCTTCGCAGGGTGCAATGCTGATATTTAATGGATGTTATCATACATATAAACCTTCCTCTTCAATCACTCTATTTATTAAAAAAAAAACCGCATCAAAATCCGTTGCGTAGTTTCAAAGATTTAAGCATACAAAGGGACATAGGGAGAGAGAAAGCGAATTTGTTTTATACTATGTAGTGATGTGCCTTGTTGCTTTTAATACAAATCAAATACATAGGTGAAGAACAAAAATAAACAAACCACAAAATAAGTTATATGCTCGCATATGTTTATTGGAAAGCGCAGCGTGGGACATCCCCCAACAAGGTGGTCCGATGACCTTGTCAAGGTCGCGGGTCGCTGGCTGCAGGCGGCTTCCGACCGTTCCCGGTGGAAGTCATTAGGGGAGGCCTATGTCCAGCAGTGGACGAATATTGGCTGCTGATGATGATGATGATGATATGTTTATTAATATTTTAAATGGTAAAGTAACTTTGATTGCGATAGTAGAAGCGTTTGTGTGCTCACAAACATTTGTTTCGGGTCGGGGTATTTGTGAGACCGAAATGTCTCTCGTAGTTTCTGATACCCACGACACAGGACTTGAATCCAAGTGTGGGGTCAGAACTGTGTACATGTGTATTTTATATTTATTTATGTTTATTTTTGCGTTAATGTTTGTATTTCTGATACAAGTAGAGAAGATAAGAGAAATGGACCCACCATTTATAATGATGCCTAAATGTACAGTCTGTTTGACAAGAGCGTGTACGGCAAAACTTTTTTTTAGGTACCGCTAGAAGCTTGGTTGTAAATTTGGCAGGTAGCTAGCCCCTTCCCCTCAGATGCTTTGTGTATAGAGTTTCAGTTGTCGTTCGATCTTTGTCAGAGGAGGACGCATTTCGTTATGAGTGCTACGTACGCATCACGTTATGAAGCAGTGTTCTTGTGTTTGCATCCAAAAGGACCCAAAATGTCATACGCAGCCGCTGCAAAATACATGAAAAAGTCAAAGACATAAAAAATGTCGACGATCTGCCTAATCGTGGCTCTACGCAAAAAACAACGAAAAAGGAGGACAAAATGATTTTACGGGTATTCGAGAAGAATTCTCGCCTATCGTTACGTGGTGGTCAAGCGGTTTTGCTTAAAAAAGGCCTTAATGTGTCATGTGATACTATAAGAAGACGTTTACTGGCTCATGATGTAAAATTTCGTAGCATAATAAAGAAACCGCTACTGTCGGAAAATCATGTTAAAAAGAGACTCACTTGGGCGCAGGAACATTTGGACCGGGATTGGGACAATGTAATTTTTTCGGACGAAGCTTCTTTTTGGGCACGTTCTTCTATCACTCATACCTGGTGTACCCACACCAATAAATTCATCCAGCGGACCGTTAAACATCCGGTGAAGGTGCACGTTTGGGGTTGTTTTTCAAAACAGGGATTTGGTACCTTGCACATATTTACAGGTAATTTAAATGCAGCTAAAATGGTCAAAATATATCAAATGGCTTTATTACCATCTGCTCAAAAGTTTAAAAGGAAAAACATATATTGGCTATTGCAAGAAGACAATGACCCGAAACATCGGAGTCGTCTTTGTACAGCGTGGAAACAAGAGAATGACGTTGAAGTACTAGATTGGCCATCACAGTCGCCGGATGCAAATCCAATAGAAAATGTTTGGGCACTCATGAAGTTGAAGCTTCGAGGAAAGAAAATCTGGACTTTAAAACGATTAGTTCGTGAAATTAGACTTATTTGGAGGTCTTTGTCCCTGGATTATGCAATAAAATTAGTAGAAAGTATGCCTCGAAGACTCCAGTCAATTATTGATAATGGAGGCGACTGGACAAGTTATTAATAATAAAGCATCATTGTCTATATCATGTATAATGAGTGTATTTTTTTTCTATTTTTTATCCCAATTCATTCCCGAGTTTCGCCGTACACGCTCTTGTCAAACAGACTGTATGTAGAAAATGACTCATGCAAGATTTCGTTTAGAATGCAATAATTCGTACATCCAAATTCAACAAGGCTATCACCATAGATGACCCAAAATCGTAATATTACAAACTAGTTGGCTTAGAAACAACAAATGCGAACTCAATAAATCAACGTTGCTCTAGAAATGTTCTTAACTTTGCCCATATTTAATCAAAACAGTCGGATCAATATTCTTTTCAATATTTACGGCGAGTGGTCAGTTATAGTCAATCAATTTAATGAACAGTCCTGTGTACGGTCGAGGACGTGGTCACTTATATTATCATTATCATTTACGGGATCGTTTGTTGAATGCGTAAGGTACATCGCGTGTGTTTTTTAAAGGTACATTTTTTTTTTGTATGTGAAGGATATCTGACGGTCTCTTTAACATACACTCATACATTGATGTCTGCATCTCCAAAGGGTAGACAAAGGCTATATACTCTCACGTTTCGCTAGTTTTTAAGTTCAACGTAACTACTGCCTTTACTTCAAAACATATTTAAATTTGATCACGACACACACATTAGTTAAGGTCAAAACTACCTCTACTTAAAACTTGTACTATAAAAATATATATTACTATATAATGTATAATATGGTCATTCACTTTCCACTAAACTTCACTTTATATCCTTTGCCGTCAGTATATTTCAATTCCAGCTGAAGTTCACAATTATTGTAAGTTGCGTATCCACCAATATAGTAGAGGGTATAAATAAATAATGAAAGAACATAAAGAGCGAAAACTTTCAAAGCAATTTCGCTTTTATGGCATTGTTTTTATGTGACTGAGAGTGCAAAGAGAGATTGCATTTCCCTTCATACTTTGGTGAACGGAACATTTTTTAATCTAGCCTCTTCTGACGTTTATCCGTTTGAAGCAAAGGAAACGTTAATCATACAGACCAACTTTTATTAAGACACTGAAACAAGTTTCAAATTAGTTTTGGCTTTTTGAATTTTCAAAGTTATTCATGAAAAGAGAAATGAAATGTGAATAAACTTTACTATGAATCAGAAGGTAGCATTTGGTTTGAAGTTTGGACGAGGATTGCATTTCTGAATGCATTATCAGAGCATCTATATTAACTGAACTAAATAGATCTAGGTCAGATTATGGCCTAATATAATTTTCTCTCGTATGATATTCTAAATTTTTTATAGAGTATTATAATTACAAATTTGATTTCAGATCGATGTGAATGTAGTAAAAAAATATCAAATAACCAGTACGTTAAGTACAATTTTAAAGTTTCTTTTTCAGTATAAAATCTGTGGAAAAGGGTAAAAAAGAAGAGGTGGACAAAACAATCAAGTCAGAATCAATTGCATAGAAAGGAGACATGACAAAAGGACATTATATCCAATGCCATTTATCGTAATTATTCGTCATCACCAGCCTTGATACGGGGCTTCTGTACAACTGAGAGGGTTTAGGTCTTATTCCTTTATAATTATTCATTATCTGTGCGTACACGTCTTTTACAATCTTAAGCCAGTTAGGTACGCCAATTCGTGATAAACCCTAATACCTGATCAATATAGTTCTCTTCTGTAACATTTCCTTCATCTAATTTATATAAAATTAACTGTTATTATTCCAGAAAGCAGATAATACAAATTGAAATGTATAATTTCCCCAGAAAATGTTACGTGTAAAACGCATCGGTGATAATGTAGCATTCAGCCTACGTAATACGACCATTTGATTATTTATATACGATTAGATACACACTAAACAGTATAAACACGTGTTAAAGTGTGTTTACTTTGTAATTTCAGTAAGCGTATACATTTAAAATCGATTTGTTTGCCGGTTTGAATGAAAATAACAAGACGTAGTTTATCGATTAATGCGATCGAGATATATTTTTGCACTTGTACAATTTTTTACATGCGAAAAAGTTTTTAAACACTTGGTGGGTTGACCGCTGAAGTGCTTATGTAAATAAATAGATATTCGTGACCAACAAAACTTAGGTTATCGATCACCATGAAATTAAATATATGTAATTCTATAGAAGCAAACAGTTGAATAGTAATTAATAATGAGGGGCATCAGTCGCGTTGTAAGATCAATTATGTGTCAAATTATTTTGCATAAAAAATATTGTTGTCATTCTAATTGGATATTGTTAACCTTTTAAGAGTTTACACAATCAACAATCAACAGTAGAAGCTCGCTTTCAGTAGTAGTTCTATGTTTAAGCACAATACAGGATTGGTATTATAAAGCTAAGTTTGCCAAGCTGATACTGCATGTAAAGTTTTAAAACAACACTTCCAATATAGTTTTAATACTGCCATTATGATTTCATAGAGTACCGAACCCTTTGTACGGCTACGGGACAAATTTTACTGCGTCACGTCCCGAAATTTTGGAAACCTACGCTTCGCTCTCCCGAACGAACTAAAGATTCGCACGTGCGATATCGATTTTTACAACATTTTGTTATTGAGTATTTGATTCACTAGCAATCCAGCGAGTAAATGACCGAAATAGATGCAAATATGACGTCATTGCGTGTGCGTTCAGTTCGGTAATGCGTTATACCGCGTCTACGAATGTTTGTGTTTTCGCATTCGTGTTTACTAATAAGTACTTGAATCGTAGTATTTATTGAATTATGGTAAATGTTTTTCCGATATAATACATTTAAAGTCATTGCAAGTAACAGTCACAAAGTAGATTTTAGTTAAAGAAAATATCCATTTAGTGCTTAAAAGGTGACTAAACCTAAATGTCAGAACATCATAATTGTCTTTTCTGTATGGATGGCCTGATGATACTACATAATATGACTTATGAGGAAAATATAATTAATACTGAGTGCCCACAGAACCTTAAATTATTTTTGGTACACTTAAATTTAGATTGGTCAAAGTTATCGTTCACGTAATAGTGATTACTTAATTAAACATTGAAACATTAATTAATATTTTGACTTTGACCTAAATTAACTCGTATATGGAGTTTTTAATTTTATCACTCTATTGTAATTAATTAGATGCGTGATAGTGTAGTTACTCCAATAAATACTACTATATACTATACTTCGCGTTTGGTCGCGTCGCAGGTTCAAATCCAATATTTATTTACGAATTATGTTACCTATGTACATAAAGATTTTGATTTTTCGAAGTTACGTTTATTTTCGTAATGGATTCTCAAGTACCTATGTACTTGAACGGTGAAGGAGCACATCGTGGGGATCCTGCGCACCTAGTCCACCAATACGCACTAGGTCAGCTTCGTAGACGAAAGTCTAAACCCACTCAGATGTAGAGGAGGCCCGTGCCCTGCAGTGGGTTCGTATAGTAGCTGAAGATGACGGCAATAGTTTTAGATGAATTAAGACGAATTTGTTCTATTTATTGATTTAAGTTTTTTAATTAATTTACTTTTCTGTTAGCTAATAAATATCTATTTTAACAAATAGTATAAAAATATAAAATTTAATTTAATTTTATACAAAGATACACGCAGACAAAAGTTCAAACATTTGTGTCATCCCACTAATGCTGAGTATTATCGAGATGATAAACTCCTTTTAGCTGAATGTTGGATATTAAAATTTATATGACAGCCGTCTGGTTTTAGAAATGGGAACAGTTTGTATGTCATTTTAATTGTTATTTACAAAAGGGGGTTATTTACACGTTTTTATAATTTTAAAATGTTTTTTATAATTGATGTTTTCTTATACTCTTTTAAGGACATATTAGAAATTTTCTATTTTTTTTGGGAAGTTGCTGGAAGCATGCCTTTTCTAATAGTAGGTACACTGAGGAACTATTTGGGGGAGACCTATGTCCAGCAGTGGCTGACGGTGATGATGATGATGATGATGAACCATAAAAACTTAAGCGATGTGGTTTTTTTTTTCTATAGACATTAATCAGACCTTGAGAAAGAACATTGAATACGTTTTATTGTCTCACCTATCTATAACCAAAATACGTCATGTCCATATAGGGACAATAGGCCAGAACAACTGAATAATGCGAGGCGAGTGTCGCCGCTTTTCTATCACATGTTCATTCTACTACGATTACACGATCAATGATAAAATAAAACACACAACAATATTTCGAGTCTGGGTGTTTTGAGACTGAAAAGTCTTTCTGTTTCTGATACGACAAAAGCCTCGCGTCTAAGTGTGGAGTCAGAACTACGTAACTTTTGGGCGTATTACTCATAATAAAACCGAATTGACGAGGCTAAATTGCACGCAATATACAGGTTATAAACACGAAGTTAGAAGGCTTTTAAGTAGCCCTTTACGAGGTTCCAGGCAATATTTAGACAACGATTAAGTTTATTATTTCCCCTTAGGTGCAATAAAGTTGACGTAGGCGTATTAACTGCTACGAGTTTCAGATTTTCCTAAGGTCGTTGAACTTACTGTATTCGTGAAACGGCTCCGTGTTGTAGTGGTAATATATCCTTTATTAAATTGGGTAAGTTTACTGATATTGTTATTATTTAATTCAGAACTTCGGTTAATATAAAACAGAAGATATTTATAGTTTTACTATTAATCAAAATTGATGAAAGTCGTAAAGATAATTGTTTAGTTATTAAATGGTGTGGGACGTCAAGTATAGTGTTTCTATTATTATGGTCAGTATCATCGCAAATATAAAACAGTTGTAAGTAAAAATTGCGATTATTTATAACCTATAAATATTCTATTTCGAAGTAAATACAGAAAATACCGTTGAAATAGACTAAGGTATTGGTATACTATGTTTAATACTTACGCATGTATGTAACGTACCAGACGAGAGACAAAGTATGTTTGAATTGCGATGCTCACAATCAGTGATGACGTTTTAACAAATAAACATGAAAGAACCATCAAATTAAAGATGAAGTACATGATTTTGTATGGCTATCAAAATTATAATAAAACCAAGCATTATGTTTGCATTGTAAACTTATAGTAAATTTGATAACGCAAAATAAATCTAAAACATACAGATGTTTGGTATTTAAAATTAACCTTAAAATTACTAAAGGAAGTAAAACTATAGCCTTAGCGATCAAAGAAACAAATGACAATAGTGAATTTGAATATAAATAAACAAAAAACAACGCAAAGAGGTTATACACTACATGCGTTGTAAATGTAAACAATATAAGACGCCAGAGATACTCCTCCTTAACCAACACGTATAAAAGTCAAAAACTGTTTTGATGAATAAAAATAAACAATTGAAACTCACCTTTTCGAACCTTGCTATGTCGGTACATCTCGGCATCACAATCTCATTACAGACAGCACGATTGTGTCGGCGCGCAACAAAAACTAAAAAACAACACGCCGAGGAAATCTCCTTGGCGTTATCAGTGATTCTGACGTAGAACACGATAAGAGTCACCATGGCTGCAATCATCAATTTTCATTGATCGTTGACACCGGGCCGGCGCATGCTGTTTACGTGCTTCTTACGTACGTCATTGTTGGAAACTTTGAGTCATCGAACTATGTGACGTCACGCTATATTTTCGATGGCGCTTGACGTTGTATTATGCAATTTATAAATGCTTAGCGGTTGGAGGGCCGAAAATTGAGGTTAGTCGCGTGTTATAGGAGGGGCCTATATCCAGTAGTGGAAGTGAGAAAGGCTGGTGATGATGATTTATCAATTTTTAAAATATTTCTTTTTGCTTCTTATGTCAGTCTCTATACACGGGGTATGCAGACGGTGTGGATGTTACGCAATGACAAAAGTTTTATTTTTGTAATCATCATCATATTTTTGTAATTCATAAGGGGTTTGTAATCATCTTTAGTTTCCGATCATGGTCTGAATATACCCTGTGTAAGACCCTCTTGTAAGAACAAAATATAAAAAAAGCCGTTAACAACCGTTTAATTTTGTGTCTTCTAATATTACCAGAACCGGAAAACAAATTTACGTCATAATCAGATGAAGATGCGATATGAATGGGTTGTTCAACCGGAGACATTCAATGACTCTTCGTATTGTCTTGAATCTTTCGGTTGATGATCCCGAGATTCTGGCTCAGCGTGACGAATGCCGGCTTACCGACCAAAATACGGCCAAGTGGGAAGCGTCTTCTGAGCCCTCGCAATAATCGGCACTAGAAACCAATTCAGGTTGCGTCACGCCGATACTTCATTGCTCTAAGGATTCATGATAGGCACCGATGGTTATTAACTTGCGCTGGCTTTGAATATTTTTCAGGTGCAAATTAGTTGGTCTTCTGCTTAAATTAATAAGAATGAAGATGATAAAAAGTTGCTGATTTTAAGTTATTTTTTTGACTGAACATGTACGTAAAACAATAATATAAATATTCAATTTTTAACAAGAGGAAGCCAATTTAATGTCAATTGTAGCAAAGTGGATCAATAATTTGGAGAGTGTCTGAAGGTATTTCAATGTCATAAATACAATTTATAGTTTCTATGTCAAAGAAACCATTCAAATTGGATTCAAGTAAGCATAATTCATCATTAAACTTTGAGTGCGTATTATTTGATAGTATTTTTATGAAAATATAAAAAAATGGAATGGAATCAAATGCCACAAGAATGACATAACTCCATGACGTCATAGTCTATTAGACAATTATTATAACCTATATTGAGTTGAATTCTAATTTCCTTAATTGCCCGTCAATCACAATTGTCCTGACAAATCGCTTTAACGTTATTTTAATTATGTTATAATTAATGATAAAGTGCATGCAAGTTGCCTGTCATTTGTAAATTGGTGCAACTAGAATTGATGCATTTGTCGTTCCCTTTACTTACATAGCTACAGGGCGTAATAGCATGATTAATTAGACACGCGTTGTATCTAATATTTTTGTGATTTATAAGTTTTGATACCTAACTACATCCTGTGCGTCATAAACTGCCTTTGCCACGTCAATTGCAGGCTCTTTTATGGCACACCACTGGGCTCGATCTTCGGCTCTCCTTATTCAACCGCTGCCAGTCACCTTACGGATATCGTCACTACACCTAATTGGAAGGCGTCTAACACTACGTTTGCCAAGCCATGGTCTCCACTTCAGAAAACGTTTCTCTCAACGGTTATCCGTTCTGATTTTGCAGTGCAAGCAGAGATCCCTAAACTAGTTGAATAGAATCTTGTGAATCACCTACATTGCTATGTCGGCTTGAAGCGGTTAGTTATACGACATTGATAGAACCATATAGCTTTTTTTAACAATAGATACGCAATAAATCAGCTTAGGAATTTCAACAAGAGAATTTTTAATTACGAGATTCCGTAAACCCAATACAGACTGTTCGTTCCACATGCATTTGTTTGGCTAAACGATTGAACGATATCCATTTTGCATACCATCGGAACGAACCTTTTGTAAATACACATCGATGGGTTCGAATAAATTGTTTTATATTTCGGGTGTTCGAAATTGAGTCGTTTTTATGTGAGGCAGTTAAACGTGGAGTTCAGTTGCAGTTATTGTAGATGCTGTCAGTAGTAGGTCTACCAATATTTAGTTGTAATCGATTTTTGTGCAATTAAAATCCTTTTCCCATTACATGATGGTAAACATTTTTTTTGGTAAAATAAATTTTTAAACGATTTAGCAATGTTAGTAAAAATTATATGATTTAGCTATGTTAGTAATTGTATGTATTTAGTGCAAAAATCATTTTCTATTAATTAAATATCCAAACCGCTGAGATAAAAATTACTCGACCTCCTCCAGTAAGTTTGCCTTCAACCTTCATGCAGCACTTCCCAATTCAAAGAGCACAAATTTAGAGCAATTCCCAGTTCCTAGAAGTCGGGTGATAACATTCCTCCTAAGTAGGCTTGCACGGTGCATGTTCCCAGAACCTCGCTTGTATTGTTGGATATTCTGAGAACTACTGATATATAGAGAAACAGCTTTTCAAGGACTACTTTTAGTACCGGCAAGACTTTCAGGAATTCAACTTGCACCCGGTCTTCAACTGAAAACTTCATTAAGTGGTTTGTGTGGGAGACATGAGTAGATGGAGGTGTAGAGACTCTGTAAAAGGTTTGTAAAGCTGTTAGGATATTCTAGCAAGTGAAATTTGATTGATGTTTATTTTCCTAAAATACTTGGTCGCTGGTTATGTTATTGTTTGAATGTTTATATACTTAAGTAACGAAAATTTACACATCTAACATTGACTATTTTAAAATACTTATTAATGCTAGTTTGAAGGGTACTTTTAACTAACATTCGATAAAAATACTTCGAAAAGGAGTGCTAAGAAATCAACAATTCATTTGTCTCACAAACAAATTAGCAAACATTTAAATTCGTCGTCAAATCAGCGAACATATTTGCCTGTCGGCGTCACACGTCACGGTTTTGATGGAGTACGCAATGCTTCAATAAAATGTCCGCCATATTTATTTAAAGAGATATTATTTTGGGCCGGTTCAATGAATAGATGGCGGTGGGCCAACGCGTCCAGATTCATGTTTCAATGCAATAAATAGTACGTAGTACATATGTCTCCTGTAATTAGTGTACGACTGTTTAAACGCATTAGGCTGTTATGACATGTTTCTTTATGATTAATTTGTTTTGCTCTTCGGTGCATTGACTCTTAAAGATAAAAGAACGAGGTTTGCACGTGTTAAAATGAATGCTTCCTAATTTTGGAAGGTTCAACCGCAAGTTTGGTGGTATTAAGGATACCACCAAGGCCTAGTGCGAGTTGGCGGGCAAAGCTCCTAAGAAATTAAGAATTTTTAGGTGCGCAGGTTTCCTTGCAATATTTTCTTTCACAATTACAGTAAGTGTTAATTTATTCTAAAATACAAAAAATACTTCGTAAACTTGAGGTGTGTGGCTGGTGTTAAAACTTTTGACCTACGAGTATTTTTTTTATTTGACCGTGCACTTGACGCCATCACTTCTAATATTTTACCACCAGCAAAAACCAACCGTTCCATAGCAGTGAAATTAAGCTTCGGTATAAATCCAAACAAAACGTTCAAACATTCTCTAAAATTAAGCCAAACGTGCAACAAATCCTATTTCTTACTCTGAAAGATCAACAATTCCCCACGTCCCATTCATTGTTCTTGGAATTAGTTTTACCAACAGCATGTATTACTAGTTGGCTTTGAGGTACACACGTAATCTCCCCTAGAGTAGTAACTTCAAGTGTTTCTGAATGATCGAGTGGCTTACCTCTTAGTAAATAGAAATTGTTAATGTTCTAAGAACCGTTTGAAATTTAAGACGAGATTTAGTATAGTGAATGTGGAATCTATCTTGATTAGGTGTGTACATTGACGAGAAAACATGATGGGAAATCTAAGCTAAAAGTTATCCGTGACTTTAACAGGCCACTGATTAAAGTTCTTGGATACCGTAAGTATACAATAGAAGTATGAGAAGTAGATAATTCTTACCTATGATACCACAAAATAAATTAACTCACTATGGTTCCTAAGGTTGCAATGAAATATCAATATAAAAAAAACTTGCTTAAAATTATAGGATCACAATAGTATTTTTGTAACCCTCTATACATTGCTTTGTCACATTTTGACACATTTCACAGTAAACCTACTTATATGCGTCTTCACTTCTCCAGTTTCTATTCGAAAAGTTTACAAAGCGTTAATAATGGTGAAAGAAGCTGTGTTTTGACACTTTCATGAGAGAATTCCGCTCGGCGTGGTGTGAGTTTATAGCTTTCATTGTTTGTTTGCTGCTTTCACTAAATATCAGCGTAGTAAAGTGAAAAATGTTGAAGGAAATAAAATTCATTTCGAAACTGTTGCGAGTTCAAAGGAGTTTTCTACTAATTGTTTATTTGAACTATTCTTTTTATTTTGGCATTGGAAATAGCTCACTGGCTGGCGTAGTGAAGAATTTTAAAACGAGATTGAGGTAGGATCGCTATTTATTAACTAGCTTGTACAAAGATACGAACGCCAATTGCACGCTGTTTCCCTCGATGTTTCTTCTTTCTTTTTCATTCCCTTCAGTGTACTATAAAGATTTTACAAATACGTAGAAATCGAGTACACTGAAAAAATATAACTAATATTATTATTAGTAATTTAGCAATTTCCGAGTGATCTTTTTAAGTCATGATTAGACTCAATAGTAAAAAATACAAACATAAGATATACGTACAACAACAGCCGATATAATAATATGTATGTCCCACTGCTGGGTACGAGCCTATTCTACCATTAAGTGTGTTTAAGACTTTAAGACTTAGTTCACCATGCTGGCTTAGTGCGGGATGGCGGACTACTTCACTTCACTTCATCAACCCATATACGCCCACTGCTGAGCACGGGTCTCCTCTACCATTGAGAGGGTTTGGACCATAGTCCGCCACGCTGGCCTAGTGCGGGTTGGCGGACTACACACCTAAGAAATGCCTAAGAACTTTTAGGTGTGCAGGTTTCATCACGATGTTTTCCTTCACCGTTAAAGCAAGTGATAATTCAATTTTGAATACACACATAACTTCGAAAAGTCAGAGGTGTGTGCCTGGGGTTCGAACCCGCGACCGCCGAGATTCTCGACCGCGCGCCTAAACCTCGAGGCCATCACTGCTTGCTTGCTGCTTGCACACCAAAGAAATTCCTAATTACTTTAAGATGTGTAGGTCATCACGATGTGTTCCTTCACCGTTAAATCAAGCTCCATAAACAGTAATTTTGAATACTCAGATCCCTACGTCGTGCAGGTGAAATAAATCGATGTCGACTCTCAAATCCACTTTGCAACGTCTATTCGTGTGCGTAGATGTGAAATTGAATATTGAAGGAACGCAACATTTCCACGAGGCGAAGTTATTTGAACATCTCTCGAGCATAGTTCGGTATGTCGCTACAAGTAACACGGATATTTTCTTCATATTTTGAAATGTTGTATTTTATTCGTACATTTTGCTATGAAATTGTTTTATGTCCTTTATAAGTATTGAATAGTTTATTAATGTGCAGTTGTAATTTTGTTAGTCAAACGATGTTTGTGTGATTTTTTTGTTACAAAATTATTAATAGCGGTTTATTAAAATACTTTTATTAAATAAATATGTATGACTGAAAGTTTATAATTATTGTGGAATTTAAAAGCACAAGTTTGACTTTTGGGCTTCTAGAGAACTACCGCCACTGCTCAATAGCAGCACAGGGTGTAGAATTGTTCCCGAGAAACGGCAATTGGGTCTTAGAAACTCAGGTGTGAAACCTGAATTCAGAAATAATGGTACTTAGTATTGATTTTTCCGATATGGAACTATAATACCTGCAATCAGAATCTCTGTTATAAGCCATCAATTATTCCCTGCAACACAATACTGCAGTATATTATTCCAAGAATTCAACAAACATACACAACCTGAATTCGAATAATCCCAGACTTCAACAATAGGATACGTTGAATGCGAACATTTAATAATACGGACACTAATTTGTTTGAAATTTATAGTAAATTCGTATTGTATTTTGATATTCCAATTTGCGTTTATAATAAAAATTCAAGTATTTGTTTTGAAACAGTGATGGCCTCGAGGTTTAGGCGCGCGGCCGAGAATCTCGGCGGTAGTGACTTAAAATCACACACCTCTCACTTTTCGAAGTTACGCTTGTAATCCTAATGAATTATCACTTGTTTTGACGGTGTAAGAAAACATCGATAGTAAACCTGGACACCTAAATATTCTTAGCAATTTCTTAGGTGTATCGTCCGCCAGTCCGCACTAGGCTAGCGTGGTGGACCAGGTCCTAAACCCTCACAGCGGTAGAAGAGCCCGCGCCTAGCAGTAAGACGTATATGGACTGATGATGATGATGATGATGATGAATACAACTATATACAATGTTTTATAAGTACAAGTACTTAAACAATTTACCGGCCAACGTAACAATTTAAAGCAAAAAACAATACATTTTAAACAATCGGAAAAAGCCTGTCAACAATTCTGCAAAATACTGCGTGTACTATTCCGAGTAGTATCAGATGTTCGTTATTATTTATTATCGGCAATTCATTCCGTATATTTTTTAGCTATTGTTTGGACCGTTTTAAATAAAATAACACCAGTAGAGTCATTCTATTGTCAATGCATAAAATATACTGAATACCACCTGTGTCACTTACGTGGTCAATGCACGGCACACTGAATTTTTTCAGAGATGTAAAGTACCAGCGATTTAAATTTTTCCTCTACCCTATCTATCTCCATACCAAAAATAATTTAAATCGGTCCGGCGGGTTAGGTGTGATAACGTAACTGACAGATAGTTACTTTTGCATTATATAATATTAGTATCATCATCAGCCCTTTTACCTACCATTGCTGGGCATGGACGTACTCCGCAACTAAGAGGCTTTAGTTCACAATGCCGTACTTTTGCGGGTTAGCGGACAACACACCGAAGAAATTCCTAAGAAATTTAAGGTGTGCAGATTTCAACAAGATTTTTCCTTCGCCATTAAAGGAAGTTATGAATACATACAAAACTAGTAAGAAGAGTGTGCCTGTGGTTTGAACCTGTGACCGTTGAATTTCTCGATCGCGCGTCTAAACCTTGAGGGCACTATTTCTATTTACATCAAAATAAGTATGTATATAGAAAAACTTACGTACAGCTTTTCTGTCTGATTTCGAAATAACGTATAAGAAAGACGTGGCTTCTCACAATTCAATTGGGTATAATACGTAGACAGATCACCTAATAAGCATGATAAGGGTCGACCCTCGAATGATGAGACATCACAAAGAACTGTCACGAATATTGGATGGTTCTTCATATCTACAATTGTACACCTTACGGATTTAATTTGACGAAACCCAAGAGGACTGAAGGGATTTCGCTCTTCGATATATCTAATTTCTGAATAAACGCACAGTCTTAATTAAGTTGTAATAGTTACAACATATGACCATACTCCATAGGTACGATTTTGATTAATTTTTATTTTTGTTTAGAGTGTGGTCAGAAAATTAATAGTGTAATAGACAGAGCATGTGGGTTTGAAAAGTTGAAATAAATTACGTTTTTGGTTTTTAGTGTATTTAGCACATAAGTGTGTTAGTTATATAAATTAATGTATTTACTGATGAATCTAACTTGAAATTCTAGAATTTGTACCATTCTATACGTCCCATTGTATTTTGCGTAACTGACACACTTTGGAATTTTGATTGGCATGAAAGTAATTTTTGTATGTAAAATAAAAATAAAACATGTGTTATGTAAGTAACTCTTTAATTATCATGTTTATTCGTTTGGAGAGTTTCTTACAAGAAGTCAATTAAGGGCTTTAGAATTCAAATTCTCCTTGGTTTTGACAGCAAATTTTTATTGAACCTCCATATAGAAATTCTCAGTAACAAGACGGAGAATGCAAATATGCTTGAAAAATATAATAGGCTTGTTGCTATTACGTGGCATTTAAAACAGAATTATTGAAACGTACTCGTAGGTGAAACAATAGATGCTCGGTGAATGCTAATCTATGAGTAACTTGTGTCCGGCAAAATGCATTCGCTGATACAGATAGAACATTTTCTGACTTATTATCCAAGTTCCTGGCAATGTGGGGTAAACACGGCAACTTATTTAAATATAATGATGTAATGTTCCGACCGCGAGGCAACTTCGGGTTGAAGTTGTGCCCAGTAACTTTGCAGCGCCCTGTATCCAACTTTGTTCGGATATGGGATATTTTACGGAGTTATCCCGAGTTCTCTGGGAATTTAGGTCCGTGAAGTATTTGTTTTCTTGTCGGTTTAAGTGATGCGTCAGTGGCAGCGGTCTGGAGTTAGACAGTTTTAAGTAACGACAGGTCTCGACCTGTATCCTTGTTAACGTTATGATAATACGCAGTACGTACGTACGTACTGAAAATGGATTAACAAAAATAATTATTAAATATATTAGGATTAACGGTTAGTTTAGTGAAGACCAGACATTTATTTCTTAAAACGAAACCCAACTCATTTTATTTCTGCGAGTATCAGATATATGAAAAAGTGTTATTCCAAACAGGCATTAAAATCTGAAATGTGATAATAAGGATAACATCAATCGTATTTTACTAACATGCCCTAAGTAAATATTTTTAATATTTAATTATGTGCACCGCAAATTTCTAACGATCATAATGAATTTAAGTCAGCTATCCTGGCCTCAAAATATGCCTAGTAATAAAAGAATGAACGCCAACCCACACTAGGCCACCGTAGTGAAGTAAGGTTTAGACCCTCTCAATGGTAGATGAGGCCCGTGCCCAGCAGTGGAATGTACATGGGCTGATGATGGTAATGACTAACTCTATATCGCCTCGTGTTCCTCCCACTTCTGGGTATCCTCCTGATCATCTGAAGTGGATCACGCCTTAGATCAACGCACTGGTCCAGAGGGTGGGGGGGGGGGTAAATATTTAAGAAATTCCTCATCGAAACTTTCGAGCAAGGATGTTAAATAAACAAACACAGAGAAAAACTTACACACTGTTGGTCTGTTGCCTTTTAGAGTAGTTCGTTGTCAACAGTACTAGATGATGAATAACATGGTGACGTACTTTGTTTATTTTCAAAAATAAATAAAAGTCAATGTTAACGCCAGCTCGATGGTGACGCGACGGGCCGTGACATCTGGCACCAGCCCAGACCGAAGATGAATTGAAGCGCAAATATTTTTTACTGTATTATTTTTATCATTCCCATCATTAACACTCGGTTTACTATTAAAATCTTCTATTGATTTCGGTAAAAATAATGTGTTTTTGGTTTATTTTTCCAATGGATTACAAATATTCTTGCAAATCTACAACCGTTCATATACTTCAGCCGCGGTCCTAAATAAAATAATTTTATTTCACCCTTACAATAACAAAATTATTACTTAAAACATCTTAATTTCTATCCCATCTTAACGATTAACAAAGCGACCATAATGGACCTCTTAATCAATCAATCCAGTAATTAAGTAAACCATTTTTGACCCCCAAAATCGCGTAAGGTTTATCAGCATGGCCGCCCTGCGCCAGTACAAACAGCGGTAAACACACCGACTATGTTTACTCACATCGGGATACAGATTAATGGCAGCCATCGCTCATTCGAACAATGAAGTTGTAATTTCTATTTTTAATACTGGTGTATCTATACTTTGCGTATTATACACGATACACGATATTGAGAGCGTGATCGAAAACTGAGGTAGGGAATAGCTACGGTGTTTGATAGAATAACGTTATTTTTTCAAGACTTGTATTTCTCAACAATATCACATTCACTTATACATAACCTCACACATATATTCCCCAAAGGGGTAGGCACAGTACATTTCTGCACCTACATTTCGCCAGGTATGTATCAATCCCACGTCATATTAGGCGAGTCTTGCTGTTTTTAGGGTTCGTAGCCTAACTCCGTGCTGCTATCGAGAATTCCCAATTAGAAAAACCCAATAACTCTTTGCCCTACCCACGAGACCTCCAAGACCACGAGGCAATTGAACAATTTAAATACTCGTACATCTCTGCACATAAAAGCTAAAACTCCTATTTTTTTTATATAAAATATTTATTACTATAAATATTATCTACTACATACAACAGGGAGCTCGCTGTGTACAAAAATATCTGGCGTTATCTAGGTAGCCGGGCAAACAGTGTGTTATTGATTTTTGCCTATAACAGGTACGCGCGATATGCCAAAACGTTCATTATCTGTGTTATATTGGAATTTAGATCGGTTCAATATATGCGAAAGCTGGCTTACTTAATGCTGAGAAAATTATTCAATGGACCTGTTATAGGGTCTCTTAAAAGAGAATGCAACATCATTCTATTTGAAAAACTTCAAGTACAAATAATTCAAGTACTTTCAGAGAGCTTTATTTATTCTTAATTTATACAATGAAATATTTTTATGCTGTAATAGTAAAGTGACAATACTGCACATGCTGTAACAAGAGTGTTTACTGATAGAAGGATGTGTTTTTACTTAAATATTCACGATGACTCACAAAATTATATTTGATGAATTTTTTTTCTAGATAGTGTTTTAGAGGATGATTTTCTAAAAACTTCCAATGGTAGCACTGAAAAGAGTGCATTTAAGTACATCATAATATAAACACAAGCAGCCGCATGCACGAGGAGACTACAGTGATCTTGATATTCAATTATGACACTTCACGTCGTCAACACACGGTTTATTATCCCAACTAACAGTTTAATTCGATTGCTCCAGTATTCCAACTCGCCTTGACTTACAGAGGCAGCCTACAAGTCCAAGTAAAATTATGCACAAGTTCGTATTGCTCGCAGAATAGTTTGCGTCAACTATTCGACGTAAATGTTGGGACGAAACAGTGAACAGTTGGACGGAGTGGCGTCTCATCAAGTTCCGAACGTATAATTTGGTTAAATAGTTATCTGTGTCTTCATTTGTCGCGTCCTAGTCGGTTGAGAAATTGCTTAGTAAAGTTGATTTGTAACTTTAGCACATGCATGGTTACTGCACATCTCACAATTCGCAACCATTCTACTCGTAAAAATGTACGTAAACAAGTCTGCAAAATTTTAGGACTTTCGACGTATTCTCAATCATTTTTGAGCGGTCATTACGCAGTTACAACATTGACAAGTTGGTCCCTTCATGCATTCTAGAAAATATTGAGTACTTACATAAGTGAACATAACTAAAAATATTCTAAATACCTATAATAAATATGAAGGCAGAAATCCCTTTGAATTAATAAAAAAAATATTTTACAAGAATACAATGTAACTGTAGACACAAACACATTACGAGCACACATTATAATTGATGATGGTGACAAAAACCGTCAAAGAATATGACAAAAGCGCACATAACGCACTAATAATAACGATTAGGGAACTGTGACATTGATCCGTTAATACCAAGTAGATAAAGTTAATTAATTCTATATTAATTTCTACAAAATATTAACAACATTAAGTCATAGTGATTACAAATAATACTAATTTCCGTGCGATGCTTACAAAGTTCATGTATTTTTTTCTATGCTCACCTTCAAGATCTTCGTCCACCTCCATATTAACTGAATTGTCACACGTCACTACACACTGAACAACAAGTCACATAGTGCCCCAATCACTACATCACAGTGTTCTGAATAACTCCACAATCAGGCTAATTATATCTTGATCAAATCAACCGATCTAACGTTAGATCGATGTAACCAGCACTGAAAGGGCTACACCGCCGTTATCGATAAACAGGTTTTCATCAATCGAAATCCCTGAGGTGAATACGATTTGCTACCTAACCAGAGCTAAACGTCAGAGTCATCGCGATATCGTTTGTAACGAGACACTTTGTTGTAAACAAATCGGTGGCATAACTACGCAAAATCGTATCGTTTATCGCGCAAACATCGAATGTAGGTCGAAGTTTGACTTTAAGGCATTTACACAAAATCCACAGGCACTGTGTGTCGCTTTGTTACACTGCACATATTCACCATTAGGTTTATAATAAAAAAGATTGGATGTTGTGTGCCGCGAACGTCGGTATGCACGGGACTGGAGGTCGTCTGATAAGCGTAAACGCATGCCGCGACCACGCGCGTACTTACTACTGCGATATTATATTAGTGATCTTTACTACAACGATAGTGGCAGCGCCGAAGTTAGAAACAATGCTTGGGAGATACAGATAAGAGTAAGGAACATAATGAAGGAGTAAGGTACAGAATATGAGGATATTTTCCATGTATGAAGGACTTTTAATAGGAAATTAAATAGCGTCTTAGCAGATGATATGGCTTAGGATATCCCATTTGATTTGACGCTGCATTTTTAACATTATTCCTGCTTCTTCATAGATATAAGAACTTATCCGTACTTCTAAGGAAACGAATCGTTTAGATCGCAAAAGAGTCCATGGCACAGTTGGCGAAACTACATACTTGAGAAACCAGAGGCATAACTTTCGATCCCGCACCGAGAGACTTGTTTGTGGAATTCACATGTATTTGTTTCGGGTCTAGATTATTGTGATACTAAAAAGTATTTTCTAACTTTTGAAACCCACATGTCTCATATCTTGGTGTGGGGTAATAACTATGCATGTTTTTTTTTGTGCAGTACTTAACATTTCTCTCACCCCAATTGTAATGGAATACTCGCGCCTCGTTCCCATGGCTATCGCATCTCGTATTATTATGATCAGCATGAATTCGAACCGTTTTGCATGCGATCGGTCTACTTACATTGATGAGGTGTGCGCTACGAACGTGTTTTATGTTCTCAATGTTTGAATCACCGCTGCTAAAAGTACCTTTGTTTAGTACGTTATTATTGTAGGTATTATTATACAAAAAAAGGTGTAATGGCCTAAAAGATTAGGCGATAGTTATGGTCATAAACTGAGAATTTATCACTGAGATGTGGTTGCGAGTTCAAATTACAGGGACATTAAATTATTTTGGTAAAGCAAATCGCGTTGGCTTAAAGTTTTCCATGAGAATTTCTAAAATATTTTGTTCGCAAATGCGCTCTGGACCAGTGCTTTGATCTATGGTCTTACCCATCTCAGTTGCACTGCAGGCTAGTGCACAAAAGTGGGACGAATACGAGACGATACAGAACTAGTCATCATCATCAACATCATCACCAACCCATAAACGTTCCACTGCTGGGCACGCGCCTCGTCTACCATTGACAGGATTTAGGCGTTAGTCCAGCACGATGACCTAGTCCGGGTGGGCGGACTAAAAACCTAAGTAGACTAAAGAACTAGTAAATTCATTCATCCACTTAAAATTTGCACACAATAGATTGTAAATAGCTATTTTTCATTCACATAACCCTAGTCATGTGATTACACAATTGTAGATATTTCTTGTTTATACAAACAGCGCGACGATTCGTCACGTTGTCACATTAAATTAAATAAGAGAATTGTCATTTACATCTTCCGTGCCGTATTTACTGTAAATACAGCCGTTAGCTTATATATCTATGCATATTTTAATGTTAGAAATGACGTTGCTAGATGCCATAAAGTCGTACCTAATTTGATTACCAAATCAAGCAAAGTCCACCTAAGTAAACTTGAAGAAATAAATACCCTTAATTTTGATATACAAAATTCTAGGTGATTGAAAATAACTTTGGAAAAATTACAATTATTATCATCACTTTTCGGCGCCGTAAAAATGTGTTGAGTATAGTATAGTTAATAGTATAATAGGGACACAATTGATTTTCTCTCGTTAAAAGGGCTCTTCAGATTAAAACATTTATGCTAAATTTTTGATAAGCACGAGTTATACTGCCTTACTCTCTCAGGAAATGCGGAAAATAGAATCGCAATCAATTTCCCCTGTAGAATAAATAATGTCGCTAAAATGCTAATTCAGTCCGTGCCTAAAGGTCTTGTCTTAAAAAAAAATACGAAAAAAAATCGTCGCTGATCAATTCCCTATTTATACAACATCGTTCTTACTATCAAATAAAAAAGAAGGTTAAAACCCCTTATAGAATCAACGTCCGAAGTACCACATTTCGTTGAAATATGTTACGCACATTCCTAGTATGTACCAACGGATGTCTTATCACTCGTTGTTATTTACGAACTAAGCTTATCCAGGACGATAATCGACGTGACGTCACCATTTGACTAGCACTGGCTGTAAAAACTGATCCCTATCAAGTGTATGTCATACGGATAACGATACCCGGTTGTACGATTAATTAACCGATAACAAATTAATAGAACATGTTTTTTTGTTATTTTTTTACAACCCATGAATCCAAGAGTTCCTAGAACAATGCAATGCTATTACGAACGTCAAACCTCAGCAAGATTTAAAGAGATGGTAAGTCGCAAATAGGCCTAAACCCTATCTTTCAATTGTAGAGGAGGCCAGTGCCAAACATTGGGCGGATAATGGCTTATGATAATGAGTACTAATTTCCAATAAGATTTTATTTTAATGATGGTGGTTGATATTAATTGCTGTCTGTTTTTGTCACGGATTCCAGTGTTCTTGTTAGAATATAGTGAAATTTATTAGTTCTTATGTCGCGTTTGTGTATCACAAAATACATACAAACACATACACAGAAAAGGAAGTATTTCAAAAAGCTAGGCAGAAGACTAATTCTTCACAAAAGTATCGCTTATTCTGTGTTGTCGGAAAACCACGCTTTACATGTGAAACACTGATATTCGGAAGGAGGATGATTGTGTAAAATATTGACTAATAAACCACATGTTATCGATGACTTGGCAACTAATATCATTAATCTCAATCCAATTATAAAACAGAAAATACGTGGGTATTTATCTACGTCTGATATCTGTGTGTGAATTTTGATGAAATAAATCATGTTGGCTCAGCAAACGTTGAAGATCTTTGTCGAGTTAAATTTTATTACAACTTTAGAGGATTGAATGCTAGAGTCAAATTATTTTTGTAAATATTCCAAGTGAATCAGTTAATAACATGCCTATATATGTATGTATTTGTGGTATGTAATACTATGGCAAAAATGCGGTGTAGTTTTACAACTCTGTTTAACATCACAAATACAAGACTGAAAATATGTTTCCTACCTATACAAAACAATATGTACCTATGTAGGGTCTTGTGAAAAGGGCGCGAAGAACCTCCATAGCAACCCAAGATGATTTCCAACTAAAAATTCGATTTCGCTGGTATTTCACAAGGCTTAACTAGGCCTACACTAAATAGCTACATGTAAATTAGTGCTCGTCTGTCACGTCCGTGCGTCATTGCCTTGATAAAGATAATGGTTGATAACCCGCAGTTTGAAGGATGACGCGAACATCGACACAAACACGCCAAAGTCTACTCTATTGCGTACTAAATAAAGACTATTAACCGATTTTACCTTTTGACACCTGATTCAAGCTACCATAAAAGCATACAGCCGTGTGGCCATGCGTACTACCGATACTCTCAAGGCATTCGCTTCTATTTATATGAAATTTTTTACTACTAAAGATATTTTATCGATCTCTTAATCTATGTAGGTTATCTTGCGATCAGCGTTACTGTAATTTTCTATACTAATAAAGATATAATTAATTGAGACGAAATAACTGCGGTGAGGTGTGGCGTATGACTGGGTCAGTGCGTTTATACCAAGGTCGGCTAGTGCGACCGTTCGTGGTTTTAAATCGTAATACATGTGGAAGTATGTTTGTATAATAATTATTTTGGGAGAGTTTGTCACATTGACAGCCTGTGTTGTAAGTTAAACACCAGAATGAGGAATGTGTGGTTGTAATCTCCCATAGCTGAATAAAATTAGAAGGGAGTGTGTTAAGTAGAGAGTGTTTTGTTTGGGGACGAATGTCGCCGCTTGTCTGTCACCAGTTCATTCTACTACTATTACACGACTGATGTTAAAAATTTCAAACAAAAGTTAGGTCTCTACACGATTACGAAGAAGCGGCCGTGACTAACATATGATAGGGTAATCGTAGGTTCCGGTAGATCAAGTTATACTGTATTTATTCCACGACATATGTAGAATAAACGAATAAATAAATATTTCTATAATTGGGAGCGGTGTAATGTTTTTTAAGTTTTCAGACTGCGTTATATCACTGTAAACTTCATTATAGTAATTGATAGTCCCATGGTGCATTTGCCTCAAAACCCACCTTGCAAAACGAAGGGCCACGAGTTCGATTCTCGCTCCGAAACACTTGGCTGTTTATGGGAGAGGAAAAGTCTCTCGTAGCTTCTAATACAACACAAGACTCGTACCTTAGCGTGGTATCAGAACGATGTATGTGACTGTTAGGTGAATTCATTATTATTAAAAATATGACTAAAACAGGTGTTGTATCGAGAGTAGCAGCTTATCAAAGTACACATATTGATCGCATGGAAAACGTGAGGGTGTACAGTGTACACGCATCTCATATCATTTGTGACGACACGTGGAAATTTATTTGCGCCTTCCCAGGATGTATACAATATTATGACAATAACACCACGTCTATATTGATCGAAGGAAGCAGAGGTAGATCTCAACACACATTCTTCAAGTATCAGGCCCACATATTATGAGGCGAGCCAATTGCTATATTTCGGACACCGTAACGTCTTTTCTGCAGAAAATTTTCCATTGGAAAATCTCAGTAACACCGTTCCCGACACACGAATCCATTCCAGATTAAGTGTATCTTTTTTCTTTTTGTTAGTCTGGATCATTATGGAACTATCTAGAATTTACATGTCTCTACATAGCTTTGTAAGAGTCTATATTTTTACTGGATTCAATTTATTATGTTGTCTAGAATGAGATTTTAAAATGTATTTTAAACTTTTATTTATAAAATGTACTAAAATTAATTTTTCGTCCTAAATTCCCGTGGTTGTACGCGACTACCCGTCGTTACTCAGGTATGATGTGTTTTACAGCGCAATAATCCGCGGTATAATTAGATTCTCGCTCAGACGCCCGAATTACCGGCAGTTTAGGTTAAAATTAACCGAGAGTACACACTAATTAAACCATTATCTTACGTGTTTTTGAATAAATGAACAAATTGTGATATAACAGAATTATTTTATAATATCATAATATTTATCTATACCTAGAGAGGTATTAATCGTAGACGGAAATTTAGTCAATTGTTTACAAGAGTAATATCCAGAACTGTACCTAGCTTCGATCGCAAACCATTTAATTTAAATAAGACTTATAATGAGTTGAGTTCCCGCGGTTCTAAGCGATCTAGAGGTCCCGAGTTCGATTTATGAGTACAAAGTGCTATTGAGTTCTTTATAGAAAATTCTCAGAATAGGAATAGATTCGCCCCCTATTAAGGGTACCAAATCACAATTAGCGGAATGTTGGTGAATAAATGAACATCTGCCTATCCCTGCGGGGAATACAGGCTGAAGTGTCTGCAGTTATGATTACATACTAGCTCCAAAGTCTTATATAAAAATATATCTAAATCGCCCAAGCAGTTTATGGTTGTAAGCGTCACAGATAAGCAGGGCTACTTTAGCATCAACATTAGTTTTATTGTAATTGCCTGTCGCAAATGGTTTGTAAAAAGTTATAAAAATCGCACCAAGGCGAGCGTGACAAACAGCCGCATTTACTTAAGCACAATTTCCTCTGAACAATTGTCCTACATTACTTGAGTCGAAGATTTATTTTAAAATATGAAAATTTCATTCCGGACTACGCAGAAACCGCATTGACTTGCAATCTTTTCTCATGCGCCATTCAATGTCCATAAATTCACTATGGTTAACTAGTTTTATTATGGTGGTAATGTATTTAAATATTTTTGTATGTGATTGATAAAACTAATAGATAATTTTGATCCCGCCGCGGTTTTATGAAAAATTCTAGAATCAATTCCCAGGTCGGGCAAGTTGCGCCAATTGTGTTTTTAAGACGCGTTCGATACAAGGGGCAAGCATAATATCATTTTTCCACAACATTTTCTAGTAATTTCCACGTACTGAGAATTTCTTCATTGACTAGTCTAGCGTGTTGCTACCGAGCCAAGAATAAATAATTAATGATACATGGGCTAATTGTAATATTACACAAATTAATACATAAAAAAGATTTGAAACATAAAAACTAAAGAGTTAGAAATAAAAAGCGGAAAGTAAGTAACCGTGGGATATCCCGACAACAATTCAGTCTTAACGAGTTTTGTAAAACACGATATACTTCAGAAAATACGCCTTTATATTAGGGTTCCGTACTCAAAGGGCCACCATTACTAAGACTTCGCTGTCCATCTGACAGTCTGTATCTTATGAACGGTGACAGATAGACAGTTGGACTTTTGACAGGCGATGAATTTCTGATGCCGCTATTAACTCTTTCAGTCTTGGTGGTTAGTTTTCAAACCACCTGTTTGAAGTTAATAAAAATTTATTTCCACAACATTTATCGGAGATGTGCTGAAATTTTATAGTTTATTATATAGTTGTTTATAATTTGATACCATTATTTGACGCAAAACCGCGGTGGTTATTTTTATTCGAATTTTTAAGAAAGGAGTGCAGTGCTGTTTGTAGAATAGGACATTTTAAAATTCCACAATTAATTTAAGAATATTTACTTTATTATTATTTCAGTATTTATCGGTTATTTAATATTTAATGAGTACATTTATGATATAAAATAAAGTTTGCCGTTTATATTTTTTTATAAAAAACGTAAATAGTAAGGTGGTTAGTTTACTGACCACCGTGACTATAGCAGGTTTTGTTTTATTAATTTTGTGTAAGTATTTTAATAAAACACACCAGAATAGGATCAATTTGTCACGAAAAACTTTCGTAGAAGTGTGTTGCAAAGAATTTTAGCACCGGCTCAAGCAAAGAAACGCAACTTGAGTTCTTGACGTTCTCTCAATGGCTCTGATTCGTCTTCTCCTTTGCTAACATTCATAGGTCAACAGTTTCGATAAAGTTGCGGATGGAAAGCAATACACATCAGCCAAAGCGATCTACTTCACGAAAATGTGCTAAATGCAGCACAAAAAGGGGCAAGAACGTACTGACTGGCAATGCAGGACTTGTAGAGTCCCCCTTTGTATCCGGAAAGATTTTTATAAGAAATAAGTTACATTTAAATCTAAATATCATACAGGATACATAACATACAAATATACATATTTGCACCGCAAATATATAAATAACTTATTTCTAACGTAAGTTGTGATAGTATTTTGTTTTCATTATTTTTCTCCCGTCCGTCACGGTGGTTAGCAAACTAACCACCATATTCCACGAAAGCCTTATGTGATATTTTGGCAAAATATTTTTTTTCTTTGTAAATAAACCCCAATTACACTAAATACGTCTTTGTTTGATTTATAAAATCAATAAATAAAAAGTGTGACTGAAAGAGTTAAACAACAAATATTAAAAACAGAATAAATAAATATTGAACTTGGGCTCTCGTAATACGTACATGAAATTTTTGCCGTTTTTATAAATAATAATTTGGGAACCTTTGTGCGGGTATCCGACTCGCACCTGGCCGGTTTTCCGATATAAAAGGAAAAAATACGGAATTGTCGAGACACCGATACAACGATGTCGCAAATGTAATTGTTCTACCTATGACTTTTACGGTTTTCTTGTTTCTTTCGTAACGCTTGGCCCAAGGTAGATACAACATTCACTATAGGTTAAAATTTTAGCCAACACACAACATAAATGATATAACAGTGAAAGAAAACGTCATTCGAAACTGTGCACATCTAGTAATTCACCACAAAGATTTATTTGTATAGTGCAGTGAACTCACATTAGTTGCTTGCGTAGTGGACTGACGTCTAACTCCTTGTGTAAGAGGTTTCACGAGCCTACCAGGGGGATAAATATGGGCTGTTATAGAGATAGCTGGGTTGGCGTGTTACACACCTAAGAAATTCCTCTAAGATCTTTTATTAATGTAGATTTCGTCACGACGTTTTCCTTCACTATTAATGTAAATGACGATTTATGATGAATACACTGAATCTCCGCGGGCCTAGGTTCAAAACCAAGGCACACATCTGACATATCTTATTATTTATGTATAACTTCGATAAGTCAGATTTGTGTCAAAACCCAGGCAGGTTTTGAGCCCGCGGACGCCGAGATTCTCGACCGCGAGTCTAAGCCTCGAAGCTATCACTTCTATTGTTAAAGGCAGTATGTATCACTGAAATCAATTATTGAGTAATTGCTATTATGCCTATAAATACATCAAATGCACAAATGTATCCTGGGCAAAGGTAAACGGCCGGGAGTCGTAACGGTGTGGCGCGTGACGTCACGACTCGCCACACCACCACTTCAAACTAACCTCTGCTGCATTGTGGATGTTCGTATGTCCTTTATTGAACTCACGCTTTCACAACTAACTTGTGTTAGGTGTTTAGAGACGAAAAGTAGGTAGGTAAGACTAATTCTATTGGCTTTTATTGAACGCATTTTAAATATAATTCTACCAGTCGAAAGTGGTAATTAAAGGTTTAATACTTAGTTCAAGACGCAATTGGATATACGGAATTTTATGTCATTATAGAACAATCGGAGGTCTTTTAATTTAGGCAAAAACACGAGCAATAGGACTATTAAGCTTCTTTGAAGATTGGTGGGGGTAGAAACAATCATAAGGAAATTTTACGTTTCTAAACCGTGAGCCATATTCTTGAGAGAAATACATACAACAAATTGATCGACTAAGTTCGGTAAGCATTGCCGTTACAGGATTCGTCCTGAGTCAATTATACTTTGAACAACTTCTGTTATTACTCGCCGACACTTTCTTTGGTCCTATACGTGATGTTTTAACAGTTTAAGCCGATAGATCCCAAAAAAGTTAGTATAACGTGGATATTTAACCGTAACTCTTAATATTAACATCATCATTGACAGCCCCGTGGCGCAGTTGGCTTGACACTAGCTTATGAAACAAGCGGCCGCGGGTTCGATCCCCGGACTGGGACAAATGTTCGTGGGATCCACAAATATTTGTTTCGTGTCTGGGTGTTTGTGGGACCGAAAAGTCTCTCGTAGTTTCTGATACCCACGACACAAGACTCGTATCTTAATGTGGGGTCAGGACTATGTGTGTGACTGTTGGGTGTATCTATCTATCATCATTATCTGCCCATATACGTCCCACTTCTGGGCACGAGCCTCCCCTACCATTGAGAGGGTTTTTAACTCTTAGCCCACCACGCTGGCCTAGTGGGGTGAACTACACACCTAAAAAATTCTTTAGAACTTTTTTTGGTGTACAGGGTTTTATCACGATTTTTTTCTGCACATTTCATAACTTCGAAAGTCAGATGTGTGAGCATGGGCTTTGAACTCGCGGCTGCCGAGATTCTCGGCCTCGCGCTTGAACTTGCAGGCCACTACTACTACATGCTGTATACTAACGCACATAATAATTTATTAGAAATAAGGATAACTTAACAAAACACTCCTTTATAGAGTATCAATGTATCCTATGTAATATAATACGTTAAAATATTCCATGAAAAGCGTGTAACAAGATTGTAATATACGTATATTCCTGAGAGCCAGTCAAGAGATCACTTCTGCTAATGTTCATATGGCATCACTTGCGAAGCGCCATGTAATCCATTTGTGCCTCAAATTCTAGTGACATTCAAACAAAGAGACTTGTTACTATGTGTCATCATGTTTAAGATCTCAAAGGCTGACTACCCGTAGAAATTCTAGAGATATCAATCAATATATAGTCAAATTAAGTAATGTGAGACTAAAAAAGGAACTCATATAAATTTAACAATTCTAAAATTCTGTCTTCTAAAAAATTCTACATAGACTATTCTTCCTCATTACATTTGTTGATTTACCGTAATAATTCTAGCTTTCATTGCATTTATTTTTTATCTGATTTAGCCTGTATATGCAACACTATTCCCTACTACATTATAATTTACTGGCGCGTAATTACTTAGAACTAATAAAGCCTAAGTAATAAAAATAAAAGTATCTAAGTTCAAAGTATTCTACTGAGAACACGGCAATAAACATTTCCATTAAGAAGCTGACTTTTTAAACGAACCTCTAAATGGATTGCGGAGTTATTAATTGCTGTTAAACTGTGAAAACATCTCGACTCTAACTAGGCTGAATTAAATTAATCCGAATCACAGCATGATGTAATGAAACACAAATAAAAATAATAAACATTTGTATGAAAGAAATTGCAGCATGCGTCATACGCGCGTACCATATCACGAACAGCTTTCCGATGCCCTGACGTCACACTACGCATCTTATTAATAGCACTTTTAGTACGTGAAAATAGTTTTTCAGATCAAGGATGTGTGGAGCGTGCTACTTTTCGGATACGCGATATCCCTAGATAAGGTTCTAATGAATCGGATGAGTAGGGTTGCTACCCTGCGAGTTTTGTTTGGGGATTAATAATGATTGATGCGACCAACGTGGCTTATCGGACCGTTCTCCTCTGTATTTTTAATGTGTTCTGTATTTTGAAGGATCGACGTCAGATCTCCTTTACATAGGTCATTGTTGTATTGAACTTTTTATTTTTACGTTAATCTTTTGTTTCGAAAAAGATTTTGGTAAATAAATCATATTTTATATCAGTTTACTAAATGTTGTAAAATATAGTAAAAATTTAAAAGTCAAAATATTTTGGTCCAATCTAGTTCGAAATTAGAAAAAATCTTACAAAAGTTAAACACTTTTTTAAATTACATGGACAACAATGTCAATTTCACTTTCCATTCAGTAATAAAATTCCTTCAGTAATAAAATAACTTTGACTAATTAAATAATTCCTTCTAACTTGACATTTAACCGAGGAAAAAAACACTCTGTATAAGGCCTAATTAATTATCTCAAAAGGCAAGCTTAAATTCGCATTTCGTGTTAAAAGCAATAAAACTACAATTTGGACAACCCTAACGGAGGGTTGATACTAAATTAATGTTGGCTTTATACGTCATTATCGGAGTAATTCTCTTTTTGGCGTAAAGGTGACGTCACTATTATACCGGCTGAAACGTGCTCTGTAATTCAAGCAGGCGTGAAAGCACCATTGAATATTATTTACATCAATATTTGGGTGAAATTGCGAAGATAGAAAATATACATTGTTACAGAAAATATAAGATAAGAACATATTTTGTTTCTGTTTTATTTCCTTGCTTGTTTGTTACGTATATGTAGAATATGTAGTAACAGTGGACGAAATAAAGGCTGATGATGATGATGTAGAAAGTAGAACGATTTGTAGTATTTAATTAATTTGAAAGATATTTTCTTCCAGAAAAGCAAATATTCGATAGAATTCGCAGTGCCCTATAAATTATTTTTTTTTTCTTTTGGTTTAAACGTTCCATTTTACAAAATAGGATAAAAATACCCATGCTTATTCGTGTCAAAAAAAATGTTGATGGATCGCAAGGAGAACGGATACCTAAAATAATATTATATATATTGGAAGCTTTGAAGAAGGGATCGCATAATCGACAAGTGACCGGGAAATGGGTTAAGGATTATAAGTGAATGACAAACTTTTGGGTTACTCACCGAGTTTATAATCATTTAAAAAGAAATAATTTTATACATTTAATGTACTAGAAATATTTATCTTGAGTCTATCAATGGGTTTCTTATTCTCAATTACAAAACTAGATGTGCTTGAAAAGTGGAAAAAGCTTGCGTTATGTAGGTGCAAAAGATGACTTCTGCCTAATTCGATGAGATGCAGGCACTGTATGGACAATGAACAGTGCGCTTAGAATTTATTTAATAAATAAACAACTATAGACAGTCCAGTGGCACCGAGACAAATGTTTGTGTGGTCCAAAAAAGTTTTCTGTAGTTACAGACACCCACGAAACAAGACTGAATCTTATTGTGGGGCCAGATAGATGTATGTGACTGCTGGGTGTATTTATTTATAGATTAAAACTTAATAAGATTAGAGGTGGCTTATTGCTGTAGGCAAATGATTACTAACAACTTTTTGATGGGTAATAGAATATGTGTAAAAAGGTAATTAGGTAAGTGTCTTTCAAATGACCGCAACACTAGCTTCTGAAATCAATGACGTCATCAATTTACCTGATGGTCCAGTATTAGCTCAGTAGTGTGCAGTCGACAATTCGCTAAGTAATTACCGTTTGATTCGCGCAAATGAATTCTCCTGAATCCATCTGAGGGTTTAATTATTCTAAACGAAATGGATGGTACACTAATTAACTATCAGGATTGTTAAGGAGCATTTAAAATTAAAATTCATAGAGTTATGCTAGTTAGAACCACGTATAAAACTGCGGCGATCATGGGCTCAAACTCCAGAAATTTCTGAATTACCCTCTTTATCTTTGTCATCATCAGCCCAATGGGTTTAGGCCTTGGTCCACACGGTTGGCCTTGTGCGGGTTGTTGGAACTCGGACCACACGCCCAAGATATTCCTATGAACTTTAAAGAGTGCAGAATTCATCACATTCTTTTTCTTCACCGTTGAAGAACGCAATAATTCTTTGTCAATACATATATAGACGCGCGGTCGAGAATCTCGACGGTCGCGGGTTCGAACCCCAGGTACACACCTCTGACTTTTCGAAGTTATGTGTGTATTCACATTGAATCATCACTTGCTTTAACGGTGAAGGAAAACATCGTGATGAAACCTGCACACCTAAGAGTTCTTAGGAATTTCTTAGGTGTGTAGTCCGCCAACCCGCACTTGGCCAGCGTGGTGGACTATGGCCTAAACCCTCTCAATGGTAGAGGAGACCCGTGCTCAGCAGTGGGCGAAAATGGGTTGATGAAGAAGAAGAAGACATATATAGAAGTGCGACTTGTTAAACATAACACTAGTATTTAAAAAATCGTTTTAAATTTGCATATCAAACTTTTCAATCATTTCTTCCCTATGAATATTAGCAAGAAGTTTCGACCGTTTCTATGTGTCATTAATAAAAGCAAGACCTGCATTTTGTGTGGTGTTTCGTTGACTGAAAGTCTCGCGTTTAACTTTAAAATAACTTGAATTCTACTATAAAAACACAACTATATATTTATTTGAATTATATTGTGTTTTCTCCTCTACAGTATACAATTAAAACGGTCGATAACAAGCAATCTATGCGTTAATTGTAAACTGTTTGTAAAGCTACGTATGATGAGTGCGTATGGCATGAGCAGATGTTTTTGAACACCAGACGGCCGGCTATTTGCGGACGCATCTGAAGGAAGTTCTTGTTTAGTGAAGTTGCCACGCAATTATAAGTGTTTATAACATGACATGACCATATTTAACAACGCACAAGTCATATTGGTGAATAGAGATATGAACAAACCTCATTCAATTTATTTATTTATACATTTATTAGTTATACTAGTAAAATATTATATCAGTTTCAGGGGACTACATAACAGTTCGGAGTTCTGACGGTAGGCTATGACTGGCATATAAAGTAAATCACACGTTACGAACATTAGGTTTTATACAGATTCATTTTTCAGTTACACGCCTACATTTTTGTGAACAACAATTATGTTCCTTGAATTTGTACAGGGTAACAACGAAAATCTTTTGGGAATAGGTAAGCTAAGACAAAAAATGGTTGGATGTTATTGTACAGATCACGAAAACTCAACTTCAATATGCGAACTGACACATGTAGTCTTGATCTCACATCAAAATACACCTGTAATTTACAAACATATGTACCTACATAACCTCACGCCCATATTGCCCGAAGTAGTAGAGTGATGTGCATTACTGCACCCACATTTCGCCAGGTATGTATTTTTCCTTTAGCCTACTGCCATTTTTCAGGCACAATTTCAAACTCCGTACTTCTGCTGAGAATTTCCGTATGGAAAAACCCGATAACACTATGCCCAACCCATATCCGGCACTACTAGATCAACGGCACTAACTTATGCTTCTAAAAGTAACTTCTTCTTTGTAAAAGTAGAACAACGAATATAACTCAATAAGAGATAGTTATGGCGCCTGTAATAAGTAACTAGCAAATATGACCATAAGCGGAACCTTTCCAGTTTATGTATTTCAAGGTAATTCTGGTATTTTTTTCTATTCACTGATTTTTCTTATAAAAAATATTTTTTCGAATTTTTCTTTTCAACATGGTCCTATTGCAGAAAAATGTTCGAGGCATAAATATTCTGTTCTTCTTTCTCATTATTTAAAAACTTATAGAATAATATATTAAAACGAAAATGTCTATAACTATTACCATTAAATACGCTTATGGTTGAAATTAAAAAGAACATAAATTCAATTGCTTTGTTATTACTATAGTTAATTAAAGGATTTTATGACATTAACGCGCGGAAATAAACAAATTGATGTTATCAAATTCCTTAAAGGCCCGTGTAAAGCTTAATTATTAAATTAAGAGTGACAAGCGGCACCAATTACAGTTATCGAGATTTCATTGGATATTGGATTTGTCAGCGTAGCGACTTTCGACTGAATAGACGGATCATGGAGGGAATTACGAAGACGTGGATTTTGGTAAATATTGATTCAATTTCCCTAATCAATACGCTAAAAAAATATTCGATGACATTCGTGTATAATATTCGTATTGAAAGAAATTAAGCAAGAGTTTTTTTTTAAATAGATTGATAAATAAATTACGATAGAGGAATGGTGCAATAAAACAAAACAAATATTCTAAGTGCAGTAACACGACAACATTTTAAGTGCTTTGAAACATTCTAGCAATTTAATGAGTAAACATAAATTGAGAAGTATTTAAATTATAAAAATCCTCGGTTTCAAAACAACGTTGTTTGTTCCTATAACGAACATGAACAGCTTAAATTATAAGGCCAAGTAGATTTTTTTACTTGTATTTATATTATATGGAAAAGAAATGAAATATGCGAGATGTTAAAATTGTTTTTTGATCAAGCGTTCTTTCAGGTATTTCTGCTGTGCACCACTGAATATAGTGTGATTTCACGCACAACTAAAGAACCAAAACAAAAGTCGAAGGCAGCACAAACGCGCTACATTAAAAACTGGCAACAATACAAATTACCAGAGGAAATCCACGTAGACGATTTGATGAAAATACTTGAAACCGTAGCTTTGTACCAACAGTTAAAGTATTGCCCCTTTTCAGATAAAACACAATGCGCAAAATCAGACCTTAAGACAGTAGTATCTAAAATAGTTGAAGATTACTTCAAAATGAAAGCAAAAAGTGGCAAACGTAATGTAAATCGCCCTCTGGCTAGGTGGGGTTATGATATCCGCAAGGTGGCTGGCAGCGGTTGGATGAGGAGGACCGAAGTTCGAGCCTAGTGGCGTGCCATGCTAGAGTCCTATGTTCTGTTGTGGAGGTGACGAAGACTGCTGATGATGATGAAAAACAGTAAAGCAAATTATTTCAATTCAGAAAAAGAAGTAATAACAAGACTATCCAAGATTTTTGAAAAATTAAAGTCATTTAAAAGATTTAAATGTTAAAAATCACGAGGAATTAATTCCATACAAACGAAGAAGAGAACAAATATTAAAATTGGAAATTGTCAATATCAACCAATTTGTATGAAAATAACCGCAAATACGTGATAAAAAACCGTTTAGAAATTATAACGATCTAATTAGGTCTCTAAAAAAAGCAACAATCAGCAACTTATGAAACCGCGAAAAATATTTCGAATTAGTATGATAATGAGTAAATTTTCTAAAGTAATATTTATACGCAATAAACGTGACTTAATTTCGAATTAACAAATAAACAAAAGGATTAAAGCACAAATTATTTATTGAATTTCGAAATATAATCTTTTAAATTAATAAACATTTTCAAATTCTAAAAACGATATAGATGAGAGGAGAGACGCTGAAGTAAAATAGATTCTTCAAAATGTTTGAACAACAAAACAAAAGGGTTAAACGTTGGAAATGTAGATAGAGCATATTGTTTGTAATTTCCCGCTTGATCGGTGTTAAACGCATCTCATATGGTTTACAAGAGCATCCCGGTTCAGTAGCTCAGTTACGTAACAACAAGGCACTTTGATCTTTCAAGACAATAAATCTCTTTGATCGTCCAATTGGTCCATTTTTTGTAACATTAACAGTCACAAAATTTCAATTCAGAGCCGCTTTCTGTCTTCCTAAAGGAGTTTATTTTTGAAGGGTCTTTTTATCGCTTCCCTACTTATTTTATCATTGTTGTGAATAAAAATTATAACGTTAGACTTCCAAGTCTCACTTAGAGCCCCTTTTAAACGTGATTTATCGAAATTTTCTTTCCCTTACAACTTTAACAGTATATTTTACTTCGCTAATTTTAAAAGAATAAATTATACGGCGTATTTTAAGAAACAATTTGCCGAAATTGTCTTTTAAGTAAATATAGCCTTTACTTATTTCATAATTGTCGTGATTGATAAAATTCTGTTGGCTTCCTACTCACAGAAGACTCCTTTTAAAAGGCAATTTGTCAAAGATTTTTTTTTAGAAATTCAACTTTTGTCGATCTAAAAAGCGCCTTTTATTATATTTATCAAAATAAATTGATTTTAACTTATAATAATATTTCAATCTCACTTATAAGCGAGATAAAATACTATTAAATTAAAGCGACGTAATTAACTTTTATAAACATCGTCCACCACGTCAATAACATAACAAAGATTCATCAAAGACAACTCACCCGATATCCTCTTAATGTGCAACTGGGTTGCGAAATTGTTCCCCATTTGGGAAACATAACTGTCCTTCTTGCTGGACAGTTGAATGCTGAACCCGTCTGACTCCAGGGACGCCCTGGGCGCTCTCGCGGCCTGAACTGCTTTGTTGCAGACCGGCGTCGGAGCCACCTTGGCCAGCGCTGCCTCCTGAGAGCCGGTGCTGTCGCGTCTCCGATTCTTATGGTCTAATAACATACTTGGGGTACAACCCATGTTGTTGGCACTACACTTTGGCACTAACACTGTCACTTGAACGCTCCATTGCAACTGAAACAAGAAAAATATAGGCTATAGGGTAAGTATTTTGAAACAGTTTATAGTTAGGGAAAGCTAACTAGGGGTCAATGAATAGATGAATTAAAAGCATGTGGTTGATTGCCTATGTGCCACTAAAAAGTAACCTCACCGATACTCCAAAAAAAAAAGAAGTGACTACAACACGAGAAAATGTAACCTAAACTTGTAACGACGGAAATCAGCCAAGAGTTTTATTAACCCTTCCCATTATACTAAACTGAAAGAGAAAATTTACACAATGTAATGTTTAATAAAACGCCGAAATCCCTCAAAGGTAAACTTTGTAATCACAAACTTTATGTCCCGTTGACGTCATGATAACGCAAAAAATTGGAAACTTTTTAGAGTTCCTTTGAAGGGTAAAAATTTGAAACTTTGTTATTCATATAGTAACCCAGATTTGTTATTTCGATAGTTAAGGTACAGTTTGATATTTCTATCCACGTATAGTAGAGCCCAACTCATCTGCTGAGAATTTATTAAAGAAGAAGTAATCTAATACGGCGGGTCGTTGGAACCGAACCTTAGAAACGGTTACACATTTTTTTTATTTAATTTATTTTATATAATTATATATTTTATATGTTTTGCATCTGAATACCAAAAAATCATTTTTTTTGTTATTCCCACAGTGGTTTGTTGATCACACGTTGCGTTATTGAAGAAACCCCAAAAAGAAAATAATCAAATACAAAACGTTAGAGTTTAGCGGGCACGAGATTTGCTAATATGTCGGAAAAAGGTTACAGGATTCCCCTGTTATATGTGACTTATAACTCTGAAGGAGGAACGTGACTAAAAAAATGTACATTTAAATTTGGAAACCGTAAGATTTTTGACACTACTTAGTATGGAGCTTTACGTATAGAAATTAAAACAAAATCTAGTTTTTTTTTTAATCCTAAGGGTTAATGGCATGAAAGCTAAGACATTTTATTTAATAAAGTCAACTCGGAAATTACCGGGCTTAAAATTTTAAGGAGATTGTGAGAATTCAACTAGGCTGAGAAGCTCTGAACTGGTGATGATCTAGATACAAATTTAGTTATGGCCAAGTAAATCTGGATTCCTTTGTTGTCGAGAATATGAGTAAATAATATAGATACAACGATTATTGCAAACATTAAAAGTGCAGGAAAACATAACATACTAGTTTTAGAAATGTCATATCCGTACAGATATGATCATATTACACAAGTGTGTATTTCGGTATCCCACACACAACTACACCTGTATCCCAAATGATGGGAAAGGTGTACTTCGGTACCCAAGTTTAGCCAGATTTTTTTTAAGTGCCTAAAAATTGTATTATCTTTTTTAGACAGGCCGATTGTTGTTTTTGACTAAGACTTTCTGAATGGAAAAACGCAATAAAGCTTGTATGTACCGGAAATTTAATTGAGGAGTTCTTGATTGCGGGCCGGATACTTATACCGCGATATTATCGAGGCAACGAAGCATCATTTCGATTACTGCTACATACACTTATAAAAAATTATAAACTGTATGAATATTTTAAATTTAAAATGCACCCAACTATGACATACATAGTTCTGACCCCACACTAGGATGCAAGTCCTGTGTCGCGGGTATCACAAACTACTAGAGATTTTTCGGTCTCATATACACCCAGACCTGAAACAAATATTTGTGGATCACACAAACATTTGTCTCGGTGCGGGAATCGAACTCGCGAACCTTTGTTTCAAAAGGCTGTCAAAAGGCAATAGGAAGACAAAGATACACTACGCTGCAGTAAAAAAAAACAAAAGACGATATAACTCGTACGTACATCTACAAAAAGAGAATAAATGTCATGCGTGCGCCTAAATTCCTCATGCCAAACGGAAGTCGTAGTGTACGATAGTAAACAGTGTTGTCTATTTTACGAGGCCCATATCACGCCAAGATTTGTCTATCTAATATCTTTGGCAAGAGGCGTACGCGATGTCCTATTTACCAACTGAATAAAAACATTACGGCGTACCATATTTTAGATGTTACGTAACTGCCGTATTTTACTGTTAATTTTGCTAAAGTCAGAAAAAATGCCATCGATTAATATCTGTACTGAAAGCGGAAAAGAGTAAGAAAATTACAATTTGCGAAGACTTTACACTGTATTCATTTTTATACTGGCATTATCACCAGTGGCGATACTTCTTCAGAAGTCCAAAATCGTTACGTGTTAATTGTGTGATGTCTAGTTAATAATTGTTTATGCCGGGGTCAATATATTTTGAATTATAATTACAAAATGCTTTTGTAAAATTAAAACTTAAACATCATTATTCGGAATTTTGCAAGCTGGGATTTCGGGCTACTATGGAAATACCGCCATAATTATCATAGATCTATTTTCAAAATATTTTGTTACGTCACTAAACGGAAATACTACATATTTTTGTATAGATGCCTACAATACACAAAATATAACAACAATTATATATGTAACTGCTAAGATTCACAGAGGTCGTAGAAATTACTCATCCAAAGCAATGAATTTTGACTCAGTTGCGAATGTACTCATATCGTTTCTATTCTGCTGCCCTGTAAACAAAATGAATGCATTTTAATGTAAGCATAAAGTTTGTCTAGACAACATGTAACATAGTCTCACAGACATCTTGTTCCGTTGCCAACAAACGAGTGTGGTTATGTAACATTGCATTAATTTTACTTCATGAAATCGTCATGTAATCATAGCCCGACGTATAGGTCAGTATTATACGACTTTTCTAAGTTGATAGGAGTGATGAGTTTATTCCATATCGATTACAATCTAATATACTTAAAAATAAATAAAATATTATGAATGTGCAATTGCCTACTCTAGAGCGGCGTGGTCGATTTTACATTTTTGTCTCAATTTATTGCGCACTATGCAAATGCTTTTGATTAATGACTTAATTTAGATATCACCGATTCCCTCCATATAACACCTACTCTGACCAAAAACGAAAACCATAACTTTCAATAACCATTTCATGCCTGTTAAGTCGCTTTTTCGATGGAGAGCACAGGGACAACATTCTACCCACTGTCCACTGAGCGGGCGTTTTGGGCATACCTGCGACTTCAGAATCAAAAGTACGCTACAAACTCTAAAACACCAAACGTATTTGGCGCTAAATTTCGGAGAATTTCTGGATAAATAATTGTAAAGCCTTATTTATAATGTTAAACTGTTCAATATTCCCTTGAATACATAAACAAGTTTGTAGTACAACGAGCGCAGTTTGTTAAGTCAGCACCAACTACGATCAACAAAATAATTTGTAACAAAAGAGAAATTCCCGACTTGTTCTCGATAAAAATTGTTTCTCAATAAGTACACTTGTTTGAGTTCTCAATGTAAGAATGTTTGCGGCGAAATAATGTCAGCAGATCCCCTTTGTGTGAGGGAAGGCTTAAATCCTCTCATAAGGAATTTCTTTGTAATCACGACAAAGTTTATGGTTGTCGCGCAATCATTTTCAACTTAGGCGTTTTCTGTTAATCAAATTCAAAGTTTTTTAATTACCTTCACGATTTTCTGTCAAGGCGCTATTTGTTTGTCACTTTTATAAGGATGTCCTTGAATAAGGATACGATAAAGAGTTGTGTAATGTCTATCGAAACGATTTTTTTTAATTTGATGATTTTAAGATTCATATTTTTCTATAGGTCATTACGAAAGTCATTACGAAAAGCAACAGTCTATAATCTACTTATCCCGAAAGTTAAATTATTGTCTGCTGCTCTATTATCTATTCTATTGGTGCCGAGTCATAATATCAAAAGGTATCAAGTTTGTTTCTAGGGTCGGACCGATATTATAACATTAACATATTCGTTTGTACATCGTGAAAGAGGAATTAACAAGTACTATATTCGACTATAAAAAATATTGTAACTCGATCGATGCTATAAAACATGAAATTCAATCTCACACTGCAAACAAAGCTACAAAACCAAACAGATTTTGTACAATTTTTTTTATTTGTTGCAGACGCGTCAAAATCGTTGTTTGCTGTAAAATATACAAATAAAAACCATTCAATTTACGTCAACAGACTCCAATCAATCAAAAATGGAGATTAAATTTTATAAACGGTTTTCAAGTTTCATGTTTCATTGACGCATATACTATAATCCACTGCTGGGCACGGGCCTGTTCTACGACTGAGAGGTTTAAGGGCTTAGGCCACCACGCTGGCTTAGGCTGGGTTGGCTGACTCATATATATTCCAGATCATCATACATATTCCAGAGTAATACTTCACAAGCTAAATACCACCTGTTTGTATTTGATACCAACGCTTTCGATCCGCGAAAAGGTTACCTCAATGAATGAGAAACGCCTAAAATTATCTAGAATTTTCCTGGGCGTCTTCGAGATAAATAAGATCGTGGAATTATATGTAATGGCTACAATAAACAATTCATTCAGACGGTCAGATACCTTTAAAACCGTTACGGAAATGTTGAAAAATTGCCTTTAGTAATAGGCATCGTATACTACTAAGTAATAACAGGGAATCTAGAATTATGCACTATAAACGTTACTAAGCTCTCCTTTTGTTGAGACTTGTAACTAAACTTCTGAAAACCGGATTAAAAATTACACTTCTAACTTCTAGTAGTATGATCACGCAGTCATGAAATACTTTCCGAAGTTGTTAGTCATGTCTAGACAAAGTAAATATATCGCTGGCATTAAAGTTTCAACATCCGACACTCGGCACGGAATGTCCGTGTAATTCATATTTTATTGCACTTTATAACTCTCATTCATTTTTCTGGCAAGAGGGTGGACAGATTTTATCGCCGTATTATGTAAATTTATGAACACACGACCGACGTCCGAAATCTGAATTTGATCGTAGGTGCGATAGGTACAATAATATATGAGAAAAATATTTAATTCATTTGAAAACTTATTTTCCCAATTTCAACTAGTTGGTGATTAATTCTCGAATTCATCCGTTCGGATTGCACCATTGTTCCGACCCCACACTAGTATACAATCCAATGTCGTGGATGACAGAAACTACGAGAGACTTTTTTGGCTCACAGATACTTAGACCTGAAACAAATGACAGCCCCGTGGTGCAATTGGCTAGACACCAGTTTGCGAAACGAGCGGCCGCGGGTTCGATCCCGGCACCGAGACAAATGTTTGTGTGATCCACAAATATTTGTTTCGGGTCTGGGTGTTTGTGAGACCGAAAAGTCTCTCGTAGCTTCTGATACCCACGACACAAGACTCGTATCTTAGTGTGGGGTCAGGACTATGTATGTGACTGTTGGGTGTATTTATTTATTTATTTATAAAATATTTAAGGATCACACAATTTTTTTTCTCTATAATTGTGCAAATTATGATAAATTAGTTTCAGCTAGGCTGGCTAATTGGTTAGACGGTTTCATCGCCATGACCCAAATAAAACGAGTGAGCAAGAAGGGATAGCTTATCCCTATACATCAATCATTGATAGCTACGAATTGACACATTAACATGAGTTTTAATGCACGCTGCTAATACCGATAAGGTACCTGCAGTTGTAAATGGTTGGCATTGTAGTGCATAAAACTTGGTAGATGAGAGAGAGGACCGATTCAAATAGGTTCCCAATTGTGATTCAGTTTATATCTTCTTCATCAACCCATTTTCGCCCACTGCTGAGCACGGGTCTCCTCTACCATTGAGAGGGTTCAGGCCATAGTCCACCACGCTGGCCTAGTGCGGGTTGGCGGACTACACACCTAAGAAATTCCTAAGAACTCTTAGGTGTGCAGGTTTCATCACGATGTTTTCCTTCACCGTTAAAGCAAGTGATGATTCAATGTGAATACACATAACTTCGAAAAGTCAGAGGTGTGTGCCTGGCTGGGGTTCGAACCCGCGACAGTCGAGATTCTCGACCGCGCGCCCAAACCTCGAGGCCATCACTGCAGTTTATATAGCCATTGGTTTACAGTCGTCAATGGAAGATTAAACACGTAAAGATAGCTTAACTCTAGCCTTTTACTTTTCTGGAAGGGAATAAAGCAAACACTTTTGATAAGAAAAGCTACTTTGCTTAACACTAATCTAGCTAAGTTTGCTAACTCATCTATTTGTATGGCATAACATGTGAATTCGGTGTATATCTACAACTTTAGTCTATGGGTATTCCTTTGAAGTAAATATATACTGGAGGGATAACCTAACAAGAGAACTAATCATTATAACTTTCATTAAACTAATCATTAAGATTTCAATCATTAAGACGTAAGTTCGCAGCCTGATTTTATTAAAATAGCCGCTTATACTTATTTCTATAAACTTTACGATTATAAAGGTATTGCTAAGAAAATACAAATTCTACCAATGCAGCTTAAAACCAAGATAGTGGTCAGGAAAACTTAGTCAATTTCCTTCGACGTTTGACGTGCTAAATCTATATTCAGCTTCTTAATTCTATAATTCCAATAGATCTTAGGAACCTTAGTGTAGGTAAATAAGCCCCGTTTATAAACCCATCGTATCAACAACGTCCTATACCAACAGCATGTGAAAATAATTGAAATGAGTTAATATAAATGGAATTTATTCAATAGCAACCAATGATGAGTGAAAGCCTTTGTTCTAAATCGTTCAAAGATTAATTAATACCGATGTAGGGTAAGGGGGTAGAAGAGGGCTCTTGTTAATGTCACAATGTGTCGATCGCCGAGCACGATGACGTAGTAAAAATTGCTTTTTTATTTATGCACCCCATCTCTGCCTTTGTTTTCGGCCTGTCGTATTTCCTTTTATTTTTCATCCAAAGATTCTCACATGCAAAGGTTTACGAAGTGAAATTAAGTAAGTGGTTTATAAACATGACTAATGAACCATCATAAATTTTAGCAGACTAAAAAAAAATTAGACGAAAGCACACATAAAAATGCTCTAGGAAAGAATACTACATTTTATATTATACCAGCCTGTAATCGTTTACCAGGCATTAAATTTTTATACCTGAATTAAGATTAAATAATAAAAGCGCACGACAGTTTATGCCGCGTCATCAACGAGGCTTTCGTTTATTAATAATTTGCATGAGAAGTTTAACAATAAAACAAAAAAATTATAATCCCTAATACCAACAATCATTGGTCGCAGTACTTCGACACTTTTCTGAGTTTTGTGTCCGTGCTAGACCGCATTTATACTGAAACATTTGCCCAGAGGGATGTACGCGACCGTACGAAATACTCTCCAGCACTAAGATTCCCAATATTTTCGTCATGTTTTGTAAATTTCCCTCGTTCGACTTTTTTGTCGTCTCCCAGGGGGGAATAATTTATTCACACACAAAGAGTAAATTGAATGTTCTCCAATGTGAATTCTGGGAACAATATATTATTGCGCGGCAAATTGCGACAAGTTTAAACGTTGAATAACTGCGCGTTAGTTTTTTGTTTTTTTGAACGATTGCCTTGGAGATTGCTTGTAATATACGTCGCGAATTTTTGTGGTAATGTGTTATTTTTTTTATGAGGAATGAGTATTGGTTACCTTAATTATCATGAAGATACCTGAATAGTCCGCATGGGGTACCAATTATTCTCGAGATTCGATGTAATTATACTTTCTACGGGTTTGTTAAAGGCCAATGGACTCATATATAAATATATATAAGACTATTGTTTGAATTGGCTTTTTGAAAATTTAAATATAATTTATCACAATTAATCCGAATAAAAACCTGGTCTAAACCCCACACCTCAAGAAGTTAGTCTAATAAAACTAATAAATAAAACTACCAAAGACCGCGTAACACCTTCGCCAATATATGAATTTGATTCTATGCGGCACCAGCCAGTAAAATAGTAGGAGACTTGGATCTTCTCACAATAAACAATAACCTCAAGTTTCACGTTAGGACCGACTGTAGCTAGAAGATAGCCAGTGCGGTATTAGACGGATGAAACATTGTGCCGCAAGTGTAAAGACATCGCGATTTTTGCTTTTAATTTACATGTATTAGGACTTAGAATTAATTCGTAGCGTTTTATAAAACATGGCGTAGGTAGTACTGTATTCCTTTTATACCGACAGTAATTTATTTATCGTAAACTAGATAATATCCTGATTCATCAGTCATTGCCATTATTATTTTATTTTAAAAACGTAAACAATAACACTTTATGATTTATTAAAAATGACAAAATTTGTGCCAAGTAAAGTATTTTTGCGGGGAATCTTGCTCCATTTTTTTCATATGAGTAAAACCGCTGCCGAAAGTTATGGAATTCTGGTGGAAATTTATGATGATCATGCTGGATCCATTATGACAATCCCTAGTGCAGAAAATCTATACTAATATTATAAAGCTGAAGAGTTTGTTTGTTTGTTTGTTTGAACGCTAGGATCTCAGGAACTACTGGTCCGAATTGAAAAATTCTTTCACTGTTAGATAGTACATGTATCGAGGAAGGCTATAGGCTATATAACATCACGCTACGACGACTAGGAGCGGAGCAGCAATAAAGAATGTTTCAAAATCGGGGACATTTTTTTCTTTTTGTGAGCTTCCGCTGCGTGCGCTGCGGAATCGGTTAAAGTTTCGCTAAAATAATGTATGAAAGAATTGTTCCCCTTTAAAAGTTCTAAAAAAAGTCCGCGACAGCATATGTCTATCCGTTATGGTTGGCTCACTATAAGGTTTTTTATCCTAACCAAATTTATTTTAAAATAAAGCATTATTTGTGAAGGTGCTTTTATCAATATGATATTAATCCTTATCCGAATAAATACGTTATTAATTACAAGTATTTAATACAAAATAAATTTGTCCTTTACATCATTTGATTTCACTGAGTATCTTAGAAGATATTGCAGTTTCAAAATAATGATCAAGCGCGCAATAATGATACTCAAGGCGTCGACCGGCGCGTTACGGTTTCACGTTGAAACAATTTGACCCATTGTATGATTTTTGTATATTTAAGTAAATGGGGCTCTGCGGAGTAAAATACTACAACTTATTTTCTTTCTGAACCCAACCCTGTAGTCCACGCAGACGGAGTTGCGCGCAAAAGCTAGTCATGGATAAAGCCGGGTCAGCCATCAATATCAATAGCAAAGCAAAATATTTATGCATCCAAGCTTTTGCTCTGTATTTGGTAGGATCAGATGGTAATAATGATTAATAATTTAAAATTATTAATTATAAAGTCCTAATACCATAACTGGGGTTCGCTACCGACTAACGTTGATAAGTTTTGGGCGTGTATGAAAAGAAAAACGGCCGTAATACAGTGAAAGCCTTGATTAAGTCAATAAAGTGTTACCTCCTATTTTTCAAGTAAAAAATAAAAATGGTAAAACCCAACAATAACCTTATATTGTTTAATATTTCGCTTATGGTTTAAACTGCACGCCTGCGGTACAAACTAAGGCGGCTGGTACAATCCAATACTCGTTTCCGCGTTCGAATTTTACGATTCTACAGTATTGTTACTTGGTTAGTTAATCGTTCTATAGAGGCGAACATCTTCTACAAAACAATTATATTATCTGCAAGACTTACGTCAGGGACAGATTCTAGTTGAGTAATTATTCAAGAATAGTTTATTATAATATGTAGTTTGCGCGTGATAGTAATTTGGGTACTATTTTGTACATAAGTAATGATGGCTTTGAGTTTTAAGCACGCGAGAATCTCCACGATCGTTGTTCAAACCCTAGGCACACATCTGTGAATTTATCACTTACTCTAAGTTTTAACGGTGAAAAAAAACATCGTGAGGAAACCTGCACACCTTAATCTTAGGAATTTGTTAGGCTTGTAGTCTGACAATGCGCACTAGCCCAGAGGTGTGAAGTGAGGTAATAAACACTAATGTTAATGTACATACTGATACATAACTTCATTAAACGCGACATCTAAATCAGTCGCCGTTGCTGGACCTGACACAGGCCTGTGTCCTCCAAGGTTATGCTGTAATTTCCGGCTGTACAAATACGAGGAAATGAGATTTAATTACAAACGTATTAAATTAAATTAACTGCTAGTGATTCTGTGAAATAAATTAGCATGTGCGGTCGAAAAGTCCTAGATGCGATTCCTAATATAGAATTATCACATTATTCTATCTGTAATGCCTTTTACATACATATCAATTTAATTTTTTCCCGATACTTTGCACGGGCCTCGATAACTATTGAATAGGATCTAACCTTAGCCAGAGGCAGGTACAGATGTATTTCTGAACCCACATTTTGCCTTGTATTTTTGTTTTTCGGTCACATTCTACGCTATTTCTGAGAAATTAGATAGAAAAACCCAATAATAAATCGAAAATATGTCCTAGAATTCCAATCCGTGACTACTAAAATTGTAGTCATGTTAAACCAACACTCCCCCATCCATTTACTACCAAGCTTGTTATAATAATAATGTATCAAAGAATATACATCAGATTACAAAATTGCTTTAATATTACCATAAAGGTCACTTGTTGCGCTTAAACCTTCGGATTACGAGAACGTAACTCGACGTACTAGCTCGGATTTGCTCTTCAAATGTTCATATTTCATTAACATTTTTCATTTGTTTAAAACTTTTTCCATACAAACAACATTCATTCAGTACCGATGGTTGTAAGGAACCGTATTTTTTTTTTATTTTTTAACCCCAATGGGTTTATGATCGCCGTAGCTATTACCTGTCCCAGTTTCCGATCATGCTATAAATACACTCTGTATATGGAAATACACCTCTATCTCTCACTTTATGGAATACAGGTGTAAAAAAATATTCCTGTTTAGGGATCAAAACTATGGCATCTTCAAAAAATAGAAAAACTTAATCTGAAAAATCCCTTTAAATTGTAAAAATGTCTTCATACAACCTTACATTATTACGTACATAAATCTTAATATACAAACATTCGTTTTTAGTCACGAGCACACCCTTACAGAATGGGAGACAGTTTGGGGTTAGCTCGGCTCATATTGCTTGTTGTTAACGTAGACAATGTACCCGAGCAACATCAAATTGGATCATTAGGTAAAATACTTTTTTATAGTTGTAGGCAAAGAGTCCTTACTAAGGGCAATGCTGTTATAATGGAGCACAGAGAATTTAAAAACGGCAATCTCTGATCACCTCTCTCTATCTTTTTAAGGTGTTTTTTATTTATTATGAATAATTTTATCAAAATGAATGTGAATTGTCGACAAACTTTTTTAAATACATTTAATTCGCACTCAATCTGATGCAAAAGACTAGAACACAATGACATAAAATCCATACATATTTCCATTGTAACATAAAAATAAAAACTCATTTGTTTACCCTATCTCCGCGAAGTTTTTAATTAAATCCAACACAGAAGTCTCCACACGTCCATTTAGAAATGAAAAGAAATATGATATCGCCGCCCCTTTTCGTAGAGATCGTACCTCCATTGTTTTGTTAATTGAAAACAACAGGGCTAACACATGACACGATAACAACGGGATCGTCCGGGATTGTTCGAGTTTTATGACGTCACAACATCTAACACGAAGGAGGTCACCCATTTCTAATTAATATATATGATTTCTGTTGTCTCACTGCCTCGTGGTCACAAGCCTTGTATTTTAGAAGGTTCTTATAAATCAGACAAAGTGTAACTGAGTTTTCCAATTGGATAATAATATTTCATACGCATGATAAACTTGTCACATCCTCTTTAGCTTTTTCTGTATACGTACTTTAGTTTTAACACCTACATACGGAAACTTAATTCTAGTTATACAATATACCTACCTTATAAATTGATCTGTTGAAATTCCTAAGCATCTATTACAAAACTAAAAGCTAAAGTCACACAAAAGAACAGTGGGTGTGAAATAAAATAAACAGCTTTCATACGAACAAAGGAAACAATTATTCTCAACAGCTATAATTATCCTAGCGATTGCAGAAAAAAACAAACAACTTTAAAAATTCTGTACAAAAATACTTTTCAATAACAATGTATCACACGATACTAAAAATACGAAAGCTAGTGGATTAGAGAGCAAATTGTCGATGTGTTTTGTCGCAGACAGTGTGATGCCGAAAACTACGGTACTTGTTGCTCGTTGGAACGGTGCCAAAACCCGACGAATATTTGGTCAGGCCTCCGTACAACCCGTCGGAGTTGCTCCTTACTGCAATTTATTGGATGGTGGGCACATTAAAGGTACGATCGACAAACAAAAAACACGTGGTATTGATACTTTTTTCAGCGGTGGAATAACACTGGCTGGCGGGAAGATTTGAACTGAAGCGGTCTATTTATGTAAGTTTTGGGGTATCATACTATAACATTATATCCAAAAACTTACGTAAGTATGTACTTATTGCACCGATAATCTATTTCTTTAGATTGTAGATGAAAATTGACAAAGATAATTTCCAAAGGATATCAGCGGCTGGACCCACATACAACCATGAAAAATTTAAAAAATATATGTAATTAAAATACCTAGGTCAATGAAATACTTTTTATGTGTAACCGTTACAAACAATTTTTTTTATTTTTATAACACGAGTATATAAATAGATTGAAAATAATGCGGTTTAAACCTTCATTGTAAACCGTGTTACAAATTAACAAAGGAAAACCTCTTCCAAATCGTACAAAAGTTTATGCAAAATACCATAATTTACCTTCAGAAGCGTCAATCAACCAAAGCTGAGCGGTTCGAACCACAAAATTGACATCTGACAAGCCTTAAATTCGCCTTTCAAACAAACTTTGCGTCACTCGTATCTCAATATTTTTCAGTAACGCTCCGTCCATTAATGTTTTGCATACGTAATGGCCATAAAATTGAACGGCCACGCCTAAGCGGGCTTTAGTGGAAAAAACGAGGTTAACTTAGTATGCAAATAACCATTGTATACGTATATGAACAACTAGTAGCCAGTAGGTACAGGTAAATTAGCGCGGTTGATTTAAGCGATTGCCGTGTGTGACCTGTTTGGGCCGAATGTGTTTTGGCAGGGCCCTGTCGCCTATATGTTTGAGTTGTGTATTCGTTAAGAAATTTTATAAGAGTGAAGGAAAACATCGTAAGGAAACCTGCACTAAAAGTTCTTAGGTATTTCTTGTGTATGTTGGTGGATTAAAACCTAAACTCCCTCAGTTGTAAAGCAGGCCGGTGATCAACCCTACGATACATTCGGGCTGATGATGACGTAACTTTGTACTATTAACCAGTATTAGGTCAGTTAGTAAAAATGAGAACGGAAAAACTATGTGAAGTCGCCCTGTGTTTTGTTTTATGGCGGTAGAACATTGATATTCGACCAGATAGCGACCTACATACATCCATCTAATACACATTCCCGAAAATCCATTTTACTTGTTCAATACACTATATACGACTAATATATAATATATTATCCGTAGTTGTCATCGTCAGTCCATATACGTCCCACAGCTGGGCATGGGTCTCCTCTGCTATTGAGAGTATTAAGACTTTATTCTACCATGCTGACCTAGTGCGAATTGACGGAATTAACTAAGAATTTTGGTTTTCCTTTCACTGTTAAAATTAGAGACAATTAAATATGAACCCACACATACGTAACTTCGAAAAGTCAAAACTGTGTTCCATGGGTTTCAACTCACCACAGCTGAAATTTATACTCGACGCGCGCCTCAACCTCGAGACCATCACCTAAAAGCGCTAAAAATGCCTAATAATTAATTAATTTCATTTTTATGTTAAACAAATGGCTCAGAAATGATGCAGTGCTTTAAGAGCGTATAAACAAATCGCCGCTCGCCGAATTTCAACTCACACCAACGTAAATGCCGGCACACATCGACGTGCGAGGGACGGGCGCCCGCCGTGTATAACACAACAGTGGTCAGTGACCGAGATCCTTAGCGGTAAACTCGAATTTCATAAATGGATAATAAAATGAAAATATCACATTTAAAATTGTGATTGTTCTAATCTTTCACATACATTATCTATACTAATATTATAATGAGGTAACGTTATTGAGTTTGTGAATTTGTGACGTTGTAGAAAGTAAACTCTGGATATACTGAACCGATTTTGAAAATTCTTTTACCAATCGAAAGCTACGTTCTTTGTGAGTCTCATAGGCATATATTAGTCCGAAAAAAGATATTAGTTATTCGCTGTGGCCGGATTTGCGAAGTGAGTCGGAGAAAAATCGGTCGAACGAATGGGTTTTTTTGCAAACGTAGCCTTACCTATGGGAGATATATAGTTAAGTCCTAGAGAAAAGTTGTAGAGCTTGATAATGCCTACAAAAAAGTCAGCGGTAGCATATGTCTAACTTTTAGGATTTGTTTACTATAACCTCTTTTATGCTAACCAAATTTGATATATCATAAAGCATTGTTTGTGAAGGTGTTTTTATAAAGACTCTATTAATCCTTATCCAAATAAATGCGTTATTTAGTATAAAAATTTAATTTTAAAAAAAATTGCCCTTTACATAATTTAATTACAATAAGTATCTAAGAAGATATCGCAGTTTCAAAATAATGATCAAGCGCGCAATTCTTTATGTACAAGGCGCCGGCCGGCACGTTACGGTTTCTCGTAATTTTGACCGATTCGTATGATTTTTGGTATGGGCATAAATAGGACTCTGAGGAGTAAAATAGATTTTCTTTCTGAACTCAACCCTGGAACTGAACCCTCCGTCTACGCGGACGAAGTCGCAGGCAACAGCTAGTGTTATATAAAATTTATCTTATAAAATGAAGTGAGAAATTACCCATAAAAGTACATTTAATTACGATATGGAAAGTACTGTTATTTATTTTGATTCTCTCATCAACCCTTATACGTCCCACGGCTGGGCACGGACTTCCTCTACCATCGACAGGACTCAGGCTATAGTCCTTTGATTTTTTCTTTTTATCTATTTCGTTCGTTGCGTCGGCGAATTGTCAAACAAGGCGCGGCGTCAAAGGTGCCGCGGTTTCAAAGGTGCCGCCGCGCATCGCCGGCCGCGGTGGCGTTCGCTTGTTCAATTTTATTAGTTCGTCGCATTGAGCTAATAGTTCAAGAGCTGGCATGAATTTTTGGGTATGTATTGGAAGCAAGTTGAAAACTTGTCATATATATTATATCCCAAGACGGAACTGCAGACCTGGTTGGTAAGTAGCGGGGCTAAATTAATCACTAAATTTAAAAAAAATCTAAAAATAAATTTAATTCAATATATGTTGCAATATATGTATGTATGTTGTAGTTAAATGTTAAAAGAATAAAAATAATACGTCGGGCTTATTTTTTTTATTTTGGGGTTGATTTAGCCCCGCTACTCATAGCCAGGTCTGCAGCTCCACATACACATACATAACCTCACGTCTGTATCTATCCTTCATAGGGGTAGGCAGAACTGCATTTCTGCAACCACATTTCGCCAAGTATGTACCAGTCCCATGTAATAGGAGCCGAGCCTATTGCCGTTTTTCGGGTACATTTCCAGACTCCGTAATGCTACAGAAAATTTGCTAATTGCAATAATACTGCCCGGCGCATACTTATACCGCGAGACCACGAGGCAGTCTGCAGTTTCGTGTTGGGATATAATAGGAGAGCAATAACAAGTTTTCAGCTTGCCTCAAATACCAACCCAAAAATGTATGCTAGCTCTCCTACTATAATATTACTACCTACAGAGATAATCAAATGACCAATGACGCAACATGGCGTCCGCGAAATATTTTGTTTTGTTCTTTGAATCTTTACATGTAAGTTTACTTATTTATTTTCGACAATAGTACCAACTTCGAAATGGCCTAGTCAACACTGTCTCCGCTTCCCACGCGGACGCTCAGGGTTCGTATCCCGCTTTTGACTATTTTGTTTTTTATTACTTATTTACTTCTTTTTAAATTAACTATTTTAATAATTAAATAAATTCAATCGAGAAAAACATTGTTAAGTATTAAATTAATTTTAATTTACATTAACTATTATACTTTCTAAATTATAAAGCAGCTAATAATTATGGTATTCATAAATAATAACCACATTTATATCTTTCATTAATTATTTAACAAATTTTTCAATTATATATTATATATGAAAAACATAAAATATTATTTGGGTATTCACAAAACCGGTTTCGCTCAAGCCTCACCTCCAATATTAGAAAGCATTTTTTTTATATTACACGTAGGTAGTGTATGTTCCTCAAAGTTGAATTTATTGTCGTTACTCTTCTCATTAGAGTATAACCTCTGGGCCAACTTGGCAGTCTATTTGAAGGCTTCACAGAGTTTGTAGCTTTCTGTGACTTACTGTTTCGAAATTATATCAAATTCAAAATAAATTGTTTAAAGAGTTTTTAATAAAAATGTTTGTGAATCAAGATGTTACTAGTGCACAAACAGCTGAAGAACAAGTTCCTGATGATTCTATGTATAGTGAAAGTTCAAAAATGAAATTAACAGTGGCAGTTGAGCATTTTAAAACTTTGCTCCAAAAAATAATTTAACAATGTCACAATGTTCGAGTTCTATTTCCTATGAAGCAATGTTAATGGATGAAGAAATCATTTAATTATTAAAATGGTTAATTTAAAAAGAAAAAAAAAAGTAATAAAAAAAAGAAACATAATATGCGGAATTCGAACCTTGTGTGTCCGCGTGGGAGGCGGACATACAGCTAACTAGGCCATTTCGCCGTTGGTGACCTTGTCGAAATACGCAGTCTAGTCCCAAAGTGAATTTACCACACCGTGCCCTCTCCTTGTAAAATCCGTGTTTACATTTTTATTTTACGTCAATTTCAAATTACAGCTAATGTTATCAAAATTTCCCACCAAGAATGCACTCAACCTTGAGCACGTTAGTGTCAGTTATAACTTTGAGTAATAACCTTAAAAACATCGATACATGGACGGAGCCCAGAGCGACACGTCCTCTCTCTGAAAGGCCATGCGGCGGACTGATTTGTTCAGGTCTGCGCGCAGCGTTTTATAGCCCATTTTATAAAATTTATTAAAAAAGCAATAAGTTTGATTTCTTCAAAATAAAAATTGTACGTTTTCAAGTATATGTTCTTCTTTCAAAAAAAAAATATTGCTCTGTTAAATAAAGTACCATATAAGGTTTAAAAAAAATATTTAGAGACAGTAATTTCTCAATTATTTCGAACGCTTTAGATATTTTATTACTCGAAAACTGGAGCAAAATCTTAAAATGTTCGTAACTAACTTTTTGCTCGGGGATATTGTCTATTTAATAACATTTTATTTTCATTACATATATTATGAATTTAACAAAATTTTGAGCCTCGAAAATGACTCTAAAAGTGAATTTTGACAACCTTAGCTCAGTTATCTTGTTATTAATCAAAATTTACGAAAAAATCTTAAAATGTTCTTAACTAACTTTTTAGATGACAAAATTGCCTACAATAATTGGTAATTTACATATTTCTACAATGGGTCTTTCATCAACTTTAAGGGGTTCGAAAAGTACTGTTTTTGCCCAAATGACGCTAAATTTGTATATACGCTCTTAATTCGCTAAGTTTTTAGCCTCTGCATGTGCTAATAAAAGCTATTGCCATGCATAATTATTTTGTAACCCAAGCCTCGTATTAGTGCAGACTATTCTCGTCAATTCGCGGAACGTTACGCTCCTCGCATTCAGTTTATAATCTGTGTGTAGTGCGGTTATGTACCATGCGAGACGTTTACTACCTACAAATTATGTTTGGACACACGGCCGGGCAGAGCTGCTTACTGATATGTTGGGCTGACAACTCAACTCACTGCATTCAATTTTTCATATAAACAGCCGTTTGTTTTCTCTTACGATCATTGAGAATATTTTTCAATTGAGTTTCTTTCCAAAAAGGGTGAGGCGAGATTATCCCATATTAGTTCAAAATAATTTTTATTTATTTAACACTTAATTGTTTCTAACTAGGGGCCCTAATTGGGTTTTCTAATTGAACCAACAGTCCGTTTATGTCTTTAACATCGCATACATACATAGTTCTGGCCCCACATTAAGATACCGAGTCTCGTGTCGTTTGTATTAGAAACTACGAAAGGATTTCGGTCTTACATACACCCAGATCAAATATTTGTGGATCACACAAACGTTTGCCTCGGTGCGGGGATTGAACCCGCGGCCTCTCATTTCGCCAGCTGGTGTCTATCCTGCCATACGTACTCATAAAGGCGTGTGTTAGAAATTACGTAATGCACTACAGAAAGTCCATTTACTTAGGAGGAGTCGTAATATTTTGTGAACAGCTGTCGTTAAAGCTAAGTGATTGGATTCTTACTGCCACCTCGTATAAAATGTAACTCTGTATATATTTTCCACCAACATCTCATCTTTGCAAGGATGTATTTTCATATAGTAAAGTAGATTATTGGTTTTACGTGTAATTTGATGTCAACCCTTTAAGGAGATGATATCCTAACCTTGGAAATTTTGGCAATATTGAATATTATATTCGCAATTAGGAAATAACAATAAATAAAAGTATGAAGACTGACACCAAATAAGCCAAATATTTTTTTCTCACTAATCGCCGATAAAAAATTCGTTTTAAGAGAGGCGTGTGAAAATCGACTGTCTCAATTTTTTGCTAATAGGGACGAGGGATTCTAAAACCTACAAAATGGCAACAAGTTATTGAACAAAATGGCGCGTATTAAATCTAAATCAGATCATTCTAAAATTGTTAATTAATTCTTCAATTCATACAAAAATAATAAATTTAATATAACTATATCTATTACTTATTTAAATAGAGCCTACTGTAAAGACGAAAGTTGAGATACCCGACTAATAACTACATAGATTTAATGAAAACTGAACTATTTCATCCGCTTGTTAAAAAACTTGTAATATTTTTACTACTTATTTAACTTACAATTATTAATGTGTTTTAAGTGCTTTTCTATTTCATCAGTTTTTGTAAATCTTGTAGTCAAAATCAAATAATCATCATCGAACATAGTGATCGACATAGTAACGTTTCTCTACAAATGCTATCCAAACTAGCAACTCGTGTGTCACCGGGTGGCGCCAGTTAAATATTTCTGAAAACCATCAGCTGTTTTTATCGTCTTTAATTAACATTTTACGCCGACGGTGACGTCATCGGGGAAATATTCCGGAAAGCATTTTTATTCCATTTTCCGCTCACGAATCGGTTGACAGTTTTCCTTGATTGTATTTGATTTTGAGGAAACCAATGGAGGAATATCAATTCATTATTTCCATACCGCGTGGTTTCTTTATAAAGGTTAATTACATCTATAGCTGATAGCTATTATGAAAAATCCAATACAATTTAAAACCTATCGATGTTCTCTAGTTATATTTCAATACTTTTCTGTTTTAAGTTTCAAGCAGATGTTTAATGTGTTAATTTTCAAGCTGGGCAAGAAATTTTCCAGTTAGTATGCTCGCTAATTTATTCATTTTAATGTCGGGAAGAAATTTTTCCAGGTATTATCATAACTTTAAGTTAACGCCTGGAAATTTTATTGCAATAACTATTTTTCTAGTTTTTCCAGTAGGAAACTCAGTAGTACTCTCAGTAGTAGAAATGTGCCTCAAAACGACAATAGGCTCGCCCTCTATTACACGGGTCTGACACAACTGGCGAAATATGGGTGCAGAAATTCACTTCTGCATAGCCCTTCGGGGAATATGAGGTGGATTTATGTATGTATGCATGTGTGATTGTATGTCATCATAGAAGAGACTAATGAACTATAGCATCTAATGAACTTAGAATGACAAAAAAACTAGGGCGTTGAGACAGCTTTCGGTGACGACGGTCAAGGTCGAGAGCTCGAAGAAAGGTGAAAGCACCTCGACTGAGATTTATTGGAGCAATATCTCAAGCCATTCGCCCCTACATATAGGTAGGTCATTGATGAAGAGCAAAAGAGGTCGTATTAGTATCACCTAGCAATTTCATTCATCAGATTCTATAGAGAATGAAGGTTTAATAGAATTGCTATCGTGACCATTCTTATTTACATTTTCATGTTTTTAGTGTCGATGTACGAGCAGAAAAACTATGAACGACTATGGTTGGACTTCGTTTTCAAGCTTTAGTCATGGGTGTGTCATGGGTGTCATAATATTGTAATACGAGTATAGCGTCAATGAAGAACCTGTAACCTAAAATCTGTATGTATGCAATGTACCAAATTCAAGTATTCGATCATGCAGTCCAATAAAGTAACTTTACATGAGTAGAAAAAAATAATTAGCAGTTCCCCATAAATTCAGACATTTACTCAATTTAGAGAACACATCAAAAACACTCCTAATTTCAAATTAATAAATACTTAGCCCCCAATTGCCACAACTCACATCCCATCGTCGAATACCAAACCGTAACATCTCAACTAAATTCCTCTACAAGGATACCCAGCCTCTTCTGTTGTACAACTATGACCTATTTATTATATGATTTATAATCTCACAGTTAAGGTGGTGTTTACCTGTCGCCACCAAGATTATCTCAGATTATGCGTTTGTTTGCGAAACACCACGCTCGCTAGAAACACTAGAAGGTCGAATTTGAGCAATCAACAATTACCTCTAACTAGATTTTGACTAACCTTTAACTTTGTTTATTATACGGCCTTACGTTACATTTTCGCGTGGACTGCAATTTTTATTGAGAAAATGAAGTATATACATTTTCACACAATGTCGATGCAAAATTAGGAGCATGTTTTTTTTTCGGGATAACTTTCTCAAAGAATACATGCATATGAGTATCAGAACTCAGTAAAGTAAAGTAAAGTTTCTAAAGTATAATAAAATTCTTACAAGCCGAGATCCTTTTTTTAAATTTCTTGAAAAGTTTACTAAGTTTTGAACACTTTTTCTAATATAACTTCTTTACTTATATTCGTAGTACCAACTACAGAACAGTTTCTAATTTTACTGCCGACCAGTAACAAGAAATCTAATTCAAATTTTGGAGTTTGATAACATGGAGCAATCATGTTTCGTGTTTCCTAGCAGAATAAATAACAATGTATTCGATCAGATTTGACTGAGGATATTATAAAATACAACATCCTTTTGACCTATAAACACTCGATTCGCGTAACTCTAATTTTACTTAGTAATTTTGACGAAGAAAGGATTTAGTTAAACTGTTACATTTTGCGTATATGCAAAATGGTGACTGTAAAACACAATATTTTCTACTAACTCATGACAACACAAGCTTCTCTAAAGTATTCGATTTGGTATCAATGGACATTTCTTAAAATAATTATTTTAATTTTAAAATAAACTTTAATGAGAGGGTGGTAGGCAATTTTTTAGCTAAAACGATCGGTTGTTATTCTTATCCGGAATACAGATGTCTGATGTCATTTCCATGGCCAAATTATTTTTACAGTAGTCTAGACGCTATGAAAGAGGTTCTCGAATCGTTTTAAATAAAAAAATACAATAAAAACACGCAGCAAATAACAAATTAGCAAATGAAAATGTAATAAAGCAAAACAGTGACAATATGGACATGCCCAGTATTTTAAATTCCCATTCGCTGCGGAATGTTTGAAAGTAACTAAACTATGTCACGAGATACCGTGCCGTGCCAGGCGTTCGCTATTCCGAGCTTAAAAAATTGTTGCCTTTTCTGGTTAGTGGTTGCTGTGTGGATTATTATATTTTACTTGGCGATTTCGTGAGACTAACTCACGTACTAGTGGCACAAATATATACTTATACAGTGCGACTAAGGGATACCTACTGGGTACGATTTGTCGGTCGTGCAAATGTTATTGAGTTCCTTTACGGATTTTTCAATCTTAACAGGTTTTCCTAAAAAGCACCCAGTAAACTAAAAATCCTTTGGTCTCTCGTCTTCTATTCCCGAGAATCTTAAATCCACCTATCGCCGTCCACTGCTGAACGTAAACTCCCTAAGAAAGGGCCAACAATCCCGGTCTTGAGCAGCCCTCATTCATCCGTTACCCATATTCTCAAATCCTCGGACCATCGTGCAGGGCGTACAATCCAAATAGTGGCACGAGAATCCTAATCTTCTACTATTCCTTTGAGAAATATCTTAATAAAGGAGAGCAATGAACGTTCAGAATATGTGGTTTAATCACAAAATCGTTAGTTATTACACAAGCGGTTTCCAACGCGGTTTGGCGCCGTGCACTACACATTGTTTATACATTAATAGCAGGTGCGAATAGATTGACGTCATCAGCATTTATCAGTTTTTTGCGAATAATAATTGTGATACGAGCTCAAAGGATTACGTATGAGGTAACCCGTGAAAGTGGTGACTGGCTGGCAAATTCCTTTATTTTCCTGATGATTCGTACATTTTTATGGTTATTATGTCATATAGATAAGTGGTTATATTAGTTTTTATACTGGAATGACAGTCTCATATGAAAACTTGCTTTGTGGTCCAAATAGATATCTGACGAATGTAAATGACTCAATCATGCCAGCTGTTTCGTTAAATCCAATTTTAGTGAAACAAAAGCACGTCGGTTTTTAATAAATGAGCTGTTTTACCGCGGTCAAGCAGGCTCCTTTTCTACGACAGTTTGAGTTGTCTATTGCATAATAGTAGAAACTAGTCAAGAGGAATTTGGAAAAAGTTGCAAGTCCCCAATAATAATCAACCTACATTGACTTTTTAAAAGATAGTCATTATATTAGGTATCCCGGAGATATCCATCACGCGCATTTTAATTAAACATGAATAAGATCATTCACAGATTTGATGAAAAGTCCCGGAACGAAACACGACGAAATGAGAAAGGTAATAAATTCATGTCATCCTGTTACACTGGATTATTTCGAATTTTAATATTACAGTTCAACAAAGTTAAACAATGTGTTTCAATACTCTGTATTTACACTTTTTGATAAATGAGAAACTCATATAAATCGTGGATGGAATGGAATTTAACTTTCGCGATCTCATCCTATAGATATTTTACCTCAAATATTTACTTCATTTTGTCTCTACAAAAGTCGTTGTTAATTGTTATAGTTGAGCAAAGGAAACTCTTTTACTAAACCTACCTTCTTGTTTGTGTGTCGTTCTATTTAACCGCTTCCTCTTTCAAATCGTAATCAACTGAAATAGAACATTTGGTGTTTACCAACCTGACGAAATTAAAAAAGTATTCAAAGAGAAAGGTTCCATTATGTTATTTTATGGCTGTGATTTTTTGTATAGAGGTCGTTAAGATCTCAAAAATGGATATCTATATTTTTTTCCAAATCCCTATTATTTTGTAAAACATATTATATTTCAATTTATTAGAACTAACTAGGTAAAACAAAAAAATAGTGTGTAAAACAATGAATATTTTATAACCGGTAAAAGACAATTTCATTCTACTCTAGTCAAGAGCTGACTGTCTATAAAATGAAGTTCTAAGAATTCCAGCAGCTTTGCGCGAATATTATGCATTTATTTATTTACTTCTTTCAAAGAAACACTTATAAACTTAATGTTTTTTTATGTCTGATTTTCTTGACGTCAATATTTGTTTTAGTATTCAATCACGGTCCTTTTACACTTTGTATAGTGTACATAATTATATATATAAAATTAATGGACAAAGAAGCTGAATATCGCAATGCTGTGAACTAAGTCTCTCAGTAGTAAAGGATCAATGAAACGTATATAGGCTGATAATGATATCACAATGTTTCCTTTCCATGAGTAAAGCATCATACGTCACGCACAGTTCCGTTTTTATATAAAGTATTAAAATATCAGCGAGCACTCGCTACACCACAACTCTTGTTGAAAAACTGATATTTCACACTGTTATTTTACGATAGTATTATAAGTTATGTTTGACATTGTTTACAAAATAACCGCCTTTGAACGCGTGCAGTTAGCCATTGATTTTGGCCGTCGCACAGTGCGTAATTTTCATAATCTAGGTGGACAAAAGTCAAATTCTACACTAGTCTAAACTTATAAAAAAGTTACTTATATTCAAAGAAGATAAACTATATTATATGATATTAGAGTTTATTTTCTAAGAACCCTCACCCCACAATAGATAAAAATGGTCGAAAGTCAACTATATGAGTTTACCGATGATGCGCTCAAAATGAACGCATTTTTCGCCTGAGTTCTCTCGTTGAATATACTGCCTACCTGTACCTTAATAGTGATTTGGTGTTGTTATTGGCTTTCTGGGAGTCTTAAGATAAGTTTTTAAATATTTTCCTGTTAATATATTTTAAAACGTAATCACAAGTACTATAGAAACAGAGAGACTTAAATTTTACACAAAAATACTAATAAGTCATTTTGAACTTGAGTTTTAGTTTATTATACGGGATTATACCGGCCTGATATTATATTTAATCAAAAGGCGTACTTGTTAGCTAAAGGGAACACGTACGTTTGTCTGCGCATATTTGCGACACCCATACAACTTTTCTTTATTTTCAGAACGCCTTCGCAAATTTCGCGTAGACAATTTTTCGACGTTTCGTTTGCTAACGCAAAAGATATAAGAACGGATGCCTCGATACATCATATATTGCAAGAACTTGGTAATTCGTCGTTTACAGATGACATTATAAGACGTTTGAAAATAACTATTGGAAGTTTTTGTCAATAAATCGAAGATTAATGGCGTAAGTCGGGTAGACATCGAGATCGTTTTTAAACACTAACTTAGCGTGGTAAGAAGGAAACATACTGTTACCTAAATATGTTACTCAAGCGGATGAAGGTGTTTTACTTCTTAAATCAAGAAGTTCGATTGGAAGACCTGGAAATCTCTTTGAAATTATTTGAAAAAACGGCGAATTCAATATCTCGTTGAAACATCGAGTCTGGAAGAGATATTGATGGCAACTGAAATACATCTCCGCAAAAAAGGATTCAGCAGTAATCGTTAAATAGCTTTGTCAATTTTCACCAAGAAGAGGTACAGTTATAAAAAAAGCGCGGAAGTATTTAGGAAGCGTGAATAAAATACTTTACCACGGAAAAGACATAATTGGTTCTTGTGTTCTTCCAATTGGGCAACTTTCGGAAGAAGTACACGAAGCCAGAAATAAAGATAATAGAAAATTCAGAGAATTATCTTTGCGAAAGACGTTAAGGGTGGACACAAACACGGACTTAATAAATAGGCTACTTATTACGTCAGACCCCTATATTGCTAGCTTACTTGCTGCTTCTAAAACCAAACGAGGCAAAATAAGCCCTGAAGTGTTAGAGCTCTTAGAATATAGAACTCCTCACACCGAACAAGAAGAAATTCAGTCAGGTCATTCAGATTTTGGAGAATCTGATACTGAAAGCGAAATTGAAGAATACTAAAGTCATTGGGTGAGGCCTATGTCCAGCGGTGGACTTCGATTAGCTGTTGATGATGATGATGATGATTCTGACTAAGTTCCTTCTTGTTCCTAGCTAGGAAGTAATTAATCTATACCTACATTCGATTCTTTCAACTATTTTTATTTTTGTATGTTCGATTAATTAAGTGTTTTTTGAGTATATATGTTTTTGTGTGATGTAAAATACGATAATTGTATATTTAAAACCTTATCAATGTTTTTCAATGAAGTCCAACACGTTTTATCACGTATTAAACTTGACCATCTCATTTTAAGACTTTTGTCCACCTAGATCATGAAAATTACGCACTGTGCGTCGGCGCTGGAAATTTTCGACGTGGAATAGTATGACGCGAGCTTCAGGAAGTGTGATGACTACGCTAAGATATTTAAAAGAAAAAAAAATGATAATTGTACCTTTACTAATGTTGTAATACTAAAGTTACTACGGGTTACTATTATACTAGTACATACTGCTGTTAATATAGATAGCTTCGTTTATAAAGCTTTCAATGTAAATCTGGTATGGACATGAATACCATAATGGGTATAAGAGAGAATAGTACCTAATTATGTTACTATGCTCTCGGCACTATTACCGACCAAGCTGCCCGTGAAACTGTGACCGTAGTTTGATTTCTTATGACCATCAAGTGGTCTAACATGTAGACTTTATTTTTATTAATTTATCTTTATTAATTTGGATCATAGATGGATTGTTGTCTTATATTTTTATTTCCATAAATTAAATTCAATTACGAAGCACTGCAACGTATATTAAAAGCAGGGATTACTTCATACTTATTTTTCATTTCATATTTCTTTCGAAATTAAAAATATTCCATTTTTTAATTTTGGAAAAACTGTAGTATGCCCACTTTTTATCCAAAAGTATTCCTCCAATTTTACGTAGGTAGTACTACATAAAAAATAAACAAACATTTAATTTAATACTCATATTTTGGCTTTCACATCACAAAACATCCCAATGTCTAAAGCTTGAGACTTACCGTTTATTTATAGCGAAGGTCTTTTTAATTTGCTCTGAAGCTGTGATAATAAAATTAGGTGCACGCCCACTTAAAACCTTGCTTACAGTTATAAACATTTTATGTAACGTAATAGTAAACATATTTAGAGTTCATTGCGAAATATTACGAGCAAATAACCAAGCTTTGCGTTATGCAGTGTGAATTGTCAAGAATGTGGCAAGTATTGCATGGCATCTGTTTACGTGGACAATGCCTAGCAAATAAACACCAAATTTGAATGACTATTAATAGGTTTGTTTGGTTTTGTGACGTGAAACACGTGTACGAGCGGAGTATGGCGACGGCCGCTGGACAAGTGATTCAATTATACTGTTCACGGATTTTGTGCAACCCGCGCAGTTGACAGAAAATATCGGATGCGTTTGCTGTAAAGGTTTATCTATTGGTAAGCAATTTGAAGTATTGAGGCATTCTTTGGTGTATTTGCAATGAAATATGACTTACTTTAAAGGTGAAAGGACACTTCATAATGAAACCTTAACACCTAAAAGTACACTTCAGCTTAGCCCTTCGGGGAATACAGTTGTGAAGGTACGTATAAATGTTATACATTGCTTGAAGATAACATGCTGTTGAAACCTAAATGAAAAATATATGTTTAATTCCAATTTTAAACACGTGGCCTCAAAGTTTTCAACTCAGCCAGTGCGCTACGCGGTTCATCAATATGAAAAGTAAATTTTCGAGAGCATAAGCATATAGATGAAATTTCAACGGGCGAATATCAGCTATTGGAGCAATCGGACGCTCTCGGCATTGTTCTGTTTGAGCCGGTTGAATCGATCTCAGCGGAACCGTTGGGAATGGATGTGTATTTTGGACATTTTCGGCGTATGAAAGATTTCGAACCTACTCGAATGTCGGTTTGAAAAACAGACGTATATTCGAAGTATACCTGAATACACAAGACATCTGCCTGTTTCGGTCTCAATGTATACATACATCTGTATATGTAGTATAGTATTTATTTACACCTGTACAGTATTTACACCCGTACTAAGCTGCAGTGTAATTTTGGATCATACTTTCTGTACTGAAGAGTATGACCATTGGTTTACTCGTTCTTAATATATCCATCACAGTGACGGAACACAAAGGTAAGTTACTGCCAACGTTTCAATGGCTAGTTATGATTTATTCAACCACGCTAGCTTTAGTCAAGCTGACACTTTCCCTCTTAATTAACCTATTAACAATTGACTTCGAGCACGCATAATTCGGAGTACATCCCAAATCAAGCAAACCAACCTTTTATCCCCCTCCACACAGATCCCACACGTCCGAAATAATTGAAAACATAAAACTTACGGAGTGTAAAGTGGAAGGGTTTGGTACCTTTTATTTGTTATCATAACTATTATTTGATAAGGGCTCTGATGGCCGCTAATGGATCCACACTGCGGCCCTTCGCCGGCCCTTTGTTACAAAACAATACCGTGCACATAAATAAGTAAGCGTTTAAGTACATACATATTTGTGTTTCGAGTTCGGGAGGAAAACCTTCACTTCAATTGATTCAGCATAATTACTTAGGTGCTTTCCTAGCCGCGATTTGACATGCATTTGTTAAGGTTTTACATACGCAAGACGTTACGTGGACGTAAGTTGTGAGTGTAGTAATATAACAAATTATCTGATTTTATTATTTTTTATTGCCCGGCAGGTTTGCCCAATAAAATCTTAGAACTTAAACTATCTCTTGGAAAAGAGCAATATTGCCCATTTTTATTGATGACTGCCTTTCGAAGACGATGGTAAAGATAGATAGATAGATAGATAAACACTTTATTGTACACCATTTAAACACAAAATACAATACAGAACAACTTACAAAAAACAGTGGACAATCGGCGGTCTTATCGCTCGTAGCGATCTCTTCCAGACAACCTGGCGGAATGTAATATACAAAGAGTGAAAAACAAGATGTGGGGGTGTTTAAATGATATAAAATATACATACACAAAATACATATATAATATACATACTACAAACATACATATATACATAAATAAATACATACACATAAAGTACTTAGAAGAAAAAAAAAAAAAAACAATGATAATAAAACAAAAAAAAAAAAATATACTGATATTACGATATATAAAACAATAACAACAACTAATTAGATTTAGAGAGGTAATAAGTCTTTAACTTATTCCTAAAAATGTTGAGTGATGGCGCTTGTCGTATTTCCGACGGCAATGCATTCCACAAGCGCACTGCCTGAACAGTGAATGAGCAGTCAAAAAAACCAGTGCCATGAACAGGAGTTTTCAGTTTCATATTTTCCGACGACCGCAAAGAAAATAGATGGGATGAATAAAGAAATTCAAAACGATTCTTGAGATAAAGAGGAGTAGTGGGATTAAAAAGAATATTGTACAGGAGGGAAAGAATGTGAGTATTCCGACGAAGGCGAATAGGAAGCCACTTGAGCTTATAGCGAAAATCGGAGACATGATCATATTTGCGGAGACCAAATATAAATCTTATACAAAAATTTTGAAGCCGCTCAAGTTTGTCCAGTTGCACTTCCGTTAAATCGAGAAAGCAAATATCCGCATAGTCAAGGACCGGAAGAAGTAGAGATTGTGCTAACATAGTTTTGGTGGCTGGGGGTAGAAAATTACGGAGCCTTCTCAATGACGCAGCAGATGCAAAAAGTTTTCGACTTGTGGCTGTAAGTTGCGGACCCCAAGACAAACTGCTGTCTAATATTAGACCTAGGTTTTTAACGGTCTGACTAAAAGGAATCGTGACACCATTAAATATTACCGGAGGAAGATCAGCCCAGACAATCTTACCTATTTGTCGAGAGCTCCCCACAATGATTGCTTGAGTTTTAGCTGGATTTACTTTCACACCATAACTTTCTCCCCATTGTGATATTTTGGTGAAGTCACTATTAATAGTATTAATAGCTTCGTTCAAACGGGTCAAAGAAGCCTGTGAGTAAATTTGTAGATCGTCTGCATAGAGGTGAAAGGAAGATGAAAGATCATTGGAGATAGAATTTATAAAGATAGCGAAGAGCAAAGGAGATAAAACACCGCCTTGTGGTACGCCAGCCGACGTGTTACACCACGAAGAGAAGGTATCTTCAAGACGAACACGTTGCCGGCGCCCAAACAGATAACTGTGAAACCAATCCATTACTGTCGGAGATATGTTAATAGAGCGGAGCAAGGCAAGAAGGATATCGAAGTCAACAGTGTTGAAAGCATTACTGAAATCCAGTAACGAAAGAACGGTAAGCTGCCCATTTTCCATTCCTAGACGAATGTCATCGGTGATCTTCACTAGGGCAGTTACCGTATGACCAGGACGGAAACCAGATTGAAAAGGATTTAGAATAGAATGGGTGGTAAGGAAAGTGCAGAGTTGGGAATGGACAAGACGCTCAAGTACTTTAGAAAGGAAAGGAAGAATGGATATAGGACGGTACTCAGAAAAGGTTCGGGGATTATTTATTTTAGGTAAAGGAATTATATGGGCGTCTTTCCACTGCGAGGGAAAGACACCATTTAGAATGGAAAAGTTAAGAATATGACAAATCGAAGGCAGAATAAAGTCCAGAATGGGCACTAGCATATTTCGGCTAATTCCATCTACACCGACCGCCTTCGAGGTCACGAAAAGAATGCTGTTCTTAACATCACGATCAGTAAATGGATTAAAGACAAATGGGACATAGCCGGGGGTTGGTAAAGAATTAAGTCGAGTAATAGTTTGATTCTTAATTGAAACGTCAATATAAGAACAGGAAGCAAAGAATTGATTGAGACCATTAATGTTTAGGTTCTGTGAAGTACATTTAATTCTACTCTTGCCAATCCCCAGATTTCTGAGGAATTTCCAAACTTTCGTTGGATCTTCCCCGTCCACTGATTCATGAATATAGCGGCGATATGCATCCCTGCACACTCTATTACAGCGATTCCTCAGACTTATGTAGTTGGCCCTAGTTGAATCATTAGGCTGGCGTTTAAACTTACCTTTAGCGGCTGCTTTTTTCTTCATCAAGGACCTGATCTCCTCCGTGAGCCAAGGGGCGGGAAGGTGCTTTCTTTTGATCGCTCGCAGCGGGGCGTGGATGTCATAAAGCTGAGTTATCAGGGTATTGAAAATGGCAATTTTTTCGTCCATCGAATCCGCCACGAAAATCGACGACCAGTCCGTTTTCATCACGTCTCGTTTAAAGGCTACTTGGTCCATACCACCAAAATTACGTTGAATAATGATTTCAGGTCTGTGTCTAGTGCGGATTTTGTAAGAAAGAAAGATAAGATCGTGGTAAGAGAAAGCGTCAGCCGAACATTGACCGTGCTTGGCAACATGACATAGTGAGGATACCACGATAATATCGAGAAGTGAAGGAGAGGAATTGGGGAAATGATGTGTGGGACCTAAAGGTAAAATATGCAAGTTTGAAGAATTTATAACCCTTTCAAACGAAGAAGTACGGTAGTCCTTTTTCATAAGGCACGTATTAAAATCACCCATAATGATCGTATGGTCATAGGCCGGGATATTATCTTCTAATAGTTTTTCAAAGGATGAAAAATAATCAATACGAGCATTAGGGCTGTAATAAACTCCTATAAGTATTTTGGAATGGGAAAGAGTAACCTCAATGAATAGATGCTCTCCAGCATTTGGTGCGGACGGCTGCGGCGACATACTCACAATCGCGAAGGGAATGTAAGAACGCAAATAAATCGCCACACCACCACCACCAATGCCAGTGCGATCGTTACGAATGAGGCGAAAACCAGGAAGAGAGAAGGAGGTAGAAGGAAGGCAAGGTTTCAACCAGGATTCGGAGACTAATACTGCATGAATATTTTCTGGTCTAAAGAAGCAAGCATATCGGGGAAATGAGCCGGAATACTTTGTGCATTTATGTGAATTACATTTAAATTTTTTGGGACGTCGGAAAAATGATACTCTAGTGTTTCAGAGAGCGATGGAATACTGTTAAAGCTTTCTTCGCTCGAAGTACTCAAAAATGAGGAATTTTCATCACTGTTATTGCTGTCATCAATATTCAACATACCCAACATGTAATAAGAATAATTAGTTGTTTCTAAGTATTATAAATATAATATATGTATAATAAAAATAAAAATTCAATGAACAAAAAATAATAATTCTAAGAAGTAATATAAAATAATAAAATATATATGTAATAATAATAAGTAAATAAACTCTTGTCCTCTATATTTCATCCGCCGGTTGTGTTATGTCAGGAAGAAAAGTAAATAATACGTAACACAAACAAAATGAACACAAAACAAAAGAAATTAATCACAATCACAAACAGATTATTTAAACAAACAACGCAAAAAAAAAAATAAAATAAAAAGTTAATTTAACAAAAAAGAAACGACTACAAATACAGATAAGAATTACCATACATGTTAAATTACATTATGCAAATCTTAAGTAATTAACAGCAAATAGAATGTCAACCCGTAAATTGTCAAATCAATTAGTGACATTTCTAAAAAACAAAAAGAGCATAGACAATACAGCGAAAATAAATTAAAAAGTAAAATAAAAACAAAGTAAACGTGGGTACTTGAGTCTTGACATTCATTGGCAAACAAAACAAACGTAGTACAATTTGAAGCTAGAAATTATTTCTTACTAGATATTGCACCTCTTCTGGATTTAGTTGACGGAGCCGCTGATTCTTTGGGAGCTGTTGCTTGCTTGCGTTGTCCAGAGGCTGATGAAGCGATCACATTGATATCTCCCATGCAGTCTAGTCGGCGACGTGTTCCGTCGGACCCCAGAGCAAACACATAGCCCTCGCGTGTCCAGCATTTACTGATGCCTAGTTTTTGGCGAGCGGCCACGAAGATATCGTGTTGAGTTTTAGTTAAAAACTCCGACAGAGTGATACCGGAACCTCGCAATTTAGTCTTCGCGTACCAAATCTTGTTTCGTACGTCCATTCCACATAACTTGACAAGAATCGGTCGTGGATGATCCTGGTCAGATAGACGGCCCATCCGGTGACAACGAATAATATCCGTGGCACTGAAGTCGCTTATCTTAAGACGATTGACAAAGGTGTCCGTAACTAACGCAGGGATGTCCTCATTCTCGCTTTCGCCAACACCGTGAAGCAACAGTATCTTGCGACGCTTGTGCATTTCGCATTTCTCGATCTTGTCCGACAGAAGTGCGATTTGACCTTGGATAGCTCGGAAGGCTGTGAGGACAAAGTCCTTGAATTTAAAATATTCCGCCGACAAGGATGATACCGTCACTGAAGAAGCGGGGCTGTTGGCCTTCTTCAGCTCATTCTCCATCGTCTCCATCCGCTCAAGAAACAATGCTTGAAGTTTGGATTGGCTCTCCAAGATAACGCCCAAATTTTGTGATTGTGCCATGTTGATGAAAAATGTCCAAGTGTTTGTGGTTTATTGTGAATAACACTTCCCGGCAGATGTCAATAATAAACTTTTAAAGTGGCATATAGTTCAAAGGTTAAAACGTAAGTTTACTATATTTAATTTAAAATTAAAAATATGACGAAAAAATCAGCTGTTTTTTATTTGACACCTACCCACCAATCTACAATGGTAAACTACATTTTTAAATGATTAAATGTAAATGATTCACGGTTCGCGAAAGTCTTACTGAGTTTACCCATTAAGAGATTCTCAGAGACAGCATGGACTCAAGAAACATGCCCGAAAACTGCAATTCCTGTTACGTGGACACATACCTTGTTCATTAACGTCAATACAGAAATGACCTCTGCTTACCCTTCCATGTAAATACAGGTTTGAATAAATGTACTTATGTATAAAGTAAAGCATGAAATATGACAATCTGCGTCAGTTAAAATACTTTAAGAGTTCCCGAGTACGGCAAGCAGCGACGCGAGAAAGTTTTAATTAAAATTTAGTTAGTTATTCCCTTTAGAAGTCAAAAGCCCATTGAGACTATAGGACGGGCGTTCAATGATCCCCTCAATGGTTTTTTGTACTTCAATAAGCATTTTATTGAATAATTTAGACCGTGCTCTGTCTTAGTTTTCTTTTTGTTCAACAAATTGTATTTTTGTTTTAATATTTTTTTGTCCCCTTCTATCTTCCATAAAGTAACACACGCACTTTTTCAGTCTAACAAACACCCAGACCCGAGACAAATATTTGTCCATCACACAAAAATTTGCGTCAGTGCGGGGAACAAACCCGTGGCCTCTCGATTCACAAGCTGGTGTCTAGCCATCTGCGTCACGGGCTGTCAAAATATATATAAGTATGGGTCTCTTACCCCGCTAAGTTGTGGGGGCGGCGGGGCCCTCCCGTCACCTCTAAAGGACCTCGTAACGTTTGATGGTATCGTCCATTTGTTTCACTGCACGTGTCAACGTATACGGTCACGGGTTAAGGTACAAGAAGCAGCGGAAGCGCACGTATAAGAACATTATTTGAAGTAGTTAATTACTCTTCAACAGCTATACGTTATGCATATGCTTCAAAAATAATTGTTTCTGTAATATTTTTTTTAATTCTTTAAATATTAATTCGCTCTCTGTCCTATACCGAAACATATTCAAATAATATATTATGCATATATTCTATACAGACCCATTCTTCACAATTTGAATTTGTTTTCATCATTATAAAACCAAACTTAGTGCCATATGCCCAAACCTCTAACTTAGACTACAGTACGAAGTTGCTGGCTCATACCATTAACTATTCCACGTCGCTTTCTTGTGCTTACGCTGAATGGCTTGTTGAGATGTTATCACATCTGCCTTTATTTAGTCGCGGAACAATGGTAGCCATACACGAGCAAGATAATCGTGACATTTAAATATTCTACTATTTCGTTGAAATACAGTTCTCTAACATTTTTTTTGCAAATGGTAAAGTAATAACCCAAATGTAGTAGTTGTTCATGTATAACTATACTGACTGACGATTGGTGGAGTAGACAAGACCTAGAGTAGGGGTAGCGCCTAAGTAGACTTAGTTTGGCACGTCCTGCACCACAATGCCCCGACGACTTCAAAGAGACGGAATATATGGGGATTCATGATGGCTGGTCAAGCTCGCGATGGTTCGCGCTTTCTTTAGGAGGTCTATGTTCAGCAGTGGACGGCGATAGGCTGAGAATATACTTTCTCGCTCGTATTTCCACTTAAGAGAAATTCCCTTTTAACAATTCCTCCTACTTGCATTTTTTATACTACCTTCGTTCAATGTAGGCACCACGACAAAGAACTTAACCATGTAGAGTTTTTATCGATGTTAGGTTAACATTCTTCTCACCTTGACCGTTCAATCAGCGAGTTAAGGATAGTATCTAATTGTCTATCTCCTCACATAGGATTGTGTAAGATGATTTATATTACGGACACACTGACAGCCTTGATGCTACGTGTCGCTCGCCCTTTAATGTATCGGATGCAAAGTAAATTAATTACTGAGGTATACGCTAGCTCGCTTCATGCCAGTACTAGCGCGCGGTAAAAGCTTTCCAAGAATTTGCTTGTGACACTGAACTCGGAGATAGTTTTAATGTTTGATAAAAGATGTCACTATATTCAATCTTTTAAATGTAAATACTGAAAATCTTTTGAGAGCCTTATTAATAATCGAATTTGGGTACAAAATGTTAATTTAGTCACTTCTTGCAAAACGAATATTGGAAACTCATTACACTTGTCTTATGTCAGAGAAATGTCACTGCAGTCATTTTACCTTGTCCATGGAAGAATTACGAAAACCAAAACCCATTTTTCATACAAAATTTCATAACAAACATTAAGTTGCTAGAAAACAAAGCATACACAACAGACGTATTGGACTAAATTTTTCACCTCATACACAAACAGTTTGAAAAAGCGTAAATCATAAATTTTAATTAGCGCTTGTCAACTGGAACCGATCGTGTTTTGTCTTGAGACTCTGCAAATTAGCTAGAGCAAGTTAAGACGTCCGTTTTTCATAGTTCAACATGAATAAAAGTGAGCGTCAGTTATGGACAATATTGTTCGCGGATGTCTTTGTTGGCTTGACAAATCACCTTGAAGTGGTTGTTGCTTGAAGGTGATAACGCTGTTATATTGTAATACACGTCTTTGATATGCCCTCACGGACGTCGCTTGTATCTTTTGAATGGTAATTAGTTTGGCTAATTGACCATTACATATTTATTAAGACGTTTCAGTTAGGCCCGTTTCTGTGTGAAATATATGTTCTCATACAATTTACAAACATATACATTATATGCGTAATAACTGTACCTTGTAAAAATATTATTAATTAATTAATCTACCACCTCTTTAATATATGATGCATTAGTATATCGCACTAGTAATACAACAGTGCTGTAACTAAAAAAAGACGATTTTTCAGAATCAACGAAAAAACTAATTTGTCACTTCCTGTAATAGGTACAAATATAATGAAAGTTTTATGTGTTTTTGGAATGAAATTAAAGGCATTACTTTTTTACAAATTAAAAATAATAATAATAGGGATCTAAAGATGACACAATATTGAGATGGGAGGTTAGATATCAGGTTAGTCATGGATAATGTCTAAAAACGTCATAACTTATTCATTTTTTACATTATTCCAATGACGATTTTAATTACTTGTGAGGATTTAAATTTTACGTTTGATTATAGTGCTATGTCAAATTCGATGTATTTTGAGTTACAACACTATTTTATTACTAGTCCGATATGTACAATCTTGAATTTATTACTACTGCAGCAGCATAATCAAATTCTAACAATTCCGGATCTTAATGGGCGTCTACTAAGCTATGAGTAGTTTTTGTATAGGAGCCCGACAACGTGTTACGTGACCTATTGCCTCCTAATGATAAGTGCAGTGCGTTCGAACAGAATGTTCACTGTCGAGAAACGATTGCGATTATCTTCTGACACAAATACCTCTATCACTGTTCTATACGAGTGTACACACGCTGATCCCGATATACGAAACTTGCGGTTGTAAATATAACGTTTTAGACTGAATTCTGATAGTAAATATAGTGGCAATATATTTATTTACTTGAAGCTATTTTTCATTTTTAAATAAAAAAATACATGTAAATATGGAATATGATTTAATTTTTACCATTTATTATTATTTATCTTAATGAAGCCACTGACTTATTAATCCGGAAGGAAAACAACTTATACCTTTAGGAATAGGCCAGGTTACGTACGTAAAAAAAAAACAAAAAATTGGATAATGTAGTTCCGTATGGCGTCCTACCAAAATCAACGCGAGAACTATGAATATTTTAACGTCCAAAGCGACATAGCCCATGTGCAGGCTCCTAAAAGTCAAGATTTATACACATCTCTGTTTATTGGCACTCGGGACCAATTTGCCCGGTTTGTTTTCACTATTTTATTGCGAGATTAACTTGCCAATCTGTAATTAGCGGTTTATGACGACTGGATACACTCTGTTTATTATCACTCGCGTATTTCAAAGAAAAATGTGTCGTTTGAATGTTACGTGTTGCGTAACCGAGCGAAATTGTATCGAATTTTTTTGTCGCTGAAAATCGAAATTATAATTCAATATGTATAAGGCCTGTACCGGCTATAATTTATATTAAACAAGTATTCAAATTAATAACATACTTGATTAGCTGGTTTAGGAGCACATCGAAGATGTGGTTTTGAAGATTTAGAAGGTTTACGACATAAATCTTAAAGTTGCAATTGAGAATTCTAGACACGCAATGGGTGATTGAATGGGTGATGTATGCAGGCTTAAAACTTTTAACTATATTTTATACATAGTCCATATTGTTAATTCTGCTAGCTACTAACATAAGCCCACAAACGTTCCACTACAACATGGCCTCCTCTACAAGTGGTAGATTAAATACCAATAAAAAAAAAATAATGTTGTATCGGTACAAATCCCAAACTACCTGATCGATATAGTTGTCCCGCAACACATATTTATACCACGCGCCTACACAAGCCGTTATATGCTCGTCATAAAGCTGAGAGTTCGCGCGCGTGACGAGTTTTCATCGGCCGATTTGTCCCATTTCACATCCACTGTAATATTTTTATCGCTGGCAACAGGAAGCTTTTACTTCAACTGCTACTGCTATTTAATAAATAACTGTTTACGAATCGTAACAATGATGCAAATATATAATAAATTTAAAGCCTGGTGCCGCAGTTGGATAGCAAACTTGCAAAAAGACAGGCCAAGAGTTCAATCCCCGCACCGAGACAAATGTTTGTGGTCGACAAATATTTGTTACGTGGGTGATTGTGAGACCGAAGTCTGATATAGTTTCTGATGCCCCCGGCTCGAGATTTGTATCTTTGTTTGGGGTAAGCACTATGGGTTTGTTCGGTGTACTTATTTATTGACACCCTCCACGCCAAATCAAGTAAATAAATGATTGATCCCACAGATAATTATTGATACATAGCCTTTCGAGACTATACTCGCAAATTTCTACTATACTCTCCTTTCTGACAAATTCCTCTCCCCATCCCTCATATATTTTGATCTCACGACTATGATTTCAATCGTTTTGGGAATACACTGATTTGCATTGTAATTTTATGTAAAACTATGTCAATGAATTATTATCTTGCAGTGTGAATATCAGCGATTTTGACGTAAATAAAGCACCATAAAATCTAATTTCCCGTCTATATCAGTTTGGAAACAGAAATAACATTGCAGTAAACCTCATGATAAGAAATTGGAGTTTTAAGTGTATTTTGTAATTTACTTCGATAATGAAGCAATAACAATAAAATACTTGATATCAGAAAAGTTCATACCATAACTCAGCGCCTTCAAATATGTTTACAACAAATAACCACATTTGAAAGGCTGTTGATGATGGTGATGTGGTGATGATGATGATGATGATGATGAACAACATGCAACGTCTTACTCTCTCTGCTGTAGAGGAGATCCGTGCACAACAGTGAGAAGTATATGAACTGATATAGAAATAAGTCTTTTAATGACATAGAGAAAACTGGGGGCGTGCTTGCCGTTTCCAAACAGGTCGATAACCTTTTTAATATGTTGGGATAAACAATCATAGATCTACCCTGGCGTCGATGGGTAGAATGATTAGGTCAGGAATACCGTGGCGTGGTAACCTTTCAAGACAGTGTGCGTATGATGCATATGGCGCTATGTGGAAGAGGCCTACATTCAGCAGTGGACGCGCGATAGGCTGAGTATATATATATACTTATACAAATGTATTCCATATCCTTAGTGTATGTTCACTTTACCTAAATGACACCATGGTTATCTACATCAAACGAGAATATTACACTATTAAATGTTTAAACAATAATATTAGCTAGTCTGATCCTAAGGCGTGTTGAAGCGTTGAGTGTGGAATGTAAAACGTGTCAAAACATAATAGAAAAGCCGACATGCAGCGCGACGCGACCATTGTGTGATGAAACATCGCATTCTCAAGCGAAAATATACGTATGAGCAAGCAACAGGTATATGCAGTTGTAGATTATCTGATTGCGAATCGATCAGAAGCGTTCTATGATTTATAGTAGTTAGTAGTTAATGTAGGATGACAATAATCTACTATGTGCGGTAATTTTAATTATTTATTTTTAATCTTTTTTCATTTGGTCACAAAAATGACGTATAATTAACCTAAGCTGTACTTTCAGAGAATTAAAAAAAAAAGAAAATTGTCAATTTTTTTCATTTTCCATTCTTTCATATTTCTTTGTCTCCCCATTTGCATTCTCAAAGGATACAAAGACATCAAAATACTAAAGCACCTTACAATTCACACAAGGCCGCCTTGAATATAACTCTACCTACCACTTCGGGGATACAAGCGTGATTGTATTTTGTGTGTTCGAAATCCCTTAGTATCTAACTCTCAAAGCGTTACAGAGATATCGTCAATACCTGAACGTCAGTGTATATTTGTGTTGGAAACGACATTTATTAGTCAAACCTCAACCGCTTTCATCTCCAGACTGAACCTTGAATTAATAACCATTTCTATTACCATCCAATGTTTGTTGAAAATGTTTGTTTCGTAGCAAATATTGTCCCAAAATATGCTGTAACATTTTGAGACAACATTTGCTATAAAATAATTAAAGTAGAAACGTACAGTATTGCCAAATCCCCAATTAGTGTCGTGTCATAATAGGTAATTGAGACGACAAAATTCAAAATAGATGTTTTTATTAGTGTACCACCCCTGGGCTTTAGACAAGTTAAAATTAGTCCTGCTGCTAATCTCTTTTGATAGGAAAGACGTGATTAAATAAATTATTACAGCCAACAGTCACTTACATAATTCTGACCGCTAACCAGGATAAGAGTTATGTGTCGTTGGTATCAAAAACTACGAGCAACTTTTCGGTCGCACAGACACCCAGACCCTAAACAAATATTTGTGGAGCCTACAAACGTTTGTCTCGATGCAGGATTCGGACCCGCAGCCACCCATTTTGCAATTTGGTATCTAGACAACTGCTACAAGGGACTGTAAAACGTTAAGCAAAGAACTTAGATACAAATGGTCGTAAGTGCGCTGGTATTAAAAAAAAACATCTAATGGCATAAAACTGCCATATCACGTCACTGTACATACGACTTAAGTTACCTTATAGCCCGTAAGACCGAGGTTTACATACCTCTTCTAGTGAGAGGAGGTTCTAGTAAGAGGAAGCACAAAATGAGGTTTCTAGTTAGGAATGCTCCTTGCCTCTCCGCCTCTCAGACTTCTGGAGATTTCAACTCCGTTTTATTTTTCCGTATACGCAACTAACGAGGTGCCTTAGACGTTCATACTTGGTCGGCTTTTGCACATCAATTATAGAAGGTAAATCATATCAAAAATACGAAAAATTTACCAAATTTTTGCTCTATTAAAATTGTGAAAAATGCTAAATAAAGCATTGTTTTATTTTTACTATAACCGTATTTATTTCATCGCTTATTCTTTAATGGAAAATATTGTGAAATAAACCATAGTATTTGTTATTATTATTTTCTTAAGACTAGTAATGCAATGTGACAATGCCTTATGACAATGTAAAGCCTTGAGTTTTATTCCCGCATAGACAAACTTTTAAGTGGTCGCTATACCTATGCTATATAATACACCCTGTATTCAGACCGTGATCCATTTTTTTGGGCAGAAGTTCCAACAAATTAATTTGCCAAATCCCTTAAGCCACAAAAAATATTTCTATCAAATCTCCTACGTTTTACCGATGACCGCCATATATCACGAGTATTAAACGTATGCGGTTGTTAGGACAACAAAAAGAAATCTATAGGTATTATTTCAATTTCACGGTGTTTGTAATCACCATCACCTGCGTTAGTTTTCGATCACGGCCTATATAGCCCCTGTATATACAGGCAAACCCGTAGTTTTCTAATAGCGATAACGTTACCGATGCAGGCGCGAGCGCGTGCCACATCGAAGAGTATTGTGCTCGGTGTCCATGTGCCAGTAAACTCGCTTGCCGACGTATAATGGACGACGTGACGGGATATCGGCTTTAGCCACGCTCTCATATTATTCTAGCTTATGATATATCTTTTAGATAAACTTATCCTCTTATATACAACTACCGGTATTAAATGTATGTGGTTTGAATAGAAAAAGTCATTTTTTTTTTTTTTTGCCAGGATTTTTTTTGACGCCAGGGGGTTTATAATCTTAGATATTAACTGCCTTAGTTTTTGATCACGGTCTGTATAAATCGTGTATAGTTTTCTACTTCGCTACTGAGAATTTCCTTATAGAAAAACCCGTAAAACTTGTGCCGCAAAACCAGAAGGAAGTCAAAAATTTATGTAAATGTGTCGGATTAATAATCCTAACACACATATTCATACAGTTTCACTTCTCAATACAGGCATTGTAAGGATCGGGAGTGAAAGTAATACGGGCTATTTTCAGAATTCAAAAACACTTTGGCAGATCCGGGAATCTAATTCTGAATGTCAAGCTTAACAACTTTACATGTTCATTTGACCGTTAAATCTCGTAGCAAGATTTTAAGCAATTTTTACTTTTAGGAATAAATTTATTTTTTTTAGTTTTGCATACACACAGAGCCCCGTGGTTCAATTTACATTGAATTGAGAACTTTTTCATAATTAGAATCCACAAAAAAAAATGTCCGACATTGTTTGTTTTTTTAATGCGTGACTGCCCTGTCAAATATTTAGGTTAAGGAAATACACTCTTTACTGGGTGGAGAGGGCTAAGCGCGTTTCACAACGAACAACAAAAATAGAACGACCAAACGTCAGAGCAACAACACTAAACGCATTAACCACGATGTTTGCTTGAGATAAAAAATCCATTAATTATATAATAGTGTTATCAAAGCGAGCCTCTTATTCAGTCTATCCAGCATGCTGTTTACAATAACACCAGCCTGTAATACCTGCTTAAACGATGAAGAAAAACATCGTAATGAAAACTGCACACCTAATAAGTAGTTTTTTCTTAGGTGTGTAGTCCGCCAACCCGACTAGGCTAGCGTGGTGTACTAAGGCCATAACCTTAAATGATAGAGGATGCCCGTGTCCAGCAAGGGGACGTCTATGGATGATGATGAAATATCCCACTGCAGGGCTTGTTTTCTAATTAAGTATGATTGGGCTTCAACCAACAATGGGTCTAATAGAAGCCAGGAGATACATATATGTTAAGATTTGTCTCAAGGTCTATAAAGGACTCAAATCCACAAGTGACGAGCTCGCACGAAAGTTCGACTGCATATCAAAAAAAATCCTTCCTTACGATATTTTCCTACGCCGTAATATCAAATAATACTTTATTGTATGAAAACGCGGTTAATTCGAGAGCACGTTTCTTATTTCCTTGTAATTGTATTACTACGTCACTTCATTGTTGGAAACGGGTCTGCCCCCATATTACGTGATCAATTGCCAATTAAATTGGTGATACTTGAATCAAAGGTCAAATATCTTATAGTCTCTTTTTATATAATCTTTTTTTCGCCTCTTACCGCTTAATTTGAATTAAAAATGAATATATTTGGCCTTGTTGCTTTCACATCTTTACAAACACGATTGGGATGTCCCGGGTATGATTCCATCATTCACCGGTATAAATATAACGTAATCTACCAAACCGTGGATATAAAAATACACCTCTGCCTATCTATCATATAAATGACTAAAATTCTTAGTAACATCAAAATGTCTAGGAAATATTTTTCGCTGAAAGCCTAAGGACTATTAGCAACTACGTAAAATATAATTTGTCAAAACCTGTGTTAAAAGAACACTTAGAGTTAACTCAAAAAATATTAAATAGTAACAACGTTTAAGTATTCTTTTTAGTTCTCTGTAACAATGATAACATGCAAAGTCCATTATGATGTTCTTTTGCGTCAAATAGTCCTAAATGGCTTCTAATTGCTTCGGAATAGCAACGTTCATTTTCGAATTTCGAACGTCAGCTCACAAATGGCCTGTGACATTTACGCTGGCGCCAAAAATATACTCTCTTAAAATGTTGGTACGTCTATACAAGACTATACCGCTAATTTAATATTATTTATTTATTTGTTTGCTACACAAAATTAATAAAGTCATTCCCAAAGTAATAAATTTTTCAACTTTCGTAAGATTAAAAAATGCTCTTTGATTACACTTTATTCTTTATTCTCTTAATAGACCTTTTCAAAAATCGAATTTAAGATGGCCAATGACATTCATCCTCCGCAAAAAAGTTTATTACTGAAATGAAATGTGCCTCTATTCATCTTATTCTCCTGCAATATAAAAGCAGGGTTTATTTTTTAAATGGGAATGTTGAATTACAAAAGGCCAGTGACATTAATAGTTAGCGGGCAAAGAGTTCAAATGTAACTAATGCATCCTCTTCGGTCCCCGCGTCACACACTTCGTCACAAATTGCCCAACTATTTTAAGACAACGGCTGACCCGAGATAAGATCCGGCTAAGTGCGAGGTGGCATCTTATCATTATTTATCGCTCTGATAACAGCGGGTGATGAGACCGCTTATCATGTATTGTATTAAACTTCTATAGTATACTACCTGCTTAGATTTAAGGCAATTTATAAACCGATATTCAGGGCGCGTAACTTTAAATAAAACTCGGTAAGTCCCTAAGACACTTTGTGATGAGAAAGTAGCTCTAAGTCCCTAATTACGTTTCGTACCTGTAGACTAAAGGTTGTCTGAATAAATTGCTCGTGTAATATGGCTGCCTATTAAGCCCATTTTATAGCTGAAAAAGCTGAACATTTTTTATTAAAGAAAGTGTGCTGGAAAATCAATAGACATCAAATTACTTTGATATTATACTTTCTATGTATTTCCGAGGCAATATAGCATCTAATAACTTTTTATTTACTCTTTTTGATAACATAGTTTTTATACTATGGTACCCAAAAAGGGTACATTATTAAAGATAATAATTAATCAAATACCGTCAAAATTCTTCTATACGCTAAGATCATAATGGCCTTTAAGTAGTTGCCCTTATAAGAAGCGACCACACAGTCACAGCAGTTCATTGATTGACCACTTCTCTCTAAGCGCTCTCAATATCTTCGAGAATGGCCTAAAGTAGTGAACATTCATGACGATGAATGCCAGTATGCTAAAAACCTTTATAATCGTTCTGTTCCAGGAAAGCGACAATTACCACAACGAACTTTAGATCGCGTGCTCGGTACTCACTGTCCCGTAAGGTCGGGAAATGCCCCCGGCAATGTACAATGGAAACTGTGGAGCACTCGTCACGAGTTCCAGATTATCGCTGGGTAGTATGTTAGTTTGCATTACAACTTGGTTATGTGTGTACACTGCGTATTTGCTCGCGAAGATAAATTTTACGATAGTTTTCGTTGTTTAAACACTTCAGATCTTTTGCCTACTTGTGTACCGTGTTACATATTTTTCACTGCATGTTGTTCAATATTTATTTTTGTTTTTACATTATGAATATTTTTGAGTTAATAGAAATTTGCACACAATATAGAGAGGAATACGTACACAAATATGCCATCTGCTTAACCCTTCGGGAATAAAACCATGAAAGTGTGTATATGTGTGTGTTTGGTTATATTATTTTTAGCTTTTCAGCATTGACAATTCGAGCTATAATGGTCAGAAGATTAATAAAAACTGGGGCCAATTGAGCAATCGTCGAGACAAAACCTACATCGGCAGCGCTTAAGAACTTAAGGAAAAGAAGATTTATTTTATTCACACAATGACAAAAATTTAGTTTAGAAGAGGAACAACATTGAAAAACTCAAAAACGGAATATGAGTCTTCAAACCCGACGTGCATGCATGAAGAGGATAATGTCAGTTGAGAAAGCCAATGCCACCTATAGTATCTGCCTACCCAGGAGACAAATCTGAGTTCATGTATAAAACAAAAGTAGTAAATACTATATCAAATTAGGCCAACGAAACATTCACATTTGACGACATAATCACCAGCCGTAGTCCAAAAAGTCTAGACAAAATTTGTCACTCCGCTTTACATTACAAATGAACGCGACGGGCAATGTAATCAGCATGCCGAACCCATTGTACTTTCGAATCTGCCAAACCGAGCGCCTAATGTACCTAGTGGGGGAAAGTACGCGTAGATCATGCTAAATCACAATAACGGAACGCTGACTCACACTCGTCTTACTATTTGTGGGTTTGTTGACTGCCTCGTGGTTTCGCTCTAGTATCGTGCAATCTAGAAGACTCGATTCCCAGATCCCCAGATCTAGCGAAGTGCTCTTGGTTTTTCTATTAGAAAATTCTCAGAAGCAACTCGGAGCCTGGAAATGTCCCTAAATCGCTATGCTAGTCCATACTTTACAGTTTACACGTAATGCACATTGCACAGTGGCCACTGCTCCAACATACAAACAGCTCACCACAAGAAATTGTGACCTCCTAAGTACGAAAAAACAAAATTGTTGTTTTGACAGCCCCGTGGCGCAGTTGGCTAGATACCAGCTTGCGAAACGAGCGGCCGCGGGTTCGATCCCTGCACCGAGACAAATGTTTGTGTGATCCACAAAAATTTGTTTTTTTTTTGGCGATCATGTAGTCTATAGAGTATTGAATGGTATTCTGATTTATCGAAACTAAGGATGTCACCAATTACAATCATTTCAACAAGTCATCTTAATTCTAGCAGCATCAACGAAACATCAATATCCCTAGTAAGCAGTGTCAACCAATTCATTCACTCACAATTACACTAGCTAACCTGCTCCGTCATTTCCTGATGATACAACATTTGTATCACCCACAAATATTTGTTGCTATTACAACCGAAAAGTCCCTTGTACTTTCCTCACTTCTTTAGCAGTACACCTAAGCCAGCATATTCCATGATCCACAGGTGGACACTGGACATACGTTCTGCGATGTGTATAATACAGGAAGCGTTCCGTCACACAGTGTCAACACGTATGGACATGACGAAATAGTTAGCGCTCGGCCTCAATCGCTATTTGCTTTTGACAATAAATAATGTTCTACGCGTAGTGACGTGGTTGACGCTATAAATGGTGTGTTTCTCGACGGCTGAGCGATGTGCGAACACTATCTCATGGATCTGGTTGCACGTGGTTCGAATGCAACGTAGAGACTGATGTGAAACCATCTGTTACGTAGTTTCGGGGATAGTCATAGGATTTTCTTTGACTGTTATTGGTCTTGCGATATCTTTTTGCTAGATTTCAATAACACTATTAGATGTAAATGGAACGTTAAAATTGTATTAGTATACCACATTTTCTGTTCGTTTTTCATTTACAGGATTCAATATAATGTGATCATGGTTTTTCGATAGGTTTGCCAAAAAAAACATTCCTATCACTTGTCACGTAATTACATTCGCTGACCACATGTATGACATATAAAAGTCTTTACGATTACTATAATTTAACCATTATAATTTATTGTAATTGTAAGCTCTATTACAGTGAATGTAACACTACATCTACAAACAATATCTGGATCGAAATTAGACAACACTGTTACGCCTAATTAACGTTAGGTAAATATGTGCCCCGCGGTTATTTGGTAGATGTATGCACTTATTCATATTACTATAGAACTTTACATTAACAACGACTACATGTTTTCCCACAGCCTCTAACGATGTGGAAAAACAATAAGAGTCATATGTCTTAGCATTACTTTGACGCTCGCTTAATTCGCATTACACGACTGGACATTAGACGTTCAAAATAAGTTCAAGGTATTACTGTTACAGGTAAATAGATATGTTAAATTGTGTTTCGAAAGCATGTGCAATCGAATTAAAGCCTTAGTTTTATGAAAATGACCAAAATGAGTAGTTATTTTATATATCCTACTGTGAAATACATATTAGTATCACCACTGTTTACCAGAGAAACAAAAAATGCATTGTTGACAGTTCTTGTTGGCATTGTGTTGTACCATTAAAATACTAAAGATAATCAACAACGTTGTTTACATGCAAAAATATTTCAAATGAATGATAAGGAGAGAACGCACAAAAAAGTTCATTGTTATGATAACACGGACGCTAACTCATCTAAAATCTGGCCTTCGGGACAAAATAGATATTTTTACGGGTACGTTAGCAAACAAACAAACGAAGTGCCGTACGCGCTCCGAAATAATGGAAGTCACACAGGTCCCTTATCTAAATGACCTATCGTTTAAAAAAATGTTTTTATAACTAAAAAGTTCGTACATAACCTCAAACTTACCGCACGTCTTGTGATCGGAACGTAAACAATCACTACACAGATGTCAAAAAGTGTCAAACGTAATTCGGAAATTGAATTTTACCACACGCGCACTGAGGAAGTTTTGAGGACCAGTGTGGCCTTGAGGAGGGTGGGGGGCACGGGGTGGGTCCGACGCGATGTTATCGAGTGCGTGGGCGAGAGGACGCGACGTGCACCTCCCCCGTCGGATGCATGGCAACTGACTGAAGTAGCTGAAAACGGCGAGTCCTCGCTGCCCCGCCGCCCGCCCTAGTCACCGCCGCCGCCCAGACCAACTCCATGTATCGCTTTTTACTTTTATTTACCTATATCGACCTTTAAATTTCTCACAAAAAACTAATTTCATGTTTCACGGCGTTAATTTCTATGTTTGACAACTCGTCAAATCAAGTTACAAGTAAACATTTTAGCGGGCACTGGATAGGTGACATGTCAATTTGCAACCATTGAATTGAAAATTGAATTGCTACCATGACAACGGGGACGCTTAACGTGGCCCGTGAGTCACATAGTGCCTCACGTTGCCAAACGAAGCTATTGTTACTGAAAAATGAATTAACACTCAATCAATTGTTTTTATGACTACGAATAGTAAGCAAAGTTTTTTTAGTTAAAAGTTGTTTCTTTTTATTTATTTATTTAAACTTTATTGTACACACAACACTTAAACTAAGGAGTACAGAAGATGAGTAGAGTACAATGGGCGGCCTTATCGCGCAAGGCGATCTCTTACAGGCAACCAAACAGGCATGGATTTGCAGGAAGAGAAATGAAAGGTAGTTGAGGTGTACTACATACATAAAAGACATATCGTAAATAAAAATATATGAATAAAATACAAAAAAAATGGACTTTTTTACTACAAATTAATGCTTAATGCTTTGCTTTAACTTTTTAATGCTTTTAGTACACCAAATAAAATCTTTTCGATAAAATAAATTTTAAGCGCCATGAGAATGGAGTCTTTTTGGGGTATCCAAAAAATATTTGATTGATATGTATTTACTTCTTATTGAAACCTATTATGAAGAGTCACGTGCAAGGTAGCGAGGAGTTATTTTGGCAGGTTTCTTAGACTCTGACGTTCTACTAAGAATTTTAGAATTTAAAAACCTCGAATTTCGAATAGAATCTTGGCTCAACACGAAATTTGAACCCATGATCACTTGGTCACCGTCGTATTTCCCAGCAAACTGAGTAGACTCAAGCTACATAGGGCGGTACATAGATTTTAGAGGACAATTATGGTAAATTTGGCAAAAAACTAAAATTTGTCTTACTTTTCAAAATAGGTAGGTATAAATTATATTTAGAACATTTTTTTTGTCTTTTTGCGGCAAATGTGTTCATCCATAGTTCAGCGACACAAGAAACGGTCTGCTTCATTAACATGTTATTTTGTGATAATGAGTCTTCCCGAGTTGATTGATAACGTCTCACTGCTATGATCTAACCGTTTTATCAAACTTTACGAGTATGTTTTTAGTTCATTTGTCCGTATTTGGGCTATCGTAGTGAGTCGTGTTGCTAATTTAAATCATATGTTCTTACTGGGTTAAATAACAAAATTGCGGTGTAGTTAGATTATTTTTTGTAGTAAGTCCAGTTTATGTTGCATTATCACCAGATTTATTATATAAATGAACAGAAATTAGGCCCGAGTTTTAAGTTCTGGTTAAGACTCTGGAACAGTCTTGTGCAGTTTTTTAAATTTGAAAACCTCTAAAGACAAACAGAGTCGGAAAATATCTTTGATAAACAACAATAGACTCGCTTTTTAAAGTAGAAATTAAAATGCATCGCCATCAATGCACGTGTGTTTATATTTTAAGAAGTATGAGCTTAGTAGGAGCAGAGACATCAAGCTATCGCTCGCTATCTTTATTTAATAGTGACGTCACCATATTTAGTTATTAATAGTTTATTTTTACTTTTGAGTTGCAAAGAATAATTTTTTTAGGCCGCCCAGGCCGCTAGAATTTAAACTTATTTAACTTATTCGAATCTAAAAAGATTTATAATTTTTTCCAGATTCAAAGTCAAATAGCTTTATGTTTAATAATAAAAGTTTGATGAGCTGATACATAGTTCAATCAGGTTTTTTGTCCATACATTTTTTGAGTTTGTAAAGATAAAAGCTCTATGTTTTAATAGAATCTATGAAAATAAGTTTCTCGTTAAGGTATCGAGACATATTATATTTATTTACTTAAATTATTTAATTAATTAAAATATAAATAATTTACTTATTTTTTAATGGAAAAAGGAAGCAAAGGAGCAAGGGAGGCACCTCATGCTAAGTGGTCAACACCGACCATGAACACCCATAATACCAGAGGAGTCAGTGTGTTGCCAATTTATACGCGGTCTAAGATTTAGTTCGCAAACATATTTTAGTTGGCACATTTCAAACATAGAATATCGCCTCACTATAAACACAAATCTCATCATACATAAATGATATAAGAATATAGAATAACTTATACAGAGAATAACTTTCATACATGCCCCCATGAATCTATTCCCAAGAGTGTACGTAAAAGTGCATTTCTGTATGTACATTGTACACGTATATCGGCTCAACTTAAAAAAGGTAAAAACGGCGGGCCTGTTTGTATTTTTCTGACATATTTCGATACTCCATGTTGCTATTGAGAATGTCCTAATGGAAAACCTCAGTAACACTACCCAGTCTTGAGTCTAGGTACTTGAGCCACGAAATCTCGAGGGAGTCGATTGCATAAACGCAAAATTACACTTCTGTTACATTATTTTATACAAATGCCATACTGGCAAGACCTTTTAGTTAATACTAAGCACATAGACTTACGCATCTCCGTTACAAATATTTGTCACTTTTTGTAGCGTCTCTATACAATACGTACTCGTACGTCACAAACAGCCTCGCATCCATTATTTTATACACACGACACACGAATTATTTCTCACTTAACAATACCTCGGAAGATTACTAACTTCACAGGGACACATTACTTGTTTAAACATACGAGATACTATACTGTATAGTTTTATCATAATATTTTGGGTAGTATTAAGAACTTCGAAGTCAGATTTTGGATTCCTAACGATTCTAGTAGTGAGGGCGTCGAAGTTTAGGCGCACGGTCGAGAATGTCGGCGGTCGCGCATTCAAACCCGGGCATACACCTCTTCCTTTTTGAAGTTTTGTGTAAATTCACAATGAATTATCATCATTAGATAACTAGGGAAGGTAATAGTGACGACGATAACTGAAACATATTGATGTTAAAAAAAACCTCGAAAAAAATAAAAAAATGTCCTTACATCCACAACAAACAAACAACAAACATACCTCACGCCTATATTCCCCGAAGGAGTAGGCAGAGATGCATTTCTGCACCCACATTTCGCCAGGTATGTATCAGTCCCACGTAATAGACACCACATTTCCAGACTCCGTGCTATTAAGAATTTCCTAATGGAAAAACCAAATAACACTTTGCCCGACCCGGGAATCGAACCCAGGACCTCTAGATCGCACGACATATACTTGTACCGCGAGACCACGAGGCAGTCATCCACTCCACACAATAAATGTATCATTAGGAAGAGGATTTTTTATCGGGATTTTTTTTACATCAATCTGTTTGTAATCATCGTAACTATTGCCAGCCCCAGTATTCCATCACCGTCTTTTCACACCCTGTTTATTTTTCGCGTTTATTTTTAACATAATTTATTACACACAGAACCACAACAAGAAGGCAAAACAAGAGATCCCAAGCCATTAGCATGACAATGGAAGGAAGTACTATAATTAGGTCAAGCGACGTGACTAGTTGACCACTACTACTTCTTAGGTATTACATATACGTACAAACTCGTATATTTAGTTCTTGGGGAAACCAAAACCAGATCTCATATGGGAGTTTGTAAGGTTTTATTAATTATCATGATATTTAATTATACCAAAAAAGCTTATTTCACTAGAAAAAACACCACGGCTTAGTGAAATGGCACACAGGTTTATTTAAACAGCCTCTTGGCGCAATTATTCCCACATTTTACCTCGTATCAGTCTTAAGTAACAGGAAAAGACAGGACTTTGGCCGACACAAGAATCGAACCCGAGACTTCTAGATCACACACCACACTACAGGTCCCGCAAGACCACAAGGCAGTCAAGCTTGTATTCAATCCTAAATAAAATCATGACTGATTAAACGGAAAAAATTAACAGCTATGTTACTAACCCACTAACCACACTACATATTAGTTTTCGTTAAACTTTGTAACTCCCCTCGGCCTTATTTACCATGACCTGACCTCCGCGGTCGCTCTAAAGGATCCCTACATGTCCTAAACTAATAGAACACCCAACGAGAGAATGTCAAGATGACATATAACTAAAACACGTTCCTAAATTTTATGCAAATTTGTCTTTAAATACCTATGTTTGCCTATGGCTGTATAGAGAAAATGTCTTTCCCTAGATTCTGTCTAAGAACAATTATACGTTTTTTGCTTGAGGTAAAGCTCTGTTGTATAACGCTGTTCAGTTCTATCAGAGAACATTCATTGAAATTGACTTTAGATAGAATAAAATGTGATAGATTCTTTAATTTATAAGGTGGCAATCATCAATAGTCAATAGCAATGCCTTTAAATACAAACCGTGTTAGGCCCCAAAACTAGGCTCTGCTTGTATCTTTACAATGACATAATGTATTTCCGTGGTCGACGATATAAAACACGGGCCACAACTGTCGCCTGAAGCTCCAGTCTACTCAGCTTTCTAGTAAATCCGCTACTGGTTACAAATCTGCATTGACACCAACCTGTGGCTTTCCAATGTTACGCATAATAAAAACATCAATGTTACTAGCAAGCTTTTAAATGTAGATTGCTACAGCGTTTTAATCATTTTGTATGCTAACAGAACACCCGTCAAAAACATTTATGTAAAATTAGGAGGGGCAAGTACTTCCATACAAGCCCAAAAGCTTTATACGTTAATTCTATAATGTCCAGTTTATAAATAATTGGTCACTATAATCACATTTATATGCCAAATTAATTTCGCTAGAAAAACATTTAAAGCTAAAAGATTTTACAAGCTGGGCTGGACTTCTATGGAAGAAGTAACCGCCACAGTTTAAAACTCAATAAAATTTTATACTACCTTTTCCGCCACATTTGAAATACGTTTAACTGGTTGTGCTTTAAAATGGTTTGAAAATACTAACTAAAATTCAATTTTCCGTTTTTTCATATGAAACTTTCAGTATCACGTGTGTGATGAAGCATAGTGTGCCGAGCTGTAGTTACACGAGCATGTAGACAAACTTTACTATTGTTAAAGTTTTTAACTAGGTAATGGAGTCATTGTGCAGAGATTTTCTAATATTATCCATAAGAAAAGTAAAATAAAGTTGAGGTGTAGGAGCAACTGAAGTCCATAGAGAAAATCACATTCGAAAATCGATTAACATGTATGAACACGGCAGAAGCGATACTTATAAATACATTATATATATTATCTTGTGCGTGATCTTACTCCAAAAAGCGAAGGCACATTGATACGATAAGTCCTCAACTCTGGTACGAAGTCAAAATTCCTTTATTGCAAGACGTGAGTGAACTTCTGCAATTAAATAACCCATTTCCCAAATTTAAGTCTCGATTACCAGGCGAACACTACATTATAATGTAAAAAAACAACAAAAAAATATATTTTTTGGGTTTCTGTTGTAATGCTTCGATTCTAATTCAAACCACCGAAAAATACTCGGATATCAATTTTTAGGCCTTAAAGTTTGCTTTTGTCAGATTTATGTGGATAAGTCCGTTTGAAGATTTTCATTGATTTTTATGAACAATGGGTGGTAGCACTTTGATTATTATCCTAATTGCAAATAGTGCATTATTTCTTAATAACACTAGTGAGTGTTTACTTGTCCATTACTATTACAAAAAGTCTATTACAGTTATAACAACCGACTTTTATGTCGTATTTAGATAGAAAATGGCAGCAAGACTGTATAAAGAAGATGTTGATTCATTCTGTTTTATTTGCGGTGAATTTGTCAAGGCAAGGATAAGGTGAATAAACCAAATATTCTTGCCATCTATGCTTATGGGATAGCTAAACAGATTTAAAACATTTCAAACAAACATCAAATTGGAAAACATAATATGAATGCTAAACCAATCGTAAAGCCCAAAGATATATTGATACCACCGTTACTTATGTATAAAGTTAGGTCCAATAAAGAAATTTTGCTCTAGATGATAATTCTGGAGCTTTTAGAAATTTTAAGAGATTCATTCCCAAATTATATAATGCTAAAGTCCAAACTGGTATTTAGGGGTTCATACGAAAAAAGCCCATACAAGCTTAAAAGATCCACTAAAAAATCGTTTTTGAACTCGATTTTTTTTATTTTCTATCTGTTTACTATTATATGTCATATTTCTTGTATAAAAGCACTTTTTGTGTTCAATAAAAAAAATCTTATTATATTTTTAAATAAAATTTAAGAGAATAGGTAAAAAGTTGTAATACATTTTTTTAAACTTCATAAAATTGCTCTATTTTCTACAAAAGCAAACTTTGGTCTGAATCAATATTTTTTATTTGTGACCTAGGAGAAACTTAAATTTCATATTCAGGAGCCAGACCCAAAAGTAGTGTTGATCAGTGATTGGTGTTTCTTTAAGATAAATTTAAAATAAAATAACGTAAAAATCGTGTTTTTTTATTTTTATTTACTATGTCAAGATTATCTACTTTAAAGAGACTCAAAAAGATTTATATGCCTAATAGGCTACGTTCGCAATAGTTTAAAGTTTAAACATAATTATTATGTTTATGCATTTTTTTAGCTCTCTGGTTACATAGGAAGACTTGTTGCGCATCTTTGACTTTTGTTTACTAAACTAAAACACAACATAATTTATTATAGCGCCATCTGCATGTTTCCAATAGAAACATTGTAAACTTAAGTGCGTTAAGAATATTCGTAGTTTACAAAAACATTCCTAGATGGCGCTATAACAAATATGAGTAAACACGTCGCACATCATATCGTACGGTTATATTTTCATAGATGACAGCACAATTTAATTTAGTTAAAAAATGGATCATTTATTATTTATGATATTATTTAATGTAATAAAAAATATTCAACTTTATTTATTAAAATACAAATAACATTAATACATAAAATTTTAAACAATCTATTCGTGAGCTTTAAAGTTGTTAATAAAAAAGAAAACAGGAATTTTAATAATTATTTATACTCAACGAATCTATGTTTATGCTGACCATTTAGAAATTTAAGTATATAATTTGTTTGCACATCAAATAGTTGGTGAAATCACACCTATGTCCACTCAATAGAAGAGATGACCCGGGGCTGCAGCGAGAGCAATGGGACATACGGACTGATAAAGACCGATATAAAATAATTTCATGCTTAGAGGCGATTAATTTAAACTAAAATAAAGAAATGACGAAGCAACGAGGTTTAATGAAAATGGTGTAGAATTTGTGAATGTAAATCGTAACGCTTCATTTTAGCCACGCGGTTGAGTCAACGTCTGTGGTCATGGGTTCAAACTCAGAAACTGTCTGAATCTATACGAGAGTTAATAAAATATTAAATTACCCTTTAAAGATAAAGGAAAAATAGAAAGGAAATTGCACTAGGTCAGCGTGGTAGACTAACACTTCACGCCTCGAAGTTGTAGAGATGCTCCGTGCCTAGCTACTATAATATGATGGAATGAGATAACAGGATTTTAAAATAATTTTCACAACTAACCAACTTTGTAGAACTTAAAATATTCTTGGAAAACAAAAACACAAGATGATTAGGAATATATATTTTTTAAATATTTCCGCATAGAGTTTCCCTAGTGATTGTTTCTTTAACCTTTAACGTCACGGGCGGGGTCTAACCGGACCCATACACCATCAATAATATTGATCAATATTCTGATTGTACAATATTATTGAACGTGTAGGGATAATATTGAAGCATTGCGCCGTGATTGAGCAAAAGATTGATGGAGCTTAATTTTTATTGATCAATATTTTTTTATTGCGCTGTGTAGGGTTAATATTGCGCAATATATTTCTTTTTTTTTTCTTTTCAACAAAATCACCAGCGTGGCTGCCGCCAAAACTTCGTCGTCAGACATGTTGCTCGCACGAAAATATTGATCAGAGTGGTTTATCAATTTTATTGACAGAATTAATTGAACGTCTGGAATCAAAGGGGGTGTTCAATATTATTGAACAATAAAAAGATTGTTCAATATTATTGTAGGTGTATGGAGCCCCTAAGCAGACCCCACGCGCTCTTTTTTAACTGTATTTTTTCAAATTGACAAGCTACAATCGTACCATTTTGGCTAATCTCAGTGCGCTGCCGACGCTCTCGACGGGTGGACGTACGTGGTGTTGCCGCTAAGGTAAGTACCTTTTTTACTCTTGCGGGAATACCTGTGGACCCTACCCGTGATTATACGTAGTAACTTTTTTCACTTTGCTAATTTTTCAATTTGTTGTTTTTTCAGAATTACTGTTGAAAACTGCAAAAATGAGTCACCAAATATCAGAAGACGCCAAAGATTGCAAAATAACACCAATTTGACCAAAGATATTAGAGCTATAATATGCAAATTGATCGAAAAAGAAGAGCCTTTACCTAGTTCAGATGAGGCTGGTCCTAGTGCTCCAAAAATGAAGCGGAGGTGCTCTATTTGTCCAAGGTCTAAGGATAAAAAGAGCACTATTGTTTGTCATCATCATCATCATCATCATGTCAGCCAATCGTGGTCCACTGCTGGACATAGGCCTCCCCCAATGACTTCCACCGGGATCGGTCGGAAGCCGCCTGCAGCCAGCGACGTCCCGCGACCTTGACAAGGTCGTCGGACCACCTTGTCGGGGGACGTCCCACGCTGCACTTTCCAGTACGTGGCCTCCACTGGAGAACTTTCTGGCCCCATCGGCCATCAGTTCTCCGCGCCATGTGGCCGGCCCATTGCCACTTCAACGAGCTAATCCGTTGGGCTATGTCGGTTACTTTAGTTCTCCTACGGATCTCCTCATTTCTGATTCGATCCTCATTTCTGATTTCGATTGTTTGTAGATCATGCAAAAAAAACTATTTGTAAGCCTCATTCAGTAGCAATTACTTATTGTTTACCATGCCAACCAAAATATTTTTTTTTTACTTAAGCGCCCGACAGTAATATTGAGGGGTTGTGATTTTTTGTATTAGTATGATTATTGTTTAGTTTTCCTTAGATTACGTTTCTTTGTTTCCTATTTTATTAGAAAGTAAGAATATATTAGTCAAAAGTTGATAATTAAAAGAAATTTAAGAAAATTAGTTAAGTGCCTTAAAAATTGCTATGTAGAAGATGTTATTTCGTTAAATGTTTTTTCACTATGTAAAGACTGATTGTTTTGCTAATAATAAAAACTTTTTATACGTATTAATATGTCTTTTCTTTTAATCTAAATTAATATTTATGAAATTTTCAAGAATACGGAGCATAAATGCAAAACACTTATGGGGATACTTCCGGACCCCACGCGTGACGGAACGTTACCATAAACAACGCGTGTACTTAAAGGTTAAAACTTGCTTTTGCTTTATAAAGGAATCTCGAAACATGCCTTAAAAAGATGTACTTTGAAGACTCGCAGCGTGAAAACGGAAAATAGTATCAAATTAATATTTAAAACCTAGATGAACCTACATTAAGGGAAAATAAAGAAATGAAAGCCCAGTACATTGCAATACATATTATTTATTCATGTATAATTATTTGAATACATCAAACATTTTTGGTGTAATACGAAATTCGCTAATGCGCAATCAGCTGGCCCAACGCTACCTACCTAATATAATGTAGGCCAGATCAATTGTGTTGTTCTTAAACATTATTGTACATCGTCAGGAATGTACTAACCACCTACGTCTACTTAGCACGAATAATGCAGCCCTAAATATCAATACAAAATAATTCTTTAAAAAATTAAATACATTAAATAAACTACTTGTAAAAACATTAAATCAGTCATTTACAAATTATACCTTTTTTACATAATCTACGACAAGCTTGAGTTGAATGTACTTCCATTTGGGATATTGCTTATTGCACTACTCGAAAAGTGTGTTTTTTTAACCCAACTGCCGTCCAAATTGCACTTCCTCAACGGTTCAATCTAACGTTTTAATCACGACGACGTCTTACACTACTCTAATACTATTTACTGGTTAAAACTTAGATAATGGCATATAATATTTCTGTCGTCAATTGTGATATTAAGTAGCCTGAAATTACAGAACAACCGCATTACTATCATTAAACTTATCACTACGCAACTACGTTTAAAGTAATTGTTATTCGAGAATTTCTAGACAGATCAAGATGCAACATGTCTTCGTTCATCAAATTTTCCCACCAAAATTCAAATATCTGCTTTCTTTGCATTAACATTGTTAAAAAATTATGTGATGTTAAATGTTATCGTGTGTATGTTCGTGTAAAGAAAACAGTATTAAATATTTATAAATAACTAATCTAAAATACTGAATTATCATAGACAATTAAAATATACACCTTTTTAGACGAATCACAAACACATAAGATGGCGTATAAAAAAAATTACATTACTTCTCATTATTTACAATAATTTACAGTTCAAACAAACGCCACAATCCAACACACATCTGTCATCAAGTTATAAATTAAACGTAAAAATTATAAACTATATGTACAAGAATTGTCATTTTAATGTATGACGTAAAAAATGTAATTAATATACATACAATCCACAGAAGATTCGAGAAACTCACGTTATTCTCGGGCAGTGCTTATTAAATTATTTTGAGAACTATAAATAATTGGTGAATTAGAGAACTCAATTATATTTTCGAACGAAAATAATTAATATCATAATATTATCTGTATCAAAATTTTGTACTCTACAAAACAAAATTATATCTCTTGTCTATGCGCAGCCCCAAAAATGTAGTAAGCTTGGAACAAACATACAGTCGGAGATTTTAATAAAACCTGACCTCTTTAGTCTATGTTTAAAAGGGGAGAAAGGGGCGGGAAGGCAGGTTAATTACATTATGCATTTTATTTTTTTTACTAAACTAGAACTTAAACCTTTCTCCCCGCCCATTCGATCTTTCAGACATAGACAACAGACGTGCAATTTTTATAATCTCCGTATTTTTTAAATTGATATGTGTTGTTAATTTGAAATTTGTTTTTTAGAACCTTTTTTCGCGAATTTTAATTCTTTAAGATAAGATATTATACTTTTTAAAGACGTTTCAATATTTATCAACACATACCAATGAAAAGTGTTGTCGACATTACTGGGGACACAATATCATAAGAAAATAAATACTAATAACAATTTTGTGTTGATCCAAGTATTTAGGAGACCATTTGCCTGTGACCGTTTTGACCGTTGCCGTTTTGTGAGGGAAATAGGACGCCTTCGTACGTCACTCCGTTCAGTTCTATCGACACAACTAGTTGCTGATCGCCTGTGCTTGCGTCACCTGGAAGAAAATAACAACAAATGAATATTATGGAAAGCAGAGATAAAAAAGTGTGTAGGTTTAAAAAAAAAATTGGTAAAATATCTATGAAATGCATTTGTGGAGAAAATGTTTCTGGAGTAATATAATCTAGCTTTGCAATGATTCTCATCATTATAAATTGGAAAAAAAAACAGGAAAAGTTCATTGATAGGTTCTATTAGTTTAGGAAACTAATTGCCCTATAAAATATTTTTTCAAAAATACGATATTCATAGACAATATATTTCTGCATTAAACCAATAATTACCCCAAACGTACACAATATTTCCACACATAATTTTTTCCATTTTCAAAATTTACCTCTAGTAGTTATCTTAAAAGCCGCTCCATTGACGCCATTAGTGGCGCTGCCTCCGTTGAGTTGCGGCTGCGGCGTGGTGGGCATGCACTGCTGGCGGGGCGGCGGGGTGAGGCGGGGGGACGCGGGGCGCGGGGTGCGGCGCTTCGCCGGCGGGGGAGGGGAGCGACATGCCTCGCGCTTGCCGCCGCTGGTGCTAGAGTTGGGACTCTCGCTTAGGTTTAGCGCCTCACTGGAATCAATTAACAACGATGTTAGATAGATATTCCTGTAGCTTTTTTTTTATTTAGTGTATCTACACGAATGGTGGAAAAAAGAGGGAATCTGCGCAAATAAAAGTTCATTTCTTGCTAAGGCTTTCGGATTTCTAAGGCTCATTTTATCCACCTTGAACTAAAGCTTCTGTTTAGACAGATGAGATACAAAAAAAATCTGTCTAAATTTAGAGATGTTATTCTATTCAAGCAGTGATGGCCTCGAGGTTTAGGCGCGCGGTCGAGAATCTCGGCGGTCGCGGGTTCAAACCCCAGGCACACACTTCTGACTTTTCGAAAGTTATGTGTGTATTCACATGGAATTATCACTTGCTTTAACGGTGAAGGAAAACATCGTGATAAAACCTGCACACCTAAAAGTTCTTAGGAATTTCTTAGGTGTGTAGTCCGCCAACCCGCACTAGGCCAGCGTGGTGGACTATGGCCTAATACCCTCTCAATGGTAGAGGAGACCCATGCTCAGCAGTGGGCGTATATGGGTTGATGAAGAAGAAGAAGATTCTATTCATGCTTCAACACATCAATGACACAGCTTGCTTCTTCAATATCATCAATATCATATTTCCTCAAATGCCGGCAACACACCGTTGATTCATGAGCGGTGCTGGCCACTTAACATCAGGTGGCTCACTTGCCCCTTTGCCTCCTTATAAAAAAAAAAATATGTTTACCGTTGCGGTTCAAGGTCCGGTTGCGGGCTGTTGTTGTTGTTGTTGTTGTAGAGCGACCACAGCGTGAGGCGCGACACGTCGATGGCGCTGAGTGCGGCGGCGTCGCGCGGAGACATCATCGGGGCTGGGCCGTTACCGCCTGGAGGAGACTCCGAACCTGCAGACAAGCATTATAATTAAACATTTTGTAATACTTGAATATGTAACGTAATTTGAAATCGCGAAGAACCAAGAAATTTAGAGTTTAGTCTTTCATTTAGAAGTTGGTACCATACAATTCTAGTTAGCATATTAAAAAGTCAAAACACCTGGTAATCAAGGGAAACGCAGTCTTTCAAAAAGAACCTTGCCAATAACTGAGACATCATCATCAGCCCATATACATTCCACTGATGGACACACATTGCCTCTACCATTCAGAGACTTTAAGCCATACCTATTCCACCACTCTGGCCTAATGCGGGCTAGCAGACTAAGATATTCCTAATAACTTTCAGGTGTAACAACTGACACAATACTCACCATTCCTCATCAGCTCCCTCTGCTGTTGAATCATCTTCATGTACTCCCTCACGCGGTACTCGATGTCGTGCTGAGAGATATGCGGGGCGTGTGGGGGCAGGGGGGGAAGCCGTGGCACCCCCACCCCTCCGCCCAGGGATAGTGACAACGGCTGCATGTGCTGGGACAGCTGCGCTAGAGACGCTGGCACTCCGCGGTTCAGCGGCGGCTGTGGAAGGAAATAGAACCTTGAGGATTTGGAAATTGAATCGTGTTAAGTTTGTAGGTGAGATGAATATGAGTGAAAAAAAAATATTGAAATGAAATGAATGAAAATGATTTATTCGTTTCAAAATTAAGTGTACCATTCTGGTTGGAAGGTATCGCTAGAGAAAAATGGGCAAGAAACTCTAGTGTTGCTCTTTTCCAATGAAGAGATAGCATACAATATTGATGATGCAAAGACTTAATTTTCCGAATTGGAGGAGTTCATGCAGTATCAGAAAAGAAAAGGTAACCTATAGCAAAATATAAGATTCCCTTTAAAGTAAAAAAACGAGTGAAAATATCTCGATCTGATACACAGTATAAGAAAGTTATTATATAGCACTTACCATAGCCAACGCCGCCTGAGCGTCGTACTGCCCGGAGGCGCGCCTGCCCTCACGCTTGTTGCCTTCGATGGCGGCGTCCAGCTCACTGCGAGTAGACAAGTTTTTCTTCTCGCACTCATAGTCGTACAAGTACTTCATGTATCTGATGGAGAGAAATAATGAAAATTAGTTAAATTTTAATCATAACATAAATAAATATACTGATGTATTCAGACCGTCGGAACCGACCGATCAGAAAGTAAGGCAGGTAATATCTGAGGATCAAGGTCTGAATACACGGTTCGTTCATTGTTGGACTTGTTGGTTGAATCTGGAGTAAAAATGTGTGCTTGTTTTTACTTCAAGGATCTTTCCTTGAAGTAAAAACTTTCCGTTTGGTTGGGTTTTTAGGTTAGAAAAATCTGAATAGCAGCACGAAATATCACTTCATAGTATAAAACAAAGTCGCTTTCTCTGTCCCTATGTATGCTTAAATCTTTGAAAATACGCAACGGATTTTGATGCGGTTTTTTTTAATAGATAGAGTGATTGAAGAGGAAGGTTTATATGTATGATAACGTCCATTAAATATCAGCATTGCACCCGTGCGAAGCCGGGGCGGGTCGCTAGTATCAACTAAAAAGCTGGCTCAATATTAAGGTAGGTACATAATATGGATGCAATGGACTAACCAAATTTTGACATGAAATACTGACGAGATCAATTAACATTAAATGCCTCCCCTTTGTATAAAAAAATATGCCGCTTAAAAAAAGGAATAGAGAAACATCTATAAAACTCTGTTTAACATAACGAAAAGGTAAAAGGCGTAACAAATAGAGCATCAAACGACTGGTACTTTACATAAATCTTAAAAAACTACACATCACAAGCAGCCGGGCCATTACAGCCTCATTCCTATCTATCAGCCTAACAAATAAATCAAAAGATTATGCAGACGATGTCACCTTTCAATCTCCTTTGTGTCGCGGGAAGATCTTCGAACGCGTCGAGAACACGACTCGTATAAATCATGTTTCAACACCAATTATTATCAAAAGCGTATCCTTCATGCGGGAATGTTACACGTATAATCCCATTGACGAGTTAATTTTATACCAGAGTATTGTCAAACGGTCACATAACTCATATTCATAACTTTGGATCGGAATTAACTTTGATGCGACCGACTAATAGCGTGGATTTTGAAATGTCCTATATCTTATAGGACTATGAGATTCTTAGTGGTGTGACATGTTGCTTTAATTACGTTTTGATTGAATTTTCTTAAAAGAATACTATATAAAATATTTAAACAAGCATTAAAAGAAAAGTTTTTCTTCGAAATTTAAATTAAAAGTTTTTTCACAGAAAGAAGTAAGGATATCGATCTAAAGATGTAGCTTGACGGTTCTTTTCAAATTATACATACATGTTTTAGCTAAATTCCTACTTAATTATCTTTTTCTTCTTTCCACCTATGAGTATTAATATATCCCTCTTAAGTGCACATACAACGACAATAATCTTTGTAGTTTCCAAAATATTTACATTATAGTAAGCATGTCGTTCAAGTAATGAAGACAGAAGGAAAGTTCAATTATATTGGTGAGGCATAGCCGCTAAGGATTGAACGCTGGTCCGTCACAAAACGCTGCTTCGTGCGTAACGGTGCACACTCTGAATTATAAACGAGAGACACCTTTATGTGGACCGACAAAGGCGACGAGGTGAAGGAACTCACTAAGATAAATGGGAAATTATATCGGCCGAGATGAGTTTGAGGTTATTAATTATGAAGATGTCATATTGTCGCGACAGACGCGCACGTAGCTGTATTGTCGTCGATGTTTTGTTACTAAGCGAGAATTTGAATGGGAAGACACAAAGACGCTATCGAATATGGAGAGGCGTCCGCGGCTCCTGCCTTTTGGGACCACACAACGCAATACAGCCGTTTAAACGTTCGAAACCAATAAACTGTTTGAATGCGAAGATTAGACAAGCCACAATGCAATCCAATATGTTCTCGTTGGGATTATGATCTGGGATACGTTTGTGTGTCAGCTTCGAAGCTTAATATTTATGATGTCGATGATAGGTCGGATTGGAATGTATTTTTATTATTATTATTATTATTTCAACTCTTTATTGTACACATTTATAACATAAAACATAAACAAAAAAAAAGGACAGGTACAAGTGGCGGCCTTATCACTCATGGCGATCTTTTCAAGGCAACCATAAGATGGATTATAGAAAGAATTTGAAGGGAGGGCAGTGTGTACAACAGAAACAAAAAAAAGAAAAAAGAAATACGAATGAAAATTAAAACAAAATAGGTACGTATTCAAAGAAAAACTAAATAAAATAAAATATATACATATATAAATACATATACAACAATGAATACACATACATATATACAATATACATGAAAAAAAAAAAAAAAAAAAACAATACATGTAAACAATATATAATTAAAATATTAATTACAGGAGAGATAATGATTTTTGACGAGTCTTTTGAATTGTGTAAGATTTTTGGCCCGGCGTACCTCAACAGGAAGAGCATTCCACAAACGTACTGCTTTCACTGTGAACGAATTGTCGAGGAAAGTAGTGGTATGCACAGGCATTTTCAACTTTAGGTTTTCTGATGACCTCAAGGCTCTCGAATGTGACTCATGGAGATACTCAAATCGGGTTTTGAGATATGTAGGAGTGAGGGGATTAAATAAAACATTATAGAGAAGAGAGAGAACATGAGAATTCCGGCGAAGTCGCATAGGTAACCACTTGAGCATAGCACGATATTCAGAAACATGGTCGTATTTGCGAAGTCCAAATATGAACCTTATACAAAAATTTTGGAGGCGCTCAAGCTTATTAAGTTGGTCTTCGGTGAGATTTAGATAGCTGACATCAGCATAATCAAGGATGGGAAGGAGCAAGGTTTGGGCTAATGAAATTTTCGTGGAGATGGGAAGTAGATTACGCAGCCTTACCAAGGACCGTATTTTTATTATGAAATTGTATTAAACTGATATATCTACAGCAAGTTACGAATTTCTCTGGTACTAAGCCTTCAATCAAATCTATATAATGCTTCTAAGTAAATCCATTGATTCTTTCTTGAATTTGTGAAACAAAAAAAAACAACGTGTAAACTGACAAGCTTTTTCTAACCATTACTTAATGGAATCCGTGTTTAGGGTCCCACGAATATGACATCCTGAAAATACTCCTACACCAAATTTCAACTCTTTCAAGTGGATGCGTCCTGCAATTTATTTTTTAATAAACTCCCAGGAACCAGATTTTTTGGTATAAAAAGTTCAACCCAGCTGTTTATACTCTAAAATCACTTACTCGCCTACTTAATCGTCGATATATAAACGGAGATGAATTTTGATGAGTTCCACATATAGGCTTCAAATATGAAAATACAATACGTCCTGTAGCACGATGGCCCAACGACTTGAAAACTTGTGTAAGGAATAAATGAGTGCTGCTCAAGACCTGGATGCTTGGCGCTTTCTTGGGGAGGCTCACATTCAGCAGCACGGTGATAGGAGTATACAAAACCAGTACTCACTGTGTACGCAGAGTGAAGGCAGCAGAAGTGATGGAGGACGGGAGCCGCAGACCCTTGATAATCTCCTGCCACAGCTTCTTGTTGATCACCTCGACCAGCCCGCCGCGAGCTATCACCAAGTTGTACAGCTCGTACAGGTCCAGCACAGACTTGGCCATTATTGGCAGCCGGTTGATCGGTGTACCTGAAATCAAGGACACAGTTGAGAAAAATATTCAGTGATACAAGGTGGCAAGTGAGAGGTCACATCATCAAAAATTTGAAAAATATATAAAAGTCTAAAGAGTAATTATTGAATATTAGCTTTTAGTAAAATAAATAAATTATCGGCTACATTTAATCGTTTTTTATTTAAACCAGATTATAAACTACCAATAAAAACATTTGGCCAAGTATATTGAAAACTGTTGGTGTTTATTTTCGTTTATCGTTTATTTAAGGGCGAAATTCTAAAAATATCCTATTTATACTCAAGCTTCATAGTTCAAAACTTTGCTCAAGCGCAGAAACGATATTTTACAACAAGACATACGGAAACATTTTAATCACGAGTCTAATAATATTGGCGAGTCGGCCAGTTCTCTATTCAGAGCTGTAAAACCCTTTACAGCGTACTTGTTAACCGCCGTTAACGCAAAATGTACACTACCCACAACATCGGAATGTGTTCAATCGCAAATAGAACATAATTACATTAAAATAATTTATAATTGCACATAATATAAATGTTTGGGCCACTCATAAATAATAGTTCTAAATCAATGTGATATAACCTTTTTATTATTTGTTTTAATTCACCACACTAAATACTATTTTGTTCGAACCGCGTGGTGGACTTTAGCCTCTTCGGAAATTAGTATTTATATTCAATATAATATTATTATTATCGACAAAATATTGTTGATATTTATCCATTATCACACGTTATCAAATGAAACGTAAACTCAGTGGAGTAGATTTCCATTTATGGTGATAATGAGCGAATTATAATAGCATACAATATAACATGTCAGTCGCCAATCATGTGACAACGAAATCATAAATATTGTGAATAAATCGAATGAGGAAAACGGAGATAAAATCATATTTAATTTAATATGACGTAAGAAATTGCGTCAAGAACACGTCTGTATAATCGTGAAATAATATTCAATTTGCACCAATATAGTAGGACTACAATAATTGGTTAACCGCATCATGTATACACCTAAAAAAAATGCTGAACAAAAACGAATAATTGTAAAACTTAGGGCATAATACCTTTAGGATAAATTAATTATTAAATATTTATAATACTTCGCAATTTAAATATGGATGTACATTTGTCACTGTTGGTTACCGAATTCACGAGTATATTTTTAAAATCAATAAATAAATGTATGCGTCACGTCAAAATACAAAGCGTGACAAACGCAACAGTGTAGTGTATTAAATAATTGACTTAATGCTGGCATTTATGCAAGAAAAACAGGGTGAGGGTAAAACAATTTAACATACGGGTAAAATAAACCCATTATTTAAAACAAAAGACGCTTAAATTATAGAAAATATGTTTTTTATGTAACTATACTAAGGGTAACGATAAATGTATATACAAATAAATTATGAGCCATACATAGATAATAGGGAACATAAATCCATTTAACTCTAGTATATTTAATAAGATAATAAAAATAAAACAAAATATTTATGACAATAACAATAAATGGGTAATTTCACACACTTTTTAAATAAAATTACCCACCATCCAAAAGTCCCTAAGCAAATTAGAAGGTTATAAATAAATAGCACAATATTGGTACATCGGCTGTACGCATCACGTCAAAACACAAAGCGTGTTAAGCTAAACAACACGAGCGTGTCGAATCGCATCAGACGATAGATGATTTATGAGGTGGCCGAGCGCGTCTGATCGCGGTTTTACGACTCTTGGACCGGATTTAGCGCTGTCCGTGTGGCCAGCGCGGAAGCGGTCTTACGGTCTTGTTCATGCGTTTTGTTCGCACTTGATTTACTGTAATATCGTAGTTTAGCACGCTACTATGTGCTGAGCGCCGAACTAGCTGCGATGTTAGCGAGTTGGAATTAGGAAGAGGTTTATGTGTGTTAATCGTTTTTGTTGGCATTTTGAGTGTTGTTTTGGGCATATTCATAATATTTAGTAGACATAGTTACTATTAAGTCGGCTTTTAATTTAAAACACTATCGATCAGTGTCGCTATATCTATCTCTATTGCCTCAAGACATACCTACTCATACTAAGAAAGGTTATTAATTGTTTGCAAACGCCAAACGCTTTACCAATCAATAAACGTTTAAATACATTGTTGCGAACAATTTTCCGCTGCCGAAAGCGCCAGTCATTTTGGCGGGCCTATATCGCGTTACGAGCTGTCACCGAGTGCCATTCCTCGTCCCCCACTACACCTCCCCACGACGAACTCGACAGAGAGTCCCAAAGGGTAATAGATTTATTTCTACCAATACTATTTTCTGCGTTGTATTAAAATGAGACTTATAATGCTCCCAAAGGTGGCAACTTACTTCTTGATGTTTTTTGAGACAACTCTTGTTATCGGATTGAGTGACTGTTGATAAGAGCACGATTGATTACTAATTAATTGCAATAACTAATTCCGCCTCTGTTCAACCATCAATTCAAAATACAGAGACTATAAAAGGTTGCCAGAAATTGTATTCGTCGTTTGCTTTCTTTCTGGACAGTACTGTGTCAAAATGTTAGTCAATTTTTCAAACACATTTGTATCCGATATATACCCAAATAGCAACCAAAACGGTCCCCCAAAAAACAATTTAACCTTCCAATAACAAATTCTCCAAATGAAAATACGCCCAAGCACAGAGCTTCCCACCATCGATCGTTTATTGATGAGAGCGAGGCATTAGCGAATGCCTAAACGACTATTTGTCAATCCGTCTTCCTGTCTACAGTTAATCATTCCCCCGGTTATCTGGCACGGGGGAGGGGGGCGAGAGGGACGAAAGAGGGGGGGGGGGGTGTCTACGTCACCCGTTCAGAGATTAATTGCCGCGTTTATGTTCCGAGTACAGAACATGATGAGCGAAAATTGGACCGAATTCAGCGAAGTATTTGTTGGGTATAGACTATAGATATTGCCTCCTGTCAGCGGAATTCAATAAGCGACTTGGAATTGGTAATGAGTTTCATCGATGTGTTTATGGGTTGTAATTTTGGAGGTTGTGGAGAGTTCAATTTTTGATTTTAAAAGCTTATATGAATTTTTGACTGGTAACTGTGCTGAAATCTTTGTGTATGTAAACAGCTAGAAAAGCTAACTTAGGCCTATGTATTACTTAAATTTAAGGATTTCGAAAACATTCGAAGTATTTATTGCATTGTTTTTAACATAATAATCGACGTTACCATTTAACTTACAAACTTTCCTTAATCTCGTGTAAATTAAGGGAAAGATTTTAATAAAAAAAATGCAATTGCACCTATTTAAATTACTTCATACTTTTGTATATCTCCAATTCAATAACTCATATCCATTCACCTCTAACATTCAAAAAAACAATTGAAGGCGAACGAAAATCAAAGTAGCAGTCATGAGTCACATGATAAAAAAAATGACTGTCAAGCATTGAGATAAGATGGACTGATGCAAATTGGTGGCAGATCATAAAATTTAATGACAATAGATGACTCAGAATCCACATTGTATGAGCTGTTTGTGAAATGTGAATAATTCTGAGAATAAGTGTAAGAGCCGCTTGAAAACTTACTGAGGACATTAGAGAACTATAAAAAAAGCAGAATTTACGAGTTCTTGAGAGCTTAGATCTTGGCGGCAGCACATTGAAACCCAAAGCAAACTTTTTATAAAGCCGTGTAGTCATGATTTACTCAGTCATTTACAACAGTGAAGGAAAAACTTGTGAAAAAAATTTAGTAGTAGGTTTTTAAATTAATTCAGTCTTTCAGACCAGATTATGACAGAAAAACAGTGTTGAGACGAAAGTCTAACCAATGTCTTTTAAAGTCTACACACAACAATATAAAGATATAAGATTGGCATTAAAATATATATGAAGCATGAATAAAAGTAGAAATTGAAAAAGTGCCGTATATAATTTCTCTTGTTCATCTAAGATTGCATACGGGGTAATGTTGCGTTGACAGCAAAACTTTACGGCAAACTACTAAGTTGCTTTGACTGCACACCTGGCACCCATCCGTACCGACCAGAATCATTTGATCTGTGCCATGTTGTAAAACTGTTTTACATATTAGGAACATCTGAGAGCACAACGAGATAAAAAGCTCTATTCTCATTGGTCCTTACATTTCTGTGGCAATAATTCAACGTGGTTAGCAATTATTCTCAGCCCTTTCCTCTCTTGTTTATGTATACCTATCTTATGTAATAGTATCGCTGTATAATTTGAGGTAAACAGTTGCTGTAAATGCACAAATTACGCGCATTTTAATTGAACATGGCGCAGATAAAGCACGACTGTGGATAATCCACAGTTGGCAGGCAGGTATTACATAAACGCTGGGCGTGTTATCAGATGCGAGCCGGCGAGTCCCGTTGTGCGACTAAATAACAAGTCGGTTACAAGAACCCGTGGACAAAAGCTATTGTTTATGAAAGCAATCACCCCAATAACGATTTCCACAAAACGCGTTCCCTCGGCGGCGGAAAACGCGCGATTCGATGCGCGTGCGCCGCGCCGCGTGGCCGCGCTATTTGCATAACCCGGCCATTTGTAAGAGCGGACTCGGCGCTCGGCGACGCCGCCACTGACGGCTCACTCCACTCGGCCGCCCAACGAGTAATTTACGACGTATGTCAAATCGCCGGCGGAGCCAATCTAATCGTGCCCAATTGAGACAAATTATTGCTTTTCCTACGAAACCTCACGCTAAATTCGTATTATGAATTTCACTTTATGGGGACTGGCGCGGCTTTATGGAACTTTGTATGGAATAAATTGTTCGGCATCACCGCAACGGCTACAGTGTTGCTCGGGTGATTATTCTCACCTCCACTGATATTTATTGGCACTCGATGTCGCTTAGAAGGGCTAATTCTTTTGTGTGTGCAGCACGCATGCGTCGTAAATCGTACGCTACAGCGCCTTCGGGATGATAAAGGATTGTAAATAACGCGCGATTAGCCAACTAATCTCTTTTAACAGTCGGTGCTTGCAACTTTGATTTGCATTCGAGTTTTACGATTCAGATTAACTTTGAAAATGTAATTTTATAGTTTAATAAATTACCGGAGAGTTTTAAATCGCGAATTGCTAATTTAGACGGATCGTAAAAGGGGTCGCGTTGACATTGCGGTAATAATATTGTCTTGGCGGTGCTGGAGTCGGGAGCGGCGAGGAGTTCCGCGCGCAGGCCGCCGCCTCCGGGGCCGGCGCGGCGGCTCGGCGAGAGTGCTAGCGACAACACGGGTGATAATCGATCGTATCGAATCCGCCGCCTACCACTTATCGAGAGCGGTATCAAGGCCCTTGCGCCCCTGAACCCCGCGGGCGGCCAATCGCGGCGGGCGCGGCGCCGCTCCCACTCGCCCATTGGCCTGATACGCTTTTGATTGCGCCGCCCCACTCGATTCACGACTCGATCAATCTAAATTATTCGACGGACGTTGGTAACGCTCCAGCTGGCTCGCCTTACGTGCGTTTAATTGCACAATAACAACTATTGTACGCGATATTTTTTATACGAGCGACTCTAATTCTCGACATTACAGATTCGAATCAAATGGCTAATCATATCACTAGATACCTAATCTTATCTAACAACCTCAAATATATGGACTGAAGAAGTAGATTTCAAAGACCCAATCACAATTAGAATTATGCCTAACAAGAATAGAAATGGTTCGCATTTATGAGCTTTTCAAACGTTCATCAATTATAAAAGATAGTGAGGGGCGATATAAATAGAAATTACACGAACAGTTGGTGGAAATGTTAATGTACAATGCACCTATGCAGCAGTAAAACATTTACGATTCGTGATATAAATCAAATATCTTCTGACATATGAACTTAGATCACGCTTGATTGCGTTCAAATATACTATCCTTTAAAATACGTAGGTAGGTACAAAATAAAATATAACTGACATAAATAACAACATATCATAATTCGCACACAAATCAAAATTTAACACTTAAAATTAAAAAAAGAATATCTCAATAACATAAATAATAACTAACACTATAGGATGCCATAAAACTTCGTACAATTAAGAATTCTTATTTCAAATAATTTTTTATTAGTCTTGAAAGCTATTTCAAACGTAACTAATTTATTGTTTTTAATTTTAATAAAAATATTTTATGCCTGATTCAATTTAGGTAATGGTAGTATATCATTTAAAGCTGAAGTGATAAAAATAAAAAGTGCGAACAAAACGGATTAAAAGGCCAATAGCAATAGTTATTATTTTATTTCTCATACATGCATTAGGGTTATAAACGACAGCTAGCCCCTGTTTAGACAGTCGTTACGATTTTATGAGCGGAAGAATTTATTGCGGCTCAAAGCGAGGTTTTAATTTAGAAATACGATCATTCTCGTGTTAATTTCCACACTTCGGTACAAATCTCTCGCGCGTTAAAATTATTTCGATTCATTAATCATGGCATTGCTTCGTAACGTGAAATGTATGTGTCAATTGTGCAACGATTAATAAGACATCTCGCGCAAGTTAGTGCGTGATAAATGTGATTTCCAAATGTTTTATGTTTTATTTATTTTAAAAAGATATTTCTCGAGGTTCTTGATTAATAAGTACTCAAGATAGATTTGAATGTCTATAAATAGGCAAGGGCTTTAGGGGTCTTGCTTATATTGTACTAATTATAATAATGATAGTATAAATATATGTAAAATTACTTGCACTTTACTTACATAACTGTATAAAAATATCCACATAGTAATTAAAGGAAGGAACTTTATAAGCAATAATCCGCGTTGCAATGGCCGAAGGTGAGAAAAGTGAGATGCAATAAAGTTAAATTACCATAACTCAACATATTTACTGCACGCACAAATTCCAGGAGATACGGCGCGAAAATGACATAAGGCCGAGGATACAACGATCAATCATGAGGGGAGCAGTAAACCCGAGAACAATCCAGCGTAATTCCGTCTGAGAGACATTAAAACTGCTCCCACCCTATCCGGTGCAACAATGTGGCGAGCGCGCAGCGAACGGCGCCCCGAACCGCGCGCCGACCCGACCCACGAGCCGCGCACCGGCGACTAGCAGCCAGCTTATTGGAATCACATTAGAATTCCTCCAATTAGATTCTATATAATGATTTGGCGCCAATTATATCCTGCCAGTATCAAAAAAATAAAGTCATTTCGAACGCCTCAATATTTCATAAATCATTTATACGAATGCAAATCAACGCGAGCATTGTATAGCCGTGGAATTCAGGAGGCCATTCGATGTAATTGGCAATCATTCAGAAAAGAATATACTCTCGCTTGAACAATCAAGACAAAGGCGGCCGATAGTACCTACAGGCGAGCCATTACGGGTCAATACCCATTATTATGCTATATTTTCGCGAGCGCGGCCCTCCGATATCCCGTACGCTCACATGAGACGGCAAATATCTGTAATTAAAGGTTGTAAAGTTGATTTACAACCGGGGTCCGAGTATCGAAGCCGGGCTCGCGTCGGCCAATGGCGCAGGCCGGCGCGCTCCTCCGCGCCGCCTCGTATCAATTTATTAGAAACGAATGAAATCGCGCCGATGTGCGGTGATGTGCGGTGGCTGGTGCGGTCGCGGCGGCCATCAGCCGGCGGATCCGTTTACGAGCCGCGCGGCACCCAACGCCGACAATAAACCGCCAACAATGCACCGCGGCGCGCCCGAGCGCGACACCGCCCGACAATGGAACCTCCGAACGAAGGTGCCAACTATCTGCCGTAAAAGCGCGCACCACACCCGCCGATGTAACCGAGATCGGAGGAATTTTAATAAAATTACCCACGCACACCGACGCGGCCAATTACTGAAACAATTGTATGCGCATTGTGCGCGCGCGCGGCACCGTGCACACGGAGGAGCCGCGACACAGCGCCGACACTCCGTCCTATATACATTCCGCACAGCACAGTAAAACGCTCACTTAATGCGCGGTCATCATTCGCGAGGTATCACGCGGCCGAGAGAGCTCAGATTTATACATCAATAATTTTCATAGACGATCGGAGCGGGCGTCGCTGCCTCCACTCGGAGCGCGGCGCGCGGGCCGGCGACGATGGACCGTCCCTTTCTTGCGTTTAATATCTGGAAAGTAATTATTGACATTTGTTGTTGTCCGAATGGTAGTATCGTCCGAGTGTGATGCGTGTAATTTATTATTAACGTAGTCATGTTTGCGCTTTTTATGGGTGCTGAGAAAATTGACCGTCAAAACGTGCATTCTGCGAACAATGTTGCCGCCCGTGTGTAATTACACATCGACTAACGTTATTACGGTCCGAAGCGTCCAAATCAAATCGTTCTATTTCATTCGTTGAGCTCTTCACAATGCGCGCCTCTTCAGAAACTCTCCAAGTGTGGAGTTTGCGAGCTAAGTTTATAAGCGCGCGATCTCTGCCTATAGTTATTTTTATGGCCATTGTTTTGTCGCTGGCGGCTATCGTAAAATATCATTGGAATGGAAACCCCTTAATTTTCTTTATCATTCCTTTTGTTCGTTCGTACAATGTATGCTATCGCCGCTACAATGTCGCGTTGTGGAAAACACTGTATTTTTACAATCACAAAGTAGCCTCATTAAATTTTCAAATAGAAATCGTAATTTGAATCTAAGTGTTCGCGAGTGGTGACGTAATGTATGTAATTTAGGAAAATATTGCCGTCCACGCAAAGGAGTCGATTAGCACAGCCATGCTTTCACATTTAATATTTATAACTTACGTACAATTTGCCAGGGCCTGGATTGGTCACTATTAGATGGAGTGCAACGGAATGATACAAAAATACTTACTGCAAACCTAAATTACAAGTTCCAATACTCAATTCACTGGCAATGAATATTTCTTATTAGTTTAACTTAGAAGAGGACTAATAAGAAATAGTCAAGACAGAAAATACCAAATAATAATAATAACATTTTAGATAACATACACTTAAGTCATCATCATCATGATGACTTAAGTATTAAGTAGAAACTTAACTTTTTGCGTTACAAGGATTTTATTTAAAAGACCCAATGCAGCACCTAAATATTTGATTGTTTCGATTTCCAAAAAAGAAAATATCTATAGTCTACTAACACTCTACCTCTTTCTGTCCAGTTGTCGCGACTGCCTCTCCGTGATATCTATTTAATACGTAAAAATCCTTATGAAAATTACCCAAAACCATATTTCAAAGTCTTAAATATTGCTTTCCATACAATAAAAGTCAAGTATTTAAAACAGAATAGGTTTGTGTCGAGGTGTCGAGTATGGAAGTGCCACTGTGCTCGGGACACCTCGAGTCATTTGAATAACAATTTGAATGAACCGGCGTCCCGACCGTGACTCAGCACTATTCCCAACCCCTGGATTGTTATTAGAAGATCTGTAGGTATAATAACCTGTGGATGGAGATTTGTACGCATTGTTTTGTTCGTATCGCATAGATTTGTAAACCTAAGAAGTTAAGTGGGAGGAGAGGGAGTAATATCTTATTTTTCAGCAGCTTTTTTTATTATAGACTTTTAATCTTTAGATCTATATATTATTAGTGATGAAACGAATTAAAACATCAAACAAAATCATGTTTAATGCCAATCAATGAATGATTTAAACAGGAGAAAATATAAAACGCAAAATCAACTTGCGTCATCAGAAAAACAAATGACAATAATCGAACAAAAAATCGACGCCACGAATCGATTGTAAAAAAGAATCTTAATAATGAAATAGGTACATGAGACAACAAAAGCTATAACACATAACGGAAATAAAATAATCAAGTCGGGTGCGACAAAAAACACACAATGCAGTCAAAGGGCAAAGTGAGACGACAATGCCACGCAACAGAACAAATGATGATTCTAGTACAATGAAACATTAGCATAAACGGACTGGACGGCCCACAGATACGCGCGGAGAAATACATTTTTTATATCATTTCTTAGAGACAGTGAATAGTAAAGTTTATACATATATTATTGACAAAATATGGGGGTTTTAAAGAAGCTTACGACGAGTTACATACTAAAAAATACAACTCAAAATAGCGGTGTTTCGTCACTTTTAGTTACCAAATGCATAATCTCATGGCTATCTTCAATGCTTAACTTTAATAATAATCAAGTAGGTACTCGTTTATTTAATAACTACAGCTTTATTTCAATTCGCAGTTACTATATTCGAAAACCTTTTTCTATGTTCCCATTTCAACCTCATTAAAAATACGACCTAAAACCTTCTTGGTATAAAACTTATACTACTATAACTACTCTTGGTATAAAAGGATTTTTATTCTATTTTCAAATTGATACCCGATAAATTTACTGCCAGTGATACGCCCAGCAGAGCAAAGGGCGGGCGGTGTCCGTGTACCGCCTCCCCGCTACAATCTTATACAATTATGGCATAGATACAGGGGATGTTTCCACATAGATAAATACCTTTTGTATAGAGGGTACAATGCTTTTATATCAAGTGCATTGATGCTAGGAGTTATGAATTTTATTATTGGTGGTTCTGACTTTTTGTTTGTGTTATTAGTTTGTGTATATACTTTGTTCGTTCCCTTGCGTGAGTTTTTCACAAACCATAGAAAAATTTAATCAAAATAATTTGTTGTTGAGTCTAAAAATGCACCATTCTCAGCCACTTCGGAGATATTGGTTATCTCAAACTTATTCACAAACGACCGCAGTTTCTCCGCCCTTAACGGCAAAAACTGGCAAAACACACAAGGTGCATGTAACTTTATTTGCATGCAAATTCGAAGCGTCATAAGGAAAACCTTAATTTCCCGGTTTACAATGAACAAACGCGCTCACATCCGTGGGAAAGGCACACATAATTGCACGTTGCGGATATGACATAATGTACAACACACCATATATATTCAGCTGTGACCTCTTCAGAAACGTAAAGTACACGGGCGCGAACATTGTTGGTGCACTGTACCTCGCCGATAACGGGTATCCGGTGCCTACTTAGATTAGACCAATCGGCGGATATGGATGGCAAATATAAATATAACCATAAATACTAATGTATTGAGACAATCTTCCGTTTTTGATTGCGGCATCGACTATTAAGTTTGACTCGAAAAAATCGTGTCAGCGTACAAAATATTATAGAAATTGTCATTAATTGTCAGCCCATATACCCCCAACTCCAGAACAGGCCTCCATGAAGTTTACATCAAAATAATTAATGCGTTAGTAGAAAAATTTCTAAAGGCAGTACAAAAACCCGCGAAGCCCGGAACGAAAATTTGCATTTACACAACATACGGAGTGGTAGTATCCGGGCGGATACAAATATCCTGCCACAAGTAACTATGTACTATAAATACACCCAACAGCCACACACATAGTTTGGACCCAATAGACTTCGTGATCAACTGAAAATATAGGGACGTATATGAGGCTGATGAAAACGATGGTGATAGATATAAACTTTATTACTATACATTAGGTTTATATAACCACTAGACAATGTGTAGAATCAAAACAACGCTCAGACTCAGAACAGCCATATAAATTACTTCAAAGCATCGAATATATCACCTCTTCGTGAGATTTCGTATAGAAAATTAAACGGATGTCTGTTTCGACGCTTGACCTGTTTATGAGAAAAAGGTCACTTACTGGACTCAAAATATGAAAATGAATTTTTGAAATGAAATAGGTATTTTTAGGCGAGTGACACCGTAAACAATCAAAGTATGATTGAATCAAATGAATTTTAGGGTTAATGAAACTTTTACTTCAATCTCTTTTTGCTACTCTTTTCTAACCATATATTTGCACTAGTGTATTCCCGTTAAATATTTCCTGGAGGTCGTTGAAAAGTCGAATAACACACAAATACATATACCACTATTTTCAAAATACAACCATAACATGTAACACTATCTACCAATAAATCTAAACTAATCGCCGACATTGAAACTGATGAGTCACAAAAAGTCAAAAAATAGTTGTAGATCTCAATCAAGTAGCGACTAAATCACGGAATATCAACTCGGAAGTGCTGTCAACACTTTATAAATAATCACTTTTGGCCAGCGCATCGTTAGTGATGCGGGGATGTGGGGGAAGGTGGGAGGGGGGAGGTAATTTAGCTGCTCATCCATCAAGATCACCTTCGGTCCGACCTAGATTCGGGTTTCAATTAAGTGGAGGATTTAAATTTGTCGGTTCCGCCGCATTGTCGCTGATGGGTTCGTGTAGGTGGGCAAATTTAACGCCGATTTTCTATAGGTGGAGTTTGAAATATGGCAGGCTCTGGTACTGTACAAAAGCGAACAGTAAAAGAAAAGTTACAGGCTAGTAAGGGTTTAGCTATTTGCCGTAAGAATATCTAGTCTAGGAGCTCGACTTAAATTACCTAACATGAAGAAATAGGGCATTATTTTTAAATCCAATTCATTTACTGCGTGAATTAGTTTTAATATAATAATAAAATTTTCACAAATAATAAATCGCAAGTATTTAAAAGCTTCGCTACCGACGGCAGACGAATGCGTGTAGGCCGCAATATTTCCGTCAAGCAAGGTTGACGCGGCGACAAACAATTGGATTTTTCGCGAACGGCATCATAGTGTTATAAATTATTTTCCACCGGCATTTAAATAGACGGCGGTGAGTGATCCGTGAGCTAATTACCTCTAACGAGCGGTAATCAGTGACATCTCGTCAGTATATTTCGATGGCCGTCCAGCGACGACTGATGCCCTTTATATTAGAAGCGTGGAGGTGGCTACTATTCTCGGCCGAGGAAATGGATACGCGTCAATCGTCCGACGAGAAAAAATGGAATGAAGTGAACAATGCTCGCCGCTTCCGCCTCTATATTTGGGACGTATCGGTTACATGGACGATGGGATTGTGCAAGCCTGACTCCTGACCTCGACTGGTTTGATCTTTTCTAATTTTTGGATACACGTCTTCGGATTTTTATGGTTGGTTTTATTTTTTCGGTCGTTTTCATCGCACAGATTTATTTACGAATCTCCGTTACTCATCCTTTTTAAAGAAATAAGTGTGTCTAAAAAGACGAAGTTATAAAATCAGATTTCAATATTAACTAAAACAATCACCTAACGAGCAATAAAAACGGCTAAATGGAATTCGCATCAGAGCCATCGCAGATCACAAATGTAAAATCAATTACAAGCGTGCTGATAAAACGCTAATAAATTTCGCACCCAATTGCGTTATCATTGCCAGTAGCGGACAAAGCAAACCGGACGGGTGCTACGGGCCCTTGTTAGCACCTCGGACACCCCGGACACCTCCGGACACGATCGATTAGGCCCGCGGCCGCTCACATTCAATTATTTATTTATTTATTCGTAATTAAGCCGCGCGAGTTATGGACCCTGTTTCGATTTACGAGCTAAGGAGATGAGTTATCAGTGGAGAGATCTCGCCATCGTGTTGGGTCACTTTTCACGATAAATGTATTGCTGGTTTAGTTTATTCGCTCTGTATTACTCGAAGAACGTCACACGGAAAAAATATAAAATAATTTCTTGATAAATATTAATGAAAAAAAAAAACAAAGAGTCGTAATTGGTGAATTAAAGGTCATTATTATTTAGAAACGATAACAATAAAAAATACATTATATTAAAAAGGAAAAAATAACTACAAAAAAATCGTCGAGGTAATAACCAAGTATCGATATATCGACAAAGATTTTATCGAGCGCCGACACTCGATACATGCTCATGACGGCACCAATTTGTATGAGCCCATAAATTACTTTATTAAAATAAATCAAGCGGTTTATTGTTCTCTTCTCGCCTTCACAACTATTGTTGTTTCGAAAGACGAATTTTATTATTGCAATGCAATTCTCATATAAAAGTGGACTTCACCCAACTACTCATAAAGTTTGATTTATAAAGCTGGCCGAGTTTCGCATGCATTTGTATTATGTTTTGTTTTGTTCGCACTTTTAGGCTATGGGGTTCAAGTGATAGGACCCATACAACTCCATTAAAAAAACTCTGTATGAATAAATATTATTGAAATAAACGATACTTACATAGATTGTAAAATTTACCGATGGTATGGAGTCTTAGTGGCAAAGTATCATTAAGGGCAATGAATGCAAACATTATTAAAAAAAGCCTTATAAATCTGTAGTGTAATAAAGTATCAAGACTTTTTTCTTTATCACCCAATTATAATTTGATTTGTTTGGAACAACGGATGGTGTCGAAGATGCAATAAAAACTAAAACACAATATCGATTCGATTAAAAAAAGTATTAAAACCTCAGCCGTTTTGATTGCATTTATCAAACTTTCGTCTTAACAATATGTAAGTTGCCAGTATTTTTTTTATATCGACCTATTAAGTGAGGAAACCGCGAAAAATATCGAGCACAATAAATTCCAGAGCCGACCGCAGCGCACTCCATCACTTTCAAGTGCTACATCGGGGCAAAGGCGCGAAACCCGCAAGCGTTAATAAACGATTATTAATAAGTTATGTTTTTAATTACGGTCGGATCTGTGGTGTATTTATTCGTATGATTTTATTGGACCCCGCGGCGGCCCCGGCCGGCCGACCCTGTCCGACACACAATAAAATATGTGCCAGATGAATAAATTCGATCGGTAACGAGAATTGAGTGTTGCATTCCGTTCGCACTCACTTTGGGAACTTAAATGAGGTGTTTACACTTTAAATGAATAATACGAAGATTTAAACAGCATTTTTTAATAAAAAAAAAGATACAATTTATGTATTTTATGTTTGTTTTTTTTTTGGAAAATATTATGGCGATAATTGATATTCGTAGGGAACGAATATGATCAGAAATTAATAAAAATCCGTGGATATTATAAGCTTACTTACTCGTTAAAACTTTTTTCATAACATGCATGATGCGTAAACTCTACATATTTCATTCCATTATACATAAATAATAATTTAAAATAAGTATATTTCTAACTCGAAAATTCAGTGTAAATCTGACATTTGTCAAATCGTGCGACTGATCGTGAAGAAATTGTCTCAACTGTCTACGTGATTTGAATTCTCACTGAAAACACAGAAACAGTGACGTGCGGCGTGTGTGACGGTGTGGGCCGCTCCTAACGAGATATTGTCACTCCTACGCACATGATTGCACACATCATTAGAGCATGTAGGCAGACCATATAAATTCTAACAATGCAAAAATTACATTATTTATTTAAAACAATGAATTGATTGCTACCTATACCTAATCCAAGATATCGCAGGAGAACCTTCTTGGGGATTGTGTACCTGACTATACAATTAATATTTTGAAACATGCATAAAATATTGCGTTATTTTTTCCTGACCTGATCAAAACCACATTCGAGTTGTTCTCTAAAATTTAAATCGAGTGGTACCGATAACAAATATTAAATTCCCAAATCTAAATGCGGTGTTTTAATTCACACGAACGAATAAAGACCGAAACTTAAAACAATCGTTAACAATGTCAAAGCGTTAAGTTCACGTAAAGGCCTTGATCAAATGAGTCACGGCTCGCATGTTTCGTCTGGCGCACCCGCCAAAATAATCGCAACAATACGATCCCGTATATGGGTCAACGCAACTTTGTCCGACCTCTATCAGACCGGGCACAGGTTATTAATCAACTTTTACACCGTCGTAAAACGCGGCGGGATTAAAATCATACTTAATGAGATTTAGATCCGAAGTTATCGTATATTTTTATTATCGAGTGAAGTTCGTTCGAATTTTACTTGGGCGTTTGATTTACGAGGCGGCGGACGTGAGCGCTAGACGCGTTCCAGACGGCGGCGAGGACGACTAGTCACTCAATCAATGTTAATCTGGCCCCAATATTCTAAAGGGCGCATCTGTCAATGACAATACAGGTAAACGAGACACTGGCTTTTCAACTGATCAGCGAAATACTTTGAACAATTTCAAAGACTGTCGTAATAGACGCAAAATTACAGTTGATGTACTGAATATCGCATTAGTAGTTAATCTAAATAGTTTACCATTAGTTAGTGGCAAATCTATTATTACAAAGCATTATAACGAGACAGGACAGTGTTCCGGCGAGCACAGACCGTCTCGGCTTACCAATCGCGTTACTTGGGAACTGGACCGATCTAATGTAATACCATTGGCCGATCTCCCAGTAAGAATCAGGATCCGACAGCTGATTTCCGGTTCGCCTTCTCAGATACAGTAAGCGTACCATTACTTTCAAATTAAACTTCACAAACACTGAAGTTGACAGACGACGCTAAATTTAAGCCGTTTTTTTAGTGCAGTTTGTTCTGCATTCTTTTACGATACGTAATTATAATTAATTGTGTTAGCTGATTTAGACGTGGGTGTCACAAAGACACAAACATTGAACTGGTCTGACACTGAAGGTCTGCGCATACAGAGCTTTAAAACAAAAAAAGACACGAAAGAAATTTATTGAGGTCAAGAAAGATGACATTGTTAATGATGTGGATTCAGTTGTTTTTTTTAATAGATGCTAACTTTTTATCATCGATAGATTCTGATTTGAGATAGTATATTGCTAAAATACACTTGAAAACGCATGCAGTGCGCTAAGCTAGAATTTGATGGATGAAATATTACGAGTGTTTCACATTCTGTGAAGTGTGTTAATCCATTAGCACATTAAACACGTCATTTTGGCAGCTGATGCATCTATTCCGATGTGTAGTTAGTGCTCGGCGCGGCGGCACTGCGCTCCGCTGCCCGCCATCTAACACGCGTATAAAATCTTTGATACGCAGCACCGATGGAATCGAAATCCGATATTCGGCTCACAAGTTTATTTATCGCGAAATGCGACGATATTTTCGTCCGTCCGTCACTCGGACAGTTCACAGAAGCGGCAAGATTAATTGTATTTCGGTTGAGTCATCAAAATAATTAGAATGACGCTATTTTCGTTTGTGATGCTAATTTGACAGACGTCGCGGGAGATTTCGTGTTTTCTTGTTTGCCGGCTGAATTCTTTGATTGCTTCTTTGTTATTTGTGTTAATATTTTGTTTGGTAGGACGAGCACCATCTGTTCGCGTAGTGCGCGGACCGGCCCGCGATAGCACGTGATCGAAAAACTTTGATGGGAGTAAATGTCACTACTATAGCTGTATTAAGAGCCATAAATGCGAGCACTCATAAAGCATTGGCCGCACTCCAGAAATATGACGTAGCGGTTATTGTGGTTGAGCACGTCCCGATGGCACCCGAATCAGGGAAGTACCACACTCAACTGGTTTATTGTTGTAAATATTTGATAGCCGCCGGTTCCGAGAACACGCACTTAATCTACGGCAGTTAATTTCGTATGCGACCGCAATAAATGTTTTTGATTAATATCATTCCCGCGAAACAAATGTAATGGCCGCAGTAAGCTTTGATCAAACAAGTGTTGTAAATCATTGGCAAAACAATGCTCCGCATAAACTCCATTGATGAGACGTTGCGAATCGAATGCAAACATCTGAGTACGCCGAGCAGAGGAAGTACTAACGCGCTCTTGGATTCAAGCCAAAGGTATTTTATTTATTTTGACAAATATATAAATCTATTTCATTTATTTTATTTTTTTTCGTAAAACAATTAGACATGTCTCTTATCTCATAATAATTGGTTTCGCGGAAATAAAAAGACTATCAATCCACGCTAAGTCAGACTAGATATGAATCATTCTTAATAATAAAAGCTACCTTTGTCTATAAATTCTCCTATTTTGGTAAAAATAATTGAGGCGGGAGGGGAGTACACTATCAGAGGATTACTAAAGAACAATATTTGCGCCCTAGAACTGAAAAGCTCCTATTTGTATCGAAAACTCACGACTTAAAGACTTTGAGAGCTCTATACATATCATTCCCGTCATAAACTGCGACAAAAATGCGGTAGAATAAACAAATAACTCTTCCACCAACTCATACAATTCATAATGTCAAAGTGAGTAAACTGATATGAAATTAAAAAGAAAGTCTAATCTACATACACATAAATTACGAAATGAAAATATATACGTAACAAATCATAGTTTTGATAGAGACCGCGGAAACCGTGTAATAATCACATGGAACCCGGCCAAATTCTCAACCCAATAATAAATATGAGCTATTGTGGTTTCTATTATGTAATATTTTTATTGTATTAAGTGTTGGATGTTTATACAAAACTTTACTGCATCGCGGAAATTAGGAAAGGAAATTATTCATGTTAAGCCAACGAGGAGGAATAAATAAAAGCGTCATTAATCATCACGTCATATACGTTCCACTGTTAGCCACAGGCATCCTCTGCCATTGAAAGAGTTTTAGGCCTTAGTGTACCACGCTAGCTTAGTGCGGGTTAGGGAATTTCACATCCAAGAAATTGAATCCAGCTGGTCAGCGACCAAAGGATCCGACATCCCAATTTACGTCAGTCTTCTTAACTAACCATAACGTAGCAATGATCGAAATGGAGTAGAAAGAATCGTCAGTGTTTAAAAGCAATTAACTGTGCGTTGAAGTTTGGAAAGCGCGGTTTGAATGTATTGAGATCAGAGAACTCATGGACGTGTTGTGACACTATAGACCACATGATTAATGACTCGACGGCTAATCGAGAGTTTTTATTTATACACCAGCAGGAGGGAATTAGCGTTTGTTGACATCGAAATGGGCCAGTCGGCAATGAGTCTGGGACGCAACAATCACGTAACACATCTACATTCTCCTGGAGATATATAAATAATTAATTTACCCAGCAGACACACAAAGTGTCACAAACACAAAGAAAGAAGCAAAGAATTGTACCAGTTTGGTATCGTTGATGTTGAAAGTTGCAAGAAATATTTTAAAGTCTATGTTTTGGAAATGACGATGGGCGGTCGAAATTGTTGTGGTAGAACTTATTTGGTCTGATTCAGAAATTATTTCGATTGCTATTCCGCTTCCTTCGAGAGTAGTATACAAAAATGTAACGATATGGAGGGTATGAAACTGTTCATAAAACTGATGTTTTATTGTCTTGAAGTACAGAATAATAGCGGAAATGACTTATCATATAAACTATTCGCATGATATCACTGTTGACAACACAAATAGGCACAAGCGAATTCCGATCGGATTAGGCGGTGATAAATTTAATAAATGTGATAAACATTAAAACATCATTTTGAAAGCTAAAATAAGCGAATTCAACGCAATATTTCCAATAAACAACATTAAAGATGAAATGAGTCGTCAGAATCAAACGTCAGATATCGTGTTACCCCAAAATGCACGGTATAGAGTGGTTCGCGCGCCAAACATGTGACCTCCGCCGGTATTATTCTATTTCTCTGGAATTAGACGATTACAACACACGACTATTTCATTCCAAGTTTTTCGTTCAGTTTATAAATTTAACGCTCTGTTTTAATAATATGTTTGATTTCATTTTAAAACAACGCGTGTTTGATTTTGTCGAGCGGTGCTGACATCATTTTATGGCATTCGCGTATACTTAGTAAATTGGGATTTGAATTTGATTTTGCTCGATCAATTTGTACATTAGACTTAATCCAAACATTAAGAATTACTAATTATTAGTGGAACCATGTGATTCAACTAAGAAACAAATGCAATTCTTTTTTATTAAATATTTTCTGTTGCTATTCTGCGGTTCATTTTTACAAAGAACACAAGTAGTGCAAAAACAGCTGTTATTTTCACGTGGTTAATTCAAGTAATTGTTTAATGACATCAAGATTGCGTGGATCACACCTCCACATCGTGATACGACATTTGTGTCGTTGTGAAAGATTCTTATTCGCAAGTTGTAAGTATAGTACAAGTTCAAATTGGAAGGGAATTACTATATGAAATATAAAGGATTAAAACGAATGATTACTTGGTACCTTTTCAATATCACGTATCATAACGATGTTAATCAGACACCAAACAATCGTAGCACACTTTGTAGTTGAATAAAAAGATTCTTTACATGAAGCGCCATCGGTAGCTGCCAAACCTAATAAACAAGCAACGGATCTACCAAATTACGCAAAGGTAAACAGGCGTATTGAAGAAGCAGGTCCAATCGAACCTATTAATGTTATGTCACGTCAAATAGAAAGTGGATTATGGACCGGACTCCGAGCGATCGGCCGTTCCATGTTTGCCACTCCGACCGCAGTTAAGTACCGTGACAACAGCAGACGAATTCGTTCAGTCCATTCATCCAATAATAATGAGTCAGTCAATATGTATATAAAACAATATAAGTGCATCTTAAAGAGAAATCGGTCTAACTGATCGACTGGCTTCGAGCGGTGATTAGGAAATGTGAGTGGTAAAGCGCTTGTGACAGCTGTATTTATTATTTTGCACACGTTAAGCAATACGATGATTAGAAGCGTATTAATGGTTCGTGGAAATTGCGAATAATGAAGCTACAATAGAGTTTTGATTATAATATTTCACACATAAGATTATAGGGCTTGATAAATTTTTCTTGGTGGAGATAGGCCATGCTATTCCATGTCTTGTAATAAACCGCTTTTAAAAATCTTCAGAATCCTAAAAACAGCTTAAGATTTACTCATTTTTACTTTCGTTAATTTACTATGCAATAACGAACTCGATCAAGTCAAGATGTTCCATTTTTCTAAATGTCCATTAAACACCACTCCGTTACCTCTATAAGTAATTCGCGAGAAATGTCATAGTGACTTGTACGACAAATACAATGCAATGTTAATATCGCAGCTTGCACGCTAAGTACCAGAAACATTTAGAAGAGGGCGGCAAGGCTACAATTACTTGGAAATAAGTAATAAATTGCAGGGGTATGGAGCCGAGAGCGCCGTGACGCGAGCCTGTGTTTCCTCGAATCGCGATCTAGTGATCGTTGCAAATTGCGCCCCGATCGCGTCGAACACGATCGATACACATGGAACATCGAATCACAGATATGCCGTCACTGAATGCTGTTCTCAAACTAAGAGCTATAGAGTTTGAGATGCTTTTCATCCTACATCATCTTACCGTTACAGTAATATTATATAAGACAGGATTACAGGGTATTTTCTCATCTTCTAACTCAGGTACGAGGAAATCAAAAAAATTTTTTTTATTTTAAAAACTATTTCGTCTAGCTCTATAAAGTAACATCCGAATTCTTTCCATGAAGAAATAAGATGTAAACTGCCAAGTTAAATCAGAAAAGGAAAATCCAATTATCTTACGAATCATCGATGGTTAAGTTACTGCACCTCGTATAATAACTTAACATCACGTAAACTACTTTAAGTATAAAGTAGAATTCATTACAACTACTTACGCGCTTCTCAGAACATCTCAACCAAGAAAAGTTAACTGGTAAATGCAAACTAAGAGTAAAAAAGAACTGTGCCCTTTGAAAATTATCATACAAAGGATAGAAGCTTAAAAATTGGCTAACATCAATTACATTTATTCATACTAATGAGTAATATTCGTATTTTTTCTAGCATAGTAAAAGACCACAACGTTACCTGATAGTAAAGTCTAATTTGAGCGCTAACTTACTAAAAATAATAAATTTAATTCGACAAAACCATATGCACTTCATCTTCAACTATATTGCAGTAATATTTAAAATCGATTCTTCTTAATACCTATTCACTGCGCAATCTCGTTTCTGTCCTGTAAAACAAGGCATACGCCACGGTAATATATTGACTTTAGCCGTTCTAATTCCTACCTCATACATTACAACATCTAAAATACATTAAAATCAAACGTTGAGCCGTTGAATAAATCAATATGCCTCGGTGGTACTTTCACCGTTTACGTATCGAGAGTTCGTGTTGATTAGATTTCTGAATCTCGCAACAATGTTGTGAAATGTTGCAAATTATTTAGTTTTGCTTCATTTGTTTCCTTATGTTGGTACGCGACGGAAACGGGTTGACATTTCCAGAATAGTCCTTTGTGCGTGTTGCAGTTTCGTTCAGTTGTTTTCGCATACTTTTAACGTTTATAGAGTAACTAGTCTTTTTAAAATGACGTAGCGCTGTGGTGTTAGAATAATTTGATGCAGTAATATCACAATAACAAAGAAATAAGCCAAAAATTCTCAAAACTTTGTAAGATAACGGTACTCGTATTTAAATCTTGTTCTCTGTTGACGTTTGAAAAAACACAATATTAAAATTTATTGCACTATATTCCAGACATCTGCCGCTATTTTCTTTTGATGGATTTTTCCAGACAAGCCCATAAAATTAACAACGTCCGATTCAATAATTTGTATAGAAAGCCTAACTGCAAAGCGGTGCCGAATTGCGGGCAAAAAATCGTGCTTATAAAAGTGTCTATTGTCAGACAACGGTTTGTTTAGAAACGTGCCAGAGACAATAGACTTAGAGTAAATACTTTCCAAATGTAATTCCCCAAACGAAGATCCAGACGATGCCATAAATAGTGTCCACAGATGTGGTTTTTTTTTTGTCAGTATCGATAATTGTAAGTGTAAGTTAATAATTGTTATACTAATATTTTCTATTTTATTGCTTTTTCTAGAAGGCTCAATAGAATTGTGAAAACGTTACGGAATCATGAAACAAAAAATACATACCTACATAGATACTAAACTCTTTTCCATAATAAGTAAAAATAATTTAATTATCTCTTTTAAGGATTTCTAAAATGCAAATATAAAAAAGTTACATCCAAGGAAAAAGTGTCGAATTATTTTGAGGTTGAAAAACAAAAGTTACAAGACAAGAACCGACAGAAAACATTCGATAAACATTCCACTATCGATAACATTGCCGAATCGTGACTCATTCGTAGTATTATCGACATTTTTTAACGTCATCTATCTCTTTGCAGATACTGTCTCCATCAATTCAGGTAGACAAAATACAATAATAAAACATTTACCCGACAACAAAAAAAAACTATTTCAAAGCAATTAACTCGGAGTAAGCCTTCTTGGCGTCAGAAAGATTACAAAGGACTTATCACTTTTTTGTGTGGACATCGATCCAATTCAAACAATTTTAGGCGTTACCACAATGGAATAAGATCTATATATCTGGAATCACAAAATGCAGTAGTGCTGGTGGCCACGTATTTGTTTTCGCTAGATAACAAATTGGTCATTTGAAAAGACCTCCGATGAAGTTCTATCAATAACCGTTCCAGCATTATTTTTATACAACACAAAAAAATGGCAAGAAAAACCAATGGCAATGTAAATGGTAAAAAAGTTGTAGTAAAACTCACTACAAATGATGAAATTTAAAATTAGCTGCACATTTGATAGGCTAGGTTAGGCCTAGGTATCCTTAAATTCTGGTACTTTTCCTTCCAAATGGAAAATTGCTAAGGTGGTCCCTGTTTATAAGTCAGACGAGAGCGATCGCATCAGCAACTACAGACCCATTTCCATTTTATCATGTTTTCCCAAGGTATTTGAATCATTACTCTGTCCCTTTTTTCAAAATCATCTCAGACTATACCTAAGTGATAATCAGCATGGTTTTGTTCGTTCTAGATCTACTAGCACGAATCTGACTCATTTTACCGAAACTGTAGTAAATATTATTGACTCAGGTCAACAAGCTGATGTGATTTACACTGACTTCAGCAAGGCATTTGATAAGGTATCGCATACTATACTCATAGAGAAATTGCAAGCCTATGGTGCCACAGGCCCTTTGCTGAGGTGGCTGACGTCATACTTATCAGATAGATCATTTTTTGTAGTAATCAACGGCTTTCGATCCACCAGTTTCCAACCCACATCAGGAGTTCCGCAAGGTTCCCATTTGGGTCCTGTATTATTCAATTATTTTATAAACGACATAACAGACTGTTTCTCTTCCTCTGAAGTATTCCTGTTTGCAGACGATTTAAAATTCCTAAGACCAGTTAAATGTACTGAAGATGCCAAATTACTACAAGACGACATAAACAGCTTATCTAATTGGTGTCACCATAATAAAATGTATTTAAATCCTAAAAAATGTCAGCATATGAAATTCTCTCGCAACCTAAAGATCATTGAGTTCGATTACACTATAAACGGTGAAATTATAAAACAAGTAGAAACGATTCGGGACCTTGGTGTTATTTATGACAGAAAACTATCGTTTAACACACATATAGACAAAACTATAAAAAAAGCTTCCAGAATGTTAGGATTTGTTATAAGAAATTGTAAACCATTTCGCAACATAAATACAAAAATTATCCTTTACAATAGTTTAGTCCGTAGCATTTTAGAATACTGTAGTGTAATCTGGAGGCCACATTACGCCACGCACTCATTACGCATAGAAAGGGTGCAAAAACGTTTTTTGTCGCACTTAGCATATTCCGTGAATAAGTCGAAAATTTTACGAACATATGAAACCCGATTGCAATATTTTCAAATAAATTCTCTGTCGACAAGGAGGTGCTTCACTGATGTAAAGTTCATAATTAAAATTTTAACAAATTTAATAGAGTGCCCCCAATTGTTGTCTCTAATTAACTTCCGTGTGCCAAGGAGATTACCTAGGAAACCCATAACACCACTTTACCCCCCTCTAAGAAGAACGGTACTAGGCGCTAATTCTCCATTTGCACGATTCACAAAATTAATAAATGGTGTAAGCGATGTAATTGATGTAAACCTTCATTCGCCTGCTGCATTGTATAAATTGGTCTACGAGCACCTGTCGGATATTGACTGTAATTTTAATGAATAATATATATATATTTTTTTTTTTTTATTTTTTTTTTATAATATTATATAATTTTGTTGCATTATTGTGGATCATGATGCGCATCGTTCACATTTTCTAAATTTTAAGTATTCTTTTTATAATTGTTATTTTTAATATTATTGGTTCTTCATTATTATAAACATTTCTGAAGTAAGTTCCTAAATTTATATAATTTTTTTTTTATGTAGATTCGTGCATGCGGTTTTTGCCTGTAAATAGTTGTTACAATCAACTATATATTTTTTTTTGTAATAGACTCACATTGTTATTACACTATTATTGTACTCAACTGTTGGCAAAACAAATAAATAAATAAATAGGTTCCATTAAAGGCTAGCATTCCAATTGACCAGTTATCAACCTTATGACCATAGGTATAAAGTTCCTTATCGTGTAAAAGTTTGCGTGAAGGCGTGTGGCAGATGTCGCCCGCGACAAAGTAAAACGTACGTGCTTGTCGCATAAACACGCGATGATGTGTGGGGCCGGCCACGCAACAATAGCTACCGTACAATTTGTGATTCAACTCTATAATACCCAGTAATTACTTTCCACGAGAGAAAATATTTATTTTTTGCTAATTTGGTAGCGAGAATGCGTTTGTAACTGAAAACTGTTTGTAAATTCCGTTTCTGTGCGAACAATGTATGCTCTTGTAATTTCCTCGCCGAATTGAAAAGCTGTCTCCTCGGGGGAATGTGAATGCACTCTTGAATCTTCGTAATATGCGCCCTTTATATTCAATTTCCGCAAATTGCTGTCACTTGTAACGGCATACGCAGTTTTATTGTTTGATTTGAAGTATTCAAATAAATATGCTGTTATTCACTTTTTAAAAAACATATGTTTTTTTAGCGTATTTTACGTGAAGTGGTATTTTTTCTCTTGCGTCTTGCGTCGGCTTCGTCGTATCATATTATTGAAGTTTGGACTTTGTCATGTAACGAATCATTTCAGTTTATATTTTTAGAAGAAAAATATATAAGCCAATGAACGATGTTAATTATAAGTACTCATGTTTATTGCTTTTATTAGAGTTTGTTTTGTAGTTTAGTTCTTAGTTTTCTACATAAAAAACGGTATTTAAGTAAGTGGCTATTAAAATAAAAATAATAATAAAAAGAATTTGTATACTATTGAATGTCGCTACTTTATCTACATCTTATTACTTTAGAAACTATACAATGCGACCGCCTAAGAATTGTCCCACTTAATATAACCATTGTACACAAATCTACGAAACTTTTATGTGTAATATAAAAAGCGATGCGACACACTTGGAAATATTCAAATTTAAATAAGAACAGATCTTTCATTGTAACACGTATCGAATTTACGACAAATATGATTTATGGACTTATTTGATGCGGATGGACGGACGGACAATAGGTTCGTACAACGCTGTGACGAGTCGCGACCAGACGTTTTAGGGTTCAGTATCACGAAATAACTTGGCCTATGTGACAACTGACGCCTTTGAGTGATACTTCGATTGTTGGTATTTCTGTGACTCGTCATTTAAATTTAAAAATAGCTTTCGTACGATTTATAAGGATTAGTTTGTCAACTAAAACAACAGTTATTAAACACAAGTAATTTTCGAAAAAAGAAATGATTAGATATACATATTTTATTATAATTTACGAGCATTTTAATATTAAACTAGCTTTAAAATTACGAGCTGTTATGTATGAATAAAAAAATCAAGCAGAAATTAATTAAATTCTGAATAGAAACAAATGTAACTTACTCCGTGAAAAATCACGCCGTTAAAAATGAGGACCAAAAAAAAACTCTATATGAAACGGAACCTTGACACATTACGGTCTCACTTACCATTGACGACTTTTTTATTACCATAATGCGGTCACACTCCCCCTCTATACACCGAATGATTTTTTACTACCTATGCCTTCTCGGAAACAAACGGCCGATTAAAGGGATATTACTCTTTTCTTTTATATTAAATTTTATTATAATGAAACACTATTCCGTCGACTTATGTTACGGAATAGTCAATGAAAGGATTAATAGGAAAACTAGGATGATTGGAATATTGCCTTGTTGGTTTTTCTGCATAATATATCAGGAGTTGTTGAAGAAGTCGCGTCTACGATTCTTAAAATATTTTTCAATATATCTATTTCTCTTTCATAAAGTATGTAACAAAGCGGCATAATTTTCGCTTCCTATTATGTGAAGTATAAGAATTATTTCGAGGATTAAACAGTATTCAATCTGACCCGTTCCTTTATAAGGCTATAAAGTTAAGATATTTGACACGAATTCGGCGGGTTTGCAATTCGATGCCTAAATCTAATCGATTGAGCACGCGCGCCGAGTAACGCCGTGGTGAGGCGCGTACAATGCGATTATGTGTGGTCAAATCGACACCAGATTTGCTCATTTAAATTTAGAATTAATATTTTATATCCGTTCTTTATTTGAATTATTTTGTTATTAATAGTGAAGGTAAAAAACATGGTTATTTAGCTTTACTGTTTATATTTGATATATTTAGACAGTGTTCTAACTAATACTAGAGGTAGAAATGAAAAGACAAACCGTCTAGAAATGGTAAATAGTAAATAAGTCCACATTACCTAATGATAAATATATGTGTGTTTGTCCCTTATTACAGCCGAATCCTTGATGATAAAAATTAATTTTTAAAGAAAATATTTTTGAAATAAATTTCTGAGACTGATTTGTATTTACGAAGAACTCATTCTATTAACATACTTAAACATCCTAAACGCCTATAAAGAAGTCATTTTTTCCGCTATTTCCTGATATATCTGCGAAATTAATTTGGCGAGATGATGTATGGCCGCCCACACATTCCGGTACCTCACACCATTCGATGACAACTACAATGTCACTATGATTTACTGGGAGGATGTCTATGTTTAAACCCGGCTTTAATTGCCATAGAGTATCGGGAGTGCCAACACACCGGAACTATATAAGTTGTGGCGATATTGTCTGATACAACTTCTTAATATGTTGGTGAGAAGTTCTGTGATTATGGTATTATACCTACAGTTAAATAAGGATAAAATTTAAGCTTCATAACGAACAAAAATGGGGGAGGCCTATGTCCAGCAGTGGACGTCCTTTGGCTGATGATGATGATGATGATGATGAACGAACAAAAATGACATTTTAATGAATCATAGTGGCGACTTACGAATATTTCATGAAGAACTCATTCAGATTAATTCAAATTGTATCACGATGTTTCATACTACAGACAGAAAGGTAATTTGTACTAATACTATAAAATAAAGGCTACAAAAATATGCTCAATAAAATAAAACACCTATATAATTGCATCGCATCCACTCTACGAATATAAATCACTAGAACGTTCAGTATCCAAAACAATGAGGTTAATTTATGCCGATATAATTCATTAGGAATCGCCGTACTCCATTATAATTTGTACAAATAAAACGCAATATGATGGACGCAAATTCGCACCGTAACATTAAGTAGATTTATAAAGGATACGAGATCAAAGCGTGTCTCGTGCACGTATAAAATAATTTTATTCCGTACAAAAACAAAAGAAACGTTTAAGTGACGATAAAAATTATTAATAGAGCAGTAAATGTTGGCGCGGCGATTACATTAAATTTATAAATGAACGGAGCGAGTTCGGCGGAGACTTTGATATATTAATTCACATTTCGCCGGCAGATTATCATCAAATCTGTGGCTTTTCACAGGAAACTTGGGGACGCCTCATGCCCGCGTCCGCTAGTGCTGCCCAGACGAACTGTGGCGTGGAAAATCTTTACTTTATTTATTTTATTAACCATTGGCAGAAAATAAAAAATGCAGTAAATATCTTGGGACTAACTTTTAAGACATTTTATATGCGTGCTTTGTAAATATTTTCATTTAGGATATTATTTTACAAAAAATGCCTGTTTTAAATACTATTTACCATAACATGGTGAAGTCAACAAAGTCATGTTAGCCAGAGAGATTTCGAAATTACTTGTCAAGACGATTAATTTAGCAGACTCTGCTACATTTTATAAAATGCAACAATATCACTTCTTACACGTCTAAGAACCAAGAAGCGAAATCATTGTCGACAAGTATAAAACACAAAGAGCGTAACACACTAACGTCATAATTGAATTGGACTGCAATCTCCACAAACTCTCACAATTCCCGAGCAAATTAAAATCACATTCCGCCATAAAATTAACGTCATAGTATTGTACAGAAGCGATTTATAAAATGGAGAAAAACAAACGTCCCACCACTAGATGCGAGTTGATTAATTCCACTTTTATTTGTATAAGAATCGAGCGAGTGTGCGGACGCTTTTGATCCCGATACGCCGCGAAGCGTCGACAAAATGTCTTGAGAATTTTTCACGACACGCTGAAAACACGTCTTAAATAATCGATCATAATCTCCAGAGGAATTCGTCGAAATGTTCATCTTATTTATTTAATTAATGTTCTATTTTGGTTTGTTTTATTAAGAACGGGTAGGTGTGCGCGACAGATGAGAAATGTTTTATTTTACGAATTTCCGATGGCTGTTTTCGCGTCACTAGTTGTGAGTAGGTGACTAAAGTGTTCTACTACTGGCTGCTGATGGATTGAGAAAACTGTTTAAATCCAATTTATAGCCGCTATTGAGTTTAATACACGGAATTTACTTAAACATACTAATAATTCTAAATATCCTTTTAGTTAACTATTTTATTTATCACTGATATTCGATGCAATAGTTATAGGAAGTACTAGATTTGCATAATAATCTATGGTATATACAATGACACCAATAGTTTATGGGATATGAGCAATAGGCTCCACATAAATAGTTTAATGTAAAATAAATTATCATCGGTAACATGCAGGGAAAGTCGGTTAATTGGGAAAGTTACGCATACCTTCGATATCGTACCTAATGCTATAAATTCCTGCATATACATAACATAATATGATTTACAAATATACAAAAGCTTATCGATATTTGTTTATTCTGGACCAATATCACAAATGAACACTTTACGAAAAAATATACTATACTTCAGATTTTAATTTGAATAAATTGATCAGAGTTTTGTTTTATGCTAAAGTTTGCGATAGGTAGAGCCCGGTCGAGTTTCAATTCTGTACCTACGTTTTAAATGTACCGCAGTGGAGTTCATCCATATCACCTGGAGACGTACCGTACGCGTACGGTGCGTTTCCAGAGGTCATTTTTACCACGTACGTGCAAGCTCTGGAATGAACTCCCTGCCTCGGTGTTCCCCGAGCGCTATGACATGGCCTTCTTCAAACGAGGCTTAAAAAGAGTATTCTCCTCACGGTAGGCAGCGGCGTGGCTGTGCCCCTGGCATTGCCAAGTCCATGAGCGGCGGTGACCGCTTTCCATCAGGCGGGCCGTCTGCTCGTCTGCCTGCTAAGGCGTTTAAAAAAAAAAAAAAAAAAAAAAAACCCATTGATACAAGACAAGCAAGTTTCCTTATAAAATAAGTATCGGCCCGTAACAATCAAGACTAGTAAAAAGTATTGTTATTTTAATGGAGAGCGTTGTGTTAATTTCCCTGTTACGCAGCCAAGTTTTCGAGCCACTTGTTCATTCATCGTGTTTCAACATTTATAGACTTCTCCTGCTATTACTGCGGCGTAAGTTACAAGCAGTTTTATTGTAAAAACATTATTATTTTTATAATTGAGAGTGAAAAACATTTTTATTTTTCAATGAACTAATATGTAACTCTTGTTCTTAAAAAAATACAAATGAAAGCCCAACAACTCATGTCATATTTTAATGAAAAAAATATTGTGAGGAAACATTTCTTATGAGTTCTCCACGGGTACTCCGAAGATTTTCACCTTGTAATCCCTATTAACGTAAAAATTGGAAACTACAATACACAATATCTTTCCCTTTTTAATCGAAATCGGAAACTTGTCAATGTTTAAAGACCTGAACTACTCACTTCTCTATATCCTGGTAATATAATTATCACCATATCATTATTTCGCTTCGTCTCTACACTCGCGCCATTGCAGTTTGATGCGGGTCGGTGCGTGACTGTCGTATTGGCTGTTATTGGCGGGAGATGACCGTCACTTTGCCGTGCAGATCCCCTCCGATTTATTAGTTTAACATGATTAGTAGGTATTTTAATAAGGAATTTTAGATCATAGCCAATGTGTGTCTAGATGTAAGTGTATGCAATACCATTTGAAAGAAGTGAAATGACTAGGAAAACCTACTTTTATATCTAAATTTCATTTAAAGCACTTATGAACCGAAAGAATTAAATAACATTTCTGAAACGAATATAAACCTTAGTTGGTAATTAGTATGAATATTCAATTGATCGCATCAATATGAATCCTAATTATAAGTAACCCTTTGAATTCACAGGACAAAAAAATACATGTTTAAAAACATCATTTAAAACATTTGAACGCACAATCGAAACCTAACAATAAAACGTCCAAACAAATACGCGAAAAGCAATATGGCGTTACTCAATGGATGCAACACATGCACGGAACCAATTATAATCATCCCGAAATCCAAAGTGGCAAGTGACAATGATAGCCAGTTCATTCAGGGAGTCATCAATCTTCGCCCTTGTTCGAAGGTGCAGCCGCACCATCAATCTTGGGTTATTTAAGGCAACCAAGTACTTCTGTCGCACAACTCCTGTTTATTAAACGCTTCCAACGCGTGACGAATTATAAAAATGCCGCGAATGTATGATTACTAATGTTTTTTTTTTACTATAAAAATTGTTAGGAGTAATCAACGTGCCAGTAATAACAGCGTTTCTTCTGAGGTGACAATTAAATTTATACTTCTTGGTGACTTTTACTTGTTTTTTCTTTATGGCTTTGTTAAGGCAGGGCGTGAAAAGCCAACTGTATGAGGTTTTAATCATTAGTTGTTTTCTAGTAATATAAAACCGGTTCAGTTGATTACCATGAAGGAATTGAAATTTTTAGAACTGTTTTATTTATATCACAAATTTATACAATATTTAATTTTTTATGCTTGTCTTGCGTAGTTAGATATTATTTTATGTTATATTATGTAATAAATTTTCTTTCCCATCAGTATTAAATTAATTGCCACATTGATTTCGCCTATAGTTCTCCTTAAGGGAATCCCGGCGATATCCTGGCTAGGTTAGTTAATAACGAAGGTTGTTAGAAGTAATTAACAAATATGGCTACCAAAAAAAACTCAATCTAAACCATATCGATGAATATCATAACGATAATCGGGGTGTATAAAAACAAACACACAAATGAAGACTCGGTCCCCGAAAAAAATAACCACACATTCCGTTTAATGAATCCTAATTAACAACTCATAATTACACGTAACAAAAACAAAATTGCATTTTTTATTCACATATTAAAATCCACAATACGCTTTCGAATGGTAATAACCACCACGCCCCCGACGTAAGTCACTTCTAATCAATCAACTTTAGATTAACACTCGTCTAAGGATAAACAGACGAAAACAAATGTGAGCCCGAACAAAAATCGAATTAACCGCGGACCTGTTTAAAGCACCAATTAAATCCCGAACAAAGGCTATCTTCAATGAGATGAAAAAACATTTGATAGATCAACTCTTTAACCTAATCTATGGTTATGGGTACTGCAATTAAAATTGCACCTTAACCTAAAACAGTAAGGTTCAAAATTCCGTGTTGTTATGTCATAAGACACTCGAGAAGGCTGTTGGCACAACATCTTATATCGATTAAACAGATAATTAATCACGGGAAATGAATCCGAATGAGATGTTATTAGTTATACCACACTCGCTATTAACAAGTGAAACAATAGGATAGCGTATACATGCTGATGCTTATATCTTGGCACTATAATTAATTCCTTTTGTTCTATTCTTGCATGAAATTAGGATTCTAGCTAGATTCATTCTTGCTAGGAAATTAATAATTAATGGCGAAAATCGTTGCTTTATATTAACTATTTGGCCTGTGTGTAAAGAACATATACTGTATGTCATCTACATAAATTATATCAGACCTCACAAATATTGGCTATGACTATTATAATCCAAAGTAGCTATCTGGTTGAATTCAGTTTTATTGCTATTTCTGAAAAGATGCTCAGGCTTTTATTGGCATTCAGTCCTTTATGCGTATTAAATTCTTTGATAAAAAAATCTCTAATTTCTCGCCGCTAAAACTAATAAATTCAAACTGACTAAAGATTAATTTTAGTTATCTTTCTATATATTAAGCTCGTAAGTCTAATTAATATTAGAAATGTGTGATGTTATTCCATATATCGTAGCTATCAACTATGCATACTTCTTCTTCTTCTTCATCAATCCATTTTCGCCCACTGCTGAGCACGGGTCTCCTCTGCCATTGAGAGGGTTTAGGCCATAGTCCACCACGCTGGCCTAGTGCGGGTTGGCGGACTACACACCTAAGAAATTCCTAAGAACTCTTAGGTGTGCAGGTTTCATCACGATGTTTTCCTTCACCGTTAAAGCAAGTGATGATTCATTGTGAATACACACATAACTTCGAAAAGTCAGAGGTGTGTACCTGGGGTTCGAACCCGCGACCGTCGAGAACTATGCATACACATTAAGGAAAATATTAAAGTGTAAAGTCGAGCAGCCTGTAGAACGGGGCAGAAGCGGGCCGATGGCCGATCAATCAGCTGCTAACGAGCTGATCACGTGGCAAAGGCACACACCCGTACAGCCTAGCACACGTCCATCCTTCACAACACGAGCATTACACTTTTTATAAGAATCATTTCTGAATATCAAACCTTCAACGAAGCGGCAAGAACACCGCATAAAAACCTTATGAAAAATCGCACAAGATTAATTCGACACAAAATTATAAGACAAACATTGGAACGCTGCTAAATTTTGCTCCTAACGAGATATTTTTATAATTCAAATAAATCGATTGGCGAATGCATAAGATCGATATCAGTGTAAAAACCAAATCGATTAACGAACACCCACTAAGAGTTATTACATTTTGATCGTCATTTACATAATCGTTTGTCGCTGGCATCAAATTAAACGCTCGCGCCAGAGTTCGATGGGAAATAAAAATAAAAACATATTTTTTTAATTTCTTTTCTCGGCCCGAGACGAAGACAGAGTGCGGAGAAGGCGCGGGGCGTGGCGGGCTAACTTTCATTACTCATGACCAATAATAAATGATAAAACATTATTAATACGAGGAGATCCATGTGATGGCTAACACACGAGATTAACCCGGGTCGAATAAATTAATTCTAATAATTAAAAGTTTCATGTTCGCCCTCAGACTTGAAAAATTAATATTTTACTTTAAATTCATTAATGCACACATGACATTAAGGAAAGTTAATGATGTTATAAAATCACGATCGAATTTATAACATCGTTTAGTTAATTATAATATGTATAAATATTTAGTCGGAACAATATGCCAACCTAAAAAAAACAGCTTTATTGTCCTTAAATAGACACATAAAGCAATCTCAACCACAATTGGCTTTTCGACTATTTTATAAATTAATAAATAATTTATCCTGTTGCAGCTTTAAAAGTTCTAGAAAACGTCATTTCGAAGTTATCATTCCACCAATTGTTATCACAAAAAAAAAATATGTATAAATAGTTTCGCCAGCTCTCACCCCGTGTAATAACAGCCAGGAGTTTATTGGCCCCGGTTATGGTGTGATAAATTGAATAATAATTTATTCGTGTGAGATAAGCGCCCGCGATCCTCCACTGTGATATACTCAACGTGTAAATGGTTGTCTATCACACCGTGCCGTAACATCTGTCTAATATTTCTTAGATATTTGATATATATTTTTTTAATTTTCCTTATATTAAAAGGCTTCTTTCTTCCAGGCTTCTATTTCAAGAAAATTAAGAAGTTATTCATATTATTTGTTTTTTTTTTTTGATACAGAAATTAATAAGCACCTAAAGAATACTCAGATTTCTTTTGATATAACACTTGAACGTGTACTCTATACAGAGTCCTGTGCAAAATAGTAAAAATACAAAAATAAAACCTATATTTTACCTACAGATATTTTTAATCACATTTACTGATACATCTCGCCCGGTAAACAGTTTCCTCCTAGACGAGCTACTTCCACACTATCTACGACAATATCTACCCAACAAGGAGGTCGGATATCAACACGATCTATCGTCTGCGACGGCGCCATTTACAAGCGAGATCAATTAATGACAGAGCGAGACGCATTATGCAAATCGGGAACGATAGAAAGAGACAAAACGCAAGTTATCAATCACGCGCCCGCGCACGATGAAGCCTCAGGCGATCGGACGATCTCCCGCTTAATTATTTCTATTATGATATTTAAAGTATAATGATTATATGCTCGGATAATGTTCGTATAGCGAATTCCCAGAGCCGTTTTGTATGCAACACTATAGGCAACCTTAATTAATATACAATGATTATAAATGACTGAGCATGCGAACAATTCGATTACATCGTCATTTTGATGTGAAAGTATCATGATAAATTTGTATCTCAAGATTAATGTCCTAGATCGTGCTAAATTAATTTCAAATGATCACTATCTAGATTTCAGTGCGAAATTTTTCACAACTGGTATACCTACAAATATTAGGTACCTGAAATTGATAAAAAACGCGTCAGTCCTATCATCACTGCTAAAGCTTTATTTTTATTTGCATACATTTTTTATTAAAATCCCACAATCTGTCACATGTCAACATGCAGATCATATTTCAAACTTATGTTTCTACCACCCAAATGATTCCGAGTAACAAGTTTCGCCAAACGGTAACCGTGAGAAAATCATTACTAAAATTATTTTAAGTAATATTAAACAGCTTACTGACCAAAATTAAACTTGAATCTATCACAAGCTTTTCATTATAAATGTATTCATTAAGAGTACAGTACTACCTCGGTCCGAAGTCGTCAATCACCCGCGATCTTATCACGTGACCGTCTATCTCCACAATATAAAATCGTTTATACGTCCAATGACTGATATTAGCTTATATCCGATTTGTATCTAAATCTGACGCAACATGACCCGTCGATGCGTATGAGTAACTATTACATTACAGCTCAACTACCACTGGCCGGTCGTATCATTCAATCGTTGATCGTGAATGAAGCATTTAGACTTATGATAAATTACAGCGTGTATCAATCGTTACAAAGGATTAATCAAAGCTTAATACTGTTGTGAGAGAATGGACTTACCACGTTTCTGCATGAAGGAAAATAGGTCGTCGAGGAACTCCTTCCTCTGCGGATCATCGCTGATCTCATACAACTGTAACAAAAAAATGGAATATTTAATTACTTAGGTCATTTATCTGACTGTATGTTGTTTCCTTGTCTTGTACACATTCAATATCAAAAAAGCTTAAGACTCGTTTACATCATCGGTGTTATTCCAATCCAGTAGCTGTCATTTTAGTTACGATGATCCAATTCTTACCTAGCTTATAATTGTTATGACAACAAATGGAGGCTATAGTGGACCGTGAAACGTTATTTACAATGGACGTAATGAACATATTAATATTCTAACTGGGAAGTAGTAACGGTTGGCAGTAAGCACGTGTGCCCGCATGTCCGGACCAAAACATAGGAACTGCATTACTTACACTGTTCTCATGGTTTCTAGTCATGCATATTTAACTTCGGTATAAAAAATTAAACGAATTAAAAAAATAACACTGTCTATTTAATAGTCATTTGAACTACTCAATGTACTTTTGCTGCATTTGATATTCATGATGGCTTCATCAAGTTTATTGATATTGTATTTTTAATGATAAATTTATACTCTATTAAACTATTTAGCCAACCCGTGCTAAGCTAGCGTGGTGGGGTAGGGCCTAAAGCCTTCAGATGTAGAGGAGGCTAGTGCCCGGTAGCGGGACGGGTATAAAACCATAGATTATAATTACATCAGAAACCTTCTACATATTTACAAGCAAAAAAACTGTTTACACAGTAGTGTACCATTAAAAGCCTGTTATCTTCACATTAGCCTATCAACTAATAAGTCGAACATTATGATACAGACAGTAGGTACTGCGCAGATGATAAAGCGTTGATAAAACAGTGGTATAAGGTTGGTATTTGCAAATTGTGTGTCCCCCACCGAGCGAGGCGTGTCACTGCAAATAATTATACCGATATCCGGCCTAAGTACGCTGGGTAATTTAAAAACACGATAAAAGTACTGCGCCATAGGTATAGGTGATTGCCTGATATTTCTGTACTTCTGAATAGTGCGAATATTAGTATTAATATTGTGTAGTTGTTAAGACATTTAAGTTGTTAAATATTTTGTTGAATATTTGAGTTAGGAATTGTATTAGGTCATGTTTGCCAAAAACACAGTATGGGCTAGATAGAGGTCAACGACGCAGTGATGATATAATTTTTCTCTTCTTCTTCTTCATCAACCCATATACGCCCACTGCTGAGCACGGGTCTCCTCTACCATTGAGAGGGTTTAGGCCATAGTCCACCACGCTGGCCTAGTGCGGGTTGGCGGACTACACACCTAAGAAATTCCTAAGAACTCTTAGGTGTGCAGGTTTCATCACGATGTTTTCCTTCACCGTTAAAGCAAGTGATAATTCAATTTGAATACACACATAACTTCGAAAAGTCAGAGGTGTGTGCCTGGGGTTCGAACCCGCGACCGCCGAGATTCTCGACCGTGCGCCCAAACCTCGAGGCCATCACTGCTTTTATTAAGTACTTAAAGAATTGAAATTAAAACCATGTAAAACCCATAGAATGCATTACACAGCCACAATAGTCCGTTCGAGGCGCCTCAGCCCCGATCAAACACGAACTATTTGCATTGTCGTAATTACCTGAGGCACTTAACGCTACGGAGAACTGGACTGTGTGACAACAGAACACCATTTGACACTTCCTGTTTCCGAGCCGACATTGGGGTCAGGGCGCGCGAATATTAAATTCCATTGTCTATGGTGTAAGAACGGACTTGTAAGGAGGTAATTTATACTGTTAAACTTTTATTGTCCATTAACGCGTTGAAAGACAACTTCAAGATCTAATTGTGGAAAAAAGTTACATCGTTTAGTCTAAACTGTTAGAATACATTCTAAAGTGACTTCATACGACAGTATGTTAAGATCAAATTCGTTTTTGCCCTTAAGTGAAGTTTGAAACATCAACAAATTTTGACTATTGACTAAATCAGAAAATAGGGTATCCAATGCTAACTTTAAAACAATGACAGTTTATAACAGAATAATCATTTAAATTAAGTCAATTTGCTCTGACTTTTAAAGTCAAGCAAACTCTTAATACTGGTTTGGCAAATAAAGGATGTTTCAACGAAAGTTACTACATGCTAGTTGCGTTGCAAAGACAAAGAGGCTACATATTTGAAAGATAGTTGTATACGTATAAACAATTAGTAGTAAAAACATCACCAGAAAAACTTGCCTTTTCAATTGCTTCATTAAACCCATTGCAACATTAATACAATCAGCCCCAAAACAAACTCCCGAATCAATTAAGCTAACCTTCTCGCGACAAAAATGAACACTGATGGTTCATAATTGGAACAGGTTTTTTTCCCTCCGCTATCCGGCGCTAATCGAAGCTCTCCGCCGGTGATTAATCGCACAGGGCGCGCCCGGGCAGACAGTGACGATCGCCAAGATTGATGCGTAAAACGAAACGCCTGTTGCCGCTATTAAAAGTCAAACGATCGCTCGCGAACGCTTATTGCGCTTGTCCTATCGATACTGCTCATTATGCCTTCTATAGATTTTTAATGCGTGCTTTTTTTGGTTTAGCGACTTGAGAATGTTAGGGAAAAGTAGAATAATAGCCACGGTATGGGATGTGTATTTGAAGGAAAAAGTTATAGTAGAAGTGGCTTAATTATAAGTAACAAGTTTAGAATCAACGGTTGCTTCACACACTTATAAATGAAGAATTCACTCAAGCAGTCTTGAAAATTAAAAAAAACTAACTTTCTCTCGGGTCATTTTTATCCACAATACTGGTGGATTTAAATCACAAAACGTCAAGGGTTTGTTAACAATCGATGTGCGGTCCCCAAATCCCAACAGAACTGTACGAAATGCATGGAATATTATCATAACAGGCCATAATGTCGCCCACTGAGCCGTCAATATTTGAATCACAAAACTGGGGCTTAAGCCGCGTAATCTCCATTGTGATGTGCCAATTAGCGCCTCTCCCCTTCCGCTTGAATAAATAAATATTTTGATAAACGAATAATAATATTTTTACATCATTTTCCCATATCCTTGTTCGGGATAATAAAAACGGCCGTTGATGCAAGTTAAGTCCACTTTTGTATCATAGAAATTAGAATTTAGAACAATCCATATTTTGGATATAAAGACGAGAACTTCCTACACACATACAATACAATACACACAATATTTCTTTCTTTAATTTATCTATACAAAATAAAAAATCGTCTGAAATAATGACTATTCCTGCCATAACTATATAAGACAAATACAATACGCATATGACATAAACACACGTTAATACATAAATCATAATGTGGCAGTAAAACAATGAAATTATGATTACTATGCAATAAATAAACTCATAAAACTGCAAACAAATAGATGTCCAATCATATAAAACGTTGATGTTTAACACACATAATCTAATAGTTGCCATTTTGCGAACATGAGCGAATTGAATTGCGTATCGTAAAATAAAGAAGAATACAAATTGATTTGAGAAACGCAAAAGTAATCAAGAATAACATATTAAAATATTTTTTAAAACAATTTAATATATAGAAAACAAACAAAAAATACTATAAAATATTCACCTAAAAAATAAGAACAGATCATTGACAACATTTTCATATTTCGATCAGTTCTATCCATTTTTAAAATGCAGCCATTTTCACACTTTTCAAATACAAAATAATGCCTTACCTTTTTTTCTCTTTATCATAACAAAGAGTAAATAAACAATTGACTTTGAGTTTATAATTAAAGACGAACGAAAAAAACAATTGGCATAAGAAGACATGTCCTGAGCGCGGCAAGGTTATCTGAGCAACAATTCATTTTGATGTATCACGAATGAAATAAATCATAATGTCAACATTGAATCAGCGTAAAATAGGACAAGGCGGCGTGTTCGTATTGAAAACCTTTAAATTTGACTATGTAGGCGACTGAAGTGTGATATAATATTGTATTAAAAAATTATATACCTATTTGTGTAAACCCACGAGTGAATGGCTGAATGGTTTGGAAAAGAATCGTTACCTAATTCGATGAAGGTTAACAATGCGAATTTACTGTTTATTGCCATGCGTAACTTATTGGACACATTTTGATGTTCGTTATGCCTTTATCCAAAATTCACCAACTAAATTTAGTTATGTTTGAGTCAATTGTAAATCTAATTATGACTTTATAATTATTATCTAGAATTAAAACTTCGGTTTAATTTCTCTAAACTGGGCTCATACTTCGATAAAAAAAAATTATGAGGATCGTTTCAGTTTCATGTTCTCAACGTATTCAACGGTTTTATTTTTCAGTAAGACTGGCTTAAATCAAAAATTAAAAACCCATCACATGAAATAAACTTTAAATTGAAGAACGGTCTACTCAATTCTATATTTCAAAGCCGAATATTTAATTTTACCCTTAGCAACGTAACATATTATCGATCTTATTACTTTGTTAATATATATCTATACAACTCAGACAGATACAAGGTGTGGACAAGTGGATTCTGTTGAACAAGAGAACAGGCCGCGGTTTTCAATGCCAATCGTCTTGGACTCCACTGCGGAAGGCGCGATAAATTAAAAATATTATTTTTTTATTCCTTTAATACTTGCATTGTGAAATTATAACATCACATCTGATGGTAAATGCAGTTTGGTCCGAATAGCTCCGGCCGGTAAGAAACGATGGCTTATTGTCTCATTATGGGATACACTGGAGACCAAATAAGGAACCTATGAAATATAAGCTTTTGAAAAATGCGACAAAGTTATAATAAAACCATAATCGTTAATTGTTTCATCAATCCGACCTCATACTATCTAGGCCCCTCACTCGATAAAATAACAAGTCCATAAACTTAAAATATTTATCGAACAATATAAATGACGATGATCGATCTAGCTCTGTGATTTGTCTCGATACAAAAGCGGCTTAAGTCACTAAAGTGAAGTGGAACTCAAGCCAATACAGTGTATATTATCCTGTTTATAGCAATGTAAAGCACGATAATACAACACAAGACTTAAGCGCCAGACCACGCGCGTCGCCGCAAGACATTTTCAAATTGCCAACAATATTTCAAAGCCGTAATGTAAGGGGATGGATTTATAAATAAAGCTTGTGCGAGCGACCCTATCGGGACATAATAGTAACAACGTTTATGGAAATGCCTGAGATTTACACTTATTGCTGTTGATGCTTTACGCCTTGTAATTGTTACAAAATGTTCTGTATATTACGAAAACTATAATCACATATTAATGTGAGATGTGCGTTGTTTAATTTGTGGGCGTCGTGAGGTCGAGTAGATGTACAGCTATGAATAAATATAATCATCCATTGAAAAATTATCCATGGATTTATTTACTCTTGCCTGTCGATAGTTCGAGCAACATCAAACAATTATAAGGTGGTCAAAGAGGCATTATTTCTCATAAATATTGCTTTTAAATGCAAAAATGTAGTTGACTTAAACACATTTCAAATAAAAAAAACCTAAGACTGTCTAAATCTATGCGTACTTTAGGTCTTTTTTTGTGATTTTTATTGTGATTCACCGAAACATTTTCAAAAAAATCAAACGAAGACTATTTGCAGTGTCCTAATATTTCGCAAATGAGACATAGGCCGCAACAAACGCGACAAAGTGATTGGTTACGTGTTCCTCTGTGTATTACAGTGTTTTCCTGTCATTTTCAAACATATTACAATGTAGCAATAAGCAATAGGTCGTAAAGGCGACGCACCTCGGTATCTGCTCGTGTACGACGCATTAGTTCGATAACTCGACCCATATACAATACTTGCAACGCATCATAATTATAAAAAGTGTAAGAGTTTGTGGATATGCTTTTAATTGTAGATACATTTACACTCACACAATAGCGGTATCCAAATGATTATTTATTGACGGAAGCTATAACAAAATAAAATAATATTGTTTTTTTTTTTTATCGTAATCAAGCACATTCTTCCAATCGTAATATTAGGCAATTCATTTTTCTACAATAAAATAATGCAGTAAAGTCATGATTTATTTTAACTGAGCATTCAACTGTATCAATTTTAGAAACACATAAAAAAAGTTAAGACAGACTTAACCCTTTATTTGTATACGGCTTTCAGGCGTTTTTATTTTATAAAGTATTTTAATTTTTCAGAACAACGAACTTAAGTAGATAACAAACTCATAAGTAGTTAAGAACGTGAGCAATCATGTGAATAACGCATTTTCGTGACCGACTCATTATTTTGTGGTTACATTGACTCTTTAATGCCGTAATATTACCGATATACATATAACTCAACAGTTTACTATTATACAAAAAAACTAACTCCGTAAAAATGCGTCTAAGTTAATAACTAAAACAATCTGGAAACATTTCATGGATCACAAATTGAATGGGTTTCTCCTATATTTACATTAAAAAAAACGTAGCTTCTTCGAATAATACCATCTACTACAAATATACTAGACATTGTAAACCATAACTTAGCTTTTCTACTTTAAGAAAAACAAAAAACATATAATTAAAATCCACAAAAAAACACCAGTATCAATGAAGCAAAGTGTATGATGTACTTTCAAATCGTAATAAAGCTGCTTCTTGTAGAATAATGAAGCTGCAACACAAGGCGGCAGGTGTCGCTCCGATCGGCGGATCGTACAAAAGTAACACAGTTTTAACCAAACCTTTAATGAGGTAAACAAACGAAGAGTCGTGGGGATCTAAGGCAGAGACTTACGCGGTGAAAAGTACTTCTATTTTCACCTTCATTTTAATATTGGACCCGATGAATATAAGAATTTCTTGCATTTCACACTCGCTGAACACTTTGCTAAGTTCAAAACGGCTCTATGCTATACTGCACTAAAATTTCAAATGCTAAAATATGTTATCAGCGGCCCATATATACCGGGGACGGGCCTCCTCTACACTTCAAAGTTTAGGCCTTTAGTCCTCCACACTGGCCTAGTAGTTGACGAACGGACAAGTTAGCGGTAGCATAAACATATAAAATAATAGAAGATAAATAGAAGTTTTTGGACAATTGGTTTACGTTGGTTAAATTTCAACCGCTATTTCTCCTGTCTTGTGAACCGTAAGTATAACATGTAAACGCGTCAAAGCAGAGGGCGATGGCCGGGAAAACAAAGCCTCAATTGATACGAACTGATGTCTAAGTGTCGAAATCAATGTGTGCTCTTTAGTTTTTAGCTAATGGGGACCGGTGCGGTAATAAAGAACCACACTACACAATTACAGTGCTTTGGTAAACAGTTTGTGGTCATTAGATGTGTGTCGAGATTTCACTGTCTTCGAAAGTGCCGCTTTAATCAAATTTAGTGCTTATAGAAATATCATGAGAAAGAATTGCTATTGAAATTTTCAAACGACCTTTCTTTCCTTTGCTGCCCCAATCCTTAGTTCGGTGATCAACGTCATCTCAAACAGTCAAGAAATTAGGTGAATTAAGTTTTTAAATAACGTATCAGACACTGGTGATATGGATTCGAATAATTGATGAGAATAAGCCATGATTAGTGGCAGAAGTAGCCACTTTGAATTGAATAGATTAAGCCAGTATGGCAAGAGCAAGTGTAACGAATTCTATAATAAGTTTGTTCCTAATTTCTAAATTCTATAAAAGTTATTACACCAAAACAGCTACTTCATTCATCTGTATTTGGGTCTATATCGATAAAATTAAGAGAATAAATTAGTTAAAAAAAAAACACATGTAAATAAATACAAATTAGGTGTTAAATTGTATTCTAGTTTGGACGCCATGTCCATAAGAAAGATAAATGATGTGTGGATGGACTGTTTACTATCAATACACGGTGAAAATGTTATAAACTAAACTAAACACCCATTTTCGTAACCAAAACTTTTACGAACAAAAACCAGTTTGTTTCACAATATTTGTATCTTGGAGTAAGTCATATTTTTATGAATGAATATCCAGTCGAAAACTGAGGCGGATAATAAAGAGATGAGGCTAGGAATGGATATAGTAAACAGTATTTCTTGGTGCTTTATGAATGAAACGTCCGATGCTCTTTGATAAGCTACCGACGGCGCTAAATGATTCCCATTCTGTTGTGTTTGCACACCAATTACAACTCATTCGAACGTGCACTGCTTTGGGAGATTGATAGGTTGCGTCCGGCCGCGTTACGAAATCAACTTAATTGTACACATATCAAGTGTACAGATGGGCTTTTGAAAACGGATGCTTTTGTAGCGTTTTTGTGATTTTTTTGGTGGATATGTTTAAATGGGAGCATCAGGATTTCTCTTTAACCTGCGGTCTATAGAACACTTGTTCGGGTTTTGTACAGATTAAACCGATGACTTAATCGTTTCGTATGCTTAATAATCTTCTAGAAAAAGCTTATAGGCTTGCTCTCCTCTTAAATCTCTTAATCACATTTACATTAAAGCAAGATTTATTAATTTATAAGTATCATTAAAGTTTTCAAAGAATTATAGATTTTAAACAATTTACTTCCACAACACGTATTTACATAGTGTCCATTTGTTTAGAAAGCTGGTACATGCGACTAGTGTCCACCTCGTGGGCTTATTCCGGCCAAGTAATCGCGTAATCGACAAAAACAATACACCGACGTGGTCATCAACGCATGGTCACGGCATGTAGTTTTTCTGGAAAAGACCAGAGCGTACTGAGTTTTGAATGTGAATTTCTAAGATTAGTGCTTTATTATTTAAACAGCGTTGGCTGCTGTTATTTATGAATACAAACATTGAATATAAATTGATAAGATGTTTATAAATTTAAATTATTTTCTTGAATTTGACCCTAAGATTTTTTCTGAACACCTACTTTGCCTTACAAAATTCCGAAGGAAAACCGTAAATTAAAAATCTTTATTTAAAAAATAAATTTGTTATCAATGAAAGTACCGCTACTGTCAAGTGTCAACAATATACTCCTAATTTCCCTAAATTAGCTCTGCAACCCAAGAATTGGTTAAAAATTTGTATCTGTAAAGGAGGTCCGTACCCAGCAGTGGGACGTTTATGGTCTGACGATGATGATTCATTAGTTATTCCACAAAATCTGCAGTAGTTTCTTGCCACATCCAGCCAACTGTTCGGCAGGACAGTGGACAAAGCGTGAGCGATTACGCCCTCTCTTTGATCTCCAATTAGATGAACATTTTGGGGTTCCGCATTATCTGATAGGGGACGAGCGAGGGCGGCGACGGCGATCACTCGTAAATAAATATGTTGCGCGTTAGGGGCCGCGGCATAATGTTATGAATATTTGTGTTATGTGGCCTGGTACGTGAGGTTATATTATAATCCTGGAGCTATGGAAATGTCTCATTGTTAAGAGTATCACTGGTATAGGTGATAAGATTACGGTTGTAGGGAAAGGCCACAATTATTAAGGCTTGGATTAAGATGGTTATAAAAAATGACACGAAAAAGAGAATAATCCAAAAGGGTGAAAAGTATACGAGAATTAGAAAATTCTTACAATACGTCCAAAAGTATTTCCAAAAAGACTGTCTAAGCGTTTTACAATCTATAAAACATACAGGAACTAGTTATATAAACCAATAAAAATACGTCCCAAGACTGAATCAAACTTTAAGACTTTGATAATAATAATAATTAATAACATTACATAAGACACTTTCTGAAGGAAAAATGCATAAGACTTACAGCATAATCAGATTAAACATAAGAAGAACGATAACAGATTCTCAAAGAGACAAATACAAAAACAATCATCGCATCGCGTTAAGGAAGGGCGGGCGGCTACAAGGGCGGGGTGTAATCTCGCCCAAAGCCTGTACAGCCGCAATTATCGAGAGATTAACTCGGTACAGCTCTACACTCAGATATTAAGTGGACTGTAGCAGTGTTGCATCGGTTTTGTGGTACTTTAGGTGATTGATATTTTTGGATTTTGTAGTTTACAGAGCTTTTTTATGCCTAATAGTTTTCTTTTTTTCTATTATTATGTTATACCAATCATTAGATAACCTTCAGTTATAGTTAAACCTCATTTTGTAATATGAAAAAATCATGGACTGAATTCATCAATTTGGGCGACAAAACCTGAAATAAATATAATTGATGTATTTTCAAAATGTTTATGTAGGTAATACCTTTATCTAATATGATAAGGATAATAAAAATAAAGAACCCAAATCCTATACGAAAATCTGTCCTTATTCCACCGATGGAATTTGTAGAAAATAAAGAGATCTCCGAAGCATTAGCACGTAAGCCAACGGAAATATAAAATGTAGTTTCAAATTTCTTTCAAACCACTTTGACCGATAAATTGACAATTTGAGAGCAAATAAAAGAGTCTTGGGCTCGCTCACCTAGTTAAGTATTAAGGCGATGCGCTGAAATCACTTCATTTCTGTAAGCTGCCTTTCCAATGGCATTATTGAAGATTTTCTTCTATCTAGGTATACAATACTGGCACTTTACCACTACTCTACAACTGTTTTTTTCAAGCTGTTGTTTCCATATTTACAAATTATTTAATGTTTAATAAAAATATATGAACTTATAAGTAAAAAACACTCATTCAAAATTTCAGTCTGAATATGTCCGACACATACCCTGACTAAAATTTGGAATATTTTTTTTAACCAATTTCATACAGTCTGGTCTTAAAGTATAAATCGAACGAGTTGTATCACATATTGGGTCCTTTTTATGTATCGGTGAGATACAGTGAACGCTGAGCCTCTAAGCGAAAGCCCGCTAAGTATTGCAGCGCGTGTCCGGCGTATTAGCGCGTCTCCCCACGCGCATGTGTTCCATTCACTACTAGTGCGTACATGCTTTGTTTGACTTGTGAATTTTGCACATGCACGCAAACAAGCTGTGTCGTTTGCACATATCAATGTAGACTGTAGTTTTCTCGAATCGCGTTTCGACACTTGTAATCATTACGTGTTACGAAAATTGTTGTTGTTTGTGTTTATATTTGTATCTAAAAACAGTGCAGAAAAAGGCGCTAATTTGTCAACAAATAAACGAATAAAACTAATATTGATTTTATTTTTTAACTATTAATTCTCTATATAAATGCACTAAATACGTTTTACGTGAACAAACTGAAACGTCTCTGCCAACTTTTTTGTTAAGTCTCGTTTACTTCCCAACATTAAAATTGATCGACACAGTCAAAAAGGACATCTATACAAATCTCTAACACCAAATTTGGGTTTCGTCCTGGCCACTCGGCGCAAAGAAAAGCAAACTGTAGAGATGTTTAGAGAGCGTCATTGGTATGGAGCTCTATCGGCCACAAACACATGCAAATCGATGTCGAGTGGAACAAAGCAAAGATCTCCAGTACAAGGTGGTTAATGAATACGCACACGTTTACACGGAAACATGCGTTTATTGGTCTCGCGTATGGAGCGACGTTTATATTTGCAGGTGTAACAAACGCGCGGTCAACGCACTCCGACAGGGCTGCCAACATTGTACACTTTGACATGTACATATTTTGACATGTTCTGTTTGCGAAGGCTGTTACATTTTGATTGTGTTTATAATATGCAATAGATTTTTATTTCATATGAAGCAAGCTTGCTTGGTGAACTGGGATCTGAATGTCGATTTTTTAAAATGCTAAAATGACAAATTTGAGTTACTTTATAAAGCTCGCCTTTCATAGTAATAATGTATTTAGTAAAGACAAAATATTTGTCAAAACTAAAATAAATATTTTTCAGTCCATATAATAAATAAATTAAAAATACACAAATGGACTAATTTTTTATGTAATTATACTACTGAACATGTAACCTTAGTGGTAACCCTATAGAGTCATAGTGTGCAACCCTTACACGTAGTTGTCTACACACACACACACACACACATAAACAAGGGATGACCACAGAGCGGTCACTGCGGCGACATGCTAATTTCTTAGCCAGCCCAGCCACCTCCACTTGTATGATACATAGTGCATATATCAAACGGATATTTCAACACGCTTGTGAAATATTGAATATTACTTATGCATATTTTTTAATCTGTGAAGAACTCTCATGCGTAATAAATATCTATTTATGAATGGCTGTTTGTAATTTCGTAGGTTTAAGTAAAATAATATATGAACAGGTTTAAGTAAAATAAGAACTAAATAAGTTAAAGTTCAATTATTTTCAACTGAAGTTAACTAATATAAATCAAGGGTCAAACACTTAATTTCATTCCAACTTTGATCTCGCGTCGACCTTGTATAAAGGAATTTACTTTATGCGTCCACTATAAAAATGTAAGCATGCAGTAGAGATAAATCAACACGGATGAAGGAGGTTCTAATCCGATCATTATTAGGGTGTCGTTATAAAAACCGTTTCACGCATTATCCGGTAGTAAAGTTGTGGCAGCCATAAACTTGGAGCAAATGTCTGGCCACCCCTGACGTCACTTAAATTGACTTGTTAATGTTTGTTATAAGAGACATCATAAAAAATATTTCTATGAAACGTACACATTAAATTAAGAACTAGTTTTATGTACTTGTTGTATTAAACAAGCTATTTATGTACCATATATGTACATTAGGGTGTCCCAAAAAAATCAAAATCTTTTTTTGTCAACGCATACCCTCTAATTATTTTCGAATGGTGTTAAAACACTCATAAATAAAATTTCATGAACTTAGGACCACTGCAACCCGTGCCGACTTGCATTCATGTGTTTCAGTACTTACATACTTTGTATTAGTGATGGTCGACTCGAGTAAGTAACTCGAGCTAACTCGAGTTGGGCGTAACTCGAACCCACTCGAGTTGAATTCTCTCTGACTCGAGTTCGTAAATCGAATGGAACCGTCAACCGACATGGAGCGTAGTTTGCCGATCATTTGTGTGAGACTATGTTCGTTAATTCATTCATAACAAGTGTCACATATTATGTATTTAAGACTAAATTATAAGTATATAATTTAACTAAGAAAAGAATTTGTGATACTAATTATCTAATTTTCTTGAAAATATTGTGTTTGTAAAACAATTATCAGCCTGTAAATATAACTATGTACATTGTACATACCCGCATCATAACGTTAGTCTGATTTTATTTTAAAAGACTGCTATATATTTTCATAGTTTTATTGATAATAAATATAAATATGTTTATAAATAAAATTCAAGCCAAAAATACATAAATAAATGATTTCAAACAATAATTTTCTTTCTTACTTTAATTAGTATAACTCTGTCAATTCATTATAAATAAATAATATAAAAACTGAAAGAATTGAAACAGATAAAAATGTTATTTGTTCCAATTTTTAAAACTATTAATGCGAAGCTGAGGAAATAAACTGGTAAAAATTATAGAAAGAACATTCATTTGTCAGTTAACTCGAGTTCAACCCGAGTTATGTGGATTTTAACTCGAGTTAAATCGAGTTCTGTTTTTTCCGAGTTGGCACATCATTACTTTGTATGAACTTCGGCGCGTCGCAATATTCGCATGGAAGTTTCGTGGTTGCTTGTTTATTGTATTGGTAAACGCCTCTTTTTGTTTAATTAATATGTCAGATTAAGATTTCAAAGGCAAATTTTAATAGGGGGGTGCAAAACATTAAAATAACGGCTTAAAACTTCTCTGTAAAGAGCAAATATTGGCAGTTCTGTTTAATAAAATTCGTGAAGTAAAATTGAATTTTGTAAATCGCAAATCTAACTATTCGAGATTAATTATTTTTTGTTAAAGGGCTTATATGCCTATTTAAGCTTTAATAAACTAATTTTAAGAAATAAGTTGCCTTATACCGACTCTGAAGAGATCAACAAATAATGCGGAAAAATCGCAAGATGTGTTCGTACAGTGTCGTCAAGAGTTTGTTACAAGCTTGGACTACTTTTTGTATATTGCACACGCCAGTGCCCTTTAATTGATAAAAATAAATCTAGATAATAGAGATAGTTAAATAATTAGATATACATTGTTTTACCGGACAGAATTATGAAGGAAATTTAAGGGTTGGCTATCAAGAATTAACAGTTATAGCTATAATCATATTCTTTGGTGGTGATACAGAAAGAAAATTGACTATTCGATCTCCAAGTTCTATGTACCAGACACCATGATGGCCGAAGCAATTAATTGATTAAAAATGTCGTAACTTATTTTTTAATTGTAAATTACTAATAAAAAGTCGCACTATTAGACATCTAGATTTGCATCGCTATATACCATGTTAAGGCTTGGATGCATTGTATATTATCAGTGACGGCACCTTACCACGACATAAGTCGTTTGCTTAATACTTTGAAACCCTGGGAAACTGTCAATAAAATTAACTCAAAAATGACTATAAAGAATATTTTTCAGCATTTTTGGTCTTTGGTTCATGAAGTAGCTGTCTTGTCTCTATATCACTATGATGGAGACCAGGAACCAAAAATGATAATATTTTAAAGCTTAACTAAAGAGGATCCATCAATTCATATCCCCTGGAAAGATATCTGCGTGATTTACTTTTTTAGACAGACATAAACGACTTTATTTCGATCAAAAACTAGTCTTGCTCTTCTTCAATCGTTTTAAAAATTTTGACACTTTTCTCAATGAGTTGCTTACTTCACAGACTAGTTATACTTCTTTTCAAGCAGTTAAGAAATAAATAATGACACTAAAGGTCGCTAGTGATACTGCAAATTGCAGTTATACTGATACAAAATTTTCGTGAAAAAGTCACCTTTAAAGGGAAACTAAAGCAATTTTTCCTGTGATTTATCCTAACAGTAAAAAGAAAACTTTAAGATTAAAATATCACAAATTAAATAATAAACATATAATACCGGTGAAATAGGATATAATTTTGAAAATAAAAATTAGGTTTTTATATGCGCTCTACAATTACCATACAATTTTTTTCTTAAAACTTTGCCATCAAGTCGGCACGGGTTACCGCTATCCAATTTCGATAATATTTCGTATTTGAGTTAGTAGGGTCAATTAGAAAAAATATAGAGGGTATGCGTATCTAATTTCGAGAAAAAAAAAATCGCCCTACTAAGCTGGGACACCCTAATGTACATATTTTACTATTCACAGCGAAATGGCGGGAAAATTGCATTAATGTATAAAACAACAATGTCATTTTGAATTTTTATTTTTAAGCGAAGGAATAAATCAGACAAGTCCGACCGAATAAGATAAATAAAACCTAGTCCGATAAACTACATAAAACAATTTCGGATGTCAAACCGAATGCTTTATACATGCTGGTTGAATCTAATCGGCGCATATTTTAATTCATAACGACAAGATATTAAGCACCCATTAAATGGACCATAAATAATCATAATTTATATCGGATCCATTTTTTTCAAATCTGTCCGTTTCCCCATATTAATTCGGCATCGTTTTATATTAAAACTATAATTAACTTCCACATAAAAAGATCCCTTTAAGCAGATCGGCAGTTTTTATTAAAAGATTTAATATTCATATAAATCTTTTACGGGCCATTCTTCTATTTTATTACTAATTTTTATTTTATATTGTTTCTCGGGCTCCGTTTTGACTCTTTCTTGAAGGTCACGGCTTAAAGGCTTCTTAGAAACGGTTTTTCTTATTAACAGGAAACAATGGCCATTTTATTGCAAATATCTTTTCAAATAGCCAATAGACGGATTATTTGTTTTGTGAATATAATTTTAAAAACTATAGCCTTGTATATCATGATTATATATTATGTTAAAGCGGAGAGGAGCTTGCCGATTTCTGGAAATACGAATAATATTCACCCTTTTCGACGTTGGCCATTACAGAAAAATACACCTTTATGTTTCTATTAAATTACAGTAATTTCCCAAATGCCTACATATTCATTTCCAAGATCATATTGTCAAAAAGAGATTATTTACGCAAATATTATGTTTCACTAAAATTGCTGTAGCAAACTTTCTGTTTTCAGTCGATTACTCAATTATACTAAGAAGTTCGCATGTTAAAGTACTATGTTACATTTATAAACAAAGATAACACAAAATAGTAATATATTCCAAAAAGATTTGCTTATCAAATGTATATAAAAATTGCTTCATTACACTATTCATAAATAAGATATTTTATGTATAATTAGAATTTCTAATAATTACATTTCGAATCGTAATGAGGTTGACTTGGCAGTTGGCATTAATATAAACAAAATCGCTAATTATAAAAAGAAACCAAATATTTAACATCGTTAAATGCGATATATAAATAATATCGAAGTAGAAATTACATTGATAAGTAATGATTACAAACAATTAATTTATATAAATGTAAATGTAATGATGTGCAAATACCATCATCTATCAGATCATTTAATTAATTTAATACAAATTGTTTTCTACAAATCATACCCACATACTATTACTTATTACCTATCACTAAACGGCTATGGTTTGATGTGTACCTAGTATTACTAATTGCCGGACAACTACAGGTCACAGAAACAGAAAATAATCAAAGCATCCTAAATAAAAGAGGTATCTCCAATTAATTATACCTACTTCAGTTTAATTTGTGCGGTACATAAAAAAAACCTACCTTTTTCTTATCAACCTCGAAGAAGTTTGGCATCTTCGGAGGCTCACTGTGCGAGTGCTGGTGAGAGTGACCCTCCATGAATGAGTTGAAGAAATCCATGAATTCCATTTAATTGTCCTCTTATCAATGTCTTTATTATCACTCACAACAATCAGTCACCAAGAACAAATTTTCAAAAAAATAATTTTATTCGTGAACGCGACAATAAACACGTGCAAAGTGATGTATGGCGAGACGCCAGACGTCTTGCTCTTGCCAACATCCGATATAAACTAAATTGAAAATTGGAAACAAAATGCAATGTTCGAATCTTGATATGACAATAATAGGCGCGACAGAGATGAGAGATCCGCGCGAGAGCGAGCGAGACGGCACGAGTCAGTAGACGGTTCCGCTCCACCCCATCGGCATTGGCGGCGCAGGGGTTGTCGCCAGACGAGATCGCTTCGAAATTTAAAATTCCTACCTGCTAACGAAACGTATCGACACGGATACACTCAAACGATTCTAATCTTTATTTTTAAAATGTAAGATTACACATTCATGTGCAGAATGTTCTCAGATAAGACATTCTTGCGCGAGCTATTTTAAGCTATAATTATAAATAGCAAACGCGTGGATACAATACGCAAGGCTATTCTGAGAATTCATCTTGTTTTATAATATACTTCGATGATTGAAAGATACTGTTTTAAATTAGTGCGTGAATTGTGAGCGAAACAACTCATAAAAGTACAAAGAGATCTTAGAAATATTTATGTTTTGAAACCACATTTAGGTTAACAGAACCGTATTTTACGTATGGTTATGTTATTGAACAGCTATAAACAGCAGTGTTAGTGACACGAATGCGGTCGGATATGTATCGGGGAACAATCGAACTTGTATTAAAGTCCTGCGCCCAGCGCCGTCAAACCTTTTTCAATGCAATCCCTTCAACTTGACGTTTTTAGCACCGATGTTAATTGAGCCAGTGACATATTAACTTAGTACTGAATACAGTAAAAGTAAATAATTTTAAAAGTGTATGAACACTCTTTACATAAATATTATAGTCATTACAATTCAAAACAAAAATAATAATAGAGAGTTCCACCTATTTATTGCCTTCCTTTTACCAATAATTATGCATCGATGATATTAAATTCGCTGAAAACATATTATTGTTTTAATTTATTTAATTTTTATTGTATCAAAAATTCGTGTAATTCGTGTTAAAATGTATCATACCACGAACCGCAACCGAAACACACAGCCCTCAATCATTCCATTAAAAATGGGGTGACTAGGGCAATTTCATCGGCGAAATTATATCCTCATTTCACACAAACGGAATCAATTATACCAACATTGATACATGGGGAGTTGGCTATTGATATCTTTATAAATGGGGTGAAGTGGGCGAATCTCGACATACGGGTTCTAATGTTTGCATTGATACGGGTGGCACTATGTTATGACAGGTTCATTGTGACGTAGACAGTGTGTTGTGAACATGTGGTAAATATTATGAAATTATAGAACCTACTCGAAAATACTTATATCCTTATAGAGTTTTGATGATACTTCTTTAAACTTTAACAATTAAAATCGCCCGCGTATTTAAAGAAACAAAACCAATCATCAAATACAAAATAAATAACGTTAACTAAATGAAAAAAAATTGAAACTGATGCGTTAATCGAAAAATATTATAATAATAACCCCTTGTGATCCAATAAAGTTAAATTTATTTGATTTTCTCGTTTCCAGTACAATAAATGATATTTCTAAACATGTTAAAAGTATGAGCAACATTTATTTTCTTGTTAATTAGAGTAAGTAGTATAAAAGAAGGAATTTCTTCTTGCATTCCAGTGAATTCCCGAAAAACCCTCATACGATTCGTGGAATTCGGGAACAGTTCACTACCAAAAACCCCGATGACGTCATTACATCCCTTGTAAACTGAGGAAGCCTCGAACTAACGGTTGACTTTTTAAATTTATATGAAATGAAATGATATTTATTGAATCTATAAAATGTCAAATACATCACTTAGATTCATTCATTTCAAATTTTACCACCCTGTTCGGAAGGCAGTCATCACTAGAGAAGAACGGGCAAGAAACTCTAGTGTTGCTCTTTTCCAATCAAGAGATAGCTTACAATATTGTTACTATTTATAACACTATATATTATTATTACTATTTATAACACGGATGTTTAAATATCGAACGACTTTTCTTATTATTAAATCTTTAAAGAATAATTTCTCAAATAATAAAGCGTAGCAGGTATAAAATAAATAGAACAATAATTCCCAGAACAAAATGCGTTAATAACTTCAGTATGCTATCACCGGGCTTATTATGTGAAGATAATTATATCCAGCAGTAATAAAATTTACAATGGATCGGGCCGAGGGCCAGTAATGTTCGCAGAAAAAAATCTTTCAAATAACGATTAAAAATTATTTTGTGCGCACAAACAATAGGCGAGCGAAGAATTCTTTATTATCGCAAAGGAAGTGAATAGATACGGGATATTATTGGGCATTATTCTCGGAAATTTGCCTGTGAAATGTTGAAACAATTGTTCGGGTCCAAACGGGATCTATAGTTTTTATTCGCCATGTGCGCCGTATGGAAAGAATTACGTTGTGATTTTAATGAATAGTGTGAAATATTACTTTGTTTAATGTTTCAGCTCAACCAACAGGCAATCAATGTCGGCTTTTAAACGAAAATTACGCTCGTAATTATTACTGTGATGGCGGATTTAGTTTTGCTTTGTAACAATCTGGATATAGCGACCACAAATTATATTTAAAGCACTTACGATAGAAAGTATTTTGAATTTTTAAGCGATCTGTATTTAAACAACATACTATTTAATCAATAAGTACTTGAACAGTGAAGAAGCACCGTGATAAAAACAAACATACTTAAAAGTACTTAGGAATTTCTCAGGTTTATAGTCCGCCAGCCAGCACTAGGCCAGCGTGGTGAACTAATGCCTAAACTTTCTCAGTTTCAAAGGAGGGTACAAATTACAATACACAAATAACACACATAATATGCGTTATAAGTTATGTCAAAGGAAACTAATCTCAAAGACAATTTGTGTATGGCAAAACATTTCAACTATGTTGGCGAAGTGAATCACATTTATGATGTCCTTTTAAAAAGGTGCTTCGTGCTTTGTCTATCTGTTGAACATAAAGACTTCTGCAATTAACATTCTTATAACTGATACAGGTAATACGAAATGCGAGCGACAATATTAGTTAGAGTGAGAGCGAACAACTCTATCAGTGAGTAATTCTTTTATCGACGAACCAATCGGGAAACTTGTAATTAGGGTTGTCGAGAACAATACAGCTTATAGCTTTGCTTATCTAATAGCCAGTATTGGACACAAATGTGCCTTAAAATTTCTGGGTTTATTATTACTATTCTATTCATTGGCAATATTATTTTAAGATTACGTTCTATTTAATTTCTACGCGGGATTATTAGTATAAATCTATTATTGAACCATAAACACAGATTTGAATATGATTTGTATAATACCTTCTTATGATTTATTTTTTTCCAGATGTAATAAAGTTTAATCCAAAAATCCCTCGGGCAAGTGGAGGTTGTAGGCCAATTATTTGCGGGCAAGAGACGCTCCTAAGGCGAGTGGCGTCCTACTTTGACAACGATTGAGTTGCCATTCTTAATATATTTTTATGCTCTTCTTGTTTACTTTTGTTCAGAGTTTACTTTAAAACAGTCTTGTAGATAATGATCAAATATATATCGGTTGAATAAATATTTAAATTTCTTCGTGAAAAGAAAAAGAGTTTCCTTACTTCATTTTTTTTTAAATGATATTTATAAATGTTTATTGGATTGTTGCGTTTATAAAGTACTAGCTTTTGCCCGCAACTCCGTCTGCGTGGACTACAGGGTTGGGTTCAGAAAGAAAATAAGTTGTAGTATTTTACTCCGCATAGCCCCATTTACTTAAATATACAAAAATCATACAAATCGGTCAAATTGTTTCAACGTGAAACCGTAACGCGCCGGTCGACGCCTTGAGTATCATTATTGCGCGCTTGATCATTATTTTGAAACTGCGATATCTTCTAAGATACTCATTGAAATCAAATGATGTAAAGGACAAATTTATTTTGTATTAAATACTTGTAATGAATAACGTATTTATTTGGATAAGGATTAATATCATGTTTGTAAAAACACCTTCACAAATAATGCTATATTTAAAATAAATTTGGTTAGAATAAAAAACGTTATAGTGAGCCAACCTTAAAAGATAGACATATGCTGTCGCGGACTTTTTTTTAGAACTTTTAAAGGAGAACAATTCTGTCATACATTATTTTAGCGTAACTTTAACCGTTTCAGGAGCGCACGCAGCGGAAGCTCACAAAAAGGAAAAAAGTCCCCGATTTTGAAACATTCTTTATTCCTGCTCCGCTCCTATTAGTCGTAGCGTGATGATATATAGCCTATAACCTTCCTCGATAAATGTGCTATCTAACAGTGAAAGAATTTTTCAAATCGGACCAGTAGTTCCTGAGATCCTAGCGTTCAAACAAACAAACAAACAAACAAACAAACTCTTCAGCTTTATAATATTAGTATAGATTATTATTTAATGAAATTGTTTGTGCATTCCATTAAGAGTCTGTGAGATTTGAAGATAAGTTGAGAATCAAAGCTTTAATAATAATTCATTCAATAATTAATTGATTTTAAATAAATTAAATAATCGATCGCAATTAAAATAGATGTAGCAGATCCTTAGATGACAATAAGGGTCTTCCATCACCCGAATAGCTCAATTTGAGAGTCATTGATTGGGGGTTCATTGTGGCAACACTCGTATTTTCGCACGGGGCGCAAGATTTATCGTGTAGCGATTTTAATTAACTCCCGATAGTCAAAGGCTCTCCCCTCGGTGAAAAGTTTAATTACGCACATGATAGCTCAATGTTTAGGGTCACTTGGGATAATATATTGCCAACTCGAGCTAATTACATCGCTCGCTTACTTCAAACACGCTGCCTTTCACATAGCCGCGCTGCTCAATGGTGTCTGCATTTTATTGCTTATCGAAAATTGTCGATTTAAATTTCGATGGAAAACTCTTGGTTGCTTAAGTATGAATTTAAAGAAGGGATGAATATTGGATCGTAGGTAAAATTGGTACGATAAAAACCTTTTGGCAGCTTTTTGCTGTGAATTAAAATAAAAGATAAGTTGAGTTGAAGAAAAAATGTATGTTACGAATAAACTTTTGCCTTATAACACTTAGGTTTATTATGTTTTTAGGTCTTTAATTAATCGCACTAACCTGTTTATAGGACTCTTTAGGGAGAAGAAAAGGCTAGTGTCCATCTTTGGGATGAATATGAGCTACTAACTATAGACGACTCAGTTTAACCCAGAACTCAGCAGATTTTACCATTACAGTTAGAATACTGTAGCAGCCATTTTATTGAAAGCTTTTCAAAGCATCTGTACAACATATAAACATTATATAATGTTAAACATAGCCAGATTAAAGAGGCTACTGAACGCTCATTGCAGACGCTACTAATGCTATCATGATTTACTGCTGTTGAAACTATAAAAGTAATGTTACATTGTACATCGCTTTTATCATAAAAATGTGATTCGTAAACCGTTTTATATGTATGTTTTCTCAGAAACATATATACAATTGTAAACATAGATGCTGTATTATATTTGATAGATTATTTTAACAATCCAAAGTGCAGTTGGTTAAAAACCAGTAGGCAAAACAAGAGGCCGCGGGTTTCTATCGTTAAAATAATCTTACTTAACTTTATTAAAAATGATTTATATTAAAAATAAATTTACTGACAAAAACTATCTTTTTACACACAAAAACGTCATCTGACCTCTAATGCTACGACGAGACTAGATACGCATTTTTGAAATTAATATTAGTATGACGGTCTTTCAGCTTATTCAGTGCCATAGCTACGAGTACAAAGTCTTACATAGCGTAATAATAACCTTGTAATGTATAAAAAAACAACACGTGTATTTTGTTTAAGTTTGCTACTTATATATTATAATCATTATTTTATACGTCGCTTTGACGGACACAGGCCTCCTTTACAACAAAGAGGGTTAAGGCTTTAGTCCACCACGCTTGCCTAGTGCGGGTTGACGGACTACACACCAACAAAATTCCTGACACCTTTTAGGTGCTCTTAAGTGTGTGCACAGTGCAGATTTCTTCGCTATGTTTTATATCTTTTCGCCTATGATCCTGAATTTCACTTAAGACTACATCTTCAAGGCTTTAAGCGTAAATGTAAGTATATATTAAATTAAATACATGTGCATATCGTAAAAACAACACTTTCCCATACTACCGTAAATGTAATTATATTTTTTAATATAAATTATATGTTACGGATCACACTCATCTTATATAAATGTAGGGATATCCATGTGTTTTATCGCGAAAAATTATGATCATTAACGAGGTAATTCCAGCTTTTAAAATGTCAGTAATCCAGTTAATTCCATGGCCAATGAGAATCGAATGTTGTCTAATGAAAGTAGACTGTAAAAAGCCTATAAACGGATAGTAAAGTATTAATGGAGTGGCGTCGTTACTCACACCCTGCCACCAGGCGGCGCGCCTATACCAATCCTCCTCCTTCATACCAATTGGGTTCACATTAAATGTCTGCAATCTAGACGAAGTGGAATACGTCCATTGTGGACATTTGCAGAATTTTGTTGTTTTTTTCGATTTGTATCGGATAGAATACATTAATTAATTTTCATGTGACATTGTTTAATTTTTAATACGGGTTTCTGAATTTGAATTCGCACTATTGAATTAATCAAAGTAGAAAAATCGAATACTCTTATTGTGTGCTCGTGTAAATCTTATAAGATTGATTTAATCTGATTTTCTATCTATTTGTTTATAAATGATTGTAAATATGTACAAAAACGAAGATTAGTTCATATAAATCATTTTCTTCTTTTCTCCTCTTTCTTAAACGCTTTTTTTACAAAACATTTTGAACAAACAATTTGGCACATAAAACCAAATCTGCACACAAACAAACGCAATGCACCACCAAATGTTTGAGAACAATAATAAAAATTCTAAAATCGTATTGTTTACTTGGAACATCAAGAATCACACGATATATCGTGCGGTTGATGTGAGGAGAGACGCGTTCCGTTCTCGCTTAAGTGATAAATTATTGAAATTGATAAAACAATGGATAACGATACAAAGTGTTTCACAGTTGGGGAGGTCGTAAAGAGGATACGTTGCAGGCCGATCGCGGCCGCTTTGTGATCGCCGCTGTCTAAACAAATCAAGCGCACTCGTGTAGTGACGTGTGAAGGGGCGTCCAGCGGTTCAACTGACACTGCCACCAGCACACGGATAATTTGCCACTGCTTTTATACTCGAACAGAATCACTTATAGTCTGTATGATTGGCTGGGAAGGCATAAGCATCAGATTAAAAAGTGGTAACGAAGAGGCTGCTGAGCTTGCGATTAAGCAAAGACGCAAATTAATTATTTACTTATCTTTATAAGCCCTAAAATCCTAACTCAGGCATAAACCCTTACAGCTCAAAAGGGTAAAAGAATAATGTGAATCAATTAATATGTGTACCTATAAAATAAAGACCAGTGTTAGTCTTGTTATGAGAATAGAACTTTCACGCCATCTCTTGTTTCCAAATCTACGATAACTTCTACATACACAAAGGCCGCTTTTTTTTTAATTAATAAAAAGTAAAAATTAAGACATCCTTCACTTGCCGTTTGATCATTTTATCATAAAACTACGAAGCAATATTCTAATTATCCAGACATATTAAGATTCACAACAATTTTACGCACGTAATTATTAGCTTTATACACACTATGTTGGACTAGTATTTGATGTGTAAACATATTTTTTGTAACCAGACCGTATTCGCAAATTATGTGGTGAAAAAATTACCAGTTATTTCACATCGGACATTGGGTTTTTGGTTTGACGTCACTACTACGTCTACATCTGGTAAATTCATTCATTTTCCGATATAGAACGTAGATACTAAAGTTTTGTTTAGAGACGGAAAAAGGAATCTTATGTCAGTACAATATATTGGCTTTTTAACACTATGACGTAATCAAATTGTTAAAAAAAAACGTTGGTGAAGAAAAAGACCTAATTGATTATCACATAATATGCTAATATTCATAAAATATTAAAATTTATTACAAAAGTATCTAAGGCAGGCATTTCAAATTATAACAAGCAATCAAATCTAGGTTTTTTATCTATTCCTCGTATTAATCTCAAGAAAACGGATTATACATTATAATAAAAGATTATTAATTTCCGCGGAAATTGAAACAATAGATAAACCCTACTATATATTTTTTTAATCCTTATCTCAAATCTAGTTGGATACTTCCTGCAACAGCCTAAACCATTTACTCCAAACTCATTAAGTGATTTCCGTGAAGAAACGTAATTAAGGTCTGATCAAAGGAGTTCGTTGTTTTGACATATTCATTGTTATGCCGGGCTTTCTTCGTATTCCTAAGGATCGGTTGCACCGTGTTTGTTATTCGAACAAGTGAAGTCTCCACTTCTGTATTTGTACTTACAATCTTGTTTATATCGAAGTTAGATGATTATTGTTTCAACCACGTAAAAATCGGAGAGGGTGAAAGCTGTGAAAGACGCTGCGGTATCATAGACAAATGGTATGATCGCCAATTGTTTTATACTACCTTTTTTTGTAATATACAAATAATAAAGTTATGACATATCGTCTTTAACTATCACTTTTGTTCCAAGATCCGATTCGGTATCAAGTCTTTTAAGTGCCAATGCTTCCATTGAAGCCCAAAAACGTTACTTGCGTTCTTTATTGTGGGGGCAGTATATTCTCATTAATGTCAAATTGTTTTTGTTAAAAAGAGATTTAAAGCGTAAAGATCGGCCTTGTAGGCTTCTACGAAAGTACCGCCACTGGATCTTTTTAAATTATACATCAGAATATTAACGCGAGATTGACAGTTTTCAAAAAGTGTTATCTCATTTTCTGCGTCTCTTATTAGAGCTGCTTGCCCAGTTAGAGAATCTTCGAGAAAAAGCTGAGATAGCTCATTGATTCTCTATCTCAACCAAAGTTACTATTAAGAGCATTTTAGACTGTAGTGTTATAGAACTCAAAAGTAATATAGCGGGTCAAGAATTATATCGTACATAGAAGGTGAATCGAATGGTCGGCAATAAAGCCCACGTACTCTCGGCCGACAAAGCTGCGCGGGCGCAACCGTGGCGGCCTAATAAACAATTACGCGTATAAACAATAAAATTGTTGTTCGACATTTTATCGACCGAATCCATCGTGCCGATAAAATGCAAGTGTAATTCGGTAGCTATGGAATTGTTTAATAAGTTTATGAGGTTATTGCGAATGAAGTGGTAAATTTTCTTAATTATGAAATGAAATATTCTGAAACTGGTATATTTCGTATATTGTAGGATAAAACGATTTTAAAAATTAATTACATTTTAGATTTTAAGCTTTAAAAACCTAATAGGGTCTTAAAACAAACAAAATCAGACACGTATAAAAATTTGTAATAAACATTACGAAAAAAACAGAGAACGGGGAAAAAACAACATCATCGTATACAAACTGTTCAGTAACCGAATATACTTCAGCAACCGCGGCGCGCCGTAAGCAAAAAATTATTATGTTGTAAATTTAAAAATAAAAACAGGAAATGATAACCCGCGGGTCGACCGCGTCTGCGCCACCCCCGCCTTCAGGCGCTAGCACAACACATGCAAATAACTTAAGAACATCGCCTACACGGGAACGCACACATTCAAATTTAAAATTCGAACAGATTTGTTTGATTCTGGATTTACAAGTTTTAAAAATTGAATTAATTATTTTTTAAATTTCTTTAATTTGACTATGATATTACTGTTATCAGATCAAAAAGTTCGTAATACTTATGACGATAATATTTGCGTAGCATTATAAAAAAGTTAACCCTCGACTTGACCCTAATGGTAGCAAGACACTCGAGCGAAATCATTAAAGACTTATTAACGCACAAAAACTTATCTAACTAAAACCAAAAACTATTAATTTCGACCCTGTAATTTACAGCCGTCTGTGAAAGCATCGGCAATGTTTCATCGCTGTATGCAAGCGATAACTGTAAATAGGTTATTTTAAGGGGATTGTAATCATCTAAGTCAAGGATTCGGGACATTTTTTGTGTACTCGTACGGATTTATTTATTTTTTGCTCGGGGTGGCAATCTGGAAATTTTAGAATAATCTCCAGTGAAGAGGGCTGGCAACACATGTGCGACGGCCGCGTCGGTGATAAACATTTTATAGGAATGTTTGGAGCAAAAACTGCTTACCAAATGTTTCTATCGATTTAGGGAGGTTTACGCGAAGGAAGTTGTTATATAAATAATAAATTTGGGAATTTACTGACGGCGCGGAACGACGACATTCCATGTGTAGGCGTCCTCGAAGGATTGTAATTAAAATTGATTATAGTTGAACGATGTGAAGGAAGTTTATTGATTTAGCCAACATCTTTAATACACCCTTAAGAAAAGTGATTGCAAGAGGATATTACCTATTTAGTATCTTTACCAAAAAATCTAACTTGCAAAACGGAAATGCAAAGTCCACTGTACAATGCACAACCTATAGAAGTAACCTAACCTTTTTGACCATAACAAAAATGATAAACTTCAAAGATTCCGTAGCAATCAGTCGATATAAACAGCGTCGCGTCCTTGATACTACATTGAGGGTGCTATTTATACCGGCAGATGCTCCCCGTGTCCCGTGCGAGGTTATTTCCAGCCCTCTACCCTCCGTACTCGGGCCCACTCGCGTAACAAGAGGGTGTTTTTGTTTGTGCGCGTGTTTGATACGATTTGCGCCTGCGCAGGTATGGAATCTGGCATTGGGAGTTGGTGATAAAGTTCGTGTTTCATAAAATATATGTTGGTAATACAAATATATGGGTCCGTTATTGGAGTCTTGCTACTAAACTTTCCTTAACAAATTTTACTCTTATAATTTTTTATGAGCTAAATATGGAAATAGTGGCAGTGATGGCCTCGAGGTTTGGGCGCGCGGTCGAGAATCTCGGCGGTCGCGGGTTCGAACCCCAGGCACACACCTCTGACTTTTCGAAGTTATGTGTATATTCACATTGAATTATCACTTGCTTTAACGGTGAAGGAAAACATCGTGATGAAACCTGCATACCTAAAAGTTCTTAGGAATTTCTTAGGTGTGTAGTCCGCCAACCCGCCCTTGGCCAGCGTGGTGGACTATGGCCTAAACCCTCTCAATGGTAGAGGAGATCCGTGCTCAGCAGTGGGCGTATATGGGTTGATGATGAAATATGGAAATATTGTAGAGGAGAATATTGAGTAGTTCGACATATATTATGGGCTGAAAATGATGACTATTATAAAGGAAATAATTTTCAATTCAATAAACGCCGGTGACGCTAATAAAAATGGAAAATATTTGTGTAAATGGACTTCATTTTTAAACATCTGACCAAAAAGTTTTAACATAACTCGATTTAAAATAGATAAGAACTTTTTACGCCGCACAAAAACCTTCATGCATAGCAACCCTTTATTTTTCCACGTAGCATAGTGCAATAAGTTCCAAATAAAAGGAGGTGTGTTTATAAATAGAGTTGCATACACCGGCTGACGGACGGGCCACCCGACACGCTAATGCGCCATGACTTGATACATATGGACAACATATCGAATTTATATTCACACGTCATAATTGATTTTGAACTTTCAGTATACTTGGTAAGGAAGCTTGAAGTACTGAAGAGATATCTCTAGTTTGCGATTGATTTATTTTGCTTTTGAAATGATTGTAGCCAAATTTAAGCACACAAGTACATATATCAATAAGGTAAATTTCATTATGTTAATTTATCAGTCGCCCTTCAGCCTTTTTCTTTTCATAATGCAAGTCGCAAGAGATTTAATTTATTTAACCTATCTATGGGCCATAGACTATGGCACATTGAAATAACGTCCAAGTGTCAAATTTGTCAGAATATTTAGCGCTTTATTTTGTTAAATTAATCACCCCAGACCTTCCAGAATTCCTTATTAAACAAGAAACCAATAAAAAAATCTAATAAACATACCAATAACAGACAGGCGTCAGATATGTTGACGGAACAAATCCGTAGTGCTGAAATCCGACGCATGAAACAAAGAATTGTATCGGCAGAAAGCTTTACAGTGGCCACGTCAACAGAATGGCGAGACGTGTGAATGAGTACCGTATGTACGCGACGGTACTTTTTAAATAGTCTTAAATGACCTTTGGTCTTGTTAAATGTTTATGAATGGATGTGTATGTGCGAATGACAATTGGCTAGACAGCAGCTTGCGAAATGAGGGTATCCGAAAATAATGTTTAATAGTGACGATTAACATGAATCTATCAATTTGGTAACACCATAACATAATGAAGTATCGCATTCCGTGACAGCCCCCGTGGCGCAGTTGGCTAGACAACAGCCTGCAAAACGAGAGGCCGCGGGTTCGATCCCCGCACCGAGACAAATGTTTGTGTGAACCACAAATATTTGTTTCGGGTCTGGGTGTTTGTGAGATCGAAAAAGTCTCTCGTAATGTCTGATACCCACGACACAGGTCTTGTAACCTAGTGTGGGGTCAGAGCTATGGATGTGACTGTTGGGTGTATTTATTATTTATTATTATTAAATGGTGAAGGAAAACATCGTGGCCTGTACACTTAATAATTCTTAGGAATTTCTTAGGTGTATATTTTGCCTCACCGGCGCTAGGTCAGCGTGGTAAACTACTGCCTAAACCCTCTCAGTTGTAGAGGAGATCCGTGATCAGCAGTGGCGTGCCTAGGGTGTCAAACTAAGGCAAGCCCAAATGTTGATTTAGTAGCAGCATATTTTTTTGGTACGGAGGACTAATAAATACCTACCGGTTAGTACTCACATTGACGTTTATAGCGTTATTTTATAAATAAACAATCGTTAAGTTCGTTATTCGGAACTATGTAAGGCAAGTCGGGCTTTCGGGCTTCTATGGAAGTACCGCCACTGGTGATCAGCCAATTCAATTCAATTCCATTCAATACCAACGTTATATTTATAATTTAATAATAATATTCATAATAGCAGCTCTTTAATAATTTCCACGGCTTCTAATAACCCGTGTCGATAATTTGTTGACATTGCTTGTATTATTGAGTTGCATAAAAAGTAATAAAGTAGATGTGCCATGTGGGACACATTGCGAACGCACTCCCGCTGACCACCGCGACACGAGCCCAAGTAAATGGAGACAGCGGAGATAACTTAGAGGACATTAATTTATTAATCACTATTACTATCATCGTATTGTTAAGTATCTAGGATTCATGTAAAAGAATACTTTTTGGCTTCTAAGGATGTATTTACTTTGCGATTCGTGAAAAAGTTATGTCACAGACCACAGTCCAATACTTAATGTCCTGTCTTTAGTGAAGACGAAAGTTAAACAACTGGATGTTTCCAAATTTATTTTATTTGTTGCGGGCTATAAACCAGCTAGAAACGAATAGTGTCTAACTTACTTCATTAATACTACTTTTACGTCTTTCCTTTTCAACTAATTCAAAAATGAAAAATATTTTATTATTAAAAAAGAAACTCACATTCAAATAAGGAACGTGTCATCATATCCCAACGTATGCAGTATAAAATTGCCACGGCGCATGCGCAACTTGCGCCGCACGGGCCCCCATGCACGCCCGCCAGAAATAGCCAGTCAGCTGGGGTGCATCACTGCGCCCGGCGATATCATCAGATCGCGATGCACGCCGATTTTTTAAATAGACACTAATGGGGTAGGTTTCATTACACGAGGTATTTGGAGTTAAATTTAATTATAGAATATTTTTTTGTCTGACATTTGATTTCGTTAAAATATTCGAATTTTAAAAGATGTAAATCAGGACTCGCGTAATGCCGATTAGGAATAGGAATGGCCGTGTATAATAGGCAAAAATTATCGATTAACAAGAGGCAATCGTTCTTCGTCTGACACTAGAACCATAACAATGAAACATAAAGTAAATCAGGAAAGCTATGTATCTGTTGGTTATTCTCTGTGTTTTGATGTCCTAAGTCAGACTTATGAAAACTCATGTAGTATTACCATAAAACAACAAAAACTAAAATAATTAAGAGTCTCAAACTATGGGATGGAAACTTTAAACCTAATCATAATTAGTTGAGCTTCGCCCGATTACAATAGGTGAAATCATCGATATATCTATTGAGGTTAGAATAACAAGTAAGACGCATTTAACACGATCACTTATCATAATAATTAGTAATAAGTCGTCAAGAATACATTATTCCGTAACAAGTGTCATCAATGGGAAGAATAATACACTAACTTACAATAAACAACGGTAAGGAAGCAAAAAGGTCATTTCGGTCGAACGCGTTAGCACAATAATTGTTTTAAATTTAGAACACGCATATTTGAATTATTGCCAAACATTTATTCTTATTTAAATTAGCTATATCAGCCAGGATTTTTTTGGAAGTTATAAAGTCCAAATTTTTTATCAATACTGCTTATTGAAAGGAAGTAAAAACGTAATTTTAAACAGTACACAAAATTTAAAGATTTAATATCAAAACAGGTGTAAAGGACACATCAAATACATTATTAAAAAATATATATTATTTTATTTCGTAAGTTATGGGTGTGATTAAAATAAAAATAAAACATAATATATAGCATCTATTTAAAAGTAATAAGTGCGTTCCAACTAAAAGTATATAATGAGTCAAACACGTTAATTAGTATCGGAAGAGTCCAACGTTTTTTTAATGTCCGACTAATTTGTTTGTAAGGCAGTGACATCATACATATCGACAATGACATAAAATGAGCTGTTGATAAATTCGAAAAAGCATTAAAATTTATATCGGCCATATTTTATTTAGCTAAATGGTTCAAGTGCCATTTAAAACTGAAAGAAACAAAAGCTATGTCTAAACTTTTTTTTGTAAGTTAAGGAAATTATGGAAGAAAGTCATTCAGCCAAAATTCTTATAACATTCTTATAACTAAAAACATAACGACAACTAATATTCATTAAATTGGTTGTTTAACGTCAAACATATTTAACCGTAACGAATTCACGTTTAGATTATAATTTGCTATCATGTGAGAAAATTGCACAACCGCACGACAAGTGTCAAGTGACAATGTAATATAATGTATTTACCTCATCTATTGTTGCAATAACAAACACTAGTATTTAAATTGTAATTAAAGAAATAAAACGTTTTATCTGCTCATGACACGTGTAAAGTTTTTAATTTTCATATTTTAGTTATATATGTATAACGACGTCTTGTTTGTGTTACGGCATTAGTGTGCGTTGTGTGATCTAATGGTCCCGGGTTCAATTTCCAGGACGGTCTGACGTCAAATGTGTTTTTTTTTTCATTTTATTGCCCCTTATACATTAAAAATATTTGTTGCAAGATGATTGTACAAACTCTGCCAATCCTTTCGTGTGCGTAGACGTAAAAGTAAGTAAGTTCAAAAATACACCGAAAGAACGCAAATATTTCTATCAACGAAATTATTAATAACTTTCCGAACGCACCAACGCTTACATCATACAAAACAGTAATACCAGCCCAAAAAAATCCTTAAAAGCTCAGTTACCAATTTCAAGTGTATAAAACATTCCACCCCAACGATAAAGGTATCGAAAGCATCCAAAAGATAACGCGTCTAGACGGAATAAATATCCGAAACACTCGAATGCCAGTACGATGGCTCACTTGGCTAATCGTGCGGGTTGCCAGTTAAAAAAAACATAAGTTTTTTCGAACGCACCCATAACCTACTGCCGAGAGACAGCGCCACTTTAAAAGGTTTACGGCGAATCTAATAGGACATGTGCATTTAAAAACATTTAAACACAAACGCGCTCCGAGATTACGGACCTGAGGTGTGGTAATGTACGGCTTTTACAAGACTCTTATGGATGTTGTGTGACACATGTTTTTAATTGCGTTTGATCCACCTGCCATTTGATAATCTCTTTTGTTTTATTGGCAACATTGATTTGTTTGTATGTTATGGATATGGGTTAATTGACATAGGGCTAAAAATTGGCAAAGATGTCATAGAAGACGTGCATAAGCATCACTAACCCGGTATTCTAAAGTTAGGTCTTCCCTTTGTGGGGCTTATCGTTAAATAGTAAGTCTAATTAGGTTTTCACTAATGATATGGTGAAATATTAGTTGATCGAAATATTTTTGATTATAGAAACATACTCAACTAGATACATCGATAAAGCTAAGCAATAATTTAAATAAACAATAAGCGACTGTTTTTAACCAAGAATAAATATGTTTCGATGTAAATAATTCAGCTATCGGCTTATCGGTGTGTCACGGTGGAGCGATTTATTTTAAAGAAAATTACTAAGTCGATTTATCGTTGAATTATTCGCATGATAAATCGTATAAAATCAAACGTGTTGTACATAAACAAGCGCCCCCTGGCGGGTGTCTTGACTCTGTTTTGACAAATGTACGATCGCCGTGCGCCTGCGCAGCGGTCGCGATAGCGGAACGATGCTACGTGATTGAACTGAATCACTAAAACAAATTCTTCCTCGTAAATAATTATATTGAATTGTATTTATTTTTGTCTTTCAGTTATAATCAAGAAAGAGGTATGCGTGTGTTATAAAAACGTTACGGTACGAGCAATTTCTTTTATCATATCTGCGGAATGTGGTGATTATAATGGGCGCGAACGTTGATAGTTCGGTTACTTGCCAAATGGTCGAAAGCTCAATCATATCTCAACTTCTACTTTCCACCCATTTTCATCAAATAACTACGATGTTATTTCACCTTCGCGCGTATTCTACCAATGTTGAAATCATAATACAGTAGTGATAGCCTAGAGGTTCAGGCGAGTAGTCGCCGTAGTCGAATATTCAAACCCAGGCATACACCTCCTACTTTTGTCACAATGCATTATCAAGTGCTTCAACTGAGAAGAAAAACGTCGAAAGGAGACCTGACACCTAAAAGTTCTAAGGAATTTCTCAGGTATGTAGTCCACCAATCCGCACTAGGCCAGCATAGTGGACTAAGGCATAAACCCTCTCAACTATAGAGGACGCTCGGAGCCTACAGTGGATCGTGTACGGGCTGATAATGATAGAAGATTGTAATCATTATAACAAAACAATAAAAACGTCAAAGTTAAAAAGTACCAGGAATACATAAAATCAAAAGAGGTTACATGCAAATAGTCCACGTGTATCGGTGGAAGCGAGCGTGCAGAACGGCTCGCGACTGATCAAACGCGCCGCGATCTGCGCGTGAAAATCGCGCGATTGTACCACCCAGATACATCGGTCACGGTGCAACGATAAACAAACGAATGGGGCCATTATAAAGCCATCTTAATCATCGGACAATTTTAAATAATTTGAAACACGAGCGGTGATTCTCGTTTAGTGACAGCATGGTCCATATCCTAGAGACAATTAACATTAAAAATCACTCGATTGGTCATATTTTAATTTCAGTATTAGTGCAAGAGTGGCCGAACATCTAAAATGCGATTAGAGATGAATCTTTGAATTAGGTGCCCGATCGTTTGCACTCGATAGAGAAGAGTTTAAATTTTCGGCGCATTAAATTCATCAAACAATATTTTAATGAACAAGAAATCTGTAACCTTACTTTTTATATTCACCACTTCTTCTTCTTCTTCATCAACCCATATACGCCCACTGCTGGGCACGGGTCTCCTCTACCATTGAGAGGGTTTTTAGGCCATAGTCCGCCACGCTGGCCTAGTGCGGGTTGGCGGACTACACACCTAAGAAATTCCTAAGAACTTTTAGGTGTGCAGGTTTCATCACGATGTTTTCCTTCACCGTTAAAGCAAGTGATAATTCAGTTTGAATACACACATAACTTCGAAAAGTCAGAGGTGTGTGCCTGGGTTTCGAACCCGCGACCGCCGAGATTATCGACCGCGCGCCTAAACCTCGAGGCCATCACTGCTTACCACACGTTCTGATGATACTATCGACATTTTTATTTATTTTATAACTCATAAAATCGGCTTCAAATTATCACCTAAATAAAAACACCCTTCGATCGAACATTCAGTGGTTGACAGCTACAAAGTTCCTTTCACAGGCCTATTTTATTATCCCAGCCTGTTGGCTCGTATACAAATTGCAAGATGTAGAAATTAAAGCGTGCCCATACAATAGGCACAAAGGGCTCATGACCTACACCTTATGGCATGTGGGGTGCTAAATAACCTCCACACAGGCTATTCAATACGTACTGTCCGTGTTTTAGGTGAGTAACTGCCACAATTGTTCAAAATTGTTGTTAAATTACAATTACGCAGTGTTCGAATGTCGTTTTTGTTCTTTATTACAAATTGAAGGTTACAGCCTGCATTAATATGATAATTACTTTTTTTATACCACATTGGAATTACGATTTTGATTCGTTTATTATCTGTATCAAAAATTTCGCGCATACATATAATATAGAGAACATAAAGCGTTCTTAATTCAATTTTAAAGCAACCACAATAAAAACCTTTTAAAGCCATAACAAAAAACAATTAAGAAAAGCATATGAATAAATGGCATATTTATAAACCTAGCAATCCTAAAGTAATGACGTTTATCATGCAAAAGTAAACATCTTGCACATGCATTGCAAATTCCTAAGAATCATCACGTTATTAAACGTCAAATCAAACGCAACATACCCAACAAAATAAGACATACCGATCATTACACGCTAAACTTGAAAACAGAATCAACAACTCTATTTATTCAATGTAGACTTTACGACCATTGCAGTCATCATTCCTTGTAAATTGTGAGCTAGATATCTGTGCCACAGTTGCCCACGATTATAACCTTACAAAAGCAAACTGGATCAATTGGACCCTTTGAAGTGTTCTCGTTAACCCGGCAAACACGCGAGAGCACGACATAAAAGCAATTATCGCTTTCAATTCACCTCAAACGATACCATACGGAAAGCTGCTAAGAGCTGCCACTTGTATGAAGATTTTGTGTTGCAAAATATTGGTGATTTGGTGCCCTAGTTTCTGTCCCTAATTCCATCTGACATCTTTGGAGTAGATATAATAGGGAAATTAATGAAATAATAATGGAATATGTTATGTAAACTTCGTTAATTAATGTTACGTTTTTCCGAGGTCAAAAGTAAATCATATGCGAAATCAGATAACAAATTATATATCTGCATAAATTCAATTGCATTTGTTTATTCGTTATTGGAATAGTGATAGTTATGTACACAGTACAACTTTCCATCTAAATGATATTTAATATCTCTCCACAATGTCGCCACACCAAAACAGTGTTTATGAAATAAGAACCTTCACTAGGTACATTTTCATTAACCGCAAGTCTTTGACAGCTGCAATACCAACCAGTACCAATTTCATACGCAATTTTTTTAAAAAGACAAATTAGTCGACAAAGGAGTTGCAATCCCCAATTATGCCAAGTGTTAATCCCGAGAGAACAATACGAGCGTGATCAACGCCCGCCTTACCTTCGCTTGATATAATGTTTAACAGCTTGTTAACTCAAAGAACGTGAGGTGAAATTTTACATAAACCACAAAGGATTTACTCGTAAGTGTTAACTGCCAAATTAATGCATGCCAATGAAGATGCCAAAAAAGGTTGCATACTAAATGAGTTGAGAGAGTCCGTAATGCTGAATGTAGAAAAGTAAAGGTTCGTGTATTACTTTCGAATATGCGGTCAGATTGAGTTACATGATAAACTTAGGGTGTTGGATGTGATATTTATTACATAATGAATTATTTTCATAGTAATTTGCATTAGCATCAAGCTAGAGCTTTGGCTACCCTTGAGCATTTTTCATAGGCAGAAGTCTATCCTATCCAAAATAAGACAAAATTTGTTGGATAATTTAGGGAGTCAATGCTTAGCCAATAGAACCTTGCTATATTATTTAGTCCAAATAAACATTATATGAATCAGACATCACATTTTTATACTTGAAAGTTTAAAAACATGACTCAATACCCTAGCAAGTAACAATAAATAACCCCAACATGATGAAAGCATATCCATCTGTTGGACCGGTATGAAGAGTTGATAAAATATTCAGTGTTAACCCCACATGGCACAATACTGTACCCAATGAAATGTGTTCTAAATCACTACATAATGGCCGCCGTAACCCGTTATCCCTTTGTTACATATTTCATTGGTTTGGCGAAGGGTTGTCAAAACATGTGAAGGGTCATTCCGGCCCCTGTGTAATGGGATGAGGAATAATAATCTGCTGTCAACCACGCGAAGATTGGACAAATTATGTACGAGCTATTGTGACTGGGCAGGTAAGTAGATTTGTTTTAGGGGGTGCAATCTGCGTGTAATTCTCTCAAGCAAAACGCGTTTAAGTAAGTTTATTTGATGCATTAACCAATATCTAACGACATTACCAGTCGAATGAGGAGTTAGGATGGAAACGTATTCATTGTTGGTTGTTTTAACATGAATTCCCTGTTAAATTAACGGTAGGCAATGGCGTGGCTGTGCCCCTGGCATTGCCAAGTCCATGGGCGACGGTGACCGCTTACCATCAGGCGGGCCGTCAGCTCGTCTGCCTGCTAAGGCAAATAAAAAAAAAAAAAATAACAGATTCAGATCTAAATATGTATTTAATATGTATTTAAATTTGCATTGAATTTACAAGGTCAGGATCACTGCTCCTGTAATTTTCATATGCTAAAATACTGTAGGCCGGGTCGAATAGTTTGAATTTCGATCAGTTCAAATAAATTGCTTAGGATAAAATTAATAACTCAAATTTTTCCAGCTTTGTCCCTCTCAATTTTCATTATAGACCACATTCGTGTCGTAAAGACAAAGTACATAATCTGCCTTCTAAAATCTTAAACTAGAAACTAGAAAACGATCTTACCTGACGGACCTGCTTATACTGTTCTTCGAAGCTCCACCCAGCAGCGCTGCCTTCTGACGAGGACGAGGAAGCAGAGCCCACTGGCTGCGCAGGGGGTGGCGGGGCAGGGGCCAGGAACGCAGGAGGTGCGTAGGGAAATCCTCCTGGTGCCCCTGCGCCAGCCAGGGCGAACACACTGCTGGATGTAGAGAGAGGGGCGCCCTGGGCCAGCGAAGCCAGCGACGAAAGATGAGGGTGGAGCGAAGACTTCAAAGACTCGAAGTCATCACGGACCTGTGAAGGTATTTTTATTATTCTTTTCATTTTTCTAAGAGAGAATCGCAAAGTAGACAAAACGGAACAATTAAGTGGACTGTTTTAAATATATTACTGTGCCTATGTGAAGCGTAAAATATGTTCCGTTTGTTGACCTATCCTCCAAATGACGTAATGCATAAAATACCCCGAAAATAAATAAAAGTATGTGCAGCGTCATAATTTTGACTTGTAATCTATATCAGTGTTTTTTTAATTGTTTTGATAACGCTTTAATTAAATCAAGTATAATCACAACAATAACTACCACTTAAATCCATCCAATTAGAGAAACATCTGCTTGTTTTATTCATATACAAGGCATTATATTTGTAATTAACTTTTTTTATTATCACCTGATATTAATCTGGGGTATTTTATATACCAGTAATAAGCATTTATAAAAAGAATTTTAATAACACTTTCGACAGAAAGTTTCCTTTATTTCACACACATGATACGATAATAATAATGTTTAAAAAAGAGTTGAAGAATATTTTAACAATAAAACTTATAATTGGGCTTAAAACAGCCCCGTGATGTTGTGATGCAGTATAAGCTAGATACCAGTTCACGTAAGGAGAAGCTGGGGGTTCGATCTGATACCAAAATAAATGTTTATGTGATCTGCAAATATTTGTTTCGGCTCTGGGTGTTTTGGAGGCTTTAAAGTTCTGACTCTTACGACACAGGACTTTAATCCTGATCTTGGGCCTGAACTATATTTTTATTATTTTCTTATAAATTTTATGCCTGTAACAAATTTTAAAAAAGTCTGCTATTTTTTTTCTTCTTCTACAACGTCTTCAAGTTTGATACAAAAAAGGTTTATTCATAAGGAGTGTTTACCTTCAGTTCCCTTTCAAGAGGGCGCGGCGAGTTCCTCTGGTGCTGGGTGATCTGGTTGATTTGCTGGTGGTGGTGGGTCATGTTGTGTGCCGGGGGATGCTGCAAAGCCTGATGCTGTATGGGCTGGTGCTGCGGCTGTGGAGCGTCGCGGCCCACACCCTCGTCAGAGGATTCGCACGACTGCTCCCCCGAAGACTCACCTTCGGACCGCGCTGACTGTTGACAAATGAAAAACGTCAATATACTTTGACTATCAGCTTTCGTTTTTTTTTTTATGTAAAAACAAACGAGTTAGTGAGCCACCTGATGTTGAGTGATCAACACCGCCCACAATACCAGAGGAAGCATCGAATAATACACAATGTACTCTATATAAAGATACTGAAAGAGCTTTGCTTTGTATGGCGTTATAGAGTTGTCGTTGGAGAGAAAATAATTACTGAATGCAATCAAAACAAAGGACGTTTTAGGAAGTGTTTCGTTAAATAAAATGACGTTACATGGAGTTTACACTGTATTTAAAATCAAAACTGCAGATGTTGATAACGATAAGTTTCTCCTTAGATTAAATCGCAATCTATTAATATATCGCAACCGTTTTAAAAATAGAAAAAGGTTGAATAACTTGAAAAAAAAAAGACAATCACGGTGAAATTAAAAAATAAATTAGCAATCTTATCTAGCCATCGTTTGACACATGTGCCGCTGGAAGAAAATTGCTTTTCCGACGTAATCATGGCGTAATAGCAGCTGAGTTTTATATGTGATGTTTTTTTACAACTGGCAGGTGCCGCCGGCGCGAACTCCGCCCCGACCGGCAATTACAGATAAATGTCGCGAGGCGTCCGTACCAACCACTCATATTTTAAAAACGAAACAAAAATGTACTAACTCGACCAGTTTGTCATCCATTCTTTGCTGTTTTAAAGTAAGAATCCAACATAATATTTTAGATAATAAGTTTGTTTGTTGTGATATTGAGATAACAGATCTTAAAATTTTCCCTATCAACAAAGACATATATAATGACCTCACTGCTACCACCCCAATATTGCTTGATCCGGAAATCGACCCTGGAACCTGTAGATTGACATACATACATGTATATGTATTTGTGCTACGAGACCACGAGCCAGTCAAAATCCCCAAAGACAAAACACAACATAAGCTTCGAAACAAAACAATCGCATTAAAATAATTCCATTTGCACATCGCTTTCGTAATCCAGCACTTAACAATTTAATACAACTTTAACACGAACCCATAAACATCTCCATACAAAATATTTAATCAATCAATAACATTGTATTATCCAATTATTAGTGGAACAAATGTATTACTTCGCTGTACGATTAATCTAAAACTGTTTACATAACGTTACGTAAACATAATTCGTGGTTTCCTACTGCCTGGGGAGTTAAATTTGTTCAAATTACATTTGTTGCATTATGCTTGATAACAGAGATAACATATGGCCGCCTGGTATCGCTCAAGGGCCTTATTTATTGCCACTGAAATTCAACTCATTCACTTGTGAAATGTATTCGTTCTTTTTTATTTACGTCATATTACGCAGATGTATTGTTTGCCAGTTAAGGCATTATTTTATTAATAAACAGTAGTAATAGTACCAATAAAATAATTCAATTAAAATTGCATAGCTGAAATCGATCTTCATTTTAAATTTCGTTATACATCAGTAACTAACACTTCAAGTGCTTGTTCCTTTGTTGCCCATTCAATCACATTCACAGAGGCTTTTAATTTAATTAATATTATCATTATTAAATGCATTAATTATAATTAGTTAAGTACAAAAAGGCCTGCATCTGTTAGTATTGGCGAAGAGCGCCGGAGGCAGCGGCTAGTCATTCACACAAGAGCACTTCTTGAACACGAACACGCTTACACCAGGACCTCGCCCGCTCTGACGCGTTATATTTCATTCCATTACAAGAAACAGATGTGTGTAATGACTATGCAAAACCAGTTTCATTATTAAAGTACTTAAAGTTCCATCGGAATCAATATAAGGAACTGTAGTGAGGTTGGCAATCAAATTGTTGGAAACGAGCGCGTTTTGCAGTGGAACCACCGCACGGCCGCACCGCCGACACGGCCCCCGGCCCACAATTACCACATTAAATTATTATTTTATTTCGATTTTTATTTATTATTCGCATTATTATATTGTGTGGAGTTATTATCGGTGAAATGTTTCGTTCGGATAAACGTTCGCGTCGGAACAGCACGCAAGCCTCGACGCCTCCTTTTCAGGGTTCCGCCGATCTACGATCGCGCCAATTGCTCTAATTAACCATCATTTTTCAATCAATAATGACACTTCACTTTTTTATTTGCGAAATGCAAAAATATATTATTACATTAAAAAGATTGCTCGCCGTGCGAAATTATGGTAATTTGTAGATAAAAGGCGACGAATGCTTTTCGCTAACTACTTGTAACGCGCCCGACGTATAATTTCTTCGAAAGTTACTAGTAAAACGAGACAGTCAACTTTTTTAAAATAGAAAAATTCCGAGGCAAGATACAATAAGCATAGGTATAGGCATACAAACAGTAGCGTTAGTAGTAGCATTTGAATACGTCCATGAATTTGTTTATTTACATTTGTAATTTACTGTCCTACAAAGTAATATACCAACATGCATAATCGTTTAGAAACTTTGTTTTCCTAGTGTATTGAGCAGCATTTAAACATATTCTTCGATCGACGGAACCCTTCCAATTAAACTCGATGTATCTCCTGTACCTTTAATCGACATTTCTTTCTCATGGGCCCCGACTGCTACCGAATTCTTCAATCTTTTTATTGTTTTAAAAGGTGACCGCAATTTTATTTAAACGTTATATCAATAAAATGAGCCACTTAAGTCTTCTTTTTAGAGTTCGTCCACCTCGGCAGCTACAGATTCGCCATATACAGCGAACTAAACAAACATAACATGGAACTAAAATGTTGTTATATTATTATCGTATGACAAACCGTAAAAACCAACAGTTGCGCGTACCGATAAGTAGGATAACGTTAGCACAACTCGCGCTAATTCCAAAATAAACAGAATCGAAGCATGCAGTGTACGCCGTCGAAATCTCTCGCGTGATTTTATAATATAATATTAACTGTAAGTTGTTTAGTGGGCCGATGAAAAGGTACATCTTGTATTGGTCGAGTCAATAAAACCGACCGGAATTTCACTACAACTTAACACGTCGTTTATGTAAAGATGTCTCCATATAGCCACAAAGGAAATCATCTCTCACCTCGGCTTGCATCAAAGTTGTCGTTGGTACTCTCTAGTACAAGAGAGAACGCGTCAATGTACGTTCGATACTAGTGTTACACTTTAAATCGTGACCCCAATGCTGAAACGGAAAGTGAAAGAATTCATCCATCGGAACGATTAAACAACTCACTTGCTTATTGTTTGTACAAACAACGTATGGACTTGATGCAGTTCTCAGAAAAATTCCGAACTAACTTGCCCTGATATAAGCAGGAGGACACACCTTTGATTAACGCCTTCTACCAACGTCCACTTATGTGAACGAAAATATATCGTAACCCGATGATTATTAAGTTCTTTTTTATTTGCGTCTCAATACACTTGCTTCCGATATCAATGAAGCAGCGGTTGGAATACTTTAAAAGCAAATTAACGTAGGCGGCGCAATGTCAGCAGCGTCAATCGTATAAAAGAACACATTAAATTTAATTTCAAAACTTATATGAAAGAAACTGCGTTAATAATTGTCTAAGATACAAAGAGGATGAATGTAAGAAATACTTCAGCATACAATGTTTCTAATATTTGTGATAGAAATCATAATCGTGTCCGTGCGAGTAGATTTTATGAGGCGAAATCAAATAGAAACCTGTAATGAAAGATGTCGTGTGCGCTCAACATGTTTGGTATGCAAGACAAATAACGGGCGGTAATAAAATATTGAACATTAAGTTGTTAATGCCGATGGAGATATCTTCGTAAAGGTGCGAGGTGAAAATATTGATGACTATGTATATTAATTGCGTAGACGCAAATTACCCAATTGTGTCCATATTGAAAATGTGTTTTACGATTGTCATTAGCATCGGTCTTATTCCTCGCGCCGCGGCGATATATTGTTGCTTTATTGTTAAAAAGGATAATGATCTCAGGATGTTTTTTTGCACGCGCCTTCCTCCAGGCGATGCGGAGAGGTTAGCGCATCCATTCCCTGGAATATTTATTAGCAGGATCCGTCACGACGAGCTTTGTCCACACATTAGCGGTGTTAGCGCCCGGGATGCGCGGCGGCTACCTGCTTATTTGCCTAGACATATACCTGGCCGAGTATTTGCCTAGATATCCACACATATCTGGTGTTTCGCAGAGTTCGTTGCAACACGCATTTGAGCAACGTATTGTTGACGTCGAAGGGAAATCTGCCTTTGTGTTTGCGTAATATTCGCGGGGAATGCTGATTGTACAAGATGCTTCACACTAATAAGTTGTAAAGGCATGTATTGAGCGCCGTTTAGGAAACAGTTTACAAACAATTTTGTTATGTAAATGGTGTTGTATTTACTGCAATCACGGTGCGGATGAGCGGCGCGGAATGATCGCCGAGTGCGGCGGTAAAGCTCGCGGCGCAATGTGTTCCTCGCGAGCCGTTTGTTGCGCGGTGATGGATACGTGTGCTCTACGAGTGGCGACGCCTGCCGCTTGCCGCTTGCCGCTTGACATTGTTGCCATTAACGGCCGCAGTCACATTAACATTGGCGAACGTAAAATAACCGCCAATAAGCCGAAGCACGCATCAAAACGTCGACAAAGCAACAGGTTCTTGGCTCGGCAAACACACGCTGTTTACATTACGATCCTGGGGCTTCATTTAATAATTCTCGGGAACTAAAAGCCTTTGAACATTTCATCAGATGACCCTCGCTGTTTGCACACACTCCTGCCTCGAGATGCTAATGTGGACACAAGGACCTGTATCGCCGATCGGCCTCCGATGCTTTTATTGTTAGCCCTTCCAATAACTTTGGCTTCTTCTATTTCACTCGCATACTCGATCTACGCTATCTTGTACAAACACTCTTTAGTTTTTTAACCAATTTTTATTTTTATTTTAACAAACCTTTTTCGATATGTCAGTTTATTTGTAAAGACAACTAGGCATCGTTAACTTTTTTATGGTTTAATATTATTACTCAAATAAGTATCAGTAGCAGCATTCTCGCCCCTAAATATAATTGGCGAAATGTGGGTGCAGAAATGCAGCCCTGCCTAGCCCTAAAGAGAATACACTCATGTATGTATGACATTATGAAACGATTACGTAGTTTAAAAAAAATAGAAAATACCTCGCTCAAATATCAGCATGCAATTGTTTCACGACATTATCTCTACAACATCGCAATTGTCGAAGTTGACGCCAGTTCAAAATGTAGACTGAAATGAACGCGTCGACAGCACAATATTTCACCGCGCGAATGAGTGAATGAAACGGCCCGACATGTCAGGAAGCTGGACCAAACGAGCTGAGTTATTTGAGCAAAACAAAAGGTGATAAGAAGAGGTAAATAACCTGAGCCATTGACGGCGTGACGCGGGCACAGCGCACCGCGCACCACAGCGTAAACACTACGGCATGACACCCGCCGCACACCTACTTACAACAGCTGTTCGACATTACGCACCTAGCTGAAAGCATTTTCAGCACAAATATACCTACTAACCACATAAACATGATAATATCCCAGGAGAAAAATTGACAAGTCCTTTTATATGAGACTCTCAAAGCTACACGTAACACACGTGTTTTGCATATCACTAAAGAGTCGCATGAAGTACATTTCGTTCCACCAGTTTCTAATAGAAGCTCATTACGACTGTACGACGCTATTGAATTCTAAATCATTTGACCTCTTAATTTTATTCAAAATACCGCAACAGCGGTAAGTAAAAAGAGATCTCGCGGCTTATTGTGATGATAATTATTTCGAGAAAACAAAAACTAGAAAGCGGTCGGGCAGAGATGCCTATCAGTTAATTATTGTCACCAAAATGGCGGCAGTTATTGTCAATGCCTCAAAATGGCGGAGTGACAAATCGTCGCGTTTCGTGTACATTTGGTTTGATTGACGCGTGCCAAATTCCGCATTAATATACCTGTGTACATATGCGTAGAAAGCGCAAATAAAAACGAGTTGTGGCCTTTGATCGAGATAAAGAATGGTTGTGTGCATGTATCATCGGGAGGCCATCGTCAGATTGATGCACACAATATCGAGCGCCAGTCATTAAGACAATATTTGTGATTGGAAAATATCGAAATCGTTGAGACAATTTCGAAGCGTAGCAACGAGACGGGGTCAAATATTGACAATTCTCACGAGCGTCACCGACGGACGAGCTCGTGCTTGTAACACACCTAAGCCGCTTGGCCTTATTCCTTCCGCTTTTCACACATATGGGTAATAATCGATCGCTTTTATTGCGTGTCATGTAGGCGCGCCGGCCGGCGGGTGATATTTCGAGGAAACATTTAATATATCGTGTAGTTTCAAGACGTATCGAATAGTTGGACGTTAAGTGGCCGAACGAGTTCGACTTTGCCCGTGATTTCATCGGAAGGGCGACTCGGCAACACTGCGAGGTTCTTTGTCGATTATCCGCGCGCGATCCACTGACGCATCTCGTGGAAACCGTGTGAAATGCGAATATGTCAGGTAAACTGAGAAGCTCGCCTTTATTTGCATTATTAACTTATACAGCAAAACAGCAAACACCCATCATCGTGTATAAAGGCCTTTGTGACGCCAAACATGTTTGACTTGACTCATTATTTTAAAGGGAAGAGCGGATTCGCGAAAGTGACCTCGCGTGCTCATCTTGCGACAACGAGGAAAGGCCTTACGTGTTCGATTGATAGAAAGCTGATTATGACTCTTTACACTTAAGAATTCTTTATTAATGAAGTAGGAGTTATCTGCTTGGGTTGTAGCAGAAGTGCAAAATTTCGTTATCCTCCCGAACGATGTAAGGTTCGATCCTTCTCAATTCTTCTCATTTTAACCCTAACTCTAAGCCTAGTCCTCATTTTGACAAGAATCAACAAACCTTGTAATATTCACGGCATCCTATGATTGACGAAGTTGACTTTTCGCTTTGAAATAAGTCTTTTCTTTAAGAAATATTCGTAAAAAGCAAACTTATTTTATTTACAACAAATTATAATAAAATAACATTATTTGTTATTATTTTCTTTAGAACTCTTTATTTTACAATAATCATATTTGCCACATACCACAACTGCGCAACAAGTCATGAATACATTTCAATGAAGGTGTTAAAAATGTTTGCATCTTTTGAATCAATAGAGGCGCCAGAGGACAGAGTTTATTCAATGTTTGAACAAACGTTGGCCGAACTCGTCATTTCCTTTACAAACGTCGCTATATATAGACAAAATCCTTTGAAACGTCATTATTAGCAATATGACTAATGTAACAATTCATTAACATAATAGAATATTTGCCGAAGACATGTTTGGTTTAGACTTTCACTCATTCATTACTATTGCAAATGGTTTACTCAGACAGTTTCTTATTTAAACGATATGGATGAAATACGTTGCTGGTTATTTGCAATATACTTTTAATACTAAATTAGCTAGTCACTATGCCAGCGTGGTGGACTAAGACCTAAACCCTCTGAGTTCTATGAGTTGTTGTTGATCATGAAAACGACTAAAAGAGACCAAGAAATATGAATATTTCTGGGGTTTTGCGAGAGAAAATGATCAAATATGGTATTAGTAGTACCTTTTAGATTGTTTTTATTTTTTGGTATTCTAAATAAATCGACAGACATTTAAGCCAGATGCGCCTTTAAAACCAGACGAAAGCTAAGCAAGCTACTCATTATTCAGAGTAAAAGTCGCTCACTAAACCTATTCCGAGGAATCGTTTCAACCTCGTAATTAACTTATGGCCATAAACCACCGATATCAATAACAAAACATTGAAATAAATGCGCGACAATACATTGTTGCGTGTTCCGTAACGTAGGTATAGACAATAGCCTCGTGGCATTATGGCGTATCGTTAAACCGTGCCTTAACCGACGTTTAATTACCCAGGGCTTGTGGTGCTCATAAACTTGCTCCAGGAAACTAATGCCCTAACCGCAGATAGGTCAGGTGTCTGGTGAAACGCACTTTGTAGTGCGCCGTGACGCTCGCCCGTGCCCTACAACGTGCGCGGCATCATTGTGCACCAAATAGCTCAATATTGTTGTGAAATCTAATATTTAAATCTCTTTATACAGACACATTTACGTCGGTTTCTTTGAACTGGTAGGCAGTATCCGTGTATGCATCCATATAAATCCAGTTGTGTTTAAAGACCCAGATAATAAGCTGTGTCAGTACTTCCAAAGAAGCCCAAAAGCTTTACACGTTAATTCTATAATGTCTATATTATAATTGTTTATTGTGGAGTCATGATTCTCATTTATATGTCAATTCCGTTATTAAAAAAAAAAACAGCTTAAAATTTAATTTGGAATTTGGTACCGCCATTGGTAATTGCCGTTATCGTAAATTCAGTAACACTGCTCGTCTCGGAAGTAGAAAGAGGAAACTATAATTTCACAGAATTTAAGATCACAAGTAAATTAACGGCTGCATAAATTAAAATGATATATTCAACAATTTGTTAGATCAATTTAGTCAGAATGATACAATTTATAATATTTCTATGCATAAAACTTGAGTTTATGTAAAGAACTAATAAGGTTTGGAACATAAAGTGTCCAATTAATAAAGCTAAGGTCATAAATATGTATGTTAAAAACAAATAAACTGTATGTATACATACATATTGCATTTTAAACATACATAACATATTGACTAAGACATAGAACTTCTCTAATCAAGATTTAGATCCCCGTGCAATAATAAAAAAAAACCTATTTCTTTTATAAGCGTGTAGTACGGTTAGGGTAGCCTGTATACTCAGGGTTAAACCTTTCCGTTGTAGAGAAGCTAATGATGACGATCATAATATATTTTTTTAATTTATTTATATCTAGGTATAGATTCCCAAACATGTTTATTTCACTCACCTTAAATCCCTCCATACGGAACTGCGGTACAAGCTATAAATAAGTCTATTAACATTTAATAACCATTTTATTGCGACGTGCGATTTCCAATTCTAATACATGTTGTGGGTACGTGACAATTATATTGACTTTATAATATTGTAACTAATGAGTAAATATAACAAGTATATAAACGCTGTGCTATTGCCGTTTCAATTACTCTATTTGCCAATCATTTGCATTCGCTATAAGCCGTGATTTACTTGGTTTAATAAAGATATGTCCTTATTTGTGGAACCTCGTTTTGTTGAAAAGCTTTATAAATATTTTGCTGCTATTAGATATATTATCTAGTAGTAGTATCTACCTGGGTATCGGCCACCGTGTATATAATGTGACCGGGTTGAAGATGTATATTCCCAGAAAATATCGTGAGGAAACCCTCACACACACAAAGTTTATAGGAATTTCTTAAATCTGTAGTCTACCACCTCGCACTCGGGCAGCGAGATGGATCAAGACCTATACCCAGTTAGTTAAAGGGGAAACTTGGGAATAACCAGTGGGAGGTACATACAAATGATTCCTTGGGTTGGCCTTTGGTTTTTTTATTTGTAAGTCATAGTAGGACTATAAATGTGCTCAAAAAGCAATGACGTCGCCTCCTATAACAAATGACCTTATAACACAGTTGGTGAAATGTGTCGGAATAAGAAATACTTTTAGCTCACTCTTCCCGAGATAGAGAGTTGAGTATACCTACGTACTTCGAGACTCGCAAATGCCATTCTCCTTCAACAAGCATATTTCTCCAACACTTACCGTTAATCAGATTTTTTATATATACGAATTTGTTTGATTAAGTGATACGCGTTACTCACTCACGCGTGATTTCGTCATTTCAATGTGATTTTGGTCTGTATTGTGTTGTGAGGTGAATGGCTGGTCGTATACCCTTAACTGCATTATTGTTTGTTCTGCACATTATCTTTTGATTTTTGAAATATTAATATAAGATTTAGTCCCAGGTTTCTTCGTATTAATGTAGGTTTTCTAAAATAGCCTAGAAGCTATAATAGACGCGTATTGGTTTAAAAAGAGAAGCATTTTAAACATTATATGCAATTAATAATGAGTACCTAGAACAAAAAAATCATAACAGGCGGAGGATACTTTTTGCTATAAGATAATAAGTAATATTTCTTCATCAACCCATATACGCCCACTGCTGAGCACGAGTCTCCTCTACCATTGAGAGGGTTTAGGCCATAGTCCACCACGCTGGCCTAGTGCGGGTTGGCGGACTACACACCTAAGAAATTCCTAAGAACTCTTAGATGTGCAGGTTTTATCACGATGTTTTCCTTCACCGTTAAAGCAAGTGATAATTCAACGTGAATACACACATAACTTCGAAAAGTCAGAGGTGTTTGCCTGGGGTTCGAACCCGCGACCGCCGAGATTCTCGACCGCGCGCCCATACCTCGAGGCCATCACTGTTTTTTTTATTAAGTTATTTAAGTAATATTTACTAGAGATCTACTTTGATATACAGTTTTTTGTCTACCGACCAGTCCTAAAGACGAATTGATATGTATAAACAAAAATAAAAAATAAATATTTTTTTATAATCGTTTCATCGTATCGAACATTCAAATCGATTGTTATTCGTCACAAGGTCTGTTTTTTGATAAATTAATGATGTCCATATATCGATAAGTGACATTACGAGTACTACTTGATACAGCATCGACGTCGGGAACGGTGATCGATTACAGCTCTCATCCACCTTTATATTGATTTATGTCGACTTAGGGCATACAGATTTCTGCGAACTGTTTCAATGCTGGATGTTTCAATTGAAATCGAATGTTTTAAATTTATTTTATTTTTGATTTTTTATTGTTATCTATGTAGGTTGCCATTGCTATAAACGGTTATGAAGGATTTGTTTTTTAAAGTAAAAACAACAGGGATTTTTTTTTAATTAATCACTAAAATTTGAAAAGAAGTATTTTTTAAATAAGCTAATTAAATTTTATTCAATACTTCTACCAACATTGTAAATGTCTTCGGCGAACCTTTTTCACTTAAAAAGTCCCCATCAAACCAAACATTCATTTCAAAAATCAATAAAGTGAACCCACGAACGATATCGTTCAAACAAACCTCGACGACTCAAATAAATCGACAAAAAACTTAACTTCCAAAAGGATTACAATCGAATGCGACCGATCTGTCAACCGGCGCTGCATTATCGATTTTATTGACACGAATAAATCATAATATCGATATGTATCGATCTCATAAGTACAAGTTTTAACATCTTCGATCAGAAGGAATAAAAAAATTGCAAAATAATAGTCGCTCTTTGTGATTAAAGTCGTACAATCACCTAATAATATTTATGATATTCTTTTGTTTGTCATTTAATTATCACTCTAAATTCGGATATAGCTTGTCAAATAATCCCAAAGAAAAAGTTGAAAGGGCTACGAATCTTGCAACTATGTAAATATAAATGTTGTCACTCGGAGGAAACTCGTGTTTTGGCCGACTCCACCCCACTGTACAACAATATTACACGTTCATATCTTTAGATTTTCTACTTAACAAGTACATATATTAACTTAACATTCCAAAATATAACAGCAAATCTAGTGGTTCTTAATAAAAACAAAAAAATAAACCACGATCTATACTTTTTAAATACCTATAAATTTAGGTAGCTGTGAGTAGTGGGTATTTAATGAGAGATAATGAAAGCCTCCACAGGTATAAAAACAGTGTGACAAAATGTAATCTAACGCGGCCGAGTGTCGTGTTGTCTCCTAATAAAGAACCACACCCCGCTGCGCGCACGCACCCCATTTACAAACAATACCCGACGCAACCGTTCTCCTCCAATTAATTTCTTTTTCGTACACTTTTTATGCAACATGAGTCTTCGCTGCGTACTTTTAATATTAGTATCACTCGCAACAAATCAGATAATACCGGAATAAGATAATTGATGATTGAATCCGAACAGAACGACATGAAAGTAAGATCGTGCCTTAAAATACCATGCTCGCATACCTAAAATTATTGATAAATCAATGCAGTTCGAGACGAGAGAGGCACTAAATCAAAAAGAGTAAGCGGTCGGCTATCATAACGTTTTGACGTACAGAAACGCGCCCGATATTAAACTGTTCCCGCTAGATGGCGCGATAAGTAGCTGTCAAACTCACCTGTCATTAGTTTATTAATGGCCGACGTCCACCATATTGATAGATTAAAGGTTATTTGAGTTTTATTACAAACTTGTAGCCACTTATTTCTTATTAGACTTTTTATGAATTTAAACGTTATTTATAATGTAATACAACATTGTGTTTAAAACTTTTGTTTTTATAATTGATTTAAATAGTCCAATTTAGGTTGGTCATATTGAATGCTTAATAGCAAATGCGCCAGTATTTCACGGAACACAATGGCTCACCCACGCAACGTCTGGCGTGAAGCTTGCACATCCTCGTGTAATTTGAAACGATTTGCATATCTACACACGTCATTCAACTCTAAAAATAACTTAAATTCAATTCGTGTGTTTATAAAAAGTTAACAAACCAGACCCGTTTTAACACTTTCGCTATTATCCTTAGTTTTTTTCAAAGGCAACACTGTCTTATTTAGCCAAACATTATGGACTACTATACCATAAGTATGAGTAACGTCTATTCGATTTTGACCTCTTCACCTTCGTGTTAAGAATCAAAATACCATTGATTATGGTGTCTGTTACAACGTTATTGTTGTGAGTAGATCTGACCATTGGACCACACACGGTCGCAAGTCAACATTGGTCCCTAGAACAACACAAGCATTTAGTATACTTCACAGGTAAACCAGTAGCTTTGAAGACACACGTCACAAATTTTGATACGTACTTGCACACGGAGCGTGTCAGTCTTGGTACATAAATTAGAAATTAAACGTAAGAGAGCAGAAGAACCAGTTGTGATTGTAGTCATACAATTAATATGTCATTTTCAACAATTAAGGCCAAACAAAATGTTGAAAAATCCATTATGAAAATTCAGTTTAGGCACGTCAAAACTAAGGTTTAAAGAAAATCAATTAATAGTCATCATAATCTTCATCAGCTAACTTTTAAAAGGATTTTTATTCCCCCGCCTTTTCAGACCACTTTCAACATAACTAAATATACACAATAGAGTTATATTTTTAATTTTCGTTTCGTCCAATCCAATTTGTATTTATTTTTATCAGAATATAATTAGTTACTCCAACTTTTAATTCCTGCAATTAAAGTTATATATACCTATGTCTTATATATAGAGATATGTGTTGGGCAGAGGTGTTGTAAAAAGATAATAAACAAGCAAGAGAGCCTGTACAATGGGACCGGTAGCCAGACACGACGACACGCCACGCCGTAACTCAACTGAATTTACATTTTTATTACTGATGCTGAATTAGTACAAAGCTAATTAATACCAACAAAATTTATTGAGAACAGGGACTAGTGCTTTCTTAAAAGATACCTTTGAAGAGTCTTCAACAAATGTTTCTGTAATAAAATAGAATAACAAAAATATTTGGCACCTTAATTCAAACTAATAGAAGACCTGATATATCTATCCTTTGAGATATTCTAGCCTACAAAAGCGTTAATAAAGTATGATTACGTAGATTCTCATACATTAGTATGAGAACAGAGGTAACCTTTGTAAATTATATTATTGTATTGTAAGATAATTTTATTTGTGATATTCATATGAGCCTGCTTACGATTTAGTGTCGGAAATGAAAATGTTTGGATGTATCCGCTCTATTTTACCGTCTGCGATACAAGCCTCGTTTAGTGCAGCGTTAGTAGGATAATTTTATATAGATGTAATTTCATAAGTGTATAACATTAATAAAATTAACGGTATTTTGCGTTTTTGAGCCACATTTCAATTGATAGCCTCACCTCCTACGCAAGTATTTATTTACTGCCATCAAAGTGATATTTTAATATAGAACAGACCTAAATAAAAATTAACGACAATGTTCTAAGAGCCCCAAGTATACTTTATTGTAAAATTCTAAAAATATGACAAATTCAAGAGCGGTACAAAGTATTCCTCGCTGGAGCCGTGCATGCTAATACGGCGGGGGTGCAGCGACAGGAAGGGGCGGGGTCGGCGCACATTAGCGACTGTTCCGAGAACAGACTGCTTTTATTCTGTACTATCATTGGGACATTAATCATCGCGAGAGCAAATAAATAATTGTGTAATACAATCGATTATAAAATTCTACATTTAAAATACAGCTGCAATCGAGAATGTTTATATTCTAAATGGCGTATCTGTTGTGGCATCACGTGAAGAAAACAGTTGCCAATAGAAAAAAAAATGTTTTCAATAGCGCGCCAAATTAATTTTGGACGTAAACTGAAATCTTATACTATTAATATGTCCAATAGTAATATGCGTAGGGAAATTTGGAATATGTAGGTACTTTATTCTATAAGCAGTTAAACGTCCACAAACTTAATTACTATAGATTGCAAAGAAAATTAAGACAATAAGCTGTAAGTTCATTGCCTTTATAATTGACCTCTTAATAAGTTAGTACACTTGAAATCTTTATCATTATATATTTGTTCTTCGATTTTTCAGCAAAGAATAGATGTAGAGGCACAATTACCTGCAATAAAAACTAGAGAAACCATCAGCAATTTCTTTAAATATGTCATTAATTCCACTCCAACACTTCAGTTACCTCAACGACAACTGAGCCACGATCACTTACCGTAATTCATAGAACGTAGGCTAGTACTCGAAAAAGCAATTTACTATTACTCTATTGGACAATCCGGCTATTTGAACGTAAACAATGATGTTGCCAGACCACACGGACAGAAAGACAAGGCAATTATGTGACAGCGTTGTGCAGTTAAGAGGGTAAACAGCGCGGGGCGGTCGATCCGTAACACAGTAGCTCTTACATGAGCACTCTATGGGAGGGCGATATGGGAGGGATGAGGAATAACGGTGAATATTAAAATTTATTTTTATCAACGCGTTTCGGAGCGTTGACGTGCTGAAGGGAGACAAATTGAAAAATCAAGTTTTCTGGCATTTCGTTTATAGTGGTATTTCCCGTTTTCTAACTTATTTTTAAAATGAATACGTTGTTTATAAACTTTTCTATATAGTGTCAACTCCATATAACGACACTCGATTTAACAGCCAACTACTTACCTAAAGCTTCAAAATCACTTGCCTTTGATTAGTTTAGCTTCCCTTCCATACAATGATTATCCTTCTTTACAATCAACGACAACTCTCTATAACTTCTCTCATAGACCATATAGAGTTAACACTGTAAAAAAACTAAACCCATTCATGCATACGATAAAAAACAAAAGAATTTTTCGATTAAATTTATACCCTTCATAGAATAGGCGATATCTCGATAGAATTACCATAATGAGATGCGTACGTCACGCTGGAGATGTGTCGGTGGGTGCTTATTAACAAATAGAGGAGGTCGCGAGAGCACAGGCCCGGGGGACCACCGGTGTTAGCATCAGCAAGTCAAATCGAGTAGGAAACGCACGAGTCACTCACAGGTTCGGCTTGTACTAAAAGATGAATGTGAAGCTGCAGTCGTTTTACACTTTTGCGGTAAAAGTACTGAATGATTTTCAGAGATAGTAGAGATGGTCGTAGACGGTATTCACGAAAATGTTACCAGTGATTAAAAAAATTAATATAAATCATTGGATATGAAGGTTCGGCGAGTAGAAGAAAATGGAAACGTGAAAATTGAGTTTATATAATGTTTTAAGTATATAAAATCATTAAGAAATAACTTGGAGATTCCGATGTTTTTTAATGGAATAGTATTTCACGTACACAAATTTATAAATCCAAAAATGAAATAGATAGAAATGAAACGAAAAAAGCCTTACCGAAGCCAGTTGTTTAGTTAAAAAAAAAATCTCCATCAATGCAGTGGAATACCATCCTTTCGCCGAGGCGCTTGGTTTGACAGCTACTGAATCTACACAATGGAGAAGCGAAGCCTCAAAATTGTATCCACCTTTTAATATATTAATACCATATTAATTTCCAACAAATCTCTTACTGTTATTTTATTTTGCATAAAAATGAACAATAAATTTTAACAATATGCATTAGTATTAATACTCCATCATTTATAGTTTAACTTTAGCTTATTCCATTCGAGCACAATAAGCTCATGCAATTCAATAACACTAAGCTGTATAAAACAACCGCCAAACGACTTTTATGTCGCCATTTGCACAATGAAACATGTTCCAAACCCGAGAAATAACATTTCAAGCATCAAACCTTATTAGCATAGCGATAAAGGAGGGCAATATGCATGATATATGAAAATCACGTCTTCGGAACAATTAACTGAAACGAGCGAGCGCGATCAAATAATAAAAAGTTCTTTTGTCATGACAAACAGGCGAGAACATACATTCTTAGAAGCGATGGAGCTGGCACAGTAATTCTGTATCGGTCTATATTATTCATGCTTGAACCAATCAGCGCTGAGAATGCTAATTGTAAATGCGTTCAGTTATAAATGAATTATTGCACTATGGATATTGTTTACATTACTTGTTTGTCATGTAGATCATCATCATCAGGCCATATACGTCTCACTGCTGGGAACAGGCTTCCTTTACATCTCATAGGTTTAGGAGGTTGTAATATATAATTGCTAAAAATTAAATATATTATATCAAATCGCTATAATGCTTTAAGAAACATTTTAGCAGGATTTAAGTGATACTATCAAATGTTCAGTCAATTACTATTCTTGTTTAAAAAACATCAACTTCTATGCTACCCATGAAAACAATTAAATGTCCTACTTCTTCACACCTATAAAGTACAGCTAAATTTAGTTCGATGTACAATGATTCGTTCATAAAAGCAATATATCAATTTACAATACAACATTAACAACAAAGATAGTTGAGAACAATTTTCCGCCCGTCAATCAGCCCACATTCGCACAATAACATTAGATACGTACAGATATGACGCATATCCAGTGAATTACAAGCATATCAACATACACACCGACATAGTACGTCTGTAAACAATTCTCGTGCGCTAGCCAACCTCAAAACACAGAAGAAGACAAAAAGCGAAGTCGACTCACATCACCTCCAACCTCCGATTGAGAAACTCAATTTGAATAACAATCAATAAATTAATGTACAAGAATAATTTATTCATAACCGGAGTGTATGTGACAACGCGCTACGAGAGCTGAATCTAAATGAAATTTATAAAATGCTTTTCAACGGCCCATTATGTGCACATTGTCATACTTTTTCTTCAAGTATCATTATTGGTCACAAAGCTCCTTTGAGTGGTCGTGTCGTTAAAATGGACTAATCTCTTTACACGTAAAAATGGACGGCACCGAATGAGTTTCTCGTGTTGGAATAATTAGTCTGCAATTGAAAGCGTGTATTATTTCAAGACAACGGACAAACGGACATGACACGGTTGGCCAACGGTAAAACACTTTCACGAATACTATTAGAACTAATGTTTGAGTGTATTTTGCCCTTAAAATAGACATCCATCGTATATCAACATGTATTTAACTAAATCCATTTCATTGTCGGACATAGTGACTCTATTTGTTACCCTAACTTAGGTGGATAACTCATCAAATCTAAAGGGAGTCTAAAAGACTTCCTTTCTGAATTTTTATATTAATTTACGCCAAAAAAGTTTACAACAAATACAAAACTTCTTTGTTAAGTTACGCAGTCTACGTTTTTAATACTTAATTAATAAGAATTTCATATTAAAAATATAGTTTAACACGACACAATAGTCCGAATCTCTTTCAAAATATGAAAAAAAAAATATTCAAATTATTTTAGTGCTGCGACGTAAATAGCAGCTCGTTAATTACCGACTGTAATCACATTTCGCCAAACGCGTTACGACACACATGTCCCATCCCTTCGCCGTTCTATATTTAAATATTATTAAGGCGGGAGTTGGAAGCACGTTCCATGTCTCGATAAAATCGAAAATTTATTTATGTATCTTGTTTTTAGGGTGGAGGAATAGAAATATGATTTAGACGTTATTTTTACTATACCTACGTACTTACGCATTCAATTAGATTATCTGGCAAGTAAATATTATAACGTTTTCATTATTAAAAAAATATAATAAAATTAATTAATTAATAAACGACAGCCCCGTGGCGCAGTTGGCTAGACACCAGCTTGCGAAACGAGCGGCCGCGGGTTCGATCCCCGCACCGAGACAAATGTTTGTGTGATCCACAAATATTTGTGTCGGGTCTGGGTGTTTGTGAGACCGAAAAGTCTCTCGTAGTTTCTGATACCCACCACACAAGACTCGTATCTTAGTGTGGGGTCAGGACTATGTATGTGACTGTTGGGTGTATTTTTTTTTTATATAATTTGTCACGACAAGGAGAAATTCCACTGTAAGTATTAAAGCTTCTCTTAGTTTCAACGTTTTTATGTTTTTGTGTTTAAAAAAATAATTTTGCCTGTCTATCATACTTAGAATATTTCAAATAAAACATAACATATAAATAAAGCAATCAGTCTCTCACATATTTATAATAAGTTAGGTAATGTATTTGTGAATAGAGTTGCACAGAAGCAAAGTGAAATTTGCGTGTCGTCACGAACGCCGCTGGCGACACGCGGAATCGAAACGAAGGATGAAACGGACGACGTATATTAGAAATATTTAGACTATATCTCTGTTCAGTCAACATCACAAAATTATAAAAATCTAAACCGACAGATTTTCCCACGTTAGGAATCCCAATTTTATTTTTTGGTCTATCAATCAAACAAAGAGACTCTAGCCTAATTTAATATTCGTCAAAAATAAAATAGCTTTAAATTTGGAAGAGATTAAAGAATTTAAATTTCGAATGCATTTTTTATATCGATTAGAGTTGTATTCTTTGCGTGTCCCAATCATAGCCTAAGGGAAACAGTAGCCGTGATTGTGGCTTCAAATTGTTGGCTGTCAGACGTGCCTCTGTCAGTATACTCACGGCGGCGCGTCTCGATTCTCGAAGACGGGATTATTTTATCGTGGGAATCGATTATACTTTTATAATTTGTTTTATTCGTGTAATTACGAGAGTATTTCTAAATTGGTATTATTTAAACAAGTAAAAGATAGAGTAGAGGTATTCTTAGTAAGTCAAACAAATAAGGCGTTTATACCACTTCAAATATACACCTTAAAATGTATAGACTAAATTATTTATCTCTTATATTGATATTGAAAAAGAGTTGAAAATATCGCAAGTTTTATTAAAACACATTAATACAATTCTGTTAGCTGCTAAACGGTATAACAGAGAGCTTTTGACTTAATAGTATTTTTTTAATCGTCACTTAAGCGGCTACTTCTAATTGCAAGCTTTCCCGCCATGGCAGTTCATTTCAAGATGGCGTCGGCGACGTAAGATTTCACGTCATTAAGACTAGTTATCGCGCGACCTACCCGCCATCCTCTAATTACGTGCTACCGTTGCCTCCGGAGTGACGGTAACACTGCCGTTTCTTTGAGACGAGACATTTTTTTATTATCACAATAGTCGGTCTCTCGGGTGAGTATAATTGGAATTTAAATAATGACAGATGAGTAATTAATTTCAGTTATATTTTTCACATGTATTTTTATTTTTGTTTTGTAACACGGCGTTATAAAAATATAATATTTTTAAGCATTTCTTTTATTTAAAGTCCACTTACCCACACTAGGCCGGTACAAAACCCGTGAAGTGGGGTGCATGTAGACTAATAAAGATATAAAAAATTAAATTAAATAAATTGTAATGAAAAAATTAAGTAACCTATAAAAGGTTTAGAATATCGCAACTAATGAACCATCATCACAGGCGGATACGGTTTACAGAGATTGCTACCCACCGATAGCACCGTACAAGATGGCAATAATATTGGATATTTTAAACTGGAAATATAATAGCTTGATCGATATTTACCGCATGTGGTGTAAAATAGGCGGGGAAACAACTTATAATTGGTTTCAAATGCTAGAAAAGCGTGTTTCGAACGGGATGTTTTGCCGTCTATTCATGCGTAATTATCTATATTAAGGTAATCATAACAGTCTCTATTAGTGCCTCTTGGAGGACTTATTAGATCCAGCCTGAATGAAAGCGTCAATTTATTTGAGAACATCATTTATGAAACCTCTTTGGACAACTTCAAAAAAGATTAAAGTTAAATAAAAAACAATAATATACTAACTCCTTTAATTTTATAGTTTTCATCTGTAACTGGCACTTGGCCACGAATGAATGGTGTTTAAAAATAAATATTTTAAATATTATACGGCCAATTCTAGGACACGCCTACTCGAATGTAATTAACCTGTTTGCGCTAAGCTATTTTAAATAGCATAGTTACGTGACTTTGAATAAAGAACGTTTTAAATTAATTTAAAATAAAAAATCCTCTAATAACTAGCACACAATTTGAGATGGCGTGCGCGGATGCAACGCTGTGAGTCGCGCGTGTCTTGGGATCGAGATGTGTAATTACTGTAATTTGTAATAAAATCGACCGCTATTAAACGGTAGCAAACTACCTCTATACAAACATAGACATCTATGGAGACAACTTTATACTTTACTCTGACAATTGTTAATGTTTAAGTTGACCCAATAACATGTTCGTAAATATAAGCTTTTTATTTGTAAGCATTAGATACATAGATAGATTTTTCCAATAGTTAAATTGGTACCTAGGTATATTTTAAATATGTCTGATTGGAAGTCGTAAGTTGTACGAACTGGTTAGGCCAAGAGTAGGGAAAAGGGAAGTTATGGACACTGATCGAAACTAGCCAGTAAAATCATTGTATCGTAGCATTATTTGAAGTAGTCTAACCACAGTCACTCATACATACGCATTACACTTACAATTTTCATAGACTATATGACCAATCCTGCAATCGCTCATCGAATAGCAATCATCGTTATGTCAACGTGAATTAATTCCACGAACGCTCATTTCATATTTGCCATGACCATAACATAATAGATATGCGATAATACATGATAAAATGACGACTATTCCACGAGTAGTCACCAATTACCTTCAATATTCGATTGGGCTGGTAGGGGATAGATAATGCCGGGTTATTAGACCGATGGACACAATTCTGAGAACACAGATCGGTTATTCGTAACTCGCTAAATACGATGTATATAATACAATCAAGAGGCTACTTAATAATCGTTGGCTTAATTTGCGTTATATTTTTTTGAGAAATTGCAACATTTTTTAAACTTTTCTTTTCACATAAATTTTGCTTCAAATGCAGTACGCCCTTATATTTTTTAAAAAGCATATCCAAATATTAGTAGCCGCAGCTAAAGTTTTCACAATATTCTAACAATCATCATCATCAGGCCATAAACGTTCCACTTAATCCATTACGCTGGCTTAATGCGGGTTGGTGGGTTACACCTAAGAAATTCTTAAGATTTTTTAAGTGAACACATTTTCTTACTATTTTTTCCTCATTTCAATTTGTGTTTTCAATTCATTCATCGAAAAGTCAGAAGAGCGTGTCTTAGGTTTTATTGAAATTTTTAGAGACTACTTACAAAATAAAACAATTATATCAATTTAATACATCTATAATCCAGAAGGGGCTCCTGTTCGCCTCTGCATTGCGTTGATAGCGTGAGATGGACATGGGAATCCGCGCGATATCTACCTGATTGGCAGTTGATTGTTTTCTCACAATTTGCCACGTAATTGGCGCAATCAAATTGTAACGTCTTGGAAACATTGAACTTCACCTTCAGATAGGCATTTTGCTTTTATTACATTCAACTTCATAGGTATATTAATTTATTTTTATACTTTCATTTACACTATATAGATACGATACATACATTGAAATTAAATTACACCTAGAACTACGTGACAATAGGCGGTCTTATTACTAGCTCGGATCTCTTCCAGACAGCCTAATTTACAAAAAAACAAATGTATAGAAAATATTTAATCAGTAATAAAATTGTAAAACAAAACAACAAAGATTTACCTACTATTAAATAACTTAAACTAAATGAATATTAATAAAAAAAAGTAAAATTAAAAAAAAAAAACTAAAATTTAAACTAAAAAAAATTAAAGTTAAAAAGTTCAGACAGAAGACCTCAATATCAAAAAATTTCGTTGCGTGACTTTAGTATTGATCCCAACTCCCAAGACAGAATTGCTGAGTTTCACTGATATCATTTCTGTGCGTGCCACTGTCGATCTCGGCATACAAGAATTGCAGCGATGGGTTAGTGGAAAAGTCTTAAGTATCAAAAAGGCTTTGAGCTGTCCTATTGCCAAATTTCAAGCGTTATTAAGTGACATATTTTTATGGCAATTAATCATGTGAATCACGTAGGGCACATCAATGAAGCCGCTTCTAAGCACACAACTACCTAAATTCATTCATCTTTTGTCCAGATTTCTTTGCCTCTTTATGCTACGGTAATTAATTACGTTTAATGCGATCGCTTTTGTCGCGTTTCGGTTTTGAATTCACGTTTTCTTTGTAATCATTTTATTTTCATACGTGAGTGTCCGTTAAGTGTCTGCTTGTAATAATGTATTTATTTATTTATACTGACTTTTGACTACCTCGTGGTCTCACGATACAAGTATGTGCCGTGCAATTTAGAGGTCCTGGATTCCATTCCCAGGTCAAGAAAAGTGTTGTTGGGCTTTTCCATTACAACTTTCTCGGTAGCAGCACGGAGTCTGGAAATGTGCTCGATAAACTTTTCCGTGGGAGTGATACATACAAGGCGAAATGTGGGTGCAGAAATGCACCTCTGCCTACCCCTCTCGGGGAATACAGGTGTGAAGTTATGTATTTATTTATATACTTTTTTGTACACGATACAATAACATACACAACATCGCTAGCTAAGGCTAATATTATAATGACATCGGTGTTACTAGCTTTTTTTCGTCAGCGTGGAATGTCCATAGTTTTTCGTCCGAAATTCTAAGTTCAAAGAACAATGTGATTAGTCCTTATCAATTATCAAGTGTATGACTTGTAGATGTGGTCCTACCTTCAATAGAGTACCTAATTATCATTGGTCATAAAAGATTACAACTGGATATTATATTGTTATTACAAAAAAGTAAAAGAGTCGGATTTTCTTATAAGGCTTTGTCTTAAACGTTTTCATTCACGCGAAAATTGGCTTGCGGGAATCGAACATACGACCTCACTTCCACAAATTAGTGTACTTAATAGCGTCACGGCGCTACTTTGAAAAGTAAGGTAAGTAAATAGCATGGGAATTACAGTAATAAAAAGACTTCCTTGTAACTCGTATCGTCTTGTGCTATATACTTTGAAACATTACATATATTATCAGTGCCATTTTGTAGGACAGTTAATGAGACTTATTCATAAACATGAATAATATGAAAACGTGACAATGATCAAGAAACACCGATGGAGGCACACAGTTGATTACAATTGGCGAACTGGGAAATACCCGATGCATTCCACGAATCAAATGAATTGAACAAAAACGAGAAAAATACATATTTCTGACTACTAATCTCAAGCATAAATATGAATTAAAGAAAAAAAATACTAAACAATACTGAGGAAATAAGGGTTACGACATGCTTCTCTTTACATGGAAATCGGTTTTTATACGTCAATTTTAATAAGGCTTTATCTTCCTTCGCGGCTTAAAACTAAATAAAAATTACGTTCAGTAAATTTACTTTTAAGCCAAAAATTAAACAGATATGTGCATAAGTTCGATATATAATAATTTGCCCGTTTAGTATGCTAACTTATCATTAATAGGCTATACTTGAGAAGTTTTTGCTTTGCTATCAATGAATTCATAAATCTACTGGTAGAATATCGTAGACGCAATTTCGAAATGTGTGTAGAAGGAAAAGAAGAGAGAGAGACGATTGTAGCCATTAAGTATCTAGCAATCTCAGACACACCTTTTGTGAGACATCAGGATTCAGGACCACTGCAATCACTTCAAAAATGTAAGCTACGAATTCTCTAACCTTAAAGCATATTCAAACGAGAACCAACTAAAGCTCCAAATCCGAAAGCCAAGCATCCGTAATCCAGTGGCTTGATTCTCCACACGAATTGACCTCAAACTGGAGACCTTTCACGGGCCCTATAAGTTTTTGTGCCAACAGTCGGCGTCTTTAAGGTGTGTCAACAGAGAGCCGATGGCTCCGAGCCCCGCCGTTTGCCAACACCATACCTGACCATAGGCAAACACCCCGCACTACTAAAAATGTTTGCCGAAGATTGCGTATTGATAATGTTATATTTCGTAATACAAACGTTTCTTGATGGGCGTATAATATACACACCGGTGATTCTGTAGCTCAAGTGTTGGTAAGTAATTTATCATAGTATATATTTGCATGGTATAAGGTTATCTGTTATTGCTTAGAAGATTGTATGGTATAAAGATTTTTGTATTGTCACCACTACATGAATTAAATAATAATAATAAATACACCCAACAGTCACATACATAGTCCTGACCCCACACTAAGATACGAGTCTTGTGTCGTGAGTATCAGAAACCACGAGAGACTTTTCGGTCTCACAAACACCCAGACCCGAAACAAATATTTGTGGATCACACAAACATTTGTCTCGGTGCGGGAATCGAACCCGCGGCCTCACGTTTCGCAAGCTGGTGTCTAGCCAACTGCGCCACGGGGCTGTCTTACAAGGCTTATTCTATGTTATTTTACGATTATCGAGAGTTTTTTAATAGAGTAACCCGCTTTGGACCAAAAGTCTTCTAAACTACCTCAATTTTAATCCAATACACTTTACCCTTTACTCCCTTAATTTTTTCATAACTTAGCAAGCCTACAACATACTTAAGCCCTATAACACACTATACAAAGCTTTGATCTAAGTAAACCCTCAGACCTCGGAGGAACATTTGTCGCCCAACGTTTGTACCACCGTCGAATACTCCCAGAGGTTGTCAGAATGATTAACAAGTCGATTACATTGTAGATCACGGCTGATCGAGTACAAAGTACGCGGACACATAATCTTCATGCAAACATCCTTGGATATAAAAGATTTCACATCGGTGCGCGCAATAAATGATTATTTTATTGAGCGTAACCGGCAGTTATAAGCGAATGCCATTGGTGAATCTCTAAAGTCGTAAAATCGTCAAACATGAATGCTACAACTAGTCGCAGTTTGATGTTGCACCAGGGCTGCCATCGATCCCGTTGCCGATGTTCTTGGCAGACATCCAAATCGCGCTTCAATTTCTTGCTAAGCTCAATATGTGGTTTATAGTATTGTTTTTGTTTATGAATGGTTTCTGAATTGGTAAGAATTTGGTACCAAACTTAGCAATTTTTCTATTAATTATATGTTTTTATACTTGTTAAATATACCACACAGCCTGTTACGTTTTTCTTAACAGTCATACTTTTTAAGTATATTTTTATAAAGGCAAATATACATATCAACAGATCCTAGTAAAAACTAAATGTTATTGGAATATTAACCTAATAATCTATGGTGGTATTTCATACTCCGAGGCAACCCTAGATGGTCATGGCACATCTGTGAATAGAACACATAAAACCTACGGGTTTTACGCTTAAGGCCAATACAAATGTAGCTAACCATAATAGGAGGCGAGTAATTTTTAAGGTCGTCTATATCCAACGGTAAACGCGATTAACCCGTCAGCGAGGTATATAAACGTAAAACCCCACTTAGAACACGATTATTTGTCTATCAAATCTACGAAAGTGCAAACATGGCATGATTTACTTTACGGAAATGTTGTGACCGGTGTGGTTTTACACGCGGCCGATCACGACTTACGATGTTCATTTGTTTGAGGAATTTGTAAAAAGAATACTCGAATTGAAATCTTAAGACTAAACAATGCAAATAGCAATGAAGATACTAAAACGCTATTTTTAAAATAATGAGGAATTAAGTCTTTTTATTTTTATGAAAACAGAGGCACATCTTTTTTTAGAAACTATTAAAAACATGAAAAATATGAAATAAAATGCCTAAATTCTAAATATAAAAAAACTAATTAATGCGAAGGCAGATGTTTAAATAGTCATTCTCGATTCTGGGCTCACCGATAAGTATTTATTCCTGATCAAACTTTCATCCTTTTGCAATGCATTCATTATTAGCGGAAATTATTTAGTAGTCAGTTGAGATTCCATTTCTGTCACCAATACACTATTCCGATAGACCTTTACCAACATATTATATTAAGACAATTGATTCTATAGAACAAAATTGGAAGCATCCTTCCTAAGGCTTCATTAGCATTCTAGGATTATTAAGTAAAAATAGCCAATCTATTTGTAATATCTAAAAATAGTAGTTACGCAGAATCAACGCTATTTCGGTCATATACGTGGTAATTGATGAAATTACGATGACACGCCCAATTGATATATAAATACTAATTATGTTTATTCTAAATGGTGTAAATTTGTCTAATAACTGTGTAAGTAACAAAAATGCTGATCTTTGCTAGCCATTTTTTATAACATGACAAATGACTAGACATTTTTTTAAGCAGGAAATCTTTTATCTAACTTTACTATGTACCTGACTGTTACTCCACATATGCTACTTCTAGGTAAATATTATTTCGATTTAACAGGGATTTGCAAACTTAAATTTCGCTAGTCCTATAAATAGATCCACGCATTAAAAAGGAATAAATTAATTTAGATTACACGCTCTTGAATTTGTTAAATAGTTTTAGTCAGCACTTCAGCAAGATTTGTTAAATTAATAGACAATCAACTATTTTAATTGATTACTGCTTTGTAAAAGCATTTCCTTACAGAGAATAAAAAACATTATTCTTAATTTTATAATATATCTTAAATATTTAGTTACGCTAAATTAAAATGATAATTGCTACATTTTCTACACTGCATTGCTCAAAGTACCGCTCAAGTAACCAACTAAAAGCGAATACTTATTCAAAATTACAGAAACGAATTATTTATTCCCTTAGGAAAGGTACACCTGCCCTGTCAGACAGACCTGGCAACATCTTTTATTTCCTTCGTAATTTTAGTGCCAGAGGGGCCAGCCTAGTCTGACCCGTAAACCCGCTTTATTTTCCCCTATAAGGATCCTTTTTTGAAAGAGTTTGCGGGGGAGGGAAGGTCATGTTATACTGTTTACGTTTAACAGTACGTTTTAGTGCTAGTAAATAATTAAGGCACCTAATTTGATGCGAAGGAAGCTGTTGAGAGGTTTGTTTATGTGGGCCGAGCTCGATTGTATGACGTTAGGATCGTCTGCAATCAAGTGAAACTACGAAATGGTAATTCGAGAAAAACTTGCGAGCAAATTATTTGAGAAGATTGCTTTTGCTGCTTTTCATTGAATGTATTTTATTATAGCGCGGTTGGTGAAACTAGATTTCTTTTCAGTAATATACTGAAACACAAAAACTGTATAATCTGAACGCTTGCAATTTAAAAAGGGATTCTTATTTAAGAGTGGAATAATATTTTCAGGGTTAATACATATTATTATAATCATATTCGGAAGACTACCATGACATAATTGTGTTTGAAAGTCTATAATACAACAAATATAATCAATGAAAGGATTCACGAATATTTTATCTTCAAGAAGCACAAGCTAACAAATCCGTACAGTCAACCCTCTGTTTCTTCCTTAAAGAAGTTTTGATTACAATTCAACGAAGTATTGAGTATCCAATGTCAGTGAGACGCACGATGTCTCCAAGTGAAGCCATGGAAATGTTAATGCGATCTAATGATTAACATGACGTGCTATCGATATAAACACACACTATAATGATTCGATTACAAAACTACTTACTGGTGATCGAAACGTATTTCCATAAAATCGCTCCGTAATTTTTCTTTTTTAGCAAGTTTGTAGGATGTTGCTAGTAGCATTTTTTATATTATCCAAATATGAGATTAAAATTTTTTGGAGGAAAATTAAGATTAGTATCTTCTTTATCAATAAACTGCAATCTTCTTACTAATGACATCAAAATCTTCTGAATTTTTAGCACTAATAACACCTTTTGTCGCAATAGCGGGGTATCAAACATACAGACTCTTATAAGAGTAGGCTATGATATATCACTACCTACTTGCATACAAACCTTAGAACTATAAACTGCAACTGTATTTACAGATGCACCACAAAGATTTCGAAAGCAACGTGTTAGATGTTGATTGCATACATCTTATGGTTGGAGGCTGCCTTGAGCTGCAAATGCACGTCAACTAAATAATTATTTTAAATGAATATACTTGATAATTTTCAAAATAACCATAGAGTTTCATAATTATTAAAGTAAGATATAAAATTAAAAATAAATGGAACAACGTTTACACAAAAACTGTAATTTACACTCAAAGCATTTACTATTAGTTAGAACCTTCTTCGAATAGAAATATTGTTTGCGTGTTCACGTAGAACCGAGGGTTGGAACTAGTATCACAATAATCCGTTGATATCAATGTAAGCAAGTGAGCTACTTAAAACGATCGTGTTCCCTTAAATCAATAACGGTAGCGTCTTCGCTCCAACGCGTATTAAATTACTGTTTGTTTAAGCTTTGCTGTAATTGATTATTTTACTAAGAAACATTCACTTTATACATTTCATACATACATTTTTGTATGACTAAGTGCGTTGCTAGTACATTGCGTAGAATTTACAGAATTAAGAGGATAATGTCAAATGAGGAAACGAATGTCATGAATAAAAAATTTAATTAAAAAGGTAATTATTTGGAACTATGATGTTTAGGACTGATATGAGTTTGTATTAAGTGGATAATGTCAGTTTTGCAGCCGAGCAGTGGTGGAACTTCGATTGAAGACCAAAAGCCCAACACGCCTTACAAATATTTAAGCTTAATGACTTCTTTATTTTACCAATGATATGGATCTAATTTAGCCTTAACAAAAATAAAACTTTGCAAAAACATCCGTAGTATTCTAATATTCGCAATAAAATAGGGAACTATATCTTATAAGTTATATACCTAAGTTATCCTTATAAGTTCAACCAATACAAATGCATACAAATTTAGTTGCGTGTTAGTTAATTAGAATATCCTTAATAGAGGCTAATACCTTATATATTGCACGTATTAAACCAGCACTAATGGCTCGTTTAATGACTCGGCATAAGTGATAGGAACGATAATGGCGAGGACCTACCCTCTGCCCTGTGCGGTGGGCGGGCGCGTATGATGGATACGGCGGCGCGCGCGCAGCCTTGCCTTTATGGACGCATCACTTTATATGGCGAATTTATTCAGCATTTTTTTATTTGCGTTTTTATGTAAGCTTGATGTGTTTTTATTTTGTGGGTGTTGTGTTGGAATTTTGATTTTTTCTTTGTACAAACAATGCGAAGATTCTTTTTAAGTTATAATAAAAAATAAATGCCATTTTTTAAATATTATCAATAAATCAGCTCAAACTTTGATACCCAATATAATATGCTATCTAAAAACAACGATTGAACGATTATCACGAATACAACAATACATACAACCCTACCCCACAATAGCCACGTAAAAAAAAAGAAAAAGAAAACAATTCCTCAAGTGACACGCAAAATCTTATTAGAATGTGGTAGTGCAGCGAGGGGCCTGTCGTTTAATTAAGGACAGGCGTGCACTGATCGCAATATCGGAACGCGATTATAATGTTCATATGACTTCTCGAAGACCCACCGGTGCCGGCGTGATACCGCGCCGCGGTGTCGCCTTACATAACTCCACTCATTGTTGATACACAAGCTTGTCATCCGCCCATCCGCGTTTTAATTTCATTCCTAGCTTTTTTTTAACGTGACGCAAAAGTCATACTGCTGAGCCAGGTAAGTGAGACTCATATTTAGAAGATGCCGCGTTTTAATTTCATTCCTACTTTTTTTTTTATTTGACGCAAAAGTCATGCCGTTAAGCCAGGTGAGGCACAAAATTTGAGATGTGTTTGTATGGGTAGTGTTACCCGCCTAAAATGTTATTATCAATTTGTGAATTAAGAAATTGCATTAATGATAACATACATAGCTGGGGATTGAGTTCACTTGTTACGCTTTAACGACTTAGCCAATCAACTGGATTTAATAAAAGTTTTACCAGAGCTAACAAGCAGTTTTTTTTACGACGAACACAATATCATCAAATTAGAACAATAAAAAGAACTAGCCAGCAACAATCTGAACGCCATAGACAATTGGAGCGAAGAAGCCAGTAACAAATGTCGATCTAAACTATTCCGCGGTTTAGGTGATAATTAAGCCACCTGTGTGCCCGTTATCCACAAGGTGCAAGTGCGGATGAGTGTGACAGTAAACGCTGTTTATGTCGCATCGCCCCCCTATGACAAATGGATTTCGAGGAATAATTGTGAAATCAAATTACAGACACGCAAATTGAAGTTCAATTTTATGATATTACATTAGCATATCACAAGCTTGTGAGACGTAATACCATGGTAGTTTAGGCAGTAGAGAAGTGGTTGAGAGTACAAACCCTCTCAGTGACGAGGAGGCCCGTGCCATAAGTAGAATTCGATCCATAAAAATCTGATGTCTGAGTGTTTCTGACTAAGAAAGTATCCTATGCTTACTGATACTCACTATGGCAACTTATTCATTGTATTAAAAAGCAACAGAAATCACTATATAACCTCGACATCGTCATTATATTTGTAAAAGGAGTGACCAGGAGTGGACAAAATGAGCTAACAGTTCTCAAATAAGACTTAGCGTTTCAATACGAGTATAAACTGTTCTCCAATAAACAAATAGAAAATAAACGTCCATACAAAATGTAAGTTATTCCACTGTAAATACATTAATATTTTCTAAGATACAGCTAATGTATTCTAGAGTGGCGCCCCCGATCAGGTTTCTACTTAATACTCGAAATCACAAGTCAATATTTGAACTTTTGTGATCAAACACGCTAACATAACTTCGCAATCAATTTGAAGATGCGATTTTTGTTTTGTTTGGCGATTCTCTCTTGTTTTTCGCATTAATTGAACCTATTATTCATTTCTTTTTATTATTAATTTAGTTTAATGCTATAGCAAATCTTTAATAGGATTCTTTAAACATTATTTTGTCCTTAAGCAAAAAATAAGATATATTTTAATTCAAATATTAAGTATGAATGCAGGAAACTTCAAAGATCTTATTATCCCTTTTGCACGCAACAGTTTAATCGCAGTGACGTCAATACTTATGTTGTGCATCTTATATAATCACTTGAGGGATTAGCCTTTTAAAAACGTAGATTCAATTACTTCCAACTCATCATTAGAATAACCATTTATAACGGCCTAGATAATATGGCCATCTTTGGGGATAATAATAAATGGCCTTTTATATAGCTGATAATTATGATGACGATGTATCTTATTGTTGATACAGGAGCTATAAAAGGCCAGAAAATTGCTTAAACATTATATTTGTTTTGGTATAAAATGGTTTTTAATTTAAATAATATTGATAAAGGCGAAGGTGGGAAATTGCTGATAATAATGTAACTTATTATGGGTAACGTATTTTGATTATGGTTGTTAAGTTTAAATAATAAGACAAACAAATTCTTGAGATGAAAAAAATAATAAACAGGTCATCCGCTATTCCACAAATTGGTTAACAATTTACATTACATGTGACTAACACTATGTGTAGCAGTCATCGCTTACTCATAATCAATAAGATGTAATTCGACTGCCACCTGAGCAATTAAATCGTGAATAATCTCTTCATATTATTTCTTAGAATCGTCACGGACATTTTATTTATTTATGTATTCACACTTTATACACAAATTGTATAGGTGGACTTAATGCCTAGCATGGCATTCTCTAACAGTCGAACCTAGGGTGATGTAGAGATGAAATGGCAGGTGTGTGATTTTACAACACTATCGATGCGGAAAACAAGAAATTTAATACTGTGACTTTATTCGATATTGCGACATATTTTATTCTTGTATAAAATAGGTTACATAACTATATAACACTTTACAATAAAATGCAAACAAAAATAATGAAATAAAATGCATCGAAAGTGGTATCCGAATGGATTCCTGGATCGAGCAGTTTCTGGAATTTTCGGGTCTGGGTGTTTGTGAGACCGAAAAAGTCTCTCGTAGTCTCTGACACCCACGACAAAGGTCTTGTAACCTATTGTGGGGTCAGAATTATGTATGTGACTGTTGGGTGTATTTATTTATTTCTTATAAGGAGAATCTCATTTGGAGCATTCTGAAAAACACGGCTAGGGTATTTTACTATTACAAGGGACTAATGTGGCGATAACACACAATCATAGTTCTAACGTTATTAATTATTTTTATCGATTTAAAACATAAACTTTCTATGCTCCAAACAAATCGATTAACACAAAAAGATTATTTGCAAAACAGCCAGTTCTGTCGTTCAGCATTTCTGATATATAAAATAATTGTTATTTATTTAACGGAATAAATATTTACTTTCAAAAAATCAATACTGAGCGATTTGATAAACACCAATATATTATCGGGAATCGAACCCGAATATATCTTTTATGCCGCATTCTTGATTCCTACGATGGTCAATAATTCTACCCTTTTCACAACAACTGCTTTACGCCTCGGGCCGGCATAATGATTTCGACTGATGTTACCTGCAAAGACGCTGTAGAGTTATGTGGCACTTACCATCAGGCTGGGCGTGGGCATTTTGGTGAGCCACTAAAAAAGAAAAAAAGTCAGTAAGAAGAATTCTAGCATTGCTTAAAAACTAGATTCTTGATAGTCTACGAGTAGGTATGTTAGTTACATTATTCTGTTTTTGTTTTATATTTAGTTTTTTTTTTTAAATCATATTACTGATTTTTTTTATTTGGTGCACAATTAAATGTGATGAATAAAAATATTAGTATTTAAATAAACTTAATTTTACTTTGGGTTGATTATTTTTAAATAACATCAAATATTAAAAAGAGTGCAAAAAACGAACGCCTTCCATTTTTAAAGGGTCAAAAAAACTCAAACTTTATATTTATAATGAATCAAGGCAAAGCTACCGTAGTCTCCAGCCGCTCTGTCAGGTTTTTGCTGATTTCAATTGGCTATAAAAGCTAACCATTTAAATGACTCAGTTTGATCTCAACATAGCGGGTTAGAATTTACTAAATTATACGGACGCTGTTTGTATAGGACCATCCAACCAGCACATAGTTCACTTTATTATATTGATACTTTTTCTGTTATTACATAAACTCGCGCCTGTACTCCCCGAAGACGTAGGCAAAGGTTACTTTGCACGCACACTTCGCTAGGTATGTATCAGCTCCACGTTATTTTAAGGGGCATTTGAAATACCATGCAGCTCCTGAGAACCTAATGGCAAATTCCAATAACACTTCGCCCGACCCGAGAATCTAACCCAGGATATCTATATCGCAAAGCACATACCTAACCCGCGTGAGTACCTACGAGGCAATTTTTTCTGTTAACCCAAGCTTATACATTTCTAATTAAATCCACAAAGCAAATTCACAAAACATACAATGGCTGTGAAAACGCTTTCTACTCTTTGAAATGAAACAGAGCCGACATTTCACCGGCACTCAATTTGAATAAAATGTCGTCAGATGCTGAGCCGCCTTCTCATTAATGACAATAAAGTGGTACCGGGCCCATAACGCTCTACATGCAAATTGACCACTTGCGGTACTATTTCTAATGACAGACACGGTGTGGAGATGCAATCTGCAACCTAGCTTTAGAAGCTTATCTTAACTATCTAAAAGTGTGGCTGTGAAGATGTCTTCCTGTGTAACATCCTGTATAGAATCTCAGCTGGCTGAGACTATCACATGATTAAATTAAGTCCCTCTTTAGTTGAAGTTCGATTTCGATAGTTTTATCATCAAGTACGGCTTCGTCATTTTGCAACATAATATTGTCAATACAGATGCCTTTGGGTTAGGCCTTTGTCCAATAACTAGGCTAACCTAAGTATTTACTAACATAACCTAAAATAACTCAAGACCCCTCGATATTACTTACCAGTTTATGCATGCATGGACGAAGCAGTTAAAAACAGTAAATCATTACAATTTAATTATATCGAATGGCGAGCAATAACTATCACTAGAGTGCTCTCTATTCAAGCATTTTAATTACGATCAGGTGGTCTATACTCTATAGTCACTTTACTGTGCAAAAAAAAATATAATCTAATTGAAGGTATTATAATTCTCCCTTCACAATGGTATCATCACATAAACAGTTATGACCACAAACTGTGTAGCACCATTCTTGTAGATATTTAATACTTTTAAGACACTTTTGAACCCCACAACTGAAATATCCAAAAATTAATAACAAATAAGTAAAGTACAAACTGTTTTTATGAATATAATATAGATTACAATCATTAGATTGAAACAAACAAGCACAACTGTTCTCGAAACAACAACATAATTGGCTTAAAATGCAATGAAAATTAGTTATTTTACTCAACAAATATATTTGATTCTGACTTCAATAAAGACGTAGTGACCATCGATCACTAAAATATAATTGGCAAGTCTATAAAATTAATAGAAACCGTTAGCCAACATATTTTAATCAACGCTATTAATATGAGCTCCATATAACCAATAGGGAAGGTATTATGGAGTGAATTATTTCCACTTATGCGGGCGCCCGCGCCCCGCGAACTAACTACCGGAACTTCAGCAAAACGTAGTATCACTAACACAATACACATCAAGTCAAATTAAACTTTATGTCAACAAGTTAAAGTGCATTTTACTGTGCTATATTTATAATTTAATAATAGCATTAAATTAATAGTTGATAGAAAAATGCCTTGAGGTATAACGTTCTATGAGAACTGTTATCGACTTAGTTCAATGCTGTTGCAATAAATTATGTTGTAAAACATTCCAATCAAATCGTAAATAAACGCGTTGATATAAACTTTTAATTTATTATTAAAATAACAATGCTACAATGAATTGCATTGAAGCATGCATATTGAGGATATGACATGGCTGAATTAAAGTAATTTATTTTTATACGAAAATGAATCTTTAGAAGCTTTTAAGCATACAATATTTTCATAAATAAACATATATTTCCAATGTCCCTGTATTCAATATTTTCCTTTTTTTTCAGCGAAGGATTAATCATCCATTCCTGAACAAAGGCCTCCTCCGCCTTTTTAACACAAATGTAGTTTACAATGCTTTTTCTCGAATTCACTAAATAAAATTAGCATGACCTTAACTGTTCTTCAATCACACATAAATTCCAAAAAACTTCCTTCGCAAATATTTCTCTACTAGCTCCATTCTATTGGCACGTCACTCATATTTAACCCTTTTAACATGTCGCATCTCATCAATCATAGAATCCGAATTACAATTCAGTTTGGCTACAATATTTTGTCATGTATAGTACCTACTGTTCCACATATTAAGACTCATTTATTGTCTGAATTCATGATCTTTCTCTTTAAAAATAAATAAATATACCTAACAGTCATGTGTCTATAGGCTTTAAGTCCTGCATCGTAGCTATCAGAAACTTCAAGAGACTTTTCGGCTAATAGATGCTCAGACCCGAAACAAATATTTGTTGATCACACAATCGAACTCACGGACTCTCGTTTCGCTAGCTGGTATCTACCCAACTGCACCACGGGGCTGCAACTTGAGTCTTATAACAGACTAATATCTATAATTTTTTTAATTAATTTATTAGAACAGAACGGTGTGCTTTACATGTCACATTAATGACAATATTAAATTTACAAAAAGTACAATGTTATTTTAAACAAAATAATGTATATTCATATCAATTAAGTAAATTTATTTCTCCCTTATAATTTGCTTCAAATGTATTCTAGTCCGGTTTCTACACTCCAGACGAAGTCCCAGTAAAGCTACCTTGTAAATCATACAAATGTATCTAAGTAACAATTTCCACTTTGATATAGTACACGATACGTGTTTCTTATTCAAATTTTTTCATCAAGTATAAAGCAACACAATGCTCCGACGTCAATTCAAGTGGCTTTGGATACGACAGATAACCCGACCAATTGCGCAAGCTTCGATGTCGTTCGTATCGAAATGAGATGCGAATACTATTGCCCCGGTTCACGTTACCATCAGATAGTTGAGATTATTAATAGAATTATGTACACCCATTGTCACTGTATAATAAGATGTGTAATGTTTGGCTCCGTTTACATGGTCCAACAACTGTTACACAGTTATAGGATTTTAAGAAAATAGTAAAGAAAAATAATATAGTAGCATAAAATGAGGAATTGACATACTGTCTTTAAAAATTGTCTGAAACCGTCAATTAGCATGTAAAAAAGCACCTTAAAATCCTGCTACATTATAGAAGACAAGTATACGTGTATACCTACTTTATTTATCAATAGATGTTTTCGTTGTAATATTATAAATATTTTACATTAGCCTTGTTTGTAACAGTCGCAAGCTGCAAGGCGCACGCTTATAGGCGCTACTGAGAGGTTCCTAATGCGAAAAGACAATAACACTGTCCTACTGTTCGATTCCCAAATCGAACCCACAACTTCTCGATTGCACGGGATATATGTAATCTCAAAATAAATCTACTTGCACATCAGATGATCCCATTTCATAGATTAAATAAGTTGAAATCACGGCGGTTGATTGTGATGCAATCGTGTGACAGAGTGCCAAGAGCCCACGCAACCTTCCCTTTATAAATATTGAATGTCAATATGATTATATACGACAGATATATTGAATATAAATGAGAGATAAAGGATCAAGTTCGATTTCTGTGTAAAGAACTGTGACAATGGCTCTTTTGTCGAGTCAGCCATTTTATTTGTATGCAAATCACAATCTTTAACAAAGGATTTGTGTCCAATAATCGAAATATTTGAATGTGAAAAAAATATCGTTTTGATACGCGGTTGATTTGGCGTTTTCTCGTTTCTCATTTGGAATTTATAAAATATAACGATATTCTCCATTCAGGTCTATTTAATATCTATGCATGTTATCACTCATTGTCAATTGTTGGTAGGTTTAATAGATTTGACTTTAATTACTTTAGAGGTTTTAGTATTTAGTAATTATTTAGTAAATTAGTCTAGGCTTTAAAGAAAGCTATTGCAGGATTATTAATTAGTAATTACCAATTAACCTAATCTTCACCGTTCGTCTACATTTTTTTATTTATAATTGCATTTATGTAAATACATGTATAGGTAGGAATAAAGACTCGTTTATCTGTCTATCTATCCATCTTGACATATAAGTAAATCTAATCGTCTCCAACCCTCTGACTACAAAACGGGAGACAGTAAATGATCCAGTGTGACACGTGTGGCCGCACGAGTCCAGGTAGTGCACCTGCCAAATCTTTACAAAGCGCACTGTTACGCTTCAACACCAACCATAAACAACCGATATAGATAAACTCAGCTTTTTTGTACACTAACTTAGCAATGACTAAGCAGGTTGTATTAGTTATGCAAAGATTTGTACAGGTTTTATAGAAAGTACATATCAAGAACCATCATATCTCTTTCCTTACAAAATTCCGAATTATCTTTGAAGTTTAAATCTATTTTTAATGGGAGCAATTTGACTTATAAATGAGAATACCTAGACTCCATAGTAACCCTTCAAATAGTATTACAATTAAAATCATTATTAAAGATTTTTAGAAAACGTCTTTTTCTTTATTATCCAGTTGATAAAGAAAAAGACGTTTTCTTAAGCAAGCATGCAATGGGCACTAGGCGTGGTATTATGTATAATCATGCTTTTCAAATCACCTATATAACCACAATTAACCAGATTCCATCTCATAACTTAACCCTAAAGACGCCACAATGAGATCTTACCGCAAAAACTTGAAACGTAAAACCCCACAAGGCAAAACATCGGCCAATTAACCCTTTATCACCGTAACCGATCCGTATCGATCCGTATTGTCTGATAATAGTCTGTATACGTGTGTAGGAGCACGCGACCAGGTAGTAGATAACACCTGTCAAAATGTAACCAACATTCAATAGACAAAAAATATACACGCCGCGAGATGCATTGACAATTGGCACTTGTGAGATATTCGTATCAACCTTTTGGGATTTTTTTCATAGTACTATCGGAGAAGCTATAATAGGAAGTAGGATTGAACAATTTTTATATTTTGTTAGGAATATCGGACAAAGGCAAAAATATCTTGTATGTAATGAAAATTCTAATTTTAAAATTAAGCCACTTTTCAAATACACTACAAAACGAGTCAATACAACATTTCGCTAGGTATAGGCAAGAATATGAATATTAAATCATATAGTTTTAAGGAAAAACTGCTTTTGCAAATTTAAACATTTACAGATATATTTTGGAATCCAAAAAAGGAAGACATGTGTTTCATGTTTGTTTAAAGTTGTCTTAAATGAATGTTGAAAAAAGGGACACCGTAAAAAAAGGAAAAAAACTCAGAGCAAAAATAGCAATATGCAAGTCGAAATGTAATGATGGCTCACAAATAAAATGTACATTAAATGAATGATTCATATACGTTACAAACCGTCTGTTTTTGGATTTGATTCAAATAACTAAGTCAACTGACACCTCCTAAAATACAACATTCATAATTAAAATTAATATCAAAGCGTCGCGGTGTTGTCAGCGCGAAAAAATAAATCCCAAGTCGTGCCAATTATTTCAATTAATGGTGGTGCAGTGTCGACAGGAAAGGGAAGTCGGCGGCACATAAGGATCCGAGCTAAGTTTACCGCGATTGTGCACTGAAAGACAGCCAGCTTTGATTAATTAATTTGTGGCCTATTCGCAGAGAGGGGATAATAAATCGTGCGTGCTGGCCTCCCGTGAGATGTCGCCGCAGTCAAACCGCCGCCGAATAAATGATTGAGAAAGCAAACATTATACGTGTCTCGGACAGAAATAAGCGGCTAATGATGTCTTATACAGGTAAGCGATAATAAAGTCCTCAGATCTCGTCTACGTCGTTAGAACGCTTGAGTTTTCCATTAATTTGATGATTTGCGCGCGCGCAGCAATATAATCAATTTAATTTTATAGACAGATTTATGGTTATAAGCTAAGGGGATTTACCTATGATTTCAAGTCATTGATTTTGCAATTTATTTATAATTTTAACTACAACATATCATAAAATATTAATAAAAATCTAATAACAAGAACATGAATAAGTGTACACAATACATAAAAATCTTATCTAGTTATCCGTGAGAACGTCAGAAAAAATACGTATGAACAGCTAAAGGGTGTAAATGATAACCTATGACCAGAGTTCATCTTTCATTTATCAGATAATTGGCCACGATAAGATTTGTCATTTGATTTATTTAAACAACCACGCCGGGGAATTTATGTAACTAAGGAAATGTCTTGAGGAAAAAAATGACGCCAAACGTAAAATCGATGCGGTTCTTTTTTCAAAATGAATGAACAAACACAAAAACTGTTCCGCTAAATAAACAATGTGCAGTCGGGATTCCTAGAGGCGACGCAGATGGCGAAGGATCGTCCTTCGTTCAGGCAATAAAATAAACTTGAAACAGTATCGCGAGAGCCGAATTTGTTATTAATAATCATAACGGCGCCATTTTGTTGAAGCCGCCCGGACGCTGGCAACACATGTGCGCGGAGGCTTGCTATCGCTATATTGATAATGCATATTTTTTGCAATAAATATGTGTTTGACAAAAAAATTAACACGCCGTTTTAATGGTGTCTGTTGAAATTTTAACAAGCAAATTTTTGGCTTTATTTAATTAGCATTAATTTGTTCCTGCTTCGGCATATATGGATGTTTTTTTACAGTTTAATCATGTTTCAGGTAAACACATTTTTTGTTAAGTCTGTCTATGTTGACATACCTACTACCGATGTATATATATTAGGGTGTCCCAGCTTAGTAGGGCGATTTTTTTTTTCTCGAAATTAGATACGCATACCCTCTATATTTTTTCTAATTGACCCTAATAACTCAAATACGAAATATTATCGAAATTGGATAGCGGTAACCCGTGCCGACTTGATGGCAAAGTTTTAAGAAAAAAAATTGTATGGTAATTGTAGAGCACATATAAAAACTTAATTTTTATTTTCAAAATTATATCCTATTTCACCGGTATTATATATTTATTATTAAAACAGGAATATTTGTGATATTTTAATCTCAAAGTTTTCTTTTTACTGTTAGGATAAATCACAGGAAAAATTGCTTTAGTTTCGCTTTAAAGGTGACTTTTTCACGAAAATTTTGTATCAGTATAACTGCAATTTGCAGTATCACTAGCGACTTTTAGTGTCATTATTTATTTCTTAACTGCTTGAAAAGAAGTAACTAGTCTGTGAAGTAAGCAACTCATTGAGAAAAGTGTCAAAATGTTTAAAACGATTGAAGAAAAGCAAGACTAGTTTTTGATCGAAATAAAGTCGTTTATATCTTTCTAAAAAAGTAAATCACGCAGATATCTTTCCAAGGGATATGAATTGATGGATCCTCTTTAGTTAAGCTTTAAAATATTATCATTTTTGGTTCCTGGTCTCCATCATAGTGATATAGAGACAAGACAGCTACTTCATGAGCCAAATACCAAAAATGCTGAAAAATATTCTGTATAGTCATTTCTGAGTTAATTTTATTGACAGTTTTCCAGGGTTTCAAAGTATTAAGCAAACATAAGTCGTGGTAAGGTGCCGTCACTGATGATATATAATGCATCTAAGCTTTAACATGGTATATAGCGATGCAAATCTAGATGTGTAATAGTGCGACTTTTTATTAGTAATTTACAATTAAAAAATAAGTTACGACATTTTTAATCAATTAATTGCTTCGGCCATCATGGTGTCTGGTACATAGAACTTAGAGATCGAATTGTCAATTTTCTTTCTGTATCACCACTAAAGAATATGATTATAGCTATAACTGTTAATTCTTGATAGCCAACCCTTAAATTTCCTTCATAATTCTGTCCGGTAAAACAATGTATATCTATTTGTATAACTATATCTATAATCTAGATTTATTTTTATCAATTAAAGGGCACTGGCGTGTGCAATATACAAAAAATAGTCCAAGCTTGTAACAAACTCTTGACGACACTGTACGAACACATCTTGCGATTTTTCCGCATTATTTGTTGATCTCTTCAGAGTCGGTATAAGGCAACTTATTTCTTAAAATTAGTTTATTAAAGCTTAAATAGGCATATAAACCCTTTAACAAAAAATAATTAATCTCGAATAGTTAGATTTGCGATTTACAAAATTCAATTTTACTTCACGAATTTTATTAAACAGAACTGCCAATATTTGTTCTTTACAGAGAAGTTTTAAGCCGTTATTTTAATGTTTTGCACCCCCCTATTAATATTTGCCTTTGAAATCTTAATCTGACATATTGATTAAACAAAAAGAGGCGTTTACCAATACAATAAACAAGCAACCACGAAACTTCCATGCGAATATTGCGAGGCGCCGAAGTTCATACAAAGTATGTAAGTACTGAAATACATGAATGCAAGTCGGCACGGGTTGCAGTGGTCCTAAGTTCATGAAATTTTATTTATAAGTGTTTTAACACCATTCGAAAATAATTAGAGGGTATGCGTTGACAAAAAAAGACTTTGATTTTTTTGGGACACCCTAATATATATATATGTATATTTTCGCGTATATAACAGCTTTAATACACTATAACTAAGTAAACTTTACTCTAAATTAACTAGGGTTTTAGAAGCCAAAACAATGCAAAGTTTTCAACAGAGTGCCATATCTCAGAGCAATCATGGTAGTGTCCAAAAAGATTATAAGTGATGAGAGACTTACTGTTTTCATTCGAAAACTCATACAAAAAAGAACTTGAAAGGACCATTATGGAAAGAAAGTCTGATCACGTGACCTGCCAAATAATCCCATATCATAATGGTAATAATTATTTTAAGAAAAAAAAAGTTGTTTGGTAATCATTAAAAGACATTATAAAAACAACATTTGAACCGATGTGAATATACAAAATATTTATTAACAATATAAATATTTCAATTGTAGTTAGCCCAAGCGGCTACCTGCTTAAAACAATGCTGAACCAATACAGATGCGAACCGAACAAACTAAACAATTGAAATATTTTTTAAACCCCACGTGCAGGGTCCCGTATAGATTCTGACATAATTAAGCTAATTTTTGGAAGCTTGGCTATGTTCGTAATTTTCTTTTACTTAAGTAATATAGGTCTAAAATTGTGCACAAATTATTTAAAAATACTAAGTGCATTGTGACCATATTATCTTAATGCCACAGACATGTGAAATCTTTTAAAAATTCCCATTTAACATTCAGTTCAAGTTATGGGCAACGAAATAACTTTTAAATTTATTAAATTTTATTCTAAATCAATACGTAAATTCCTTTTCTAAAACCCCTCTATTCTTCTAAAAATTAGATATATATTAAACAAAGACCCGCACTAAGCCAGCGTGATGGGCTGAGTCCTACAAAACCTTCTCAGTTGTAGAAGAAGTCCGGGCCTAGCAGTAAGATGTATAAGGGATGATGATGGAAACAATTGACAACCAAGAGCCATTACTTCACGATAAAACATAACTTTAATCTATTATATGAGTGACATCACGCAGTGATTATTCATTTCCTTATATATTGTTAAATATGATTATTACTGCAGTGGCTTCAGCTTTAGGTCTCCATTTAATTTAAAGCTTTTTGATAAAGTAGAGTTAGTTTATTATAGCTGATATGCTATGGTCAGTAATCATTTCCCCAAATAAATTCATAGATAAAGGGAGAAAAGAAAGCCACCCTGTTGTTGTTAATTAATGGCCTATTGAGACGATAATATCTATACGTTATAAGGTCTTAAAAATATTAAAAAATAAGACACATAGGTCGCCACTCATATCCGTGTTGTAAAAACATCATTTCACTTCGGATTTGAACCTACGACCTTACCGTTGCCTATGCTTGCAGCCTCCGAAACACTTAAGTTAGTAGACACAGCCCTTTACAGAATTATGTACTAAATATCTTTTTAACCGTAGGGATGAAGGAATAGAATAAGACTAATATGGAGTAGATGGTTTATTTACATTATATTTCTTGCAACGGAAACAAAGGAAAATTATAACCTTTTCCTTACCTTTTAAAGGGATAATTAAAAATATCCCAAAAATGTTCATGCATTCCACGAACGTTATGTAAGATACTAGCGACCCGCCCCGGCTTCGCACGGGTGCAATGCTGATATTTAATGGATGTTATCATACATATAAACCTTCCTCTTCAATCACTCTATCTATAAAAAAAACCGCATCAAAATCAGTTGCGTCGTTTCAAAGATTTAAGCATACAAAGGGACATAGGGACAGAGAAAGCGACTTTGTTTTATACTATGTAGTGATGAAAACATTAATGAGATCCCTTCATTACTTTACTGTATAAAACGGTGCATTAGTTATTCTACAAACTATCAAAAAACTAATCTGTTGTGAATCACATCCTATAAGATTCCTATCTGTTTACCAGATTACATACTAATACATGATAAGTTTTATAGCTTATTGTAAATTCCTATGTTGCGTCATCAATCATTCACATTTTATAACATTGGCAACAACAAATGGCCACTTCAGCCTTCTCCGTGATGAGATTTGTGATATTTTACGATCTGTATAAAACTGAATATATTTTTCACAACCTCGACTATACATGAAGATAAAACTATTCCGATATTATCTTCGTTCGAAGAATTAAAATAAAAAACAGCAATAAAATTACACCCGGTCTTCAGCAGTCGTCAATTCAAAAACTAATTATAATACACAAACAAAAAAATGATAAACGAGTCGTAGATTAAATATACATATGTATTTTTATTATAACTTTTGTTGACATAAAGATTTATACAAATAAACAATGATATATCACAGACCTTTCATTTACAACTCTTCAACATAAGATTAGTTTCATAACATAAGCAAAATCAGCATCTACCCCCACATTATTAATATTTGCCTCAAACTAAACATTATTTTTAAACAATTGATGAAATGTCATCACTTAATATTAGCCACAGAATAATTGTATGGATCTAATGTATTTATTTGAATTTGCAATTTTGTCTTTTATAGGCAAACATAATGCTTAAGTGACGTCATGTGATCCTAAATGTTTATACACAAGTGCGTAGTTCGATTAGCCATTATCTGCATATTAATCAACATGTCATAACAACGGAAGGCAGTTGCCAACAACTGACAAGCTTCGTCAGTCATAAATGCATAAAAAACACGACAATTTGTCAGATAACTTATCAATACTTGGTTATCACTTCACTTACCATTGCTAATATGGCTGACAATTGTTAATTACCATTTGATTGTTATAAGTCGCCTTGGAGTTAATTGGCACAAACATACAGTATAGCATGTGTGCATTTTAATGCCCTTTTTATTACTATTGTATCATACATCCCTATACTAAAAACATTGCGACGAAATTTAAGGCATGATTGATGACTCATTTCGAACACAGTTAGGTTAGGTCGCGGAAAAAGCCGCATTGCAATAAGGCCTAATGTGAACTGCACGCGTCGTTTAAGTGGGACTGGCATGTGAGTAGTGCATAGTGACGGTATTTATAAAAAAACTCACCACAGGGCTGTCGTCGCCAAGGTCCGAGTCACGGTCGGCGTCGGCCATGGCGTACGCCGGCACCGGCTCACGGTTCTTAACCCGAATCTTGGCGGTTTTGCGACACGAGGGAACGAACAGGCACCGAGGCGCGCGCAGCCTCACTCACACGCGTCGGACATGCACCGAGACGGGACGACACGGGACGACACGCAACGCGACGGACGAGCGGTTGCGATGCTCGCACGATATGGTATGGCGAGCGCCGCCGGCCTGCGCCCCTCTCTGCCGAAGCCCCGCCTTAAGGCGTCCAGACGGCGGCGAATCATACGGCCCGATATCAAACTGATATTTCTGTTATACGCTCCGCCCGCTGCGCTTATATTGTTTTTATTCGACATATAAAATAATCGGCCGGCGTCGATCGCGCCTGATTGATAGCGATAGTGGACCGAGTTTAGTCTCGTTTGGCCGCTAATGAGCGAATTCGCTTTGAAAGGCTTCGTCGTGAGCTGAATGAATGGAGTGACGTTCCGCAAAATGTAGCAAAAAATGTGTTAAGTTTACAGTTAATCATTTCTGTTTACATTTACAAACATCCTTAAATGTTTGACCTAATGTTACAAAGTTTCATCAAGTTGGCTATAAAGTTGTCGATCAAACGCGTTGAAATCTTTATTAGGTATCAAATTGAATTAAACGCTCTGGGCCGTAATAAAATAATACGAGATTACACAATTAACACTACTATAATCAAGAGTATGGTTTAATAACGTGAATTGATATAATATATTATAATATGATACAATTATAACTAATTAGTTATTAATTATTATTTATAATATAATTATTATAGGTAAGTATAACGACAAGCAGTGATGGCCTCGAGGTTTGGGCGCGCGGTCGAGAATCTCGGCGGTCGCGGGTTCGAACCCCAGGCACACACCTCTGACTTTTCGAAGTTATGTGTGTATTCACATTGAATTATCACTTGCTTTAACGGTGAAGGAAAACATCGTGATGAAACCTGCACACCTAAGAGTTCTTAGAAATTTCTTAGGTGTGTAGTCCGCCAACCCGCACTAGGCCAGCGTGGTGGACTATGGCCTAAACCCTCTCAATGGTAGAGGAGACCCGTGCTCAGCAGTGGGCGTATATGGGTTGATGAAGAAGAAGAAGTATAACGACAGATATGTAATCACCTAGCAACGGCGGACAAAACCAATATTCCAAAAATTATCATTTAATTAAAATGCTTCCATGACGTCGTTGACTAGACACCAACTTGTGAAACGAGTGGCCGCGGGTTCGATACCCGCACCGAGACAATTTTTGGTTTGATCAACTAATATTTGCTTACAATTAAGTGTTTGCTACAATACAATACATGTATTTAAGTGCGAGGTCACTATATGTTTCTATTTAGCTGTATCAAAACCTATTTCTCTTTATGATGTTGATAATTTTTATTTTTTCCCGTGCAGCCTCCTAAACGTCCACTGATGGACATAGGCTTCTCTTGTGGCACGCCACTGAACTGCATCTTTGCCAGCCACCTTGCGGATATCGTCATCCCACCTAGCTAGAGGGCATCCTACATTTTTGCCGATCGAATTTTGCCGACCGTGGACTCATTTACCTTTTATATGAAAGTGAAAACTTATCGTTCGATATATTGTCTCATGCTATGTTGTGGAGGGAAGTGAATTCTTCGTTTTCCAAATCCTCCTTCATATCTATTATCTAATCAACTTCGTTGCAATTTCATGACATATTACGTTCTCTTGGATTAACTGAGCTTCATTGCTCGGGTTCAACGCTGTGCATTTCGCTGTTGATCGTTGAGCACAGCAGTTACAGTAGCGAGTACACACCCCTTAGTGGCATAGTTACAAAAAGAATCAAATATCCTACATACAGTTCAACACACTTGACACTTGACTTTCACTTGACAGCCCCCGTGGCGCAGTTGGCTAGACACCAGCATGCGAAACGAGAGGCCGCGGGTTCGATCCCCGCACCGAGACAAATGTTTGTGTGAACCACAAATATTTGTTTCGGGTCTGGGTGTTTGTGAGACCGAAAAAGTCTCTCGTAGTGTCTGATACCCACGACACAGGTCTTGGAACCTAGTGTGGGGTCAGAGCTATGTATGTGACTGTTGGGTGTATTTATTTATTTACTTCACAAGTAACAACACACTTTGAAGTCCGAAAACTGTTAAGCAAATAGAAAAAATACTACACATATTGTCAAAAATTCTAAATCCTTAGAACTGGTTCGACACCTTATTAAAGCTATGCTATCGACGCGGATATTATCATCAGCCCATATAGGTACGTTGCATCGCTAGGCACATGCCGAACTAAGCGCAACTAAATTAACTTACATCGTTATTATATGAAATACTGGTCCACCCGAGTCCATCTCAATTGTACTATCCTATCTGTGCAGATATGTTTACATTGGATCCACAATTAACAAAACTTTACGGTTTCAAGCTTCATCTTACTTATTTTTTTCACTTAAATTAGCATATAGATTGAAACTCTCTCAATTTTGCTATAAGTATTTTCCTTCATCGCTAAAATTCCCGATCCATTCATGGATTCTTACTTTCTAAAGGATAGGTAAAGTTCTACGTTTCACTAGTAGTAAGCCGTTTAAATTCGTGAAAACAGATGAAGCCTACCTATTTCCGACCAGTTTTCAGATTATATTTTACTGTAGAGAATTACTACAAAGATAATCTCAATAACACTACTGACTGGCATATTGAACCGAAGACCTCAATCGCAGGTGGTGCTCGTATGCCACGGGATCAACAAAGCGGTGCACACCTCTGACTTTTCGAAGTTATGTGTGTATTCACATTGAATTATCACTTGCTTTAACGGTGAAGGAAAACATCGTGATGAAACCTGCACACCTAAGACTTCTTAGGAATTTCTTAGGTGTGTAGTCCACCAACCCGCACTAGGCCAGCGTGGTGGACTATGGCCTAAACCCTCTCAATGGTAGAGGAGGCTCGTGCCCAGCAGTGGGACGTATATGAGTTGATCATGATGATGATGAAGCTGAAGTCAGTTCTTAATGTTTACAAAATGCATTACGTTCTATTTATTTTCTGTACAATTTATCACTGGAATAAATTCGAAAATTATTTCCTCCATATTTGCTTTACAACCCTTTTCAAAGTAAATAATAAACTTATATTCTAGATCTTATTAATTATGAGCTGACAATGACCTTTCAATGCAACTTATCCGTTTCCTATACCCGTATTACAAAGACCGCAACATATATCTTTAATTCCGATGAACCCGTTAAGTCCGTTTGCCCCTATAATATTATTAAATAGAAATGCTAATAAAGTGTGTGCACTTACATTTGTGCCTACCCCTCCGTGGATACAGGTGAGTGAATTTACATGGAACTAAGTATTTGTTTTTGTGGATTTCATTATATTAGTTTTGTTTATTTGAATGTTGTGTGAGTGACGTTTGTATTAATACATACGGATGTAACAAAGTTAGGGCCTGTAATGGGATTAAATTAAATCGGTAATTAACGTTATTGAATCGACAAAATATCAAACAGCCCATACCTACCAATGGGGGATATCTAGAAGCTGAAAATTCCAGTTTGCCTTACAAAATTCTGAAGTATGTGGGCTGGTGATGATTATACTTGACTAGCGACCCGCCGCAGCTTCGCACGGGTGCAATGCTGATATTTAATGGATGTTATCATACATTTATATGTATACAATCACTCTATCTATTTAAAAAAACCGCATCAAAATCCGTTGCGTAGTTTCAAAGATTTAAGCATACAAAGGGACATAGGGATAGAGAAAGCGACTTTGTTTTATACTATGTAGTGATTACCTGAACAGACTGTCTCAAAGAAGTGAAATAAATTGATATGACAATAATGTTTCAAATCTCAAGCGCATCACATTTATAAATTTATGAATACTTTAAATTTGTCAGCCGACGAGGAGCTGTTGGCTAGTAATACCTAATGAAACGTGATGACGCAAAATCGATTCTCGCACCAGTACAAAAGTTTGTCTTAACCACAAATATTCCTTTCGGGACTTGTAAGACCCAAAAGTCTCTAATAGTTTCTTATACCCACGGCACAAGCTCTGCAACTTGTGACAATCTTTTGGGAATAAAACACAAATTGTACACTTCACGAAATTTTCCAATCATCGAAATATTCAAAGAATAAACTGATCGATTAATTTAAGTTAAACCTCAAAAGTAATACAGATTAAATGTAATTTTTATTGTAGAGGAAGATGGCCGCTTGCGTGTATTAATCAAACAGTACACAAACACAATAGAGCGTGCAATTAGTAAGTACGTACTCATAGGTTCAGACAGCAACAATTAATACGGCCGGCAGATCAATCGCTTGTCGAACAGTGCAGGCGCTTGGAGCGTGGGGCAAGTCAGGGGACAGCCGAGGAAAATATTTTACAACTTATTTATACTAAGACACGCGGTCAAGAATCTCGACAGTCGCAGGTTCAAACCCCAGGCACACCTTTCACTTTTTAAAGTTATGCGTATTCATAAAGATTTATCACCTATTGTAACGTTGAAGGAAAGAGCATCGTGATGAAACCTGCATAAATAAAACTTTTAAGTAAATTTCTAGGTGCGTAGTCCGCCAAACCGCACTAGTTCAGTTTGGCGGACTGCTCTAAACCCTATCAAGTTTTAGAGGAAGCGCCTACAGTGCAGTAACATTTGCGATGTATATGGGCTGATGATGAAAATTAAAGAGGCTTTATTCTGAGGCTCTATTCTCTATTCAATAACTTTCTTAAATGATTCAGTTCTGAAGCAAGAATGCTATACTGAACATAACCAATGCATTGTTACAATGCCTTCTGAAAGTTTTAAAAGGTATTTTTAATAGAAGAATGATGAGGTGTATTGATTTATAGTGCCCAAGTAAGCTTCAACCATCTTGGTATTCAGTAGCGCACATCCATCCCATACCCGCCACCTTTCTCAAGTTTCGGCCCACACCCCGGCTGCCTAAACGCGACGTTGATTAATTAAATTGATACTCGTAGAAGATAACAATAATTTCTTACCATTTTATGCACTGTTCGTCCCTACGAACAACACCGTAGTTACCAACAACGATGATAACACAGCCCTATAATAAAAAAGACAACTCACCAATCGTACTTTCAAATCCTTTGAAGTCACCTCTCACGCCTGCACCTTACGCCATGCCTTCCATAATCGCTTCGGGCTGATTGATGATCCCTCCCCTCCCGCGTCTCGGACCTCCCCCGCCCCCGCCGCCGCCCTCGCCCCCGGCCGAGTGGACTCGCCGTTTAGACCGGAGTGATCCATGACTACGAAATCCATTACCCAGGCCACGTACCACATAGCCGGCTAAACTCTATTTTATTTTACACATTAGTCGAACGAATGTGAAATTGTTTGCTAATACCCTCCAACGTTTCGCTATGAATATTTATACGAGGTGAAAAAACCTTTATGTCGGTTTTATTTGATGGACGTATTTGTTATGCTATAACTGGTATCGCTTTTTTTAAAAGTCTACGCACTGAGTTTCGATTAATGATATTAATAATGTAATTGCAGTTAATTAACTAACTGTAATTATTATATGATTATTTGATCAGCAACCTGACACAATTTAACCCCTGTGTATTCTATCTTTTACTATATAATTCCTATTTCGTTTATATACAATAAGTATTCTAAGTCTTAATAACAGAAATTGGATCATGATGACTGCCTTGTCTATAAAAATTTTAACAATTTTCATTTTTCAGGCATTTCTCCCTCGCATTTAGACCAAAACTCAATTCGTTCGAAACTTCTTATTGGTAAGTGTATTGGCACTGTTAATGAAGATTTTTAATTACGTTCATATCTTTAACTTTAACTCTGTACCATTTCGAGCCTCTGCCACAAGAAAAGAAGTAAATTTTTAGATGTCGGGCCCGTGTAAAAATTATATACATATTCTCCTAACTTCATCCAGTCCTCAATCTGATCGTAGCTCTACAATTATTGGAATGAACTAGGTAAGATACTTATCTAGTCTGTAAATCTATCGAATCAGTAATAGTTGACGTAAACAGGTTTTAGAACGGTAACTACTGCACTATTGTAAGCTTGATTTAGTGTAGTATCAAATAGTATTTCGTTTTCGAACGAGGGTGTCAGATGGGATAATAGGTCTTGTAATGTTGTTATCAGAAAATACGAATGACTTTTCGGTCTTACAATACGTATATATTTGTTGATGACAGGAAAAATTGTTTCCATAAAGGAATTGAAGTGCGGTCTCTCGTAAGGCAATCTGGTATCTACCTCACTGCGCCAAGGAACTATCAAAAATTCTTATTAGAAATGAAAATAAAGTCTTATTAATAAGAAATAAAACCGATCAGTGGAGGTCTTGGGGGCGGCCTATGTCCAGCAGTGGACTAAGATTGGCTGATGATGATTATGATGAATAAGAAATCTGACTAAGAATGCCAGCAAAATCATAAGTCGGTGGAAAAAAGGCGCTGCATATGACACACCTAAAAAATTCCTGAAAACTTTTAAGCGTGCACGTTTCCTCAAGATTTTCCTTCACCGTGAAAGCAAATGATAATTCATTCCGAATACACACGTAACTTCGAAAAATCAGAGGTGTGAGCCTTTTTTTTTCGAGGGGAAAGCTGCATATGGCTCTACCTCCCGCCAGCCCTCAGAGAGGGGGGCAGGAGGCGTATGTCGGGGTCACCGGCCATCCAGCCCGACGCGCGTCGGAGTCACCTCCGCACAGATGTTAGTGCCGGGCTGGGTCCCTATTCTACCCTAACCTGCACCGGTATACCGACGAAAACCCCCCGGTGGGGTTCGAACCCGCGACCGCTGAGATTCTCGACCGTGCGCCTAAACCTCGAGGCCATCACTGCTTGTGATGTTTTAATATACTACATCCCATTCCCAGATTTCAACTGATATACAGTTTCCAAGACCATAATATGACCCAATGTAGTTGTTCTAAGGTTATACATATATGGCGAAAACAATACCATTTAAACTGTAATAATAGTGTAAGGAACCTTATAGCTATTATGCTTGTATAACTTGGCATTTCAAATTTGTAATTAAATAGGGCTGATATAGACGAAAATCTTTCCTAGTTCTTCTAACATTTTAATATAAAAATACACCCATAGTTTACTCATAATTCTGACTACACTTTAGTAAGACTAAAATTGTAGGTCATTGAATGGCAGCTCAGTTCAATGTGTCTCTTAAAATCGACGCAAAGGGAGATAACTATAATTATTATTATATTATTATAGCTTAAGGTGAAGACAGCAAGACCACTTGATAACCCTTGAGCTCTAAAATAATATGTTGTTCGTTTTTTGGACCCATTCATAAAAAACACAAAATAAAATGTTTTCTTTAATAAATGCGTGTGAAATTTAATAGTAAATTGTTTAGATCCATAGTAACAGCATCACAACTTGTCGTAGAATCTGGTGCCAGCCCTTGCCGCACACATTTTACATTAACTGGTGAAGGAATTATTCGCTTGCAGTGTGTCGGTGTGCGTACTCATTGCTTTCTGCGGCGTTTTACATTCGCTAAACATTAATGTTAGCTCGCGGTTTGCTCTGTGCGTCCGCGAAGCTTTAAGTGTTTCTTAGTAATCTGTTGTCCTTTAAATGTGCGAATAAACACGCACGCACACCTCGCGGCCCTTTCAAACACAATAACTTAGTCACACAATTGATTCTCTAGTCAATAAATTGAAGCTTGTGGTAGCCTATTGTGTGGGGCTTGCTTAATGAATGCGACGATGTGGTTGAAATGCTGAAAGTAACTTTAATTTGCTTTTCTCCATTACAAAGTAGAAATAAATATAGCTATGGGGAATCATTGCTATTCTGTACTTGCTTGCGGGTAGCGCCCTCTATGTCTCATAGGGCAAATCATTTTGAAAGTAGTATCACCGCGTGATGTAAGATGGCGTGCGTAGTCAAAATACAATGAAAAAGTTATGGAAATCTTCGAACTTGCATTTGCACATTATAGTCAAAGTACTTAGTATATTTTATTATTAACTTCGCAATACTGGATATTTCAAAAACCAAGAAAAAATAATAAGCGTGTTAATTAATATTAAACTCAGATACTATCATTTCTTCTACGGTCGTTTTAGGCAAGGTAACCGATTAAGATTACAAATTACAATGTAAAAATAACGATAGACACTATTTTGCAATTGTAACCGAAGATCGTGGGATAAATAAGTAAATAAAAAGCTCGTTCTGTTCCTATGAAAGTATATGATCTGACATGTGACTTACACTAAATCTAAATTTAATTAAAAAAAAAGTTGCCAAATCCAGAAATTTTAAATATTATATTTTTACTAAATAAATGATCATATTTTAACTCTTAAATATATTTCTTCGGGTTTTAGATGTTTATTAAATCAACACCTCTCGCGTTATCATACTAAAGATATAACAGTATTTTAGTTATTAGGTGTTAGGTACCTATACTTAAAAACAATATAACAAAAGTATCATACTTTTATGTACTAACTGTAAATACGAATAAATAAAACCATCCAAACTGATTAGTAAATCGTTTATTAATTTTCAATATAAACCATGATGTTTTGCATTCCTCTTTATAAAACCTAATTCGTTCATTTCGAATCGTTGCTCGTCATTGGCCAACGACGGGCTTACAATAAATGCTATTTATGTTCGATCGTTGTGCGATGCACTGTAGGCTGTAGCCTTAGGGTAGTTTAAGGGGAAGTGACGATAGGCACTGTCTGTTCTCGGGGCTGTTCAGTGCTGGGCGTGGGTTCTGGTTGCTTAGCAGGACCGGTTTTAGTGATGGGGACGATACGTTCACCAGGGTTGGGTGGGGCGCGTTTTGGTGCTGTGATTGTGAGGACTCCGTCTGAAGAGAGAGTGCTGACCAGGTCGGCCACCTCGTAGCCTGAAGGCAGGATGTATCTGCGCGTGAACTGGCGAGAGATGAAGCCGTGCTCGTCAGGCTTCTCTTCGTGTTTGCCCTCAACTACGACGCAGTTGTTCGACGCCTTGACCGTGATCTCCTCCGGTGAGAATTGCTGGACATCAAGGATGACCTGAAAAGAATGAGGAAGATTTTATTTTTGTGATGTGGGGTAAACTATAATTGTCAATAAATTGAAGTCATTGGATTGAATATGTTGAACATAGCTCTTCTCTTTTATAATATTAAAGACGTTATGAGTTTAAATTACGAGTATGTACTCTCATCTTTAAAAAATTGAAAATAGAGTCTGCAGGACTTATTTATGAGTGCACGTGGCATTTTAATTAATGTGTCACTTAGTGTGAGAAAAAATTCACTGCTCTTTACCGCACAAAATAATATGTGATCTTCAATAAAAATAAAACATTTGTTATAATGTTGAACCGTCATAAATAAGCATTAACCAGGTACCTGACGTATAAGGTAAACAAACACCTTGTTAACAGACTTTAATCGCCTTTAGATACGCCTAATTCTATTTCGCATCCGCTGCTTAGCTGTGAGATCATCTCTTTACAAGTGTAACTAAGGCAAATTAGCTCAAAATCAACGTATCCGTTGGAACAATGCTGATTAATTATTTCACGGTTAACTTACTGAGCAATTAAGGAGTCAAAGATACCCAAATTACTGATTTTCTGCCAATTACTTTTTACAAAAGTAAAATGATGCAATGGACGCATGTCGCTTCCATATAATTAATCTGAAGGTCTTTGCCAAAACTTTTGCCCCACGGCGTATGTCTTATAGCTGATTATGTCAATGATTAATGTCACCTTATTTGCAATCGTCATGAACTCGTAACCACATCAGATAAACATAAATAATTTCATAAAAAAAAAACTCACTTCAAATTTCTCCTTAGTCAGGTTGATGGTGGAAGCGGACTCCTGGCGCGCGAGGCTGGTCCTCCACGGCCTGAAGTACGAATTCCTGAAGAGGGAGGAAGAGGGGAAGGAGGAGAGGGAGGACAAGAGCTCGTCCCTCTTGAGGCCCATGCCGAAGTGCTGGTCGATAAGGCGCGACGGACGCTCCCAGTCGTCCCACCAGTCTCGGAACATCATTGGTACTATCGACATCTGGAATCATACACATAGAGTAATCAATAACTGAGAATTGATAGGTCAGTAATCGATAAATAATAATGAAATATAAACTAATTAACCTCTAATAAAGCAATCCGCTATGATAAAACGTACAGATGTAAACAATCTACGTGATGCTAAATTAAAAAGAGATGAAGTAGACACAACAATACTGAAATTTTGTTTTGCGCACCACAATCGACCAATGCTCGTAAAAATGTACAATGAAATGTGCATCAGATGTAAATAGCATGTGACGGGATATTTTAATGTAGACGCTGGTGCCAAACTCGCGGACTAACATAAAACCGAGCATAACTTTGTACATAAATCAACATGGTCTCCATTCACCGTGAAGAAGATAAACAGTGGATATTTTGGATAGTTTATTCTCGGCGCTTACTGCTGATTCCCCAATAATAGCGGCGCTACACAAATCACTATAACCATTATGCGATGAGATCAAATGTCATTAAATAAAGTTAAATCAAATAATTATGATTTAATTTTCTGAAAAAGTTTGTCCCTTGATTAAGTGTATCAACTTTACAGGCTACAATTTGGAATGTAAACAAGCTAATTTTAGAATTACGATGTAAACAGACAGGCATCTGTAATATTTAATAATAAAGATTTAATTATAGGTACAATTAGTCAATATCTTATCATTCTACTATTGAAATCATAATGCAGAAACAACGAGAATGTAATACACTAGTGCTTTAAATAGGATTTACATACGTTCATAAATGTCGTTTAAATATCCACAATAATCATATATTTTGATAGATATTGTATCGAAAAGGCGAAATATTGGTCTGGAACATTTCCACGAATGATTCACCTGTGAGCGATTTTAGATATGATGCAAGCGACTGAACTAAATATTCTTGCTACGAATACTATGCAGTGTTTTATTTGTTTCCCGCGCTCTATTTAGAAAATTGTGTTTTTGAACGTTTTTATGAACCATTAAAATTACAAACACATCGTTAAAATATGTTGCAAAAGCCTATCAAGACATGACATTGTAAATGAAATAATAAATTGCCAAAGTGATATACAAATGACATAAATCCCATTCATACCATATTGTTCCAAAAATCTTCTTGAATTAAATTATACCACTAGCAAAACATATCAGTCTACAGCTTACACAGTCTACTATCTTAAGCGAAATGATATACTTCAAATCCAAGGTAATCCTAGTTGGAAATCCCGAAGTATGCGATCTCCCTTAAGTTGTTCTCCTTAGCCATTCATTTAAATAAAATAAACAATGCCATACTCCTTTGGTACTAATACAAACACTTAATATTAATTAAAACCAATAAAAACATCAAGTAATTTTAGTTAATTTTTACACAGAAGAGCACTAACGAAGTTATACTCCAAAACTATTAACGATAAATTTAATTTTCATATTCATTCAAAAAAGAAAAGGCAAAGGAAAAATAAAGAAAGTCGCAACATTATTAATCGCTAATTGGCATTCAAAAAATAGGCCATGTACTTTAATTCATCCAATTAAAAAAAAACAAATGCCTAGTCTATGAATGATTTGGCTACGCACCTTTGTGTTGGATTTTGTTCGTTGCAGGCGCGCGCTGCTGTAGTGTTCTCGTGTCAGTCGTTCGACTGCTGGCTGTTCGTTCGGCACACTGATTTAAATAGAATTTTCAGCTGCCCACACCGATGTGACTCATGGGAAGCACACCTTGAACTTGCTGCTGTTACAGTGACTATTATTTGGAGCACATTTTTTCAGGAATTTCTTAAATGAAGGCTATTGCTTGGTATAACTTTAGCGCAACGCCTAGAACTAAATGACTTTCTACGGGAGATGACAATCGAGTTTAAGCTCGATATTTTCAGTAATTTTCGCTTAGGATTCCATAATTTTTACCAGCACGTCAAATTAATAACAACCCTTAATACAGTGTGGTCCAAATAGATGATTTATCTTTTCTCATGAAAAATTAATTATGCTGAATCCAAAGCTGATTTCCGAACAAGATATTTTAATAGCAGGCCCACTATTTCAGATTTCACACTTGACATAGTAGGTACAATAATGCTGAACATAGTCCTCTTCCAAAAATTTCAAAAGCATTTTATCAGAAGAGCCTGCATCTACATGCCGTCGGGGATGCAGGTGAAATAGTTATTGTGGCAAAAATGATAGTGAAATGTATTACAAAAAAGGAGTAGAGTAAATGTAGTTTATTTATTACTACTTTCAAGGAATACATCGTAATAAAAAATACTAAAGGGTCATGCAACGTCGTTGTCTTTTTGCAAAGCTTACCGCAAAATTCCTTTTAAGAAGCAATAAGTAAGGATCACGTATCCTTATTGATATTGCTCAAATCTAGTTTATTTTCTCATTTTTCCTAAATTCATGAACAAATTAACTTTTAGGAAATGTATTTTTCCTTAGTTTAGTATTTTGGAAACTATTAACCAAAAAAACAGCAAAGTCTTCCTCAGAATGAAGAAATGGGTAGAGGTACCAGGTACACATATATACGTACGGAAGAAAACAATCTAACCTATATTAAATAATTTATGTCACTATACAATTCATCTCCCACTATAAATTGAAGATATAAGTAGTAAGTAGATACGATACCAACGATAAGAGACACAGCTTTTCTTAACGATGATATCGAAAGTTTAATATAACCATGCTCAAAGCCAAACTCAAAAGCAGAACTCATTAAATAATATTGGAAAATAATTTTAAGTTATAATGTTGCTGAAAAAGAAGCAACGGTATTAAACTTAATTGTAATAACATAAAAAAACCCTCATACACATTTTGGTCACCCTAATAATGATTATGCTAAAATCTGAAATAGCTGAACGATTTATTTGTTTCAAATCCGTAGGTGTCATTCGAGAATGTGCCTTATTTCACCTTCAGGTAGGCGTTGTGGGAGTATGGGTTCGTATTCACTGAAAATTTTCACTAATCGTCATCATACATTTACGCTACGTTTATAAATACAATACATCGTCATTGCATCGCACACGATAAAAATAACATTCTAATTTTGTTATCGTGACAATAAAAACGTATGTGGGTAGAAAAATTGTTTGTTTTGCTCAGAATTACTTGTCTTTATTTTTGATCAATGATTTTGTTTGTTTACGTGTTTTCTTGGTAAGTTCTTTAAATAAAAAGTAAATTCAGCGACCGTCTGTAGGTCTCGTGGCACAAGTGGGATTTGCGACCTAGTGGTCTAGCAGCCGATTTCTGGGTAACGGAAATTGTTATTAAGAGTGTTGTTAAGATCATTAGAAAATTTACTGAAGCTGCACAGTATGTACTTGTGCCTGAAAAATTACCATTTCCTATTGTGCATGATTTATTTATATACAGAAGAAACATCAACATTCATATCACAGAATTTCAGCGTAGCGTTAAATGCTTAAGAGCATCCTAATCGGAATATGTAGTATAGCTGATAGCTCTGCCAGGTAATATTATTTTGTAATAGTAGTAAAAGTCTACACTTAAAAGCTAAAACCTAAGTTTCATTGTCAGTTATGCATATTGCGATAACACATTCATGATGGTCCCGGCCATAAGTGCTCGTCTTTTGAAAATATGATGTCGACCTGACTAAGCTAGTAGACTAAAGAAAGACCGCGTATTTCTTTTAAAACCGCGTAATTAATAGAAAGGGCACGTTTTTCAACAACGGGATATACATAGGTATAGGTAGGCCGGGGTTTTTAAAATATCTGACACAGTAATGCAAAATGTCAGTACCAAATGATTATTCCAGTGTGGACCAAATGGAATATGAAAACGACGAAATTAAACCATGATAACCTCGAGATTTAGGCGCACGGATTAATATAGTTCGGTGGTCGCAGGTTCACACACCCCTGACTTTTCGAAGTCTTAGATTAGAAGTTATAGATTATCTTAAACTTTCATCATCATCAGCTAAGAGACGTCCTCCCCCAGAGACTTCCAAAGTGATCTATCAGAAGCGTCAAGCGGCCTGCATCCAGGGACTTCCCGTGATTTTCACCAAATCGTCGGTCCACCTTGTAGGTGGCGACGTCATATACCTTAATGGTGTAGAAATACATTCTGAGACAACTAGAGTTCCTTCTTTTTCTTAGCATTTTCGTAGACACATTGTTGATGTACCTACTGTTGCAAGCCCGCATTAGGCCAGTGTGGGGGACTAAGGCGTAAGTTCTTTTAGAAAAGCTGATGATGATTATATTTTACAGTATATCTGTTTTATAACCATTTATACGCCTCATCAAAACCTCTTTGTATTGTTAATGCGTATCTGTAGGTATATGAAAATACATGGGTTCATCAGTGCATGGACAATGTTCTATTCTAGGATAGACAAAGTTTATTTCAAAACTAGAGATGAAACGGATAGTGGTTTGGCCGGATACCGGATACCGGATATTCGGCAAGCCACGAGGCCGGAGCGCCGGATATCCGGCAGCCGGATATTCGGCCCTTCATCGCGTGACATGACGCGACCAGTTTGATTTGAAATTGGCGCGGTGAAGGAGATCGGAAATGTTCGGGCGCTTTCGGTTGTTTTCGCACGGGAGCGGCGATCGCCAGTGTTCGCAACTTAGGGATTTTCCCCCTAGATTTAGGTGGTAAATAAGTGAGATGGGATTTTTTAGCGGTTTTTCCAGGGATTTTTTGGAACAAAAAAGGGCTATCTCACTTTATATCGTTGAACATGACACACTCACTAATTTGACAATACGACAATGGGGCCTGATGGAGCAGTGCATAAATTTTTTAAAACTATTTGAAAAAATCACCAAAATTACAAGTTCTGGCCTTTCCTGTATATCCGAGGTGATTCCGCATGTTTCTGCATTGAAGAAGTATTAAGACAAAAACGAGACTGCACAAAGAACTCCAGGCTTAGGTCGTATGAGAGCATGGGATTGTTTCAATGAAGTGGCAAAGGAAAATAATAGTGAATGTCGCGATCAAGTACCCACAGTTGACAAGGTTTGCTAGAATTTACCTTTCAGCACCTGGCAGTAGCGTTTACAGCGAAAGGCTATTTTCCGAAGCTGGACTAGTATACGAAGCCAAACGGAGTCGCCTCTTACCAACAAATGCCGAAAATTTGGTATTCATTCACCACAATTTGCCACTTGTGAATCTTGAATATTAATTAAGCTGTGATTATTAAAATAAACCGTGCCCATAACGTAATGTGGTATCATTTTCCTCGTGTAAAATAATGTGATTTTTTTGAATATTACTATCCGGTATCCGGCCGGATACTGAGGTACTATCCGGTATCCGGCCGGATAGTGAAAACAAGGCCGGATAGGCCGGATACCGGATAGTTACCGGATATCCGTTTCATCTCTATTCAAAACCTTAATACAATACGTTCGATAAGTTTGTGTTATTTTCTAGTAATCTGTGTTTGTATGGTCGACTTGACGAAGACACCTTCTTATCTAAGAAACATGACATGTTTGAAGTGAACACATGACGAATTCCAATAAAAAACTCGCTTTGCTTCTGGCAGCGACATGTTCTCTTTAATGTCATCTATAACTATCCGTTTGCACTCCATTAAATAGACACTTAAAATTTAATTTTTTAATTTAAAATTCTTATCAATCTACCTAGTTACACGCTGATTTTAAAATTCTGCGTTGAAATTTATTTACTATAAGTGAAATAACATCTTATGAACGTTTCGTTTCATTTCTTGTTGAAGAACGAATCGCCATGTTCCTGTCAAATGTCAAGTGTCAAATGCCAACACTTGTCACTCGCCACATTTCAAGACTATCAATTGGCCGGTCTTCGGCATTAATTAAGTAATTAAGCACTTATTTACGTGTACTTGTAAACAAATTAAACGCAAATTGCAAAAACAACACTTTTGCCCTTTACCACAACTATCACTGGACCTGATGACTGTAGCCTTAAGTTTTGTGACAGTCGTATCTGATAATACCAATACTGATAAACATTGCCATTTAATACTTATTTCAGTTGCACAATGTAGCTTCCACCTCACAAGCTGTGTACACACGTGTTATAAGTCATTATAGTAGGGAAAGCTGAAACGAAGCGGCGTTGCCGGTGTAATTATTTACCGACTAAATAAATAGTCACATACTTGTTATCAACATGTTACCGTGGCTGCAGCACCGATGGACGGGTCTGTGCCTACTGATTATGGCTCTTGGAGCCCTAATGTTGTTCCTGTATGGATTTTTCCCGCTAAAATACCATTCAGGCAAATTAGCTCATATGGATGATCTTCCTAACTTCATAGATGGAATCAGGTAAGCGTGTTAGTATTTAAGAGATTTTTTCATGGTTAAAATAAACAGAAGTAACAAAGTTGTGACAATACAAATGAAAACATGACTAAATAATTATGATATTGCATCATACAATACCTGCATATTGCTGTAAAGAAAATATTTATTTTGATTTAGTTGTGATTAACATCACTGACATCATGTTGTATGTCTTATTAGACTGACATAGTTATTATGTTGTTTATGTGATATACTATTATTATTTCATTCCAGTATTGATGGTCAGCAAGTATACAATTCAGGTGAAAACAGTGTCATATTAATGGTAATTGACGGATTAAGATATGATTTTGTGACTGAAGAATACATGCCTTTTACTGGTCAGTTACTTAAGAACAAATCTGCTTGTATATATGTGTCTGTCGCAGAGCCCCCCACAGTCACAATGCCTCGGATTAAGGTAAACCCATTTTACGAACTTGTAAAATTTATCTTTAGGTGATTGATTGATTAGATAAAATTTAAAAGGAAAAGGTTTCTTATAATACAACATTAACACTGGTATTAGAAACATTAAAAATTATTGTTGTCAATTATGTCAACATATACAAGAATGGTTTTTTAATTGACCTCTACATCAATCAGATGATTAACAGCTATCTTAAGGAGGGTCAAAAATAATTGTTATTTTTGTAAAGTTGAATTTTAAAATGCATTTTTGTAGATAATAGTCTTACGGACTAAAAAAGACATCTAAAAACTTGAACTTGTGATCAACTACACAATATATCAATATTTACATTACATAAAGCATTGTGGATCTATCCAGCAGTAGATTGCATCTGGTGTAGAAAATCTTTTTTTTTAACAAAACTCAAAACTAATTTTATATTTCAAAAAAAATGAAAACAGTGTTTTGTAGTTACTATGCCTTCTGTTTTGTTATTATTCAATCACAGTACCAAAGAAAAATTATATTCAAATTCAGTTAACACATGACCAAACTAATATAACCCGTTAAACTTGCCCAGTCACCGGAAAGGAAAAAGGAAAAAGCACAGTGGAGGCGCACAATAAACTTCTGGAGGGATATATTCGCAAGTGTCACTTTGTAATTATTATGCAGATATTGCTTTTAATTAATAAGGCCAAAGAAAAAACATTTTTGCTGAACAATTATGAATACTTATAAAATTATTTATTTTTTTAATTATGAAATTGTTGATATAAGTTTTTTCTTTGGTGTTGTGTTTGAAGTAGTCCTTGGTTAGATTTAGAGGGATTTTACATCGCTTTTGCTTTACAATCATTTTTTACTGTTGCATGTGTCATGGGCATACATTCTTATTTTAACAAAGCTTTCTCTGTAGTTTCAGTTGCACTAACATAGATAATTATTTCTATATAATTCATGTTGAATCTACCAGCTAAATAAATAAGTAAAAATTAATAAACTGAAAAAAGAGGTATACCCGGTGGACTCCTACTATACAAGTCTTGACTATTGTGGTGTAGAAAGCATACTATGAAAACCCATAATATATAATTGTAGGTCAAACAAGCATCTCTTGCAGGCAGCAAACCATATAGACTGTCATACCTACTAAGCTTAATATGGAGCACATATGTAAATACTGATGTTGCTCTATATGTTTGCACACAAGTATTTGAGATGAGTTTCCTAGTTTCATAATAGTACTGCGAGTCCTACATTTTACCAGTTTTTCATAGCTGGCCGTTGGTTGCGACACGCGTATTACTCGAACAGCATAAATTATTGGCAATTCTGCGTGTTACTCGACCATGCATGTCGCCTATGCTTACATAATGCAATGGATGTTCATAATTGAATAACTACAAAATTATTGATTATAATTAAAGTAAGTTGGAGTATGCAAAAAAATGCAAAAGTAGCAACAAAGTATAGCTTTGGATTTCTAAAATCAATTTAATAATTCATAGTTCGTGATGATAGTGATTTTTATAGAATTTTTTTAAGAAATCCCATTTATCTATACACATTGTGTAAATAATATTCAGACGTCGCCTTTTAAGACACCTAAGCTGTGTATCGTTCTGTAAATAAATAATTGCGTATATACCATACTGAACTCATTCAAGCTCACATAATCTTCAAAAATCTATCAAACCAATACTTATTATTTTCACATTGAAAAACCATTTTGCAATACATCATATCCATCTATATAATAAACACTTCATTTTTTCTCATTTTAACTTACAATCATTTTTTTTTTGTATCATAGCAATTTTACAATCAACATAGTAAACACTGCTCATTTTTTTCACATTAACAAACCATTTTGCGGTGTATTCTATCCATTACCATAGCATGGACATCAATTATATTCTCGTGACACAGGCGATGATGACGGGCAGCGTGTCCACGTTCGCGGACGTGGCACTGAACTTCGGCGCGCCGGCGGTGGGCGGGGACAGCGTGCTGCGCGTGGCGGCCGACCGGGGCCGGCGCTCCGTGCTCTACGGGGACGACACGTGGCTCCGGCTGTTCCCGGGGCTCTGGGCCGACCATGATGGAACTACTTCTTTCTATGTTACTGATTATACTGAGGTACTTGAACACTGATTATATACTCTTAGGCGCTTAGGCAGACATAAGTAGTGTAGGACGTCCTGCAGGACAATGGTCGGACGACTTGAGAAAGGTGGCGGGTAACGGGTGGATGAGGGCTGCTCAAAACCGGGAGGGTTGGCGCTTTCTTGGGGAGACCTAAGTTCAGCAGTGGACGGCGATAGTCTATAAACTTGTATACATGAATTAGTTGCTAGAGTAACCTATATTGAAATCATTCATTCATTCATCAGCCTGAGTACTGCTGGTGGTAATGCAGCCTGTCTTCAACCTGGTGAAGACAGGCTGCATCCAGCGAAGACCAACGATTTTGACCAGACCTTTACCTTTAACTAAGAATAGATACAGTTATTTAAGCGTAAAATGGGGAAAAAGATCGAGTCTTTTTGGTATATTTAAAAGTAATAGAAAAAAATATTAATTTATTTTTAACATCTGATAAAAAAACATGTTGTATAAGTAGTCAGGGTAAAAAAGCAGGCCTAAATAAATGTGTCGAATATCGAAATACTGGAATTTTTCTTCTTGTCTTGAAATCTACTTGAGCTATTAAAACTATAGTAACTTGTACTATTTAAACAGCGCCGTGTTTACCATCGGCCATAAACCCGATGACTTGCCTTTTCTATATATATAAATAGTTTTTTTTTATATTTTTAGGTCGATAACAACGTGACTAGACATCTAGACAAGATCCTTACACCTGATGAGAAGAAGAAGCCGTCGTTCGACTTTCTAGTGCTCCACTACTTAGGACTAGACCATATTGGTCATTTAGAAGGTGCGAGGAGCCCCAAGATAAAACCGAAACTACTGGAAATGGATGAAGTTGTCAAGAAAATATATACATCAATGAAGCTTTGGGTAAGTATTGAGGAGAACCAACATGCAATTTTAAATACAAACGCAACGTAACAACGCTGATTATTCAGGTGTTTATACGATTATTGTCGTTTGCATCATAAATCTCAATTATTATTTTAAAACTTCTATATCCAATATCATCTACTACTCCAAATTCAAATTTAAGAATAGAACTTTTAAAAAGTTTTTTTTTCTTTACCAAATAATATTTTTTAATTTTTTCCTGTCTGCATGTTTTGTATTAATACTATTATCGATTATACAAAAAAAAAAACATTGTGTTTATTTTATTTTTGAATAATTTTGCATAAATCCCTTGTCAATAAGGAGTGACGCCAATTTGCATAATTTCTCCGTAAAATCTCAGAGAAAAAAATCTATACTTGTGTTATAGTTGGGGAATTTTAGTTTGAATTCTATTGTGTTAAAATATCTTTAGGGGTAACATATCAAACAGCTGGCAACACTTACCAAGCATTATATTATATGGTTGTGTAGGCCCGTAACGGCGTGTTGCTAGTGTGCGGGGACCACGGCATGCGCGACGCGGGCGGGCACGGCGGCTCCACGCCGGCCGAGGTACTCGTGCCGCTCGTACTCACGCACTCGGACGACATGCAGTGCCCGCACCCGTGAGATATATTCTATAAATACACCCAACAGTCACACACATAGTCCTGACCCTACACTAAGATACGAGTCTTGTGTCGTGGGTATCAGAAACTACGAGAGACTTTTCGGTCTCACAAACACCCAGACCCGAAACAAATATTTGTGGATCACACAAACACTTGTCCCGGTGCGGGAATCGAATCCGCGGCCGCTCGTTTCGCAAGCTGGTGTTTAGCCAACTGCGACACGGGGCTGTTAAAATTATATTATTACTAGAGATATTGAATTATGTAGTACAGTAATCGACTTGATAGGATAATGTAAAAAGAAAGTGATTAAAACTGAGACAGGTAAAAGGAATGGTGGTAAAAAAATATTGGTAGTAAATTAATCTCGAAAATAAAATTATTTTTCTGTCCACCATAAGTGTTAACTGTCTCAGTATTCGGTCATTGTATAAAGCCTACTTTGTAGAAGGTCTAAGAGTCTAGCTATCATACAGATGTAAACTCTAAACAATTCTGATTAAAAACTAAGACGGACAATGGACATAACATGTCTGCCTATAATGCCTATGGTTTATGGGTTATATTATCTCTCTCAATTATAGGTCAAAAATATCAATTTAAGTATAGTTTTAATTTATCTTTCATCATTGAACATTTAGTGAACTGAAACCTCCCAGTCTTTTAAACCGCTCTCTTAAGAAAACTCAGCATCCCACCCTTATCTTCTACTAAATGATGATCAGGTCAGGTCCAGGCCCAACAGTGGCCCAAGTGGACATCGCGCCGTCGATCTCGTGGCTGCTGAACGCGCCCCCTCCCGGCGACAACACGGGGCGGATATTGCCCGCGCTACTCCCCGCGGATATGAGACAACATCTATACCTGCTCCATGTCATAGCCGAACACAACGCTAAGAGGAACGGACTGCCTACTGATACTGGTGAGATTGGAAATAAATACTTGTTATAGTTATCATCAGTTATACATAGGTATGAGCCTCTTCTATAAAGAACTGGTATTAAACAAACACATCCTATAGTTATCATCAGTTCATGTGCTTCTCAATACATACGGGCCTCTATAATCGATCGTTTAGCCCTTAGTTAAAAAAAAATTAGGTGTACAGGTCCCTTTACGATGTTTTCCTTTACCGTGAAGAACGTGATATTTCATTGTATATAGTCGTAGCGTGCCTTGGAGCGCCACTGAATCAAAATTAGCTGGGGATCTAAATGAAGGGTAAAGATAAAAAAATGCTTGTACACACTTACTTCGGAAAGTAAGTGGTGTGTCCCTGAAGTTTGAATTAGAGCGGCTGTAAAAATACTGCTGCTTCTACTTCTAACCCTTACATTTTTTTGTATTTTACCTATTTCCCCGTAGAATTCTACAAACAGTTCGTGCGTGCTGAGAAACAGTTCGCGCACTACCTAGCGACGGGACAGGACAGCGCCGCCAAAATATCCAAAGAGTTTTACGAACAGTCGCTGGACGAGATGGCCAAGTACCTCACCGACACTACGGTCGACTTCGACTTGTTCGCCATCTCCATCGCCATACTGTTGCTGTATTTTGTAAGTATTTACATTGTATATAGCTTGTGATTCGTAACTAAAAAAGGGTGTGTTACGGAGATTCCAAACACATTGACGCAAAATAAATAAAAAAAGAAAACAATACATTTTCATCGTCATGTACTTTTGGTGCTTATAGCAGTTAGGAAAACGTCAAGTTTTTCGAAGTTTTTTTAACGCAATTATTATTTGTAACACCGAAACTATAACCAATTAGTTAGTTTTCATCACAGTCTTTGTACCAACTTATAGATTAAATAAAATGTTTACCTCTTCAGAAAAAAAATATCTCGTCACTTTTTCTTTTAATTAGAAAGTGTATCTTCAGCATGTAAAAAAATATTTTTTTAGATAATACTAGACAATACTTTCTTTTCAGATCGCAGTAACCCTCCTCTGCGTAACTCTATACTCGCTCCAACCTGAAAACGACAGAAAACACAGCATCACCAGACACGAGCAGAACAGATCTCACGCCGGTCTCATAGTCGCCTTTCTATTCGTACTAGCAATCGTATGCAGCATCTTAGTAGTAGCGTGCTTCATATCAGAGACAAAGAGCCAAGTGTGCTCCTTCAATTCTCTATGGATACTGGTCTTTTTGCTCATAGCCTTTGTCTTTGCCACCACATACTTCATAACCAAGACCGGCATAGAGAAAATAAAAAATCTTTCGTCACTAAAATATTTGAATGCCATAGACTATCTTCTGCTAGGTGGGACGCTGTTCCATTCCTGGTCGTTCTTCGGAACAAGTTTCATAGAAGAAGAGCATATGACGTGGTATTTCCTTTGGAATACGCTGATGTTCTTCGTGTTGATGCTGACTATCGTTGTGTTTGTCATGTATGTGAGTAAAATGATGAGTGGAGCTACTGAGGTGCAAGATAAACCTGAGTTGCGAGAGAAAATGAGTACTGTGGGATTCAGTATTTTGCCTAAATGGGTGCTGCTCATCGCTCTACATAGGTAAGTTTTTAAAATACACATTTTTTTAGTATAAGTAGGGTAGGCAGTCATTTTTGCTCCTATATTTCAATAGATATCTATCAGTGTCAATGCAATAGGGGACGAGATTATTGTTGGTTTTCGGGCACATTTCCTGACTCTATGCTGCTTCTGAGAATTTTCAAATAGAAAAACTCAATATCACTTTGTCCGACCTGGGAATCGAACCTACAAAAATATAGAATATAAAATTAAATTCCAGGTATTTGCGCACTATGAATCAGACGGGCGACCGGTGGCTGTTTCTGCCGGACACGGCGGATTGGCTCAATGCACCTGAAAATGCTATGTATCTACAAGCTCATCTTGTGATTGGTAAGGAAATTTCCATGCTTAAAACCCTTTTAGGCAGAATTAAAATATTTTATAAGTTAGTCTGGTGAATGATAGCTATTGGATCAAAATACTCTTGTTGCGCTTTGAAATAATTAAGAATAAATGTATAAGAATATAGTGAAGATTCGTTTGTTTCGATTCTAAAATAAATAAGCGTGAACCAATTCCTTTACAATACCAACATGTGTAAGTATATGGTTGACGCAAAATTCAAAAATTCCTGATAGATTTTAAAACCTCGACTCAAAACTTGTAATGTATACCTAACTTATAAGTAATACATACAGAAACAACGTTTTTATTTTACAGGAACACTGGCAACACTCGCGATTTGCTTACGGAATTTGAGACATATGAACAACTTCTTACACATACACACAGCGTTTACTATTCTCGCCGCAGCAGTGATACTGTGCTACAGAATTTCTACACAGGCCTTAGACCCGCCGTTGTTTAAAGACATCAAAAACTGGGACTCGGTCGACATAGTGAACGCACTATGGGTGATATTAATAGCCCAATTCGTCTTCGAGTTGTCGACATACATCGGGCTGTTCAAATGCTGCGGAGTGAATCCCACACAGCCAAACACATTGGAAAGCAAAAAATTTGTTTACAACAAGCCCAAAGCGAAAACTGAAGATTATTTCTACGACTCGAGTATAGAAGACCCTTGGAATATCGATGAAGTGAAGTTGAATTTGGCTCGTTCCGTGTCTCATATAATGTTGAACGATATGATGCTGATAGTGATATTGTTAATGCGGCCTCACAACGTGATCATGGTGCCGAGTGTGTATATAACGTGCTCTCTGACGTCACAGTGTATGGACCACAAACTGCTGGACTCGAGGTCGGGTCGAAGAACTGATGTTGTCGATGTGTTGAGTCGGACTCTAGTGCACATGTGGATTGGCATGCTGTTCTTCTTTTACCAGGTAAGATAAATGTTATGATGCTTATATTTTTTGTGTGAAAAGTTTACATGTTTATGTATTTATAATAAGTAAATAGAAAGAGATGGATAGTTGACCCAGTAAAAAGTGTACATACCCGTACTCTTACAAATGTGGTAGGGTTTAAGACAGCCCTGTGACGCAGTTGGCTAGACACCAGCTTACGAAATGAGCGGTCGCGGTTTTGAACCCCGCACTGAGACAAATGTTTGATACGCAAATATTTATTTCGCGTCTGGGTGTTTGTTAGATCGAAAGGTCTCACGTAATTTTTGATAGCTACGACACAAGACTCGTGTTTTAATGTGAGGTCAGGACTGTGTGTGTTACTGTTGGATATTTATTTATTTTTCTATAACACTTTTTTGTAAACCACAAATAAAATTACAGAAACACGATTATAAATAAACAAATAAAAAAAATGATAAAAGAGTGTAACAACTGGCGGTCTTATCGCTAAATGCGATTTCTTCCAGACAACCGAACTTATTATTTAATACATTTGAAATATTTTTTTACACAATAACATGTGTGCCAGGGCAACTCGAACAGCCTGGCGTCCGTGGACCTGGGCTCGGGCTACGTGGGGCTGCGCGCGTACTGCCCGGCGCGCGTGGCGCTGCGCATGGGGCTGCACGCGTACGCGGGGCCGGCGCTCGCGGGCGCCGCCCTCTTCTGCACGCTGGCGAGACACGCCGCCTCGTGGGAACTGTATGTAGCTGCGTTATTGTCGTTGTTATCATTGTCGTTATTATCATCTCCATCATCAGACCTTATAGGTTACCTACAACAGAAAGGATAGTCCGACCCGCTGGCCTAGTGGGGGTTGGCGGATTTCAAACCATATTAATTCTAAAGCACTTTTAAGTGTGTAAGTTTCCTCGCAATGTTTTCCTTCACAGTTAAAGTAAGCGATAATTCATTACACAAACAACTTCAAAAAGTCACTGCTGTGTGCCTGGGGTTTTAGCCTGATGTAACATTTCATAGATATTGACAGTTTAATTACGAATCTTACGACTTTCTATAGCTTCTAAGTTAAAGTAAAATTTCCATTCACATTAATATTTCCCCATGAAATTAATACGTAATCAGCACTACACTAAACAATAATTTACATTTCCAATTTTCCAGGTACCTCCAATCAATATGGCGGGCGACGAACATTCTCGCCCTACATCGAGTGTATTCAGTAGTAGTATATTTAGTAGTGGCGACTGTATTCAGACATCACCTGTTTGTGTGGTCCGTGTTCTCGCCAAAGTTACTTTACGACTTTGTAGCAACGGTTTTCACTGTTCAGGCTTTAGCTACCATCGCACAGATAATAGGGTTGACCCACGTAACTAGCATGATAGCTAAAGCATTCACCAGAAAAATGAGGCTATAAAACTTTCCTATTTGTTGAAGCCCTCCAAATAAATTCCTGCATAGACTGATTACTTATTGTAATATGGAATGCCGATGGTTGGCTGAAGAGAGCCTGCATCGGATAAATAATAAAAATCATAGACTAAAGAGCGAGTGGTTGGTCAACCAATGTGATACTAAAACATAGAACATGTAGCACAAACTTGGCTGTCCAATTTCTTCAATGAGTGAGATTGTCATAAATCCTATTTCGCTATCTATTTTTACAAGTCTGCTGGTCTATGGTGTGAAAGTTGATGTGCAGCAAAGATTACTATTGAGTAGTTCTTTTTATACTCTAAAACTAAATGGACAAAGAAGTTAATGTTCTGATTTCAGAATATTAAAATTATTATGAAACTTTTATACTGGTAAAATTACTTCATAATGATTTTGGGTTGCCTATTATAGGTTAATAATCTTAACTGATGTGATTAATAAATCATGTTTTATATTGTCATAAATTATAAATTTGAAAGAAGCAATTTTTATGTTTATATATTTTATAAGACAATAAATGTTATCATTATTTTTATGTCGGTGGAACTACTATAATAATTACCTATGATGGCCATAATGATTTGTAAATAACTATGTGATATCCATAGAAAAAAAAAGTTTTGTTTACTGTATATTTCTTTACATTATAAAATAATATAATACTATATGAAGAAAAACTTAATTAAATCATTATTTCCAAGAATATTAATTTATAAATAATTATTCATTATTTAAAAATCAATATGATACTAAATTTATTTTGTATGTTCCGTATTTGTTTTTTGGTCCCTAGAACTAATGTGTGCAGCCTCAGAGTAGATTCGATTATCAGGCTTGGCCTAAAGTATTCCGGTTTTTCTATTCGGATTATGAGCTCGTAAAATGAGGGGCTAAGAGTTAAATTCTCACGCTAAGCCTGATGTTTAAAATTTCATCCCCAATAGTTTTAAGTTTATGCGTCTGTGAGAATTTAGTCTCTTGTTATTACTAATACCCACAACATCAAGATTTTTTATCTTGGTGTGAGAGCAACTGTATATGTGATTGTAGGATTGGGATATTTAAATATATTAATTTTAATTTGTTTCAGTACTCCCAATATTTATGTATAAATAAATTTATAAAACAAGAATATTGTTCTTAATAACATAAAGAAATGAAATAAAACGTACAATTTCAACAAATATGTTTATTGATATATTGGAACCATACTTTTAAAAATTGTTGTGTTCACTTCCGGGGATGACTCCCATTACCAAACCAATGTCTTAAAATTAAAACTAAACTGCTTAAGTTTTAATGTTATATACCAAACGATAGACATACAAAATGTGAAGATAAAAAAATAAATTGTTTGTAAAAAATGTTTCAGTTGGAATGCTTTATTTTCCTCGCCCTCATTCACCAAAGAAGTCGAAAAATATGTAATGCTCACAGTATCCTATTATCTATGCTTGTAAATATTTTTACTTTGGAAACAAATGTTTTTACACATATATACAGTTTTTGGCACTATCTACGAAAAATAAATACTTTAACAGATAGATATATATTAGTATAGCACAAGATATCTCTCTAAACAAATAATTTCCAATGCTGAACTATTTATTGCTTTAGACAGCTTCCAAGATACGTTTATCCTAAACCTACATTTTTACAATAAAATACAATGTTTACATACGTAACTATCGAAAAGAAATGAATAAAAAATGCGTGTCGGCCATAACCTACGAGTCAAATCAAATTACAGTCACCGTAGGATGTAAAAGCATAGACAAACGAAAAAAAAAATTATCTAATATAAATCTTTAAAAAAATATGCAGATCGCATCTAATACCGAAAATGTTGGCTACGTATTTACAGCGATAACGTATGTATTTAGTTTCGCCTATATTGATAATCGCTTGTGAAAAGCTTTTGTTTGTATGTCTGCGAAGATATAACGTGACCTTAAGTATAATGTGCACCATCCCTGTCCAATCAAACCACTGGAATCTCCTTCACCTGTAAACAAAATATCATATAAATTTTTCCCGAGACAGATCTAGATATTTATAAATATTTGCTCTATTTTCTATGGTTTCATTGAAATCTTTAACGATAATTGAAAATACTTACATACATACATAACCTCACGCCTATATTCCCCGAAGGGGTAGGCAGAGGTGCATTTCTGCACCCACATTTCGCCAGATATGTATCAGTCCCACGTAATAGGGGGCGAGCCTATTGCCGTTGTTCGAGCATATTTCCAGACTCCGTGCTGCTACTGAGAATTTCCTAATGAAAAAACCCAATTACACTGCTCGACCCGGGAATCGAACTCAGGATCTCTAGATAACACGGCACATGCTTGTACCTAAAGACCACGAGGCAGTCAGCATATGTTATGATTTCATCATATACATATTTCAATGCGTATTTTTTTTTTCAAAGTACCAATACATGTAATACCAAGTGAAACTCACATTACTCTAAGTTTCCATCGGCGTGTGGACATCATTGCGTCTGTATCTTGTATCGGTACACGAGCACGCTCGCCACTCCCACCAGTAAACTCAAAATAAACGAACCCCACACCAACATCTGCAAACAACATACAGTCATACATATTATACATGCATTTTTCTGACTTGTTCCGCCCTAAACAGCCATTTTAAACGATGTACAAAACCAAGTCAATGATATTTATTTGAAAACCATACAAATTCTATGGCTAAAAAATAATGATAATTAAAAAAACATTATTTTTTTATATCTCATGTTCCTTTATCACATACATCCAGACAAACTTTTGTTCTTTTTGAAAATAAAAACCTGAAGTTTTAAAATTAATTTAGAAAACCTAAAATACATGTAATTTAAAATTGCAATTAGTTTACATTTAGTTTGGATGCCTTTTGGCTAGGATATGGCTTATGAAAGGTACATTGTATATACAAGAAATATTTGTAACCCATATTCGCAAATTTCCTACCTTAGCCCTAGAAGGTTTCTTATCAGGACTCGGCGCCGGTTTCCCGGGCGCGGCGTTCCCGAGCATTCGCTTGGCGAGCCGGCGCTCCTGCGAGCGGTCCCTCTGCGCGCGCCCCTCGCAGCGCTGCAGCTCGAGCCGCGCGGCCGCGTCCCCGGGCGCCGCCGCCGCCGCCGCGCGCGCCGCCACCAGCGCCTCGGGGTTCCGCCCCATCGCCGACAGGATGCACGACTTGCGGTATAGGGCTTTCGCGTTGTTCGGCTGACAGGTTAGCACCCTTGTCACTGCCTGCAGGATTGGTGTTTTGTTAGGGATTTGTAGGCAGTTATAGTATAGAAACAAGTTTTGTTTCGTGTTTAGAGTAACGCAAAAAACAAACATAGCAAAAATGTAGCTATCCAATGCCTGAAGGCATAAAAATACTGTATTCTTTAAAAATAATGAGGCGTTAAAATTCCACTGCTTCATTATTCATCACAGGCCAACTCGCACGTGATAAAATTTACTAGGACGAAATTGTATCCGAACCTTCCCAGCTCAAAAATTTTAAAATCCAAACACTCCAGTATAATAAACTAAAACCCCGTAAAAATACCTGTAATGCAGCCTCATACGCGCCGGCCTTCATCTGCGCGGCGGCCATGTTGTTATGGACCCTGAGTCTCTCCTCAAGCAGGGCCGTGAGCGCGTCGCTGGTGGGGGCGAGGTCCCCTGAAGGAGTCGGGTCCGTGATGCCTCCCTCGCTTTCATCTAGCACGTCCAGCGCGCGACGGTACAGCTGTACAGCCAATTGAGCTTCACCCCTACGGTACCACCAGTTGCCACGAGCTCGACGACGAATACTGGACACAGGAGAAAGAAGTTAAATCAACACTTAATTACATTTATTATGCACCAGCTCAACTGCCAGTGGGAAGGTCACTTCTGTCGCAAAACAGATAACCAAATGGAGTGGAGACCACGGCTTAGCAAACGTAGTGTAGAAGTAGAACGCTATCTGGGAGCATGATGGCAAGACGGGTGGCAGCGGTTGAACAAAGAGGCCAACGATCAAGCTCAGTTGCGTGCCATAGAGAAGCCTATTTCCAGCGCTGGACGTGAAAGGTTAATGATAATGGTATTGAACCAGCCAGATTATAAAAAAAATAGTATACGTTCAGTGAAATTAGTAAGGGATCACTTAATAAAGAGTTTATTTATTGTTCTAAATTCTTTTTTATCTAATCCTGTGCTTTACGATCAATAGCGACACGCGCAGTATTAACGTCGATCACTGAAGCTCAAAAAATCTAAGGGAACCTAAATTGTCGTGATCCCGCAATAAAGTTTAAAAATTTGTTACACAAAGAATAAACTCAAATCGAAATCAGTGTGGGAACAGGATAATGCATATCAGCCCGGAAGGCCCCCCTTGCTCAATATATGTAACCATAGATTGTTCCTATGTAAATAGAGCGATGGTATTTTACGCATAAAAATTAAGTTAAGGTGTGTTCCTATCGAAAAATAATTTCTAACAGGCCGACATGATTACAGCGATCGGTACCAGGTAATCGTAATCGTTTCTCATCATTAATCAATTACTTATTTTGGTTACTAAAAACTATTTGCAAAGCAGTCCAATAAATCTATCGCGCCGGAAGCTAAAAATTAAAAATCCGAGCAAATTAATAAATTTTAATGGCGACACACAAAATTAGCATAAACAAATCAAATTATTCATCACGCGATACCTTCACCTAAATAAGTCGGGGCCGACACAGACGACCATGTAAATAAAATAAACATAACCTTGATAATGTCGCGATCAATAACATTACGTATTGAAATATTTAACAAATTCAAAACAATGAACCCACATTCTTTCTCCTTTACCTATAAGATTAAAAAAAAAAATAAAGTTCTTTCGATATGAAAGCAGAGAATAAAATAAATAAACATGTAGAACAATGTACATTAAATTGTACAACTGCTATACCCATTAATAAATTCTTTATGTAATCACTATTACTAGAAACTTAGTACTTTAACACCCGTTAATCACTTCTTAATATAACAACTGTGTGATCAGTTACTACATCACTCTAAAAATATTAACATTTAATTAGTTTCTTCAAAATAACAGTGACCACTAATCAATGAAGTAATCAGTCTGTTTATATCATCTGTGTGTCTTATTGTTAATCATTGGGCTGTTTACAGCTAATAGTGTCAGGACTAATTCAATAATGTTTGTATATGATTGTGGAGATATTTTTTACAAACCAGCTTTGTTACTGGAAACTGCTTAATATAAAATTATACTGACCAACTCATATTTTCCCTTTAATAGTCAAGAATCAAACAGACCTAAAAAATACATCATAATGGAACATTGTTTTCTTTGCAGATACATACCCAATTTCCATTCTCTCTGCTATTGATAGAGTCTCATGCTCGGGCTCCTCACTCCAATCATGGAGTTCAAGACGAGCCTCTAAAATAGTGTCAGGTCCAATGGCAGGACCCTCATATTTAGCTCCATCAACCTCTCCTATTAATCCTAAGCTTTCACCACATTTCAAACCAGTGTCACCAAATGCAAATCTAGGAGCTATTTGAAGGAGGCATTCTTCAGATTTGTGCATTAGAGTTAATGCAAGATCCAGACCTTGTAATACCTAAAATTAAAAAAATATTAAGATTTACTAAGAGATTCAATATAAATGAATAAATTTGTCTTTTAATTGGCAAACTATGCAGTGTTTAAGTTTTCTTTGGAAAGTAAAATCCACGTAATTTGGTACCAAATGCTTTCGTATGTAGCAAAAAAAATATTGTGAGAACCAGAAACAATGAAAATGAATATTTTGTGAATGTATGTTTAAAATGCATTATCACTACATTTGAACCAAAACTTTAGCTGGTGCAATCACAGCATATATCAATGACAAACAGATAAGTACTCCAATAAAGATAATATTGAGGTGTTTGATGTTGCACAAATAAGTGGCTAAGGATTTGAGAACAGTGTACTTTAAAATTATAATCTCTACAATTGCCTTCTACAATCATTATGGTGGTAATTAAAATTAAATTATGTAACTACTAAACAGTGATGATAACTTGTATCAAAATTTGCTGGGGGCCCAAATAAAAGGTAGAAGAAGAGGAGGGGCCCAAATGTTTCACAAAAAAAAAACACAAATGAGAGGGCATATGTCACCCGAGCGCCCCAGATCATTGATCTGACTGATTGGTGGTAGCAGATACAATTTAAATCATAAACATAATGAAAGTATATTACTTGGAACTTCAGTCTGACTTATTCCATTTTAAATTGATTGCAATTTTTCTTGTGTATATTCTTGTTTAATTTTAAATTCATGTGGTGTTAAAAAAAATAATGCATTTAAAGTAAATGGCATACATAATTTGTTTCCAAACAAAAATAAACAAAGCTTCCTATTGAAAACTAAATATAATCAGTTATCTTTAAGCAAACTTGATTTATGATAAGATAAACCATATTAGGTCTACGACACAACAAACAAATGTATCATTGCACTTATTTGCAAACAAAGAAGTTGTCAAGTAAATAAAAGTATGATAATTCATGAAAAGTACATCAGGGAAAGTTTAATTAGCATAACCAAAAAAGTTTATCACAAATCAGTTTTTAAAATACACAATGTCCTATTTCTTTTTTTTTTAAAGAAGAGAGAAATCATTTAAAAAATACTCTTTTTTTTTATTAAATGTTAACAAGTTATAGACTATTGATTGCTAATATGTAAAATAGTTCATTGATCTGTTTAGGAAAGTCAGTTATGGAACTTAGTTTTCTCAAGAAAACTCTGTACATGTTGAAAAAATAATAAAATATTTTATTATTAACCATTCTTTTTAAATTTATAAATATCCCACAAATTAGTCAACACCCATTTTAGTACTAAAACATCATAGATTAATGTATTAACAAAAAAAGATTCAAGTACTTACTTCATTATCACCCAAATATATCTTAACTTGATCTCTTTTCTCAACTAGGTCATTACTATCCTTTATTTTAACTTCATAACTTATTTTGCATATATCACCTCTTTGAGGCCTTAAATTGGACGTTTCATCACCTGTTTTAATTATCTGCAAGAATAACATTAACATAATAATTACCACAATAATCTAAATATGAATTTCAAATTAAATATGATCCAAATAATACATAAGTTGAGAAGTTGGACACAATGCATTAATTATGCAATGAAAAGGATTATACGGAGAAAATAGAGTAGGAAGACAAAAAGCCAACTGTAAGCAGACATTGAGAACATAATCATAGAATTTCGTGTTATTTTTTGGCTGTTTCACTAAATAATAAATTATAGTACTTACTTTCTTAAGTATAGCGCCAGAGCCGAGTAAATCCTGCCATTCCTCAGTTTTTGTTTCAGCCGTTTTTTCTTTCTCTGCGGCAGCCGCAGCCGCTTCCGCAAGTTTAGCTTCTTCGATTTCATGAGCAGCCGCTGAAGCCAAATCTTCGAACGAGCTACTCTCAGACTTGTCTATTAACGTGCCCCTACCTTCGTCACTCATCTGGAAAACATACACGAATGGGTATTACACCGTAAAAATAATACGTAATAATGTTTATCACATCTATCAACAAGTCACATGTTTTAAAATGCTATTAAATACGTGAAAACCATTAAAACTTATGCACACATTCTTACCTTGAATAAAGATTCTAATTATTAATAAAAAATAATACTTTCTAAATAATAATAATTACAAATGTATGACAATTCAACTTTTTGGATTTGACTTTTTGTGAATGAAATGAAATGAATAATTTCTACATATGTGCGTACGTTCAAAACATTGTACACTACAAAATTTAAGTAATTGTAGTCTGTATGTTTGTTAAATATTATTTTTTTAGTATTTATTTAATTCTTCTAATGAAATTTATTTAATTACATTTTAATATTTTTCGTTATAAAAATAACGATCCTGTATAAAAATACATACAGCATTGGTTTATGAATATTTAGTTTACGAAGTAAGTTTAATCCATATAACGTAACTCATAATCTGGGCATTACAAAAAAATTCAATTGCATCTTGCCTAACTAAAAACATATTTGCTTAGTTGTAGTAATAGTATTCCACTGACTAAACCTATAGGATAGGAAACATTTACTCCGCTTTACTACAAACATTATACTGATGAGAAACATTAGAGATTTAGTGATAGCTGTATACTTTAAAAAAAATTCAACTAGATCTATAAAACGCTTCCTTACTTTGATGCTGTCAATGTCAATGTTCTGATAAACAATCGATTTTGTGCTGCAGAATATTCTAAGCAATCTAAAATAATGCAGAAATATGAGAAACTCGAGAAAATTGGCGAAGGTACCTACGGTACCGTGTTTAAAGCTAAGAACAAAGAAACACATGAAATCGTTGCGCTCAAACGTGTTAGGTTAGACGATGACGATGAAGGGGTACCATCGTCGGCTTTGCGAGAAATATGTCTTCTCAAGGAATTAAAACACAAAAATATTGTACGCCTATACGATGTACTGCATAGCGAAAAAAAGCTAACTCTCGTCTTCGAACATTGTGATCAGGACTTAAAGAAGTATTTCGACAGTTTAAATGGCGAGATAGATCTTGACGTTGTCAAGTCATTTATGTACCAGCTGCTCCGAGGTTTGGCATTTTGTCACAGCCATAACGTGCTTCATCGAGACTTAAAACCTCAAAACTTACTCATTAATAAAAATGGTGAACTGAAACTAGCAGATTTTGGATTGGCTCGGGCGTTCGGTATTCCAGTAAAATGTTATTCAGCAGAAGTGGTTACGCTGTGGTATCGGCCTCCTGACGTCCTTTTCGGCGCCAAATTGTACACTACAAGTATTGATATGTGGTCTGCTGGTTGTATATTTGCTGAATTGGCCAACTCAGGCCGGCCACTATTTCCAGGTTCTGATGTTGATGACCAGTTGAAGAGGATCTTTAAGTTACTTGGTAAATAATCATATAATATATTTTTTTTCTTCTATTTAACATCATTTTTTGTCTAGTCATGCCGGATTTCTGGATGAGATTTCATATTTTTCATAATTAATTCATATGATCATAATTATTTAGTTAAATATAATGAGATATTTCACACTTACAAATGACAGTCAAAAGTACAATACTGGTACTAATAATCCTGGGAAATATCTTTTCTAATAAGATTTGTTTCAAAATAAGTTTTTAATGTTGATTTTATTACAGGCACACCAAATGAAGATACTTGGCCTGGTGTAACACAGTTGCCTGATTACAAACCCCTTCCTGTGTACCAGCCAAGTCTTGGCCTAGCTCAAGTAGTGCCAAGGTTGCCTGCAAGAGGGCGGGACCTCTTAGCTCGGCTCCTCACTTGCAACCCAGCATTGAGAATGCCTGCTGATGATGCCATGGCACATGCTTATTTCCATGACCTCAATCCATCAGTGAAGAATGACAGATGTTAACAATCAATACATCCATACAAATGTACCTCTGAACTGCTATTTTGTGATAAGAACAATGATGAGGTACAGGAGTGTTGTGATGAAGAGACTCAGTAGACTATAAGGACAATATCTATTGCTAAATTTATATTAGTGTATGTGATCATTGTTAACCATGTCTGTAACTGAATTTGCTATGATTAACCCTTATATCTGGGGCCATGTGTCTCTCTTCTTCATTTATTTAGAAAAAAATGTGTTGAACTTGTTACAAAAAATATACCAGTGACATGGATGAAGATGGTGGAAATGTGGGTTTGTGAATGTTTAGAAAAAATGTGATATCAGGCTTAGGCCATTGGAGGGATGTGGTGTAATTATTGTATCATAAGCTTAGTATATCTAAGGAGTCTTTTGGATACCTAATGACTGAAATGTAATATTTCAATTTGCAGTAATATTAAGTAAAGATGATTATGTGGTTAGTGTAGGTAGAATAATCAAAGTAATACTAGCCCCAATAATAGTTTTTTTTGTGTTGCTAATGGCACTACATGATTGATTCATGAAATAATATTATTTTTGATGTGTATGAATTGACATTCTTTTTAAGATGGTAGCAATACTTTGGCAACTCCAATAAATGAATTATTAATGCTTACCCTCAATACAATAATATAGCTTATACATCAGGATAAAACATAGGATACTTTTTATTCTGGAAAATGTAGTATTCCCGTGGGAATGAGTATTTCTGGATCTACCAAATCAATTTGAATGAAATTTGGTATAGAGAGAGGTAGAGCTCACAGAATTAACATGGGAAAGTTTTTACCCCGGAAAATGAAGTATTCCCGTGGGAATGGGTATTTCTGGATCTCCTAAACCGATTTGAGTGATTTTTGGTATAGAGATAGGTAGGGCTCACAGAATTAACATGGGATAATTTTATTCTGGAAAATGAATTCCCGTGGGATAAACATGTTATAAATGCAAAAATCTTTCTGCACTCAGCCCTAGAGTCTACGCGGACGGAGTCGCGGGCAAAAGCTAGTGCTATATAATTTTAAATATTCTTATGGTTTTACTAGTCAAGTGTCTTGTTTGCTGTTATATTATCTATATGGTTGTTACAGTAGCTACAGTTAATAAAATGTAAAATAGATGTGCTGTTGACATAGGAATAATAGAAGTTTTTTTACCATGTATAAATTGCAAGGGATAATGATTAGAAAAAAAAAGATGGAAAGTTTTCATTGTTTAATGATCTCACGTTTTTTTACCAAAATATTTATTAAAATTATAGGCCTATCCAAACATCCAATGGTATTGCTGTAATGAATAATATAATTTATCAGTACAGGTAATATACCATACATATACTAATTATGTTTCTGTAAAGTCGCGTGTCGTAATGTTCAATAAATAAATGTTTTTTGTAAACATGATAAACATTGTCTGCTTTTGCCTTTATTTTTACACGTTATCCGCTGCATCACTGAGTTGAGCACTAATATATTCACTGGCTTTCATGCTTGAGGTCATAGAAGATTTATAAGACGATTTCATCTCCTCCCGAATGATTTCCTTAGAGCTTTTTGTTCCATGTGATTCTTTTGTTAACGATGAACTACTCTGTGCGATTTCGTCCATAAAATCAGATAACTTTAGATTCGACTGACCTTTCTCCTCTTTACCAGATGATATATCTAGTTTTTCCCTTATCTCCTCCTTTACTTCAGATGCTATATCTTTTAAAAGTTCTGGCTTTAACAAACAACTATGTTCTTCCTTAAACATTTTAGCTTTATCCATACTGATAAGTTCTTTAGCTTCTCTAATTGCATCGTCTATGTCTTTTTGCGTAATTCCAGTACTTGAGGTGTGAGTTATACTGCTTTTCAAATGTGTCTTCATCGGGCTTGACCCATTTATATGTATCGGAACAATTTTTTCATTTCCTTTCATTTCCATCTTCTCAGCAACAACAGTTAGCACCCCATCAGAAGACAATGTTGAATATACGTTTTCGGCCGGACAATTGCTTGGTAACGGATAGCGTCTCTTGATGTGCCTTGATATAAAACCATATTCACCTGGGCGTTCCTCATGTTTAGCTTCTATTAATATTTCTTTATCGGTAACATTAACATTTATTTCATTTGGTCTAAAATGTTGTACATCTACATTAATTTTATATTTATCTTTCGTTTCTTCTACTGTAGATCCAAATTCTTTTGCACTACAAACATAATTGTACCACGGCCTGAAGTGATGTCTTGAACGAAATTGTTTTATGTAATTATCAAATTCTTTATCTAATAGCCGGAAAGGACAAAAATCTATGTAGTCCATTTTTGATGTGCACTGTTACTGATATTTATGTGAATTGACATGAATCCAACAATTCCCAGTGCTTTTATAGCCACCGATTCGCTATTTATAAGCTTCATGGTTGCCTCAAATCAATTACGTTTGCTATGACCATTGACTGTTTATAAAATTATAATGAATGAAAATATTTTTTTCCATTCATTACTACTTAGAGATCCCATACAAATAGTGTTATTCGATTTAACGTTACGAAATTACAAACGTTACGTTACAAATTACGTAGTAGCAGCTCAGGTAATGGAAAAATGCTCTAAAAATGGCAACAGGCTTGCCTTCTATTCATAGAAATCTAAATAATTCTATTATGTGGTCAACGTATACGTCACCAACGGACGCATACCCACGTAACGTAGGTAACTTAACAAGTTGGCCCAGCATAGATGCAGCTAGGCCCTAGCAAGGATGGGGGGGCTTCAACGAGGGACAATGATTATCAGATCAAATCATTATCAATCCCACATAATAGGGCTAGACTAATGCCGTTTGTTAGGCACATATCCAGGACTCCACACTGATAATGACAATTTTCCTCATGGATAGCTCAATAATACTGCCCGACCCGGTAATTAAACTCAGAACCTCTGGATTGCACGGCAAATACTGGTGCCGCGAGACTACGAGGCAGCTACGGGGTATTTAAGTTGCCGACTTAAAATATTAGGTAAAAGTTCTATTTAACTGACAATCTATTGTCAGCTAAAACACTTTCATAATGTTTGACATCCCTATATGCTGTCGATAGAGACGAATGATTGAACTTTAGCTAATTTTATTCTTAGCGTGACATTAACGCGTGATGCATTACAACATTAAATATAAACAGCGTCACGCTCAGATTACTCATGCTCCATCTTCTCTTGGTATGTATCATGTAGATACGTGCATAGATACAAAAGAGAAGGGTAGAAATATCTGGAAGTTTGATGTATATAGAGCCAACAACTATTTTAAAACTTAGCTCATCAAAACATAAGTTGAGGTTTTAACTTTCGTTACTTATTCAACATATGAAAGAAATAAGTCGAAAAGTCAGCCACATTGGCGCAATAGATTATGCAATAAATTTTGTATGATTTAATTTTTTTTTCCCAACAAGATGTTTACGAAATCTCCTTTACACACAGAACAGATAAGTTTTATTCAACTGTTTTGTGAAAGTTCAAGACTAGACTTACATAAATACTCTTCATGGCATCTGTGCCACTAAATGAATGTTTATTTAACATTGGTGGGTCAGTCCTAGGCCATTTTTTTTAGGAAAGCACTAAGCATTCCACATTTTCCTTTATTATCCATCCAAAGGTTGCCCGTAAGAGATTGCCTTGAGCGATAAGGTCACCTCTTATTTTCTTCCTTTTAGTTTTGTATCTTTTTATTATTTTTGTATGAACAAGAAAGTGTTAAATAAATAAATAAAACTTATTGTAATCGGTAATATGTTTGAAATATATCATTGTAGACATTGGATATATAATCCAAGTACTAGTTAAAATGCGGTGCATTTGGTGTTTAAAATGCATTTGGTGTTATCATGCAGTGTCATTGGATTTCACTATGAGAATATCAACAGAGGCATGGATTTTAGCAAAAGTGGTCAAATAACTGCATTGGGCACACCACCTTTTTTTATAGCACTTAAACAATATTAAAGAACAGCCAGATTAACACAGAATAGAAACACAATTCTACTTACCTTTGGAGAATAACAGGTATCAGTATTTGCATAAAGTATTATGTATATGATGTAATAGGAAAAAGTAAAATAGTATAAGGTGATAAAGTATATGAAGCTTCAATTAATTAATGATTAGTATAAATTGAATAAAAACTCAATTGAAATCTCCAACTTGTGAATTGTCAGGCAATGAAACAACAGAATGTAGATCTAATACAGCTAAAGGTGTAGTGGACTATACTCAGCATTTAATTAATAAGTTCAAAATAAATAAACTTAAAAAATATATATATAATAATTAATTACACGGAATAATTTAGCATTTATAAAAAGGTAAACAGCAAAATTAATAATAAGAAAACCTATAACATTTCCATTTCAGCTCTCTTTCTTTTTCTATGATTGGCAACCATGTTGGCAGCAGTCAATGGGCTCTCCCCTCTCTGTAGCCACATAGCTAGTGCTCGCTCAGTACTGGCTGCTGCTGCAGCTAGATGCCTCTCACTCTCTGATAGTGGTTGCATTGAACTAATAGAATCACTTGACACACTCGCAGAAAGAAGCATTCTGAATCTTTGACGAAAAGTCTGAAAACAATTTTTAAATATTTTTATCATAATGCCAAACAATACATTAAAGAAAAAAATTAATGCTCATTGTTAAATATACTTACATTCATTAAGGTAGTAGTTACTTCTCCTTTGATATCATGTTTAGCAATGTAACATCCTAATTCATAAAAATATTTGCCTAATTTATGCATATCAACAGTACAAGCATCGGCACCGAAAATTTCCCTGTAGGATTCTTTATAAATTTTCGGCAGTTCAACGCTAACCAATGGAGGTCTTCTAGAATACAGAGACTCAGCTAACCAAACAGGTATGTCTACATGAGTTCCAGCTTTTAAATCTTCTTCTGTAGCAGATGGATCCAAAAAGCCTGAGCGAAATGTGTTTTGTGAGAAAGTATACTTGAAGTTACTTTTAACTTAGTTATAGGAATAAAACAATGATGCCATTATACTTACCCATTTTTGGTAAATCATGTAAAAATTTACATGGCACTTTTTCATTTGTCACCAGAATATCTTGTATGGATAAATAGTTCGTATTTTCCATGACAGTATTGCAATTTACAAAATAACTATTTTTTATTTATTCTAATCCTTCTTAAACCAGATCACGTATCTCGAATTGATTATCTAACATTAACAATATATTTAAATTTAATCAAAAATATCCATTTGTTTTCAATCTTCACAGGTTGTTTATTCTATTCCGTTTTCCCGCCTTTTTTGACATAATTCTTTTTTTATGTTGTTCACAATGAAAAGGCACAGGTCGAAGTCATTCAGTATTGATTGGAAACTTAATATCTATTGCCTGTCATCACTATCAAAAAATAGTTATTTATTTGTAAAATATTAATTAATCTTGACAAAAAAATAGGAGGCGAAAGGTTAATAGCACACTTTGGAAGTACGATAACAATGAAAATCAATCCTAAGTGTTTATTCCGAATTGCAAACGGATGTGAAATTTTGAAAAGAGACATTACAATTAATACTTTATTGTAATTATTTAGGAGGTATGGTTCCAAACACATAAGACAATAAATATAAAAGGAAAGGATATACTTCATTAATTAACATATCATATATATTAAAGTTGATATACCATTAAGCAATTACTGCAGTCTATGAACAAGGGTTCATATTTTTAGATGTTGAATATTTCTATTTAAGGAAAAGTGTAGAGAAATTGTACAACAACCTTTAAATTTTTTTACCGGAACCAGTTTATTGATCTAGCATTACAATTTTCCGTTGATTACGTTGTAGGAATATAACCAATGTTAAGCATAATATAACTTTTGTCCTTTTTGCTCATTCCGTATAAAAAAACATGCTATCTCAGGTGGCTTAAGATTCTGTATATCTATCATCTTTATATTTCGGTTGTTGTGACTGTCAAATACTAATGTTGGGTTAGCTTGCTTTGGAAATATTAGAAATATGTTTATGTCCTCGCATGCCGCGTAAGATATTAAAAATTAAGAAATTATTACTAAACCTAATGAAATAATAAAACTAATCTTTAGAGACCACTAAGTCAATAAGTTTACGGCTGTACCAAAATGTCGGGGTAAGTTACAAATAACATTATGTGTAGTATTGTGATGTGTATAAATGCGATTATACTTTATTTCATTAAAGTTTACCGCCAATACGCCGCATTATAAATAGAAGCATCACGAGCATTTGAAATATTTTATATTTCTTCAAAGGTACAAATGGCGGGATAATGAAAAGTGAACTTCGCATACCCGCGTATACAATAATAAGTCCTTAAATTATTAACTAAAGTTTTCTTGTTTCAGAAAAATATATACTATGAAAGAAATGAAAATGATTGTTGAATATCTTAATGATCATAAAGTATATGGAGAAGTCAAAGGTAAAAAAATGTGGATGGACTTTGCAAGTTCAAATGTGAGTTCCCAATTTGTTATTAAACAAGGTTTCTGTTAGTTAGCTTCTAGATTTCAATATAGTTCATTATTAAATTTACATAAGTTAAAAATATTATAATTTTTTTTATGTATATTAAATCTGAACAAACTATTTTATCTCAATTAATACTTAAATTCCTAATAAACATGGCTAAATCTTTACATATGATAATTTAATAAGTTTATAATGATGCTCCCTAGAACTTTGGTACTCAAGATAAACTGAAATTTCTATATTTCAATGTAAATTGTTCACTGTTAGCCAGGTTGGCATAGTAATTTCAATGTTTTTTTCTTTCATAGTGAAATTATTATTGAAGTTTCGGTCCAAATTGAGAAATATATTAAAGTTCATATTTCAATAATAACATATTTCAAATTAGATACCCTAAGGCATTCAATAAAATTGAAATGAAATCTCTTTTTTAGTTGACTAATAGAACATGGCAGAGTCTAAAAGAAACTTTTCTGAAACGGATTTTGCCAGACATCCACAATCCATATTATGGTTTGTCAAGAGATGAGATAATTAGTTTCAGACAAGGGTAAGTTAAGTTAGGAATTTGTAGTTTTTCCATTATTTGTATAGTTTTTGGGATCTGTGACTGATATTTTATTTAACTAACAGGTATGATGTTAAGGAAAGAGATAAAAACAAATTAGAAATTAAGGCTGTAGAAGAAGACTCCAACAGCAATGGTATGGAATGCTAAATCTTACATTTAAGAGGAATGTCGTCCATGAAAAATAATAATAACTAATTTTATTTTAGGTGAAAATGACACAAATTCTGAAAAACACATTGTTACCAGTCCTGATGGAGAGCTACAAGGTGAGACCAATAAACATGCCCAGGTTACCAAAAAAGGCAGATCTTCACAAGACAGCCCTGAACCACAAAATTGTTACAAAACTGTGGAAGACATTCGGCGAGATTTAGAATCACCTAAAATATCTGAAGAGAACAAAGCCAAAAAAATTAATGAAGAAAAAATACCACCAGCTATTCAGAATTTATTGAATGAATTTACTAGTGATTCTGAGGAAGCCAATAAAATTGTGGATGATATTACCATTTCTGATATACAAGAGGTCTCTAATATTAAGTCTAAAGAAAATGGTCAGAAAGATGAACCCATTGAAAATTCTAAAAATGATACTCAAACTTTAGATAATAATGATAATAATTCAGATGAGGATGTAGATTTGACTGATGCTAAATTAGATGCTAGTACAGAGGAATGTGTGGAAGATGGAGCAAAAATGACAGTGCCAACAAATCAAACACAAAACATAAACAGTAAAAATGATATTAAAGAAAACCTTGAAGAAGAAAATAGGGAAGATTTAACAAAAGACAATGTAAAAGATGCTGATCAAAATGAATCAAGCGAAATTGTGGCAATTTCACCACTTCCAGAAAAACAACTTGTTTCAAAATCTGATAATAAAAATGGAAATGAAGAACCTGCAAAAACATCAATAACTAATAGCTACCAAAATTTAATGAATTCCAATTCAACTCTCCCAAATAACCAAGAAGGTCTTGGTGACAGTGAGAAAGCAAAGTCTATCACTATTAATCCAGAGGAGAGCAACAACAGAGGCACCTGTTCCCCAAGAAAAAGAGGCAGTTCTGCAGACACTATATACATTGAAAAGAAAAGACAGAAGAAGAATACTGATTCAAAGAGAACAAGTGATAATAAAAGTAATTCTAGTGATTCTGCTGAAAATTCATCTGAACCTGAAGTATTTGATGTAGATGATTCAAGTGATGCTGAAGCAGGTTTAACAACACCCCAAGGAGACGAAACAAGAGACACACAAGAAACTTCAATTACCCAAAATTCAGCTACCCAAAATCCATGCTTACAAAGTGTTAGCTTATTTGCAGAGCAGTTCAACAAAACGAAGTATTCAGATTCAAGTTCTAGTGAGGCCACAGCAAACAAAGACGATGCAAAACCATCATGTTCGAAAAAGAGTGACAATGTCCCTGCCAAAGAAAATAGTGATGTAGTTGTGTTAAAATCACACTCAGACTCAGATAGTACTGTGGAGCCACAGCCAAAAAAAAATAGGCTTTCTAGTCGTGTGATGCAGGCACAGAGAGATAAAGCTTTGGCAAATGTTTTTGGATTTTCACAGGGTAAGTCAGTTATGTGAAGCTAAAATGACGAACACATTCAGGAATGAAGAGGAAAATGGAATCATTTTTAATGAATGAAATTGCATTAGTTATTGTTTTTGGATGAGCCTTTGATATTGTCTTTAGAATGCATTTTCAGCTTCACCATATAAAGAATTCTATAATTGTGTGAACTGAGCTCAATGCAACTGTCTTTTAAAAAAGTATAATACTATACATATCAGAAGTGACAAACTAACCTTTCTGTATGCACCTATAATAAGCTAACATTAATAACTGTTAAGTGTGAAAAGCTAATTATGTCAATTTAAAACATTGGGATTTATTTCAAGTTTGGATAAATTTTGTAATTTGTCCCTGTATTTTGTTAGTAGTAGTTTGAAGACGTCACATTAATCACGTCATTTTTTATTATTAAAAATGCATTTTTCATTACTTTGACCTACTGAATGTCAATGTGCATGTGTCCTCTATGTTCGTCCATTTATCATTAATTATAACTATACTTGATGTGGTGTATTTATTTAAGGTGCGGCTTCGTCAAGTCGCCCTCGAAAGTCCAGTCATAGCCGTGTTCGCCGCCCTACGAATGAAACTAAGCGGCATAAAGAATGGTAAAGTAATATTTCCTACCAATTTAAAAAAAGAAAATAGGTACCGATATTTATTGGCACCAAAAAACAAAAATGTATTTTTTTAACCAAATTTGAATCAAGTGTCGAACTCAAGGAACAACCAATTTGATGTAGGTACTTCTTATTGCCAACTCATATTGCTAGCTCAACAACTTTTCAGTAAAATTGTTAATGATATTTTATGTCAATATTTATTCTATCCAGACAGCATAAATTGAAAAAAAAATTCGAGGATCATTTGTGTAGGTGCGGGGATTAAACTTACTGCTTATCGTTTCACCATCTGATGTCAAATATATTGGCACGAATACTACCAAAGTACTATGGATATTTCCTGGGTATTTTATTAATATAAATGCTATTTTTACAGTAATAACTCAGGTTCAGATTCGAGCGGATGGACAACGGAGTCTGAGCAGGGCAATTTCATTCTACCACCGCGCGGCAAACGGAATAGACACTCCAAGAAGTATCTGTAAGTTAATTTATTTATTGTAGCATTTCATTTGTGCATTTTAGGTATATAACCTTGGTAAAGGTAGACAGAGCTGCATTTTTAAATTCTTATTCCACCAGGTGCTAGAGGAATTTACAAAGTGAAAAGCCTTCTTCTAACACTTGGATCGAGCTGATAATCTACATAGGTTACAAAACCACACAGGTTCATTTTGGTAGCTTAAAAAATATGGAGTTAGGAGTTAAAAGGAAAAAGTACTAAGTTCAGGACATATGCATAAGATTAACTTTGGTAATAAAACTAACATTTTAATAAATTATTTCCGTTTTAATAAGACATATTGATTTGACAGAAAACCAAAATCGGCTCGTATATTATCTCTGGAGGAGGAAGGCGGACTGTTCGTGATGTATGGGAAGAGGATATACCCAGTGGTGAAAGACGGCAGGATCGTCAAAAACTACGTCATATACGAGTCCAATAGTGAGTTATATTGTTTACTAGCTGTTGCCCGCGACTTCATCCGCGTAGACTACAGGGTTGAGTTTAGATAGAAAATAATTTATAGTCTATTTTACATCTTAGAGTCCTATTTATGCACATACCAAAAATCATTTAAATCGGTTTGGTAGATGCAGAAATACCCATTCCCACGGGAATACTACATTTTCCGGGATAAAAAGTATCCTATGTTTTATCCTGATGTATAAGCTATATTATTGTAAAGTTTCATTAAAATCCATTCAGTAGTTTTTACGTGAAAGAGTAACAAACATCCATACATCCATACTTACAAACTTTCGCCTTTATAATAGTAGTAGGATATAAGAATAAGTTTAACAAACAATAATCGTTAACTAATATCCCCTTTCACTTAATCCGTGTTATTAATTAATATAGAGTCGAAACTGGTTGTTTCCTGGAACCAAAGGAAGTGTAAGATATAGGAAATATATTTATGAAAATTTTGTAATTAAATTTTACCTGCCTACAAACATATAACACTTAATACATATGAAATTTCTTCTATTAAAAACACCATTTCTGTTTCATTTAAGAATTTCCATAATGTTAACTTTTTCAGGCGATTCCGGTTTCGATCAAGAATCCTATTGGAAGGTAAAATACGCTGAGTTAAAGAAAAAATACGATGAACATAAAAAAAAGAAACAGGAATCTGATAGGTAAGCAATTTTTTCAATATTAAACATTGAATATTGTTGTTTTTATGATCATTAAAAAAAATCACACTTTTTTGTAGTGCACGAGAGAATCAGCCACCCGCGATAGAAGCGCCATCGTCGCCGATTCTACAGTCACGACAGTATGTAGACAGTAGACACTATACTACTATGCATTAAGTTTTTAATATTCTTATCAAATCATTCAATTCCAAAAGAAAAATAAGTTCGAGCTGAACTCGACCTCCGAAGGTTCCAGAGGTACCAAAAAAACAAGAAAAAAAAGCTAATAAACAAGGCCTTGTTCTTGTCAGTTACCGAGGGGGGCCTTGTTCATAAAAGGTTAATAATAGGAATTATTATTTTAAAAGTATTTTTTAATGTTTTAGACCACCGCCAACTCCTCAGAAACAAGATGTCCAGATTCCCTCGACATCAAAAATAAACACTGGCTATGGTAAGTTTCGATAATAGTTGTGTGTTGGATCACACAAAACACGAATTCATAAAATGTTTTGTTTTAGATAAAAAAGAGATGGTACCATCCTACCCGGTTGAAAACACGATCAGCAACAGTAAAATAACTATAAAGTACATAGTAAATAATGCGGTATGTATTATTTATTATATATTTAACTTTTACATGAACATACTTATTTTTTTCTAGTCCTTCTATAAGACCTATATACAGGGTGTATTTAGACCGTGATCGAAAACTAAGGCAGGTAATAGCGATAGTGATTACAAACCCCCAGGCATAAAAATAAATTCCGACAAAAAATAAAATTTTTGAGGTTGTCCATACAAACCACATACTTTTAACACCGATGGTTGTATGTAAAACGTCAAAATTTTTATTTTTTGTCGGGATTTTTAATATCGCCACTGGGTTTGTGATCACCCTCGCTATTACCTGCCTCAGTTTTCGATCACGGTCTAAATACACCCTGTATAAGTAATGACTATTTCGACTAAGTAATATAACCCTGTAATAATAATAGTTTATTTTCAATGACTTTATAAGTATTACTTCTATATTTTTTTTTATTGAAAATAAAAAAATAATTTTAATGAAATCACAGGAAGTGCAATTGGAAGGGCACTGGCCACAAATATGTCCAATTTTTGATAAAGTGGTCAATATACTTCCGAACAAGTTGGAACCACAGACAAAGGAGCCCATAATGCAGAGTGAAAACCAAACTAAACCGGAGGAGGCGGATCAAAACAAGGTTATAATAGTTAGCGGGGAGTCTACGCCTGTGCCTGCTACTGAAGATGTTGGTAAGGAATTTTACTACATATAATACTACATAATACTACATATAACTCCCCAACACTAGAGGTACTTCTATAAAAGCTCCAAAGATAATTGTGTAATGATAATTGTGTAATATCTAGTTACAATTTTTTATTGTGAGTTTAAGATATTCTCATTTATAAGTCTGTGAAGTTTCAATATAATATATACTTTCTTTTACTAGCAGCAAGAGTGGAAAAACTCGAGAGTGATATCTTCAAGGAGATTGAAGAAAAAGACAACGAAGAAAAGGAACAAGTAGAAGATAATGATCAAGAAGAAAAGGAAGTTGATATGGTCACCTCAAGGTAATAATGTAGTAAAAATTTCTATACTTTATTATTTTTCAATTTTCGTCTGTATAATGAATAAAACCTTATCAGTTGTTTCTTTATGCTAGACACGGGGCTTTTCTGTCATCGAGAGGATTTTTATCTTTTGTAACGATTTTCTTTAACATCAGGGGGTTTGTAACCACTTTAGATATTACCTGCCTCAGTTTCCGATCATGGTCTGAATACAGTCCTGTAAAATTATTGGTGGTAAATATTTATTTTGGCAGAAAACGCGGCAGGAAACCCAAGCAGTCGCCAGCATCAGAAGAGCGGAAATCACCTCGGAAACAAGTTAGAATATCTCCTGTAGCTTCATCGCCGTCGCCGCGTGAGATCCGCAACATCAAGATAGACACTGTTGAATACAAAAACGATGTTGCTGCATCACCACAGAGCTCTAAGGTCACCACGCGACGGACCCGACAGTCTCTCAACACTAGAAAAGGTTTGGGCTTATTCTCTATTTTTTTAATAGTCTACCACGTAGTACCCACGAAATAACTACCATTGGTGACACAGTATATTGAGTTAATTTTTTTTTGGCGTAACAGACAACAGGGGCATTTCACGTGAAGCGGACAGGGAAAAAAAAGTGAGGTTCTGAAAATCGTTCATATTCGGCCCATTTATACCTCTAGTAGGAATGAATGTGGACACAAAATATTTTTTTTGTATATTCAATATTTCACAAGTTATGGGCTTCTAAAGAATTGCCGTAATTGAAATATCAATTTTTTAAAAGTCGTTTATCGTATTTAACAAATTTACAATAAAATATTTAACATAGCGATATGTATTGGAAAAATACTGTTCTTTTTAATGATGAAATAAAATTTAAAAAAATATTTTTTTTTCATGTCCTAAACCGGAAGTAAACTTTTCAAACCTGAATTTCAGTCACTTCGGCCGCTTTTTTTTTCTTCATTTTTTTTCCAAATATAGCTTAAAGTGTACCAAAAATACACGAGAAAATTGAAAATGGAATCGCTATAAGTTTCGGAGTTAGAATAATTAATGTATCATCGTGTCGCATTGGGCGTCATATCTGACGCTTTTAAGTGCGAGTATTTTGCGCGATATTGCATTAAAACTCGCAACTTTATTAAAATTTTATCTTGTTTCAGCGTATTTAAGCTCTAAAAAAATATGGAATAAGTAATATTAATAACAAAATTTAATCAGTAGTTTTTCCGTGGAAGAGTAACAAAAATATATTTCATTCCATATTCTTACCAATTTTCGCTTAAATAATATTAGCAGACTATATATATTAATATTATGTACTTAACCCAAATATAAATTAATAAAATATTATTAAAGAATAAAAACATTTTAAGGAAGACACTTACTACTTACTTACTTACGCTGCAGATTGCGTTATTTATCGTGTTTCGCAAATAATATTTTTATCTACTGCTTCCTTAAAATGATTTAATTCTTTATAATATTTTATTAATTTATATTTGGGTTAAGTACATAATATAAAAGCAGTGATGGCCTCGAGGTTTCGGTGCGCGGTCGAGAAACTCGACCGTCGCGTGTTCGAACCCCCTGGGGTTGCCTGCATACATCTATGACTTTTCGAAGTTATGTATGTATTCACATTGAATTATCACTGGCTTAACAAAACAGTGAAGGAAAACAACGTGATAAAACCTGAACACCTAAAAGTTCTTAGGAATTTCTTAGGTGTGTAGTCCGCCAACCCGCACTAGGCCAGCGTGGTGGACTATGGCCTAAGCCCTCTCAATGGTAGAGGAGAGCCGTGCCCATAAGGATTGTTGATGTCGATGATGATGATGATGATGACATAATATTAATATATATAGTCTGCTAATATTATTTAAGCAAAAATTTGTAAGAATATGGAATGAAATATATGTTTGTTACTCTTGCACGCAAAAACTACTGATACTGGATTTTGTTATTAATAATACTTATTCCATATCTTTTTTAGAGCTAAAATACGTTAAAACGAGATAAAATTTTAATAAAGTTGCGAGTTTTAATGCAATATCGCGCAAAATACTCGACCTTAAAAGCGTCAGATATCACGCCCAATGCGTCGCGATGGTACATTAATTATTCTAATTCCGAAACTTATAGCGATTCCATTTTCAAATTTCTCGTGTATTTTTAGTACACTTTAAGCTATATTTGGAAAAAAAAATGAAGAAAAAAAAAGCGGCCGAAGTGACTGAAATTCAGGTTTGAAAAGTTTACTTCCGGTTTAGGACATGAAAAAAAAATATTTTTTAAATTTTATTTCATCATTAAAAAGAACAGTATTTTTCCAATATATATCGCTATGTTAAATATTTTATTGTAAATTTGTTAAATACGATAAACGACTTTTAAAAAATTGATATTTCAATTACGGCAATTCTTTAGAAGCCCATAACTTGTGAAATATTGAATATACAAAAAAAATATTTTGTGTCCACATTCATTCCTACTAGAGGTATAAATGGGCCGAATATGAACGATTTTCAGAACCTCACTTTTTTTTCCCTGTCCGCTTCACGTGAAATGCCCCAACACCGAAACATCATACTTTGTCGCGGCCAAACTCAACTATTATTTGCCTAACATATTATGTTTTATCAGTGAAACCAGTATACTAACAACTAGTCACTATACACTGTAGGGATCTAATTTCAGGTTGCCTAATCATTAATTAATAATTCCACAGAACCAGAGAGTGTAGAGCAGCCCCTACCAAAAGAAATCACGCCAAAAGAATCCAATGTAAAGGGAAAGGCAAGGAAAAGCTCTAGCAATGCTAAAACAATGCTCCCTCCATCTACAACCATGCAGACTAGACGGTCTAACAGTAGAACCCCGACTACCAGTAGGGTACCGAAACCCAAAAGGTATTGAATGAATTAAATCTTTACAAAATTATATGTAAAAGTTAAGCTAGTGTAAGCTAAGGTCAAAGTACTCTTAACAAGAAACATAATATGACTTTATAAAATTTTAGAACTTTTTAAATCAAAATTAACAATAATGGTTTTTTTAAATATGAAATAGGGGTGCCGTTAATTATTTATATTAAGTAATAATATTTTATTTTATATAAGATTTCTACTTTGATGCTGTTTTCTACTTTGGTCCCTGAAATATTTATTTTCACAAACATGGGTGGTCTAATAAAATAATTAGCTATAAAGTTATAAAGCAGATTTGTCAAAATATTGCTAGCTCGAAAAATAACTTAAAACAATTTAGTAATTAAAAATGCTTTAAAAGGCTGTGCTTTTAAACATTCAATTTTATAATGAACTAGCTGTTGCCCGCGACTTCGTCCGCGTAGACTACAGGGTTGAGCTCAAAAAGGAAATAAGTTATAGTCTATTTTACTCCTTAGAGTCCTAATTATGCCCATACGAAAAATCATACAAATCGGTAAAATTATTTAAACGTGAAACCGTAATGCGCCTTGTACATAATTATTGCGCGCTTGATGATTATTTTGAAACTGCGATATCTTCTAAGATACTCATTGAAATCAAATGATATTAAGGGTAAATTTCTTTTAAATTAAATGCTTATACTAAATAACGCATTTATTTGGATAAGGATTAATATAATCTTTATAAAAATACCTTCACAATCAATGCTTTATCTTATAACAAATTTAGTTAGCATAAAAGAGGTTATAGTGGATCAACCCTAAAAGTTAGACATATGCTACCGCTGACTTTTTTGTAGACATTATCAAGCTCTACAACTTTTCTCTAAAACTCAACTATATCTCCCATGGGTAAGGCAGCGTTTGCAAAAAACGGTTTCGTTCGCCCGTTTTTTCTCCGACTTACTTCGCAAATCCTGCTACTACAAAAAAGTCTTATCATTTTTCGGACTAATATATAGCCTATGACACAAAGAATGTAGCTTTCTAATAGTAAAAGAATTTTCAAAATCGGTTCAGTAGATCCCGAGTTTACTTTCTACAACGTCACAAACATACAAACATTCAAACATACAAACTCACAAACCTTACCTCTTTATAATATTAGTATAGATTGAAGATTAAATCAACTGAAAATTTTTGTTTTGTTGCAATCTTGCCAGCTGTGCAAATATTATCTTAACTTTCTTTACTTTGACTGTTTTTTTTCCCTGATTCTAGCTTTTATTAATTACTTGATTCATTTTACGGAATAATGGACTGGATGGTTTGATTAATTATCAATTATAATAAATTGAGAATGATCATTCATTAATATAATATCATATTTTCCCATAATTCTTCTTGTTAAGAGTACTGTAAGTCTTCTTATAAGGTTTTTAGATTCAATGTTTTAAAAATATACTTCATTCAACATATTACACGAATATTATGTATTCTTTAATCAGTAGTTTATGGTTTAAACTCTTACGCAAATCATTTATTGATGATATTTATTGGTAAATATGTGAATTCACTAGTTTTAAAAAAATATCTGTATATAAATTCCTGTCAGTAGTACAATTAGAGTGAAGAAAATCATGGATATATTTTAAGATTCTATACAAGGAAAATCGTGAAGTAAATGTCATTTTTGGTCATTTCTATGTCTTTAGAGTTGTCAATAGTGAGTTAAGATTTAGATTTATATCTCATTCACGATAAGTTGATTCTTTTGGCATATCGACTAATGATGGGAAACAGAAAATATCGATTAGTTCAAAAATATTGCGTTTTAAAATACTGCATTATGTGTGAAATTCTTTATTACTTTCGACATGTAAAACATTATTTAGATAAGCGATGGTGGGACATAATAAGTACCTATTTAATATAACAGGGTTATTTTTAGACCTCCCGCCAAATTTAAATAGGTGTTTTAAACCACTAAAGTAAACAACTTCCTCAAAGAAACACGGGTCGAAAAGTGAAAAAAAAATTCAGACCTTCTACACGAAATCGACCACGTGAGCAGTTTTCTATGGGAGGGTCGAATTATTTATCACGTTTTGACCCATGTTTCTTTGGAAAAGTTGTTTAGTTTCATGGTCTAAACAACCTATTTTAAGTTGACAGGAGGTCCAAAAATAACGCAGTATGTAAAAATTAAGGTTGAAAAATTAAATAGTTTTATCTTTAAAACAGTTTTTATTAAGAAACTGGAGCACAGCCATGATCATCATAGTGTTCAGTAAAATTATCGACGTGGATATCGATATGAACGATGTTACGTCCCTTTCCGTCCGACCGATGTAACATTATACAAACGTCAATTGGTTTTAGTATTCTTATTTTAATTTTTCTTTGAAGCAATAAAGTCTCAAAATTTTCGGATAACGCTTATATCTTTAGGGACTTTTGTGTTGTATGTATTTTTTTATATTTATCAAATCATTAAAATAATAAAATAATACGTTTTTTATTACAAAGTCATGTCTCAGAAAAATTGACATCTGCCAAAAGAATCAACTTATCGTGAATGAGGTATAGGTACACTTATGCAACCACATTCACATGGATGACATTTTAATTTTACAGTAATATTGATTGTATATGAAGTATGCATTTTATCGGAATTGTCGAAATATTTCATTTTAAACGTTTTAAGGATTTTTAAAAAATCATTTTTATATTAACTTGGAAAAATCACTGATTGGACTACAAGCACTTTACGTAAACCACGAAGCAGATTATTAAGAATATATAAAAAGAATTTATAACTGTCTCCATACTTTATCTCTGTGCGAAAATTTATCTTAATAATTTTAACTCCTTTTTTAATGAGTAGCGTGTCAAGTAGCAAAATAACAGAACTAACTCCCGATAAAACATGTTTTAAAAGACAAATTTATTAATTGTTAATTAGTCAAATAAGATCTTATTATGATTTGTCTTATATTATTATCAAAACATTGATTTGAGGAGCTAGTCTATAGTTGTATATTTCAAATATGATGTGTAAATGGGAGCAGGTGTATTTAAGCTCAATAAAAAAATATTTCTAGCCTTGTATTTTATTTTAGTAATATGATTTTTAGTATAGTTAACAAATTACCCTGCTATATATAATGTTAACAACTATTGTAATGGGTAAGTGTTAGGTATAAGTTTTTGTTTCATGAACCTGCTTCCATTTTTGCATGGTTTTCTAATTTATGCCTATTGCTTGTGTTTTTGCATGTTCGCTTGTGTACACTGCTTTTTTTCTAACAGCCTTGTAAATCAAGCGACCTCACAAACTAACGATATATTGGAAAAGTCAGAGAGTACTCAAGGTTATCAAGACTCCGACATAAGTCCTGTGATAATACAGAAGAAGAAAAAATTAAGATTGTCAACAAAAATTCATAGAAATAGGTCACAGTCGAAGCGAAACATGAAAAGAAGACCACAATTATATTTGGCTCAAGAATCATCCACAGATTCCAGTAACTCCTCAGTTTGTTCACTTCCCAGAATTACGACCAATCAAAGTTCTAGCGAAATATACAAATCCGATTCTTATCAAAATTTATTTCCAAATAAAAGAAAATCTGCACGTTTAGAACCAATTCATGAAACAAGCCCCATAATTAATGAAATTGATATGAGATCTGTCAGTAACGAAACCAACACTGAACCTTTTGAGTCGGACACAAATGCTGTACACAATAATGCTGATGGTGGCAGTTCCAGCAATATCTCATTACCGCAGTCTCCTGAACTCTCAGTTGTTGAAGATATATCTATTGGTAAAGAGTTTCTCAAAAGTATTAGGGAATACCATGCTTTGAAAAATACGTTAGCCAATAATGTTCCAGTGAAAGATGAAGAGAGCAAATATTTTATAACAGATGTGGATGTGACTATGCCCCTTATGGAACAAATGTGTGAAGTTCAAAGAAGTAACGCGAGATCTACAAGAACCAATACATCAAATAGACAAAAGAAATCACCAATTTCCGATTCATTGATCAATAAAATATGCTCTGTTCAGATTAACGACAATTCATCAGTGTCTGATTCATTGGATATGCAACTGCGAGATTTGTTGTTAGAGAGTGCTAAAAAGATGAGTATAGTTGCACAAAGAAAAGAAAGTACGGATGTTGATGAAAATGAGAAAAAGACGAAGAGGAAAAAACGTTGCTCAACTCCACGTAAAAGGAAAGAAGCAAGGAAGTCATTGGTGGCGATATCACAAGCTACTGTTGAACAGTACATGGAGGCTTGTTCACACAGCGGACGGAAATCTTGCCCTCCTTCAATTCAAATTCATGATGATAATGCTGTTGATTTCAATGAAATTTGTTTAGGAAACGCACAACCTAATAATGATAAACCAAAAGGAAGAAAAAAGAAAGACGTAATAAAAGTGAAAATTATACGTCCCAGGAGTAAAAGCGATTTAAGGGAATCGAGGGAAAGATCTTCACAAACGATAACTAAAATGTCTATATGCACGGATAGCGGAATAAACGGCACAGTGTCAAGATCATCAATTCCCATTTCTAACGACAGTGTGGAGCTCATTCATAATCATTCGGAAACGTGCCTACATGCTAACGAATGTGTTGAGAATAGCGTAGAGTTCGTGAATGCCTCTATGTCCATAATATCTCTTAATAGTAACTCATTTTCGGAAGAATGGCAAGATAACGCTAAAGAAACAAGAAATGTAGAAACTTTTACATCAAACAACAATAATAATAATAAAGATTTCGGTCTATCCTGTAACAGTAAGTATTGCACGCTATTAGTGGATTGTGTTGCTCGAGCTTCTCATAGACTGTTCATGTGTGATATTTTATAATAATTGGTACTTTTATTACTTATAAAAACCCAACCTTTTTCTATTTTCAGACGAAAAATGTACTAAACATATTAATGAGATCAACAATGATACCTCGTATAAAAGTCCACTTAATACAGACATGTGGAACAACAGTCTTATAACTGAGGATTTATCGGATGAGTCCCCAACACAGTCACGTGGTCCTTCAAGGCCTTCCCGATGGTATTTACTGAGTGAAGATGAAACAGCGAATACGAATGTTGCCTGTCCACCAGTACCAAGCACTGGAGGTGGTTTTGGGGCGAATTTGAATCAAATCTTCCCCATTACTTGCGCAGTCCCCAATTTGTCAACCATTACAGAAATGTCTAAGGATAACGACAGCAGAAAACCAACGATAGTAGACAGCTTCACAAGAGATTCAAATTCACGAAATATATTTATGTAGTTTTGTCGTTTAAATTTACTAATTTATTAATGTTAATTAGATTTTTAAGTAGCAATGTGTTTTTTTTTAATAATTTAAAATGTAATTCTGAAGTAATAAATTTAATTAAATGAGTATTGGTGTAAGTTTTTATGTTTTTAAATTACCTTATGAATGCTCTAATTGGTTTGAAAAAATTACATGCATGTGTGTTCTTGATTCTCGTTGATAAGTCGGAAGTTCTCGTACACCATTTTTTCAGCTTTTTGGGTCTCGTCCTCAATGGTATTTGAAAAGCGTTTTGCTACTAAGAATTTCCTAATGGAAAAACCTAATAAAACTGCTCGAAACCCGGGTCCTCAAGATCGCACGACACGTTATTTTACCGCTAGACCTCGAAGCATTCAGGCAAGGTCGAAGGAATTAGTATAGAGTACTGCCTAGCATTACAAGGGTATGGCAGTGGATGATCATCTACGTTATTCCTAGTAGGGCGAAAGGCCAAAGCTTTCAAAAATCAAATTAAATTATATAGAGAACTACGAATTACAGCCATTACGATCTCTTGAGGGTTACTGTTTTTTGGCCTGTGACAATCTTAGCACTTTCTCTATATTAAGTATTATCTTTTTACACATGGGGAAAATCCTCTTGGATTCTCGTCTAACGAGACAGACGGGGTATGCAGGATTTTTCCGGCTAAAAACCCCATCGACTTCTTCATCTACTCAAAGAAGCTACTCCTGGACCTCAAAATGACCACCTCAGGGTACTATTACGTTATACCTACTCAGCGACAGAGACGCAAATAAGAGGCAAGACTTCTTTGGGACCTATCCGCCTGATAAATTAAGGTCGGTTAACAATATCTTAAGGTAGGTAGTTTCCTGGTATAAATTCGCCGTCACGCTGTGATTTTCGTGGGAATTGGAGCTGCATACTTTTTCATAATTAAATAACCTTATCTCTCCCGACGCGTAGGCGTAGGATAGTGGGATATTCAAACTAGAATTACGTAGTATCTATCTGTGAAATCAATTTGCCATAAAAGGAAAATGAAACGTAAAATCGGAATGGCATTAGTTTCGCTCGGACAAAACGTAGGAGGGTTGGGGCCCGGACGGCAATGGTTATCTAGTAGCAATCGTAGTAACTGCTTTAATTGATGCATGCTGAATAAGCCACGCATTGGAGGAACTTCGGCTAGTTCATTTTGAGGTCCCTTCAGTGACTTCATTAGACACCACAAATTGGATAAGCTTTTACTTCTTACTTCCTGTAACCGGAGAACCAAAAGGGATTTAAAGAAAGTTCAGTTCTAAAATTGCGACTTGGAAATATATCAATATCCTGATAGTTAAAAAAACTATATATTAATTTTGACAGTGGCGTTACTATTATTTTTTTTTTAATATTATAACACGGGGATTTCCCATCACTATTATTCACAGAGTTTAGACCATAAATTCTTTTTTATTGGCTGTCAAAGAGACTGTCAAACTGACAAAAATATGTCTGAAGTATGGCGTACTCTGTCATGCAAACAAACAATCTATAAATACTGAAAAATCATATAATGATATAGTTTTCACCATGCCGCGTACCCTACCTTTGAGAATTAATATAAGGGACTGTTTAGTTTTAGTATTGTTAGTTATTTTCAATACAATACACGTAACAGATATGGGTAAGTATCGATTTTAATGGTTTCGTCAAATACTCATCACGGTGATCTTAATTTTTTTAATTTGTAGCGAACAACAATATGGACCTACAGAGTAAAGAAAGCAAAATGAAAGAAGATTCTAATGATAAGGGGGTCAGTTTCAGTGAAAATGAAGATTATTTGAAAAGTTGCCCATCTGGCGATATGGAGAATGTCATAGAATGTTCCACTCTGCAGTACCCCTGCATATCTTGTGACCGCAGCATAGACTGCCATTATGGGGGTTTAAGTAATTACACGTGCAATGTTAAACCAAAAATTGTGTGTAATGTAAGTAAACATATGAATAGTATGTACACAGGGTTGGGCAGTATTTTAATTACTTGTAATTAAAATACGTAATTGAAATACAAATACGTATTTTGTATTTGTATTTCAATTACTTCCTTAAAATGTAATTTGTAATTCGTATTTTAAATACTTGAGGCATTAAAATACATTAACATTAAAATAAAATTAACCACCATGAGTGCAATAGTGGTAAGTGGCGAGAAACGGCATAATCCTCTCAATGAGTGAAACTAGGACCAGGCCTCCAGTCCCTGGCAGCCCCACTATTCCTGGTTACGGTAGCGGCCCTGGTAACGGCGGGGCAGGGGGTGCTAAGAATCCCCGGGTTGGCCCCGGCTACCACACCCAACGACGACTGGCCATGGTTAAACACAACATACGCACTTTGAGGACAAACGAGAAGATTGTTGATTGAATTGAGTGGATAACACTGGGACATACTGGGGTTGTCGGAAGTCCGAAAAATCGGGGAGGACATGACAACCCTGAAGTCCGGTGTCCCGAGGAGGAGTCGGATTTCTCATCCACAGGTCTCTCATTAACAACATCGTATCCAATGGAAGTGCGTCGAACAAGGCAGTGTACCTCATACTCAGAATATCCAAAAGATATTCGTTGAAGGTCATACAGGTATACGCGCCGACCTCGACACACCCAGATGAAGAAGTAGAAGGAGATCTATGAGAACATACGTCGAGCCATACATACTTCCAAAACGTACTTCAATGTTGTTATGGGAGACTTCAACGCAAAGTTGGGCATGAGAAGCGATGCGCAGTTGAAAGTGGGGCAATTTGGACATGGGCAACGCAACCCCTGGGGGTTAGAGACAGACCGATTTTCTGGAGAAAGAGGGACTCTTTGCGATGAATTCTTTCTTCCAGAAGCCGCCTCACAGGAAATGGACCTGGCTGAGTCCTGACGGTTCTACGAGAAATGAGATAGACTTCAGTGATGTCTTTGTGATCAACAGAGTGAAAACCCGCAGTGATCACCGAATGGTTAGAGGCTCATTGAATATCAACGTCCAATTAGAAAGGCGTCGCTCGGGGTTTCCCTACGAGATTGCCTCAGAAATGAGGAGATCCGTAGGAGAACTAAAGTAACTGACATAGCCCAATAGATTAGCACGTTGAAGAGGAAATGGGCCGGCCACCTGGCGCGGAGAACTGATGGCCGATGGGGCCAGAAAGTTCTCCAGTGGAGGCCACGTACAGGAAAGCGCACCGTGGGACGTCCCCCGACAAGGTGGTCGGACGACCTTGTCAAGGTCGCGGGACGTCGAAGCTGCAGGGGGTTTCCGACCGATCCCGGTGGAAGACATTGGGAGAGACCTATGTCCAGCAGTGGACTTCGATAAGCTGATGATGATGATGATGAATCTTTTTTTCCTCATCTTTCCAGACCATGCAGATTACTTATTAAGTATTTTGTAATTTGTATTTGGTATTTTAATTACAAATAGCTAAAATACTGTATTTTGTATTTTATATTTCAAATACCTTACTTAAAAGTATTTTGTATTTCGTATTTTAATTACTTGTGATAAAGTATTTTGTATTTCAATTAAAGTTAAGCATGTATTTTGCCCAGCCCTGTATGTACAGACACTACACACTATTGAGTTATAGCAGAAAATAGAATAAAAAATACAAGCTTATGTTTACATAAAAACTAAAACTATAATATACAAATTACTTATTAAGTCTTGATTATGATTGCATGAATATAGTGTATTTTTTTTTTATGTTTCAGGGTTCTAAAGTGTTTAATAGAACAGCAATGTGTAGATTTTGTTATCAGACAGACAAATGGGAGCACCGCTGTGATCAGAAAGCTAATTGCAATTCATTAGCTTCACCACTAAAGTTCTATTTGTAAGTAAATACATACATGCTTTTTTTTTTTTTGTATGTTCAATAATACAAGACTTACTGCATACAACTGCATAATTAAGCAAATAGCTGAACTACTCATTTGGTTCCAAATTTTCTAAACTACTATATAGATTGCAGCCTTAATGTTTTTCTAATAAATGTTTACTGTTACAGAACAAATTGCACAGTCTCAGATGATATCATATGTTTGGGTAAAAGAAGGTTTCTAAAGAAAATTAGATGCTCTTGGACATCTGGAACTCGCTGGGGTACAGCTCTTATTCTTGCACTGACTTTGGGTGGTTTTGGTGCTGATAGATTTTATTTAGGACATTGGCAAGAAGGTATTGGGAAACTCTTTAGTTTTGGAGGATTGGGAGTATGGACCTTAGTGGATGCATTACTTATTGGAATACATCATTTAGGGCCTGCAGATGGCTCACTTTATATTTAGATCTCATGTGATAATTTTCTCCTTAGTGTTAATAATATTAAAACCTGTTTATGTTTAAAAGGTATTTTATTTAATACAATACAAAATAGGTTTATATAGATTCTAATATTAACAATTTTCCATTTGAATTATGCATAATGTTCATAAATAAGCTCAACAAGTTCACCTTTCTTTTTCTTTGAAAGTCCAGCTATATTTAAGCTTTTTAAAATCTGCTTCAATTGGTCCACATTATATTTATTTAAATTCTTATTCTTAATATCCTCTTTTAACACATCTTCATCAATATCTTCTGTTTTTACTTTCTTTGTTACAGTACTGGTTGTTTTTGGCTCTCTAGCTCTCTTAGTAGTTGATGTTCCAAAAGGCCCAAACAATTTATAAAACTTTTCCTCATCAATCTCTTCAAAGATTTTTTCATTTGCTTGTGTAGTATCTTGAATTTCAGCTATTTCTGGATCATGTAGAGCTTGGGCTTCCATTGCCCTATATTTGCTCTGTAATACAGGATCTTCAAACATTTCTGGCTGATAATTAAATTTTGCTTGATTGATAATATCATTCATCATAGACACCATTTCCTCTTTCTGATTACTAGATGTTGCCATATCATCAGTTTCTTCAATTTCTGGGGGATCACGAACATTTTCAGCAAATGGAAGAATAATGACATCAAATCCTATATCAACATTTATACCAAATGGTTTGGTACTAGGTGAAAGAGCTACTATCCTTGGTTTCGAGTTTACTCTTAAGCACAACATACATATTGCTACAGCCTTCATCTCAACACATGCATAGTACAAGGCCTTGAAGGCAATTGTTGAACCTTCTATTTTTCCTTCACTGGGAAATAAAAAATAACATGGTTCTATGAACCATTTTTCTTTACACAATGTATCAGCCGGTTTAAACCCAAGAAGTCGCAATATATTGGGTCCATAAGGATTTTTTAGCATTTCAAATTCGTTTTGTTTGAATTCTATTTTTTCACCACCATACTCCTGACACTTTAGAATTTCTTCACGGCTAATGTGTGTTTCCTTTTTTTCTTCATCAGTTTGGTCCACACTCATAACATTTTCTTCTTTAGTATATTTTACAGTTTTAGTGGCACTAATCACAGCTTCATTAGTTTCACTATGAGTGTATGATGACTTAGGTGAAGTATTACTTTTTAATAATTTGTATACTTTAACACCTATAGATATGTCTGCACCAAGGTCAAAACATATCTCTGCAATTGCTAAATGTCTATCACACTGAGTTATCAAATTAATTTTAATTTCTTCAACATCCCATATTCTACTTGGCATTGTAAGATCCTGCTCATCATCTAATTTATATGCTTCAAATAGGAATTCATTATAAAATTCATGAATTTTATAGCCCCTTTCAGCAATATTCATGATTTTTAGTTCAATACCAGACTTCACTAGGTCAGCAACAAACTCTAATGTTGGATCTTGATCTTCAATAATTGGAGGTTGGGCAAGTGTAGTAAGCATTATTATAGTGCGCGATGACAAAGTCTTTTTACAAGCAGAGAACATTTTGCTGCAGTGGCCTAAAACTTCAGTCAGGACTAAATCTTTGGAATGCTTTAATTCGCTTATTTTTGTGGTTTCAAGTTTTTTATAGTCATCCAAGGTAGGTGAAGTTAGAGAAAAAATGTCCTTTACATATTTTTGGGCGAAGATGGAAGTATCGTCCACATCGGTACCATATAGAGAAACACCGATGTATTGTGAAGTTTGTGTTCGTAAATAATGACGTATTAGTTGACATGTTGCGACCTGCGCCTGCTCCGCTGATTTAGTATCTAAAACATTAATAAGTATGATGGAACCAGCAATGCCTTTCACTGAGTATACGTCAGATTCTTCGTCCGAATCCATTTTATTTCAATTTAACTACAGCTTTTAACCCGGGATCTGAAAAACAAGCTAGATTATTATGTATCTTCTTTTTGAACTAAGTATTTTTGATTTCAAACACAAATATTTACAACAATATAAGTTTACTTACGAAATATGCATTGAGTGTTTCACTTACAATAGTAAGATAAAAATAATAAGCGTAAGATTATTTTAAATTTTATTCCTTATTTGATGCGCAAACCACTTCGATAATACCGCCAATGTCAAGTTAAGTATAGTGTTGCGAATTGCGATGATAAAAATAATCGACTATTATTAAAGTAAAAAATTATAACAGCACTAAATTAAAATACGTATATCATTAGAAGAGTCCTCTTAAGACGCAAATAATTTAAATGTTGTCATTGCAGGTGTAAGGAAATGGTGTGGTATATGTATATGAAAAGGGTTTGAAAAATCACAAATATTTTTTTTATTACTGATTATAACTTAGTCAATTGATGATTAAGTAATCGATTTTTTCTAGTCATTATCAATGCTTATAATATTGTAATTTTCAAGGCAACAAGAATCTATTTCATACAACCTCGTTATTTTTATTATTAAATTTAAAACAGTGGTGTATTAAAGTATAAAAATATACATGCATATATTTTTTTCATAACTATGATATCCAATAATGCAAATTGAGTTATAAGAATAACTCTACGCGCACTGTCTATGCTTAGTGTATTTGAACATTTTTGCTTACTTTTTAATATTATAAAAAATACACTGTTTGACTTACCTAATATTATTCTACTCTCCGAATGAAAGAGCATTGAATTATGCCTCCATAATAGGAGCTAAGGTTCTAGAAATTTCATTAAATGTTTTGAACAGAGTTTCTGTAGTAGAGCCACGTCGTAAGCAACTGTTATCTTCAAAGATCGGTTCGATAGCTGAGCTTACAGAAAGTTGTAGTGAAGCAATATTATTGCGTCTTGTTGCAATATTATTGAATTTGCTACTAGAAAAATTGTCTTCCCAAAAAATCCTTTAGAATAGACATTGATCTATGGTTGTCTTATAGATATCACCGTGCGATCACGATTAGGCCGGCATTTGTATCCTTTTCGAGTATTATGTTCTTTTATGATTTACGCTTGTTTACGAGTGTACAACAAAGTCTTTCAAATATTCGCTAATTCTAATTCGCTTTTCTAGGCGAATTGCGGTATTGCTGGTGTTACAACGAAACATATTTGCCTATTGCGAACTTTATAAATACAGGCTGATACCGAAACGTGCATAGGTACATGTGTAGGATTATACCTTTTTACAGAGACCCGGATAATTTAGTCGTTTCTTTGACATTCCGATATTGGTACTTACTTATATACCTATATATTTTTTAATAAAAATCGTCGATTATACGACATATTCCATCTTTTTAATATTAGGTTCTTCTGAATGTGACAGCAGCGTAAGTGTCTGCCCTGTGAAAAGGGGGCGTTAAAATTCTACTACGATACCCCTGCCTGTCGTCGAAAGCAACTTGAAGGCCTTAGGGTCTCTGGGCGCGCGGTGGGGGCAGCGCATCCTCACTGAAACTATCTCCGAAAGGGGACACGGCACTGTGTTCGTCGCGGGCACTTTTCGATAATCTGATTTTGTTAGGGATCTAACTCGACATTAACATCTACGAGGACGAGACGAAGGACGTGGAAGACCGGTGACACCAATATACGCTTCCTACCCCCTACCCCAGGCCTGGTGGAAAGTAGAACCGTAATCAGCTTTCCCTTGTAGAAAAAAAACACCAGTGCATTTCAGTACCAATGTTTCTCTAATAGCGATTTAGGTTTTACTAATACCTAGAGCCGAGCTTTTCCTCTTCATTCTTATTCGAACTCAGTGCTCAATTTAAGATTTTTGTTGAGATAAACTAAATAACACCATGACCGACCTCAGGATCCAAAGTAGTACGTTTTTCTTTAACGTCGCACAATTTCAAGAGATCAAGTCTAAATAAATTTGTATATTATTTATTTTAAACACGAACGACATTATATTACATAAACTATTTATTTAAATTATCATATTAACACAAAAATATTTTATTAGTATGGGATTACGAATATACGAGTATAACACAGAGAAAAAATGTTTCGTCAAGTTTGTGAGCCCTTTATAGTCATGTTCCGTACCGTCCTGTAGAGGTCACGTCCAAGCAAACACTCTGCTCTGTTGGAAATCTTGCTACTGGTGGCAATTAATGCCTCAATGCTGAAATAGTTGGAAAATTCGCAAGAAACTTTTGTTCACTTATGGATGCCTAGCCCTAATTGTCGTGAAATCTCTAAAAATTCTTCAAGAATTTAATCTCGCATTCAATGCCGAAAATTAATCTAGACGTGTCGAATGTGATGATTATGTATTAATTAGTTATTTACATCGATTGTTTGCACTAAAATTAAATTTAATACAATGTAAAATAAGAGACAAATCGATAATACGTCAGAAAGCACAAGTTTTAGATGACTTTTTTATTTTGTCGAGTTTTGGTCCAATCTTTATCATAGAAATATAACTTTATGCCATAACGAATTTAATTTAGTTCAAAAGTATTTACTAATCAACAATTATAAACATATGTTAAAAGTAACTTCAATGCATATTTTATTCTATTTGATGTCCCGTTGACTAGATCAGAGGTATAGCGCCAGTTGCTCTTAGGGTGTAATAATTAGTGTGTCAGGGAGGTGCAGGGAGGGAAGCAGGCAGCGGCTGCCGAGAGGAGGCAGCGCCGGACGGAGTGTGCGCAGTGCGTGCGGCGCGTCGGGGGTGCGCGATCCGTCATTCGCACTCGAGCCCACAGCGAGGCGCCACCTCCTCCAGGCCGGCCCGTCATCCCGGTTGTCGAGTAGCCGTAACCGCCACGTCGGAGCGGGCGCGTGTTGGGCTTAACCCAGCGGCGGTCGGGTGTATCGTTGTCGTGGCGCTGGAGCGCGTCCCATCGTCCTAGAGCACGCGTGCGCGAGTGAGCGCGTGCGCGGCGCTATCTGCGCGCGACGACGGGCCGCGAGCATGCAAGGAGCACGGCGCTGCCGCGCGTAGCGAGCCAGGCCGTGCGCGCTATAGCCATGGGCTGTGCTTCGTCCGCTGAGGAGCGCGCTGCCATCGCGCGCAGCAAGCAAATTGAGAAGAATCTCAAAGAGGATGGCATTCAGGCTGCCAAGGACATCAAGCTGCTGCTCCTTGGTAATGGAGCATTACTCTATCTCTCTTTACTTAACCGATGCGCGCGCATGCTACTGGCTCGAGCTCTATCGACTGGGCAAGCCGGCTTATTATTTGATCTCGATTTAAACATATAATTCAATTCATGGTATTATTGGGTTGAACTAACATTATTTCGTAATAGTAACTACATGCACAAAATAATATTGGTAGTCGCAGTGCTTGAAAATGTATTGTCGTTTCAGTACCTAGATACAAAACAGCTGACGAAAAATATCCTAAGTAATGTAGGCGTTTTTTAAACTGTAATGCGTCACTCCCGATGTAATTTAATAAATTCATAGATATTCTTAATTTAGAATTATTTAGTACAACTAAAGAGGAATATTCAGTGGTATTTATGCAATGGTAGAACAGTGGATCCTATCAGAAATTTTACTTTATCGTTAATGTATTACGTATGTAATACAGAAAGTCTGATCAAAAAAATGAAAAAAAGGATGATTGATAAATATTCAATAATACAAGAAGGATTTGATGAAATATTAAAACTCTTCGACTAAACGAGAAAACTCTAAAAGATCAAATTACATATGTAAACATGTAGCCCATATGCATTTCATTTGGACATGGTCATAATAAATAATGTTGACAGTGGTGTAGACTTTCGACAACAATGATTTACTTAATAAAACATTAAATTAGGGTAAGGAATTATACAACAGAGAATCAGCAGCTTTATAAATAAACACACAAACATGAGTGTTCAATATGAAGATTAACCTGTTACATGTTGAGGTAAAGAGAGATGAAGAGGTAAAGGACTTAGGGCTTACTAAGTCTCGCGAATCAAAGTATTTGTATATTGTAATATTTAAACAATATTTTTACCAATGGGCTTTCTGATGAGGATATTGATTTTTATTAATCTTTTGATAGAGAAGTATTAATTACGCAAATAAATGACCAATACAAGCGGGGGCTAAACAAACGGTATAAACGGTCGCTATTTCAAAACTCAGTGAGACGTCGAAATTATTTAAAAAAAATCGTGGATACTTCTATAACACTTTAATAATGAGTTTTAGATCTAAAGTTGTTCATTTTTAATGGTTAGTATTAAATCATTAACATGAAACAACAATAATATTTCCAAGTTTACCGGCCAAAGGCATGTAAAAAAGTAAAATTGTCTCTGACCAATTTATGATTTTAGCGCATTGCTTTTGTTCTCTTTCGTGTATGATACTTGCACGCATGTGTGAGCGAGCCCGAACGAAGAATTCCGAACGCACCCGAACGTCAGTCGAGCGGGGCGCGGTCGCCGTCACGGAGTGGAGTTGGTGCTTGTCATCCGGCCGCCATTATCTCGTATTTGAACGATTTTGTAAAATCAATTAGAGTTTTCGCTGCCGTTACGTGTAATTTGTGCCGGGTGAAGTATAAAATCGACGTACTGTCGACGGTGAAATCGTCGCGACGAAAGAAGTGTTCTTTGATAGAGTACGAACAGTGATAAGTGGTACAGTTAGGTTACTGTGTGTTGGGTGCTATCGACGTATAGGGTGGCTCCGGTTGAGCCGGGGCGGCAGGACGCGTGCGGAGCGCATGCAGAGGGAGCGGTGAGAGCGCGCCCGGCTCGGGAGACGGGGGACCACAGGCAGCAGGACAGCTGCCGACATGGGGTGCGCCCAGTCGGCCGAGGAGCGCGCGGCGGCCGCTCGCAGCAAACTCATTGAAAGGAACCTGAAAGAGGATGGCATCCAGGCATCCAAAGATATCAAACTGTTGTTGCTAGGTATGGAATTGATGAGATATTTGGTGTGAACGCGCGGCCGCACCCATCCATTGCTGCCATTGTAGCGTTATTTAGACTACTCAATCTTTACCACTAGCTATGTCGTTTCAATTCAACGTTTTTTGAAAATGTGCACCGTATGAACGCACATAGTTAAATCAATGTTGCAAAGAAAATTGTTACACCTATCATCGTCCAACTTTCTCTTGCAAATAAACTAATCATTATGCTAGTACGCTCAGTAGTTCCGTGCGCAAATGAAAGTTCCTATTCGCTAAATGTTTAGGAAATGATTACATTTGTATTTGCAATTCCACAAGATTATTTCAATTTTGAAATTACATCAGGCTTAGCTGATATTTATCTTAGTCTCTAATTTTTTATGCAAATAAAGTCTAAATAAGTAACAAACAGTTTTTCGTGGTAGGTATGGTTTACGTAAATCTTATTGCAGCATGCATAAATTTTACAAACAACTCCTATCAAAGAGCAATAAAAATTATCTCATTGTAGCTATCTGCCTTTACCAAACATTTTTTTTTTCAATTTATACAGATAACATTACTCTGGCATTAAGATATATAGCATAAAAAAATACTGAGCTTAAACACACCATAACTTTTTTACGTTATTTTTGATACTCAATTGGCTTTTATTTATAACTGAGTTGCTACTGTGTGTGTGATGCATTATTTACAGCTTGTTATTACTATGGTGTTGCACAAATGAATGATTGTCCTCATATTCATTATAGTTTGGTCTCTAATCAACAGATACCACACTATTGTTGAGTAATATAGTTTATAGAAATATGTTGATAAATATGTGGGAAATCCATTCTACAATAATTGTTGCTCATTGGTTTAAGTTCCTACTCTGATATATATTAAAGGAATCAGTTACAGAATAATGCAAACCTGTTATTATATTTATATGGTATACACAATTAATGTTATAAATAATTGTATGATACAATAACAATTTGCACATTTGTTGATGACTTCCTCATAATAATTTAGTGCAAGTAACACAATGAACATTTATAATAGGCAGGTAAATTATTGCATCTGGTTTCCTCACATCTAAGTAGTGTTGTAAGAGGAACTCAAATCATGGATTGCTACAAATTTGGTTTGAAAGATGTAATGTAGTTATAAAATAATTTCATCATCATCCAATAGTTTCATGATGTGAAGCATGAGATTTAAATCGGCTAAATTTTCACATAATTCTTGTATTTATGCAAAAGAACCATTGATTGAATCAGTTTTGTTCCATAAATTTACAATGCCCAAAAATAATTTCTCTACTTTCCATGCAACAAGTATTAACACAATATTATTGATATCTCTTGTGCAGTATTAACAAGTTGTATGTTATGAAATGTAGGCAATAAACAATTGTGTTCCATTACAATTTGTTCACAACATCTTACCTGTTGACAGTATGTTGAACCACTGCCAATACTTGAGAGTTGGTTATTGGTTGCAAAACTTTTTCAAAATAGTAAAGTTTTCTCTTAATATGAGACTGAAATGGTTTTGGGTATTTCCGAAATCAATATATTTAAGTGAAGGGTTTGGGTCCCAATCAAGATGGTCATGGCATGTTAATATTATAATTATTAATTTAACAAAATACACATCAATATTTTTAACAGTTTTAAATGTTTAAAGAAAATCCCATGATTGCATCCAACATCTAGACATACAGCTAATTTCTTTTATGAAATACTGTAATTGTAATAACTCTTTATTACTTTGAATATAAGTTTAAATAAATTAGGTTGAAAAAAAATCATTGCTTTCAACAACAAATCAATTAAAATAATGTGATAACTATTAAATACACATAATAACCTAATTACTTAATGTGATTGCAAATATTTTTATTCCTTACCTTGATCTGGATTGTGACTATCTTCACATAAAAGCTATGTAGACAAAGGCAAATTATGTTTTTGTAATCAGCAACAATCTTTTTTAAGTCTGAAGTATTTCACCTCAGCCTTCCGGAATATATGACTAAACCTTATTCATTTCAATCATTGTATCACATTTGGCATTTTATATTAGAATATGATACAAGCTTGAAATGTTATGCAAACATATTTTTAGGTTTAATAATAATTATATTTAAAAAATAAATTAGTGAGTACAATTTTGTGTGCATAAACAAGGGGAATTTCAATATACAAATATAATATTTAAAGATCCTTAGGTAGTATCTAAGTAGAAGTGACTAATAGTGAAATTAAATTAGTCATACTTTTATGACTTATTCAAGTTAAGTAATTTACATCAATTTGTTTTTTTTTATATGGTTGAAAGAGCACACACATTTTTGTTTTGTATTAACCAAACCTGGCCTTAACCAAACGCCTAGATTTTAATTTGTTTTTATTATATTTGGGACAATAAAAAGTTAATGCAACTCAAAATATCTAATCAAAAAACCCTCTCATGCCCTCATTTGTAGACAAGCCATAAAGCTGGTACAAGAGCAGTAAATATTGAGGGGTTTGATTGATGATATTAATATACAGGGATACACAAATTAATTAAACATTTAATATCCTTTCAATAAACATGAAAGTATTTAATTTATTATACATTTTTTAATTCATTAAATTTATATTTATATGAAGACTGATTAAAAAGAAAGTCAATTTAACCTGTCTAAAAAATAAAACAAATATTAGTTTGTGCGAGCATAAAGTAACATCATGTCCACAATTCTTATAAATTAGCTGTTTACAAGTGAATCTATAGTAAATAGGTCAATATTGGATATTTCTGAAAGTATTTGATGGTGAAACATCGAGTTATACTGTAATCATAGTGGAATCAAATACTTGACATGTATGTCGGCTATATATCTTGTGCCAGAAGTTAATTAATGTATCACGCTACGCCGCCGTGCTAGGGGCGGTGCTGCTCATCTGACCATGAATTTATTTCGCTTTAACGAGACATCTAGGTCTCTCCAACTCTACATTTACTATATAACTTAAATACGATCGAAATGTAACACGATGTACGAAGCGGAATAACATTTTTCAAACCGTTCAATATGGGTTGTTGTGACTCACAATGTCCTTGCACGTGACACATGCAATAGAATTCAATATAAAGTTTTGCCATACAATCATGCATACCATACATTGGCCCGCAAAGTATGCAATAATTTGTTTGCATAGCGTTATGTTTACTGAAGGAAGAATGTATGAATATCAACAGTTTTCTTTCAAAGTAACTAATTGTGTCAATTTCACGCGCCATCAACAACCTGGCAATCGCCCAGTTTCTGTCGCGATTCATATCAAAATAAGATTTCCTGTAGTCATTTGTTACATTTAACATCTTGAATGTTTTGATTCTGCTCATAGTTTGGTTACCTTTAGTTGACATAATTATAGCTTTTAATGTTTATAACGCATTAAAAAACCGTCACGCCTAACGCTTCCCCTATGATATATACAAATAGCTTACTATATCTTTTGCTGAATAAAGCCGGAACGTTTTCGCAAATAGGGAAATATGTTAATACAAGTTTCGGGCAATGATGAAGAGCCTTGTATCGGACGTTATGGACAGGTATTTTATCAAAGCATAACCGCTCGAGCACGCGATGCTCGATCTTATCGCGATGATAGTGCAGAAAGGGCTCAGAACTGACGTCCGCTCATCACCCTTACGATACACTTTCCAATATTAACTTGTCAAGTTTCACTTGTAACCAATTCAAGTCTAAAACCCTGGGATCAATAAGATGTTTCTTTTTGATTAAAAATCGCATAAACCAACTAAAACTATGCACTAACCAAAAGCAAGACTAATAGTATACTATTTACGAATTCCGATTATGTTTTCCGGACTTGTTTCTTATAACTATACTGTGGTCGGACGGTCGGTTGTCTTCATATTGCCGATATCTATTTGTTCATATCACCTAATGCTTATAAATGATAATTTTATCTTCAGTTTGTAGTGAAATTTAAACCTCTTAAGTATTTTTAATTTGGTCGCGCTCATCTGATTTTTATTGCACAAAATTTTAAGGATTCAATTTAAATGCTTGTGCTTTGGTAAAAGAAACTGATAAAAGGATCAATGAAAATTATCATCCATTTACGAAATTGATAGCTTATTCAATGACACGTTAATACGTGTAAAGTGATTTTCTTTTAAATTAATTATTATTATTATATTACGATATTAATATTTGTGAAGAAAAAATATAATTTTTCCCAAAATCCCTAGAATTCCGTCAATATGTATTGATAATATAATAAAAATATTTTTTCACAAGAAAATAATCGAATGATCGATCATAATCATATTTAGATCTAATTCAAATCGTCCGATAACATTTCTAACGAATCAACAGCAAAATTCAATAAAACTCGGTACTGGTGTTCATCATGTGAGATAAATACGGAATTCCATAAATTGCAATTTTTCAACGCTATATCAAGAGCTGTGTATAATTGACAGTTAAAATAATATACCAACTCTCTAAATTATATCTTGGCACGCGACGAACATTGTGAAAGTACTGTGAACATCCAGAATAATTACCAAAGTAAATCTTTTTTCGACTTTAAAACTGTGTGAACAAATCGAACTTCATTGAGATTCTCGACAACAATTCATTGAAGTGTTCGTTTGAAAAATCTGTCGTTGTCATTCATAGCACGTCATATGTTGAGCGGTCAAACAGCCCAGTGTACACTATCAATCAGCAGTGCAGTCGTCTAAGTGTGGGTTTATGTGTATCGGCAGGGTCAGAGATCGGCCATTCTCGCCTGGCGAGCCAATTAAACGCAACTGGGGTCATGATACTTGGAACCTGTATTTGACATAGTTCATTTTGCTACTCCCACGTAACTAATTCACTTACATTGTTAACAATGTTGTTATTAAGATGGAGGTCATGTCCAGTTTAAACATGTTTTATGAAATTTACTACTATTAGATACTTCTTCTTCCTCAACCCATACACGCCCACTGCTGAGCACGGGTCTCCCCTACCATTGAGAGGGTTTAGGCTATAGTCCACCACGCTGCCCTAGTGCAGGTTGGCGGACATTAGATACTGAATGAATGTAATTTTTTTCACATCCAAATTTTTTGATGGGCAGGATCACTATTTATAATGCCGATGAATTGAAATCATTCATTAAAGAAGTCCTTGTTTTGTGTTGAAGTTCATTATTAACAATTACGGAGATAGTATTTTTCTTATATTCTATTTGAGAATTTTGAGAGCAGCATGTGGTACACAGACATACCCGTACTCTAAACTGATATCAGATTGTTTATTTTATTCACACGTTACTGCCCCTCGCGACGTTTTCGTAAAATAACAAGTAAACAATGTTTGATATTATCTTCAAAAGCACAGCCTTAAAGTAAATGATAAAAAAGATATCTGAGTTAGGATACACATAGTGACAATTTGCGTTTAGCAGTGAAGAGTGAGATTTTCTATCAATTTTGTTTTTGGTTTATTTTACATTAGCTCTTTACACTTGCTGTACTTTGATCGATATTTTAACGTGTGAAGTGTTGTACTTATTTGGTTACCTTGTGCTAGCCCCTATATGACCCTCGTATAAAGGTTTTCACACGGCAACTGCTCAATTTATTTTTCCACGCTATTTTCACTCTGCCAACGAGACGTGCATAATGTTGACTGGAACGGTTTACATTTAGGCGGGTAATTAAATGTTTTTATATCATTGCGTGTTTTATTGCGGCGGTCGGGCTATGTGTGCTCCTAGCTAGCACATCTTTTATGCTCATAGCGGTATGAATTCAGTTTCTTCAAGAATTTATTTACATGTATTAAATTCCATTCGGTCGCATTGAGTAACCAGTTACGCGGCACTTTCGTTGCCGATGTTATCTGATGCTCTCTTGATCTCCTGTCAGTCTTGGAAGTGAATATGGTGACTGCCAGGGTGGTCCTTTCCATCATGAATGCAATAATAACAATGATACCCAGTAGAATATAGATACTGAAGTTTTAAACAAGCCGTGCTTACAACTTCACGAGAATCAATACCAGTAGTTGGTTAACCGCATGTTTCGTCGTGACCTCCTTAACCTACGATCTTCATTGTTTCTAGACATTATTATTTTTAATATATTTGTGTTTATAATAGTCACGTGTTTATCTGGTGAAGGAAAACATGTGGGAAATCCTCGATGTTTAAAAGTTCTCTTTAATAATATTAGGTTCACCAAGCCGGCCTAAGCTAAAGTATTTTAATTGTTTAATTGTAAACGAGGACTCTATAATTACACTAAACGGGGTAATAAAAACCTAAATGTGTATTACGTCAAATAATTCGCATTTTAAAAAAAATGAGTACAAATATTCAAAATATTAACATCTATATTTGGTTACTGGATAGCTCATAGATCAACATACTTATCTTCTTATTTGTTCGCAGGTGCTGGCGAGTCGGGAAAGAGTACTATAGTCAAACAGATGAAGTAAGTACTGCCACTTTTCTTTACATATAGTTAGTGCACATGAATGTGTAATGCCTCAGAAGTCGCGGCCTACTTCCATTTATAGGAATTTATAGAAAAATCGAATCGTCGCGCCACGGTCTATGTTATTCATGAGTTGCGCAGTACTACTATTGTCCAAGCCACAATAAAATACTACCACGACTATATGTCTGTAATTTGCGACTCCTATAAAAAGAAAATGTTTAACGGTATTAAGAACTTATCGTCTGTATGCTTAATCAATATTGTTAATAATCTACGAGATACAATCGTCTGTTATCTGCTTGTTTGTTATCTACGACTTGTCAACAAGCATTTTACATTTCGGCGATAAGGGATTAGCGGCGATATCGGACCGGCCAATATCTGTCGGTTAAGTAATATTTCATATTGATTGTTATGTATTTGTATAATCCATTTGATATGCGTGTTTATTTACAAACATTAAATTTCATCGCTGAATAAATATTTGAAGTGCTAATTAAAAAATATTCATGGCACAAGAATAACAAGTTGTCATCGTTTATTTAGTCATGATGTAACTTATTTTAATTTAAATTATTTAGTTTTAGATGTTTGAATATTATCCCCAGTTTATTGACGAAAGTTCTATCCTGACGGGTTAGTAGTAGTTAGTTAGTAGTTAAACTTGACATCTTAAAAGGCTATATAAAGTCAAAGCAGTGTGATTTTTTTTAAATGATCACGAAGGGCTAGTGCGCCTATTTGCGTATTCGAAATTTTCAAAGAGTGATGTTAAGATAAAATTGATGACACATGGCCTTGTTAAAGACACGAGTAAGGCTATGTGGTATCGTGATTGGTTAATTGATTCTCCGGTTCGTATGATACGACCGTCGTCACGTCGCAACGCCGTGAGTAACGTTCTTACGCATAAAATTATGAACGTTATGACGTCACCGAGTGACATTACCAATAGCTGGCGAATAGTCTACACAACTTATTGACTTGGCTCGCACTTGACTGTTACTCCTGAGACCGACGCCTTACTCACATCAAAAGTATTCTTGTTATAATGGTGAGAATAAAAGTGGGCCATTCATTATTATAGTAATTCTTCAGACATTGTTATACCCCAATTATTCATACAGTGATGATTTATTTATTTATAATGTTTGTATGTTTAACCGTTTGGTTCTTTGTTAGCGCGACTGGCGCCTATAACATTTCCACACTGTATGCCGATGATGACGTCATATCGCGTCCCGGATGCGAAAGATCTATGCAACACCAGATGCTTGACGTCAAAATATTCTAAAGAGGCGCACGCAATCTGGCTCACAGTGGCAATGCGAAACAAACTTATATTTTCAATATTACGTGATTTATGACTCAAATAACTGATATGATTTTGTTTCGTGAAAAAAAAAAATGGTAGCAATCCACTTTGCCTTGTGTAGTTCCATTGTAAATGAATGTGTGGCTGCAGTGTAGTATTTTGTGTCTAGAAATGTCGATGCGCAAAGAGAAAAATGCGAATGAATTCTTCCAGTCGCCGCGTGCAGAACATTCTTATCATACCTGGAAAAACTCACAGAATGTTTTGGTTACGTCGGAACAATTCACAGGCACCGCACTGCATGCATCGGCGACTCGCCATTGTTCGCCTTCGCTCGAAAAATGTTACATTGAAATTAATAAGACTGGGGTATGTTGTTATGGAATGCACCTTCAGTTTCAATTACAGTAGCCACGGCTTATATTCAAATATTATTTATACATTTACATTTTAATGTATCTACTCACGAAATTAAAATAATACAACAAGGGTGTTTTAATGATATAATGCTGATTGGCGATCTGACGCGCGAACATAGTTCGATCCTAATACAGTGGCGTCACGCGAAGGGGTAAAACCCCAATAGCGGGCTCACCGTAAGCTTTAAACTAAATAAAAATTAATGTCATCGCAAGTTTTTTTAAAATATGCATTACAACAAAAAAATGGTATAAAAATTAAAATCTCCCAAATATCAGATAACCGTGATGTACATGCCAACTTTCAAAGCTTCAACTAAGTTCAGAACAAAAAATGTAATCAATATGACACATGAGTCACAAACTACAACAGCTCGGGCTTTCTTCTCCCGGTTGGAGACACAAATTCAAAAATATGTCAGCTAGAGTTGTAGTGTCAGTGCTGGAATTGTTTCTATTAGCATATTCACTGAAGTATTGTCCTGGACACGACTATGACTTAATTAACTAATAATTTAAGATGGCTAGATCTTACTTTATTACGCAATATAGTTTTCTTCTCCGATCAGGATGCATCTGAGTATAAACTTCCATATGGACGCATTCAACGAAGACCGATTCGCAACGTTGATGGCCAGATTATTTCCGATCGATTTCAAGCCACTGGCGTTGTGAAAAGAGGATGTTGTTACAGTATTAAATATCACGGAGAGTGCTACTAGGAATTACGCGAATTAATACCGGCTATTGAATTTTAATTTTGCATTAAACTAGCATTCAATCAATATTATTAAAAGAGATAAAAGTTTGTAAATTATTTGTTATGATTAAGAGCCGTATTCGATGCACAGACCTCAGAAATCTGTTTTCCTCCTTGCGTTTAGATATAATATGACTTTAAAACTATTATTACTAACATTAAAAAAAAATTACAACAGTGAAATTGATTGTCATTGAGCCTACTGCCCTCAGTTATTCGTTCACTCATTTATGCATGTACATATAATTTGAATGTCTGATCTGGTAATTCTTGCCGATTCTGTAGATTTATATTCGTGTTCAATATTAAAAGAGGTCTTATGTCGAGCTATAAAGATTCTTTGATGTTCAGGGGTTATTTGACGCGCTTCCGGTGGCGTGAATGTTTTAAACATGATAAAATCTAATCTAGTAAATGCTAATAAAATATGTATAGATTTCTAAAATTCTTTGCATACATTTATTCGATAAAAAATCAAAGATTTTTCAATGTCTAACATCTAGTAAAGTCTTTATTAGCGAGATTATGTTTTCTGGTCTTAGTTTTATAAAATATAGTATCTATCTAAATAGACAAAATAATCAAGACGCTCAAAATTAACACTCAAACGTACGGCCTTATAAATTCATACTTATGTAATCGATTTTTAGACGTTACAGGTTTAAATTAATATAATCGTGAAATAAGTCAATACCTACCACTGAGTTCTACCACTACAGTTATTACAGAGAGAAAATGTGAAGTAGATAAATAAATATGTATAGAGAATTCCTTTTAACCACTTTTTCCATTTGAATATACATATTTTTGACCTTCTCAATCATTTGAGGATAAATATCTTAATATCCTTTCCTTCTACTGTGCAAACGAGACAATAGTCTAATTAATCAGCAGGCCAAATTTCATATTATGAAGTGGACCAAAATGTTGGTAACACGGTGGTAATATTATATTTAAAATCTTACAAAATACAGTAAAATAAAAAAAAAACGTATCATTTCACTCTGGTGAAACTCCTGTTTTTGTTTCATTTGCCTTGTCGTATTATGGTAAAGTTCAATATTCAATTACCATTAAATTCATTAGAACAACTACAGGCAATTGTGCTAGTAGGTAATTTGATGTTTGTTAGTTACCAATGCAATTGAACCGTGAATCACGTGAGAATAAACGCTGACTAATCGCTATGTTTACAACATTTGTTAACCTGTTCATTCAATTCAGTAAATTAACTTGTTCCAATTCGAATTATATGTAATTGCCATTTGTTATCGTTTTTCACTTTCGTTTAATTTTGATTTTTACGGCTCTATCAATTTTCTGCTATCATCTTAAGTTCTTAAGCGAAGAGTTCTCGTGTGAAGGTTTTCAGAAATATTTTAAACAAAAGAAATACCAAAAAATGCCAAATTGAAACTATTTAGGGCTAGCAAAGAATACCCGACACATTTGCTATGGGAGTAGGAGTAACCGCAATCTATCTTCCACAAACCGCATAGCTCTCTTCAAAGTAAATCATACAGAAAACATAAAAGCTAATGCAATGATTCACAAGCCTTGTTTGTGCACAATGGACACAGAAAATATTCCATAAAAATGTATACCGCAGTACAAAGTTGCAATGTAGAAAGGATATTAGATCACCTCTGTGTAATATTTTATTATATGTTTCTTGTTGATGGTCCACCTTTTGCTTTAGGTAGAAATTGGTAATAAAGTTTAGCTACGTGGAGAACATCAATGCGTCTAAGTCTAGGTAGTATATATTTTGAATAAAGATTTTATCCAAATTGACACTTCAATGAAATAATTAGTAGGACATTTACAGGAATTTTATATGCAATGTGTTTTAATTTAGTTATATTGTCGTTGCTGTGATACAAACACCAAGAGGAATTTAAATTAAGTTCTTTTTACATGATATTTTATCCCTACTACATACTTATAATTTGTCAACAGAATTATCCACGAAAGTGGCTTCACAAATGAGGACTTCAAACAGTACCGGCCTGTTGTGTATAGCAACACAATTCAGTCGCTCGTCGCCATCTTGCGCGCCATGCCCAACTTGGGCATCACCTACGGCAATAAGGATCGAGAGGTAACTAACTATAACTATTCCCACTACGCTTTTGTTTAGAACAATACATCACTTAGCATAAAATGATATTGATAGATAACCCTGGAAGGCAGATTTTTTGTTAAAAAAGAAACTGGCCCCTGGGACGGTCAGGGGAATTATTATTTGTGTCATTATAGAAAGAAGAAATCAAACCGAAATTATGTAGTCGTTTATAGCATTTGTTGCTTTTAGAATACTTTTAAATGATTTTTCTGTTGTATTTAAATAAATTTTTATATAAATAATGTGTTATCTTAAAGACACTATCTATATTGTGAATTATAATAGGTACGCAATAAAAAATAATGTACATTGGCAAAATCGTAGTGAGTTGTCTAAGCGGCCCTCGCCTGCCCATCGCTTTGATTACGCATCAATTTGTAATGGACATCGAGTATCATGCTTTTTACTGTTTCGTAAATGTGCCCTGGTGAAGTGGTTTCAATTTAGATTTCATTAATAGATCCAACGGTTTCTGCCGTTAAATGAGTACCATTACACATCCCTAGGAACACAATATTAATGGAAGCCTGTAGATAATGTTGTCAGAAACACCTTTTAGCAAATCTTAAATGGTCTTTGATGATTTGATAAAAGGATACAAATTATTGTCATACTATGTTTTCTTGTATTTTTTTGACTAGCTTTAGATTCGCTATGATTTTGCAATAAAGTCGATAATTCTAGATTCCAAGTCTTATACATTGCAAGTACTAAGTAAACATTGTACATATAACCTGCGATAGCATTGGGTTCGGCGAAATGTTCACAAAGATCAATAAAGCGTATTCTTTATTCATGTGAGTGGCTCGGTGTATTCCGGAGGCGGGTGCACTCCGAGCCACGGCTTATTGCATTACCCGCTTCTACCTGTATTTGTTTTTGAATTCTCTCTGTAAAACCTGCGAGCTTTCTATTGAAATTAGATTTCGTGAAATTTATTTTAAGTTTTTTTCTTTTAATAACAATATGAAGGGAATTTATGAGTTATAGCGAAGTAAAATTTCTTGATAAATTACTACTTAGTCAGCATTATAGTTTTCATTGTTATTTCAAGTAAAATAGTAGTAAAAAATGCGTTTTGTTAGCGGTACTCAAGTCCTGAGTAGCGTGAAGTTATACATAATAGCGAGATTAGTCTTGAACTCTTGGATAACACAAGTCACACAAATATTCACAGATAATAATGCACAGATACGAGCCGTGGAAGTAGATGCGGACCCTGCACTGGTCGCAGTGTTATCTGCACATAAAACAAACGATTTCGGTACGGGGCGTGATACGTTATCGTAGTTCCGCCGCCTCCACCTGTAGAGGTGCAAGGCTATCAAAGTTTCAGACGTCACCAGTTACACAATGACATCTGAAAACGTTCTAATTGATGTCGTCGTCACGAGATGTGACGCAGGCGGCCCGTAAGGTGGCTCGCTCGTTAACGCTCTCTCCGCACTTCATGTTTATTCATTAAATAATTTTGCGTCAGATATTTTCCTCAACACTAGGGGTCGGCAATTATTTTGCGGTATACACTTTTGAGTCATATTTCAAACTGTCAATTGTTTCTACATTTACTGCAGAGATGATATTTGATGTGAACTTAATTTATTTATGAACAAATTAAATACATTTTAGTTCGAAATGAAAGTCAATAAACCTTAAAGCCTAAGAACATATGAAAATATGCGATACAGCCATATCTCAATCGATCCAAGTCTATTTATTGGCCTGGCGTGACTTAGCGTGCATGTTGCTTTATTAGGCTATAAGCTATTCAGTCTGTCTAGTGCCTCCCTCTTTTATTGCCTTTGCATATTATTATCAGCAAGTGAGTCATAGTGCGTTGTCACCGCGCAAATGGCACTGTCAATCTAACCCTTCGAACATGTGTCCGTCACCTTATCGCCAGGACAGGCGGCGACGAAAGTTCAACCCTAAACTTGTTAAATTTATGAACATACATTGCAATTTGCAAATTATAATGAAAGACCAACCTTCCTTTATTCGGTTCACGTTTTACACTACTCGATGATCGCGAACAAGGCATGAATAAAACGCAATGCAGTACCTCGTCGAAACGTCAATAAATACCGTCTATTATTATTACGGTGCAAACGTATTATTGAGGAAAAAAGCAAAGATTATTCCCCGCGAATAATTTTGCAATGTAAACGGGTGTGTCGCGTCGGCTCGTATCCGCGGATACGTAATCTGCTTTGGGTTGTTACCAAATGGTCGTCGAATGTGTTTAAATGAATATGCAGTGCACGTATTTAGTTACAGGGTACGATGTTTGCCGAAGGGGTGGGGTAGTCAATGGCGGCCGGGGCTCCGGTGCTCTGCTGCCGGATCGTTTTGCGCATGCGTCAGCCCAGCCGCGCCACCCGTCATAATTAGAGCAGATTTCACAAAACCCCTGTACAGCCGCTGAGAGTCCGCCACTGACGTATAGCTTATTTATTTTTCTACCGTGACATTTCATGCCGCATTGCCAAAACGAAAACCCTTTTTGTTTAAATTTATGCGTTGAATGAAACATACTCACGAGCTGACAAATTTAGGGTGTCCCTTGTACCTACTTTGAGAAGAAATATAGTAGGAATGTTACAGTTTAACAATCAGTGTGTTATCTGTAGACTGTAGGTAATGTTAATTTTAGAGAAACCCCGTTTATTCAAAGACACAAATCTTGTAAAACTATAATAGCTTTGCTCTATTCAGTAAAAGGTTATGGGTTCGACCGTAAAAGATCAAAGGTCTTCAGGAAATTGATATAATGATAGAAAACACGTGTTGTCATAAAATTTACAATTACAAACGGTATAAAAAAGGAAAACTATTACATTAAATAGATTTCTATAGCAACTAATGTTGGAGCTTGTTTGTGCTTTCTTCCCGGGATGGTTAGATATTGGGCATGTATCCACAATGCCTTACTTTACACGTCAAAAATATTTTACATTATAGTTAAATGATTGTTTGTTACACGATACATAATATTCATTTTTGACGCAAATCCACTAATTTATTAGCTTCGGCTACGATTCGAATACCAATAATAGTAACATTAGTTTCGCATTGATAAAATTTTAATACTTATGTATGCACTAGCTTTTGCTCGCGACTCCGTCCGCGTAGACTACAGGGTTGAGATCAGAAGAAAAATAAGTTGTAGTCTATTTTACTTCTCAGAGTCCTATTTATCTCCATACTAAAATTCATACAATTCAGTCAAATTGTTCAAACGTGAAACCGTAACGCGTCGATCGGCGCCTTGTGCATCATTACTGCGCGCTTGATCAATATTTTAAAACTGCAATATCTTCTAAGATACTCAGTGAAATCAAATTATGTAAAGGGCAATTTTATTTAAAATTAAATACTTGTAATGAATAACGTATTAATTTGGATAAGAATTAATATCATATTTATAAAACACCTTCACAAATAAAACTTGATTTTAAAATAAATTTGGTTAGGATAAAAAAAGTTATAGTGAGCCAACCTTAAAAAATAGACATATGCTGTCGCGGACTTTTTTTTAGAACTTTTAAAGAGGAACATTTCTCTCATACATTATTTTAGCGAAACTTTAACCGTTTTCGCAGCGCACACCGCGGAAGCTCACAAAAAGGAAAAAATGTCCCCGATTTCGAAAGATTCTTTATTGCTGCTCCGCTCCTATTCGTCGTAGCGTGATGTTATATAGCCTATAGCCTTCCTCGATAAATGTGCTATCTAACAGTGAAAGAATTTTTCAAATCGGACCAGTAGTTCCTGAGATCCTAGCGTTCAAACAAACAAACAAACAAACTCTTCAGCTTTATAATATTAGTATAGATTAATAATTATTTTGCAAATTTATGATATTTTTATAAAATACTTGAGTTAGAAAGGTATTTGAGTGGCAGTTACTATTAATATTGTCAAGCAATACACGGTACAGAGAATCTATATTATTTATTAAAGTATATCAAATACATAGCGTAGAAATTCTGTCAATTTAACTGCCTATAGATCCATATCATATACTGTCGTAGTTAATGTAGCTGCAACAGAAACTATTCAAGTGAAGAAAGTTGAAGATCACTCGCATGAATGACCGCCTCTCATACGGCATGCAAGTGAAATTGCGTAACCGGAGCTTACGGTTGTTGGAGCCGCGTTTGCTAAATGTATTGCTAATCCGATTAGCGCATGTGCCTCGAGATATCGGGTCACTAAACTCTCGTTAAAACCTATTCGATTTGGACACGAACTCATTCATGCTGTTGGCATTATGATGAGGGTGCTATCAATATCGTGGTTCTAAAATAGCTTAGTTTAGTGCGATGAAATGTTTTATGCTTTGAACGAAAATTTCTAAATGATCTCTTCGATAAATTGGTTAGAATTACTTCTAAAACAACTATAAAATTAGTCAAAAGCCTAGACACCAATCTTAGCATTTTGTGTTCGTTTGTATCTGTACCTTATTTTTTTTCTTGAAAATAAATTTTATGATAAGGCAGTATGTGATTTACTATGGAAGATATAGCAGAATAGTTATACTTTTAATTAGTTCCTCTAAAATCCTTTCAATGTCTCGAATATACACCAAGTATCAAAACCATTCCATTGAACACTTGATGACAATTTCCGTATGTTACAGAGCGACGGCAAGATGGTGTTCGACGTGATCCAACGAATGGAGGACACTGAGCCATTCAGCGAGGAGCTGCTGGCCGCGATGAAGAGGCTGTGGGCGGACACCGGCGTGCAGGAGTGCTTCGGGCGCTCCAATGAGTACCAGCTCAATGACTCCGCCAAATAGTGAGTACTAGCATAAGAGTATTAGAAGTGTGGACTATGTCACGATTTTCAGAGCATTGAATCTCAGAGGTTCCGTGGATTGTGAGGCGGATATTTCTTTCCTTACCATTTTTGAAGGGATGCCGGTTTTATTATACATTGTTTTAGGAATGTGAAGAATACAATTAAAAAACAAATTGATAGTTTTAATTCCTTAATGATTTAATTATGAGTAAAATGCTAAAAAAAATTGCCACCGTGTAAAGTTGCTAAATCTTATAATTAATTTCTAGAATACATTCCAACTACTTAATTTAAATCTAAACTTTATCATTGCTAGCGCTTTAAAATAGGTGTAATTAACATTAATTTTAAGCCTATTTAAGATTTTTACTAAAAGAAAGTACATATTTCAATATATTTTTAAGTTATGTGTTAAATACGCTAACAGACATACTATTTAAATCCTAAAACTCAAGTAATCTCTCCACTAACAAGAATAAAGAAATCGTCTTCTCATTACAATATCTCCGTTACTGAATAATTAGTTATACGCAATAACTACAATAGTGAACTGGAGAAAGAGTACGTACTGATTATATCTATATTTCTTTAAATCAAAAACAATTATATAAAAAACACATTTTTGTGCCACGTTCAGTCGTTACAGTTCTTTGGTAAAATTCTGGCTCCATCGACCTTTCTTTATGACGTCAATTAATTATGGCCATAATTAATCTCTAATAATTATTTTCTGCTATTTAAAGTGAACTGCAAAGGCTCATTTGGTACGTAAGTGGGCGTAACACTGTAGGTTAGTTCCCCGTATCGCCACGACACGTCGTACCGATGGAATATCTGGAAATAGAAACGTAATTGTCAGCTATTATTTTATTCTGGTTTTGTCACGCAACCATTCCCTTTGTTTTGTTCTTAGAATATTTGCATGTTTCAAATTAGTACGCCTGGTATTTGCAGTGTTTGATAGACGTACAATTTTTTTTTAACATACCTTGGCTAGTAGGAGTTGCAATTCAGCCTCGGCGAATCTCTTGCCGACGCACATGCGCCTCCCGAAACCGAAGGGAAGTGACGCGAACGGATGGATCCCCATTTCCTTCTGTTTGCGACACACCGCCATTGCGTCGGCGTGCTCGCAAACTCCCTGACTCTGCCTCTTCAGCGACATCTGCTCGGAACTATCGATCGCGTTTGACACCTCACCATGTCGCGCAGATATTTCACTATCTCTCAGCCAACGCTCAGGAACGTATTCTTGAGGCGACGGGAAATACCTCTCCTCGTTCGATAGTATATAGTGTGGGAACACAATGTGCGACTGAAAATATTTGAGTTTTAAGTATCGATTATGGTCATCAATAATGTGACCAATCGTCAGATTCTACAAGTTGTAATTCTCACCCCTTTGGGAACTTCGTAGCCCGCTATCACAGTATCGGATTGAATGCATCTCCCATTTCCTAGGATGACTGGTTTTATTCTGAAAATATAAAACATATTACAATACATTCCACTACTACATCTCATCACAATCAATATCGTCTTTATTCATTAACGACAATATCCTCCATTGCGTGGTAGTCTCAGGCTTAAACTTTTCAAACATTGAGGAGACCTATGCCTTGAGACATGTGGGCTAATAAGAAACATAATATTCACGTACAATTTTCACCTGCTTCGAAATCGTGACTGGTGACATGAATTCCTGTTCACCCAGCAATGGTATTACGCAAGTGGCACTTCACACGTGGTTTGCCACGATACTTGTGGTGCTTTGTGGACGATAAATGCGGTAATGAGTAAAGATTTCGATATACCACAGACAATCGCCATAAGCAATCAATTTCTACACGCTTGTTTAGCGCCGTACTGTTGTGGTTGCTAAAAGTCTACAAGATGCTTCATTCACTGTTAAAAGAACCATAGATGCTTACCGTGGCTACGAATAAAAATTTATTTATTTAAGACTTTGTTCCTAGTCTTGTGCGAGAATTTTTTTAATGAAGTGATACGAGGTATTGGAAAATTATTTTTATAATTCTTAACAATATATCGTGTATTTCGTATTTATGTGCCAACTATTGCCATAAATATATTTTCTTTTCTGACGAGTCAATCAAGTTACCATTTAAAACGAGCAATAAACCGCCTATGTCCATAAAATCATGATAAATGCAAAATTACTGTAGTCTCGCACGAGAACATTCAATAAATTTGATTGATCGATGATTTATAATTATGTAATACATTAATTGACGGACCTAACGACCGCAGGCTCAGGTGCAAATGTAACACGAAACTGACCATAATTGGTCGTATTACAACGAACCGATACTTGTATCAAGTTATTCCACGATGTAGGTCTTGTTAAGGTTAATAGTCTAGTCAACATGTTCAAAAACGTGTTAAATAGAAATAAAGCTCCTAAAAATATGAGCGATGGCTCATTCGATTCGGAATGACGTCTAGAAAAATGTTTTTGAAGGGTATATTAGCACATAAAAAATTGCAATTGTTATTAACAAAATAAAAAAAATAAAAAAGGTATTTAGTTTTTCGTTAATAACTTTAAAAATAATAATATTTAAGGAATTTTGAAAAAAGATCCTGAAAGAGGAGAAAATTTCCAATAAAAAAAAATTAACTCCCGGAACTCTATCTATATTATTTATATTATTTTTTTTATACTGAAAATAGAGCTCCGCGAGGGCGTTACGGCATAGGCGCCGCTTAAAAAGCCGGTATATCAACTAAAACAATTTATTTTTAATATTAAATAACAATTTAAAAATTTGAAAAAATTTTGGTGTAATGTAGACACTTGAACGAAAAAAACCTCGGTGACAAAAATTTTTTTTGTCGATTTTTCAAAAAGTTACATCATTGTTAATTAACTCATTTTTTTCCAATCTCTGTTTTTATAAATTACGGCATAACATTTTTAATAATTGATCTAAAAATCTTTTCGCTTCGTGGAGCTCTTCATGTTTATGTACCTTATAAAGTTATGCAAAAAAAATTAATTTAAGTTAATTATTTTGTTAATTATATTTTTTTTAAATGAACTAAAAATGAAATTTCTAAAAAATGTTATTAAAAAAAAATTTTTTTGGTAATGTATTATTATTGCTGTTTTTGCATCTAATATAAGTATTAATTATCATGGGAAAAATTTTTTTTACGTCATTTGTTAAGAAATTATTTATAAACAAATAAACTATTTTGGGACTTAAAACAAAAATCTTTTTACCATAGTATAGCATAGGTGGAATAATGATTTAAAAAAAAAAAAAAATTCTTAAATATTTTTTTTTATATTTTATAATCGTTTTTTTTATATTTCAACTGTTTAAATAATTAGTTCAGAAATTATATTATTCTTAAAAATAATCACTGACCCTTTTCAATAGAATAACAGAGAAATTTTTTTTTTTATAAATAAATTAATTGCTTATTAATTTAAAAATTTGTTATAAACAAATAATATTAACCGTTATATTTTTTTCGAAAACTTCAAAAAATTACAAATACAATCATATATAAAAAAAGTTAAGAAAATTTTTTTTTTGTATTTTTTTTTTATTTTATTACAAAAAATTTTTCCTAAACTTTTTTTATATATGTTTGTTTTTGTAATTTTTTGAAGTTTTCGAAAAAAATATAACGGTTAATATTATTTGTTTATAACAAATTTTTAAATTAATAAGCAATTAATTTATTTATAAAAAAAAAATATTTCTCTGTTATTCTATTGAAAAGGGTCAGTGATTATTTTTAAGAATAATATAATTTCTGAACTAATTATTTAAACAGTTGAAATATAAAAAAAACGATTATAAAATATAAAAAAAAATATTTAAGAATTTTTTTTTTTTTAAATCATAATTGCACCTATGCTATAATGTGGTAAAAAGATTTTTTTTAAAAGTCCTAAAATAGTCTATTTGTTTATAAATAATTTCTTAACAAATGACGTAAAAAAAATTTTTCCCATGATAATTAATACTTATATTAGATGCAAAAACAGCAATAATAATACATTACCAAAAAAATATTTTTTTAATAACATTTTTGAGAAATTTCATTTTTAGTTCATTTAAAAAAATTATAATTAACAAAATAATTAACTTAAATTAATTTTTTTTGCATAACTTTATAAGGTACATAAACATGAAGAGCTCCACGAAGCGAAAAGATTTTTAGATCAATTATTAAAAATGTTATGCCGTAATTTATAAAAACAGAGATTGGAAAAAAATGAGTTAATTAACAATGATGTAACTTTTTGAAAAATCGACAAAAAAAAATTTTGTCACCGAGGTTTTTTTCGTTCAAGTGTCTACATTACACCAAAATTTTTTCAAATTTTTAAATTGTCATTTAATATTAAAAATAAATTGTTTTAGGTGATATACCGGCTTTTTAGGCGGCGCCTATGCCGTAACGCCCTCGCGGAGCTCTATTTTCAGTATAAAAAAAATAATATAAATAATATAGATAGAATTCCGGGAGTTAATTTTTTTTTATTGGAAATTTTCTCCTCTTTCAGGATCTTTTTTCAAAATTCCTTAAATATTATTATTTTTAAAGTTATTAACGAAAAACTAAATACCTTTTTTATTTTTTTTATTTTGTTAATAACAATTGCAATTTTTTATGTGCTAATATACCCTTCAAAAACATTTTTCTAGACGTCATTCCGAATCGAATGAGCCATCGCTCATATTTTTAGGAGCTTTATTTCTATTTAACACGTTTTTGAACATGTTGACTAGACTATAACGCACTGTGCCAAGATGATAAAAAAAAAAAATTACTTAAAGTTATTTTAACATGACGCACTACATAGGCGCATATTTATGAATTAGGAAATAAATTATAAGTATCAGAAATTATATACAATTTGTATGAGGGATTCTTCTAATTTAAATGATGGATCATAACACGTAACGTGTATCGTGTACGTGTATCAAAGCACTCACCTCAAAGCCTCCTTAATGCAGGCCTTTAGATATGGAAGACGATCTAAGTCCTTACTAGTCATACTGCGCCCAGAAGGCAAATTATTATCCAGTTCCTTGTGCAAGCATTTTTGTGCTCTTTTATTATTCGCCAACAAGTACATGGTGCTGGCCGCGGCCGCCGCCGTAGTGTCCACTCCGACAAGCAGTAAATCTAATGCTAATATAGCTGCCGCTTTTTCACCACAACTTTTTGCTATTTCCGCGCAAACTCCTTTGTCAGTCAATCTTTTTAAGCAGAGCGATGTAAACGTGTCAAGCGCTTCAACGTAAGTTTTATAAGCAGGTGTTGAATACAATCTCCAGAGCGGTGCCGACAGTTCCAATTCTGGTACACTGTGGAAGAATCCGTGAATGCATCGTATGATGTCCTTGGTTTCTTCGGATTTGTCGTTCAGGCAACCAAGCCTCGTGCCTAAGGCCCATGCACCTACAGCTGGGGTTATAAAACAAACGCTTATTTTATCTGTGTCGCATTTTACAAAATAATGTAATCGACAAATGAAGCAATAAATTGTTCAATTATACAGTAATCACTTAAAATATCAGATTTAATTACAAAAAGTCAAAATAGAATTCAAAAACCGATGCTATTTCACATTAAGATATTTTTAGATTCGAAATACGAATAAAAATGAAACTATAAACGAGAGCTATACCGTATTTTTCGAAAGCGTTAAGTATCACTTAACTCGTTCACAAAGGCACTTACACTCGAGGGCCCATTTATACAGCTCTGTGAGAAAATCTTTCGGCAGCTCTCTATCAGCGTTGAGAATGTGTTCCATTCTGTAAAATTATCACTCATTAGTCGCACACTCTATGCACGCGTTTGAATTGTTCTACAACAATGCTTTTCGCCGTATAATGTGTATTAATAAAGAGTTATATTTACATAGTGTGTAACAGCCCGTACTGAAATGATTGATTTGTTAAATTCTTCTTAAATGAGTGATGTACGCTCATTAATATCCTGAACGTGTAATAATTAGTAATCGTTTAGGCGGTAATCATTTTGCTTGCTATATTAATATAATATTCGACACCTCATCTTCTAATCATAAAACCTTGGGTTGTTTTCGATCGACGTATAAAGTTTGATTAAACGTGCAATATTATTTTTGTGGATTATTACACGAAAAGAAACGTAAGACACGATTGTATTGAATGAAGTGTTTCGTACAACGATGCGAGTCAGTTAGTCATTGCTTAAAACAAATGCGCAGACGCCGTTGTTAAAAACGGGATGTGGTCATTAAACCGAGATTCTAAAGGCGGATCGCTACAAGCTACAATTCCGTAATAGACCATAGCGTTAAATGTATCATACGGTTTTGACTACCATTTCCATTTTTTGTTTGAAGACTTTGTGATGAACATAATATAGGGCGGAAGAATGAAGTTTCACCATATATTTTTTAATATCCACGTAATAATTATTTAGTTTTATTATTCTTTCTCGTCCGGCATTCTCTAAAAGCACAAAAAATGAAAACAAGGAGAAAAGCAAAGGTAAAATATACATAGGCTGTTTTTGATTTTCTGGCAATATCGAAAATAAAATCAACGTTGTTGCAATATTGACACTTCACTGCGCTTGGTTATCTGTGCAGTTAAGTAAAAGAGTCCAGTTTTTGTTGGCGCATTTTTTAAAGCGTCAAGTGAATTAACATTTTTGCTGCTTATGGCGATACTCGTAGCACGTCGATGTAATTGGAAACTAGAAATGTTGCTGTGAAGTAAAGAAATTAAGTCTGTATAGACCGGTTCCACGCTCAGTTTTTATAAATAATTGGATAACAATGCTGGACGCTCGCCTACATTACGTTACTCATCCTCGTTATGTCATTATATTGAACGTTCACATGATTGAGGTTTATTCAAACATATACTGAATGATTTCAATGATGTCATTATGAGAACGATTACACTTAAACAATCTAGTATTGTAAACTAGTGTGTATTTAATACTTTATCAATCAATGTGCTATTGTTTCAGTTCATCTAACTGCTTCTATTTAACTATGTCACACACGACATCATAAGTGTCATTCTTTTGCGGAGTACGATTTGTATATGAAAATATTCTGGGACATCTCTCAATGATAGCTAAAATAATTTAAAGATTACCTGTTAACAAAATCATCTGCTACGAATTCCAAGTCGGGAATTGCAGCTCTAGATGCTTCTGGAGCTATTAAAGATTTCGAGACCTTCGACCGGAACCTTGACCACGGCTCGCCGTGTCTGTTTGATAAATTTTAAATCATATTTATGTTACTCTCGAATCCAGTAAAGGTTCTAAATTTAATGAGAACTTTCATACTCACACTCCAATCAAACCGGGCTCGTCACCAAAGAAATCTTTCCTTAATTCTTGTTTGTAATGCTTTAGGCATGGTGCAACAGCTCTATGAGGCATTGAGTCCTCGCGTCGATATATCCTCGCCGTCTCCTCAGCGCAGAACGGAAACACTAAATCTGGATGTCCGAACAGTTTGGCTACTTTAGCAGCGCCTCCCGTGCCAGCCAATGCCCTCAAAAACCACAACGTTAAATCTAACGTCTTGGTTTTCCAAGGTTTGCGACCTAATGCAAAGCGCCAAGAGTTGCCGAGTATGGGCAGCGGCCTCGGGCCTGGCATCACGGTGTAGCATCGCGCGGTGCTCATCGCGGTTCAATTGTTAATGCCAGAGTTTCAGCCCCTAAAGACGTGGAAGTGGTCGCAGTGGGGAGCGCGCATTACGTTTTCAGCAATTTCGTAATACCTGCCGGTTAAGCGAGCAAACGCTGTGGACTTGACGCATGCGTAGTAAGTTGTGATAGGGCGTCCCTTACCGAATAGAACCGGGGACGTAGCTACATGTTGATTTGTAATTAAATTAATCATATTTAGATATGCTGGTTTAGTTTATAATATAATATTAGATCATCAACAGAGCTGGTATTTTTATTCTAAAGTTTTGTCTTAATAAACACGCGTTTTTATTAAACGACAATTACAACCATAAACGTACATAGTGATGCCTCAAAAATAAAACTGTAATAAAAGCGTCCATTTAAATAAACATGACCAGACTTACATCTCCTCAAAGAGGAAAAAACTGTTTATAAAGAGTAAAACATGCTCTAAATATCTATTGCATCATTATTTTTGGCACAGAACTTGAAATTATTTCATAACATGCGTAGAATTGTGTGGCTTCTAAAATGTGTGCACCCTAAACGCCCACAAATATGTTGACACCACTTAGCGCGAACTTGTTAATATTAGAAACTATAGTTTGCAGAGGAAAGTGCAAGTCATGCTTAGGGTTACATACGAAAAAGAGAGATTTACGGATATAGTGAATGTTAACACGCAAAGTATATGTTAAGTTGAAAACAATTATTTTCTTTTTCATTAGTGAACAAATTATTGAATATTATAAATTACTTCTACAAATGTATAATTCGGTATAAACACATGTTTCGTGTAAATCATTTAATATGCTTGTCACTGAACTGCCAAATAGTACGCCACAAATTTGCGACGCTGATAAGAAGTGGATTTTCTTCTTTAGTTATCACAAACTTATTCATTAAGATAACTTCAGTCGCGAATATTTTCTACGTTTTATACAATTTTAATGTATGCGCTATGTATGTTTCACTCGAGAATGAAATTTTTTAACTGTCCCTATGTAAATTTTAATTAAGACATGTCAATTCTGCTGAATACAAAAGTAGCAAGATACAATTTTGCATTATGATATTCAGTTTATAAATTGTCAGCTTTTAAATAATTTTCAGAAGCTTTGTATCGAAACAAAATACGCCAATCTGCCATGTAGCTATCTACTCGCCGATGATCCGAAATGTTTCCGGCAGCCTCAACGATGTTTTATTGTTTCTGTCAAAGCAAATCTAGATTGTTGGTGCACATCTGTCAGTAGGCACCCGTGACGTCACGCGCGGGTTCAATTAGCCGTTCCCTCAATGGAAGCAGGGAGCGCCCACGCCGATTGCTTCGTCCGGTCTCCGCGAATGTACATTTGTGTATCTTCCGCAATCACATCCAGCACTATCAATTTGCCATTGGTTTCCTCCAATATATTTTACGTTCGGGTTCAGCTTCAGCTCACAAAGACTCTTTTGCATACTCTCCAGTTACATTCTTGAAGCATCGTTATAGAGTATATAAGTATATTAAAAATCGTTGGCATAATCAAACATTTAGCAAATTTAAATACAGAGGCAGCCCTTTGTGCCTTGTTGTTCGACCAGTAGTTTTTGAAATTGGCGCTAACTGTTTGCCAACCCGTATGCATCTACTAGCCTACAAACATATTAAAACGTACTAAAATATCGTAATTAATCGAACTATCAAAATTCACTGTAATTACAAATTTTAAAAATGTATCAATAACTAGAAATCATGACCGTGCAGCATATTATAAAAGAGAAGGCGTTTTGTTTGTTTTGTGTTGAACACCACTTAACTAAATGATTAATGAATACTCGACGTTTACTGAATGGTCCCCAGTAGATTGTCACGCTATCCAATTGTGTTTCATTTAATATCTTAACGTTGAGAGGCACGTCACATACAATGTTTTGCGATAAGGGACTCAAGTCGAATATGCGCTTGCGCTGCATTCTTCTGTTTCTAATTTGAATGTATACCGCTAAAAGGGGAATCCAATATGTTTTCCTTTTGTTTCGTCGGATCTGTAAGACATTCCAAATAACGCACAAGCAATCGAACAAAGAGCAAAGAAACACGATATTAGCGTTCCTTTTATACGATTTGTACCAACGGATGCTGTTGCAACAGCAACAAAGGACTCTTTGTATCGTGGACGATCAACTATGTCCGCTAGCCTTTTGCACTCACTTACAGTGTTCCCTTTCTGTAAAACCGATTCTTGAACGGTTAATGGTTTGATTCTCCACATTCAATCGGTTTATAGGCAATCAAAGGTACATATTTACTTTTTAAAGTCTTGCGAGATTTTCATCTGTTTTTGATACACGTTTCATGTAATGATGTCAACCTATTTACGGTTCCATCTCATAAATTACTAAAGCTGGCATGAAACTGATAGCGGATGGAATGCAACTAAAACTAATTATTACTGATTATCATCCTTGTTACACTAATTAATGATTACAAAATATAAATATTTTATAATAATAACTTCCACATTTCATTGGAAAATTATTCCATAAAAATATTTTCTCTTAAAACAGAAGCAATTTTTTCCCTTAAAAAAACTCAATTTGATGACTGTATTGGCAAATGTTACATTATATGTATATTTAGGCAAGCCTCAATTGCATCTTATAAAAATAAACACAGTTGGGTCAATAATTAATCGATAGATTATAATGTAACAGATCGGTTTTCACATTTCTAATCTGAAATCTCTTTGTTCTTCAATCACCATCTTGTTTAAGCATTAGTAATAAAGCTTAATTTCTTTTTGTTAAAATTATTCGTACGTATGTACGTACGAAATAAACTTAGAAAATGTATTACAGTCTTATAATATACACATAAAATCATACAGGAATCCAACAATGCTAATCTATTAGGAATTGCGTGGACATGTACCATCATTTCTCGGGTATAATTTGCATAATGACTGTTTCATTTACTTCATTGTTCACAAACCGAGAAATTACTGCCTTTCAGTAATAGCATCTTGTTTGCGATTGCATCGACTGATAGATTACTTGCGGAACTAAATGCAACATGTACCGCGATAGCTGAATGCATAAGAAACTATACATCGTACTAAAGAGTTTCTGAATTAAATTGAATTATTGAATCATCATAATTACGTGTACATAATAATGTAAATTACAACGAAAATCTCCATACGACCTTAGGGACCACAGCGATTTTAAGTGGAATAGTTTTAGTACGTGTCATTACTCGATAACACTTGTAACTTTTTAACGCTCAAGCTTTAATATTAACTTTTTTTTTACAATGTAACTATCCTATTGTACTGGTTAGTTTCAATTTTTGATGTGCTAAGAGTATCTGTAATGCACTGTTTTGCTAAGACTGTGCATGCGAATGGCACATTTCCACTATAATCTGCAAAGTGTTTATGTATTAACATCGCTGCGATCCTAAGTGGATTTCGAATAATCTATCTAATTTAACAGAGATGCTTAGCGTGTTTATTTCAAGTTTCGATTGTAAATATAAACACATTTCTGTTTGATATTGCATCAACTCTTGGATGAAGAATATTTTAGGAACGTCTCTTCTTGAACGTCCTATGTTGATTTAGAAATATGTCTCATAGGAAGTATCATTTATAATTTAGGCAATAGTACAGAAAAAAATGCAATGCAATGCAATTTGATGACTGTTGAGTTACTTAAACGTCATAATTTCGATAAGAAATAAAAGTTATAAATCAATGTACATATTTTCAAACATAGTTTATATGTCCACTAAAAACTTATGAAGCAAATGTTGAAAAGTGTAATTTACCATGATCACCAACGATTTATTTAGGTAAAACTCGCCTTGATCCGCATAATGTTTTATTTATTCATCCGTCACTCTCGTGTCATAGAACGTTACCATTGCAATTAATGCAATAAATGTTTTGGCTACTGTTTTGTCCACTTATTATTGATTACATTACAAGTGCATAGAAGCATCCGGTATGTTACGACCGTCTCAATTACAACAGAAAATACAATAGCTCAAAACTTCTGTACTTTATGCTCTTCAGTCTGTGAAAAAGCTGTTAATTAATTACTAATGTAAAATTAATATATCCTACTACCATCAAATTTGATAAATTTCCATTTTTTCGCACTGGGTGCGTATATAGTGAAAAGTACACTTTTTCTGTTTGCTTATTGCTTCTTCCCTGACTTCATGGAACTCTTATCACTTATTGGTTTCGTAATCATAACATAATGCCCTTGACCAAAGGTTGTATAATTATTTATTACCCCTTTAATTTCAAAAGGTCGGAGTTGTGACTCTTATGAGTCGAATCTGAGACTGACCTTTGTAATCATGTCATTTTTCAATTAAGCTATCGATCAGTCCTTCTTTGGCAGCACTGTGAAACTAAATAAACTACCAAGATTGCAATTCTTGTAAGGTAGGGTAGATATTGAAAATCGCCGCAAGCCTTGAATTGCAATTGGATGCTGTTTTTTTTTTTTTACTTTACATTAGAAAGCGATACATTTTGTAATAAATAACTAAACGTCTCCGTTCTAACAAACGGGTAATAAGTTATAGCTCGGCACTAAGTAGTAAACATTTTTTGTATTCCAAAGTTGCGGTGGTCCCTCGTATAAACTTCCAAGTAAAAACACGTGTCAATTGTATTTGTTTACTGAATAAAATAATAGTATCGGCTCTGTTATAATATTGTAAGTTGTAACATATTACAACTGTTCATAAATTTTATCATTGGATCAAGTGCGAGTTTCTTGGCAAACCTAAATTTTTAAATTTAAGTCTTTTACACTGCCCAGTTTCACAGACAATAATCTTTAAATCAATTATTTTTTACAATCAAGTTATATCCAATCGTGTCCAGCATCTATTGAAATAATGATTTTTGTTTAAATTTTTTAGTTATATCTCACGGCAGTTACTAGCACCCGCTCTAGATTTTGCCATGGGAGTCTTAGTAGTGCTGACATTCGTAAAAATGCATCAGCTATCTGCTTCTCAATATCAGAGACGGCGTTTAGATATTATAGTCTACGTAGTCACTTTTAATATGACACTCGAACTCGGTTTAGTGTTATTTTGAATTAACAGAGACCTCTCCATACGGTAACAAGGTATTCAACCTGATGATATTGATATTTTCCTGATGATATTTCTATTCCATATGCGTGTTGCGTCAGCACATTCTACTGCCGTCGTCTTGAGTTCGTTAAATCGAACCATGTTAGAATAGGTTGGTACATATCTCATATCATATCTGGTCTACTAGCACATATAGATTTTGTTGTATTGGGTAACATCATCGTTATATTTTGAGGTACCTAATTAGATACAAAGTACATAGCGAAGTAGTTTCGTCTCAGACATTCATTAGGCAATACGCACCTTACGTTGCATACGCGTAAACTGTAGTAAATGTGAACAGTGCAGTGTCCTGTATCGATTGTAGAAACATCGAAAAATTACGTTTAGATCGGTAGCGTTGCATGCCGCCCACGTCGCCGTGGTTGTGGCGAGCGCGCGCGGAACATCGCGGCGACAGATTTATGCGCCGATTACATGACGTTCGCGCTAATTCCGGAAGCGCTTTACAGTGCCATCAGCTGCTTGAGGCCCTACATTGCACCCCTTATTACGTGCTGGACATGGTGATTTTGCCTCAAATATATTATAATCAAATATATTGTTGACGCATTACTCGAAACGATATCGCTTATTTCCTCGACAGTTATGTACAAAATTTGAAAATATGAGTATATTGTATCATTCCATCGGTACAAAGAGCGTTCGATCACCAACCAGCACCGTAATATCGGTTGGTGAAGGCGTAGCGAGGGAACCAGTAATGCGTATCGTAGTGACGGGTTCGCAACGCTCCGTTCGGCGGCGTTCGACGGCTCGATAGCTCAATTTTGTCTGGGTGGTGCGTCGGGCGGCGGGAGTGCGGGCGTAGTTATCGAAAGGGCTCGGCGCTGGTGTGCGCAGCGGCGGCGCGCGGCGGGCGGCGCGGCGCGTATTGATCGCGCGGCCGGACCTGTTGCCGGGCGCGGGCGGGTCCACTCCACACCGTACATACATTTTTGCAATGCCCGCATCAATGCAAGCTGCAACTGGTATAAGGATTTCGGAATTCATCGTCATATTTATAAAACTTCTCTCGTTTCCAGAACAATAGAATCTGATGAAATATTACGCTGCGGTCAGGTATTTTCATGATGCTAAAAAATGCAAAAGATAAACATAAATGATTTATACCAACAGTCAGTAAAATGCAGCAAACATTTTATGTTCATTGTAAAATAATATGAATAGATATAGGTAGTGGATGTCGCGAAACAGAGTACAGCAGAAATGAAATGGCGAATCGATAAGATTGACGTGACAAGAACACGGGGCACGGTTGTCGACTGGCGTGCCATCGATACGTTCAATGAGAAAGACGTCGTTCAATAGTATAATGAAATGATTTCGGCTGCTACGAATGTAATTCATCCTTGTTTACTGACCCAGTTAATGTTGACAGAGGCTTGACGTCAGCACGGCCCAGGACCGGCGCGAAAAAGCGCCAGAACGATAAACACTCGGGTTAGAACATTTAACACGTAGCGTGATGTTTATGATATGTTTTAATTATAAGAACACTCAACGGGGAGGGGTTATCGACGAACGCACAACTGACATTTTGATGCTCACGATAATAACAGACATAAAAAACGTGCGACCGCTGATTTGCGTTAATTTTGGCTCTATATATGTATGAGCTGATGAATTAGCCTATGACGTTAGTGTTTAATATTCTCAGCGGCTATCGATCGGCTGCGTGGGCTACGGATAGAGGAGTTTCCACTAGTTTTATTAAGTTTTTTGAGAGTTGAAATTTTCAACGAGCCGAAAATTCCACCTTTTTTCTAGCATACTCTCATGTCATTGCAATGCATGTTGTGAATTAAATACGTTTATACAAATAAAGCATACGAAAAAACTACAATATAAAGATAAGTATCAAATTTGTGAAAGATTCATTCATGCGGCTGAAACAGTTGTTGCTTACAGAAACGGCAGTTTAAGGCAAAATCGTAAAAGGCACTTGGGTGTTGGCAAACGTTCAAAAAACACACAGAGACCAAGTGACATTGAAAGCAACACTACTTCACTTCTCACTTTGCATATTAGCTTGCCGCTCGGAGGGGTTGATATGAATTTTCAAGATGTCCAATTAGTACATCACGCTTTAGAGTGTTGTTTTTACGTAAAACAATATGAAACGAATACAGATTGTTTGTTAAAACAACAGATTCGTTTACTGTTTCAAGCGCATAGTAAGCAGTATTCTTGGTGATGCTCGACTATTTAACTTCAATACATATTTTAAATTCCATAGCCTTATCCGTCATTCATTCATTAATCACAGTTTAGTTCTTAGTTTTTCTCTCAGTGTTTGGTTTCTTTAAAGTTTCCTTCTTTGTTCTGTATTTTGTTATAATAATGATGACTGCTAATGTTTTATTTTTCCTTTTAATTTCTTAGTTAAGAATCAATCAATAAGAATTGACAACTTTCATTTTCATCTATATTTCAATTTAAACTTGTATTTCGATTCTATTTTATAATACTGTTCGAATTCTGGTGAATAAATGTATTGTTTTTCAACGCATCAATATATTCTAAATTTATTTCAGCCGCATAGTTGTACTAGTACACGCTACAGTAATAAAGAAACATCGACGCTATTATCAGTGACATCTACGTACAACACAACCCTTAGCTTGACGTTGACAGTTTTAAGTTGAATGTTGCCAAAGCTCTCTATTTGGCACAGAGCCAAAAGTGCCAGTTCAGATCCCACAATCCATACAGAACGGCCTTGAATCCGACGGCCAACAGTGACGTCGATCACGGCACATCCACCGCTGTCGTTTCTGTTTCAATGGACAACTGTGACATAATACGCTTTGATACATTGACGCTCCGTAGTGGTCCGTCCTGCATGCAGATTGTTGCATCGAAGAAAGCAATTTGTTTGGCTTGCAACAACTGAATGATATTGCATTTCGTATCTCTGAAACTATCTTCATTTTCATTTCATGTTTATGACTTCTTTTAAAAGCCTAGTATTAGAATAAATAGGTATAACAGAAACAGCGTTAAAAACATTTAAATCAAAACTATTTCCATATCAAAATGAATACATAGTTTCAAACGTAATTAGTGCATTTTTACTTGCCCTCTATTTTTAATGTATACATTACGGCTGTTAAACGTGTAGCAAAAAAATACTCTAGCCTGGTACAAAAGGTCGCGTGTTGCGCAGGCATAGTTTTTTGGGTTACTAATTGTGTGCCGTTCGTTTGAGGCCTTTCACATTACAACTTGCTACTACAACTACATTTTAAATACTTTCTTACTTATTTAGAAACGTGATAACCACTCATTATGAGAGTACTCTAGTTATGTCAGTTGTTATTTTACTAAATACATTTCGTTTGTCACTGACCTCTTGGCATTCGTAGTTTTCTTAATTTAACCCATTACCGCCCTCTGTACCTGCACAGGTACAACTACTTAATCGATAAATTATGTATTTTATCTGTGGTAAGTGTTGAAGGTAGTTAGAAATTACAAATCTATATGACACTAGTTATCACATAATAATTAAAAATAGGCGGTGGCGCGAAAACAAATGTCACTTATTTTGTAATAAAATACGGAGTCCAGATACGACATACAAGGTAAGATTATTTTGTTGGTTTTTATCAAAAATAGTGAAATATTTCAACTTCTTTTTTTATTTTTATGGAGACTATTTATTTGTGTTGGTAATAATAATATAAGAATGAAAGTTTATTACAAAACTTGTCAAGTAGGGTTTGTTTTCTTTGTTGTACACAGGCGGGTACAGCGGGCAGATTCGTACTAAAATTTCGTTTTGTTTACAGTATTACTTATAAGTTGAAATAGTCAATCGGAACGTATTTACCAGCTATAAGAGACTGGAGGAAGCCTTGAATCAATTTTGGCTGATAAAAGCAATGATGAAGAGTACGATATGGTATTAGTGCCACCAGATCCGGCTGTGGTGAGTGATGAGGAAGAAGGTAATGAAGATAATTTGACGGCTTCAAGTTTCCCTAAGGACGTTCCAGGGTCTATTGAGGTAGGTCGGCGTCGTCCTGACTACGATGTTTCGGAGTGGAGCGACAGTGATGATGAGCCGCTAGATCTTAACCTATGCCTGCAAAACGTGCCAAAAATGTGATGTAGATTTACCTGTATGGAGGAAAACTCAGCCAACCTATATTTCTACGTATGAAATTACCGATATCGTACAAAAGAGACAAAAATACGTTGTTGAAAGCTTAGGAGACTGCAATCCCGTAATGTTGTTTGAAAAAATATTTGATCATGATGTAATGGATTTGATAACAACGAATAGTGTCAGTGTGTGAGCCGTTCGTCATCCTCAGCGGCAATAATGGTCATAATCGTGAACGGATGGAAAACCCACTGCGATGTGTTATCTGTCACCAAAGAATTCGCTGGCGTTGCGATATATGTTTGAAAACGCTATGTGTTGAACGATCTTGTTTCAAACAATTTCACTCCTAAAGCGCCCACTGTACACGGCTGAGTACACCCCTAAAACTTGATATGTACAATTTTTTTTTTTCATTTTATCTTCTTATATAGCATGTTTTATCCCTTATGGACTAATAAATAGAAAAACAATAGAAAAATATACTGCAGTTTCATTTTGGGCGTTAATGGGTTAACTAAATTCTGAAACAAACAATGTGTAGAATGATAATGACTCCTTAATTACCGTTGTGTCCGTAAAGTCCCACTTTATATTAGTATTATTAATCAAAATGAATTTTAATCAGGCTTTGAGACTTATGACTCACATGACATACATAACCTATGAATAATAATGATTTTTCGCTATATTAACATATTCAGGTGCATTTTTGTCCCGGTAAATACTCGATATATTCCAATTAATATTTTTATAGAATGTAAATATTTAGCTGGAGGCTAAATGATGCGTAAGAACAGTGATTAAGAATTCCAAATCAATTGGCAAACACTTTCAACCTCGATGCCCGTGATTTTTTAGAGCGTTAATCATAGCTTTATAAATTTTCTCGCCAATCTTATTGAATTTAGATAGAATAATACACAATGTCATGTTACTCGGAACTCAGATGTGGTGAGTGGACAGTGACGTCACGCGCTTGACTCACATGGTCTACCCCACAGTCTGTGAAACGATGAATAATATGAATGATGACTTCTTAAACACATTCGAATGCCAAGATTTTTGGTCCAAGTGCGTTTAAACGTAATGTTATGTTTTTGAGTAAACATACTTATCATCTTTAAAGAAGTTTGGTACATATTCATTGAGTTAATAATATCGGAAATAAAGCACTATCACTGACACAAAAGCGAAACACGCAATAAAAAAGGTGTGAAGATAATTTCTAATGTATGCACAAGAATAATAGACGGAGTCATTATGTCAATGCGAATCGGCAAGAAGTGAAATGAGAAAGGTTCCTGTATTCAAACTGCAGTGCTCGAGTATCGCGTGTTGTCTGGAGTTGTTCGCCGACTCGTTAATATGTATGCGGCGGCGTCGCGTTCGCCTCTACTCGTTGGCAAGTAATGGAAAACAGGATGTTGTGCGTGGACCGTACCGCCGTTGAATCATTTGACCCTACGCGGTTGTACATAGGCGAGATTTTTTAAATTACCCCATGATTACACAGTAGCTTTTTAGCTTGCTGCACAAAGAGCTTTGTTTTATCTGATGTACAAACGTATCATAATGGCAGGTTTAGAGATCATAATGACTCATTGTAATGATTAAATTATTGCTTCGTATTTTTCTATACGTTTGCCACTAAGTAACGAAAAGTAAATTGGTGAGATTTTATATTTAATCTATAAGGGAGTCTTTCAAGGCTTTTTTGGGAGTCAGTATCAGTGTTAAAGTAACGTAAGATAAAATTGACAATCTCCTTCTGTTCGAGACTAGAAGACTTTTCTCTTTATTTTATCCCATGCATTATTTCTAGCATTAAACTAAATCTTTAAATTTTAAATCTTAACCAAAAGCTGACCTCATTAAACTAAAACTTGTACGGGATACTCAGTTCGATTACTATGCAAATGCTCAAACACTTTAAACTCTAAATGGACTGTTTTAACATTCCAATGCGTGTAAATAGGCTAATATAATTATAATCACGGCGAGTACAACAACGGCGGTCGACCAAAAATGTCACCATTGTTAACACAAAGCGGCTAAGACCGACCGGCGACGCCTGCGCAGCATGCTTAATGTGCACGCCAGACCGCAGCCCTCAATGCACTCGGAATACAACGCATAGTAAACATTAGTCTGTGTTTGGATCCGCAATATTTATTTCCGCTCATGTGACATGATACATTGTTAATTGTACAAAGTGTATTGATACTTAATTTCGTTTAAACATTATCAAAAGCAACATCGCTATGAGATAGATAGCATTATATTAAAATCATGTTTTAAGAGAAGGTAAAAGCAGAAATTTTTCGACTACCTATTCACAAAAACATAACATAATTGTACCGACCTTTCGAATGTGTACATTAACTAGTCCCTATGAGTGAAAAACTTTGTGATTCGCGATTATAAGTAAATTAGTTGCTACTGAAGTAGATGTGAACATCTTTTGTTTTTAACACGCAATGTTTGTTGTTCGCAGCTTCTTGGACGACCTGGATCGGTTAGGCGCAAGGGACTACCAGCCCACCGAACAAGATATCCTCAGGACTAGAGTGAAAACCACTGGCATCGTCGAAGTGCATTTCTCTTTCAAAAACCTTAATTTCAAGTGAGTTTGTTTTATTATTATATTTGTATACTGTAATTATGTATATGTCCTGAGATCTAATTCGCAGAGTTTGTTTTACACTTTACTTTCCCATAACATGGCCATAGAGGCTTTATACAGTTATACTTCAGTAATTATTAAATTAATTAGACACTATCACTACCATATTTAGTTTCTCTTGATGCAAATCAGATCATTAAAATATTTGTCTCTGTTCTAACATCTAATTCATAGAGTTTATTTTATACTTTCCTTTCCCATCAAATGGCCAGAGTCTGCAAAATATAAATAATTGTGACTTACTTTATATAAAAATTATATAAACCTTTATACCAAAGGTTATGTTTTAATCATAGATGCATGATTAAGATTTCACGTCACGCAAACCCAAATCGTGTGAATGACGAATGCCATTATTTTATTTTAAAGTTTTATTGAAATACTTTCACACCTCACATCATATGAAGCAGTTCAGATCAAAGTAATATGGGAAACATCGTAAATAATGCAAGCGTATCAATCATAAGCGTGCACACATAACGTGAGTCCGGCCGTTTCCAGATTGTTCGACGTGGGCGGGCAGCGGTCCGAGAGGAAGAAATGGATCCACTGCTTCGAGGACGTCACCGCGATCATATTCTGCGTCGCCATGTCCGAGTATGATCAGGTGCTGCACGAGGATGAGACTACGGTGAGTTACAAATCTCCCCTTCACACGATTTTCACCAAATCTTTGGTCTACCTTGTGGATGGACGTCCGACGCTGCCCTTATCTGTACGTAAAGCCAAAGCAAAGCTGGGAAGCCACTGGATGCAAGCCACTTCCGATAGAACACTTTGGAAGTTTCCGGGGAGGTCTATGTCCAGCAGTGGATGTCTTTGAACTGAAGATGATGATATCACACGACTTGAAAGATATAAATCGACATTAATATTCAATTCTAAAATATGCAGGGTTAAATGTGTTGTGGTTGGAAAAATTGCACATGAAGCGAATATCTTTAAATAAGCATTTGGCTTGTAACTCGAACGCGGACCAGACAATAGCATCTTGTCAAAGTGTGCAACGATTGATATCTGATTGACACTTATCAGAACTACATTGGAGTGTTAAGGCGTCTATAGTTTTAGTATAGTCAAATATCGTCACCATACGATAAAGAGAGTTTTTATGGCTCATTATCATATTTTGTAAACAGATGTGTATTAGAGAAATTTATTTACAATTCCTGGCACTAATTCTAGAAATAATTTCAGAACCAAATTTGTTGAGACTCCTCAAGAAAAAGTTGTATAATCTTTACCAAAGATATATAAAAATCTCTCTAACCATAGAAACAAACCTTTTACTATAGCTCTATAGTTTGCGGAGGTATAAAATTATGTTATAACCCCATTTGCCTGTTCCTTATGAGTCTATTGCCTTAGTACGTCTAAAATTTGTAGTACAAGCCGATATGTAGGTACTAGGTACCGTTGCCCAGAACAGCATAGCGTTCTTACAAATTGACAGCTGACCTATTGCGGGACTATAGTAATGTACTCTGAATATTAAACCATTAAGTTGTGTGTACTAATTTTGTATTAAAATTACTACATTGACTACGTTCGCTACTCGGTAAACCTTCTGTATTTACTACTGGCCTTAAGAGTTCTGATAAGTAGGAACCCTTAGATCTCCTATAATACTCCTCCTCCAGGATTAATATCTAAACCTGTTGAGTTGAGTGATAGATACTCTTCGTAACTGTGCATCTTATGTGTGGTATAATATGATTTCACTGAATTGTTTACAGAACCGCATGCAAGAGAGTCTAAAGTTGTTCGACTCCATCTGCAACAACAAGTGGTTCACCGACACCAGCATCATCCTGTTCCTCAACAAGAAGGATCTGTTCGAGGAGAAAATACGCAAGTCGCCGCTCACTATATGCTTTCCAGAATACACTGGTAAGATCGCCACAATCAAAAATCATCTATGATCAAGATATAAACGGTTGCCAGAAATTAAACAGGATTAGATCTATTGACAAAATGTTGAGTGCAAAACCGTTTCTGACAAAACACTGAAAATCTATAGGATAAGTTCAGCAGTGGATGACTTTCGGTTGATGATCATCATGATAATTAACTAAATGACAAGATCTAGTTGATCAATGTTCTGGTTTTGTTTTAATAGAAGATTGAATCATAATATATTGTCATAAAGCCCAAACATTATTATGGTTTGTTTTATCGCAGGCGCACAAGAGTACGGCGAGGCTGCGGCGTACATCCAGGCTCAGTTCGAGGCGAAGAACAAGTCGACCACGAAGGAGATCTACTGCCACATGACGTGCGCCACCGACACCAACAACATCCAGTTCGTGTTCGACGCCGTCACCGACGTCATCATCGCCAACAACCTGCGCGGCTGCGGCCTCTACTAATTCTTCGTCTGTCTGCCTCCGCACCCGCGCACGCCCCGCGGCCCCCGCGCGCACCCCGCGCCCGCCCACCGGCCCGCAGCCCGCGCCCCCGCCCCGCGCCCGCGCCCCCCGCTCGCCCGCCGACGCCGTCGGTGCGCCCCTCTTCGTAAGCATATCAGTGCCGCCGCTGCGGGCGCGGGCGCGAGTGCGCGGGCGGCGCGGGGGTCGCGGGCGGCGGGGGAGGGGGGCGCGCGGCTCGCTCACGCCGCCAGTCGGTCCGCAGCTACGCGTAATATAATTACCTATATATTTTTATGAGAAGTAAGCTTACTGGATTATACCGCCGATGTGCAGATATCATGTGTCACATGGCTTGGGGCATTGTGTATGTTTTACGTTGGCTCCGGCCGCCGGCGCCCGACTAGATTTCGCACCGACGGTAGCGTCTCTTCACCTTTGTAAAATAAACCTTGGTTCGCGTTTTGATTTGTGCGCGGAGCCCGTCTCGCGCCGCGCTCTGTTAGATCGTTTCGACGACTGTGAATTAGTAAACTAGTGTTCAATTCTAAATTTTGGTGCTAAATTCGGCATAGAGTTTGGTTCGTGGTTGGGCGGCGGGTCTAGTGGCGCGCCGGCGGCGCCGCGTCGGAGCTCCGGTAACGAATGCTTATATACTCACTCTCTTACGGACCAAAACAGAAAGGAACCAATATTTAGTCTTGAGAATAACAACGTAGTGAGAAAGCATGAATATGTTCACAGGCCTACTTAACTGATTACAAGACATCATTCCATTATTAAGTATTTTTATCTCTTACAATGAAAATTTATTTTTTTATAAAGTTTTGAAAGCACAACAGTGACCGCTGTTTTTTGATAAGGACGCATCCGTTGTGTTGGTCGCACAATATATTGATCATATTTTAAGCTGTTTAACCTGTGACCTTTTTGGACTAATGCATATTTTAAGTTAAGCATTGTATTACGCACAAATTATTTATTCCAATAAAAGCGTTAATTCGTTATGCCATATAATCATAAATATTATTTTGTGTTCATATTTTTTCTATATCATTTTACAGTTAACCTTAAGGTGTAGCCATTTAAGATCTATCCTTGTATTCTATTACGGACATGATGTTAGGCATTTATTAATTTATCTAGCGTGTATTTGCATTAAAGGTGGTACATGTAAACTGTATACATGTTTAATTTAATATTTACACGTAATTAACCAATGTTTATGGATCATGTATATCGTCATCTCGTGGAGAGCGCAGGTGGGTGGAGCGAATGTGTTACGGTGTGCTGTGTAACCGTGTCACATTGTAACGGTGTATCGGTGTAATGGTGTATTGGTAAGGAACTAGCGACTTGTGGTCATTTATATACATAAGCAGTTGTGTCGTACGACGTATCTATACTTGTCTTACATATAGTTTAACATGGCGACTAGTGCGACTAGTGCGACTGACGACCAGTCCAGTCTAACACTACGCATTGAGCACACCCCAGTCTTATGTAATCTGCGGGTGACATTCTGTTCGCATCATGTGTAAGAAATGTGAGTATATAAACTATATATACACTCGCGAATTGGCGTAATCAACACTTATACATATATATACTATATAACATAATTTATTATTAATAATAAAATAAAAAATCTTACTTTTAAGCATTAGTACAGTAACTGTATCAATAAAAACATTAATTAATAATGCAATTAGACAGTAACCTTTACTATTGTCATAGGTGATTCATTTCAGTTTATGTTTACGAATATGTAAAAAGTGATTAAAGTATAAATTGTAACGCCTACATTGTGACCGCGCGCGGGCCATTCGCCAACTGAACTGAAGCGGTGAAGTATCGCGAGGTCGCTGGAAACCAAAGATTTTGTTTAATAATTTCTAATAATTCATAGAGGGCTAAATTAATTGGAGATCAGGCGATTGTGAGGTAAGATTCAGTGCGCGCGATGTTCGCGAGCCGCGCGACCCCCGCGGAATGGCCCGCGGCCCGAGCGCTCGACGCTCGCTTGTTGCTAGGTAGGTTTTTTACTGTTATGTAACAATATGTGTACGTAAACTAATAAATATTATTAGCGCAGTTCTACATTCAATCCGACATAAACTTAAGTAAGCTTCACATTACATTACCTTTATAGTTTTTGGATGAGTGAACGGTGGTGGTGGATGTGAGATGTGTCCGCCAGGCGGCGCCACCGCAGTGCCGTCGCGCCGGACCTGAGTCTGCAATCTGCATTCGAGTGGTTTCCTCTGCCGCAGTACATTAAACTTGTATGCTTTAAATATTTCGAGTGAATGTGATGTAAATTTTGTACACTGCCGCATTGTTTATTCGCTCGAATCACGTTTAGTTAATAAGATTTGACAGTGGACGAACCGCACACGCAACATGTGACATGTTTATTTGTTGTCGATAACGGACGCACAAATGCGGAGTGACGCTGGCGCCGCCGGCCCGCGCGCGCCGTGCGTACGCTTCCCATTGAAGACTGAACTGTTGCGGCTCAAACTAGGTTCTCGCGCTTTTCTACGTCCTCACGAGGATCAACATTTTCAAGCGTAGAGTTAGTGACCGGGTCGAGATGTCCTGAACTAACGCAGCACGAGACTAAGACGAGAACTGCCCCTATCGACGTTTCCGTGTCGACGGCATATTGAGCTACGTTCAGTTTTGTTTATAAATATTAAATGCTGTTTTCGTCACGATGTTGTCGGTATATAACGATATCACCATGCTTCATTCATATTTGCCAAAGTTATTACTAACCTCACTATTTATACATACTGTATGTTCTTTGATAACTAAATTGTGTCTGTATGCGCGCTAAGGAAGAGCGCACGAGGCGTACCGCCGGCGCCGTACATAGTGGTATCGGTACCGATCAGAGTACAATGTTGATAAATATCTTATTTAGAATTGATGAACATGTAAACATTTATTTCTAGCGCGTGCGAGGGATCGCTCGGTGCGCCCGCGCTCGTCGCGAGCGACGCTCCGTCTGTCTGTCGCGCGTTGTGTAGTAGCGAGCGGCCCCGGCAGCCAGGCCCGGCGCACACCCACTGGCCCGTACACGCCAGCGCTGCGCCGAGCGATCCTCTCTATTGAACAAACGTTTAAGAAAGTAAATTTTTAGTCACTAGTGGGTAATTTTTGAATGTGATTCAATCTTATCTTTATTTTTCTATATCAAGTGACATCTTTGAACGTTACGTTTGATTGTTTTCCGACTTATGTAATGCATTTACCGAAATCGATGTATTTAACCAACGATGAAATTAAACAATATTTTCTCTTATTTGTATCTCGTCTGCACTGGTATTTTTTATTGAATTTACTATAAATGTACTTTAAGTGTATAATTTTAAATAATTACTGAAAATGATTATATTCTAATTTTTATGTTCAAATATTTTTTTTAGTTTTATTTACCCCTAACAACTTCCGCCATCCGTTCCCGTTTTCCCTTGCCACTCACAAACCACGAAGTAAGAATTACTAAATTTATATGCTGATTGTCAGTTTATTGAAAAATTGCTCTTACCCACTGTTAGCAATATTTACATTGTTTTAATAAAGAGCCGGCTGTCGGTGCATTTACAAAATGAGTGATTAGGTCAATTTTGTAAAATTAAACTGTTTAACTAATAAACACATTAATGTGTCACAGCATTGAAGCTGAAAGCAAATTATTCTCTTTATTTGGGCTGTGATTATTTAAAATAATAAAAGAGTTTAAAAATAAATTATACCGTATAAAACCATTAAATAAATATGAAAATGATTTATTTCTTGTGCCGTGGTGTGAATAATATACTTGACATTTGAATAATATATTTATATTATGGCAACATTATTCCATAGACAACAATGTTTGCATGAAAAGCCGCGGTTGTGACTAAAGCCAAATATAACCTCACATTTTAATACAACATATATGTTTGTGTCATAGATTTAGTTAGAATAGATATTTTAAAAGATGAAAGACGTGATAGACGTTATGGCACTCCAGACGAACAGACGTGAACGGCGACTGCCTGATTACCGTAGTGCGCCTGGACATAGTTTAGCAACAAATTTTATATTTGAATGTGGAATAAAATTAGGTTTGCAACCCGCTACCGTAGCAACCGCTGCTATATTCTACCACAAATTCTTCAAAGAGGCTGACAAGAATGACTACGACTGCTATGTGATATGTACGGCTTGCCTTTGTGCTGCTGGAAAATCTAGAGATGAACCGGTGAGACTTCGAGACGCAGTGAACGTCGCTCACAATTCAATCAATAGAGGAGCTGGGCCTTTGGAATTAGGTGAAGAGTACTGGACATGGCGAGGAGCAGTAGCGCAAGCAGAGTTACTAGTGCTACGATTACTTGGCTTTAACTTAGATGCTCCTTCTTCGCATCGATATCTGTTGCATTATTTACGTTCATTGCAAGAGTGGTTCCCAGCGACCCAGTGGCGCACCGCACCTGTGGCTCGCACGGCAATGGCATTCCTTCAAGACTTTCATCATTCCGCAGCCATACTGGATTATCGCGCCCCGCACATAGCCGTCGCCTGTTTAACTCTAGCCCTACACGTATTGGGTGTGTCTGTGCCTCTAGCTTCTACCCTAGACGACGAAACTGCGTGGTATACGGTAAGCTACATTATTTGCTTTTGTGGTTGCAAAAGACATCTTAGATATTTAAAAAAAAATTAGAAATCGAAATAGCAATTGACACAAAGTGTAGTAGGTCTGCTATTATTGATAGGTCTGTTGACCCACACTTCCACCTGGTTTTGGTGCTAATAAGTGTATAATACCAGCTAGCACATAGTACTAGTATTATTGCTAACAAAATATTCTTGTCAAATGGTAAGATATTTATTTAAATGATTAATTGTAAATAAAATGTGGATTTCTTTGCTCTTTGCATTAAAATACAAATAATTACTATAAATATGAAGTTGCTTGTTTTAAATAAAACACTGAGAAATAACCATTATAAAAAATACATGTAAATAAAATGCTGCAGTGACCTGTTGACCTGCCCATTATTGTCAAAAGCTCTGCTCCAGAATGCTGGCTCTTCAATTTTTGCCCATAACTTATATGCCAGGAAAAAAACAGAATACATAAGGCAAATGTTAGCATAACCTTGTTTATCAAAAGATAGAATCTGCATAATTATTTGCTTGTCAAAGGTAATATATGTGTTAATGGGTTATAAATTTGAGTAAATAAACTTTGGGGAATTATCCATAAATCAGAGCTCCCAAGAAGTTATTGCCTTAGCATTTTGTTTATGTATAAACTCTTTATTGCACACAAAGAAATAATATACAAATTAAATAAACAAAGAGAAACAAGTACAATTGGCGGTCTTATCGCGCAAGGCAATTTTTTCGAGACAACCATTAGATGGACAAGAAGAAGTGATAGAAGTATTAGTATTTGATATTCAATCAGGGTAGGTATTGTCTCATAGATCAGACTTTATTTACTTCTCTTTGTTCATTAAGGCTATCCTTTTTTGGACAGCTCTCCATGGAATTAGGTTGTTGACAAACTGTTTTAATTTAGGGTTTGGCATCTTCTATTTAATCAAATGTCAAACGCTACTTACTTTGTATGTGTGTGTATTATAATACTTATTGGTATAATGTTAACTATAAGGTTTTTTTTTATAAGTATATAATATAACCATTGCTTTAATGTCTCTAACTACTTTAATTTATAATGTACATGAAATTTTAATATTTTGAACTCCCAACAACCAAGTAATTACACTGATGAACAGTAAATTTGTTAAATGAAATCAAGTCATATTTTCAAACACTACTACCTACCCGTATATAAACCCTATACTTAGTTTTGTTCAATCACCCTCAGTTTTCATGAAACAACGACTTACTCGATTACGCGAATTTTGCTTACCGACGTGTGTTTCCGAATAAATTAACGAAAAAATATTGAAATTAAGACAGTTTTTTTTTTTAGATTAGTGTTATACATCATAATAAGATGCCGAGGGTGTGTTTAAACCATCCCGTTAACTTCTGTTATATTTGCGGTCAACTTACTGTTAAAAGTCAACGTCGTAGTTTGACACCATTAGCTAAAAACTGTTATTTTAAATATTATGGTTTTCCGGTGCTAAATTTGGATAAAACCTTGATACCTCGAGTTTGTTGAACACCGTGTGTCACTTCGTTAACATCATGGGCTAAAGGATCTTGTCATATGCTGTTGGCAGTTCCAATGATATGGGCCGAACCGAAAGACCATGTATCAGATTGTTATTTCTGCCAAACTGCTATAAAAGGTATTAATCACAAATCTAGGCACTCTGTGAACTATCCAAATCTACAATCTGCTCAAAGACCTATCCCACACAGTGATGATTTACCTGTTCCTCAGCCTCCAGTAAACATGGATAACGTGCCCGAAGAAAATGTATCCGAGAGTATAAAAGAAGGAATATTTGCAGGGCCACAAATAAGACACCTACTGGCTGATAAAGAATTTGAATAAAAACATAATCCGATCGAAAAATCCGCATAGACATGTTTTCGAAATATTGTTCGTAATTTTGTTGGAAACCACGGGGCTGAAAACTGTGAAGAGTTAGTCAACAACCTCTTAGCGGCTTAAAAGGACACGGGATGCAATATGTCGCTCAAGAATCACTTTTTACACTCGCATTTGGATTGTTTTCCTCAAAATTTGGGAGCCCTTAACGACGAACACGGTGAGCAGTTCCATCAGGACATATCTAACATGAAAAAAAGGTATCAAGGCAATTGGAGTCCGAAAAAGTTAGCTGACTACTGTTGGATGCTCAAAAGGGATGTACCTGACGCTAAATATTCCCGAAAAGCCTGAATAAAGGCATATATAAGTTTTTTTTTTCATTTGAAACATTTTTTCCCGTTTTTATTTAAAAAAAGATTAATGGCTGTTGCATAAAAACTGAGGGTGATCGAAATTTTCTAAAAATGCAGATTAGTTACAGACAAGTTGTAGATATAAAATAACCCATTCAATTCCATTTAACTTTCATTAAGGTCATTTTTGTCTATCAGTGTTATTTTTTATGTGGTAATCAGAAGTGTATCCCTGCAGCAACAATTGAAACACGAGAAGTGTTGTCTAGAAGTCCCTACAAAGATATGTATATTGTGTAGTTTGCTAACTTAAGCAAAAAATAAGTCATTTGAATTTTTTTCAGGTGTTCACAAAAGATCTACAAAAAGAGAAGAACTGGGAGATAATGGAAAAAATTATGCAGGTTTATAGCAGAGAGCCTGAACCTATTTAAATTTAACAATGGACACTTTATTATAAGTATATTTCTAGCATAACTTGACAAAAATGTGTTCTGAATTAAATAAATTTGAAACATAGTTTTTATATGTCAAATCATCTTTGTATGCATCAATCCCTTTTCGTTAATGACACTATTCTACTTTTTTAAAATCTATTCTACTCGACTGCCTCGTGGTCGCGCAGTTCAATTTTGTGCCGTGCTATCTAGCTAGAGGTCCCGGGTTGGATTACCGCGTCAGGCAAGGTGTTATTAGGTTTTCCAATTAGGAAATAACAACCTGGCGAAATGTGGGTGTAGAAATACATCTTTGTCTACCCCTTCAAGGAATACGGCGTGAGGTTATGTATGTGTGTAAAATCTATTTTAAAAATCGTAAAATATTGTGGATAAATGTTGTTGATTTCGAACATTTTCCCGATTATATAATTTACATATCAAGTATAATCTGTTAAACTGCCCACAATTTGAGTGCTTTGCCCCTGTCATCATTGAGTTGACATTGAGCAAAGCTTATCAATCCTGTGAATATAAAAAATAAATATCCTCATAGAAGTTGAAAAATTTTTAGACATGAAACTGATTAAAGCTATTAGAATAAATAATCTTGCAACGAACATACAAATGCCGATTCGAGTAACTCCTATTAACGTATTTTTTAATACAGCAGGGTAGTTTGTGAAATCGATTTTTGCAAAATCCGAAATGAAAACTATCATCCCTAATTAATGATAATACAAATGGCGACTCGAGAAACATAATCGCTTATGTATCAGTTTATATGGGTCTTTTATTTTTCATAGATACCCCATGAAAACATATCGTTACTGTTCCCGCGTGCCGGCTTCCATTCTCCAGTACTAGTGGGAAGAAGACGCGTTTGTTTTTTATAACTATGCTTCCCAGATTAACTAGTTCATTATTAGTTTTAAAAAGTTTTAACGACGACTCTGCGGTAAATCGAGAGGACAGCGTATTACCGCACCCAATACACCTTCAATAATATTGAACAATATTCTGATTGTACAATATTATTGAACGTGTAGGGATAGTATTGAAGCATTGCGCCGTGATTGAACAAGATTGAGGGAGCTTAATTTTTATTGAACAATATTTTTTTATTGCGCTGTGTAGGGTTAATATTGCGCAATATATTTCTTTTTTTTTCTTTTCAACAAAATCACCAGCGTGGCTGCCGCCAAAACTTCGTCGTCAGACATGTTGCTCGCACGAAAATATTGATCAGAGTGGTTTATCAATTTTATTGACAGAATTTATTGAACATCTGGAATCAAAGGGGGTGTTCAATATTATTGAACAATAAAAAGATTGTTCAATATTATTGTAGGTGTATGGGGCCCCTTATTATCATGTTTCTCATCATCTATGTAGTTTTATGCGTTCTTACATTTTGAGCGAGTAACGTGACACGTTAGGGGATGTGAACAAAAACAACAATACGGATCTACAAACAAATATAATTCAGTTTTCTAACATTTTACGATACATAATTTATATAAATGTACAGGGTAAGCTCATGACGTGGGAAAGCGGTACTAGTTCTCAACTGGCTACCGGATGTACACGTGTGGTGCAATACCTAATAGATTTGGGATGCGACCAAGCCTGTCGCGCTGATATGCTTTCGTTAACGTGGGACAGGGAGGATGACTTACACCTAACAAGATGAGGATGTAGTGTACGTTCCGCTCCATTGTGCTGTCAGGTTACAAATCTACATTAGACACCAATGACTAGTATAATTTATAAAAATTTACGCTACAGTTAAGCGTATTGAATTTAATTTTACATCAGTGTGCCAGAGAATGCGTAGTATAGAGGTCCGATGAATGCGCTTGTAACGTAATGAGCAATATCTGTGCGTCCCGTGGAAGACAACAGAATCATCAACTTTTCATCCGCACTCGTGACGTTTGTGCACTCTACATTACATTACGTTAGAAATATTGCCAAATGTTAACTTCGACAGAAGGAATTTATTAAGTCCCAATTCTCTACAACCTGATACACATAATGCAGACACGTTCTTAACACAGTTAAGAGAGAAATACATTTATCTTACAACACTATGATTTTATTTGATTAAAATCTATATAAATAATTTTCACACAGACAAATTGTAACACATACCAATGTAAATGACATAGATAGAGAAGAGTGAGGAGTTATTGCACATTCTAGTAACTAGTGGTTGGATACACTGGGGACACACAGACACGTGACGCACCTCACCTGTGCAGTTACAAACACAACGGTATACACACGGAAACATCAACAATGTGACACAATCGAGGGAAACTAACCCACACTCGCACACTTCAAATCAATCTAATACTCTACAATAACTCTGTGGTAAATAATTCATCTTTTATCATTAATACAACTCATTTTTATATTTTAAATTATGTGAATAGATATATAATATGTATTGATTTTCTGCTTAATTAACACATACAATTTATAATATGGTAAACACTTTTAAATTTAATTTGGCAACTAAGACAACGTATAGACAGATATTACACAAAATGCACTAAAAGAATTGGTCAAATTTCACCAGATGTACACACACACACACACTTCACAACACATTTCACAATGTCACATAGAAAAGGCAGTTTAAGTGAAAACACGTGGTTACATTTGTTAATCGTAAGTGAGAAATATCTATCGTGTTCCGTTTGATGTTCCTTAACGAAAGAGGCACTTGAAGTGAGACTTGTCATCGCGGATAGTTAGTAACAAAACAAAAGTGGTAAAACTGTTAGACAAGAGATGACGTATGCAGTATGCAGTGAGTAACAAGCGAAGCGAAGGCCACAAGGTGCGCCGAGCCGGCTCGACGGTACGGAACAGTTACACCGACCATAAAACAACAACTCTTCAATTAAATAAAAACAATAATCATTTCTCTATGGCATCAGAAATTAATTTGTACATTTTTGTACAGGGCGTCATAAGACGATAACATCTCACCCCCGAGGATGCGACTACATTCCATTAAAATTTCCTAATCTACTAATATTAAAATTACAATAAGAAGTGACAAAAACTAACTACTACGTAGTAAATATAGACTTAAATATTTAGAGCTACACATGATCTTACGCGTTCACCTTCTACTTTGGCTGGATTCACAAATAAGGATCGTGGCATTTGCTAATTTAAATAATACTGGGATATTTGTAGGTGAGGGTGCAACGCGGCGGCGCCACAAGGGACGCCGCACTACTACTAGCTGTGTGCGCCTCTGTTTGTTCATCGAGTTATGTGTTCGCCGTAAAGGTATTACAAAGTTAACAAATCTCAGATCTATTATGTAAAAATGTTAAAGAGCAAACAAAACAATAGGAACTCTCTACAACAGAAAAATGTATTTTAAATATAATTTAATTTAAAAATTAACATAAAATAAACAATTCCTTGTCCTTAATAAAAAAATAAAATAAACAGTAATTGTAAAAAAAATACTTGCGAAATTAAAGAGCTACGTAAAAATTTGCAACAATACGATGGCGGGAGTGACGCGCGACGCCAATCTCGGTACATCGGCCGCGACCAATCGACAATGTTCTGATAAATATCGATGTTGTTCAACAATCACCAATACGTAGCAATCATTTAATTTGGCATTCAATGAAATGATCCCGCATAACAGACTCCATATACATATATTGACAAGAAACCGTCAAACCGAGTTAAACAATAAATAAACACAAAAATGTGAATAGATCTCATCTAATCACTATAATAAAAATTAAACAACACACTTTACCTAAACGGTATAATATATTTTATATCATTCGGAAAAGGCTGTGTCAGTGAAAATATCTTAAGTTAAAAATGGCGATAGCGCTTGAGAATATTCTCGAGCGTTCGACAACTTTGCATTGTGTACACTACTTACAACATCGTACATATGGTAAAATTTTATGACTAATGCCCTTTTACCCTTGGTGTACCTCCCGCCGACACCCGCGGCCGGCGGGACTGCACAGAACCAACCGATACATGTCTGCTCCATACTATTTACATAACTCAACATATATTGCACATAAATAAAGATCAATTTGCACGTGAGCGTGACTACAAACTCCCATAAATAATATTGTGTGCACAAATTCTTAAACATGGGAGTATGAATGTATAAATAAATTAACCCCAACATCGTCTATGGCACATACTCTGAGCGATAAGTCAGTTAATTTCTAACAACCCCCCGTTCTGTACATACATTGGTGTACACCTTATATTATTTAGCTACTAAGGCATTTCTCTATCTAAAATAAGCGTATTTCTGTAACAATGCAACGTTATCGAGCGCTCGTACTGTTTGTAGTAAACCTTCCAACCATCACGTAATTTGTGTACTAAAGTATTTCGGAGAACCATGGCACTATATTTGATACTAAAATATTAAATCTTGAATCTCAGTGACCGATGTTATTGGTCAATTGTGTGTTCACAACGCGGAGATTTTAGTGATGTTACATACGCGAAGTGCTGCGGGGGCGTGGCAAACTCGCGATTTTGACAGTCCATACTATGGAATAAAATTTGTAGCACGTACAAATAATTTTGACTAAGCGTTTGCTCCGACGTACTCTATTTTAGTAAGCTAATAGATGGGTAAAATTGTTGTGGTATATATTATCTGGTTCGATTATGTGAGCTTGCGGATAGTGTTAGGTATAAGTATATAAGCGTGGTGGGTGGTCAGTCGGGCGGGTGGTGTGGTGTAGTTGTGCAGTTCATCGCACGTCGGTGAGGTTGGTGTTGTCGCCGAACAGCTTGACGAGCTGCTCCTCGTAGTCGTCGATGTTGCGCTTCATGATCTCCATGCACGGGCCCAGCAGCCGCTCGAACGTCTCCACGTCCAGGACTGGAATATGCATTTTATATATCAGCATTTTGTATATCATATGGAGCTCTGGGTCGTAGGTAGTTTTTGCAAAATTATCTGTGCAGATTCTGGTAATGGGTTTAAACGGCATATTGAAGTCTCTAAGTACGAGGGGGAGTAATTAAAATTGACACCCCACTATTGGAACCAATTCTTACTAATCAATAATTGTAATCAGCTTTAGTCCACCAAGCTGACCTAACGTGGTCCTAACACACTTAAAAATCCTAGGAACTTCTAGTTTTCTTCACCACGTTTTCCTTCACTGTTAACGTATGTGTATAAAGTGTGTTATATAAACGTCATACAATCTGTGTCACGCTCCACCAATGGCATTTAATTCAAGAGCGCAGCAAATGAACGAATAAATCAAGAATGCTACACTCGACGTGATTCACTAACAGGCTGTTAGAAAACATAACGTCTTAAATACCAAGTTGGTTTATATTGACATAGGAAAGTGAGTAATTGTAGCTGATTGTGGGCACATTTTGAAAAACAACTCAAATTTGGCAGTCTCCCCCAAATTCACCAATATTTAAGAAATGCTAGTGGATTTGTCTTTTAATAATGATTTAATGTATACCGTTGTGATTTTAATATTTTTCTGAATAAATCATAATTTTGTATTTCAATGGGTCAAGCCAGAAGGTTATTTAACCCCCCTATTCGCATTATGTTATATTTTTTAAAAAATATTGAAAACTAGCAGTTTAATGCACCTTTCTATAGTCTATTTGTTGATGCGGAAAATTTTTCGAACAAGAAAAATGCTACAAAAAAATGCACTGCATGGGAACTGAACCCGTCTAATGCACGTAGTAAACTTTGACCACGACTCCAACAAGGTAGTCCCTGTTATTTAATGACTATTTTTTCACATTAAAAAGTCATGTGGTCACCGTATATTAGTATGTTGACAGTTGGCGCATGCGTTATCGACGATTGCGCGGGACCTTCGACTCAATGCCGCCAGTTTAATCAAGATGTTGTTCCGAATGTGATGCATGTGAATACGTTTGTTTGTGTTTGAAAATATTACCGTAATAGAGCATATTCGAATATACATACAGCTTTGAAGAATACAATAGAAAATTTTAGTTTTTAGCTAAAACTTTCAATACGAGAGGGGTATGTCATCTGCCCATATAAGTCCCAATGCCGGGTATGGGCCTTCCAACATTTGAGACCTAGACTTAATGGCCTCGTGCGGGTTGGCGAACTACACATCCAAGAATTTCTTAAGAATTTTAGATGCGTAGGTTTCTTTATGATGTTTTCCTTTTAAAGTATGTGATAATTCATTGTGAATACCCACATAACATCGTTAAGTCACAGGTGTGCGCCTGGAAATTGAATCCGCGCCCGTCGAGACCCTCGACCGCGCGCTTCAACCTCAAGGCGTCACTGCTATTTGAGGTGTAAAACCGACTACAAAATTCTGAGCCACCTTCATAGTATATTTCTTTTTGAGTAACCACTACTTCTGAATAAGAATGTGAATAACGTTGTATCAATTTATTTGGCGATGCGTTTTGTTATCAATGAGCCATTAGAATGCGAACAAAAACATGAACGATCATGTAGGTGCACAATTAAACACGATTGCAGCGAGCGGCGGACGTGGACTATCAGAGGGACATGTTTGGAGGAAGCGAGCCGTATAGTTATCGCTCAGTGATAATATTCAATCATTTTGTACATACAAATCATATTTAAATTGTAATGGTAAAGTGACAGATTTTTCATAAACACTTTTCTGGGGCAAATAAACATTCGGTGCCGGGATCGAACCCGCGACCTCTCTTGTCATTATGTTATTCTACACTGAAATAAGTTCCAAGAAATTTTGTAGGTGTAGTCTTCCATCGAACCGTACTAGGACTGCGGGGTGGGCTAAGGCTTAAACCCTTTTAGTTGTTTTCTTGTAAAGGTTGCAGGACGTCGCTGGCTGCAGGCGGCTTCGGTCCGATCCCGGTAGAAGTCATCGGGGGAGGCCTATGTCCAGCAGTGGACCAAAATTGGATGATCTTGATGATTGTGGATACTCACAAGCCACCTTGGTGGGTCCGACGGCGTAAGCGGACGCGGCGCGAGGCTTGTGGGTGACGAGAGCCAGCTCGCCGAAATACCCGCCCTTGCCTGCAAACAATGCGTATAAAATCAATAAGAAATAAGCTGATCTATATTATTATAAACAATTAGAATCTTTGCGGTAATGCGTCAAATTATAAAACAATTATATGCATAAACTCAGTTGATATTTACACTAATATGTTCGAAATATTGTTACAGATGTAGTACCTATGAACTCAATTGCAGGCTCAAGTATTTTTTTGTTCTAACCACAAAACTATATCCCAAAATTCTTTGTTGTCTTAGACGAAATTTTTTTGTCTACACAGCATATTTATCACCATAAGGTGGCAATTAAGTCACTACTCACAATGTACAGAGGTGTATAATGAAGAACAAAAAACAAGGAAAAATGTTCGTCATCGTAATACCTTTTGATTGCATAATGGTATATTGTATGCATTGTGAGAATGTTTTTTATGATTGATGACTTGATACGATCAATTTAGGTCTAGGCTAAGTTTTTTGAATAATAGCTTCGTTTGTTTATAAAAAGATTTATTTTTTTAAAAATTACTCATATGAGGGGAAATTACCAAATTCCTTTTGTTAAATAAACGTTTAATGCTCAAAAACTACCATTCGGATTTTTTTATAAGACAAGCTGGCTTCTATGGAAATACTGTCACTAGTCAGAATTATGTATGTGAGTGAGTGTCGATTGTATGTTTGTATGTATAGTCGTAACTGGATATAATGACATCGAAGGGATCATATATTTCGGACGTTACATCCGATAGTTTTTAAAAGCTATAGTAATATTTTAGATTCTACCGGGACCTTGCTATTCGGCTGTCATAGCCGATCCGTCGTTATAACCGGTTTTGAGAGTATGTATGTACATATGTGTGTATAACTGCAGTGAAAACATAATGCATATGTATATATGGTATGTGTTCGTACCGAGGCGCTTGATCTCGTGGTGGTGGCCGTCGTCCCTGGCGATGCGGATGCTGACGGAGCCGTCCTCCACGAAGTACATGCCGTCGGCCGTGTCGCCCTGCCGGATGATCAGCTCGCCGTCCACCAGCGTGCGCGGCACCAGCGCGTCCGCCAGGTTCGCGCGCTCGTACGGCTGCGAACAACATAGCATTCAAAATTCCATACTGTAGATTTACCTTTTTATTTTGATACTAGAGTCTATAGCCGTACGGTCAAATTCACCTTTTTATTTTGAAACTAGAGGCTCAGGGTGGTACGGATGATAATTTTGTATCAATTAATAGAGGGGGTGTTTTCGCAAGATTCCAATAATCAGCCTGTACAGAGTGTATACAGACCGTTACCGCAAACGAAAGCAGGTAATAGCTACGGTGACCACAAACCAATTGGCGTTAAAGAAATTCCCGACAAAATATACAAATTTTGACGTTTTCCATAAAACCATCGGAATGATATGTATGCAGTTTGTATGGAAAACGTCAAAATTTTTATTTTTTGTCGAGATTTTTTTTTAACGCCAAAGGGTGTGTGGATCACCGTGGCTATTACCTGCCTTAGTTTACGATCGCGATATGACTACACCCTGTATATGTACGTTCCATTGCCAGGCATCACATCAACAAAAAGTTACAGAGAAGTTTAAGTTAGTTGATGATACCTTCTACGTAACTGCTTCACATTATTTCTTAACATGTGTATAGCAATGTTGGATGTAAGCGTAATTATGATTTAACGTTTTTTTCCTTCTAGTTTACACGATCAATTAGTGATTGACGTAATGACAGGTTATTAAGCTTAACTTATGTTAAAAAATACAAAAGTAATTATATAACAATGTATATCCTACAATAATAATTTGTTACGGTTAATTAAAACAATGTTTTTTATGTTGAATAAATGCGTTTTTAAAATTTTATTGAAACTATAGGCACGTATATATCTATTTTATTATTGAAGATTAATTGAAGTGGCTAATCAAATATGGAACAACGTTGGGAAAGTTCCGTACAGCATACGATGAAATAAAACATCAAAAACAATTACATAATATCTAGTAATATACCGCCACTTTCCTGTTTACTACATTGAGAATGTTTATCGAAGTGTAAACGAGGCAGAATCCACAGATGGTCAATTTACATACCAAAGCCTTAGTTTCGGTCAGGCACTATTATTTATTTTTGTTCTAGAAAACACAAATACAATTTGTGCAATCTAAGCTTTCAGCACAACGAGAAATATAAAAACAGTATTCGCTATTAGTAGATAAATCAACTTGGCAGAATGTTAGAAATTCCTTGTCTCTATTACGAAATCAAAATTCAGTCAACACACCGCGTATTTCGGTAGCCCGCTAGGCTTATTCACAAACGGATTCCACTGCTCCTTATCGTTGTAATCTAAGATTAAATCAGTATTAACTGATAAGATATGGTGTGTACGTAGCGTGTGTCATGTGACGCCGGACTGTTGCATACATTTAATTATTATCGTGGGCGTTATCATTCAATTGCTTCTTATACCTTTCGATTGTCATTGAATATGTACGATTGTTGCGTCTGCGATAATGGTATTATGTTGGCTCCGTCTCATAATGTTTTGTAATAATAATCTTCGGTTTTATTGACACGTGGGAGGTTTTGTCGGAATACGTAGCGCCTGGCGTTTCCAATTTAGATTACAAGTATCATATGTAGTTTTTCGTAACTTTTGGATTTCGACTTATGTCAACGGATATACTAGGAGTGTGCATTAACATTTTTATCTATTGCTCTGCACTAACCTTGACCAAATAAGATTAAATCGTTACACTGGATTTTGGATGCAATGATATTGATCTGCCCGAAAGAGAGACATCTTATAAATCCCAGAAAATATAGTCTCTAGCTCGTTTTATGAATACAGTTTTGTGTGGTTCTTAAAAATATTTCGAGTATGGGTTTTGAGAGATCGAAATGTTTCTCGTTGTCTCTGTCACGACAAAAGTCAAGCATCGTTGTGAAGAGCCATTATTTTTTGGGTGTACTTTTGCTTATTATTTTACGATTATTGTTTTTCTTTTGTAAACGAATTGAAGACAGTTTGACACGTTTACATCATACGACTTTTGTTTACAAAATTAGAAAAAAATCGATTCAATCGCAAGCACAGCACCTTTTATTTATAAAAACGCAATGACTAATAATGTGACAAACTTAGTAAGATTGGTTGAAGATGTTGAACTTTACTCAGTGATGTCATTTCACTGTATTCATACATATAATCTTTTGTGATTTATCGACTTAAGCATTCTTTAAACTTGAGTTACGAAATGTTACACAAAATTATCTTTTGCGAAAAGAAATATTTAGATTTCATACCGAAAAGAATAATTAGTTTCAGATATCTATTAGCGTCATTTATTAACCTGTACTGACTAAAACTTATCCACATGGAAACATTTTGGTTTCTAAGATTAAAACAGACGTCACACTTTCAGACGTAACTACGAAATTGTTGAAGAAATTATCGCAAAGGTCACGCGAATTCAGTAGCGCGTAAAATTACACTTTTATATGATTATATGACGCAATCTATGATATAAGGAGATTATTTATCGCTGCCGTTGTCTCGGCTTCTAGCTCTTACCGGCATATTGTTAATATTAAAACTATTGATCTTTTAGTATCAAAATGGTAAGAATAAAACAAAATGGATATTTTACATGAAATTAAGTATGTAATCTTATCTATTCCCAAAACTTAACCTACTACAGGTTAAGTTTATAAACATGGCGCAATTGGGCGTGGCATAGTTGGGTTTTCCGACCGAGATAGATTTTTTAGTAATTTGTTTAAATATATAGACCCTTAATAATAAATTATACGATGACTATATTGGTTGAAGCACTTAATTAATTTCAACTTATTTTTGTATGAAAAGTTCAAATTATGACACAAAACGGATGTAGCTTTTAATAAAAATATAATAAAGCCGAGATCTGCTTATAGGTTTCTTAAATATATAGCATAATATACATCATTATAAACAATGGATTATTGTGCAGTCAGCTGAAAAAAATCGACTAATATCTTGTATTTCGCATCTCTAATGTAATTCTAAAGCTCAAAGTATTTTTTTATTAATACATAAAAAATTGTAATAACAAGGGGAAGTTAATAAAGCTAAATTCCTCGCGTCATGCACACAAAACCGCACGATTCAACATCACTATCTGAAATATTTGCAGCCATAAAGTGATTAGAAGTGGTGACTCCTTAATTAATCCCATTAAGCTATCACAATAATTAACATTATCGTTTGTGCCGCATGCATTGTATTTAATAGTGGAGTTAAAAGTTTTATGTTTTACTCACAAACATTAACTCATTTTATGTGGCGCCTCATTTTTATAACTCACTTAATCAAATAGTTGCATTCACTGGTAGTATATTAATCTTAGCATACACGTTTTTATGACCGGTTTTTTAAAGAAAGTAATGCTGAAAATAGGCTGTATAACTTTTTTATGACCAACGACATGATCTACGACCGAATACGTGAAGGAGCAGTAATACGTTGTAATAGACTATGGGTTTGAATCCTTTTTTATATTTTTAACGAAAGGAAAACGTCTTTTACACTCCTTTTTTCCATAAGTCGGAGACCTAAAGGGATATGTCGGGGTCTTCGGTCTTCCAACTTGGCGCGGGGAACAGGTTTGAGTCCTAAACTTACACAAAATATTTCTCAAACATAAGGCTAGATAGTATTGATAGATCACAGTATCCCTAAATAACACAACTTGCTTGACATATAATCGAGTTAACTTTATAGTTGGTCCATTGAGTTGGCCCATTAATTACTAGCTGATAGTCTACATGTAGGTGCATATAGCACGAACACTGACCTACGGTTCGCCGCGGGAGGGCGGCCGCTAAATGCTACAGTTCAAACACACCTCTTCAACATTCATTAATTTCCTAGTGCAAGCTCGCCCGCTTTACTCGATCAATATTCCGACGAGTTATTCACAAAATTCTATTGCCGTTGTATACGTGAAAGTTTATGATGGAAAATGCGTTTAGTTTCAGCCTACTCTTTAATGAGATAGCGGCTGAACATAGTTTGATGAAATTGAGCAGAAAGACAAGTTATTAACCGGACTAATTTTTATTACTATAAATGATAAAGTTCGGTCGCTTTTCGGATCAATACAAGGTAAAAAAAATAAAAGACAAACGATATGTTTAAAACAGCCTCGATAACTCCCATTCTATTTAATATTTCTCTAATATTTAAAACTTTCTCATGTTTTTAACTGTTTCTTTTTCAAACTATGTTATCCTTTATTCGTTTTTACATTTGCGAATTTTCTCAGTGAAAAGGAGCCTGCAATCTTTAGATAAAGTTACATTTATATCTCACTGCCAAAACCAATATATCCTATAACATATGCGTAAACTATAATTAGTTTGTTTTAAAAATAAATAATTATTATTACCCAACGCCGTATAGTATCTTATCTCGTGTCTCGTGAATATTGAAAGGCGTGTAGTATGTGAAGGCAACAGGTCCCTTACGTATTGATTGATAAGTCGTGTTGGAGCGTGGTCAAGCAATATTTTCGGGACGCTGAGCAACGGAGCCGTTCGTGTGTGAAGCCGGGGGTTCCGCTACCTACCGCCCGCTTGTAAATCTGCTTAGTGCACCGACTTAGGAGCCCACACTTTAACTATCTATTTTAAAACGTAGGAGCTTTTCCGAGCCTATCTATGTTATAAAGGGGGAAGATTTACATTTTTGTACGTATTTTTAATGTTTTGTGAAATGGATAGGACCTTAGAAATAAGACAGGTTTCTTTTTATCGTGAAAACTTGCAACGTTCTTGAAGAATAAGGCTCAAATCTTAGAATATCTACTAGTAACGGCACTCTTAAACATTTCATACATATTTTTCGTATTCCGATATGCATCCTTTCAAGTTAATGTCCGGATACACATCTTTAGGCGATACAGTATAAACTAGTCAATGTTCGCCAAATAGAATTACGTCTCGATACGATGACCTATATTACGTCAGAGGAAGCGAGATGCAACACGACGTAGGAGCGACGTATTATATGGTTATAAGGCCTTTTATATCCAATGGAATTACTCTTTTTAAGGAATAAATGACACTGACTAAATATTTTATGTTATCATTAATGTATTTCTTAGAAAACCGTGCACTTCGTATAAAGGCTTCTTCGATACGCACAACTTAACGGCAAACATATTTTATGGACTTATCATATTTAAAACGCTCATGGATGCTGAAATTCAATGGCAGCTCGATGCCTTTTGGCATACTAAGCGTGGTTAAGTAAGTAGCTGTAGAGAAGGCCCGTGCCCAGCAGTGTGACGTGTATGAGCTGATGAGTATCATAGAGTATATGTAGGGAAGGCCCGTGCCCAGCAGTGTGACATATATAACTGTTGATCAATATCCTAGAGTACATAAACAGTACATACCTGCAGCGCCTTGAGCATGGGCACCTTGTCGAGCAGCTCCTCGTAGAGCTTGCGCTTCTTGAAGGCGCTCTTGAGCAGGATGCGGCGGAAGGTGTGGCGGTCCATGGCCCACAGCGCGCCCGCCGTCTGCGCGCGCACGGACGCCGCGCGCGGCATGTTGTACATCAGCGCCAGCTCGCCGAACGAGCCCGAGCCCTCGTACGTGTGCACCACCTGACACACATACCACGCACTTTATACCTACCGACTTAGTTATAACTTTCAGCTCTGTGATAGTATGGTGAGGGTCAGTTGGTAAGTACTGAAGTTATACAGGGTGTATTCAGACTGTAATCGGAAACGAAGGCAGGAATAGTTGCGGTCATCACAAACCCATTGGCGTTTCAAGAAATATCGAGAAAATATAAATTTTATATTACCTGCCTTCGTTACCGATCACAGTCTGAGTACAACCTGTATAAATGACGCGAATGTAGTTATGTCTCAGTAAGATACAAAACCGTTTGGGTAGGTTTCGTTACCTTAACTTCTTTCCGATGATGTAGCATATTGTAAACTGTTTGCTAATTTGTCGAACTTATTATATTTTGATAATAACGGAAAAATAATCAAAATCGGTAAGAATTTTTACTCAACCTAATTTTAAGACTTGTACCTTAATGAAGGTGATTAGAATAATTACTAGCTATGACACTTATGATTTGAACACAAAATCAAGTTTATTACGTCAAGGCAATGGTTGGATGAAAATGCTTATTACTATGTCAGCTTTGTATAGGTTTTATTTTTTGAACGGCTCTTCATTTAATTAACAGATCCATTCAGAAAACATCATAATGGGTAGTGCATTGCCAAAACACAATTATTGCAGTTATTTTAATTGGTTCTTGACGCTTTTGATAGCCTTCACTCATCTCATTATGGCTTTTTTAATGCTAGCTAGATTAATATTATTAGAAAAAATAAAACATGGCCTTCGAATTTATCCTAACAACACGGTTTATAAGTTATTTTGTAGAGAACGTAAGATTGAAGCTGGTTTGTTGAAATTCGGCGGATATTCTTAGATTTTATTCTCTGTTGGCAACTGTTAAGAACAATGTCTTTATTAGTGTTGGAACTGTGCACTCTACTTCAGGCGGGATGGCGTCATTCCACGCTAAAACATATTGTTCTGGGCCAACACTAAGAGAATTCGCATTACGCAGAAATAAATTATTGTCTACACGGAATTAGGCTTTCACTCCCAAACAACAGTTTCGAATAAATAAGCAGTTAACAGCGTTGTGAATACGTTGGTCCGAATGTTCGAGAACGATTAATATACCATTTCGCCAACATAAAACGCTAGTGTTTATCTATTTACTGTTGGCATCGCCTATGCAATTACCAGTTCTTTTTTTTACATTTACTACGGTTACAAAAAAATGCAGTAAAATTGTCTTCTCATTTTAGTGCGTTTGTACTTTTTCCACGTCTGCCTTTTCAGACGACATTTATTTCAATTGAAAGTCATTAGTTCCAATCAGCTCCCCACTCACCCTCTGCAAAGCTTACTACCCTGTAGGGCTTTATCGTCCACTCAGGGATCTTTAACCTATTTAGGTTACAGTTGACAGCAATGAAATTATTTTTAAAAATTGTTAGTAATTTATTTTATTTTATTATAAAGGCTAACTAGAACGACGCATGTATCGACTGGCCTACGTCTATCCGTCTGTCAATAGTAAGGTCGGCGACGATATACGAGTATAGTCGACCAAACGAACTTGCAGGCTGATACAATACAAATCGTGTTCCCATACTGGCGCCGTTTGAAAGGTTAATTATCTTTACAACGCAAGCACCAGACGGTCGACACAAACATACATGTTAACACGTTAACTGTGTGCCCGTTTGTATGAAAACGTAATGACATAGACGCATCTGCACTGACTTTAATGGCCTGTCTTCGATTTAGGTAATCGGTCGTTAAGCCAATCAAATTGATATAATTGGTTTGGTCAGACAAGTATTTCTTGCCCTAATAAGCAATACAATAGTATATTATATGTATGTAAGTGTTCTTAACTATATCGGTAATAAACAAATAGCCATTACATAATTCAATAATCCATATACGACGTCTGTATAACTTTTCAAAGGTTACACCCACACTAGTGAAAAAAAATCGATATATTAATTATTGTGGCGAGTGTAAAATTCGCTATAAAATGACAAATGTATCGCGGCGCGGTGTGACGTTGCTCTGCCAAAAATTCACTTGCGTCATAGAGCACATATGTGGCTTGTTCCCGGCCGCCTTGTTCAAATAATATCAATGTTAACGCAAATTATCTACTCTTCATATATTTAAATTTGATTTCTAAACACGAGATATTAAATATTGCCTTAGTAACACGAAGAAACAATTGGCCACTTTAGCGTTGTACTTTGGGAACTAACTAAAAACAAGGACTGAATACTGGTATAGAATGATAAAAAGCAATTTATTACATTTCTTGGAATTTCAATTATTGTACAGATCATTAATTGAATTTAGCAGGGAATTAACAAGCCTCTCCATATGACCTTGATTTTCTCAAGAGTCATAGGGTGATCTGATGAAGGCTGCAGAAAGCCTCTGAATGAGGACTACAAATCGCGTTGGAAATCTTTCAAGTTCTTCGGGAGTGTATGCCTCTTAGTCAATTGTTTTTAAATGAATCTAGCATTTCTATCTCTAGTTTATTCCACAACAACCATCGTTACTCCATATAATTTCAAAGTAATCTATATAATCTAGTCTTCGGATCTGATTGCCGTCACGTTACATAAGCCACATCCACACATCCTCCGCTAATATTTCATACTTTCAACAAATAAACGTTATAGGCGCAGTGAGTACGCATCCGTCGTCACCTATCACGATTGGAGCCGAAATAGACAGTGACGACGCAACTTACTGATTTACACACGGCGTTCCGTAAACATTATCTTGCCGATGAAATTCTCTTTATAATTGCTGGATAGATTTAAATTTTAATATTCCACTATCGACGATATTTATAAACTTCTTACGAGTGCCTTCATCGCGGTAACCATAATATGCAAAGAGGTGTTACAAATAAGGTTTTACTAAAATCTGGAAAAAGAATTCTGCAAAAAGGTATTTCAGCAAGGAGTTTGTGTTACCTTCTCAATGCGATCATCGCCGGTGACGAGCACGTCGAACACTCCGTTCTCGATGACGTAGAAGTTGTCGCCGTCGTCACCCTGCCGGATCACGTACTCGCCGGGCTCCGAACGCTTCTCAAACATGGCGTCCAGCACCTAGCGACAACATACAAGTTTGTATATCCAAATGCAATCACGCGGTATAATTTATTCAATAAACACTGCGTGATATCCGACGCGTGCATCCTGATGGTTTTTGCATACAAATTGCGGGCCAACCGGGATAGCTCGCTAGCTATATTGACAATTACCTCGTGACAATAGCGTTTTGAAATAAAAAATTTAAATAATAAAAATCTATAAATGATTATCTTTAGATTACGATTATTCTTACCTAGCAGTAAATATGTTTCAGGTGGTTCAAAAAGTGACTTGTAGAGACTATTCTACAAAGCGACTTACTAGCATAAAACTTTTACACCCCACGTGAAGTGGTCAGTCATTATGCAAATATCTTACCAACTCTAAAAGGTACAATTTGAACGTAGCGTTTATGTAAATTGCACCTGTATCACTATATGTGTCCCTATAACAAAGATGCCATATACAAGCAAGGATCTTAGTGTCATATCAAAATCATAAAATATTTAACTAGCTGGTGAATTTTTAAACATAATAATTTGTGTTTATCGAATAAAATGGAGAACATGTACTAGTGTCTAAAAGCTACTTCTTGTTCTTCAAGTATTGAAGAAAGTAACGGAGTAAGCAAGTATGTATTCATTTGACTGTAAGGATTCAAATACATTTCCTCTATAAATAAAACAAATATCTTAACCTAAAATATTTTCTTAGTTAACATATAAGTGATATTTCAAGTTTTTAAGCACGGAATTGATGTTCCTCCACTTAACGAAGACAAGTATGCGCAAGAGACAAGGATGATGTGTCAGGACCATTGTATGTAGCCATGGGCATTTTCTAATGAACTAAAAGTGGTAATGTATATGAAAGGGATACTCAATAAATCTAAGCTCAGATAATGGTATATATTCTAATAGACTAGCTTAACTAAGCGAGGCGTGTCGTAAAGTAAAACGCATGTAAGCCGATAATGTATTTAATGTGCTCACAAATCAAGGTTATTATAATCATATTGCAAGGTTTCTATATACAACTTATAAGTACATATTTCATTAAACCATTCAACTGTATAACTGGCAATACATCTTATCCTAGATTTTCATTTATGAAGAAAAGTTTAACGCAAAAAGCAGATTTCTGACTTCTAAAACACTGGTGTCAAGGATTCGGCAATGAATTTTAAAGTTTAAGATACTGTTTCCTTGGCAAGGCAATGACTGTAATTCTTCTGATGGTAAAAGCTGTGTTATCTAAATATATATTAACTTGGAAGTCTCTACTCTTATGTCTATCTTTCGCTAGCTAAAATAATTTTTACTCTTCTTTAAAAATACCTAAAGATTTAGAAGTGATATTTTTTTGGTTAGGTTCTATATAAGTAAGGAAACTGAAGTTGTACTTCAATAAAAATGAGTTCCACCTTAAAATAATAACGAAGTCCTACATGCGGTATTAGTGTTAGCATTTTATTTATTAAAAGCCAGACGGTATTTATAAGCTGATCCAGATTTTATACTTTTAGCGTAAAAATTGATGCATTGTTTATTAATAAATACAAAGCTGACTAAACTTTGTCGTGGTCAGAGATTAAATTTTTCTAGAGCCTGGCTATAAATGGTTGAAGCATGCAGTCTGTAAGATTATGAGAAAATGTGATTATAAATATTTGTTACAATCACCGTGTTACAACGCTGCGATTCATGTGAACAAAACTGGCATGGGAATTTTTATCTTTATACAAGGTTAATATAATTGAGACTTCATTTTGTTTCACACATGCAGCTATGTTTTTTGTTTCAAAAGATTTATCACCTTAGAGTAATCTTTGATCACTCGGTTATTTCATGAATATCACAAAAAAATCCAAGCTACAACTGCGTTTTTTTTTAATGGATAAACTTAATATTTGAAAATATTCTTGAAAATGTTAAATTTTTAATTCATTTAGTTATTTAATAATTTCGAGATGTAATGATATGGATTCTTATTTCGTTTATGGTTGATTAGGTTCCTAATAACAATGTTCATAAAAATCGATGAAAACATGCTGAATATTATTTTATAGTATATTCATATACATGGACCTTCTAATTACTAAAAAGGGCGCCATAGGAGTTCTAGCTATTTTTAGGGAAACGGTGGACAGGTCGAAGGATTTAAGAAACCTTGTTATGGATAGAGAAAAAGATTTGAAGACTGGTTAGGCTAGATAAGTAGGAGGTCGGGGCAAAAACCAACAATCAAAAAACCTTTAACTAAGGAGAGCAAACTAAGGAGTAACATTAATGCGTATTGATGATTATAATGATATAAATTGTACACAAACCTGCTGCATCTGCTGTGCGTCGAGCGAGCGGAACAGCAGGATGCCCCGCACGGCCTCAGCGAGTCGCGCGCGCTGGGCGTCCGACTTGGGGAACACGGCGGGCGCGCCCTCGTCCGAGTCATCCTCCTCGGGGTCGTAAGTCTCCGCGAACACAGACTTACGACGATTGTTAAAGCGCGCCTTCGGCGGCTCTGGCACACAAACAAACGAAACATATAGCATACATAAATATCATCAATTTTTCGTATCAAGCTCAACAAAAAAAACGAAATCTATCAACTAAATAGTACCTACTCGCTAATTATTATCAAGCGACCCAATGCACTAAAGCATTGCAAGCTCCTCATAGATGCCTACTTGGGTAATATGGAGCTCTTAACAGTATGTAATGAGACGAAATGGATCTGAGTGCATTCGTGGCCGTGTAGTGTTGTACAATCAATAAACGACCCTTGTGACGTTACCTATCAATTCTTATCACGTGCATACATCATGGAATGTGAGATGTTACCAAAGACACGTTCGCGCGATTACGTACGTAATACTTATTTGAATTTACTCCGATATTCATTGGAACGATAACTTAGAAACTGCTGTAAGTGACCCGTATACTGCTTCAGGTTAAAGGGGCATATAGGAACAACAGGCACGGAAAACTGTTACAAAGTAAAAGCTTTGAAAACAATCTATATTTAGCCAAGAGTTTCGCTTGGCTTGGTCATGTCGCGTATCTGTCACGCTAAAGATCGAAATCAAACTATATACAGTGAGCGCAAGTTGTAAAATGTATTGACTGTTTGCTCTGTACAAACTGGTTTCTAGTAACTAGGCTAATCTCCGAGTAGTGAATTACAAATGTCTCGGTGAATTAATGTATGTTTTTTTACTAAATCATTTCGATACGAACATGTGTGCACGGCATATGTACTTCGCCAGTGAAAGTAATGGACGTAACTATGTTTTGTATTCCGCACTAGTACCTTCAACTAATACGTTTCACAAGAATCGATATAGATCTTGTGAGGACAATGTATTCGTTAACATTACTGCTATAACATGGAATCAAAACTGTTTGCTGCGGGCCTTAATTACTTTCCTAAGTTAAACTACAATGACTTTTATTATCAAACTTCTCAAAGATAAGATTGTGTACCTACGGAGGATTCGGGACGCGACGAGACATTGTTGCTGTGTTGCATAATATCAATCTATCTCATAACTGACGTAAATACCCACGTATTTATACGTTTTACATGAAAAGTGATGTCACCAACAAATTTTTCTATAACGTTGTAAATATACCGATAAATCTAGTGAGCCATGTGGATTCTCTTTTAGCTATATTCAAAAATGGCTAATTTAAGTGTCATATGACATCACAACAGGTGCTTGTTGGTCAAAATGAACGCAATAGCTAAATTTGTGTCATCTATTGTGCTTTCAGAAATGCGTAATTTACAAAAATGACGAGCTACATAAATGGTTGTACTTTTGGATAATTAGGTTTCTCGCGCACAATGAAAGAGGACAAGTTCTTTTACAAATATTGCTCAAGGTTTGGTTAACACCTGAGTGTATGATAGTGTGTGCCGCACCACTTAACATATGGGCACAGCTAATAACAAGTCACGCATACACAAAAATGCCAACATCTGGTCCAATTGATGATCTTGACTGAACCATGGACATGGAAAAACAAGCGAATCTCATCATCGCGCAACTTCAAAGCTTACAAAAAACAAACTCACAAATAGGTTCAGCGCATAGTAAACACTGTAAATGTATAAATCGACAAACATGTTTTTTTATGTTAGAACATTGGATTCCTTCAAGCTTGTTAGTTGAGAATAAAACTGTGCTGAGGTGCAGTTGCAATTTATGTTTACAAATATCTAATGTATAAATAGATTTTTGGCCTTCAGACACATTTTTTTGGTTATTTTAAGGATCACTTAGTTTTAGTTTATAATAAAATTTTTGCTACTAATGTTTCTTTCTCTAGCAGTTATTAAAGATTATCTCTGCAATTTGGAATGATTGAGCAGAAAAAAATTAAAACAAAATATGTAGTATCTAAATTTATTATGAGGATATCAAAGAAAATTATATTTTGCCCAATGTTTAATAGAAGATGTATTGAAGTCAACATTCTGTATGAAAGATTTAGGGCATATTAAAATAAAACATAAATTTTTTAAAATAATTATATTAAACTATTTTGAAAACTAAGTATGTAATCTTTTGAAAACAAATCTAAACAGTAAATTTGAATTTGCTTTTTGATAAATAATTAACAGTTTAGTAAAACTGAATTTAGTCTCTGTTGTGTTTAATTTATAAATTGGCAAGAGTTGATAATGTCCCTTACAACATGATATTAAATGTCAATTAATTTATATCATAGAAACTGAAATGGCAAAGTGCCAAAAATGTAATAGTTACTACAGCTCTGAGTTGTAGGATTGTATTTATAAATTCTTTCATAAATATTCTAGTGTGAGAAGGGTCTGAATTATAACTTTCATATTTTTAGATTTTTGGCAAAGATTTTAATAAAATTGCTGCAATTAATGTTTGGCTTGGGAATAGAAATTGCATATTGTAAACAAAATCAACTTGTAATAGAGACAAGTAAAAATTATTTAAAACGGTACAACTACACTATCAAAATTCTATATTTTAATGCTACACACCATTCATTTAACGTTATAAATCACTATACAGGAATTAGGTCACTATAATGTAAATAATGAGACTGATTTATAAACAAGCCTCTATGGAGACATGATTTATGTGTTCCATTTTTGAAATCATATGGTTTGTGATATTTAAATGAGTTTTTTTTTGCATGATTTTAGTGATGTGCTATACCTATCTTATTAGAATCATTCCGATGCAACGAGACACACAACCTACACCCACCTTCCGTGTGGAGTACTCAATTGTTATAAGGAATGTATAATGAAATGCAGACCCGTAGCTAGCACTTTCGGCGCTTCGTTCAGACTCTAGTTTTACGCCATATTATAGTTCGCTTCTGTCGCCTTTTAGACGGTTCGGCGCTGTCGCCAGCTACTAGCTACGGTGCTGATATGTGTACCTTCTTCGTCTGATATTATGGACTCATCGGGTGTGCCGGCCGTAGGCCCCCGCACGATTGTCGTCGTCCTGTTGTTCTGTAACCGTGTGAAGAACTCGACCGCGTAGTTGATCACGTCCCCCGGCTGCTCCAACAGGTAACTTATGGTGAACTCCAATAGGATCTCTCTAAGGTCATCCGGGACTTGAATGCGTCCGCCTTGAGGCCTGCTCATTTCTAAAGGCGTCGCCTCACTTTCTGGATATTATCTCTTATGGAGATCGTCAAGCGACGCGTTAGATTAAAACTTCGATATCATAGCCATCGAATTAGCTAAAGCGACACACCAACGAGCAAATTTTACGATGGGAAGTAGCACTACATACAAACGTTAGTAATAAATAAAACCACACTATTATACTAAGACTTTTTCAAATAACAGTCTCCGCTACGAGAAATTAAATCTAATGACACACTTTTTACAAAATATTCTTCGTCCTCCAGCCTGACAATTTATAAAATCTCCCTTCACTAAAGTAAAAATGGCGAATTTTGGATTGCCCTACTTCACTTATTTCACCCTTTGGATTTCTTGCTACAACAAAAAATATATGACCACAGACAAAATAGACGAAAATCGATCGGCTGACCACAACGTCCAGCGAAAAAATTAAATACTCTAGAAGACAAGGCATACAATTAAATGTTTTTATTTTACTTTTACAAAATTTATTTCTATTTCTATAATAGCGAGGATTGAAAAAAAACTGTATTCACATACAAATTATTCAGAATTTATAAAAGTAGTAAGTAATATCTATTAACCATCATAAGAAGCGAAGTCGATTGTTCAACTGACTAATTTTATAATTATTATAATTAAAGTAAAGTAACACCAGTTGAAAAGCAGTGATGGCCTCGAGGTTTAGGCGCGCGGTCGAGAATCTCGGCGGTCGCGGGTTCAAACCCCAGGCACACACCTCTGACTTTTCGAAAGTTATGTGTGTATTCGAATCGAATTATCACTTGCTTTAACGGTGAAGGAAAACATCGTGATAAAACCTGCACACCTAAAAGTTCTTAGGAATTTCTTAGGTGTGTAGTCCGCCAACCCGCACTAGGCCAGCGTGGTGGACTATGGCCTAAACCCTCTCAATGGTAGAGGAGACCCGTGCTCAGCAGTGGGCGTATATGGGTTGATGAAGAAGAAGAACACCAGTTGAATAAATTTAATTTATGCACGTTGTTTTCAAAAGGACGGAGGGAAGAATTAAAGACTTCTAAATACACGATACATAAGCCATCTGGTGGGAATTAAAAAAAAAATTTGTTTTATTCCAATTTTATTGTTAGTATCATTTATCAGATATCAAGGCATATTATGACCAAAAATAGTGCGTACTTAGGCGCCCCATACACCTACAATAATATTGCACAATCTTTTTATTGTTCAATAATATTGAACACCCCCTTTGACTCCAGACGTTCAATAAATTCTGTCAATAAAATTGACTAACCAGTCTGATCAATATTTTCGTGCGAGCAACATGTCTGACGACGAAGTTTTGGCGGCAGCCACGCTGGTGATTTTGTTGAAAAGAAAAAAAAAAAAGAAATATATTGCACAATATTAAGCCTACACAGCGCAATAAAAAAATATTGTTCAATAAAAATTAAGCTCCCTCAATCTTTTGTTCAATCACGGCGCAATGCTTCAATATTATCCCTACACGTTCAATAATATTGTACAATCAGAATAGTGTGCAATACTATTGAAGGTTTGTGGACTATGAAAAGGCCTTTGACTCTATCGAAATCTGGTCTGTTCTGGAATCTTTACAACGGTACCAAGTCGACTGGCGATACATCCAGGTGCTGAGATGTCTGTATGACGCTGCCACTATGACCGGCCGAGTACAGAACCAGCAGTCTAAACCGATTCCAATGCATCGAGGTGTGAGACAAGGGGACATTATTTCTCCAAAACTATTCACAAATGCATTGGAAGATATGTTTAAGACACTGAACTGGAAAGGACGCGGCATAAACATAAACGGCGAGTACATCTCACAGCTGAGATTTGCGGACGACATTGTCATCATGGCTGAAACCGTTGAAGATTTACAACAAATGCTATCTGATCTGGCTTATTCTTCATCACGCATCGGTCTCCGGATGAACTTGGATAAAACCAAGGTCATGTTCAATCGACAGGTTATTCCGGAACCGATTGCCATAGATGGAGTAACTCTCGAAGTTGTTCCTAAGTACATTTACCTTGGTACAATTATACAAGAAGAATACAGCTCGGTTGGGCAGCATTTAAAAAACTTCGTCGAGTCTTTTCGTCACCCATACCACAGAGCCTAAAGACGAAAGTCTTTAACGAGTGCGTCCTTCCCGTCATGACATACGGTGCCGAGACGTGGACACTGACGGTGCGACTGGTCCACCAACTCAAGGTCGCTCAGCGAGCAATGGAGCGGGCTATTTTAGGTGTTTCTCTGAAAGATAAGATTAGAAATGATGTTATCCGACAGAGAACCAAAGTTTACGACATAGCCCAAAAGATCAGCAAGCTGAAGTGGCAGTGGGCGGGTCACATCTGTCGCAGAACCGACAACCGTTGGTGTAAACGTGTTCTGGAGTGGAGACCACGGCTCGGCAAACGTAGTGTAGGACGCCCTCCGGCTAGGTGGGGTGACGATATCCGCAAGGTGGCTGGCAGCGGTTGGATGAGAAGAGCCGAAGATCGAGCCCAGTGGCGTGCCATAGGAGAGGCCTATGTCCAACAGTGGACGAAATAAAGGCTGATGATGATGATTGAAGGTGTATGGGGCAACTTATACATATGAATTTTAAACACTATTTTAAGTTTTACCTATAACATTTTATGGCCGCCCTTAACATAGGCATCGTCTGTCAACATAATAATTAATTGAAGGCAAAAAAGGTGTTCATTATCTAGTGTGTTGTCGAATATCTATTGTTGCCATGCTATATCAGTTTAAAAGGCCATGCATTTTTATTTTCTCGAATAATAATATTAACAGCTATATAATCTAATCCCATAGTATTTAATTTATTTACGATATAGAGGTAAAGCTTGCGCGGTGCGCCTAATGACGATATGAAAACTTATAAATTCTATATAAAGAAAACTTTCCACGATAACGTTTTTTATTGTTTATGAGTTGAGGCTTAATATAATGGCGGGTACTTTTAAGTACCTAAATATAAGAATTACATCTATTCAAGGAATTTGTCACTAACAATCACCTATTCCTTTTATACATTCCGCTACATTCAGAATCAATCTTGATTTGCTTTTATTTAATAGCAGGCACATAGGCGATTAACAATATAATGAATTATTCACTCGGTTCTTCTTGTTCTTCAATATCAGCTATTTCATCTTCTTTATTATAGTTTTCTAATATTAATTTTCTTAAATATGAATATTTGGTAAAAGCGTTTCGTACGGGTGACGCGACAATATTGTGTACGGAATCATACTCATTATATTCCACTAAGTCAGTCACTTCATCGTCGTCATCAGAAAACAAACCTATTTCTTTGTTTTGAATACAATTTAATTTTACGCAAGCATTCTTCTCTAGGAATATGTAAATGTCTTGGACACCGCGAGCTGGTATGAATTCTAGAATAGTGGCGATGAAATGGACTGAAGCCCCGGGGAACTCAAATACTTTATTAAGAACAACACCCGTCCATTTTAAAAAGATATCGGGTCGTATGTCTATGATGTCTAAGGTTAGCCACGGGGTTGGAATAATATAAGTTCTTTCGACTTTCACTGCCCACGAATTGATGTACTGTACAAGGATGATGAAGTTTTCTTCAAAGCCAACGCGTTTGATTACACCCATGTTTTCTAACTGTTTCAATTCCGTGACAAGGTTTTTCGTGTCACGACCGGTATGCTCCTGTAAATATGAAGATATGTTTAATCAATAAGTAGCAAATTGAAATCGATTATTCCTCAATTCTAAGACAAATTTTGGTTTCTGTGTGTTCAATTCCCGGGCCGGGAAAAAAATTATCGGTTCCTTCCGTTTGCAACTGTTTTTGTACGCAACATTGGCCTGATATTTCGTTAAACTTTATAGGTGAGATGTTGTATTTTGGTATAAATGTGTGAATATGTATTCACTTTATTCTGAGTGTACTTACTTGTAAGTCGCTAAATTTGGCCCCGCTTTTGCCTCTAATCTTTAAATACGCCATAATTTTGTTATCTAGATCCAAATCTTCTGTCTTGGTTTCCACAACCGTAGCGTCTCTGAAAAATTTAAACATAAATAAATTAGTGAAAAAGTATGTCAAAGGTGAAACTAAATTCCACCACGGATTTGTCTGAAATGCTGTCAAAAAAGATACTGTGTTCGAAGGACAAAATAAAAATTTCTAAAAAAATAAAAGTTACAACCAATAATACGATATATTTGAGAATGCAACTGATACATACCTAGCGAGCATTTTAAGCGTATCATAAAGAGACTTATAGTCGTTATTGTACTCCGAGAATTTCTTTATATTGCTTTTGTTGGTCCACCCCAAAGTTCCCGACTTTAATCTGTATTTAGTTTCAATGTCTATTACAGACACAGGTTCGTCCTGACCAACGGTGGATCCTGAACAGTCTATGATCACTGGTATCGTCGATGACGTAATTTCTACTACGTCACAGGCTTGCATTTCACACAACAAACAGTTTAGTTCAGCTGTTACTCTACAGTTGCTTTGGGGTATTTCCGTATCCATAAGATTGGCTACATTATCAACAAATTCTGAATTGAGCCTGACCAGCCATCTCCTTTGGTAATTTGCTGATATTTTGTATGAAGTTTTGACCATGTCTTCGAAATTGAATCTGTGCATTAGACCATTCAGTAATTTCTCCTTAGCAACAACTACTCCGCATTTCCTCAGTTCGTCTAATGCCACTCGTAATGTGGTCTCAGGGAATTCTTTCAGCATGTAAAATATTTTTTTACTAACATCAGGTTTGAGTTGAGCATTGAATGATAACATCACAGTTAGTACAAGGCTTTCTTTCAGAGCTGGGTTATCCACTGGTTCTAAGCTGATAGTAGACATGTTTGAATCAGACGGTGTTATGTTATAATTGTTGAAAAAGTCTTCAATATTAGTCGCGACGCATGGAACTCTTTGTTTCAATGTAATCATGTGATCAAACCGGGTCATTAGCCATACCAGTTCCATCATAGGCAGTTTAGACTCGTTAACGTATCTTGATAGATTACCCGCAAAACGATGTCTTATTTTCTTGAATATCGTCTCATATTTCTGTATAACATCTGGTCTTCTTCGTATCTCACTCAGAATCGAGTCCTTTTCATGTATTAGGATGGAGTTAGCCTCTAAATGTAACGCTCTGGTGTGACATACGCTTTTGGTTTTCAAAGGATCGTTGATAGAAAGAATGTCTTGTATCACATTGTTTCTGACTTTCAAGCTCCCTGGTTGTGCTACGGTACTCATTATTGATCTAGCGCACATACACAACATTATTATTCTGTCTTCGTCTTTGGTCCATGTTACGGACGCTTCGCTGATCTTCTTCTTAGTTCGTTTGAACGGTGGGAGCAGTTTCTTAACCGGTGGTTTTGGCGCTTTTCTAGAAATTCTCTTTCTGGGTTTTTTCTTTATTGGGGTAATTTTAATAGGTTTCGTTGGTTTTTTCAGAGTGGCCTGTGGTTTTTTGGTTAGGCTAAAGCAAGCCGCATGCCATAGCCGCTGTATATCCATGAAAAAGCTGGAATCAAATCCACAAGTTCCAAGACCGTCACAGTATCTCTCTCCATTGTCGTAGGTTTGTACTTCATTAGGCGTTCTGAGCGGTGGTGTGAATTTCTTGCGTTCTCTTTTCGCCACATTAACTTTGGTGTTAATACTTATATTATACACATTTTTCCAATAATTCTGTACGTCTTCAAATGTTTCGAAATTAAACGACATTTCGAGACTTTCAATGTTGGCATTCGGTCTTGGCCATATTCCTGTTGTGTTAATAATCTTCGCTTTTCGGTTAACATAAAACACGTATGAGGTTGTCCCGCAGTTCTTGTGATCCGGTGTCTGAATGGCTGATTGATAGATCAGTTGTATGAGACCAAGGACGGCAAGAACTTTGAGATTATTCTTTATTGTAATATGTAAACTTGAACTTTCCGAAATATCTCTGTACAGATCAGTAGGTGCCTCACATAATTTAACATGCAGCAGATCATCCATATTGTAATCATGAAAGCTTAATGTGCTCATGTTAGTAATGTTTCCGAGCGCAAATTCCACAGTCATTTCTGGAATAAAATCGTCGAGTGATGTAAAACCTTCGGCAAGTCCTGGACGGAATTCTTTTTTCCTGGGATTAAAATATACAAGTGAAGTGAGAAATTCGTGGAGTTTCTGAATTCTCATATATCGGGGTAAAGTGATTTGTGTTAAAGTCCTTCCAGGCCCATCTTTCATTTCTTTTTTCATATTCGCTTTTCTCTTACTGGCCGCTCGTATGTTTATTTCCCTGCATTTGGCTCTGATAACTGGATCGTTGATGGATATATTAGGTGCGCAAATGAAGAAAGAATATCTCTCTTGAAATCCTGGCCACTTCACTTTATACATTTTCAAATGACCGCTGTTGACTAACTTCTGTAGAAATGACTTCAGACATTTTGCGTACATAGGCGGTTCTCCAGTTTCGGCCGCTACTAAGTTACTCAGCGACTGGTAACCACAGACACAAAGTTTCTCTTTGACTATTTTCAACAGGCCGTTCGCGAATCTCAACTGCCGTAGGGATAAGTTTCTGTCTGTGTACTCCAAAGTTTTTACTTTGATATGTTCGTATCCAGTTAGCACTTTCACTTCAGTGACATATTGGTCTAAGTTTTCAGCTTTTATGATCTTTTTGTCTTCAGGTTCGAAGTCGTGATCTACTTGCATCTTCTCTACTGGTGGTGGCACATCATTAGGTTCAACATTTTCTGTCGGACTCACCCTGGGAGTAGGTTCATTATCGTTTTTACTTAATTTACTGCATTCGTCAAGGTAGTCTAGGAATTTTTGCTTTTCTTCCGCATAAGTTACTTCCATCTTACCAGTGTTTGCAACTGCAATGAACCTGAAATATATAATTGTTGGTTTAAATATTAGAAATTAGGTTTTAATTTAAAATATGATGAATATAAATAATAAAAACAGTATACTGTAGCTAAAATGTGAGTATTTAACCGAATATCGATATAGGCACCAACTCAAATTATTGATAAGATAGCGCAAATATAAAGTTTGTTACTGGAATCAATATCTCGGAAAAAAGAAAGAAACACACATTTTGGAAGGTATAAAATCTGTCCCACGTTATAGGCTGCAAGCCTTTTGCGACAACGACGACTTCAAATAACAATTTGTTAAAGTAAAATAAAAAAATAAATAAAAATGATTTTTTGTATCACCTGGCTTTTCTTTGCCTTCCTTTATCCTCCAAAAACTCTCTGACGATGTGTTTCGATCTGAATATTCTACATATAGTCCTACTTGTATAGAACTCTACTCCCAACAGTTGCGATAGTTCGACTTGAGTCAGTCCTTTTCGTCCTGCGATCAAGAATTGCTCGTAAGCCTGTCTCAACAAGTCCACTCCCACTTTGTATTGGCATTTGAGTGGCGTTTCATTCTTTTCCTCATCTGATTGAGAAGATTCATCAGTCTCATTTGATAATGATATAAAACTTTTCCTTATGATTTTTGGTTTCTTTTTATCCGATGTCACGTCTCTTTCGCTCTGTAAAAGTTAGGCATGATGTTAGGGGGCGTCCATAAATTACGTGAGGTATTTTTTTAAATTTTCTGTCCCTCCCTCCCCCCTTGGTGAGATGTCGTGAGATTTTATTCAACCCCCTCCCCCATCCCCCAATCTCACGTGAGATTTTTCGGAATGTGTGTTTCTTACGTAAACGCATTGGATTGTTATTGTAAAAAGAATTGTCATAGGAAAATTTCGAATGAATTAGTGTGTGTGTGTTAATCTTAATCGTATTACGCTGACGCTTAAGATTAAATCTTAAGCATGCACATACAATTTGGATTTAATGGACCAAAAGAGTATAATTTTTTTTTTGTTTCAATCAGAAAAAAAATTACGTGATATTTGTCGGGACCCCCCCTCTCCCCAACGTGATATTAGATGAGATTTAACTCGACCCCCTCCCCCCCTCAATCATCTCACGTAATTTATGGACGCCCCCTTATGTAAAAATAAGAATACAACCAACAGTGACATGCATATTTTTGTCCAGTATTGTTTTGGAAATTCTAATATAAATATCTAATGGTCAATGTCAGGTCAATCAATCACATGTCAGGTATTAATACTACGTAATAAGGGGCAAGCGTATAAAGGTTTCGGAATCTCTAGATCACACGGCATTTGGCTACTTGTGCCACAAGACTATGAGGCATTTTAATCGAATGAAATGTGATGAGCAATGTGTTTATATATCTTTCTTTAATGAATTTGTCAGATCTGGCATTGGAACTCTAAATCTCTAGATTATATGGCCCATATTTACAGTGTCAGACCATGTTCACAAATTTTGACTACCCATTTAGAAATATGTAGACTTCAGAAATAATAAAAAATACTCACAAAGTTGAATATATTTACAGTCTTCCTCAATTTCCTGCTATGTGATGACGTCAACATTCCCTTGTTTATCATGTGATCAGTTTTCTCACTATAATCAGGTTTCTTCAGCAGATGTTCAACAATTTCATGTAATTTCCCTGTTTTGGGCATGCTTAGTATTTTAGGTTGATGGAATCTTTTGAGCCTCAGAAGTAAGCTTTTAACTCCCCTATCATGTAATATTTGTGTGATATATTGAACTCTGATTAAGTCTAAATCTCGTAAATGCTTCCGGTTGTAGAAAAGTGTTTTAGGTTCTTTGACCACTTTTGTTATGTTTGTTACACCAAATGTCATTTGCCCCTGTAACATGTAATATACAACACATTGTAAATATAACACTATTCACTTGAAGTGGAGTTATTAAAAAACTGTTTGAAATGGTATAAAAATACCTAAGATGCTTTCCTTTCATCATAGATACAGAAACAAAACGAAAAAAGGAGAAGTTGTGTTTTTCTGTTTGGAACAATAAATATTTATGCCTAATTTTATCCCTCACACACAATTCACTTACTGCTTTTGTGGGTTTAATAATATGTAATAAGTTTAAGTTTAATTCAAACTTCATTTTTGTAAAATTTACCATGGTAACTTTCATTACAGGCCCCAGCAGTATCAAGAAAGAAAATATTAACACAAAATAAACAATTATATACTCACATTTTCCCTGGATCTGCCCACTAATTCCAATATACAATAATGAATAGCAGTTAGTTGGCTCAAATATATAATTGGTGTATGACCAGCTAATGCTCTCCATCTTTCTTCTATTGAGGCTACAATAACTATTGTTGTTCCGTATTCTGCTTCCACCTTCTCATAAGACACTTCTATCAATTCTTGTTTTGGTATAAGCACCCTTGTTTTGTAGTACTTGCATGAACCATATTCATTTTCCACTGGACAGTACTCATAGGGACCATCTAAATAGTCTTCCTGAAAAATATGATATTATTATGTGTATTATAAAATAATTTTTTTTTGGTTTGCTTATTTATATGGACACAAAAATTAAATTAAATAATTGCTGGAACTGGATATTAGTATTAATTATTGTATAATACAGAACATGTAAAACATAGGTAGAAAATAATTTATATATGTGGTATTTATTAGTTTACTCTTATTTTATAGGTTGGTATGGATAACTCATTCTAGCATAAATATACCATCAAATCAATTAATTATATTTGTATCTTTCATATGAGATTCTATAGCCAAAGGATAATTTAATCCATTATCAGAATATGCATTAATAAAAATACTTCTTAACTTGTAAATATACATTTCAGCCATTCAAATGCTAGTAAACTGCAAAAATAAATGTAGCATTTTTTTTGGTAAATATGTTTTGATACACCAATACCTAAATTGTAAGCAAGTTTCATTTCTGTTCCTTTTTATTCCTTTCGACTTCAAATAAAACTCATATCTAAGTAGTGTGATTTATGTATATGTAGATATAACTTAATATATTACTTACCGGAGATTTGAGTTGTCCGGTTTCTTCATCAATTAACATAAACCTATCCACAATTTCGATTCGCACAATTGGCTCAGGAAGTAGGTATAATTTTAAACAGTCTGCATTCAGAATGAAATTCCAAAAGCGAATCTTCATTTTATCCGTTACTTCCAAAGATAAACGATTGGCTATTCGTCGCCATAACAAATCTAATCCTATGCCTTCCAGACCTTCCAACGCAATTTCATCTAGTATTACTTGTTTGTAATCGAAGTAAAAAGGTTTAAGGTGTAAGGGCTCCATGTTTTTTTGGTTGTAACACGTGCAATATACAATTAAAAAAAAATCATGACACAGTAATTATAACATTTGTCTGGGTTCCGTCAATCTTCATACCCTCTTTTTAGTTCTTTATTAAATCATATTGTAATATGAAGATATGGGCCATTATAAATTAAACTTTTCATCAACATTTTACGAGCACTTAGCACATTCAGGATAATAATATTATGACAGCTGACTTTTTGACAGTTTCTGATTGTCAAAGTGACAGACCCGTTTGCCACAGAGTACCTCTAGGTACCAGGGATGGGTCGTTGGCGTTTTTTTCGTCAATGAAACTTAACCGATTTTTTGCTTTGAAAAATTGTTGAAAAATTTGTTGAATTTGCCAACTAGTACATAATAACAGTGGAAAAATTCTACATGTTTTTCTACATAAAATATCATCTGCGACTACCACGCCAGCTATGCGTTTTAATTAATTCGGGTACGAATTCAACTAGTTGTTTGAGAATCCATCAACCTTCGTTTGTTTCTTCGTCGTCAACCGTTGATTCAACGCCTATCCCTATTAGATGTAGATGTACTAGTCATTATGAATAGTGCACTCTTTTAAGATTTTTTATTGCATCTATATAACTAAAAGACAACACTTAACAGTGGCGGATTTGGATCATTGCCGCGAGAAGGCTATTCGAATTTTACAGCCTCATCGATATTCTTTTTCAAAATTATATCCTTGTTCAAAGCTTAAAATTCTATAACTTCCAATTTCATGCATCCATTATGTATGGTAACTAACATGTCTGATTTAGGAATAAATAGAATATTCGTAAAGCAACATTCCCCTTTTACACTCCAATTTTCAATGAGCGTTATTTAATTTCGTTAAAATCGTATTTTCGTGTCTTTGAGTATTATTAAAAAGAATTTACGGATACAAGTTTGATTTTCGTTTTTTTAATCGAACATTTCGAAGACATTGCATCCTTCAAGATAAGAACATCCTGATACAGAAATTTTATTCATCTACAACAGTAATTGATAGTATTTGTGTCCCGAAATGACTTGAAAATATTTTATTGGATCTTAAAATTGTGCGAGCTTTTAGCAAACAATTTTTGCGCTTGATTATTATTATTGAACTTTGTGGCAGATCGATCACTTTCAACCAGCGGCGTAGCGTGGCGGAGGCTGGGGGGCCCCTGGCCACGGTCGGCATATATAAGGGGGCGGCGGATAAGGAACATAATGAAAATATTAAATTGTATGAATAAGAAAAATAATGCTTATTCCAAATCACAATGTACATATTAGGTCCATTCATATAATATTTATACTTTAAATTACTTATAATTAAAATAGGGTGCGGCAGATTTCCGGTCGGCCCTGGGCGGCAAAAAGCCACGCTACGGCACTGCTTTCAACAAATAAATTTGAAACAATACATAGCTGATAGCGGTTTAAAAATATCTATAGTCCCTTTACCATCCATCAAATCTAAATACATAAGTAATTAATTTTGTTCTCCGTTTGAGCATATGAGTTGGAAAAGTGTAGTTAGAACATTTATGAGAAATCAATTTTCTGCCTATAGCTTCTAAAATTCAGTTTTATGTTTCGCAGTGTCGGAACTTAACTACATGAATCCTCGGAAACGCATTGGGAAAGACCAGTAAAAAACAATCAGTCGAATTTCAGTATTTTATTTACTAAAGAAAAGGAATACATTTTATCCTTTGCTAAAATATTTAGCATAATATTTATAATATTTTTAATGAGAAAATGATCATAACATTCGAAACAGAGACAGGTGAAATAAAGGGAGACGCTCGCGGCATTTGCTTATTTCACATATCAACGTTTACCAATCTATAGTCTCTAGTTATAAAAAAATTGCACTCTATAAATACGGGCAGCGAATACAGTGTAACAGTTCTATCACTGCGAATTGCATTTTTTGCATTAATTATAAAACCCCTACTTAAACCTATGCCTTAAAAGGAATGACGTCATATCTGTTTAGAGTGACGTACACTCCGTTCATAGCGATGCGAAGCATACCCCACTCTACTGAAGCAGGTAAATTGTTATTAAAAGTCGACGGACTGTGTAAAAAGCAAATGAATGCGGTATCAACAACTTATATCGATTTATTTATACGCCTATCATTCTAATTTAGTGAAAAGGTGACTTATGACGTAATATTTTGTTCGGTAGTAATTTTGTCGTAGTGGAGATAGGAAGAGAAATATCCTCGAGTTTCTAAAGGGCAGTAACTATTTGATACTAAAGGCACACTATTAGAAACCCATTTCTTTGCAGAATAGTCAAGAATTGTTTAATTTTAAATCGGTTTAGTTAACAATGAAGAGATGAATTTTTAAGTCTAGCACGATGAGTAACAAGATGGCCGGTCCAATGTGGATAGAGTTACAGGTGCAAGTAGGTAAATAAGTTAGGCACTTCCCATAGCTTCTTTCTACTCCTCTTTATAATCATTTATATATATTAAAAATTTTGTTCTGCGTTGCTTAAATAAAATAATACAAATATTGTTGAAAAAGTTTAAAAAATTACAGGAATTCGACAAGGTGAAGAAGTACAAGTTCAAACCGAAAAATATTGCACACGCAGTCTTAAAGTAAAATATAGTAGTCATAATTTTATATACGAAAAGCTATAGATAAGAATATTCAGATGTGCCCATTCTATACATTTGGCGCGCCAAAATGTATCGTCCAGCTGTCATAATTGCAATTGCAATTATCAGATAATTCGAGAGATGTCTCAACAACCCAGAAACCGAAAGAAATGTGGATAACACGAAAATTTGGCTGTACTGAATTTAAAGACGCAATCTTTAGTTTCATTGTTGCTGTCAAACTAACTGACTCACGTAGACTATAACAAAAACCCTAGAGAATTAAATTTTTTATTCAATATGGTTTTGTGAGTTCGGTGTTGCTGCGTAATGACTTCGACTGGACAAAAATGGAACGCGTCAGGGCATATCTAAACATGATAAGAATACATGAGTAAAGCAAACATTACTTCGGAACTGAATCTTAATATTCCGATACACGGTATGTGATGGATAGTTAGAGAGTAACGTGACGTAGATGCGTTATACCTTAACAATACACTTCTTTAATAAAACTTACGGACTCCTCTTTAAATCCTTTGTTAATTATTTCATTTATTATAATAAAAGTCTTCAATTTCTAACACTAAGGCTTCGAGTTATCAAACAAAATTAAGCGGTCTATAATATACTACGGTACAATACGATTTATATATTTTTTTTCAATATATTATAAATTAATATTTTACGCTTAATACAAGACTTTCTAGGCATGTTACGATTACAATCAACTTTTACCGAGTATAAAAAGGTGGTTCAGTAATTTAAACGTAGAAATGGTTATTGTACATTTCATCAATATTTTTTAGTTATACAAAAACAATTCTTAACAATTCACCATGAAAATGTTCCTTGCACTTACACTAACGCTTATGCTAAATACTTCACCGAAACTAATTAATACAGAAATTGCTATTTACAAGTACTAGCCTCTCTTACGTATTACGAGTTACAAATTTTGTTTATTACAGATTGAAAATGATAACCACACACCTTATGTTAATTTCGTACCTTTATACACCTCGCAAAAAGTATGTATAAATAGACAATTTATAGATAACTCGTACGCACGCTTATAAATACAAAATGGCGGCAATGAATGCGTTGTTACAATACAACAGTACCACAGAAGGTTATCATTTTCTCAATCGGTAAATATATACCGGACTGGCCGTGTAAAGCGTCTACTTATACAATATGTTAATAATTAAGAAATAAACAAGTATTATGTGCGTTTACTTTGGTTAATTATAAAATAAGTATACAGATTGGCAGTTACACTCATAAAAATAACAATTTTAAGTAATACGTTATTAGAAGATACTACTTCAAATAAATAATATACATTAAAAATCATGGCATCTTTGGTATTTTATATAAACAGTACGCGATGAAATGAAAAATGAATATCAACAAGGCAGTTATGAGAATGCCATCGTTATTGTAAATTGTTTATAAAAAAGTTAACTAACTAGTATGTTACACGCGCGCCACTGCCGTCAGTGCCATAGTAGTTAGTTAACATCGTACCTTATCTTTGAATACATCTTGTCTACTGCATCGCTACGCTAATGGCGTTCTAATGTTCTAACTTCAGTCCAAAACAAAATCCAAACGTTTGTAATGTACATATTACAGTCTGGCCGTACACACTTAGGCACTAAGTCATTACAAATAGAATTGACATTTTCTTTACACACATTCAATTGTCAACAATGAGCGAGATGATTGTGAACACTATCCATGGGTCCGACGTGAGGACTACATACAAAACAACGTATTTAAAGCGTCTTAATTTATTAGCAGATACAAAAGAGCAAGAATAAAGAAGGTTCTTTCGAAAGATTCTTAACGTTTTGGCCCACATTTGTGTAATATTTTTAGAAACAGTAGACAAAAGGAGGTTCAGTGTCACAGAATGTATGTACACAATGATCACAGTTACATGTCGTAACAATGGCGCACCAACAATCTAAATTGGCATTGCGGCACCACAGTGCCCTTAACACTATGGATCTATGTATACATAATAGCTATATCTATAACATTATCGAATAATTATCAAACGATCTCCTAATTATCTAGATACACCCATAAGAAGCACTTTTTAATGAATGAATAAGTATCAGAACTTTACATATCATTTTTATATACGTTAAATATATCATTTATATTATACTTTGTGTTTCACAATGGTTTCAACGTTTTTATGTTTATATTCATCGTTTAATCTAGTATCTCGACAAAACTTGACAAGCGATGCTACATTTAGTAATATTAATTTGTATCGAATAATTCTTTCATACAAAAGGCTGAATCGATTCATTATTATTAATCGATTATGGGATATCGATAACAACATTATGCCGACTACCAATTTTTTTATCATTATTATTCTTGACGGAACTGCGTTGTCTTTTATGTCGAGCTAAACGCCTCACTAGAGCTTTACAATAAGAGAGTTCTTCATATATTTAATGACGTTATGCTACAAATAGTATGTATGTAAAAAAGCGATCTGTGAATTCATTGCAAATTTTGCGCGACTATGGGCCCTTCCACATTAGTTCTCTGATACGCTGGTAAGCTATACTGTTAAAATAAAGATCGCGTATTAGACACTTCAATGTAAATGGGACCAGAGAGTGTTGTCAAAATCTGCAATAAATTTCACCATTTTATATTAACTATTCATCAACATTTTACCAACAAAAACTTATATTTTCACCTAAATTATTTGTAAACTATTTATATTTCTAAACAATCTACAATTTGTCGCATTATTTATCTTATATATGTCAATCATTAACATTGTTCCGTCTTTTAAAAAAAATATTCTCATTTCAGCGTCACATCCTCACGTAGAAGACGCGAGGCGTTTACATTGTGGATATACACAAGTACGTATCTCATTTTGGAAGAATGGTTATCCATCACGAATCGCGGTCGTGACGTCACAATCCACAAAATTTATTATAATTTAAAGTTCGAATACCGAGGACATTCACAACGGGAGAAACGCCGAAGGTGTTAATGTGCACCAGAAGTTCTCGTTCGACGTCCACATTAACACTGCAGGTCACCGTCATAACAAAATACACTCTCGGGAATCAATCGTTCGTTCATTCGAATGCGTTCCGAGTAACAATGTCCACTCGTTTGAATTTGAATTTGGAATGTGTAGAGAGCGCTCAGTCCACGCGACTCGGAACCGGAGCGCGCTGGTTCTCGAGCGAGCGAGTCTGTGTGTTGGAGATAGTGCGGGGCGGGGCGACGCGCTAGTTGCGGTAGATGTAGGCGCAGGGCTGCGGCGCGGGCGGCGGCGGCGTGGGGGGGCGCTCGCCCGACGGCGACGGCGACGACGACGGCGGCGACGGAGACGACGACGAGCCGCCGCTCGCCGACGCGGACCCGGAGCCGCTGCTGCGCTGCGACACTGAGGATACATACACTAGATTTAATTCTCTGTAGCGAAGCGAAAACAAACGTATCTTTATAATCATAAAAAGGCTAGCCGCAATACAATCTTAGTAGTTAAACAAATCGTTATAAATACTGAGGTCAAGAAAAAAAGTAATTTCAGCAAATTCTTAATAAGTCCAATTCATTGTATAATTTTGTCTTCAATTCAAAAATACAACGGAAGCAGAATTTGAAAATAAGATGTTACATTCTTCTATTATTTTTGTAATTATTCAAATTAATGGTATAGAGAAATGGACTAACCCAACGTGTGGTGGTGGTGCGTATTATGCTTATGGTGCATTTGGTCGCGCGAGTCCGCCCCGCTTGTTTCTCAGAGGTACACCTTCTTCACTGAGCGCGTGGTCGAGAAGCCATTGTCGTTGCCGCGCCTGTACCCATCGCCCTGCGGTCCGAATATTCCTGCGTTAACTAACATGCCGAGGTGAATATGCGTGCGTTAGTATGTTATTCATGATTAGTGACATTGTGAGGCGTGTGAGCTTTACCAAAAACAAAACGTTTCTTTTTTTATTGAAAGTATTTTTTTAAATGGCAGTAATTACCAATTGTAACTACAAAACGAAGTATAGAAATTTGGTTTTGTTTTCATTGATAAAACTCACTAATTATGAGAGATTTTATGAGTCATGGTTAGGCAATGAACGAATGGAATGTTAAAGAATTATTTAAAAAATGAGCGAATGAAAATGTGGCAATGGAATTGTGGACTTTAAAGATTAGATAATAATATTATAAAATAGAGCAGGCTAAGGAATTTCAATAGCAAATTGTTAAAAAATTACAAATAAAAATATCAAAGTGAGGTAAAAGCTATTAAAATTCCTTGACCGTAGACACAAAACATGCAAACATTGATTAAAAATTAATTAACTACGAATATGGTTAACAGTGAATGAGAAGCAGCTGGTGTCTTATGGCCGTGGCATGATTGTAGCGTTCACTTACTTTTCTTCGATTAGTGTTAATTTTTTTTCATTATTGCCATATTGTGGCAACAGATCTCTGAAGTGAATTCTTGTTATTGTACATGAAATCATTTTTACTAGTTAAGGAAGATTTGTTAATGTTTTTTTAATTATCATGAGATTTTTTTGTAGTTCGAATTTCGTAGTTTTTTTTTCTTTTCTTTAATTTTGTTTTTTTTTTCTAAATGTTGCCATACTCCATCACCGGTACACCTGTGGAGCCAAACTGCAAGCGGTGTAGAGACTAGAGTAAGAATGCTCGGAACTGACATTGACCTGGTGTGAGCGCAGGGTGCCGAAGTTGTCGCGGCGGTAGGCGTCGGGCTGGAACTGGAACAGCGTCTCGTGGTGCGGGTGGTAGGGCGGGTGCTTGCGCAGCGTGGCGCGCGGGGACGCCGGCTTCGGTTGCGGAGCTAGAACTGGTTCCGCGTATGTCACCTCTTCGACTTGTTGGAGCAGCTTGGGCTCTGCTTGGATCCTGGAATGTGTTGATGGTGTTATTGGTGTTCTATATGCCACGTTGTTGGGTATGGGACTCCTGAGGCCGATGGTTTTGAGCTTATGGCACAAGTCTGGCTTTGTTGGAGTTGGCAGATTATGGATCTAACAAATTTCTAAGAACTTTTGAGTTCCAGGTTTTCTCACGATGTTTTCCTTCATTATTTAAGTAAGTGAATACAATAAGTTAAGAAAGTCAGAGGGATATGCCTGGGGTTTGAGCCAGCGACCGCCAAGATTAAGCCTCGAGGGCATCACTACAACACTCCTTCGGCAGTAGCTTGCACATTTATAAAAAAAGTGCAAATATTAGGTAGCTTCAAAGCCAAAGTCAAATCTCCTTTATTCAAATAGACTTTTATAAGCACCTTTGAATCGTCATTTTTCTTTTTTTGCTACTTTTTTTTAACTAATGCCGCTTCGAAACGTGTTATCGCTGTGGAGAAGAAACAGCAAGAAACTCCCTCAGCAACACGAGCTTATATATCTAAACACTTTTACTATTAAATATCCTGCTTCTTTACAAATCCCTACATAATAATGTTTTCTGATAGTTTCCATTACAAACCTGTTAATATTCTGCCGCTGCTCGAAGTACTCGTACTCGGTGTCGGGGTAGGGCATGTTGTCGTCGTCGTCCTTCTTGCAGCGCCGGCCGCAGATGTACCCGGCGGCGAAGCCCGCGCCCAGCGCCGCCAGCGCGCCCGCCGCCACGGCCAGCGCCAGCGTCTCCACCGAGTACGCTGCGGGGGGAGGGTCGGCAGCCAGGACTTCGGGACCTGGTGAAAAAAATTCAGGGTTTCAAAAGGCAATTCAGCTGCCAGCATTTCTGGACCTGGTAAATTGTAGGGCTTAAAGAGACAATTCCTTGGGCCTGTGTTATGGTCCTTAAGATTTTCTTCAAGATTTTCGTCAAGTAAGGCCTGATGGTGATAAAATGATATATATAGAAATTCTACTTATGACAATTGCACCTGAATCTTGAATTAATTGTCAAGAAGTCTTAGAAGTGCAGTTTACGTTGTTTTCCATAGCCGTTCAATTATGTACAATTGACTGTATTAATAGTAAATATACTACTTTGAGTAGTGAAAAGTGCTTGCGTTGTTGAAAAAAGAAATCGCTGAAAATATGTGTCAGCCATGGCGTCATATAAAATATAAACATTAGTTACAACTCCAAAGAGAACTAAGGGATCCCATGGAAACTACTGTTCAACCAAAAATATAATACCTTCATTATTACCATTCCCTCCTTTCCCGTCTTTGTCTTGTACAATGTTGATGACTTCTCCCTTGTTCTCTCCTCTTGCGTCATCGTATAATCCTGAACTAAGTCCCCCTACTGCTCCAGCATCTTTGCCTAGAAAAATAGTAGCACCATTATTATCAAAGTCATCAGCTACACGATGTTTTACATGACTGTGACTTGTAGTAAGTAGAGTTTTTCTGTTAGGAGTCCAGCACAAGGCTTGATGCAAGTGCCTTTTAATATAATCCTTTCCCTAAAATGTTAAGCTACATAGTTATTGTTTGATTACAGTATAATTGGACCTTTTTTTGACCTGACTCTTCTAGGAAGCTATCTTATGTAACATCTTAAGGTCATTCATCGAAGAAAAGCTTGATCCGCCACCACGTAAGTTGAGTTAAACTCGAACTCGTATATTTCATGAGAATTGTAATCCATCTACTTTATAAGTCTCTACTTTTTTCAAAGTGTTGATAATTAAATAAATAAAAATTGCTTAACTAATCATCATTACACATTAAGATAGTATTAAGAATATAATAAGTATGTAAGTAGATGGGTACGGACTGTGCGGGCAGGCGGCGTGGCTGCCGGTGCTGACGCTCTGGTAGAAGGAGTTCTCGTCGAGCCAGCGACTCACGCCGTGCGAGTTGGCGCGGCAGCGGCCCGCCTGCTTGTCCCACGCGCAGTACGGGTCCTGCAGCGCCACGCACTCGCTGCGAACGACCACAATACTTATATACTATACATTTTTAACATATTCTGATTGTAAAAAACCAGTTGGCTAGACACCAGCTTGCGTAACGAGAGGCCGATCCCCGCACCGAGACAAATGTTTGTGTGATCCACAAATATTTGTTCCGGGTCTGGGTGTTTGTGAGACTGAAAAGTCTCTCGTAGTTTCTGATACCCACGACACAGGTCTTGTAACCTAGTGTGGGGTCAGAACTATGTGTGTGACTGTTGGGTGTATTTATTGATTGAATAAAAGTATACACACGAGCAGGAGCTGATCTTGTCGCTGGAGCAGCGGTGCAGGCGCAGACTGAGCACCTCCCGGTCGGACACGGCGATGAGGCGGGCGGCGTCCCTCCCCGCGCGCGCCACGCGCAGCCCGCGCACGGGCGAGCCGCCCGCGAAGGCCTGCAGCTCCTCCACCACCACGGGCGCCGCGCGCTTGTTCGACTCGAACGAGACCGCGTTTATCGCCTTTATTATCTTGCCGTTGTCTGTGGACAGTAAAAAAAGCAATGAAAATAAAAAAAATTAACTAATTTTTAACCTATAACACACTATGTTTAATTATTAAAAAGGTCCCCAGGTTTGGTAAAAACCTAATACAAATTCAATTCGATTAAATTCACAATACAAACAATATGTGTTTAATACTTGGTAACGTAGTCGTAGTTTCTAGTACAGAAATTAAAAATAACCGATTTTTGACTGAAAAACCGTGGCTAAATTTTACATTTGTTCGAGTAACTAAGTACCGCGTTTTATGGTAGAGTATTGCTAGACAATGCTAAGCTACGGTTCTAATATAATAACACCCACGTGAGTATGCGAGGTAAACAGTCTTTTATGACTTTTAGGAGAAAATTACAGACATAATTCGGCGACTAATAATATTCTTTTGCAAAAACATAATACTGTATTATCCGAACCCAAAATCGAACTCAAGAGCTTCACATCGCACTATGCATAATCAAAGTTTATCACGAAATAGTCGTTAAAATAACGGTGCTAATCCTCGTATAAAATATAACGTCGTCGATAAAATATATCGTCATAAAAAAATGCAGAAAAAAATATTTAAAAAAATGAATTCGAACGATATCCATAAAAATAAATTAACATTTACTAAGTATCAATAACAATATAGTGGGAATATGGTTCTTACCTGTGCCGATAAACAGAACGTCGTACGCTTTCCCTCCAGGCGTCTTTACTTGCGGGTCTACTGCGATTTGTGTAAATCGATAGCTGAAAAAGGAACGTTACTTTTAAATATGAATTTAAAAATTAAACATCTAACGGTTATATAAATATTTCTGTACCGTTATTTATTTAGTTACCGTATGTTTATTTGCAGACTTACAATGCTTAGATAAGTCTGACTCTGATTAAATTAGTAGACGAATATCCATTTCCACACAATAACCATTCTTTGCCTTAGATTCACTTCTTACTGAATGGAATTCACAATAACACTTTTCTTATACTCAGTTTTTCCAATAAGTTCCGCCCATCTGTCATACACATATGTAGTTCGATAGAACTACCGTACCGTGTGATAACACGACGTAGGTCTAGTGACATGGGTATCAAAAACCACCGAGAGAAGCCAAAAGACTCTTCACTCCCAAAAAACCCAGACCCTTTACAAATACCAATCAAAATTAAATCAGAGACTGCAATACTTACTGAAAGCTAGTTCGTATGACGATCGGTTCTCCGAAGAATGCTGGCACGGACTCGTCCATGAGCGCGTGCGTCTTGATGAAGTTGAGCGTCTGGTCCGGGAGCTGCCGCGAGTCGTTGTGGCACGTGCCGGGACGAGGCTCCGGCACCTGACATTCAAATATATTGATGATATTTTAACTCGAATACATATCATCGTCATTGTCATTATCATCATCATTTTCTTCACCGTCACCTCTATCTTCATCGTTATTACAGTCATCATCATCATCACCGTCAACACTGCCACCATCATCACCATCAGTTTCTCCTACATCTGAGAGGATTAGAGACTTAATCCACCATGCTGGCCTAGTGCGGGTTGTCGGATAACACGCCTAAGAAATTCCTATTATTTTCAACATATGCAGGTTTCCTCACGATATGTTCCTTCACCGTTAAAATACTTGGTAAAGATTTGCTAATTAACTTGATTAAAAAATTAGCTCGACCCGGGATTTTACTTCTAAATCACATAGCACATACTTGTGCCACGAGACCACAAGCCACTCAAATACTGTTTAACTGCTACGGATATTTCTAGACCCAAATCTGCCTCTTAAACATCAGCAAGATTATCACTAAAAGCATCTACACCTATACCAACCTTAGCACTATTGACGGGCAGCCAGTTGTAGTTGATAGCGCTCTGTTCCTTGAAGGTTCCCTCGAAGGTGTCGGCGATGTCCTGCATGCTGAAGGCGCACACGGCGCTGCCCGAGATGCTGTTGGGCGGCGTCGTGAACGTGCCGTAGATCAGCTGCGCGCTCAGCCCGCCGTACACGCCTTCTATCAGCTCCGTTGTTGACTCTGGAATAGATGTTAGTGTATTTCTTACTGAGTGGAAAAATTATGTTGATAAATTTAGGTTTCTAAAAAGTCTAAGGGCATTTATTCCTTGTTTTAGGTAGGTTTACTGGTACCAACATAGTAGTTAATATTAATTGTAATTGTAGTATAAAGTGTTAAAAAAAACAGTCCAGTTATACTATTAAGTAACCATTGTCAATACTATAGAAATGATACATAGTTGACTTGTTAAAGGTTGAAGTCACTGATATCTTTAGCTTCTTACCACAATGTTTTTGTCTTTTCATAGATTAAATGGCTTTTTGACTATGCAGTCTTTCTTTGCCTTAACAAATATATGATCATCAGCATCAGGCATCAGCCCATACACATCCCGGCACGGGCCTCCTCCACTATTCAGAAAGTTTAGAATTTAGTCCAGTCCAGTGGCGTAGTACGGGTTGGCAGACTGTACTTAACAAATATATAATAAGATTCAACTTTAAAATTTATTGGCTACTCTAAAGCCAATGATTTTAAACCATCAGTTTAATATACTTACGTATTTCATTGAAGTAGAATGGGAAGTCTCCTGCAACGGAGCAGTTGAGCCGAGACTTGAGGAACGAGGTCCAACGCTGCTTGAACCGGTGCGGCCCGCCGCGGTCGTCGCGACACACGCGGGCCACGCGAGAGAACACCGCCTAAAAAGATTTTAACCATTATTATACAAAGAAAAAAAAAGAAACAGACGAATTGATAACCTCCTCCTTTTTTTAAATTGGCTAAAATAAATAGTGCTGGCATCATATGATAATAAAAAAAAGGAAAAGAAAGAAAATAAATTTCTAGAACGATCTTTTGGCCCTTGGATGACATTGACAGGAGGGCGTGTGTGTGCAATAAAAGTTACCGTATAAATAAAATTGGTTTAGTTATTTTTATTTCTTTTTGCGGGTATTTATCAAAAACATGATTGCAATACGGAAATCGTGATAAGTTAATTATGAATATAATAAATAATTAGTTATTATAAAGTTATTAGTTAAAGTATTAACAATACAGTTTATTATCAGTCAATTAACGCTCACTACTGGAGCTTTATTTATTTATTTAATCTTTATATACACGTATGTATAAAGGCGGACTTAATGCCGTAGGCATTTTCTGCCAGTCTACCTTTGGGCGATGGAGTGATGAAAATCGGTAGGTGTATAGGTACGAAAGACGTTTTACATAAATAAAAAGCTTTAGTGCTATTCTAAAAGCTTTCAGAGTAACTGATAGTAGGCAGTATCTTGCGATTTCTCCAAACATCGCATTAATAATTTTTATCGATGTTTTATTCATAAATTTATGAAATTTGAATTGCGATTCGCGAATCTAAAATTTGGAATTAAAAATTGAGGCATGCCCACACTTCATACTCAACGAAATGTTATGAATTACAATTTCGCGAAATTCTCAAAAGATATCAAATTTAATTTATAGGGTTCATTCGTTTATTTCGATGAAACTCACATCGTGGTTGTCCTTTCCAAACAGTAAATTACTTTAGGTTATTATCGAAAAGGTCAAGAATTTATTGACATTGAAAGGTTACTACATATTTTATTAACTCGTCGAATTGAAATAGGGTCAAGCAATTCTTAAAGAAATATTGTGACCCTTATCAATTCTAGAGGTTGTAGTAAACATAATATCAGATTTTATTTTTTATTTGAAATATTTTATTTAATGAAAAATGAGTCTCATCTTTATATCTATTTAGCGACTAGTTATTGTAATCACGGTATAGAATTATTGTAGACTTCAATATGTGAAAGCACTTTTATAATTACCCAGTACCGTGGTAAGATATATCTTACCGATTAAATTATTTATCGATAGATTGCCGCCTACATCTAAATTTATCCTTACTTACTTAACATTTAAATTAATATAGCATAATTACCTTCCCGCAGTTAATATACTCCACAGCGGTCTCTCTGAAGAAGAAGTAAACGAAGTTTCCGTGAACGAGCGAATTCACAAAATCCGGAGCTGTAAACAATCATAGAGCATTAACAGCGCTATCTTTGGTGTATTAATAGTACTAATTTATGCAAAGGGATGTTGCCCTATCAACGCCGTTGTCGATAATTCTAATACGATCCTAATCGGATTTGGCGATTGTTGACGCGTCACCCGTCACGCGGATGACATGGCGTTCCCGCTAAAACCCGTTCTAAATTCAATTAAATTGACGGATGTATGTTTGACAGCCGCATTTGGAGGCAATCGAGCGAGCCGACAGATAACAAACAGCGAAGGGCGGAATGTTATTCGTCCTGACATTTATTGTAACTCGCTTAGTTCTTGTTATTGAGAATGGACGGAGCATTTGGAGGCCCTTGGTTTACTTGCAAAAATAACCTCTACTATAGGTAAATTTAAAAAAGAGTTTTTTCATGACAGCAAACATCCTGTGTGTTAATCTAACGGACTAATTAACAATCTGCCCAAATTATATTCAAATCCATTTAGTCATTACAGCGTGATTACAGTATACAGTTAACTTCTCGTCTTAATGTGACAATTATTATTGTATGAATATATTAATATTATAATTTCATTATATTACACTGACAACAATAAGTACACCAATAGCATTGTTACTATTCCAAATAAGGTTATTTTCTAATGCTCTGACTTTTAAGCAACTCAAAGAAAAATGTTTTCAATAATAATCTAGTTTACTTTTGGTACTACTACAGAATCAATAATTACTTTATCAAAACGTGGTAGAATTTGTGTATTAGGGAATAAGGTACAGGTTGCTATAGTACCATCTGTAACTAGGTATCGAGATATCTCAAGTCAAGAGGAGACTTCCAAGACATCCGTGCTCAAGTGTTTCGCCAGAATTCAAGCTTATTAAATATTTGAATTGTTTTCTTTCAAATATTTTTCTTGGTATTCAAACTAGGTATGTTTTACTCATATATACATTTTGTATAATAACCACAAATACTGCAAGGGAATTTTATCATGAGTAGGTATATTTAATATCTTTAATTATAATATTTTCAAATGTGGTAGCACAACCATTTAATATAAATATTAGCATAATAAAAAAATTAATATAAATGTATATTTTGTGTTTAAATTTTGTTTTAAATTGAAATGTCACATTAAAGAGCTCGGATGTTGCATATTAAAATTCTTTATTTATTAATAATGCAAATAAATGAGATAGAAGTCCTGATAGCAATTATCTACAGCCATTCAAGACTTTTGTGAATGACATTAGGAAAAAAGGCGCAGTAACATAAATTAAGAGTAAATATTAAATAAAAACCGTATATAAACTTAGTTTCTTGGCTTATTCAATTTCATGTGGAGTGGGTCAAATAATTTTTCAATGAAATTTAATTTCAACCTCATCGGTCGTCTATACTCAACGGTTTTTAGTAGTGACGAAAGGAAGAAAGTTACACAGCCAAGCAACATAATCGATAATAATTTAAATATCGATTATTAATCGCAAATGACATAGGTGAGTAATCGTAAAACATGTGTTTTCATTTATTTCGACGTCTTAAGCGACTTAATCCATGTGATGTTAACATTTATATGCAAATAAGACTTGACAGTTTAATAACGGTGTATAGATACACGCGTGTCGTATTACACACGCCGTTAAATTTCATTTATATTTACATAAACCATATGATTGTCAATTATACGTTTGAATCGGCTTGTTGCGGCAATTATTTCCTTTACACAAATTTATTAGCGTCATTGCACACATAATTAAACTACGCATATTTATCTATTGATTTTATGTCATGCCTTCTTATTAAAATATTGAATAAAAGCTTTCGTTAATTCATTAAATTAAGTATCGAATGCACTATGCTTGAAAATAATAAAAATATTTAATTAATGCCATATCACAGATGAAGCCTTATTAAGTTCTACGGTAATGAGTTTCTATTGGAGTTGGTCTAGTTTCGCAAATTGTTATATTTCTTGTTAGTGATAGATAGTAACTATTTAAATTTACGGAGATATTTTAATTAAGTAGAAAAAAATTAAATAATAATTTATAAGCCTCTCAACTGAGATTCAGGATATTATAATTTATTTTCACTTATGAAAATAACTTTTTAATTAGGTTGAATTCTTATATAATGCTAAATTATTTTCCACTTAGGACAGAATTATATAAAAGACGCACGATATTTTATATTAATTGAAAAGCCATTTATATTGCAGTGAGTGAAATTAAGAAAAAGGAGTGACCTATATAATATTTAAAAAAGAATCCTTACCGTTCAACGTCATTGAATCATAAGGTTCTGTTTGTAGTGGTTCTCTGTATATGATGGGCTCCATGCCGCTGAAGTCTGCCACCGTCCCGGAGTACAGTTCACTATCTGAAAGTAAATAAAGCAATTATTAAATATTTGTGTTAAAAGTTAATGATGACGTAATTGTGCTTGGTGGGCCTAATCATATCATACATTTAAATAGGTTTTCTTGATTAAGTTTTTCATTCAGTTGTTCAGGAGGCCTGTCGACTATTGGACAGTTTTTATCAACTAACAAAATTCGTGAAAATCTTTCAACTTTCAATAAATAGTGACACTATGGAGAATTTCTCACTTTTCTAACGTGGAAATGAAAATCGAATTACCAACAGTACGTGGAACCGACTATCGTTCCTATAAATCGGGTCTGGGCACGTCACGTCACGATTTAACTCATACCAACTTTGTCACCATTCTATAGTAATACCGAAAATCGTTTAGACACGAGGAATATGTAACAAAAACATTCGCACGAATAAAAATAGAAAAAACAAAATATGTTTTGTTATTGCACGGATTATTCCATGGAAAAGGAAAAATATACAATATTCTAGGGTAGGAAAAAGTTCCGATATTTAAATAAACATTGCCAGAAACATTTTTTGGCCTTGTATTCGAATATATGGGCTATATTTTTGTTCAGTTATTGTTTTATGCATTTGGGCCTGAGCTCGTGCAATGAATAAAATATTTAGCTTTGATTTTTTTGAAGTTGCACTTTTTACTTCCACTATAGCCTTTTCATTTTTCAAACTTTAAAATTGATTTAACGTCTAGGTGGAGTATTTGTCCCAGTAAAGTGACATTGGATGACAGCAGGAACAATCATGGTAGAAATATGCACTTGAGTCTCTTCATTCAATTTTAGAGACTGACCGAAACCTCCCAACTAAAATCTCAGTAGCTCATAATGTTTTGTTATACTCATATCATCTCAACTATCACAGCAACGTCCAATAATTTTATTGGTATGGACTTTCTCCAATTGGAACCTTTTTGAATAAATAGATTAATAAAAATTAAGTCACGTTCTGGGGTCAAATCCATCGTCTTATTATAATTATACGTCATATAATAATTAACGTCATATAATAATAACTATCGAGAGGTAATTATAATAGTCTCAAAACAAAATTAATTGCCACAATTGTCTTAAGTATACGGTGACCCTGAAAATAATTTGCCATTCGCCAAAATAACGCCGGAATTCCCAATTGGGTAGTCATGCTTGAATTCCCAAGTATAATATTGTCAAATTCCGTTGTCCCCTTAATGCGGAAGCTATAGCAACGCAAGATCTTCCCAAGCGCACCCTTAATCCAATACGTCCAATGATTAATACAGAGAGGAACACGTCATTGAGCTACGTGCCACGAATTTGCCATGATTTCAAGTTAATTGGCCGAAGGTGTCGAATTGTGCCAAGTTAATTGCTTTTCTGTACTGCTGACTGTCTCTTGTGATTACTAACTCTATTTCCGAGTTAAAAGCATCGAATAATGTTGCTAAAATAAGTTCTACATTTTTCAGAGTATGATTGCTTTTTTTAAAGCCACTAGAGTATTAGAGTAGCTTCAGAAGTACCGTGTATTTTTCCGTTTGTGGTTGCTGTAGTGCGGTTGGCAACCACATCATCGTCTTAAAAGCTATCGGATATGCAAAGGTTGTGAGTTTTCAAAAATGTAGGTTAATTAAAGAAGATTTTTAGTTTGGTGAAAGTTGGCTGGCACCTGCAATGTATTTTTATAAACGTTGCATAAACAAATTAATTACCATCAAGGCTCGTAAATGAGCTAAGCTTTATGGAAGATTCGAAGGACGACATCGTTTCAACATAGGGTACATAGCTTAAAAACAAATTACATTACTTAATTAATTGTAGTAGGTGTTGAGTTCTGTTAAATTAAAATCGGCAACAATCAGCATGCTGACCGAAAGAAGAAGTAGCAATAAACGATATTCATTATATATCTAATTATTATCTAAGTTCCACAAAGTATTTTGAATTATTTCTTGTAATTAACTACCAGCTCACAAAACGCTAACAATATCAGTACGACTCCCTTCCGTCTGAACTCGCCTCACAGTACAATTACCACAAATAAATTGCAATAACTAAAATTGCAGCGCCCCGAACTAGGCAATTCCGATTCGTTTCGCTTCAAAACAAATTACTTTTCCATCAGCCACAAAGCACCCCAAAAGTGGCATGTTAATTGTGTAACGTTAGACTAACCAATTCAGCAACGTCGGCAGTCGGAAGTGGCCCGCATACCTAGCTATCACATCGTAATGCAGGCCGGGCTAAGACCAGCCGGACGATCCCTAGGGCGTCGCTCCGCTTAATTGGACCAGATCAATAGGAGATAACTAACCGTGTCGGTGCCATGTAAATGGTACTGTGCATGTGTGAGGTGAAATATTGTTGGATGTTTTTGCATGTGCATGTCCGTGTTATATGGCACCCGGCGGACTTGCCGGTTATGTGGTGTTATCATTTCCATCTGATTTACTGCCTTCTGCTGTTGTGCGGTGCGGCGTCGATGTGTTTGCATTGCCAAACGCAGATTTAGGAATGTTACTGTGGTGGTATTTTATTAGTGTGTATGGTATTTTGGTCTTGGAATAATAAACTTTATCTACAACACCATGCGGTAGAAATATAAGTGAAAAATTTGGCTTAACTCCCAAGAAAAGTTATCTGTCACGTAAAATGATAATACGTCGTCTTCGTAAAATCTTTTAAAAATCCTACTACATTTGTCTGTCCAACTACATGCAACACACGTATTTAAAACGAAAAGCAAATACTATACGTGAAAACATTTACACATGTTGCAGTTTTACCACAAGACACTACCACCGTTGCAAATATTAAGGGGGTGTAAACACAGACTTCCATTACGCAGAGAATAGTGGTATGACAAATGCGTGTGAAACAGGGGATGCGTTAATGCAAAGAAAATTGCACAAAGGGAACAACTGTTATTGATGGTTCCACTGTCATAGAGTTGGGGAGAAAAGAAATTTTCAATAAGCACGCCGAAGACTGATGACTTGCGGATTAATGCAAATTTTAATTAATGATTTTCGAATGAACGAAGACACATCTCCAGTTTATGAATCACTTTAGTACTTGGCAAGGTTTTGGATGGCGCTACTACAATTTTATGTTGATAAACGTATAAAATGTTGGGATTTGAAATTTCATTTATTGTAAGATGAACATTTAACAACCTTCATGGTCGACCGAAATAAATAATAGCTGTCGGAGACAAGATTGCATTAACAAAATTCTATTCATGAATTTAAATGTAAATTTATAAAGTGTACTTAGAGTGCATATTTGTATGTGTTTTAAATAGGAAAATGAATCATAAAGCTGTTGGTATTTAAAATTTAATTTCGTCTTCATTACGCTCAATAAATAAATGTAAATACTTATAATAAAGAAGATCGACGTTGAGTACACGAATTAATTCTGTAATATATATAGTCGTCCAGTGAATAACAACACTTTTAAACCACTTAAATCGTTTATTTCTCCTCAGAGATGTACACTGTTCGAACGCTCGCATCCGAATGCCTTGAGACAGTTTTTAAAACCACCGACATTAGTTTCGCCGGAAATACAATATGGCAAACGGAAACAATATACTTCTTTAAACTCAACTTATCGACACTTAATAAATATATAAAAATAAGGATATTAATTTAAACGTAAAATACAAAATTGTTTGATATATGTATTAATTATACACTTTCAGTTAGCAGTGAATCCTCTAGCGGAAACAACATTAAATAATAATTTAATGTTGTTTCCGACATTATTTTTTTAATGTTGTACCGACATTATGAGATGACCCTAACAGCTCGGCCATCCTGTTAATCGCGAGTCCCATCGCGAATTACAAGTATAAATTATGTGTATGTATAGAAAATAGTAAGAAACAAAATTCTACATTGACAACAATATTCTTATCCTTGGTAATTTATTGGTATTTTATTTTATGATTTGTTTTCTTTAATAATACTTTTGCAATATAATCACCACTATTCATTTAAATATTAATACAATCAATTCACTTCATTATTACAATTTAATCGCGAGTCCTATTGCGAATTACAAATATAAATTATATGTATGTATATAAAAAAAATAGTAAGAGAAAAAAAAATTCTACATTGACAACAATTTTCTTATCCATGGTAATCTATTGGTATATTATTTTATGATTTGTTTTTTTTTTTTTTTTTTTTTATACTACATTTGCAATATAATCACCACTATTTTAATACAATCAATTCTCTTTATTATTATAATTTAATTATCATTTAAAATAAAACAAACTAAGCTCTATCACTTACGTTATTGTCCGCCGAATCATCAGGTTCGCCATCCGTGTCCGAATCAAAGTTTCGATTGAAGTTCAGCCATGGCTGAATTTTGTCCAAAGCCACAGTTCCTTGATAACGGCGACCGTTTTTACGCGACAAGGGGGTGTCTTCAACTATAAACCTGTCGTGGTCGAGCACTTTTACTACGCGGTATGGACCTTGATACTTGACAACTAATTTTTGGGATTGTCCATCATGCGGTACCTGCTTTTCGATCCGTACTAAATCGCCCTCTTTATAACTCTTGCCTTGTTTTCTGTGGCTATTGAAACGAACCATGTCCTTTTGCTGCTGTTTTTCTATTTGTTTGGCAGCTTCATCCCTAATACCTTCCAGTTCCTCAGTTGTTATGGAACGAAATGTGTCATTAATGATCGAATTAAGAATTCCTTGACTTCTATGATTGATGTTAAAACCGAAAACAAGCTCTGACGGGGATTTTTGCGTTACTTTATGTGTAGCTGTATTAAGTCCAATTTGAATATCGCGGATATTTTCATCCCAGTTTTTGTCATCCTTTCCGTGATTAGACGCCGCTAAAGCCTCCGTTATTGTTCTATTAAATCTTTCGACTTGACCATTGGCTCTCGGAGTTGCAACTGCGTTCAAAATGTGTTTTATTCCATACTCTGTGACAAATTCTTTAAAAGATTTGCTCGTAAAGCTCGAACCTCTATCGGTGATCAATCGGGTTGGTACCCCAAAGTAACTAATATGATCCTTTAGAATGCGAATGGTTGTTATGGATTTGGTGTTTTTGACTGGGGTTATATTGACAAACTTTGTAAAACCATCAACGATGACTAAGAGATAACTATTCCCCACTTTACTTCTTATAAACGGTCCCAAGTGATCGGCGTGGATGGTGTGAAAGGGTATGCTGATTTTCTCAATCGGATGTAAGTTTCCTTCTCTTTTTCCCCCAGGAGCTTTGTGATGGGCGCACTCTAAGCAAGCCGATACGTATTTCTTTATGAAACGTTTCATGCGAGCGAACCAATAATTCTTCCGGATTCTTTCTAACGTCTTTTCGAAACCGCAATGTCCAACGTCATCATGATTCCTTTTGAGTATTTGCCAACGCACTCCCTTTGGTACGACCCATTTTATTTCCTCCCCAATTATGCGATAAACTCTCCCGTTTTTAAGCTTATAATTGCTGTGAATCTCGGCTATATGTTCTGTGTCTTTATCAGCTAATACATTTTTTATACGAACTATGTCATCGTCTGCGGACTGAACAGTAGTGATCCAATCCTGTTCAGATTCCACGGTCAATACATCTAATACAGGAGACTCTTTTCCATTGGAATCTATCGGGTTGCGGCTTAGTGCGTCCACATGGGCCATCTTTACTCCGGGCCTGTATTCGATAGTGCAATCGTACTCCTGCAATTGGATCCACCATCGAGCAACTCTAGGAATCAAATCTCTTTTGATCATAGTTGTTCTCAGGGCATTGCAATCGGTTAGGATAGTGAAAGGAATTCCGATAAGATATACCCGAAATCTATTCAGAGACGCTATGACCGCGAGAGTTTCTAACTCTACTGAATGATATTTTTGTTCCTCTGGAGTGGTCTTGCGACTAAAATAAGAAACTGGTTGAAATATCCCGTTATGATTGCGTTGAAGTAGAATACCGGCCAACCCAATCTTGCTGGCATCGGTATGGAGTTGTGTCTCCGCAACTGGATTATATAGTGCTAAAAGGGGTCGTTTTGACAGAAACTCTTTAATGAGTAAAAATGCGTCTTCCTGAGGCTGATTCCACTTCCAGTCATTATTCTTTTTTAAAAGATCTGACAATGGGGCAGTTATCAAGGAATAGTTTTTTATAAATCTTCTAAAGAAACCTGATAAACCTAAGAACTGCCGAAGTTCATGATGGTTTCTGGGTGTAGGAAAATTTGACACCGCATCTATTTTCAAAGAGCCCGGCCTAATGCCGTTAGGACTTATCTCAAATCCCAAAAAATCTATTTTATCTAGGAAAAATTTGCATTTGCTTAATTTTAACGTAAGCCCGCCTTTTCTCAATAAATTAAGGACTTCTTCTAGGCGATGAAGACCTTCGCTGAAAGATTTACTAGGTATTAAAATATCGTCCATGTAGATCAAGGCATATTTGATTTTGGCGTCCGATAGGATATTATTCATCGTTCTTTGAAACACCGAAGGTGCGTTAACGAGTCCAAATGGCATTCGGTTGTATTCATACTGACCATCCGGGGTGACAAACGCGGTTTTATATTTGCAATTTTCGGCTATTGGTATTTGATAGTACCCGGACGCTAAATCTAAAGAGGTAAACATATTGTTTCCTGTAAGTAAGTCCAATTGATCCTCAATCCGCGGTAACGGATAATGGTCTTTTCTAGTTTTTCGATTTAAGGCCCGATAATCTACGCATAACCGTTTTTCTCCAGTTTTCTTCTGTACTAACACTATTGGGCTAGCATAAGGGGATGAAGATTCGCGAATAATATTATTGTCAAGCATCTCTCGAATCATATTTTGGACCAAATTTCTTTCTGAATAAGGAATACGATACGGTCTATATACTATAGGTTCTGAATCTTCTAATTCTATAGTCATTTCGGCTGCTTGAGTGAAACCAAGATCCTTCAAACTGCTAGAGAAACAGTCCTTGTATTCAATTAAAATTTTTCGGAGGGCTACACGTTCTTCCTCTTTTATAACTGGACTAACATTCACTAAATCGTCTATATTATCTGAACTTACGCTTAATTCACAGACATCTAATGTATCATCTATAGGTATGACATCTATGGGTATATACCTTGTAGATCTAGCCAAAAGTGAACCTTTATTAATCGTGATTTCTGCCTTGGAAACATTATAAATCAGGACCGCGCTTCGACTGTCTGTCACACTGTATTCCCCGGGAACTAGAAAATATTCTTGCCCTATTTGTCCTCTGACGGACCCTGACACGAAGACTCTACCACTTTCTAAAGAGTTACAATTAACGGGCACAGCTAGCAGGTGGTTGACAGGAATTTTAAATGTACTGCTCGCAACAAGATGAATTTTGTTGCCCTGAATATTTTGAAATATAATTTTATCTGGCGTTTTTGTAATTATTATATTTGGTCGCTCCGTAAACGAATGCCCTAGTAGAACCGGATATTTTAGCACATAGTCATCAACCACATAAATATTTGTAGCAAGTTTAATATTCTGAACTTCTACGTTCGCGATAATCAGACCCAATGGTTTGATAAGATTCGCTCCAATGCCTCTAAGGTTAGGTAAAGGTAAATTAGTCTGAAAATCTGCATTTAAAAGTTTGGCGTCGCTCGATCTAATCAAAGAGACCTGACTTCCTAAATCGACGTGACATTTAAAGGTAACATTATTAATTTTAATATCTATTATATATTTATTGTTAGGACTATTGTCCATAGTAACTTCCGATACCTGTTTTTCAGTTTTCTCCGAATTGCTAGATTTGGCATTTTCATTAAATTTGTTCCTATAACAATTCGTAGATTGATGCCCTATTCTATTACAATTAGTACATTTGATCAAGGGTTTATCGCATTTAAAACTTGGGTGACCAACAAGATTACAATTAAAACACCTAATACTCGAATTATTAGGTGGGGTTTTATAATTAATAATTTTATTTGTTGGGGTAACATATTTATCGCTTCTATTCTTCTTCAAATTATCACTGTTATCTCTAGTAGTTCCTACTTTTACCGATCTAAAATACTTTAATACTAGCTCTGGTTCGGAAAATTGCGCGGCCTGAGCGCCTACCTTTATGGCCCGGTCATCAAGGCCGTGAAGTAAGCAGTCTACCGCCTTCCTACCACTTATTTTGCATCGATTCAATATATTCATTTTCGCATAGTAATAGTGCTCTAACGATTCACCATAACGGGCTCTTTTGTTAAGCATTTCCGTGAGAAGTTCAGCGTAATCTTCTCGACAAGGGAAAGACTCTAAAAGTTTTGTTTTCCATTCGGCCCACGTATATAAAAGAGATGGGAGACCTTGATACCATGACTTAGCAACACCACTTAATTTTGGAAGTGAATAGTGTATTATTTCTTTTTCGCTCCAACTATAAATTTCGGCACATTCCTCAACTTTGTTAATCCATGTCAACATCGACTGTTCCTTCGTCATGGGGTCAAAGTCCGGGATAACGTTATTATTAAAAGGCAATTTAGGTTTTTCTGAACTCCTCATATCCTGCATAATAGATATGAATTTTTCCAAAATCTGATTAGTATCCCCTTTGTTATTCTTACTACGTTTTCTTGAGTAATGTGGATGAAAGGACTCACCTGATGATTCGGACGAACTGCGTCGATAGCTATGTTTATATTGCGTAAACCTTTTGCGCTTCAAGTGAATTAATTCGTCATTTCGTCTTTGTTCACTACTATCGTCACTAGAAGAAATAGAAGTTCTCCTCCGATGGCGTGCTCGTTTCCGATTTATATTTCGCTCGTTATTGTGAGATGTTGCCGCAGCTGGGATTTGCTCGTCAGACGTCATCAATGAACGTGAGCACTCTCCTCCGAGCGTTGAACCACTAATTGGCGCTTTTCTTCTCCTCCTCCTCTCTATCTGGACTTCTCGATTCGCTTGCCCTTTGCCTCGGGCACCTAAGCAAATCGACCTTTGACCTTGGGTTTCATAGTCTACCGTCCTTCGCGATCGATCTTCAAACTCCATCCACCCTTGACCTCGGGTGTTATTCATTGACCCTTGACCTTGGGCGTCGTCACTCATTAGCCCTTGACCTCGGGCATCATCACTCATTAGCCCTTGACCTCGGGCATCATCAATCCTTCGCCCTTGACCTCGGGCATCATCATTCCTTCGCCCTTGACCTCGGGCGTCATCACTCCTTCGCCCTTGACCTCGGGCATCATTTCTCATTCGCCCTTGACCTCGGGCATCACCGCTCCTTCGTCCTTGTCCCCGGGCATCGTCGCTTATTAGCCCTTGGTCTCGGACCGTGTTATCATCCATTCCCTAAAACTCAAACAAGTTTAAATTGTATATTTGTTTTAAATCAGTGTCACAATATTATTTACTGTCTATATGAATAATAATCATAATTATAGTACATCATTTAATCATCGTCGCCTAAACCACAATGATCATTATCATCATCATCATGTGTCGTATAACCGCCTAGTGATTATAGTAGAGAGGAATCCAAAATAACAAAAAAAAAAAAGAAAAATTATAATAATATTAAATGAATTAAATTTAAATAAACAACTTAAATTTAAGCAATGACTTAGTTAATAACAATGGTTTTAAAGATCTTATTCCTTCCTAGCCATTAAAAATATATAAAAAAAAATACTTACTATTTGTAGGCGTGAAAGGAAGTTTTATATATCCTTTTTCGAATCCCACTTCTGATCTATAGTCGTCCAGTGAATAACAACACTTTTAAACCACTTAAATCGTTTATTTCTCCTCAGAGATGTACACTGTTCGAACGCTCGCATCCGAATGCCTTGAGACAGTTTTTAAAACCACCGACATTAGTTTCGCCGGAAATACAATATGGCAAACGGAAACAATATACTTCTTTAAACTCAACTTATCGACACTTAATAAATATATAAAAATAAGGATATTAATTTAAACGTAAAATACAAAATTGTTTGATATATGTATTAATTATACACTTTCAGTTAGCAGTGAATCCTCTAGCGGAAACAACATTAAATAATAATTTAATGTTGTTTCCGACATTATTTTTTTAATGTTGTACCGACATTATGAGATGACCCTAACATATATCTTTAGAAACAGGAGAAGTAAATACGTTTTTTATAAGGTACCGTGATATTACTTGTGTTTGTTCGGGATAATCTCTTGTCCTTTTAGATTGCGAGTGTGGTTGTTCATTTCTTAATAATTCACGAAAAGTAATCACTTACTTTTATTCAAGCTTTCTCTTTAAATTGAGTAATATTTTATAAAACACACGATGTCTTGTTAAATAAAAATTAGAAACCATACCTTCAATTACTGTTGGTTAGGAATATACCTACTTATCACGCGACATTAAATTACTAGACAATTATTATATTTTAGATTTTATATATACTCCAAATCATATATTATTGAAGTAGTTAACTTTCTTTGCGGTTTAAACGAAACTGCAAACTATTTGAATAAAGAATATATTCCATTGTTAATTTATAACATTGCAAACATGACCGTGTAATCTTTAATACATGAAAAAATTACAAAAGTATATAATATGTCCCGGCCATTACCATGCCGTAGGTTTTTAAACGTGTAGCCCCGGACAGCGAGCACAATGAGCGCAGCTCTACAACGTACGTGATACAAGGTGTAATAGTCACGTCACAGCATACATTCTCATTCAGGCGGGCTCTTTTCAATGCAACAATGAGTGGCCATTGTACGCCACTAGACTGTGAAAGTGGGCTCAATCGATATGAAAGAGATTTTCCTCTTCCTAATTTCCTGACAATGGGAACGTCGCCGTGGACTCGTGACGCACATGAGACCCGAAAGGGTTTTTCGGGCTGTACGCCTGTGTATTTGATAATGGGACGTGTTGCACGGCTATTGTCGGTATTACAAAATCGAGGAACGGTAATACGGATAACATGATTCAAAAATTGCGGGTACTCTTCAGTATTCGCTTGGCGGTCAATTAAATTACGTATTTTTTTTATTGCTTTTCCCAAGTTTTGTAAAGTATTTATTGAGCTTGATATCAAGCAGTTGAAGGATTAACAACTACATCTTATATTAAGATAATGTATTTTTCCCACAAGTATATAATTACTTTGTACGTAAGGACGAAGAGATTCGGCTGCTTTCGTTTCTATAATCAAAACCTCCAATACAAATTTGAAAGTTAGATCACGTAACTGTTATAAATCTTCCTATATATTATTATACTTCCAGTACTGTACAATCAAAGCATTACGTCACCGACTTGTTAGTAACATGGTATCTAATTGCAGATCCATCGTCCGATCCAGTTAGCCGCGGCTGGTCGTTGCACCGTAATCTTTACGCTCACGTAATGTATGACGCATTGACTCATAATTGGATTAGGGACATTAATCTATTTATAGTGATCTATTGTGTCTGCCATTTGAATGGGATTGCGATTTTCATACTTAAGTCAATTAGCTATCCACTACAAAACATTACTTTGAAAAGGGGCAGAACAAAACATTTGGAGATCTATTTTTTGTCATTATTAATTCCCTTCTATCTTTTAGATAATAAAAAATAATACTACATTATATTATTAAGTCACGTTAGGTGTCAAAAAAACTTTAATTTCTCTTGGAATGATTATAAGTAAACGTTATAGTAACGTAAGTAACGTAACGTATAGTAGTTACTTAATAACTACTTATCAGTTTTATATTGCATTTAATTTCTTCTTCAGTCTTTATCTGTCATTGCATTGCTTGGTAGTCACGCACAGCCAGAATCCTAAATGTAGGATCCTCCTCAAATTCCTTAACTTAGAACTTATATTACTTAATAGTCTTTTAACTTACCAGCATAAACAGCTGTAGAATTATGCTCGGGGTCATACGGGCAGACGGCTTGTCCCGACTTCTCCTTCTCCATGTGGTACGAGTCCCGCTGAACGCTGTACTCCCTGCAGAAGGGCTTGAAGCTGTTGGTCCCGCAGACCAGCAGCCGCCCGGGTGCCAGCGACACCAGCACTCGAATATAGTTCTGACAACTCTCCTGGAAAATAAGGAATATAACTTTATACAGTGACGAGCAGTGATGGCCTCGAGGTTTGAGCGCACGATCGAGAATCTCGACGGTCGCGAGTTCGAGCCCCAGGCACACACCTCTTACTTTTCGAAGTTATATGTGTATTCACAATGAATTATCACTTTATATTGGTGTTCTTGTTATGAGATAGATATGTTTGTGGTGACAGCGGATAGATACTTGTGTTAACATAGTGACTATAAGGCAAGAATCTCGCTGTGAAGATACGCATTTGAGTCGTTACTAAGTCACCATATTCACACATTTTATAAAAATTGAAAGTTTGTTAGTAATTGCATGTAGTCTGGAAATGCTCGGTTAAACTTACTTGAGAATTTCAACACACCTACCGATATGTACATAAGGGTAGAAACTCATTCCTGCTTAAATGTTGAGTATATAAGCGTAATGCCAATGCATGCCTAAAATGCATGACCTCAATATTTTTGTTTCAGTAGAACGTCTACAACAATTTAGTGATGGTGACATTTCAAAAGATCCAGACGAAATCTTCAGGTCATGAAATGTAAAGTTTTCGATGTCGAGGATAATAAATGGTGTTTGTATATTCAGCAGTTTCCAAGAAAAGGATGGAAGAAGCTTACGATTACAATATCTGGCGGGGCGCCAGATCCATCAACTAGATGAAATACGTTCCCGGCTAAATGTAGAAAAACATCGAACGGAGAATATCTGCAGTGATACGTGAGATGTATTTATTTTATGGCCTTTTGAAATTAATGGTTACTTATGTTTAATGCTTTCTTTTGAGGTAATAAAAGGTTTCTCGGTCGGGTGATTTTATTGCATTTTTCTGTTATGAAATTCTTGGTAACAGAATGAATTCTGTGAACATGCTCGGTATATGACAGTATTCCTTTTCCCTATTACTTCGATTTCAATTTAGTTCGAAAATTAGATTCTAGTAGGAAACACAGCCTACATTGGCATGAGAGTATATGTACCTAAAAGATCATAAACTAAAAAAAAAACAACTACAGTTCGTACATAAAACTTCACGATATCAACAAATCAATCCGTTGTAACGTGCAATGCAAACATATTAAATATATTTGTACGCGCAGGCGATATTAATCCTTGTCGGAGGTAAGTCCACGGACAGATATGCGGTCCAGTAATATGATTGCATTTGCATTTCCATGAGGCTCCAGATGTCGGCCGTGTAATCCCATTCGGACGCGCGGGATTTGCCCAGACTGATGGACCAACGCACCGTCACCTGCGCTTCTACACTCTGTTTTGGCTATTCAATAAATACCCAATTGGTAATGAAATTCGCAGGGTAATTGTCGAATTCGGAGATACGTCATCATAAGTTGAAATATTCACACATACACAGTTGAGAGACATAAGGGCTACCAGATTAGCTTAATGTTTAACAAATTATTAAGAATAAGTGCATAGTGCCGAGGTCAAAGACTGGTGTATAATATTTTATTGTTGCGCAATTATCTAAAATATAAATGGTTTTGTCGTGTGATTGAAAGCCTAAAGCTAGCCTTCAGAAAATTCTTTTTTTTTATAAAAATTTAAAATTATTTTTAGCCAATTACACAAAAATACAAAGTATAATTCATTTGTAATTTTATTAGAAGACCAAATTTCTTTGTTTTTAAAATCATTGGACCCAGCCGTAAATGATAGACGATATGTGGAATTTTAACAAAAAATTCATTTCGTTACATCGTTCTTTAACTGTAAATAAATTTATTTAACACCAGCTTTGCACTATCATTATAATCAAAAACCCTAAAGTGTCAATTCCCTTAGGCATGCAAGACGGGACACAAAGGCCAGTGTGTTTGTATTCGGAATTACTGTAAGAGTCCTATAGTGGATTACTGTTCGCACTAAAACGAGGGATGCGACTGTTACGCAAACCGAGACGAGGCGTCGCACACCACAATTCCTTTTAGGGTTGTCTAGGAATCCCATTGCAATTCCAACGATCCATCTAATACTGAAACACGTCCATCGATCTCTGTTTCTTAGTAAAGCATTTATTTGGTATACACGAGCTGAAACCATCTGCGACGCTCCGAGCTTTGTCCGTGGTATTGTTGCGCCAATACCTATTGATTGTGTTTATTCAATTTGTTTAATGAATTTGATTTGTGTTATTAGCAAATGTAAGTTAACATTAAAAGCTTACTCAGGTAATCTTTCTTCAAGTTATGTGTAAATTATTATTGTCTTTTTTTTACGGCAAAACCTGACGGGCAAAATTAATCCTTTGAATCGTTCTATAGTATTGTTATTGGCTAATATTATTACGATGACTGCAATAATTAGTTATTTTTTTGGATATTCCATGTATTTAACCTGGCATTATTTCAGACCAGATTTTTCTGTCTAGCGAAAATTTCATCCATCTTATTAGTTTTCCTTTTTTATCACCAACTGTGTTTTGCCACAGCATTTATTATTAAAAATATTAAAAAATGAAACAATAATATACAATACAATTTGTGGCAAGCACGGTAAATGTTAGCCCTGCACATTACATCGTAACACTTTCAACGGTTGGAAGCTTTGCAACAGTATGCATTCGATTGGTCCAGCCTGCAGCACTTGATCAGCCACTTTCTCATTCAGGCATTAGCCGATTCGAACCCGAGCGCTCTAAATGGACTATGTCGCCGCCATGTTAATCCAGACAATAATGTACCGATGTTTCGAATGTTGTGCAGCTTGTGTCAAATCTTTTTTCACTAATCTCTATCTATTGTAAGCAGCTTCTGTATATATTTTGATGGATATGGATAAATAAGGTACAGTATTCAGTCATATATTGTCAACCTACACTTCAGTCTTTTCATAGAAATATTGATACGTTTACAATCTGGAATATCATAAGGATGTAAACATGATAAATGTATAATACTCTTAAAAACACAATACGTATTATCTTACCTTTTTGTACACAAATCCAAATAAAACAAGGAAATGTATCGGATATCAAAGTTACAAATTTATGCAACAAATATTTGAATATAGATAAACAGAATGACAAAATGGTTCATCAACCGACGGGTTCATTTTCACGCACCAACAAATATGAAAACATTGGGTTCAGAAGGGAAGCAGTGGAATTCTTTTAAGACGATTGAAATCCAACAAATCTGTTTAGGAGCCACTTGCAGTCGATGCACGTCGGCCGCTGCTTAGTGCGAAGTAAAATGGCGTTGTAACAAACAAACTGGGAGAGAAGACTCGCTCCGAACGTGGTTTTAAAGTCTTACAACTGTGCGCTATAATGTAGATTTATAGATAGATATTGGGATGTTTTATTGTTACGTTTTTAGAAGTTTAAATAAAGTGCCAGTAATTTTCTTAGTTTATAATAATTATGTAGAACATTATGATGGCCATTTAAAATGTATTATAAATAATTTCAAATCATTTTTTGAATATTTAAAAATAGTTTAATAGGTGTTAAAAGTATGTGGTTTGTATGGAAAACCTCAAAAATTTTATTTTTTGTCGGGATTTTCTTTTATGCCAAGGGGTTTGTAATCACTATCAGTATTACTTGCCTCAGTTTTCGATCACGGTCTAAATACACCCTGTATATGATGTCTAATATAAACTTTGCCATTCTTGAATATTTCACTTCAAGAACACACTTCACACTACCACAGTTGACTAAGTTCTAAAATTTTACTAAAAGTGCAAGAAAGTTATATAAAGTCAAAATATTGTACGTGTTGACCTCTCTGTACGGCATACTTTGTGGTGCACTCAGCTGTCCGCGTGCAATTGAAGCATGAATTTCCGAATGTCCCGCGAGCGGCGCGCAATCAGATCCGAGCGTGCTGGAGGATGCGGAACAACCTCCTTACTCCATTCATAAGTATTTCTAGCTTCATTGTGTTTTTATATGCAAAATATATAGGAAAGACTAGCTGAGAAATTGACAGTAACTTTTATAAAAATAGAAAGAAAGAATCGTAATTGTTTGTTCGAACTTCGAGCTAGAAATTTTTGGATATATTATAGTTGGTGATAATAATTTTATCCGTAAAAAGAATTGTTTAATCTTCTTTATGACGGTGGTCATTAGTCCATTCTCACATTTGACTAGTGCAATGGTGGAGTAAATATACCAATATCTTGCAAGTGGGAGGACTTGCGGCTTTACGACTAAATTAATTCCTTATTTATAGTGGACGTAGCAATTCTAATGAAATGGAATATCCTATCATCATCCAACCATTGAAATCAGGTAATATTTCGTCATTATTAAAGCTCTGTCTGAATTAAATTAATGTATTGGAAACTGGTTCAAATTGCTCGTTTGCACGAAATATTAGGCTTTCTGTGCGTTCTGTGTGTTGGGGCAAACATTCGGACGTCGTCCATTGGAATTGAAGCATGAATTTCAGACCGTCTCTCAGGCGCCGGCCAATCGCAAGAAGCGTCATACAAAGGAATTTCTCCTCCCCTTGCATTGTTTAATATTCAAATTAAGAAGAAGCGTAGAAGTAATTTCATGCCATTCCAGAAAGGAGAATAAATAGCATTTATTCGATTAATTTGTTGGAATACACATTTTGTGATCAAAAGTTAGAAGATTTATCGTCCTGTCCTATTTTTGTTTTTGTACAAAGGTTTCTACGAATATGTAAGTTAGTTCCAATGTACCCTCGTTTTCGTAAAGCCATTTTTTGTAAATTTTTGTTTATGTCTGGGCTTGGAATATTGGTCCAAAATCCAAATTAAAAAAAAATATTTATTTTGTTACTTAAGCACTTAAAAGTATTTCAATAAATTCAAAAAGTAAATATATTGTTGCACAAGCAGCGGATCGGAACTATTTGGCTAACGAATGACCCAATTCTGGCCTCACATATATTTTTAAAGCAAGGCTTAATTAACGTGGCTGGCACCGCTGTGCCCCCAGTACTACCGCCGCTCAAGTTTTACACTAATAGCTATGTATTTGCATACGATTATAATGTAAATTGCTATGCATTATGGAGATAGCGTGAGGCTTGAGTAATCGGACGATTTTAGGATTACAGTAGATGCCTTGACAATTATCTTGGTGCAGTTTTACTAGCTTTTCCATATTGCAAGATATGGAAGGCCTAAAAACAGGCAGTTATAAACAGGCTTGTGCCGAGCAGTGGGCCGTGTATGGGCCAATGATGATGATGGTGTGGCTGATGGATGTGAAATGGATCAGTAACTTGGTAAAGGAGTATTGATTGACTAATTGAGCATATTGTGGCTAATATTTCATGTTTAATATATGAAATTGTTTTATCGATTCTGTAGGTATTAATGGGAGGCGATAATCGGCTCCACCGGTTAATCGTTTCGTTTAAGTCACATTCTAAAGGTTTGAAACCATACTTTGTAAATAAAATCTATTAAATGCAGATGAAAGAACGAAAGTTAAATAAACATTAGGGACCTCAAATACTACAAAGTACTTCCACTACTAAACGTCATTTAAGTCAAACGACGCACGCTCCTAACATTACTTTCTCATTGAACGTCAAAAAGGAACAAACAGAAAAATAAGGTAATTATCAAAGTTCTCATTTGCTGCAGCTCTCGGTAACACTATCTGAAGAGTGCACAGACGCGGACACTTATTAGAGCCGGCTTCTGCCAAATGACGGCAGTTACATTAATCGAAAGTCATTAAGCCATTTGAAATGGAACGAATGCATATTTTGCAACGCTCGAAAAGTTTCGCCGGAGCCCGAATAAATACGGCCAGTACTCACGAGAGCAAGTTTCGCCACTTAGTTAACATTCTGGCTTGCGGATTAAGATTTGGATTGCGATTTTACAGTTATTTAAGTCGACAAATAGATAGCATTGTTATGTTTATGCATGGATTAAACCTTAAAAAGTACCATAAGTTCTTAGAAATCTGGATATAAAAGCTGCCGGTGATAATCGTGGGTTTCAAGCTAATAAATACGATCGAAGTATTCAGTTTTAAACAAAATGTTATAATGTACTACTAGTATAGTTGAAAGTTTGAATCGCAGTTTTGAATGCGTAAATTTCAATACTAAGTCAAGGCCAACTCATTTTTTTGCTTAATTCGTTATTTATTTGTAATTATTTAAGTTTTAATCCGTTCAATCCTGTTTCGGTAATAGAGTAGCATTCAGATATACAGAACAATACGCTCAGTCACAGCGCGGGTCTGGAAATGTGCCCAGTTGATGGAAATAGGCTCGTCCCTATTACGTGGGGCTTAATAAAGTTGGCAAAACCATGTATGTTGCGTTCACATTTTTTAGGTTTTATTATTGGAGTGACAGTCACATGGATTAACTTTAAACAGGAACTAAAAATTGGAAACACAAATAACAAATGCAGGCGCAATTTAAAAAATATTCATAATTTTTGATATGATTATTTATTTATTTTAGAAATGTGATGTTCATTTTAAAATTTTATCAAAAGCAAGGACAAACGGCTGTGGGTTTATACCATTGTGAGTAACATCATTATTATTTTATTTTGCGTTCGGTTGTTTATAAGACTGAAAAGTCTCTCATAGTTTCTGATATCACCGACACAAGACTTGTGTCCTAGTACTATTATGTGGTTGTTGGGTGTTTTCATTTATTTATTGTCAAAATTCGTCGGATCTTACACGTTAATTATAACGAAAATATGCACTTATCTATTGCCTGCGTTTCGACGTAGAAATATACCTACATATATGTTTACTATTTATCTAGATCCAAAAAAACGCTATTTAATTCAGCATTCGGCGTTGTAAAACTAACTACGTACAATAAAAGGGTAATATTGCAGTTTATTAATTAAATAAATTGTAATATTCCCATTAGGAGATCATAAAACAATGGACGGTGTTTAAGTGGCCTTTTATACAGCCACCTGAAATATTGCCTAGGTCATAAACACCGAACAATGTTCGAGTGATTTGTGAAGTTGTTTCATACTAAAATGTTACGGTTATAACCACAGTTTCTTTTAAATTGCGATGTAATTAATGTTTCCTTTGCTTTTATAGGGTCAGATTTGGAGTTATGATTTAAAGGTGGTAGAGTTCTGTTTCCCGCCACTTTTCTCAAATGATGATTCAAAACGGATGGATGAGGGCTGCTCAGGACCGGGATGGTTGGCGCTTTCTTGGAGAGGCCTACGTTCAGCAGTGGACGGTGATAGGCTGATTGATTGATATTGAGAGTTCTGTTGGAAAATTTGTAGCGCGTGTTGAATTATAGAATATTTTTTTCATATATAACAATGTGTTAATAAGATCGTTTGAGGTTTAGAAGAAGATAAAATCAGAAGACTATTAGGGATCCTGGGCCTCAAAATATTACAATGACAATGACTGAATAAAATATGTCAATAAAAACATCCTACAACAATTCGAAAACCAATAGAATCCAAATCTCAATTCAAAGATACCATTCTCCTTTAACTATTCGAAATTCCACCGTCTCTAGTAATGATTTGATCAGCAGATCGTGAAGTCCACATAGTTCGCGAACAGATAAGTTCTTGAACTTCGACATACATATTCCGTAATCCGAGAATGAGGTCGCTCATTAACTCGAACTAAAATAAGATTATACAGAGGCGGAACCGTCTTCGTCATACAACTCCGGCGGGAGTTTCTGCCCGATTGGCTTTTTAATTTGCCGGCATTCGGTACAGAGACGTTTAACTGAACATGACCTTGTTTCATACGAGAAATTTAAAATTCAATTATTCGCCGCAAGATGGCGTCGAGTAAGATAATGAAAGAGTTATATATATTTTTGCGGACGAATAAAATTTGGTTTGTTTCGTTTTTCGTGGATGATTAAGTAGCGTAGCAATATGCTACGGCGTAGAGCGTAGGCATCTACACCTCTACGATATTTCTGTTGAACTTAAAACTGTGTTTTGAAATTATTACAATGCTATTAATAGTAGAATTAATACACGAAGAGTTTAAAAATATTACTATTGTGGAAACTTCCATTGTATATTTTTAAATTTTTGATTTTGTTAAAAGTAAAATAGTACTATTTTACGTACCTCATCTTTTCCTTTGACGACGCACATTTTAACGTCATTGTCCGGCGAGTACCATACTAGCCGGCGCTGTTCTGTTAAATCTGTGAGGCTGAGGTTGTACACGACATTCCTGGAACAAGAAATACTTTAGTTACAAAGGTGTTCATGTAACTACTATGTACTATGACCTGACGTTTGAATTGGTATTAGCGCTACGACGTTAGTTTTCGAGGTGTATAATACAAGATCCATTAGTGTCCAAATGTCTTAAAAAGGGCAAGGAAGAAGCCACTACATCCCCGTCAGTTGAGGCCAATAAACATGCAACAAACCGGCTCCAAATAATAAACTGTTGTAAAACGACTTGTTCCTGGCCACTTAGATCTTCTAGGACGCTAGCCAACGCACATAACCACTTTAAATTGAGCCCCGGCGCACAGTTTAGCCGCACGCTTTTGTTCTTGGCGCTTAGGTGTGGGTAGTTCATTTAACGGTGGCAACTCGGCTCATAGTTGTTAGGTGAATGTTTGTTGGCGGTTTTAATCGCACTTGAAGTTGTGGATTTCAGGTGAAGTTAGTTGGAATGAGTGTCGGTATTGCCGCGACGTTTATTTTGCGGACGGGCGCGGTCGTTTGTCGCGCCTTTGTGCGGTTTAGGCGGCCGATATACTCATGAATGAGCTCCTGTTTATGTATTGATATTTTGCCTTTGAGTATGTTTATGCTGTTCTTACTACGAGATACTTAGATATGACTAAGATTAAAGTGATGTGACAAAAATGTGTATATTTTAAAAGATTTTTAAATTCTTCTTTGTAAGTTAGCTAGTCAAATAATGGTGCCTTTTCACTGATCTCAGAAGATTTAAATCAAAGAAGTATTTAACTTCCAAATTATGATGATTTTATGATTTAATTAAACTATGTAATTATTTCTTAAAGTTCAATAAGAACAAAGTATTAATTAGTCGAAAGAAACAATAGTTTATTAAGATAGAATCTGTTACTTTGTTATATTTCTTTCTCTCGTAGAAAATTCTGTAGTTGAGTAAGAAGGATTAACTGCTAAGCCCGGGGAGGAAGTAACAGCGTGACGTGACGTAGCTGAGATACTATCTTTATCCATTACGAACTAACTACAGCAATTGATTTTAAAGCAAAATGTTGCTTCTTACAATAGGAATAAGATTTGTAGTAGCATAACATAACATGATGATAAAAATCATAATGCAACTAAGAACAATAAAATAAATGTTTGTTTATGTGACCTACTACTGATCTTTAAAAATGTTAAAGATGGAATATTTTTGGCCATAATGTCCTACGCTATCCAAATGTATATGAAAATATCGAGAATATATTAAAAGATTTAAACCTTTCACGTTCCATCTCAGGGCAATCCGAACTATTCGATCTCAGTTTATTTATTTCGTTTTTTATTGTATTTGGAACGAACTTCAATTCCACTTTGATTGAAAAATGTTTATTTACCAAACAAAGTAAACACCGGTGGCGTTACTCAAGATAACACTGAAATGCGAGTTCGTCATAGTTTAAGCAACTAAAACAAAACTGTCATTACGTATGCATACAGTTTAATAATGAATTGTTACACAACTTGTGGCAATTCATTAAAGTTGAGCGTACCTGCGTACTGTCTGGCATAATTGCAAAACTGCCACAGCCCTTAATTAAGATATTTGGCACGAAATTTTCATAAAGAAATTAAATGACGTAAACTTTACCAATTATGAAGTGGAATCGCCGGTGTGACTTACATTATGTTTTTGAGATTTAACAGACCGAGTTTACGCCCACGCCGTTCGGATTTGCAACTTGAATTTTATTGATATTACAATAGAGTCTTTAAATGGCAATTTCATAAAGTTTTAACGGCTGTTCTTTGTTTAGATACCAACATATTGCGGACCCACTAACGCCTTCCCGATCTGTAATCCTATTTTTATGGCGTTTTTATTGAAATCCAACGGTGTAATGTATTATATCTGGCGTTTAAAGGATTATTCATTCGAGGCTTAATTACTGGCGTTTGAATGTAAAGATTGAAAAGATTGTGAGGCTTACGCCAGTTTTATTACAACTCATAAAAACTGAGCAATTACTGCGTTGTAATTGTAAATGAATAGATGAAGGCAAAGATAAATTAAGTTTCCCTAATTGCAATTATATAAATAGATTGTTTATAAAGGTAATTCATCTCGTATAAACTGTAATATATTAAACCTAACGTTGATGGAAATCCTAATTTATTAATGTTTGTGCATTTATTACACGGAATAAAAATTAATAGAAATATATATAAACATATCTTTGGTAACTAGTTCCTTTAGAAATGGATTTATGCACTTGTTTTTACTTTAACGAATTTATTTCCTTTTTTATATATAATAATATGTCAATTTAAAGCAATTTAAATAATGGTACAGTCAGGTTAATTTGTAAAATAATAACTTATTAAAAGTACAACTTTATTTTCTCCATCCATATATTCATACAAGTATATGCAGTACAATAAGTATTGTGTAATAGATATCAACAGTTACGTGAGACATTTTAGACTATAAGTAAATATTTGTGAATCGCACAGACATTTTTTTTACAGTGGTATAAATATATAAACCCCTATTTAAATATATGGAACAAGACAAAACCACCTGTCTTTAAATGGTAGTCCACCATTGTTTTAAAAGGCAATGTATTCTGCATTTGATTCGAGGACTAATGCATTACTTTGTTGTCAATAGCCGAGGGGCCGGTCCTTACTAAAATAAGGGACACGTCTGTAATTTAGAGAGGTTGGGGAGCCAATTTGTGGATAGTGGCAAGACCCTACACATATTTTATGCTCTAACCGTTTTTTGTGACGTAACGAAGTGACGTGATCCAATCAACTATGAATGTAAACAATCTAATGCGTAATTTGATTTGTTAGCGCCATTGAAAGACGTCGCATTAATCCTTTTATGTGACGGCCATTCAAATGTGAGTAATAGGCACAACTGTACTACTGCTCTTTTCATTTTATGTGTGCTTGGTACCCGTATAATTTTGTTTTTACATATGAATGAAGAATTTTCTTTTATTATTCGGCATAAGAGAAAGTAGTTCTTACATTATATTCAACTTGTAATAATGTAGTAAAAGCGAATATGTGTGCCTAGGCCGGCTCGACCTAATTACGTAAGACGAAAAAATAGCTTTCGAAAAGTGGGTGCACAAACGCACCACTGCCTACCCCTTCATGGAATACGGGCGTGAGTGTGTATATATATATATGTTTGTATTTAAGAAGCTATTTAATATATTTTTTCAATAAATGAAGAATAAATTACTAGCTGTCTGCTCTCGTATTTTTTATTGAAACTAGATATTCTTCCATCTCGTCTATTTTCCAATAAACCAATTAAGAAAATTCGCTGCGATGTTTGCTAATAAACTCAATTTGTTCTTACTTTTTATACAGTTGTAACATCAGCTACTATTATTTCCGCAATATACATATTTTGGAATATTACTAGCCATTTCAGCGGACAAGCAACTGGCCTAAGGCACAAAGACTGTATCCTTTGTCAATTATTCGCTTCAGTGATTCCCGCCAAAAGCCGCCCGCCATCTTGGGCTGTGTGCGACGGATCGTCAGAGGCATCTATTGTTGGGTCAGTCGGCCATGTTTTTGTGTTCTTCTGTCCAATCCCGGGTCGCCCGCTGATTGATGGTCCGGACTTACAATTATTTTCATGTCTTCGCTCTGATTATTTATTTTTTCGACTTTCATCCTTGACGATATAAATTAATCTCTTTCTGACATTTTTTTCTTTATCCTTTTCAAAGCGAAGTCCATTGGTGTGTGTTGGTTATAAATTAAATTTTATAGAACGTAAACGTCCAGTCCGCCAATCAGAGTCACACTCATCAATAAACATGACGCATGCACGGCCAATGATCGAATCCAAATGAAAACGTCAAACATGGTGGCGCTTTTAAAGCGAGATTTACATATTAAATAATATTATTGCTTTAATTCGATTGACTGTTTTTCGGGGACGTCACCATACTCACCGCATTTATATTATTCGGGATTAACATACATTCCAAGTTTAATTATAACGACCTAGGGCTCTTATCCACTCGAGAATTTAATTAATGATCGTTTGCATATGGTTTCGTGTGATGATCGGATGGAAACAAAAATCAGAGTTCACAAAATCCATAAATGCTACAAGTTTTATCAGTAACGTCGTATAAATAATTCAATCGGTGAATTTATCTATTCTCCGAGATCCGATGTACAAGGGATATGTGATTCTTAGACACGGGGGAATAGCTGGGGTCCATAAAATGCGTTCTAACTAGGTGCAGTAAAACAGACAAAGAAAACAGCAGGGGAGACAAGGCGACAGCTTTGTCGTCGCCGGAATAAATTATAGATAACCTGACGAAGTGACTTTATCTCGCCAGCCAGAACTCCCCTTACAACCGACGTATGTGTTTGTAATCCGCAAAAAACTACGAGATTCATACAAGTTTGTTTTGACCGGTATATATTGATGGTTTCTTGTGTCATCCTATCTTCTTTAGAATTCATCATTTGAATCTTCCCATTTTAAATGAAATAATGCACCTGTATATTAGATGTCATGGGAATTTTTTACTCTCATGACGTCTGTATTCTAAATTGACTACTTGACTCATAAATATCCTTAGTACTGTAGGTTGAGCTTAATACCTTTCCTCTAGTCGAACCGGTTATTCTTCCATCAATGTTGAGCATAAAACCTTAACGAACGAACAATTCAGAATAAAAAAATTACCACAGTACCTACGAAAACAAAGGCGCGTTGTCTGCTTTCGAGGGTAATGAAAAGACAACTTGGGGGTCTCGTGGTTTCGTATATCACCGGTATGTAGATTTGCGGAGGTGCCAATTTTGATTGCCGCGTCGGAAAGTATTCTTGTATCTTACCATTTGGAAAAATAATCTTCAATTGAAACTATGCTCTAACTTTTCTGAGATGCAAGCGTGATTGTGTGTTTGTTCCTTGGAGGGTAAGAGGTGTACAGGATACAAAGCCACCTGTTATTTTTACTTTAGAACTGTACAGTTAATAATCAAAAGTGTACGTTTGAAATTGGAGCGACAGTTTCAATTTGTTTGAATACGCCCGACACAGTGGCTATATTGGAAAAGTTTACGAGTTCCGTTTAGAACAATATCAATAGTGCATCGGTGCACGTGTGCCATATTGAGTCTATGTGCTGGGCCGAGCTGCCCGCCTAAACGTTACTAAGGCGTCACCTATAAATATGTATGTGTTTTGTTCCACGTATTAAGCATTTCTTGGAAATTTTTGAATGAGATGGTACTGAAAAGAAAAGATCGCACGATACGAATATAAATAATTATTGACAAAGAGAATAAATTATTTATCGCTTGAACACGAGATACTGTTATTGTAAAGAACAATATCGGAATTTTATGCATAGAATTTATCTTCATAGGAAAGGAATTGAAAGTGGGGCGTGAATTAAAGAACGCTTTGATGACCAATGAAATGAGAATATGAAAGCTTTTCACTATTTTTTTTAAATGTTCTTCGTAAATGATGTAGCTGAAATAACAAGAATTAAATCTTAATAGTTATCCCAAAATTTGGTGGGAAAAGATAAGCCACGATTTCGATCTCTACACATAGATAAATAATTTCTTGATGCACGATTTTTTTATTTTACGTCTGTAAGTTATGCAAAGCAAGGTTAGAGAATCGATTTTGATAGTAATAATTTGTATCATAACCTAGGGTGTGTATGTGCAAGTATATATCCATACATAATACTAGTTAATATGATCAGGTTTCGAGAAAGATAAACGATATCCGGAGAGAAATATAATCACATCCGCTAAGCTCAGACAACAATAGCTCATAATAAATAATTGGATAAAAATAATGCAGTGTTTTGTAGTCTCCTTTTCGTATCGTGTTATCGAACGTACTATTTTATTTTTATCTGGAAAATGATAGTTTTACCGCGAATTATCTTTATCAAGCTAAGTTATTGAATTAATAAGAAAATAATAAGGATTGTCTAGAAAACGTTGTGCCTTATTACAAATACTACAGACTAATTAAACCTCTTACATAGCTTTCAACGGAATTAACCTCGTCGATAAGTAAATTTGTTTTTTCTTTCTCTTTACCTTTACAGGTTAATACTAGGAATCGTCTTCAAATCAAATTCAAAGTGAGTGAAAACGCTACGTTGAAAGCGCTGGCTGTTTTCAGAAGGTTCGTAGAAAAAATATATGTTATATAAAAGATCATATGAAGAGTAAAAAATATCTTCTTCTATCTTTGCTTTCTTCTTTTTCAAGATGTGCATAGTGATCAGCGTGTATTTATTAGAATTACGCTAAGATAACCTCATCTGAAAGTGTGTAGTATGCGGAATCACTTTCAGAGAACGCATACTATCACTCAGAATGTATTATGCAATGACGGCTGAATGATAGACGTTTCGCACGATTGAATAGCCTGATATAACTTGCAAAATGGCGTCCGTAAATAGCATCCAGTGTGGTACCGTGCGGACTCGTTTATACGGAAACTTATACCCAGTCCCTGTGAGTTCTTCGTGTTTGTCATCACCATTTGACTGTCAAATAGGCACTCGCGTGGATGGCCTGATATAGGCTCGTAGGCAGGGGCTAGTTAGGCCGTCTATACACTCGTTTCTTTTATGTTTCTCTTCTTATACGTATGAGATTTGACGTACTTATTTTTTGGGTTTTAGAAATGACTGACGATTAAAGAGACTTTTAAGTATTATGTTTTTTTCTGGCCTGGCATATATGATTGGATGGCAAGTGTAGAACAGTTTAAATGTAGTAAAGACTAGAATAAATCTTAACACAGTTAGTAACAGTGATAAACAGTGATGGACTCAATGTGACTAATGATTGTGATCACTTTGATATTTTATCAGATGATAATTTATAAGCATTTACACTCTGTTCAGCTACTATCTACTAGTGATACTTCTCTCCTACATTGTATCTCTATGCAATGACATCAAGCGCCATTTAGGTCTCCCACATAGTCACATGTCATCTTCTGTATGCTGTGTGTATAAAAGTGTGCGAAGTGTGACACGTGTGGTTGCGGCCTAAGCGTTTTTATTCATCGCAGAGCGTGGCAGCCGCCGGCCGCGCCGTCTCCGCCGTCAATATTGCAAAAGTTCCGACGCGCCACCGGCCTCCCACTGAGAAATTGCGCTTCACATGTACGAGATTTATTGCAATTGTTTCTGAACAACATTCATCGTTTATTTCATCGAATGCATGACGTTTTCGAGCCGCGAACCTTACTTATTATCGTGTATGTTTTACCGAACGGTTGCTCCGATTGTGTCGCGAATTGTGTTGGGATTTATGAATTAGTGGACCCAACACCACTACATAAGTATAATTCTCTATTTTCGTTTCTTTATGAAACAGTTTTTTGACTGTTAATACCAATGGATCAAACTTAACATTACTTAAGCACAAAAGGGTATTGCCTTAATAAGAAAAAGTTCAACCCAAGGCCTAATTTAGTCAAACATAGTTGAAAGTGTATTTGAAAAATGTCAAATACCACAAAAATGGGATTAAGCAAGTTTAATCATGTAGATTGAAGCAGTGATGGCCTCGAGGTTTGGGCGCGCGGTCGAGAATCTCGACGGTCGCGGGTTCGAACCCCAGGTACACACCTCTGACTTTTCGAAGTTATGTGTATATTCACATTGAATCATCACTTGCTTTAACGGTGAAGGAAAACATCGTGATGAAACCTGCACACCTAAGAGTTCTTAGGAATTTCTTAGGTGTGTAGTCCGCCAATCCGCACTAGGCCAGCGTGGTGGACTATGGCCTAAACCCTCTCAATGGTAGAGGAGACCCGTGCTCAGCAGTGGGCGAAAATGGGTTGATGAAGAAGAAGAAGAATCATGTAGATATTGATAATACTCTATTAAAAATCTAAAGAACTATGTTTGTGTTGAAATTCCCTTTGGTACGATTTTAAAAGAAGAGAAGCGGAGGCGATTGTAGTTTACAAAAGTTATAACTGCTTTTTCTTTCTTAATTACGTATTTTCTTCAACTGCGGAGTGCCTTTGCATCATTCAGCTACAAAACTATCGATAAGTGCCTATGTATAGGCAATTATACAATGTTGAGAGCTAAAAGTGTTCGTTAAAGTTTTAAATGAAATAATTCGCGGTTTGAAAACTACAGAGCAATTTATGGCTCCAACCGGAATAAATGCAGCTGATGTAACGAACCGTAATGAAAGCAAAATAACACACCAATGGACCAATCTAAAAAAAATGTTAGTCGCGAAAAATTCACTCGATTTAAATAAAAAATATTCCACATTCCCTATAGGTAGTGTGTTGCGTGATACGCCGCGCTCCATATAAGTACGTAGCTTATTTCACATCCAATGAAGGAAGGCCTCTCGTGATTTTTAACTTTCCTTGATTTAAGAGCGGGAATGAGGGCCTCATTAAGTTGGGTGTTCGCCAGCCGCCCGCATACAAATTCTTAACATTTTAATTAAAAGCGTTCAAAGTGTTCAAAATGCCGACCGCACTGAGCCTCTATTGTCGTCTCGCTCCTACGTCAGCATGATTTATGGTGGAGGTAAATGGGAAGGGTTGCTTTCCACGGCTCTTCACGAAAATTTCCCCCAATGGAAAATTTCATTTTTGTGACGGCACAACATTGGCGGTATATTTATCATTACTTTAGAATAAAATTAAAGAATTCCAATGCAATAAATCTTCGTCATGAGTAGGGTAGAAGTAATAGTGACGGCTCGTCAAAAAAAAAAAATGCTAATTAAGTAAGCGTGTAATACGAAAGCGTTGTGACTATTGCTATTGCCAGTAGAAATACTATTTGCCTATGCACTTTTTTAAGACTATAGGTACAACTATAACAAATAATAAATTTGATTCAGGGAAAAATAGACTTATTTATTTATTACTATTTCAATTACATTTAATTGAGAATTTGACATTGGTCATGAGATTACAAAAAATGATGCCGAGACTAGAGAGATTATAAATGTCCGTTATTTTTGTTTTAAATAAATGTAGGTACCCAGAAATAGTGACTATACCTTCCATAACTTTTTAAAAATCATATCTTTTTTAATCGCAGCAGTGTTTTAGTTCAGTATACAAAAAAATAGTAGCTGCAATTTTTGAAATAATCTATTGTTTAATTTATTTAAATAAGAAAATAATTAACAAAATATTTGCCAGATTATATTTGTATTTCCCGCCGCTTTGTGAAATCCAGGCGTTCCGTTCCACGCAAACGCTATTCGATCTAAATATTTAATGGCAAACATGTCAATCACTTATCGGATTACCCCGATGTGACGCGCCGAGTGAGAAATTCACTAATTTCGTTTAAGTCCCGTCTGTGTGGAGTCAGATAAATTAATATTTCGAGGAAAAAGCCCCTGCTGGGTACTAGGCACACTTTCATAGGGCGTGAAGTCAATAAGAAATTAATGAATTTTATTAATTTTTATCGTGCTAAGAGAGTTTTAAAAAAAACTGAGTTTTTAAAAAAGTGATGGCCTCGAGGTTTGGGCGCGCGGTCGAGAATTTCGGCGGTCGCGGGTTCAAACCCCAGGCACACACCTCTGACTTTTTGAAGTTATGTGTGTATTCACATTGAATTATCACTTGCTTTAACGGTGAAGGAAAACATCGTGATGAAACCTGCACACCTAAGAGTTCTTAGGAATTTCTTAGGTGTGTAGTCCGCCAACCCGCACTTGGCCAGCGTGGTGGACTATGGCCTAAACCCTCTCAATGGTAGAGGAGACCCGTGCTCAGCAGTGGGCGTATATGGGTTGATGAAGAAGAAGAAGAAGAGAGTTTTATTTCATTACGTTTTGAAAATTGTAATATGTTTAAAATTGTAACGACAGCTCTTAAAATTTCGATGAAATTTGGATTTCATATTGATATCCGTAGTAAATTAAGGTACAATTTTAGATGTTATCTGTACTACATTGTTACTCTTCGTCAGATCGGTCACATTTTTTCCTAAAAAGAGTGAATAAATCGGAATTGTTTAAACTGTATTAGATTATATGATAAAATGAAATGTTTATATTTATACCATCTAATGAACACCAGTGGCTGATTAGTAGTATAGATATATCCAAAATAAGCCAAATCTTTTACACTAAAGTACTAGAAGAAGAGTGCGCAAATAAGGTTACTCAGTCCCTTGATACTGTTGTTCCAAAGTATACTGCGGTACGAGCGTAAGATAAAAGTAAATTCCTGAGTGAGATTAGAGGAATCGTACAGCACTTTTGTTATGCTCCTATGTCGACATTCTGCAAGACGTTTTCGGAGTAAACATCGGCCAAGGCAATTTGTAACAAATCCTGTCGGGGCTAGGTGGCGTCCTTGCGCACTTAACAAGTTAACTGATCTGTTTTCCCCTAAACTACTTTATTTGTTTAGGCCACAACAAATAGGTACTCAGAACGAAGTTTCCTCGGGACCGCCTCAAATTGCTTCTACAACTCTTGTATTGTTTAATCAAAAGAACGCTGGGGAAAACGTATGGGCGAAATAATAAGGCGCTTATATTTATTTACTTGTAAACGATGTGCGTTGAACAAAGGGTTTGTTTGTCTATGGATTTTCAAGGTTCTATAAATAAACACTTACGATTGTCTCGCCCGCTTTTGTGTCGGTGATTATGAAGTAGACTAAATAAAATGTCTGTGAACCTTTTTTTGTTGTAACTCTTGTGTTATTTTATGTTAATTACAAGCTTTTATTTAACTTCACTTTTGTATGTATGTATGTATGTATGTATGTATGTATGTATGTTTGTATGTTTACAAATCTTGCAATGAAGATTTGAACCACTTCCAATAGACCGATTATGCTGAAACTTGGTATACCTACGTAACTTGGATGACAATACAATAATATGGTACCATGGAGCTGGTCTGATGATGAGGTTGGAAGATGACCATAGAAACATCGGTTCTTGTGGACCGATTGAGCTGAAATTTGGTATGTCTTTGTAACTTCGACAACAATACACAAATATGGTATCATGGTGCTGATCTGACGAAGAGTTGGAAGATGCCCATAGGAACTTCGATTTCTGTGGTCCAATTGAGCTGAAATTTGGTATGTCTTCGTAGCTTCGGTAACAATACAAAAATATGATATTATGGAGCTGATCTATTGAGGAGTTGGAAGAAGCCCACAGGAACTCCGATTCCTTTGGACCGATTGAGCTGAAATTTGGTATACCTATGTAATTTCGGTGACAATATAATAACAAGGTATCATAGAGCTGATCTGACGAAGAGTTGGAAGATGCCCATAGGAACTCCGATTCTTGTGGTCCAATTGAACTGAAATTTGGTGTGTCTTCGTAACTTCGGTAATAATACAAAAATATGGTATCATGAAGCTGATCTGATGAGGAGTTGGAAGAAGCCCATAGGAACTCCGATTCCTGTGGACCAAGTAAGCTAAAATTTGGTATGCCTTTGTATTTTTAGTGACAACATAATAACAAGGTATCGTTGATCTGGTGTCATGAGAAGTTGGAAGGTGCCCATAGGAACACTAGTTTTCATGGACCGATTGAGTTGAATTTCGGTATGACTAAGAAATGGATAGACTTAGAAATATTTCCAACTAAAAAGTTAAAAATAAATTAACGGTGAAAAACACATTTTAAAATCAAGCTTTTATTATGCACGAAAAATTAAAAAAATAAACTAAGAAAACATTCATAAAATTCGTATTTTTTTAAACTTTACAAGTAACAATTTACAAAAGTGTTCGGTTTATCAGTAGAAGTATGATACATAAACATATATTATCTATAACTAGTATATTAATATTCTTAAGTGATTTAAAAGCTTGTCGCGCAATTTCGTTAATGCAAAGACCTCGGCCGCGACGAGCTTTTAGATCACTTAAGAATATTAATATATTAGTTATAGATAATATATGTTTATGTATCATACTTCTACTGATAAACCGAACACTTTTGTAAATTGTTACTTGTAAAGTTTAAAAAAATACGAATTTTATGAATGTTTTCTTAGTTTATTTTTTTAATTTTTCGTGCATAATAATTTTTATACGGAGGGAGTGAACAATATTTCATTATAGTATTATTTGTATATTGAGTGTTAATAATATATTTAGCAATAATTAATAACATTTCAAATTTAAGAATTATTTTTGCCCCAATTAAATTCACAACGCGAATTTTAAGCACGCAATTTGGTATATTTTAATCCAGAACCACAACAATGCGTACTAATTATTTCTATTATACGTATTTGCAAGCATGTTGAAAGTCCATTAGCTTTTAGGACGTGGAGAGAACCAATCCACGAGGTGCAATTACCACTCTGAAAGGGCTGCCATCGTTGAATACTATTGACTTATGTTATTTTGTGTGCTAAGTAGGAGTTTCCATGGGCCCTCTCATTTCGTTAATTCCAAGGGGCCCAGTGGGTGCTCTCACCCTACGCTTTGTTTACACAATAGATACTAATTTAGCAACGGCGTTTTATATTCATTTGTTTGTGATTGTGCTCGTGTATGAGCCAGTTCTGTGCTCGGGTGCGTGAGTTTTTATATCTTTTGAAAGCTGGATTTTTGGCAATAGTGTGTAATTTTGATAAGCCTGTAAGTGTAGTGATTTTTGTACGGTTTTTTGGTTCGTTAGCGATTCTATCAATTCTTTTTTTTATGTTCGTAGAAGGTCTTGCAATTTTAAAAGAGGGAAATTATTTTATTATTATTGTCAGACTTTCTTATATTCGGTACGTTTGTAACAATACGATAGTGGATGCTAATAATTAACTATATTTTTTCTAAAACAAATATCTATTAGCATTAGTCTATTAAAGTTTTACTAGGCACGTAGACGTAACTAATCTAAATAAAGAGTTTTTAAACAACAACAATTTTAATCTAAAAATACAGGGAAGTTACAAAACAGGGACGAACAAACAACGGGATTTTCTGTTGTTTATTATAATCGATGACTAAAATTTCCTACATTATTTCATAAGCAATTAATACTAAAGTGGTCTTTAACGGCAACTTTGATCGCTATTTTTATTACAATTTCGATCTCAAAGCTTAATGCGTCACAATCTACTGATTGTGAGCTGAGTCCTGAGTCTCAGGGGACCTCTGGCATCCAGTCTCGACTAGTGATGGATGCGATGATTACCTTAATTCCTTTTTTTGCCACGAACGAGTTCTCTTGTTTGCTCTTTTACTTTTCGGATTAGTGGTGTTTGCCTGCAACGTTCGTTGGTAATGCGTGCCTATTTTTTACTACCAGTATAGTAGGGGACTTATGTATTTTAAATTATTTTGATTAAAAAACGTTAGTGATATGTTGAATCAAATGTTGGCGTAGTCATGTAGATTACTGTTACACTTTGTTCAAAAAGTTATGAAGTATGTTTCTATTTTCTATTGAAGTAGTCTAAGTTGTCTGGAAGTAACTAAATCTCGTGAATAAAAAAAAAATGTCTAGAAAATTTTATACCGATATATACATTAGGCGTTTCTATCTTACTTTGAGACAGCTACTCTTCTATTCCACAGAATTCCTTCTATATAAAGTCCATCAGGCTAAATAACATCAGATTCTCCGAAAGAGCTAATTGAAAGTTTTGTTCGAACATGACAGGCACTTTCATACACGCACAAAAGGCCCGGCGAATTTTTTGTTCGCCCAAAAATGTTTTCATATCCCAAATTGATTTTCCGACTGTACCCGTATGAATATGATTAATTAGGAGAGATTTATTTATTCAGGTTCTTCGTGGGCCCTGTGTTATACGCGAAACGCGCGAATATCGGAAGCAATGGCTTTCAAAAAGACCGTTGGGGTAGGATTTAAATTATTCCTATTCATGTATGGCGAGTGTTTTCATGTTTTCATCCTGCGGCCGGTGAAATGTGCCTTGATTGGCATTGACTGCAAAATAAGCTACTTGGATGAGTGCTATTTTTTACTCGCGCATGATTTTTTTTTAATTATTTCATAGGAATTCAACTAGCTGGTTATTTATTATAAATCAAGTTTTCTGTTAATCAAGAGAACTGAATTAATATATGCTTTGCGAGCGTTCGTTTTAATATAATGATTAAAAATTATGTTTGTTTACTTATATTCAGCCGTAAATGTTCTACTTTAAAGTTCAAATAGTAAATTAATTTATTCTTGATCCATTCAACTAAACTTTAGATAGATACCATCTACAAATGTAGAAAATAATATTTTTAATTTTTTCCGTAGGCCAATTCTTTGCAAAAACCCTTCACGAGGTGTGACATTTTTTAAAATCCACCTTCATTTGTTTATTACCGGCATGCATTCCAGCGTGTGTGAATATGTAAAAAGTGCTTTTTAGGGGCACGTACAGACAAAATCAGCAAGTATCATTCCGACAGCTATTACGTGAAAGTAGGGCTGCGCATGATAAGGTCTGAAGTGGCCATTTCACGTGGTTGTTTGCGAGCACTGCCGTTATGTCCCTGTATAATGTGCCCGAGGAAACCCGTGTGTATGAAAATATAAAGTTTGGCCTTTTTGTAAAAAATATTTTGGGTCTCAATGTGGGTTTTGTTGCGGCGCTTTTAGTTGGAGGTTGGTATGTGAAAGTCGGGAGGGATGGTTTTGCTTAGGTGTTTGATTCTGTTTGCGATTTCGTGAATACAGAGAAAAATAAAAAAAGCGCGAGATAATGTTAGGTGCAGTTCGAATCGACTACCCGATGGTGAATTGATTACCATACCGTAGTGACACAAAGTAAACACCATTGAAGTCAGCTTCATAAAAAAATACAATTCGTTCCTTAGTGTTTTATTTGTATGAAAAGTAAAAGAAGAGCTATTAAAAAATCAAGATCTAAAAATTACTTCGACTCAAGCAATCTATGTAAGCGACACGTAAAGTCATTATTTCTACGCTACCCAAACGGCCGGCAAGTGTTATAAAACTCTATAAAAAATCAAGACAAAATTATAAGTAAACAAAACCTTTATGCAAAGTGCTCGAGAGCTCGATATCGTCTGTGTACATACGGACGGAGAGGCCGACATAACAACGTTAATTTCGTTAAAAGGCCACACAAAAGAGGATCACACCCTGTATAGAGGAATAACATTACATGGGACGGGGCCCGAATAACGTTTCCGCACGGTAAGCGACCTTATAAAATTAAGAGTGCAACCACGAAACAAGCGGGCGTTCATGAAAAATATATGTCTCTATTCCGCGAATGGGTTTTGTAGCGGCGGTGGCACTATCTTGTAAAACTACTAGACGTTAAAGTTTATTGTGTGAATGAAAATTAAATAACCAAACTTGGTTAGCGGAAGCGCTATTTTCTATGTAATAACGATGAGAACGTTTTTCCCTGTGGTTGGTAGCTAGACTTGAGTCCACCAGACGGGTTGTGTATCGGTTGATGAGTTTTTGAAATTTCGTCTAGGGAATATAATTTTATTCAAAACGTTTTCAGTCTTGAATATATTGTAGGATAATATGTAAGGAGGCAAACGTGCAGCATATTTGTATCCACAATACCAGAGGAATTATCGGAGTGTTGGCGACCTTGAAGAAAACATAGGAGAAGGAGAAAGGGAAAATATAAGGAGGTATAGACTAATGTTTAAAAATTCATACAGTTAACATCGTAACAGAATTTAGTATGCGTAATAGTCCGCCCCCGCTAGTGATTAAGCTTAAGCACTGTGCCGCTATTCTCGTGGCCATTATCTTATGTTTGTTCATACTCGTTTTGGAGCTTTTTGTACATGATATCACAATCGCATGCCACATTTAAATACAGCTATGAAGATTGAACGTACGATAGCTAAATAGTGGTTTAAACAAAATTACATAACGTAATGAAGCTATTGCGAGATATGATCGTGTGAAATTTGACCTATTTCATTGTTTCGGAAATAATGTGATTGCTAGTTAGGTGCTAGGGAACTTGTGATGTTTTATGTTTGGAATTTTTTGATAAAATATTCCCCTTTTACATTGTAAAATATTTTAAGGAGACATTCTGCCCTGAGACAGGGGCTTCTGAATATTTCTTGAAATAACAAATTTTGAAGAGAAGATATTCGGATTATAAGAGCTAGAAAGTCATTGACGGAAAGCAATGCAACACCATTGTTGTCACAAAATCCACAACTTATAGTAAATTCTTTAATAAACCATATTTAAGTAGAGTTCTTTTCCCGAAGCAAACTATCCCCCTACATCATTTTACAACAAAGGTTTTGCTCACTTTAATAAATCCTTCGCAGGGAGCTGGTGCAATGAGAGTTTCATCGGGACACGTCGTGACCATTGTCATGTAAATGTGATTTGGAAAGAAATGCAAACTTTGCATGAACAGATGAATATTTCAAATTATGAGACCACCAGACGACGCTCGCTGGGAGTGCTGTCCAATTTGTTATACGTATTAGCGTATGCTGTATCATTTTAAAAGGTCTGCTATAGTTAGTTTTATGAGAATTATGGGTGTGTTTCAATTTGGTTGGATTATATCTTGACCGCCAAAGTGTATATAAAAATAAATAAATATTTTATTTTTACTTTTGACTCTTTCTATTCAAATTTACAAATTATATGGTCTTAGCCTAAAGTAATAACCAAAACCAAGTATTATTAAGTTTTGAACGAAATAAAACACTCTCGTGAAATGATTAGTGGACACTAAGCTAAACTATTACGTCATACTGGTATGAGTTATATTGGATAATAGTCATTACTTGTAATCCTAACTTTGCCGTGTAACATCTCTAGAGAAATACCCACTGAAGTGTAAAGCCTTCAAAAGTACTTATAAATAGAACTATTTTAATAACTAGCTCATTAGCTGTAGCAAAATACAGTTCATAAAAAGGAGCACACTCAGGATTTAAGCTCAATATATTTCAGAAAAGCATTGAATAGTGTGTATAAAAAAGTTCAAACATGCGATCCTCATTAGTTTTCTCACACTAAGAGTCTGTACTCTTTTAATAACACACAGAGCGTTTAATAAAGCGAACACAAATATGCTAAAAGAAGGTAATCCGAACAGTTTATATGGAAACAAAAAATATGAAGTCAGTGCGATCTGTGGGCGAAGCGTCAGCCGACCAGATGAGGACGGGCAGATAGACATGGGACTGTTTTATCGATAATGTCTGTTAGATTTATTTTCTTGAGATTATTGTATTGCAGAAAGGTCAGATGTGAAGTTATTAGGGATATAGGTGAGGTAGGGACAAACTGAGAGTGAACAGTAAGGCGCAATATTTACCATTTGATAAAACTGGGATTAAGAAGAAAAGATAGATCCACGTGTAGTCAGAGTGGTTGATAAGCGAAGAAGTATTGTAAGCTTGTGAAGATTCCAGAAAATACAAAGCTAATAGGATAAAGAAACAAAAATACCGATACATCACAAAGATACATCGTCTATAAAGATTATTCAAAGTACCCCTATGAACTAACATCTGAGTTCTCAGAATACGGGTACGTTTAAAAGGGAAAAGAATGGATTCTAAGAATCTATTCCCACACAACATATTACTCAAACATATTAAGAGTAACGTACAAAAAATAACACTTATGAAGATCAGAACCTACAATCAGGAAATTTCTGCAATACAGAATTAACATCGATATTTTCAGTTTTATCGACACTGTCCCTTTACGGAATGGTAATAAAATGGCGACTGTAGGCCGGGAGCGGGGGTGTTTTTAAGTCGTCTTGCCTCCATCCAAACACAACCCAAAAATCTTTATGAATGCAAAAGAGACACACATATAGGGGCTTCTGTGAGTGCGAAAGGGACGGCCGCAGATGCATCCGAGTTAGCTCTGCGGTTACTCGTAGATACAACACGTTCTTCGCTCAGTCTATGCGGTTAAGTGTGCCCAACTTCGCCACGAATTCGAGTGGAGTTGGAAAAACAAATAACTAAGTATCTCATTTGAATGTATAACTTTGGGTCTTTTAAAACGAAATAGGTGTTACTATGTGGATTCGAAGCTTGGCGCGAGCCTGTAGTGTTGATTTTGACACGTGATTTATGTTGCCCGTAAATTGTATTTGTCCTTGGGGAGGATAAATCATAAAGTTCGGTTTGCCTGTTTGTTCCGCCAGTTTGTGAAGTTGCGTTTAACTTTTACCATCTGTTTAGTTGATTAAGAATATGAAGAAAGCTTACGGTTGAGGGACTTTGTGGGTTTGGTACAAAGATGTTAAACTTATGGGACCGTTCTTTGAACATGACCGATCCATAGCAAAATTTTGGATAGAAAATTATTATACTAGGCTTGAAAAAATAATAGCTTATTTTAGTACTATGCAAACGAATAAAGCGATTACTTCTTATAATTAACGTATGCTGAAAAGAAAAATAAGAATTCTGTATATCTATAGGCCATTCAGGATGCAGAAGCTAGTTAGGTTTCCAATAAGGAAAACATTTACAACGTCTGCCGAAATTGACTACGTTTCCAAGGATACTTTTTCTCAAGGGAAACCACAATTTGAATTTATAACACCCAGAAGAGCTATAAGTTGACATCAATATTTACGAAAATAATATGTAACGACTCACCTGCCGCCTACTAGAAGATAATTTCCATCTCTTAATAATAATCTGAAGTAGTCTGTGTGTGTTTCATTCCCTAGGAACTTGTGTGTGTCGTCGACACCTGAAACAAAACCGAAAACAAACGATTAGGAATACGAATGTATTTTTTAAAATAATCAAGAACTTTTTTTTACAGGCAAAGGACAATATCATAAAGCCTGCATTAAATAATAAATAATATAAATCATACACATTGCTAATATACGACACAGTAAGTTGATACAGCTACTATCTAAAAAACTACATATCAATAGATGGCTGGTTGTTTTATTAGCAGCATAGAACCAATGCTACCTTCTTCATGAAATGACGTATTTTTTAAGAAGTTTCAAATTTGGAAGTCAAATTTGTCTTGAATATTTGCTATTGGCTGGATACGTTAAGCCCGATGTCATTGGTCGTTCTTTCAAATTAGATATGAATGAGGATATGAGATCAAAATATTTGGACTCGATTTTTTTACCTATTTAATAGTCGATGAAGTAGTATTTTCAAACAAGAGTTTATAATTCGTTAATTTTCCCATTCCATTTACAAAAAATACTTTTAAAATGAATATATTCTTAAAATCGTTCCGCATAAAGATCTAATCCAATGCAGCATACAAGCATATTTAGCTAAACAACGAAATTCTCTTCAAGATCCAATTACGTTAAGAGCATGTAAAGGTTACCGTTTTATCTTATTAGTTTAACTTTACCCTGTTATGTGGATCTTAGAAAGAATTTGCATATCCATTAGGGAATCAATATGGAATTTGTCAGACGCAAATTGAGATTTCAGGGGCGAAATTTTTATACGTACGTGTTTTGTATACGCTTATCTGTGAGTTGTTTATAGTCTAAAATGAATTAGAACTTATCTAAAAGTAATATTTTAAATGTGAAAGCACCGATGTCTGGTTTGCCTTTGCTCCATAGAAGATAACAAAACGTTTAGTATAATAAATAACAGCTTTTAATTTGTTTTTTTCTTTTATGTTTATTTTTCTATCATTCAATCGTTCATATCTAAATTGCAAAATTAATGTAGACGAAGCCGCAGGCAGGAGCTACATAGAATGAATGTTAATTTTTATCAAGACCATGTACAGATTTGGTAGAATAAATTTATACATCTAACGATGAGGGCTGTAATAACAGTAAAGCTGAAATTTAGTATAAATAAGGTCTAAAATAGAGGTGTATTTCATTAAAGATCTTTTGTCATGACCCTGTTAGACTGACATCTGAATATGACATTTATCACGTCAAGGTGTTTTGTACCCTATGCTACAGGTTTAAAGACTATATTGTATTGAAAAGAGAATATAATTTTGTGAAAATATTTATGAGGTAGCGTTTAAGGTTTCAAGGTTAGGGCATCAGGAACGCCCTTTGCAAATTCGTTGTTTTTTTAAACACATGCGGTTTCGGTAATTAATGAAGATAGATAAGGGTTCTTTACAATTTTGTTTAATTCGTGTGAGGGGTAAGTTTCAGAAAACCTGAAGGCTATAATTACATGGACGATAGAGTCGGTTTAATTATGCCTTACAGATGTGTAATTCTTCAAAGAATTTAGATTACATCGGCTTAGATTCCATGCGCTTTATAAGGTGTTTTTTTGTTGAAACTACTGAAAAATCCAAAAAGTTTTTTTCCGATGAGGCAATCAAACCTCTTTGCTCGTGTGATCTTGAACCTGGCCAAAAAGTTGCGAGTTTTGAAAAAGGAATTATTAATGTAATTAAACTATAAAATACCGCTGGCTGGTACAATATTGACTGGGAGCCTTGACCCAATTTTTCCTGTGGTAACACTAATTTGGCCGACCAAACAAAGCCAGCTCATGGCATCGTAAAACGAGACGGCAAACGCGGCCCTTGAAATTTAATATTCTTGTGGTACTTGTATTTACATTTAACTTGTATAAATATAACGAGCATTTCCAACTGTTTGCCCAAGTAAAAGTAATTGAATAATAAATTTTGACTTTTTTCGGCATAAATTGCGGAGATATCTGTACCAGTGAGCGATGGTATATTCTGCGGAAATATACGTAAATTAATAGTACCTTAAAACGATACTATTTCAGCGATTATACGTATTAATGTACGGCCACATAAGAGTTATGCTAGGTAGATTTTACATCATCTTAATTTATCGAGTACTTCTATATACATTTTTTCTTAGTAAATTAAAGTGAAATTATCACATAGTTTAATAAATTTGTACACAACATCCCAATCTGGTTTCCGAAAATTAAACAAATTAAAATAATGGCAACGGGAATTTGGTGCGATTCAGGATATAAATTAATTTAAATTATAATAACAGATTTTAACGTATTCTTAAATATATATTATACATACCTACGTAAAATTGAACGTAAAAAAATATTTATTACACGTTAAACTAAGCGAAACAATCCTTATTCGGATACACAAGCGATCAAACGACTTAAGCCTTGACCTTCTCCGATCCTTGTCGAAGGACGTTCCTAACCAAATTACCAATACACCTTTATCCAGTCCAAAAGCTAATAACGCTCGGGGCCACTCGTCTCCAAGATGAAAGTGTTCAGTTGTGCGTGAAACAATATTCATAAAAACCGAAGACGTTTCCTATTTGAAAAGCATAAAATTCGAGTGAGAATAAGACGACAAGTAAAATGTTGGAATGGCACGTGCGATAAAATCTGAGATTACTCAAAGGGCGCCTTTTTACCTCCGAGTATGGATTCGCGACTTGATTCACATTGATAGCGAATGTCAAACGATCTCCGAGGAATAGTGCTGGATATTATTTGGTGTGATGTTTCGCGCGAACAATGTTGTACAATTCGGGTTCATAATCGTTTATAGATGTCATAACCGTATGGAGCTTTGTCTCGATTTCCGCGCCGCTGGTCGTATAACAAAGCAAGATAGAGCACACACGAGTATTATGATTTAGTTGACTAGTTTATTTCTATAGGCGTTATCGCAGCCAGGATCTGCCCTTGCAGTCAGTCGCGTCGACATTGCTTGGTTTCTATATTCTTTTGTAAGATTATTGTCCATTATTATATACATAAGCTAATATAATATAGCCTAATCTTACCTGAAGTCATAAAACGATAAAATGAAAATGCATAAAGTGACTTCATCCGCGTCGCACTTAAGAAATAATTTATTGTTCAGTTTGTAGAACTTACGATAAAATAATTTTAAGTCTAGTGTAGTCTAGTTAGCTAGTGGAAGTCCCGTCATAATCAGTCAAGCCGTTTCAAAGATTACCCAGACAGAACAGACAGAAAAAATAATAAAAATGTTATTATGGAAGTTATGGTATATCTACACACCTACTTTATTTGCACAGATTAAATCCTTTTTCATCCCTTCTCATAAAATGATTACACTACATCATTTTGAGGCTCCATAACGCTTAATTCTTCTACAATTTCTGAGACAATTGTAATCACTATTTTCAACTACAGCAGATTCCTGACTCGATAGTTTCAAGTATGTAGACGTATCTCATTTCATACCTATTACAGAATTCACATAGCACCTGGTATCTGCGGCGCTCACCTCGCCCCGTGTTTTACAATTACACAAATCCAACTGGGGCTAATTAAAACGTGTCAGTGATGAAATTTCGGCGTTCCCGTGTGCGGCCGTGCATTGTGCGCGCTCGTTACCCGTGCTTATTTTAATTGAGATTTTTCTAGTGGTTTTGGTGTTTCAGCTGCTCATTGGCTGTAGAATCAGGGTCGGGATTAAATATTCATTAATAACATCAAGTATGGCTTTTTCGAAAAGGTAGGCAGAGGTGTATTTCTGTACTGAAGTTTTGCTAGATATGTACCAGTCTTTCGTAACAGAGGGCGGGTCAATAGGCATTTTTTCGGGCATAAACAAAATCGTTCATAACTAGACTACCATACTAAATATGTATTGAAGATTGTGAAATTTATATAAATCATTTATTGTTTACGTATCCTTGCCTGACACGTCGAGCCTTATGAATGAAACAAATACATAATCTGGGTCACCTTCACCTTTCCCAAAATAATTGATAAACAAAATTTCAAACAAAATCATTCCATTTTCAACGATTTGACAACGAGGTAAGTGAATTAAGTCCCGGGAGCAAGCACGATAAATCGCAAATGTCAAACCGACGAAATTGGAGTTCTTTTTTTAGGTTACGAAAGGGCACGAGGCTTTTTCAGCCAACCGAGGATATAATCTGTGACAAAAGAACTTATCTGATGAAAAAAAGTGCGGCCAAGTTGTAGAGCTGAGGATCTTCGGCTTACAGAAGTTTTCAGTTCACCGTCCCAATTGATAAAGTGCGGGTTTTTTATAAATGTATTTTAAATTAAGCAGTCCCCAAAAATATTGAAGACGTGCGAATTGGCGTGTGAAAAATTTATATAATAATATTAACATAGAAAATACGATCAATTATAATTATTTTACTCGGGTAACAATTTAGATTATCCAGAAACGTACATCAAAGATTTTTACCCAGTTGAATAAATTATTATGTAAAAACTATACCTATATTTATCTAAACCATTAAAAACGCTTTTAATATGTAGGTACTATAGCTATTATATTTTTTTGAGCTGTTAGCTATCCATCAGCAATAAAGACGAACAGCGAGTAATCACGCAAATCTTCTTCTATGTCCTAAGCCTTGTGACAACAAAATTTGAATTCACGGAAAAGTAACGCTTTATGTCTTTTCCTATCGACATAGGGTAGTAAATTGCAGCGGACGCGATACAAGCGCGCCGGGATGTTTCGAATTAGACGGCAGATAGTCGCGCTTCCTTACCATGCATATTCAGCTTGTTTGTACGGAAATTACTTTAACTGCCCTATGTGGGTTGGTGCAGGTGTAATATACAGCTGCAACGTTGTGTTTGACCCGAGGGAGTTGCTCATCCCAGTCCTGTTGAGAATCATTTGCCGTGTTTTGCTCTTGCTGGCAATTGAATGTAAAAGGAGCTGCTTTTATTCCAGACGGTATATATTGGACAGTAATGTAATTCTTTAAATTAAATAATGATTAGTGGGATATTAAGAATGCTATGAATTACGTGACGAGCATTTCACATTACCGATACTCACGATACTAGACGAGATTTTAAAGTACGTTCAAAATTACCTTTTAGGCTTTTAGGCACAAAAATACTGGCAACCTCTTAAATAAATAAAAAAAAAAACAATTACTACAACTAAAACCGATATAAGCGTTCTTTGGGCGGTGTATGGCAGTTTATGTATCCGAGAGGAGGTCGAGAGCGGAGTTTTTTTCGCGTAAACGACCGAGATAACGCGTTTACGAGGGCGCCATCCGATGTCGTACGCCATTTGGATCCACCTGCTATGATACGTATCGCGAAAATCCACTTTACACATGCCGGCCATTAGCGTTCAAATATTGCTGAATAGTATTTTTTATCGGACGGTGTGAAACAAATTATTCTTGACAATGTTTGGATTTGGAGGTGTTATGGGAAGGATATGTTGACCTTATAATATTAAATTTATACGGGTTAGTCATGTGTTTTTTTATTTATCTTTTTTGGAAAATAATCATTGTGTCGTTACGCTACTGCATAGTTATTCCTCATAATAAACGAATAAGGCTTAGGCAGGCCATGACTACAAAATTCAAAGGAAGTTGCATTTTTGTGTAACCATTATGTGATATAGAATGATAAATGGCAATGACATTTATGTAATTTTATATGATATAAATATTCTATGTCAAAAATCTCAATCTATCACATTACAAGGGCATACTCTGTACAACCTAATATATAAATACATTTTCAGTTTAAACACAGTCTGTTTGTTTATTGTTACATTCCGTACGGCTATTAGGGAACCCACTCAAATGAATCGTAACTGCGAGCTTAACTCGGCTTGAATAATTGCCGCTTTAGTCCAAACTTGAGCTAGTGTAAGCCGGTTGGTGTCTAATGCCGCGCACAGGTAATGCCGAGACATACGTGTGCTATGTTTAGTCAACATACGTCAACATAGATATATCGTGTGGTGATGGATAGGATGGGGAGGTTTTTAAGAGCCTAGACGGGCGTGATAGAGTTCAGTCGATATAATATTAGCTTATGTATGTTTTATAAATGAAGCAATATTATAATTGATGTCATATCACACAAGATACATAAATGAATCTTAAGCGATAAAATAGATTTGTGACACACATAGCCGTTAAGGATTGAGCTTGATTTTATTTAAACTCTGTTTTTGTGGTGTACAGCGTCGCATAATAAGTAAATATGTATCTATATCTAATAAAATATAAGTATATCATATCAGTTTGGTTCTTATCTACGATTGAAAAGGTTGTATAGAATTGATAAACTAGATATACACAAAAAAATATATACAAAGAAACTGTAAAGCGTACAATTTTCCTAGTAACGTTTAAAATGTTATTCACCTGTATGTAAGGGGGAATGGTCTCAAAATATTGCACTTACAGCAGGTGTGTTTCACCTACCAAAAACATAGTATTCATTTAAAAATGTTATATTTTAAAAATATGTGCTATATTTTATTGTTTGCATAAATGTTGGTGAAGCTTGCAAACATTGTAAAACTATTTTCTTTCACAACAAACATAAGATTAACCATATCCAAAGCTGCATTCTAGCGCAATAAATAAAATTCTTCTATCCACATCAAGGACATTTATCCATATTTAATTAAACATTACTAAGCTGTACAAATATATATTTCAACGAGAAATTAAACGCGACACCACTGCTCGTCGCACACGTGAATTTTACAACTGCAAATTGGAACAAAGCCAAGTAAAAATTGGATATTCCCGACTTTAAGCTGGGGGAAGGTGGGGACGTTATGTCCCGGAGTGTAGGGTTAATAGCAGCCGGTCTAAACTGCATTAACCTAGTCTAAAGCATTGCTAGAAGTTTGAACACCTGTAGTATCAAGTTTGGTGAAATGCTCGATAGCATGGAAAGCGTTTAAATGAACTTTGCCGTGTTTCAACTTGTGTTATTGGCCGTGTTTTCAATACGCATTTATGGGTGAATTCACGGTATTCCTTATTAATACTAGGAATAGTGTCATAAAGGCTTTATAGAGATTATTCCAGGTGTTGGAATTAATGTTGTACGATTAGTCTATTTAGAACATGAAGCTGCATTTGTTGTTGAATATAATATCATGGTCATAACATCCTCTGTGTAGTGCTGTTGCTTGGTGGTTTGTATACATACCTATCTGCGTTCTGCGAGTTTGATTCCCGGAATGAAAATGGTTTTGTAGTGCTCAAATTTTTTTTCGTGTTTAAGTTTTTATCTTCCTGAGAAGTAATATTCGTGTGTTATAAATTTGTGAGATGCTTTTTGGTGGGATTTTGATCATAGCTGAACGAATGTTATGAATACAATGTTAAGGTTATTGGGTAAACTTTATCTAAATCAATAGACATCTAGTCTAGGTATAGAAACATCTCTGTCTAGTCTTTCACGTATACAAGCACGAGGGTAGATATTTAGTAATTAAAATCTACCAACCTATGTTAATTACCTGGACCTTCATTCACAGAGCTGATATTAAAATATACTGCGCTTTCCTCGCTGAAGGTAAGCTATATCCATCACAAGAAGATTAAGAAAAAAACTAATAATAGAAAGTTGAACAGACTACTCTGCATAAAGGGTCCGCAAACAAAGCGCTATCCCCTACCTGGTACATATCCCCTATAATGTAAAAGCAAAAGTTTCCCTTTATTGTTTGGTAAAAAGAGTAGGCGATAACATAGGAGAGTCGTTAGTCGTTGCCATGGCGCTGACCATTAAAGCTAACGAGCCGGGCTCAAGAGGACAAAATGTCCTGGCTGCCGACAATGACCACCTTCGCCTTACAATGTGTCGCGTCCACGAGATGTGTCGCGCGCGCTCGCTTCATTTGTTATATTGTTTGTGTTTTCACGTGTGCTCATATTTTCTTTACAAGAGATAAGATGATTGGTAACATAGAAAAAAGAAAAAAGAAATGGTTTTAATTAAGTTTTATATGTAAATCACTTAAATTAATGGGACTGGTAAAGTTGTAATTCGAAAATTTTGATCGCATATCGTTAAATAACGTTTTTTTTTTAATCACTGCACTAGTATCACTTATTATTCTAGTATTGAGTCTATATGTAGCACTACTACAAGGCAGTCAAAAATAATATTTCAACTATTTAACAATTAAATAACAAACAAATTGTTAAAGCTAAAAAGTTTCTTTGGACAAAACATCTATGGTCTAAAAAGTGGTTTTTAGTTAAGATAATGTGAAACAAAAATCACATGAAAAATATCCATATAGTAAGACCAAACAACGGTAAAAAAAAAACTATCGCAAAATTATCTCGCTCCGATTATGGCCATACACTAATGAGACTCATTGTTATGGTTGTCAAGGGCGAACCTTTCTGCTTGGTTAATCCATCGGATGCCCAGTCAAGTGAAAACATACACATGTATTTATTTTTGTACCATTATTTTCTTTTTTCGTGATAAAATTATTCATTGACAAGAAACATACTTTGCGAAAGGAGTTTCTATGCAAAAAATTACACGATAAGTTGTATTGTAAAGATTTTGCAAAAAAAAATTGGTACAAGTCTTTGTATAGAGACTTAGTCAATATATCTGATGGTGAGGTTAAAATCGTCGCATAGCTCGGCGAAAGAAAATCATCAGCTATTACTGTAAACAAGTTTCTGATTTTAAAATTTTAAAGTTTAATCAATTTGCCACATTCCATAGCCAATAATAAATGACTTAAAAACTTGATTTCCAATACTTGCTGAATTAATGATAGATACAATAAAAACAGCAAAATCTTCCTCCGCTGCACCAGGTGGACGGAATAATACAAAACTATTTCCAGCAGTTATTAAAAGTTGAAAATAATTTTTAAACGCCGGCACGGGGTATCTTTAATTTTATGAAATAAAATAGCAAACTCGAGCTCTTCGTAAAACTATGAACCTATCCCGATAAACTTCCAACATTCTTCGATAATGTTTTAGATTCCTTAATATAAGCGTTTCAAATTTCATTATAGCATTCATTTTGAACTGTAATTAACACTTTCGATACGAGATGTGGAGATACGGAAGAATTTCATTTGCCAGATATAGTTTTAATGTCTAGTTTTAAAGTTATTGAGGTATCATTTTTAATTATTTTGTATTACTTGTAGCGATTGAAATTTTTAATTTTACAGAAATTAATTTTAGAGAAAAAGTATTTAACGAGTGTCATCATCAGCCCTTATGTACCTCGCACTGCTGGACATGGGCTACCTCCACAAATGATAGGTTTTAGGCCTTAGTAGCTTTAGCCACGCTGGCTTTACTAGGCCACTACCTAAAGATGGATGGGATGCGTAAGAAAAGAAACGAAATAAAAAGAGGTGAATGAAGACATGACGCATATTAGGAATGTTTGGAAGGGTAGAACATATTGCGCGAACTCCAAACAAAAATCGGGAACTGAGCAAGGAAACGATGATGATAATCAACCTACATAGTGATATTCTCAATTTAAAAACAATGATAACATTAATTATGAACTATCAATGCTGCCAACATATCTTTTATATTTCGATTATGAAAACATACATGGTACCAACATGGCAACACATCTTCACGCTAATACGTTCAATCTGCGATTTGGAACGAATTTTTAACAACGAGTTGAACCTACTTTCCGAGGAGAATGGGGCAAAGCGGCGGGGTGCAGCGTGCGCAGGAAATTAAATCAGCGCCAGGTTACCTGTGGCTACATTACACTGCCACTCACATTTTATCAGCTTTAAGAGAAGTGGAGTTGGTATGGCAACGTCTAAGACTTTAAATAAACTCGGTTTATGATATACGAGCTTTCTTTAGAGGAAATAATCTTTGCTATCTTGCTATATTAGACTGAAAATTGCATAGATTTCATAAACAGCTTCCATAGATCACTTAGAGCAAATTCTGAAAGTAGATCTACTGCTTGTTTAAAATACTATAATACGTTTGTCTGCCAACCTGTTCTTGATTAAAACTCATTGCATAATATATAATTCTAAAATGTACAAGACCTGTATTAGAATTTTTGGTAATAGTCTCAGCTAACTACTGTTTAGGTCTATGATAATTTTATAAAAAGTGATTCGTACAAGTCAAACAAATTAATTCCTCAATAGCCACTTAAAGTTCAACTTAATGTGTTCGCTTTCTTTTGAATCAGACACTTAATTGAAGCCTCCTAATACCGCTCATTAAATCCTTATAAGCACATGTTATTTACGCTCGAATGATTTCTTTCGAATCCCTAATTTCATCAGGATTCCTTTAGAAACCACCCCGACATAGATGTAGATATATTTTAACATTAATTTAGCCTTTTCTAAGGCTTCTTTGTTCGATTTTTTCTATCGTCTCCTTCCCCATTTCTTCATTATGCTTGGAAGATATATTCTATCGGGTGCATGGAGAAATCGTCTGCGTATTTCAATAGTTTATTTCCAGGTCTTCGTGTAAAAGGGTCCCAGGGGGATCGGTTCTCGTTCGACGTTCCGACCGGAATATCATAGGAAATTAAGTGATTGCTAACTCGACTACTTTAGTTTGATTCAGTCGTGGCTCCTCAGAGAAATTATTCCCGCTTTAAAAAACTTAAGAAGTCAGGTGGTTTTTCTATTTTTATCGTTTTGCCGTGTCGTCATATTTAATGTGCAGTTTAAATGGCTGGTACAGTTTTACTTTATTTAAAAGCAGTGGATTCTTCAAAGTTTCATTGTTTAATTCTGCCTGCGTTTTGTCTACATAGATTTCCGGGTCCAGAGAAAAATAAGAAAAATTTTAATAACTGGAAAAACAAGGATATTATAAGAGATTCATTTAAACATATCGTGGCAGGTGGAAAGTGGCCTTTATTTAGTAGAAGAACACTATCAAGCCTTGGAAAAAAATGATATAAAAGTTTACGTATGTGTTAATCCAAATTGTATTGTATTTCGAGTTTAATTTAGTTAATTTATGGTGGTGAAGACAGAAGAATATAAATGATTTTTTTCAGGTGATTACAAAACGGCTTTGAGATTAATTTACCACTAAATATCAAAATTAAAACAATCAGGATCTTTGTCATTATAATTATACGAAAATGAGGAGTCAGTGAACAAACAATTCGGAAGAAACTACGCAAAAACCTAGAAACTCAACCCTCCAGTATTTATCTTCATTAGCCGTCGACCGCTGTTAAAGTCACGGCCACAAGTGCCCAACAATGTGTGATACTGTAAGGATTTAGTGTGATATATATTTGGAATTACTTGGTACCGGCGCTTTGCTTTGGGAAGTACTCTATGGTCCGAACACACGAACGGTTAAACGTGAATTTGATATACCAGATATCTAATAGATCGAGACAAAAATGTCTATGAAATCTGGCCGATTTATTAATAGACAACTTGTGGAGTTAGTATAACATAGTTAGCAAAGTCGATTAACCTAATATAGGTCGAAGTTAAATATGAATACTAACAAAGATTTTCATACAGTGAGTCACCTATTATCACACATCAAGACGAGTCGTTTTATTTAAGATCTGCAGGGACAAATTCGCGACAAGTTCATCTTTTAACAATTTACACTTATAATTGGTAATAAGAGCACTTATTTAATTGAATAACGAAATGTTGGGTGTGCCAGTTAAAAGGCGATCAACCACAATTATCTGTAATTTCACTGACAATGGACACATTCAAGCTATAATGAAATGATGTATTATTTTTATTTGGAATCCATTAACTGCTTTTTCATGTTGATCTGCACTAATTGTTAATGTAAACTGTCAATGTATTATGTTATTAATGGTATGGACAGCTTTATTTATTTATTGAATTCTAGCAGCCGGGTTTGATTTCGCACGATTGAAATTTCATTAAAGTGAAATCTGTAAATAGATTGATTTGGGAATTATTTATGACATATGATGGGCCATTTAGTTTTACTGATAGCCGTTAAATTGCGGAAATTGTCACAAGTTAAATTATTTATACCGCCTAATTGATTCCATGTGATACATGTATCTTTAAATTATACTTTTTTAATAACTCTTCAGTAAAACCTTTTTCGCAGTCGACCTCCAATCACTTGCAATAAATAGGTTGGATAGTACGGGGTGTATTCAGGCCATGATCCATTAAAACTAGGGCAGGTAATACGTAAGATTTCCTAATAACCACATGTGTAAAATTTATATGGTTGTTAGGAAAACGTCGAAATTTTTATATTTTGTCGAGATTTTTTTCAAACCCCCCGGGGGTTTATAATCATCGTAGCTATTACCTGCCTTAGCTTTCAATGACGGTCTGAATTAATATTATACAAACATACTTAACAAAATTTTAATCACGCCTTACAGTATTTGAACGAAACATTCGAAGATTGAATATCGAACAGTTCCAGAAAATACATATTTACAGGGCTAGGAAACGCAGAATGGCCAACTGACAGATATGGATGCGTTTCCGGTGCCGAACGCCGGCGGCTATTAATCTTGTGCACCTAGACCAAGTTCTAAGGAGTAACATCGATACAGATGACTTGGGAGCTAAATGGTGATGGAGCCACATACTTCAATTAGTATTCCGTAGTTAAAAGGGCGTATGTTATGTTATGTTAGAATAGGCTCTTTTGACAGTCCCCGTAAAATACATAAGTCACATCTGAGTGTGGCCGAAAAGCGAAAAAATACGAAATAGTTTTTCATTACACATTCTTTCCTTTGTTAGCTATAAATGTGTTTCAATAAGAATTTTTGTTATTTTTTTAAGTAGCAGACATCAAAATGTAAGCTTACTACTTTTCTGATAATATTTGTTCATATTCGTTTCACTGTCCAACACGGGCCTCCTCTACAACTGTGTTTAGACCTTAGTTCACAACGCTGGCCTATTCTTTGCGTATGGACGCTAAAATATTGATGTCTAATATTTATCTCGAAGAAAAAAAATATCATATGTAACATCTCAAAATTATCGACATTTAGACTTCACGCATGAATTTCTTAACAAAATGCAGTGTAAAAGATATCACCGAACCCCTCAGAATAGTGTCTCGCAAATCAGGCGACTCCGGGGGGTGGCGGCTCGGCGGGGGGAGGGGTTGGAACTGTCATTCGCACAGGCTTCACCGGCAGACTTACACAACTTGTCACCAGACTTTATCTTGTTTTAGCGATCTTTTTACACGCTACCCTCCTTGGTAGTGGCCATGAGAATTTGAATCGTAGTATATTGTTCTGGAATATATTGTGGATTTTAGTATGTAACTGACTGTGTAAAGACGATCCGTCGCTATACACATATTCGATTGGTACTTAGTACGTGTGTTTTTTTTTTATTCTTTTTAAATTCCATTACAATACAAGTTAAATTATTTTAACATTGTCAATGAAATTTTATTATTATTTTGCATATAATTAATTATGGCTTATGAAAATATCGGGCATCGTATGTACATTGTACTAGAACTCTGCCTTAAAGTTTTTTTTGTCATATTGATTCAAGTAGTATTCCTTTTATCGAATGACATTTATGTCGTAAAATAAATACTCACAAAGTCTGATTTCAATTTTAAATTTTTTATTCTAATCTTTGTATGGAACTAATGATCATAACGATCATTAACGATGCGCTACGGAATATAACACTAATAATTTTTTACTCTTAATTAAATATATCAGCCATCAGGGCAAAATTTACATCAGCCTTCCCAGTCTAAAGAAAATCGCTAATTCCTCCTATCCATACCATTTTTAACTCATCAATTAAGTATATACCTTCCACAAAGATATCGATACAAATCCCTAGCTATACCATTCGATAGTGTATAACGTTCTTATCTCGGTACAAAATGGCGGCGAATGTGCAACGTGGTGCAGTGTACTCCGCTGGGGGACAATTAATCTTATGTACTTATTTTGCTCTCGGCCATTGCAGCGGAACTTCCGCGCCCCTATTACGATGTCCGATGTCGAATTACGCCCAAGTTTAACAGTTTGATTGAAAGTAATGCTGGGGACAACTCCGTGATACAAGTTGCCTTGTTAATTAATGCCATTTATATTTTACTTTAAGGGATGCGGGTGGGTTTTAGTTGAAATATTTTTTTAAATGGTTTATATTTTGAGATTCAAATTACTTGTCAGCTATTGAAAATTTATAGGTTCCTATCAAAAACACATAGTATATATGTATACATATGTGTCTTGTATTTGACGTACAAATATGTATTTGACCCGAAGAATCAAACGTTATCGCAAGAATTTAATATCTATTTGCCCAAACCCTTTCAGTTATTAAGGATGCTCGTGCTCAGCAATAAAACTTATATAGGTTGATGATGATGTCAAAGATAAAAACCAAAATATTAAATCAAATCTATATGAGCTACTGCACTCTCCTACAATGCATACCCCTCCACAATAGTAAAACAAATGAACATGAAAGTACAATGAAGTTGTTCCGTAATAAGGATGTCGCTAATTCGTTTCGAGACTCATTTCGTCTATATCGGCTCGCTGCTGATACATCGTCTTCCTTTTGTTTCGCCTCTGATTGTTGCCTCGTGATTTTGTATCGATTGCACCCGTACTCAGCGTTAAATTAAGTTTTACTAGTACAGTACTTCGATTTAATACCCGATAGGTAGCTTGAAAATTGTAGTTTCATTAAAAAATGGTTCGGTGATTGGGGATTTGGGTTTTAGTTTTCCAGCGTGGATTTATATTGTATTGAGTTTAAATATCTTTGGGGAAATTCTGAATATGGAATTTAAAAATAAATAAATAGACCTAATAGTCACATACATATTCCTGACCCAAGTCTAGTGTATTGGATGTCAGAATCTACGAGGCTCTTTTTGGCCTCCCAATCACCAACACACTTCATTGCCTACCTCTTCGGAAATACAGGCATGACTATATTATGTTTAACCTAACCAACCTCCCATAAGATCTGGAGGTAGTCCACCTAAAATCCACCTTAAGCAGCTCGCTTAACTCCGCAACTTGCAAACCCCACTTGTAAATCAAGGTCTTAGCACGCGAGCACAGAAGTTTTTACTAACACAAGGTTCTAAATAAGATTTTGCATTATAACACTTGGAACTCTGGCGCATTCAACTACACGTTATCCGTGGTGTCTCGAAGCTCAAGACTGGGGCTTTATTAAGGCGACGCCACGGTCTCGCCTGCATAATCTATGAGATGCAACCTACTTGGTATATTATACCAAGCAATGTCGCCTTAAAACTATTTCAGAAGAAAGGGGGCAGCAGTGCGGGGAGGGATATGGTAAAGGAAAAAATAAAAATATTTCTTTAGGTGCAGTTGTTGAGGGATTTATTACATCATAAACGTTTAGAACTATATAAATAGAATTTATGACCTATAACTATTTTATTGGACTTCGAGAATATAAATTACTATAAATCATATTTGTAACGTTTACTTGCATAGAAATATATTGAGATATTTATAAGACTTGAAATTGGGTGTCCTATTTATGTTGTAATGTTTATTTGATGTTCGATGGCTTCACTTTTCGGGATTAATATACTTATACTAACAAACCCGTGTTGTTAATAAAGGAAAATTTAGTATATAGCTTGCCTGCTATATGAATACACATTTGAGGCCACGCCTAAATCGCTAGTCGGTAGGCAGAGGCGTAACCACGTAACACCAACTATGTGCATAAACAGATTTTGGTGTCTCTCTTACGCTCAATTTTTTTATGTTTTCTCACGATGTTTTCCATCGCTTTTCAAGTATTTTATAATTAAATGTAAAAAGTATGTAATCTTAAGGCAGCTTAACCTCATAGCAGGCTAGTGGCTAGCAATAAGCTCATATTACATAATTTTCATTCTTCATTATGAATTTATACACCACTTATTAAGCAGACTGTTCACTATGTCGTTCGCACAGCTGTACGCCGTTGATAACATAATACAATGACAAATCCTAACGTCATAGATTAAACAATAATCACATTAGAAAAGACGGGGAGGTAACAACACCATTAAGGAGTCGTGCACACGAGATTACGTCGTACCGCCTACTGCATAATAGTATTACAGCGTGGTGCCGCTCTCAAGCGCAAGATTCCACCGTCTCGGAGGAGAATTATCATGAACTCGTGTGCAACCGGCTTTAAATTTATTCCCAGATATACCTCTAATGTGTGTGCACGTTTAAAATTGTGTTTACAGTGGAATGGGATTTCATAATCAGTCATATGTAAGTCGCGCGGAGGCGTGCTACGCTGCGAATGCTGCTCGACTAACTACATACGATTTTTCATGGTTCGCTTGATCATGTAATTTTGCTTGGTTTTTGTTTTTTTTCTGGAGTATAATAAATTTGCCATTCTTTTATATCTGCAGTGCTATCTACTTAAACTCCTGGCTGTTCAAAACAACTTACGATTATCGATACATATTTTTTACATTTTTCCAACATTAATGAATTTCTTAGAACCAAAATCGTATAACCGTGTTAAGTTTCTTTGTGAAATTAAAGTCTGCGTTAATCACTGCTCATATACATATCCAACGACCGTAAACTTATAATAAAACCATCGCAAACACTAAACTCCAACCCTCGTGCTCAAGGAGGGCAACGCTAAACGTATTTTTAACGCGAAATTCTCAAGGTTTCGTTAATTTGTCAAGAAAACTGGTAGTTGGCGAGCAGGTTGGGAGTAATGGGAATCTCATTATTCGCAGCCGGCGTTGATTTTAATTTCCTGCACACGAGGCGACTGCAGCCGCTGGTGGGTTCACGGCGCGATTTATTTGTGTAAATAAATATTAACTCTCAGGACGTGTGGCCTCACACCTTAGCGCAAGGTCGCTCATTAAGTTTGAGCAGTTTAATTATTTAGATTAGAATTTCTTGAATATTTGTCGCTTTTCTGAACATTCTGGTTTGTCTATAGTTCGTTTGGAATAGACGATGATGTTAACCACCATTTGTGTCATGACTATGGTTTACTTTTACAAAGATACGTGGTAAATCATCGACAGCCCAAGTGAAATTGAAATAGATTGTACCATATTTTAGAAGTATATATAAAGGTAAACTCTAGGTTCTATGCACATCACAACTGGGACATGCAATAAAACGTAACGGCCAAGTAGACACAACTCTGTCCGACTCAAATCGTCTTCATACATATTCTATCAAACACTATTCCAAACCGATTCAGCGACATTTATTCGCGAGACTCAAATCTAATTCCTTTGTTCCTTTCCGTACGAGAGTTAAGAACGGTACACCATTCGTAACAAAACTTGCCAACATTTCCCCTATGTACCTGAACATTTCTAGCTTTGCCATATTTTCCAAATCGTACAAAGTAAACGTTCACGTGAGTCGAAATGAAAAGTTGCTCAACTTCAAAATACTTTTGAAAGCTGGCTCGGCAACAATGCTGTGTTTCGGAACATTTCATAAAGGCGGAGTGGAATATTTTTTTATGGCCTCTTATTTACTTCTTGCGCCGAAAACGACAATTAATGTCGAAATTTTAAACTAGGCCAGTGCGCCGTCGACGCTATGGCGTTTAATTTGTGCCACAATTAAATTGCAAATATGAAGGAGTATTTTCAATATTTTCAACTTGTTATTTGGATACCTTGGGATTGTAATTATCGTTTCGCATTCTATTCGTCGAATTTCATGTCGTATCAGTTCGTTAGTGAGATTGCAAGTCCTTCGAAGAGTCTCATAGGAACACGACACGTCATCAACTGATTCGAAAGATACACGCCGTGATGCTTTATGTTACCACTTTTAAATTTGTCTTGCCTGGATAAAATGGTTAAAATTTGCAAGTTATTTAATTATGATTCAAAATTAGCTTAATCGGCCCTCGGCGTTATTGTAGGCTAGCAAATTTTCCTTATTATAGATCGTTTTTTGTTAGAAAATTTACTATAGCAAGAGTATGAAATATGTCCGATGTAGTAGTGTCGCCTTATGTTATATTTTTCTGAATAAATTGATGATGTTTTACTGTGTCAAAAATGCAAAAAAGCAGCATTTTAGTCCCACATTTCTTCGAGATTACGCGAAGTGTACCGAATACATAAGTACTTGAACTCTTCTGTATTACTTATATTTAAATTTAAAAACTGCGCTACTTTATGTGATATCAAGAAACCGACTTATGAAAGGAACTTACTGTACTATGAGTTAGAGCGAAGAAGCTCTCAAAAGTGTTACTGGCGGAAACTTTACGTAACATACTTTTTATTTAGTTTTGTTTCATAACGTAACAGTGCGGTATCTGAATGGACGAAGGAATAGCTTCAATTTAATGTTAAATTGACCAGCCTTTACTTTGATAAATTCTACATACATGCTATACTCACTCCAACGTCACACCCTTATCCCATACGCGTTGCCAGTGGCAAGTTACTACAAATCTCAACTTCTATTAATTATTACATTACGGTTTTCTAATCTTACAATCGTCTAGTTCATGCAACATCTTTTTCATTTACACTGACACTCTTGAATATGACAGGCCCGTGACGTTGTTAGCTAGACCGCAAAACGAGAGGCCGCGGGTTTGATCCCCGCTCTGAGTTAAATATTCGTGCAATCATCAAATACTAGTATTTGTTTCGGGTCTGGGTGTTTGTGACACCGAAAAGTCTCTCTTATTTCCTAATACCACAACCCAGGACTTGTATCCTTCTGTGGTTTCGGAACTATGTATGTAGTGGTTGGGTGTATTTTTTATCCATATAATATGTGTACATCATACGTCCTAGAACACTGAGTTAAATATCTTTCTCTGTGTTAAATTGTACCCCCATTACCGAAAATCTTTTGTTATGCATATTTCCATAGTGAGATGATTTGTACCGAACAAAATCATCATTCTCCTGCCCTGATCCCAATTCTTGTTTGGGGTCGGCGCAGCATGTTTTGTCCTTCCTTCCTGTGTGGAAGGACAAAACATGCTGCATAAGAGTTTTGGCAGATGTTTTACGGCCGGCCGCCTGCCTGACGCCAACCCTCCTTGGGAATTTCTATGTTTTAAAGGGAATGGTGTGGGGATAGCGTGAGTTTGGGTACAGGATATTGAGGGAAAGGATATTTGGCCTGATGGTAAGGATGCTACAGTCCCGGATAAGGAAGTATTAGGAGACTGTAACAGCTCGGGGGGCCGAGCTCGCGTACTCGTAGCCCTGTTCCATGACTGGCTAGATCAATGGAAAAGGCATCCCCTGACCTGGGCATCCCCTGACCTTGTACCGAACAAAATAACGCCACGAAAATTTTTATTCCAACAATCGCTTATCAACAGTGACAATTGCCAAACATTGTTATGAAATTTTAGTCGGAATGTTTATGAAAATTTCCAAGGAAGTGGTCCAATGACATTATCTCATCGAACTTTTGCCGATACCGACCTTTCAGTTCGCGGAATATGAATATTTAATACACGAATTCGTTCGATTGTGAAATTAACTTCACTATGTTGGTAATTTGTTAATTATTTCACGGTAAAAATGAAGAGCTATTTTTTGGAATATCAGTCGGCCAATGAGTCCCGCGCTCATCTGATATTTAAAGATTAACTAAATATTGGTGAGTAGTACAGATTTTTGGTTAAGATAAGGAATTGGAATTAGATGAATTTTAGTATTCATAGTGTAAAAATGCGAGACCATTTTTCTGTGATTGTCTCATCGTAATTTATTTTATTCTTCTGAAACGAAGGCTATTTCTACCAATTACCTATGAACCTATTTATCGGCACTATTATTGTGTTTCTTTATTATTAGGAAACAATAAAATTGTTTAAAGTAAAACCTATTTTAAAACTTACTCTGTGAAACACTTTGTTAGGCAATTCGTATATTTAAAAAAAATACGAATTGAGTTTAAACATTCTCTATGCAATACAAGAACCCAATGTTTTATTCGATGACGTGCTTGTTTAATATTTCTGTAAAATATCTCGTAGCCCAGAGTAGAATCTATTGAATCCGCCAACAATTGAGAACCGTTTTTTATTGTTCCTTCGAATATTAATTATTATTTCAGTTATTAAAAGTTGAGAATGGAGCTGCAGTTACGTCCAATATCTGAGAAAAGTTGCTCTCAAGTGCTGTTGATTTGTGTGAAACTATTTTTAATTTCCCCGAGGCACGGTCTCATTTATTAGTTTCGGGTAGCAGTGAGCGACATCTGGCCGAGAGTTATACCCTCCGTCCGACAGATGGCGTTGCAAAACATAAAATGCTGCCTCGCAAAAAATATGGACACACTTCGGCAATCAAACACGCGGCTCGGACATTTTTTCGTTGGACCCGCGCGAAGCTATAAAAATAGTTGAATTTATGGGACGCGATTCCGCGAGCCGGCATCACAGTAAATTTGTTCACAGAATTTGACTTTAACCGTATGTAATTAATTCGCAATGTAAACTTTTAAACTGGTGCTTTTTATATACTTTTACTGAAAATATATGGGTTTATAAAAGGCAAAGTCATTTTGAGTTAATCTTACTTCACTACATTACATTTAAATATTTATTTTGATCTTAATTGTACACATAGCATTAAAGGTACGGGGTACAGTACACTAGACAGGCAATAGGCACAATAGTCAACCTTTCGCACAAGGCGATCTCTTACAAAAACCAAGTATGGCGATTTAAGAAGAGAAATGAAAGTTAGTCGTTACTGTACAAGGTGTATAAAAGAATTCATAAAACATGATTGAATTTGAATTAATATCGTTACAGCATTACATACTGATTAATTTGTGTACTATTAACATTATTTTACGATGTAAAAAAAAATTGAATTTGCATATACGTTTATGTATAAACACATCGATTACACTGTATTCAGCGGCGCGTTAAATCTTATCCACACGTAAGATGTTGCAGACGCGCATAATGAGTTTTGTTTAACGTCTAAACAATTACAAAGTTTTGTAATTTAATTTATGCTCATAATAGAACGGGACACGTCGGAATGCGTAATAATATTAAAACTTGGCGCCGACATTAGTTCTACACCCCGGCCGCAAACTTACTTTCTTTTAACGATCAACTTAGATTGTTAACGTATTAATATGTGGGGAGTCATTAAAACTCACCACATCTCTTGTAATGAATTCGCAATATATCTAAGTATTGTAGGGATGGCCTCGAGGTTTAGCGCGGTCGAAGGCGCAAACCCCAGACACACACCTCTGACTTTTTGAAGTTATGCGTGGATTCACAAAGAATTATTATTTTCTTTAACAGTGACGGAAAACATAGCGAGGAAACCATTACACCTAAAAGTTCTTAGGAATTTCTTAGCGTTCTGTCAACCCCCACTAAGTAGACTAGGCCCGTGCTCAGCTGTGAGATTTATATGGGTTAATGGTGAATCTAAGTAATTCGACCTAGCTTACGTTTATTCGTCTAGATAGATAAATTAATTTGCGATGATGATGAAGAACGATAATTCGAGGATTAGTGACTTTTTTTTTTATAGTCTCGATTAGATCATCTATCGTGACATTGATATAGATTGTGACATCATGAGATATCTATTTGGCTGTGTTAGGAGAAATCGTAATTTCCATCCCAACGTTAACTCAAGGGTTCCTATGATATTAATACGTGTACTGGGTGTTTATGTGATTAATATACTTCTGGCATTTTCTGATACTTACGAGTACGTTTATCAAAATGAAATTGATTACATTTTTTAACCCCGATCATTTCAACAATCGTTAGTGCAAAAGACACACCACGCATAATTATCGCATGTCATGTCCACAAGTTATTAGTAACACCCAGGTTAGTTTAGATCAACCCAATAACGCCAAATGGTCACTTATACCCGCATAAAGAGCTTCAGAGGCAATAAATGTGAGATCGATACATGTGATTCGCGAGGCGGCAGTCGCGGATGTGACCGGGCGGCCCGCCAAATGCCTGCCTCATTTGGGTCAATGTGGCCCCAACGATCGTATCTGGGCCATTCGCGATACTGTTCGCACGGTTATGTTCCGGCACATTCGAGAGATACGATATGGCCGCTTTAAATATTAAAGAGTTCATTTTGCAGCGTGGCAAAGCGCGCCGCTGAATTATTGCCCATGTTTAATGCCATCATTGTTGTGGAGGAAATAATTTTCGAAATAAGTGGACGGATTTATTTATTGTTGATTTTATCGTATATTACACAAAGTGGAAATATGTACACTTAAAATGATTTATTTCTAGCTCTTGGGATTTACACGTTATTTTAAAACAAAAGGTTAAGACATTATAGGCAAAAAAACGATAACTAAACTGTGTCATCGAGGCAAAGGGTTGGATTCGTGACCCAGGGAAACTATTATTTATCTATATTTGTAAATTATAAATAGCAGAAATTTTGGAAACGCGTCTGAAAAACGCATTTTATTATATGAACCTGAAATATCTGTCAAAACGAGGGTTTTAATATAATAATACAGCCATTAAATCCACACCCCGTCTCACATCTAGTTGGAGAGAGTAAGTCTATACTTACTTTATTTCTCTAAATAAACCCCTCGTTATTCCACACAGTCTAGTATTTACAGGCCTAAAGGTCCATAGAAAAAGAAATAAACACGAAACAAAATAAATTAAATATTTAGACACTAATTACGGCGGCCGACTGTTTTATTAACTCTTGAAATTAAGGTACAGGTGCAAAGAGCGGTTACAACGAAAATATCGCCGACGATTTACCAGTAAACGACTCCCAGGGAAATACGGTGCAGGCCGATGCTTAGGCATTTACCCTATTGGAAAGTAATTCGGATTATAAATAAAAGATTTATTTCGATCGTGTTTTGTTTACTTGTGAATTTACAGAACGGTCGAACGAATTGTTACAATATGCTTTCACAAAACAGGCATTAATTGAAATTTTTGTATAGACTTTACGAAATAAATTGTGATTTTTGAGGTCATAGTGAATCATGATTATTTTATCAGTGGAAAAAAAAACAGGATTAGAACTTGAAATCGTCTTTCCGTAAAATTTATAAATTCTTACCAAGTAAAAACAAATTCCTAAAAGAACACCTCGACATAAGAAGCAAACTACAAAACTAACGTGACTGAAAGTAGGTGCCAACGAAAAAATGCGAATCGAAAATCAATATAATGTATATGTCGAGGCACCGGAAGCGGATGTGGCGCCATAAATCCGCTGTTCGAGTCCGCCCAGCGCACTTCCGGCTGGAAAATGTGCGTCTGTCCTCGGAACTAGCGAGCCATGCGCTTCGCAGTAATTTGTTAACAAGTTTATGTACAAATGGCTCCAAGAGTGTAACTAGACAAACGAAATATGACGGAGATATTTTTGAAACTAGAGAATTCTAAATTCAATTTGCGGAAAGTTTTCTTCTTTTTTTAAATTCTTGCAGATGGCAATCTGGCATATTCTGCACAGCCACAAGTTAAAAACATTTCGTTTAAGAAATTGGATATGTTACGTATTGCTGCAATATACCTAATAAATGCCAAAGCTTACATCACTCTGGACAGCTCTTTGTTTTCAACTCTATATATTATTTCTGATTAATTTCGTTGCGGGAGCATGGCAATACCGTACCGATATTGATCCTGGAGCACAGGAGTTACAGTGGTGGGTGGCTGGTGGGTTAGGGCCAAAAAAAGTTATATCAATAGTAACCGAACAAAGCAGCGCCGTGCCGCTAGTTTTAAATAAACACACAATCACATCAGTCTACTTGAGTGATCATGGTCTGTTGGTAGCACAATAATTTAACTTGTACCGTTCTTAACTGGGATAACGTATCGCAAGAACGAAGATTGATTCAGCAAGGACGCCGCGCCATCCATCACTCGCTCCATAAACACGCCTCCCGCGCGACAATACCAATAACTGTCAATGTAACCTATAAATAACTGAAATGTCTTCGGACTTATGAAACTTTCGCGTGACGCATATAAGGGATTACATCGACAAAATAACGTGGTACACGGGAATGCGAGCGTCGCGCTAAAAAGAGACAACACTTTTGTTAGAACACTTTGAGCTATTAAATATTTCGCTTGGACTGTTTCTTTGTCTGTGTAGTATCCTAGAACTAATTGTCCTCATCGGCTTATGTACGTTACATTGCTGTATATGAGGTTATTCGAGGAACAAATAAGAACTATTATTGTGTAAAATAAACGCTAATGCATCCTGCAGATAACGTTTTTAGAAACATCTAAAAGTTTACGGAAGACTAGTTTTCTAATTAAGAAATAGATTCTGATTATTTTTAGGTTAAATTAGTTACATTGTTATAGCTCTTACATAATTTCATTGTATCGCATTAATCGATCAATGTAAATCAATTTACACCCACTGAAATGTATACCAGCCGCTATTATAGGGTAATATCTAATTCCGATTGAGCACGATAATAGTCAAAATGGCTGTACAACGGTCTATTTTCGTTTCTATTTCAAATACGAGTGTTCATTGTAATTTTGCACAGCACGTCCATCATGCTAAGTATTCGACAAGGGTATAGACACATAGCTAGTTTGGGACTAATGGAAAGAACAAAAGGCTTCTCGTGGCATGACGGGAGGCAAAGGCGTGCGAACAAAATGTGTTCAAACATATGTGTGCCTTGTTTAGTCAAGAGGAAATCGGGTCGCAAGTTACTTGTGCGCCAATTTACACTTTATCGCGGGGAGATAAGAATGATTTTCGTTTTGTAAGACAAAGCGTGCAATCTTGGAAATAGTGTTGCGTTTAATTGTGCCGTACAAAGAAGGAAGCTCTTGTATGAATTAAAAAATGTCGCCGGGAGGCACAGTTGCGCTCATAATCAGGATAACAAAGCTATGGTAAATTTTTAAAGGATTTACTTTTATGTTGTACGTCAAATATACTACTCATTGATTGTTTAGCCACACTATAACCAATGTCGACTCTATTATGAATGTACTTATGTAATTGGGAAGGGTAGGGCTAAGAGAGAAGAAACAGTTTAACTGGCGCATATCGTTGGTGACAAAGATTACTATAGGAGATCCAAAAGGTTACAAAGTTATATCGTAATAGTAGATCTGTGAGAGTTATGGGAAGTCATTTTACGTGACGAGATTCAATTTCTCATGTTTTTTAGTAGATTAATTCTTATAAAACGAAATCATATTAGTCTAAATTAAAGTAAGGGGTTGGGAATATTATAAGTAAAGATTATCTGCTAATAAGTTTGAAAGGTCGAAAATACTGTAATATTCTTTTCAGCTTTTTCTGATGAAATAAAACTAGATGTTATCAAGTTAAACGCGATAGCAAATCTAAATACAGTGCAGAACTCCATTCTCATATTTTAAAAAATCATACCGTAAAACCATAAGTAGGGTATTAATCTAAACCAACGTCACAAAACCAGCGGCACAATATTTCAAGCCGTCACGAATAAAACCTCGCGCATAACCGTAGCGTGCAACAAATTATCGTATCAAATGGCGTAACATTTCGCGTCGGTACAAGTGGCCCATTGCCGAGCCGAGCCACTATCCCGCTCACAACGCTCGCATAGCCCACGGCCGATGCGTATCTGTAATTCCCATCTCTGGGTACAAAGCCCCGTTGATTACGGCGGGAGCCGCAGGCGACGCAGCCCGTCTGAACGCAGCCTAATGCGTCCCCCACCGCCCCTTGTGTGCAATGTCTTTTTATTCCAGAATCGATGTGGATGGACCGTTGTTTGGGATAGACCGTAGGAAAATAGTTGTGGAATACGGACGAAAATTGGACAGTTGTAATGAAACGGACGGAGTCGGAGCCATTTGTTGCCGGCTGGTTTATTATCAAGTAAATGTGTCTCTTGGATTCAGTATATCATGATGTGAAGATGACGTATCCTTTACAGTATGTTTGTAGAGAATCTGGAGGCTTTGTTTGTACATATTTTTGTATTATGATTAAATCAATTTCGTTATACTTGGACAAATAAACCTTAAAGCTAACAGTTCTATGTTGAATCGAGAAGGTTACATAAAAAGAATTATTTCATAGCTTTACAAATTATTCGAGCGTATAACAGTAATTTGTCGTCACAAGACAAAAATATGAATATGTATCGCGTAAATTATACGGAAAATTTAAAATAAATTATTCATAAAAAATCGGGTCTCATTTCTCGTGGCACTGTCTAGACAGTTGGTTAGGTTGGGAATTAATTCTTTCGCTGAAATTGAATATTATTGATACTTATATTTTTTTGATCATTCATAAGACATCAACTGCTCGATCAATGCATTCTCTTAGGTTGGCAACCTAATAAGATCTTGGAATTTTTATCGTCTGTTATTGAAAAGGACAGTGTTAGTGACTACTGAAAATAATGTCAATGATTTTTTCATTTTATTTTAGGAGTTTAATTACGTAGATAAGTATAAAGTTTTATACATTAAGATTTATGAGACAGTTTACGTTAAAAAAAAAGCGGTCGAAAACCGATTTATCGCTCCATAACATATTTACGGTACTAAAGCAATATAAGAAAGTATTTGGAGTGGAATCACCTCATAATGTGCCACTAAATTGCTTTGGTTAATCACTTTTCTTTTGTTTTAACACGATTTTTTATTGAGTTGCAAATGATCTGAATAAGTTATTTCGGTTAATGGATTCCATCCGACATTAACGACTTATACTGTTCATCTTTAATTTAAAGAAGGATAATACATATTGAAAGAGGCCCGTAATCTTGGTTGAATTTTATAGTGAAACTTTTAATTAACATTTATAAGGTAATGTTGTGAAGTATTTACTTTAATCAAAAGGATACGCATAGAAGTATTTGTATTTAATCTATATTTTACGTTCAACGTCATATCCTAAACATTTTCAAACACTTATCACTGAGTGAGAATTATATAATTAATAAGATATCAAGCACACTATTCCTCAATCGAGAATTATACCTATAAAAATAATATATAATTATATAAACTATTCCGTACTACTTATTGCTATTAAATAATTCAATAATGGTCTACGGAGTAATGTATATCGTCTTGTAGAAAAAGTCGTGTTTGCTAAAGAGACGTCTAGAGGTCGTGACCTCTATGAATTTTTATACATCTTGATAGAAGATTAAAAGTCGCTATTATTTTGGATTGTCAAGTGGTTTTGTGTAGGAATATTAATGGAAGCGCTGGCTTGTTGTTAAGTCATTGTTTGGTGGTTTTTGGAATATACGTCGGCACTATTGTTTGATGGATGAGCGTTGCGCGTATCAATCTTTCTTGGTTCGAGGACAATGACGACTTTCGTAACTCATTCGAGGCCGATGGAAGCGTTACTCGACTCTTCAAAATTTCTACAAGAATGTGTTTGTTTATATTTAAATTATATTTTTTAGTTCTATAATATGGATTTTGCTATGATTGCTTTCGGTTTAAATAAATCGTGTTTAAATTTTAATTTAAGTTATACAAATGTTTTGTTTCAATAAATTGTTAATAAAATAAATTATATTTAACTAGCTTTTGCCCGCAACTCCGTCTGCGTGGACTACAGGGTTGGGTTCAGAAAGAAAATAAGTTGTAGTATTTTACTCCGCAGAGCCACATTTACTTAAATATACAAAAATCATAGTAACAATCGGTCAAATTGTTTCAACGTGAAACCGTAACGCGCCGGTCGACGCCTTGAGTATCATTATTGCGCGCTTGATCATTATTTTGAAACTGCGATATTTTGTAAGATACTCATTGAAACCAAATGATGTAAAGGACAAATTTATTTTGTATTAAATACTTGTAATGAATAACGTATTTATTTGGATAAGGATTAATATCATGTTTGTAAAAACACCTTCACAAATAATGCTTTATTTAAAATAAATTTGGTTTGAATAAAAAACGTTATAGTGAGCCAACCTTAAAAGGTAGACATATGCTGTCACGGACTTTTTTTAGAATTTTTAAAGAGGAACAATTCTGTTGTACATTATTTTAGCGAAACTTTAACGGTTTCTGCAGCGTACGCAGCGGAAGCTCACAAAAAGGAAAAAAGTCCCCGATTTTGAAACATTCTTTATTGCTGCTCCGCTCCTATTGGTCGTAGCGTGATGATATATAGCCTATAACCTTCCTCGATAAATGTGCTATCTAACAGTGAAAGAATTTTTCAAATCGGACCAGTAGTTCCTGAGATCCTAGCGTTCAAACAAACAAACAAACAAACAAACAAACTCTTCAGCTTTATAATATTAGTATAGATAGAGGCCATTTCAATGTGTGAGTGTTGTGGGAAGTGTTGACATATTTATTGAATAAGTGTTTAATTAATGTTTTATGTAAATGAATCATAGAGGCCTAATTGAGGAGATAAATATACAGATGACAGTATTTCCAGATTTACGATTACTATTCTAAAATAAGAATAACAACATTACAATCTAGTGCTATGTTTTTGTATTAGACAGTTTTGCTCCATTCGTTTGAAATTCTTAAAATGGTATATACGTAGACTAGGTGCTTAAATTGTTTCGACTTACAAAACTTCGGTCACTATAAAATAGGTTATAACAACAAAAAGAAATTAAACCCACATATAAAAGTACAGAATGCTTTCAGAACTCATTATTGAACAATGTTAAACGTGACATCAGAGGACGAAAGAAATTACGCTGTAACGTTCAGATCTTACATTAGCAGACGACATACGTCTACCTAATGGTAACGCAAAATCACTTTACATCTAAAAATGCTTAGAGAGAAACAAATAAAATTTAGCGTCTCACATGGACGTAGGAGTACATTAAAACGCGAATTCCGCCGCAGGGACTAACGTCGCAAGAACATTTTTCGTTTGCAAATAATGTACAGATGTGCCTTCCCATGGCTCGTCACTCGTCAACTGACGAAGATAAATAGCAGATATTTTGATATTTGAATAACAATGGAGCTCTCGACCTTGTTTATGTATTGTTTGAAATTAGACCTATTGTGCCAATCATTTTTCGGATATCTCAAACTTTCAAATTGATTTACAGTTTGAAGTGTTCTGTATTCTATGTGAGATATGTTGCTATAGAAACTAAGTAAAAAATGAAGTCAGTTAATAAAAAAAAGATGGCTATCTCTAGAAATTTCACTAAGCATGTCTATGATAACAATGATTTGATCGATAACCATACTTAGGAAACGAAGCAGTTAAATTGTTGGTCCTCCTTAGTTAGATAGCATTCAAAACATTGGTCAAGACAATCAATCAATACTATGGTTTGATTTCTTATTTTGTTTTGTTAACACTACAAGTGTCGTAGGTATTACGGTAGATTATGTAATTCTTTAATAAATATCCACGAAATTTAACTAGTGTAATGGAAGTAATGGAATGAGGTATTCATGAAAAACAACAGAGTAACTAAAATAATTAGTGCCCTGCAGCTCATTTAGGTTTGCGTGGCGTAATTAACCCTTTGATTGGTCGCTTTTAGCTCTAAATTTTAGCGGGAAGCACCCTTTAAAACAATACGAGAGGCTGTGAGTGGTGTACACCAATGATATTATTAATAAGTTTATTGGAGTTTTAGTTTCAATTCAATGATTTATCGGCTTTTGGACATCTCTTCTAACAATATTTAGAAAATATTGGGTAACTAGTGTGTACGATGGACACAGTACTAATAAAAATGGTAGAGCAAAAGACAAAACACTATTCAGACACCCTTTTTAGCATAAAACTATGCAATTACAAAACGAATTAACAGCGAAATTTTGAAACCGAGTCTTTTCAGCCGGCTTTTGAATATGTTTTTACTGTCCAAATAACATATCAAACTAAGCTAACAATTACGTGTGGAAGTATTTGTGTGCAGCATACACGGATTTCCACTCAGGACACCTGAGGCGGCGGTGAAGCGCTGCGCAGCGCTGTGTAGCGCTGTAAAGCGCTGCAGCGGCTTGCGGCCGTTGTGACCGCCTGTCCGTTCCTTGGACAAAGTGGGCCGCGGGCTGTTTTCAAACTACACTCACAAACTGAAAGCTTTGTGATACCAATCTAAAAATTTGCCGTGGAATTGCTGGTGTTCTGAAGCGCTTTACATGTATTTTGTCAGACAGTTTTTGAAGTGTAACCGTAATGAGGCGATGATATGTCTAAAACTTCATGGGTAATATGGATTTGAAATTCCTGTCGTCTCGGGCAGAGGAATTAAGTAATTGATGTTCAAAAGTAATGATAATTAACTGGGCTATCAACTTGAAGTTATAATTCTATGACATTAATACTTCCATATGTAGTATCATCACAAGTAAACCATAACGAGCCGTTTACCAAGCATGGAAAAGGACATGGCGCATTAAACTTTAATTACACGAAAGCCGACTTAAACACATCCTAGTCCATTCCACGTTAATGTACATAACAGATCCATTTATTTATTCACAAAGGAGGAATATTAGCCGGCATAATCCAGACGATAATGGTATGCGTCTGAGACTAGTTTCACTGCATTTGTAATGCATGGCCTCCTGTACCCCAATCCCCAACCCTATGGGGCATTAGACTTGCAGATATTTTGTCGCAGTCGCCCAGGACGGAACTTCTGAAATATGGCCGACGGTGACGGCTTATTTATTACTTTTAGGCCGAGTTTGCATGAGTGGGCCGGACGGCGTGCCAGGTGATTTTAGGGTAACATTTTTCGAGTATGTCAGTGTGTTTAATGGTTTAAGTGCGTTTATGATGGTTATGGCAGATTAGGATGAAGTGGAGGTGAATTAATGGTTGTAGTAGTGTAGGATGAAATCAAGAGAATCCAGAGTAAGGGAGTAAGTTCGGTACTAAGGGATGCTCATTTTGCGACACAACAGTCTGTGCTTGAAAGTAGACAGAAGAACAATAAAATTGATTCTTTAAAAAAAATTAAAAGTTTCCTCCCTAAGGTTTCTTAGGCTCTTAAAGTCTACGTCCTCAACATGTAGTTGTGTAGTATTACTTGATTTACGGCAATACGCTTTAAATTATCATATTTCAAACCAACGTTCCTAAAATACAACGTTATTACTAATGATAACAACTCCGCCCGGTAATAAAAGCAGAAAATAATTCCCAACCAAAAATTTAATTACACCCACACACCGTTCATTTAGCGCCAGCAAACGAACCACAAAAGATATTATCTTCAAGTACACACGTCAACGGAGCAATTTGCATAATGGTGCAAAAAAGTAAACAAGTGCCACTTCGCTCCGTTCGATGATCCCAAAATCCGCGTGAAATATAAATCACAACGAAACGGCCAAACAAAAGAGTCTGTAAATGAATACTTTTCCAATTAAATCACGGCCTTTTTTAATTAAACGGATGCTTAAAGCCCATCAGCCTGGGGGCCAACAGGCCGGGTTGTTTTGTGCCTTACAACCCTAATACCGATCGACAGTTTTACAGCGGCGTGAAAAATAAAAATTTATTGACCGCTCCGACATTGGCTCTGTTGGATGACACCAGATTTTGGTACGTCCTTTGTTTTAACGTCATAAAGGGGTGAATGGAGACACGCCGATTGCGCTCTGTGCGTTGTTGAAGGGGTATTTTATTTAACTGGACAATTAACTTTGCCATAATTCAATGGTTTATCTTATACACAACAAAATTTGTCAAATTTTACATGTTATATTTTCTATTTAATTTGAAAATTACAAGATCGAACTTGAAGAAGAAATTTGTTCCTCTCAAAGATTTTATACTGAAGCCTTGGATGTAACTCAAGTCTGGATAGTGGAAATGTAAATACTGTAAGGAATTATCTCGGATCCTATTGGATTTTATCGGATTTTGAGGATATGAGGACATTGGTTGATAAAACAAAAAGCTTTAGTAAATATAACACAGAAGAGTGAAGACACCGTGAAAATTTGTAAATATAAAAGGTGTGTACAAACAAAATTATAAATAGTATGCAATAGTGAAGAATCACATAAAGAAACACCACGACATTCAAACACACGATATCAAAAACATTGCATCGTGAAAGCTAAAAGAGTATAGATTGGAACAAAAACACTCCTGGACAAATAAAGGCAAAAACGCAGCGCTTTATCCCGGAACAAATCTGCTGAGCGTCGATGAAATGTCCATCGGAATTTTTCATGAGTGCGCGCCATTTTTCGATAGAAGGGAAAGTGGTTAAAGCGATTGCCTCATTTGGAGGCACCGACTCTCGCCCGCTCGACGCCGACCACTCCAAATTAACGAACTCTTAAAAAGTCACCTCACTCGAAAACTGTTCATATGTGCAGGGTCACGGAAATACATTAATGATTGTTTAACGCCAGTGGCCCAGTGCACACTTTCATAGCTGGTTGAAATGTGATTTTTAATTGCTGCTTCTAACTTTTATAAATCTGTCGCAAAATATAGTGAACTTTTATAGCATAAGTGTCTTTGTGTACAAAGGAAAGCACAACTTCTACAATTTTAAAATTGTATTAAATTAATATTAATTTTGTCAAACAGCGTTTTTTAAGTAACGGTTTATGAAACGATGTATTTTTTTTCCCAGGCGGCAAAGTTACTGTACAAAAGAATGATTAAAGTATGCTACTGTCCTAAAGCATCAGGGTTAACAATGCATAAAATTGTTCAAATGTTGGGGCGGTGTTGAATAATAAATGGAAATTATTTATAAAAAAAAGAATCCTCCCGTTGTTGTCACATTATGAGTCAGTTTTCTAAAAATATCAAAAGAAACCTTACTCAACTGCATAAAATTTTAGACAATGTTTGTAATCCGCTACAGATAAGAAAATAATGAGACTCAAAATTTTTCATGACTTACATTACTTATTTTTACGTATCTACATATATGTACATTAAAATAACCAACTTCATAAATATATAAGCTACCAAGTCAATAAACATAATCCTAACCTGTATTATAGAGGATTTACAGTTTGCAGAAACTTTGTAAGTTATCCGCAAAAAGCGATCGCATCAAACAATAATCATATAAAGACGCTTCTACGCAGATTGTTTCCTCAATGGGACCGATTGAACTCCAGCGATTGCGGCAAGCCTTAACCGCAACTTGTTAGTCTAGCACTTGGCTCGGAAATAAAGCGCTGTGACCGCTTGAAACGCCATTACGCATGCGTGGTACGTGGCCCCCGCCTCCCGCGCCCCTCGGCCGTCAGCTGACGATCACAAAACGGCTTTGGGGTAGCTGCGTGTGTGCGTGGCTTACCCCTACTGAGGCGAGGCGGGCTTTGTCACACGCCGGCATGAATGAGCGAGGGCCGCGATCAATATTTTGAGGTCTGTGCTCAGGAACTTGTGAAATTTTTAGTAGTTCGTAATGTTTTGGTTAGGCTGCTTAATTAAATCTTGCGTTATTAGTGCATTGTGATTGGGTTAGGATCTGAAAGCGAACAGTACAGTTGACACATGACGTAGGTATAGTCTTGAAGATAACACGATAACACCAGCCTTCACAGCAAATATTATAACGATGATAAAGACTACAGAAACATTACTATAAGTCAAGCTACATGGACACATAGATGCAGATGCATAAATAATAAATATGAACACAAATATGCACACAATGACACATACTAGTATAACAATGACATACAGCAAACAGAAAGCGTAGAGAGAAAGAGTATCAAGCTAATAGTGAGATCAAAATAACCGGTACGTGACACATTTAAGGCGAAATAAATATAACGGAAAGTAATATAAAGTCTTCAGGAGATCGTGCGAATGTGTTGCGATTTCATCAAATAAAATAATAACAGCAAAATAAACCACAGAATTCAAAGGAACGGAAAGTGAATTTAGTCAGATCGCATGGAGAAGTGAGCTACGCTCAGTATTGGGATCGGTTTTACTTGGCTTCGGAACTTGGATTTCATTTAGTTTTATCAATTTTTATTTAGCAATGTAACGAGTTGTTTTATGACTGGATTAACTAGAACAGTTTCATACGAAACGCACATAAATGAAATCCAATGTAAACAAATTACTTACACGCATCAATATAATTTTCAGCCAATTGACAACTGAAAATAAAACTTGATAAATCAATGTAATAATACAACAACCATTCCTATATTTGATACTTATGTACCTTGGAGTCCTTCGCCAAGTGGCAAGACTCACCTGAAACTGAAGAAATTATTATATTAACAATCTTACACATCTCACAAAAATCGTTAGTACATAAGCAGTGTTCAAATTTCAGCTGAATCGTTTGCCATGATCTATCATTTAAATGTTTCATTAAAATTTTATTCGCTTTTTACGGAATTTACAATGCCGTGAAATGAACTGATTCGAGAGCTTTCAATCGTGATTGTCTTTCAATGGTGCGTCGATGTATTTTGGTACGAATGGTAATTTAAAAATGAAAGTAAAATAAACAAAAGAGCATTAATGGACGTACAATTTGATTTCTAAATAAACTTAACAGCGAGACTTGTTATGAATATCGACGGCGGAAAGCAAAAACGTAGTAAACCACAAAAATGGAAATGTTCACCAGAGCCAAAAAACGTTTACATATTTTTTCAAAAAATCATTACTAGCGTGTTTTTTAACTTAGACTCATGATTTTTGGACACTAGACATGTTATTTTTTTCTAAATATAATTCTAACTCTCAAATCTCATTCTAACAATTATTCTCCAAAAATTTGTTGACTACGACATTTTGAAATATTTTTACAGAATGCTAAAACGCTGTAAATGCACATCGAGTTGTATAGAGATGGGTCAAATACATTTTTTTAGGGAAAGCGAAAACGTGGTAAGCAGTTATACTTGACTAGGGCTGCTCAACTAAACGTTGTAAACGTGGTTATTTAGTGAAACCCATCTCTTAGATATGGTGTAAACTACAATAATTACTGACTTGGGGTAATACAAATTGTGTTACACATAAACTGAAATTCTATAGAATATTAAAACGTATAGTTTATTAAATAATATACTACAGTTTATATTGGAATTTTTCACAAAAAAGATAATAAGCTTAAAAATTCTGATATAAAATAAATAGGAACCTCAAAATATAATTTATCATCTTTCATCATCGGTGTCAGGTAAGCGGTCAGTACCTAATTGTTGTACTGGCTTTTAAATTCAAATATTCTTTCGCAAATCTTTCCGGAATCAAGTTTTTATAAATCATTTTCTTTAAATCTGTTTTTTTTTGTAAAATTGGCAAATTTGAAGTATACGAATTTGGTTTTGGAATGACATCGTTCAAAGGATCAAGTTAAATTTCTGTAGCTTCTGTACCTGGTAACATTAATAAATTTTAACAAACATTTTTTTGATAATAAGTTTTTTGCAGAAAGTAACGGTACATATTTTTGAAATATTGACGGTTTGTTTCTTTTTAACCGACTTTAAAAAAGGAGGAGGTAATCAATTCGTTTGTATTTTTTATGTTTGTTACCTCGGAACTTTCCACTGGGGAGACTGATTTTGAGAAATCTTTTTTTATTTGAAAGCTGGTGCGTCCAGATCGGTCCCAGTTTAATTTTGTCGAGTTAAGACAATGAGAAAACCATGACAAATCGACGAATAACTTATACCGACTTTGATGATTTGTGATGATTTTTATTGGAAAGGACTTCAAGGATAAATTGACGAGAGTTTGGTTAGATTTTGATAATGGGATTCATGACAATGTAATGGAACTCTTCAATTCTTTCAATCATATAAGCTATCTGGATATTTGAGTTACCTACCGTAGCATCTTTATGGTCAAGTATAATAGTAAACTGGGGATGTCTGAGTAGGTTAATATGTAGGTACGATCTTTGTTTTTCCCACGCACTAATAATATTGTAATGTAGATAAAATTACCAATATTTTGGAGTCGGTGTCAGCCACGGAACACTACAACATACCTAGAAATAAAAATACGAGAATACTTAAGATTTTTTTAAAATAACTTTTACATGAATGAAAATGTACTATGGCGGAAGACCAATACCTAATCAAAGCAAGCATATCTTGCCTATAACGTGTAGATATACAAGATACAAACCTACCTTGGCTGACACCGACTCCAGAAATATTAATAATTTTAACTACATTATATTATTATCAGTCCGTGGTAAAAACAAAGATCCTACCTACATATTATTGATGAAAAGAAAAAGTTTATTATTAAGTTACACAAGAATTCGCAATATTTTTTGTACTTCTTAGGACACATTACTTGTTTTGGAATAGGTTTTTGAAAAGCGGTGTTTGTTTTTTGAATAATAAAATAGTGCATAACTGTGTATTTACTTTTAATAAGACAATCTAAATGTCATAAATTCAAGAGTACATTGTACAGAAACCGTACCAAATGTAGTAATAGGTTCGGTTCTTTATACCACTACTCGCTAAAACGTCTTTAATGCAAGATACATAAAAACACGAGCGACGAAAACGTAGTAAACGCAGCATTACTGACCGCATCATCAACATGTAACTTTTTTTACAGAAAGCGAAAATGTTGTAATCAACATAGTATAACTTATTACTATTTTTTCTGTAGCTTACAGCGTTTTTGAATGCAGGCATTTACGTGAAAACCTGTTTTTTTAAAATGTTAATTTCTAATCTATTCATCCTAGATTTATGGGACCGGGACCATTCGAAGCAGTTTTTTTTTCTGATTCGAACAGTGCAATAAAAAAATTTTTCACATTTTGTGGACTACGACGTTTTTGCTTTCCGCCGTCGATATAAACAAAAACAAGATACTTGCATTTTATTTTCTCGTTGATAATGCAACATATTCGTAGGAGAAACGGGAATATATTACGAGTGGAACTAGCGCATAGCCGTATGATACGACGGCCAAATAAAACGCTGATTCTATCGCGTCGGAGTGTGGCTGTGCCCGACCTGAATACCAACTGTAATAACTAATCTGCAAATGTAATACCAACTCGGGAATGCTCGATTCCGACACATTTTTATATTCCCACCTTCCGCATCGCAAAATTGCAGGATTCAAACTCGGAGCGAGTGGAATATAGGGCAATAAGTCAACAAATGAAGCCGCCATGATACATCGCCGCTGCCGACATCAATATCGTCGCCATATAAGATTTCTTTCTTAGATTTACCACCCTCCATGCAAATAGTCTTGGAGATATTGCGCGCGGCGAGACCGGTATGTTGATGTGTCAAAATTAATATTTTTAGAGGCAAATACGCAAAGTAATAACAATCTTTATTAAATCCATGTTTGTGCGAAGATATTAGGTATGATATAGTAAAGCAGAATTAAGGGAACTTAGGACGGGTAGCGAGAACAATATAAGCTATATTTTAATATTATAATCGTGTTAAATAAACTTTAAAGTTATTGAAAATAAGGAGTTTTTTTTAATTCATAAGAAATGACGAAAAAATATTAAATAGCAATTTTTGCAATAGATAGCAATTTGCAATATAAAGAATTTGCGTTTTTGGCTAGGTTTGTTTTCGATAGTTATGTAGTTTGATAAACAAAAAAACTTAGAAAGAAATAGTTCGTTTCACTTTAAATTGTCTTGCCTTTTTCATTAGAGGCCTTTTTATAAAACAAAGTAATGAGATATTTCGCAGCGTTAAATTCTTCTCAAATTAATATAAAATATTTTAAGAAATCTGTCTTGAATGTAGTAGTGAAAGATGTCAAATTTAATTTTACCTTTTTTGAACATAATTCAGTTGATGATTAAAAAATACTTTAACAATATCTAGACACCATTAAAAAAGATCGTGAACAATTTTCTTATTAATTTTCTAACTGGTGTTAAAAAAAGCTATCTTAGTGGCCAGTGATCACAAAAGTTTACGGCGCTGAATGTAAAATCGTCTCTACAATGCTCTGTATAAATTTAACTCTATGGGTTAATTATCAGTAGATATAGTGGCTGGATGTCGGACAGTGGAACCGAATTAGATTATCCAATCATGTAGCCTGGTCAGCAGTGGCGGTAATCAGCCAGCTCTCAAAGTAATCGACATTATTGATTCCGTATTAATTGGAGAATTGTAGATACGCTTGCCTCGAGAGTCTGTTATGCCACTTGCAGTGAACTCGCCTTTGGAAGATTGGACAGTTGATTATTCTATTTTTGAATGCTTTTTTTTAAACTCAACTTTAATTAAGGTCACTTGCTTTACTATACAGGTTTTACTTATACATTACCCAATTATTTTTATATGGTTTTCTTTTTTTTTTTGTATAATTTCTATTTTATTTAGAACTAATATGAATCTATGGTGGCGTCTTATCCCGACCCAACTTTTTATACATAGTGTGTATTGTTTTTCTTTTATTTTCCACATTAACTGCAACTGTTCTGTTTTCAAAACATTCTTTATATGGCACAAAAAAAATCGCTCTTTCAGTGTTCTACAAAGTGAACATTTGTTACAATTCTGTGCACAGCTGTGAGTCCACTTGGTGCTGACGTCACAGTACACAAAGCTTAGGCATCCGCCATCTTTCCGGCCACTGGACATCTCCATTAATTACGCGACTCTTGATTCTATAACAGTATACTTTTTATCTCTCGCTCCACGTTTTCGTAAGCAATTTATTTTAGTCCGCCGACTGTGAATTTTACTTACAAATCGCATGAAAGCGAGTTGTGGAAATACAAGGCTAAATATTTATAAACTGACAATAGTTGTCTATTTAGAATAATAATCATATTTTCATTATGATAAATATAATATGAATATAGTCGTTCGTAATGAAATTCATTAATACTTCTGATTCATTCAGCATGGAAGTTAAATTATCTAATGTATTTAATATCTATAGTATTTTAGCTAATATTGAGGTAGAAAAAAAATATTAGTTTGTCTTTATTAAACATATGGTATGAATGGGCCGTTATTTAAATTCTGTTAAGCATTAAGCCCTGATAAACTGTTAATTCGGCACACAAGGGGCGATCAAGTCCATTAAGTAACATAAAGTGGTTTGCAAAAATTGAAAGTCATTACCCGAAACCTCGACAATGCTGCCACACGGTTCATTCCACTTGATTGGCTCATATATGCCGATAGCCAATAACAATTGATTAAGTTGGCAACACTGTCTCACCATCTGTCGGCTGTAGCTCGATGACGTCAGTGTTTGCTTTGTTAACAGAAAAGTTACTTGAAAGCTGCGGCCAAATGTTTGATCAAACATTGTTCAAGTTGTCATTGAACGATGGTATTACTTTTACAAATTGATTTTATTCAATTATGTTGCAACCATACTGTGCTGATCTAAAATGTGTTTTCGGCAGAAAAATATTAAGCATCTTTTGATATCTAATCTTGGTAAATGAGGTTATAAGGGCCGTACCTTTTTAACTATAACTTCTGAGTGTATATTATCAACAATTGAAATATATAAGCTTAATGTTCTTTATGTGCTGCACAAGTATGTGAGGCCAGATTTAAATCCACCCAATAAATGACCTACTTATTTTGCTTGAGTAAATGAGTGAATAGGAAACTTATTTTCGCCGCACTAAGTGATAGCAAACACGCGAAATCCGTACTAAGCACACATTTGTATCGGCCATTGAGGTTGATCTGTTGCTAAGCCGCGGATTTCTAATGCAAATACATTCATCAGGGCTAATGCATAGGAAGTAATCAGTCCAACGGCCGTCGCGGCGGCCGAGATATAAATCAAACTGGATTAAACTGGTTTAGGGGGTGATGATTGTAAGAATGTTATCGGCAACTAAACAAATGCGAAACGTGACGTCAGTAGGCAGTGTCGTAACGGATTAACATTATGTAAGGGGGTTTTGAAATAAAGAATTTACTTGGAAAACAAGAATGTAAAAAGGAAGCATTTGTAAAGTGCCAATTTGTAGTTCTTGTTAGATAAGTCTTGCGAAATTTTCTATAAAAGGACTTATAACAAACTCGATAACTTTCTACAACAGCTGCTTGTAAAACGTTATTTGCATTCACTTTTCCAGTTCTATCTTTTAAAAGGGGGCACGAATTCGACAATATTTTAAAACAAGTAACACTGATGAATTCCGACGAGTTCTTAAGGGAGGGTTCGGAATATTCAGCGACTCTTTAGATCCGCTACGAGATACTTTAAGCACAGTTGTTTTGCATCTGCCTGATTGTCGGCGGAGCGAGCGGGAATAATTCATACTCCGATGTCATACCAATAAAGATGTATCGGGTTGTGTCGTCTCTAATTAAAGTCAAACGTTCAACAAACAAAATAAGAAATTCAGATTAGTTGATGCCTGTGATTGTTTGAAAGCGAAAGCGGAATTATTCTGCTTTTTGGCAGGGATAAATATTTCAACAATCAGTCGGGGAGCTAAGTGTGAACGCTAACTTCCGTCGGGCAATTAACGGCATTTGCAATTCCAAATTCACCATCGTTAGCGACGGAAAAAAATTACCAAGCGAAAAAATTAAGAAGAGAAAAAAAATAAACATAAACCGAGTGGCGAATAAGATAACCTGAAACTCATGGCGCGTCCGAGAGAATGAAAAATTTTACAAAGTTTAAAAACGAGTTACCTACCCGTAAACGTGACTTTAAAGAGAAAATATTCTTTAATTCTGTTTAAATTTCTCGAATGGATCTAATTAGGTTTATTCTTTACTGAGAACTCTTTCGTTCATTATAACGTCTTGTCCAAGTGTTGTACAAGTTAGACGCGTTTTGTTCATTTCTTATTTACCGAGTCTTTGATGATTTGCTAAATTAAGTTCTATTTATTTCTTGAGAACGTTGTCAAGTTGTCAAGGCTGAAGTAATACCTGAAACAAAAGAAAGAACAATTAGTACATGTACAAATCCTTTAAAACAATCCACTATATAATACCAACTAAATGTTTGAGAAAGCCAGTGAATAATCGGTGCTAGGCATCCCGTACCGAATATTTTTCATAGCATCGTCTGCGATGTGGTGTGTCTGGAAGAATGAGGGGAAACAAGCCCGGCCGAGGGGAGAGATTGAACCGACTAAATATTTCCACCCGTGAAGATCTGCGATTGAAAGTAATCGGTCCCTTCGCTCCGAATGCCGACTATATCACAGATTATTTTGCAAGTAGCGGCTCCGCATTATGTGCGCTTTGATTGGACACTGTTTTGTTTTAATGCTTCTTATTTTGCGTTTAGGTACGGAGGAAATTTAGGGAATGGTGATGGCGCTTTGTTTTTATGTATGACGCAATTTAGTGATTATTTTTCAACGAGCATCCAAGAATAGAGTCTAATTTTTAAAGAATTTTTTAACAAACCAATACTCGTGATAATATGAAAGTGATTATTATGGAAAGTAATTTTATCACGATTTGAGTGCATTAAAGTTTTAAGTGACCTACTATTTCGAATTGTTTGTTCGTTATATCTGTGGACTAGTATTGACACATTTTTAAAATTTTGGTTATTGAATGTCGAATCATTTTATTAAAATAACGGGAGTATAACTAAAGCGTTGAAGGTATTAGAAGCGACCATACTTCTTGTAGTAGTAATACAACATAATTTATAGTGGACCATAACGCAAACTTTCACGTAGGACCCACAAACTACATTAAAGTACATGTACAATAATTTACACATTTTGGTTACAGAATTTATCTTTCGGATAGCAATCATAACTAACTTCGGGCTAACTTTAATTGTTCTATGAAGGTCGCAGGATTAAGTTATAGTCAACGTAAAGTTACTATGTAACGCAATTGTGTTGACAAAGATCGGTATTGTGGCGAGATGCCATTAATTATATAGTTTTGAAAAAAGAAATATTTATTTATCTTCTACAAAAGTAGATTTTAATGACATCGATTCAAATAATTTACCATTACTGAATATTTTTTTTTTCATTTTATGTAATATTCGGAAGCTTTTTAATGACAAAAAAGTAATTTAATGATAAGAGTTGATGCAGGTTTTTTATCATTTATAGTTTTGTTCAGTTTATCCCATATATAATAGAGTCAATAATTTCTGACGAGCATCAATTTTCATCAAATTATCAATGTCGAACTATTGAGATAATTTTAAAACGATTCTTACAAATCCATACATTTCAGGAACTAGTTTTATCAATACTCCATTTATTTGAAACCTTTCGCTCTCTGGACTTATGATTGATGATATGCATATCCGAGCCAAGCGCTGCTTCTAACGTTCCATGTCAAAAACTCAAAATATACATTCACATATCATCTTGTTACGATATCTGTTATTCATACGATGGACCTTCATACAATTTTTAATAGTATCCATTATAACCCCTGTTATTGCTTACGCACCCCTTTAATTAGTTTAATGTATTTCCATTCGATAGACAACAATGTCTCTTAACCTTTTGCAATACGGATGAAAATCGTGTGATGTATCGATTTTTTCTTTTTAAAATGAAAGTGCATGTAGAATTAGATAGGAAGAGAACACAGGGCAGCGACAGTGTTTAATGAAACGGGTATTAAAGGATTAAGGGCTCTATAGTGGAGGTTTATTAGTCGAATATCGTAATGTAAATAAAGTTAAGGGGAAGTGGTTTTAATTCTCACATCTGTTGTGTTTCGTATGGGGCTAACACACTCTAACGAGGTCAGTGAGAATGGCTATGAATAGCAGTGTGAGCTTAATTGTCATTTGAATAATTTATTGCTATTGTAACGGCCATTTGAAAACAAATTAACTTCTGTGTTGACTCCAACTGTTATTGATTGGGTAATGTTTACGGTTCTATTAGTTTGTTGCGTGCTAGATCAATTTGCATTACGTTTATAATGTTATATTTCGTGCTTAATTTCACTTGCAAATTTCATGGTTTGGACAATTTGTTCGACTAGAATTTTACAGTGGTACTGTTCAAATATTTGCATTTAAAAGATACTTTTACATTTATATTTTGACATATTTTTAACTTAAATTATTTTATTAAGATTATAATGGACGCTGTACGAGTACCCTACTGTCTCATTAAATAATAAACATTCTTCTGTATTATATCACACGATATGTCAAATTAGTAGTACTTAGTTCAATAAATCCTTCGTTTTATTTTTACCAAATATACTATATTTATTATAATACAAAGTATTGCATTTCCTTACTGATTACTACTTATCTGTAATCGATAATTCTTTACAGCATTTAAACAAAACACAACCGAAATAAACAGAATCAAAGCAAATTCCACTACAAAAACATTGAACATAATCCAATTTCATAGAACAACAATAAAATCCGATTGCAAATAGCGTGTGAATAAAATAGTCCATTACACAACCCGGATGCGATGATATGGCCTGTATTTTTGACATTTGCAATCGTTAATAATCCCCGGGTGGCGTTGGATCGAACCTGCCAATCGCACGGCGTCATTACCGCCGGTCATAACCGGTTATTTCTGGTTATTACCAGTCGTCATTCATTGATAATGCTCGTCTACGGCTCACCACGTTATTATATAGAATAACGGACGTATTAGTAGGAGCCTTTGAATGAACACCCCGATGAAGTAAAGAGCGCCTAAAAGATTTTTAGTCCAAAAACTTTTGTTGGCAAATATGGTTAATTATGCTTAAGACTTGGTAAAATATGTATTAAGCTTACAAGTACCAGCTTGGAAAAGTAAGCAAAGAAAATTTAGATTATATTCTACAGCTTAGACGCAACCAAGAATTTTAACTAACTGTCTCTTAGCCAATATGAGAGATGGCAGCTTTGCTTATAATAATAATAAATCAACAAATTGGAATGTCGGTGAAAGTTATGACGAGTACAGACAGAGCATTCCCGCACCGTTTCCAGTTACCAAGCGAAATGATTAAAACGAACGTAAAGCTGCCGCTGTAAAGGAAATAACATTTGGAATAAGAATTTCCGAGCCAATTCTTTTGTTAGCATCCAAAAACTAATTCCCATAAAGAGCAAACATTAAATTTGTTCAATTTCTGGCTCGTACCGCGACGCGCAGTCAAAAGACTGCATTGCGCACAGCTGAGCGCAGACTAATTCAATAATAACACCGCATGCTCCGTACGCCTCTGAAAACACAGTATTTTCATGATTTTTAGACCGGCTTTTATATCCGTGTGATGCAATTAACTGATCAAGATCCTTCATGTGAATAAGCCTTTATTCCACGTGTTTGCATATGATATTACCTTTTGATTAATTCATTTCATTTTATTACAGTTACATGGAATAGTGATGGTTCTGTGATTTCATTTGTACGAAATGCATATCTTTGACATAACCATGATAGTAAATCAGAGCATTAACATAAGCAAATTTGATGATAATATCAAAAGACTAAGCTATAAATAATATTACAGATTCACAAGATCTACTTTTACTACTTTCTTATACCTAGAAAATTGCTAAGAAAATTTCCCCTGGTAAGCCAAGTTCAAAGAAGTAAGACGATTTAATATCATTTCCAAAAACCTTATTATACCCGCAACATTTTTCCGAAGCTTACTTCAAACACTCATCCTTATTGTATCTAAGAAACCTCCTTACAGTACGTACCAAGAAACCATATTATCTACTTTCCAGTTCCCAGACTTTTATAACGAGCGAACAATTTTCCCGCTAGTGGCTAAAACTAAGCTGTAATAATTCCGTGGGCGCTCTTAAATTTCCGCTAATGTAATAGGAGATATCGAAAATACTTATCAGCTGGTAGTAAAACATTATTGTATTAGGAGCATGCATTAACTGAGTTTGGCACGCTGCCTAAGGACTCCATTGTGTAAACACAGTACTGTTTTTACTATGTTATATTGCAGTCGAATATTGCACGGGGTCAAGCCTCTTTACCATTGTATTCAGTTTGTTAGGTTTTCGAGTGCCTCTAGAATTGTGGAATACATTTTATGTGCAATAGAATGCTGATATTTTTGCGTATTGTGTACTCTGTTTATTAGTTGATAATATTTCTAGAAATTCAAGGTTTATCTTGCTTTGTTTGTAGCAATCGAGATTTTTTACTCTGATATTAAGTAATTTTATGACTGACTAAAACAAAGAAAGATATTAATTATTTGAGAAAGCCTATTTATATCTACTGTGGGCGACGACAAGCTAGGTATGACAAAAAAGATGAAGTTGAAAGGAGGTTTCAACTGCGAGGAAGGAAAGAACTTTTTTGTTGCATTATTATTAATGGTTTTTACATTAATATTACTTAACATATTAAGGAATATAGAACATCACGGCTTTCGTCCCTCGCATGTGGCAGATCACAAATAACGTTTGTAGTGGTTTGAGGCGACCACGCGCATGTTGGTAACACATGCCTGGGCCACATGGCTAGCCCATGTCGGTTTCTCGACTTAAAATGTAACCTAGATATTTATACGAAGTTATGACAGTCGACAACATCTGAATTAATGTTAGATCGGTTGATGTTTAAGAGTGAATCCCTTTCCTTATGATGCTGGATAAAAAGTTAGTTTTGTAAGCCTTAAATCCTAAATTTACTTGCTTTAACCTTTAAGCTGATTTCACCAGGTATTAGAACGACACAAGTAAGACGAAAAACCAAAATTGCGGTACACTTATGCAACAAAATTTCCGGCTGCCCAAACAACTCAACCGAGCAATAAATAAAGACTTGTATAGTCAGTTAACGAACATGCTAATACCTACTGTGCTATATACTTCTGATCCGCTGGCAGTAAATGGGGCATAACTAGGCATTAGACAAATTGGCTGAGAGCCAGCCCGGCGCCCCGTGGCGTTGTGGCATCGTTCTAACTGTACGGAACACCGTGTACATACGCCTATTGTGCATTATTGTCATTATTTCGCCGTCCCCAGGGACTAATGTGGTAACGAAAATAATACCGCGATATTGTGCGATTTGCAAATGTGTGTTTTATGGCATAATACGGGACCGGGGGACGTAAAAAATATGTGATTTTGTATTTTTTTGGTGTAACGATTTGATTTTTCGTATCGATATTCGTGGGCGTTTTATTACTGATGTTCGTCAAAGTGATAAATTTCGCTCAGTGGTAATAGATTATATCCTCGCCCCTGATATCAGATGTCAAATAAAATGAAATGTTTCTGTATTTCTAGAACTAATACCAGGGTACATCGTTTTAATTAATTTCCTTGACAAAATTAAAATTCCCAATTATTAATTTAAAATACTACACTTATTTTCATTAAATCAATAAACAAAGTTGATTCTGTTAATTATGTTGTTTTTCTACATGCCCCCGAAACAATAAAAGCCAATGAACGCAGAAATAGTGAAGAAAAATCCTCTAAAACAAACAACAATTGCCGGCTTTGAAATAAAATGCTTTCTCGGCATCGCGACTCGATGCCGGCTTGAAAAGAATCCCGTGTTGGTCGCGTGCTTGACGGGTCAGATTTGATCCAACACCCAAGTGCCATAGAGATTGGTCGATAAGTTGCCAATATATTGGTTTATTTTTAATGCCAATTTTTAAATTGATTATTATTTTTAAATTTAGGGTTGTCACGTTGATTTTTTAATACAAATTAGTAAAGTCTGACGTTTTTTACTTTTGTATGGGAACTTACATAGTTTTGTAACACACATATTATAAAAGTAAATTAATGTTAATATTTAAAAAAATTATAAAATATAATATGGTTATTTACACTTTTTTTAGACAACAGTTAAAAATTTACAAACAATATTGATATTGTTGTTTGAGATAGTTAAGCTGTGTAAGTGAGATTTCACTTCAATAACTATAAGCTAAGTGTTAAAATTATTTAAATGGTATTTGTATATACATAAGTATAATATAATAACTCTACCATCATACTATCTACCACACTGTAAATTGGTACTTTCTTAAGTAGGACTTAAATATAAGAATTTAGATTAAAGTCCATAATTTTTATTCATTCCAGGTTCCGTAAAAAGTTAAAGTGCAAAAGAATAGTTAATGTTCAACAACGATGAAGTTGATAATGAACGAAAAATGCTAAATGTATCTGCAATTTATTCATTCGGTGTCCCAGATCCGGAATAATTTCGTATAATTCCTATACAATTCAGAAGCTACTGTCAATAATCCGCCTATCAACTGCCAAGTTACGAAACAGATCTTTAAATTATTCAAGCTATGCATTAAATAGAGCATACACGTAAAGTAGGTCGCACTAATAAAGTTACCATAATAACGGAAGCGTTTATGGAATTTCAAATTTTGAGCCCGTATAAATAAAGACTAAAATAGCATGCGATATTTCTACAAAGGCACTTGTACAAAGCACATTGCATACTGCACAGGACGGTCCCAACTGTGCCTGCAGTCGTTAATCTTAATGCAAATTCGTGCCAAGCGCCCTAATGGAGCCCGTATTTACTGTTTACACATCTTATTCTTCACGTTAAATTACTCACTACCTAGATCTAGTCACACGCTCTTGAAAAGTACATTTGATTTGGACACCGCAAATTTTATGTTAGATGTTAATCTTTTGTGATATCCTCGTCTAGACGCTTTTGTTTTGTACGAGCGGGGACTCTCTACATTTTCATCGCGTGTTCACTTGATGTTAATTTTGGAATGTAAAATTTTATGTGCGTTATAAGAAGCGTTTGAATTTATGCTCATAGATAGGGAAAGAAGGAGATAAATAACTGTAAAGAAAAACGAACAGTTTATATTACTTTCTTAAAAAAAAAATCATAGATTGGCTACATGACTAATCCGTCACGGCTCATGCCATTCATTTGAAATACTTCTACTTAAAATACTTTTACTATGTTACACCGACTGTCTTACTTCACAGTTTGAAAGTTTAAGTTAAATTAATTGCCAGAATCAAACAAATGTATCTCCTAGACAATATAGCAATTGAAAATAAAAAAGTCGCACCGCAAATACGATTTCTTTGTGGAGAAGACAATTCGTTTTACAACAAGCAAAATATCAAGCGTGCTCTTTGTTCTACAGTCTAGAAGTACAAGGCAAACTTTTGTCTTATTCTAGTGTTTAAATTACACTTTACATAATGTAGTGTAAACAGGGGAAAATCCTCTCTTTGCTTATTCAGTACACGACCGTTTACTTGTTACTGCCGTTTCAGTAATCTTTATAGTGGACCTAACTTTCATGGATTTTAGTGTCGTGTTTGTAGCTGAAAGTTTTGTTTAGAACTCATTGTTAAAAATATCATAGAATTTCTCTTTTATTTATAAAATGTTTTTTTTTGTGACCAATAGTTTATTTTAAATAATTTTTTACTACTAATATTTTTTTATCTTTTGACGATCAATTGACTACACTGTACTCTATAGTTAGTACGGTACCTACTGTCCAAATATAGTTTCATGTGACAGGATACTCCAAATACTCGTCACTTGATAGTGCATCTATTTACATATGTAACGATGCATTTTGATCTCTATATACATATGTACGTACACAGTTTCTATGTATACACAAGCCTCGCCATGATATGTCAAGTAATAAATAAAACATGTACAGCTTTTAGACGTATGTGATGATGTGTAATTTTTCACGAAGGCAATCAGCGGTCTCCCTTTTTCCCTCGAAAGAGCCGTAGACGTAATGTCTGGGGGTTTTGCCGCGTTTTGTACGCGCGAAAATCGCAATAACTGGAGGGGAGATTAATGTGTTGCCAGACGGATACGTTGACACTACCACTTTGATTACGAGTGTTGCCTGCCTCCGCGCGGCTTACATTTTTTTCATCTGTCAACGTTTTCACGGTTCATTTTTATTGACGTATTTCAATGGTTTTTTATTGTGTTGTGTGCTTTTAGAGAAATTTGTTAGCTGTAATAATGAATTTTTATATCGAGCGATTTCAAGGTTCTGGGTTTGATTTTTTGGTCGGGTAAAATGTTATTGTTTTTCATATTTATATGTTATCATATTTCTTTTACAAACGGCAATAAGCTGACTCCCTATTACGAGGGGTTTAAAAACATAATTGCCGATACGTGGATGCAGAAATGCACTTCAAAATTCCAAACATCTGTTCAGAGCTGGTTTTTAAAGCGGCATAGAACTAATTGTCCAGTGTTAAACTTTAGCCCATAAACGCCCCACTCTTGGGCACGGGCCTCATCCAACACCGATAGGGTTGGCAGAATACACACTTAGGAAATTCCTAACAACTTTTAGGAGTGTAGCTTACCTTACGCTTAATAAATCCATAGACGTACTTAGACATCCACACAGAACCCCTTCACCAATAACCCAGTAAAAATACAGGCGTCGAATAATCCAATTCGCGCCCACTATCCCAGCCAGCCGGCTGCGTTCGCTTTTTGACGTGCTATCGTTAAGGGAATCTGTCGAATTATTCTCATGAATATGTATTCGTCTACCGCCCCCGGATATGTACTGGCTCCTGAATCGTACGGTGGGCATAAAAGTTGCACATTATTCTCTCAAATTGATCTTGTTAGTGTAGGATTAGGCGCGTTTTGTGCCGCCGACTGTATTGTTAATGCATTTCTATATATTGTGGAGTAAAACCTGACGTCATTTGTTGATTTATTCCGTAAAATTAGATTTTATTTTTTTTATTTGATTGGAAATGTCCATTCGAAGGTCATTAAGTTTCCGTCTTTTTTTATTTGTGCTTTAAATTTTTGTAAATAAAACTTGTTTTAATTTTAGTCACAGTTAATGTAACTAATTGAATTTGAAAATGAATAGCCCATTTTTATTTTTCTATACATCAGATATCAGTTGAAGAACGATTCCACATAGGGAGTACCTAAGTAATTCCTAAGATCATTTAGGTGTGGACAAATCGCGAGAAAAATCGCATTCCGTTAAAGTATAATAACAATACATTTTGAATACACCCATAACTCCGAGAAGTCACATATTACTAGGCATTGAACTCGCGACTGCCAAGATTCCGACTCTTTGTAACGTACAATTTTGCTGCGACATACAGCTTAGTCTGGTTCGCGAAAATTCCTCAGTAACTTTGTGTTAATTGACTGTCTGGTCGTAAGATAGCCTCAAGACACAATTACATTGTATTCTAAGAAACGATATTCCCAGACTTATCTGCTAAAAAGGTCGCCTACTTTATGTCCTAAATGTGTTGATAATACAAAAGGTTATTTAGAGGTGAACGTCCATTGAAATATTGTGACCTATTTAGGCGCTCAAGATTCACAATATAGTTAGGTAAATTACGTTAGCATCTGTTTGAAAATAACCAACTTCCACGGAAGATTAGCTGTATTAGAAGCTTCTCTTATTGTGTTCTGTTATAAAAGATAAATATGAGGATTAAATACCAAATGTGACCATTAAACGTTTTTCTCAAAAAAAATATTACCAGGTATCAAAACACATTAAATAATATATAAAGAAAGATAATGACAGTTATTAATAAAAACTTTTCTAATTGCAATCATAATTGCTGAAAAGTATTACATTCTATTGATACAAATAAATTTGAATTAAAAAACAATAGAATAATCGAAAATGGAATAACCGAACTCGTTTTTCAAAAACGCCGCTTCGATAAACGAACACGCATAGTTTCGCGGGTAGTAAATTAATCCGCTGCTATCCGTACATTAGTCTGGATGTAAGATCGGATCGGAACGGACGCGCGCGTACACCACCGATCACTGGGATTCGGGGATCAACGCGTGGGATGGTTACCTATCAGCCTCGCCAAAATCGCGCTAAGCGCTTCACCGATTTATCTGGGCTTGGTGTTCAATGAAGTGCCTACCAACATTTTCGACGGCTGATTATGTGCTTACTGTTAGATAATGAGTTAGTTTGCTGCAAATTATTTAGTTAAACACAGTTAAATATAATGACTTTTTATTAAAAAAAAAACGCATGTTATAAAAAGACAAAGTTTAGGAGCTTAGTTGTGAGACGTTATCAATAAAATGATTAAAACTTTAACTTTACGTAAAGTAAAACTAACCCATAGCATCTTCCTCCTCATCAACCCATATACGCCCACTGCTGAGCACGGGTCTCCTCTACCTAACCATAGCATCTGGTTATATTTAAATCAGATAAATGGGATTGGGTGTTTTTACTACACATAGCTTGTTTTAAAAAATGACTACTTTATTAATCAACTCCAAAATGTAGACTAAACAAATGAATCAGTAATGAGATGTATAAAATTGGCAGTTTTATTAGTAAGAACGTTGCCAACCTCTGCTAATTTAGTCAAAAGAAAATTGGTAAGACGAAATAAAAAAGAAAAATATTTACACAATTTCCAATTAGCGTTCCGATTGTTTATAATTATAACTTTTGGATTTCAAACAAGGATAATCTCTCGTTAGGCGATTATGTAAAATCTTTCTAAATGGTGTTTACTTTAATGGATTATAAGAAAATGTCTAAATGGAAAACATTCCTGTTCAAGCCTTAATGCTTTTTACCTCTTTTTAAAAAGTCACCATTTGTATATCACTTACGAAAAATCACCAGAAATAAACAATACGACTTCAAAAAATCTATACTAATATTATAAAGCTGAAGAGTTTGTTTGTTTGTTTGTTTGTTTGTTTGTTTGTTTGAACGCTAGGATCTCAGGAACTACTGGTCCGATTTGAAAAATTCTTTCACTGTTAGATAGCACATTTATCGAGGAAGGCTATAGGCTATATAACATCACGCTATGACGAATAGGAGCGGAGCAGCAATAAAGAATGTTTCAAAATCGGGGACATTTTTTTCTTTTTGTGAGCTTCCGCTGCGTGCGCTGCGGAAACGGTTATAGTTTCGCTAAAATAATGTATGAGTGAAATGTTCTTCTTTAAAAGTTCTAAAAAAAAGTCCGCGACAGCATATGTCTATTTTTTAAGGTTGGCTCACTATAACGTTTTTTATCTTAACCAAATTTATTTTAAAATAAAGTTTTATTTGTGAAGGTGATTTATAAATATGATATTAATCCTTATCCAAATAAATACGTTATTCATTACAAGTATTTAATTTTAAATAAAATTGCCCTTTACATCATTTGATTTCACTGAGTATCTTAGAAGATATTGCAGTTTTAAAATATTGATCAAGCGCGCAATAATGATGCACAAGGCGCCGATCGACGCGTTACGATTTCACGTTTGAACAATTTGACCGAATTGTATGATTTTTGGTATGGAGATAAATAGGACTCAGAGAAGTAAAATAGACTACAACTTATTTTCCTTCTGAACTCAACCCTGTAGTCTACGCGGACGGAGTCGCGAGCAAAAGCTAGTATATAATAAGTTTAAACAAAACCCCATTCGCAAAACGGTTATCGTATTACAGGAATTTTCTCTCCATTCGCAATAGTTCATGCTATATCAATATCGAATAGGATTAAAGCCATCCATTTAAATAAGACCTATGATAATTCAAATCATCCGAAGCTTTCATGCGGTGTATCGTCATTTTCAGTACAATGGGCAGGGGCGGGTTGGTCGGCGGGGGAGGTAGGGGATCATCTTCCAGCAGCCGTATCTACTAACGCTAGAGATAACCCGACAATGCACCGTTCACTTCGGAACCATTTATTCCGTAGTGTTACCAGGTACACAAAGGTTCTTAGTTTACACTACGTTACAGATATGTGAACTGGGGTAAAACGATATTACACAGCCGAATATGTTGCGCTCGTGTTGTTCTTTTGGGGTATGGGCGGGTTTTGTTAACTTATTGACGTGCCGGGTAACGTTTCGCTTTCGGGAACGCGAAAGGAGTTTTATTTTGTGTTCACCTCTTTGCTGGTAGTCGTTTGTCAACACTATTGGGCGTATACTACCAATATAAGTGTCTTTTATGATAGGTCGCGTTTTTTCAATGTGTAAATATTTTAATAACCCTTGTATAACAATCGAACGACCTCAGTTTAAATAAAGAGTTCGTAGCTTCGATTCAGCCTTTGTTACTAATGGTAGTGATAACGTATTATATTATCTAGATTTATTAAAACCGAAAAAATATTCAAATTTCCTGTCTTCACATTCCCAAGACTTTTTGTACATAATTCAAGTCCTAAATCTCTAACTCTTAGTCAATCTTCGTAATACCACAAACTAAATATAACGTAGGAACTATTTTAAAAATATTCAACCCAGAACACGTTTCAGGTATTTCGTTCGATCACCCGATGTTTCTTTTTATACATGTGTTGCAGCAGTGGAAAGGCATAAATCTCAATCATAATTTGCGAACGTCAGACGTAGGCCAGTGCGGTCGAATGATTGATGGAGCCGGTGGCCGGCGCTCATTTCGAATTCAAACGAGCCTACCCGCCGAGTGGAATGGCCGACAACTAAATTGATTAAAAATCTATTAGCTACGATAGTGTTCGGCTTGTCATTCCTATTATAAACTTCGATTAACGTGCGAAGATATGGAGTGTATGCGAAAAATCCTTTGGATAATATAAACAAAACGTAGCTCAAAAATAAAAAGTTTGTGTTCTTTTTCTTTTGGAAAAATCTGTGGGTACAAGAATACGAACTGCATGATGCATCTCTTTTATGATTCGAAGATTTATGAAGTATAAACATGTTTTAATGTAATAGCTGGGAATCAGGTCATTTCGATCGATATGTAACATTACTAAGTATTCTACTATCATCAATATTACTTCTATATATGTGAGCATAAATTTATATTTATCTACTTTTTGTTCTTGAATAAATTTTAATAGTAATTTATAAGGCTTTATTCATGTAATAAAATTATGCTTTAAAATGTTTATATTTGAAAAATCCAGCGAAATATAAATTTAATGTTCTCATAAAGCCATACAACTCATTACACATTCAACGTACGACGAATCCTTTTGTCCATCGTAAATGATTTATTGAATATTTCTCGTTGAACTCGTCTGACAACCCCTATTCGACATAGAGCCACGGGTTGCCTCAACCCATACACCGAATAGTTTCCGTTTATAATATTTGAGGCACGTTTTGGCCCAGAGGTGTCTTAATTTATTAATAGATTGTTTATTGCCTCGCCAGGGGCCGCGCGGCTTAATAAATAGATCACCCTTAAAATAATAATGCCTTTTCGTTATGAGCACCGTGGAACATAAATTTTATGAGATTAAAAGGGTGACACACTGTCGTCGGATACTCGGCAAAATTCGCCACTTAGTTTTATGTACGTAGATTAGTTTATTGATGTGTGTTGGCAGTGATACGGCTCTTGGGGCTAGGGACTCACAGTGGGATTATTTTTTATAGTTGGCTGGACGAAATAATTAAAAGAGATCTAATGTTACATGGAGTTGTTTGGATAATGTTTGGAGTGGTCATCATTTTTATATTGAATAGTTCTAATTAATCAAAAGACTCAAATATCATGTGTTCGATTTTCATCACAGAACATTTGAAAATAGTCTTTAATATATAATCTTTTTAATATATAGTCTTTAATATAATTACCTTGCCCACATTGCAAAGGTTCGTAAGGCCAATATATCAAACTCTAAGATAACAATGCAGCTAAGTCAAGCAAAGGTGATTATAATACGAATGAAGTTTGATCGAACAGCTCAATATGTAATTCTCGCGGCGTAAGCAACATTTGTTGGTGGCTGCGCGTCGCAAAGTGCTCGCGAACTTTGCCACTTGGATGGCACGCGGACTGCATCCACGCCACTCACCTCCCACCATTCAATATATATTAGCTTCGGCAACTTGGATTTGTTATTGCTTTTGTTATCGGGAGTATATGAATGTGTAATTCGGGTGATATTTATGATTTTAAAGGTTAACGTAAAGGTTGACAAATTGAGAAACTACTAGTGTCTCCGTCAATGTAATCTTTTCTCCTTAGTGGCCAACCCAGCGGCGTGCCGTAGAAGAAGCCTATGTCGAGCAGTGGACGTGAAAGGCTGGTGATTATGATGATGATAAGTGTAGTAGTGTAGATGGTCGATGGACGAAGGCCGTCACAGAATGGTGGCCTCGGGAAGGTGCTAGGAAACGGGGCAGACCACCGGCCAGATGGTCAGATGACATAGCCCATGTAGCTGGAAAGCTATGGATGAGGGTAGCCCAAGACCGAGATAAATGGCGAACATTGGGGGAGGCCTATACCCAGCAGTGGGTACGTGCGGGCTGAATATGATGATGAAGTGTAGTAGTGTGATAGAGTGAAAAACGATGCCTTTTCTATTGAAAAAATAAATACTTTTCATTAATTTTGAAGTAGTTAATAGCTTTGACATAAAAGCGAACAAGCATTAAAAAAAGATTAATGTAAAATATTTTTTAAATATAATATATTAAATCAAATTAATTCCATATCCAAGATTCGCACTACACGTGATCGTAGAATTTAATTAATCACAAAATTATGGAGCGAAAGGGTTTGGGGCGCGGATGTGGCATCGCGATAACAGCCCTCGCCAATTTGGCCCGTATCATAAAAGAACTCGCTTTCTGGTAATTTTATTTTGTACTGCGGCTGGCTGTGTAAATTACTTGTTTATATTAAATTTGCTTCAACGAATATTTAAGCTTTTGGGGGTTGGCAACACTAATGACAGTTCCATTTAATCTAGTAAAATATTGCCTGCTTTATTAAGCTACAAATATAGCATCCGTATTTTAATAATAGTTGTATCATAATCAGGCGAATTACCTCAGCTGCTGGACATAGACCAATGGTTACAAACCTAAGGACTACCGAAGCAAAGACAAATAGATAGCTGTATGAACCACACATATTTGTACGACTGTAGCTGTGTATGGAATCGTAAAGTTTCTCGTAATTTCTAGAATATACGACCTACGCTTTATCTTAGTGTCAGAGAATAGCAACAGCTGGATTGGTCAAACGTTCTTTAATTCACCATCAGATAGAAGGTTAACGAGTCGTCAAATTGTGAAAAGTAGGCGATACCGACAAGGGTCAAACACTGGGTAGAATTAAAAAGGGGAAATGTAATCCTAGGATTACCGCACCCTATGATAAAGAGTATAAGAGAATACTCCGTTGATACATCAAAACGTACTAATTGCGTTTGACTTATCTCTTTATAGGGGCTGACTGAAAACTTAAGCCAGTCTTTATAAAATATCAACTGGCACTTCTTTCAAAATCTATTTACCAAAAATGTATCCAATATTGCCTTCAAATACGCATGAAATGCATCATATGCATTTAGCATGCAAAAGATATAAGTTTTACTACTTTAAGACTGTGTAAAGAATAATCTTTAATTCTGTAGACTATAATTTTTATTTTAAGCAAAAATGTAATTAATCGCAAATAATTTTCTTTGTTACAGGCCACGCGGTCAAGAACCTTCCTTTGTTAGCATTTACAGTTCAAGTATCGTCCAAAAGTTGAACTCATTTAGAAGTGGACCCCGCTACCACTACAGCTCAGTAACCAAGTTACTGATGCTAACAGGGTCATCGCAATCCCGGCACAGTTACAGCTCAGTTTAAAATAAGAAAAAAATCTCGCTAAGTGTCACCCCGTGATCTCGGCAGTCCCACTAAGTTTCCACAATAAGAGAACCGCCGATAGAGTAACAAGTCGGAAAATTTTCCTCTGTTCGTTTTACCCGCAACGGTTCTACTCGACTCGGAAATATCGACTTGAAAATTTCTAGTTTGTTAGTTCACAGTGACACGGTGGTCGAAGATTGGATTATTTTTGCAATTCGCCTCGCAAGCGTTGCGGCTTAGGCTGATTTTTTAACTTTTCAAATAATTACCGATATTTTTAAAGCGACTTTTTAGCTTTAATGGCGTTCGTTATAAGTTCATTCAAAGGTTTTGCTGTTAATTTGTGGATTGAGAGTTTTTTTTATCTTAGTGTTCTGCTGCGACTTATGATTACAAATTAAGTATAAGAGAGATCGCTATTTTAATTACCAATAAATACAATTTTGAGTATTCTGTAAAATTTGATGCAACAGTCCTCACCATCTAACACCAGCTCGTTGTGGGTTCGATCTTGGCAATGAAGCAAATTTTTATTACATCGAATACATTCGTAGTTTCTCAACACCCAAAAACCATGCATCTTATAATTGTGTGATCAGCATAACGTATATGACAGTTATGCAGATTCATTTGTTTATAAAGTCCCCTAAAATATATTTGGCATATTGCTAGTCTTACAAAACAATATGAATAAAATAATAGCGTACATATTGTGCTCGGAGCGGGACGTAGAAGCGGTCGACCGCAGGTGTCCCTCGGATATTGAGTTTGGCTAAATTAGTGTCACATATGTTATTATGCAAATCTGGGCGGCCATGCAGGCCGATGGTGGATAGGCCAATACGGAAAATTCATTTACCCCCCATTCGTTATTAATAAGCCTCGAGACATTAATGAATTGAATTTCTCGTATGAGCTCACATTTGTACAGCTTGCTGCTTTTTATTTTAGTACACGTTTTTTAAAGAATTATGATGGATTTCTGATGGACTTAAATACGTTTGAAAGGCATTGCAAGGAAAAGTCGTTTTTAAGAGAACAATCTTATTTAAATTTTTCGACTTTGACACAAAATTTGCTAGAGACAGTGTTTAATTTAATATAGTGATATTTTTCTTTTTTTAATTTTTGCTTTAATTTCCTTTAAAATCACATTATTTTTATCATTACTTTAGAAGGCAAATACTGACGACCCACATAACAATGGATGAAATAAATAAAATTTTAGAACTATGTCCAAAACACACCAAGGAGACGAAGAACCATTAGTGGAATTTGATGTCTTTTTTACATTCCCTACACAATGAGGAGAGATGATGAATTTACGGATAGTAATGTCTAGAGATCGCTTTTATCGCAAAAAATACACAAAAATCGAGCCATTTCAGCACAAATCAATCAATCAAGTGAATCGAGGCTGTTCTGCTGAAGTGGCGTGGGGCGCACGCCCGTCGACAGGGAATTATTTGAGTTAGAAAACTGAAGCGATTAAAAACAATACAGATAGAATGGCCTTTTTCGCTGTTTTTATTTCATATTCATTTTTAAAAGTTTTGAAGGCAATTTTACGACATATCACATCATATCACATTTAATATTGGATGTTTGGAAGGATAAAACATACTGCGCCGACCCTAAATAAAATTAGAAACAGGGCAAGCGAACGATGATGATCTTCACATATAATTTTGAATTCCATACCTTATTATGTTTCATGTAATAAGTTATAAATCAATTAATTTTATATATCAAGACTACTTCCTGATACAGAAATTTTGATAATGAAAAAAAAGATCACATGATTTTAATAAATTTAGAAAACATTTTATACTATACCATCCTAATCGAGTTTTCATATTCCTAACTTTCGAAAATTCCAACTTTCATTAAAACTGCAGTCGGTATTCAATTCCCTTCGGGCATAGATTAAAAATAAAACTTTTTAGTGTTCAAATAGGAGTATGTGAAATTTAGCGATTAAAAATTGCCCTTTTATGCTCTTTTTATTAATATTGGGGCTCTATACCTAGTTTCGTCGGTGTTTTTAAGGTTCGGCTATGAAACAAGCGGCCGTGAATTCAATCTTATTTTTGATTGAACATACGATTAAGGTAAATTTGTATCGCCGTCCATTGCTGAACGTAGGCCTTTATCTGCTACTACTACCTTTCTCAAGTCCACAGACCATTGTGCTGCAGGTCATCCTACACTACGCACGTAAGGCCATTAATTACTACGTATACCAGTCTAACAATGACAAAATGTAAACAATACGAGCTGTTTGTTAATCGAGGGGTGATTAAGCAATTAATGCAATTCGATCATTCGATGCATCATCGTGACGTACTAATGAATCAATAACAAAATAAATTTCGACATTACCCTAGGGAAGCAGCGGGCGGCACTGGCCGACTTTCGACAGGGCTGCCGAGTGTATTGATTTACAGCGCTTGCCTATGGGAGTATTGGCTGCATTTTTTATTTTTTTGGTTCTTTTTATTCTTTTTCTGCGAATTTTGCCAAGGAAGTTTAAAGCTTGATATTTACAGTTCCAGTGAAGTGATAGATTGAATTAGAGATCTATACAAGTTTTCGTCAAGTAAAGTTTTGAAATACAGACATGAATTTATGTGTGTGTTTTAGTGTTGCTACATATACAACTAGTTACCATATAAAATATAATAAATAAATAAATACTTATTTTGTATTTCTTTCTTTCATAAGAATATTAGGTATTTATAGCTAATTTAGACGTGGTCTGAATAAAAAAGGCTTTCTAAATAGTCAGTATTATTGGTCAATGTTAAGCTACCCGATGAACAAACTTTTAAACCTTAGAAAAGACATATAAAGGTAGAGACACATTGATAATTCTTATTTGTTACAAAAAACTCAAAAGGATCCTACATTATTATAGTTCCGATGTTTGTATGAAAATCTGGCGACACTCGTCAGCCCTATGGTCCGTTGGAGAGCGGAGCGGGCGACACGGCGTCCCGCATTCAATTACCGTGATAGCATCACGCAACACCGCAATTACGATGCTAATCCGTCAATCGAGTGCGAGCATACACTTCAACGACGCCCTTTGGACTGTCCAATACTTGCCCTACCACGATTTGTTGATACCCTAGCCCTCGATACGTTAGGGCTGTCGGTGATAGCTCTTAAATATGTGTTACATAGTATTTGAAGTAGATTCCATTTATTGTTCATTTGTAAGATTTTTTTTAGTCAAATGTCATGCTGCGATCTTTAAATTAAATACCAGCTTGCGAAACGGGAGGCCGCTGGTTCGAACCACGCACCGAAACAAATGTTTGTGAGATCCATTGATTAGGGGGTTGGGTGTTTGTGGGACCAAAAAGTATCTCTTAATTGTTATGACTCAGGTCTTTATCCTAGTTTAGGGTCTATGTATGCGAATGTACGATACATTTATTTCTTTAATGTCCAGCGAATACACCAAAATAAATAAAGTCACAAAAAACATACAAGTCGTTTAAAAAATATGACATGGCCACAACGTCGCCATGTAATGGAATTTCGTGAGCAAAGTGGCGTAGACCGCATTCATTTCATATTCAATCGCCTCGCCTCCCACGCCAAGTGGTTCCGATCTGACATTATTGATATTTGACAAATAAAGTAATATATCAAACCACATTAGAGGGTAGAACCGGGCACGTAATCAGGGGAACGTAGGGGGCCCAAACCCCATGCAGTGTAAAATCGCATCGGCTTGGATGAAAACATCATATTTGTAGAGAGCGTGGTTTGAGTGTAGTGGTTTCGATATTTATTGTTATGCGAGCACTTCAATATTTTTGGATTGAAAGCATGAGTGTGTGCACTTGCATATGGATGTGCGAGTATAAGTATCGTTTTCAATATTATTACTTGCTTAAGGATGTACAGATATCGTCCTTAGTATGATTGTAAAATAATATTGACATTAATATTTGACAGTCCCCTGGCACGGTTGTAGTTGGTAGTAATTAAGAAAAGGAAATTTTTTGAACCATGTATTGAACTTCCAGTACCTATTTACTCGTACCTTGCAAACGATTTTTTTCAAATAATTATAAATATTGACGTATGTCATGTGTGTGGTCGTAAATGCAAGCTTCTGCTTATTTCTATAATTTATTGCGTAAATAGTTAAAAAAAAGAACACTTTAACTTGAGTTCGGCGATACGATTGCTCCTGTTTTATCTTTCTAAATACATCCCCGTTGCGGGAATCACGAGGGATGAAAACATAATCTTGACCGATAAGAAGCGCGATACATTATATGTATTGCTTTAAGTGAGGGGATGGGCTGATCAATGACGGCTGACAGCGTTGCAAATCTCATTATCTGATGCACTTAGAAGTGTGGTTAGTTCCACCGATACGTCCCTCAATCCTAACCTGTCATGTTAAATTGACAGTTTGTTATGAAACTATTACCAAGAAATACAGTCGATTAATAAAAGTCAATTATATTAATCAAATTGTGTTTTATATCATAGGATTATTCTTGTAAGTTGTGTGATTTTTTATCGTAACTTGAAAAGAATTACGCAGTAGAAACTAAGAAGAAATAATTTCATTCAAGTGACACGATTAGAGTATCCAACTAAGTAAGTACACACGATTGCCATACAACCATCGTCTTAATAGATTGCGCTTTTAAGGACACCACAAACTTATTTTGAACTAAAAAATAAAACCATACACGATATTTCGGCACGTCGATATATCTAACGTATGACATATACCGTCTATACAGATACATAAGATAAAATCCGAACATTAACAAAATGTACGATCATTCTTGCTTCCTATTCCGTCCACGTATCGATTCAGCACATCGGCGGAGATCTCAGTGGCCGCGTATTATCGCTAAGTATGTTTTATTGTGCCGCCAAAGCCGATCAACATCGAGGGACGCTGTAATGATGTGAGTTATTTACAAGTTCCGATGGATGACGTAGGATTAGGACGGGTTTTATGTAGTTCCCGCTGTGGGAGTTCTTAAAGCCATCATTTGTTTGTTTCACAGTCAGTGTGAGGTTAGTGTTTTTAGCATTTTTTAACTCGTTTAGACCAGTACTAGACCATAGGAGTACCATAATGCTTGGAAATGGAAGTTGTAGGTTAGATTAGGGAGTTGGCAAGATGAGGTGGATTTTGAGGAGTATCGAAAAGTATCTAGGGAACTATTAGGTGGAGCTAAACTTTGTTGATGATGAGCTTTGATCCGGTAACGAGAAACTATTTTAAATGACGGTTGGTTAGCAATCCCAATGACTGAAACCCTTTAACATTCGGAACAAAAAGAATAAGAGAAATGAACTTTAGTTTGTGAAAATATAAAAGTTTGTTACTTTTTTGTTGTTGAAAGTTTCATAAAGGATTATGGATTATGCCTTGTGCTGTTAGTAAAAAAAGGAAAAAAATATGCGAAATATTTTTAGTCGGTCATAGCTTACGTTGAAAAACGTGCAAAAACATTTCTTTACAGCCATTCAGGCGTTCCATTGTATTCCAGTTTCATATAATATTTGGAATATTAAAATATTAACCTATAGTATAAAAGCAACTACCGATTTTTTAACGTACTCTCTTTGAATCCGATTTCGTATACCGGGAAATCTATGTATTATATTTTTCTATTTCTGTTCATATATGTTTATATTCCTTTATCAAATTCTAAATGCCGAGGAACTATTAATGCAGCCAAGTTTAATATTATCGTTCCCAAATAATCGCCTCTTATAATATTCATCATGTAACTTTAGTGAAAGCGTTCAAGTCGACCCATTATCGTTGATATGTAGCTGATAATGTCGCCTCTGGAGATAAAATCCAGTAAGTGCCAGCTCCTGTCGAATATTTCAGCAAGTTCGATAATAACTAGGCAGAAAGCCAGTAACTCGCAGCACTGCCCGTCTATTTACAAGTTTTATGAGATATTTTTGGCTTTTAAAACGAATATGATACAATATTTCTATTGGTACTGCAAAAATGGTGGTATTTTTTTTATATTTAATCTTTCTTTTAATCTACTGTTCATTATTTATTTCAGTTCGAGGATTAACGAAGTTTAGAAGAGGAAAAACTGATGGAAATTGTAGTGATTCGTGATCATATGGTTGTGTATATTCACCTAAAAGGCCAATATTTTTTACGACTTTTGTTTGTATAGTACACAATAAGTTTTTTTAAGGATACGTCCAAAATCTAATTGAAATATTATAGAAACATAATAAGTGCTCCTTAAAATATTATTAAAGGATATTCTATCCTCCACCTCCAGCATTGTTTATGAAATGTTATTGACGATCTATTCGCTTGTTTCTAGTAAACAAAGGATCACTGAACTCTGAACCAGATTCTGCGATGAATAAACACTTTTATTGTTTATTTTATAACGAATAAATAGCTAAGCTGTGTTCTATTTGGAAGAAGTATTTTGGATCTCGACCTAAAAAGTGTCATTAATTATGATCTTATGTTTATTGTTACTGATTCTCAACGATATTTGGGCTCAGGTTTTGTTAACATTTGAAAACAAAAATTGGCTTGAGACTACAAGACCACTGGTAATGCCTTAGATTGTAAAATTAAATTTAAAATTACTTTTTTCTGGATACTATAGCACTAAAGCGCAGAAGTGTAATGCTGTTTGTAAATGTAGGTACTGACGAAGACGCAGTCGCTACAGAAACTCGTAAAGTATCTCAAAAAAATAATTTATTCATACAGATTGTGATCTAACGGTGCTTTTGTTTACTCTTTCAATTTGTCTGGAGTGGATTTACGTCTTCCACGTAATAAATTTAAATCACATCAGCGCTTACTCGTTTTACTGCTTCTCACTAAATTAGAGTGCAAGAGTCTCGTTAGACTGAATTTTGCTTTATTTTAAGGGTTATTTTTACAAGCCATTAACATAAATTGTTTAAACGCTATATTAGAATCAAACTATTATCCTCAGTTTCAATCAAGTCAGTTTGGATGGGAAATCATAGATTTGACTGATCCTTTTTGCTTGATGACCGTTTGATTGTATTCGCCTTCTTTAATATAATTTCACGTGTGTTTTTTATTCGTAGATTTGTGGTATGTGAAGTGGAAATAACAAATTTAAGGTGTTGAAACTATTGTGGTGTATTAGATTGTATTCGTTATGCACTTATTTAAAAAAATATTATTGTCCTAAATCTACCACTTTATTCTTTCCGAGACGGATAGGAACAAAATATTCCATTTAGACAAAAATCTTACTCACTTTATATCTCGCTAACGTTATAGACAGTATACTAATAGTTTAAGGAAAGTTTAATGTAATTTAAGTATCAAAGTTTAGTTCATTGACCGCCACTTAAAATATTAAAAACATATTACACTAAACGCATTACACGAAATTCAACATCAATAATGATACACTCACAAAGCAGTACTTAGTATCTTTCGCGAGATTTGTTCCGCTCATTGCGCGAAGATTTCACACAAGTCGAGGATAAGTTTGGCAAGAAACTTCACCTCTAATGTAAAAGTTAGTTGACGAGACCGCCCCAAGGATGTGTCAGAAGTTGGGGATTTCATGACGTGCGCGGCGACCATAGCAATCCGATACTGCAACTTTGGAACATAACCGAGATGCATTGAATGGACGTTCATGCCTTCATTATCAAGTATTTGGACGGCTTTTGTGGCGCGATTTGGTTGGTATCAGTGAAAGGATATTGTATACTCTGTCTAAAAAATACATTTAAGAACCATGCGTATATTTAGCCGATTCCGGGCTAATGTGTGTGATCTTTATAAGACAAACTTTTGATAAAATAGATAAACATGATTTACAGTCATTATTTACATAACTTATAATACTAAATAAAGGTTATTGTTGAGAAATTTAAATATGAAAGTATGAGTTGTTATATGTGTTTTTGAAAGATTAAATTACATTTTTATCTGATTGTATTTCTCACTGTGTTACGGCAAACTCTTCTTCTTTTTCTTCCACTAACGTACACGAAATTACGTTTAAGATACATCTAATCGTGGTTTTCAGACGCCCAAATACTTGTCTTTACATAAAAAACAAACATAAAATAAATAGCTTTTAATAAAAAAGATTTGGTACGGGGTGCCCCACGTAATTTCCGATGCCAATGGGCCGTGTGTACCGTGGAATTCCGACCAAATTCCTTCCACAGTTGTTATTGAGCGGTCAGGTATTCTGTATGATGTATTGTTACCAAACGTACACATTACACAATTGTTATTTATTTGGCGGTACAAATTTATTTGGTAATCGATTTTTTTGGCCTTGTTGGTGTGGGTGGAGCGGTTGGACGGCATTAGTTTCAAGTTTTTCCACAAAAAAAATCTTAGTAGCAATTTCTTTTGAAATTAGACTACCTCTTTTACGATGGATTTAGAGAACACAACTATACAGGCGTGAGAAAACACTTATGCATTTGCGTACGTGTGTATGTAAGTATGATTTTTGTAAAGTTAACCTAGGACCTGTTGTATATAGTTGTCAATATTATACTTGTACAAATTTATGAATTTTACAATTGCATCGTCAAATATTAAGCTCAACAATTTTTTGTACACGCACTGTATACCTCCATAAAAATATCACGTAGGTTTTGATTACCCAAAAACTGTTCCCCTCAAAACGTCTAGCGCAGTGTTAGCCGTCCGATTCAGCTCAACTTTCCTTTTAGTCGGATTAATGGGAATGAGTCATTTTTGGCCGGTGCCGATATTAATGGCTACCGTTACAGTGCTTTTAATATATGCTGCACGTTACTTTGATGCCAGCTATTCGTATCGGTGTTTGAAAAATGAGGTCCTTTTCAGCGAACGAAATGGGGATTTCATTTTTGATTTGGTCTGTGCGATGGTTCGCGGGATATCGCCCGCCGTTTCAAGCTGAATGTGAATTTGATTTGTTTTATTAATGGAAAACAGCCTTTTGTTGCGAATAATATTGCACTTGTGAATGCGGAATTGAAAATATGCGCTGAGTGTTTTGGTACTTTATTTAAATTTGATTTGTTTATTGAAAACAATCATTTTTATATTTCAATTTTCTCTCAATATGGTTGTGTTGGATTATTTTATTAGATACTCCGGTTTGTCAGATTGCATACGTGTACGAAATGTAATCTAGAGTTCCTGATTTCAATTCCTGTGTCGGTCTAAGTCTTCCTTCCTTCCTTCCTCATCAACCCATATACGCCCACTGCTGAGCACGGGTCTCCTCTACCATTGAGAGGGTTTTAGGCCATAGTCCACCACGCTGGCCTAGTGCGGGTTGGCGGACTACACACCTAAGAAATTCCAAGGAACTTTTTAGGTGTGCAGGTTTCATCACGATGTTTTCCTTCACCGTTAAAGCAAGTGATAATTCAATGTGAATACACACATAACTTCGAAAAGTCAGAGGTGTGTGCCTGGGGTTCGAACCCGCAACCGCCGAGATTCTCGACCGCGCGCCTAAACCTCGAGGCCATCACTTACTAAGTGAGGTCTTACTAAGTGATTTTTACTTGTAGTACAAAAATATACAAGGCTTGAAACATAATAAATAGATATGTAACTAACAGTTTTAATTCCTGCACGAACTAATAGCACTAGCTAACGCAATTTCATTTTCCAATATTTATTTATCAATTTGTCTACGACTTTGTCTCCGTGTCTTTACGATCAAAAAAACAGTATACGAAACCAAATAAAATCAATATGAAATTACGCGAACCAAAAACTGATTACGCGCCGACAGAACAAATTCAAACTCGTGTTCTATCAAGCCGAAAACAGACGAAATGCGTTCGATTCCAGGCCCGGGCTGTTTAAAAATGTAAAGCCCGGGCCGTCACGGCTTGAAAGGAGGGGAATGCATTTGCAAATTAGATTTTGGAACCCCAGTGCCGGCGGCGCTGCTGTCTTCAACCCACTTGTCTTTAACCTCCGGTCACAGACGGAGATTTCGGCAGCTTCACTTGTTATCTGCGATTCAATTTCTTTTTTTTTTAGACAGCCAGTGTTTCTTGACCCGAATTGTTTTGTTTTTTGAATGATGATAATTTCAATTATTCTTGTTTTTACTCCGGCATGGTATTAAGAATTTCCTGACGGAGAAGCACTTTATGTGATTCATAGACATTCTCGATGAGCCGGAAAATTTTATTGTGTGGTTGGTAAATTCATCAAATATCATATATTAAGCAGTGGCGTGCCTAGGGTGTCAAACTAAGGCAAGCCCAAATGTTTATTTAGTAGCAGCATATTTTTTTTTGGTACGTAGGACTAATAAATACCTACCGGTTAGTACTCACATTCACGTTTATAGCGTTATTTTATAAATAAACAATCGTTAAGTTCGTTATTCGGAACTATGTAAGGCAAGTCGGGCTTTCGGGCTTCTATGGAAGTACCGCCACTGATATTAAGCATAATCAAATAACCCAAATCAATATTACACAGAACGACTGGAAAAACACTTTTCAAAACATATAAATATTCAGGCGCTCGAGGATATTAAAATTCAATTATGGTTTTCTTCGTGCGCATTTGGTTCCATCACAAAATATTTAAATGTTTTGAATATGATGGCGTTGATCATTTCTCGTCAACGGAGTCTATATTTTCTATTGCAAAGACAGTCAAATGTCAGTACCAGCGCGGCCATTTTGCCATGCGAATATTAAAAAAAAAAAAAAAAAAAAAAACAAAAAATCTGAAAGCTGCGAACAGCGCGTACTGTGAAGTGTGGCCGCGTTTTTCAATTCGTACCCGCGCCCCTACCAGTAAACAACTAGTATTAGAAAAGAAAAACTGCGCGAAAACGGTGGTTTAAACTGACGGTTGCTCGTTCACACTCGATTTGGCGAGGAAATTGCTGCGTCTCGCCCGTGGTCGGGTTACACGCGCACATCCACTGCACAATCTCGTTTTATTCAAACAAAACAAAACACGAGCGATGTGTTTTGTTTTTTTCGTCTTAGTCGATACGCAGTGACGTCACACTCCTGTTACTTTTGTAAATCTGCCAATGCGTTTTGTTTCCGAATTGGCAAACGATATGCTGTTACAGCAAGTCAATCGGATGGCTAAGACTTTTATGTGGTTTCATTCTGTTGGAACCACAATTTCTCACTATCTACGGAGATATCATTTGTTTACTTTTTCGTTGTTGTCGTATATTATACATAATATTATGTATGTATCTTTAAGGCGTTTCAGTGACGTATCAATGGATTAATCACTTAGAAAAGGTTAATGATAGGGAACAGGGCAGAAGAATGATGATGAAAATGTTTAGGTCATTTTACATTTATTTACATAATTGTAAATTCAACTATTTCCGTTTATTAAGTTAAAAGTTAGCATAACATTTGTAATATAATATAACAAATAAATCATATATTGTGGTAAAAACGCCTAGATTTCCCGGACGATTTAAAATCAAACTGAGTACACAGAATAGCCACAACATATTTTATACATAACAATTATTTAGCACAAAATTACAGCAAAATAGAAATTTCCATTCGAGTAAAGCCGGTGTTTTGTTATCATTAGCAATTCTTGGAACGTAGAAAGAAAGAAGCTTTTTCATAGATATTTTTTTTTAAATAAAAAAAATAATTATCTTTATTCCGAGTATCCTTAGAATTTAATAATCAAGTCAATAAGAAAAATATTCTGATACAGATGTGTATTTACGAAAATCAAACAATAAATAATTAATAATTACCATTGAAGTTATGCCGAGTTTGATTATTATTAACTGTAAATTGATTAAAACGATTATTTTCATTTAGGTATGTGTTTGCTTAATCTAACTTCTCACTACCGTTCTAAATGCTAATGTAAGTTGATTTGTTACTTTTTATCCTCGCGGATTATTTTTTGAACCAATGATACTCCTTTTTAAAACCCAAATAGAACTAAACAACGATGAAAGCCACGAGTAAACCCTAGTCTAATAAACATTCCGCCATCAGGCATGCTAATAACAAAAATGGCATACGCCTAAAATCCGTCGATTTGAAGGCGTAAGGGGCGTAAAATGAGAAGCTGTTGGTAATTGCTTCGTATTTACGCGAACGTCGTGCGGCCCGAGTGGAAAAATTGGCCAATTACTCGCGACGAAATTATATCGGTTACAGAACCGGTGTTTAATTGGACAGATGTTGGCATCAAAGTCATTCCACAAAAGACATGATAAAGATTGATGGCGTTTTTATACGAACATGTTCATCTTTTTGTGTAGAAATGAGGACTTTTTATTATGTGTGTGTTGTCGATATTTACCACGGAAATGAAGACGACTCCTTTTTTTTTAATAAGCAATTAAAATTAAATCAATTCATAGAATGGAATACATTTACCAAAGAGTAGTAGAAATTTGATAATACATATCAGATCTACGTAATAAAACTCGACAAAATCCTCGGGTTCAACGGCCCTAATAAATGAACCTTCGGTGTTAACAAGGGCGTCGGGAAGGGCCGAACCAGGGGTTGAGATTGGAGGAATCGGCAATAAGTGCAACACTGCAAGCAATCTGCCGGAATGGACCCACTACTGATTTATGGACGTATAATGGAAGCCTAGAAGAGGCTTGTCGTTTGCCCTGTCAGAATAAATGCGGCCATTATCTTTGTAAGTTATCGGTGGGCGGCAACCGCAGTGCACCGCTCGCCCGAAGCACTTAGCCGTAACTGTACGTATACTTTATTAGCGGTCAGTGGGACGCAACTTGCAAGTTTTGTTTATAAATGTTATATTTGATGTTGCAGTGGAAAATAGTTTTGGCTTGTGCCGCTAGATGGCGCTTTAATGAAATTTTAATGTATCTTCGAACTGGTATAATTTCTAAATATTATTTTTGTAACGCATCTTGACAATGTCGATTGATGATTGTTATACGTTCATTACAAGCCAAATATAATCGATATGTTCAGAACTCAGTGAATGATTCCAAACTTAAAAAAATGATCGATTTTGTTTATATATTCTGTCCTAATATACAATGTCAATGGGAAGTTACAAGAGACTTACTATACTAGAATTTAGAAACACTAAGTGAATTAAAAATTCATGACTATGTCTTAATGTTACATTAATCGGAATTCCAAGATCAAGTCCGACATTCAGCAATGGATCGGAATTAATAATTAATATTGTCTGTAACATGAAGATGTCAATTAAATTATTCAGTGAGATTATATGCTAAGCGGCGTACCGCATTCAAATTTAGGCTTATTCTCAATAGTAGAAACATTTTTCTTTGGTTAAAATATTTATGTTTATTATAGTATATGTTTATTACGTCTGTAGTTGCTACTCGTTTGATGTCACTCGATAAATCAAATCAGAGATTCTGTAGGGATAATCAAATTTAAGGTAGGCGTCTTACCCGACTTAATTAAATAACAGCCTGTGCATCGTCTGCCTTTAACAGGTTGCCTAATTATATAGTCATTTGGCTTATGGGTGTTTACTGTAAAGATTTTACGTGGACTGTCTCGTCGCCCGTGTCTCAAATGTCGTGCGATCTAGAGGTCCCAGGTTAGATTTCCGGGAAAAGTATTTTTTTTTATTACAAAATTCTCTGTAGCAGCTCGGAGAGCGCCTATAACGTGGTCCTGATACTCACATATCTACATAAAGTCCTTATGTCATGTACAAATGTATGTAACTTTAACTTATAATAAACAACAAAATATTTACCGCGGTAATTGTTACTATAAATTGCCAATCACAGATTTTCTTATAAAAACTTTGCACATTAATTTGATAAATAAAATGTGTACAGTAAGATAATAGAATTTACATACTAAACGAGCCTAAAGCTTTAAAAATTATACACTACAAGTTCTTAGAATAGATTGGCGTCTCCCAATAAATAAAAATATAAAATAAGCAATCATGTTTATAAATCAAAGCGTAGTGAAAGCACGACGAAACAAGATTAGTTATTTTCAATAACTCATGATTTGTGGGGAATAAATTGGTTGAACAGTTCGAACGTGTCACAAGAATTTGACACGCGCTTGATAAACTACGTGTAGTGTGTACGTTAAAAATAAGACGGCCATTTAATTCCATAATCGCCGCATCGAAACGAATCGACCATAAATAATGACGTATAATACGTTGTCATATCGGGCGAGGCCTCAATATCGCGGTTATAATAATGAAATATCGGCGGGCGCACACCGGCCGACAAAAACAATTTGTCGGACCTCGATGCAGGAATGTCGATAATTAAACGAACCTGCAGCCAGCTATTTCAGTGCTCGATCGACAGACCCATATATTTTGCTTTCATTTTCTTTTTAATCCCGCTCGCTATGAATCCGTTCTTCCCGTATAAATTACGCCGGCTGGATAGAGACTTCATCGCTATCGTTGAAAATCAAGCACAATAAATCGAACGCCTATAGGTAAAAAATGACGCGCCCCCGGCCGTATCGATAAAGTGTATATATAAATTGGAACCAACCGACATCCGACGTGATATGTTGGGATTAACCAGCAAAGACCAATAAGTAGCTTTCAAAATTCAGCGCACACCGGTACACCAGAGGAACGGGAAAAAATTGAAAGGAGATTCAAATATGTCGTCTGAATATTAAAAAGCAAAATACTGAATAATGCAGCGGGCGACTCGCGAATGATATAAGAGTGTAAGACGATTGGTGGGGCTATTTGCAAGCCATTAGTGCTGATAAACGGGTTACAGAGTTCACACACAAGAGGCGTTTTTCGTCGAAGCCTTTTGCCAGACGTCATTATATTTTTTCCTCCCCGGCCATGTATGGAATTCCTTTTATCTAGTAATCTCCGCGTTCGTTTTCGCCAAAATGGAGTTCTGGTTTTTTATCTTGTTTTATTACTTTTTATGTTTGGCGACGAACATCACGTTTCTATTATTTGTTACTTGGCGTGGGATGAGTTATCGCCCGGCTATGATTCACTCGCTTTTGATATAAAATGTTATTTATCTAAGATTCGTGAAATACCACGGCGTCTGTTGGACTCGTGGCTTTGATATAAACACGTAATATATTGTTATACTCTTTTTGTTTGTTACTAGTGTGATTCTTGTGTTCGATGTTAATATTGTTCTCTGCTTTATATTTAATAAAGCTGTAATGGAATGAGGTTTTGTGATATTAAAAAATCTGTGCTTTCCTTTATAACTGATTTAGTTTTATGCTGGTTTATCTTGTAGCTTATAACAACTGAAGAAATACAATACTAAGAGTGTACCCGGATAGACTTCATTAGCAAGGTGTTTTTAGAACAATAAAATTATCTGGATTCAACATAAAGCTAAAATTATTATAGCCTAGCATTCGTTTCCTGTTTATCAGATTCATTAGCTGTGTTGTTAATGACATGAATTTTTTGATGTTAGGCTTTATATTTTTTTTATTTTTTAATAGACTGTTTAGGAATAAAACAGACATCTTAATTTTTATTACAATAATTCACACATCTTTCGTCATCTCAGGAAAAGCATACATTAATACCTACTCTGTATCTGTTATTGTATATTATTTCTTCCTTGCACAGTGTTGAAGTCTTCTAGGGAACATGCATGGGGTATTTTAAAACACATTTAATGTGACAACGACCCGCTAAAAGGTCCGAGGGGGTTCACTACTCCTTAGGGAAGAAAGCCGTGAAGGCGAAATAGATCCCGTGTTTATCCTGCGGGAACGGATGCATAAAATTTAAATGGTTCTACAAATGGTGGATTCGAACGCTCGTGCACTAAGTTACATCCCAACAACTTATGTTTACGTATTAAATTTGCGTGTAATTCGAAACGTCGACTTTTAAAGACGTCTTTCTATTTATATTTTTAGTGGATCTGCCGTGTGGTTTCATTCGGAAAATATATTTCTTGGAGTAAAATTATCTTATGTAATATTCGTGACTACAATCTGCAATTCTGGATTGATGAAGTTCTAAAAATTCAGTCATTATATAAATTTCAGTGTATGCTTTAATGTATAAGCTTAACCATGCAAAGATCTTTAGCGTTCGGCTACCGTCCGTAAATGAATATCTGATTGTAATTAACTGGAAAATGTTCGCACTTAGAATAAGTTACAGTAAAAAATAGAAAACAGAGACTCAGCTATTCTTCTTCTTTTTCATCAACCCATATACGCCCACTGCTGGGCACGGGTCTCCTCTACCATTGAGAGGGTTTAGGCCATAGTCCACCACGCTGGCCTAGTGCGGGTTGGCGGACTACACACCTAAGAAATTCCTAAGAACTTTTAGGTGTGCAGGTTTTATCACGATGTTTTCAATGATGATAATTCAATTGGAATACACACATAACTTCGAAAAGTCAGAGGTGTGTGCCTGGGGTTCGAACCCGTGACCGCCGAGATTCTCGACCGCGCGCCTGAACCTCGAGGCCATCACTGCTTCACTATTCACTATTGACTCAGCTATTGCTTAACACATAATAACACCAAAATAACAACCAATACTCTAGCAACAAAATTTAATAACAACAACAGCCAAAACACTAAAGACCATTCCTATGAATCATGCCTTAGGGAGGCGTTTAAGCGTCCCAGCCAAAAGACCTAAAGACCAAGAAGCCTCGTATTTCCATCGGGTAAATGCAATTTTCGACAATAAAGTGCACACGGTCCATTAGAGCTCGTAAGTGGTGGCAGTAAACACCCTGTATGTGGCCATTATACCAGTTTATACTCACACTTAAGGTTTATTGAAAACCTACGGGCGGCTGCATTTTTCAACGTTGCTTAAAGCAAATACTTTAAGGAGGAAAGACGCATTTCAACTTTTATTGCGTAGGGGACAGGACACTTAGGATTGCAAGGGCTCGCGAAATGTGCCTAAAAACTTAATGCACTCATGTGTTTGGGCTGTTTCGAAGAACAAATGTAGGTATATGAAATTTTGTGATGGAAATATCCGACAAGGTATTGTAAATTTGAAGTGATCCAAAAAGAGTATCGATCGAAAAGACGGGTTTCTTGATAACCAGTACTTTATCATATTATAGGGTTAATGTTGGTTCGCGGAATACTTCTATAAAACAGACATTTTGTTTCCGGCTGATATGTACACCTCGGTGTTCATTTGGTGCCAAATATTATCCTGAACTACAGCCATTTTTGGTCATAATAAATTTGTAATAAGTAATTAAATAAATAGAAGCTTCTGAAACTGCTTTGAGCATGACTACGATTCCTGTCACGACCGACCGTTTCTCTCCAAACAGCATTCGAACCCATATCACTCATGTGCAGTTATTCAGTGCAGTGAGCTTGTCAACAACTGAACTCGAACAGCCGTGCTCATCCATTCGTCCCAATACAGTCGTCTGTGCAGACTACATACTGTATTACATGTACCTATGTATATGTAATAATAATGGAGTTAAGGGTTTAATTCCGGTACGATAAATATCTGTACGGACAACTTGAATTAATCTGCGTGTAATAATAATTTGTAGATTATTAAATCCGGAGGGTCCGAAGTCTCGACCAACCGATTCCGAAATTCGGATTCCGATAGAATTACGCCAAATAGTATTAAAATGTGGCTTAGCTCGTTTGCCACGGGCCCCTTCGCACGACCCATTAAATTCACTAACAATTAGACGAAGGATATTTAAATCTTCACATGTCATTAAGTTTATATCCGAGCTACAAATTCCATCGGCATTAACAATCGCTAGGATTTTAATCGTAAAACGGCAAAGTTTTTTAATGAATCAAATTGAGTACTTTTCGTGGATTTTATTACCTTTTTTAATTTCAGTTTCTTTGGTTGTTTTACGAGTTTCCCTCAGTTACATTCACTAACTTGTACGTGTTATATTTTCATAATTTATATCTTGGTTGGGCTTAAGTCTATTGTGTACGTAGCTATGGGAGTCACGAAGGCATAGCAAGGATAATACGAATTATTTTTGAATACCAAGGGCACAATTTCTTCAATTTTATGTCACTAGGATTGCGGCTCACTTAGCATGAAAACACATTTCGTCGTTTAACCATTTGCATTATCTACTATAGATAATTATAAGCAAATTGATAAAAAAATAAAATAAGTTTGTTAGAGTATTTTAAAATCTGAAATAATCTTATGTCTATCTCTACCCGTTCGGGAATATATATAGTCGTCACGGCATGTGTGCATCAAAAAATTGAATAAACCATATCACCATACAATGAATAAAACACACCAATTTGCCAGTTGTGATCGGCACCAAGCCCCGCGGTCGTATTTTACAAAGCAAACTAACTTTCGTGTACATTCATTGTTCAAAATTACTTTAGGCGCAATTTCCGCGCGGACCTTCCATATTTCTGCGTATATTTTACAGTTCTGGTAACAATAACTATGCGAGATAATGAAGGCTTCCCAATTAATTTTGGCGGCTGTTGGGGAGCGTCAAAAACTGGAACTTTACAGCTATCCCTACATCTGTCGGCGGTATGATTAAGAATGTATTTTACAATTTTGTATTCGCGATTTCGTCTGCTAGGAAATGATGTATTGAGGTAGTTCTATATATGTATTAGAAGATGAGCAGTAGGATTGATTTAGTATAAACAATTTAACAATTCAAAAATCGTTGTTACAAAGTTGTCAAGTACAGAGTACATAATCATTTAGACCTTATTTCACGACAGAGGCTTAGAGTAGGCTGTAATTCACATATATCAAAATAAATAGTTTTCAAAAGCATTGCACAGTTTAATTAGCCAGTACACGAATATTTTATTTTTCCCCAACCCTACAAAACCGATACTATTCACCCGGGTAGAACAACGAACATAAAAAATTAAGCTTATTATCTTCTCCCGCAAGAAAATCGCGTCTTACTGCGCCGTCATAATGATCTAATGACATCGACTTCTCTCGAATCTCCAACACATTTATAGCTATTAATTGAATGCCTGCACATACAATCAGTGTCCCTAATCGACATTTTAGATTTACGATTCGATAGCCGAGGATTAAAAAGACCAGTTGCCAGTGTACGTCTTTATTTTGCAGTGAATGTGAGAGAGTAATGAACCGGATTGCGGAGGTCGGCGTTATTCGTTCCAATCGACTCAGTAATATGTTCGGCCTTATCTGTATGGAGAGAAATACGGCTTAGCTCTAGCTTTTCAGGTGTGACACTACATACAAATGGAATTTCAGCTTGCTTAGCAAAAGAATTGTAAAGAAATTAATACGTATAGCAGTGCGTTCTACAAAATCGAAAAACAATTGTTGTTACTCTTAATTCAATTCCCCAAATTGAAATCTCATTTGCCTTTTCCCCGATAAAAAAAAGAAAAACGTATTCTTTATTCAAAATTAACCAATAAATTCGTTAAAAAAGACACATTTGTCCCGGCCAGTTCGATAAAGCGGAACTAAAATTCATGGTAGGCGCAGCGAAATATATTTTCAGCTCCATGTAAGCTAGGAAACGGTTGCAGGCCGGTTTAATTATCCGCATTCCGGCTGGACAAATTGTTCGCTGGCTCCCCGTCGTCGGATATTAATTTCGATACATTGTCCCAGTCTAGGCACTGAAGCGACAACGATTATTTCCAACCCGTAACTTAGCGATGTCGTAGCAAAAATATCGTGGTGCCCCCGTTTTGGCCATTAATTGATACACATAAATAAAGATGGTGGTAATCGCCACTATTAGTATGTGTCTTAACACGATGTTATTGGTGTGTGCTGATATATTGCTCTTCGTTATCGAATATTGTTGTATAAATGCTAAATGTATTGCACACAACTAATAAATATAATTTGACAGCCCCGTAGCGCAGTTGGCTAGACACCAGCTGGCAAAACGAGAGACCCCGGGTCCGATCCCCACACCGATGCAAATGCTTGTGTGATCCACAAATTTTTGTTTTGGGTCTGGGTGGTTGTGAGACCGAAAAGTCTCTCGTAGTTTCTGATATACAAGACTTGTATAACAGTTTAGTTTAATGTCTGGTGAGGTTAGTGTGTTGGATCTTCTATTAATCTGGATGATATTGGATTAATCTGTTATTTGCTTTATATATTTTTTTATTTAGGTGATGGGCTAACAATAATTAAGATGGAATCTTTATTCAATGTATTGGTGATAATGACAATATAGCTAGCTAATTTAAGGATTGCTTCTCGACTACCTTTGGAGAAGTAGAGTCACCTCATCCAACATACCGTCAGCCCGCAAAGATATGGTTTAGATAAAGATTATTTATACACTGTCTTATTTACAAATCCAATTTCCGGCTGAATACACGGGGCGGTTGTAAATAACACAGACAAAGCTTGGCGGAATCGGGCACCGTTGAATACATTATGCAGACCACGCTTCGTTGCGCCGAGCAATGAGCTTTGTAAATATACCAAGCACAACAGAACGCCGCTTTTTTGTTATCTATTCTTCTGTGTTTTTTTTCGTCCGTTTTTTTAAATCAAGAATAACGCTGTTTAGTGCCGCTCGCGGGTGACGTAATCGCGAAAGTGCCGCTTTGAGTACAGCGCAGATTGTTTCAGATTTTTTAGTTGAATTACGCCATTTCAGGTTTTAAATTATGTGTAGTGGTATGTGACTTTTAACTAGAATGCGCGACTAGGGAATTAAATTGATCATATTATACCAAAATAAAGGGTAGGAAATTTGTGGCATACGATTATTTCTCCGAGAAGGCTGTACTGTAAAGTCTGTATTATAAATCTGGAAATTATTTGAAAAATAATCCCATACATTTAAACACCATGATGTATACAGCACTTTATCATAGACAACATGACGGTTCAGTGAGCACGACAAAAGAAATTAATGCATCAAAATTATAACAAAACAGCGCAAGGGAAAGTCTAATTCATTTATTCCTTTCCGACAGCAGTTACCGTTATCGGCGCCGCGTTTTCCGCGCCATTAATTTCGAAAAATCGGATGATATCTTAACATGTGCTCTCCCTAGACGTAAAAAACAGTGGTACCGAAATTTTTATCCGTAAAAATATAATGGCGGCTAAGTCGTGTCGCACCGCGGTGTTACAACGCACACGCCTGCACTCCTTATCGTGACAGTCGAAAGGCACTTTTTCATTTTTCTTTTTTGTTCCAAGAGTCGGGGTTTTTGCCAGCGTAGACTGTCTCTAAGGGCGCGAAACATAGTGGAAAAGTCACGTGATTTACACACGACGCAAATGCTATATTCGTTAGGGCCGTGTGAACGTTTCTTGTGGGTTTGCGTGACATATTTTCTTAGTGTCGAGGATGACAAATGCGTAGATAAATCACAGAAAGCGAACGTTTCTTTTAAAACTTTTATTTTTTACGTATTCGTAGAAATTCGTCTGGCTCGGCCTCGCTTTTATGTACTCGCTTATTTCGAGTGTATTTATTAGTGCCCATAAATATTGATATTATGTAAGTTGTTTGTACAGCAAAAGATAAATCAGCGTAAGCACGCGATTAAATATTTGCTTGTTGAGGTGGAAAATAGCCTAGTTGTATTTTATCTTCAGGATTTACTATATTTACGGGAACTATAATATTTTGTCGGGCTTTAAAAACATACTTTTATAGCTATTCTAGAGAACTTTAAGACCAAATTAAAATAAATACATAAAAAAATATTTTGTCGTGTGCAACATAAGAATTGATTTAAAAATTTACAATGAAATCGGTCTTTTTTTGTGTAACTATTTTCATTCCTTCTCATACGAGTTAACAAACTGCAAGTCACAATTTGTTTTTCTCATCAAAATAAACCAATCAATAACCGAGTACATTGAGGCTGAAAGCAAGCTATGAAGCGGTACAGTGGAACGAATAAAGTTGAATAAAATATTATATTAACGTAGTATCGGGAAGCTCCGTGGCGCTGGCTTCGCGGGCGTCGCGCGGGTGTCAAACCGCGTCGCCGCGCTAATGAACCGAGAGACTGATGCCTGCTCGACATGTGTTAAGTGTTACATAACTTATTGTGAAAGGGTTTTCACTACTAAGTTGGGGGGAATTGGTATGTGAATTATTGTTCGTCTTTAAAATTGAGCCAGGTGTAAAATAAATAGGTGTAAAAGGCCTTCAACTCTTACTTGTAGTACTGAGTCTGGATATTTGAGGCAAACTTAATTTTTTAAAAGTTGTTTTTCTTAAACACCAGTTGAAAATTTGGTCCTGACTTATATCGACAGATTGTCGAGGTTTATATTAGTAAGAAACTAAACTATTGAAAGACCAAAGACCACAAAAATAGAATACAAATAATGCAGACTATAAATTTACGTCAAAAAAGTTTTATGAGCTTTGACGTGTTGTAACCATTATTTTGTGATTATATGTGATTTATACGATGTCCCCCGGGGTGAATAAAAGGCGAAACTTAATACCCTGTTATTTTTCATATGTACAAAAAATATTTATTTTTACCCTATATAGAAAGTTCTGGAAGGTCACATGGCGTGTCGGATGAAGTTTGTCTTCAATAATTTCTGAGCAAGGTCAGTTGCACGAGTTTACTCGAGCTTAGGAACATTGTCTTAATAAGTAAAAAAGTAAAAAAATAAAATTACCAGAAATCCGTCCTTATTTGTAACTAATAGGTTCCATATTTTAGTAATAAAAACGCTGCGAAACAAACTTACTATTACACTCTTATCAGTAAAGATGCATTAAGTATACAATTTATTTAAAGACACGTATCCAATCACCTCCATTTCCACATAAAAACATCGGTTTATAAAGGCAAATCAACTCAGCATCACATTAACCCGGTGTTGATCTATTGAATTCCTTTGACAATGTCGACTCATAACACTTTTGATCGTTGTAGAACAAATGTCGGCAGACGAATTCTCGATAAATCGGAGGGTTGTTGGCAAAAACGCTAATTTCCGCCGGCGCCGCGTATAAAGTGCTTTCCAATTTGAATCAGGTCTCTCACCCCACCAACAATGCCTTGAGGATTGAATGTACGAAAATTTACCTACATATGTTTCTTGTGTGGAGCAATGATCAATGCAAATATACAATCGAAATCATTTTTAGAAATACTCTTGCTCATGATTCACAGAAACATTGGTGATTTGTCAAGAAAAGTTGATCAAAATAATATTATAATAATTGTATCCTAAATTAAAACTAAAAATGCTAAATTCTCATTGGTGTTTTATACTTTCAGTAAATGACGCATAGACGTCAAGTTTCCAGCAAAAACTTTGACATCGTGCAATCTGCGCTTTGAGTAAAATCGAGTATTTATAATGTATCGAAACGCGTACCAACGTGGCATATTAACGGTTTTCTTCAGTGTGGGATCTAAGCCCTTAGAAATATGGGAGACACACACCAAAGATGGATACATATCTCGGTTTTTGGATCAAGATATTAAGTCAATGGTGTTAGAAATACGTGGAAATAACGTGAGCACAACGTATATGATTTGCCCAAAGGGTAATACAGTACTAGGTATAACTATGCCGTTCTTAGTAATGATTGTAAAAAATCTTAAAAAATATTTTAGTTTCGAAGTGACCATACTTGACGAGACTAGCACTAGGAGGAGATTCCGGGTTTCCAATTTCCAAAGCAACACTCAGATACAACCTCTATGTACGGTAATGCCAATTGGCCTCTCCGACGGTTGGAATCAAATTCAATTCAATTTAGCGGAATTCACCCGACGTGCATACAAAAAACAGTTCGTAGAAGTGCAGAAAATTAAAATCAATGCCAATATAAGACTGAGAAGAATATATTTCACCGAAAAATTAATTCCAGAAGATGAGTTACCTCCTGAATACAAATTGTACTTTCCATTACCCACTAAAGTTAATAAAACGAAGAAGACTTCGACCGAAGAAGAGAACAAAGAAAACTTAAAACCACATACTTCACAGCAAACTGCGAGGACGTTAAGTAAAATTAATAACATCACGCAAAGTTCCAAGGTGACGTTGCCTTCAAAACAACTTTCAATGCAAACACAAGCAGCGCCCACTCCTATGCATGAAGGAGATGTTAATAAAGAGACCGTGAATGAGGTGACACCTGAAGGTCAGAAAGCGGAGCCGCATGCAGAAGGGCCTGGAGAAGGACATAAAGAAGTGACTGAAGAGGAGCGTGGAGAAGTGACAAAAGAAGGACATACAGAAGTGACAGATGAAGGGCGTGGAGAAGTGACTGGAGAAAAGCATGCAGAAGTGGCTGGAGAAGGACATCCAGGAGTGGCTGAAGAAAGTCCAGCAGAAGTAACTGGAGAAGGGCATGCAGAAGTGGCCGGAGAAGGGCAAGCAGAAGTGGCTGAAGAAGGACAGCCAGAGGAAAAACATGACACCGACGCACCGCCATCAGAACCAGCCCCTGCAGAATAATATACTATTAACTGCTAGAATGAGTGTGCAAAAATAGTAGGTTAATAGTCAAATACTATTTTTAGCGTCACAATGAATACCTAATTTAAGATGAATTCATTAATTGTGAATTTTAAATACTATTACTTCAATTATTTATTTGGTTTATGTACAATAATTATTCATTAAATTATGATATAATAACTTGTTTTTTGAGTAATGCTGAAGAGATACTCTTTTTTGCAAATGTGCCAATTATATTTCGCAACAAAACTTTTTAAATTGTAATTTGGAACCATCATTGCTTTGACAAATAATGTCGAAAGCAATCATTAGCATTACGTCAGTCGCGCCAACAATAATTAGGAATGTTTAAAAATTCGTACCAAAATGGTTTACTATCAATATTTTACAGCTGTGGATCGAATCCACTGGCCATTTGGGATATGGAGGTACAAAATGGCCACATTAAAAGGATCACGGACAGTGAGGTGAATTCTATTGTACTTGAAATTGTTAGCACCAATGTTGCGACTACTTTTATCAGATGCCCAAAACAGAACCAAGTATTAGGAATAAAGCTGCCGTTCTTAGTCATGATTGTAAAAAATCTAAAAAGATACTTTTCTTTCGAAATAACGATACTCGATGATAAAAACATGCGCAGAAGGTTTAGAATCTCAAATTTTCAATCGACTACAAAGATTAAGCCGTTTTGCACGAGCATGCCGATCGGTTTATCTGGTGGATGGAATCAAATACAATTCAATTTAGCAGATTTTACGCGAAGAGCTTACGGAACGCAGTACATAGAGACTCTTCGTGTTCAAGTGCACGCAAATGCTCGCTTGCGAAGAATTTATTTCAGTGAAAGATTATACACCGAAGAAGAGTTGCCACAAGACTATAAACTATATTTGCCATTGGAGAGGAAACAGAAGAAAGGCAAGCCGGAGAAGAAGGAAGAGCCTGCAAAACCAAAAGCAGCTGCTCCAGCTCCTCCAACTCCTGCTGCAGAAGAAGTAGCAGAACAACCGCCACCAGCGGCACAAGCTGATCAAGAACCAACTAAGAAGAGTTCTGGGAGCGCAGTTGCCGCAGAAGGAGGCGAGGCTCCTCCACCAGCGGAACCTGGTCCAGAGGCTCCTAAGGAAGAAGCTCCGGCAACTGAAGGAGCTCCAGAAGAGTCAGCCCCAGAAGGAGAAACAGGAGAAACTGCACCCGCAGAGGAATCTGGACCGGCAGAAGAAGCTCCACCCGCAGAAGAACCGACGGCAGAAGAAGCAGCAGAATAGTGAAAATATGAATTTGATATAGCGTATTTGTATTTTTTAGAATTTGTAATCGTTAAAGGAATTATTTTGATTTATGTAGTTCTCTTAATATAGAATTGTGTAGTTATTAAATGTTTGGTTTACTTATTTGGGCTCTGTGGGGTAGTCTCAATTCATGTCAAAATCACGCTAAAGTATTTTAAAAAATGTTGTTAGGGATACTTAACAAGCCACGATCCCTCAGGACAATATTTTTTTCGGTTAAATATTTTAGGGCTTTAAAACTACGAATATTTTTAGATATCGTTTGAATATTTTTAGATATCCTGTGAATTCCAATATTCCAAAAGTGGGTCGTAAAACTGCACGATCCTAGTTTGTTTCCGCCTCTTTAATAGTTCACGTTATGGTTTATGGTGTGAAATTCCGCCCATAATTTAAGGGTTCATGCCATCAAACGTTCTGTGCGTACATCCTCAAATTTACTACAAATGGTTTGCAGACATTGCTTCCTTATCTAATTTTAAAATATTCTACTTTAAATACTCAGATTAGATTTCCGTTTGATGGTTGGTTAGAATTACGTTTTTTTGTTATTTCTACTAATGTGATTTTATTTTTACACCCTAAAAACCATGATTTAGATTTACTTCTGTAAAATAACACTTTGATTTCATTTGAATTATAAAACAAATAACTCTACAATTCTCCTCTCACCATGCAAATGCTCAGGAAACATACCTGCAAAGAGAAACAATGCCATTAAAATACAGCCATAAACGTAAATCACAAAATTATTCATAAGATATGTATCAAATAACGAGCATAGGGTTCTCATTTGAAAGAACCGGGTCAGTTCTTGGATTGAATAAAAAATATCATAACGGCCATCAGGAGGTTTGCGAGTCAGAATCACCTTTATTACGAAAGTAAGGGAAAGTGGGTGTTTAAATATGCAAACAAATAGAGACCCTTCGGAGGCTTACGTATTCAATACAATGTTTTTTTTCTCCACTACAGAACTATGATGAAAGGATCGTTTCGCCCTTTAATCATTGATGTTCGGTACGAAAATTGAAACTTGCTTTTATGTTTGAAGTATCGAAACACAACGGATAAAAGATATATTAAAGTATAGTTCGTAATATATGTTATCTGAAATTGTTAGTTCCACCCGCTTGGGGCCTGAATCTATTATAGTAATTGGTTATTCTAAATAGTAATTTATTTGTATATAAAAATGGCGTCTATTTTCGAGAAAGTATTCATTCTTAACTGAAATGAATGAATTTCTTCTTAAATATTTTTTCAACATATTTTTATTTAAGCAGCTTGAAAATGGGCTTCGTTCTTTCTGTATTTTTTTATGCAAGCATGATAAAGTATGTAGGAATACCTTATTGGAGCTGTTGATAGTTGCTGTAAAATTTACTGGCAAAGTTATTCTAAGGCCACCCATACCCACCCAAAGCCTGACGCTTGAGTGCAACTATAGCAGGACATTCCCAAAGTAGATCATATATTGAGTAACAGTCTGGCAATAAGTAACACCCAGTTCAGCAATAGCATCTGGCTGCCAAGTGTCAAGTGGGCTGGCCATCAATCGCCTGCGGTATTCGTACATAATGTGCATACATGTAGTTATATATAATATACACGATCTCGTGCCATATTCGGCGAACATAAACGTTGGTAATAAGTTAGCATGGCGTAGCGTGCTATAAATCACGTAGCGATGTAAGGCCTGTACCGCAGTGTTGGAGGGACGAGATGAGCGGGTTGGAGTTAAGCACTTGAGTGCTGTTAGGTTATTGTAATTTTAAACAAAATGGGATGAGACTGAGTGGTATTCAGTGGAATATCAGTCGAAAATGTTGGGATCTATCCTTTTGAGTTATTTCACACCGTTCTCACATGAAATCTGAAGATCTATAAAATTTACGACTGACTTACCTACACTAATAACTTCACACGAATCCGTACCAAAAAGGGTGATTCCTTTCTCAAGACTTTTAAATAGAATAAACCGGCTTTATCATCTATCAGTGGCATTTAGCTACTCAATGCATGATATGATGGTTCTTCCAAGACTAATATTAATTCTGAAACTCAGTTTTCATACGCTAGTACCGCCGCTTATGACATAAGGCACAGGGTTAAGCGGAGTGGAGCTAAGCGTTCAGTGCTGCGTTGGCTTCACGTAAATATTAAAGCTTTAATTTACTGCTGCATTATTAAACGGGAGCAAAAATTGGCCATAAACAAGAATTTGTAACAAAACATCCGCAAATACTTCTTTAACACGTGCGCCTTGCTCATATATTACACAGCATGGCTTTGGGTTTAGCTAACTTGTCTTCTATGTTATTCATTTACGTTGAACTTTATAAACATCAGTTACGGTAGTTAAGACATTTAGTTAATTTCTTGTCTTCTTTATAATCGTGATCTTATATGATGTATATGTCCATAAGCATAGATATTTTAATTGATTTGAAACATTTGAAAAAAATTGACAAATCCAAATGTACCACGTAAAAACTATACAGTAAGAGAATCAATTAAATGACCACTTTAATCACAGAGGAATGGCAGGTAGTTTTAAGTATCTTGCAAGATGCACTTACAAAACACCAACTAGAAATAACAGTTGTTATAGAAAACAACATCATTAAAAATCTAAATCTGTCTCTGTCACATTATTACTGGAAAAATAATAGTAAGTTTCATAATGCACAACATTAGCTCGATCCGCAAACCAGAACGTTAAAACAATTTGCCAGTAGGCGCGCCGAGTCTAGTCAGCTCACGGCGACTAATTTTTGAAGTCGTAAAATTTACGACAAAGGGAGCATAATCCATCCCAAGTACGGACCGAGACGGACGTGCCGGGCCTCCCAAATTTTACGGTCAGCAAAAAACTGAGTATCACTTGACATCTCCGAAAACAGGGATGTTTTTGTACGGCGTTGTCTTGTATTTATAGCGGACATCGATATGGGTGTATTTTATAGAGGTTATTGCCCTTATTTTCCTAGTATTGTATTTTGTATATACCATAGATTTTGGTTTGTAAGGAGAATTATGAGCTACGATTCCGTCATATTATATTTTGGAGATAGACCGGTATTTCTCTAGTTACATGACTGTAGTTATTTTATAACAGTAGCTTCATGCATTTTTTTATTTTATGACATCTAACAATAAGGAAAAATAAAAAAAAAATTGTCTGCCTTATACGTATTTCCTATTTTTAATATCAAAATCAAGCTTTAATATAAACATAGAAATCTTCAAGGCACATCCATAGTTAACAGCGCCATCTATCGGCAGCTTATCTCAACGCCGTATTTGCAGACTGTACCGCAACACTTAGCCAAATTAAAGGAACGACTGTGGCTATACCGAATGCAGATTAAATTACCGCGCCGGGACACTGAGTGTGCAATGTATTGTGGAAAAATATCAGCGTACAGAGACAGGATCTTCACGTTTCACTTAGATGTTACTTACTTGCAGCCGTTCAGCTTCTATTCCGCAAAGTGGTGGCTTTAGGGAGCTGCAGTTATTTATTAATAGTTTTAGGGTATGTTTGTGTGGAAAAACTTGGAAAATAAAGAGTCCTCATTTATTTGAGATACGTAATGCGGTAATTTTAAATAGCGTTTCACCAAGTAGGGTTTTCTGTCTGTATAGTCAATTGTTTTTTTTTAGGATAATGACTTTAAATAATAACTCCACAATAATGACACATTAATACCATCTGTTATACCCATTCTTATTGTCAAACCTCAAACTAGCGACATAGCATGGTTAACATTTTATTTTCTACGACAGCCCCCGTGGCGCAGTTGGCTAGACACCAGCTTGCGAAACGAGAGGCCGCGGGTTCGATCCCCGCACCGAGATAAATGTTTGTGTGAACCACAAATATTTTTTTCGGGTCTGGGTGTTTGTGAAACCGAAAAAGTCTCTCGTAGTGTCTGATACCCACGACACAGGTCTTGTAACCTAGTGTGGGGTTATGTATGTGACTGTTGGGTGTATTTTATTTTATTTATTTTTACTATTTATCTACTCTTATTCAATTTATTTTCATATTCCTATCAATGACAACATTTCACTCCTTTGACTTAAATACAACATTCCAAACTAGCCTGTACTAATTCCTCCCATCGTCAAAACCTACGTCATAAAATTCGAGCCATAACCTGGCAGATATTCTCCCAGCAATGGCAATAAACAAAGCACAACGCGTATAGCTGAAGCGTGGCCGTTTAAAAAAATAAACGATTTCATCATCATATTTCACGTTTAACACTATGTGTTTATCTGGGCAGAGCATAAAAGCGAGCGTTTCGCCGGCCCTACGGCCGCTCATATTTTAACCGCCGTCGCTGCCTCCCACTGATAACACTACCTATCGGTTATTTACTGACCACAAACGAACTTTCAGCCTTTTTACGCCTTGTAAGTACATTGGCACATAAATATTACTAAAGGGGTTTTCCGTGTTTTTGCTGAGAGTAAATGTATTATAAAAAGAAGAAGAAGATTTTTTTATTTATGACATACAAAAAGCCAAACTGTTCGATAATTTAAAATAATCTGTTTCTCATATTATGATTTCTTTATAAGTAAATTTTAACGAATTTTATATTTAGATAAAAAAAAATATTCTCCACATATACACCATCCCACTCATGACAAAATTTCTCCCTCCTAAATCCATGTCATTACACCCTACACTCCGAAAACATACAAATAAAACTGCACATTCAAAGCGCGCCCTCTGTATAATTTGACAAAACGTCAACGGGTCATTAACCCCGCACGCGGCTGACCGATTGAGTCGACACAGTTCAGCAGAACAATTCACTCGCGAAATTAAACTGTCAGCCTTCCGCCGGACATTGTTTACTTGTTATTAACTAATAGCAATAACGTGGGGCTGTGTCACTCCGAGTTACGGCGTTCTGTTCTATATAAACGAGTGCGTAGTTTTAGAAAATGCTGATCGGTATATTATTTTTTTTAATTAGTATCATGCCAATTACACAAAATACTAAGAGTATACTAGCGCTGGATGCGTTGCAGAAGAAATATGTATGTGGATTGTAAAGATTTGTCTGGGTACGCAATTTAGCTCCTCTGTCCGATATTTTCTAAAATCGAGCGTATTAATATTAAACCAGCATTTTTATCCATTCGTGTATAAAATGTAGTATCAAAATATACATGTGGGTAGAACTTAACCGTTTTACTCAATTTATGTAATGATATGCACCTCGTAGAAACTACGTAGTTATCGTAGTCACGTAGCCCCGTAGCAGGTAGCAATTCGTAGAGAATTACGTAGCAAGCAATTTATATTTTGCACTCAATTCTCACCTTTTAAATTCCAAACAAATGGCCTTTCATAACGTTAGTTTAAAGCAAATAACTTAAGTAAAATTAAAATTCCTTTAATTAATACTGTCCAAGTCATTAGGAGCACGTGAGTTGACTAGTGTACAGGGTGTTTATTAAGCGATACAATCTCCGGTGGTGTATGAATATTCATTGGGCGTTGCGCCAGCCCTCGTGTGTCGCACCGTGCTTTTTTAATGTGGAATATCCACCATATATTTATGCAATACTTTGCACTATATTTCAGAGGCCATATTTGTTTATGAGAACAATCCTGTGTACAGAGTTTTTATTATGCAGAAATCTTTTACTATTGTGTATCGACGTATTTGTTTGTTTTTTTTTTATATTTTAACTATTGTCTAATATAAAACGAAACCTAAATAACATTTTTGGACAAACTATTAAATATATTCTTTTAAGCATTCTAATGTCCTGATTAGAAATAAATACGTACGTATTCGAAGGAAAACTGAAATCGTGACTTCTTGTGTCTCGGCGTAAATCGAACGTCGGAGAATACCAAATAAGATTTGCTCATAGTGTACCATCTCTACAGCAAAAACAATTAAAAAAAACTTAGAAAATACAAAAAAATGCAGGCTGTTCTATAACACTGATACAGATGTTATAAAAATAGACAAGTCTCATACAAAGAAAAGGAGAACCGACGTAGCTGGCAATTGTCATTTTAGCTTCACATAATAGAAGTCATTCGTTGTATTAAGAACGGCATTTATTGCGTCCGCGATAGTAAACAGACCCCCAAGTCTCCGCACAACAAAATAACACACAGATAATTAGTTTTGTACAGTCCCACTGTTCGAGGAGGATGTCTTAAAATGCAGAACTGCGCAATTTTTACTAATAGCTGTCTTTGCCCGATAGGGTATATATTTTTGTTTGCCTAGGGTTTCTGAACATTATTAGGTCTTTAAGTACTAGTGTAGTAATTATCGTCAGTCTATATACGACTCACTGCTGGGTCTCCGGGTCTTGGGCGAGTTTAGGCCGTAGTGTACCACGCTTGCCTATTGCGTTCCGGCGAACTATACTTCTAAGAAATTCCTAAGAGAAAAAAGTGTAATAATTAATAATTGTGAAAAAGTGTTCTTAGCATTGTACTTATCACGTATAGTGGTGTCACTTTATTACACCAGTATAAAACAAATATCACAATTTGGGTGAAAAGGAGTACTTTGTGATTAAGGTGGAAATGAGTATATATCTTTAATATGGCTCGTCACTTCTTGTCACATGACAACAGCAAGTAATATTTATCGTAATTCTGTGAAAAGCTAATTTCCACGGTAAGCCCCGCTTCAAGCAATACGGTTTCATTAAAACATTTTTCGCAGAAAAAATAATGATACCTCGCAAATTAATATTTTCTCCATTTTGTTTACAACAACACATTATAAACCAAAATAATAATTTTCTTAATATTTAGTAAAAACCGTATCTTTCACAAACAAACAAGAGAACTGGGATTTTGGGTTTCTATCTAAGCAACACAACTATCATACATTCACGGAAAAATATCAGTTTGAAACTAAAGCAGAGTTAGTTTTTGGGCGGGCAATCAAAATTACAAGGACCGTTGCGTGGGTGATAACATTAGAACGGCAGTAGTTCACGTAAAAACACACATAAATCACCGCTCCAACGGACCTCACTAATTAGGGTTTAATTTAGAGTAACAAAGAGCCCGCACCGAGAGGGAAAACTTGCTTGATAAATACGCCGAATTAGTGTCGCGGGTTAAAAAACCTGGCCTTTGTTATGGCCTCGGATTGTGGCGTGGAGGACGCGGTTTGCCATTTCAACCGCCATTAATCCTATGCGGAAGTATTCCATTAATACTTGAGGTTTGAGTTAAAGTAGTGATTAATAGAAATCATAGTCATGTGTGGCTAATATAAGAAACGATTTGTTTTTTGCAAATATGTATAAATGTTCATATGTAAATACGAGTGATAAAATTAGTGTTTAAAGAATTTTGAATGAAATTGGCAAAAATTCTTGTAAGTGAGATGTCTAATAGTGAAGCGTATTCGTGTCTATAGGGATAGACACATGCATAATATTTTATTATTATTTTAATACTAATAACTTGCCAACAAATAATATCAAGAGTATATTTACCGGTATATTCTTTTAATATTAACCGCGATTGAAGCCAATCTTGTAACCTCTGCTTAAATTGAATAACCAAATCCCATCACTCCTATACATACAAGTTCGTATGGATTACGAAATAGGCAAAAAGCGTTGAACGCAATTTGTCCCCTTTCCCGAGTACTCGAGTCCCCGTACTCTCATTATCCTCTCTGAGTATTTCCGTTTGCCCGTGATTTATCTAACCATCGCAAATTGATCTTCGAGTGGCGTTTCCTTTCGCCATGTAAAAACTCCCATTAATAACTTTGCGTATTGTGTTAGGCCTATGTCCAGCCGTGGACGTCCTTTGGCTGATGATGATGATGGTGATGATTGTGGTAATAAATATTTTGTTACATTTGTTCATAGATTGGATAAAACTATTGAACAGTTATTGCGACATTAAATAGAAGAAGTAGTACAATGTATTGTGTAAGTCTTGAGATCGATGCCCGCTTGAGATATGAGTGTTATTAAGTTTTTATGTAGGATTTTTTTAGAAGGAATATGAAATATTGATAATTCTGTTATCAACGAATTCCATGGAATGATATGAGGATCAATGATGTGACCTTTAATTTTTTGTCTTTGCCAAAACCATTACATAAAGGTTAATTATAAACGCGACCGAACTAAGAGAAAGCGTCAATCATACAATGCGAAAACTTGACTAGCGATAATTGAAAAAGTTAATTTGTACCTGTACAGAGATCAGAAAACGCGAATTATTAAACCAATTAAAAGTTAACGAAGTTGCTAACATTAACAGAATTAACGCACAACAAATTCCCTCAAAAGTTATACACCCTTTGGTGAGTTTTATTCCACTCGCCCTTTCCGATGCATAAACTCGTCGTAAACATCAGATTTCACCCAAAATAACTGCCTTTATGGATTTCAGATGATCATATAGTTTTATGTGAGTGATTATGTGTTGTTTTTTATTGATTACTAACTTTTAAGTCCAGTTGCGGAATCTTTCATTTACAGGAACACTTTTTTCTGATACGACATGTCAAAATGGCACCTAATGGCAAGGAACGGTAAGGCCTCACCAGTCGACAAAATTATGCCGACCTAAGCAAACCTGATTAACACAAGCCAATTCAGAACTATTAAAGGCTAACTTACTAAATGCGTTGAGTAGTGAAGAAGTGAAAGAAAAAGTGAGTTTTTATTTAAAGTTTTTTTTTATTTAGACATAGGAAACGCTGGAAGCCCTTGTGAGTATTTTTATTCCAATTCTAATATTTGAGAAAAATGAGAGTTAAGCTTACATATTTCATTTGGGCCTAATCATAAAGTTCATGCGTAAAAAGTCGTAAAAGCTCGTGTTAATATAATATGAAGATACTTTTAGGATCATGACGCGATTTTGCGAGCATATTGTATCAACATTACAGCATATATAACTCCAGTATGAGATTGTAAATTGCCCGTTTGACGTCCTTTTATGAATTTTAGATACGTTTCTTTTGTGAATACGCAGATCGCGATACAAGCAGCTTAGATTACGCGCATTATTGCCGCTAGTGTGGGCCGAAACCGAATAAAAGATTCATTACTAATCCCGCACTTGCCAATTGAATATGACACTTATTACGTAAACGGGTGAGTGGCAAATCGCTAAATAGAAGCATCCGACTCATTTTCCGCCGACATTGAATATTCTGCCGTGTTTGAAGGAAAAACAAAGTGTTAAATTGCGTGGGGAGGCGCCTTTGAGTGCTGGCTGGTTAGGCAAATTTGCGCTTTAAGTTTGTGATGTAGAGTAGATTTTTGTTTGACTCCGCGGTGGCCCCTCCACCGCTTCCTGTTACAGGAGACATACATAGGATGTGGGTCAAGTAGAAGGCAACACAAGTGTTGCGATGAAGCGCTACCCCGATACTACGTACATAAAGTCTGAGTGCATTTCCTCCACAGCTATTTTGACTAGGTTTAGCTTCTTTACTTTATGGTCGCGGAGAGGATCTTGTTCATATAATAGATATTATAGGAACACATCGTTAGATAGATCTCGTTACGATACATGTTGAAAACACAAAAATCTAACCTTTTTTATGTACCTACTAGGTACATTATTGTAGTGGAATATTATCGATAACTGTTTTATGTGCAGAAATTTTTTGATTGTACTACTTAGGAATTTTTAAAAATCTGAAAATTGTACAAATAAATAAAGACATTACCTAAAAATACTGAAGTCATATTTAAAAAATATTAACGGTATTGGTAGTTATTAAAATATAGTACGGCGACATCTTTTATCGTGTTTATAAACTATTTTTAATTTGTTTTCAACATACCCGAACAGGTACTAGTTTTCATACCGCAGTAGTCTATTGGAATTTGGAATTTACACCACACTTTTAGCTCTCACGATCATCTAGACTCGAAATTAATATTTGTGAAATACATAGGTATTGAGCGCGTGTTTTGTGCATTTTTATACATTGTATAGATGGCGTTAGAATCAAGGTCTCGATGAATATAATGAGAAGAATATATTGTTTCATAACTCTAGTTATATTTTTATTTTTACGATACGATTTAACTGTATCATCAGCATTAAAAAACGCGTACACGTCAATTTTCTATCGATAAAAAAGCTCTGTTAATTAACCATATATCCGACTACGGCGCGAAAACAAAATAAAAACCTCAGGGCGAGATGGCAAATGAAATATTTCGCAATTATTTTTCATAGCGTAAACACAGGAGACTTAATTAACTGAATTAATGAAGTGAAAACATTTGAGCGATAATTTTAATTTAAACCCTCAACTAATGTTCAAAGAATTTAACGTAAAAAATACAGTCGCTTATCGCGGCGAAAATATGAAATTTTGCACATTACTTTTGAAGGGTTAGAAGGCTATAAATAAGCAAGTATCTCGAGATCTCGCCATAATCATGCCGTTTATCTTATAACGCTACATTAACTACGAAAAGTCTAACATCTTGAAATATACCCCGCACTGATAGCATTAAGATTCATTTAACTTGTTTTTAGTTTGCGGTGATAGCGTAGCGAACTCTACTCGGCTGAAAAGTCACATTTTTATCAGTTCGTCTTTGGATTTCGATGGTGAATTCTCGATATCTTAGTAGAGTCAAATGTTTTATCGCTTATAGATTTATATTCTGGAAAAATGACCATGGTATACTTAAAAAAGATTTAGGCTTTTGTCGTATTACCAGATCGTGGTTTGGATCTAAGTCATACCTAATCGTGCTTATGTGCATCTCTTCTTAGTGGTAGGAGCCTCATCAAGCTGTTATTTAATAAATTTAAATAGCAAGAAAACTTCCACAATTATCCGGAACAGCGTTACATAACAGCAAACAAAATTCCGGCCAGCCTCAGGAAATTGGTTTCGTGTATAAATTATGCAATAAAAAAGGTCTATAATTGTAAAACATTGGCAAAAATTTGGAAGCTACGGGCGCGGCCGTTACATCGGAACACGTACCGGTTCACTTCATTAAATTTAGTCTAAAAGTTCATCGTGCTGATTTGATATTCAATTTGGAGCTTGCAGGGGCCGCCATAAATATTTTATAGAGACATAAAACGCGTTTCCGGCCGATCCTTTTTTTCTATACGCAAAAAGGCGGCGCCAGGGAATTCCAATGCGAATGGATTTCCAAACTGATTATTTTCCTATACATGCAAAATGCGGTAATTTTATTGCTCGTCCATTTCGGGGTAATAAATAATAAACATTATGTTTAATTCATGAGTTGGATTCATTTTGAACGGCTTATAGTATGGCTGGTTACATGACACATGTACGGCCAGGGTATGATTTTTATATAATATAGTAAGAACATTTCATACATACAATTATAATAAAATTTACTGACAACACACAGACGAAACAAATACTGTAAGTTGAAATGATTCTGCATTTTCGCTATAAACCTTCTAAAAATTTCCGAATTACTAATGACAAAGTATCATTACAATAATGTATTGGGTATGTATTAGCTTTCTCTTAGTTCCCTTACTATAGGCGAAACGTTTTACTAACAAAATAAACCATATGGTTCATTATATTTTTGAATGTTACAAGCCTTCATAATACCCTTGGCAGTTGAATTCGCATTCAAACCTGAACGAGACTTAAGATCATAAATGTGACGTAAAAGTTCGATCAGGGCGTCATTACCGCGGGCCCAATTGGGTCACTCGGGTCCACTTGCACACGACGCTGCCGGTTTAAATCTCGGCCGAGGCCATGTATTTGTGCTGGTTTTAATATTTTTTATGAACGAACAATACATTTAGTAATCCGGCCTCATTTCGCGGGGCGAGGGTAGGCGAAGAAAATGCGCGTTCATTATCGTTTTCCGGCCCCGCGCCGGTATCTCAAGTGTTGGGAAACAATACAATTCCGTACAAAACGTTTGAATTTCCCAAGGAATACTTGCATAACAGTTTTTTATTTGTTTTACATAAACAACTCGCTAGGAATATTAAAATGCATTCGAAGTGGGTTTTTTGTAAACAATTTTCAAGGCGAAGTTTGAATTATTGGAACCAAGTTGGGTCTCTATTGTATTATTAATACTAAATCGAGTGGTGGAATAGAAAACTTGTTTACTTTTTCCCACAACCGTATACAAGGATTATAATAAAAATCAAGTTTCGTATTTCGTACACTAAAAGTTTTAATATCGTGCCTAATATTCAAGTTGCTCTATTTTCTCCAAGGTCAGTGTGAAAAAATTGTCAAGTGAAGTGCGTACTTGTGTCGTGTGGAAAGTGTTCAATAAACTTTAACGAGGTTCGTGTCGTTCCCAATCTGCAGATTGAATACGGATCTGTGAACAGTTACTTAACTTACTATGTGTAGATACATTTAAAGATATCCTCGGTATTTCTATAATAGCAGGATGATTCCCAGTTCGATTACTGATTCGAGTAAAATCAGATTGACTGTTGCGTTGCTTGAAACCTTTAAACAGTTCCAGAGTACAGCAATAAATTCAACTTTTTAAGCTAACAATTAAATAATATGATTTAGAAGAAGGATTATTTGGAAAACTGAGTTGTAAGTACAAAATGTAATCTTTTAAATAGTACTGCAACTGTTAGCTACGAGCCTGATAGTAGTTTGCAATTTGCATATTGGATGATATTACAATATCAACATAATAATATCCCGAAATATTTTTAAGTACATTAAATACCAAACCTCCTGGTATATGTATTGTTCACATAGCAGTGCATTAATCAATATCTTTATATGCCAGTCACCGGAGGGGAGAGAGCGGATGTACCCGGCCGGAAGTGAAGGGACTACCCCGGTGGTTAATTGCGCGAAAAGCGAAGCCCTTCGTTTCGAATATCGAACGATTAATTTTTGCGAGCATCAAGTATCGTAAGGGGTCGTGTTTTAAATATGGATATATTTTTTTAAATATAAATTTTCGTTGTATTTCTGAGAAATGTAAATTCAATTATGTTTTTTTTTTATTTATAGCTAGGTTATACATTATCTATTTCAAAACATCGCGTGGATGCAGCAGTGCTTCGTAAATGCCATGTGAATTACCCTAAATACCCAAGATTTAAATAAATGGAGTATACGCAAAGAGCTGAAGAACAAATTAAATATGCACTCAAAGCATCCATCATTACACATTATAAAAATTAACATCTCAAAAAATACATTTAACATTCGCAACAGCTCCGAGTAACACGGCGTTGGTAAATGGATCGCGTACTACGTCACGCGCAGTACGCCGCTCAGAGACGGCGTATCGCTGGCACATACGCGTACTGCTGGCGTACTCGCGTATCGCTGGCACATACGCGTATCACTAGCGTATTCGGCGCAGCTGTATGATAACGAAGCTGCCATAAAAAGCACCGCCAAATTGCCTCTGAATATAAATCACTGGCTTGTCACCGCGATCGCATTCCGATATATGTTTTTTTATGAATCACGGATATTTATGAAGTATGTTTACGTTGATGCCAATGCATTTCGTTCCGCTTTGCGTGCGCTCGAAAGTTGCAGGTTTAAATGAAGCCACGTCAGATTTTAATGCGGCAAACTGCTCTTTTGTGTGAGTTTTTTGTTTTCACGTCACTTACATAAATTAAACTTTCGGGCTGGTGACGTAATTATGTGCGGTGGGCGGTAATATTGGTCTTTCTCTATCAGTATATTACTATTAATAAGTTAATGAGATAATTTTAATTGATTATAGTGTATTTTTTTATTAATAAGATAATTGTCATCGGATGTGCCAAAATATACAATAATAATTTTTAGTGAATTCGAGGAAAAAGTAATCTGTAATTTTCAATCACATTCCTCGTCACTAAACTTAATAAACAATAATGAGTATATTTGGACAAACAATCCAACTTTTCATATTTAAAGCGTATTATTAAAATGCTTCCTTTTTTTGAATGCCGCTTTTAATAGAAGCATCCGAACTAAGTTTTATCTCTGTAATCCGGGCCACAAGGCAACTTTCACGAGTAAACGAGTTAACTTAAACGATTTCCTTGCGGCTGAAAAAAGGGAAAAAAACTCAGAAGTAATGGCATTTCCTTGAGAACTTCTAGCGTCTATCTGGTGTTAAATAAAGTTCCGTGTTTATGAGACGGTTGTATGAATATTTCTTTACCGATTGTATTTGTTTCCTGGGTTTGTTGGCCTTGAATATATTTTTTTAATATTTTGAATATAAGTAATTGGTGTTTGAAAAAGCCCCCTTCCACCTTTCTTCATGATATTTTTTTTATCCATCACTTGACAAGACATAAAGAATAAAATTCTATCCGAATTCATTTTACAGCCCAATTTATCATAAGACTTAATAACTAAACTTAATGAAAGCTTTCAATATGTCACTCTCGTTATATTTTTTTAAATAAGTATTTTATTTTGAAGTAGTACTTACCTTTCTTTACACAGTATGACCATTGTCAAGGCAAAAGTAGTCCGTTTATGGTCATGAAATTAGTACGTAAATCCCAACATACACTAACGCATTAATTATAATACATTGCTTATTTATGTAACGTATACTGCTCTAGATATTTTTTTTATAAAATAAGCATTTTCATGCATCAGAGTTTTTGATTTAAAACATATTTTAATGGTGGTAAACAAACCTCTTGAACTCATCAAAAATGCTTACGAATCAATTAATAAACACAATTAGCGAAAAAACGCGTACATCGGGGAGCGAACTGGATTTATCCCATTAAACGCCACCCTTATAATATTAAAGCTGAAAAGCAATTGTCAAGTGTCTACCTCTAATTGCAGACGTTCGTTAATTAGTGTCTGGGTTGAAAGTGTGAGTGATTTGGGAGAGTCTTGTGTCTCAAGTGTGCCTTTCGCTACATTTGCGTTGCGGAGCTCTCCCTCATCTCTACTTATGTAGGTCGATAAATTATTCAATGTCGCTGAAAATCGCTGAAATCACGCGGCACGGATGTCACAGAAAAAACGTCTTTATTATTCAACGAGTTGAGTAGTGTCTACATCTCGTAGCTTACTACGCCGTAGCACGCTACGTAGCTGAAGTTTAGTACATTTTCTACATTGCTTGTATTCGTAGAGGATTCAATTTTGACGTTTTTAGCAAAGAAGAGAGAGAAAAAATGTTTTAGTTGGATTAAAGATTGTCAAAAACAGTTGTAAATAGCATCATAATAAAAATAATGGTAATAAAATAAAAATACTTTTCTATAGAAAATATTGGTAATCTATGGGACGGCGAAGAATAAAAGCTTACAAGGAATATTTTTTATTAGTAAAGTAATAATTTATTTTAATTTTACTAGTAGGTTAATAACACCTAATTGTTTCGTATCCACAATGAAATAAATACGTCACTCGTGAAGCAGTGGGTACCGTCAGCAACAAAAGCCGAACGCCGACGGGGAAAGTTAATCGTATACGTTAGACGAAGTGCATCCAGAACGGCACCCCGAGGAATTACAACGTTACTGGATACGATAAAAACCTTTATTGATCGGAATTTGCAAAGTGCTAATAAACTTTTCGATTGTACGTCAATTTGGTGTTTATCGCGTTAGGGAGATGAAGCTATTTGATAGAATGTTTTGAATATACAGCTGGTAATCGATCTTGTTTTACTCTTATTATTGTAATAAAACTTTTTGATTTAATACGTCTAATTGGTTTTAATAGATTCAATTGATCGCCGTGTCAATAGTTTTACGGAGGCGTAACCTATCATCAACATCATGAGCCCATATACGTCCCAATGCCGGGCACGAGCCTCTCCCATAAGTTAGTGTAACGGAAACCACCGCTAGTAAGTGATAATTGTGTCGAATTACTCAGAAACTGCAGATTTCCCATCGACATAAAATCAGGACCGCGCTTTCTGTTTTTTTTTTTTCGATTTATTTTTTGCCATATTGTATATAAATTGTACTAGCAAATGCTTTTTTCTTTCTTTCACACTTAAGCCTGTATTACTTCGTCACGCGAGTAAAACTTCAACATTCCGACCACGCTCATATCGCATCCATTCACATCCGTCCACATTTGTCCGTGAGCAAACATGTTTGTTTCTACAAATGCTTTGATATAATCTTAATGCTTTACCTGGCCCGTCGCGTCGGTGAATAACTTGGCAGACAGTTTATGGCAGTTCGAGTGAAACTTGGCTCAAACTTTAATTCCGTGTTTGTTTATTAAAGTAACAATACACAACACATACATTGGGTGTTGTGTATTGTTACTTGTTTATATCAACACGGTAATGAGTTTGTTGATAAAATATATTTACATGCATAACCTCACGTCTGTATTCCCCGAAGGGGTTGGCAGAAGTGCATTTCTGCACCCACATTTCGCCAAGTACGTGTCAATCCTACGTAAAAGGTGGCGTGCTAATTACCGTTATTCGTGTACATTTTCAGACTCCGTGCTGCTACTGAGAATTACTTCTGGAAAAACGCATTAACACTGCCTATCCTGTGAATCGATGCTGGGAGCCATAGATCGCATAGAACTTACCCGTGTCTCGATAGCAGGAGGCAGTCTTATTGCCTCCATTACTTTTTTTACAATATCAAGACAAAGTTTGTGTATCGTTGAAACATTTTCAAAATGTATGTTTTATTATTATACATTTTAATTGATTGAAGATGGAATGAAATACTATCTGATTGCTATAAAATTATGTTCGAGTTAATATTTCATTACGCCAAGCGAATATGAAAATATTTTTTTAATCGTGATCAATTGCGCAGTAATATAAGCTTTTTCAATCAGACATCATATATTTCATACATCCACTTTCGCATTCATTTCGCCCTTTCACAGTGAAGAACATGATGATTTTGTCGAGAGAAGATATGATTTAATACAAAAACTTTAAGTCAGTTCGTGAGAGGTACGATCCTCACACAAAAAAATATTTGTGTGATCGACAAATATTTTTTGAAGGTCCGAGTGTTTGTGAGACCGAAAAGTCGTCGTAGTTTCTGATACCGACGACATAGGAATGGTATACTAGTGCGGGGTGAGAACTATTTAATGACTCTACGTCAAAATGTCAAGCTATCTTCTGAACATTTTGACAAGATATTTTAATAATCTTTAATAATATATATCGTACGAGCACTACAACCGCTTTAGACTGTCGACTAAGTATTTTATGTTGCACTTATCTAGTGCACGAAAAGGCCTTACGAATGTGCCTTGTACATCCAATTGGACAGTATATCTTACGTAACGTTTATTCGGTCACGACGCCTATTCCACTGACCCTCTATATACATATTACTTTAGTACAACTTCAGTGCAGTGTCTTTGTTGAATTGTAGATCACATATGATTTTAAATTTGTAATAAAATGGAATACATCGATAGATTATTTAAAGTTGTTGAGGTTATTGTAAGAGTTCTGCCACTACGATAGGAAGGTGGCATTATACTACATACATAATATTTATTTATATACAAACCGCAATAATTTTTTCTCTGGTTAGGGATCAATCAGTTTGAATTTTTGCCCCTAGGTGCCACAAAAATCAACCAAAAGCTCCATAAAGTGTGTCAAGTCTGTTGATATTTGAAACACCAATAGTCCCTTCTAGCAATTTCATATATAGTTTAGTAAATTACGCAAAACGTATTCAAAAATTATGTTTTTCTAATAAAGTCACGTAAAACTGTCCCGAAAATTACTTCATCAAATTTAAAAAGCTCCATTATGCTTAACTATGTAAAAAATAAAGTGCCTTATAAGGTTGAGTTCTCAAAGTTAAACATGACGAGCCTATCATATTGCTTAGTGAGGAATCTTGATAAAATATACAATGTAGCAAAATATTCACGTCAAATTTCGCTAGGCCTGCTATTTCTGAAATCTTTCATACAACAAAAGGGCCTTTATAAATTAGTCAATCTGCAGATATCGTGATTAAATCGAGATGAAAATACAGTATGAAAACTTGGTTATTCTTGTAAATTAAAGAAGACGGTATGCGACATTTGGGGCATAACCATAAGAAAATAAGAACGATATTGCAATGGCACGCTTATAAACATAACTGAGATATCTCAACCAATTAACAATCCTAAGTCGTAAGAGATAAAGTTGTTATTGGATTGTAATTGGTGATTATACGCCAAGGTGGGCAGTGAACGCATATTTCATTCTCCCTTGTTTACTGTTATAGAGAAACAATGGTATGGGATAGTGTTCCGTACAGAAATGAAATGGGGTTCCGTAAATGGAGAAAACGTTGCTCGATAACTTGTTTAGTAATTTGATTAGGTGCGTTGTTAGGGCGCGGTGGAAAATGTCGGATACCAATATGCGACGTAAGCGTAGTTGTAATAGTGTTTGCCCTAGCCTCCTCTTTATGATTTTCCTTTATGTATAACATGACCATTTTTTTTATGAAGTCATATAATACGTGTACATTTAAATAACAAACTAGTTATCCTGTTGAGATTTACAAAAATAATTTTGTATCCTATTTTGGGATTAAAACTTTAATAATAATATAAAACCTTATGTTTGTTAGTTTCATATTTCTTCTTCTTCTTCATCAACCCATATACGCCCACTGCTGAGCACGGGTCTCCTCTACCATTGAGAGGGTTTAGGCCATAGTCCGCCACGCTGGCCTAGTGCGGGTTGGCGGACTACACACCTAAGAAATTCCTAAGAACTCTTAGGTGTGCAGGTTTTATCACGATGTTTTCCTTCACCGTTAAAGCAAGTGATAATTCAATGTGAATACACACATAACTTCGAAAAGTCAGAGGTGTGTGCCTGGGGTTCGAACCCGCGACCGCCGAGATTCTCGACCGCGCGCCCAAACCTCGAGGCCATCACTGCTTATCCTGTTTCCTGCTTATGCTGTTTCATATTTACGTTTAACATATTTTGAAATTCTCAATAGCAGCAATGAGTCACAATAAACAATGACTCACACTTTACTATGTGAGACTTTATGTTACTGACAAGACGTAGAAATTCACCTCTAATTAATATTTTTGGGGACAGACACGATACATAAAAAGCAGTAGACATATCACTTCTCCAAACAGACCTGATGATACTTATCGCATCACGGATGGTAAACACGCAGACATGAAACACCAAAGGATTGCGTGTTCATTTTGAATTTCACGCTTACTTACCCAAATGCATTTTGTGCGCCAAAATACGAGCTGTTTTCTACGAAGTGTTGCAACATGACAGACAGTTTAAGAAGTTTCATGTTTTGACGAGTTTTAAGTACCTTCTTTTAATTATTGTGAATACCCGAAAAAAAATGGCTTTATGCATTTTTTTTTATATCGTTGTCACCCACAGTTATTTGCCTACGTTTTTAAACGTGGATTTCAATAAACGCCAATGGCATAAAAATGCTGCTAGTGAAGCATTATTACCGACAAAAAATACATTAATATTTATCTTAAAAAATATCAAGTGCTTTTGGCATCTGAAAACTTATACCCAAAAAAAGTACTCATACTATTTGTCTCATCATCGTCATCAGCCAATATACGTTCCTCTACCACTGGTCTTCTCTTCAGCTGAGAGGGTATAGGCCTTAGTCCACCACGCTGGCCTGGCGCTAGTTGCCATATTTATAGCTATAGTGACATAAAGACCTATGAATAACGCCATTTAATACAGCTCCACAAGGCACAGCTTACTGTACGTTTAATTTAAACTGACTTCATAGGAAATCTTAGTACGCTTCGTCGATATTTAATTAAATTTCCGCTATTATTTCAATACAGCTCGTGTGAAACAGTCGTAAGGTGTTGCCCCGCACGAGTTATAGATTTAACTTGAGGAAACCCGTCTCCGTTAAATATAGAACGATATATTTACAAGCAATAAGTTGGTAATTATTAGTATATGCTGTTCTAAAATTACTATTTGATAAAAATCATTTAGATTTATGAAATTAAAAACATATTGCTTAACTAGAGATTTTTCTTACACTAAAGATCCCGGATTCAATTTTAATTACGGGCGAAAAAAGATTTTGATATTCCTTATTTCACATGAACAACAACCGTTCTTTTATTCAGCTACACAATTTTGCATGGCTGATTTTAATGAAGGGACCATGTGACCAACTATTAGTAATTGAAATACTTAAATATTACCACAATAAATAATCCTAGTAAAACAATACTATATAGCAAAGACAACAAATTTATAGAGTTTTCAGATTTTAATACATTAAGAGTTAAATAGGTTTTTACATTAGAGAATGATTTATCAACGTAAGGATGTCAGCAAATGTTAAAAAATAGTCTGAACTGTGGCTTTAGCAAGACAGTAGGTATTTTCAAACAAGACTAAGCTCGTAACAAAGTACCAAGTCGCGTACTTTACAAATAGTATAAAGATGTTAAGTATAGCGAAGACGCAACTCACAGTCCTCCCGTTCCGCTTTTAAAACTGCGTCAAATATTGTCAGAACATTTATTATATCGTAACGAGATTTTCGAAATAACATTGTCCGTCGTATTCTGGTACACGGGCCGAGTTAGCGTGAACAAAATACAGTATTCTACGAATGTACGTTTTTGTTTTCGAATCACGTTCGCCATGGGCGGGGGAGAGCGGGGAGCGGGACTAGGGTTGCCACGCTTCACTGGAAACTATAGTTGAAAACTTGGGAATACAATTAGATTAAAAATGTGCGTGATGACCTATTTTATAGAGCTGTCTTGCAATTATTACGGCGTCAATGGTACGAAGATTGGTACTAAGCGTTACGAGCATTAATACTTGCACAATTTAATAACAGTTCTTGAAGTAGTCTTCACAGCGAATTAAGTCATTCTTAGTATGTAGTACCCTACAAATTTAAACTTATTAGTTATACTAAACACCAGTAATTTCTTTCTTAATATACAATACATTGTAAATCAGTAGGTCAATCTAAAATGTTAATAAGAAAGTATCCGTATTTTTCTATATCCCTATCCAACCTTGTATCCAATGGAGGAACTACAAAAATCCTGTGTGTATTCCCCAAGCCTCTCCAAAGCAAATGTTTGACTAAAATCGATACTCAGAATGCTAACTTATTCACGTCATGCACTACGGCAAATACTTTTCAATTCTCCATCGTACGTAGCACACAATGATACAGACAGTCTGCCAACCATAATGCTGGGTTAACGGGCGAAAAATCGCTCCCCAACTCACCGAATTAGTACGGCGTAATGAAAGTCTGCGTTAAGATTGCAATGGGGAGCATCTCGAGTAGATAACCGCGGTAACGTGCCTAATTGTATTGAAATGCATGTTTAATATGTAATTTTAGTTCGGTTTGGGCGAATTTACTGTTATGTTCGGTCCAGTTACGACTTACAGTTGGACTCACAGAATAGTTGAATAAGATTAGAAGGGAATTAGACAATATTTTGTATGGGGACGAATTTTCCCGATTTACTTTTGATTCCGCACTGTTATGGTTATAGAGAAAGTAATGGGGGAATTGTGATTACTGACCATAATACTTGTAAGATGTCTAAGGGTGTTTTACATTTTTAATACAACGATTTAACTTGGTGTGGTCAGGGCTGTGAGTATGGTGTATTCATTCATAATTATTTGGGTCACCATACTAGCTTATACGGGTTGATTAATTTCGCATGCCTCAAAAATTCCTTGTGGATAAGATATGCAGGTTAAGGCATGGGTCAGAGTACGCCGGTAAATCCCTAATCGAAAGTACGCAATGTACATGATAAAAATGGAATTTTAATTCAGGTTCAAGAGATTGTGGAGATTCGGTATTTTGTGCACATTTACTTAATATAAAGGTTAGTAATAAAAATAAGTAAATTAGGATCTAAGAATCGTATTAGTTACTGAAACCCAAATGATAGATATGGAAAAGACCATTAGATAAATTATAAGTAACATTTATGTATAGAAGGTACTAATACTATATCTTTTATCAAAGAACAAAATGTGAAGTATTCCTAAACCCTTACTGAAATAAAGAATTTAAACAAGACCGCCGTCACGGATTAACATCGCGCAACTCCCCTAATGCAAAAACGACTCGAAAATTTCCTCAAGCACTACACATAAAATAATTTACAAAGATAAAAGCATATCGTCGCATAAACGAAAATTTACACACACCAACTTTGCCGCTTTTATCTGCGGAATTTATACTGTCATATTAATTACAACGCGATATTACTGTATAATGCACGAAAAACAAAGAGAGGCATAGTCGAAATACTAAAGTTTTCTCAAGAACCGCTAGGGGGCGGTGTAACAATGCGCCGCCATGTTTGATTTGGAAAGAACAAAGGCGCCGGCACAATGGACTAACGCGATGCCTCCATGCGACTTGTGATACAGCTGCATGACTTTATACTTTTTTTTTACAATTTATACGCAAAGGGGTGTTACTGCTACTTACTTCTTTGGACTTTGTGTTTCTTTTGGGGTAACAACGACCCTTTTTTGGCTTAAATGGAACTGTTTTTGACAAAAACAAGACAAAATACATACATATTACACATAGGTAATAAGTCTAAGAGTTGGTTTTAGGACAGTAGTGATAAATGTTGCGAAGCTAAGCGTGATATGAATACCTAAATAGTGAATTTGGTCCATTCGTGTCGTGTTATACACGAAGGTTATACATACACCTTATCAAAGTTTTGGGTGTATATAATTTATGTTAATTATTAATCGAATAAACGAAATTTATTCAGATTTTACTTCAAGGGTTTCCAAACCAATAAAGTTTATAGGTTGTATAAAATCCCCAACATTGACATAATTGTATTTTCTTTTCTTTGTACATGTATACCTATATTTATGGTACTTACATCTCGCTGTGATTTCGACAGATTGTGAAAACGAAATTTCTAGAAAATTCTACGCATCTTATCGTAATTCAAATTCATTCAATCGAACACTCCAGCCTTATTCCGCGAACTGATTAAATATTTTTCAAAGATTTAGGACCCAAATAAAATGTCTATTGCGGGTTTGAATTCTGAGTACCTCAGATTTTTCCAAGTAGCATTTATTATAATTTACCGAAAGCCTCAGAAGAATTTCTCTTAATCCAAATTTGTATTTCGGTCTCTCTTACGAGAATGTATGCACATATGTTTAATTTATATTACATCATCACCATTAACATCGAATAAAACATTTGCCAGAAAAAAAATTACAATCTCTTTCTTTTCTCTCTTCATAGCACATCAATTTTAAAGCATGCAAGACAACTATGTTTGCAGATTTTTAGTCACATTAAGGTATTCTGCTAGTCTTGGACGTCCTTACTATAAAAACACAGCAAGTAAATATACTGCAGGTGCTGAGTTTTAACCTGATAACCTAACATCTCAGATTTAAAAACATAACAGGTGACCCCTTTACCTAAACATGATTACACCAACGGGAGTCCCGAAAAATTCCACTAGAAGGGGTTATTTCGGTATCTAGACAAACAAGCCATTATTATCCAACAATCCTATTGAAATTCACAATAGCAGTGGCATCGGGGCACAGAATTTAATCCATTGGAACGGGCCAGGCGTGTAATTGTATTCATGATTCGGCGCCGTGTGCGGCCGACCTTACGTTACAGCCAGCCGTTTTAATGACCGGCCCTTACAACTCGGAAATGATGCGGGTGATGCGATTTCATGATTAATTCTAGGATTTTTTTGGGTTTATACGCTTCTTAGGGATATTCGTAGGGATATACTAGTTTTAAGCAGTTAGGGGTACGGTGATTCCTAAAATTACTTCACATGGGTCAAAGAGTAATTTTACTTGACTAGATTTTGATTGGTTCATTTGAACGGATTTTTTTAGTAAGTCAGTTTCATTAAAGGAATTTGAAATTGCCCTTCATTATGTAGAATTGAAACTTGTTAGAGAATAAGTGCAGCAACAACTTTAGTTTACGTTTATTTATCTAAAAAACTTAAAACTGGTATTAGTTTAAAACATAAAATTTGTTCCCAAACTAGGAAGAGAGTTTATACAACAATAAAATAAAATACAGTTTTTTGACTTCATAATAGTTAACTTACAAAATTAATTATCACAAGAAAAAATAAAAACATAATAAAATAAAAAAAAACCTTTTTAGAAGCGGGCAGTATCCAGCGAAGATCTAAGACTTTATCATTCGCCAATCTCGTGGATGGACGTCGAACACTACTCATTATCGGACACAAAAACTTCATTTGTTAACAGCTAATTCTTTACACGGAAAATCATTAACTAATAACCTAAAACCATTTTGTTTATTTAAACAATTAACTCATTTCACATTTGGTTTCACGTAACATTCAAATTGGCCGTAAAATTGTTCGGGACGCGCGTCCGACATAATATCGCGCTATGAGACTGAAATGCAAAACTAATCAAATGCAGTTAGTTTAGAAATTGAATTGGTTACCAACGTTTAATTTTGCACGGACACGCAATGTGTGCGTAATTTGACAAATGGTATTAGCCCCGGCTGTGTGAATGGTGATTCTGATGGACCAGAATGTATCATCCATTTGTTTCTCTATTGGATGAATGGAGTGATTAGGTGGGCTGATAATAAGTCTACTTTGGAATTAGCAAGCACACCAAGCTTTGGAATTTGCGGATATTTCTAGACATACCCGTCCTGTGACATATTGACGGCATAATGGCGCAGTTAGCTAGATACTAGCTTGCGAAACGAGAGGTCGGTGGTTCGACCGCCGCACCGAGGCAAATGCTAACATGATCCATAAATATTTGTTCCTGGTCTGGGTATTTTGTGAGACCGAAAAGTCTCTCTTAGTTACTAATACCCACGACACAAGACTTGTATCCTGGTTTGGTGTTAGAACTTTATATGTGACCGTTGGTTGTACTTATTTTTATTTTCCAAGAAATTCTTAGATCATCGACAAATCAGTGACAAAGATGCGCATGATGTACCATTTAACAGGTCATGATGGAGATATTTCTTCAAGTTCTAATTCCAATAGTCGATGTTTGTATATGAAAAGGCTACTGATACATGTGACTTCGAAAGTCAAACTTAGTAACACAAAATCATGACCTCTATCACTTGCCGGAACCACTTCTAATTAAGGTCACCTCAAATATTTTTTAATAATTGTTGATTACTTTTTAAATACTGAACTCAAATTCCATTAGCAAACATTTGCTCCATTCCGGGCCACAGCTCAGCATAAGTGTCATTGAAACTGCTCAGATTAAACGCGTACAGGATATTAATCCCGGCCTTAGCATGTCTCCAAATAATCTGGGCAGGTAGCCTGAGCAGATTTATAGTCGAGCGGCAGTTTACTTCGGTTGTCATGAGAATGGGCGGGATAGCACAGGCTGGCACCGCCGTGGAACACCGAAATTATTCATAGCCCCAGCCTTGCGAATTGGTACGTGTACCCATTCGTGATAGATACCGTGTGTGGGCGTGTGTGGTTGGAGCCAATGTTTGCTCTGGCCGTGTCCTTAATAATATGATTGAGCAAACATTTGGTGGAGAGAAGAAAAAAATAATTTTGATTGCCTAAGTATTTATAAAAGTTACCTACACATACATAATTTTGCTTAGTTTTGAGACATTTATTACTGCTAGCAACGAGTTTATAAACAAAAACATTTTCGATATAATCCTTGGTCGAACATGCTGGTTTAATGTAAATAGGAAAATTTCATAACTAAGACACCTTGTGGTATTTTTCTTTACCATAAACACGTCAACATCATCACTATAAACAGGATGACATTTACACATAATATTACATTATATTTGGGACAAAGCGATTACACAGCATGTAAGGTAATGCAGATACGTCATACCTTATGTCCACGCGACACCTTTCCGCAATTAATAGACATGACTTATGTATGCGATATAATTCAGGAACACGTCAAGTTGTCCGTATGTTTGCCGCGATAACGTTGAATTATTGCGCGCCAGATCACTGATTGACAGAAGCGATTGATTCCATGGTAATTAGCGCTAATGCAGTCCGGATTCATCTATTTGATTATTAACTTAGTTTCATTTACGGGATTAGTCTAATGCGATTACAGGTCACGGGATTTGGGTCGCGTGGTGTGTGCGATGTTTGCTTTTTAGTTTTTGGTATCTGTAGCGTCGTTGAGTTTTGCGTATTTTAGAGGCTGAGTTTTGTAGGAAATTTTTAGCTCAGCTTTTTTTAGCAAGGTTATGTTGATGCAGTTTGAGTATTTAAAGCCGAATTTTGTAGAGGGTTTTAAGCTGACCTTATTTCACCAAGGTTACGTTAATGCAGCGTCGATTTTAACCCGCTTGCCATTTAAAAAAAAACATCTTATAGAGGAACAGGGGCATTGTAAAAAATATTACAGATTTTTATTTCGTGATAGTATTGGGATGTTTAGACATCTTCTTCTTCTTCTTCATCAACCCATATACGCCCACTGCTGAGCACGGGTCTCCTCTACTATTGAGGGGGTTTAGGCCATAGTCAGCGACGCTGGCCTAGTGCCTAAGAAATTCCTAAGAACTTTTAGGTGTGCAGGTTTCATCACGATGTTTTCCTTCACCGTTAAAGCAAGTGATAATTCAATTTGAATACACACACGTTTAGACATGCATGAAAAGAAAATTAACTCTTTACCTAAGATTTATATACATCGCTAGAGCTTTAACATGATTCGTAATGATAAATTACTCACTCAGTAGACATACCATTTAAGCCGAATCGTATATGCTGTAATGTGTTTATTCACCGTGTAATAACAGTGTACCAGACAATTCCCCGTTGAACGAATCTACATATGAACAATATAGAATTCGAATAAATATTAGGACGTGGCCAACTAGAAACTAATTCAGTATAACAAAGTTGTGTTATAGTTTTGGAAACAACAACTCGTTCCAAGCCTTTGTTGTTGCGTCCTTCATATCGATTTACAAGGGACAACCGCCGGCGCACGTCACGCCTCAAACTTCCTCAAAAACCACATCCAATTTTGAACTCTGTTGTTTACCATTTGGGTTTATAATTTTTTGAATTAAAGTTAGTGTTTCTGGAAAGTTCGATGGCGACAAATTTGTAGGGCTGTCGCATTGTCTAGACGATGGAGTCTGCGATAATTTGCTTAACAGACTTGCACATCGAAGACTTGCGGTAAGAAGGGGAAAGTTTTTGATATTCGCCAGTTCATTTAAATATTGGAATTTAAATTACTTTTGTTGTTTCATGGGACTTCTTGGACTTCCATTTCCCAAATTTTACTTCAGTAATGAAGTTTAAATAAGAAATTTGTTGCTTTTTAAATTTTGTTGAAGTGTTGTGCGTAGCTTAATTTGGTAAATATTTTAATTAATTTTTCTATAGAACAGTTGAGACTTTTTCGGTCTCACAAAGATTTGCATCAGTGTGGGGAATGAACCCGCAGCCATTCTTTATGCAAGCTGGTGCCTAGCAAACTGTTCCATGAGGCTGTCAAATATCATACAACGATATTTAAATATAATCACGTCTATTGTTTAAACGTGAAAGACAGTTACATAAAACATAGTCTCGTAATAAAATAATAATATTACAGTCACGTACAATAAAATAAAGTATACACTCAGACGTTATCCGTGACAAGATTCAGTCACTCAACAAATTCCGGACGTCAACAACAAATGCTTGCGAATGTGAACAAAAAATATAATATGTCAAAATGATTGCACGAGTAGAGAGCTGGTGTATCGCGTATTTCTTTGAGGAAAGCGTACACAAATAAAAAGGAAAGCACATTGGCTAAACAAATGTCTTATTATTCTTCGGAACACACGGGTTTGGCGTAATATGTGGTACATTTGTCAAGATAAGCGGATGGAGGAACGCACCGCTGGTTGCGATAAGCCGTCAGTGTTATACCAACGAGATTTGCACCTATGACTCGTGGCTGAGCGAATATTCGACATTTGACGTCGTTTGACGACGAGGTCATGACAATTTGCCTATTGCGTGGAATTTGCACATTTTGTTGAGTTCGTTCAATAAAAAGGAACAATTGAGGCGCAATCATGATATTGCGAGTTTGGGAAAGTTACACGCAAAGCGTCTTGCTTAAATTACTAAATCTGCATTTTTAATAGCAATGCGTAGATACTTTTATTTTACTACCCTTTGTTGTATTTAATCAGCATTTAGGAAATGTGTGTAATTTCTGGCATAAGCTTACCCTCAGCCCCAGAAAATTTATCTCTAGACCACTTAAATTATCGTTCATGTAAATATCGAATGCAAAATCTTTTTGGCGTAGGGCTTTTGTCAAGTAGCTTTACGCAAATATTTTACATAAATAGTGTAATTAAGTCTAATATGTATATATGATGCTAGAGATACACAGGGTGTAAAAAGTCTGTGATTGAAAATTAAAACATTCAAACAAATTCCGAACAAAATAATTGACGAAATATAAATAGTCTTGGAAAACTAAGACTATTTATATTTCGTCAATTATGTTAACATAAAAATATTAACTTGATTTCAACAATAAAAGCTCTAAATGACTTGCTCACGCACATCTCTATGACTGCATAATTAAACAAAATTGAAATCAAATGACAATTAAAAAGCATCCCTTGGCAATCGTTATCTATAATTAAAGAGCTAAACGGTAATTGCCGATACTCAATACCTCTGCCAGGTCAGATATAATTAAAGAAAAATAACTTAAGCAATTTGCCCTCAGGGTGACGGGCTAAGGAGTTCCAGCCATCCATTTTTACCTTTTATTCACTTTTCCATTTCATTTAATTTGGCTCGGTGGACGGCGCCCTTTAGCCGTGCGTCTACGTCGGTTGACACTTACATTAATTTATCCTTTGAAGTTTACAAAAAACGACTAGCTCGCCGATATTCAGTTTTATGATTAAAAGTATCTGGCTTGGTTAGTTACAGCCGATTAAATGCTTCTATTTACTGAATGCGGTTGGATATTAAATGCGGTGCTTTAATCAACGCTTTGTAAATGTACAATTTAAATGGAATTTGTATCGTAAATGTTTTCGATGGTTGTTTACAGTTTTTAGTTGTGTTGGATGCTGTGCGATATAAGTGGTTTTTATTTTTACAGACGACTCATAGAGAGTAAATCAAATGTGTTATTTGTAGTTAATATTATGTTGTAAAGTTTATTACACTTACATACAACTCGAGTAATTTGCTTGAATTCATGTTCGAGACTAAACCATTTCTTTCTTTCGCTTACCTGAAACAACAAAAAAATATTCATCAGTAAAGATACACGTGCCTTATTTACGTCACACTGTTTCGTGTTTATTCATATCCCTATATAATGCTTTTATTCTTGTATTAAATAAGGTATTCGGGCGGATACATCCTACATTCCTACCTTAATACAACCTAAAAGAAAACAAAACGTAACACATCAACTTGAGTAATCCCAACGTATCTTCAAAGCACAGGTACAGGCGTCGCAGTTAAAGTGATTAATTTGTCGGTGGTGAAAATTAAAATCGGCCCGACCTTTCTGCCCTTCTCACGTACGGAGCAACACGATTTGAATAAGTAACGCGTGTCTCAGTACCAAACGGAATTATCGCGCGTTCATCTAAATAACGCTCGTGTAATTTAACTAAATTCAGTTAGAATCACACCTCGTGCGAAGGAGGTTTTGTTACAACTCAATTTGTGTGGCATTGGGGTGGGCTGATGAGGGCTTCTTTCGCCGCTGATGTGGTGTAATGTCATTGTGACAGAACGCTTACAGGTTCCTAGTAGCATAAGTGTAGTACTAAAAAGGGCAAGAAGCTTGTTAATTGTATTGGACATAGACATATTATAGATTTGATATAATTTCAATTTTAAATGAGGAACATAAATTATAATTTGACATTTAGAAATTGGCCTTTTTTACCTTGAAATGACGGTTTTAAAAAGGATGCTTCTCCGTCAATCATTAACAAAAAACTCAATACTAACGTGGGTTAGCTACGTTTTAAAGTGACCGCAAGTATGTCCTATCGGAACATACAATACACATGGACCAAACCGCCCAATCTAGGTCAGACTGAAAATCCTCCGATTGTCCAATCTGTCTAAACCGTCAATTCGATCAAAATCCATGGGCACAATATCAACACTATAAATCGTTTTAGTTGGCGTGGCGAGTGTGTGCCAGCTTCAGGGCACATGTTATCGACCTATAGCTCCGCTTGCATATCACATCTTGTTTGATTTAAAACAAAAATATATTTTTTTCATATTAATATATATTATCTACACTATTAGCTGTTAATACGAGTGATGGACATTTTACATTTTACAGTCTCATAAAGATCGATTTTACGCTAAAATTTTTGTAATTTGAATCAAACTTGCAAATCAGTTCTAAAGTTGATTTACCGCGAATTTTTCCGAGAAACAGCTAAGAACATATTATGTTAATATCATTACATTAACGTTCCTTAATTCAAATAACAAAAACCTTTTACTAATTGTTTACACTAGATGATGGCATCTAGTGAATCTCCGCAGAAATCTTCGTATTTACACATCCATAAAACAAACAAGGAAAATAAACACAATTAATGAACAAATCACTAATGAACGAGCAATATAAGAAGAAGAAAATATATATGCCACAAGTATATTATTCTGTATAATCATAGCGAAAACACCACGCATTTGTTAGGAGAAAGTATGATTAATATTTTGTGAAAATATTTCACGGGATTACTCAGCCGTTGTGAAAATTAGTTTGGATAAAAATATGAGCTTATTTCGTACGAAAGTAATGTTTATAGTTCATAAACACAATCTGATATGGTTGCGAATGTAAATTGCTTCAGATTTTACACAAATGAGATCTGAGGGTATAAAATGTTAATATCCACGCATGTTTCATGTATTTGGTACAACGTAAAACATTACGCTACATTACAAAATTACAATTCTGAATGATTTTTTCGCATTCCTCTTATTTAGGCTATGATAAGCCTTGACAACTAACTAGCTAAAACAAAGAATTTAAAAAATAAATTCGGCGAAGGAAAATAAAAAGGAGATAATTAAGATGATTAAAAAGCAATGGATGAATCCAATTAAGAAAATTATGAACTAAAGTAAGGCGCTCATTGAGCTAATCTATTACTCCAAAGCTTAAAGGATTTTGGAGGATTAACCATCCTCGAAATTTTATTGAAAACAACCTTGCTTATTTAAAAATAATATTTTAATGGGGTGATAAGAAAAATACGCTATTAGAGGGTTTATCAAATAATTACTCAATTTATTAGATAACGGCTATAACACAATAAACTTTAAACGGAAATTTAAAGAATAAACAATGCCTTTTATAAGCAATAATCTTATGTCACCTAGTATTAGACGCCTTGAATAAAGTTTGTCTTGAAGAAAAAGTCAATAAATAAAAAAGAACTTGAAGCAATCAGTTTAACTTACGTCTACTAGCATCTGATTAAATTCTGAAGACTGAAATTTTATAAATATCACTTCCCTTCAAACCAAATCACCTTTTACCAACCTGTTTGAAAAGCATTAACAAAACGTACTCTGCTGTTTCATTATGCAAATGCCCACTACAGCTGAAACAAGTAGCTTCTAAACAAGACAAGTTAACCATTTTTTGCGCAGCGAGCGGGCGCTAATCAAGCAAAAAGCGGGCCCCGGTTGCTAGGCAACGCATTAATGTGTAATTCTTGTTATTTCCATCACGTTGTGGAAAATTGGCTGCCCTCGAAAATTCGGGCGTGCAGTGGCATAACATGGGATACGGGCATGCATACATTATAGGGCTACAAAAAGTAACGGATGAAAATTTGATTCCTGAAGTCAGAGCAAATATAGCCCCTTAAGTTTTAGGCCTTAGCATTGCGAAATGGATTTTTGGCTGGTAATTATGGTATTGTGCGTTGCGCAGATACTAAAGTGCCTTAGTTTACACTGATTATTCTTATGGAAAGCAATGAGCTGAGTAAGGAATCTAATAAAAAAGTATCCACATTTATAGTTTAGTTTTTATTACAAAACCGAGGAACCTAATAACAATATTGTAAACAATAATAAATGGAGACTATTAATATACGGTAAACACAAAGCAATTTTTACATCGAAACTTATATTAAGAAAGTGGTACGAAATTTATGGTATACCGTTTATGAATAGATACACATTTTCCGTACGTGTAAAGCCTTCCAAATGAGTTTAATCATTCTTAACTATTGAACAATTCATAATTAATGAAATCGAATTCATTGATCAATTAGGTTAATCAAATTTGTTTAAAGTAATGTTCATGTTAACATTTGCTCGTTTGCCTCCTTTTTCCATAAAAAAAAAAAACATTAAATCAATTAGAAACAAAGATTTAAAAAATTATATCCTTTTTAGTAGATTGGTACATTTTGATAAGATTCTCAAAAGCTTACTGCGGATGCCGAACTTTGAACGGGAAGTGAGTAAGAAAGCAGATAGGAAGGTATAGATAGTGGAGTATGACAGTATCTCTATAACTGAACTAAACGTGACAGACAATATGACGTCATTATTCCGTGAGATAGTAGCAACCAGGTCAAGTCGGTCCATTCATATTGTATAATAATGAAACGAAATGAAAAGAATTTATTGAATTAAAAAATAAATAAAAACAACGTTTATATACAATTATTTTCAAATTAATTCAATTTATTATCCAGTTCGAAAGGGAATTTCTACAACAAAAGAATGGACGAGAAACACTGGTGTTGCTTTTCTCAGTACTATAAACATTTCAGTTTAGATTTGTTAAGAGCAATTTATTTATCTAGTCAATACTCCCACTATCGATGTAAATGGTTTGTAAAATACCGATGTTTTTAAGACACCAGTGATATAATAAAAGCTAATATTAAAGTTCCTGCAATAAAAATACTGGCTGATTTTAAAAAACAAAAAAAACATACCGTGAAGTTTGCAAATAACCGTCTACCGCGCACACATACCAACAAAAGAGCAAAAAGACAAACACCTGGCCATTCAAAGTTCAGTCCATACAAACGACCGCCGTCCTAAATTTAAATTCGCATGGGAACACCAAATGGCACGCACAGACCAACTTCGAAACTACACTTGGTGTAAATTTCGCCGACTGCCCGCGTCAGTTGTCCTACAACTAGCTTTTTTTATCAATAAAGTCTGGCTTAATCGACCGCCCAGTTTACTGAATAAAAAATGCTCGCTTTATTTCTCTCCGTTGGAACGATGAAGGGCGGCTGAAGTTCTATACTGAACTTGTAGATTGTTATGATTGCTGATTCAGTACTTGCGGACGGTAAAAAGTAGTGTTGCCCAAATGCAAGAACAAGACGAGACTTAGCCAGTCTTGGTCTTGGTCTTGCGCCAATACACCTGGTCTTGGTCTTGGTCTTGGTCTTGCGCTCCCAGTCTTGGTCTTGGTCTTGGTCTTGCAGCAAGAGTCTTGCAAGTCTTGCAATTACCTATTAGTCTATTACTATTTATTAAAGTTTACTTTAAATCTTAGAAAAACGTATTAGAATTGGAACATTGTGAGCTTGAATTAACATAGCCATAGTAAAGATCAAGCAGATTAATAAATAACTGAAGATTTGATAAGAAATTCGAAAAATCAACTGACCTATATGTCGTTTTCCATGGAAGTAACTGTTTCTTAATAAACATTTATGATTTATAAGCTTACATTTGCTAAAACATGTAAAATAAAAACAAATTAATTACAGTAACTTGACTGTATTTTCAAGAACAATATATGTCTAGAAAAAAACTTAAGTTAGGGAACTGTTAACAGAAGTTAGGGAAATATTACGGAAGTTTCATGTGTTGCGCAATTTTTTTTATTTTATTAAGAAAATGGCAGGTCGATTTTTTTTTGTCTAGGGGACACAAAAACCTGCACAAAAAAGTAGAATGACCCACCTACGCCCTGTGGCGGCAGTCAAATAGTGTCAAATGTTGTGATTTCGGCGCGGCGGCAACGATTGTTGTATATGATTTCAAAAGAAGCCGCCGGCGCGTGTGTCATAACCAAGTACTTCCGAAAAGCGGCAAATTACTTTGAGAAGTAAGTACAAAACCTTTGATGCCGCATTATCAAAGTGCCGATGGTTAAAACATAACTATGCATGCACTCAGTTTGATTTTAATGGATATTTTTTTATTCGATATGTAGGTATGTTTATGGTATTAGGCGTAATGCGCATAGGTCCAGTTTTTCATATTCTTTGATACAGTTTTTTGCGTCTCATAGAATTCCTAAGCGTACCTATACACCGAACTGTTACACCTAACTACTCCGTGAAATAGCGCTAAGTTCTAGCTGCAAGACGCAAGAGTCTTGCAGGCTATGTCTTGTTCTTGCTCAAGTCTTGCACGGTCAGTCTTGGTCTTGGTCTTGCTAAAAATACACGGTCTTGTTCTTGGTCTTGGTCTTGCAAAAACGCAAGAACAAGACCAAGACTGCAAGACCAAGACTAAATTTGGGCAACACTAGTAAAAAGTCATTAACAATAACCTTGGATTTGACATAAACATCACTAGAAAAAGAACATATTTAGGAAGAAATTTAAAAATACCCATGATCGTCGTAAAGATCTTAAAGTGTAAGTCTTTAAGGTCTTTTTTAATAATTGTCAAATATTCATAGATTGAACAACTGTAAAAGATCTCAATAATAAAGCTCAAACGAATTACCCACCCTATGAAACAGTCAAAGATTTCCATTTACCCATGTGTGGCAGGGTAATGGCACAAAAACATGAGGTTTTACAAAATTGAGGTTTTAATACACTTATGTCACCGAAATGGTACACGTAAATAACACGTTTCATCTTACTTTTGCTTTGAGACAAATAAGTTTGGCAAAATATTTGTTGACACGGCCAGTTTTTCTCCGCGCTGGCTGCTTATCCTGACAAATGGAGGCGGCGTTATTGCGGCCTATCCAAGAACTGAACGTAAGACCTTTGGGTGGCAATGTATTTTTCTGGTTTTCCTTTCCTTTGTCTGCGTAAACTCCACAATATCACCAACGGGATTAACATCCCTTGGGATATTTTCTAAATCATGTTTTATTGTATTATTTGTTATAAATATATTCAGGCCCGTTTTCCTCGTAAGAAATTGGACGCGGATGAAAATTGAAATCTTTCTGTGAGCTTAATGAATTCATTTTCCCAAATGTCCACGAGGAACATATATAACTATGATATCTATATAAACACATACATAATAATCTCACTTCTAGTAAAGAACCTTCATTACAATTAAGATCACAAAGCCTGAGTCTTACCTTAGCCTAGTGCGGGTTGTTCCTTTCCATAATTTAACCTCCTCGAATTTTATTTAAATGTCAAACATCATGCAAACTTATGCCTGTAAGACATCCACTAACGGTTTCTTCTAATTGGCACTCGTGACATTATAAAATCAATTAATAAACATCAATTGAGCGGTGGTTCGATTTAGGTCAAGTGGTCGGCGAGACGTCCAGATAAACGGTTACGTCAGCCGGTGTGCGATGCCTGGTAGGCGAGTAGACGTGAGCTAAATGGATTGGCTTTATTCAATTATAACAACTAAGAAGAGAATAAATATTTTTAAATTATTCATCAGAGGTCGCGATAGAATCGCTCTTCGTAAAGTAGCTTCTAGATAAGTGTCAGTTACAATGGCTGTCGCGTTTGAAACTTGAACTTATTATTCAAATTGAGGTTAAGTTTTTTATTGTACAAAGATCTATTGTTATTTGAGAGTATCATTACAGAAAATGTTAAGATAATTGGATACTAGTATTTCAATATTATATCAATAGATGACTTTCTAGAAATACAGCTGTCTTTGAAGATGGTGAAATAAATTTTATTGAATTTCGAGAAATACATATATGGTAGAGGTTCAATAATGATGTTGATCGTGATTGAAACTATAATGCCAGATTTAAAATTAGTTTACAAAAAGTGAAGACGTCAATTGTTACTGAAACTATGATATATCAACTTCAATCGTTCATAACTGCTACAACTATTCGTGTACTTAAAATTATTCTACGAACAACCCAATGCATAAAACGTTCCAATAGCTTTTGCAGCATAAAAGCCTCTTAATACGTGGCTCCTTCCAAGGATCTTTATAAGGAAATATTGAGCACGTATTCTGAACGCGTTGCTTTTAAACTTGCACGGAAACGCAGTTTAGTTGAAATCTGAAGTGGATTCTCCTAACACCCGTTGATGAATATACGACAGGGCGCAACTATTCCTAGCATGAAACTTAGTATAGTATTATTTCGGAGGTGTTAAGCGGATATAAACTTGGGATCAGTTGAATACAAGGACTCCCCACGGGAATGCAGAATACATTACGTTTTCCATCTTTGTAATTTAATTTTCGGAATGAAAGCCCTGGAAAGCTGGGAAGCGTTTTAGTTTTAAAGGATTTATCAAGATCTTCTGCTTATTTGCTATTCTTTAAGGATGTAATTCTTAGGGGCAAATGACGGAGACTTGATGTGAGATTTACGATCACTAACTCGATTTTGTTTATAAGAATACTCATTAATTAGAACAGCAGTTCTTATACTAGTTATTAAAATAGATTGTGCGAGGTACGCCATTTAGTTGACAAACAAGAACTCCTTAAAAAGTGACTAATCCTAAGCTTCAAAACCGTGTGACAACTTCTGGTTAATTCATCCGACAAACCTATCTACTACAACAAACATTTGAAACGTAGATCAATAAGGGCGACATTACCACAAAATAAATTATCCTACGCAAATTAAATTCCGTTGTATATCTGCATGTTTTGTCCAAATTAAAACTCCGAGCACGTATTAAGTGCGCGCCCCACGTCTCCTGGGTGCATTAATAATGTCGAATGTGCATTCTGCTCAATAAAATGAGGTACAATTTGCGGTCCCTCATTAATGACTTTATTTATTACAGAATTGAAAATTCCTGTTACCATTTAATTTATTTTTGTAACGTGATTGTGGTGTTTTACGTCGTGATAATTGGGTATAACCAGGTGGGATTTCATAACAGGCTGGTCCTTCAAATAATTTGATGGACTCGAGAACATTTAACTGTTTTATTAGTTGTTTTCTAGAACGCATCTTTAAGGCTAAGTCCTACTCTCACCCAGCAGTATCATGTATAAGTGTTGATGAATTGTATAAACAATAAATATATAATATTAACTGTAAATTGACCGTGAATATGACACGGAGCCGAAAACCACGTGCAATGAAATACAAATCTAATATTATATACATCATGCCTGTATTCCCCGAATACGAGCCCATTACCGTTTTTCTAATTTTCTAGAGGAAAAACCTAATAATAATACTTTTACCGACCTGCAAGTTGAACCCGGGACCTATAGGTCGCACGACACATACAGACAGCGAGACCATGACCATGACCTTTCTTCTCTTAATTGGATTTGAATATTTCAAAAGGAAACACATTGTGAATTCATTGTTTAAACAGATCGGAACGAAACATCGATTACACCGTATCGGACCTGCCGTGCCGAAACGCCTGACAATTTTATTATCACTGCTTTCAATTCTGAATAGATAAAACGTTGTGGTCGTCTGAACTATGAGACAGAGAATACCACGTCTAGTATTTGGCAGGGTTCCAGGGACATAGTCCAACGTACCGGCGAACGGTGGAGTCACAAATCGGTGTCTCTACCCCAACTCCGCACAAAATAGTGTTCATCCAAAATTGAATCTTAACTCTAAAGCTTCAGGGCTGAAAACCAAATGAAGCCGACGATGTAACAGAAAACATTTTGAATTCAAATGTGTCGCTGATGCCGTTGTGTATCCAATATTCTATATCAATAAAGTGGAATGGCTTGTGCACAAAATAAGCCCGATTTTGGAGAATATCGCTGTATGATGACTGTGCAGGTGTTGTGGAGCATTTAAATATGTATTTTTGTGTATTATTTATATTTACCAAAGGCGCAACGTGACTGGACTATATTTTGTTTCAAATCGGAATTCGGTATTCATCATTAAGCGGCGAATTTATATTTCCTGTACATTAGTTGTGATATATTCTTATATAATATATAGGCCTGTATTTTTTGATATACACAAATTTTTGTCTCGCCTTTATTTCAGTAGGGATAGGAACAGATGTATTTCGAACCAAATTTTTATACGGATATGAGAAGTACTAAACTACTTGCTCTTAAAACTACGAATTCATATAAAAATTTGTCTTGCGTAGTAAAAAGTTCGGTTGTATTTAATTAATCATTATACAGATAAGAATTTAAATATGCGTGGTATCGCTTGACTGTCCTCTTGAATAAAACGGCAGCCATTTAAAATTAAACATGGCGTCGGGTGGGGCGAAGCACTAGCTTAAAAATTTAAATTTATTGACCATCAGTAGCGCGCGATCCATTGCAAATATTTACTAAATTAAAGTGTCCGTTTTCAGGAGGCTTTTTTTAGTTAACAATACCTGCATGCATGACTTTTGCTTGTAAAGAACTGTGTAAAAGTTGTAGGGGTATTTTATGACCCCATTCACAAACTCCTTGAAAATCTTCTATGGCAGTCCATTACAATCGAATTTAATTATGAGGCCGCTCGTACGTGCGTAATACATCTGCGTGTTTTCTTTTTCATTGAATTAAAGTACGTGATAAATTAATAAGAAAATTTTCAAATACACGCCTTTTAACAGATATTTTTACTTTTACCCAGCTGGTGTTATTAAAATAAAAATATCTGCAAACAAAAGGTGCAACAAATTACGGTCACGGTGAAAAAGGCATTCAGCGCCTTACCAAATCGTCGCGTCCGGTAGCCGAGAAAAGAACGTTTTCTGTCCACTAAGGCGACTACCTTCACTCTAATTACTGTTCCGTACAAAGAGTTAACTCCACAAAGGGGTCTCTGCTTACGATGGTCGCGCGAAATTACTGAGAAACTAATTTTAACTACGCTGTTACGTTTTTCCAACAGCGAAAAGTATTCGGACACTAATGTGAAAAAATCACCGCGCCCGTGATTCTCTCGTCACGAAATTAACTTAGTTTGTGCAGTGCTTTTTACAAAAAAAATTGGTGTAACTTTTTTCGGGTTATCTGACCTATTTGTATGATACTCAGTTTGTCATCTCAGCTTGAGATCTTCATTGAGTTATTAAGACCTCTTAATTCCATGTCTACGTTCCGTAAATTTGAAACGATTCATACTTTAATCCAGAATACCATTTCATAGAAAAGAAAAACTAAAAGTTACTTGTAAAATGAAAAAAACTTCTGTTAGTCATATAATTGGTAATGTAGAAATAATAAAAAAAGAAGCAAATACAAAATTATGAGCGACAAAACTAACTTAATATTAGCATAGTCAAAATAAGATGAACTCGACGAAGATCATTTTACCTAATTATAGTACAATATCTCGTGTTTTAATTATTTCTATGTATTTTTTCTCACAAAACGTCAAGGAGGTTTGGATTCGTAGAAGAGTAAAAAGGGCTCGCGAAAATACCAACACCCACTTACATTACAAGAATTTGACAAATAAGTAAAAGCTTCAAAACACCGCAAAGGGAAAAACAGATCTAAGTGATATAAATTACGGATACTTATGTAGAAATGCGTCAAAAACAGAACACACAGCAAAGACAGGAGTGAACGGACAGGTTGGTGCAATAACTACAAAAAGTCACAGAGGAATTTAAATCCTATGTTAATACCAACAATGCTTATTTCAGATTGACAGAGGTGAGATATGCCGATAGGATGAAGTGAACTCGGTGTATTCGAAAAACCTTATCAGGATGCTGTTGTTGAACGAAATAAAACCTTAAGGACAGGTGATACAGTAGATTTTTCATCGATGGTGCTTGGGTGCTTACGGGAATGACCTGAAGGCCTCAACCCTCACCCTTGGCATTTCGCCAGGGTACTTATGCGGAGACGGACGTGTCTGCCTCCAGCCGTCTAGTTTTACGGCTTTTAGATAAATTACGTTGCTGAAAAAATCGAATATTCGAGATATACAGCGTGTGTTCATCACACTAGATACGGGTTTTGTGGATGTATGTTGATTGTACCAGAACAAAAATATTATTTATACTGTTGGACATGTATATGTTTTTATTTAACTTAAATATGTTACGAATATCACTTCATTTTCTAAGGTATATAATACATATATGTATAGCCAGTGTTGGGCAAATGTTAATTGAACTAACAATTAAAAATTAACAATTAATTAATTGTATTTGCAGTGACAGCAACTAACAACTGATTAATTGTTAATCAAGGTTTTATACAATTAACAATTGATCAATTTTTAGTTATTTTGCGAAAAAAAAATTGACAATTAATAATTAACAATTAATTTTTTTACCAAGTATTAGTTTAAGTATTGGGTACATGCGTGTGCGGATTTGTTAAGTGTTGTTGTTTAGTGTCCCTACCTAGTCATAAAGAGTATATGAGATAATTAACGTTAAACATCTACAAGGTTTGCGGACCACCCTTCCGTACAAAATAGCAAAATTTAATTGTTAGTTTTAATTTTTTCATCAATCGATTGAAAAAAATAATTGCAATAATTTAATCGCGAGCTGCAATTGATGTGCATTAGTTTAAATAATTCAGTTGTATCGCGCGATTAATGGTTAATTGCAATTGATTCAAATTCAATTAATTTAATTGCAAATAATTTTTTAGTCAATTGATTAGTTCAATTAAAACTTAATTGATTGATGCCCAACACTGTGTATAGCTGGGCTCTTTAGATTCGGTATCGACGAAAAACAAAAACTAATTGATTCTTATTTCTCTTCTTATATTACTTATTTACATATACATTCGAAGCCAACATTGTATTTAAATTCTTTGTCACCTAACAAAATATTTGATAAAAATTCGTTTCAATTGTTCCCAATAGTCCAACAAAAGGGATTACAGAAAAGCCTAGATTTGAACAGCTACTTAAGAACCAACAGCAAACAATGCTAAAACTCAACAAAATCTATCAAAACAACCATCACGTGAAAACAAATCCTAGCCGACCACAAATTCTCACAAACACTCGGTTTTATTTGCGAAGACTTACAAAGAAAACCGAAGAAAATCATTTGTAACAATGAAATACAGAATGGAGCATGAAATTTCTAGCACAACAGGCCCTAAATACTGTTTTAGAGACGTTCCTATAACGCTCAGGGTGGAGTAAATGAACATATGTGAGCGCACGTATATTTGTCGCTGCTCTGAAATGAAACCTCGCTTTGCCTCGGCGGCACTCTTACACTCCCGTCCTCAGTTTTAAACACTACCATCTGTTTTTGGATGGTCTTTGTTTGCGTTCTAGAAATGGAACTTTTGAGGAACATTAGATGTTTAGCCTTCTTTCCTTGTGTTCTAGTTATAATCGCAGCACATCGCGTAATCCATAGTTGTTGGTGTTTTATGAATGCTCCTCGTTCTTTTATATATAGTCGGGTCGTATATATGGGTATCATGTTAGATGACCTTCGTTTGCATAATGTACTCATTTTCTGATGTTTTTGTATTATTTACGTCTCAATGTCGACAAAATTTCCAAAAAGGCTAATAAATATTGAAGATTTAATCTACGTACTAAGTAAAATGTTGTTAATGGATTTACAATACATAATGAAATACGGGAGCACTGTAACTAATACCTTTTATCGCATTTTTTCAGAAACTTTTACAAGCAGACAAATATATTACCAAATCTAAAAAAAGTACACGAAAAATCTTCACAAAAGCCAAAAGAGTTCCCTTATTTCAATCCCAACTATTAAACGCGACATTGCACTTCAAATCCAGCTAAGAACAAGGCAGTATACCAAAATGTTTAATAACACGAAATATCCAATATGAAAACCACTTATCAGCAGTCTGGCTGTGATTTAACACAATTGGTACCCTCGTGCCAATGAAAGGCGCCAGGAGTCAGCGCAGTATGAATCTTGCTTGGCGCAACGTGAGTTATTTGAATTCATGCAGACTTCATACCAGTCCCACAGTTTTATATTCGCAATGTGAGTTATTTGAGCAAACACAGCGCCTCCACGGTTCCACCTGTCCGAAAGATAGTGTTCTACAAAGAAAAATAGTTCACATTTTAGATATTTTTCTTATTTAAGGGAACGTGGAGCGGGGAATGAAAATTCTTACGTACGCAGTTTTGGCAGGGCTTTTAAGAATTAGATCGTTTCTCGTATTGAAGATTTGGCATTTTACAGATACATGTCGTTTTAAAATCGTTGTATATATCCGATTTTTTATGTATATGGCACGTGAGGCTCAATTTATTCCTCATCTTACAATGTAAACTTTTTTGAAGAACTTGAGGAATTAGTAAACTAAGTCTAGTGTCTATTAAATATTAAATCTTGTTATTTCGTGAGTTTTCTATGGACTTTAACGTCTTCATCAACCCATATACGCCCACTGCTGAGCACGGGTCTCCTCTACCATTGAGAGGGTTTAGGCCATAGTCCACCACGCTGGCCTAGTGCGGGTTGGCGGACTACACACCTAAGAAATTCCTAAGAACTCTTAGGTGTGCAGGTTTTATCACGATGTTTTCCTTCACCGTTAAAGCACGTGATAATTCAATGTGAATACACACATAACTTCGAAAAGTCAGAGGTGTGTGCCTGGGGTTCGAACCCGCGACCGTCGAGATTCTCGACCGCGCGCCCAAACCTCGAGGCCATCACTGCTTGATGCTGCTTGCTGAGGACTTTAACGTAAGGTAGATAAATGGTGTAACTATTAAATAAACCCGCAATGTACATCAAATAAACCGTTAATGGAAGTGAGTGTGTAAATGACGTCAGCAAATTATAATCATTTAAATTACATTGCGTGATTTAAAAATAGCGTAACTAGTAGTTTGTGTTATAATTATAATATTTACTACTTCGTAACGTTTCTAATTATAGGTGTTTTAGAAAATAATGTGGTGCTAAAAGTGTACTATTTTAGTACTAAAACCTTTGTAAATGTTAATTATTTTTACAAATTTAGTGTAAAGTGTAAATAGTGAAAAGCTTTAATTACTGACCAAGACTGTTATATGTGCATTCTAAACGAAAATTTATGCTGTAAAAAAAACAGCAATAATAGAACCCCAGCCACTTAATATTTCGTGCCGTGCTCCAATTAAAACTCAAAAAAATTGTCCCTTCTACAATTGCCCGAACATTGAAATACGCCTTTTATTGTTCAAGATACAATAGAGAGTCGACTTGGCTGAGAACAATATGGCCGCCCCATTATTTGGATGAAAGAAAATAAGGTATTTTCATTAATGAAGTTAAAGTTTAATTGCGTTTTGCAAAATGATCTTTTACGAGACGGCATCTCAGTTGGAGCGGTCACCGCTGCGTTCCGACAGACGAGGGCCGTTAGCAAATTCATTTGTTTTGGGAAGGTAAATTATCATGTTTACAACACTTAGGCACTCGCTGTTACCAGGAGCTTTGCTTTTCTGGTCCATCAAAAAATAATAAGGCCCAAACTGTCTTTCATAATGGTGTGGGTAAGATGTTATATTTGCCTAAACATTAAGGAGTATCGTAATACTCCTTTACGGATTCGAATGTCAGACACAGAATTTATTAATAAAAAAAAAATACTTATGTGTTTAGTCAAATTATAAATAACATTAGAGATGTTATAAGATATTGAAATATTGTCTGATATTCTATAAGCTACCTAAAATTTGTAATAGTTTAACTTATGCGTAATTCATTAATATTCATGATTGATTTCATTCGTCTGTCATAACTACCATTCTGCTGCTTGAACTACAGGTAGAAATTAAGTATTTTTTGGCTAAAAAAGATTTATTTTCAACGAGAGTTGCAAGGACTGGATATTTTTTTCATTTGTTTTCTTGTCGGTACAACAGCACTTAGGTGTAGGCCTCGGGGTTAATTACGTTTGCAGCAAGTTAATTAAGATATCTTGTGTGCATCGCCGCATTGCTGTAATAGATATAATTCCTGTTCATTTTATGAAGGAATTTCAGTAGTTGTGGAATGTTGGCAAGGAATTTATTACATTAAAAGAGAGGAATAAAACAATACATCGCAATTTACAGACTAATGGCCTATATACGTCCCACTGTTGGGCACGGGCCTCATCTACAACTGTGATGGTTTAGGCCTAAGTCCACCACGCTGGCTTTTTGTGGTGAAGTCCCTCAAGGATTACACACCTAGGAACTGCCTGGAAGAGATCGCTTTAAACGATAAGACAGCATACTGTCCACTGTATTTTAATTTATGTTTTTGTTTAAATGGAGTCCAATAAAGTTAATTGTTCATTTATTGTGAAGTATTTATCTATCTCACAATGAATATAATAACAATCTACATTGAAAACCTCTCGATGCAATCTAAAAAACGATTCCAGCATTAAATGTTCCAAAATATATCCAGTGGTTGAGTCTTTAAAGCACACCAAGCCATTCTCTCATTCATATTAAAATTATACTCAGTTTTACAATATATGACCTAATGTAAATGTTAGTACGAATTCAACACTAAATTGTGGCCAGCTTCAATTGTCTCCAATCTACACAATAAGCGCTTGCATTAGTTGTGTGGCGATGTGCACAGCGCGTGCAAATATATTCGACGACCACTTACTTTAACATTAGAATTAGACACGATTTAGCATTTAAAGCTTGTAATTAGTATACACTAGACTTTGCGTATGCTTATTTTTATGGTAGCATCGTATTTGCACCGTTGATAAGGATTCTTTAGTTTAGTATAAGATTGTAAGAAATATGAGACTTAGAAATCATAAAAAACACTATACCTCATTCACGATAAGTTGATTCTTTTGGCAGATGTCAATTTTTCTGAGACATGACTTTGAAATAAAAAAACGTATTATTTTATTATTTTAATGATTTGATAAATATAAAAAAATACATACAACACAAAAGTCCCTAAAGATATAAGCATTATCCGAAAATTTTGAGACTTTATTGCTTCAAAGTAAAATTAAAATAGAAATACTAAAACGAATTGACGTTTGTATAATGTTACATCGGTCGGACGGAAAGGGAAGTAACATCGTTCATATCGATAACTACGTCGATAATTTTATTGTACACTATGATGATCATGGTTGTGCTCCAGTTTCTTAATAAAAACTTTTTTGAAGATAAAACTATTTAATTTTTCAACCTTAATTTTTACATACTGCGTTATTTTTGGACCTCCTGTCAACTTAAAATAGGTTGTTTAGACCATGAAACTAAACAACTTTTCCAAAGAAAAATGGGTCGAAACGTGATAAATAATTCGACCCTCCCATAGAAAACTGCTCACGTGGTCGATTTCGTGTAGAAGGTCTGAATTTTTTTTCACTTTTCGACCCGTGTTTCTTTGGGAAAGTTGTTTACTTTCGTGGTCTAAAACACCTATTTAAATTTGGCGGGAGGTCTAAAAATAACCCTGTTATATTAAATAGGTACTTATTATGAACTTTGACCCACCATCGCTTATCTACATAATGTTTTACATGTCGAAAGGAATAAAGAATTTCACACATAATGCAGTATTTTAAGACGCAATATTTTTGAACTACTCGATATTTTCTGTTTCCCATCATTAGTCGATATGCCAAAAGAATCAACTTATCGTGAATGAGGTATAGTTAGAGTACCAATTCCATTCCGTCATCAATGATAATAATATAAATTGAATTTAAGTATTATGTTTTCAAGTAATTAAAAACAACATACTTCAAATATATTTTTTATCGAGAGTATACAGGGTGTATTTAGACCGTGATCGAAAACTGAGGCAGGTAATAGCGAGGGTGATCACAAACCCAGTGGCGATATTTATAATCGCGACAAAAAATAAAAAAAATGACGTTTTCCATACAACCATCGGTGTTAAAAGTATGTGGTTTGTATGGAAAACCTCAAAAATTTCATTTTTTATCGGGATTTTCTTTAACGCCAATGGGTTTGTGATCACCGTAGCTATTACCTGCCTTAGTTTCCGATCACGGTCTGAATACACCCTGTATAATATTATTTCCTAAGATTGCATTCGAAGGTTACAAAAAAACTGTTGTAATAATGTAAATTATTCCAAAAAACTTCACCAAAGATCTTTTATCATTAAGAGTAATCTAACAAAAGGTCACTTGACATTCAAATTGGGAAACTATTACTAATTGACATTAGCATAAAGCGAAAATACGAGGTTAGTAAGTCTACAAGAAAAGTGAGCGGGCTGGTGTCAATTTTACACCAGAGAATATTTGCGGCTTGATAAATTCAATAAAATGATAATAAATATACGAGTTGGAAACGCCATTATCCGCAGATGCCGCCCTTCGGAATTAATGCAAACGACAAGCGAAAAAATGAAATAAATTACTTTGTGACCTACATATAAAGCGAGACTGTTATTCAAATAAAGATACTCAGCGTTATTTATTCGGAGGTTTTATCGTTGAATGATGTGTTGTTATGTACCATTATGTTTATTATAAAAGGCGAGGTATTTTAATGGTACTAAAGTTATGGTCACGATTTGAAGGTATGTTATTGACTGAGTTGATTTTTACTTTGTAATTTTTTATTAGGTTGAATCTACATTCCCAAGAGGGCACTACTAATGCTGTGAAGTCTATCAACCTACACACCCCTCGCTTAACAAATAAATATTTGCAAAGTGAATTACTACAATTGAAGCTCTTCCCTATTAGCCTTTGGCGTCACATTTCATATTATCTATATACGACCCACTGCTGTGACAGGTTGGCGGACTTTACATACTTATTAGATTTCTGGTTGAGACACAACTCACAATGTTTTCATTCCCCAATAAAGTATGTGATATTTTCTTGTAACTACACTTACTTCCAAAACGACTTCATTTCCAGAACTTTAAAAAGTAAGACAATATATCTAATACATATTCGTCGGTAAATTTTACAAAGCCTACTTTCAGATAGGTATGATCGATGAATGACCTAGAAATGTACTCGAGTAATACAAGGCACGTGAGACACATCTTAGATTCACAATTGTGAGTTGTGGCTGAAACTAATTTATATTCCAGTCACATTTGCTGACAAAGCGATCGGTAACCGGCACGCACCGCTCACAAAGTGGTCAATAAACGCCACTCTTACAGGAGTTACAAGTATGGAGGGGTAAAGGTAGATGTCCATTAAACGAGGCATCTACACACAAGACGTATGAGCCAAAGGTAAACTAACTAAGAAGTAAAACCTACAATAAACTGTTACTAAGCAAATTTCTGATTTTTCCAATTTCAGGCACATGCTTTTTCAGTCCAGAAATTTTCCCTTTAGTTACTAAAGCTAGTTAAAAACTCAAAGCCATAACATAAGCCTTCTTTAACATAAGTATCTCAATCCTTCCCATTTATAAAACGTATCTTTTCTAGTACGCTAAAGAAACGCTGAAGTATCTAATGGTAGGTAAGGGCAGTGTTAATGAAATAATTAAATAGACAAAAGACGACCATCCCCATTATAATGACGGAATTTCGATAATGCGTTACTTTTTTTAAATCAAGAAATTCTGGATGTTCCTGTTTACACAGCATTCTCAGTATCATTTAAAATATTTGGTATGATTCCATTCTTTATGTATTGAAATCAATTGTAGACAGCTTCAAGGTGCTACTAGGCTGTAGTGGACGCTTACCTTCTCACTTACAAGAGAGTTCTCTACCCTCCGTCGGGTAGCACAATACAAATGACGCCATTTAAGAGAATCTTTCGGCTGTAGCTCCCTTCAAAACGGGCCAATATTTGCCAATTCAACATTCAAATGTTTGTGCAAATAGTCGAACTATGACGTCGACCCACGTGCACTGGCTCTCGAATGGCTGAAGACGTGTTGAAGAGTATCATTATTACACTGTTACTGTATTTCTACTGGTTTTATTCTTGCCGTACCTGTAGGGGAAAACACACCATTTCGGCTACATAAAACTTGTGTTTAACATAACTGAAACAGAACTCCAATACTCAACCTTCGCTCGCTTCCAATAAAATTGTCACTCTCGTCTACTTGCATACCTTATCCATTAAAGCCCAATATGATAAAAACATACTATGAATGCCGAAAACACACCAAACTTAATTAAGTTCAAAACGATGATATTTATATTCCAATTACGTCATTGTATCGCTGTTTATACCCTTGCATTAGAAAATCCCCGTCACTATTCGGAGCCATTGCATTCTCTGTCGGGGGCGTAGTCGATAATAGTCTTCGGCGAGAATCTTGAGGGGCATCTGTATTCTGGTCGTCGGCGTCGGCTTTTTGATTTTTTTCGGCCGATGAGTCGCCCTCGCCGGACGAAGATTGATGTTCCGGCTTTATTTCGGTGTAGCGTCCGCGCGTACTGTATTGTTTTTGTGATTGGCCAAACAAGGGAAAGTGCGACGTGATTTTTTTAATAAGAGACGTACGTAAATTGCTTTGTTTATGCTGTGATTTCAATGGGGCTTTTTGTATGAATGGTATTTGTGCGAAATAGTGAATAAATTTTATTTATTCAATGGATGTTCCTATTATTGTAATGGCGTTTATCACATCTATCTATACATGGCATTACGCGGTTGCTGTGATGTTTTACTCCATAAGAAAATTTAATTTAAATGTAAATTTAATTCGTAAAATTGATACTTTTAAGCAATTGCGAATTACAATTATTGTAAGTTAAATAAATATATCCAAATATAACACCAAATTACACAAGTTTTATGTCACAATTAGGGGATTCGATCCCGGTCGATTTTTGTAATCCCGGGATTTCGGGATTATCAACAGTTAATCCCGGGATCCCGGGGTAATCCCGGGATTGTATTAGTAATAAAAAGTGGTAACAAAAAGAAAGTAAAGCATTTTAAAATAAATCTTTTATTTTAAATCTTTACTTAAATATTAAAAAATAAAACAAAATTATAATTTCTTCTGATAAAATAAACAAACTAAGCCCTTTTATCTAAACAAAGAAACGCCATTGTACTATAAAAAAGACCATGCAACAGAGATCAATGTATTTTAAATAAAATATAAATATAGGAACTATAAATTACTTATTTAACCCACGAAAATAAAATCTTAGAAATAACAACGCATCCAACGTCTCATCCGAAAGCATACTTCTTAATTTGTGGCATATGTAGAAGCAGAAGAAGCGCGTTCAGACTCGATGGAAGTTGGAGGAATCGTCTATAAATTTTTATAGGTCTTCTCCAAATTATTGCCTCGTGTAAAACTAGCCTCAGAAAGAGTAATTTCTTGTTTAATGATCTTAGAAAGCACATTTTTATTGATTTTTATTATGAATATGTCAATCCCGAAAATCCCGGGATTTATTGAATTTAATCCCGAAAATTTCGGGACTGAAATATGACCGGGATCCCGGGCTTCGGGATCCCGGGATCGATACCTCTAGTCACAATGCAACATCCACGTACTACTTCATATTCAGTTACACTGAAGTCAAATTCACACATCAAATTCAGAGACCATTCCCTAAATCAATAACATGAGCCTGAACGTTCGCCGGTGTAAGAAACTCTCATAATATTTTCAAGGCACACGCAGTATTCCCGGACACAACTGATTATTTTGAAAAAAGATTAGTCTGGAAACTTGGCAAGTAAAAAAGTCCAGTTAGCCGGACTACACTGAAAGCGCTAAGTATTACGGGTTTGATTCGGATCCAATTAGTTCGACTTCGTCACAGCCATTCTGAAACGATGGATCCGCAGTTCCGCCTTTTAGGGCCCCGGTTGAATTTTTAATGGCCGGAAAAGTGTTGAGTGTAGAAAAAAAGTGCAGAAGTTTTAAACGTTGCCCGGATAACGTAGCTATTCCAATACGTTTTGGCGGAACCGTGTGGGATTTTGGAAATGGATCGCGTTAATTTTGAAAACTGCGGCCCTCTTTACTACGTCCTCGCTTTTACGTCCGCAGACCTGTGTACTTAATTTAAAATGAAAATTCGTTCGGTTGTCCATGAGAGTGAATAATTTTAATTGCAAAATTTTACTTTTTGCTCAACAATTTGTATTTAAAAATTAATTTATTACCTGTTTGTAAACTTAATGAAACCTTCAGTATGTTTTTGAGGAGGCTCGTTACTGATTGAAACTATTTATTTTTATATCTCAATTTTTACAAGTGGATTGTTTACTCAAAAGATGAACCAACCGTCATTATAATGGATTTTACTTTTTAAAGTCTATATTAATTGGAACTTAAACAACAAAGTATATTTACTTAAAAATATGTAGATCAATAACTTCCTATCACTATGATCAAGCAACAAAAGAGGTTTAATGCGCAAATAAGTCGGATAAAATTCAATTCTATTTTTAAATTAAATTCATGTCAGCATATTCATATTTCGAACAAATGAAAGCCTTGTTCAGAACATTCAATTCGAGAACAACAATATTATATTTCGAATGATTAACAGTCTTAGCAATTATCTACAGATACAACGGAACATCTCCCCTCGCCCCCTTCACACGATCCCCCTTCATCTTGTATTCTCGACGGCACGCAAAAAACCATTCTCAATTTGAAATGACGATTTCATCCAAAGAAAATGTCTGTGGAGTTATCACAAAGATTCGTGGTCCCATATTACGCTGATTGTTGTGTGGTTTGATGTTTAAATTTACATACAGCCAGACAATTTCTTTGAAATGTTAATTTGTTTTTCAATTCTATTTTTACCATTGCCAAAACGGTACCAATTTAATACATAAGCTTAGGCTGATAGTGTTTTTTTAGTCCACTATAGCTTTTAAGTTTTCCGATGCTACGAGGCTACGAGGTGTAGAACTTATAGGCATTTCGTCAACCATAGTGAACAAATATTACTCGCTTTTCTCTTATCGCTGTACAAATATTTGTCTAGGATGGTCCGACCGCCGTTTTTTATTATTCTTTTATTACTAGATATATTTGTAATTTTCAAATAATTTCTTGTAGGTTACCATACCGAAACCACACGAGGAATACGCAAGACGTGCCTACCTAGAACTTGTTTATATAACTAAATAATGAAAAAAAAAAAACAACAAAACCAAAACAAAAGAATATCGCTTGCATTTCAAAACGAGTCTAAAAAAACAAGCTTAACAGATTAAAAATCAATAATCGCTAAATAGAGATAAAAATAAGATAAAAAAAGTTGATCCGCTCTCGACGTGGAGCCGGCAACATGGACGGCATTGTCGCTTTGATTTTCCGCAACTCTGACCACGACTATTGATTTCCACAGATTTTCGAGGGACGACCGCGATGCCGACACAGATACGTACTTAAGGCATCTTCGGTTTTATTTATATCCGCTTTTTATATACAAAAATCGGCAGGGTACAGCTCTCTTTCAAGTGATTTCATTCAACTTTTGAGTACTGTGGGTATTGTTAGTTACTTCCCGAAATAAGTTTTGTATTTGCTAGCATATTAGGCGGAAATAGGAAACTTTGTTAAATTCAGATACTACCAAAAGTATTTTGCTTCCAAGAACAAAATAGAGATTCTCGGCCGCGTGCCTAAACTTTGACGCCATCACGACATTGTAACTCAAATATATAAATAAATTTATTATATTGTGTCGTACCCCATTGCATCGACACAAATCTCTCCCAAACACGCCGATTGCATCCCTGTGCGTCGGTACTCGTGTTTTAATCGTGGGGCTTATGATCCTGCGGTTTGGGAGGACGGCACTGTGGGACTAGTTTCACGAATTAATCAGCTGCCCGGAGAGACGCCGTCCGTAAACAATACGGCCCGCACTCCGCCACCAATGATGGCCACTATTTGGGGGTATATTTTCGAAATATTCGCTTGATTGGAAACCGGACTCAAAGTCAAACGTATTTGGACTCGTATCCTCAAATTTTGAGTGGATGCTGTGCTGTAAAATTAGTTTTTTATAGTAAAAAGTAAAGAGAATGCGTTGTCACTCGGTGGTTAGTGTAGTGTCTTCAATAATGTACAATATCAATAGGGATTATTATGGTTCCATGGTTTATAACATTTTTTATATAATTTATAGTATACAGACATCAGCGAACGTCTCCAATTACAGAAATCGCAGAAAGCCAGCTAGTGCTGAAGGAATTTTTCGAAAACTTTTCATACACGTCGGATGTACTAAATTCATTATACATACACTGAATTAAAATATATTTGAATTTGAGAAGTACGAAAATTAGGAGGTATACTTGAATACGACTCGGTCACTAATAAGACCACATTGGCAACACCAACCAGCTAGTATATAACTCAACAAATAATCTGATAAAAACCCATATGTTACCCAAACTCGCTCAATACAAACCCTATTCACTCGTTCAATATTCGCCGCTGAAATTTTTCAGTGTTACTGCCTATCAAATTTTTTACGGGATGTTCCTCCGGCGAGCTCTATTTACGACGCCACTTAAGAACGTCTTAATACCGTTTTGAATATAAATTGAGCCCATATTATATTTCGAATTTTGTAGTAGGTTATTTCAGTATAACGAGCCACTTGACTCGTATTAGAAATATGATAACGGTACCCTTTGGAGATGTCTTTTGATAATTATTGATCACTTTGGAGATAATGTGTATAAATTCAGCTTGATAAGTCTATGTCCATTGAATGAATGAATAGGTTGCCTTCGAAGAGTATTACACTCTAACAAAAAGTGTGAAGCCCCAATTTTTTGTGCCAATTTTGCAATGATTTATTAAATAATTTCAATATATTCTATAGACAAGTATAGTAGGCTATATCGCGTATTCGTGATATTGCGTACTTCATTAGAAAATCTTCATCGTATTGTAGAGTACCGTTAGGATTACCCAGCACGTTGCATTGACCTGCCTTGCCATACCTATAATTAAATTAATCAAAAGCATCATTTTAAAAAGTGACCTCATCACTCCCGCTATAAGTTAAAATTTTCACAACAACATGTGCCGCGTGCATTTGGAAAACAAAAAAAATACTTCATTGTACACCCTACTCTATCCTACATTTATCATTTAACTGTAATTACCCACATACTACACCACAGCCCTAATATTTTTAATCTCCAAACGGCAAAATAGCTCATAATATAAAAGCATGCTTCAAGACTATTACCCAAAAAAGGTTATTAGGCAAGTTTACATACCTCTTGTCGCGCCATAACTCCGATGTAATGGTCTCGTTTAATGAACGCGTTAAAAATACCCTTCCTATGACGTTAGCGTTGATGTGGAACGTTTTATCGACTTCTTTTAAAAATGTATGACATGAATCCTTTTTGTTACTTTTATATTAAAAAAATCTCTTATATTAAAAGTCAGCTTTGACTATAAAAGTAAAACATGTATTTATAATCAAGTTATTAATTACAATACTGTTCTTTTGTTTCAAGATTTAACAATATTTGTCTATGCTAGTATCTGCCTATATTCACCCCTTCTGAGCTTTTATTTGGCCTTATTCCACCACGCTGACCTAGTGCAGGTTGACGGAACAATAAAGTATTTTTATACTACAAAAGAAACATTTACCCAGAAAAGTGACAAGTACAGGATGCACTTGAGTCCAAACAAGCTCGTAAAATAAATTGTAAATACTAGGAAATTTGTAGTACAACAGTCGTATCCGTCCAGCGGAAAAACGACAACCGTAATATTACTCTCCTGTGCCCATATAAGAATAAACAAGGCGGTATAATAGTTTTTTAGATGGTCGTGAACAAACGTAATATCGACCTATGCATAGAATAAGGTTACTTATGACTATAACACCAAAGTACTTTTTATGTCTATAATAGAGTTAAAATTGTTTATATTTTGCACTAGTGAAGTAATAATGACCAAAATTTTGTTGTTGTTTGAAGAACATAAAAAGTAACTGATACTTTTGTGCCCAATTAAGTTTTAATCGCTGAGAAAGAGAAGTTATGCAAAAGCACTTATAACTTTATTCTGCGCATAGGTCGATATATGAAAAGACTATTTTGTTAACATTTATTTTTGAAAGAGGTTAAAAAGCCTGTGAAATTCTTTATACATTTCAACTCGGGGAACGAGTAATAAATTACGGTAAGCAAACCTACATGATTAATTTACTTTTCATTATATTGTGTCAGTACATTTTGACGTAAATTGGATGGATATTTATAGTACAAAAACGCTAACTTGCTAAAAGTCAAGGTCAGTAAGTAAAAATTTGTTATTTAGGATTTTTTAACAAGAAGAAAAAACATTAAGAATCTCTTCAATTATGTCGCTTTACTTCTAAACTATGGCTCCAACTGGACTAAGCTATTTCATACAAAACCTAACGACTGTATTTCCTGAAGATGTGAACGTACATAAGCCTACGCGCATTTCTCCTTCTTCATCACCTAATGTCCTTATTATAATTTTTCACTAAGGTTTAGTCTCATCTCCTCGAATGGTATATGTACTTCCACAAAGCAAGAAAAGATTTCAAGGCCTCAAATCCTACTTTAAATTATGAGATATAATACTTTTCCATGTGAGTTTACATCGTAAAGAAGAAAATGCAACAAAACCGACAAGCCACCGCATCTAAGAGGCTGTCGGTAAAAGGCGGGCGCAAAGCGTGACGATCGCCTAACGAGCCACATTGGCTGTCTAAGCCGCAAATAAACCCAGTTTGCCAGCACAAGCGCAATAAACTATTTACATAATAACTCATGTCGAGAACTCGGCCGCTGTTTTAGAAAAACTTGCAACGAAATGAATTTCCCCCCGGCGACTTTGCTTTTAAACTTTTTTAAAGTGTCGCCCGCTTGCCAGTGTGATGTCTGTCGTATATTTTTAATGCAAGTAATATTTTTATGGGTTGCCCACTTTTTTTAGACACTTACAAGGCGTTCGTGTGGCTAAATTATATTGGTAATTTTCGTGTTTAAAAAGTTATTTTAACTCTCGCTTTACTTTGTCGTGTTCATGTTTATTCTTAAATATTATGTCTGCAATTAGTACCAAATTAAATTTGAGAAACATAATTATATTGCAAAAAATTAGTACGCAGTTGCGTCGATAGGGAAAGTATTTAATGTATCTAAGTGCTATTCCCAAGGAAATATATATAATTATTATTATTTACAAGAAAAAAAGCTTTATTAAAACCCTTGTTAATAGATATACAAGATACCAGTGCAATAACTAAGCAGAAAAGAAATATTTCCTGATAAGCAATAATAAACTCTTTCACGAAAATCATAAGAACTACTTCACAACATTTACTTTCAACTACTTAATGCTTCTTCCGCTCATTTTCTTCGCGATCGTGAAAGTTAGATAAATAAAACAGATAACGTTTTATGACAGCAATTCTGACAAGGAAGAGGTTTCCTATAACGTGATCCTGACTTCCAATTAAGGTGCTTAGGCAAATACGGCTATCAAATCTTTTATTGTACCGAGGTATATTCGCGAAGAATGAGTAACGGAGTTAAGATGGCGTGTATTGAGAGCATTGCATTTTCTTGTTTGTATACTTGTTTCTTTTATTGTGAAAAAAATCTTGCCTTGAGATTCGAGAAAAAATTGTTTTAGGTTAAAAATTCGTATAAAATAATGAAAGTACTCTGAGGCGGAGAACAATGCATAGTTATAATAATTAAATAGTTGTATTATATAGAATGGCCGCTTAAGATAGGACTGATATATACCTGGCAAAATATGGGTGCAGAAATGTATCTCTGCCTACCTTTCGCGATATACCTACAGGCGGAAAGGTTGTATATAGTGCATGAAATGAATATTTGTGAGCAGCGTTCAACAGTCCTGTTTGACGTTTTCAATTCGCACATCGTGATAAATATTTACATAACCCACAAATATTTGCTCCAACTTAAGGTGGCGTTTATTCAATATTTACTTGCGAAGGCCGAAGTCCGTTTCGTTTGTTTATTTATGTATACCTAGTACCAACATTGTAAGTCCGCTTTCAGCCAAAGGGCAAGTACGGCTTTGTAAAATTTAATAGTTAAAACATTTCTAACACGAATTGGGTCATGAGGTGAATGACCTAATTTTTAAAAGGTTGCCGGGCCATTGTATTCCCGACACTGTTTTTTTGGAGAAGATTTAAGGCTCTTAGTTGATATTTTGCAAATTATAATATGTAAGACCGTTAAGAAATTTAACAGTTAATCTTAGAAGCTTTGATCCAATACATTTGTATGATAAATATATCCTTTTCAAATTTATTTTTATTTTAAGGACTGGATCGCAACTATAAAATGCTACAATTAAAGCAAAAAATAACTAAGATGTAACTGAGATGTCCGAAAGTAAACAAAAACTATATATATTTTTTATTTACAGCTACAATCATCCTCACTCACAAAAACAAAAATGACAACCACCACCACCATTTACAGAACCGCTTATAGCCACCAAAAACCCTTAAATATATTTTTCAGCGACAAAATCCGATGGCGAACCGTAAACGAGGTGAAAGTAAGCCTCAGTCGGCAAATGAAAAGAGGAAATTCATTATGGGCGCGATACGGCGCTCTGTTGCGCGACGACCGTTAGAGGTAACTGGTGGGCTTAATGTTTACCACTGATATAGGAAATCGTTAGCTTCGCCCCGTATGATTGGTGGTCCACCGGCATAGGGATAAAAATGAGATAAACGCGGGCGAGATTAAATTTATTTATAGCCAATATCGCGACGCGTCACGTGATCAATGAAATTAGCCGTGTAACCCCTCTTTGGAATATTCGCTGGAATTGTGTCGCTTGTAGGGTTTTTTACAAAAAATATTATCGTGATATTCCTACCTGGTGAAATGTGGGTGCAAAAATACAGCTCTGAATACATACATAGTAGTATTTATTCTTCTATAGATTTACGTATATTTATAGCAGGTACTCTTAAGTTTCTGAAGTCGATTTCGCTCAACAAAACGTCTCCATAATTATAACAACTTAATTTAAAAATAATTATAACTATAATTATAGTTATCCACAGCTATATCCAAGTGCTAAGTGTATCTCAACCCTTAAAATTTTACAACCGTAAAGACAATGTGCTTTTACTTTATTTAAGTTAGCGGTTAAGCTTTTATTGCTGATATTAAGTGAGCTTTAAGAGGCCATAAAACCAACTAAATTCGTTCTTGAATATTTCACGACTATCTTACTTATATATAGTTAAAGTGATACTCTAAATAAGCACACATTGTAAAGTTAAATTGTTTGTCATAAAACTGTAATGCAAAAGTTTTTAAAGTTAGTTATATTTATTTGTAAATGTTGCCAACTACTTTAAAGTTAAATAAATATTTTATTCTACTTTTATCCGACTTATTTGACTTAAGAATTAGTTCTAAAAAGAAATAAAATATGAATTAGTCAATAAATAGTAATGCGTGTGTAAGTGGATCCTTATTATGCTTAGAGATACATTTTTCTGGCATGCAAGGCAGCTTAATCTCACGTTTGCTTTAGATCTATTTATGAATAGCACATAGGATTAAAGTAATTAGTAATTAGATTCCTTTTAGAACTTAACCAAGCTAACTTATCGGAGATATATGTACATAAAGAGAAAATTATACAAAGCAATACAACTTTACCCCACGAGGACATAAGGACATGTTAACAAAACAACGAGTACACAAATTAGATTCACGAAAGTGTATTTAAATGCAAGGATAATGCCCCTTTATGTTCCCTAATGCAGTCCGTCTTCGATCGCGGAAGTACTAGCGTTGTTAGTTCTTTTATCTCTGTATTTTATGTGACATTTTCTTACTAATGTTTTAGTTCTTACGAGCGTTTGTAACCATTTGTGTTCACGTTTGCCGTTTGTAATGAATAAATTATTAGCTCCAGAAGTGGTACTTAAATGTACCGATGGATACTCTAGTGGACGATTCTTATTGTACATTTTAAAACGGAATTACAAATTTTATGGTCTCTTGTTGAATATAAAGATCTTTGATAAAATATGGATCTTCGCTCTGATGCACTTTGGTTCACCATTACTTCTCAACTCTTATTTCTACGAGTAGTGGTTCTAGATTATTAGAGCGATAAGACTACATTTTCACGGCGTAGGGTATCGAAAGTCATGAGTCTGATATCCGTGTCGGCCAGTGTTATCGAGTAATTCGGTTAGGAAATTTTAAATATACTATTAATTTCATGTAATTACCAAAGCGTCTTAATAGTTTATCTGTACCTTAAAGCATATGGACATATTATCGACTCTTAACAAATACCTTTGAACAAAGTGACAAACATGTGTTATCAACCCATACCAAAGACTGCTGAGACCAGTCTCCATCAACCACTCAATTGGCACGTCAGCCGTCAGTACCGTGTTTAAAAGGCGTAAAATGCAATTACAACAGTAATGACAAGGAGCACGGTCACTTTAATCGGTTTTTGACAAAGCTTTTTTCGCGCAAACAAGCCGGACAGTATGCGGGCGTCCATTATTTGCGGACGCGTCAGCCGTACGGGCCGGATGTTGTTAATGGCGGAAAATGCGGAAAATTGGGCTATTCATTTCCCAGAGCTCGACCGCAACAGAGCCGTGCAAATATGCGCCCCGCCCCTACCTGTGTATAACCTATGTCAATTTATTTACCTACGGGGTGACCACTCCAACGATGCTCGGGTCTTGGTCAAATGAGTGGGGATAGCAAGTAAAGAGGTCGTGGTTCCGATTTGGGTTGGGTGTTTTTAAGAGTAAAGTCTTGTGGTTTCTGATATCCACGATATAAGACTTGCATGTTGGTGTTAATAAGAGTGAACGAGGAAGCTCTGGGATCATATTTAATTGGCAGTTGAAATAATTAAAAATACTCATTTAAGTTACATTTGTGATTATACATTCTATTTATAGAAGATAACTTTAGCTTTAACCGAATAAGACAGGGATGATCAATACCTCGCAATTTTATGTTTAAAATCTGAACAAAACTATATATTTTTTATTACCACTAAATCTTATCAAACTTGCAGTCGTAAAAGCATGAAATTTTAACTGTAAACTACCAAATTGATCATTTACAACCGGGTGTGATAAAAACGATGGGTGTTTGTTATTTACTGGCAACACCAATAAAAGTATCAAAGCAATTATACGCAGTCCCGTGTTGGACTGTGTTGGTTTCAATTAGGACATGCGGTTTCTGGTCGGCGGTCGACGCGTCGTAGAATGCAGAAACGTTGAGTAATAACCTCGGAGAACAGTTTATTTTGGTATATACGTCATAAATGTGATATGAAGTTTTAAAGCATTCATCACAAATTGGCATAAATGTGGGCTGTGCGAACTTGAGTTCTTAGGTTAATTATAGATTCAAGGTCAGCGACTTAGATATATGCGGTTAAACAAACAAGCAATAATTTATTTGTTCCAACTCCCGTACAGAAATACAGGCGTGTTAAAGTATTATTTACCTAAATATACACTAAGTATCGTAACGAAATCTATTGATAAAAATCTACAGTATATGAATTTAAAAAAGGAACGCACCTCAGACAACGCCGCCATAAAGAAAACTAAAGTTGTTAAAATATAATTTATAAGAATAGCCGCTCCCTAAGATCGTCGAAATCTCGCCAAGAAGCGATCGGCGGAAAAAAGCTGGCGCGGGCAAAAATACCATAAATAGCCATATTATCGGATCGGCTTCGTCCCGCCAACAAATTCCGTGCGAACTTCCCCACTCCGCGAGAAATATTTGTGTTTTACAACACTCCCCGTTCCCGCTTTTATGGTTTGCGTTCGATTTGATTCGCCATACTTTACGACGCTGTGATTTCTTCAGCCCTAAGCTACGCGTCATACAGAATTATGGCGCAAACAAACTTTGCATTTGTCTGAATTTGCGTAAATTTCATGAATAGATTGTGACCTTTATACAATTAGTAGGTATATTAGTGATGGCCTCGAGGTTTGGGCGCGCGGTCGAGAATCTCGGCGGTCGCGGGTTCAAACCCCAGGCACACACCTCTGACTTTTCGAAGTTATGTGTGTATTCACATTGAATTATCACTTGCTTTAACGGTGAAGGAAAACATCGTGATGAAACCTGCACACCTAAGAGTTCTTAGGAATTTCTTAGGTGTGTAGTCCGCCAACCCGCACTAGGCCAGCGTGGTGGACTATGGCCTAAACCCTCTCAATGATAGAGGAGACCCGTGCTCAGCAGTGGGCGTATATGGGTTGATGAAGAAGAAGAAGAAGAAGAAAAACAATTAAAAGTTATTGGCATAAATGTGTTTATTTTAGAGCGTTGATCCAGTAACTACTCGTATAATACGATTTAATGTATTACTATTATAACTATTGAATAATGCTTAAGTAGTTAATGATCTAGTGGAGTTTTAAATACTTAATGCCATCTTTACGTCCAGATGGTCATGATTTTGGACTGTCATAGTTAGTTGTCATAATTGTTTTTGCTATTTTTCAAATTGCTAAACATAAGTAGCACGTAAGTTCTTTATTATATATAAAAACCTAAAAGACTCACAACACTCAAGATGAAAAAGTAGAAACAAAATTCTAAGAATCAGGTCACTAATCTGTTACTCTGCGTTTGACTTACATCTTAAGATTACGAATGTCGGGTACACGAAACATTCCTGTTAAAGGCAGGGGAATAAATATCGGAGTTTTCTGATTGCATGGCAATCAAACCTGGCGTAGGTTTCTGCAGTGGCTGTCACAGCACAGTATGTTTCCTGCGATACATACGGCTTGGCACGTTGCAATGTGGCGTGTCACGGCCGTGTTGCATGGTACTCGGAGTAGAGCGATTTATGCTATGTATAACTATGATATAATTATGTATAGGAATCATATTCAAATGGTTGGTCTTTGTATTGAGACTAAAATGTTGTCGAATCTAAACTTAATTAGACTAGAGCTGTAATTAATGCCAGATTAAATGTTTAGGTAGAAAGCTCAGTAGGGACGTAAATTATTGAGTATTTCTATAAGGAATGCGATAATTGTTAATTTTTATTTTCACAAATTGTGTACCATTTATGTTGTATAAAAAATATATTCAATACATAAATGGTTACCGCTAAACACCAAAATCAGTCTATTGTACACAAGCTCAATAAATTGACAGCGCTAATCGATTCCAACGAAATTGCGCCGAGTTAAACGTACTACATAAAGTATGTAATTCGGGGCTGTCACACCAAACGCCTCAGCCATACATAAATCTGTTTATGTATTGCCTTTACGCGTCTCATGAATGCGGGGATCATTAATCTTAGTAATAAATATCTAAGCTCCGTTCCACTCGCGTCCTTGTCTCAGTAGGCGGTGTTATGATCCCTTTTGATGGCCGCCGTGCAGGGAGCACTTAATAAAATGCGTTTTTCCAATTTATTTTTATTTTCGTCTCGTGTGGCTTTACGTCTCCCTTTTTTAAGACCTTAAGTGGTGTCGAGTTTATTCTTCGGGTGATGTGCATAATTACAATTATTTCTTGTGTGGCTTTTGTTTTTGAGGCACTTGGTATGTGTGTGAACAGCTAATGTCCGCTATGGTGACCTATGCAAGTGAGGTCTTGGATTCGGCTTATTTATTGAATTTTATATTTTTGAGGCCACCTTGATAAATAAATACTAAATAAACCTTACACCTTGCGGATATCGTCACCCCACCTAGCCAGAGGGCGTCCTACACTACGTTTGCCGAGCCGTGGTCTCCACTCCACTCCGTGCCCTGTATGGGTGGGCTATTTTTTATAAAAACTACTTTTTAGACTTACATAAAGCAAACTTAAAATAAATAAGACAACTGGAACCCAATTCCCGTTATGCAAAATGTAACAGGACATTTTCTTAGGAACACTATAAATGAGCTCATAAATAGCCCCGTTGGCTGGTTGGCCGTTGGCGCAGTTGGCTAGATACCAGTTAGCCGCGAGTTCGATCCCGGAAATAGACAAATGTAATAACCTTTACAATTTATGTTAACAAATTGTTAAAAAAAAGTATATTTTTTGTCAATCGAGAAGTGAACGAGCTAATCAGCCTTTTGTACCGCAACACAGTTTATGTAAAAATATAATTTCAGTACAGGAAACAAGATATAAAACACACGAAAACAACTAACGTCGAATGCACTCCGCGAAAATAAACCTAGTGTTTTTCATTTATTCGTATTGTTATACTACGCAGGTTTTAGTTTCACCGCACAAAAAAAAACAAAAATACGTTTTTTTTTTTCACAGCGAACTGTCGTTTAAATGACACGGCCTATATTTTTTTTTCGTTTTACTTAGTTAACGTTAAAAGCTTAGCGGTTTCCGGCGAGTTTCAAACGGGAATACGATTTTCAAGTGCTCTTTGTGTATCAAAAAGTTTGTTGTTGAAAAATTTAAATTGTCTATATCGCATCGCGGCGTTGTTCTGAAGCGATCGCTTTCCGAATCGAAAACCATACATCTTGATTCGAGAGGCTATCGCCGGAGACGTAAAAAGAAAAGTTGGCGCGCGGAGAGCGTCTACCAATAAATAATACCGCAGGGCGTCGGCTGCAATACATAAATTGGAAAGACTTTTGACAGGAGATCGGATAAGGCCGCCGGGAGGGGATTGGTCTCATAGGGGACGCCTTCTGGCGTTTTTATCGCGATTATAATCGGCTTTGCCGGAACAGGGGAACTGTCCATTCTAGTGACACGCTGCATTTTAGTTGCAACTCTGATAACGCAATGTTTTTGGCAGAAGCCAAACGCCACTCATCAAACCTTGTCATGAGTACGGGAAAAAAATTGGCAAAACTTCCAAACGTGTTGTAATATTGTTAAAACCAACATGGCCACTGCTGAAAAATGACATATTTCTATTTTTGTGTGAAATTTCATGGAAATGTAACGAAAATGTATTTTTACAGTGAATAACGTTTATACTGTTTAAAAACGGTTTAGGTTTTAAATAAATAAAACAATAAATTTTTAATAACCAATTCAGCTAAAGTTTAGGTCATAAAAATGATCGTTTCTTGATATAAACCTATACACGCCATTGGTCGGCTAATAAGAAACCGTAGGTACTTCAGTCAATGATAGCAGAGGAAGGAAAATCAATACTGCTATAACTAATTCACATTAAAAGTAACTTACTAAAACCGCTCTATTTTAAGAATATTTTTCTTTTTGTGGTTTCGAAAATATGCTTTCAAAATGTAGTAACTAAAAAGTTGTTTTAGGCATAAATAGCAAGAAACCAAACTTCGCGTTATAATATTCAGAATATGAATTATAATGAAACTTCCAAAATCTTTTAAAATATTTGCTAACTGTATTTGCAGTGAACATTTATATTTTTTACTCCCGCTGAAGAGATTCTGAGCTCTTTGAATTATAAAACTTGTGTAACTAGATGTAATTCGGCCGACTGTAGCGTCTGCGACCTTTCCAACTAACTTAACTCGGCAAAACCTTAAGAACCAAACTTAGTTTAACTTTCCTATCTTAGAAATCCTAGATGACCCATTAGCTTAGGAGTTAAGCCTCGCTTCTGTTACTGAGGCTTTAAAGAACAATAGGGATTTATTTCCGCTTAAAACGTATTATGTGAAACTTATTTCATTATAAGAATAAAAAGAATTATTTAATCACACCACATCATTATGTGTTTTTTAAGTTTCTACGAATATGTTTACTTATTCACTCTAAAACTTGTAAAAGGTTTCAAGACATGGATGTAGTTAATATCCTGTTTAGTTCACAAGCTACATTTTACTCCCGAAAAAATCAATGTTCCTTTTTAACAATTGTACAACTATCAATTTTTTCGGTTGCATAAATTGTTTGCGTACAATAATATTAAAATATTTAGTGCCTAGTGTAAAGAGAATTGCAAAATTTGTTGTTTAAATAAATTCTTCGCGTTAAGCTATAGGCTGACACGAGTCAACCGTCGTACTTTCGAAGATATTGTAATAAACGCTCCCAAAGGACGGGTGAATTTCACCTTACAAAAGACCTGTCACTCATCCCATTTTCGACAATATTTACATAACCATTGTTTGCGTAAGTCGGTTCGCTTATGTGATAAAACGGGTCACGAATTCTTTTTCGCGAGTATTTTTTCGTATTTACTACCGCTGCGGGGTTTGACGCGATTCTATTGCCGATGGAAAGTTCCAGAATAGAGTTGATAGTGTTTAATTGAAATTGTATGTGTTATTTGTTTCTGAAGTTCTGGTATATTAGAAGTTACTGTCACAATTTATATGTAATTAGAGACATAAAATTTGTTTTTATTTTAATAATTTCCCGTAGCACCATCAGATACGCCGGTCCAGCAGACTATACACACCGATTTGAAGCATATACGATAAAATAACATTAATAATTAGCAAACAATAAACATCATATAGAGTTTATTGCACCCAATAACGTTTTGTTAAGAGACCGAGCAATAAATCGTACTGATGAACAATAAATTACCACAATGATCTTTAATTCACACTCAATATAGCAAATCAAGAAAACGCCCCGTAACGTTCCGATTTACGCATCAATTACCCAGCGCGCCACAACACAACACAAAGAGAAGGCGCGCCGGCAGAGCACCATTAAAACATTTCACATGCAAAAATAACGCGCGTTCCTTTCTTCCGATTGAATTCCAACTCATTCGCAGGATCCATCAACAAAGTAAGGTTATTTTTGGCAGAATTTCATCAATGTTTGATTTGTGTAATTTATCCAGGTTTTCTCTTTGTTTTTGTTTGCCTGGAATTTGTTGAATTGTTTTTTGCTAAGGAAAAAGCGTTGGTGCTTTGTTGTAAATGATTTTTTTTACATACGATTGAGTTACGATTCTCTACATTTATTGGGATATCGTAATCATCGGGTATTTGAACCATAACTTTACCTACTTAATTTATGTCATGTAAGATGTGCTGAGAGAATAAATCTCATTTAAATACACTGAGTTAATTATTAAGGATACTAGTTTTATTATTTTCAAAGAATATTTGCCTGTCCAAATAAATACTTGAAGATTTTACTATTACAGTAAATATGTCTACGTTAACTACATAAAACACATTTAAAGTCACAAATTTGCTTGCCAACTAGATATCCTGAAGCCTCTGTAAACTCGAAAAAACAAAATGAAATTTCATTGATCCAAGAACAAAAGGCGCATTGATTTTGTCACACATAAAAGGTCCTTTATCCGAGTTTAATTTAAAGTGAAATGAATCTTTCCACGCCGCTTGTTTATACGTTCCAGCGTGAAGGTTCTGAGCCCTTATTTTTTGTTCAACTCGCTTTCGCCGCAGAGCGAAGCCAATAAGCGCCTACAATATCGTTGGATTATTTGCAAATTGGTTCAATTTGACGAACACGGCTACGCTTTTAGTGTGTGCCATTTAATATGTAGCTCTCCCAACTTTGTTTACAAAGAGAAGCGGAGGTGTTATGATAGTTACACACGGCCCAATAAATATGCCAGGCTGACATAAAAATAATGTTTTTCGTAGTGGCGTGGGTTTGCGATGATAACACATAAATAACAATTAATATGCTAATGCTTGTTTGTGAACCTTCTGTACATGTTAGCTTTGCGTCTATTCAGACTGAAGACACTGAGAACATTCATTTTGCTACATAAATAACGCAATATTTGAAAGCAGTTTTTGTACAATCTGAATATGAACTGCCTTATATTTGTCTGATTTAATGCACACTTAAACAGCTAAAACGAATAGGTAAAGCAATAAAACGCACTCCACGAACACAAAAGCACACACATAACATCCCCATTAAATATATGAAATATAACACAGGCCATAACCGTGAATGTCTCATCACCAGAATCCCGGGCAGGTGACATAATATCGTCTAACGGGAGATAATAATATTTTGCAAACTTACACCCGTAATAAAGTTTACGGCACAAATTACGCGTGGCACAAACTTAATCCTCGTTTGTTGTTTACGTCCGAGAGTGGGTTCGTAAGGGCGTGGACAGACCGAATTAATTCTCTACCTCCTTTATAAAAATTTTAATGTTCCTGAATTTTTCTACGAGATTTTCTCATTTAGCATGGCGACTTAGCCTGTAAGTACGCTTGTTTTAGTTTCTCCTTTTAAAATTAAGCGATTATAAAAGGGGTCAAATAGCTTTTTAGGTATTTAAGCTGGTATACCTAGGTCTAGAATTATACGTTTGACGACTGATCCTAGCGTCGCGTACGTTATTATCTCAACATAATGCCTTAATTTAAAATGTTTTAGATCTCACAACCAAAGAGAATTGTGTTTGATATCATTATATATTCATTAGATATTCATCATCAGATAAGGTCGTAGTAAGATGTTGAAATATTCTCGTACAATCTTACCTTTTACTGCTTGTTTATTGTTTTGTTTGTCGAGGTTTTATTTGTTACGAGGTTATACGAACATGAACTATTTCATCGCTGAATATATGTACCATTGGGGTCACTATTAATTGGGTTATTACATTTACGTTACCTTTCAAGTAAAGTAGCTTGTTTGTTGATTAATATATGAGGACATCGAATCAAGATTTTATTCTACCAGCTCATCTCTCTACAGCGTAATGAAATAAGATATTTAGATACTATCGTTACTACTAGAGGATTCGTGCTAACAATGTAATATAGGCAAAAGGGTTAACGTAGAGATGTTTTTAAATTGTACGAAAAAATATATAGTGTACCTGACATTAAATTTATTATATTCAAATATTTATATATACTTAGAGTTTTTGCTTCTGCACGGTAACTCTAGTGGTAATTTTTTGAATTCCTATAGTGGTTGGAAGTGGACTCTACTTGCCAACCTTCCTATTAAGTATTACTTTAGTGTAGAGGTCTTGCTCAAGCTGAATACAACCCTAATAATAGCAAAACGCACTTAATTTTATTTTGTTTCCTTTTATGGTACTTACATGCAAAAAATGCTTAAACCTGCAGTTAAACTGGGACGAACCAGTCTTTCAACTTGTGTTACTTTATCGATGAATCTGAACACGGCCTTAAGGCCTCAAAGACCGGGCCTCGTCATGCTGTGTGAACGGCCGCAAAGTTTTGCAATTGATGTAATAAAATTACTTCGGTGTTGCCATCTTGTGCCAACAGACCTCGGAATTGAATATCGATTTCGAATGATAATTATAACTGAGACAGTTTTCCCTTTAACTTTACCTCTAAGATTCCGGGAAAATGTTTGACTCAGCTGTTAGTTTGGGGTCGAGGGACGATATTAAGAAAAACAGCTCTAGTTTAGTGATCTAGATCAAAAGATAAGGGGTTAAATTTTGCTTTCTTAAAATTGGGTTCCACAACTGCATGGATCATTTAAAATATGCCCCACTGTATTGACACAATTTTAAGATGTATGTATTTTTGGGAATATAAGGCTAAAAAGTACTTTGGTACACTACTGAAAAATTTAGACCCTACTTTAAAACGATGACGAAGTACATTAAAGATAAAAAGAGTAATGTCATCGGGAAGACTGGCCCAGATTAACGGATACTGGCCCTGGGGAAAAGAGAATCTAAAAACACTTTTGATCACAAACTATCTCTGAGAGAAAAAGGCAGAGCTCTAATTAAGTCAATCTTCTAACATTTTTTACCACCGATTATAAATATGCCTATGATGTATAAGTTATAAATATAAAACCCTTGCGAAAAGACCGGTGGAAAAGTCCTCCCAAGTCCACGCGAAATACCTTTACATTCGCTGAAATAATTCTTTAACAAACAAGTCCGGTCAGTTTTTCGCTTTCATTCGCGTTGATTGGATCTATTCGCGATTCGGCGTGGCGCGACCTTTTTATTTTGTTCCAAATATTTTATCGGAAATTGTTTTATCCGCGAAATCAGAGCGTTGCTTCCGCGCTGGGAGCGAGCGTGTGCGCGTAATTTCTCCGAATATTGGTCATTTTGTGCATTGTACACCTTTGTGGGATTACGTTGCGAGTGTTCGAGTGTTGCTGTCAGGATTTTTTACTGACATGCAAAATTCACGACCTGTACACGAACAGTGTACTAAAGTCAACATAGGTTGACAAAGCGCGCAACGCAGATTGCTTTTCGAGGAAACTCAACAGTAGAGAAAAATATCATTGTCATCAGCCCGTACATACGTCCCACTTCCGGACACGGGCCTCCTCTGCAACTGTTGGGTTGGATCTTAGTCCACTAGGCTGGCCTAGTTTGGGTATCACTATGTTAAGTCCTATCAATGGCCACAGGTCTCACTAAGATTGATAAAGAAGGACATTTAATCCTATAACTAGAGTTCTTGCTTAGTACTTAATCTCAAAAATATCCGCATATCAATGTCACTTAAAGGGATACGGTAAGAAATACTTCCCCTTACATTAATTAAAACTCAAAGATTAAGGCGCAACCTTCCCCAATATAAATAACATAAAGAAATTGGACAATTTATTTTAAAAATACCATTTATAGACTTCATATTTTTATTATTGGGCAATTTTTTGTAAAAAGCAATTACAACTATTTTTAACAGACTGGACAATTCCATTCACACCAATTTCCAGTGCAGTTTGCAATGCCAGTATACAGAGGGAAAATATTTATTAATTTCGGATAGACCCCCAAAACTTATAAAACTAACTATTGTTAGTGACAGGACTTACAATGTGCCTGAGACATGCAATCATTCTATCTCCTAATTATCTCACATCTCCCCATATTCTCATTTGAAAGCTTGTTCTGAAGTTACTCGAGCATGAAGTATTAAGTACAAAGAGCAAGAACTCGCAGAGCGGACACTGCCCGCATGCAGCGGCGCGCAAAGCACGGGTTTTTCACGCCCCAATGCCACTCGGTTTCGTCCACCAACACGACACAAAGGGTGCGCCAATTGAGTGAACAACTGTTTGTCTGTCACTCATTTGGCTATGATAAAAATTTTACAACACTGGTCAAGATTTTTACATGGGTTTTTGGGCTTAAATGTAACTTTATCAAATATTTTTTTCTATGCCTAGGAACAAAAATATTGATGTAAAGATTTGCCTGATTTGCCAATAATTCATTTTAGCAGGTTATTGCCTTTGGTGTTCAAAATTGTGATAGGAAAGCCTATAGTCTGAATTCAATTTTATCTAAAAAGGTTTTTATCCAGTCAATAAGGGATGGAAACGTTCTGCTAGTTGAATACTTCCATAGATACATACAGTAACTCGCGCTTGTATCCCCTACCCCACATGAGCAAACCTATCTCCGGACCCTTCTTGGGCTTTGTCCTGCTATTGAAAATTTTGTGTTGTAAAATGACGGCCTGAAGTGCGATTCGAAGTCGGAATTTTTGACCGCATGGTACACGAATACAGTGTCTCTAATATCAAACAAATAGTAACTAATATAAACAAAATAAGTGTTTACAAATATTTATATAATGTTTTACTATCAATTGCATCATCAACGACTTTGGATCAAAGAAAACCATAACAGAAACACATGTGCATATTTGTCAAACATTGGCCCACATATTTGCGGAACATCAAACACGATACGACCAATGTTTACAAACATATCATAAGACGAAGATTAACATAAACACGGCTTAGTTTACCAACTAAAATACTCGTATCAATTAGAAAATGCAACAAAATATACCGCCTACGTTTCCCTTCCTCGTCCGAAGGGGACCCACCCTAAAGAAAAGGTCGTTGACCCAAGTCACGCTCATGTTACGTTCATTAGAAATTCCACTTTCTGTCCTTATCTAACTTGTGAGGAATTTGTATATTTGTTTCGCTCATTAAATAAATAATGCCGAAAATTCATATGGTTCCCTTAAGTGCAATGCGATGCGTGCTCTTACTTTGCAAATAATTGAAAATTTTCCCATAAATTTGTATATTCTTGAAGCTTGACTTAAATTAAGACCGCTTGAATAAGTAAAGTACACCAACTTCCCAAATTTCGGAGGCTTTTCTTTTCTTTTAAAACCAATTAATATCAATATGTACGCATAGATTTTATACATGGTTTTAATCTAATTATAAAATCAATTGAAAATAAATTCTTCTGGACCGCACTGTACTCTTCGATTACCTTACTATGTTGCTATAAAAATACTTATTCTAGAAATATGTCATTGCCAGTAACATTAAAAGTCGTATAGCGATAGACTTGAAATAGCTTCTAATACGAGTTTCTATATTCTCATAAAATAACTTACCCAATCACCTGACTACAATACTTTAGCTACATTCTCCATAGACTCAGCTAACACTTTACGGGCAATTTTACGCCATTGTTTACGATTATGGACACCGGTTAATGTCTAACATAACACATAGAATACAGCCGTATTAATACTTTTCGATATAAATTCGATGCCTTTACGACGCACTTGATTTACGTCCAAAATGGAGTGTTAAATTTCATTATATCACTCGATGAAATGGACTGTGAAAACTTTTTTCCCGTGGGAGTTCTTTAAAGCGAAACTGACACGCGATGGCCGACCTGTGATGGGTTTTATTAGCTTTATTATGTGACTTTTGGCACCGAGAATAATTAATCGGAATTAGAATTTACACTAACTTCCACTCGAGTACTTTAATTACGTAAATGTAAACATTCTCAATGTTTTTATTAGCATCTGTACTTTTATTTTTGTTCATTATTATTTTTAAATATACGAGGCATTAAAACCTCTTTAAGATACCGCTATAGTAATTAGTTAGAACTTAGGCTTTAGTTCAATTGTCTATTATCTACAAAATAATTTCTTTTTAATAATTTTTAGTTACGCAAGAATGCATCCATAGGTAGTCATTTACTGATTAAAAAAACATAATGAACATTTTGTCAAATGAGCAGCTAAACACGTATTCCATTTTTTTACAAAATACAACACCATATTATTGCCAAGACAGACAAAGGCCTTTATGAACCCAATAAAAAATCAGAACGCCATAACTGAACAAACAAGGCAATGAAACGCAATACACGAACCCCGCCAACATGAGATAGAAGGCAGGCAAAGCGTTAAGTCTTGACTCGCCCGAGACGTCCGTACCCGCAGTGGCGGAAAATTAAAACTGGCCAGCTGTCATGGCGAGTGCAGCGACAGAATTTCCAGCATTGCAATCCAATTGATAACAAATTCTTTCTACAAAGTGCTATCACTGGAGAATGCGGCCGCGTAAGTCAATTCCGTGCCAAATAACAGCATCCGCCAAGGCACAATTTTATAGAAGTGGTGTATGTCCTTCCTCAAGGTATATCATCAACGTCATTGGTCAAACAGTTTTGTTATTAAAGCATAATTAACATACAGAGAAGCAGTTACTTTTTTTTTTTCAACAGTCACATACATAGTCCTGACCCCACACTAAGATACGAGTCTTGTGTCGTGGGTACCAGAAACTACGAGAGACTTTTCGGTCTCACAAACACCCAGACCCAAAACAAATATTTGTGGATCACACAAACATTTGTCTCGGTGCGGGGATCGAACCCGCGGCCGCTCGTTTCGCAAGCTGGTGTCTAGCCAACTGCGCCACGGGGCTGAAATTGCTTTCGCATTAATTTATTGCTGATAGTATAAACACTTAGAAGATGATGAATGAAATCATCATTATAGATAATTATTTTTTTAGAGGTTAAAACATGACTTTGTTTAAATTATATTTAAAATCTTTTAAGATCCACAAGATAGTACATATTTCTAATAGACAGACCAAAACATAAAATCTAATTAGATTGTGCTACTGTTACTTGCGTTGAAGATTTTCAATGTAAATATATTTCTATACTAACTACTATGGCTAATGCTTTCACTATATTCTGGATAAATTGACCAAAAATGAAACATGCACAAACAAATTGAATTGGACAAAAAATTTTTAGGTTACATAAATATGGTACCATACAGTGATCGAACCAGCAACCCTTTAAAATGCTAATAGCTAAATTTATTTATTCTATTTGCTTTTTTAATACATTATTAAGTTTAATAGCTCTGTAAGATAGGGTAAAGTTTCTTCTAGATACATTGTTGCTGACGTCTTTAAGAGTTTAATTTAAGCGATATTTTATACCCTGACTTTTATGTGCTAGTATAATTACTGATAATTTACAATCAAAATAACTGTTTACTGACTTCTGTTTACTGACTGACTTGATTGGAAGAGCTTGTGATCAACTGTATTTACTTGGTCAGAATTGAAAAAAATCTTTTTAAGGAATGTCGCCATGCAAACCAAACAAAACATTAAAACGATATCGATTGAAAAATCGGTAATTACCACGTGGTTTTGTTTTAGTTATGAGCCAATGCAAATAATTAACATGGGTGTTTGAAGCAGCTTGATAATAAATATTACAACACTATGAACGGCTACTTCACCATAACGAACCAACTTTTAAGCTTTGGCACAAACTACCATGCAAAGATACCAACACATCAAGAAAAATTCCAATAAGAAGGAAAGAGCGAGAGATGTGGAAGTGCTCAGTGGATATCCGGTTGAGCAGTACCACGAACGAAACGCACGTAAAGTACAACACTAACATGGTTCACATCTGACTTCGATTCACCCGTACAGAATGCCAGACGCGAAACTCGTAATACTTTATTTATAGCCCCTACATAAAGGATTCTTGTAAAGAGCACTCCAGCAGAACGGACAAACAAAAAAGTTTTACATGCATATTAAAGTTAATGGAGAAAATAACGAGACTTCTCGTTTACATTGTGCAATATAAGATAGTTTGCTCTTTTGTGCTCCCAGTTGGCAAAAACCAGCAACGTACCTGCAAACAAAGAAATACACACATTAGAGATATTGCATAATGTTTCCGCTATAGTGTTTGGACTGAAAGAGCTAATGTTTGCATACAAACTCGTTTGGAATATCAACACGATGAAAGAGATCTTAGGTTAACAGAGTAGGGTAGTTGTTAATTTCAATTTTGTATTTTATTGAAATTTGTTCAATGTTTTCATTGGCAACAGTCTTTTCCATTAAATTAAACGAAATATATGAGAATTAACCTAAAATTTAAATGCATTAGATTAGTATATGGTTGACACATTTTTATTTTGTTGTCTGCAATTCACAGGTTGTGTTATAAAACAGAAACGGCGTCTGCTTGTTTAACGAAGTTAATACCTTTGTGGATTTGACCAACACAAACCAGCTGGAACGGACTCAAAGCCGACCACGACGCGGCGAACACCGGGATAAACACGCAATGTTATACCCAATGAGACAAAAACTCAAATTCTATTTTTCTAGGCTAAAATGCGCGAGTTGAAACGTATAACATCCAAAAGGGAAGCCGGTTGGGGAGCGGCAACAGTATGAATCCGTAGGAATGAATAAAAAATAGCTTCCACAAAGGGCGTACGGGTCAAAAGCGAGATACCTCTGAGTGTAATAAAGTCTCTCTTTTCCAGCGAGAGCCCGGCAACATTTCAAATTAAAAAGTAATGTGGCTTTCGTCAATTGCAAAGGAGGCAGTTTCGCCTCTTACATCCCTTACAGACACCGCGATACATCTACAGCGATCCACGCCATCTCCGTACATAGTAGAAAGCTTCAATTGAAAACATCAGCCCTTAAGAGTGCAAAAATTCCTACGCTTCTAGTTTTACATTCGGGCTATATTTCTTTCAAATTTAATCAAATCAAAAGAAATTTAATCAGAAACATCGACACAAAAACACTTTTATTGATAATATGACTTGTAATTTCTGCAAATACCTATTCATTACTGCGTCTAATAATATAACCACAATTAAGTACAAAAATATCAGCCCTTAAGAGTGCAAAAAATCCTACGCTTCTAGTTTTACATTCGGGCTATATTTCTTTCAAATTTAATCAAATCAAAAGAAATTTAATCAAAAATATCGACACAAAAACACTTTTATTGATAATATGACTTGTAATTTCTGCAAATACCTATTCATTTCTGCGTCTAATAATATAACCACAATTAAGTACGTAGTAAGTGTTCACGCTAAGCCACCACTACAAGGTAAGCGGTTTGCTATTTTTCCCTCTAGTAAAATGAAAATACCCAACAATAGTGAACATTATCCCGTGACACCGTTCGTAGGTAGTAGATCAAAATGTCTTCAAGCGGCACTTAGCTTGCAAAACGGAAGTGAATTATGGTTGAATGCACGAAACAAATAAGAGCAAAGTTGGGCACTGGACATTTTAAAATACAAGCGTCGTCTGAAAATATGGGAGTGAAAAACTTTCGAGCATGCTCTTCAACAGTTTCAAGAGTTCTAAAAGCAAACAAGTGCTGCGCTGCTTTTCTTTTGATATAATTCAGAACATTAAAATGTGAACTATTTGGTCGTTTGTTATCGTCATCTTGACGATGTTTTCATATTTAATTTACAGATGTTTTGCTTTGCGCAGTTTTGTTAGTTTATATTGTTTAAGTTTCTCAAAGGAAGCAAATTAATCAACTATTTACTCTGCAGTTAATTTAGAAGTTTAACCAGTGCGAGTGTTAAAAACACATTCTATAAGGAAGCAGACATGCCGACGCTTATTTGGAGCGGGCTCAAAAAAACTCCTTATTTAATCCATATGCTCAGTGCCTATCTACTAATATCGTTTTAGTTTCTATAAAAAATTAAAAATAGTCTCCGCCTGTTTTTTATTTAATACAATTTCCAAAACAATAAAATTCTTAACTGTCAGCGATTCCAAAAACAAAGTCATAAAATAGTTTTACAGCACCGTGCTATAAGCGGACGGTCAAAAACCGCGCCAAGCAAAATCTGTAGACTATAAAATTCTTGCAGAGTAAATATCAATGGCAAAAATCTTTATGCGACACTGAAACAAGAAGCTGAAGGCGATCGCTCGCAAGTTGTTTACCGGAGTTCCTTCTACCCTAGTACACTGTAAAGAAATTGAGAGAAAGGTGTTGCCTATCTCAGAACCTCTTCTGATATCAATATTGTAGCGCCTTTTAATACGAACGACCTACTTTCCGAGTTATTTGGGTCAAAAATGGTTCCGTATTTGACGGCTTTACATTTGTATTCAGTTATGATTCGAATCTGCGGTTGTTTACCGAATGATTGTAAACAACTCCAAAATTGTGATAGCTGACTCGAATGAGTTATTGATTGTTTTTAATAAGCCATTCCTTTTGCGGCAGAAGGTTACGTTATGAGAACAACAACCTATTTAATTAAGCGACCTAAAGCAAATTTGAACACGTTCAATTGTTATTTTTTTATTGTTGTTACAGTTTTTTCATGATTAAGCCGGATTAAATTGTGAATTAATATCATTTAATAAATAAATAAACAATTTTTTTTTTTATTTAAATTGCATATGTCGATAATAAAATACAAACTCGCCCCTAAACAAAAATGAGCATGTAGTTGCAATAAAGTGTAGAGGGCGTATAAAGGGAAACTTCCATTGGTTTTTAATATATTTCGCTCGTTTACAAGAGGGCTGCATGTAACATAAACCTATTGAGCGGCCGCAAAAGCAATTTATCCAAGCATTACTCCTCACAACGAGATCAAGTACCGGGGAACTTTATCAAAGATCTTTGTAAAGATTTCACCCTTAGTATTAAGTAGAACACCACAGCCTCCTTCAAACAGAAATAATGGGAAGAGATAACGACAGAGCTACGCCATTACCCAATTGGGTAAGCGGGATTCTTCCCTTTTGTCCGAGTTTATCTCGTTCGCTGAAATATGATCTGCGGACGGTATTCTGATTGTCGCGAGACCATTCAATTTCGGGAAAAACTCTCTCGGCCTTCATTAAATAAAGGATGTCGATATACTACGTCCAGCGCCCATTGTTGCCGGTTCATAAACGTCTTAAGTTAGACCTCGCAAACATTATTGATATTATGTTTCTAATGTAGCACTCGTATGCTGTGGAAAAAATTTGGCTTATAATATTCGGCAGTTTTGTAGAAAAATAATAAAGTATCAAAGTTAAAAGTATAGGTACAAGAGTGATATTTCAAACACATTTTACAAGTTTAAGCGCGCAATTGTGGAATTTTCATATTGAAAAAATCGAATATTGCAGACCGAACCGAAAGTCGTACCTGGATCCTTTTCATTTCACGTCACACACTTAAGTCATATTTTACAAGAAATATGATAACTGAGAAAACTTGAGTATGCAATTAACCTGTCTACCTCTTCATAGCTATAAGTATAGGAGAACATATACAAACTTGGTACTCATGGCAGCCATTTATTACCGACCGCCATCGATATGTGTGGCAACTTATACATAAACATTGGACTCGCGACGTCACGCAAACAAGATACCAACTTCTTTATTAAAATTTATGAGTTCTATCAGACACCCGAAGTTTTCGAGCCTACGCTATATTATGTATAGGAAAGCGGACGCTTTGTTTCCTACTTTCGTCTTGAATAAATGAATTACGACACTTTTTTTGTAAAAGTAAAAAACATTCATCTTATTTGAAAGTACAAAGTTGATGAACAAGTGTTAGTTACAGTACTTAATATTTCGAAATAAATTTAATATTTCGTTCTTAGACAATACAATAATAATGTAATATAATATAGGCGCCTTATTTTGAGTATTTTAATTGAAATACCATAAGCTATTATGTCAGATGAGCATTTCAAACATTTATCATCAACAGCCCTTAATTCGTCCACTGCTGGACATAGGCCTCTCTTATGGCACGCCCAGTTCCCGGTAGCCCCGCTATTCCGCTATAACCGATTTCAAACATTTAACAAACATACCATTTTTGTAATTTTATACAAGAAATACAGAAATACACTAATACCGAATTAAAGCAGCTACGTCGGAAACATACCGGCTTTAATTCAAAATAGTCAGAAATGCAACCCAGCGGAACAAATTGCTAATAATGTCCGAAACATGACGGGTGCTAAACACAAGGTAAGCAGACAAAATGGCGAGGTCCCGCCATTCGAAGACGAGCTGGCCTCCGAGTGAAATTCCAATAGAAACTATGCGTAAATTGAGGCCTAATTGCAATTCCTAGGCCTCTATTGCAGGACCGATGAATAGAGGAACTCATACGAACCCGCTTGCAAATATTGGAACGAAGATATTGGTTTTTGGCGGGCTGTGTTATAGCCTATTGCATATTTTCCCTTCTACTACAGAAATATTAATTCGAGAATGTGCCGCTGGTTGATTGCTTCGGCCTTTCATGTTCTTTTAACTGGAATTCTGAAGTGGTGTCGGACGGTTAGATATTACAATGCTGTACATGTGGAGTACTAGGATTTCAATTACATATTTCCGAAAAGAATCAGCAAATTTCTTATGAAAGGCAATAGGAAATACCTTTGAAACTTCAACAACGAGATATGAACTAATCTTTTGATGATATTAACTCTGTTATTGTACTGCCACCCTGGTAGTTTAATGACAGTAACATATTAGTTTAGAACACTTGTACAGAACATTTGAGCAATAGATAAACGTGTGTTCAAAATGCGTATTCATGGCACTTTAACGAATCTATAAAACAATGAATTTTCCTCTATGAAAAATAATTATTCAAAAAGAAACAAAACAAAAGCTAGGCAAAACTTGTCGCAAGGCCTAAAAACATATTGACTTTGTTCAATTGGTACATTTTTAATAAAAAAAAAGTTTCCCGACTCAATTCAGCGTCGGATAAAACCCACGAGGAGCGGTCGGCTTTACCTCCATCCGAACCAAATGAATGTTTAATAAGGCGAGCCTCACGCGAATATAACCGTATATAACTTCATCTTTACTAATAATAAATTTATTATGGTTATAACCGCAATTTCTGAATATTCCTTAGATATTATATAAACGTACCGTGTACTTGGAAATAAGCCTTCGCAATATCAGCCTGTCAATTCATTGGAAACGGAGTTGTTTATGTTGTAAGCACATATATTAATAATATTAAATTGTGAAGTAAATATTTTATGTATACGTTGGGTATTTAAATTGGAATTAACCTAGACTGAAATAAGCAAGAATCGGTTCGAACGTGCATATTTTTACGGAAAACCGCGAAGTATAGTTATTATGATTTATTTGACATAGTTCCAGTCATCAGCTCATATAGGTACGTACGACCTGCTGCTGGGCCGACCCTGAGAATATTTGTGGCCAATCGTGGCACATATACGGGCTGTAATCACGATGATCATTTCCTGATCATGATTTAGGATGGCGCTTGATGTCGGCTAAACAGTTTAAAATACTCTTGCAATACATAATATTAATATTCTACGTAAATTTTTGTATTTTTTGTTGTGCATTGCAAATAAAGTATTCTACGATGTCTACATAAATAAGATCTAAATGTACATTGTTCACATGAATTTCAAGTTTCAGTTGTTAGATCTGCCAATACAAATCAAGCTAGTTTTTTTCAATTTGAAAAACGTATCAGTTTGATGGATATGTTAGATCAAGATTAAATATTTTGCCAATAGGATTAACTCCGGCCGACTGGTCGAAATTCATAAGCCAGATTGTAGTGCCGCATGAAAAATCACAGGCCTTATAACGTTGAGATATTGTACGAATAGGTAATAGAAATAATAAAGAATACAAGAAATACATACAAGATCTACTTTATGGATAGTAGCTTTCTTAAAAATATATAAACAGCCTTATTGATCTTACCATGAGTTGCACTTAAATAGCAAAAAATACTTTTCTGCAATATGTATTAAACGATACGGTCAGTATCGCTTAAAACCGATCATTTCATTCAATAAAACTGCCCAACAATTTATGCTATATTTCAAGACTTAAGAGGGAACACTTGACTTGACAAATTCACCTAAGTCTCATATTAAAGGGACAAGCGAGCACCCTATTACCATAATGAAATCCCATGTAACCTTTAACATACTAATAAATCTTTTAATGTTCGAATAACAATGAATTCGGTATATCGGGAGCGGTCGCTAGGGCGCCTCGGCCGGAAAGTAGGCGTTATAATTTTCGGAATATCCGGCGTTTACGGCGATTAATGCGTCGGGAAAGACGGTTAAGATGAATAACAATGTTATAACAATAGGCCAGGGAGAGTGTATTTTACGCGAATGGGGTTGCCAGTTTTGGGTTTTATATTTCCTGGATTTAAGGGATAATGTCTGAGATGAAGGTGTATTTTTACTTTATGGTTTTGATAGACTGCTATCGTTCTTGCGAAGTATGAGCGACTTACAAGACCCGGGTCGGTCAAAAGTGGATGTAACCTGGAGTCTAAAATTCTAACCGAAAAACGGCCATAGGACTCACTTCTTTTTACTTAGAAAAAAACAAATTGGGCGAAAAGCGGATGTAGGAAGGCACCTCTACCCATAATTTCGGTTAATGCGAGCGTAAGTGTTTAAAATTATAGATAAACTGTGATATTAGCTATAGAAAGCTTGTATTTGCTTGAATTTCTGTAATACTCTTCTTATTTCATAAAACGAGGTTTTTTTCTTGCATCTTTTAAAAAGCGACGTAATGACCCATGTAAGTATGTCAAGTTTCACTAATGAGCACTTCTTTTTTTACACCTGTAACTTTTATATGTCGCCACCCAACGCTTATACGTCGGCCAGTCCTAAAATCAGATGTACAATAGTTGCAAAATCATATCGAAGGTAATTATATTCAAAGGTAAATTATGTATTAACATGAGATGTACGACAACTATGCGAAAAGTTGAATAATGTTGATTTACTGCTAAAGTAAATTTTATAACGAATACATTTATCTTAAACATTTTAATGGAGAGATCTTCATATATCAGACGAACTCCAACGTATTTAGGTTGCTAAGTCAATTATTTTCCCAAGAATAATGTAAAATATAACATGTTTTAATCTCAACGTAATATGGCTGTAAATCTTTTATGTTGGGAAAATGTTTCGCCGCTGGCAACACTAACTTGCTATTAAATCAGCTCGTAAAACTAGAATATACGGGATGGGTGAAATGGAGGAGCCATTGTTCAGTTTACAGGTAAACAAAATTACGACGTGTTTAAAGCCATTAATGGTATATAAAGTAACGTTTGTAATTGGTGGGTGTGGTCTTGATTCTAGATTTCAGTACAAACAATTAGCAACACTATATTTCTGCAACCATTTTTTGCTGTTGTCGTCCCATGTAACAGTGGGTGAGCTTATTGCCGCTTTTCGGACATATTGGTAACCTCCATGCTGCTTCTGAAAATTTCCTGGTAGAAAATCGAACTCAGGACTTTTATTTCGAATGGGTGATACTTGTACCGTGATACGACTAGATAATTCAAAATGAAAACAACAAAATTAAAATGTATTTCTAACTCAATGCAAAACGCATAAAACCCGCAATTATATTCAGCCGCAAGGAAATACAAAATGTGATGAAAATCGCATTTCCTCGGAAACATCAAAAGTCAAATCAGCTGACAGGTTGAATCCATGATGGATGCGGAAAATTAAAGGAAATTGTACGTACATTTATCTATAGGCTTCGTCTATAAATGTTGGACATCGCGTGCGGGGCTAATGAAAACAGTTAAGGCGATTGTGGGGTGTATTCTAGACGCATAGACGATATTATAGTCGATATAGTTTGAGTTCCTTTGTACTTGGTATTATATTAAAAAAAACAAGCTATCGACTAAGGGAACGTTAAAGTGAGTTAATAGGAATTTTAGAATCACTCTCAAGCACAAATCTTTAGTATGTAGATTTACTGGCCAATAAACACAGTTTTATAGATAAATAACTTAATTTATATCAAGAATAAATGTAACGGCTTTGAAACGTTTCAATGTATTAAAATAAATTTATTTAAAATCATACACTCCAGATCTAAAGCGAGCAATATAAAAATGTTTAGAAATCAATGTTTTTTTACGCTGTCATAAATAGTACCAAATATTGTATTATTATATTCGTTCGGATATATCCAACATTACTCTCGAACTCCTTCACCTATACAAAATAATCTCATAGAAAGAAATTCATACTGAATTATTTAAAGATATTGTAGCTTTCTAAACTTATAGAAAGCTACAATATCTCTTAATAACTTGTTATGACGTTTTTCTTAATAACTTAGTGTGAATAAAATTATTGCATTAACCCAAGCCAAGCCACATTGATAGAGATGACATAAAACACTTTTATGGCATTTTTACAGTTCCATTGACGTATACGAATCAACCTTTGATGACATTGTCATAAAGTTAAAAAGTGTTTTGAACACTTGTTTTCTCAATAATATGTTTACGATGTCGTAGAGTATCAATTTTTACGATGAATTTCACGGAATTGCAGTTTATACCTTCAAATAAAGAACCATTAATTAAGGCTATTGAACTTCAAGTTGATCCCTTACATTAATTAATTAGCTTGATATCGAAAGGCTAGAATGAGCCAAATGTTTGAGTGATTCACTTATGATTGTTTTGGGCCTAAGTATACATTTATTTTACAAATGTAAAATTGATTACTTTCTCGTAGTTTCTGATACCTAGAACCCGATACACGTATCTCATTGTGGAGTGAGAGCTATGTATATTATTGTTAGGAAGTTACTTACGTAAAGTCCTTAGCTTGAATAAGGACTAATTTCTTATCTGTGTGTACTCTACCAAGCGGCAATAGCCCAGCCTGGTGGACTTAGGCCTAGCCCGTCAATAATATAAAAGGCCATACCCAATTGATGCGATATATTAGGCATATAGAATACCAAAACCCTTCGACAAAGTTTCTAATAAAACAAATGCTAAGAATCCACCCCTATTATTCCTTTCGTGTGCAGGAAAATGGGCGAAGAACGATTTAATGAAAACTTTAATACATGATTAACGTGGTTCAACTGAAGGAATACATAATGGCTGACGTTTATTCTAACCGTCGAGAATCAGAACAGAACTAAATTAAATTGGAAATAATTTATTTAATTCAACGTGTTTTCATGGTATTCCTTGGATAAAATTGTATGAACATATCTTCATGCTCCGACAGAGTAAACAAAAGTCTATTTTCTATATCGACAGATTTTTACTGTATTATGACATAACACTTCTGTTAAGTGCTTTGCCTTACAATATATCGAATAAAATCTTTACTCTTTAAACACTCAACTTAAAAGACATCTGAATATATTTCAAGATGAAAATGTACTGACGCTACTAAAAACAAATATAAACTAAATATTACACAACTATCGTGGAACGCTTTTAGGGTTCAATAGAAGTACCTTCACTGACTAATACACTAAGGGCTGGCAGATGAAAATATATAATTCAAGAGAATAGTGAAGGTGATTTACCAAATCCATAGAATAACAATACATTATGGTGCATATCGCCGGGGTACAGTGCAGCCGTTTGAATTATTTAGAGGCAAGACGTGCGCAAGCAAACAGAATCAAAAATTAAATCTAATTCGCCTTCGGGGCTCGTTAGTAATGCAGCCCTTTGCTTTCCTTCCGCTCCGTTCGTTCGTCTCTTGTAATTCATTATTTCATTACTATTACGAGGATTTTTGTTGTAGTCCTTTTGAGGTTTGGATAGGCGCGAATGATTACTTAAGTGATCTGAGTGACTACTACAGTGACAATTATTAGTATTGCGCAAAAGTATGACCCCATGATTTTGTTTCAAAAGAAGCGATCAAGTACTTACCGCATTGCCAATTTGAAAAATAAAAAGTAGCCTTTGTTTTTTCATTTAACGTACCAGCTATATCTATACCAAAACTCATGCAAATCGATTAAATGATCTTGAGTTTTCCGTAACAAACAAATTTAAGTATAAATACAAAAGTCTGCTCTTTACAATAAAAGTAGAAACTAGTACAGATAAGCATTTATTGAAGCATCTGCTCCAGCTTAGATTCAGCGGGGAAAAGTTAAAATAATAACCCAAATATTTTAGCAACTGGCCTGAAAACTTTATGGAATATACGTAGCGTTAACACAAAGAAGAAGCTGTGCAGATTTGAAAGCCTCCGCAGCGCAATGGTCGAAAAGTCAGCTGTGAAACAAAAACCCGTTGCTACTCTGCATCGGGGTAAAAAATTGTGCCATCCATTTTTAATATCTTGATGGTCGTGAATGTATGCGTGAATATTGAATATATTGTAAATATGTACTTATACGTAGAAACAAAAATTTACAATTTTAAGTCTCAAAGAATAAAAGGCGTTACCGTTATGCTTTTTAGACACATTTTCTGATTTGCTGCTACGGCAAACAAACAAGTTACCTTGCCGACTATGACATCCAGTCATTCGGCACTTACTTTTACTGCAATGCCTTTAGAGTCATCAACTACAATCACGAAGTTTGATGATAAATATAGATAAAGCTATTAAGGCCTGACGATCGCCTACTTATCTTAACAAATCATAACGTTAGATTCTAGACACTCCAAAAACATTCTTAACTCGTTGATGAGTTCGACTGGTTATTATAAAAAGAAGACGAAAAAAACAACCTCAATCCTTAAAAAAATTACCCAACATTCTTCACGTATAGGAATTAAAATTGTTTAAAAATTACACGCATTTTAAGGCGAACCCTTGTGTTCTGTTTACGTCACAATGAGTGGGCTCAAATCAGACACAGCGCATCTCGTATCAAAGTAATGGAGCGTACAAATGTATGGCCGTGCCAGTGGCAAGTGTTGTAATTAATTATCATCGCCCCGCTGAGCCACTGTCATTGGAGAGGCCCGATTATTGTCGCCCCACTAATCTTCCTTCGGCGCTGGCAATTTGTAAACACACTTTATAAAAGCACAATACAACGTTCCAGTTTTGATACTGAGTATTGTGGAAAATTTTGTTATGAAATCCTTGTTTGTGAGGTTGAAAGGTTTGCGGGGAATTTAATTTCACGCCGTCTCACGTGGATGTCTTTGTATAGCGAAATTTGCCAATGGTCGTCACGTTATAGTAATGCTAAGTAGGTAAACTGAAAGATATTTTATTTTAAATTCGGGTTTTTGTTAATATAAAACATAGGTATAGAAATTAAGCCATTTTCCACACCATCGTCTATTTTATTTTAGATGAAACGCAGATTGCCTTAAGCCCTTTTAAATACGAACTTGATGTTTATCTTATAAGATTATAGAATATTCCCATAAATTGCCTCTTTGTATTCTACAACAAATGCTTCTACTGGCTACTGAGAGATAAAATCCAATTTCTGTCATAGTTTTCCCTTCCAACCCTCAAGGGGATAAAACGGCAAGAATAAAACAATACGGTCACAGAGGCCGTGAGTGCAAAATATATACTTTCGACCCTTCACCATATGTTAATGATCAACATAAGCAGGACATTTGCGAGGTCGGCTTACCAAATTTCAACACAAAGTAATCTGGGGACTCTCGCGACCGCCTATATATCACAAACTTGTGACATTTCCAGATAATATTTCAAAGGAGACGACGTAACATGGCGAAATAGTGTAATTAGCCGCGGCCTAGTCGACCGAAGGATTTAAAGATCATTTACCGAGCGAAGCAATAACGGGTTCAACAAATTCAAATGTAATTAGAATATATATCGTTTCGCGTTTGTTTACGAGCGAATGAGTTTCGAACAAAGCCATGAGTCTGTGGAATTAGTGATTCAACCGCGATTTGCTAATCCTATGCATGTCTGGTTAGATAGAACAGTGGTTTGTTCAAAAACGAGTATAATCATAATATTAGTTTTATGGTTGCCAAACAATTTCTAAATTTGCTTTGTTATAGGGAACTTTTCATATTCCTACAATTGTCTTCGTTGCCAATATCATCAAGATATTAGATTATCTTTAGTATTGGTGAAGTGGTTATTATATTTATCAATCTTGTACAACTTAATAATATTAATACGAAATGCAACATTTCCAAAGTTTGCTTGTGTTAAAGCACAATACTAAGTTTGTGTTAACTCTAGATAGGAGACCGAGCGACTATGAATATTTAAACACATCCTAAAACTGTTTAGGGCTGATGTATTAGCTGTGAGCCTTTAGCTAGGGAAGGTGAAATTAATAAAACCAGAAACACGAGTAGCAGTGTATATTTTAGTTGTAACTCGCTCGCGTGATGAAGTAGATCCCCAGGGAATGTGGCAAGGATTGTTTCTAGGAAGGGGAAATTGAAATTTTTAAGGAAATGCGTGGTTCTAAGGCGAATATGTGAATGTCTACTAAAAACTATGATAAAGGGACATACTTTTCTGGAGTAAAGAAAGTGAAAAAATCCTTTTTATAATAGACATTTGTTTTTGAAAATCAAACAAATATTTATTTTGTTGTGGACAAAGAATCTGCGATGGCTAGATTTAAAGGGAACGTAGATTCACTAGCTGCCACGAGTTGTAAAATGTTGAGAAAACAAAAGAACAATGTCAGATAGATTAATGACAGAAAGATAAAAGATAGAAGCTTTTCAATTCACGTAGAATAGAATTCCAGTTTGGGATGTCAGGGGAAATGGGAAAAAACTATCACTGTCGGGTATTGGTTTCATTTCAATATAAAGAAAAGAATTTTGATACGTTCATTTTACTATCGATTTTATTGTAATAGCAATAACGCGATGGATTGATAATTATCGACCGTAGACTGATGAAACGAATAGAAGAATAGTAATAACCGCACTGTTAGTGCCCACCGTAAATATGATACAAAATTACTTATATGCAAATACATCGCGCTTCAATATTAGCGATTTTGGTATTATTGGTATTGGCTGGTAGAATGATAACGATTAGTGAGAAATATTCAATATTAGAAACTCTAAATAGATTGGTTAAATAGTTCACTTTTCTTTAAGTGTCTTGGTCATTCAAGACGTAAGACACATGTTATTTTACTTAGAAATTAAATACGTAATTAAATACCATATTTTTTGTCATATACCACAGAGTAAATTACACCACAACATTAAAGCAAGGCCTACGTATTTCCAGTTAATAGAATTATTATAAAACGGAAATGAGCAGATCGGCTTCACCGATGGCGAAGTTAAATTATAATGGAGTGTGAGGTACAGCCCACCTGCTTACTCCGTTTAATCTCATTATCCCAAGCTTAGTCGTGAACATGCAAATAATGCGGTATCGAATTTGAATCCCGGTTTCACTAGACCACTGTGCCGATGGCTTGGGAAATCTTGCCTTTATAATTCAATACGGTTTGAATAGACTGCTGGTTTGTAGAAAATCACATCTATTATAATCTTTCTAATAAATCTATGTAGATATTATCCAAATTTCGTGATGAAACCTGCACACTTAGGAGTTATTGGGTTTGTTTATAACTCTTCTACCCGCACTAGCTCGAGTTTTAGACTCAGGCCAGTTTTAGGTTCAGTTGTAGAAGAAGAAGAAGCCCGTGCCCAGTATCGAGACATAGTTTTTATAGGACATGTACGTATAGCCTTGGTTTGACCACAAAAGCAACCAGTTTCCCTAAAATTTCCAATTGCAATGAATAAGACGACTGACCTGTAACATTGTGTAATGTGTTACAAAGCGAGCATTACAATATTCAGTTCGGAGCGTCGAGGTGCTCTACGCTCCGCCCGCTGTCGGTTTTTCGACGAATTCCTTTGTGTGTTCCGTTTCAGGGCGTCGCGAACGCTTTTCAATGCAAATTCTGTTTACGTTCGTAAATAAAAATAAAAAGTTGAGCACTACCGAACAGCCGGTGTGTGTCGGTTCGATTTTAACAGGCTGTGTTTATCGTTGATCATACAATGAGATTGTACAAATCAAACGCCTTGATATGACTATTGAAGTGATTTTGAAATGCAGTCTTTTATCATCTATCTTTTGTATCAAAAATAACTTGTACTTTTAGAAGTAATTGCAGTAGTTATAAATAAAGTACAGAAAAAAGACCAGACTTTTATACAAAAAGGTAGTTTAAGGTTTCAATTTTTTGGAATAAAAAAGTAGTAATACTTGAAGGATTACAACCGATTTTAAAACGTCTACTGTGAGACATAAATAAAGGATCAAGGAGCGGGCAACAGCTGCCTTTTGGCGGTAATATAAAATTAATTACGTCAACGACGCAGAATTAAGGATTTTGAGACGAGTCGCGTCTGAAATGAGCTTCCTTTGCTTAGTGCCCGCTTAAAAGAATATATTTTTTCGGAAGAAAAATAAAGGACCCAAATTAAATGAAGCCAATTTCGATACTTTCAATTGCTCTTCGCCATTCACTGTAATGAACTTAATAAAATTGTGACAACAAAGGAACAAATTTAGGCACAATATTACGTTTATGAAAAGAATTTTATCTTGTCCTTATATGGATTCTTATAAGAAGATAAATAGAAAATTGTAATGAAGCTTCCTTTCATACAATATTGGTGAATATTTTTTTAAACGGAAAATAATGAGATTGGTAAACTTGCGTAAGTAAGTTTGCCTTTCTTTACATTGCCCTATTCTTCTTCAATTTTAATAATGTTACATTAAGTTTTTTTTTCACTATTATATATTGATTGTTGAGTAAATGAGTATAATGTGTCTGGATTCTAATTTTTAGGCTTTAGTCCGACATAATAAATAGTAAAAATACTTTCTCTTATTTGAGAAACCAAACATGTTGTATTAAAGTGGCCCAGGCAATCTGAATCATTTAAAAAATTATTTTTCGTTATTATCCAAAATGTTCAAAGTGATTGATAAAATCTAAATATGAAACATTACGCATAATAGATATTACATTCTCATATTATGTGCTCATACGGAAATTAACAGCCATAATATGCTGCCATTGAGTTATGACCCCTATTATAATGGGGTGAAGTTGAAATTCCAATGTCGCACCCTAAGTGATATTCAACACGAAAGGTAATTAGGCAACAACATCTGTTTTTTTCCACCCTTACGTCGTTGTGTCGCTGGATAATGTTTCAATTATAAAAATATTATAAGGAAAATTCATATGAAACAATTACATTCCCAAATGATTGTTTTCATTCGCTATTATATTTGCCCGCAGTTTCGACTGAATAGACTTAATTTATATAAGAGATTCGTCGATTACAATACAAATTGAATGTTTTAAACTGAAATTTCTTAATGACCTGAAACAACGTGTCCTAATAAACGAAAATTATTTTCATTCATCATCATTAGCCCACATACCTCTCACTGTTGAGCTCTTCTCTACAACTGAGAGGGTTTAGATTTACGAAGCATGTCAAGGTATTATACAATCTAACATTCTGCTTCATAATCTTCATCCAAGTACACTCGATAAATAATAAAAATAATTTTTTCAAGGAAAATAGCTTTAACGTTAACACTATGCAAATCAGAATGTAGTAAAATGTATAAAAATATTAGCATGACAGATAAGAGTAGACACATACTGCATAACACAGGACGATAAAGATGTATTCATCGCGTTCCAGTGCTCTTGAAACACCAAGTCACAAACGAAGGGCTCGAAAAGGATTTGAGAGATTAGGCACGTCGAATGCAGCTGTACCTCGACTTACTTCGTTCCGCCCACTCCGAAGGTTTGCTCGCGGTAAAAAGCGGATTTGTACGGCGCCGTCTTTTTTCAAGGCTCGCCAGACGTAAGACAAAAGACAAATAACTCAGCGGAATTGTCCCATCCGGACAAAACGAGGAAGATAAAACATTGTATACTTGTTGATCTCTGCGAGTTCGTCAGTAGAAGTTGGTAGCGTCACCAAAGTGAAAGTTACCCCGGCCGAAATGCACAATGATTGGCGAAGCGCGAACTGCAACTCAAAACACTATTCATCCCCGCACAGTTTCTGAATGAGCATGGTTAAAATTCAAAGTCAAAACGCCACGAACAATACCGCCAAAAGCGTAAAACCAACCGCGACTTTTGAAAGGAGCCAGCGAACCATGCGAATTTACGGGAAACTCCAGGACAAAACCCTGCTATGTCCTGGAGAGACAAATTCCCGCTTACGCCCCGAATAATAACTGCCGACGACAATTCGTGAAATTGCAGCGAATTTTACTCCAATTGTAGACGCCGAAGAATGTTGAATGTCCCATTATGATTTTGTTAGTAATCGCACAGTTTAGACGGCTTTTATCTTAAATTAATTTGTTGAGGGGGATGGTGATGTCGGTAGTGAGCGTGAGGCTATCGAAGGTTAGCACGTGAGCACGGCGACCGTATCAAAAACGTTAACCGTGAACAAACACGATGTAAGCGAGTTCTAATCTGCGCGGCGGCAGGCCGCTGTGTTTTGTTAGGCGTCGCCGCCGGATAGTGGCCAGTCCGGTATTAAAATTAAATTTTGTGCACCCTGCGAAGGCGGGTCAGCGCTCGTTCATTATTGAAGAGAAAATGAAAGGCAAGCGGGTCTACCTCAATCGAGACTCCCGGTTTAGTTCGTATTATTGCTCATAAAATGTATGTACATTCATTTAGTTTCGAGTCCCATGTTGTACAAACACATGCGGTCCGGCTGGATTTCACCAGTGGGATCAACGGAATTCACATTGAATATATGAGGTTGCGAAGCGGTTATCGTTAGACGCCAGCCTAGCCTAGCCTAGCCAGGAAAGCTTATTAATAAAAGTTATGCATTATGGTCCATGCAATAAGTGGATGTCTCTGTTTCATCGTGCCGACGGGGGTTGTAAAAAGCGGGAGGCCACTCTATCGTTTTTAATTTGAAACGATGCCAAAAAATAAGAAGGCCGAGGCGAGCGCGGCGTCGGAACTGCGCTAAGGTTTGCGATTACTTAACTTTAGTGCGGCTGCGGACCGAATTACACGAGCCGGCACCCGACGTGGGTGTATAAGCAAATTGTGAGAGAACGAACGCCTTCAAATTGCAAATTGAAGCGGCTCCGCGCGTTTTGTTCATCCAGTTGTTGCAATTCGCGCACCTTCACGCTTCCTTACATTATTTAACGAAGTGGCCGCGGAAGAACACTCCGCGTGCCGCCGCGCCAGTTCCACCAACTCCACAAAATTCATTTGTAATTCATACAAAATACCTCGCGGGTCGCCCGCACCGTATTATATTTTCACAGTCGCGCTGTAATCCAATCGCCTACTGTATCGCTGTGTGTGTTCATAATCTGTTCCAATTAAATATAACAAAGAATAATCTCGGCGCCAATTTCCTCCGCCGTATAAAATAGCTCCTTCAATTATTTCTCGGGCGTATCGCGGCGAAAAAAAGATTGGACAAACAAATGTACAAATTAAGAGCAAACGAGGCGCCATTTGCCGTGTAATTTCATCGGACTTTTGGTTAAAGTCGACCCCACCCATTTCGATATTTCGACTGGGGAAATAAATGCTCGCCAATAATTTTAACAAATTCCCGGGGCCGCGGCATTATGTTTCGCGACAGAGCAATCTGGCTCGTGATTACGCAACGAAAAAACGCTAAGAGCCGCCCTTCTGCCGAGTTACATCTTAATGTAGCCACAATATACATAATGGCAAGATATTTAGACCGCGAGTGCTGCTGACTGCGATACATCAAACGAAGACATTACCACAAAACGCCTGTTAGATACCGACAGCATAAAATATTCCTAACGCTATGATATATTTGAGGGATATGGTAATAGTGCCGGCGGGGAGTCAGAATATGTATGCGCTTTGTTCGTGACATGAAAAAACTCGCTGATAACAATCTAACAGCTACTTCTTTATATTAAAGTAAATCGAATCCGCCTATGGTGAATTGGTTTCGTGGGTGGAAAAATTTATGCATGAGATGACCCAAAATTATTTTTTTTATCAACCCATATACGCCCACTGCCGAGCACGGGTCTCCTCTACCATTGAGAGGGTTTAGGCCATAGTCCACCACGCTGGCCTAGTGCGGGTTGGTGGACTACACACCTAAGAAATTCCTAAGAACTCTTAGGTGTGCAGGTTTTATCACGATGTGTTCCTTCACCGTTAAAGCAAGTGATCATTCAATGTGAATACACACATAACTTCGAAAAGTCAGAGGTGTGTGCCTGGGGTTCGAACCCGCGACCGCTGAGATTCTCGAGGCCATCACAAAATAAATATACAAAATGATTTAAATATAAATAAATACTATCTCTGGTCAATTTATTTGTTCCGTATTTAGTCTTTTAGTCCTTTTAATAGCTTAGGAGGTAACCGTGCAAGAGGCAATTTCTTCTGAGAACAATCGACTTACTTTGTTGTCCATATCATCGTTATCATCAGCTCAAATACGTCCAACAGCTAGGCACGGGCCTCCTCTACAAATGAGATGTTTTAGGCCTTTGTCAATATTAATTAATATTATTGTTATATATCAATGAAATGTGGGATTTTAATCATGTGTACACTTCCGCGTAGCAACACTAAACGTTTAGCCGAAATTATTCCACGCGACATCACAAGAGGCGACGAACTCCGCTAAACATGGTATTATATAACCGTTTTCATATTCAACCCGAGTCGCAGAACAAACATCCATGTTATTATGACAAACATCCAAAAGGTCAACGGCATCAAATGCCACTTAAGCTCTTTTGCAAACAAGAGCGTATATAATATACAAATATAAAAGTGGTGCGAGTGTTGAACAGAAGCTGAGGGCGTGTCGGGAACACAGCGAAGCCCTAATGAAGGTCTCAAGGATACGACTGTGCAAGACGACACTTTGTCTCACAGTTTTTGCCGCTCAACTACATGTGTGTAGATGAATAATTTACCGGATAGTCGTGCTGTTCGCAGGCTAAATGCACGGAAAACTAGTGGTGCTCTTTTGGGAGCGCTTGTCGTCTCTCGTCTGTTTTTTAGGAAACAAATAAGTTGCTAGTATTTGTATCTACCAAGATGAATGGACAAACCTGCCTAGTTTCTTACTTAGATATACAGATGTTTTTCGGCTCAATGTAACGTCAAAACTATATGTATGTTGCATCTAAAAATTATATGTAATTAAAAACATATCATAATTAAAAATGTACCAGGTGTTACTATTCGATAGTGCAAAGAAGGCTCGTTCCTTCTTTATAAAAATATTAAAAAATAACATAATCCAATAATACTCATGGAGTATTTATACGAAGTGAACTGTTTAAAAAAACATAAACGACACCAGCAAAATGTCTCCGTCGTTCGCAAGATTATCGAAGATATTCTACTGAGAACCTTTTGTTTACATTAACAACGCCCAGCTTACCTTCATCCTATCTCGGTTTTATATTAAATCCAATCACATCGTTGAGTTTAATCGCTACCTTTACGGAATATAGAAGCTTGTACCTGAAAAGACGAGAAATATTTATGAGTAAGTCATAAAGTATAAGTATACAAAAAAATAACATAGAAAAATTATATCAGAAAGGAGAGGCTAATCGACGGTTTATGTTATGACATATTGAGAATTAGCAGATTAGTCAAATTTGTTGATTCTATGAAAAGCCTTGACCTCGTGGTGTTCATCACATGTGTATACCGTGCAATTTAAAAGACATAGGACCGATTCTGACTAACTGTAAATATACCGGTTTAACGGCGTCTAGCTAATCCTTTACTACGTGATACTTACCATACAATTCGCGAAACGTGGCTGTTGAAACCCTTTTTTTGCTGAAAGTCATATCAAGAAAGCCTAACAAATAAAATATTAAGCATGAATACACAAACCCTTTAAGCCGTAGATCTGTCTGATTAAGTATAAGGCAAGGCAGACACGAAAGGTAAACATTAACATAAAGCGAACTAAGCCGAGATAAGCCGAAGCCGAGAAGTCTGGCATTCGGCCACACTTGCCACACACGCCGTGGGCGCAACTAATTACATTACTGCCTGATAATTTTAGTTCTAAATTTAAATAAGTATTCGATTTTAGCGGTTGCAACTTCATCATCATGCTTAGACTTAAAAAAAATAAATTATTTAAGCGTTTATAAGGTACTAAAAAATCAAAATGTTTTTCTTCAAAGTATTCTTTTTTATGTGCCAGGATATTTTTATGAATTCGGATAGCGTGCATTATACGTAAAGTGCATAACCTAGTTAGCTTATGTCGTGATACAAAAAGGGTTGGTTTTAATTCAAATCGATACGTTTAATTCGTTCTTCTTCACAAAAACTCAATACTTATCGCCCCGAAATACTACTCCCAGATTATTTTTAATTACCTATATTAATTACAATTAGCAGCATGTAATGTGCCCAAATTAATTTGGTAAATATGCCATTCAAAAACCCCTCAACTAAGATTTCATATCGGTACTATTCGTAGCCACAACATTAATTCAATCAGACGTAAGGATGCGGTGTCTTAAACGTAGTAGATATTAACAAAGGACGATCAAGCGAATCACTTACGCATATGGAGCACATCGATTCGTCTACACGAAACCCCGTTCGCTTCACGCGCTCGAAACCCATCGACAATATCAAATGAAGATGTTTCTAGTCCATTCTGCAAGATTACACCCATGCAATCTCAACGGGCTTATCTGTATTGGATAAACCTGGCGTATTGTGGTGCGATGTTGCATCCACTTTATTGAATAGAAGCAGTCAACGTGCACCACGCCGTGTCATGTATGGCAGCTCTTTAGAATGCCTTGGCATGCGTCAGGACGTAACACTATTGTGTTAAAGCACATATGTTCTGTCCGAATTCGGTCGATGTATGGGCGATTGGCAGTTTTTGTGTCGTGAATTTGAAAACAATAGACTACTAATTGGGAGAAAAGTCACTTATGAAAATTAGTGTCAATGCTCTGAGCAAATATTCTACTATCGCCTAAAATTAATAACCATAAAATTTGTTAGTAAAGTCAAATGTGCTGGGGGCTGGAACCCGCGACCGCCGAGATCGTTGACCTAGCTAAACCTTAACGCAGTACTTATTACAACCTCATGCCAAATGTCAAATTTTTAAAAATGAACGATCCAACTTCCACATGCTTAGTGAATTTATTTTAAAAAATAAACGTTCCAAATTTGAACAATGCATAAAGGCAGCCAGTACGTTACGCTTGATACACGCGCAATAAGGACTGCGGTATAAAGTTGGTTGAGTAGTTTTTGCTTTATTCAAATGCGCAGTCTGCTTTAGTATTGGCAATGTCTAGAAAGTTGCTGCGAAATGAGGAATAAGCTCCAAACGCTTGTGTACTGTTTCACATGCTTTAGAAGCGAAGTGCTTCTTATAAGACCGTACGTTTATACTGCATTCGTCTAGATATGTTTTGATAAATAAATAATGCCTTTACGTATACTTTTATTGTATCTGACTGTTTGATAAATTTTGAAATTGGACTGAAAATGAATATCATATATTTTTAATCATACTTAATTGATATTTTATAATATATGTATTTGTTCTAGTAGTTTTTTTTTTTCGACAATCTGTTTAAAGTAACAAACATCAAGATGGAACCCATATGGTACACGAGACTAGTAATTTTAATGGATAACAAAAAAAAACACTTAATATTCCATCGCCATACAAAAGTTGCGTAAGGACGTACACTGAAGTCGTTACACAGCTTCGATTACAGATTTTCCCTATGTATTATTCATTAGCCTAAGCAATTCCTTAGGTTGGCACTACGAAATAAATTGCCAACATATTAAAAGTTTTTCCATTCATTCCACGTTATAGCGTTTCCATTTTGATTGATGTACATTATTAATGTTACCAGTGAACGGGCTGATTTCGCTACTAACTAATGTTACTTTAGCATGACGCTGGATATTGGTAAATTGCATGTTTTGAAACTTTTCACCGAATGTTTACGGAACTGGGACGAAAAAACGATCAAAACTTGTAAATCGAGCTAGTTTTTGTTTGAATTGATAAAACCTCGTTAGTTTCGCAAATGTTGGTGTTCATGATATTTTCCTTTACAAATTTTGCGATAATATTTGTCCGACACACCGACCAGGCTGTCGCAGAGCGCCGTGGAGAGCCAATAGTTTTGCTGTTTAGATTAGTTCGGAGAGATATTGCTAAAGGACTAACTTGGACCTACCTTTCCGTATTCCCCACACGTTTGCTAAAGCAGAAGTCATATGTACGATTGCTTTGGAATACTGAGATTTATAGAGCGAGATAACTTTCGAAATCGTAATCATCGTATTTACATAACGTAACAACTGCATTTTCATCATCATCATACAAATGACGTCTAATCCTGGATAAAGGCTTTTCATATGTCAAAATAACAAAATAAAATTGTCCATCACACAGATTAATTACGCATTCAAAATTTTGCCTAAAAAGTGCGTCTGCGCAATAGGCAGAAGTTTAAAGTGTTTAAACTTTAAACGAAGGCTTGAATGTTCCCAAACTGTTCCAACCGACTCACTCAAAAATCGACCATAATATAACTTTTACAGTCCACATCCGCGTTCAAATTCTAAACAATATCAAAGAATGAGAGCGCCATAAAATGTGAGTCAGTTTCACGACTTAATCTAAAATCAAAGAGCGATTCTTCTCGCCGCATACCCGGATACATCAAACTCCGCGGAGCTTTGTAAGTGCAGTAATAAATTCATTAGTCTCGCGGCCGGTGCATAGTTGGACGAAATTAAGCGAGTGCAATAAAGATTTGCCAGCGAACTATTCGACTGGGAGCAAACAATTCGGATTAAGGTCGGCCTGGCCTACGCAGTCCAACTTACGACACTGCCAAGATTTTCATTAACTATTTCGATTGTTTTTGCTCTGGTGGATTGTGTTTCTTTGTTTGTTTGGTTAGATCGGATTATTACAATCACGTTTTACAAATCTGCATGTGGAAATAAGTTCCTGTGATTCTATACTTGGAACAGGTCAATATACATATAAGTAGCTAACACATTGATAATATAGCAATGAAAAAAATCAAACCTTGAATAAGTTTTTATATAAGTGTTTATATATAAGAGTTAAGTAGTTTAAAAATATAGAACCACTTTTATTATTATTAGACGAAGAAGTTGTAAAGATTTTTGTATGTAGAAACAGATTTCACCTCGTTAAAACTAACCTGTAAACTTACAAATTGTATTCGAAAAGCATTATAAAGTTACGAAAAGTTTAAATAATGCCTTGTCCCGGTTTAATATATTCTAGATAGTTCAATCACTTCGGTGTAGTTCTTGAGAACACTCGAGTTATAGAATCGAACGTCGGGCTCAAAATCCGTACTATTAATCTTTCTTAATCTAAACTACGAAAAGGTTTATGGGCTGACGTGCGGAGAACAGTCTCATGGCCGACTGCCAGACCAGACTTGAGCCAAGCATCTATAATATAGCTGCGCCATATTTCGTACCACTCGCCCCGTACAAAATGGTTGATGAGACAATGAACAATGTTGTTTACGCGTTGTTTGCCCCCAGTGTTACGGAAAATCTCGTAAGTTAACGCACATATTTTGTGCCTTTTATGTTCACGAGTGTCTCACTCACTGGCTGATGAAATGTTAACCTCTTCATGAGGGTATGGACATAAAAATCGACGGCCTAACGCTTAAGTATATTTGCCGAAGATGCCTTTATGGGTTGTTCGATAAAAATGATGTCTTTAACATTGAATACATTGAACAAGAAATTCGTCTATTTTTCTCTTTAATATCATTTTTATTTTTATCTGTTATTCACATAACCGTAATATTCTGCACAGAGCTTTCCCAATGTATCCGTCAAGCCAGATTAATAATGCTTTGGCAACTATAAGGGTAATGGCTTATTTGGTGCCAAAACTTGGTCGCTATTTACAGTAAGATTTTCTCTTGGCTAAGAACTTGAAAGGAGAACATAATGCTCTGCTCTACGAAAATGCTGGCAAGATTATTAAGTAATAATAATCATCGCAATGAAATCGTAATCGCCCAATAAGAAAATATAATTGTCGCAAGGCTTATGTAATAACACAAACTTGATTATGTATGTATATCGGCGATTAACAATACATTTTTCATAAAAAAGGGATAATAGTGGTTATTGTTTTTAAAATCTTATAAAACAAAATCGAATACTTAAAAATAGATGTCTACAGGTACGTAACAGTGCTAAATTCATTTTCCGACTCACACATTAAACTCTCGAGTCACAACGACAAATAAACTAAACAAATATGAAATGAATATATGACTAACACTTAAACCATTGAACCACTAACCCCAAGCGTTGACTTATCAAAAGTCACGTGAACAAAAACCGTCAAACAATTTAAATGATGAATGAATTTTAATACTTCTGAATATGTTCGCATAACAACGTAGCCACGGCGAAAGAATTAACAATCGCAGAGCACAAAGCCATCGGAGTGTTTTAATAAAAATCACTCAGACGATTTGAAGAACCTTTACACATTCCATTTAGTTTCCACTACGGCAGGAATATTCAAAGCTCAGTTGAATGCAAAATACAAAAATAATTGAATATTCACGCAACAAAATCGGCAGGATATCGACACATTGGCACGAGTAATGGCGCGGAATTATTCTGGAATCGTCGCTCCTGCGGTGAAAATTGATCACAGTGGGGGCGTTTTATGTAATATTCAATTTTGTGTGTGTTACACGGGAGTGCATTTTGAAGGGTTTTGATATGAGAAAAGTCCATAGACTTGTCGTATCGTAGGATATATAATGCGGTTCTTAGCGCGACTTCGTCGACCTAATATTAAAAACAGCAATTCTAAACTTACTTTTAGACATTTTTGTATGAATATTTTATAGTATGTTCTGTTTTGCAGTTTTGCTACGTGCTGCAAAATAGTAAAACTGTTTTGTTTTACGTAAAAGACGCAACAAGAACTATACTATTATGAGAACACTTCAGATATTTTCGTACAGTCATTCTAATGTGTATATTTATGTTTTCAAATAACTAAAAAGAATCTAGAATCTTCCACTAAGTACGCCTAATGTATAGTGATTTGCGTTAAACATTTTTTGTCTTCAAACAATTACTGAGATAGTTAGATAATGACCGTAACTTACGCTAAGATATATTCTCATTTACAATCTAATGCTTTTACGCATGCAATTTGATTAGTTGTTAAAATTAAATTAATAGTTTTGAGATGGCGGTCTACTAATTGAAGACTTATTAAACTACGATCTCTATGATCAGTCTCATTTCTGCACACAAATATTATTTTCATATAGTTATGACAATAAAATTAATTTTTAACATGATAACTTTGCCATTAAATTATACATATTTTACTTAAAAAAAAGATATAATAAAAAATAGTTCCTAAGCTCCGATTAAAACAACTAAAAATATTGCTCATATTGCATATAAACCACAACAGAATACCATATTAAAACCAAGCAACCAATAACTCACAGTGAAAGACGGTGCGAAAAGCCGAATCAGCGAACGTGATAAAACATTATTCAGTGTAGACATTAATGAGTCTCACAAAGAGCATACACGGGAACACAGCAAAACGGAGAACGGCAACACATTACTTTTATTCCGCGTCATAACGTAATTCATTCCTTTTAAAAACACTTACTACTCCACAACAGCTTCGCATTTCGTGCTTTTTACGCTATGGAAGTGAACAGTGACAGTACATTAGTCACACACGGCGGGGAGTCGAGGGCTGCAATATTTAATCTTGTAGAGGAAAACTTCTCACTTATCGAAAGGAAATGGATAATCTCGCCTCGCGTCGTCGTGACGCCGATTTCGCTCTCACTCGGAATAAGGACGTCGGAATTCTACGAGTCGAGTGATTTTAATTTTGATTGGTTTAGCGGTTAATCATTTTGGTAAATGTTGGGTATGTTTCAAATTTGAAAATAGTGTTTTTTGTTATGATTGTCGTGATTGTTGCTCAATTATATATGAAGTGACTTTAGGTAATTATGGATACATCTAAAAGTTACATTCATAGTCTCTGACCCCAGACTAGGATAGCTCCTATGTTGTGGGGTCTCAAAAACTACAAAATTTTGGCCCTCACAAACACCCAGAACCCAAAATACAGATCACACCAACATTTGGTTTGGTGCGGGGTCGAACCCCAGACTTACGGTTTGCCAACTGGTATTTAGCCAACTGTGCAACAGGGACATTCGACTACTAGTGTCTAAAAATGGTTAAAAACCGATATTTTTATCCCATAATAATCTAACAAACATAGAAAAAAATAATATTGTATAAAACTTAACGAACAAAAACAAACAAACTGTTGATAACGGAACACGTTGACAATTGAAAATGTATGTCACGATGTATTTGACCTACCTACATACGAAGGCTCTCTACTGCGCAAATTAAACCTCTATTCCAGTGAAACGAGATAAAGTAACAATTGATTTTTCGACTGTGAATAATACAATGGGCAGCCCGATGTATCGACGTATCAACTGTCACGTCCATCTGACGAAGGTCGGGGGGCTACAGGACTCCTGAAACTGATAACTAATTTATACAATGCATAAAATTGTTATAAGTAGCATAGTTGGCAGTGAACAGGTCAAAAAGGTAGAGGCGGAGACGGGGATTACCTATAATTTTGTCGTATTGGAAGAACTAAACTTAAAATTTATCTGTGTATAATCTATATTACCTTAGCATCCTCTAGCTATAAATTATTAAAATTATTTATTACCAACATTAACATTATTAAATATATGAAACTGACTGGCTATGATAAGCGACAAATATTCTTGGGCAAAAATGTAGGACGTGTACCTAAGGTTTTCTCCTACAATCGTAACTTGTTAAATCACATGCATATAAGAAATAGTGACGATATATATCATAATAATTTTATTACTCACTATAACATTGGACTAAAGAAAAATAGAGACCCAATTTTCTGTTGATTTTCAAATATTTCCTTTTAAGTATTTCAAAATTTCATTACAGAAATTCCAATAATAATTTTAGTAATTTGAATGAAACTGAGAAACTCTTTCCTAAAGTGTTCGTTATAATATTCATAATTTTTTTTTTAAATTTAATTGATCAATATGGGATTTTTATGCATATTGTTGTCGAATTTAAAAACCTTTGAGACACGATGTGTAATATTGTGTAAATGTATCTATCAGAGTAAACAAGCTATTATACAAATAAGCCCATTATTAAGTTGTAGTACTCGTATATATTACATAAATGTCACTCAAAATGATAAGTCAACAAAATTTAATTACTCAACAAAAATAGGTTAAGCTCGAAGGTTACTTATATCAATTATATAAAACGGAATTAATTACGACTCCACTTGTATTTAACGCCAGGCATCATCCAATAAAATTAATTTGATTACAAAGGTCCACGGTAATGGAGTCTCGACTTAAAATTATCTCACGGAATAATGACTTCGGAGCTAATCTCTAAAATGGAGCCAGCTTTATTTGCCTGTACAATACATTTGGATGCCCGGTCCCACATTTGGCCAAACCAACATAAATGCTCTAAGGATGAGCAGATTTCAAATTATCTAAAATAATACTTGGATCCAATGTTTGGGTATTTTGTCCAATATTGGCTGTAAGTTAAACTGTTTAGTTACAAGTGCAAAGTTGATGGTACGAATAAGGTTAGACTATTGGACCCAACCACGAAACGTTCCAGCGCATTCGCTACATTCATTGCTTTGCAAGTTTATTTATTGCTCCGTATATTGTCGCGTGGCTTCTTGGAAGGGGATCTTTGGTGTTTCCTTCTACTACTAACTTACGGTTTAAACTTATAAACTGTTGCAAGGCTAAGTCCCTTTTCAGCTTGCAAGATAGTAATTTCTGTGGTAAAATTTACGTCTTTATAATAAACATCTATTTCATGCTACGGATTATTTACATCAGTACAAGAAATAGCAGATTTTGTCTGTTAAATAATAATTTAATTCACATCAGGAGAGAATATGATTCTATATTCATCATCCCTCGCAATGATATAACCCGCTACAATAAATTCCTGTTTACTCGATTCTGACATTATTTAGATAAAGTAAAAACTCATCGCACGTCATGTGATGTTAGTTTAGTGAAAATAATTGAACAGTTACAAGAACATTACATGCTGGAATAGATTAAAGTCAAGAAAACAATGGTAAAAGCATCCTTCCTTAACGACCAGTAACCGAAGAGTCTATCAGAAGCAAATTACCCAAATCAATAGACAAGGGAGGTACATTGAGAACGCTCAGCCTCGGTAAAACGTATCGAATCGTCCAAGTCAAGGGTAGGTCGGGCCGAATGAAATTTTAATGCCCTATCTTTGGAGTCCTATTCTAAATAATTCACGCCGGCCAGACGATGGCGTAGTGAAATGACTTTCACGGAGAAATACTCACTGGAAGTTAAGTGAAAATGCGCAATAAAACCAAGTAACGTTTCCAGCTTATTAGAATACGCGGCTGCTTTCATGAAATTAAATGGCCGGCTAAGGTACTCTTTATTTGTTTTTATTCCCCTCAAATTGTTTGGATAATACGTCTTTTTAAACGTACTTCTTAGAAGTTTGAGCGTGGGTTTTTTCCGGATTCACAAGCTTAAGGTTTACTTCATATTTACTGAACGTTTGCACGTGGTTTTGGCTGTGTTAATTTAAATATTATTTTTTAAAAGCAGTACCTACCCTATAACTATGTCAGGTCTGTTAAACCAAAATCTGTACCGAAATTCATTAATATCTAGCAGTGTAGAAATGAAATTGTCAATTACAAATTCAAACTGACTTTTGGCATATTATAAGTTACAAAGAAAACACTGCGTAAGAGCAAGTGGTATGAATACAATTGGTATGAAAGCAGCTAAAATTATGCTAAATAAGTAATGGACCTATGTCCATTGTCCATATTCTATTATTTGGATAATAGATAAGGCTGTATAGATCAGGCTGACATAATAGGTTTATTAGAAATAAAGAAACTTATAATCCAGTCCCTAAAAATCAACATCACTAGCTTCACTTATGCTCATTTTCAAAAGCTTACCAAATCAGGATGTATGCGTAATCTTTCACATCCGTGATTGGGAATATCTCGACCTATGCATAGAATAAAGTTGTATGTGCTTTTGCACAACTTCTCTTTCTCAGCGATTTAAACTTAACTGGGAACAATATTATCGGTAAATTTTTATGTTCTTCAAACAACAACAAAATTTATGATCATTATTACTTTACTACTGCAATATATAAACAATGTTAACTCTATTATAGACATAAAAAATTACTTTGGTGTTATAGTCATAAGTAACCTTATTCGATGCATAGGTCGATCTATTTGTATATTCCATAATTAGAGCCAATGTCGCTTGGAGCAACCTATTTTCACTTGACAGTGACAGATCGCCAAAATTGGAAGCAAATATTTGAAGTTCACATTATAGTACTCGTAAGTCACTATGATAAAGTATAAGTGAAATATGAATACTATTTGGCATATACACTTACTTGTAATGAAGTTATATTAAGAGATCAAGTTATAGTCATGCAGTCTGTTTATACGAAAAGAAAGCTGGAACTGAGAAAGGCACATTTCCTGAATGAAGTATGGACAGACTGGGTCCCTAATAAAACCTATCATACCACATAAACCTATCATAAACCTAGTATATCAACTAGGATTTTTCAGTGAACATCAGCCGAAAATTATTTTATTTTATTTTTATTATAAATATTGAAACTCAATAGTTTACGTTCCCTGCTCTATTTTACTGCATACATCCATAAAACAAATAAAAATAATCTTGAACAATTTTCGCGTGTGGAATGTAAAATGAGAAAGAAATCTAAGCAATTATTTTTGAACGCCACAGTAATCCGGTTATGCACAAAGCCAAATTGTCGTTTTGCATGATTCGTTCGTATAATTAAACCAAAACCCGCATCCAAGGCAGTGGTTTACGTAAACGGAGTAAACGGAGCGAACCTCCAAATAGTAATTTAAATTAATTCTATCCGAACTCATCTGGCTTCCTCTACCACTGTGCACAGGATTCAACAAAACGTAAACGAAAGGTAATAAGCTATAAAATTTTCAAAGAGACTTTGAATGTCTCAAATAAACTGTTTGAATTCTAAACATACAACTAAACTTGGAATTCCAATACGGCCTCTTTTATAAAATATCCCATCAACTGAAATTGGTCAGAAAATAGGGCCCAAAACCACGCAGTCGTGAAGTAACTTGAAAAAACTCAGAACATAGATGTTCATAAGAACGCATGGTAAGGAAAAAAACTCAATTGTTTCAATCACATTTAAGATTCGTAATCCCTTAATATTAAAAAAATATCCAATCCAACTAAGTAATAAAAAAAACAAATAATATATTCAATATGATATCAAAAAGCTGAATCATAAAATGAAATGTGTCATGAGGTCGAGATTGGAGCCGGGAGAAGCTGCATTTATATAAAAATGGACAATAATTAAAGCCGGCCGACAGGTAGCTTTAACTTTGACAGCAAAATATGTTTCCGAGAAATTTATTGCGAAATGAATTGAACAGTTATTAACTCGGTGATTACGTATGCTGATGATAGAATATTCGTATGAAATTTCAAAATAAATACAAAAATAGCTATGTAATGATGTCCGTCACATTTACGTCAATAAGTGAATGATAATCTATTTTCATCAGTGTCGACTGATATACTTCTGATGGTTATATTTCTGACAAATCTTTAAAGATACAAAAGGATCTTTAAAGAATTGTCAGACCTTATTTGTTATACTATAGAATAAACTGCATAAAATATCTTAAAATAAACGTATTCTAAGGCATATAGCAGTCACATACATGTATATAGGACGCCTATGGATTGGGGACATGAGCTGACATAGACACAATTTATTTATAACAAAATATTCGGTAAAACAAACAAATTGAATCACGTACAACGCCGCGTATAAAACAAAGGAAGCGCGAACTCAAATACACTAGCAGAGCCAATAACTGTATACCTATCCAATACAACAAAGCTGCATTAATGAGTTAGCAGGTCTTGGACGTGCTATGACTACATTAGCTCGTAATTCACCCCATTGATGCAGGCCAGCCAAGTCGCAAGTTTCAGTTGCGAAGTCCTTTGAGAGCACCCAGCCAATCTGTTCAGTTCATGTAGTAAGATCAGAGTAAATTTTGTGCAGGTAGCTCCGAGCTGATATGAATTTAATATTCGCTACATACAGTTATCTTGTTGAGCATTAATGCTTGATGCTGATTTTGCATATGAGATCATTCAACTAATTCTAAATTTATGTAATCGATCTAATGGAATAAGAAATTATCTTAAGCTATCATTATAAGTTTTTTGTAACTACGATTTAAAATCAACAGTTATTTTCTAAGCCAGTTACCCAATTTCGCGATCTTTTCAAACTTAAATAATAATTTGCGACACATAATAGAAATCTAAATATAGAACGAATAGAAGCTAATAAACTGGAACATTTCGAACCGACTAAAATAGACGACGAATGAAGACAAAACATCCATTACCGTGATAGGAGACCGAAGCATTTAATCTCTAACTGTCGTAGAAAGACTTAGGAACGAGGTCAACCCGGCTACGTATTAAGAGGTGTTTTCCAAACTGACAACTGTCATTCCACTAGCCTTGACTCGCACACTTAGATTAATAGTGAACACATACTCTGACAGTCGATATCCTGCGTTTGATCAGGGTATGTGTCGGAACGTATCGGTAACTTTGTTTATTCGAACAGCTATTCCTGGTAAGTTTTCAAACGGGATGCTCTTTCGTTGATCAAAAGCGAACGTTATAGATGGCTTATTAAAACACATACTTTGATCATTTTTATTTTTTTGGGTTCATCTAGATCTTTACTCAAAAACATGAAAATAATCTTGTGCGTTATCAATATATATTCCTGTTTGTCCTTTAATAAATATAAGAGTAATAATGCATATGTAAAACAGTACATTCGCTCACTAAACAGATACAGAAGCAATAGTTTCAGTTGCATCAATTGCATCCAAACGGTCATTGTATATCCAAGACTGGACACAGTATAATGACGACAATCCATGCAGTGTACAAATTTATAGTCCAATTACTGGCACACACAAACCATTAGGCCATTAGCTTTTACATGCTAATCTGTTATTGATAGAGGGCAGCTTGTGTTAATTACACCCCTTTGGAGTCGAGTCCTTCGAATGTTATTCGTGTCTGCACACGACGTAATGTACTGTTCAGATCCTCATTACCGACTTTAATTTCAGCATGTGTAAATCTTACGTCTGGTTTATCTACCAAGAAAGTATTTAGAGTGAGCAGGTAATTTATGCTTGAGAAACTATGGTTGGTTGTAAGTGGGTTTAATGGCTCAGTTCATCGATTTTGTAATTTTTAAATGATGTATGTGTAATAACAATGTAGAAGTAAATATTCCATAAAATGAACTGCTTTTCTTCTTATTCACTAACTGGAGATATATATTGAAACAATAAATGCAAGAAACCCAACATAGACTCACATTAAGCCAGTCGCTCAATATTACAGCCACAGTCACAATTACATGGTGTGAAACATAAATCATATGATTTAGTACTATCTTCTCGGATCCCAATACGTGATTCATCCGAAGCGTAAACAACCAAGCATCCTTAACGTTTCCGGAATCAAACAAATAATAAACAACGATCCAATTTGCAATTTTATTTAACCATGGGTTGGGGGAAACAAGTTTTTAAAATCTTACTACGCTTGCGATACCTTCATTGGATTTAAGATAATTAATCTTCCATATAGGAAAAGGTTAAATATTTTTTTAACAAAACGAAAGTTTTTTTTTCTAGAAATTCTGCCAATGTAATGAAAGATAAAATCAGTATCTTCGCGCAGCTATGAAGTACTAATAACAAGGAAGAAATATTACTTATGAGACTTCAAAATAATAAGTACCTTGTTCAAACACAATTCAATAGAAGCACGTACTTTGATGTAATAGCTTAACAATTCACAAGTGGAGATTCGGTCTAAGGTACACAATATAAAACGCTTTAGCTGGCTTATATTGACATAATCCTTATTTATGAACTGCTCACTTTGTAAAAGAAGGATTTTATTAATAATTCCCGCGGTTCTCTCCGCGCTTGCTATCTGAAACTCTTTATATTTCACAATCAACAACTTTTAATCTGTGTCATTATGCAGTCAAGATTCATCTAACTTGGTCCTTTTAAAACTTATCTAGTTTGCTAGTTTCCGCCACTTCTCTAGCCGTGGTGAATAATAGACGATGTGAGACACTGTTTCCTAGAAAACATTTTTGTTTAACATTCAAGTTGTATACCTATTTAGGTACTAGGTGTTTTTAATTATGTTCAAAGACATAATTAAAGCAATATTTCTTCCAGAAATTTCTAACACTAACTATTTCGCCGATATAGCATTTCTTTCTTTGAAAAAGTGATATAGGCAAGTAATAAATTTATGATCTGGACAATGTTTTCAAAAATTATATAAAGGTAACATTTCCGAGCTAGATTTTAGTCTTGTTGTGTTTATTACGTTTTGCATTGCTATCGCAAATATTAAACAATAAAATATTTCACAAAATCCCATTGTACTCTACTAACAGTCATATAATTTTACAATCAATCTTTAATCTAGAATTCAGAACCGAAATTTCATTTAAATCCCCAATAAAGACTGTCCAGAACAAAAGCGTTCTAAGCGTTGATATAACCACAGACTCACGGGCCATTTGCCGGCCTGCTAAAGATATTCTTCGCTGACCTTTACGCTCCAATAAATAATTTAAACTCGACTCAAGCCCACAGATTCACTTGAACAAAGGTGGTCCGGCTAATAGGGTAATACGTTTTGGTTATTTCCACGACTGTGCGGTGGGAGTGGGAGCGAGCTCAACATCGTTGTGGGCGGAACGATAAATGTCTGTCCACATTCAATTCCATTTAATTAACATACTAAGCGAATTAACGCTGTTTACGTGTATCTTTTAAATTGGTTTCTTTGGTAATTACAGATGTAATTGAAATATATGAGTTAAAATTGTTTGTATTTTAAAATACTATGTATTGCGTAGTGTTACATTATTTTTTATTTAATCATACTAATTGTCGATTTATAAATTTTGTGGGTACAATATCACTAAAGTTTTATAATCAGTTATCATTTATAACATGTTTCAATTTGAAAATGAGAATTAGGCAGCCCGTTGTTTTGATGAAAAAGGACAATTTGAATCAAAAATATGAATATTACTTATACATATTTGAAATACTAACATAACTAAAAGTTCGTCATAAAAGTAACTCATTTTGTTTTCATTCCCAACATAATGAACCATAACACATATACATAAATAAAGTACCCAACGATTAAATCTATTCCCAAAAAGCCGTATAAAGGCCGTATATCTTAAAACCCACACATAACTTAACGTAATTGTCGCGTCCCAATTCTGAAAACATAAAAGCCAAAGCCTCAACATTTATATAGGTGCGCGCATAAACCCGCTATCAGTCAGACCACGCCTCAAGGACAACTGACCACAGCACTTAGCGAATTAAGCATGTCACAAGTTAATGGTTAATGCAGACAAGGGTTAAGGGCTTTGGGGGAAATTAGCCATGTCTGTTTTAGCCAAGACAGGCAGTAGATACTGGGAGCTAAAATAATTGTTGGTTAAACTTGCTCAAAGAAGGAGTTTGTATCGAGAACACGCCTACATGTTGGCCTTAATGCCTATAATTGGTGTTATTTTGGTTAATACGCCTCCATGTTTACCAAAAATTTTTCTATTTGTGGCTTTCGGTTGGAATTTTTAATGGGTGACGTCAGAGGCTTTTCTTGGAACGAGGTTTTTGTACAGGTATGATTGAGTACAGGGTAACTACGTAGGTAACTTAGTACAAGTACTAACTTTATTTATTCTATGCATTTCACACTATTACTCGTAAAAGCGGATTTAACGGTACATATGTATATTCTATATGGTCATGGCTTTTTGACAACCAGCTCCACGCGTTGTTTGCTAAATACCAGCGCAAATTTTAGTGTGATCCACAAATATTCGTTCCAGGTCTGGGTTTTTGTGAGGCCGAAAAGCCTCTCGTAGTTTCTGACTTGTATCTTAGTGTGGGTCAAAACTATGTATATCACTGTTAGGGGAATATATAAAATATTTTTAGAGCAATTAAAACATTTAACTAATAAATAAATCTATGGCATAGGAATTGTACTAAACTTAATGCAAAATACTAGGAGTAATTCTAAAACATCGCGTGTTCACAGTGAAGACTGCAATTTAACTGTCTCCCACTTCACTCCGATTCCTATTCGCGGGGCAACTGTATGAAAACATGACAGCCGTATTATAGGATTTGTGCGTCACATCGAATCTCCATTGTTTGCGCTTGCGATCCACTCATTGTGTCAGATTTTGTCGACGGTAAGCTAACTTTCATATTCAGCCGGTTGCTTGTTAAGTTAATGTATTGAATGTTTAAAGATATTATGAGTATGTGTAAATACGTGTAGGTGTAACTAAATGTTATGACTATACGATGGGCAACAAAGTCGACAAGGGAGTGCTAAACTATTTTTAGGGAATTTATTGCGCTCTTCTTGCTTACAGTGCGTTACAGCTTGTAAAGTCGTTAAAAGATGAGCAAGTTAGAATTAAACTAAAACCAGGATCAATATGAATAGTTTTATTTCATAATTTATTTTCTGAAACAGTGTTTTTTTGAGAACCACAAATATAGATTCAGATCACGGGTTCAAGCTTAACATTAACAAAGTGTTATAGTGTTTTCGATTACAAAACTTGCAATGGAAGCATATGTAGAGTCCAGAAATGCCTTGAAAACCGGAAATTAAAAAGGTGAAAAATGCAAATAGGTTATGTTATAAGAAGACTAAAAAAGCACAAAATATAGAGTACAAAAAATATAGATAACTATCAGAAATGACCATGACGTAAAATGGCGAAGCTATTATGAAAATATGCGGCTACGGTCATTAGCCTAGGCATAGAGCATTCATGATCAAACTCGGTCAAAATTCGAAGTGTCTGGCCGCATTGACGTCATACATTCATAAATCACGCAGAAAAATACACTCAAAATGTTACGGATTAAGGGGTTCGGAGAAAAAGTTCTTCGAGCAAACAGGGAAATCCATTAAACTAAGCCCACCAAAAGAGACCGACGCCTTTAATCTATTTAAAGGTTTGCAAATAAATCGTTGCTTTACTGTGAGTTGCGTAAAGTTTAGTAAATAAAAGATAAACTAAAATGTAAAATGAATATTCATTGAAATTCACGAGTGTATTTAAAATGGATTAAATTCTAACAAAATGTTTCGGACAAATCGCAAGCTGACCAAACGGAATATCATATTTTTAAAAACATATATAGAAAAATGCTAGTTATTTCAAATACACAACATTAAAATGAATAAAAATGTTTTTACAATGCTCAACGATAAACCAAAATTCATAGCTACATACTAACAAGACATGAGATATACCTAAAAGGTATACAGATGTAATTAGAGGCGAACCGTTTACCCATTATTTGTATTTTTGGTATTATTTTTAGTCTGTACACGAACTAAGAATTTTCCGTCGACCTCACGCCAAACTCTTATGCCTCAGAGTCAACGAGGCAGTGGTAAACTATTATTATTACAATTTTATTGCGCTCTTCTGCCTACAGTTCGCGCTTGAAGTTCTTAAAATCTTCGAAAGACCAGGAGATTAAATAACTTTCGTAAAACCGCGACAATATCAGTAAGATGCAGTTCCAATGTCTTAAAAACGTAGAATCAGAAATATTTGTAACTATAGAAATATCTTACATGGCTAAAATTTGTCAGAAAAAAAGCTCTCCCTTTTGGCTTAAACGTTAAAATCTAGGTTGAGAATACTTGCCCTATGTTCTCACTTTAACTAGCTTGTCAAAGGACTTACATATTAGCATGATGAATACTGAAAATTTTGACGACTATAATTACGTGCCCTGCAATCGTTAATGATTGCTTTAAAAAAATATGTATCGCAATAAATATATCTTAATTGATTTGGTTAACCTAACTCTCGCTGATTTAAAATTCATACATCACCTCTACCTAAATCTTCTAAGCTCCTTCTTATCTACTAACGCCATATTTTGACTAGCTAATGTGAAATACTGTTGCTTTTACCAAATTGTCTTCACAACGTTCGGATACATTGCTTGCGATTTTATCGATATTATGAACAAGCGCAAACCCTGAATAAGTAACTATTCATCATCATCATTAGACATCTAAAACTGCGCTTGAAGATACATGATCCACTCAAAAAAGTTGCAACGTCATTCGCTGTCTGTGCCCACTACCACTTCAACTCACTAATCCCACAGCTCAGTTGGTAACTACGGTTCTCTTCTGAATCCTTATAGAGTCAAGGTATTTCGTAAGGAAATACCGTGCATGGCTTTTTTTATACCTCGTAAAGTACCATGACTTTCCTTATAAGGCATACTGACATACTATATTTGAAGACCTTGAACAGAAAAAAACTAAATTTCATAAAAAATATCCATTTTTAATAAATACTTACTTAACTTCACACCTGTATTATCTGATGGGGAAGGCAGAGGTGCAATTCTGCACTCATATTTCACCAGTACGAACTCGTATCAGTCCCACGTAAGAGAGTCTATTGCTGCTATTCGGGCACATTTCCAGGCTCCCAAATGGAAAAACCTAACCATACTTTGCCCGGCTCATAACCATTTCCTTTTATAACATTAAACTCGAAACATTAATGAGTCAGTATACTTTTTTCCTTATCCATATTATTCTTTTGAAGTGAAGTGCGCTCCTTTTGTATACAGAGACATCTTGACAGGAGATATGTGTCTAAAACTGTCTATACTCCTACCTTTATACCGCTATGTGAAATTGATACACGTTCCGGTGCAGCAAAGTATTGAATTATTCAATTTTATACCGTCCATCTGTCCGACGTTGATCTTTCTCTTGACATACGAGTAAATGCAGCCAGACAATTGGTAACGGCACAGAAAAACAGGAAAAAAAGGCTTCCCACAGTCCTTATTTTTATAAGTGTGTGTATATAAATAAATAAATACACCCAACAGTCACATACATAGTCCTGACCCCACACTAAGATACAAATCTTTATTTTCGTTCTCACAAACACCCAGATCCGAAACACATATTTGTGGATCACACAAACATTTGTCTCGGTGCGGGGATCGAACCCGCGGCCGCTCGTTTCGCAAGCTGGTGTCTAACCAACTGCGCCACATACTTATTTTATAATTAATTAAATCGAACCCAATCGAGCCGTCCTTTGGCCTAAGATGAACCGCACTCAGTATTCAGGCATTGGTTTTGGAAAGACCCCAGTTCGACGATTTGAAAAGTTTTCATAAATAATAATAGCGCTACCTCACCCTGCCCTATTGTTGCATGAGCTTCAATTAAATAATGCATTTTGTTCTGTAACATTTCCTATAAAAAGGCAAAGAGAAATTCACCAAGCAAAATCCCTGAAGCACGTAAAAAAAAACCTCCTATATTTACTTTATTAATCCGCCTTTACAATAAAGGGAAGAGCGGTTTAGTATGGATAAAGACGGGTAACAAGGTATAATAACAAGTTAGCGACGTATCAGGATAGGATTCGTTCGCAATCCCGGTTTACAAATAATCGGATGATCCGCTCTCCAGGACTCGCTTCCGAGATCTCGATGTATCCGCTACATTTAGTACACACACAATATCTTTTGTAAGATTAAAAGCATCTGCGTTCCCAGTATTGGTATTCAGATTTACACGATAGAGTTAATCGATTGTTTTGTATCGATTCGGTTATGATTATTCGAATTAATTATTATTGTCGTTCTGAATTTCGGTTCGCAGAACTATTGGTAGCAATTACCCTTGCAATACGCAGAATATTTGATTTTCTTCTAACTAAGACGTTCTGAGATAAAAGAAAAAACTTGAAAACTGACACCTTATACCAATAACATCAACAAAATACAATGTCGAAACGTAAAGACCTCAAATACATTCCTACATTAGAAAATATATCACATACATTATGTAATTGGGTCAAAATGTCCTAAGAGGCATCTCAATGATAGCACAATCACAAACGAAATAACACAAGTCACAACAATGGAATATCGAATCAATAACACGCGGCCGTGCCACAGAATCCATTTTAACATTTGCGGAGGCAAAGTTAAGTCCCCGGGGTAATCACAATATGGTAAACTAGTTGCAGAGTTTGTGCCCAGACCCTTACAGGGCCCTCTACATAGTTTACAGGTCAATTTTCTTGTTAAAACATTCCCATAGTAATTTTGGATTGTATACAATTGTTTGGAGCAATTCGTGTTTCAAATTTGTATAGGGTGTATTGTTTTACTTAGATATTACTTTAAATTTAATACTTGGTCTACTGAGTGCTATTGGCGCAATCTGCATTTATCTGTATGCAATTACTAGGCTCATGTGCTTTTAATAAAGTGGTATTTACAATTTTGTGAGGAAAATTTAGAAGTCGACTACACTATAAAAGTGTTAGTGATTTATAAATTATTTATTTCATTTACAAAAAGCAGAATACAACATTTTTATTAACCAACATAAAACACAATAAAGCAGAATAAAACAACACGCCATAAAACTGAATAACCTCATTACACATAAAGAAATTCCTCTTCACAGCGGCACATAAAAACGGGTAGTTTTACTGCATCCACTTTCGCGGGGTCACAAAATGCGTCTTTTCTTCAACGAACAAAACAATTTCATACCGTAAATTTCACTTTAAAACTATGTTTGAAACTTCTAATATCGAAATGCACTTTATCTATGAGAGCGTTTCGTGCTCCAGGCGGCGAGAGGGCGTACATCAAAGATGTCTTCCCGTTTATGATCGCGCCTTCCCGTCTCGTAAGCATTAAACGCCACCGCGTGCCGCTCAAAAGTACACTATAGCTTATTCAACTTATGATACACTTTCGTGTGACAAGTGATTTAGTGCATACGTGTATCTTTTGATTTGGGTGTCTCGTCTCTTCTTAAGGGGACGGTTTTTGCCACAAGCCGTAAGCGTAATAAAGCCAATAAACTTTACAACCTTTATCTGAAGCGTTGTTGAGCACGCGCTTCATGTTAGGCTGAAGGTTTACGAGCTGAATTTAAAGTAATTTATTTGGCATTCAGTCACGTTTGCGTTAATTGCACATTTGAGACAATGAAAGCGATCATTAACTTGTGTTTTCGTGATACATATTGCCGCACAACATTAATTGTTAACGTGTGAAATGAAAGATGAGAGCGCGCCATTAGCATGCGAAATAACTCGACGAATAAAATATTAACGGGTTGAAAATGTGAGATTATATTTGTATTGTCTGTGCCCGGGACGTCGGGCCTCTTTAATGACGTTAATGCTGACAATATGTGACAACTGCCACCATTATTAATGCCTTATTTTTTTATCAAAAGCGTGCTTAATATTTTATCAGATGTCTCAAGTTTGTATGATAATTGCCAGGCGCGAAAGTCCAAAAAGCTTGCCTTTCAAAATTCCAAATCTTTAAGTATTTTTTTATTTAAAAAAACCAATTTGACATATTAATGAAAATATTCTAACCCCACAATAAACCATTAAAAACTAGACATCACACAATTAACATATAACGCTTTTGCACTGCTAATTCTAGATATTATAAATGTCACTTTTAATTAATTGATTAACCAAGTGATTATATATTTAATACATAGACACGCGTGTACCTATTATATATTTTACTTACAAAGTAGAGCCTAAAAGTTGCAGTCAGTAACGTACCTGAAAACAAAAATAATTATTTATTAATGTTATTTGAATATGGTTCCCATACCCGGAAACCGATATAGAATGAATTGAAATTAGGAGATTTATATTACTTGTACGGGAAATATTGCTACTTAAGCAAACATTAATATGCTACTGACCAGGCTGGCATAAACGTGGCGAAATGCAATCGGCCGTACTGTTATAACAGGAAATATTAAAAAAACTGACCACAATCATTTTAAATCTATTCTAAGTTTTATTTTTTATGTACGGCCAGTTCCACCACAGAGGTTTTATTCCTTCAAACCACTCACAAATGAGAGTATAAACAAACACGGCGACCTAATTACATGTCATCACATTTTTCATAATACGAGGGAATTTAATAAAGTTCACTAGGAGGTAAGTAGGATCCCGTTGACTTCAAAAGGCAGAAAATTAACCCAAATAAGTGTAAGTGGGTGGAGGTGATGCAGTTAATTACTCATATGCACGCCACGGCGCCGTATCTAGGCGATGTTAGATTTTTATTTTACGGTAATTGTGCTACTTACCGGACTTACGGTAGCACTTATACACCTTCCTCCTCGTATATTGAAGGCACTTAGTGGATCTTATACATCATACATCTGATCTTAAAAGCATACCAGTTTAAATAGATTGTCAAATACTTTTATACATACTATTTTGGTTGCGTCTGTTGACGAAATACCTCATACGATTTTTTGCATGCCGTGTATTCGAGAGGGCTCAGATTCAGTTCGCATGTTTAGTATTGGGTGCTACAAAAAGAACAATATCCAAATGTAAATATATTTTATGGGAGTATAAATAAATTTCTGTGTTGCGATCCAGAGGTGAACTATATCCTATTACATGTAGTCAGAATTCTTTGGAAAATTAAAAGCCCAAGTATAAAAACAAAAAATATAACATTTATATCATAATATGATATTTACTTAGCAGTGATGGTCTCGAGGTTTGGGCGCGCGGTCGAGAATCTCGGCGGTCGCGGGTTCAAACCCCAGGCACACACCTCTGACTATTCGAAGTTATGTGCGTATTCACATTGAATTATCACTTGCTTTAACGGTGAAGGAAAATATCGTGATGAAACCTGCACACCTAAGAGTTCTAAGGAATTTCTTAGGTGTGTAGTCCGACAATCCGCACTAGGCCAGCGTGGTGGACTATGGCCTTAACCCTCCCAAGTGTAGAGGAGACCCGTGCTCAGCAGTGGGCGTATATGGGTTGATGAAGATGACATTTCTTTAATACAACTATTATTATTTTACTTCCCCAAGACAAATGAGACAAAAATATAAATTTGCTATCAGTAAATATTTTCATTTCACATAATTCGAACTCCATCCAACAAGCTCTAACATTACACTACAGAAGACGCACCCACTACCCTCTGCATAATACATGCGTACTAAAATTGCTCCAGCTATTTCATTGTATGTTTTAAATTTGTTGTGAGCTTCAAGACTTAGATTTCCACTGGGATCATCCCGGCTTAGTCTCACAGTAATAATCCCGACAACTATAAGTATACGTCCTTGGATGTGCTTAACGAAATGTGTTGCGCCATTATTCCTACCAAGTTATGTGGTTTCGGATATTTATTGGGTAAACATTGCTAACGTTGATGTGATATGCGGTGATATCATAACATTATTCAGTACTGGAAGCTTATTCAGGATACCCAAGAGCAGAAAAGAATAATAGGTGTGCATATTTTTCTATCGTAAAATTCTAGTGACTTGATGCCTCGAGTATGTGAATTACATTTAAATACAATATGTAACCTATCTTATCATAAGCTGTTCGAAATTTGTTATCATATTTAAACACCGCGCCAATTTTTTTTACTTATGATTTACAAAAAAATTTAACACAAAATGTCCTAAAAAACATTATCATCTCAATCTGTTGCAAAAGTAAACAATTTAGTAAAAATATTTAGATTGAAAAAGGCATTGTTGATAAACCAAAAACAATTAACGACAAACCTTCACACGCAATAATTGTATCACCGGCCTAAAACAAAAACAATAAAGACGAAAGTTATTCAATAAATATTATCTTCAGCCAGAATAAATTTCGAGTTAATTTAATTTTCCACAATGGCTATCCCTGAATGGCGGAGTGTAAGTGGCACAAAAAACCCACCGGATCTCGTAATTGCACTAATTAACTCCCGGAGTCACGTACAAATTAAGATGGCGAAGAAAAATTTCAAGTAGATAGACGAATGAACGAACTAAAACGTTAATTGAAGTCGTTATATAAAGGACTCGAAATACGGGAGTTTTCTTTGTTTCATATGGAACGTTCTGGGCGATGCATTATTAGACAAGTGAAGATCACGTGACAGCTTGCTGCCTCGTCTGCTTTGGGTTGAGAGATTGGTAAAGTCTCGATAATTCTCCTAAACATTGCTAGAAGCTCAATAATTCTAAGCATAAAATTGGAGTATTCGAGGTACCTCAGGCGAGAGTGGAAAACGTCCATACCGAATATCCTAAAAATAATACAATTACCCTTTGTTCAGAACACAAATCGAACCCAATAACTCTAGTCTAGGTTAATACATGACTGAAAAACGTCAATAGACACACCCTTTGTAATTTGGATGTAGATATCGACCTTTATAGAGACGTAAATTTACAAGTATCTATTATTACTACACAGCTTATGTACATAAGTACAGACACATGAAGCACGTGTTTGATATCAAATTGCAGCGCTGTGTCGGCACTAACATCATAACTCCATAATAAAGTGTCTCTCGTAAAAACAGCGCAATGCCTTCAATAAACGTTCCAAGGAATGAGAGACCGCATAAACTTAAGAATAAAGTGAAGTGTTGGTCTCATATGAAATATGTAGTATGCATTCCCGGTTTAATGCTTACTTATGGCGTAATTCACTTTGTTCAGAGATAATTGTATAACGTTTTTTAGGTTTTGTGTACTATGCAATAGAAACCAATGTTAGTACTTTTCATATTTTTTTTAATGAGAAAGGTTTTCGATCCTTTTTTTTATTCCAGAGTTGTTCAATCGAGTTAAATATGAATTAAATAAATAAATAATTTGCGCAATTATTTGGAACTGCATAATTCCTTCTAAGAATAAAAAAATACCCATTGTTTTAAAGTTACACTTATTGACTTATGCATGCAAGTTTAAAAAGACTTAATTTTACGAAATTATTCATAAATTTTTCTTCACAACTTAAACATTCACAAAATCCATATTTCATCACCAACTTAATAATTTTAATTACTCATAAAATATAACACAAAATTCGATATAAATCATAAAATTAAATTACAATTTAAACTTTGATTTTATTAGCTATCCGAGCGGTGCGACGGAGCGTCGGCCTGCAGTCTCATGTCATTTATTAGGAGCCGGGTGACATCAGCAAGTTGTTCACCCTTAATAACGGTAATGAACGCGCAATGCACCACGTCACTTGTCACTGGCATGTTTAATATGAAATTACGCCGTAGCAGCCCTCGCGCCAAATTATATCATAATGAATGTACTGGATATGCGGGATGTTCAGACTTGTGCGCCTAAGTTCGCGTTGGACTTGGGGACTACTGTTCTGGAATTACAGTGGGTATTTTTATTTATTTTAGGCGCTGACTTGACTATGCCAAATATTATTGACTGAAAAATATATACGATATAAATTTCAACCTCGGAAATAATTGATTGTCAATGTGTACAATATTATTTTACATTTAAATATAATATCGACCTATGCGCAGAATAAAGTTATATATGCTTTTTCACAACTTGTCTTTCTCAGCGATTTAAACTTAATTGGGCACAAAATTATCAGTAACTTTTTATGTTCTTCAAACAACAACAAAATTTGTGATCATTATTACTTCACTAGTGCAATATATAAACAATTTTAACTCAATTCTAGACATATACTTTGGTGTTATATTCATAAGTAACCTTATTCTATGCATAGGTCGATATATAATCTCACACTTGCATTTTTTATGGACAGACGTCCATTTATATACCCACATTTCACCAAGTAAATATCAGTCTCACGTAATAAGAGGCGACCCTATCGCCCTATATGGAATCTAGCACAATTGTAGAATCCGTGCTGTCACTGAGAATGTCCTAAAAGAAAACCATAATATCACTTTGCTCGACTCGGCAAACCAACCATACTCTTCTCTAAAGACTAAGATTTTTTTAAACCCATATTTTTTAAAGTATATTTATTTACTAATCTGCGTTTTGCGTAACAGTTTATGCACCTGCGTACGATGTGCCACTCGACAATGTAATTATTTACTTAGTGCGTTTGAATTATGGCCCGTGGCGCAGTTTACTTTGCCCTTAAGCACAATTATTTGCTCCGGGCTCGGTTTACACATCATTAACAGCATAATCATTATTCATAACGCTTTGCACTAAAACAGTATGAAGCGTTAAAAATAAGAGTAAATAAGAATAAATGTTAAATATTGTACAAATATGATTATGCAAGTAGGCTGATGATGTACAAAAAAAAACAAGAAATCGTGAGTCGTTTAACATTTTTCTTTAAAACTTAGTTCAAAGTTTATCATTGCACAGTCCTCTTTATTATTATATCAAAATTGTCATGATAAATATTTTATCGTCTTTTCTAAAAATATACGATAATAACACAAACCTATAAAAATATAATTTGATTTACAATATTCTTGACATACTTACATGTATGCCGCATCAAAAACAAATGAATTATCCCGCATTCCATACTGAATTCTTTCACACATCTCCGAAGTTTGTGGTACTAATTAGTCTCTACATGCATGAATCCTCCACTGTATTCACATATTCTCTTTTACAAGCATATACTGGAATTAAAAGCGAGCATCGATCCACTTGCGTCGTCTGAATAATAACAAGAGCACGTCATTCATCTCCCGACATTGACCGCCAATGAAAGATCTTGTAGTGTGTCTGACCTCGTCGAGTGCTGAAGTGAGCGCTTGAAGAGCTCAGTAGGCACAGCTTGGTTTATGTCACTTTTATATTTTACTACAAAATTGCTACTACTTAACATGACTTACGTTAGTGACGGTACTTCCATAGAAGCTCAAATACCCTTATGATATTCCAAATAATAATCATTTTTAGGTCTTAATTTTACAAAGGCAGTTTGACATATAAATGAAAATATCATGACCCCACAATAGACAATAAAAAAATGGATATTAAACAATTAATATATAATGCTTTAAGCTTCTATGGACGCCAGTGGTTGACACAAATATTATGTGTGTGTGTCCTTATGCCTCTCAGCTCACGTCTTAGTCCTTGAAACGAAAGTGAGGTTATTGAGAATTTACTTTCAGAATACCTTATATCTCAATACACGGAGATTGAATACAATACATCCTGTGTTCCCGCAATACAAGTACAAAAGTATTACAAAAATTCATTGATATTTCTAAGGTTACAATTCTCAGATGTTAAAATCGAGGGCACCAATATTATCTTTACACATATGAATAGTCAAAGGTACGCAGAAGAAAGTAAACAAGTGTATATTTTTATTCCGAATTGTTTATTCCGGTAGCGTGTTATGTATTCACGACGTGCCTTAATCGAGTAGGACGCGTGATCTCAATCATTCAGCATGTCATAAAAGAATTATTATTCCCTTTGTAGTGTATTGTGGCGTAATTGATTTGAAGCTAGGTTTAGTTGAGGCTGGTAATAGTGCCCCGGAATTGTTTTTACTCAAGTCACTCACGAAATTCACGGTCTGGGGTATTTTGTGCCATGGGAACAGATAAACAAAAAGGAATCGTTGGGAATCTTCGGGCTCAAAATATCTACGTTTGAACTTTTAATTATGAATTAAAATCTTTGTCCTCTTTTTTATGTTGTTTCTTTTTTAGGTTATGGTCCTAAATTCAATAAATTTCGTTACATGTCAATCAATTTTATCATTGATGAAATATTATCATAGTAATAACATCGATTCCGCTTATACCGATTTAATACTCTTAAAAGCAATTTGTCCTATTACTCTTTTAAAATTATTTCAATGGTAAAATTAGTCATTCAAAGATTTTCTTCAAATTGAATATAGGGCGCGTAGCCTTATTACTCTATCGTATAAACTGATGATGAAGACTGACGTAAACATAAGTGACTTAACTTGTTTCTTTAATTTAATGCATTACGTAAAAGAACCTTACCTACATTAACACATATGTATGTGCTACACTACAAGTTAAAACTAGGCCTACGCAGTACAAGTAGGTCGATCGAATCAAAACTCCTTTTTACAAAAATGCGGTCGCAATGTCGTTCGTAATTCCGTAGATACTTGGAATACATAATAAGTTAATCTAGGACGTTGGCCACATGTGTGCAAAACAGGCAAACGGTCACTTACATCACAGTTATGTAAGAAACCTACAGTGTAAGGATAATTCAAACGTATCCCAGTGGCGCTCACGTATCTATGCGAAACTTGAGTTCTATACATTTGTAAATTTGAATAAATAACGTTCGAATTGAATTTAAAAATACATGCAGATTGTCTATGGCAATGTCAAGAAGTTTGTGTTTCGAAACTTGAATTTGTAGGATTAGTTTTTATAGAGTTAATAAATATCGTAACGCAGAATCTTTTACCTCAAAATGAAATGTTACTTTTTAGGATGCTTTAAATTTACATTATCATTTTGTATTTTTAGTATTTATCTCTTGAATTGATCACATCGTGTCTTAACTTGCTGCGCTTTATCTTCATGGCTCGAAAGTATATTTGTGTCCGATTCAGAGAGATAATATAAACCTGCCCGGCATAGTTTGTCATATTTGGCAGTAGAACTGCCTATTGAAACTAAAACACTTCCCGACCCTATTCCAATGGTATTGAGTCCACAATGCACTAAAATGCAGCCAGATGGCCGATCCACTTATCGCATAGACACGCCTAATATAGAAATTGTCACATTTCACTTTACATTAGCTCAAACAAACAAGGCGGCGAGAGTAACAGAACACCGAACAACTCGATGCCAACTTATCGAGAATATTCCATTTACTGGACGATACTCAATACTTTAAGAGCCATTCACAGCAAGAGTGGTAACCGAATCCTTTATGACACGTTGCCGCTGCTTGGCGGAGTTCGAGAAGTGGTATCTCCCGCATTTTGCCGTGTTATACGTGTTTTTTATGGATTTTACAGAAGCACTGCGAGACTGCACTCCGCTTTCCTTATTTACTTTCACGCTCTCCTTTTAAGCCGAAATAGTTCGAGATCGTGACTTGGAGCCGTATCAAGGTTTGAGTGAAATAAATCAATCAATTACGTAAATATTACGTTTACTTTTAAGTGCGTATGTAAGATTTTTTGGCATAAGGAAAATTCTTTCAAACAGAGACAGGTTTTTCTTAGAAATGAGTTTTGTTACTTAAGATTGTGAATGACCATTGACCATATATTAAGAATCTCGGGACATGCAGACAAAAAAACCAGAAGTCACACTTCTTATGTTAATCATATGGGCGAATAACTCTATTATTCGCACATTTCTGCAGGAAGAATTTATCTGTTAACTTAGATTTTTTCTTAGAAAAAGTGACTGGATTACTGCATTATTTGCCGTGTTGTGTATTTATTTTAGGTAACGACAAAAAACAATCCTCTTGCTTTTTTCGAAGTCTCAAAAATACGTTCAATTTACTCAAATATCCGATCCATAAATCACTTCAATATTAATGAATCGGGCCCAATTATTTCTTTATGGTACACTAAATTTCTGTTTGTAAATATTTCTAGCTTTAATGCGAGGCGTGTGTTGTTTTCCCACATAATAAATTGTTACATAACTACTTTACGATACAAGTACTGTTTAATTGTGTTATTAAAATAGTTATTATAGCAATCTATGGTAAAGTAATGTTCAATAGAATATTGTTTTTTCTAGAAATCGGTGAAGAAATAGTGCCAAAACTTTTTCTGAAAAGAATTACAAACACAAAAAAATAAATTATGTAGAGTACAATAGGGAATTAACCACCAAAAAATATGAATATATTTAATTGACATTCGGGTTAAAATATGTTTTAAACAAAACAAATAACTCCAAAATCCTCCGTATAGCTCTCATACATTGTTTACATATACATATACATACATACTCTCATACATACATGCAGTACACGGAATTTCGTATTCATGGCTTACATGTAATACCACTAACTAGAGCAATTAATTTCCGATATCGAAATAGTTTACAAGTATTGATCGCTGTTACTGGCTATGCGACATATTCGGAGTTAGACTAATGCAGCAATGTTCACTATATTCGCATTGTAGCCTAAATTCATTATCATGTAGAGACTAAAGTACCACCTAAGAAAACAAAAATCTAGATACTGAAAAAAAAGGCGTAATAAATAACTCTTAAATAGATACTCGAGAATATTTTTTTAACGATTTAGCTAAATACCCAAATACAATAGGCCAGCCAAAAAAGTCCTAAATAAGATTTTAGAAGAATCACTAAAATCAACAGTGGAACTGTATGAGCTGATAATGCTGACGGTTAAAGTTTCGTCCTTTTTTAAACACGAAAATTTACAACAAACAAAGTAAATGTATCCTGTCATGATTATATTTATAATATATTTTGGTAACTTTACCAACGCAATAAATAAAGATTAAACGAATCTTTACAATAATTATTTCTCTAGTAAAATATAATCTTCAATTCCAATTTCGGAAATAAATTCTCTATAACCAAACTAATCTATCAATGCTATTCCTTGAAAGCAGTATATTGCTCTTTATAGCGCACATAATAGTCCAAGAGCCCGCCACAATGCCGTTGAGATAATTTATGGTATCAGGCCTATAGTATTTCCTACCGTTAACCGCAGGCTCACCTTGCGATAACTCAACTGTAACCACAAATCAGATTAGTTCATTTAGCGTAGAAATAATTCCTTCAATTATACTTCAAACTGGCACTAAATATAAATTAAAAACCCAGCCATTATAAAAGTATGACGTCACAGACATAATAATTAGAAACAGTCTTCCAAGAAGTCTTGATTTCGAATTATCTAATACCAGGAACAAGTTTATGGCAAACAAGCCAGCATTGATGTGGTTAGAGCTATATTTTCTTTTACCACTTGACACAATAGGCTGAGCAGCAATAACTATCAATTGCTGGAGTTTTACTACCGTTTCAATACAAAACACACCGACACACAAATCTTTTAAAATTTCCTTTTAAGGCATGGAACGGTGAAAAGCAAAGCTTATTTAGTTACCTACAGATCTTTTCTCAGGGCCGAAGATTGAGCGCAGTGGCGTGCAATAGGAGAGGCCTATGTCCAGCAGTGGCCGTGACAGACTGTTCATGACGATATTCGTTCCAAATACCAGAAATTATGTACTGACGTCTTCATTACGTTTTGACTGTTTCGTGGACATATTTACAATTTTGTTTACGTCACTAAATGGCAAACATAAACTAATTGAAGAAAAAAACAAGTGCTAAATCTAACAAACAAGTAAACAAACATATCTCCATAATGGCACAGGATCGGGCATTCAAGTCGGTTACGAAACTGTTACGCCATAGTAATGGTCACAGAAAACATTTTATAAACGTTTTATTCGTAACTAGTTTCCCGTTTCTGATAATATAAGAACGAGTTGTGATTGAAAGAAGACATGTGTGTGTGTGTGTGTGTGTCTGTTACTTAATCTATTAAATAACATAAACTAACTATTCTAGATTATTTAATTCGTTTTTTATGTATGAAATCGCCTTTAAACAAACAGTGTTTATTTCTTATAAATACAACCAGTAGAATAATGAAAATAAATATACCTAAAGGTCACTTTTATAATTTTATCCCTATAACAAGATACAAGTCTTATGAAGCAGGTATCGCTGCAAGACGGTTTTCGGTCTCAATTATACCTTAACCCGACATAAATTATGCCAGATCTAATGAACTAACTAACAAAAAATTCCAAAAAGTTATCATCATCTGTAAAAAATCTGTCTTTTAGATACTCTTTACTCGCCAATAGCTAAATGACTATTATAATGCAGGTAATTTTGATGAAGCTACAAAGTCATGTACGAAGCAGTGGTCCCTACTATCCATCGTGTTCATTCGCACTATAGCCATAGTAGACTCTCTATAGTTTATACCTCTATAATAACAATGACATATTAGATTCCACATTCCAATTAATTCTACTAGCACAAGTTTAGTATTTCCTCCCAAATCGATTCACAATGGACGTCGAAAAAAATTCCAAATCCAATTAATTACAAAACGCATGACTTTAGGCAAACGTCACAACAAAATGACGGACGCAGCAGGCTGTCAAAAACGCAAGAGATGAATGTGCTCGATACACGCAGCCGAAATGATTTGTGTAGTGCGACGGAAAATGACGCTTGTATAATTGATATTGAATAGCTTTAACGTGCAATTTTGCGTATAACATGAATAGAATTTCCCTGGATCCGAAGCGAAACAGAAGGATTGAAAAAAAATGTTATAATTCGATAGAGTAAGAAGAGATGATCTTCGTCAGTCCATAAATTTCACACTGCTGAGTTCGAACTTTCTCTACAAATGAGAGAGTTTAGGCCTTAATCCACTATACTTAAATCCGTGTTTCTTAAAGCGTTTTTCTTCTATAAAAGTTGAAGGAAGACCACCGATAAGCAGATAAAAGTATTATGAAAAGCTAAATTAAAAAAAACCATAAGAAAACTCCCGAGAGATTTTACCAATATAACGTTTAATCAAGGGTAACACGATACCTAACGTGACAATCTATAAGTCCATAATAAGGTTAGTCATTGGATATGAAGATTGTATTCCGCCAATTTGTAACACAACCCAAGCACGTCACCCCGCCGACAAACGTATCACATGACCAATTTCAACCACAATAACATCCAGTTTAACAATATTTAATCGGCTAATGAAATAACTGTGGGTATCATTAGATAATCTGCAATTTATCCGACTAACAATACCCGAATGCACGAACATTTCATAAAATATTCCGCAGTTTATTGAAAACAAAAATACTGCAAGTTGACCGGCGCAAAAAACGTTGAGCGCGGCTTAAAGTTGTTTTTCTTTAACCGAGGAAGGGTAGCATATGGCATTGAGTAAAAAAGCGCACGGGAGCACAGGTGACGTCACACAACTGACCTGTGAGGGGATTACGACGGTAAGCCTCTCTAAGGATCGCTGACTCAAAGCGGACGACTTATGGACCTCTTGCGGGTTTTATTAACTATAGATATTCGTGTAATTATACCCGTTGTTTTTGGGATTTGGAAAGGTTTGTTTGATATTCTGATTTCGATGTACTATGCGAGACCTTTTTTGTGTGATCTATGTTACTAATTATTGGCTTCATTAATCTTTTTAAAAAATCAATCATATACTTATATATGTATAGATATACTTTTTAAATGTTATATGGCAAGCAATGAAGACACAGTCTATGTAGTGTTTTTAATACAATAATGAAAAATGCTTAACAACCGTATCTATGAGCAATGATTTTGAATTTAAAACACATAAGCATATTTAAGACCATACAGCACATATACAGTACTAAAAGATCGGCGAATTCAATACAAAAAATCAAATAACAATCCTGTGGTGCAATATAGAGATTTCTACAGGGTCCGGGGTTGCCAGGTGTCGAGGGAAATACACCTGATTGCACTCATTCGCTATTCTACTGACCCCCGCCCAATGCATTTTGATTTCATATTGTTTTTCTCATTTACCCGAGCAACTATTTTGCCGGCAATTTTGGCATCGACTATCACGAAATATTAAAAAAATATTACCTTACGTTTAAGAGCCCTTTTATGTATGTTCCATCTCTGGATTAAAGGCTTTGACAATATTTCTAGAATATTGAGCGGGTATGTAATTTAATGGTTTTATATTCTACGGATTTAAATAGAATAATTCTTAACCTATGTCGTCATCATCATCAGCCGAAATCTTTACAGCTGGACAAAGGTCTCCTGCCAAGGGAGACTGATTTCGTAATGTATGCACGACATAGAAATTGAAAATAGAACAAAACAACCAATGAATGAAAGACATATTAATGTCGACAAAAAACTTGACACTTCGAAACATCATATTATTATTAGTTGGCACGCAACTGTTAACGGTCGAGCGAGTGATTCAGGGAAATATATGTATTGTTAAATATGTAGTACCAACGCCATCCTTGACATCGTGACCAACAGTACTTTGTGAAGCCAATGGACTCGAACACATTAAGAAATGGAAAATGATTTAGGTCTGAAATAATTGTTCGCAGTTTTTTCATTTTCTTCATTATCAGCTGATGATGGCCTCTATCATTGAGAGGATTGAGGCCTTTGTCCACTTTCTGATCTAGTGCTTATAATTTTAGACGACAGCAAATGCCGGAATCCACCTTCAGTACAATGAGTACTTCTGTCTTAATCTCCAGCAAAGTCTTACTCAGTCTAAATAACATTTAGTTCAATACAAGATCTATCAGAATCCAATTTTAATGGTCGCAGGTTTAAAAGGATATCTCAATTATCGGACTCCACCTTTAAAGGAAAATAACGTATAGACGATACTCGCACATCTAAAAGTCTTCCTCAATGATTTTCTTGGGAACGTAAGCTATCTAGCCCTTATATCTAGTCATTCTTAATAGAAGAGGATGAGTCCGAAAGTCAATAGGTCCATTAAAAATGGACTCACGTGTATGTCTCTTAATTGACCGCTGCAAGAATCAATATGCGTGTGGCAATGCCCTAAATGGATATTACTATAACTACATTAACCAGCGGAGCGTTAATACTCGAGTACAACTGGGAATTTCATAATAATTGCCAATATTAATTAATTTGATTCATGATCAGCTGTGAAATGTTTTCGTAATTAAGACGAGCTCGGGCGCATAAAAATGTGTTGAGAATTTTACTGGGATTTCGATTTATTCCGAAAATCACGAGACTTCTTGGATTAACTAGGTACTTTTTAATTGTAAAATAATGTACAGCATGACGCATGGGTATTTTTTAATAAAAATATAGTTCAATTATTAAATATAGGTGGCCCAGTGATTGTCAAAGGCAACTTGCTTATGATAAATAATAAGGATTTGTATTTTCTTCATAATTCTCGCTTGATGTTGATAGATACATATCAAATCGCTGTATTTTTTTAGAATTTCAAGTTACGCTATTTAACGATTCCTATTTATGCTTTTCTAAACCCGAAAATGTATTTAATCTGAATACAAAATTTAAGTGGAACTATCAAATGAACTAATAATTTGCTACGTTAATTACTGTACAAAGTGTAAGACCATACTAAAGAAATAATTACGGTACCGAATGTACCGTATAATTCAAAAATCCATACTAATTACTATTTTAAAAACGAAAGTAACTCTGTCTGTCTGTCTGTTACGCTTTCACGTAAAAACTACAGAATGGATTTTAACGAAACTTTACAATAATATAGCTTATACATCAGGATAGAATATAGGATACTTTTTATCCCGGAAAATGTGGTATTCCCGCGGGAATGGGTATTTCGTGATCTACTAAAGCGATTTGAATGAAATTTGGTATAGTGAGAGGTAGAGCTCACAGAATTAACATGGAATAGTTTTTACCCCGGAAAATGGAGCATTCCCGTGGGAATAGGTATTTCTGGATCTACCAAACCGATTCGAATGATTTTTGGTATGTGCATAAAAAGGACTCTGAGAAGTAAAATAGACTATAACTTATTTTCTATCTAAACCCTGTGGTCTATGCGGACGAACGGCAACAGCTAGTATTAAATAAATATAAAAAATGCCTATTATTCCTTTAGTACCTAACAAACAAAACGTATGTGAAAAACATTTTTCTAAACCACGTAACTTCCAGAGGACGTGACAGACACATCTAGATTTTTTTGCAGCAACAGTTTTATGTGAGAGACGTACGTAACATGATTGGTAACCATCGATACAATTTGCACCCTGTGTCACGGCACGTGGTGTCATAGTAGCTCGGTGCACGTGCACCCACCAGGAACCACGCCGGTGGTACACTTGCACAACCGCGCACATATTAACTGGCTGCGCGGGCGCATCCTGCACAGTGACACGCCACGCACCAAACACACGCCAACATGTATCACAAAACTGTGAGTATTTATTTTTAAATTAAAAAGGAAATTTAAATTTCGAATTGCGTTTTTATTCGAAAAAGGGTGATTTGATTTTTTTTTCACAAAATTATTATTTTTTTATTTATTAAAATAGTTTATTTAATTATTTATTTATTTTTCACAGGTATAATTTAATTAAATAATTTGATTTTAACAATTTTACGTCAACATAAAATTGGCTAATAAATTTTAAATTTACTTTTTATAATTTAAAAAAATGTTCACTAAAATTCCAAAAACGTATTTAATACTGGTCATTAATGTCCAGGCCAATTAGATTTATACAGAGTTATAAATTATGAATACTCCAAGGCGTCTGATTTATCGCAGCTTTCAAATTAATGAAGCATCTGTTTTCCACAAACTTTCGTTCGAAGTGCATTGGCCTTTTTAAAATTCACCCTTACAACTTTTAAATGACTTTTAATTCGTACGTTAATTACGTGTTCCATTAACATTTGCCTCGAGCGTGACGTAACTCTATGACGCAAGCATTTATTCCCTCATTGGCAATCAAGTTAAGTACGAAGAAAGGTACTACGTGTTGTAAAATCCTATTTTGACACCTCATTTGAATTTTAAACATGAGCAACGCGCGTGAATCTAATTGGGCATTACATTTCGCTTTATTAATGCAATGTTCACTTTGTAATCAGAATGCAGAGTTGCATTACTTTGATGTACATTGCTGGTAACGTTTTGAAGCACAGGATGTTAGTTCGAAATGGACCTTCGAGCTATTCGTTACAACAGAATTTGAATTTTAGAAACGCTTTGGGCCATGTAGCGAAGCTTGGAATTGATCCTTACGGAGAAAAAAAAATTGTAGACCTTAGGAATTTTGTTCGATTTATTTGCGAATTACGATGTGTATGAAACAAAAAAACAAAAACGTTTACATAAGTTCATAAACTTGTACTTCAAACATCCTTTGCTGTTCTATTTAACCCTTATTAATATTGTATGAGGCTCATATTCAGCATTGAAACAGTAATCAAAATTGTTAATTTAAACTTAAATAAATTTTAGGTATTCTCGGAGAATGAAATTAAATTTTCCCGAGCACCTCAATTTTCCAAAGTGACTTCATAGTAATACGTTTAAAAACTAATTCTCGTTCAACTACTGATTTGCCTAATTTCTGTTCTACATAATTAGCTAAATTGCGCTGAAAAACTTTTTCCTAATTATCATTTAGAGTCTGAAATTATATTACGCTGATAAAAATTAATATTACTTTGTCCCGGCAAAGCATAATCGCATTGCTACTTTTGAGTTTGATATGATTCAAATTCTTTAGAGCGGCATGAAATATAAAATATGCTTCTGTTTCAGTTGACCCTGGTCTTCGCTCTCATCTGCCACATGTGTCTGGCGACTCCTATTCCAGATCCCGACCCTCTAGGTCATCACAGGACGCAGTAAGTGACACTTTAAATTGATTTGCTATTAATAAAAACTGGCTCACTTTTTCTACGCCATGAAAAAAGTTTGGATTTGACTCCCGCATGGTATAGAACAAATTCTTTATACAATCATATGGTCTTAAATTTGACTATTTAACACAAGTCTGACTTTCCAAGTTATATGTGGGCTAAGTCCTGAAATTATAGAAGATGCCTATGCTAGCAGGGGGATGTATATGGTCTATTTAATTGTATCTAATTAGATCCCTTATAACTACATTGTAAACCAGCAGTACAAATATCCCCACGAATTTACAAATGCCTAGCTATTTGGGCGGTGTCCACAGTGATCAAATTTACAGTAAACACACGGCATAATGGCAGCGGCATGAACATGATTTGTGTAATGTCGGCACAGCTAATGTATCTTTGTACCGCCATTGTATAAATCAACAGAGAGACGGGCGTACAAGAGAAATAATAGTTGATAACGGCAACAATACGTTCAACACACTGCCGCAGGTTGTTTCACAATTAATTATTAGTGACAGCTTTTTGTGTTGCTTTTCCTATAGTACAATATAATATAAGGTCATATACGTATAACTAGGCTTTGAACTCCATTACAAAAGAAAGAGGTTTCAGCGAAGTCATGATAGCCTAGTACTTTAAGGTAGACATCACTTACTAAGAAATACCTAAGAATGCAAGCTTATTTGCGGAAATTTTCTTCGTCATGTAGATTGCATGCTCATAAAATAAGTCCTCCAAAATAGTAGTTTTTTCGTAGAGTAGAAAAGGCCAACAGAATCCATACCATGCCATATTCAAAATCTTTAAAGGCCGATACAGCATTACGTAGCCTCTATGTTCCCTAGGGATTAGGTCAGTTATAACCGGCCGCTAATCCTTCCGGCTTTCCCACATCGCGTAATCCCTCTTTAGTCACCTTTGTGCTACATAACAGCCCACTATTTATGAAGACGTGGTTGAATTAGTAGTGATGCAATAATTATTCGTACATAGTCACGCCTACATTCCCTTGAGGTTAGGCAAAGGTGTTCACGGGTCCACCCGTCACCCACGTCACTGTATGTTTCGGTCCCACTCATATTGTATTTTACCGGTAGTATTTTTAGACTGAATTGACTGACTAATGAAAAATATCGAACAAAAAACCTGAGCTGAATGACCCATTATCATCAACGGCCTTTCTCACGTCCACTGCCCTGTAGCCCTGTCCATGCCACTGGGCTCGATCTTTGACCCTCCTCGTCCAACCGCCGCTTTGCATATATGATCACCCCATCTAGCCAAACAGCGTCTTACACTACATTATTGTCTATTTAAAAGTTTCATGTTTTCTTTGTCCCAGCGTGAGAATCCACGTGCCGTATCAAGTTCATACTTTGCACCACCATCATATCGAGAGGGTGCCTGTGATCAAGCCAGTCCCGGTGATCAAAGAAGTACCGATCATCAGAGAAGTTCCGATCGTTAAGACTTTGCCAGTGGTACACACGTTGCCTGTACCTGTGTTGAACACTGTACACGTCGAGAAACCCGTCTTCGTACCAGTGCCTCTTAAGGAGCATTACCCCATTTCACATTGGCATTGATGGATATACGGGGCCCTTAGTCGTAAGTTAAAGAGCAAGGATCATTTTACACTGGTCGATCAATCTGCAATACTTTAGATGAATAAATTGTAACATTAAACAATAACGAACACATCGAACATAGTTACAATTTAAAGGTGCTATTCGAAGATAATGCAGATGTAAATAATAAATTGATACAAGGATTCGGGAAGACATATTCAATAATTTTTCACTTCACGATCGCAGTAAAAGAGAGAAGAAAGTTCAGAATGTTATATTCTTGTAGTTCTTTTGCTTTTACGAAGTTGTTTAAGTAACGCCAATACATCTTGTATATTTAGAATCCATCATGATTTTTATTAATATTTCATTAATGCGATAATGCTACGTCGCAGAAACGCTGGACTAATAACGTGTGGCGTGAGTAGACGAAATTTATAATATAATAGAGCGTACTAGTCACTTAAGTATCTAAACTTAGACACAGGCCAAAGTTGCAAGCTATGGCTTGTGAGTTACATGTAACTTGCATTCTAGATGGAATCAAGACCCGAGTTATTATCTACGCCTGACGATTTTGATCCTTGCTCTCGGTAATGTAAATAAATGTTGTATAATCACCAATGTTTTCGATTTATAAGATGTTTTTGTACATTCATTTCGATCTTCTGTGATAATACAATCGAATATATTTTGTTTATATTTTAATTTGTGTTTTATTTAAAGTTTTGCACATATTTATTTATATAAATAACACCCACGATCTCACAAATAATTAAAAAAAAATCAAGAGTCAAAAATATTTTTATCGATTCAAACACCAAGCATAAAAACATAATATTGAAAGCTATCTATTTATTATTCGTAGCAATTGATTTGACAGGATACAGCTAACAAACTCTTAACAATAATTTAAATTAAAACAAAATTTCCATCAAAAACAACACGTAATCATAACACAGACCTTCCAAAAGAGCAACAGAAGCCGTGCAAAAACTATGTGACGCGAAGTTAAACCGAACTGTTGTACATGTAAATGGGAATGAGAAAGTTGTTTGTACGTAATCACAAAGCTCATTGTGCCGGCGTTATCACGGCTGCAGCGGCTATCGCCCATGCCGCCTATTGTGCACTTGTCAAACTGGAAAACGATTTTCCACCGCCCAATAACGTAGGAAAAGCCACTGGTGTAGCAATTAATTTTATTTCCACAACGTAATTGTATTACACTTGCAATTTTACCGCCATTTTAATAATTAATATTTATTTGATGCTGTCTATAACGATGCTTATAGTTGTTTTGTTTGCGATCGCTATTGAATTACGCGTTGGGATAATAGGCGTGTCGCGTAAATGCGGTTTATAATGATTAACCAATGGTAAATTTAATTTTAGCTAGCGTCATACATATTAACCAAATGGCTGGAAAAGCTATGTCAATTTAAGAACTCACAAAAATATATTGCGATCTCTTTTGACAGTAGAAATGAGAGAAATGAAATGACAAAGACATAAATACAAACTTTGTATGAAGTGTAAAAAATAAATACAAAAAACACTCATAATACAAGCAGTAACCAAATCCAATTAAAATGTTGTATATTATTTAGAAGACTTTAAACACAGACAACAGAACACAAAGACAACTTTTAACAACACAAAGATATACTTTAAAGCTGTACAAAGTACTCAATTCGGTGGAACATAGCGTATTTGACAACAATGAATTTCTTGACTCAAACAAGCGTGACATGCGAACGTTTAATTATTGCGCAATTAATTCTTTTGTACTGCGAGACTTGATCATTATTTCGCTCGCGAACACCCTTCACATCCGCGATAACGTGACAATGTTAAAGCGGAGATGCCAATTTAAAAGTTAATTTGCCCGCTGTACATTTGTTCGGGACAATACTCGGCGTCATGTCAAATAAATTAATTTATCTTTGTGGTTCCAATCGTTAATGAGCTTATACGGACAAATTGCGCTAAATAAGCAATATTAAATTAATGTGTAACAATTTCATTGCGAGGGGTCACGTGGAACTGGTCGTGCTAATACTGCACCGCAGATTGTTGCGGTTTGATTTAGATCGATGGAAAATTATTGAACCATTGACTGGATGTTTTGTGTGTAGTAATATGTAAATTTATGTCATATATTTTTATGCTGTACGTTTTTGTTGATTCATAATAATTAGATGAATATCCAAATCCATTTATTCACTTGAGGCAATAAAAAATTGAATTAAGAATAAAGTGATAAATCGTCGATTAAAAAAAATAAAAACCACATTGTAGCAAATCATATAAAAATTGCACTTTTTCACAAATCAAATATACAAATTACGTACCTACTAATCGAAAGATGTAACAAAAACCCACTTCTAGATCCTTATTTAATTTAATGCATTCTGTTAGTTAAGTTCGCAATGAGAAGTTTATAATAATGGTTTGACAAAAAATATAAAACAAAGATTGTGAATGGAGATGGCAAAGTTATGAATGAGTCTTTAAATAAACAGACGCGAAGTCTCGACTAAACAATAAGAAAAAATCTATAAGAAACTACAAAAGGCTTTCCATTTACACATTACCAAGACATAAAGACCCTCTCAATGGTAGAGGAGACCCGTGCTCAGCAGTGGGCGTATATGGGTTGATGAAGAAGAAGAAGAAGACATAAAACAAATGTGTATGGAGTACATTTTGACTTATTGACAAAGTGGGACATACTTATGTGAGATAACAACTCATGTTTTGAACATTACGTATGTAACGATGAAGGAAAACATCGTGAGAAAACATGCACACGAAAACTTTATTAGGAATTTCTTAGGAATGTAGTCTACCTACCCACACACGACTAGCGTGTTGGTCTAACACCTAAAGCCTCAAGTAAGCCCGTGCCCAGGAATGATGGGCTAATGATGATTGTTTGTTTTGGACTGATTGCATACTTAGTAGCTGCATGTAATCCATTAAAAAATATATAGCATAGAAACATTAGACGATGATTTCAAAACATTCATTACATCTTCATAAACTAAAACGTTGTAATTGAATAGAATGCACAGTTGGAACCTATGAGTAATGAAACATTAAAAACGTTATGACACAATAATCACTCATTCGAAATGGAATTAATTTGGGGAGAATTAATCAAAAAACACACTGGTTCGCTTTGTTTTAGAGGGCTGTAGATTAATTGGAAGCACGCAATACACAATCTACTGCTGTTCGGGCCATTTTTATTATGAAATAATCAGGGGGTTTATAATAGCATTCTACAAACGACATCGCAAAATCATGTGATCATTACATATTGTTAGTTACATACATATATTTCTACCGTTTCGATAAAGGATTCCTTCTAGAATGTAGCTTTTTCTACACTCTCAGGAAAGACTGATGCATATACTCAAATCGGTCTTATTAAATTTAATCGCTCAGTTGGCTAGAACCAGCTTACGAAACGAAGCCATGGGTTCGATCTCCGCACCGAGACAAATATTTGTGTAATCTGCTAATATTTTTTTAGGTCTGGACTTTGTGATACCGAAAAGTCACCCTTGACACTGGACTTGTATCCTTGTAGTCAGAACTATGCATGTGACTTTTGAGTTTATATACATACAAAACCAAAATAAATCCACTCAAACCTTTCAATTCAAGGAGGTAAGCTTGGCAAAATTCTCGCAAGTTTACAGTTAGTTGCCAGTTGGCCGGCTGTTCCGAAGGAGTTCCCAAGTTTGAGACTCCGTAGCTTGAAGGCTTCTCCGGCCAGCCCGGAGGTCTGTATTTGACTGTCTTCGTCGATAATCCTATGCCAGTTGTCGATATGTTTGCTTAACAATGACCCGACTTAAGCTATGTACTTTGAAGTTGCTATTGTGCCTTATGGTGTGGGAATGTTGGCCAAACTTTGCTTTAATTGAATAATTGTTTTGGGTATAATGACCGTCGTAACGTGTAAGGCGTTTACACAAATACGGGTGAAAAAAAAATTATGTACGACACTTTCTGAAGCCTTACCAAATGTCTGTATTGACAGGTATTCGTACATCTACATTAATATATTCATTCTGAGTATTTCCCGTAAATATAATACAAATATTTTTGATTCTCACTCTCGTATTATTCCGTACATTCCCGGAAATATTGAAACACACAAAGTTTTCTTTTCCCATAATAACGTATTAAAATTATATTGAATTATTCAATCATATTATAATTAAATTAATCATCCGGTATTTAATACAATAATTATAATATAAATTCCTTGGTACACCAAACAACAGGATGCCTGCCAGAAAACTACCTGACTTAAGGATTCTAAGACTCAGATCAAAGTTAAGTTCGCAAAATTTGGTCCAAGAATTTCTTGAAATTTCTGTGTCGGGAAATTCATAGTTTAATTGCAACGCTGCTATAAACTAATTGAGACGACTTACCGCTGGCTATGACGTACAGATATTATGTAAGATGTTGGCCTTAGTCCAACATGCTGTCCTGGTTTAAGTTGGAAGAATGACGTATTTTATTACGTCTCTTCGCAATAGAATTCATATGAAGCTATTGTGAAAACGCCGGCAAAATTTGTAAACGTGAAATTTGTCTGACTTTTGGTTGAAGCGGCCAACAAGTCCACAACCCACACTTAAGATTTTACAAATAAAAAATATATGACGATAATTAAAACACGTTATGAGTCTGAGTTGAAACGAAAGGTAAAATAAAGTCTTGTCGTATTCCCTATCCAAAGTTTATAATCCCGACATTCATACAAAACTGAAAGCTTTTCAGTAATAAATACCACTGGGATATAAACTCTAATCACCAGACATTAAAGTCCATTATTGCGAAAAGAAACCTACGCCAATCATTTGTTTTACTCATCAAGGAAAAGATCAATTAAGAAGATTAGTTATCGTCTCTAAAGATTACGTCATAGGAAGCAAATGACAGGGGCTTAAAAGGGGCGAGAGCGGTGCCGAGGGAGATGGAGTGCCGAAAACCAACAATTTTCATTTCGGTTGTTAACGATCGGACAATTGATAACGTTGTTAAGTCTAGACAGTTTTACGTGACTAAGAATACTAAACTCAGTTTTGGCAAGGGTCGAAATAATTCAAGCTGAAATATAAAGTGATTTAAAACAGTCGAAATAAAGTGGCATAGTTTTGAGGGTTGCAGCAATCTTATGGTTTAAATTTTAAATTCGCATATTCCGAAGCTTACATAAGAAATATTAAGCCAAATAAAATACGAGTATGTATAGAATGTAGATGTATAACAGCAAATTAGATATAATTTAAAATTAAGTTCTTCGATTGTTAGTATGAAAATATTTTCATTTGTCTGTCTTGCTTAAATTTGAATTAATTAAAAAAAATATATAATTTTTAGCTATGAATGAATTTTCATCATAAACCATACCTTCTAAAACACTGGCGCATAATAATAACCTATTTAAAAAGAAATCAAATTCAGACAGTGCTGACAACATAACAGCAAAAAACTGGCGGGAAATTGATAGCCAATTATTAAAACGCTTTACAAAATGAGTAGAACAATGAACTCGGCTCAGTGAAGTGATAAGTACACTTAATTAGAACGGCAGCTGGTATCAGGAGAGCCTTCGAACTGCATAGTAAGGGCATAGTTTTGTTATAGCCATTACCTAAACTGCTGATGCTTAAAGCAAGTAGAAAATTAAGTATGAAATAAAATTTTGTAAATTGATTTCTTAATATTAAGCATTGAAAATTTTATATTAATCGTTTTCAGTACTTGTTGTTTTCGATTTTGCATAGTCTTAAATATTGTTTATAAAAAATAAATTACACGCTGTAAAGTTATTTGACTAGTTACGTAATGTAGTCTACAATTTTATGAAACATTTTATATCAATGATTTTTCAAAATATGTATTTTAAAATCCTTTTAATACTCTATATGATTAACATTAAGGTGCTTACACCAAATGAGAAAAACGATTCAAGTTCGTTCATTAATGTTATTGTTATTATAAAATTATATAAAACCGTGAAGCATTTAGGAAAATGTTAAATAACAACACGGAAATTCCGATAGACTTAACTAACACAAAGAGAATCCAAATATCCGATAACAATGAATAGATTTTATCAAGAGCATAAAAATAAGTAGGCTAGAAGATATAAAGTCCGTTAAAGTAGGAACCCGTTGAAGGGATGGCCCAATTTGGCTTATTTAACTGCTATCTAGTGGCAGATAACGTCTCTCAGGAGTTATGTCTGACAAAATTCCACTCGAAAAATTACCGTCTCTAAATACTTTCGAGATTATTCGAGACTTAATAAATAGGGCTTGGATAAACGATGATTATGTCCGCAATAGCTCACTTATTTTGGTCTTGAGCTGTTAATGGATGAATGGATAGATTTTATGGAGTATTATTAGAGATTATTATTATTAGAGATTTTATGGAGTAGTTATTTATGGAGTATATTGAAGTATATATCTATTCATTTTCATTTTGTAATTGATTATTAAACTGAAATTATTTTGTACTAATAAAACAACATCCTAATATCTTTCACACTACACTTCAAGAATACATCTGCTTCCTACATCTGTTAGCATGCAAACTATCAATAGACAAACCCATATTGGCAGAAGTGATGCAAACGGGGCAGAAAGCGCTAGTACAATGCTCCAGCTTAATCCTATCTGTTCTACATCCATAACTATTCATTGTACAATTCACACGTATCTCTGACACTTATCGCGCCTATTGTCTTGTTCCTACGTGGTATTATTGTGTGGAAGTCAAGATAAGTCAAACAGTACTTAAATCCTTCCCTACCATTAACATTTGTCTAGACTTTGAAGTCCAATATTTTTTTTTAGTTAGAATACGGTATGGGAAACCAGTCAACAGCTGATTTAAATCGTAGGTTTCGCTATTTGCATGACGAAAGGACTCAAAAGAGGGAGGGGGCTATTGGCATATAATTTTGGATGACGCAAAGATCTTGTATAATGCTAAAATATCCTCGCAATGTTTGTCTTACAGAAAGAGGCACATTATTTTAATAATGCACATGTAATTTCAAAACCCCAGAGGTATTTTTCATGTAACCAAATTCAATTTCCAACTAGGCTAAAGAAAGAATAAAATCAAAGTTGATAAAAAAGTTTGATTTAACAAGACGTTATACAAAATTGATGAAAAAAACACAGCAGACTAATAAATCAGGCGCTAAGTTTCTGTGGAACAAAAAAACAACATTTTTATTGCGAACCGACACGCTGGCTTACGTTTTTGCAGCATTAAACTCTTCAGCCGAAGCGATTTTATCGAGCACACTAAACTTGGAAAACTTTCACTACTGGCAACACTTTCATTAACACCGCAGCTTCAATACTTCAATGTAACTGAATCAATCGGCTCCTGTTAGTTACTTTTGATACTGATACCGCATTACACCACATCTGGTGGTTAATAGAATAACTTCATAATATAGTATTTTCGCTACTTGACCTATAATGTTTAGTATAATGTGACATATATCGTTTCTTGAGCACATAATCGTATTCAGCTTTCTGGCCAAAAAATCCAAGTAGATAACTGCAATATTTTTTTTCGGTACAAGAATCGAATCAAACCTTTATATTACACGGGACACGATTGTGTCACGAGACCAAATAAATCTAATTATCATGATCAGCCCACATACGCCCTACTGTTGGGCACGGCCAAACAGCATACCTCTACCATACCAATAACTAACAACTTAACCAGTAATTATATCAAAAAATATGGCTGCCCAATAATACAAGATATTATACCATATTACCAAGGATATTTTCATTCAGAGCACATAATAGAAAGTGTATAGCCGTACAATACGTTTTCTTCCCCAACTATTCCCGACGAATGTTCCCGGCATTCGGATCCCATTCACGTTCCCAGTCAATTGTCTTCACTTTGTCCAATCTTGCGCATCCGCCTTTGTTGGAACGTAGTATCTGCAGAGAATTGGTGGCCCATTTGTCTGCGTTGAAGACATTTTGTAAATAAAAGCTTGCTTCCATTTGCATTGATAATAAGAATATTTACCTAGTTATAATGAACTAGTTTTGATGCACCGACTAGACTTTGTTTCAGAATCTAAGCAAGACAAAACATACTTTTATGAAATTAACTATTCAGTCCGCGTCTTAGCTTCTATTTAATGTATAATTTGACGATAAGTATCTATAGTTATCTGTTAACGTACCGAATAGGGTTAATTCAAGAACTAAGCAAGGTAAATTATATATAAATCACAACAGTACTACTACTACCGTACTAATGATTTAACGGTAAAGATCTCAAATTAAAAATTTCATAAAATACAATGAAATTTTTTGTAATCAATGATTTTAGTTCGGAATAAAATATCGCTGGAATAAACACACATTTCACTTCAACAAAGTAAATTTTGACGTGATCGGATGGTTTACATTTGACGGCGTTTGAACCGCCCTATGATTATTCAGTTCATTGGCTTTTAGCTTTTTTAGAATCAAGTTAGCTATGAAAACCGTCGGCTGCTAGAAATACTAAGTATTATATGAGTAAGAGTTTTACGATAAACCTGAATTGAATCTTTGCAATGGAATTCATTCTGCAAAATAGTATTTACGTCAATTTCTCCTGCTGACAATTTTAGCTTCAGAAAATAGTTGTTTTTAGTTATTTACGAATTAAGTAGACATGGACTAAGAAATACAGTTTTCACATATGGCTTTTCTATAATCCATACTGCTTTTTAGTCAGCTATACCAGTCATCTGCGAGTAAAACAACAACTCATACTACAAAATTAGTGTTACTTATAATTGAAGTGACAAAAGTGCCGAACATAAATGCGATGATTTTTTAGCTATCATTCCGGATATACTCGCCATTTACCAAACGTCAGCTAAACTTGACTTCAAACATATTTTTAGTGCTATAAACTTCCCATCGCCAAAATTGGAACTTAATTCCAAAGGTTTGCGAGGCAGGAATAAATTTGTAGAGCTATTACGCCCGGCTGTTTGTCGTGTAAACGTTGCTAACCAAACAGGGGTGCGCGAAGAAATGCATAAAACGTGCAACTTAAATATCATCGTGAGGCGTCAATAACCAAGGCATGGTTTTGGGCGTGCCGTCACCTCGGTCGATGACACCGATTCCGATATCCATGCATGCATACCGCACTCGAAAACGTCACGAAAAACTATGGTCATGATAAGGCATTTTCAATGTTCTTGTATCGTATTGAATGCAAGTTGTAGGAAGTGTCAAAGGAATACTTCGTGGGTTGTGACTATTGGTTTTTTAATGTTGTAAGCGAGCTTCATAATGGGTTCAATTTCAAGACATGTTCGGGTAATTATCATAAAAAAAATCGTGTCAAAAATTCAAATACGTGACTGAAGTGGTGTGTTTAAAAATATGATTTACTTTTTAAAGTAATCGAAGCGTATTCAACATCATTTTACCTTGTTGATTTTGGAACCTATGCAACATTTGTAATTGCTATATCCTATAGTGAAACGATGTAAATACATCATTTTAAATATCAACTATCATGACTACCTACTTTGTATTCTTCACCTACAACAACAGTACCCTAAGTATTGCATTAAATGCTTTTCTCGACATGGGTGTTCAGGGAATGTTGTATTTAATTCATTAAATCATTTTGTTGTAAATTCAGAGTAGAATGCCATAGCAAAGCAGAAGTAATACAACAATATCCTGTTAGCAACATAATAGGTTTTATACAGTGAGGCTGTAATATTCTGAAACACAAATGGAAAGTGTATATCTATTCACAGCGTTTCCTTACAGAAATGGATTCTTTTCGACACGTTCTCGATGTAGTCACGAGCTTGCCTCCGGCGGTCACATTTTGATCTATAGGCGCTCTTTTGGGGCTCAAAAAACGAACGTTATTTTCCTAGATGTTTACTTTCTACATAAAACTAAAGAAATCTACCGACACCTCAAAAAAAGTATAATTCAATACATTGCTGGATGCATTTGTGGTACTAAATCCAAAACTTTGATATCAAGGCATTGACTACCGGAAAACAGCAATTGAAGAAACCCTCTGTTATGACCCGATTTTATAAATGTTAATTATTATTAACAGGTTCTAGTCCTGGGGAAAGTCTAGAATGACGCAACACAGGTCCAGACCAGAGAGAGCACCACAAAATAGGTCTTATATTTTTTTCTTCATTGTTTACAGACAAATAAAATTATCGTGAACACAGACTCAACCAAGCAAAGTCAGCCGTGCCTCTATTTGGCCAAATAGTCTTACCACAAGAATCATCCAATCTATTAACCACGCAACGCTAAACGCAAGACTAAATACTAATCAAGCCTAAACCGCGACGTCGATTAATAACAGTCTAGACCATTTTTTGGGCCCACCATTAGATCGAATGCAGAGTTGGGTTGCCTAGCTCAAAGGCTGATCATTAATAATATGGGGTATTAATCGGGCAGACCCGCCTGACGTGTTTGACTGATGAACACTGTTTAACGACGGCCTGAAGCGTACCTGAGTATAATCAACTTAATTAATAATAGGTAATGGCGCGCTCGCTATTGCTGTGTCTATGTATATTTGTTTAGCTTTGTTGACTTTCTCGTTGGCGTATTTTTATGCTGCGGTTAGGGTAATGATGATGTCTGAAAATAAACGTATGGTGTATTATTAAATTGTCAGCCCTTAACGCAGTTGGCTAGGCACTATTTTGCGAAACGAGAGGCCGCTTGTCCGATCCCCGCACCGAGACAAATGTTTGAGTGATCCACAATTCATTTTTTCATTACATTTTTGTCAGTGCATATACGTCCTTAGACTCAGAATGGCAGGTCCATTCTCTATAACTGAAAAAGACGAGGTCTTTGTTTACCTTGATGACCTAGTACAAATTAGCGAGCCAATCCTAAGAAATCCTTTATGTAGAAATTTATAGGTCTTTAGACTTTTCACGACGTTTTCTTTTGACGATAAAAGGTAATATTTTATAATTCTTTGAATACGACGACGAAGGTAACATAAAATATTTTTCAATAATTCAGAGTACATTTCCATCGCCCATAAGATGATAACATATATCCAATATCCATAGATGTCATCATTATCATCCCATTTACATGTTATGCCGTGCTGTTAGGTACTACGCTAGCCTATTGCGGGTTGGCGGACAACATGTCTGCAGGTTTCTTCACAATGTTTTCCTTCGCCGTTAAAATACGCTCAAAAAATACTAAATACATCAATAACTTCGAAAAGTCAGAGCCTGCCTAGGATTTGAACCCACGACCGCCGAGATTCTCGTCCGCGCGCCTAAGCCTCGAAGCCATTACTACTTTTACATACCTATACATATCGTACATTATACACTTATAAAGCAATGCAGCTATGTGCTTTGCTTAGATTACAATAAATAGTTCCCAATCACACATAAATCTCTTATGGAAATCGAACCCGTGGCTTTCACAGGTCTCTAAAGCTGTCATCGTATGTTAATAAATACTACTACGAAACAAAAGATAGCTTCTCATACATTACTACAGAGAACAGTCTGAGTCATAGTGAAGGCGCCAGCGGAAAGAATATAATAGACAATTCACACGTGATTCACGTATAAATTGAGACTGACTAGACGGACATGACGTCTGATGAATTTCTACATCGATCGTTGTAGTCTAGTGCCAATCTTGGTGCAGTGGTGAGTAACCATTACTGGGTATTGTCTATGGCGGGTTCAAAACAGTTTATGCTTCGAAAAGAAAGTAGTGCTTGAATTTTTGTAGCCTTTTTTGCCCGTCAATCTAAATATACGAGTCTTAAGCATCTACGGGCAAACTATGATAATATTGCTTTTGCAATAAAGAGAGAAATACTTAGAGAAGTAATAATAAACACACCCAACAGTCACATACATAGATCTGACCCCACGCTATTATCAAGACTTTGGTCGTGGTTATCAGAATCTATATTTTGATTTCATAAATACCTAGACCCGAAACAAATATATACAAATATAAATATATAAGTCCTTAAATTCTTTTTTTAAATACGAACACATTATTTCAGCCGCATTAAGATTCCAAGTAAATATTTTTAAGAGTTATTTATAATCATAATTCCACATATTTATGTGGGTCAAAAGAGAATTATTGTGAAAAACTATATTCTCCATCGCTATAAGAATGTGCGCCATTATTTAACGTTTCATGTTTGAAACAACTGAAAACTTTTCAGTGAACACGCGAACGTGGCGTGACCAGAATCCTTGAGCAATAAAACTAAAGTGTTAGTACGCTAATAATATTAATACGTTTCATACCAACATCTGTTTTTCATGCAGTTTCAGGTGCATTATTTGTCACCATTGGAGTATGCACTTATGAAACAAGTAACGTTTAAATATGTAATGACCTAAAGATACATTTCTGCAAACCCGTTTCACATATCAGACAAAAACTTTTAGAGGTTAACATGTATCCTTTACCATACGCCTGTATCGCATTCCTACATCCATTTTTCACAAGGTATGTATCAATCACTAGTACATTATAATAGAGAAAAAAATATTTTTTCAATTCCTAAATTACAAATTATGTAAAATCATCGGATAAGATATTTCTATGAAATAATCATCCTTTTAATTATTCATACGCAAGCCCACTTATTAAATCAATAAATCCTACGCGGTCTGTTCAAAACGCAGCGCATTATCAAAGAGTTTGTAATCAAATAATACTGCTAATTAAAATCATGCCAGAAAATAATAAATTCTCTTTGTGCATCAACTCGTATTCGTAACTTGAGATAATTTAAACGTACTAATCCGTACCAACCGCGTTTTCGAACGGGGAGAAATCTTAGCTCACGGTACATTTGCGCTGATAATTAGAGCTAAATAATTAACTAAAGCCAGACTGACATTAGATGTCAAATTAAGGAGCGTCAGAGGAAGGCGCCTGGTTTTACCTAGGGAGGAATTGTGGGTGAGGCTAGGCTATTGACATTATGCAAGGCGCCGGTAAGCCCCGACCTCGAGGTAAGCCCACGAGAGGCCTCCGTTGTCTGACAGAGGGAATACTGGGATTTCGGCGACGTATTTGCGGCCAAATTGTATTTGTTACCCCTTTTTGCGTGGACAATTTTGGATTGAGTCTAATTTTACATTTAACGTTTGCTAAAATTACCTTGATTGTCCCCTTAAAAATAATATTTTGAGTTGTATAAAGTGGAAAAATTTAAATAACGTAAAAGCAAGAACCTGTTACTTTTTACGTTTGTCGAAAAAATTTGATACAATCGTCGAAAACTTTCACTATTACGTGACACTTACCTTGTCATTAGAAACATGAGACTGCGCTGTAAGCTGTTAATGGTTCCAAATATATTACCTGAAACAATAGAATAAGAACTAATTAACATATAATTCATAAATCTTACGCATTACCAGTAACAATGGCTTTTGAACGCTGTGTAACATAACTATTGTAATGTCTCTAAACTGAAACCCAACGCGGGTACTTTTCTACGAGCAAAAGCTCCGTAGAATCAAGATAGGTGCGATAGAATTTCCCAGAAAATTGTATTTCGAACTCCGTGAACACGAAATAATGACGAAATCAAATTTTTTAATTGTAGTGTCCTTTTACACATGCAATTTTACTGCTAAATTGGCGCAACAACAAACAGCTCAGGTACATTACAAGGACCAAAATAACTTCCACAACGTAATCTGCGTATCAGCTTCCAGTTGTAGCACTCCGGATGTATTTTGTAAGCGAACACCAGTTTCAGATTTTGTATACAACGCCCGCAAAATTAAACTTACGCAACTCGGCTGAAGGTAAACACACCTATGATGTAAGTGCGAGTTAAGCTACACATTCAAACAATTAAGTAAACCCCAATGTACCAACAAACGAGCCAACTAAACCTAAACTTAGTACCAATAGGTACACAAACTTGCAACTCGGTATTGTATCGTATTATAAGCTCGCTAATAACACAACAAATGATTCACAACGTAAATTGTTTCGCATTAATGTAGATCAGTGTTTGACATACAGAGCTTGTTGTATTAAACATTTGCGCGTGCGATGTGTGTGAAATGCGTCGATGTATGCAAAACACTAGGATCAACTCAAATTGGAATCAAATACAACATTTGAATATTGTATTGTAATATGTTGGTTAATAAAATTTTCATAATATTATGTTACACTTTTCTGAAAAGTTTTGTGAACTAAATAGAACGAAAATATTTTCGCGACTATCTTTTGAAGAATACGTATGTTCTTTTAACAAAGTGAATATCGAAGTAGCGTTGAGGATCTGAAGTGGGTATAGCGTCGGGAAGGGGGCGGGGTGGTAAATGGGCCATGGGAGGATGTCTGGGCCAGCCGGCGATCAGTCACTGTCGAGTTGCCGATAGCGCAAAACGTCTTCGTAGCGAATTTTATCGTTAACGATATCAATTCGTATTTTTAATCGAAACTTCTCCCTATTTTGATCGGCGCAGCGCCGGAAAATGTCAAAGAAAAGATTGTTTACGCAGTGTTTTGCTGTTCACACAATATACACTCGAGACGCGATCGTGACAGCAACTTCAACGCTTTCACGAACATCATTTAGTTCAATATGAGTATCGCTAAATGAAATGTCGAGAAAGGAGGTCGATGTAAAGTTCAAAGAAACTTTTCCTCTTCGTATCATTGAAAAGCATGTTTGAAACGTCATCGCATCCTCATCAATTGAATCGCCGGGCCCGTGTAACACGACGGACCGTCAGGGATTTATTACTTCACTGATTTTTTCAATTGCTCCGAGCTCCACGGAGCGAGATTTATAAGACATTCCCTCACAAAGAGTCACGTATTTCTCGTCCCCGTTGCCGGTGACCCGTGCTCGCGATAACTTGGACGATGAGGGAAAAAAATTAAATCGATGGAGACGACAAGCTATGAAATCGAACAATCGAATCTCTTTCCAATCCGCAATTGTATCTGATTACAATGAGATTTAATTTCATACGACAAAACATTACCATTTTGAGATGTCCGAGCTTCAAATAGAAGTGAAATGTGTCTAAATAAATACTGCACGAACTAAACAGGCAATGAGTAACAACTAAGCGTTTGCTCGGACGAAACTGTCAGTTAACTCGCCCGGTGCACTAAAATCAATACACAAAATATCCCCACATCGTTCAAAGAAAAACAAAGCGCGTCCACCATAAAATACAAAGTTAAATCCAAACAAAGAGGCAGCCATTCATTCACGTGTCATCGTGTTTACAGAAACGAAACGGGCAAACGGAAAATAAAACAGGACATTATAATCATAAAAAGTGCTCAGATGCAGCCACAAACTTCACAACTGGAGGGATGCGGGCGACGTCTCATAGTTTTTACTGGAGGATCGTGACTTTTTTGCTTAGCAGCTCTTACGCTTGCAGATTTGCATCCAGCTCCGAATGGATTTTGAATAAAAATGCTGGTTCCGTGTCACCTACAGTTTATTTGAAAATTGATAGAGGTGAGTCAATATTTTGACGGGACTTCTGTCTCAGCGTTTATATTATTTGTTAGTGATTACAATATTAACTACTATGGACCTTAAATTGTCAATTCGCACTCAATAAAATTTGGATAAATTCTTTACGACCTGGCATTATGGTTGTAAAATTGAATCAAAGACATAGATTTTAAAAGGCGTTGTTCTCTTTTGATTATTTTGAGTACTTGTGAACCTCAGAACATTTAACGATGAAAAAAAACACCGTACGAAAACTTAACACGTAAGAAATTTTAGTAAATAATTTCACAGATTTGGCGAACTTTATATGCGTTATAAATAATAAGATCAATTGAATCATTCATCACTACATAGTATAAAACAAAGTCGCTTTCTCTGTCCCTATGTCCCTTTGTATGCTTAAATCTTTGTGACCACGCAACGGATTTTGATGCGGTTTTTTTTAATAGATAGAGTGATTGAAGAGGAAGGTTTATATGTATGATAACATCCATTCAATATCAGCATTGCACCCGTGCGAAGCCGGGGCGGGTCGCTAGTTATTATTATATTACGTTTAACGACACGACGACCGTTAATAAGGACTATCAATTCTAAGATAGTAAACTTGTATGTAAGCATTAATCAAGAATTACAATACTTTTGGGCTTACTATTATCTTTAATCACCTACGTGTCCTGCAACTTAATATCAAAGTCAATAAATTGCAATTCTAAAGGCCGTAAATAGCTACAAAAAAGGCCAACCCGCTTCAAATTACAAATATAATGGCCAATTATTCCGATGATACAAATATTCTCACGTTCAGATCGCTCGGTGTTCAAATCACGCGCGACGACTGCTCGCGGTAAAAAAACAAACGAACAGTTATCATTCTATCAATATTCAAACAATAAGCGAACAAAACAGATATCCGGAATGGGCTGTTTCCTGTTCCAACACAATATGTATAACCGTTGAATGTTTTCAAATGGTTTTGCAACACCATCGCGACATAATAAAATAAATTTATAATTTGTAGGTTTTTTAGAATGCCTCGTCGTCCCCCGGCACATGTAGGTAGGTACGTGCCGTGCAATCAGTAGGTTTGGGATAGATTACTGATGATAATGAAGATTATATAAGATAATTTTGTCCAGGCCAAAAATCCGATTCGTTGAAGAAGCACTTAAATATCATAAGACGTAAATTAAAATATTATAAATATTCTCATATATAACCAAATGTCATGTATAACCCAAAAAACTGATGGAAAGCATGGACCAAATCTAAAAAACCTAAATTGCAAAAATTGTATTTTGATAAAAACGTAATAGTCGGGGAGGTAGCGTTGTATTTTTGATGGTGATTTTAGGCCGATTGATTTTGAGTGCAATTGATAGTTTAGATAAGGACATCAATTGAATTGAGCGTCAGCAGGCGCACTCAGGGTGGGGCGAGTGGGGAGAGAATTTCAAGTATGTCAAAAAAAAATTATCCAAAAATTATTTCTGTTCGTCCGAAAATTTGCACATCAGTAGTATTAACAATAATAAAAATTATAGACACCGTCAGCTGTGAAGAAAATGGTGGGTTGTACGTCAGCAGGTTATATATACCTATATTAAAAATAATTATTTTCATTTCATTTCCGGTCGAATGAAACTGATACAGGTTATTCTTTATGCTATAAAAATGATAAAAAAAGCGTCAGCAGATCTATCGATAGGGGTAAAATCGTCCGCAGGGGGATTATATGTGCCGAGCAAGTATTCAATCCGAGTATGCAGTAACCATCTATATTATTCAACTGACGACCTTCCCCTGTCTATTACTCAGCTGATTCTTTTCTTCATTATATACATTGTTCAAATTATGCTTACGATCAATTTTCAAGCGACCTGAAATCAATTTGATTATAAAAATTCTCATTTTTATCTTTTTCATATGGCATATATAATCTAACTGCTGTCTGTGAGCCGGCTGACGACTTTTCCCTCTTCGAATATTCTGCTGACTCTTTTTTATTATATATTTTTTTAATTACTCTTATCATAAATTTTGAGCGACCTTAAATCAATTTATTTATAAAAATTATCGGTTGAATCTATTTTTATCTATATGCAATTTGAAGGGATAGGAATGTGAGGAGGAGAATTATTAATTAATTGTACAAGTATGTACATATAATAGAAATAAAATGTGTTATAAATTATGTTTATTTGAACATTATCAATAGTATTACATGAACGTTTCATTCGCCATTATCAGAATTTGTAGAAGCATCTGATTCATATTCAGCTTCCTCACTGCTGTCGTCAGAAAAATCAAATTCTCTTTCATCTTCCTCTTCTTCTTCCTCAGTTTCTTCCATTTCTTCTCTCTCAACATTTTCAATTGCTCCTTCTTGTTCAGTGTTGTCTGAAAGGAAAAACAATAATTCGAATAAATTAATTTAATAAATTAATGAAGATCAGAATAATTCAATTTAAAATAATTTCAATATAATTAATTTAAATAATCAGTTATTAGAGCAAATTGATAGCGAAATTTATAAATACCTGTAGTGTTGTCAACATTTGTAACGCTTGTGATAGTTGGTGGAAGTTGGTCACCGTCGAACCATTTGAAATTATATTCACCATTTTTTTCTTCCCACCCAAAGTCCGTTGGTAAAAATTCTGTCGGGACTGGTAAATATGCATGGCTCCAAAGATGAGCTATATATGCTGAACGCAGAACTTGTTGGTACTATTCAGCATATATAGCTCATCTTTGGAGCCATGCATATTTACCAGTCCCGACAGAATTTTTACCAACGGACTTTGGGTGGGAAGAAAAAAATGGTGAATATAATTTCAAATGGTTCGACGGTGACCAACTTCCACCAACTATCACAAGCGTTACAAATGTTGACAACACTACAGGTATTTATAAATTTCGCTATCAATTTGCTCTAATAACTGATTATTTAAATTAATTATATTGAAATTATTTTAAATTGAATTATTCTGATCTTCATTAATTTATTAAATTAATTTATTCGAATTATTGTTTTTCCTTTCAGACAACACTGAACAAGAAGGAGCAATTGAAAATGTTGAGAGAGAAGAAATGGAAGAAACTGAGGAAGAAGAAGAGGAAGATGAAAGAGAATTTGATTTTTCTGACGACAGCAGTGAGGAAGCTGAATATGAATCAGATGCTTCTACAAATTCTGATAATGGCGAATGAAACGTTCATGTAATACTATTGATAATGTTCAAATAAACATAATTTATAACACATTTTATTTCTATTATATGTACATACTTGTACAATTAATTAATAATTCTCCTCCTCACATTCCTATCTCTTCAAATTGCATATAGATAAAAATAGATTCAACCGATAATTTTTATAAATAAATTGATTTAAGGTCGCTCAAAATTTATGATAAGAGTAATTAAAAAAATATATAATAAAAAAGAGTCAGCAGAATATTTGAAGGGGGAAAAGTCGTCAGCCGGCTCGCAGACAGCAGTTAGATTATATATGCCATATGAAAAAGATAAAAATGAGAATTTTTATAATCAAATTGATTTCAGGTCGCTTGAAAATTGATCGTAAGCATAATTTGAACAATGTATATAATGAAGAAAAGAATCAGCTGAGTAATAGACAGGGGAAGGTCGTCAGTTGAATAATATAGATGGTTACTGCATACTCGGATTGAATACTTGCTCGGCACATATAATCCCCCTGCGGACGATTTTACCCCTATCGATAGATCTGCTGACGCTTTTTTTTATCATTTTTATAGCATAAAGAATAACCTGTATCAGTTTCATTCGACCGGAAATGAAATGAAAATAATTATTTTTAATATAGGTATATATAACCTGCTGACGTACAACCCACCATTTTCTTCACAGCTGACGGTGTTTATAATTTTTATTATTGTTAATACTACTGATGTGCAAATTTTCGGACGAACAGAAATAATTTTTGGATTATTTTTTTTTGACATACTTGAAATTCTCTCCCCACTTGCCCCACCCTTACTGGAGCTGCTGACGTTCGAGTTACTCAATGAGTATCCATGAAAAGTACGTTATGACATGAATCAATCGACCAGAAATGATTTTGTAAAATGCAACGCTACCTCCCGGACTATAACTCTCTCTACATTTTCTTTATAAATGAAAATACCAAATCTAGCTAAAAGAGCAATATCAACTCGACCATTTATAACAATAAATATTAAGTGAATCAAACTTTATTCACTTCAATAAAATCAGCAAAAGGCAAATTTAACATTGCAAATAAAAACAACGTTAATTACCAGTAATGACGCCATTAACATTACATCAATATTACATAAATATGTCGTTATTTTCAACAGAGATAGCAAATGAAAGCTTTCCCATCCGTTCACAGCCGCAAATGGAGAGCGTGTTATGGTAGAATCGTTTCAATTGTCATTGGAACGGAAAATAAATGAATATAAATTACCCTTATCAATTTCAAAATCTACTCATTGGTTGCCCTATACGAATGTGAATGCGCGGGTTTGAATAAAGTCTAGTAATTTTATTTCGTCCAATTAAAATGCATTTCTAAGTTTAGGTAACGAAACAAAAAACCTTCTACACTTAAAGCCGCTTCAATGAAATTGAAATTCGATACCCAATTTCACTCCGCAACATTTATTCAATCATAACATAATTATCTTCATGTAAACACTGCTTCAAACTTACAACCCTAATACCCTGAAATTATTATAACACCTTAAAACCTTAAAGCAAAGAATTAACAAGAGCAGCGGGTTTTTATGAATGTAACCGATCGTCTAAAGTACTAGTCTACTGCTTCAAATTCAATTCGCTAAAGAATAAGCAAACAGGATTAGCGTCTGTGAATATTCTTCAGAGGGTTGTCTGGCAACGTCAGCGGCGGAGGCATTGAGGCATGAAGCCAGCTCCCAGCCATCGGACGTGACCTCCCGACTCACCCCACCTTCATATTGACACTTTGTCTAAAGTATCCATACCTATAAACACCAGTATCAAACGAACGCCTTACAAATGTAATTTTCAATAAGACATCGATAAGTCTTCGTTTCTTAAGGCTCAATTAAAAAGTTTCGCTTTGTACGTGAAAATAAATATTGCCGAAATTCGTGCAGTCGGCAACCGAGCGGAAATTAAACTTTGCCTAAACTCTTTTTTATTTCTTTACTTTTTCAGTATCGGTGATCGCTACCATTTGTTACGGCGAATTCAAAGGAGGCTCGTAGGCGTCGGCGGTATTGTGTAGCAGGACTTGACGGCCGACTGAAAAAGGTTCCGTGAAAGAACTCCTTTGTAAATGCTATCAATTTGCCAAAGATATCGCTTGTCGCTAGCGGACGCTATTTGACCAAACTGATCGCGAACCGTGTTTGTTACACCCTGTGGAATGCAATACATTTTCGGCTCAAAATGAAAAATGTTTTTGCATTTTTTACATCGGCCTCAAGATTAGTTTGCATAAGCAGATCAAGCCTTCATTTCCCCATATAAAACGTTATGATCCGATTACTTGTATTCTGCAAATATCGCACAATTTTTGAAAAACCAAAACCGCCAGACTGTGGAGGATATTTGCCAAAGCGGCGTTTATCCCAAACAAAGAGTTGCAAAATACGAAACGGCTTTATGACGACGGGGAAAAAATCGTCAAGGAACACCCTGCTTAATAAGCTCAGCTGTTCATATTTCAGTAAGAAAATGTAAAAGTACATTTAAATCGATTAAATCCATTACGTTAATACGAGAGCCTACAAATTGGTGTTTAAACAGCCCTGTGACGTCAGACTAATCCAATTTGCCAGTTCGCAAGAGCCGCATCAGCGCTAAACTTGTCCAATCTAGTTGACGCCGAAGATCGAATGCCAATCCGGGGTCAGTTCTAAACCGATCGTCGGGCCAGCTTGTAATAAATGCAGTGGTGATTGAAAAAGAGAGTGCGCGATTGCATAATAAAAACAAAATAAGCGGGCGCGGACAAAACCTCGACTCGTGTGTCACCAGTCAACAACGCAAGGGGGGTATTCAGCCAAGCGTACCGGCACCCGTCTGCCGGCCCTCTGTTTACCCGATCCACAATAACTCTATTGTATGACTAACTTTTCACATTGTAAGGGGTTATTGCTAGGAAACTGAGAAACTCTTAACGTTGCCAGAGTATTTGCTTTATGACTTACCATATTGTTAAACGGGATTCGATTCACAAAAACTGCGCACTATTTAAGCCAGTCGAATCGAGTCCATACATATTGTTACTTAGTATTCCCAGTTGTAATAATTTTCTCCCGTGTATTTGCATAAGTCAGAGTTGAAACAAAGCCAATCCATTAGTTATGCGAAATAAGGCAAACACAGACCTACGAAGCGTTTACTTAACAATACACATGAGCGTTAACACACGCCTAGCTCACATCAAGTGCCACAGAATCGGTCGTTGACCGCAAAACACATTTGATCTTTTACCCTCTATCTAAATTTATTGATTCTTTACTAGTTCAATGTTTAACATTAACAATTCAAGTAGACTGAATTTGTACAAAAAACATTGGAGACGAATACAAAGGAGGATTTACAGGATCCAATGAAATATTAATAGCTATAAGAAATACACTGACAATGCCGACGCTCGATTTACATAAGAGAATAAACGAGTAACAGTCACTAAAGGAACGTAAAAAACAGCGAATGTATACCTGATTTCCGTTTACGAGGATATAAAACTTGATTTCATATGCATTTTTTTACTGTCTCGGCGGTGGGCGGGGTGACAGCTCGGTGGCCGGACGTCGGTTATACTAAGGGCATTGCTAATACAATCTCTAGCACGCTTTACATCTCACTTACAAAAGGGCGTAGCTTACATTACAGTATTTTTTTTTTCCTTTTTTGTAACTTTTACGAAATATGTTGTGTTCACTTACTTGTGTTTCCATACTTGAGAGACAGTAAAAAACCATAATGGTAATAAATGGTGCTGTTTTAATAACTAAACATCTAATAATGCCTAACACAATTCATGCATAATGAAAAAATAACTGCAATAGGCCTAGGGAATTCCCAACACCCAAAGCTGATACTAGGAATAATTCTGCGGCCTTTAACTTTTACTTTAACCTTTTACATAATCAACAAGTACGTAAAACCTACGCTACCCTCCATTTAAATTTTTTCAATATATCCATCTTATGGTTGCCTTGAAAAGATCACCTTGAGTGATAAGGCCGCCAGTTGTACCTTTCCTCTTCTTTTTTCTGTATATTCTGTTTGTTAAAAATGTGTACAATAAAGAGTTTAAATAAATAAAAATAAAAATAATAAATACATTTTTAAACCTTATTTTTGTTTACAGGAAACCTACTTCATCCCAGAGGTCGATTGAAGCGGAAGACATAACTACATTACCAGTCAGAATCGATAATGACCGAAATCTTTGGTGTGAAAGGTCCTCTGCCACTCTTTATTATCCCACCGGAATAATCTATCGGTTAGATTAACTTAGACATTCTTACTTCACACGTTTGAGTGGCCGAACCGATTTGTGTAAATTGGAGCCCTGATTAGATTTCCCCCTCGGAGCTCGGTGTCTTAATCTTTTCGATTCATTACTCGCTAAAACTGAGATGTATCCGTGATTAATAGCCCTGTTTTGTTGTTTACTATAACGAATTTATTCCCCGCTGGATTGAAGATTTGCTAAGTCCGATGTAATACCTATTAATTGATCCAAATTAACTGGCTTTTGATTGATTGGCTTATAACTTTAAATCGCTTTTGAAGAGTGATTCGTTCGTGGAAACAATTATTTAATTACAAAGCGAAATAAATTTAAAATATGAAGTCGATATTTGCTTTTAATATTCTGATGTAATAATTTTTATCAGGCCATTTGCTACAAATGAACTTTTTTTGATGCAAAATCTTCCATTGAATGCACAAAGAGGGAACATAAAATATCTACTTACTAATAATAACATTGTCAAAGTCCATTGTCCGACGGGTTGACCCAATTACGGTTGGCGAACACCACATTGGGACAAAATTGTTCGATCTGTCTGCGGAAATTAAATTTTCTGAATACCCCTTCGCGAGCCGATAGAGAAAGCAAAAGTGTGACACGACCAGTTTAACAAGACTCGCGACTTCTTAAACGGACTCTTTTGGACGTGGTTATAGATATGGTGACATTGAGATTATGGATACAACAATGTTATCATCAGCCCATATACTACATTCCAATGCTGTGCACCGGGCTTCACTGCCTTTGATAAAGTTTAGACCTCAGTCACGCTGGCTTAATGCGGGCTGGTTACAACACAAAACTATTTTGTAACTAATGTATTTCCAACTAAATAACAATTATTGTTATATTACCGTATGATACCTTATGATGCTACCTAAACAACCAAGTGACATGGCAAAATACATCTCACCCTACACACAATAAGATTTGATAAACATGACTATAGATTAAAAAATAATAACATGTCTCAAGCATTTCTAATAGTGAGTCACGAAGATCGTAGACAAATTCATTAAAAGGCACACTAAAACCAATTTTATTACATCGCAAACATATAAACGAGACAGTCCTTTGTATAGTGTCCGCAAGGTCAAATTTTTCATCCACAAACTCCCATTCAACTAACAAGAATTACTTTTATACTATCAGATATAAATCAGAAACTACGTTAGCATGTTTATTCGTTGCCAGATCGCTAACTTTACCGACTCACGCATAAAGAAAGTTTGATGTATTTGATCTAACTAATGGAATAGTCTTTTCTTAACTCCTTAATTCAGTATAGCCTATTTGTAACCGAGCTCAGATTTAGATCGTGTTTTACGCAATCGTAAGTGTTAAAAGTTCTTTTATGCATTTATTTTATAGTAATTCCAAATATACGCCTATTTAACGTTTTAACTAATATAAATAATGTATTCTAAGAAGAATTGAATTCAAGAAATCACTTCTACATTGAAATTTGTTAGTGATTCCTCGAAAATTTTAGACTATATTATTTCATATTTATTAATACTCCAAAGACTTTTGTTACGATACGTGTGCTATAATCCTAAAGATGAGTACGGCATAGCAATTCCCGGTCCAGCATTCGAAGCTGCTCGGCGTTGACAAGAATGGCGAATTGTTCCGATTGCCGAACGCCACTTGCAACAGATTGTCCGCGATTCGCACGAAATTAGGCGAATTTCAAGCGCCGAGGACGCTCTTGGAATTCAAACGGATACTAGACGCCACTAGATAAAAGCGGGTAGTTTTATAATTATACGAGTTTTTATAACAATTGTCAACATTGCTGCTTAAATGAGAACGTCAAAATACACTTGATTAAAAATGGGTCTTAATATAAAACAAAAAAATAACTATCCTTCCTTAAATTTAATTTCAAAAATTAAATGTTGATCTTCATCTAATCATTTTAGAACTATGATTGTACATTAACATTCAAGATAATATGAAGCAAATAATATAATCATACAGCCCGGTTTCTTATTGGCCCTGATCTAGTGTCAAGGGTGTAGGAGATAATCGTAACCGTTTCTCGCCATTCGATATTTTATTCGACCGCACTTGCGTGTACATAATCGCCTGGTCAATTCTCGAATATTCCATACAAAAATTATAATCTCAATATAAATTTAATCTCAATGCAAGTCAAATTTACTATCAATTACTTCAAACGATTCAAACTAAATTACTTACCAACAATCGCGATAGTACGTCTACATTCTCACTCAGCACACTCGTATATTTTTCATTTCATCGCAGGCAGCGTTGCGAGACGGTACAAGGATAACAGTTAATCGAGAGAGATCAGTATAAAGTGGAGTTCCAATACGTAGGGTAGGATTTTCTCAATTCATTTGTTATTTTGGAAGGACCACAGAGTGATCAGACTGGCAGGGCTGTATTGTCGGCCCCTGAGGCCATTGTGTGTTTTTTACGCTGACAGAGCTCTTTCCCGGAACGTTTCTAAGGCTTTTGTGTGCAGGATACCCTAAGGGATATTGGACGCTATGGATGGCGTTCGTGTATATTAAATAGATGTTTGTATGCCGTTTTAGTTATATGTTTCTTTGCGGGAATTTTACTTTGGAAGTTGATTTTACCGTGTTTGGGATAGTACATTTTTAATTTGATAATGTTGTGAAATTACGATACATTAATAACCTCACAACTGTATTCTCCAAGGAGGTATGAATTTCTGGGAAAATGTGGGATTTTGATAATTCAATTTTCGTTTTATATAATAAGAGTCGACACTTGTCGGTTTTCATCCGCAAATGCCAGGCTCCTACGGCTTCTGAAAATTTCCTTATGGAAATACCCATTAAGAGGAAAAAATACCTGACGAAAACAACCTAATTATACCTTTCCCGATCTTTTAAAATCGAACTGGGAACTTTCCTATCACGCCCAAAAAAAAAGAATCCAGTCATTATCATCATCATCATCATCAACAGCCTTTCACGTCCACTGTTGGACATAGGCCTCTCTCATGGCACGCCACTGGGCTCGATCTTCACCAAAGTCATCGACATAGCCCAAAGGATCAGTGAGCTGAAGAATCCAGACGTGTTTTAAAATCAGTCAATTATCCGCCTCCATCAAAATATTAAAGAACAAAAGCCCATTAAGCCTACGTATGATCTCCGAGTAACATTTATTATCCCATACTGTCGTACCAGTTCGATGTAAGGCGCACCATACACCTACAATAATATTGCACAATATATCTGATTGACAATATTATTGAACGTGTAGGGATAATATTGAAACATTGCGCAGTAATTGAACAAAAGATTGAGCGACCTTAATTTTTATTGTGCAATATTTTTTTCTTTCGCTCTGTAGGCTTAATAATGCGCAATATATTTCTTTTTTTTTTCTTTTCAACAAAATCACCAGCGTGGCTGCCACCAAAACTTCGCCGTCAGACATGTTGCTCGCACGAAAGTATTGATCAGAGTGGTTTGTTAATTTTATTGAGAGAATTTATTGAACGTTTGGAATCAAAGGAGGTATTCAATATTATTGTACAATAAAAAGATTGTGCAATATCATTGTAGGTGTATGGGGCGCCTAAACACGATGCATCGCGTGGGACGACATTTTTCATAACGTTTTATTATCGAACTCTATTGTTACATCGACAGTATTTGATAAACAAGCACATAAAACGATGCTGCGTTTGTATTTTTTATGTTCGGGAATGAGATACAAGTTAATAAACTTTTTTAAAATATACGATCATGCACTGTCGTTATAGATAAGATGTTACTATATTAAAGAAATTTAATGTGTTACTATGTCTTTATAAAATGCATATGGGAGTTTCTATCCAGACGGTTACAAATATTATATCCTATTACATTATCCAAGCATGAATAAATGTAATATTTCTTCTCAATTTTTTTATATCATAATTCACGAACTATACTCTTCTGTACTTCGCGTGTTATTGCGTTAAATTTTTTAATACATATGTGAATTGCATTCAAATATCAATGACTTTTTTCGGTCGTAGTTTACTAGCGCGACATAGGACGACAAATCAATAGTATACCTATATTCTTCAAGCTAAAATTAGTCTACAATCGCCTTCAATATTATTTATTTATTATGAAAAATTTGTTCATTTGATTCGAGAATCCTGCTAAATATCCTTCCTCTCACTTCTCTAACGTCACCTCAACCCTTATAAAACTTAACCACAAGTCATTATACGTAGCACAGCCACGTTATTTTCCGCAAAACACCACCAACTTGCCATCGATTTGAAAGCATGCAGAACGGCATACCGAGGGTAATAGTGGGGTAATCACTGTCTATTAGCATTTAAAGACCCGCTCACGACACCATTTATTGTATCGCACCATAGAATATAACGAGCAAAATTACAAACAGACGTACTTTCACCGGTAAACTGTATCGCGGGCCGTATGTGTGGCGTGGAAATTGTATTATAGGAACAACATGGCTGTTATGTCGAGGTTGATGTTTCTAATAGTACTACAAGCTAGGTTTCAACCCTATAGTATACAGGTATGGACGGACCATGATCGAAAACTAAGACAGGTTAGGGTCCAGAGAATTTTGGTCTCAGTATGAATACAGTATGAAAACTTGATCAGAGATTGTAATTCTCGAATATGTATTTGAATCGTGTCTAGATCAAAAGTGTTTGTCTTTCTTATACTTGTAGGATAAGTCTAGTTATTTACTGTAAAGTGTTATGTTTGTCTGAGTATTGTTACATTAGTTTATGATGATCCCTAAGCAACCAAGTAACACCAGCAGTTCATTTAGTGAAGTCATAGATCGGAAGCTAAGTTAAGCTAAGTAGTAAAACAACGGAAAGCATCTTAACACTATCACATACAATGTTTTACGTAATGTTTCCTAATAAAGATTTCGCAAAGTTCATTGACGCTCAGTGAGCCGTAACACGCTCGCATAGGTATTATTAACCGCCTCCAGTGACTAAGTGCAGTTGCAATTGTCCTGTTAGCCGAGAATACAAACAATGCGGGGTCCCAATCAAACGGGCCGGATGGCTATAATTAAGATCTCTCAAGTAATTAGAGTGAGACAAATAGTCGCTAACGTACAGCCGCCGTGCCCGCTCCATTATGCCATTATGAACTGTGGCTTTGTAAGTTGACAACTTGGCGGGGAACAGGTTAAAACTAATTCAGCTGGCGTTTTTAAATTTGGAATGTATTTTACGTTTTTTGATAACCCTGTGGTGCAGTTGGCTAAACACCAGCTTGGAATAGAGGCCGCGGCTTCGAGTACACACCGAGACAAATGTTTGTGTGATCCACAATTATTTGTTTGGGGTCAAAATGATTTTGGGATCGTAAAGTTTCTGATACGACACGAGACTTGTGTCTTAGTTCAGAAATATATGTACTTGATTTCTGGTGGTACTATATTATTTATTTTTAGTTTTCTAATTACTCGAGTGGCTCAGAAATAAACAAAGTTTATATGTTTATTACCACACCTCCTGTTACGAGGGATTTTAAAATCCTCGGCTAAACAAGGTTGCAGACCTGACCTCTACCTACTCCTTCGAGAATACTGGCATTGTGCGAAACTGTCCTACATACGTATCTCCCAAGAGTGAGGCTCAGATATCTTTTACTACGTTTAAATGCTTGTTTAATTTCAAGAAACATAGGGTAAATAAATCAATAAATAAAAGCCCATGGTTCATTAGACCAGTATTATGGACTAAGGCCTCTGTATAATATAGAGAACGGTAAGACATAGACAAGCCATAAAATATGTGAACGATTCACACGCGCACAAAAAATAAACAGCGGATGTTGAAATTGGCGACGTCAAAACAACTCAACAGGTTGCACCGGATACATTATGACTCGAGAAGATTTACTGCTTATGTTTGCGTTGATTTAAATAACTAATTTCTATTAAAACATATTCAGTTTTCATACATAAATCTTAATATTATTTCATTTTAGAGCAAAATTCGAAAACCGAACACTTTGTGTAAATTGGTCTTCTTCTTCTTCATCAACCTATATACGCCCACTGCTGAGCACGGTCTCCTCTACCACTGACAGGGTTTTAGGCCATTGTCCACCACGCTGGCCTAGTGCGGGTTGGCGGACTACACACCTAAGAAATTCCTAAGAACTCTTAGGTGTGCAGGTTTCATCACGATGTTTTCCTTCACCGTTAAAGCAAGTAATAATTCAATGTGAATTCACACATAACTTCGAAAAGTCAGAGGTGTGTGCCTGGGGTTCGAACCCGCAACCGCCGAGATTCTCGACCGCGCACCCAAACCTTGAGGCCATCACTGCTTTGGCCATCACTGCTTGTGTAAATTGGTACTATTGCTAAAATTAAACGAAAAAATTAATACAAGAAAGTTTCCTAAACAACAGAACTATTTGAAAAAACAGTGAGAATATTTGTTTTTATGGACGTACTATTTAAAGATAGAATTAATGTATTCCAATTTCGAATACTCAAATATTTTTCAGACAGTGATGTTGAGGTTTACAGTCACTGCTATGGTAAAGTCATAGCTGAATCCAAAATTATTCTTATATAAATAAACTTTTAAGAAACCGTGATCTGATGTCTGAAGCGAAATTGGTAAACTACTCAATGAAAGTTGTAAAATGTTCCCCTTGAAAACAAACAGAAGTTAAGCTGAACTTGTGTACCTAATTACCGATTCCGTTCGGAAAACCTTTCCGCCAGTTACAAAACTTGTTTACGAAACTTTTTCACAAACTTTTGAATTTATCTAGGCCATATTTTTGGTAACGAGAGAACACGATATCCGAATTATAAAAGGGAAATGTTTAAAACAATCCAGTGAAGTTTTTCATCGCTTCCTTCCTCTCGGCTACAACCGCAATTCATCAACTTGATTTCGTTCATAACAATATAAACTTGGAACTCGTGTACATGTTCTTTTGAAACAAAATAAAACACCGAATGAAAAAGTATTTCACATCAAGATTATCTTGTATAACAATACAGATTGTCATACACATGCCTTCTGTTACTTGCGATAAAATTTAATACCAACGACACAGGGATATATGCATAACACCGTCATTTAATTTAAAACTACATAAATTAACGTACTCGGATTTATCAGAAAGTAATAAATTTGATGTTCTTTTTAATTTTAAACTTGAGCAATCAAAAAATTTACGTCTTTCTAAAAACCAGATTGCCATTCTCATAAAGTTTTCCAGGAATCGCTGCTACTTTTAACAGTGTAGTTCAAAATTAATTTCTACGATATCCAACTCACAACCGGCTCATTAAATAGAGTATTATGAATCGATATTCAGAATTACTAAGGTTCACAGCATACATGTTGTCATACGTCGAATTTCAGTAAGACTGTGGCAATACTACTAATCATCATAGACAACGTATGACTCAACTGTTAACTCTTAAAACGACAATAAATTCACCAATTACTTCCATACATCATAGTTAACATTTTCGTGAATCAAAACAAAAAATTCGAGGAAGTGTCCAAATTAACGCTTGATAATGAATTCATAAATTGGTGTACATCTGTTGACAATTTAAACAATTCAAACTGATAAAATCAAGTTGGTCATCCACTTAAGTATATGTACGTTAAAAACGGATGTGTGAACCAGCGTCGAGCTTTTGAAACATCTGTCCTACGATCACTGAGAAACATTAACGGACCTACTCATACGAAACGAAATAGTATCTTACTAGAACAGTTCATTTATTAGAATTACATTGATAGTCTTCGAAAATGCTATTGAACAACTAGGCTTGGCGACCGCGTCCTTCTTCCAAATTATATTTTAGGGCATTACCTAACAGAAGCGCAATATTTTTATCTTGCTACCTAACTGTGACTACATCAACACCTGATAATAAGATTACTACCTACAATCCAATACGTGTTGGTCTAATAAGAATTTTAAAACGGTTACTTGGTTTATTCCTAAACAAATTTTAGTTAGTTGCCAATATCCGATGACCCAGAAGCATGCACCACTTAACTAGTAATTAGTGAATTAATAACCCAATTAGTTTACAACAACGCTCAAATTGGGTGGTTAAAGTACGTTTTCCACGTATTCCAAAGTTACCATAACTGAAGCATGCATGTACGAAAGAGATTACGAAAGATATTTTTAAACCCTAATTAAAATATTATTTTTCTATAATATTTACCAAAAAAAAATAAAGATGTATAAAACCGAACGCAAACATTAACTTGATGGCAAGAAATATTAGGATTATTAATCAGACTATTAAGTAAAGCATAAATAAAACGCAACTGGCGTAAACTTTCTAATTTATTTGTATAGTATTCAATGGTTTGAAGCACAATACCTTACGATAAATAACGTCGGAAGGCAAACAAATTGCCGTCCTGTCCGCGAGTGTTACGTTCCAAATTGCTTTAAAAGTTGTACTACAGAAAAAACCAATTCCCATATGAATGATCGTAGCGAAGTGGGGTCAAAAGTTGGAGTTGGTAAAAAATCGGTACGAAGCTTCGGTACGCAGCTGTTTGGCACATGGCGGGAGGCGGGCGAGCGCAGCGTTTAATAAAACCCACTTCCATTCCACCCGGCCTCGGTATTTTTTCCGTTGCGTTGGCTGCGAACAGACGCCCATGGTTAGCATTTTTAACTTGTTTAGTTTCGAAATTATTGGGCTTTACGTAGTAGTACTTTGGATGACGAAAAGTTATACTAGAGGTGATTTAGTTTGAACTAGGTTTTATTATTGACATCATAAAAAAACTCGTGGCGTAGTTAGTTAGGAGCCAAGTTGCATAACGAGAGGCTGCCGGTTCGAACCCCACGTCGCTAACGTGCCACAAGTGCTAACGTGGTCCATAATTATTTTTTTCAGGGTTTTTTCTTTCGGCGTGTATTTTTAAACTAATAACAAATATCCTAAATAAAACGAAAAAGACAGGACTGAATCTCTCCCAAGTTTACATAGATACCAAAAAATATTTGAATTAATAAACGAGTACATCGTTACATGTCCTACACCAGATAACATTTACTCAGTGTAAATACGAAACAGTGGCACATATTAGATAACACAAAACCATTTCACAAAATCCACTGTGCATTGAAAAATTACTATGCAAGATGTCCACATTAAAAACACGTAAATCATAGTCAAAACCGCAAACTGTGCTCGACCCGCAAATAATAAAACCACATCATGATTTATTCGCACAAACACGTCTAGCAAAAACGGAATAATACGAAATACCATCACGCATACACCCTACACAAATAATACCAAAGCACTATAAACCGCATAATTATGAATTGACCAACAATAAAAACGCCAAAAGTATTTTAGGGGACTTTCGATCTTCCGTCCAACTTCCTACCATAACTAGAAATTAGTAATAAAACAGTATGGAATTACATTTATTACGGCGCCCTGTGGTTACCATTCCGCGGGGCTGTAGAGATTAAAATCGCCTGGCAAAGTTAACTTCTCTTAAAGGAGCCCGGGGGACTGAGCCGCTCCTAAGCAATTACGTATGACATATGTCATAAAAAGCCACATTCGTAACAGCATAACATCGGGCGCAGACAATAACTTTAATAAAACTGAAATATCAGCAGCTTCTGTTGTTTTTGCTTCCAAGTCTGTTTACTGAATTCGACACAAGTGTAGATTATGTATTTTGGAAATGTCTACGTTATTTGTGATACATTGTATTTCATGTTTAAGATTTTTTCGTAAGATTATATCAGTTTAGGGTGACATATAAGTCTATTGGGAACTGCATTATAACTCTAGAATGAAATCATATTATTTAATATTTGATTTGCATCCTATGCTTAAAAATTACAGTTAGTTTAACCCATTTCATCTCCATAAACGCCTCAGCAAAACCTGTCACTGTCAATAAGACTATCTCAAAATTCAACTAAAACACCCTTCTAAAAAAATTCTAAGGATACCACAACAACATTATAAAGACAACCTCCAAAACATCAGAACGGGGTATTCGATACTTATTTCATTAAAGCCCACGCCGCGACGAACTTATCAAGAGATCATAATGTCACATCGGGAACTTACATTAACTTGCCGCCGAACTAATCCAATGTCACTAAGGAAGTAAGTAAGCGTAAGATGACTTGGTAACAGGAGGGGCGCCTTAACTTCACACCAACTTTGCGACGCAGCTTCATTAATTATAACACGCATAAATATAAGTTATAGCACCATTATATCGATTTTACCGGGTCAGATTTATAGAGGGATTTTGTTGTAGGGCTAAATCGTGTTTCTTGCCTTGCTAAGTGTTATTCTTACAGGCTTATTGTTCAGTTATTTAGTTTATATAATTAATAAATAAATATACCTAAAAATCACATACATTGGAACTATGTATCCTTCATCAAGTCCTGTGTCGTGGGTATCAGAAACTACGAGAGACTTTCGGTCTCACAAACACCCTAAATAAATATTTTAACTCTCGTTTCGCAAGCTGCTATCTAGCCAACTGCGCCACGGGGCTGTCGCTTATCATATGCTGTCTGTTTTTTTTTAAGTAAATGTCTGGCAAATCTTGCTTGTTGTATAAACTATGTCGACACATCTATCATAATAAATTGTTGGTCATCACGCACATTGCAAGTAGTTTTAATAGGCCACGGAATTCTCTTTATAAACACTGATACTCAGACAAATATGGATTCTACTTTACTTCAACTTGTAACACCTACATTAGAGTGAGCACTTAATCAAAATATCTTTCTATCACTGTAACATATTGATTTTATATCTCTTAACAATTTTCAACACAAAAAGCATTAACATATCCACCATGATTCTCTTAATCCGTAACTCTCCTCAGACATAAGGAAATCATGTTATCCAACATGTCAATTAGATCCAAGAAATGCATCTGAAAATAGCTTGGAGTTGTTAAAACAAACGCGTTAACGTCCCGAGTTTTTCTTTGAACACAACTCTATTTTCGATCGGGATAGGATTGCATCAATTATTCCTGCTTAAACTGTGACTATTGATCGGTGTAAAGCAGGTCGGAGGCAACAGCTGCATTGTAAGGTTTATTCATGTTCCGACATCGTTTACGACACCATTTACACCTTGTTTCTAGACTCAGCTTAAAAACAACAGACCTAAAATTAAGTCTAACATTAAAAAAACACTTAGAGAAAATGTATGTATTACAAACTAACTAAATTTTCCTTTAATAAGTGCTGTAATCAGTGTTTCTACACTTACTTAAAACATCACAACACCAAACATCATCATCGTTTCTGCATAAGTTAACGAAAATATTCTATTATTTCATTCTGAAATAAATTTCTTAACTTGTAAATATTTTTACCGTGTATGAAATTAAACTAAATTAAGTATTAATCTTGGTTTGTTTCCTATCTAACCTATCTTATATAGAATCTAATCAACTGTCCAGCAAAATATTTTTATATCACCGCAATAACAACAAGCAGACCCTGTAGGTAGGTGGAAGACATTATTTCTGGCAACGGCGGGCCGTCGCAGCATTACCGATATAGAGTAATCGATAGTAGACCCGATATACTTGATAATTCTGCGTCCGTGTCGCTACCCAGATACAACCTTATACACCGACCCGTCTTACATAGTAGGATCATGTTTAGAAAGAGTATTAAACTAGCCACTTAATACTTAAAGTAATTGATTCAATAACATCTTTAATAAACTGATTTTACAGTGATTATTGATGATAAGTTAACATAGTTATATAATAAAATAAGTTTATTTTATTAGTTATGATAAACATCAAATTAAATCATAGCAAAGATAAATCGATCCGCGAATTCCTTTCAAGTCTAACTTCTTAGATAAAATACCATGGTTTCGTGATACAATTTCCATTTCTAAGAACTTCAGAGATTCATTCATTAAATGTTATTGTCTAGAAATAACAGTCTCCATACTGCGAATTATATCTAAAAACAAAGGTGTTATTATCTAACTACACACTCGCACGTACGCAAACTAATATATTTTTTAAATTATAAAGTCTAGACAGTAACGAATATAAAGTACCAAAAAAACTCCCTCAGAGCTAAAAATTTAAAATAGATGATATTGCTTGAAAGTAAAGAAACTCACATCCAATCGATAAACATATAGCACATTTCAAAGCAACTGAACATCTGAGCTTTTGACATAAAATATTAAAACATTTCGGTACGAGCGAAAATATTCAAAGAACGCTAAATCAAAGCTGAAATTTTAAGAAACTAGTGATATAAATTATTAAAAAGAGTTCAATGAGATTGGAATGGTTATCGTCTATAACCCTTCGGCCATTGAACTCAACTCAAGTTCAAGTGTAAAAGGGACGCTTCGGTTATTTTTAGGACACTAAATGCATTCGCTGTACGAGTAATGTTTCCTGCCGCATTTTGATTGGCTAACGTGGCTGTTGCAAAAACAGACAGAAAACATATACTAAAATAAACTAGCTTAACTAGAGACGACACGAAATAAGTCATTGGTATTAAATGATTCAAGACACGTTCCTTTGTATTTTTTTGGTGAAGGAGTCATAGCCGCACGTACGTTCAATTTACTGGCGGAAACGATAAAGCTAAATGCCTCACTAAGGACTATTACTGCTAAGAAACTTTTTAAATAGAAGATTACCTTTTTCTTACAATTCTCGTTTAATTCTAATTGCTTTGATAGACGTACGTATAGCGTAAAGTATTAAACAAGTTCTTGTAAAAGATTTCAAAAAATATTAAACGCAACTTTATGTGTCTTCGATGACTCTGGTTTCTTTAAATGTCAGTAATAATACGTAATAGCTTTTTTCTTTAGATATAAGCAAAACTCATAAATATTTCCAACTTATTACATAGCGTCTATATTAACTTCAAATCGATATAAAATTTCTGTACTGTTTATTTCAAATATTGAAAATGTACAATTCAGAATAAGTTCTTCAAATTAATTGAGGACAATTCTTTTTTCGACTTTTTTCACCACATCTTAAAGATCTTTAACTAATGGCACTGAGATTCATTAAACTCACCTTCTGACATCTATCGTCTAAGAATTGACTATTTACGTACGTTGTTACTTGTAATCTTTATTAAAGTTTCATATATAGTAACGTATACAGGCAGACTTATACTCCAGAGGCAATCTCTCTCAGTTTATTGGGGTGACGTAAAACTTAAACATGGTAGGTGTATTATAATAATTTAAGTTTCAGATACATAAGAAAAATTAGATCGTCGCAAATCTTGATACTTGGAATGCCGTAAATAAATTCACGAACAGTAATAACCATGAACACAGACGATGCGATCATTAAAAGAGCATTACGAGACCTGTTTTTTGACATAAGGAAGCTATTAAAAGTGTAAAGCCGACTGAAGTGACACTCTCAAATGTGTACCGTCCTAAGATCCGCCTGTTTAAATCCGGTTTCGAACAATACCACACAACTGTGTTCGTGGTGGGAGACAGTCACTATCGTTGGTTAGACTCTATAAAACATTACCTGTAAGAATCAACTCTTTTATAGGCGAATTGCCGCATACATAATTTTTATGAATGCTTAAAAATGGTTAAGAATATTAAAGCAATGGATTGAGGACCTCGTCCAGAAGCACAATTTTTACAATTACATTTACTACTGTTCTATAGATCAGATTTATTTGTACTTGTAATATAATAACACCTATGAGTTGTAGCTTTGCTACTCCATCATTAACTTCACCAAAAATTTGTGTTTTGACTTGCACAAATATATTTTAATTGGCATTTTACAACCCTCCTGTACCGTGTATGCAGGTACATAGAATTTCACGTGGCAGCATGTGCGATTTCACCCTTAGCCGCTACATTTCCATTGTTGGCGAGGCACATTGTGCAAGAACCACCTGGCTCATTAACGTGGCTTGGATCACGCACCAAAATACAGGGAGCCGTCGCGACGATTGCACACAACCATATATATCCACTATACTATGTAACGCTGTTCTGAAAACTTAAAAAAAATTAATTTGTTGACATATGAGTGCAGTAAATTTAAATTCAGATGCTCAAACTTCAAAATCTATTATCATGATAATCGGTTGACGAATATTGCATAGCGTATGAAAGACCATTTGTAAGACACTGGAAAGTTGGTTGCGAATTTTACAACTTTTTTAACTAATAATAGTAAATTTAATTCTGAAACCTCAGCAGCACAAGCAACGTTACCTTACATAGTAAGTAGTTGAACACTTGGAAGTAGCAAACTAATGTAAAAGTGGGTAACTTTTAAGCTAACTGAGTTTCACAATCACTATTCGCTTAGCCTTACAACTCGGTGTGATTTAACAACGGTGGAATTCTCTAAGCTCTCAGGTGTCTCCGTATAATGGTCGCTGAATACGTTTCACTTGCCTACTGACTCACGTCAGTGGCCCATTTCTTACAACCCATTGACTTCGTCCCATTCATTGGTGCCTTTCAAACGGAGGGGTTTAAACGCGCCTCGCTGCAAATGAGGACGAATATGAAGATTTATTACTGATGCCGGTATTGTTACGTGAAACATTGTTAAGAGTTTTAATAAGCGCTATTTGTGAGCAATAAAAAAGTAATGTGCAATAACCACTTGGTTTTTGTTAATTAACGCAAACGAGGGGATAGAAGCGAGGGTCGGCAACAATTTCTAATACAAAACACGGCGTTTCCATTCCATATAATGAGCTGAATCGATTGTAATTTCCCTTCAACCCGACTCGTGATTAGTTCCTTTAATCCCGATTTAAAAACTGCATGACAATGGACTAGACAAGCGGGGTCTATACTGTGAAAAAAACGCACGCTTCCTTCCCCCGTTGAGGATTTCGACAAATATTTTTATTACTAAACCAATGTTTGCGTTGCCCTCGTCAGCAAGGGTTGGATAAAACCACCATTCATTCGCCATCTTTCTTTGATTCCGATTCTAACCCATTTTTCATGCGAACATGAATAGAACAGCTGGCACGATCGATTTCTCAACGTTCTTTTACTGCTTGCTGTGAATATCTAACGCAGTAGCAATGGTGGTATAACGTGCACTTAAAATAATGCGAAAAGCATTAATTTTACAGAATAGAACAAAGATATCGTGCCAAAGTATTTCAATCCAATCCGAATTGCAAAGAAAACTTTCGAAGTTGAAAACTCAATTTTTGAGATAAAATAATTTTCAATTTTGAAAGCCATCGTCGGTGGAGTTGTTTTTATTCTATTTCGTCAATTGGTAAAATGGTCTACCAATACCAAAATGGTCTACCAAATTGAAGCAGTGATGGCCTCGAGGTTTAGACGCGCGGTCGAGAATCTCGGCAGTCGCGGGTTCGAACCCCAGGCACACACCTCTGACTTTTCGAAGTTATGTGTGTATTCAAATTGAATTATCACTTGCTTTAACGGTGAAGGAAAACATCGTGATGAAACCTGCACACCTAAAAGTTCTTAGGAATTTCTTAGGTGTGTAGTCCGCCAACCCGCACTAGGCCAGCGTGATGGACTATGGCCTCAACCCTCTCAATGGTAGAGGAGACCCGTGCTCAACAGTGGGCGTATATGGGTTGATGACGACGACGAGACCATTTTGATATATTCATATAAAGGATTTTCCAAAAAACTCGAAAAGTTTTTCAATAAAACCTTTCAACTTTTGGCATCAAAACGGATATCACGAAATACACGGCTATACATTTACGTAACACAACGTAATATAAAGTTATTGTAAAGAACACGAATACGATGATAAATCCACGACACACGAAAAAATAAATTTGATTCCACAAACCGTACTAACGATCCCGACCCAGCCACCAAAAGAAATTAATCGGCGTGTCCAAAAAATAAAAACAAAGATACCGTAAATCCCACCCTGTGCGAAGACAATACATCGCGTCGTCATAAAATGTGCCTCTCCCGCCAGGAGGCGCCACATCTCCCCCTCCCCGCGCGCCCCGCACGCCGCACCACCGCCCCGCAGCCCACCGCAGCCGCGACGCACGTGCGTGCTACTTGTCTCCACGCTAGGAACCTCTTTAACCAAAACAATACCTTATTACCTCACCCTTAAAAGCCATTTCTCCTTCTTGACCCCGGGAGGATGCTGTACAATCTATTAGTCACCGTATCGCGATACCATTAAACACATTTTGATGTAAGCCCGCGACCGCATTCCTCTCGATTCACAGCGATTGTTGCCGATATACATTTGAACTCTTGTACCTTTTTTGATTAGCGGTTACGAAGCCGGTATTTATATTAAACGGGTTGTCTCAATAAACCACGTAACATTGATTAATCGGTTTAGGCGGGATTTCCATTCATCTTTTTTCACTTTATATTTATCTATAAAAATACGTAAGGATAAACGGGACAGCCCTGCAGTGAAGTATATATTCTGACGTAAGCTACAAACGTTGTAAATAACTTAACGCTTTTTACAGTAGTGCCAACATTAATACCGACGTTTTGTATTATAATTAATCCTCTTTCGTGCAAGTTTACACCAGGCGAACAGCCGGTAATGAAATCATAAGCTTAATCCCTTTGCAACGTGCATATTAATATTTTAAAAACTAAGCGCTGACCAAGAAGGTTTAGTACACACAGAATTTATGTAAACAAAAGTAACATTTAATTAAAATCAAGCTCAACTAATGAAGAGAAACTATCCTCATCAAATTCTAAGAAGTCTGATCGCAGCAGTGTAAGGCATAAAATTTTAATAAATTGAACAGTTTGTAAGGTACGGAGCATTATGCACCCCAAACATAACAGTACTCCCGAGTATCGGCTGACGAATGACCCAATAAATACGAATAAAGCAAACGGCGACACGCACCGACCAATCCTGATATAAAAGCATTATCCTGTTAAGTAATTTATTACTTTTTCACCTAGTACAGCCATTTTATGGCACCACTTAAGCTTTTCATAATAACGTTTAGACTGACTTCATAAATCTTACTTTTAAATTTGTTATCTCGGATACATTTGTGTGTACACTAATATTTTTTTATATTTGGCAGTGAACATATCTGAAGTAGTATTTGTGTTTAATGGCTCTTATGGGAGCTGTATAAACAGACAGACTGCTAAAAATAGATCTGTAACGCTTGCCTTGTTGCCAAGTGGCCGGTCGTTAGGAATCGTCGACTTTTTTATTGTTCTAATGTATATTTTATTGCCAAAAGGCAGACGACCTGACTACACACATTATGAGAGACCGATAGACGCCAGAAAAATGGTATTAAGCAAGCGGATTGGAAACTGAAGATGCTAGAAACATTTATGCCTAGTTTTATGTAAAACAAAATATGTTCAATAAATCAATGATAGGTATTAATTGACAACATTATGATATTTCATTGAATAGCTTCGAATTTTATTAGAAAATCCTAATGTTACATTCGTGTGGCCCATAATATTAGTTAAGACTTATTCAAAGACCTTCTGTATGGATGAATGAAAAATAGATAATACGCGTAAAAAAGAACTTTTGTATTTAATTTTCCTTTTAAATTTCTCAATTTCAAAAACATATAATTTTTAGTACGATTCCGTCCACTAAAACACGCTTTTCTGACCAATCAACAGCTGATAAAGTATGTTTCAAATGCAGATAATTGTATGAAAAAGTGGTTTATGCGGCACTGACCTCGCTTAAGCTAAGCAAGTGAGTCACCGACGCGTGATTCACAAGATTTCCTCTTGCATCCAGTTTGTCCACGTTTCACCGACTGCCCACACAACCGGTATGGGCATAACCTAAAACTAGAGGCACCTACATCGCGCACGCTTTACGACGCCATTAAAATTCGATTTAAATTAATTTTCTCGGTACTAGGATAAGATATATAAGTACTCGTTATCGAGGATATTAGTTATAAAAGCTAAACTTGTCCATATAAGTAAATGATGCGACTATTAAGAGTTAAGCTAAGGATATCACAAAAAACGATCTTTTCTGGAATAACATCGATTAAAAATTAAATTTACAATGGCGGCATTAATATACGTGATTTAAAAACCCAATATACAGTAGCAAAATCTACAAAAACTAAAATATGTAAATGCACAGCGTCAGCTGATAGGATTTCAAAAACAATATAGGTAAGGGAAATATAATGCGTATTTTGTTTAATAAAATTGATTTATAAATAAATAATAATAATACGTAAAAATCGACTTTGATGATTGTGACCACGGCAGCATTAAGATATTCGTACCTGCGTTTTTCATACTAAAGTGTAAGTCTATTAGGCACTATTTGAGGTCTTCAAACTGATCCGTTATTTGTAGCATCCATCATTTCATGAGAGTGTATCTGATATCAGATCTGATAAACGCATAAGCTGGTGTTGGATTTCCCACTTAGTTATGTAAGGAGCTTAAATACCGCATACTTTAAGTTATATCGGTAAGTAACGGGAGTTCAGTAACACTACCGACAAATTAGGTTACTTAGATTGTAACAAATTATCTCACAGAAACCATACTGATACCGATGTGTATGTTATTATAACTATAATTAGAGGCCTGTTACATGTAATGGAATATTTCCTGTTATTTTCACGTCTTGGCTTTCAGTGCAAAGTTATGTAAAATCTATAACTGTCTTACTGGATCTATAGTATATGGATAATGGATATATTTTCATAAATTTAGTTAATTATTTTTTAGTCCTCATTAACATAAGTTATAAAAATAGGTTTAGCGATTCAAGCTAAGCAATGTAAAAACTAATCACTTTCGCAATTTTAGCATTAATAACAATTGTAATGATTTCAAAGACAAAAATAGCCTAAAAACCGACGATGAAGTAAATTTGAAGTGGATTGTATGAAAGCATACATATTATGTACTTACATCTTTTCGCAATGAATCATTGGTTCCGCATAAGGTGATAACAACATTATGGATATACTAGATTTACTAATACTACATTTGTAAACTTGCATGCCTTGACATGTTGACTTATCACCTTTTTAACATTAATTCAAATTCCCATATGTAACATCGAAGTCTTAACATTTCCATCTTGCATATTAAAATGCAGTTATTTAATATCTCCTGTATTACCTTCTCATACGCTTGAAACATAATATTAAAAGACTTGTACGGTACAGGTTAAAAGTTAAAAGGAACACACTTAGGAGTATTACTTTGCGGTTGATAGAGGGTGCATTACAACATAGGGTTACAAAAAGTTAATGTCTCAGCCTTCTTAGTCATACTACTAATGTGGTTAAGTATATCCTATATTTACAGTTAAAAAATATTCGTCATCATAAATAACGGCAGTTAATATCGCAGCCAAATTAAATTCGGCCTTATGAGGAAATATTTATAAAGACAGCCGTCCGACATTTACGTGAAGATACTAAAAATATTCACTGGATTAATGAGATCGAGAACCCTAAACGTGACGATAAAATTAATACAGTTAATCTCTGAAAACTCAATTTTATTTCTAGAATTAGAGTTCAACGACTTGGTCGCTTTATATATAACTCGATTGGGATTTAGAAGACATTTGTAGATCATGTTGAAGTACTAAAAGAGTGAGAATCTTTCTTATTGCATAGCTGTACTTGTAAACTTTTTCAATTTTGTTCAGAACGCCTAAACGCAATAAACCACACGCCGCGGTCGCAGTGACCCTTCCAATGCCGATTGGAGGAGCACGCTAGAAGTGTTTGCTCTGAAAGCGAGTCTAAATCAAACACTCGCAACTGTTGCATTCTAATTAACCCACTGCCGTCTGTCTCCGAATTGTTTACTCCATCTGACGTACGATAAACTTAAAAGCTTTTTGATCGTCACTCGTAAAGACTCCATGAATATCTACGCATTAATACGACTAAAACAATGGCCGGATGCGAGACAGGATATGCGTCTGACACATTCGCATCTGACGTCACCCATTTCCATTTCGGGCTCGTTCATTAATCAATCAAAAGCATTTTCAGACGGCGAAAGCACGAGCGCGGAGAGCAGACAAAGTTTTGCCCGCTACGTTAAACGTGGTGCGGATCAGTAATCCAAGCGTAACATTGCAAAACGCAGAACAAACTGCTTCGCTTTGTGTTGCACTAATGAGAGCCACGTGGCGTTGTCCCCCGCAATGCAGGCGGCACAATAAAACAATGACGCCAGTTGTGCACTCCGGCTTTATTCCTGCAGGAGTAGCCCTGCGTGTCGCGTGACTTTGTCTCGTTATGGGCCACCGTAGGCCCGCTCCTACATTTCTGTTTATTCTATTTAGAACGTGAATGGCGGCGAACGTCACCCGAACCGATACCGGTTCAGTGTTTTCCTTTGATGCACACGCCGCGCACAAACGTCACTCACTATATTTACGTTCCGCAAAGTCCCCGTAACTAATCATTTGTTTACCGTGACAACGGTACTATGACTTTGGATTATTGCAAAAAATGCGCTTCATTCAAGTTTAAATGGAAGTAGCTCGCACATAAAGTTTGTTGAACTTAGTTTTATCACTGCTTTTAAGTTTCTAGAGCACTCAAAAATAGAAATATGAGATAGAACACGCGCGCACGTGTCTTAACTTAAGAGTTTTTAAGTTGGGACAGATTTTACGCAAAGTCACAACAGGTCCATATCGTGTTTCGTGTGAATCTTATCTTTTCCAAAGATCTGTATTCAGAGGTAATATAGCCGTCGCTCGTTTAATGATCGTTATCAAACAGTTGGCATCCGCTTTGAAGATGTGACACTTCTGACACAAACACGAGAACTTTTGAATGGAGTGTTTGTTCGCGCGTTGTCGTCAAACAAAACAACATAAACATTGGTCGGGCAGCAGGAGCGCGGCTCGCACGACATGGCCCGCCTGTCAACATGTGTTTCGAGGGTTATTTGGCCTATTGTCGAGAGGAGTTGAGTAACACAAACACTGTTCTGTGGCGAGTGGGACTCACCTAATTGCGCGAAGACCTTGGGCCTGACGTTCTCCTGCCAGGCGGCGGCGGCGGCGGCGAGGAGTGCCGCGAGCAGGGCACAGCGCAGCACGAGCATGGCACTAGTCACAAGTCGACATCACTTGGAGAGCACTCGCGGCGCGCGGCTCAGCGCAACATAGGCGGGCGGGGCGCGCGGCGGCCGGCGGCGGACTGGCGGGCCGGGGCCCGGGGGCGGTCGGGGGCCGCGCCTGCGCTACCGGCGCCCCGCGGTCTCGCATGCGTGGGGCTGCGGAGTGCGGACCTCGCACGTGACGCAGCCCTCCTCGCCCTCGCCCCTGCGGCCGGCACCCTCCGCGACCCTGCCACGTCATAATCGTGTTAAAAAACGCGCTTGCATATCCTAATGAACGCCGACACTAAACCTGCAATTAAACTCGCCAGGGCGCCGCCCGAGGCGACCGCTCTTTGTTTATAAACGTTTTGGGTGTATGAAAAATTCGTCAGGCGCCGTGACGGGGGCGTGAGCGCTCCTCCGCTACGACCGAAGGTCGCAATTATAGTTCGCGCGAACGTGATTGAGGGATCAAATGCATTGCGAAACGTCTTATTACCGGGGGAGTTCGACGCTGCCACTGCTAATTGAGCGGCGTACAATGCTCCTAATGAGCATTTGGATAACTATTATCCAACTGAAACTGTCGTTCTATATCGAATTATTTATGTAACTTAAAGTATCAATCGATACTTACTAAAGTTACAAAAAGTTGACCAAAGTCTAGTTTCACGTTCACGCGAACAAGGTTCCAGCAAGCGTTGTACAAAAATGCGAATGCAACTTTATCGTAATAAAAACTTGGCGCAACAATAGGGTGGCGCGGTGCTCGTTCATTATTATTAATTGACCAGAGTCGCTCCCCAATAATATTATTCCAGCGTTTGGGACTATGTCGAAGTGAACCGGACTCGGGTAATGTACGAGCAAGATGCATTATGCTAGGCCCGTGTGAAAATCAATAAAATAAACATTTATTGTGCATGACTCCGTCGGAAGCTCTCGATGCATTCATGTGAATGCGGAACTTAATGCTTTGTGCCAAATATATGTGCGCTCTCATATTTATTGACAAAGTCATAAATTCAACTTAGATTTCCTTTAAGCATAAACAAGCCCATATTTCCCATTTCGGAGTGTTCACTTCACATGAGAGAATGGGTAAACATCGATTAAGGTCACCCACTATCAGCTATAACAGGCCCTAGATGTGACATGTGGGAGACCTTACTCAAACCGAAGCCGAATTAGGTCCTTTAAAAGTTTCTATCAACTAAACCACTAAAGCTACTACTACTTATTTTTATCGACACAAAATATACATGAAATATTTGAAAAGCACAAATTTACTGCTTGTGAAAGTTTGTTATAACTACATATGCATTAAGATAAGGCCGCACATTGTGCAATAATGTGTATTTTTTTTTTAATTTCAACAAATTGTAACATTGTAAGATATTTCAACAATAAAAAATAATAACGTCTTGCTTCTTAAGGTTAAAAGCGCATACAATAGAGTCAGCTGTAACACTGTTTAGATAACAGACTCTTGCAATGTTTCTAAGACGACATAACTAAATTAATCATAATCTTCTTGTAATTCCATTACTTATCTACGTATTATGATTTTAATCTATTTAAATTATTAATATAATACGAATATAAAATCAATCCGCCTTTTTTCTACACTATTAACACATGCCGATAAATACATGCTCTACATTAAAAATTTAATTTTACTTAGGTTCTTACGTCACGCCATATTTGGGTTCATGCAGCAAAACCACTTGTTCCTCCTCAAATCTTAATCTAAATTGAATATTATGAACAACGTGATTTTTTTGGACTAAGAGTTTTAATCGCTGTATTTTATAATAATAATTTACTTCAAGTATACCGAAAAATTCAACATCATTAAAACAATATAACAATACCAATAGATACTTCATATAAAAACTAACTGTTGAGACCAATACGTCACAACTATTGCTTACTCGTCAAAATTCAAAACAAAACAAAAACCAAACGTAGACTAGCAGCTCTTCCACACCTCGGGAAGTTTAATAAAATCGTTAAGAACACTAACTCCGTAACTCGTACCTTAAACTGCATTAGAATAAGACTTGTAAAATAAGTTAGCTATTCGGAACTTCTCAAATTCGATACAAGGTATAGTAGACACACGTTCCGTCCTCTCCGCATAATAATCCAATTAGAACGGTATAAACGGGTAACAAGACTCTCTAGAAGGGAAATGATACAATATTTAAGGATTTTAATGTAGAAATTTGCTCTTGGTAATTCCACCACACACCGCAAAAGTTGTTCGATGGGAATATTTAGTGCTGTTAGACGCTTACCGTGTTAATTAACAGATGCTTGGCTAATACTTGCTCTTCCACTTTCGTCTTGATATTTGGAACGAGTGAAACACTAGGAAACTGATGCTTGTCTTAAGAAACATTCAACATGCAATGCTTTACGAGACATTGGAATTAACTTTATTGTAAAGTTTTAATTTAGAGGTAAATAAAGCAATTTTAAAGATCATATCGAAAGATGTAGTTTCATGCAAAAATCTAAGTGGACAATTTTTTTTCTTAATAAAGAATTATTATCTACCATTGGCAAATTTAATAAATCTTTATTTCAGTATTATGAAAATTGCAACTTTTCGTATGATAAAAGGAGTTTTTTGACGATTTAACTACATGTGTACTTAAATGTTTGCCACATGCTTGAGATACTATTAGCCAAGTGAATGAGATTTTTAATAACACAACGTGTCAATAATGCTAGTAATATTGAGGCAGTATCTCCTGCTTTATTACCGAACAGAGAACCCTCGACGATTAGGAGGGATTACCCCTTAATCTACCATAGAAGCTCCATACCGTGTCGATACGATTCACATACATATTTAGGAATTTGTATATAAAAAATACTTGTCTCAAATATGCTTTGTACTTTCACACGCAAATTCATACGATATGGACTTTTGGTGTTTGAATCATAGATTCGTCTGGTGTAACACGACATTTAACCCCTTTGAAACATTTTTTGGATAACGTGGATGTGACTGAGAACGAGATGCCTGATTTAAATCTAACAAAACTCTATCAATTAAAGCAGCACATTATTTATTCCGGTTAATTAGAATCCAAAACACAACGAACAATATCCCTTGTGTTCAGGTTATATACCTACCTTTATTTATAAAAAAAATGTTATATTGACAAAAGCGATAATATTATGCAGTCAAGTCACCCTAGCATCTTTAATGCTTGCTTTTGCACGAACGGCGCTAGAGAACAGCGGGCTTTAATGAAGTACAGAAGGGTTTATTGAAATAACTATCTGAAGGCCGTTTGCATCAATCAAGGCCCATTAAATTTGTATGATATACGACCTATTTTGACACAAAATTCTGATCTGTATCTCCAAATCGAGTAAAAAAAAAACAACATGTACGAAAACGAAATTTCAAAGTCACAACCTGGCCCATTCGGATTTTTCTGGGTTTATATAAAGGGATTGTTTATAAGCCAGTGATAGCCTCGAGGTTTAGGCGCGCGGTCGAGAATCTCGGCGGTCGCGGGTTTGAACCCCAGGCACACACCTCTGACTTTTCGAAGTTGTGTGTATTCACATCGAATTATCACTTGCTTTAACGGTGAAGGAAAACATCGTGATGAAACCTGCACACTTAAAAGTTCTTAGGAATTTCTTAGGTGTGTAGTCCGCCAACCCGCACTAGGCCAGCGCACATAGGTAGGTTTTTAGGTTTTATGCGGCCAAAATTATTTTACTTGCTAAAACTATTCTAAATGACATAATTGATAATGTAAAACAATTTTCTGTTGATTTTTTTTTATTTTAATTCAAGAAAATATAATATTTATGAAAAAAAATGTCAAAAACCTAACGTGACATATATTTAAAAATATATATCATAAACGTACATTTTAAACGTTAGTGAGTAATGAATTGACAGTCGTCACATACTCCATGCCAATTCGTTACTCCAGATCCTCATCATCCGAGGATTCTGGTGAAGCGGAATCTGGTTTGGTGGGTAAAAGCATGTCGAAAGTCTACGGAGAAAAGGAATTAGACATTTTTTTTTCTCCTTCTTTGTTTTATACTAATACTGCTAATGAGCGGATCAGAGCTCAATAATAGTCGATTGTAAATGTCGCGGTTACACTGTTCGCGGGAAAATTTTCTTGCGTAATTTTCTCTATACCTGCGAAAGTGCTTATTTCGGGCCTCTTGAGCCTCCTCCGGGAATGGGTCTATTGGAAGGATGGAATTCTTTATTATGGCAGTACCATATATGAACACTTTGTGCAAAGTAGGGGTCATCGGGTGCCACCTATAGTGCTTCACGTATAATTTGGCGGTATCTAGTGCGTATTCATCATATTTCTTGACATCAATAATTTATCCACTTGAAATCGTTTCTAAAATTACTTTGGCTTTGCATTTTATCGTAGAGAAATTGACGGGTGACTAATTTTATTCCGGATTAGCCAGGAAAACCTACGACGAAAATGAAAATTAAAATGATTTGGAACATTTTTCAACATAACTTTTTTTACCCTACCTGCACCTACCTGCAGCTGATTTTTATCAAAATCATAAGAAAAGAGTATTAAGTATTATAATAAAAAATAATTTTGAGGCGATAGGAAGCGATAATATAACTAAATTACGTTTAAATTGAAAAATCAAGAATATTTTTTCAAGAAAACGTTGTATGTTTTAGAGGTTTAAAATAAAGTATTTTTTATTATACTAGGTTGACAATTTCTATAATAAATAATGGTATGTACCTGAAGCACTCGAATCCACATTGTTTACATTAATAACTCTCTTCAAATCAAAAATATTAACGACGAAAACAAGTCACTTTAACAACGTAAACAGCGAAAGCGCGGGCGCAGTGGGAGATTAACAAGATTCCACCACCTGCACACGTCCCCCACGCGGGTATTTAAGCCGAGAAGACCGGCAAATTATCACTTGTTCTATTGTTAACGTAGAAAAATATTCCATTTTGCATTTGTAACTAGTTTAAAATTTTCAATTTTGGCCGCATAAAACCTAAAAACCTACCTATGTGCAGCGTGGTAGACTATGGCCTAAAACCGTTTCAATGGTAGAGGAGATCCGTGCTCAGCAGTGGACGTTTATGGGTTGGTGATGAAGAAGATTGTTTATTAAAAGCGCAAAATGTACAGGCACATACGTAACCATCTGTTTACGTATTTATTCAATTATCACTACAGAAAAGTCATCAAGCAGAAATCGAGATTCCTACTGCAGCTTTATCACATGAAATTACGATATGATTTTTAAAATAGCTCTCAAAATCTGTCGATTTTAAAATATCCAGTCCAGTGTATAAGCTGTTGAAAGAGTGACATAATGTCTTGGTGAAATTAAACATGCAACCTACGTAATGCATAATAACATATATTTTTTATATAAAAATTATAATAGTTTTAATTTTTTAAGTTTTCACACATAATTTCAAAAGTAAAAAATGAATTTTTCAGTCCATAATGTAATCGAAAAACAGTTTATTTTCCTAAATCGGTCAAAAGCAATACACTTCAAATTCAAACATTATAACTGTGAAACTGTAACACAAATCGGAACTGATTCATTCACCAAATTCCTTATTCATTGGTGGGGCAGGAACAAATATTTGAATTGTTAATACAAGCCTTGGGTATAAGACGGCGTTGCACGACACTTAACACCTACCAACACAGTCTGCACTCTAAGGATTTTCGGGTTGTATTTGTTGAAATGTAGGCAACTAGATACAACCGAAAACGACTACTGGAACGGTATTCAAAAACAGGTCACACTTTTCTCCTCGCGCATTCATGGACAAAAATGTAAGACTATTTAGGCTTAGTATCCCTCAGCCGTGGCAAATGAACAAGAAAAAAAAATTTTAGCATAGTAATAATTTTCGTAACATTTTTTAAACAACCATTCATAAAAAAATATATTTACCATGCTATCGCGTATCTTTGCTATGCTCCTTAATAAATCATATAAAACACCATAACCACATTTACAAAGAGGCCTTATTCTTGTAGATTTTAAATGTAGATAAATATTCTCTACAAGTTACCGAGTTTCCAATGGCCTAGAAATCAAAACGGAATCAAGCAAACGCGATTTCGATCTGACCATCTGTTACGTTTTAGCTGCGGACTCGAGTACAGGCGCGGGTAGAAAAGATTTTAAACCAGATAAAAACACTATCCCGATCTTACATTTGAAACACGACAATGGTTATGAGCACCGTATATGCAAAAACAGTTTCCGCAGTACATATTATGCTCGTAGCTGATATTTATTAAGATCCGTTATTCACAAACTAGATGTCCCACTGCAAAAATTGAGCGAATTACCGACAGGTCACGAGTTTCTTTCCCGAAATAAGTAAGGTTTATGGGTTTATGCATTAGTAAGTGTTACAGAGCACCTCGACTATACTGGCAAAGAAATATATGCATTATGCATATACCTAAAAACGTATACATCGCACAAAATACCGACACATTTGTCTCCCCGCCGTATCTATTCCAGCGATCTATTTAACAAAACTCTGTAAAACTTGTTCCAAAGTGTGTGTCTGCAGCGTACGATATTCGAGGCCAATTGGCCCGGATACATATGCTAAATTCAAATGCGAGGCAACTTATTCAGCAAAAAGGAGAAAAAATGTCTAACACGTCCTCCAACGTTATCGGCACTGCAAAGTGGTCGAATCTTTTCAAACAAGACACGAACAAAAACGTTCCGAGCGCTGTTGTTTTTGTTCTCGACAGTACCAATTACGTAGACAGAGCTTTATTTCGTACAACAAATAATTATTTACAGAATACTGAAATTTTATAATTACGAGTCAGTCATACAAATGTAAAAACGTCGCTCAAATACATTACGTTTTTACGTAACAATGATATGTGTTACAGCTGAGCGTTGTCCACAATATAATTGAAAAGAAGTAAAGTTTTGCAAACTGTTTTTCTTGCAATTAGATATTTGAATGCTTCGAAGGTATAATTTCAAGAGCAAATGCATTGACATATAAGCACTCAACGTAAGTAAATTCTCAACACTAGGGAGAGTCCGAACTAAATTAACTTTGATCTTTCACCTAAATCCGAAACAAATATTTGTTGAACAAACATTTGAGTTACGAACTTAAAGATGCTTGTTCCTCGCCTAACGCATAAGGGGTGCAGGTAAGTGACAAACTATAAAAATATATATATATGTATTGTCACATGAAACATTAAAATACATCTGTAATAATATAAAATACATATGTATAAAATGTAAAAAATAAGGAAATATAATAATAAATCTGCATCTATTAGTATGTTTTATATATATTTATAAATTATTGACTTATCCTAGTTTTTATATATTTATTTTAGTGTTTTTTTTTCCTTTGTCTTCTTCTATACACTTTATTCTACCCTATATATTTTTTCCTTTCTTACTATCCATCCTAAGGTTGCCTTTAAAATATTGCCTAGAGCGATAAGGCCGCCTCTTGTTTTATTCCTTATTAGTTAAGTTTTTTTTTTTTTGTTATTTAGTGTATATACAAGGAAGTTTTATTTTATTATTTATATAAATAAATAAATAATAAATAATATAAAATTTATTTGGGATGATATTTCTTCCTGAATAAAGAGTCTACAGATACTTCAAACACATGTCTATATGTAGAATACCCATTTATTTACCCATAATAAATAGGCACATTCCAAAATTTTCTTAATTACATTCCACCTTATAATATATGACTTAATTTTAATTAGACTTTTTATTACTTCATATTTACATTACTAGTTGGTACGGTAAAAGCACTAGAAATGCAGTATTTAAGCGAACTCAATTTGCCAGTGCAAATTATAGACAATGCTCTAACAGATATGTTCTAATTTGACGAACTGTCGCCTTTGCCGAGAAGCACGAATGCAAATTTAACATCCCATCGTAAATTCATCAGCTGCGCTCGGATCGACAGTACTACCTATCTTCTTTAGAAATTCCAGCGCAACGTTCTGTACTACCTCCTCGTTAATCTAACCACTGTTTGAGACTGATTTATTGTTAAATACACGTAATCAATATTAGATACATATACATAATATATAGTCATTTAGTGTGGCGTAGTCCGTATTTTGTCAGAAGCCCCTACATTTTGTAGAGCAGACTTGCTGAAAACCATATCCAACCAACACAGAACACATCCATTTATATTGTATTACTATCAGTAAACATTAAAAAAAAAACAATACGGTAAAAATTAAGGGACAAGTATCTAAACCGGTTGAAAAACTTTAGATTTTCTTATTAGAATTTCAAACATGCATACATGAAATAATGCAAAGTGGGGCGAAATAATATCTTTAAACTATTGACATTGCCGGCTACATAAACGTTGTTATAGAACAGTACGTTGGTTTTTATTCAACTACATATTAAATCAAACTTGAAAGCAATAAAGACTATGATTAATAAAGTCATGAGTTCCCACCCCGGTAATTTTCCTAACAAACCCATCAACCGCGTCCAAATCAAAGACTGGCCCAGTACACAAACAGTGTATGCACGGGCCGCAATTTGAACCGAGTGTGTAGCCACCGCACGATGGTCCCCTACAAAATTTCACACAACAAGCGTGGACCGAAATCTTCGAGGGTCCTCCCCCAACCACTTCTGAACAACCATTCCGCAAGTTATTACGTGAACATAATTCACGATTCTTTTTATTGGTTTCAAAGCAATTAACTGATGACGTCCTTTTTAATGAGAAAAATCAAAAGGAATCCTGTGATTAAGTCACAATCGGCTTAATCATCTTTTTTCCGCTTTCATGGACGTTTATTACAATTTGTGAATAATGTGAAACACTTGGAGATTGATGTGATGCTAATTGCTTCGAATGCATGCCTTTTGTCAATTCAACAATAATATTACAGTTTCCAGATACAATTTTTAATTTATTTTTTTACAGAAAAAGACATAAATGTCCAAACTCTTAATGAATACAAATATATCGATTGCACAATGTAAATGAAGCGGACCGGTGTTCATATTTTGAGTAGTAATTTTATTTTTAATCAAACTATTAATAAGGTTGTCACAATATTTATGCTCACAAGAATCCAATTAGAGTCCCAAAATGGCGGTTATAACAACGCCAAGATATTAGTAGCGGATGTGACAAATCGCCTTAATTGTGTGAAATAGTTCCTTCCACAACAAAGAAGGTCTTATTGTCTAAAATTTACCATAAACACCACCATATTTGCTGCCAATTGGAGTGTGCCAGTTCAACTTTAAATTTTTTGACGGCGCAAACAAACTCAGCCCACTCAGTAAACCAATATACAAATGTGACAATTGCAAAGGCGGTCATGCCTTATGAAACAGACTTTAAAACAAACTAGTTATCGAGACAATCGTCGCGTGGGGCTACGGAAGGCACGAAATGTTTTAGGTATAAATCTTGGCGGGGTGACACAAAAATTCTATTCAACGGGAATAATACAAAGAGTTAGTGTGACAGGACAAAGGCACGTCGGTTTACGTTTCATCGTGTTACGTCGTTGCCTTTTGATTTGTTGCAAAGCAAATATCCACGGGCCGCGGTTTACCCGCAGAAAAACTCAATCCATCCTACATTTTTGGCTGAAATCGGCCTACGTTTGGACAAATTTTCGAAATCCATATAACGGATGTTGGCTCTCTTACTTAATCTTCTATGCTGATAGTTCCTGTTTACCATCAAGAACAATACAATATCTCACAGCTCCGTGATGCATTTAGCTATTCAGCCAATTGCAAAACGAGAAGCTACAATTTCGATACCCGCACCAAGACAAATGTTTTTATGGAAAAGAAAAGTTTCTCGTAGTTTCACATACCCAAGAAATAAGCCCGCAATCCTAGTGTGGGATCAGAACTATGTGACTGTTGGATACAGGGTAATTACATTTGTGTTCAGCGCGAATATCATAAAAATAATTGCAGTAACCTATTATAAAAACAAAAAGTGACAATGACAGCGAGTAAGCAAAGTAAGCTTTAATAAATCGCATGCTTCCAAAAGCAGATTGAAAATGTAATTTTAACAACGAGAAACGTAATAAACATTGCGTAAAACACAATTAAATTGTATAAATATATACACAGCAATCCGCGGGGCGAAACGAAAATTTCCACTTGGACATGGAAAGGGAAAAATAAAAACATTATGTTATTACACGGCCAGTATAAAATATGTCCTCTGCAATAGTTGCACATTCCGGTTTGCTTTATTGCACGCGTACAATTTTGGAATGGAAACAAAGTGATGCGCGAACGTTATTTGGATTATTGCGACGAAAAAACACTGGCAAACATGATTGAGAAATCGAAATGAAAGGCTTGCAAAGTAGGAGGAATGTATGGTAGTTTTTTGTTAATAAACCTGTACAATTCTTATGTGCCAGTAAATATTATGGCGCAGTCCGGCAACTTTATTTAATTTTTTGCATTGTTCGCGAAGCGTTTATTTCAGTGCTTGGATGTAAACATTCTGTCCGACGGCTTTAATGCATACATTAAAAATTTATTGAAAAATTTCTGCTTGATTTCAGATTTGTAAAGGTACCTGTCTTAGGACAAAAAATTGCGCTCTTCAAGCTTTTTACTTAAGAAGTTCAAGTTTGAATTTTTATTAGTAAAATATTTCATTAATTTTTCAAACTGATAGATGGATAGGTTTTGTCGCAAATCTATTTTATTTTTATGGAAATTATTACTTTCCTAACTGATAAAAATCCAACTGGGTTTTTGTGTAATAACAAACACAATTTGATTGAATCCATATCTAATAGATCCCATGGAAGGACGTACACGCCTAAATCTGGTTATCAAGAACTATACAGCCATCAAGCTGTCACGTTATAAAAAGATTGCTCACCAAAAAGTTTCCAAATCAAATTTCTTCACCCCGTTTACTTCAATATAAATATTACCAAACAACTCCAACTACGGTTACTGATTCAACATCACTAAACTGAAGATTGTTCAAACAAAGACAAACAATAATGAAGCCATGGTACAGTCGGCGGTTTGTGTCATTGTTTACAAAAATCCTATGTACACACAAAACAGTGGACGAACGTTCATAAAAAGGCAAGCTTTATGAGGCTATCTCTCAACCGAAACACAAATCGGCATTCGCTGCCGATCTCCAAGGAACTTTTGATCTCAGATTAAATCCCTAGGGTTTACATTGTCGTGCTGAAATATTTGATGTTTTTTATTTTTATTTTCTGTCGGATTGTCAATAATTCTTCCTAATAACACTAATTGAAAGACACTGCGTAAATATTATGAAATGTAGTATCGCGCAATAAAGCAGACTAAACTATGTCAGCAGTTAATTAAGACGGCTCAAAGGAATTTCAAGGCGAAGATAGAAACATCTTGAACATAATTTCTGAAGTGCTTCGATTTTATAACGTTATACAAGGTGAATATATATTGTGTTTACGAATATCAAAAATTGTATATTTGGCTTAAAACAAATGAATCGTTTGAGTCTATCGTGTGAACCTGTTGTTTCTCTTACAAAAAATCGGAGTAAAGCAACAGTTTTAGTGACACACCCAAAGCAAAAATATAACGCAAGCACTTTTACGTTTCTTTTTTTTCCGAGTCCGAACAGGCTAAACATAAAGTTTTAAAAAAAGGCTTTCATCAAGTTACTACAAATACCGTGGCCCTAAAATAAACTAGCAGCATAAAATATTTCTTCCAAATATTTGCTCAAACGTTGATAACTTAAAAACTAGACTTTATGTCAGCCGAAAAACGGAGTTTCAAGTTTAATAAAATATAAAGACTTTTCCAAGTTTTTAAGTAAAGTATAACTTTATAAATTCAATATAAACTTTATTATAACAAATATTTGTTAAGGTGACGATTTGAAAATTGTAATCCTATTAAAAATTCTCAGAATCTTTTCTAGCGTAATTAAATGAAAACTTTACACAACTTATACGATATTCGTGAAGATAATATCTTTATAAAATGGCTTTGCAGGTCGCCATAGCAATTTCATTTTGCAGAAGTGTCATTTGCGCATATCTTATAAGTCACCACGTAAATTATATTTAATGCTACTTTATTACACACAATTGCTGTAGCAGGGCTACTATATATTATATTTATAACATAAAAATGACATGGATTTGTTTAGAAGCCACAATAATCAATCTGAATCTGATAGTTCAATGTAAGCACTAAGCAGTTAGCGTAACGAACCGCAAATGATGATGATAACAATATAATTTATGACAAATATTTTTCGCGGTATGAAAGACATATAATAAATATGTGTAACTACCTATACCGATTATTACCACCTTTTCGACATTTTCAGTTACTACATAATTCTGCGATTTTATAAAATTCTGAAACTGCTTTTATGGAAAAAATAATCCAATGCCGTCAACAAAAAACAATCGATCATACATTTAGCTATTTTTGAATTGGAGTATTCAAAGACTAAGAAAAAAGTTCCTCTAAATAACTATCAGGCCACTGTATTCATATGAAAAAAAAATCTATATTTACGAGCGAACTGTGCGTTTGCTGAGTAAATCAAAGCGATAGTGTATTTTCAGCGCCAGCATCGCTGACTGCAGTCAGTAAATCGCGTAGAATAGTGTCGTAATAGAGCGAATGCTGGAGTCCGTGTAAAAAAGAAACGCGAGATGCAGCCAATCAATCTACATTTACAATCATATGAGTATCGACCCGACTATGTGTGAGGACGGATGTTTTTGATACTTGATGTTCCGAGAGCATCTTTTGTCAATTTATTTCATTCGGTTGGCTGTTATTAGGAAGATGCAATAGCTTCCTAAATGTCACGATTTTTTTTTCTTTTTTTATTGATTGATTTTCTTTAGCAAATGAATGTTTTAAATATACGCAATGCATAACAAATCACAATGAATATAACATTTTACTGTAATAAAAATTTGTAATGTAACCTGTATAAATTGCTACGTCGCTTGGTAAGTTTTGTTAAGAGTTCGAAAATTACCCCAACACATCACGACTCGTAGATAAAAGTATACTTATTAAATCATCTTTTACTACCTTCAATAATACTGCCATGATAAAAGCCCCTTTATCGATATGAGGCTGAAATAGATTACGAAGCATTAAAACTATATACAAAAACTCTACAAACAGCTCTATCAACGATAAGTTTTCAACAAAACATTCATAAAGTGATAAAAGACAAATACAAATATGATGAATATAAAGTGTCAAAACCGATGAGTCGCGCCATACAGAACGTCAAGCGACTCGTCGCTCTGACGAATAGTTTAGAAAAGACTTCATTTGATATATGCAGAGGGTGACTCCAATATCGAATAGTCCGAAAACTGATTCTCATTCGTTCGTCCCTTTTATTGACATAAATAGATTTGTAGACGTTTCATAATGTTATCGAATAAATCAATTATTCAATAAATGTATACTATACACATTAATTTAAACGAGATTATCTTTATTCAATAAAAATCTGAGTTGAGTACTGAATTTGTTTATATATAATGAGTAACAAAAAAGGCATTTTATAAGAATTTCTCATAAATATGCGTTAGTCATTTTTTATTGTTTTTTTATTTTATTGATATGCGTTGCAGCATATCTATGTTTACCTAATATTTCGAGAACAGGCCCAAATACCATAATTAAAGAATTTAAAACTCCACTATATATTACTATTTTTACTATATGTTAATGTATAATCATGTACATATGTACTCGGTCATTAATACCTCAAAACGTCATCAATCAACTCTTAAAATATTTTAGTACATATTGAAATGAATTAATCAAACAACCGTAGCTAATGACGTTAAAATAACAAATTGCTCAGAGTAAATAAGGTAGCAATGTAATTAAGTATGCAGATGAAAGCAACTCCCCTAACAGCTAAGTGACTCAATCGAAAGCCCGAAGATAGTTTCCGATGAAATTTATAGGTATGAAATTGAATTGATGGGTAGCGACTAGGAAACCGGCACGCGGAGTCGGGGAGCCGAGGAGCCGCCTAGCGACGCCGACTGGCGTGAAATTATCTCGCCAAGTGCAACATCGTAGATTAAGTGACGTCGATGCTTGCCTACAGAATAACTTAGAGTAGATCGATCGCCCACCCCGTTTCGCTGAAAAAATAAACACGTTCACAGGATTCGGTTAAACATTTTATGCCGACACTTCGCCATGTTTATACAATCTTGGCGATATTTTTATAAGGGTTTAGCTTTAAAGTTTGCTCTTACATAATGTTTTCATAGAGTTTTGCTTGAAACATTTCGCTACGAATATACATTAAGTTAAAGTGAATTTGACAGGCCCGTGGCGCAGTTGGCTAGACACCAGCTTGCGAAACGAGCGGCCGTGGGTTTGATGTCTGCACCAAGACAGATGTTTGTGTGTTTCGCAAATATTTGTTTCGTGTCAGGGTGTTTGTGAGACCGAAAAGTCTCTCGTAGTTTCTAATACCTACGACACAAGACTTGTATCCTACTGTGGGGTCTGAACTGTGTAAGTTTGTGACTGTTGAGTGTATTTATTATTATTATTTATTTGCGTCGTAATACGATCATACAGAACCTCAACCCTTTACTTCCCCATGGGGTACACAGAGATGTATCTCTGCACCCATCCCTTGACATGATAATTCAATGTTCTTACTTAGATGATAATGATATGAATACGAATTCGTAGAATTAAGAAATACCCGGTATTGATATAAAGTTACCATGGCCATGTCTAAAAAAATAAGATCCAGTCTTCATTAAAGTGAAAAAAATGTAACTAAGCCCTGGCGTCATTAAACCAAATAACATAAACAAACAATCAATGTTTAGAATGCTGCTAAAAAAATGCAATACACTCACCCCTTTCATAAAGAACTTATGTACTGGAAAACGTGAGTGAAGAAATGACCTCTGCCTAAATTCGTATCACATGGCACTTCATAACATAGGCCTAATAGAGAGTTTTATGTGTTCAATAGAAAAACAAAAATGCATAAAATTCTATTATTGGGTAATGGACTTAATTGGTTAAATTAAACTTGCGTTCAATACATTTTAAAATTTAAAAAATATATCCATTAAATTTAAAGCCTTATGAAGGGTAACACAAAAATACGAATAATAATAAAATGTATATAGGCAACAATGCCAATGCAACAGCATTTCACTTAGCTGAAACTTACGAGATCCTTGTGGCATATTATTATTCCCGACACGATCTCTTTCACACTCTCAACCAGTTGTAATCCAACAGAATCAAATTAACGCGTCAGTTCTCTCGTTTTTCTTCGGGAACTTGTGTTTTAGCTCTCAGATAACTTTGTTAATTAAATTTTACATTTTTTTCTCTCTCTCCGTGTCCGCTTCACCTGGTTGGTACACACGTACGTGCCAATGGACGCGAGAAACACGTATTTCAAATATAGATTAATTAGGTAAGTTAATTTTTTAACGTTTAATCATGACTCGTTTTAAGGTCATGTTCGTCCATAACAAAATCTGCATTATTAAACACATTTCAGATTATTCTTTTTTTTAAGTAATGAGTTTAAAAATTCGATTTTATACGAAAAAAAACGGTACTTAAAATTTCAATCGAAGAAAACAAAGTAATTTTCAAATCGCTTGATACAAAAAATTACTGTAAGAATAAAATTCAAGTTCACAAAAACTCAAAGAAACACACCAAAAGATTCACCAAATCTATCTCACTATGGAATCACAAGCTCCCTATTACGAAATCAGGAAAATTGCCAGTCGCCGTGATGCGATTATGCAGAGTCGGGTAGTTCCCAAAATAGAGTCTAACGCTAAGGAAGGGTTAATAAGAGGGGATGCCGTTAATTTCACCCTGTAAGAGGGCCCGCTCCCGAGCGATATCGCGTCGGGTTACAGAAGCCTTGCAGAATTAGCCTGCGGTGGACAAAAGAGCAAACTACTTAACCTAATTAACTGCAAAAAATATGTTAAAAGGTCTTGTGGCTTTTGGAATGTTGCTATGTTTATACAATACACATTATTTTTATAGTTTCGTAATATGTACCTATAGTAAATTTGGTACATTTTGTTATGATAGATAATAATATAATGCCAACCCGCACTAGGCCAGCGTGGTGGACTATGGCCTAAACCCTCTCAATGGTAGAGGAGACCCGTGCTCAGCAGTGGGCGTATATGGGTTGATGAAGAAGAAGAAGAAGAAGATAAATGTGCATAATTTTTTTGTTGAAAGAAATATCATCATCATCCTCGTGCTCAATTTACACTAGCTTATATTCTGCCCCCTTTTAAATAAAATAAAAAGCTTTTTCTGAACGAATAAACGAGAACTTTAAAATTCTCGATGAAATTTTCAAATCAATGTTTTATGAATCTCGCCATACTGATAATATTTTCCGAACAACGAAACGCGGTAATCACAGGTCAATGAACAGGAATCCTGAGTGTAATACTGTTACATCCTCTATCCAGACTTCAAAGCGACTCATTAAGCGGTAAATACTGTCTAAGGATAGAGCAAAATAATGGTTACTCATTAGCTTGCCTCAATTAAAGTTCAACCGCGTCGAAAACTGAGCTGCTTCGGATTACGGAAGCCCTACGTAAAAATTAGCCTGTGCAGTACAGTCGAGAACTAAACTACTAAAACCCCCATATACATATATAAATGGAAAAATAATAGTGTTTTGATAGGTAGAGATGGTTGAAAGGAATATGTCAAAGATTTTTGTATCTATAAACATAGAAATTAAATAATTACATATTATAGAACTTATGACTGTAGGTAAATTATAAATCTTTTAATTAATGTGTAGTTAGCAACAGAAACTGTACAATTTTTTTACAAATTGAACATACTTAAAAATCTGGCCTGCATAAGTAAATTATTATGTCAAATGTTGTTTAATAATATAATAAAATAAAAACTTAATATTTATGCAATGAAATGTGATGTTTAAAGTATAAATAGCCTCGCCACTTTTATGTGAATAATATTTACCGAAACAAAATCCCGCGAACACAAAGATACCGATATTAAAATGTAGAGTAGGTATTTAGGGATAAAAGTGTTTTCATTCACACAAAAGGCACGAACACATTGATTTAAAAATGGCTATTCAGACGCGTTTAGCCAGACACCACAATGAAATTCAGCAATAAATGACAAAGGTGAACCGTAAACGTTTTATCGCGATACCACGTAAATTTATGTGCGCAACACAAAAAGTAAAAGCCCAAATTAAATATGGAAAGAACGGAAAAACAAAAGAGTTGCAAACAAATAGGAAATGAAAGCAATCACTGTGCAAACATTTTATATCGGTTTAAATTTTTTAATTAAAAACAGCACACGTTTGACGTTATGATGATTCGCCGATTTTGTATAGGATTTGACTTTCATTTGGCGCGCTGTTTGTGATCGACGGGCACAAGTAATTAATTAATATTGTTGGATTTTGAAAGCCAACTGTGAGTAAGCGCGCGCACGCCGACTATTTCGTAAACGAATTAATTGTGAAAACAGAGCATGTCTGTGCAAAGGTAGTATTTCACTTGCGTGCGTAGTAAATGGATTATCCTTTGGAAATTAATTTTACCCGACAAAAATATTTTTACACTGAATAATTTCCCTTGTGGTTGCGCAAGCGGTCTACAAGTGTCTAAACTTTATCGAGTAATATATTTTGTTTTCAAGGTTTTATCTGCGACGTACAAAAGTACGAAACAAAAAACTTTGCGTTTTAATTTTTTTTCTAAATAAAAGGGGTTATGTTCAGAATAATGTTTATAAATATTTGTTACACACATTCACATTCATTGATCATACATAACCATACGCCTATATTCCCCAGATATCCTCTTAATGTTGATCAAAATAAAATCGTCCATTGGTGTGCTTCGAAAATGATTATATTATAGAGCAGCACGAGGCGCCGTCTGTGTGCAATATGAAAACGGTTTTTATATGAAATGTACATTTGAAATTCAGAATAAGCAACCGCAGAGCTCCGTAGTAAGCGTTCTAGAATGTTTTTAACGATAGAAATAAACAGTAAACACCACTTATGTGATTATCTAATCCCACACGCCCCGAGAGATGCAACTGTGGGGTCGTTCGTCAGGACCATAAAAATAAATTACAATGTTAAATTTTGCACACCCCAAATCGCTGGGGATTTGGCGATTTGTTCCGGAATGTCGTTGCTTTTTATTAACGCTGATGTTGAGACACTAATAACATAATTTGACTATATAGACATTGATTACTTTGTAGTAAATTCACAACGGCTACCGGGTATTGATTTTGAAGACGGCCTTATTACATTCAGAATTCAGGTGTTATCCAATTAGTTATGTATATTTTTTGTATTTTAAATTTCTTCATCATCTTCATCAACCCATATACACGCCCACTGCTGAGCACGGGTCTCCTCTACCATTGAGAGGGTTTAGGCCATAGTCCGCCACGCTGGCCTAGTGCGGGTTGGCGGACATTTTAAATTTAATACTAGTTTAAGCAGTAATAGCTAATGACAAAATTGTAAATATATTTCAATGACAAAGACAATTACTTTCCCATGTTAAAAATGCAACCATAAAACGTAGTTCAGCTGATACCCGAGCCAAAACCAATCGGCGATCAATATCCAACTTCAAACAAATTATATTATGCAAATGTGATTCTGAAACAACAAAACCATTATTCGTTGTAATCTAAAACTATTTTCTCTATAAAACTGATATTACGTGACACAAAACTCTTTAAGCGGCCAAGAATTACACGAAAAGCTTAGAAATAATCGCGCAAGCACTTTGACATTAGATAGCGCCACTGTCGTCAAATACCATGTCCCTAACAGCTAGAGTTAGGTTGAAAACGTGACCAAAATATCTTGACCTCCCATGGCATGCATTACCACCCCTTCGTGTTTACTTTAAAGATTACATCGTGCCATAAGTGGTACCAACTTAATCTGGTAATCTATACTAATATTATAAAGCTGAAGAGTTTGTTTGTTTGTTTGTTTGTTTGTTTGTTTGTTTGTTTGTTTGTTTGTTTGTTTGAACGCTAGGATCTCAGGAACTACTGGTCCGATTTGAAAAATTCTTTCACTGTTAGATAGCACATTTATTGAGGAAGGCTATAGGCTATATAACATCACGCTACGACGAATAGGAGCGGAGCAGCAATAAATAATGTTTCGAAATCGGGGACATTTTTTCCTTTTTGTGAGCTTCCGCAGCGTGCGCTGCGAAAACGGTTAAAGTTTCGCTAAAATAATGTTTGAGAGAAATGTTCCTCTTTAAAAGTTCTAAAAAAAAGTCCGCGACAGCATATGTCTATTTTTTAAGGTTGGCTTACTATAACGTTTTTTATCCTAACCAAATTTATTTTAAAATAAAGTTTTATTTGCGAAGGTGTTTTTATAAATATGATATTAATCCTTATCCAAATAAATACGTTCTTCATTACAAGTATTTAATATAAAATAAATTTGCCCTTTACATCATATGATTCTAATGAGTATCTTAAAAGATATCGCAGTTTCAAAATAATGATCAAGCGCGCAATAACGATACACAAGGCGCCAATCAACGCGTTACGGTTTCACGTGTAAACAATTTGACCAATTTGTAGGCTTTTGGTATGGACCTGAATAGGACAGGACTCTGAGGAGTAAATAGACTATTTCTTATATTCTTTCTGAACTCAACCCTGTAGTCTACGCGGACGGAGTCGCGCGCAAAAGCTATGCTAGATGTAAATGTAGTCTTGAATTTCAGGTGTAATTCCACAAAAGTTCGTTAGAATTTGTCGAGAAAATGAAAGTAATTTTATATTATATCTTTTTACAAGAATTTAGATGTTTATTGTTTGTGAAATATTCAAACTACTAAAACTAGCAATGAAGCCAAGCTTCGAACGGGTTAAATTTTGTATTTTGTACTAATTTCACGTTGAAATTATTTCCTAATAAAGAGTCATGTCATCTACGTCCATAAAAAAACATCCGACTTTATAAAATCAGTAAGCCTATTAAGTATAATAGTAATATTCATTAATCTACAAAAGTGAATGTAATACTACATAAACGATCTGTTTATTAAATTCTCCTGAAACTACTGTGAAATTCAAAGCGAATGAATATAATTTATCTTACATTAAGTTGCGGTTAAGTACTTTCTTAATGGCGCCTCTTCGAGGCTCTCTCGTACAATTTTTACATTTGCAAAAACGTTTTCAAGAAAAGTGTCCGATAGGGCTAAGAATTATAAAACCTTTTTATGTGTTCGGTCGGAACGCCCAGCGCCATCTCTTAACAACGCTGGGAATTAAAATACAAAGAGAAACGTTTTAGTCCAATATTTTTGTGTAAAACAGTAATTGCATATTTATCAATAATAAAACCCGGGATATAAAAGATTACAACTATTTTCACTTAAAAATAATAAGACCATGTATTGATGATGGTTTTAATTTTATCACTGTACATAGGTAAAGGCGAGACAGTTGGCGAATTATCAAAATAGATAGAACAATTGTACTTAAACGACGTCTACGTTAAAATACTATAAAGGAACCGTACAAATATACGTCGAATGTAGCAAAACAACCACCAGTAAAAAAAAATAGTTAAGCCATAAATTCACATGAAATATTCAGCTTGAATAATTCATTTAATAAAAACTCAAAGATGAATGTACTGAGCGACGCAGCGACGAAGCGTCACGTCGCCACACATTAGTTTACACAACTTTTGAAATATTAAGGCTTAGGATTGGGTAATGAACTTGGAATGGAATTGTCTCGTTAGACGATTGCCCTTGGCAAGCCCTACTAGTCAGATAATATTAATGTATCACGTAGGGCACATGATTTGAGACTAGTTAGGCTTTGAAGTTTATACTTATTGTGATTACCAAGTCGTTTGTAATGCGTTTGTAATAGTATAATATATTACGCATATATTATTATATTCATTGAGTTTTGGACTTCATATAAAGTTTCTATAAATAAACTCGTAAATATATTAAGCAAATGTCTTTCGAGAACAGAACTCCTAGCATTTTTCTCTATGCTATTAAAAAAACTAAGAAAATCAATGAAAAATACGAAGATAAAAAAGACTTTAATTTAAAATTCAATTGCTCATTTCATCGTTATCAAGATAGGCGTTCAAGCAATATGCTAACGCACCGCACAAGCTGAGTAATGACTGTAAGGAGCTGCCTCATCGGCAAAGGGCCCATTATGTCAAAAACAAACCCGCTCCGTAACCAATTCCCTCCATGTTTGCTGAGGGCTGCTCTCTTATAAATATGCAAATGTTATCCTGCGTTTAGCGTGCCACTGCAATAATATTTATATTGAAATTCGCGCCCACCACCGCCCTTGAACTCCGTTATTATACTGTTCAAACAAGCCACGTAACATTCGGTCATCGGCAGATTGATACCGCCTCTCCAATCTTCAATAACATCAAAGATTACAAAGATATCCAGTCGTTTGGTCAACGAATGGTCATTTTACTGCGGACGTATCATCGATAGCGATCGTAATATTGCGGATAATGCACTAAGTGATGAAACCGAACCAATGACTCTAGTGATATTATAGCTATCGGCATTTATATTAATGGAAAATTTTACCGCTTTATCTTGTGTTTTTACGATTTATTATATTCATGCAAAAACGAAAAATAACACCACCAAATACATATATGACACAAACTTTTGTTCTCATACAAACAAAAGAACCTTAAGCACCAAAGATATAAACTTTTAACAAATACCCAATCGAAATCGTCTCCGACACGGGCAATTCAACAAAAACAACCATTACCGGAGTCTTACAAGAAAAAACACATCGGCGCACCCGGATAAAGGAGCCGTGAAAAGTTTTTGTTTAAACCAAACTCGGATATAACCCTCGTTTTACAGAAGGACAAGCAATAAACCTGTCCGCAAACGTCCTCGTTCACTTATAAAAGATACAGCTCACATCACGACAAAATGGCGGAGACGTCACTCCCACTTTCCCTAATAAAGTAGCAGTCGTAAAAAACCACTACAATCATCATAACTTGAGTGCTCGATGGACGTCCGACACAATGCCCTTAAAAATTAATGTTTACGTTCGCAGCAACGGCGAGTTTGCACAATGTAAATATAATAGCTGCTTGAGCCACTTCTCACAGCCTTGTAAATTAATGAAAACTCCCCGATCTCAGTCTGGTCCCTGCTACATAATACAGTAATGGATAAAATCCGTTTGTTGAAACTAAAGCGAATTGGAGCTGCATAGAAATAACAACAGTAAGTCGTTGACAAAGACAAAGTAATTGCAATGCTCTTACAATATTTTGTTCGTGCTATATCTTTCAAGAGGCGAGGAGTCTTCATTGAGATTCTTTACGTCTTAACGAGCTTTGTTTAGATGCTCGACGTAGGAGACGTGGCAAAGACCTCTGCATATTTCATTCATTTCAAGTGACTGCATTGCTAAAAACTTCAAGAATCTTTCTGTATGGATGTTGAAAGAACCACTTATGTATCGAGTCCTCTTATCTCCACTCCGCCAATCCTCTTCAGTTGTAAAAATTCCCAAAGCAACACTAAATGATCTCAGACTTTGTTCTTATGCATCGGCCACACCGCACACGTAACTTGGAATAAATCCACCACACCATGCGATTCACATGAATTCACACTCATTTAAACAGCTTTCGTTAAATTACTTAATTCCAACTAAATCTATGTCATCACCGTGCCATTAAAGTAAAAACAAAATCTTAATAGCTTTCTTCGCGAAAACTAATCTAGACTAATTGAGTATTAAAACCACCTAATACAAATTAACATCACACACTAGTCATCAACATTTTTTAGTCTCAGCAACATCTCTATTAGTTCTGAAGTTATTTGGTGAAGTTAATACAAGTTTATTTATAAACACGTTTTACACAGTGATTTAATTAAAAAACATCACGGAGCATGCACCATAAAATTAGTTTGGTACAGAATGGTCAGAGGGTCGGCTAACTAAAAATGTTTTGGAATTAGTCACGGTACTAAATGCGCTGGTGTGTTATATTTAGTGCCACGAGTAACAAATTTATGCTACCCTTTCTAAAACAAACAATATTCTCACATAAATTAAAATAAAAAATTAAAAGGGGTAGTTGTTTGCCAGTTCAGTATACTTCTGCGGAAATGGCAATAATAATAACAGTGCTGTTCTGAGTCGAATCTTCTGCTGACAGAGTCACCAGATAATGACCTGTTCTCGTTGATAAATAAGGCATTTCTACATAAAAGAAAACTTGAACGATTACTTGTAGCGAGTGAACAGGCACCGCTGAAACCGTAGATACAGAATAGGCTTAAAATCTATGGTTTGGATGTAAAAATAAACGAAAATGCCCCACAGCGAAACTATTTAGGTTTCTTTTCAAATATGTATGAGAGTATTATTAAAGAGCACCATATTATTATTACGTATGAGAACCTTAGTAAGCCATAAAAATCAAAAGACTATACAATAAACAAATATTTTATATGTACGTTAAATTATAAAAAGACCGCAAGAAATGAAAATAAATGTGACATTTTTAATGAAAGAAAAATATAAAGAAAGAGTGGGCAACACGTAATTCACCACCATCCTTGCTAATGGCCGCTGCCATACGTTGTTAATGCGCTCAAAAATATTTTTTGCACGTGCGCTGCTTGTGAGCGTATTTTAATAACTGTTGATGACGGTATAGTCCCTATAAAATTTTATATGCTTATATAAAAATTACCCCAATATCCCAAAATGTTATAGCAAATAATTCAAGTTGTAAATGCAGCAAATTGGGCTTAACTAAAATCAGTTTTATCTTCAATGAATGAATTTTTAGGTGAAATACGGTACGGCGAATTTACATTCAATATTATGATGACGGTAAAAGTTTTGACTACGTGTTCCATTTACATTTTTAAGATCAATTTATTAAATTGGTTTCTCGAAGTAAGATGTTTCAAGATGGCGACTCGATCGACTGTCATTCCACTCGGCGGCCATCTTAATTTTACAAATGATCATACTATAACACTTTATTACCATAGAGTAAAAATTAATAATGTAATTTGTCTGTTAGAAATTTAAATTATACATGGAAATTCACAAAGCATCGTAATTTATTTAACTTTATCCTTAATTAAGATGAAAAGCGGCTTTATATAATCCTTTGATTAAACTATAGTCAACTTCGGTCCACAATGATCCATTTGTAACACTAAAATAAGGGATTTCGAAAACATCACGACTCAAATACCCTTTCGTATATTACACAATGTTAACATAGAGTATAATAAGCCCATACACATGTTGGTAAGCCATGCCTCCATACATTCAGTCATTACCATTTAAATGTCCAACTGTAACTAATTAAAACCGTTACGGGTAATTAGGTACATGTTGCAATATTTGCGGAAACATGGCAACTAACAAAACACATATAACTTGGTCGTTATATATTTCACAAAGTGTTAGTGTTTATGTTTTCCGTACCATATTGTGTACTATTTTATGTATCGTTATTTAGATGTGAAGTAGACAAAATTACGACTTTTAATTACATCAACTGAATTATCTGGTTTTGCGCAATAGTTTTGCGTTTAACAACGAAGTTACCCATTCAGCTAAAGCAAAGACTCAAACAGTCTTACCTAATGTGCTATAATATAGCTTTGAGTGAAGTCGATATTTTATCTATTTTCATTGCCACAGTAAGTATAAAAATTGCACTTGTTATAATCTTAACGTCTCCTTGCTATGAAGTACCAAACACTACACATAAAAGGTAGACCACGGAGACTGATATATCCAAGTTAATAATAAAGTGAATGACCCGCTGTAAACTTGCCCTGTACTGGTAGCATGCTACGAGCATGTAAAGTCGGAGCGCTGCAACAATTCCGTAGCAGTTTACGTAGCGTTGCTACATCGCCGCGGCGGAGGCCACTCTAAATTTAGCACATTGGCTAGACGATGCATTGCTATTTACTGCTTTGAAACTGGAAAAATCTTTTTCTTTAGTTCTTTACATGCAACCAGTAAGTTTTTTTTTTTTGTTAGTCTAACAAAAACAAAACAAAATATTTTTGTGGTTATTCCATTCGACATCATATATGAAATTTTGTGTTTTCTTCAACAAACCTTTACCTTTTGAAACAATATACCTAGTATTAAAATAATGAGAACCGGATTAAATGTTAACCATCACCGATATTTTATTATAAAACAAGCAGTTAGTCTTGTACAACTTTGAGCATTACACTAAGATACAATCTTTTAAAAACTGCAAGACACTTTTTACTCTAAAATCACCCAGACGAGAAAGAGGTCGCATAAACATTTGTCTTAGTGCAGGGTTTATTCCTACATCTTACATATTGCCCTACATGTATTCGTCATCTCGAAATCAAAGGTTTCAAATAAATCTACAACAAAAGTTTGTATTTTTTCACTCTTCCGATTAAAATATTACTGGTTACATACCAACTAACTTACTTACTACCACTGTTCATTTGATGACTATAAAATAATTAGACCCTTCTTAACCAAAAAGTGCACTCCAGGACCACAAATCACAAATTTAATTAAACCTCGAAAGTATGTAAAGAATTTGCAAAATGTATGTACAAGTACTTTCTTTTCAATTAAAAATATTACGTTTACAAGCCCATTGTTTGTTTAGGACTTGGTAAAGGGTCAAAAGATACTAAAGGCACCGTAATAAAGGACTCATTAATCATCTTTTAACAGATGTTTCATCGCCCGACCCTCTCTTATTAAAGTTATCTTGACAACAAATAAAATTAGAGAAATGATGAGCTCGTGTCACAATGGTATTTTTGACCTTGCTTCATTACCCTACATACAACATACTTATAAGATTTTCATAAATTTACTCGTAATAAATGAGGCCAAAGATAATGACGGTGTCTAGAATATTTCATTATAAGAAATTATGTGCGTCTACTTGGATTTGTGGACGGATTATATAAATTAGAGGCATAGATTAAAAATAAACCTATGAATACCGTCTTTGGTATCACTGATTTTCTATAAAAATCCTGACTCACTAAAAGTCTTCTACACTGTCAAGAGTTACTTAAAACATACATTTTTAAACACTTTTGGGTGCTTATAAAGAAGAAGGGTGGGTAAAGATAAAATATTCATTTTTGTAACATTCTAGTAATTTTACATTTCTAAAACATTGCAATCGTATAAATCGTCAAACAAACATCAACGTATACTAATTTCGAAATACAAATGAAACGGGTGGCTTCATGACACGAAGCGGTGAAAACATGTAGAATACGTTTACAGGATTTCGCAGGTGATTAGGACCTTCATTATTATAACACCAACGTGATTCCATGTAAATGGGTTTCGGTGAAACACACGAATGCGTGTCGGCACAGTGTAACATCTACAGAAGCCTTACACAGTAGAGTTACAAACGTCAATACACGAATATTATCAACAGTCATTATTTGTACATTATTTCTTTATATACTTAGTTAATTGATTGTTGTTTAAGTAAATAACTTTAGCTATTTTTTTTTCCCAGTGAACCTTCTATAACTTTACCGTTTTTTATGTAGTACATGGGCCGCATGACGCCGACCTTTCTATTAAAATTCTGCAAATAACAAAAGGGACTGTAGGTGTTACTGCCCCTCGTCTGTTTACCTGTCACCGTGTTTAAAAAGGAATGTAATACAATCCCAGTTATTTTCATTATTCACCTTCATATAACAGCCGGAGTACGCACGACCGATGGGATATTATAATTCGCTTTGTGAAATTGTAAACGTGTAGCTTTAATGAATACATTTTTGTTGATCGCTTCCTGGAGAAGGTGATGAAAATTATCTTCAAGAAACTAAGTACTTAGTATAAAATATTATTCACCGTATTTCAATACTTTAACAAACAAATACAAAGTAATATTCAAAATAGAGCTATATTTAAAAATATATAAAGCGAATAATACAAGATTGACCTCAAACTGAGATTTCCTTGGAGCCGCGACACAGTTGTAAAACATGGGACGTCGCACTCGTTTCGTATCTAGATTCCAAGCAAATATTGAACATGGTTGTACAATATTCATTCCTATATGAGGATAAAACAGCGTCTTATTTTGCAGTTCAATTTTTGATAGGTATATTACAAAAACATGAACGAACCAAATTACTTGTAAACTTGAAACGTGCAATATACTTCTCGTTATAGTAAAAAAAAATCTGATATGATAATGTTCAATATAATGAAAGTACATTTTTTAGGATATTTAATTAAGTACGTATATCTTAAAAGTACTTTTTGACGGTAAATTATGACGCTTGTACAAACATAATTGAAAAATCCTACGTCGAATTGATTTCTATTATCCTATGTACTTTTGTTGTTGTATATATACAAGCTCCTCGGCAAGTCCGAGAGTTAATTTGTCAGATGCGATTTTGTCACTTAGCCTTGCCAATTTAAAACTAAAATTCTGTATAAACGAAAATTTAAGTACAGTTAGTAACAGTTGAAATTCTGAATACTAGAATTAGAAGTGCTCGCAGAAACAATAACGCAACTGCATTCCAAACGCCCACACAGCTTTTACGTTCTTAAAGTTACTCTGTGGTCCTGCAACTCGCAAGCGACGGCAATGCCCGTAGAACTTGCTATAAATCACCGTCTGAGAATTCCCAAATCTAATATACGAAAAATATTGAAGGCCGATTCTCAAGAGAAATTAGCAGCATCTAAAATTAATAAACCTCTAAGTAATTGCAATAAATAATATGAAACCAGTATAAGAAAAGTACAGTAACAAATAACTAAGAAATATTGCCAACATAATGAGCTAAAACATCCATTAGAGCATTTCTTCAAATCAATTTACATTCTGCCATTGAATCGCGCTGCAAATATTGCACTTTTATTATAAACATTAAGTCACAAAGCGCCTCCCGGGAGGAAGACAAAGTTCAGCTTTTATATCAAATACGACCAAGAGAATAACCATTAAGCATTTCCTTTAACCCTGCGTGCAATAAATGAATGAAAAACTTGGAGCGCCAACTTGGTAGATACCTAGAATTGATAACTTGCCTGAAGCTAACTTTTTGCTCTCCGCTCCATTATTGACGTCCGAACTCGAACACTCGGACAATCTGCGATGGCATTAACCTTTCATTGTGCGGACGACTTTTTGCCTTTCAAGCTAATCTAATAAGTTTTTAACGCTGTAAGTGCCACAACGGTAATGAACAAAGTTCATCAATCAACTATTAACAAGGTCTTATATCCTTCCAACTTTTGATTCCAATGGAAACGTCCGATATTAAATTGTACGTAAAGAAAGATCCCAGTTATTACTCTAAAATATATCATCAATTTTCTGTGAAAACTCGGCGTGTTTCAATTAAATGCGGACCGGCAAGTCTCGGCGTGTCGGTCAACTTTTATTAGTTAGCAGAGTAGAAAAAGTAATCAAGTCTGCGATATACCTCGTCGCGTGCTAAGAACATAACTCTTAATTGTTTGATGTGACACGTCGTGAGGACGTGAGACTTTATCGCATTCGAGCACCACAACAAGTATTTCTACTCTCAAATAAAGTCTCACTCGTTATTGTGCACTAAAAATGTTTATAAGCATTAATCATGTTTATGTTTTATAACATGTCACATAATACATAATGTTATGTAACCTAAGTCTAGGCAAAGTATTGCATACTTATTTAGATATTGGAAAGCATGAAAATGCGTTAAGTGTTATTCGACTATATAGCTAGGTACTAAGTTATGAATTGCGCAAATAAAAATATTCACAAATATTATGTAGTCTTTAGATATAAGCATCTAACATTGATATTTATATATTAGAGACCAAATTGTTTATCCCAACTAAGATACATCGATGCAATATATATGCCGTATTGATACTCTTATGCTAGAAGTGCAACAAAAGTAAAAGAGCCGCTTGCACTTTCTGAACTCAAATATTAAAAGCAAGGAGAATACGCAATTATAGGAACAAAAGACTGAAATATCTACTAGAAAAAAGCTTTCGAAATGCAAACAAAAAGCGACGTTGATGCACGAAAATGGGTCATCGGATGAAGTATCGCATATGTCCAGAGTAACTAGATCCCTGCGATTTGAAACATTTTACAACGGGGCGAGGAATGACGCAAAACACAGGGCTCATGGTTAGTGGTGGCGGTGAAGGCAGGTGCGACACTGCGCTCACGACACGATTCGCACGACCAGCCTGTCCTAAATTCGCTACAATTGTTTTCCTCGAACGTTGACGAATAACCGGCGGATTTTTAAATAGAAAATTCTTGTGTATAGCCCAAGCCGCGTTGCTATTTTTGAACCATGTGTTTCACCTTCAACATGATAAATCGTGTATATTAATTGAGTTAAATTTTATATGGTTTGCACGACCAAAAGGAAATTTCTGACAGTACTACACTAGTATAAGTAATGGAGACATAATAGAATATTCAACCATATATTATGGAATTATAGAAGTTATCCTTCTTAATACAATGTATCATAATTAAAAAATCAATTATAATGTATTTGTATTAGAAATCATACATACTCACCCTTGCATTTCACGGTATTGGCAAGCATTTTAAACTACTATTTAATTGTCATTAGCTGTTTTAAAGACATACTTGGAGATTTAGTACTCTTAGTCATATTTTCCTAATGAAAAAATCCTGAGACACTGCCACACCAGCATTTTTAGATTGCAGAGCACACACTTGTCCAGTGAAACCACAAGATGGTAATTTCATAGTAGCTATGTATTTTGTTATGTTTATTTTTTTAATACACATATTTATGACTTGTGTATAACCTCCTTTCTACTGATGAAAGGTGGGCCGAGTACTAATATGCGAAACATAGCATCTGAATATTAGTACCCACACAACATTGCTCTGAATGCAAAACGTGATGAGCATAAACAAAGATTGAGTAAATATTTTCTAATAAACAAAAAAATCACTATGAACTACTAATACTTAGAGAAATAAGGTAGTGTTGCCATTACTGCTCTGAAAAATAAATTCTGATTCCATCAAGCCATTAAGATTTACTCACACTTTTCATTTATATAGTAAATACCCAGTAATTTAAAATAAATGTATCAATATAGGGATGTTAGTCAGACTTATCTGCTTTGATAAAAAAATTAAATGGTATAATCTTGGATCATCATTGATATTTAAAAAGGATTTGAAGTCTTTAACAAAGGCGAACAGCAAAAACAATTCTAGGAAACATAGTAATTCTATTGCTGATAAATCAATGTTTTCATTTTTATTTTTTATTAGGAATAATAGCACATATAATGCAATATTAGATCAAGATCATACTTATATCCTCCATGGATAAGAACGAAGTATTTCCTTGATGGAGTGGGTATCAGCTTGTAGACTTTGTGTGTCTTTCATACATTTGTAATTTTTTCTTGAAATACAGTTAAAATTTGAATATATAGCAATTGTTTAATGACAAATTGTTTATAACAAATGGAAGGGTTCTGACCAAACTTCTTAATTAGTTAATAACTACTTGTGCACATTGCTATCGGATATAACATACAAATTATGTGGTCCTATATATGTTGGTATAATATCCGGTTTGGTTTGTATACACATATAAGGAAAATCTTTACATAAAATGCAACTCAGATCACAATTTAGACATGGCAAATAATCTAATTAAAAACTGAGAAAGAAACAAGACATTTGGAATTATTATTTATTTCTTACTAGAGCACACACACATGCAAACTCAAAAAAACATTAATAAAGTACAAAAATGATTAGGTAATAAATGTTTATACTATAAATCGAGGTATAAAGTTGTTTTGAGTATATTATATAAAACAATTAAGTTCACCATTAGATAAAAAGCAAAGTTATAACTTTAAAGTAATAATAACATTCCAAGCGATTTTCGTAGTGTCATTTATTAATTAATGAATAATAGCAATATCATGCACTGGAGTTTATTACGTACTTGTAATATATGGTGCACAATTATTCAAATCAACACTGACACCAATTATTTTTACACAATTTGATAATGCTTGTACAGTATATTCAATATTTTCGTAACTAAAATGACGATTAAAACGATATTACACTTATAAAATATTCAAAATGAGCACTGATTTATTGAGCGTCACGTCCAGTTTTAAGATTAACACAAATAAATGCCATAAAAATGTTCTATAACACGGTATCAGAAAGTTTTGATATGTTTCCTTGTTTTTGTTGTTGTTTTTCCGCCATACTGAATTTTTGGTCCAATTACAAACTTGACATTACTCATTTTTTAATATAGCAACACTGTATGTATATCTCATATATGATCTCATAACACTCAGAAAATCATTTTCTGATATGTCACATAGAAATAAAATAAGTACTGGCAATAAAATCGTCTATGGCCGTACGGCGGTTTATTCATAAATGTTTCATACATAAAATGTCACTGTATTATCAATATTAACAAAATGACAGAATGAATAAAACCTAAAAATATCACCTGAAATCTAAACACATGGCAAAAATCATTATAATGTAACTTTAATACAAATCTTTGGAATATAAAAATAATATATCCGTGATATGCCGGGGCCGGATGTGAGAGCCAATGACAATGTCCTCGGGGAGATGTCGACTGAGCCCACGGCAACCGTGCATAGTGGAGTAGAAGCCAAGGCAGAAAGAAAATTAACTGTTCTTGAAACGCATGGTTATGTACTTGGTAGAACTATTGGCTCAGGCTCTTATGCAACCGTAAAGGTACTTTTTCTCTATTTTGAAACGTTGGAAATAATTGTACTTCTATGCTTTTAACTTCATTATATTTTAAATCATAGGTAGCCACCAGCGACAGGCACAATTGCCAAGTCGCCATAAAAATTATCAGCAAGTTTCAAGCACCCGGCGATTACCTCAAAAAGTTTTTACCTAGAGAAATAGAAGTAGTTAAAGGACTTAAACATGAAAATCTTATACGGTTCCTTCAGGCTATTGAAACAACCCATAGGTACTTTTTAAAATCACATAATTCATATATTAGGTACTTACGAAAGACATAAGGCAAAATTATTGTTTTGCCACTATGATTTCTTAGGCCTTACTCCAGTAACTCATTGTTACTCAATTATAATGGGCCTGTTCAAAGTAAGAACATCCTTGCGTTATAACAGTATATCGTAGTCTGATAAAAAATAAAGTTTTATCCGAAACACTGAATCTCTTATACCCCGTAACAGTAAAGCTGGCATATTTTTACGCAAACTAATCTAAATTATATTATAAGTAGTACTTGGAATCTACTGCTACTATTTTTTTAGCAGAATCAAGAATAAAATGTTTAATCGCAAGCGCCACGTTTTCCTTCCACAAATATTTTATTTTTGTAGAGTTTATATAGTAATGGAATATGCTGAAAATGGAAGCCTTCTAGATATTATCCGCAAAGATCAACATATAGATGAACTCCGGGGTCGGCGTTGGTTCAGACAGTTAGTTGAAGCTGTCGATTATTGCCATGAACGTGGAGTTGTCCACAGGTAAATAATATTAATAAGACTTAATATAGCAGAAAGATATCGCTTTTTCTTTTCGTTTTTATATGAATTACAGCTATTTTTACTAGTGGCAACATTTCTAGAGCGGGAAGTTCAAATACTCCTATTGATCCCTTAACTCAAGGGTTCCCAAACTTATTTACACTATGACGCCCTACAGAATTATTATTTTTCTTGCGACGCCCCCCCCCCCCCTCATCATCAAAACTACCTACTTTACTGGAAATAAAAACAGCAGTAGTTAGCGTAATATGAGTTTATCTGAAAAATACGGACAGCGAATCTTTGCCGATCGTCTCGCGACGCCCCTCGGATGTTGCCGCGACGCCCCAGGGCGTCGCGACGCACTGTTTGGGAAGCCCTGCCTTAACTTAAAAGTAAAAAGAAACCCACTGCTGATTAACACAGGTGTACGCATAATGACGAACATTTGAAAAAATCATTTGTTGGCAGGGACATAAAATGCGAAAATCTTCTCATGGACCACGGTTTAAACATAAAATTGTCCGATTTCGGGTTCGCCCGGGGACACATGAAGCCGAAAAACGGTGTTTTTGCTCTAAGCGAGACATTTTGCGGGAGCTATGCGTACGCGTCGCCAGAAATTTTGAAGGGAGTCCCTTATAGACCGCAAGACTCGGATATATGGAGCATGGGAGTAGTGTTGTACGCCATAGTTTATGGTCGGCTGCCTTTTGATGACACAAATTACACACAGCTACTTAAGGTATAATTTACTTAGAATAGAAGGCTTTTATTCACATAGTACCCTGATTGTAGAAATCAGATATTTTACTGGAATGATATTTACCTCCACGACAAAAAAATATCAATAGTCATCATTCTTAATGTTTCAATCGAGCGTCGATAATTGTGATTAAAACACATTAAAAGTTTTATACCACTTGATGTGAATCAAAGTGATTAACATAAAAGGGACAATGTTCATGCATATTCTTTTTGCAATTAAGAAGCATATTAATTAATTACTGAAGTCACATGTTGATACAATCACTGTTCTCTTGATAGAAGATATGTAAATTCATGAGTTGTTTTGATAATTTAAAAATCACTTTCAACGAGGTCATACAGATTTTCTATATTCAAATATTCCAACCAAACAGACCTATTTGGCGATCAGTGGTAACTAGATTCAAAGGAAATAATATTTAAAAACTTAATTTGTTGGCAGCAAGTGCAAAACAAAGTGACATTTCCCCGGGAGCCGAAAGTATCGACGGAGTGTAGGAAGCTGATCACCAAGATACTGGCGCCTTTGAAGATCAGGGTGAAGATCCCGCAGATTCTAGCCGACTCGTGGCTCAATCCCCACCAACTACCGAAAGATGAAGAAGTCGACGCACAGGTTAACTATATAGATTTATTATCTATATATATAAAATATGAGTCTACATTTGTAGAAAACATGAGTGAATTTGTGCATTTATATTTCATTTTTAATCTTACGAATGCGACTTTCTACCTTGAACATTTTTTGAACGCATAGGGAAGATAGCGAGTGTCACTAGAGCCGTACCCCTAGTTTTTGGATTGATTAAACCAGGATAAGTAACGAAAAGCTCATAATCCCAATAGGTGTAGACTAAGAAAAAAAAAACATACATTTCCATAGTCAGGGCGTTGAAATTTATAAAAAGTATGACAACGACTTTGACTACAATTGTTAATAACTAATTCATAACAAATAAAATAGCAGATTCGATGCTAATTATATAAACTTAAGACTCCATATTTTAGGAGAACGCGAAAGCCAGCAAAGAAGAAATAAAGAGCGTGAACATCGGCACAGTAACATTCGACAGGAAATTGGAAGAAGTGAAATGAGGAGATAAATAAAAAATATAAGTTCAATAACAACAATTTTCCCAGAATCGGTCTTTTATTTCGTTCATAATTTTCGGTCGCATGCTATCGAATTGCAATTCTGTGGCTAGTGACGCCTAGCACCTCAGTAGGAAGTTCCGTCTGTTTTGATAAGGCGAAATTATTTGTATATTCCTCTGCTCTATCTTAGTCTAAAGCAGCTAGCATACATTCGATACACGCTACCTTTTTAAGTCGTCAGTTATATAAGGGCGTTTTGTATGACTTATTTCTTGAATTTGATTTATACGATACACACAGGTACCATATAGGTAAACATTTCAAGAAATAAGTGTTTGCGCTTATTTTTGATAAAACACTACCTACTTACGGTGTATAAAAACATTTACGCTTCATGCTTAATGCTGGGGGATCAACGAGCCATAACATTAATGTTGGCAAGAACAAACTGATATTTTATTCTCGTTTTAAACTCCAGATTTGTAATTTGGATTCGTTTTGCACTCGTCAAGGTGATCTCTCGTGACCCATACCTACATAAAAAGGTTTTAAATACGGTTCAAAAGAAACAATAAATAAAACTTACATACGTAACTTAGTTTATTTAAACACTTAATAAATATAAAATTCAGCGATTTTAACTAATCACTTTTGCTTCTGTTTCGAAATGTTGCACGCCATTTCATCATCTTGTAATCTTTGTGCTTTCTTTTTCGCTAAGCTACGAGCTCTTCTTAGGCACATGTACGAAATACCAATCATCAATAGATAAATCGCTGCGGCAATCCAGCAATTGATGGCTAGCTGTAATAAAATACGATGGAAAAGATAAAAGACTGATTTGTTACTTTCAATTTATCCTTTACAAGCTTCCACTGCCATTCTTCATAAAATATTAGCATCAAAACTTGCAGTCACTACATTCAACAGATATCGGTACAATAATCATATAACTAGACCTGATGTAACATAATATCTTTGCCTTACCATTAAGCTGTTGCACAGATTCCTTTGCGAGGAATTTCTAGCCTATGCATATTTAAATGGAAAACGAATAGGTAGTTTAATTAGAGCAACACTATTAGAATCGTTTGGCGGAGAAGTTTGTTTTCTCCTATTTAGCCAGAAAAAAGCAAGATTACCTATTACATGTAGCAGAAAAATCAATCTACGCAGTATGTATCTAAGTACTCTAATTATGTCGCTAAATTGATATTTATAATGAAAACGTACTTACAATCGTGTAATTTGCTTTAGTCTTCTGAATGAAATCATCGTAATCTGTATAGTCTTCAGGTTCCACTTCGTCTATAAAGACTATCGTTTCTAGTTTGAAGAATATACCCATTAGAACCTGTACATAATGTATTTATTATTCAGTATTTGTATAGTTCTACATATCGACATAGGAAAAATTGAAGAGTACGCTCACGTACGGTAGTAATAGTCATGATGATGACATTCAAGGGATTCAATAAATGTGAAATTTGTATATTAAAGTCGAAGAGTGTGAGGAGTTAGATCTACTCCTCACACTCTTTGGAAGCAGCAACTGTCTCGATGCACCGCGTACCTAATCCCCTTGTTCATCATGCCCTTCATCATTCAGAACCTAAGTAGATAAAATAATTCAGATACGCTACCAGTTGTATAACAGCCCATATACTTAATATCAAGCAATAAACAGCGCAAACAAACAATTTACTCATTATTTGAAAAAGCTCTTTCGTGGTTATTACTAAATTCTATCAGCTGACTTACAATACAATAAACAATTGTCATTACAATAGGAACAAAGTCCTAAGGTTGTCACTTGTACAATTAAAGTTTATAATCTATGCGTATCTTTCAAATCCAAGCAAAGAATATAATATTCCCAGCGCACCACCCGCTACCTACGTAAAGAGCTTAGTTAACTAGATACTTGGTTGGTTGTACGGGCTCAAACGCCTCAGAAAATTGTTATGCAAATTGATAAGAAATAAATACATATAAGAGTCAGATAAGATTTTTATAGACACCGAAGTAGTGATGGTACCAAAGTGGAATTATGCGCGCAGTCCAGTATTTCGGCGGTCGGAGACTCAAACCCCTCGGGCCAACATTTGACTTTATTTGGATTTACAAATGAATTGTTAATTACTTTAACAGTGAGGATAAACATCGTGAAAAAAACCTGTACACCTAAAAGTTCTCAGGAATTTCTTAGGTGTATAAGGCATAAAGCCTCTCAGAAGGAGAGGAGGCCTACGCCCCTGCAGAGGATGATGATAATGAGACTTGAAATTAATGACCCTGACATTACTAATATAGCGTGGGAGTTTGAGTATAGCAGACATCGAATAATTCGGAAAATAAAATCGTAGTTTCAATACACAAACCTGTTAGAAACATGCATAAAGTAGCTTGAAATAAATTTTACTTCAAGTTGCGGCAAATTTCGCCGCAGCAAGCGCATTGCATGCAGCTGCTCCACTTTTTATGTCGGCGACATAAAGTTGTAACACACGACGAAAATATTACAAACAAGTTGGCGTTCTGCAAATAGCCTAGATATTTTTTAAAACAAAACTCGTCCAGAGCACGAGTTTTGTAAACTTTAGTGTATTTCAAAGTAGCTTTTGCCGCGGCTTTGGTCGCTTCATATATTTGTCAAATCATCATTTCCATATTATTTATTATAGTAGAACAGAAGTCATAAAATAAAGAAAAAAAAATATGCTCATAATAAATTTACATTTAAATATATTCTGAAATGGGTTTATGTATAAAAGTATAGCAACAAATTCACATTTAAAATCTAGGATATCACATATGCCTTGTTCTCTTTTAGTTGTCCTATATGTGATTTTATTTGAGTGAGGGAAGATTAAAAAGAAACGGGGGTGAATAAAAGGCATGTTTAAAAAAAGAAAACATTCTGCCTCAAGCCAAAACAGAATTGCAATAGGGTAAAAAATATATATTTCTTCTAACTGGCATTAAACAATTGAAACAATTTGGAAGGTAAATATTCGTCTTAAAGAACATGAAATAAAACATTGATTATGATATTAATACTTTTAATTCAAGAAATTCTAAGCATTTTACAGTGAACCTACAATAAGATATATTATGTACAATTTGATAGCATTCATTCACAGGATTTAACACTTATGCATAATTTGTAACATAAATAGATTGGCCAGTATTCAATGCACATTAGTGGAAGTGGAAGCATGGAGAGGATAAAACATTTACATCAGCATACATTTGGTTCCTTTTAAAATCTATTTTTGTAAGGCCATAACCATGTCAATTCTAGGTATGTAAATGTAATTTGCACATTTAAGCTACAAGGTTTCAAAAAAAAAATTTTTTTACAATAAATAGACAACAAACGTAAATCTAAGTTACATTTGATATAATAATCTGATAGTTTATGACACCTCAGCAACACATTGCTTTTAAAAGTTCATCTCAATACTTTTTTCAATAGAGAAAAAGTTTAAATAATAATGGAATGGAAATATTCAACAGTAACATAACAACAATATTACTATATCACCAATACCATTTACATACTAACTGAAGAGCGGTTGTTCATCCAGAACTGGTGTCCGGACACTATCAGTGTGATGACGTAGAGCAATGCAGCAATCCAGCAGTTGTAGGCATTCTGAAAATTTGATCAAACAACATGTGTATTAAACAATTATGGTTAAAAATTAGGTTGATAAATTAAATAAGACAATATAAATAGAAAATGCAACATTATGAAAAAAAATCATCACTGAAAATAAAAATAAATTATAAAAGATCTGTAAGAATAATCCATAGAAAACAGACAAAACTACGATGAAGGCCTACATTTCAGACATGAAAACAGAAAAACTAAGAAACTATTTCTCTCAGATTATGATCTTTCATACTATTTTTGCTATTGAATTTAAAAATCAGATATGTATTTCATTCCTACTAAAAACTAACATAAAATAATTTAAAATGTTATTGTTGTCTAGCTACAAAACCCGCAGTACTGTTTCTTATCGAAAGTATGTTTATTACAGTAATTATGATGTTGTAAGTGCTAACTAAACTGTACTTGTTAGTTTCATATTTAAGATCTGCTGACTTATTCTCATTTTCACATAAAAGCTTTATTTTAATCACTAAATTGGAAATCACAATAATTATAGGCTCAACTAGCATTAAACTGCATAATTCACTTAACAAGGATTATACAATACCATGATGCTGTGTAGTGGTCATATGACTTAGTTATGGCATTAGCTTCAACAATAAGTAAATACATCCTTCTACAGCAGAAAACATGTCAAGTGGATAGCAAACTTAAATATTAGGCACTTCCATTTAATAAAGTCATGAAATTATGATTTCTTGACACTGAATATGGCAATGACTAACCTGAGAGTATCCCGCCTCGACTGTAGCAATGAAGTCTTCAATGCTGTGGTGCTCGTTGCCTTCCGATTCAAGTGGGAGGTCCTCCAACAGAGCTACAGCTCTGATATAATAGAAGACGCCCATCAACGTCTAGAATGAGAGGAGTGTTATCAAGGAGGTAAAAAAAGTATATACTTGAGCAAGAATATTGTTTACTTACCAGTTGTATGATTCCCCACACGCTCAAAACGAGCCCGCATAGCGACAGCTTAGGTCCACAGAATTTGCAGCCCATTTTGTTCGTTTATTTAAGAAAATTACGAACAATAAATCGCAAAGTATCGACCACTAGCTGTCAGCTGGTGACAAGAAAATGGATACTCACATGATCTTGACTTGTCTATGGTATTTAATGTAGACTTAAAAATATGTCAACACTTGAAAAAAATATTTAAAATTGTAAAATAAAATAATAATATTCTATTAAATAAAATTTATAACTGCAATTTAAAAAAAGATCTCCCTTGCTTTCAGAATATTTGAAATGCCTCTCTTATTATTAATACCTATAAGAAAAACGAAACGTAATTTTTGTTGCCAACATAGAATTTAATTCAATATTTGGTAGAAATATAAGTCACGTTATTTGCACAAAAAATTCGATGTTATGCTGTAGTGGAACTAAGTGACAATAGTTTTTTTGTACTAATAAACCAATATAGTAAGACTTGAAATTTGGTTCTCCTACTTAATTTAATAAAAAACTTAACTTCTTCTTACTTTTTTGTTGGTAGGAAAACAATGTTTATCTTCAGTAGAAACACTTAGTATCTGAGTAGCAATATATTTCATGAATGACACATTTTCTCGGTCGTATTACTGTTAAAAAATAAATTACGATAATGGTGGACCGCTTAGGTAGGCAAAGTTTAATCTAGTAATTGTGCAAAGTTCGGTTATTCTCATCAATTAGGGTTGTTATATGAGTGATATTTAGAAATTTGTTACGTGGGTGCCCGCTGTCATTGTTTGCTTGCTCACTTTCCTTTGACGTCAAACTTAGTGTTCTGCAATTTTTATGTAATTATTTTAATATTTTCAGTGAATAGTGAGGCAAATGCTCGGAGAATTGCAATGGTGGAAAGCTGCTTCGGCAGTTCGGGGCAGGTCAGTGTCCACGTCCATGATTCTGTAGTTATTTGTTACTCCGTCTCGCCTACAGCTTTATCAACCGACAAACTCGACAAGATAAAATCTTGGGTACATCGTGTGGGATTGTCACCCTAAAGATATGCGTTGTTTATCAGTGTAGTATTTTTATATTGATGTTTCTGGGAAAATAACTGTTTTCTCTCTAACGAATGTATCTGCTATAGGTGACATTCACTTATCAGATAATTTAATCTAATTAAATAAAAATTACAAGATTACGTAGGGTGTTCGTTTCTGAGTATTTTTTATCTTAAATATTATGATATCTAAAACAAGTATATATGAATTAGAAAGTTACAGCAGTGAATATTTTAGAGAAAGTGTGATAATATTGTATTGAGTACTTCAATGTATATTATAAAAAGTCCGCGTTCGAATGTAACTCATTTTCGTCTTTTTGCAGCCTCTGGCGGAACAAGGCAGAGTCCTTGTGGGAGAGGGTGTCCTGACAAAAATGTGTCGCAAAAAACCCAAAGCTCGTCAATTCTTCCTATTTAATGATATATTGGTGTATGGCAACATTGTTATAAACAAGAAGAAATATAATAAGCAACATGTCATTCCTTTAGAAGAGGTCAAATTAGAATCACTCAAGGATGAAGGACGTAAGTCACATAATTAAATTATTTTAGATATGCTCCTGTTAACAACTGCTTAAAGAATAGTTAATCCATAGTACACATTAACCTATGCGCAGAATAAAGTTATATGTGCTTTTGCACAACTCTTTCTCAGTGATTTACAAGTGTAAATCCAACCAAGTAAGTACTTGGGCACAAAATTATCAGTAAATTTTTATGTTCTTCAAACAACAACAAAATTTATGATCATTATTACTTCACTAGTGCAATATATAAACAATTTTAACTCCATTATACACATAAAAAGTACTTTGGTGTTATAGTCATAAGTAACCTTATTCTATACATATGACTAGCAGTAGATATTCTTTAGATGTTGAATTATGACAGGCAATATAAATTTAGCAATTAATTGCCAACCTTCTTCAATTAAACATGCTATACTCAGTGGCGTGCCTAGGGTGTCAAACTAAGGCAAGCCCAAATGTTTATTTAGTAGCAGCATATTTTTTTTGGTACGTAGGACTAATAAATACCTACCGGTTAGTACTCACATTCACGTTTATAGCGTTATTTTATAAATAAACAATCATTAAGTTAGTTATTCGGAACTATGTAAGGCAAGTCGGGCTTACGGGCTTCTATGGAAGTACCGCCACTGGCTATACTCATAGTGCAAATCCTGATATATGGGTGTTAGAAACTCAAATAAGTTTTAGCTTGAATATTGTTTTTATCTGGGGACTGAACTCAGCTACTAAGTCTTTACTTCTAAGTCTGTAATAACATATACAACATATATAACAAAATAAACCATTAAGTCACAAAATTTGTATTACAACATAGAAATATCAGTAAAAATCTTGTACATGCCATCTAAAATATAAATCCACAATTTAGTAACCATAAATGAAACATAGTTAAATGGGTCTGAAATCATAAGGAAGTGATATAGTCAGTCCAATATATTATATCTTAAAAATAAATTATATAATGACTTGATGAGTCACACATGTGAATGTTGTTTGTGAATCATGCTAGTATTATCATTTCTTGTTGGTTTATTGACATTGATCATCAAAGAGTGCCAATGAGTCATTATATGCATATATTATTTGACCGAGGTTGACATTATCTATGAAAATAGTACAAAAATGAGATAATGAGGTGTAATGTGGAGAATACTGCTGTTGATAAAAACTTGACCTATGACACACATTGTATGTATAGTTATGTAAATTTTAGTATAACAACATTGAAGTTGCCTTGGTGTTTTTACATAATCATTTTTGTATTGGTTATTATTTTGAATAAGGCCTATATTACCTGCCTCCATAGTAACATTTATATTTATTTATTTTTGTGGAAAAAATATTTTGTTCAATTTTTAATTTGAATTTCGCAATAGGCAATTTCCCTTAATATTGTGCAAACCTTGGTTGCTGATTATTGTTTTAAATGAACTGAAAACTTAATAGTGTATATTGCTAGTTGTGACAATTTTGTGTTGTTTTGTTTCCTATTGGTAAATTAAACATATCAGAAACTTGATTGTTGCAATCTTACTTAATGATTTTCTTAATTATTTTATGTGGAATTTGCCTACATGTATTTTTGTAAATTGAGAGGTAAAATGTTATGTTAAATACAATTTTCAACCTTATAGAATACAGAAATGGCTGGTTGATACGCACTGCTTCCAAATCTTTTGCTGTTTATGCTGCAACAGCCACTGAAAAAGAAGAATGGATGGCACACATAGAAAAGTGCATAGAAGACTTGTTAAGGAAGAGTAAGTTCTATTTACTGTTAATAGATATTTAATTAATAATGAATTATCTACAAGGGCTTTTATATACTTTGACTTGTGATTATAATATTTTTATTGTAAAATATTCCTAAATTAACCATAGAGGGTGTATTCAGACCATGATTGGAAATGAAGAAATTTTTTATTAGTATTTTCTTTAATGCTAATAGGTTTTTAGTCACCATAGCTATTACCTGCCTTTGTTTCCTATTGCAGTCTGAATACAACTGAATAGGAACGCCAACTGTTAAAAATATTCATACTTTTTTTAAATATCCTGCACTAAGCTTTTGCAACGCAATGTTCACATAAAAATTTCTTTTGATTGAAGTTTCAAAATTTTAACATTTATCATGTTGATTTTCATGTCATGTAAAATAACTGTTATATTTAACAATTAAAACTGCATTATGAATCAGTAAATGAATACTATTAAATGTTCATTTTTCATTCATTTGTAGTGTAATCTCCTAAAACAAGCATATTGTGGTTAGGGGAACCACTGTAAATTATACACACTCATATTTGTAGTGTGTAAATGGCTGAATTATTAACAGGATTATAACATTCATTTTCTGATTTAATTAACATTTATAATGAATATCCATGTACATATAAAGCTTGTCATAATTTTTTTGTATAAATTTTGATTGAATGATTTTATAAATATTTTAATTATTTTAGGTGGCAAACAACCACCGTCAGAACATGCAGCTGTTTGGGTACCCGACAATGAGGCTTCTATCTGTATGCACTGCAAAAAGACACAATTCACTGTGCTCAACAGAAGGGTAAGTTTTTAGGATTGGAAAATGTATATACGTAAAAGTAAGATCTATCCGATAACACTTATAGGAGAAACCTGTGGCCAATATGGAATGCACACTTACACAGGAGTCCATACTGTTCATGCATGCCATGGCAAGTGGTGCATTTAGCTAGATAATAGCTTCCGAAACAAGAGGTAGCAGGTTTGATGTTCAGAACAAGACAAATATGTTTAATTTACAAATATTTGTCTTGAGTCTGGGTGTTTTTGAGATAAATATATCCTAGTGTGGTGTATGTGATGAGGTGTATTTATTTAAGTGATTATGGAAATGAAGAAGTGAATAATTTTGTAAATACTTATGTATATCCCACTGCATGGTTTAAAAGGGAGTTTATTTCTCCAATGTCTATTTCAATGTTAGTCTTATAGAGTTTACACACATGTACAGTACAATATATGTATATATGTGTAGCACCACTGCCGCAAGTGTGGGTCCGTGGTGTGCGGCCCCTGCTCGTCGAAGCGGTACATCCTGCGCGGACAGAGCGACAAGCCGCTGCGCGTGTGCCTGCACTGCTACGACCAGCTCAACAGGGACCGCGCGCGCCCCAACCACCCGCCCGCCGTGCACGCCGCGCAGGGTATGTACATACATACTGAAGTGTGTGCATACAGTGTGAATACAGGTGCATTCAGACCGTGATCGGAAACTTGGGCAGGTAATGTTTAATTAAGGTGATGGCAAACCCATTGATGTTAAAGAAAATCCAAGAGGTTTGTTATTAACTGCCCAAATTTACGATCACGGTCTGAATACACCCTGTTTACATATATTGTATGAGATAAAAGAATTTTATCAAAGTGATAATTAAAAAAAATAATGAAACAGCTTTTGGTAAAGTAAAGGAAGGTTTATAAAATAGTCATATAAAATTTCATAAAAACTTTAAACACAATTTTTCTCTTATAAATATCATCTTTACATCCTTCTTGGTATTTCACCAGGGTTGAATTCAAAATACAATATTAACAAAAATAATAAAAATACGATAATAACAAAGTAATGGTGTATCCAAGTTCCAATAGCTGATATAAGTCATAATAATAGTATCAGATAAGGTATGGTAAGGTAGTAGATAAGCTAATCTAATCACATATTTACACCAAGGGCCGGAATAGTTAACTAATAGTAGTATCCACTATTTTAATGGTTCATTCATAGTAAAGTTTAATCTTGGTTAATTATTCTATTACTAATAATTATAAATAAACCAAAAATGAAATTATATATTTATATTTTATACTATGACTCAAATATGGTGTTATTTCGCCTACTATTTTTTCCCGCTACTCTTTCTTCCTTTGGGTTTTCAATTGATTCGTAAAAACCCAACATTTTATACAAGTAACGCCCTAATTTTTTAATTTATATCCTTATCGGTTTGAGCTGGACGCTGAGTCAATAAATTATGATTCATTGCGACTTTGCATTTTAAAAAATCGTCGAATTAACATTCAATTATATTGTATGGGTTTTGTTACAAAATTAGTAACGAATTGTTTGTTGTTATGAAAAGGATATTAAATATTATTTCAGGACAAAAATAAGTATTTTAAGCGAAAAGAAATAGGTCGCAAAGGTCACTGGAAAGCCGGTCAGTGGTAACTTGTATGTAATAAGTGAAAGTTATAAAAAAAATAGAAATAAACTTTAAAATGACTGGTCCAATTATGAATTATTTTTCTTGGGGTTAGAATAGAACATCGGCTTCCTTCTTTTAAAAATTTCTAGCCGTTAGTGACGTAAGCCAACCGGTAGAAATTTCAATAAAATGTATCTCCTACTGATGTTTTAGTAAAAGCAGACACAGCGGGTTCTGGCGGCGACTCGTCCGCCGACGAGGACAGTGATGACGACGACGACCGCGCCAATGCCGAGGAGAAACACGATGAGGTAACATCATATATACATACATACATCACACATACACACTCATACACACTGCTTACTCTTGAAACCAATTGTCATACCAATACATGTAAACATTGATGCTTTGGTCCAGTATGGTACTAAGCACATGTTTGATACGATTCAGAAAAATTAAAATCTTTGTGTTTAAGTTCAGACTTAAACACTGTATTCAAATACAGAACCGCAACAAGAACTTTATTTTTTTTTGAAAATATCGTAGACAAATATTATGTTTATTTTTTTGTGCTATACTTGTGATTAAGTGTTTGGTTATACATTAAACTGATCACAATGAAATATGTGCGATGATTTTAGGTAGCTGGTATGACCACGTATGAAACAGACTGGGTGGGTGTGTATCGAAAAGTGGGATCGGATCTATAGCGAAACGAGGAGGTGACGAAAGTGTATTATAAGATTGCATTTATATTTGTGAGGGTATGGTTTTGTGTGACCGTCGATTTACGAATTGACTTCAAGAGTAAGCTTTTTGCTGACAGATGGTGTTTCATTGATTTATTATTTTTTTGTACGAATTACCGATAAAAAAATCATGGATACTATGACTCCTAATGAAATGATGTGCACTATGCAACATCGCAAATATGCAAAACCGTAAACGATATATTGTTTATTTTTAGGGTTTTACAAGTTATAACGGAGTCAAAAATGGATTCGGAAATAAAGTCACGACTGTATAGTACAAATTGAAATTGTGTAAGTTTAGAACAGTGCTAGACACTATCATGCTTGAGCACATTATAGTGGCGTTTTGATTTTTGACTCGATCATTTGTTGGTTTCATTGCGACGAGCTTGACTACTGAGTTGAGTTTGTCTCGATACGAATTTGTGCTGTGTTTTTTTTATTTTTTGTTATGTCATACTACCATTGCTTACTGATATGTCGATAAAATTTTGCTTGAGAAAAAAATGGTAACTATTTTTGGATTCTTTTGTAAAGGAAGTGAAATTTTATCGTATAACCAGTTTACTTTCGTTTGAGTATTACATTTTGGTTTGAAACAAGATAAGGACTCGCTGTTTTCTCCACTAATTCGTTTGTTGTGTTGTTTTTACTCATCAGTTTTGTTTGATCATCTTAATGATAATGCATTTGTATATTTGATGATAGAATTAATATAGAGTTCACATTGTCCTGTAGGCTTTTTGAGTATTTGCGATATTACTTGTTCTTTGTTTATTCATATTAAATTGTAGTTTTCAAATTTGCCTCAAATAAGAATTACAGACACTTTCAGCAAATATACGTACTTTTTTATACCTTGTTTTGTCCATGTAAATATTTATTTCAATGAGATTTTACATATCATTGAAAATGTTTAAAAAGAGAAGCATCTTTATTTGTTATCGATTTATCAAATCTGTTTTTGTATGATTTCCTACTTTTACTATAGAATATTGGATTGTACTCCTAATTTATGGTATGCTCGTTCCACAACAATATTTTGATGAAGTGTAAAAACTAATGTTTGTTGTCACGTTTCAGCCAAAGTTCTACGGTGACAGTGATAAGACTGAAGAGACAAACAATCATTCGTCCAAGGATTCCTCCAAGTGAATATCTGCGCTGCCGTCGAGACACACTTCCTACTATACAACAATTATCTAAAGCATTCGTCTCAATTCCAATGTTCACGTCTCGACGACCCCTTCACCGATATGGCCTTCAAATTTTTTACATTAGATAGAAAGTGCTAGATGAAATCTTTATTAAGGATAGGATCGCGTGGCGACATCGATGTCTAGGTAAATGTACAGCGGAATGTTGTGTGCACTCCATACAAACGGATTCCAGTATTGGTTTGCTGAACAGCTTTAAAATTCGCTCAAATGTGAACTGAAGGAGCAAGTTTTGATGTTTAGTTAGACGTATTTATTTATCGATCACGGTTCTAATAAATGTTTTTAATTTAGTATTTAGTTTTAATGTTATGTCAATACCTACATATTTAATATACGTTTAGCATATTTTATTGTAAACATTATTATAGTTTATATTTTGCTATTTCAAATGTTGATTATCGCGAGTCGGGTTACAAGGGGCGCGCTCGAGTTTTAACAATACTTTAGGATTATGAGAGTGACCAATGAACGTAAAGTAACATTTCCACGTAGCATCACACTAATTCCGCCGTTTGTAATTCGATTCGCCGTCATTATATGTATATTAGAATTTTTTAGACAATAAGCGGTGCATAGTCGATTGTTTCATTTGGAAACGTGAGTTTATAAGTTTAGGTTTAATTGTAATTGCTTCCTGGCGATACCGTTAACCGAATATGTCCAGTCCAAATATGAAATGTCACGATTTATTTATTACGTATAATGTAACGCGGGCCTAAACGTTAACAAGTTGCGCGAGCTTTGTTGGTTAAATCAAAAACTATTTTTAAGCAATGTATGTTAAGATATTGTTTAATTTTCAGTTGACAAATATACAATAATATTTTTTAGAAATTTTTGTCTTTTTATAATAAATAATTCCCTTAATAATTATTCTTATGGCCGTGTGTTTTAAGGCTTTATAAGCTTTAGAAGAAAATGCATGCATGATGTAGGTGGACTATTTTAGACACGCGGTAGAATGACCAGCCAAGTTTAATTCTGTTAATTACGTACTTCACGTATTGATTTTCAAATTTTATGAATAAATGAAATATTGAAATTGTAGGTTTGCCTGAGGCGTTATGCTTGTTCGAAACGAATAACTTGAATTTAAATAATTTCTAAAATCCGCCGACAAATTTTTTGGTTGCTTAATTGGAGTTTGCGTGCGGCGTGAGATTCATAAATCCTGGCTTCAAAAGGTTATTAAAGATTTTTAAAAGGTTATTAAGTAGTTTAAAAAGTTATTGAGTATTTAATAGTAAAATAGTAAAATAATATTGAGTATTTTTAAAAGTTTATTAAGTTTAATTAGTGTTTACTATTTACTGTTTTGTCTATAAAACAGTTAAATATAATCAACGACCAACGTAATGAACATCAAGTCTTAACAGGATTTTTGTATGAAGGTATAAAATGAAACTATTGATCTGATGAAAAATGTATTTAATACTTTTGTAATAAATTCTCGTCAATTTCACTTTCCGTTTACTTTCAGTTATACATACAGGGAATCCAATGAGCTTTTCCTACATAATATAATATAATGCGATTTTTAGTGTTTCCTTATAGTGAACATTTCCTTGAGGAAAATTGAAACTACTTTGTTGTAAAGTTTAGTGTATTCCCTATTTTTGTGGTCTTTTAGAACTCTTATCCATTCTCATATTGATAGAACACACAACCCGTATCCTTTCCCAAATAATATAAAAAAATCTTATTTACAAAAAAAAAACTAAAATAGAGATCTCTTAGGACCAGAGCAGTAAAACATAGCATTATTTTTTGACATCAACTAAATCATAACTTATTTCTATTGATTATGTACTTATTACGTTACGGGTTCACAAAATGGAAGTAATATTTCATAACCTATGTCACCTCTTTATAAACACCTTTTTCACATTTGGCAATGTCAGAGTAACCTAAGTTTCAATTATAATAATTATTTTACTTAACCTAAATTGAGGCTGCTAGAACCAGAGTGGCCTAACTGGATTTTAATCACCTACCGACCACCTTGGCACTTTGATTTTTATCAATTTAAACCAGAGCCGAAATGTACTTATACTGCCATCTATGTCAAAATTATGTTAACAATTTTAGGCCACCGGTCTTATAGATTAATATGTCGCTGGCCCACTTCTACAAGGTTTCGTTACAATTGTAGCACTTATTTAGTTGAATATAAGTGCTAAAACGCTAAGTGCTAAAATTGTAGCATAGAACCTTGTAATAGTGAGCCAGCGACACAAATTACGAAAACACAAGTATGTCAAAAGTCATCAAAATTCAGTTAAGCCACTCTGGTTCTTGCAGCCTAAATTGTATATTTGATATAGTATATTATTTAGCTATTAGTGTTAGCAGCCAGCTCGAACCATTGTCGCAGTGCGTCGCCCAATACTGTCGGTAGCGCCGACATGTCGCGCAGGATGAGGTAGAAGGGGAACGGGAACGAATCCAGATACGACTCGAATCTCACGAACGTGTTCGTTGTGGGGTCGATTATCGGCCGGCGGATGTCCATTATAGAGTCCTGAAAATTAAATTTTTATTTATGAGTAAAAAAATACTTCACATTGTAGCCTAATTAAACAGGCTTGCTTAATCCTGAGCCTTTTCTATTTTTTGATTTGTCGTTTGGGTATTAAGTATTTTAGTGAAAATTATTTTCAATTTCATACATTTTTTTTACTGTTATTGTTCAGTTTCTTTCGCAAATAAATAAATAAAACCAAACAAAAATTGCAATTATCATGGTTCGGTATTTTGTCACAATGAACGTTTAATAAAAATATTGAAACTAGTTGACTGGAACTAGCTGGCTTAAAACTACCCGTTGCACGAATTGGCATTGGAAACTACTGCAAACTCGTGGTTTGGATGTGGGATTTTATCAGTGTAAACGTTTACTTACTTTATTATCCGGGTTGTCGATGATGACATAGACCAGGAATATTCCTTGCTGGCGCGCCCTCCTCACCGAGTGCAGCACTCTCGTCTCTCCCTCTGAGAATATCCCTCTGCCATCGCTCACTACCACCAGTAGCTTTGCATTCACAGCATCACTTTTCACAGTTTGTTCTTCGAAGAGTACCGTACAAAAGTCTAATAATTGGCCGATTTTCGTCTTAGTCTGTTCAAAGCGCAATTGCTGTAGTATCTTAGAGCCAGAATGTTCGGAGAATTGCTCCGTGAACGGGTGAAGGAGGTTGGGCTTTTCGCCGAAACTTATGACGGCCAGGTCGCCGGATTCTAGGAGATTCAGGGCCTGAAAGGAGATGAATTGTTAGTATAGTAGTTCACAAGAGTTGAGTTTACAACTGATTTTGATACTAGTCAACAATGCTAGATTAGCAGCAAATAGTAATACACCCAATAGTATTCAGACCGTGATCGGAAGCCACGGCAAAAAAATTGACATTTTCTATACAACCATTGGTATTGAATGTATGTGATTTGTATGGAGCGTCAACTTTTTTTTGTCGGGATTTTTGTAGGTTTGTGATCACCTCGGCTATTCCGATCGGTTCGATTGGTTTCCTATCACGATCCTGTATGTGGGATCGAACACATGATTTTTAAATTCTTTAACAGGCATTATACTGGGTTTCAAAACCATTATAAATAATATTTATTTCCATAAAACATATTTTTACCTGTGAAACGAGCGCGAGGCTTTCAAACGCCAATTCCTTGCTCCTGTTATCGGCCATGGAGCTGGAATCGTCTACTGCGATGGCGATCTTGTACTCCCTCTTGGCGGGCTTGGTGCGGCGCAGCCAGATCCGGTCCTTGCGGAAGTGCGACGCGATGTACGGAATCACGCGCCGCATGTTGATCGCGCGACCGGTACGGAAATCGCCTGAAAATATACAATTAAAATCAATTTTATAACTGATATTAATAGATAGACTGTCGAACGAGGTTTGTGATTCGATACTAATATATCCTAATATCAGGCTTATATCAAATTGAAGTGAGTGAAATGAACAGTAGAAACCATGAGGACTTATATAATTACTACCACTAACACACACACATTTACTATAAATTATAATATAATTATTAAAAAGTGCGTTGCTTTTAATTACAAATGACTTCCGTGCGTGTTTCATTCAAATTTTGCGATGTTTATTATAAACCTCTGAACAACGCATTATATCGAAACCATTCACGTATAAAATGTACATGGTTTGTATGGCAAACGTCATTTTTTACAAGCTTTTATTTAACTTCACTTTTGTATGTATGTATGTATGTATGTATGTATGTATGTATGTTTGTATGTTTACAAATCTTGCAATGAAGATTTGAACCACTTCCAATAGACCGATTGTGCTGAAACTTGGTATACCTACGTAACTTGGATGACAATACAATAATATGGTACCATGGAGCTGGTCTGATGATGAGGTTGGAAGATCACCATAGAAACATCGGTTCTTGTGGACCGATTGAGCTGAAATTTGGTATGTCTTTGTAACTTCGACAACAATACACAAATATGGTATCATGGTGCTGATCTGACGAAGAGTTGGAAGATGCCCATAGGAACTTCGATTTCTGTGGTCCAATTGAGCTGAAATTTGGTATGTCTTCGTAGCTTCGGTAACAATACAAAAATATGATATTATGGAGCTGATCTGATGAGGAGTTGGAGGATAGCCATAGGAACTCCGATTCCTATGGTCGAATTGAGCTGAAATTTTGTATATTTTCGTAACTTCGGTAACAATACAAAAATATGGTATCATGGAGCTGATCTGATGAGGAGTTGGAGGATGCCCATAAGAACTCCGATTCCTTTGGTCCAATTGAGCTGAAATTTTGTATCTCTTCATAATTTCGGTAACAATACAAAAATTGTATCATAGAGCTAATCTATTGAGGAGTTGGAAGAAGCCCACAGGAACTCCGATTCCTTTGGACCGATTGAGCTGAAATTTGGTATACCTATGTAATTTCGGTGACAATATAATAACAAGGTATCATAGAGCTGATCTGACGAAGAGTTGGAAGATGCCCAAAGGAACTCCGATTCTTGTGGTCCAATTGAACTGAAATTTGGTGTGTCTTCGTAACTTCGGTAACAATACAAAAATATGGTATCATGAAGCTGATCTGATGAGGAGTTGGAAGAAGCCCATAGGAACTCCGATTCCTGTGGACCAATTAAGCTAAAATTTGGTATGCCTTTGTGTTTTCAGTGACAACATAATAACAAGGTATCGTTGATCTGGTGTCATGAGAAGTTGGAAGGTGCCCATAGGAACACTAGTTTCCATGGACCGATTGAGTTGAATTTCGGTATGACTACGAAATGGATAGACTTAGAAATATTTCCAACTAAAAAGGTAAAAATAAATTAACGGTGAAAAACATATTTTAAAATCAAGCTTTTATTATGCACGAAAAATTAAAAAAATAAACTAAGAAAACATTCATAAAATTCGTAGTTTTTTAAACTTTACAAGTAACAATTTACAAAAGTGTTCGGTTTATCAGTAGAAGTATGATACATAACCATATATTATCTATAACTAGTATATTAATATTCTTAAGTGATTTAAAAGCTTGTCGCGCAATTTCGTTAATGCAAAGACCTCGGCCGCGACGAGCTTTTAGATCACTTAAGAATATTAATACACTAGTTATAGATAATATATGGTTATGTATCATACTTCTACTGATAAACCGAACACTTTTGTAAATTGTTACTTGTAAAGTTTAAAAAACTACGAATTTTATGAATGTTTTCTTAGTTTATTTTTTTAATTTTTCGTGCATAATAAAAGCTTGATTTTAAAATATGTTTCTTTTGTCGAGATTTGCTTTAATGCCAGGGGGTTTGTAATGACCTTGTCCATTACCAGCCTTAGTTTCCGATCACGGTCTGAATACACCCGTATATTAGTAGTAAATGATAATATTTTATAGACAACGTATAACATACCCGCTCTCCTAGACCGTCCCGTGGGTTCCAGCACGAGCCGCAGTCGTTCGCAGAGGGCGCGGGCCTGCGGGGCGGAGTCCCTCCACAGCGCCTGCCACACGGGGACCGCGCTGTCGCCCCGCGCGCCGCCGCCGGCCAACCACGAACGGATGCTCATGTACTCGGATACTGACATCTGTTCGGTTTGGATTGATGATGTTTCTAACCTGGTGGGAGAACGTAACAAGTTAATACCTCACTCAGTACATTTAGCAGTAAATATATCTCATGAAAAAATAGAGTAAAAGAAAAGCTTATAAAAATTCTATGAGTACCGAAAAAGTCACTTATTCCAGAGAAACGACTTCAATTCACAGCGATATACCGGGTGTAATAGAATTGAAAATGTAATGTAAAATTAGAAGCAAAACAATTTAATACATTTTTATAAATTTACATAACATTTTTTTAAATTCTGCCGATGGCGATAAGGCCGCCATTCGTAGCACTACCATATTTAAAGTCACTTATATCTATATTGTTTTTTTTATATGGCGTAAATTAAAGAATAAATATGGGATCGAATTTTTTTTTGAGGTTTAGGAATTCCTTTAATTTTACATAAACATTTTAAGAAATCGCACATTCCATAATAATAAATAAAATTCTAAATCTTACTTGGTGTGATATGTAGTATCAGTGCCGCGGGGTACTTGCGAAGTGAGCACTTTCTCCCCTTCCACCTCCACTCCACTCTCTCCCATGGGTTCTTCACCCGCCTCGTTCTTGTTTCCTACTTTCTCTTTCTCCTTCTGCGGCCCGTCTTTCATCTTCTCAGACTTCAACTCTTCTGATTTCTCCACCTGGAACATTTTAATAATAATTGTTGTATACTTGACTCATTTCGATTTTCTTCCCGTTATCATAGTTTTTGTTTTACTAAAAAGTCTAAGTATTAAAAACGAAAGGCTAAAACTATAAAAAATCGTAAAGAAAAATCTTACAGAGTATTCACGAAAAAAGTACTAATACACATTTGCCCTATGGTTTTTGTAATTTTATTTAGAATTTACCTCTAAGTCATCTTCGTCAACATCCATAGGAACTTGTTCGTCATCTTTCAATTTCTCGGCTTCCTCTTCTTCATCTTTCTGTAGGACGGGCTGTTGGTCTGCCTGTTCTTTGGTAGCAGCGTCAATAGCCTGTCAAACAAAATACGAATCTTCAGTACTCAATTTTAGTAAATGTTTTAACACATTGAAAAATAGTTTGTCTGGCAGTATGTTTTTATAGAATCGTCAATCAGAGTTTTTGTACATGAGCCAAAAAAAATTCTGAGGTGGCACTACCAATTATCGACAGATGGCGCCACTGTCATTCCAATGTAAATGGGGAGGGAGTGAATATGGGCACATAGATTTTGTGTGTAATCAATGGGTTCCTGGATGATTTCCAAACAAAATTAGTACCGGTAGGTGGCGCTGCTGTCGGCATATCGCAAAAAGCTTTTCCGGGCAAGCGACGTCTTCCGGGAAAGCTAGTAAGTTTATAATTACCTGTACGTCATCCTTTTTAGCTTGTTTGACGTGTTGGAAGGCGTCTGCTTGCTTTTCAGCTTCGTCGTCCGGGTCTCCGCCCTCATCGGCATTTTCATCTTCACGTTCTATATTGAGTGTCTTCGTTTGCTTGTTTTTCTTTTCGTTAACGTCACCTATTATAATAGATGATAATTATAGTCTGTCTTTCACCAAAAGATGATACAATTTGTTAAAAAATCGCATTTATATGACAAAGCTTTTGTAACAAATCTAAACGGTACCATCTCGTTATAATGACGATTCTTCTTTATTGTTGAATTAATTTTTTTCTGACCATTATTACCTTGGTGTAACCTTACAAATTCTTAATAAAATTATGACTTTATAATCATATAGAAAATAAATTACAAGTTTTGAAGTAAATTAAGTGTTTACCTAATGTCCTTTCTTGATCAGCTTGCCCCGGTTTATTCTCGTGCTTTTTTCTCTCTTCTTGCGTTGTCTCAGTTTTCTCAGCAGCTTGTTTGTCGCCCCGATGTCCCGTTTCGCTCTTGTCCAATTCAGAACGACCGACTGACCGCTTTTCTTCACCCACTTGTTCCTGCCTTTGTTCCTGTAATCACAAGAATAGTAAAATATATTAGACTATCATTCTGTATCGCGGTAGGGATAGGCAGAGACCATTCCGCCTGTGTTAGGTCCCACAAAAATGTAAAAATGTGTTTTTGATACTATTGTTTAAGGACAAAACATAACGAGCTGACCAGATTATATGTTTATTTCATACATATTTATGATCCCGACGAAGTTTACTCATAACTTATAAAAAATTGTTTAGATACTTACAAAAGGTGCCGCATCTTCATCTTTCATTTGTTCAGCATTAGTTTCGACATTATCATTAGTTCCTTTATCCATTTCAGCATTCTCCGCATCATCTTCAGCCGTCGGATCGTCATTAGACGGATTAGCTTGTGGGTTAGCTTCTTGTCCTTTCTCTTCTATTTCGTCTTCTTCGTTAATTTTTTCAGGGTTTTGAGGCAAGTCCTCTTTATCGGGTGCGTCAGGATTTTCTGGATTATTTTCAACGTCTTGCGGCGTATCTTGAACCTCGCCATCTTTTTCATTTTCATCTTCACCTTCTTCATTGGTCTCTTTGTCCTTTTCTGTGCTATCTTGTTTATCCTGATACAGATTTAAGTAAAATGTAGTACAACAATAGTATTTTTAACATTTCATAAATAATAATTATCTCAAACTTCTGTTAAGGCCAATCAAATGTATACATTAGTGTGTAATATTCATTTATACAAACCTCATCGACGTCCTGGTCTTCGTTTCCATCATTCTTTTCATCATCACCACCCTCTTCATCACTAGAAACTTCCGTGCCATGTTTATTTTCGTCATTCTCTTTGCCTTTTTCTTTCTCTTCTGGCTCTTCCTCCACTATGTTTTCTTTGGTAACATCAATCTCGAATGGGTTTTCAGTTTCCGTTTCACCTTCCTATAATTAAATAGTTGAGTTAACAAACATTCCAACCATGTTGTGTTAAAGGAATAAAACCATTTAGTACTAAAAATACTTATGTTATCTTACATTATCATCGCCTCCTTCTTCTCCATCGAGGTTCATATTATCTGGCAATTCAAAGTCTTCAGGTTCTGGCAATTGCTGCTGATTGCCGTGATAAGGATCAACCTGAAATATACAAACGCATTTATATTTCTCTATATTTACACAAATACTATCACTTATCTAGTTAAGGAATAATCATAGGAATAATTTCTTTAGGAAATAATTCACAATTGCAACTTCATTAAGTATCACACTCACATGATCATCGTCAACTTCAGGTTCATTCAATTCATTGATATCTTTCTTCTTCTTATTCTCTTTTCCTTCTGTTCCGTCATCAGTACCTTGTTCCTCTTCCTTGGCGCCCATCTCCTTCTCGCCAGTACTCTCGCCTTTACCCTTTTCTTCTTTATCTTTCTTTCCTTCGTTACCTTCATCAACATCTTCTTCATCTTCCGATCCCCATATTTGTTGATCTAGTCTGAATTTAACAAAAGTCATGTTAATTTTTGACATAAGTTAATAAAAAGTCAAATAATAACAAGTATTTGCGCTAAGTAACTATTACAATTGATGATTAATGCTATCTTAAATATTGTGTAAAATAAATTTATACTTATTGTATTACAAATTATTCAGAAGTTTTATACAAACTACATATATGATGCAATTTTAATGAACTCATAGTAATTCTATTGTAGTTTAAATATTCACTATATCAACATAATACGTATAACATTCACAACTTACTTTTCGGCAGCATTGTCAGTGTCACCCATTTGTTTATCTGCATCGTCATCGTCATCTTCTTGTTCGGAATCATCACCTTCTAGAATAAAAAGTACATGAATGTGAATTAATGGTAGCTTTGGCTATATTACATTAGTATTATAAATATATTACAAATATAAATACCTTTCTTTTCCACGTCTTGTAAATGAGAGTCAAAATCGTCGGTCATGTTTACTCCCTTTTCTTCCTCTTTGCAATCCCGTTCTTCTTCTTTTTTCTCTTCACCTGGTCTGTGCGCATCGTCTAGTTGATCCTATAATAAGCAATAGGCTACTATCAGTATACTTATTATAAACCGATTGTATAATAAGTCATTGATTCATACTGGTTTTGAATATTACAGAAAAAAGAAAAAAAGAGATTTATTCGTGTACATTCATTAATAATGATATAAGTTTGCGATATAAATTTTATCATAAAGGAATTTCTATTACAAAATAAAACATTCCTTAGCATATATTCATCAATACCTATACAAAACTGCGATATTACATATCTCAAGAAGAAAATGTATTTAAATAATTCTACTTCACCTGGTTTTCAATTCTATCGGAGACGTCTTTCTGTCCCTCTCCATCCCCGAGGCCAGTTCCGCCAGACAACTTGCCCGGACCTCCTTCGCCTTCACCTTCGTCCATGTCCAGATCAGAAGGCTTGCAAAAACTACGACAAATATGTCATATTTAAACGACGATGTTGCGTTAAATAAATAATCAACATTTAGAGAAAATGTTATGGAAGTTCAATAATAAAGGACATACTAATATAATATTTATTCTCGGAGCAAATAACATGAACTTATCTTTAAAAAAAAAACGATAAGAATAGCAACTGCAGGCAGATACTTTTTTCATTAATGGACACTGTAAAATGCACACTTAAGCGCATACCAAATTATTACCTATTGCAAATAAAAGCAAATGAAAAAGAACTTACCCTTTCGAAGCTAAGTCCGAGAATATCTTCAACAATACCGACAACATTTTGCACGAGACCCTGTGCACTGCGACTTTCTGAGATATAAAATATTGGACGAACAAAACTGTTTGCTCCAATATTGGAACAGATCGCATCACCACACTCTTTACTACGTCGAAATCTTTGCTTCCCTTTGATAGATACTGCACATAATTCAACAAAACATCATGAATCTTCTTTATCAATGTATCTAATTGAAGCATTTTAGTATCCAATGATAGTTTATCTTGAAGATGCTCTTTCAGATGTTTGTCTTCAAGTATATCTTTAGATTCTTTAGCCTTCTCTTGACTCTCAATGATTTCGTCTATCGCATTGATAACATCCATGCTTTCACTAGAATTACTGGGTAAATGCTTTTTGAAAATGGACTGTATTATTAACAGCATAGTGGCTATTAAATCTTCAGTTTGAGTGACTAATTCATCGCTAGTAACAGATTCCATTGGAATGTCGATATTTTTGTCTAATTGTTCAAGTTTGTCGACTGTATCCTTTAAGTATTGCGATAACTCTATTACACTTCTTAAAATAGGGTGTTGCGGAACGTAATCACACAAAGGAGTTTTTAATCTGAATTGATACTCATTTAATATAGCATCTACGTCTTCAATAACTGTTTTCAAATTAGCTTCACTATCATCAGCTACATCTATATAGTTTTGAGACGCCAGTGGAAGTTCTATACATGGGCCGACTCTTTTCGGTATAGCATTATCAACTTTACTAAGAGCATTTTTCTGTTTATTAACATTGGATATGAGAGATTTAACTCTCTTGTTGAGATCGCGCCATTCGTCACTGTTTTTGTAGCAACGAACAATTTTAGAATCTGATAATACGCTATCAAAATCAGGTTCATAGTCTGCGCCCATTCCTTTCTCCGGGCAAGATTTCAACACCATGCTAAATTGTTCGAGTAATATGCTACTGTTTGCGTAGCACTCTACAAGTATATTGATTTTGTCTTTTATAGTCGGTAAATTTGCGGTTTCAGAGTCAATGTCTAAAGCATTAGTCAAAGCTGTAGCTACAGAGCGTAGGTCTGTGAGTAGCCGGGAATATTTCGATATGGATCTCTTTTGTTTATTTGTGAGGTTCTGGAAATGAAAAGGCAATTTAGAGTACAACATTATAAGATCAAGTTAAAGATAATTAGAACTTAAATTTACTATTTTTTTTTATAAAGAATAAAAACACAATTAGGAACCATTAGACACTATGGTAGTGAATGGACTAATCAAAAGTCACATTAAAGGTATTAATTTACTGACATTATACAAGCATTGTGGACCAAAGCCGTAAGAGTCATCATTGACAAGGCTCGATCCCATAAATGAAAAACCCGCAGATTGATGTAGATTCAAAGGTTAGGTTAAAAAAAAAACATTCCCTAACCTGAAATAATAATGCTAAAATATTCTTACCAACAACTGAGCAGCGAATCCTTTGCACCGTTCGATATTCTGCATGCCCAGATCTTGGTGTGGCGATTGCAAAGCTGCGGAGAGCAGTCTGTGCCGAGCTATGTTCTTTTGGAAGTATGTCTCGCAGCCTGTCCATAGCAACCCTAGGGTGGCGTCACACCGTCTGCAATATTTTAGGGATTAGTAACAACTTCTTATTAATTTTATATTTAATTTAACTATTTCTAAGGTCGAAATTGATTGAAAAATCCTAATATAAAGTATTGGAAAAATAATTCCGACATTTGATTTATCTTGTTTGTGTGCCGATAACAAGGTATTTGAAATATTCAGGCAGATTAGTTTTCTAAATCATTTATTTAAAGGTATGATAACAAAATGGAAAAAATAATAAAACATTTTTTTTCTGATAAAATAAAAAATCAAAATATCTAACCACGTTTTAATCGTTGGTCTAGAAAATAGAAATAAATCTTTACAAGGACAATGTAAACTAAGGCGGAATTAATGCCTAAGACATTTTTAGGCGATGCAAAGATAAAAGGTGGGTGCATACCAGCAGAAAGGTCAAAACAAAATACAAACATTCTACATTATACAAAATCTTATTTTTAAATAATATTTACCTGGACTTGAGATACCCCATGGCGGCTCCCAGGTCAACAGGAGGCAGTGTGAAGTCATACAGCTCGTTGCTAGAAGCGGATAGTATCACTAGCCCCGTGCGGTAGTTCAGCCCTAACTTGGCGAGATACTTGAACAAATCTGCCAACGCTTTACGCTTCTGTTGGACAATGTTCTTCGCTTGCGATGTCTGCTTTTCTTTTGGAAGGGAGGCATCCACCTAAAATTTGATATTTTCTTTTAAATAAACTTATTTGCGAAATACGTTGTAATTATTTTTGTTGTTGATAAAATATAACAATGTTATATATTTTAAAATACTATGACTTGTATTAAACCATCGTGAGAAGTTCTACTATACAAAGACCTTCTAATGAAGGTTACATTTATACAAGAATATAATAATACATCTTATACAGTGTTATATATAAAAAGAAATAAAAAACTCGCCTCTAAAGAACCAAGATGTGTGCTGGTTTCAATAACCAGAGTGACAAAATCGTCCAACTCTTGCACGAGGGAAGGATATGAAGTGTTTGTGATCGTATCTTTGCACAAAGTCTTCGCTTTGTTCAGCAAATTTGGTACTTTCGATAGAAGGCTCCCATCTGTTATGATATCACACGGCTGTTCCGCTTGATCTAAATATTTCTGAAAGAGTAGTATTAGGTTAAATTAAGTTAATAAATATGTGGAATAAATTATTTTGCAATGTTACCTACATTGCAATTTGCATAGTTAAATTATTGAATATATATTAATCGAGCACAATAATAATATGAAATACATTATGAAGTACATACAATGAAGAACTTCAAGAGCAAGTCGTTACTAGCATACATACACACTCACACTTGTGTCCCGAAGTGGTAGACAGTGGTGGATTTCAAAACAAACTTTTAACCAATAGCGTGGTTAGTTCTACGTTATGAAGTAACCGTGTTACCGTTTTCGAGCATATTTTAGACTAGCTCTTACAGACAATACAATAGCCCAATGAGAATTTGCAAGGGACCTCAGAATCACTGTACCGCTAGTCATATGGGCCAGTTTATTAGCCTCTTACCCACTCGCAAATCCAGTCATTAAAAAAGGTTGTGGTCATAGTTACATGAAAATTGGCCAAGTGTGAATCAGCGCCTGCGCTTGATCGACATAGTAATTTCTACAAAGATATTCATAAAATATTTACACTTTGATGTAAACTTTGTAAGTGTATAATTTTGTTTGGACAAAGCTGTCAAGGGAACAGTAGAAAGCAAAATCTACAAAATTTTAGATTGTTGCATGTGATCGATTGTGAAAAATTCCGAGGGGTTAGAATCTATAACTCTCAAAAGGCATTGGAGGTACTTCCATAGAAGTCCGAAAGCGCTGCACGTTACCTTTGTAATCTTTAATTTATAATTGCTTAGTATGAAGTCAGGATATTCTGATTTACATGTCAAATATCTTTTGTTAAATAAAGAATTTTGTCGAGCAAGCTTGGTTTTTGGGTTCAAAAGGCAGTAAACATGTGACGTCTTTAGTCCATTAAGATTGCAGGCGTTTGTTTAGTGTACCTTGATGTTCCTGGCCAGCACGATGTGGTTCTGCGCGTCGATCATGTAGGCGCCGCCGGCGGGCGCCGTGCTGGTGGCGCGCTTGGGCCGGTCCCAGATGCCCACGTGCTCGCCTGACGCTTCACTGCTGCTGTCCACCAGGCAGGGCTGCACGCTCTCCTTCAGAACGTTCTGGAAGGAAAATAATACTTAAGTACAGGCAAAAACTACGATCTCGTTTTATCAGCTGCTGTCCACCAGGCAGCTACTCACGCTCTCTTTCAGAACATTCTAGAAGGAAATACATTGATGAGCTACTCTAGTCACTCAACTAGTCAAGAGCTAAGATTCCGTTTCATTATCATCATCAGTAGCCTTTCACGTCTACTCTGTACATAGGCCTATCACACCAATCTTCGGCTCCCCTCAACCAACTCGCTCACACCAAGTGACCATGAGCCGTGACTTTAAGTCTCCAATTTATTTTTGAACAAACTCTTTATTGGCACTGAGAATCTCCTATCGGTAAAATTCAATCAAAATTGCATATATATAAACCTACCTCAAACTCTTTGGTATGTTTATGTAAGGCCTTATGTGCTTTCTCTACAGTGTCCTTCACACTCCAGTAACTGAGGTCTCTGTCCCACGAGCAGATTTTCACAAAGTCCCTCAGTTTCTTCTCAATGGGCGCTCGCTTCTCCTTTATTTGTGCGGCGATTTGTGCGCTGAACTGGGAATAGTAGTTGTACGTATTCCATAATATCGATATGAGCTCATCTGTAAAGAAATTATATTGGTGGGTGAATCAACTGATCGCAACAGAAAACACTGAAGGATAGATACTTTAAATAAATCATAATAATTAATTGCAAATTATTATGATTAATATATGAAGTTGTATCAGAAAACTTAATTATTTTTTATTGGTAAGTTTGTTATATTAAATTATTCTTATTTAAATATTGCTAGTACATGCCAAAATTGTCTCATTACTGGTATCAATTAACAAATTGGAAGTATCAATTAAAACCGAAAATTTATCGAAAAAAGTATTAAATTCCATTCATCCGTCCATATTACATTAATACACTTACCACGCCGTACACTGGGTTCGAGATGCAGCAGATGACAGTGGTACACATATATGATGTCTAGTCGTACTTCATACTCTGCCAGATTAGACTTCTCCATGAAGTCCCTGAGCACGGATATGACGCGCTCGGCCGGCACTGTATCCGCTGATTCCGTGTCGAGGTATGAATTCACAACAGCGTATAAATAGAACCAGTATTTGTGAGCCTCCGATTGTTTCCTGTAACATTTTTGGGTTTAGGAAATGTTAATTAAAAAATTACGGTATCTTCATAGGGAAACACTCGAAAACTACAGTGAAATCTCTATAAGTCGAAAATCAAGATCAATGCCAAAAAAAAAAATGAGTTACCGAGTTTTCGATTAGGATCGATAAAGGATTTTGACTCAGCTGTTTTTTTTGGACATGAAATGAAATGAAATTAATATTAATATGAAATTCATATACAATTTAGGTTATTTAGATATATTGCTATGTTCGAAATACAAAGTTACAGAATATAATACGTAAGTATAATAACACTTCCCTATCCCACCACAGACCCACGCCACTGCAACTCCTGTATTCCAGGATCAACAGCGGCACGCACAGTATTGGCACCGAGCAATGAAGCTCAGTGAATCTAAGGGGACCTAAATTATCACAATCCCGCAACGAAATTAATCAGAAAAGCAATGTAAAGGAGGAGTTGGAAAACAAAGAGTTGTCCACTTCCCTCCACAGCAAAGCGGGTGACAAAACATTGAGCTATGAGGTTTAACCTCACATAAAGAAAGACAATTACAATTACCAAAAATTAGACGCAATTAACACACCACGGATTAATAACTATTGCTTAAATTGGACCTAACGTGCGAACTGTTATACAGACTTCCAATAATAGGCATGGCAAAATCGCTGAAAGGCACGGAAATTATAATAACACTGTATAGTATAATGGAAAGTATAATAACACTGTAAAATATTACCTATAATACAAGTTGCTAAGACACTCTTTCCAATGTCCCATTTCGAGTTTCCTCCAGTTAATGATTTGCTGACCCACAGCCAAAGACAAGTCGATAAGGTTATTTCCCTTGTGTGCGTTCTTGTTCCATTCTTCGATTTTGTCTCGCAATAATTCCAGACCAGTTAGGAATCGGGATATAGGGCTTGTCACTGGGAAGCTTAGTATTCTGTTCACTATTACTATTATCTGAAAAAATAAAATATTGCTTTAAAATATTACATAACGCACAAAAAAGCCTACACGTACACTTATTTATGATCATACAAATTCCAAGAAAGTCCTTGATTTTTTTTTGCCATTTTGCTATTTTGCAGTATAACAAGATGTGAGTTACTATTACGATGGCCTAATATATTACCTCTTTAAGTGTTGGGAAATCTGGCCACTGATCCAACAATGCGTTAGTATTTTCTTTGGCTCTGTGCAGTAATGGTAGGCATTGTTTAACTTCAGATATCCACGGCGAATGGTAGAAATCGGCTTTGCTGCTACTTGTATCTGTAAACATAACATTTATTAAATGAATATAAACATTACTGGCCTATTGTGGCCCAGGAAAATATTTTTATGAGGATAAAAATTAAAGTGAGTATGTTTTTTTTAATAAATTATTTTTGCCATTATACAAGGAAGTAATGTCAAAAAATAGGCTACTTGTAATATCACTTCTTAATCACATAAATATTCTTACCTCCACCATCAACTTTCTCTTTAATCTGCGACACAAGCACCATCAGACTCGGAGTAATCGACCCTTCAATATCAGCATCCAACGCCTCCCAAGCGTTCTGTATTACCCTACTAAATACAGGATACCTTTGCAAGAATGCACTTATAATATCATTCCCAACCAACTTCTTTCGGCTGGGTAACCACTCCGCTTCAGTCATGTGACGGACGAAGCCAGAATGCCACTTGTAAACTAAAGAAACGTCTTCGACTGATATGAATTGCGTCGGTTTGTTTTTCTGGTCGAGTTTAGGCGGTTGCTTGTTTATTTTTTGTTCGAGAGTTGGCGGTTTGAAGTCACCGAAATCTTGTTCTGAGTACGAGGGGAACATTTCGAGGATTTCCTCATAAGCCATCGCGTCTTCGTCTTCATCCTCGCATTTGGACCTGAAATAATAATAATAAAAACATTGATATTATTATTGGGCTTGGGCTTCCCAAGATCTGAATTGTGTTATTCTTAACATACATGAATACAAATCGTCTTAATACTTCCTAATATCTACGGCATAGTCCGTACATAAACAAATATCCATTTGACTGCACCGATACAGGTCTTATGTCGTGCAATCAAAATTTACGAGAATGAGGGAGAATAAACAAACTATGGCTTACTTTGTAACGTATAATGCTTCGTCGTCTTGTTTCTTCTTTTCGATTTCCCGCTGTTGCAACTCCCACGCTTTTACGATTGCATTAAGCATTGCTATCATGGTGTCGACAGATATTCTATCGATTTTATCGACCGCCGTGCAGTGCATTTTCAACTCGATGAGATTCATTTTAAGTACCCTATGAAAAGCAATTAAGTATATGATATTAATATTTATGGAAGTAGGTGCCTAATAACTTAACTTTGTAGCTGTAAATGAAGATCTATAGTGAAATAATTTTTATTTACCATCAAAATTTGTAGATTTTATCATTAAAATAGAGTCGATAGTTTTATATTCATCGACACTTCTAACCCCTAATTTGTAGTCAATAATAAACCAACTCATTACTTACTCAATAAACTGTTGTTCTGCTATATGCACATCATCATTTGATGCCATTACATTTCTGTTCAACAGAGCTACAAAATCTGCGTGCAAGAACCTATTCAAATATTCCTCTTTGCTGCCTTTCATACTTATAGCATTAGGATACACCATTAAATCATTTACAGACTTATTTAAAACATTCCCCTGTTCCTTCTTCTGAGACATTTCTATCACCAAGTCTTTTAGGGACATAACGGAGTAGACTATTTGCGATATAGCCGTTTGTAAAGGCTTAGCAAGGTCCGGAAAGGCTTCAGAATACGAGCTCTCTAATTTCTTGTAGAATGCGTTGACTGAATAAAGCCATGATGAAGTCTCTTTCACAACTCTTCGTGCATTTTCTGATATACTTTTATCGGTGATGTTCGTTTGGAGATGTTTGTGTAGTTCATAAGAAGTATCGATAAGATTGGTAATAATCCCCTTTAGAACTTGCGACGACAAAACGGATCTTGCAAAGTGTTTGCAGTCCTGAAAAAAAATATTATCGATATATTTTCTCGTGGACAGTAGGATGTTACATTGTGACTGTAGGCTTTCATAAATTTAAAAAAAAACATACCTTGACAAAACTACTGTAAGATGGCTCTTTTGGTCTGAACGTATTGCTCCAAGAGTACTTGTGAATTTTATCGGCAGTCGATTGTTTTAAATTCATTATCACATCGCAACAGGGATGAACTTTCTTCAAATTATCTTTGACTTCCTTTACATTCAACTCTTGTAGGGGCACTTGCGAAGCCTTCGTTATCTCGTGTGAATTCGAAACAGTACCAGTCACTAAGCCATGTAAATAGTATGTGCTTAATAATGTATCAAACATTTTCACATCCTCTTCAATGTATTGCCGCTTGAGTCGATATTTCTCAACATGGTCCACCGGGTTAATTTCGGCGAATATTGTTATCGATAACAAACTTGTTAGAAGCGATAAATGAGCTGTCAATAACTGTGTCTTAACTCTCTCGTTTTGGGATTTTTTAAGCTCGTCATACGGTGATGATGTTAACAACATGTTTACGATTAAATTATCGGGTAAATATTCTAACAAGTTCAATGTTGCTGACTTAATCGGATCATCAACGTTGGGAAGAGATCCCAAAATTGAATAAAGATATAACATAAGTTGCTCATGTCTTTGCATCTCAAACGCTGCGTCAGATTGCCTGAAACATATTTTCATATTTAGAAGAAAGGCACTAGCTTAAAGACCATAATATAGTCCAGATAATAATTAATTTTATTTTCGTAAAAAAAAAACTACAAAATAATTCTTTATAACAAAAATATCATAAATTTAGCCTCGATACTGACTACTACAATACAGAATCAATCACAAAAATACATAGCAAAGTTTACTCACAATTTGCTATTTACAGCTGTGTCTAGAGTTGCTATATTCTTCCATAGAATATTTAAAATTGTTCCCAGCTGCTTGGAATACTCGTTTCTATCTTCCAAAGATATTGTTTCGTATGCTAATAAGTGTCGAGTGTCTGAAAAAAAAAATACACCTCATTAAATACACAAATACTTGTAGGTGACGTGATTTCTGTACATTAGGCCAGGTGAGAGAAACATAAGGGAAAAGATTAAGGGTGGTGAACAAAATTTTGATAGAAATTAATATAAGTGATAGATTTGACCGATTCAATGAATATGTTTTCATTTCTAATTAGCTTTACAATGTATACTTCGATGGCATTGTTTTTTATATTCGATCACCATATATTTGCAATATGATACATACCTGTTTCATTTGGAGTAACAGTTAATTTCTGAACGAAGTAAGGTAACAGTGGTAGGTTTTCGGATAACCTCTTACTGTTTGCTAGTGCAACTTCCGTACTGCCTTCACTTTGTAGAGAATCGATTGTCAAGAAAGGTGTTGAATATAATGCCGGGGAATTAACTACGTATTTATAAAATTCATCCCAGAACTTTGCAGGAACTGATGTCATGCTGAAAATTGAAATAATGCAGTTTTGATATTGTTCTTCTAAAGACGTAAGGTTAGTGAAGGTAAAAATTCGCCTGATAATAGGCCACTGCCACACAGTAAACAAGGTAAAGTGTAGAGATTATTTTCATACTGATATGATAAACTATATGTCTTGAATTAGTAATAAAAAACTAAACAAACTAATATGGTTTGACAAGGGAACGATAGTTTAGACATTATTGCTACTACCACCAACACGTCGTGGTTGCTCTCATTTACCAAAAAAAAGTTTTCGAAAATATGTAAATAATGGTAATGGTTCATCCACTTACCTTTTACTAATTTCGTTCTGGTCGAGTATAATTTGTACAACCTGCAGTAAATTCAGCAATGCAGGAGGAAAGCCTTTAGTGTTTTTCGCTAAGTGCACTAAGTTCAGCAAAATTTCCGTAATATCTACTGTTGTTAATTTCTCATCTTTATTTTTTCCTCCATTTATAATGCTTGCAAAATTTGATTGCAACATCCTAATAATCCTTTGTATAACATATGATGTTATCGGAATTAATTTAATCTCTAGTCCAAGTTTATCGCATTCTTTAAATGCTTCCGACATTAATGATATATTTTCTTGTACTGTATGTAATTTTTCTCCTTCAGTTGTATCTAAAGCAAAGCTCATATCCGTCACTACATTTGTCGATAGTACATTTAATTGACTTTTCAAAGGCTGGTTCATGTTTAAAGTTAGTTTACTATAGATATTCGCTTTTATAGTACTTAAATCATATTCTTCTTGAACAGCGTACAATTGGGGCTGTCCATACACTTTCCTAAGTTTTTTGCTCAGTTTCACGATTTTAATGTTATCTTGATCGCGGTAAAGTTCTTTAATTTTCACTACGTCTTCAAATTCTTTCAATAAATTAGCGTCACATGCAAATTTGCTCAATTCTTCCAGCAAATGCTTGTGTACCCATTTACTATGGATGTACAGTAGGGGTACTATATCATCTCTAAGTACTTGTCTCCTTCTAGTCTCTGTCATAGTAAACATCGCTTCAAACGAAAGCTTCACTAATCTATTTCTCCAATTCAGAAGCTGTAATACATTACAAGTGGCAACATCATCGAGTGAGTCCTTCGCTTTTTCGATAACTTTTTCAATATAATCATTTATGTACTTCAAGTACACTGAGCAATGTTTTAGTATGGGATATTCAACAAAATCATCCACCATTTGTCCTGACAACACAGCTTTTGAGTAATCATGCGTTGAAAAACAGCTTTTATTCACATACGACTGAAGGTATATTTTCAATAAATCATCATATAGTAGTAACGTAGTTTTGTTAATATTTCTTATTTCTTGGTCATCTAAATCGAAACTCTCTGGATGGAATCTTTTAAAGGCTTTTGCAATATCAACATTTTTCTCAAAGTATTCATTTATTTTATCATTATACTGAGAAACAAACTCTTTTCCTTCATTTATTTTCATGACATTCTGTTTTATGATAGCGTGTGTAATATGACTCAAATCTTTAGGACATTTCAGGTATGCTATGAACAAGCTGAACAATACTTGTAACTGATCTATTCCATCACCCATATGTTCCAATGCTTGGATCGGAACATATGATATTTGTTTCGCGACTTCTAAAGTAGAGTTTAAGTTTAAACCTTTGACGGTCAATGTATGGGTTATATCACGAGGGTTCATTGGGCCAAAATCGGCACAAATTTTGACCAAAGCGTTCATCATTTGATTTTTCATTTCGGCTAAGGACATGTGTACATTGGTGTCAAAGTCACCGCCGCATCTCGGCTTTATATATACGTCTGCGAAGCTGTTTGTAACGGCTGTGTTTATCGATATGCCACGCATAACTTGCTGCCATGTTAAATGAGCTGCTTGAATCAAGTGCGATATCGTTGGACGTTCGAATCCTGAAAATATTAACTAAATTAATTTTATTTATTATGGAAAAATTATGAGCTGGTGGGGAAGCCTTTTCTAAAACACTTAAAGAAATTGATTAAAGATAATAAATAGGTGATTATGATTTCCGAAACCTCTTCAAATTGTATTGTATATATGTTATAGGCAATGTGTATAATGCAGGCATATTATACATTTTCTACGTATTGTATAGAATGCCGAGGTCGTCCAGGCAATGTGTGAAATGACATTGAATGTTCAAACTATTTAACACTTTACTAAGAGAATGTATGGAATACCTAGGCATTGTATAGAATGCCGGTTGACGCATAAGTATTGTATGTAACGTGTTTTTTTGCGTAGACAGCGTTTCTCACATAGCAGTTCCCTTCGGATAAACATTTACATTTACAACGTACAGTCTGACTGTTTTGACATTTCCACCTCTCTTATCTTCTGCGATATTAGGACAAAATCGAATGGCAAGTGTAAAGGTCTAAGTCCACTTGACCCAAACAATGAATGATCACACTCTCAGTATAGAACCAATGCATGAACTAAAAAAATACGTCTGCATAAAACAAAGGAGTGCTGCGTACTAACACAACGAACGAGTTGCAACTTGTTCACGGGGCAGTCCCGCACGCCGCGCACTCGCCTCCTTCCCGTGGTTGTTCATTATACACATTGCCTGATGCGCTACGGGCATTTTATACAATACCTAGGCAATGTATGAAATGACTCGTATTATACACATTGCCTGAACGTTTAAGGCATAGGCATTCTATACAATGCCGGAATATAAACATTGCCTTTAACATATATATTGTATTGTATATAATTTTTTACCTTTTGATTGGTTAATAATTGAACAACTATTTCATAAGTATGAATATAGATAACACACCTGCTATGAAAGAAGTCATCAATTCGTGAGCGTTGATGCACAGTGTATGGTAATCACTGGGTAGACCACATGACGCGAGCAAAGCTGTCAAGTCCATATACGTCATGGTTCCGGACAACTGGACATTCGAATCATCTGGCCTCAAAAGGAATATTTCAACTCCGCGGTTTCTCATTGCCCTAGATATTTCTCCATATTTCGGGTCCATAGTAAAAAACACCCTAAAATTGGGGTGTGGTTTTATCTCGCTGTATTCACCCCTTTCTGGTATACTCAACACTCCATTGGGTTCTAAAAGACCGTTCAGTCTATCCAAAACAGCGGCTGATGTCAAGTTGACATTATCTAGAAGCAACCACGATCCTTCGATCAATGTTTTTACTAATAAAGAGTCCATCCATTCGAATTTCCCTCCAGTATTAACTGAGGTCATATTCGATATCTTTGATTCTAATTTTTTTAAGCTGTTCAATACTTCTTGTACTGGGTTAGGTGTGACGCCGTATTTTGTAGTATGCTCGTTTAAATTCATACAGTAGTTAAGAAGGAAATTAACTTTTTCTTTGAATATTGTTATGTCATTACTATCAGCAGTTGTTTGTAACGTTTTGTATTCGTACAATCGACTGAGAAATTTGTTTGATTTCCACAGCTCATGTTTGGAATTTAGCCACATATCTCTTACAGTTTGTATGGATATTGTTTCTAGTTTATCGAAAATGTTTTCGAGATTTCTATTGTAATCGACTTGTTCGAAACCTCCCAACAAGTCCGAAACATCCATTGCTGACGTCACTGGGATAACTTGCAGCTCATTGCCAGTAAGATCAGCTAAAACTTGAACAACGCTACTCTTTCCCGTAGCAGTACTACCGACTAGTATTGTTAACCAATTCATCTTAACACTTTCCGCCAACGCTTTTAGCGTAGGCATTTGATTTCTCAACATAAGCAAATTAGTTTCAACAGCGCGTCGATTTTTGAAAACTTTTTGATAATTTCTATCTAATTTTACATCTCCTAGTAGGAGTTCTTTTTCGTTAATATAGAATTGTGGGGTGCTGTCACTTCTAGGGTAATCGGGATGAAACACTTCATCATAGGTTAGTATCATTTTGTCTTTATCTTCTTGAGTCCTCATTCTATTCACGTAAAGCATGTCGATAAATTTGCCCGGTGAAGGTTTTTTACCTTCATTCATATCGTTTATTATAGCCTCACACCATCTCTGTATGTCTCTTAGGTTCATTTCCCAAGGCGATCCTCTGTGAGCCCAGGACTGTAATTCCACAATTTCATGGGCGACTTTACAATTGAATTTTACTATTCTATGTAAGATATCCTGTGGTATGCTCGGATACTGAGCATTGACTATGTAGATCAGGTCTTCTTGTGACAATGTATCAACGTAAACTTGTGTGAATCTGTTTAGGAAAGATAATGGAAGACCTCTTCTAGCCCCGCCTTGTTTCAAGGGATTTTGACAAGCAAACAGTTTTGTTTCTTGTTTGACTTTGAAAGATTTTCCTAGTTCTGGTATAAACACTTCACCCCTGTGATCCAGGCAAGCATTGAGACCCTCCAAAACTGGCTGAGGAGCTAAGTTCAACTCATCCAATAAGATCCAATCACCATTTTGCAAAGCGCTTAAGAACGCGCCCTCTTTGAATGTAAATGAACCATCTTCTACAGGAAGATCTGTTCCGAATAGGTCAGTTATATCCTGAAAACAAAAAATATGTTGAATAAAAATTCTTTAAAATAATAAAAAAAATGTTTATATACGGCCTTTTAGAGTATATTAAAACGACTTACGGTTTGGTCGCTCAAGTTGATCCTAACAACTTTATGGCCCGAAGATTTTGCTAATGCTGTGACCAAACTTGTTTTGCCTACACCGGGATTGCCTTCAAGTAAAATTGCCTTGTTCAGTTGCATCCCACGAAGCAGACGAAGTGTGTTAGCACCGGTCGTGGGTGCAGCAAACGTGAAATTATTGCTTTCCTCCGATATATCTCTGTTTGGTCCAACATCCACATAAAATGGTTTTATACCGAATTTACTATCATCGCTTTCAGCAGTAAATTCTGCTCGTTTATTACTGAGCATGTGTCTTAAATTCTCTAAATATTCATTTCCTACGGTTTTTATTTGATTGAGCAAGAAATCTATCGCAGTCTTTCGTACTGTGACCAAAACATCGGGATCTATATGGCCAGTTAGAGCAGTTCCAAAGCAATCTAAGAACGTCATGCATGCACCATGGACATAAGCTTCAGGCACATCTAGAAGACCTTTCGCCACAGTTATGTTAATAAAATGTACCCACGACAGTAAATCTCGGATGCTGAATGGAAATTTGCTGGTCACTTCTGAACCCTTAAGCCACTCCGTAAAGTCCAAAATACAGCTGCCTATTCCAGAGCTTCCATCTTCTTGGTTTCCTAATGAAATACCTTTGCCAACACTTTTTTCAAGTACTTTTTGCAAATCTTCTCTAGATGTGACACTATCGCACCATATTTCTGTGAACCGATTGCGCAGGGCTGGTGATAATTCTTTCTTACCAAAGTCACCGCCTGGATTCATCGTTCCGATGAAATGGAAATTTTCATTGGCTGTTATGACTATTATGTCAGAGTTATCTTCCATTCCTCTTTCGCTGAGTACTAATTGTCGTTCTGGCTCCAATAATGAATTTAGCCTTTCTAAAACACTGTCGTCTGCTAACGATATCTCATCAGCAAGAAACATGTCCCCTGATTCCATAGCTTTTACTAATGGACCATCGACCCATTCAAAGAGTCTTCCATCGTTTTGGTACTGACGAACGGGTCTCAGACCTCCCAAAAAGTCTGAACTCTCAGTGTGCATATGACAATTCACTGACAGAAGCTGTAGCTTTTTAAGAGCTGCTAAAACTTGGCATATTGTTGTTTTCCCGCACCCAGTCTCTCCAACCAGCAAAACAGGCTCGTTAAAAGTAAAAGCTTTAGCAATTAAAATCGCCAATCTCCTCATATTATAAGTCCATACAATGTGCGAAAATTCACCGATTTGATTATTTAAAATAGTTTCTAGAATCGATTTGGTCACTGGCGATGTTTCTTCGTTCAGATTGAACAGGTTATCGGGATTGACTTTCCTCTTTATGTTCTTTTGTATAATTTCTACAATAATATTTCTTTCATCTGGCTGTCTCACTTTACCGGCTAAGATGAGGTAGCCCTCATCGGCTATGTGTTGGTCCCAGTCGTAAAACTTCTCATCTGTTAGAGACTCTTTAGAGGCGTGCTTGTACCTCTGACCCCATCTGAACAAGTCTCTTAGCGTAATGAATCCGTCTTTTCCTTGAACTGCGGCCGAACCGCGACGCCTTAGCTGCAAATCAGCCATAACGGCTATCATTTTCTTGCTGTACGCTGGCGGCACATGACATCTTTGGTGTAAAATCGTCTCGAGTTCTTTCTTCGGAATTTCATCAAAGTGTAATTCTACAAAACGATTCCTAAAAGCTCTCGATAACATTTTCCGACCACCATACAAGCCTGGAGGGTTTTGAGTGGCAAACAACATGAAGTTCGGATCTGCTTTGACGACCTGTTGGGTTTCAGGAATGAACAGTTCTCTATTATCATCGAGTACTCTGTTCAATGCTTCTAATACATCACTTGGGGCTAAATTCAATTCGTCGAGAATGATCCAGTAACCTTTTCTCATCGCTTCAACTAGTACTCCTTCTTTGAATACCAATTTACCATTAGCGTCAGCTGCATACGATCCTATATACTCTTGTAGATCTGTGTGTTCGTGATTGTTAATTCTGACGCAGTAATTTCCTGACGCCTTAGCTATGTAGGTGATAAGGGAAGTTTTACCGACCGATGTGTCACCTTGCAACAAAACTGGTAGTCTACCCAGGGATATAATTCTAGCTATGTCTCGCAGATTCTTCCTGACAGTGGGCGTAAGGATGTATCCTTCGGGAATGACCACGTCCACTTTACCTTGAGGTATCCAATGGCCCTCAAATAATAAATACTTTTGACCTGACACTTGAGGCTCTGGAATAGCTTGATTGGTCACTGACTTTATGTTTTTCTTACCGATAACTGCTCTGAAAATGTATAAATTAAAATAAATTTTTGTCAGACTCATATTTGTATCCCCAACGTGACCCCGAGAACTAGGGATGAACCTTAGGCATTTTTTGTGGGTACATACTGATTTCTTTATGCTGCTCAAGTCAATGACATATCCTTCAACCCTAGTATTCGAACCAAGGAGATGTACCACAGAGCTAACCAGACAGATTTATTCATTAAAAAATACTTACTTGGCAATCATAGCCTCGACTACTGGATGCGACGAGCTGTCAAGTTGCGTGAGGAAAGACAAACAAAATGACTCAAACAGCGACCTCGCCACAGTCCCACACTTCGCTTTGGCCGCAGCCGTCAACGCCCTGCATAGCGTTCGCAACGAATAATGTGGTGAATTGCCTGGAAAAAAATCAGCAATAAGTAAAATTTCATAATATGTATCGATGTTAAAGTCGTTCATGACACCTTTGATGACAAATCATAATTGACATCTATTCTTGTGACATCACTAGAGTAAACAATGAAATAAAAAGCTAAGTAATTATCGATTTGCCGCCATCATTACTGTATATCGATAAAAATATATAGACCAGTACATGTATACACACCCGCACCATCAGCCAGATTTAACTTAGCCTCTTTTCGTATACTCGAGTAAAAACTGTAAATCGCTTCCAAAACAGCACCACTAAGGCTCAAGTGGTACAAATAGTCACCAATGAGCAACATCAAATCGTTTCTCTCAGTCAATTCATCGATAAAGAACTCTGTGAACCTATTTCTTAGGCCAACTGGCAAGTCTTTCTTCCCGACATCCGTTGCAGGATTCATACACGCGAACAGTGTGAAATCTGGATGTCGTTTAATAGGAACTTTATCACCTTTCTCTAGTAAATCTATCGACTCATCTTTGTCCTCCAACAGACCAGCTAAGCATTCCAAAATTTCCGCTGATGCTAAATTAATTTCGTCTAATAAGACCCAGTGCCCCTCCTGCATAGCTTTGACCAACGATCCCTCAATAAAAGCGAATGTTAATTTCGACGCAGACTTTACTTGTTGATCCAGTTTCGACAGTTTGTAACCAAATGCTATCCATTTTTTTAATTTGTTATCTTTTTTCTCGGACGCTAATCTGCCTAATGCTGCTTTATGGCTCTGCCTCATTAGGGCTACTAGTGCTGTCCAGTTTTCCGTATCATAGCATGTTTCGATGTGACTTAGAAACTTTTTATTCTTATCGACATTATAGAAACTGCGGAAGAGGTCTTCGAATTCGTTCCTGATTGGCTTTATGACGTATTTCAAATCGACTGGTTTGTAGCCGCCTAGGAGGTCAGCCGAGTCTGATTGTTGGTTCATGTTGATGACGACTAGTTTGTGTCCCGTCTGCCTCGCCAAGTACTGGACTGATGATGTCTTGCCTGTACCAGTTTCTCCTACCAGTAATACTGGCTCATTTGACGTCACACAGCAAGCAATCTTTTCCAGTAAGCAGGCAGACTGGCGTGTGAAAGAAAACACAACTTGTTTTGTGTCAAAATCGATCCATTCCAAATTCTTTTCCAGCCTTGGGACCTTCGCTCTGCCGACTTCTAAGCTTCCGGGATGCAGAGCCACATTTGGTTTGTAATGTTTACAATAGAATTCAGATTTCGTCTCCACTATTCCTAGGCATGTGCCGACTTTCTTCGCTAATTCTAGCCTGTGTTCTGGTGACGATACTGAACACGTGAATATGTCTAGGGCATCTTGTAGTACTTTTAATGCTGATTCAGGGCTTGTCACATCAAATCCGACTACGGCTCTGGCGCACCACTTCATCAAATCTCTCGTTGAGATAAGTCTTGAGCCACGAATGACTTGGACGCTTGTTTCCTTGTCGGTAATGACGTCAGTGGTCTGTAAGGAAGAGTCATGACTCCCCACTGAGAACATCATGAACACTTCTATCATTCTTGAGCATATTGTTGAAAGACTCGGGTACAAAGTTTGCACTATTTCTGATAGCTCTGATCTCGATAACGGTTCGACCATGATTTGAGTCAAATGCTTTTGCAGCAGCGCACTTGAGTTCGACATTTTCTTTTGGAAGCCATAATTTGTTGTTAGGGTTCTGAAATAAATACACACGCTTATTATTTTATGCGATTTTTAATTTATTTAAACAGACATGTAATTTCTCTTATCGTCGTTCTTATCCTAATGATTCAAAACAGATATTCGAAATATCTAAATAACTAATGTTCTTAAGGATATTTTTTATTGTTAGGTGAATTTGTAAACACACTATTAAGTAGCTAAAAAATAGAAATGACACTATTCACGTACCTTTGAGTAACAAAGAGTTGGAAACCAGGCGTGACTGGAAGTGAATCTCTATACCCAGGCACGCACAATGTGTTCCTTTCAAGCAATGAACTCAAAGTTGATGCCACATCCAGCGCAGCACTGTCAATGTCTTCCAATAGTAACCAATGCCCATTTTCAACAGCCTGTCAATAAAATAAAAACAATTGGCATTACACATTTATAGCTTTACTTCTTACAAAATGGTAAAGACCTCGAGGATTTGACCGCGGTTGATCCAAAATTTCGACAGCGGCGGTTTAGATTCTGTTTTCATACATAGCCCCGACTTAAAGCGCTTATGAGTATAGCGCACTTCAAGGATAGCAGCAATATTTAAAAAAAATCAATAAAACTTTGGCGGACTCGGGAAAAAAATCGAGCACATCTAGATCAGTTAAATCATCCATAAACATGGAAATGTAAACTTTAGCCACTAATCTTAGTATCTTCATGAAACTCGTAATACCTCCGAAAACCGAAGTAGAATATTATTTATTATATTGAACTTTTATTATTCTTAGCCATAAGCATATTGAATATGACAAAAAAAAATATTGCAACAACCTTGACATGATTACATACAGAAGGTGGTAAATTCAGCTGTGGATTACAATTGTGTAAACAAAATTAAATTTACACAAGATTCGGTCTTAAATAGTTGTATACCATTTTTTTAATGTTTTTTTTTTAGTATAAAGTCAAATCACTTTTAAAATTTGTTTTATATTATTTTAAAAGCATCCAACTACAAACACTTACTTCAGTCAAAACTCCAGGTCTCCACACAAATTCGCCTGGAATATCGGTACATTGGTGCGATCCAAGTAGCATGCGTGAATCTGTTTGGTCTCCGAGTTGCACTTTTTTAAAAGCGTTGCCTTTTCGCCCAGTGATTGCTGCTAAATGTTCTACTAGAGATGTCTTTCCAGAACCAACTGGTCCCATAAGACACATAGCCTGACCTGAAAAAATATGGTCATAATGCAATGTCATCATGTAAAAGGGTAACAGTAATATTGTGGCTAATATAAGGCATTCAAATAAAGCTGTGTTTACAGCTTTTATCGATGTATTGATATTTATATTTAACTCCGAAATTTGGAGGATTTAACGCAACAGACAAGAACATCATACATAAGAATAAGTTTTAGTTCAAAAGCACAAAATTAAGAACTGACAAACAAACAATATTTCATCATCCCTGAATGTAAATTATTACATAGTTTAATCCCTCAGAAATTAAGAAGCATTTTATAGTCCAATACCCCACTCCTCATCAGCAAATATGATTATGATATAATCACCTGATGCAACAGCTAGAGCTAAGCTCCTCAAATTATTTACAGTTGATTTAACTGGAACCAGATTGCCACTTTGAACATTCTCCTTATCATATATTGGTAGCAATATTCCATCGATTTTCACCACACAGTCAATGTCCAACATTTCATCCTTGATATTGTCATCCATTGGACAAACTGTCTCTTGTTTTGAGTCAACATTTTGCAATGATTCCAGTTCTGATATGTTTAGATTTTTTGACAATACTTTAGATTGTGCTTCAGTCATATTCGACAATATTACCATACATTCTTTCACCATCCTGAAAGTAGAAGTGTAATAGATTAAATGGATTAAATGGGAATGTCGTTAGTTCCGCGAACAAAATATCTGGGGTTTAATTTAAAGGCACTGTGTGCCACTTTCCAGTTTTAATTTTTAAAGCACTACATTTCTGCCTATGCATTCAGAGATACAGGTGTTATTTTCGGTCGGAAGCCTCCTGCAGCCAGCGACGTCCCGCGACCTTGACAAGGTCATCGGGCCACCAGTCTGTATATGTATTAGATAATTATGATATAGCAACCTAAATAATTTAATAATTACAAATTAAAGACAATACAAATAAATTACCTTCTTATATTGGCATCTTCATGATTGCTGAAGTTGCTGACAAATGTCGTCCAATCCCATTTCATTGACAGTTCATTTGGTAACTTGGCCAGCAGTTTGTGTGAGCATGTTACTATCTGTTTGTCAGTGATTTTCTGTCTGCTGTCAAGTAGCCGCCTTTTCTTTGGAGCAACATTGTATGAGTCCTCATGATGAATAAAAACCTCAAAAGGAGGCACTGCATTTATGTCTATATATTTGTGCGTATATCTAAAAGTTATTAAAAATTATTTCAAGATAATATGCTTTCTTGTGATCTTGCTAAGCCTACAATTCAGAAGTTTTGAGTTTGGTTCCTTGGTCAGGCAAGGTTATATTGGGTTTTTCTATTAGAAATAGTTTTAATAATTCTTGATAGAAGTATTTTAAAAGGCCCTTTTTCAGAAACTTTAAAGCTGTCACCTCTTAGAAAGTTATCACTAACATGCATTCAGTTATTAGAAAAACATGGGTTTTGTCTTTTTTGTTTTCTATGTTAGTGACTTTTGCCAAAACTGACAGTATGATAGACTCAGCGCCTTCTTTTAAAAAATAGAGAAACTGTTCTACTAGGACACTATGCAACCAATAGAATAGATTTCTCTCTTGCTTATCTATACTAATAAGCTGAAGGGAAAAAAACAAATACCATAACTTACTGTAAAACATCTGGATGGTCACTTAATACCGATAATGCTATGAAATTCTCTAAATGACTTATTTTTTCAGCATCACTGCAGAGGTCAAATTTTGGTTTTGAGAATACTGCCTTTAGAGGTATTTTTGTTGAAACCAATGCAAGAAGGATATTTGAAAGATACTTTTTGAATAACAGTGCATCTTCATATTTAAAAATGTAATCTGATAATTTGTTAATTACATCCTTGATTTCAATTGATTTATCTAATAATGATTTCTGTAAGGAAAAAAAATATTACAAAAATTTTAAATAAAGAAAAATATCATCAAATATAATATTTAATTGACAAAATATTCTCATTCAAATATTTGTAGCTCAAATTTACATTGCTTGCTTTTATTTTAATGATAAGTATTGTCATAGTATAAGTATAAGACAAAAGACCCTTAAAATATAAGTCCCAAATAAAATAACAAAGGATATAAGGTTCATGAAAAAAAAAAAAAAAGGTTTTACTTAGAATTGGAAATTAAGAAATTCAAATATGTTTAAATATTAATTAAAAAATTGATAACACTTAACATAAAACAAATTGCAGTAAACACAAAGGAATACATAAAGAGCTAGCATTGATGTTTTAATGTTTAAAGGAAGGTTTTTAATATTTTCATTAGTACAAGTCTAATAAGAAAAACATCAACATTCTTAATAAAATATTAATGACTAAGTTGATTTTCTATGAAAACTTGGCTTGCATTTTGCAATATCGATGTATAGTGTCCCACCATTCCCGCGCACTTGCTCTGATCTCTTGCAATCGGCGCAATTTTATTGATTGAATTGTTGCATACTCTGCTTCAGAAGCTTATGTTACCATTTTAATAACTAATCGTAAAAACATTTCGACTAAAAACAGGCCGATGATTTAATACATTAATTCAATATTTTCACTTAAATATTTCTTTATTGTTTTTAAAACAGTATTTATAAAGACAATTACTAACCTGGAGTTCTTTGCAAGTTTTCGCGAATTCTGGGGTGTTTGTTTCACGTTCTATTTTCTTAAGGGCTTCAGATATACTGGGTACCTCCATTTTTACATTTCGTGTAATTTATTGATTATTATTTTAGTTATTTAATTATTTTAAAGTAAATAGACCTAAGCAGCCGGCCTCGTGTTTTATGTACACAATGTGACACATGCGCGAGTTTGACCCACGTGAAAATTTGACACATGACATTGACAGCTAAAAATTAAAATAGCTAAGAGCGATTATCGCATGATATAAGTTGCGTAGAAATGAAAGACTTGTTAGAATCTTTTTTTTCTGTTAAAAATTATTACTGCTTCCTCCTTGTATTTACTATTTGGATATAGTTATTAAAATTGAATAATATAATACGTTGTAATGAGCAAGTACTTAGGGGAAGGGTGGGCATGATGGGGTAGCTAAGGGAAATAACAAAAAAACAGCATAATCACTATGATTATTAGTCTCATTAATATATGGCACGTTATCTCATTAATCTAACTATGATTTGGTACAGTCTTTGGAGAATCAACATATCACATTTTTTAATAATTAAGAATTAAAAAGAACATTATGAAAAACCATCTTGCCCCATACTATGGGGTATGATGGGGTCATGATGGGGAGTGCTAGTCGTTCTCACAAAACAAGCAAATGTGTATTTCCTAAAGATCTTCATCGTCCACGCCAGCACAAGCGCTGAGAGCCTGACGCTCACAGAGCTGGCAGCCTACCTAAGGTTCGGACGATGACAAAAAATTGTTATTTTCATCATTACCATATAATAATAGGTTGCCTTTAAAATATTGCCTAGTGCGATAAGGCCGCCTCTTGTTTTATCTCTTGTTAGTTAAGTATAGTCATTATATTCAGTGTATGTGCAAGAAAGTTTTAAATAAATAAATACATAAATATAAGCAAATGGCATCTTCATCATTATTCTTTTGTTTTTGACTGAATGATTGGCCCTTTGTTTGTTTTTAGCATTATTTTTGAGGCGAGGATCATTATGATTGGATGTTTTCCCCGGCATTTTCAAGATTTCCAGATCATTTTTATAAGGAGTTGAGGTTATTGTGGCTGTTTTTCCTCGGCGGTATTGTTTCCTTTTTTCAGTTCGTTGAACAGAAGGAATGGGCAAAATATCACTTGGGTATGCATTGTCGAAGGAAGACGTCAGATCACGGCATGCTACATGAATGGAAAGTTCAGCATAATAAGAACATCCAGGTTCAGGTTCTGGGACGGTTGTTTTATCCACTCTTGGTTTGAGATGTTCGTAACATTCGGTGTTTAACTTTGTTCTAGGTGGAGTGAAAGATGACGTTGTAGATTTATTAAACCCCATTGCTCTAACTGCTGAAGTGGCTTCAGGTTTACGAATTGTTTTTTTTTTCTTGAAAGAACGTACAATGATTTTACCTAAAAATAATAAATTAATATTATTTATTAAGAAACGTAAATGAACGCAGATCCACAACCCTATTTTGCCCCAATGTTCCATCATACCCCACACCCAATACCCCATCTTGCCTCAAAAGGTCACTCTGAACAAAAAAAATATTAACAAATAAAATGTTTAACTGATTCCTACAAACAACATACCTTATCAAAATAAACAACACTAGTAACCAAAGATCAAAAAGATATAAATGGGGTGGTCATAATTACCTTTCAATAATGACGCTGAACCTTACAAAAACTTCGATCGACGTAACCCTTAACCACTTTTTCATTTGTAACCAAAAGACGCGTGCACTCCCGCTCATAATTTCTTTCGCGTTAACCGTCGGTTGAATGAGACTTCCTATTGGCTTATTGTTCTATATTCACAAACGTCTAGTTTCTTCTACGTGTGCAGTACCCCGTCTTACCTTGCTACCCCGTCATGCCCCCCCTTCCCCTAAGTACTTGTTTTATTACTAAAAACAACCAAAAAGAAGGAAAGAAGCTACACTAATATAATTATCATAAACCTAATTTCCGCCAACGGATATTTATGTCTTAAAAAAATTAAATGATAGTTTCTGTTTCTGGATCCCTTAAAACGGAAATTTTTAGGCTGCATCTTTATTTAAATAGCAGGCAACAGCTCCATGCTAAAAAAACTCGGTATAGATAATCTAATATCACTTTGCTCTTTTTTAAATGAAGGGAAAGCGTCTCAACCTTTCCTTTCTAAGGGAGATTTTGGTTCTAGGAGAGAGTTGCTATTCCACTACCGCCCGGCATACCGTCCAATTGCGGACTCCTTAAAATTGAAAAGACTTATGAGTTATGACCGACTAGTGACTGCTGGCATTAATAAACATGTTATGACCAAATTAATTTATTGCAAGTAAACCCAGTTCGAATTGTAATACATCTACTTTCTTGTTGCTATTCAAACAGGACTGAAGCTGGTTTAAAACCATTTTATGTGATATGAAAAAAAATATGAGGAAGCATTGTAAAAGAGAATCCTATGCCACCTCAACAAAAAAAAAACATTGACTTAAAAAAATAACAATGTGGAATGTCAACTTCATCAAATGTCAGCTTTTCAGCGGGAACCGAAAACTTTTGCTATTTAAATAGAATTTTTATTTTGAATAACTATTGATTATATTACTTTTACAATAAATCAATAATGGACGAGTCTCAAAGCTCAGACTTTTTTTCTGACCCGACTGATATTTCCTATAATAACTCTATGATTGTATCCTTTTTTAAAATTTCTTAAATATCTAGATGTAATATGTTTCGTAATTTCTTTAACAAATATATTCAGATGGATGCCGTGCCCTATGAAACTCTTATAGCAAACACCAAATCAGCTCTAGCTATTGGAAGTCGAAAGGAATTAAAGAAATCAACATTTTCTAATTACTTTACCTTATTGTTGGAGGATTGTCACAGTTGTATATCTCAGGTTGGTAAAAAAGGCCTGTTTTCGTTTAATATTTAAAATAAGTACACTTTAGAAACAAAATGTTTTGCAGAATTTAACATTAAGTAAGTGGCTTTGGTCAAAGATATCTATACTCTGAAAATATATCGCCATCTAAGATTAAGATTAACAGGAGACTTATTTCAGTGTTGCGTTAGAATTATTCCTGATGACTGTATTTACATTTCAGGCTCTAGACCTCATAATCAGTGTATTATCTGATACAGATATCCAAATTAGCAAATTAATAGAATATATGAATGATGCAGTATCATTACTACAAATGTTGTCCGACTTCATCAAAATGGTCATTGAATCTGTCTCCATGACATGCCAGGGAATGAAAACATTCCCAACATCTACCTGTGATATTATTTTGAAAATATTTATGCATTGCAAAGACAGGTGAGTTTTATTGTATTGATTTATTTATCTCTTACGGTAATTATAGGTGGACATAATGTCTAAGGCATTCTCTACCAGTAAAGCCTTGGGTAATGCTGCAAATATAGTAATTTAATAATTGTTTCTACAATTTTTTTTGATAAGTTAGAATTATTTTTATTGTTTTGAGCGCTTAGTGGCTGTTTTAGATTGATTTATTATAATTATTTTATATAATGTAGTTACTTTACTAGACTTGTACCAATACTTTAGAGCAGTGGTTGGCAACCATTTGGCTTGCAACAGCCACAAAATGGCAAATGAAATATAGGCGGGCCGCACTTGTGACATTCAACCCGAAAGGCTTAAATGCATTTGAAACTTTTCTTTAAGTGTCACAAAGCGAATTGTTTTAGGTGAGTTAAACCTACTATACTCTGCAAGGAGAACTCTAATCTAAATTACTCAATAGGCAAGCTTCCTGACATTTGAAAATTTTATTGGTAACATTTTCTATGTTACAGTGAGGATCTGTATGGACCCTACCTGAGCAATGTGGAGAAAGAATTAAAGGATTTATTCCGAACATGCCATGAGTTACAGCTCACATATTTAATGATAATGGAAAAGCATTTTGTGTTTGATTTAACTGAAGGAGATGATGTTGAAGTGCTTGTCGAAGGTAAAGATTAAGACCCTATATTTCCTTCTCAGCTTTACAATTTTCATTTATGATGGAAATATTAAGAGACTAAGTAATATCTTTGTATTAGAAACAAGAGACAAAAAGAGTTTGTGTGTTCAATTGCCTTTAGACATATTTTTGTGGGTTTCAATGTTCCTATCTGAGTCAGCTATTGCTTGTTAGCAATAAGATTCATCAGAGAGGAGAGCAGAGTCCTAATTCTGTGTGCATGTTTAAAGGCCTACTGTGTGTTACTTTAAATTTTCTGTCAGAAAAAAACTGCAAAAAATGTTTGCCCACCCGGAGAATTGAACTCTGCACCACATGACCTTCATAGATTCTATCCTCTAGACCTATGAGGGGTGTCAGTAAAAATACTTAGAGTCAAATTAAATATTTATGCCCCACATGAAAATTTGTCCATGATCAAATCAAAAGCACTAGAAAAACTTATTACTATTGTCTTTTTATTTCAGCATTGGACATAAGTTTGAAAGTTGGCGATGTTGTACAAACATTGGACGTAAAGACTATGGCAGAACAGTGGAAAGCATTTACAGCTATATGCGAAAAATATTCCAATGCTCTAGTGGATAAAATGGTGTATAGTAATAGTACAAACATTCTCTCTGAAATGATTGAGCACAATATAAAAAATGCATTAAAGGTAATATAGACTTTAATAGAACTGTTTCTTCTACAGAATTTTTGCAAAATATTCCTTATTTATTTATCCCTGAGAATATTCTAATGTATAATTGGTATTTTAAAATAATGAGTACCAAAGCTTCAGAAGTCATTAAACATAATAGTGGCTCATGTGCCAAAATTATTTTTATGTGTGTAGCTTAAAAATTAGTTCTAAGCCAGTTGTTAGCAAGTTAATATTTAAAACGTAAAACTGTACTCTGAGTACAAAGATCAAAAAGTGGTGTTTATTTTTATTATTGTTAAAAGGGCGATTTGGTGTTTAGTGGTCATTTCCATCATCTACTAATCAGTTTCGCCATGAAAACTGTCTTGATTTGATCCTTTAATTTGAAACCCCTATTTAGATTTTATTCCACAAAATTTGCGACCATTTCAGTAAACATAAGCGTAAAATCATAAAGTGAAAGTGTACCTTTCACGTATCAATGTTTTCGCACGTGTAAAAACCCACAAACGTTAAATAAAAACTCAACTTAATTACTATCACTCGTATAAAATCTTCATTCACGTGTTAAAATGATTGATGCATTCCCCATGTCTAATTTCCCAACACAATAACATAATTATCTCAAGCGTTGTATAGAATTCTATTGTTCATAAACCAGTTTTAATGTTTTGTAGAGGGATCAAGAGGACAAAATCATTTTGCGATCGCTCAAGGTCGCCAGTTTTTCTATCAAGATATTGTTGAAGATCTGTGCTATATTTAAACATTCTACAGCGAAAAACCACGAGCGAATGTTTGAACTACTACTGTATATATATTCGTAAGTATTATTATGATGAAGACATGATAATCTGAGAACATGATAATAATCAAATAAATCTAATGGAAATTGCAATGGTATTGCCAAACTAACATTTCTTTGCTTGCTATTTCTCCACGGCTAAACGGCTCGATCAATTTTGATGAAATATGTTATGAAGATAGCTGCCATCTTAGATTAGCACAGGTTTTTTATTCCAAAATAATATCGTATTCCTACAGGACCGTACAAAAAAAAACAAACAACCCTTTATAATATTCAATTAATGTATTTATTATAGGAATAACAGCGCAATACTTGAAATGGAACCTGAGAGATCGCAACAGTTCTTACACCTAATGAATGTGAATGTATCGCAACCTACGGAGTTACTGTTTAAAGAACTTTTGGTTGATGTCAAATTTGCTAATGTGAGTAATATAATATTACTTGATTTTCTTAGAAAGGGGAGAACCAATTTAAAGAAAATGAAATCATACATATACTTTCTGAACCTAGTTTCTCGAATGAGGGTAGGCAAATATGTGTATTTATACCAGCTATGTTTTAAGCTATATTATATTGATTTCTAAATTTATTTTTAGCATATATTGGATTGTGAAGTGCAGAATTTCAAAGAAGAAAATGTATTATGTGGATTCGTTTTAATACTCATAGCAGTAATGAAGTCAGCTATGCAAAGGCGAGACGACAATCAGAACTTCCATAAAACAAAATTAATAAAAGCTGTTTACAATTTACTTCCACATTGTAAGTTGAATTTTATTGTTTCATGTTTAAAGTTTTAGTTTCATTAACACCAGTGATAAACACAACTTAGCAAAAAGGAAAAATTACACATCATCTGTTTTCTTGGTGTTATAAATACTAGATCAATTTCTCATCCCAGAAGATTAAAACTCTATCTATTTCGGGTTCAATGCTCGGGTTGGACAATTTTACTGGGTTTTCTCATCAGAAAACTTTAACTAGTAATTAGTCTGGAAATGCGTCCTAAAGTACCAATTAGCTTGTTTTCTATTACATATTACTTTAGCATACAAGCCTGAGAGTATACATCATTTATTATGTTCTAGCTCATACCTGCATGAATATAGGACTTAAATTCCCCAAAGAAGATACATCAAAGTACGAAACTCAAGGATTATACGAACACTTACTAACATATTTCGTCGCATTCGCCCAAACGCTGTCCATAGAAGAGTATGCAGTTCTAGAGAGATTCAAGATGGCCGCCATACTTAGCGTTAATTGTACGACGGCATTGTTTTCGACAAATGCATGGATAATATTGGCCAGGTAACATTTGCATATAATGATATATAAAAATAAATGGATGTTTATTACGTCTATTGACGTCAATCTGTCTAGGTATACTTTTAGGTTCAATGTGTAGGTAGTGTAGGGAAGTTATCATTTTTCTGAGACAAATATTTCATTATATATTTTAGTTTGTATTATTTTTTTGACAAATACTAGTATCGATTAATTGTATAATTAATGCATTAATATTGCGGGAATAGAAACCAGTTTAAGCGCAAATCAATTTTTAGAAGTTTTTGGGATATCCTTATATTTTTATACTGGTACGACAAAGTCAAAACATCCAGACTGATTTTAATCACGCTGCGTTTAAAATAGAGCATTCATTGGAGACTCATACTTTTCGTCTTTCAATACCCTCATGCCGGCATTTTGAGATGCTCCTTTACACATTATTTATATTTCCCATAACTGCGTAATAAAATACTGTGTCGCAGTTATAAGGCCTTACAAAATAATAACTGTATGTTGTAATGCGCAATTAGAATGACATAATTATTACGTTAATTAACACCATTACTCATTAACATCACACTCAATACAAACTATGTTATTAATGAAGGATGTCGCCTATAAAGAGTCTGATAGATAATAAATCCAGAATATTCTTGTATAGTTTGTATGCAATCAATCGTTATCCTATTTTTTTCATATGATTGACGTATTGTTTACTAAATAGTAACTTGGCTTAATTTTATTAGACACGAAATTTTCCATGGCGCAGACGGTTAGACCGTAGGTTCCGTTTTCGTAATGAGGTAAATGTTTGAGTGACCACAAATATTTGGTTCGGATCTGGGTGTTTGTGAGGTCGAAAAGTCGAAACAAGACTCGTATCTTAATGTGGGATCAGGACTTGTGACCGTTGGGTGTATTTATTTATTTTAATATTTTCACATTAATATCAGGTATAAACCACGACCCAACCCAAGTCATGTGTCTTATTATAGGATTGTAACAATTTCATAGTTTCATTATAAACGTCATGTTGTTTTGACTGATTTTGAAATTAAAATTGAATTTCATATTTCTTACAGAATTACAAATCCGCAACTTGTTTTAAGCCAGTTGACATCGTTATGCAAAATTTACCAGAGGCTAGAAAAGAACAGAATGTTTCTACATTCTCCGCAAAACGTCCATTTAAGTTATACAATTGGCGGTATTTTTGAGGTCATGCAAAAAGAGGATAAATTAAAAATAGCTAAAATTTTCGATATCAATGATGATAAAAATCACAATTTGTGGTCTTCGTTGCAAGTGAAGAATATGCCTGAGCATTTTCAAACTGAATTACAAGATAGTAAAATGAAAATTCAACTGAGAAAAATCAGTAGCACCACAGATAGCTTGGTGATCGAGAAAATGGTAATTATAGCATTCCTCCCTATTATAAATAATTGCATGTCTTGTGAAATTAACATTGAAACTTTTTAGTAAATAAAAAACATGATTTTCTTTATCTGGCTTATCTGTATGTATTAAATTAGCTTTTTTGCATTGATTTTAGGCTAAATTAATGAATATGGCAGCAACATGTACTATAAAGAACGTAAGTCTTGTGGATAGTCTGCTACAAGCATGGAAGAAGGCATGTCCAAAAAATAATTCTCAATTAACAAATGAAGTTAGTAAAGAAACGTTGTGGTACTTGGAATACGTTAGTTCCTTAGTTGCTCTGACAATGGCCGTCGAAAATGTCTACTGTTTTCAGGGAGCTCAATTAGTAAAGGTAATGTTTTGATACCTATCAGTATATTAATTAAGGTAGTTTGTTAATTTTTTTTAACTAATCGATTAACTGGTTTGAAAACATAATGGAAACTCTATTATCGTGTGATAATCAAATGTTTAGTCGAAATATATATTTTTTGTCCTCTTCTGGCATTGAAAATATCCAATGTTCTTAATTATGAGACGATCAGTAAATTCTGAAGTAGGTAAAATAATAATTAAATGGTCAAATGGTCAGAGACACTTTTCTTACTACTCTCATTTATATCGTGTTGCTTGATAGATTGACAACTACCCACTTTGATTCCGTCGGTCGTCTGAGCATCTATCCATTACATAGATAATGTACTGCAGACTAACTGATTTTACTAGCGAATAGAACTGCTAACTCTATGCTTTTTTAGTATAAAATATTTTATCATCTTGAAAGTAACCATGGTCTTATCTATAAATAAATGATTTAAAAAAGACCCTGACCCTAGTTGTTTTTAAAATACATGTATTTTTTCATAGATTCTCCACGTCATTGCTGAAATTGTTAAAACAAAAAACACTGAATTAAAACTGGCATTGATGAATAATGTATGCAAATTTGCAACATTCGATGTCCACGATATTCATAAAGACACAGTAGAATCTCTGTTAATACAAGTACTCAAAAATTTGTCACGAGATTCGCGGCGTGTTGTAAAAAATAAGTTATTTGCCACTCTAAGAGAGTATAAAGAAACCACGAATTTATGTAAAATAATGCAAATTATAACAAATGAAGATTATTTATTGAAAGAACATTGGAACTGTGTCACAAAATTTGGGGTTTTACATGAAAATAACAAATGGGGAGAACAATTGACGCTCGCCAAACAATTTAAATACAGTCACAAATGTATTGAAGGTATTCATACATCTCAAGAACTGAGTTCGGGCGTTATGAAAAAATCTTGCAGCGGCAACTTTGAACTCAACGACGTAGAGATATTGTTCGAAAACGAAAGTGATTCCGATCAGCCGGTGCACAAAAAAGTCAAATTGAATAATAATGAGGCTGATGTCATTATATCAAGGCTGGAGAACGACGTGCGTTTACTAGACAAGGCGAGGATGGACATCACGAGCGAACAAAAAACTAAAATCAGATCTTTTTGCGAACAACTGAAAAATATATGTGATTAATTTCAAAATTGTCGTTTTCTTGCCAAGAAAGGTTGAAAAATAAAAAAAAAAACATTATATTTCACATTTATATTTATTGTTGTGTTAAAAAATTTATACAAATAAGTGAAAATATAATAATCATAACCATACATAAGACCAGTATTACACTGTCGTATAAGATCTTATGAATGATTTTGTCCGAAACACTTCGAACGAAATGCGGATAGTGTTATGGTAATAATGAACATGAGCAAATAGTGCAACGTATGGTCACAGCAGCGTAACACTGGCCTAACAATAAACTAAAAATAGATTAAATTGATACTCGGAGGTAATAAGACCTTAGCTCACGCGTCAAACAGTATCAACTAACATCAGTCGACTCGCAGTTGCAATACGTCGCCGACACACTGCCGCGGCCGCAGCGGAACTCACCAACAGGACTAAATCAATCTAGTTCAATATATCTAACGCTAATCTTTCACATCGCTTACATCTACGCATTTTCATATTCAAACTTTGTGATGGGACTTTTATAGAAAAAATACAACTTAACATTTATATAATAATAATCGTATTTAGTTTGGGAGAGACGCAGCGAACTTAGCCATTCCAATAAAGCATAAAGCCTTAAGCACATTTATACAGCTACGACTTAAAAATATAGTATTTAAAGTACAAAATAAATTATAGAAATAATACAGGAGAGTAAATAATTCAGTTGGAATTCATCGTATCTTACTCGACATATAACAACTTTTATTAGTAATACTTGTTTGAGCCTTGCGCATACATAATATGTTTTCGTAAACTGAACCATACTGAAAATATAGGCATAAATCATTTTTAATTTACAATACAATGGACGTGCTAATCACATAGAATGTACAGAGTGCCAACGAATAATTGTTATGGCATTAGGGAGAGGAAAACTGAACATTCGTATTTATATGTTTATAATAATCTATTACGAGAAAATTCCATTTTACTTTGTTTATATTGTACTATATTATAATTGAATGCGATTGTGAAGTTGTCTTGCATTGCTTGTGTCAGCTCATTACAATCATTCGTTTACAGACCGCAACGAATTTAGCTATAGACAAATGCAATTAAACAGGCACCTCACAAGATCAATTATTTGTGCGATATAGATTTAAATTACTTTAGCTACGTCGACATATATCTTCCAAAAGTCTAAAAATATGTTTATTTGTCAAAATGTTTCCTATTATTCGATGATCCGATTGGAATGGTAGAGTCGGTAAACCACGAGTCTGCAGACATTTCACCGCAATAGCAACATTCTAATATCACTTAATACCATTATAAACACTCTACTTTTGTCACTATTTACATTAAAAATCGTGGAAAGTGTAATTTACAAACAAACAATTGCTCCATATAATTACAGTGCTTGTAGTGATAAAACTTTATCAACATAGTGAACGAGTACACACATCCGTAGTGATCTCTATTGTTTTATAATTACATTACGCTAAGCACCGGGTTTGAAATAATATTGCACATTTACCGCGATACACTCAATCTAAATGTGCTGATACAATACTAAGAGTATCCTCGCCGGGACTCCGGCCGGGAACGTTACATTACGATATAAAACTTACACATTCAAACGTAATTATTTACTTAGGCCAATCATTACTTACGTAATTCCTTAAAATAACAGGCTAAATACATTCATATCGAATGAGTCGCCATTACCATTTTGATCACAATACAGTAACGTTAATAGTCTTGGCACAAATAAATATAGTGTATGAAAATGAAATAATTCAAGTCCTCGCTTATGAAGAGACAAAACGTTGAAGAGCATTCGGAATTGATAAGAACGAATTTACATATAACTTGATTCTTTTCGATTATTCATACTTTATATGTGAATTATTGCATTAAATTAAATAAATCCCTAAAGTCTAAATATGCTTCGAACAGTTAATATAAAAATTCAGTTCTTTATTATTTATTTGGCATCTATACCAAGATCGATCGTCTACAATAAACATGGTATACGAAAGTGAGAATACCTAATCGATTAATACGCCTCTTGGAAACATAAATCCATACGAGTCGCGCGTTTCGCACGATAATAGTTATCCCTGCCGAGCCTAAAGTTCCTCCTGTCACGCACACTACTCGCGCCGGCGCCGGCTGCACTCGCGCCGCCACACATCCCTCCACAGACCCACTCTAACCTCCACTTCAATAACACCTGCCACATTGAATTTGGTTTAGAGCGCGACAACTGACGCACTATGCACTGTATGCTCAACTGATTCGAAGTCAGAAGCGAAGCAGAGAACACATTTTATTTATTCGCAAGAGAAATGTCACAACACAAAGCGACCCGTCGCGCCCGTGAACTCACTGAACGTTCGAAGCGGTGATATGTCACACGTGTGGCCGAATCCAATACACGAGAATACGAGTGAGGCGCCGCAACACTCCCGACGACTCTCGATCACCTCTACACTTTTCACGATCACATCATCAACAGACTCACACAACAGAGGCTTATTTAATACTTCAAGAACCGTAAAAGTTAACCTATGTACGCTAAATACATTTAGAAAAAGTCGACAACAGTCTAAACAACAAGACGTCTCACCGATCCAAGAGCGATCATCGAATCGCGAGTACGCCGCGATCGCGTTTCTACGTTCGACTCGCTTCATCTTGCATAAATAAAATGGTGACCTCTCCCGTGTGCGGAGGGCGGGGGCGCGGGGGGCGCGGGGCGGGCGGCGTCTAGGGCGCGCGGTACGAGCCGGGCAGCGCGGGCGGCCTGCTCGCCTGGTGCACGCACAGCCGCGCGCACGCGCCGCCGGACTGCAGCGCCGGGTGCGCCCCGAGCGCCTGGTGCACCGGGTGCGGCTGGAGCGCCGGGTGCGCCTGATGCGCCGGGTGCGCCTGATGCACCTGATGCGCCGGATGCGCCGGGTGTAGTGTATGCACCGGGTGCACGGGGTGCGGCGGGTGTACTGCGTGCGCCGGGTGCACGGGGTGGGCGGCCGCCAGCGGCGTTGCCATCGAGTGCATCTGCAGGTACTGGAGCGATGCGCTGTTGTGCAGCAGTTGCAGCTCCGGCGGCATGTGGTACAGGCCCGGGGTCTGTAGAGATGAAGGCAGTGAGACGGCTGTGTGACTGGGTGTGTGTGTGTGTGTGCGTGCGTGCAGTGTGGCGGTACTCACGTGGTGCGAGTGTGCGTGTCGGTGGGGCGGCAGGGAAGGCCGGGCTCAGTAGGTGGACGCCTCCTTGTACTCGGAGTTGTCCATGGTGAAGAAGTCCTCGAGCTTCCACTGCAGGGTCTCGAAGGTGGGCCGCTTGAGCGGGTCCTTGTGCCAGCACTCCAGCATGATCTCGTACAGCGCGGCGGGACAGTTCTGCGGACACGGCATGCGGTACCCGTGCTCCACTTGGTGCAACACCTCCGCGTTCGTCATTCCTGAGAAACAAGTCGTACGTTTCAAACATTGATTCAGATGAATGTGACTGTTAAATTCGTAGTTTCTTACACCCAGGACTCGCATTGTACTGCGGTATCCGAACAACGTAACTATTTGGTGTATTAATATATCCTGAAATGATCGTGATGTATCGCTTCAGAATATTCTGAATGGTGATATACCTGGATAAGGCGTCCGTCCGTAGGTGACGAGCTCGGTGAGCAGGATGCCGAAGGACCACACGTCGGACTTGATGGAGAACTTGCTGTAGTTGGCGGCCTCGGGAGCGGTCCACTTGATGGGGAAGCGAGCGCCGACGCGGGCCTCGTATTCATCCTCCTGTTGAGCATCATTTACATAAAAATTCGAATCACCATACAAATTTCAACATAATATTAAGGAAATGGACTAGATTAGCTTGTACGTGCATTAACTTGCTATGTGTCAATGAGAACGTAGTTTAGTAGATCATCATATTTACTTAAGTCGTCAGTGATCTATTTATTAAGGTAATTCTAGCAGGTAATTCTATTGATAGACAGAGACGTGTCTAAACTATACACACCCCGTATACTAGAACATATAATTAGTTTATATATTTTTAATTACATACAGTGTTAAAACGATGTGATGACATTCAGACTAAAGTAGTTTATAGTGAAAAGACTAATTGGGAGAAAAAAGATATTGACTTTCTTATCCTCTACCCCATATAAGATAAAGAAATCTTGGATTGTTTCTCAATCACTGCTTTAGGAAACTTCTCCTCGATGTGGTTGCACATAGAACACTCTATGGTCCCCATTATTCTTTTTAGCTCAAGGTTTACGATACAAAAAGAAATAATCTGACTTCGCTTAAAAGCATTTTTGAATAAGCGCCAACAATAGCTATTATTTAATAGTCTTGTATGAGATTGTATTTTAAATTTAAACCAAATCTTTTACCTCATTTATGATATTATAAAATGAGGATGATCACATCCCCAAACAGAAAATATAAATGCCCAACAACAATGAAGGTCCACTGAAGGCAATCATGATGAAATTGTGGATTATACTTCAATTGTGAAATATTGAAAATATGTGGTGTGGTACAACATAAAGCCTTGTAACAATAAGCTAATCAAAAACCCCAGCTAAGTTGCGATACATCAACCTTGTGAAGAAATGACATCACACGCGTGAGTCAGAGAAAGCCGCTACGAGTGTGCGGTTCATTTCCTTTTGTTTTCCTATTTACACTATGAAATAAAACTGTGCAAAGTGGGCGATAACTCACTTTGATAAGTCTGGCGAGGCCGAAGTCTGCGATCTTGACAACGTGTCCGTCGCCGACGAGCACGTTCCTGGCGGCCAGATCGCGATGGATGTAGTTCTGAGACTCGAGATACGCCATGCCGGCCGCTATCTGCGCCGCCATGTCTATCAATTGCTGCAGTTTCAGACCGCGTCCCTTTCCTGCGTCAACGGGAAAAATATACTATTACAATCCATTACTGATGTTATTGAATATTCATTAGTATTCTTAGAAGATAAATTACCGTCCATCTATTGTTGTATTTTTCCGCTAAATTATAATTTCAATAAAATTTTCTTTGCCATTCTAGAATGTCTTCGTAGAGAAACAAATATGTGAAACGCTCATAATGATGAACTCGAGCAAGGTGTGCATTTAATTAAAATACTTTGTGTAACAAAAATTGAAATGAATCATTTTTGTCACGGCAACACGTAATTAGCATAAAATAGAGCTATTAAAACTTCCCTCGATCATTTCCCACGCGAGCGAATGACAATGGCCTTTGGATCTAAGATTTACAAGTGAGCACAGCCATTGTCGACACAATAAATAAGAATTTCTTTTCTAAAGATTATAATCGATATGCACATGAAATTATTGTAAACAAATATTTGAACAGCGCTGTGAACGTAAAGGGTCAAAAATATTTAACGAACGAGTGCAACTTGCTCAAACAAGACCTTGTAATATAATACATGTTTGCGAGAAAATACAAAATTCCGCTTTATTGAACAAAAAGATCGTTACCTTGTAAATAATCCAGCAAGGATCCATGCTTCATGAGTTCTGTGATAATGTATATTGGTTCTTCGAGTGTGCACACTGCGTACAACTGAATCAACTTAAGGTGTCGCAGTTTCTTCATAATTTGCGCTTCCGCCAAGAAGTCCTTAGGGTCCATAGTGCCGGACTTGAGCGTCTTAACCGCAACCGGAGTTGTGTTGTTCCATAATCCTTCCCACACTTCGCCGAATTGTCCATGGCCAAGCTTTCGCACGAATTTTAACGAAGCACGGTCGATCTCCCATTGATCGCGCGTTCGGTGCGACAGACCTTCAGTGACGGGCTTCTCTACCTGCAAGCGACACAAATAAAACATTAGCACGTGCATTAATAAAACGTGAATCACGTGAATAATTAATTTTAAAATTACACTTATAATAGTGTAACATTAACTGCAAATGACTTTTCACTAAACAATAGTTCGTAAAATAGAACAACAGCAATCACTGTATATTTGTATTATTGTTACAGTGACTGGCAATACATCAATTCGAATATTGAAAAGTATTCAGCCAGTCCGTTTTGCGAAAGTATTATTATGGACGAGCATCCTTCAAGATATCCGTCAGAGACGCGAGAATGTAGCACAGACATTTGCATACGTTATATACAGCCATCAATCAAAATAATACGTATTAAATTTATTGGAAACGATTAAGTTTACTTTCATTCTATTGTTCAACAAATGACGTTAATTTGTCAGTCGACTCTCATGGATTTATAGTTGTTTAGCTATGTGGATCATTCGGTTACATCAGCCCGGAGCATGGTAGTGATTGAATAGATCATTTTATTGGCGCATGTGAGCAGGCCGGCGCGGGCCGGGTGATGCAGAGTGACAGGGTCACACCGCGGGCCCCGGCGAGAGACATGACATGTACTGGTGTAATTTTTAATTCACGCCGCGTTGTAAGTGGTAACATGAAACCGACGGGCGGTGGGCACCGACCGCGACCGCCCGTCTGGTGTGCGGTGTGCCTGTCACGCTCTGCTCCATCCACGCTTATACAATACATTCTCAATGCGAGTAAATAAACCTTATCAATGCGCGTTACGTCCGTTTTCATTTACGTGCACCTCGCACGTAAAACGTAGCCCAAACCACCGTTTCTTTATCACCAATTAGACGCTGCAGTGGCGTGCTGACGAATTTTACTTTTATCAAAAAATTCGTGTGTGTGTGTTACGCGTATTGAAAATATTTTTTCCGCTATTATGTAGAGTTCCATGCAGAGTGTGGACACTTCCAATCGTCAAATTGGACAATGTTTATGGATGTTCTGCAATATGCTTACGGTATTAAGAACACTTATGCATTTACTGTTGATGTAATAGTCGCTAGGCATTGGTTAGATTTACTGAAGAATGTGTGAATTGTTTGTTATACAATCGGCTAAGCGGGGACGAAGTTATGTTGTCATTGTAAAAACTCATACCGAATACACAACTTAATAGAATGGAGATTAAATATAACAATAATTTTGATGTATTAAGTAAAAATGACATTTGAATAAATCCGAATCAAGACTATTTCAAAATTAATTGAAACCGTTTAGCAAACACATTAGCAGCGCCGAAATAGTGAAGGGGTAACAACCAGTAGCGATGATACGTCACTTTGAATTACGTCATTTGACGCGAATCACCTACTTATTAGCACACAAAACACAATAAACGTCGTCCACGATAAAGCGCAGTACAAACGAGACAACAATTAAATCTATGGTACTGTACAGCTGTTTGTTAGACACACCGCAACAATTGGACACACCAACGTACATGGTGACGTGTTTACTTTGCGTAACACTACGTTGAAAACAACCTTAGCGGATTCAAATTTTCGCGGAGCGAGTGCCTTGAACTTCGATTCGTATCTGTAATTGTATCTCAGTCGGTAAACGGCCATCAATTCGAATGATTTCATATTAAGCTCAATAAAAATTAGCACCTCTTGAAGCTAGTTAAATAACTAAAATTACGCGACTCCGTGCACGCTGTCTGGTTTTTACATAACTTTCTATTTTATTGCTTCTTGTAATAGTGTACAATAGGAGTAATTGAGTGATTGATTGTGATTTAGTGTCGATAAATATATTCCGATAAAAGATAGCGCATATGAGAACACTGTTTAAACTTTCTGCAGGCAAAAGAGCTCATTGGGCGAAACAAATCATTCATTAAAACTATACCCAATTGTTATGTGGACTATCATAATAACGAACAATAGACTTCATTAATGCGATTAATTCGCTTTTTATTTTTTTCTAGTATAATATGTGGATACGTAGCGGATTAAATATAGGTTACACTGTTAATTTTATTTGTTTAGTATGTTAGGAAAGTACCCGTGCACTTTTAAATCACAAAACTTATACTTTTCTGGTTATTTTCCATCTTGTTCATTGCACGATTTCTCGTGATATATATATTTTATTTCAATAAGAATGTAACGTTCCATGAAATCATAAAATGAAATTGTAAATACGAGTTTAACATACAAGTAAATATGTATGAGTCTTCTCTATCGATAAACTACGTAGAGTAGAAGAACAATAATTTACCGAACCGGTTAGTGATGGGGAAAGAGCCACAGTTCAAATTAAACAGATTACTATTGCGGTTCGCGTTTATTATTGAAACATCGTAGCTGAAACTAAAAACTACACATACATAATTCGCTAATCGTCACGTTAACTGTTTGGGGTAAAGATATTTCTAATAAGACATATCGTCAATACGCCGTTAAAATTTTAGAATGATCCGAATTGAATAACAAAATAATGTGTTATCATGGAAACGCGCTTCTGCCTTAGGTAATAGATTTTATATGCCAACGGAGTGAAGAAATACGGCAATTTGTAATATATTTGGAAACTAGAAGTTTCTAAATAACATTCCATGTTCCCAAATGTTACTAAAACATAATCGAACGTGTGAAAAATTTATCTCGAGGCAAAGTGATCTTAATTCTCGGTATTTTTACGTGGTGCTGAATTTTGAAAGTTGCCGAATTGGGCAACGATTAACCGCTAGGCGGTGATAATGAGAGTTGACACTTGACAATCAATTGGCGATATGTATAGTGTTTGTCGTCGTGTGTGTTGTGCACGGTTTGTGTACGATGTCCGTAACGAAAGTGGGGCCTTCGCGGCCTTGGCGACGGGTCGGCGAAACTGGAACAAACATTATTTTTTGTGTCGCCTCTCTTTGTTATGTAAAATTCATTAAGGATTTAATCGTAAGCGCGGCCCGCATGGTACTCATAAAACCCGCGAAAAGAGCAAGAGGCCAAGTGATCGCGTTTCACAACACTCATTACAATGGAATATGTAAGATTCTATAAAATTGTTATTGCACGTTGGTGCGCACTAGTTTCTCAGGCTTTTATTAAATCTGGAATTTACCTACACGTGTCGTCAATGGTAATTTTTAATTTGCAAGTGTTGCACCGTAAGTTGTCTCACATATACATGAATAAATGTATATTTGCTCGTGTAATTACATAAAAAATAAAATTGAAGTGTTCGGATCGAAATACAATTTCCGCAATCCGAGTTCATGTACCGTACAGTGGGAGGCAGGCCATATATTCAAAACTCAAAATGTTAATCGGCTTCAACACATATTAAATATATCTTAAATATGACGAGTTCTTTGTCCGGGAACGGCAATCCTTCGGTGAATTTAATGCATCCTCGGGTCCGTTCAATGCCTCGTAATATTTCTCACGTAGCGCACAAAGGTGATCGTCGAAAACCATAAATTTTATGTTCGTCCCCATATTGAATTTTGCAATTTATGCGCGTTCGTAACAACAAATAGCGCGGAGTATTTATTTTGATCATGTGACCTTGACTTAACGCTAGCCGTGATTCCACGATTGTGCTAACTTACTGTTAAATGTTACGTTGAATCGTTTATCACGGCGGAAGGTCGGGTCAAGCTCAAGAGTTTGTTTGGGTGCTGTCAGTACTTTATGTGTACGGAGAGAATGCGTTTGTCCGTGTCGACGGCGCCAGTATTGCACAATTTACGTAGATTATTATATTGTATAATAATAATAGGAAAATTAATGTTACCGCATGCTATGGCCGTGGACATCTTCGAGAGGTTATGTACATTCAACCTTTTACGTCACTAACCTGAACGCAGGGTTTGTTGAGTGACACGCAGAGGCCGTCGGCGTCCTTGCTGTAGTGCTCGACTAGTTCTTGAAGCGTGCGGAAGGTGGTGCGGCGGGCGATGAAGAACCCGCCCTCATCCAGCTGTCTGATGCGGTAGTGTTTCACCGTGTCGCCATCCCGTACTGCGGACAAAGGAACACACTCACAAAATGAACATAATTCGTATACCTCGAACAATTTGCAGTTTATTTTGGTGTACTCTTCAAAACCAACGGTGGATCATAATTGATGCAAGACCAATGCACGCAATCCGTACTCGTTCGATTCCGGTTAGTACGGGCACGTGTCCGCGTGGAGGCGGTTTGATTAACACTTCTGGTAGATTTACAGCTAGTTCTATTTAGGCCACGAAAAGCTATGGCCATTACAATACGCAAACGTACGCCGCACACTCGGACCGTAAGAGCTATTCGTCTCTGAATACGCCTTATAATAAAATTGCATGTGCAAGACTACCATTTTATTTACGGATACGGAGGGTCGATATTTAGAAGTGGAGCAACTGGGTCGAACGCGATATTGTATTGTGAAATATTAATTGGAATTCGATATAGGTTGCATTAGAAATGTTTGAACGTCATTCGTGCAAACTTATATATTTAGTATTCGGTAATTTTCTATGCATGATCTACCAAAATTATGTTTCGAAAAGATATTAATTTTGGAAGTACCTACGACAATCCCACCGAGTATTCATCTCTCTCAAAACACATTTCACAATCGGACACGAGTCCGTTACCATTATACGTAGTTATAGTAAGAGTGTCATTCGTCGAAATACCACGAAAGAAAGTCCATTCTCAGAAGCCGATTCGCAGACGGCTAATAAGTGGTTTATCAAATATCATATATATTATTCTTTATCTGTGCGTTGAATTATTTAGTCGTTAATATTCATGGCTAATATAAAGCTCGCAGTCCGACCTTGCGAATGCAAATCTCAACATTAATCACAGTTCTGAGAATCGTCGTTTGAAGCTTTTGACAGTTCCTCGAGACGAAGCGACGAAGGTAATATTTAACCGACGTTTACAATCATTTAATAATATTATTAAATAGGTCAGCGGCATCAATGCTGTCGATAAACTTTACATCAGCCTCGCACATTACTCATACATTTGTTTTTCATTGATTTATAACAACGAAATAATATGATTTTATAATGTAGAAAATGCCTTCGGAACAGGTTTTGTGTCTTTGAAAATATAGTTTTTGAAGTGGCTGAGATTTTCTTTGTAGAGTAATCATGAATGTGTTAATTTTATTGTGGATAATATATGATTCAACAAAATGTGCGCGGAATCGGCACGTTTTTCAGTAGGGGAGAGCGGGGTTGGTGTTAACGGGGGTAAGAATTAACAAGCTTATACCTCCCAAACGAAAAGTAATAAAAAATTGAGATTCGGTTTACAATAACTATATACACAGCCGAACATGTCCTGACTTGCCTGATATCAACCGGCCCTCGCTTGTGATAGTTTTGCGAAGTAGGCTCGGAATGATAGGTAAACAATTTTTTCGTTCTTCGTGATAAATTGATTTGACACTTATTTATTCACTAAATTGAATCAAAGTTTGTCTTAAATGATATACCATTTTATTGACTTTCAAACTTTTACACTTGTTTGTAATTATATTGACGGGATTATTTTCTGTAATTGATAAAGTATCAAAAGTGGCCTCGGGGTTAAAATTAACAAATTGAGTGGGGTAAGTATTAACATGGTAATATTACGTAGGTATGTGATGTCAAAAGAGTGTTTTTTGTTATGAGCGTGTTTTTATGATAGAATAAGAAATTATTATAGGAAGAGCCCAAGGGGGTCTACGTTTCAAGAAGCATTTGAGGTGGCAGGTAAATAAGTTCTAGTAACTAACAGAAAATATATAGATATTGCTAATGAATACGATATTTTGGTACAAACATATAGATATACATACATAGCCTCACGCGTGTATTCCCCTAAGCGGAAGGCAGAGGTGCATTTCTGCACCCACATTTCGTTTGGTATGTATCAGTTCCATGTACACGTAATAGGGGGCGAGCCTATTACCGTTTTTCGGGCACGTTTCCAGACTCCATGCTGCTACTAAGAATTTCGTAATGGAAAACCCAATAACAATTTGTCCGACCCGGGAATCGAACCCGGGACTTCTAGATAGCACGGCACATACTTGTATCGCAAGACCACGAGGCAGTCGAAATATTTTTGTTAAGTACGTAAAGAAAAAATGGTCTCATAACTATTTTGGATTGCTGCCCGACGATGTTAAAAATTGCTTGCCATTCGATACAAGATAAATAATATTTAAGAATCTCGGAAAAGGGACAGAAAGGTTGGAAAAGATTGGTTTCCTGGTTTTATGAAGTACCACGCATCCTTGTCTATTCGGAGTCCTGAGGGGACCAGCTTAAGCAAAGAAACATCTTTTGACCTAACTTGATTGACTAATGTTTATTCTCTTTTCACAAAGAATTAAGAAGTGACTTTAACGATACAATTGATCTCCGAGTAGTCCGAGCAGTTCTCTGCAACGTAAACGAAAATGGAGTCCCAACAGTGCAAGAATTTTCAATATTTTTCCAGTTCCTATCATAAAAAGTACGAGTTTGTTTAACGATAAAGTCACTAAAACATTTTCATTACTTTAAGTGACATTTTATTTAAGTATTTCATAAAATTTTAGTCTCTGTTAATAATTGCCCCCGTCGTTAATACTTACCCCAGCTCTGTTAATTTTTACCCCACATGCGGGGTATATATTAACAAATGACTTTTTTGGTTTTCATGGCTCTCTTTCTGAAAGTACTTACATACCTGAAGGTTTTTGTTACTTATATCATAGCTGAATAACCAAAGCAAGTTTTCAATAAAAAACAAAACGAAAAAATTTATTGTCAGCGAAGATATAAACAATAATACAAAATTTGTTAGTACCTGCCCCGCCCTCCCCTACTTTTATATATGGCCTTAACACGCATACTCAACTAAGCAACTCGACTTTATGACGATAAGTCCGTGCTGTTCGTTAATAATACGATAAGTTACAAAATATGGAAACGTTTAAGTTGTATCTTAGTCATGAAGGGAACGATAACAGCCGGCTGCAAGCGGCAAAATTATTTAAAAGCATCAAGCAGCACAGTTGAAGATCACGAAATATTAAATCTCATTTGGCATCACTTGCATAATTCACAACGGTTGAAATTTAAATTTGCTGAAGTGAAAGAATCGAAACTTCACTTTCGTTCATTGAGAAAGCAGTTGGAAAATTTATGCGGCACCCATTGTGACGCATAAATAGGATTTTATAGACGCTGTAGGATTGGGTGACTTGCTATTGATAATACGAGTATACAATAAATGTCAATTTATCTCACCGTGTACTTCGAAGCATCATTAAAATTAGTATTATAGAGTACAAGCGCATAAATCACACGCTTTATGAATTTCAATGTCAAGCCATGTTTGAAATATGTGCGTGTGAGTGGCGACCACGTGAATAAATTCAAATGATTTCTGTTATGTCATTTTGTCCCTTAGTTCGTTTTGCTATTATTTCGCAGCAATCACAAGTTCTATTTAAATGAAATGATTTAATGACCACAAATATTTTTAGTTGTATTAAAATCTCATAGATTTTCAAGAAACAAAAGTTAAATAATGTCATATATTCTTTATTTCAGTCGTAAATTCCATTATTCTTTTTATCTATTAAGTTTGATTTTCTTCATTTTTCATATTTTAAATAATAAACAAATATTGTAAATATTGATACGTTAATAATGTGTTACAAATTCGTGATATTTATGAGATTGCGTAGAAACGAATGCAAAATAGTATATCACGATCTAACGGTAAAGTAAAACATCACGTGGAAACCGGCATGTCATTGGAATAATAATTCCTAATGCATGCGTAATTTGAGTCCAACCCAACCTAAGGTCCATTTATATGTTAACATATAGGATATCTAAATGAACACTGCGATACGGAATACAATAGATGTAAAAATGCATTTGCAGTTCATGTTGAATTTTTCTAATGGGAATTTCTCTGCAGAAAATATTTTAAACATGTATGTAAACATTTCGGTTTTGTTTCGCGTGGATAAAGACTTTTGTCGTAAACGGCAATGGAATGCTGCATAAAAATCGTCATGACCCACAACGGATCATAAAACAATATTTAAATACATTTATCCTACTTTATTTAATAGTTGGGTGTTATTATCAGCCCGTATAAGTTCAATGATGGCAAAAATACCTCACACATTGAGGCGCCATTGAGCCTGACCTTCGTATTTTCACATTTAATAACAAAGGCAATTTACTAACGTTAATAGCGTGAAATAAATATGATGGTTATTATAAATAACTACGGTACTCCTAAACACCAATGTGCTGCACAAGAAATATTCACATTTACGAGGAATCCGGGGAAATAAAAAGTATTGTGTCAGTACTTTGTAATTAATTGTCCTTGATACATTTCAAGAATGTGATGTAATTTATAAATGACTTAAAGACGTCGATGTGTCGTAATTGTTTGATACGAGATGGTTTCATAATTATTTCTCGTCGAGAAAAAAACCTACGAGAAATATCCGCCAGTCTGCATTCCAATAACAATGTCCAAGTATAATAATACTACGAGAGAAGATGAACGAATAATTTAAAGCAGAATATCGTAGCTGAGAGTGTCCGATGTGGTGATAAATACATTGCATTACATAAGTCAGTTTGTTGGCTCTGCCATTGGATTTGATTACCGTGCCAACAAAGAGATACTCACAAAGGAAATTTGATTTAGTATCGACACTTAAAGGCTGTCACATTACGTGCAGAAGTTAAATTTATTGCAAAGATTTTCAATATGAAATTCTATTCTAAAGCTAAGCTGTTAATATTAGGTAAATACGCCTAACGCCACCTGATTGTTTTCTAATAAAGAAACATTACGCCGCATAAGAAAATTATTAATATTTCGACCTATGCATCGAATAAGGTTACTTATGAATATAACACCAAAGTACTTTTAATGTCTACAATAGAGTTAAAATTGTTTATATATTGAACTAGTAAAGTAATTATGATCATAAATTTTGTTGTTGTTTGAAGAACATAAAAATTTACTGATAATTTTGTGCCCAATTAAGTTTAAATCGCTGAGAAAGAGAAGTTGTGCAAAAGCACACATAACTTTATTCGATGCATAGGTCGATTTCTTGATTGGAAAAAAGCAACAGTAGAGTTTCTGTCCCGTTCTTCTCTAATGATGACTGCTATCCGAATTGTGCAGTAAATTACAATTTAAAATGATAGAACTTTAGTGATGTATTCTATCCTATCGATACAACATTATTTTATTTCATCTAATTAATAACAAAATCTAGGGGTGAAACCAATTTCAAAAGATATGAAATGTATGCATTTTGATCATTTAAACTATATTACGAACAGGTTCGGCTCAATCTGTTTTTAAACTTTCTTGCTTTGAACATTATAGCTTTGCGTCCGGCCATAGAGGCTGCCGATAGGCAATAATCCTTAATTCCTCCATCACTCTCACTTGATAAACAGTTTACTGGAGCTACGAGTACCGTTGACTATAATATGCCGCCATATAATTAACTATAAATGATTAAATATTATTTTGTCAAGTTCTGCATCCAGGTTCATTGAAAATTGAGAACATGAATAAATTCTTCTATATTGCGGCAAAGAAATCCAGAATTATGTCATCAAGTATCTTTTATTATAAGAATGGAAAATGTAAGAGAATTATGAATGTCTGGTCTGTTTAATGGTGTACTAGCACCTGCTTAGACAGCGGACACAAAGTAAAAACCCGTCATACCCGCTAGCTACTGCTAGATACCGTTTCGTGATCAACCATTGTATTCTATTTCTAGTTATATTGAAGGCCAACCTAGCGATTACAACTGAAGAGTTTATTGGCTATGGAGTTTTATATACTAATGAACTTATCAGGGCCAGTAGTCACGCCAAACAAAAATAAATCTCTCAATTCTGTTTAATTACTTCATTTCGATAACAATATACGATAGTAAATGTAGCGTGTTGAGAGCTGATAAATTTGGTGAGACTTATTGCCTGTTACTACTTAGTATTTCATTCCCTTTACCACGGCCACATTGTCTAAAGCCGGCGCAGTGTGTCCTAGTTTACAATTTTATTGTTCCTGAAACGTCATTCACACATGCTTTGCTATTGTTTTAACTCTATGTACAGAGAATAGTTAATAACAGGCCGAGTCATCGCTGCATAAGTCCAATACAATGTTTTAAACACATTCTGTGAAGATTTTGACCAATACCCGTAATTGTATTCATAAACAGCGCGTACTAATTAGAGGGTTTAAGTAACCATTTACTTGTTCATTCTTTGTTCCCACGCGGCGCCTGTTCCAGAGGTTTTAGAAAAACGCCAACCGGTTTTGCCATCCAGATAGAATATTCCAGGACGACTATGGATGCGTTTGTAATAGGATAGTTAGCGCTGGATACAAGTTTGTGCTCAGTGGTGAATCATCGCGCGTACTTGGTTTCTTTTGTAATGTGATTTTTATGAATAATTTTAAATCGTTTTACGTATTAGCGTAATGATCTTGCGACAACGGGGAAATTGTGTCAATTAATCATTGTGTTGGAATTTACCTGAAAGTGAGAAGTCGTTGTGGCGGCTTTCGGAGTCGCGGATAAGGAAGGCTCCGTGCTCATTCTCTGGTAAAAGCAATTTCTTCTCAGCTTCAATTCGTTTTATTTTCCGGAAATACCATCTGGAACAAACATAAACATTATGAGGTTAATAAATTATAAATCAAGGTAACTGCCAATAAATTCAAATCCTTTATAGTGACACAACAAAGCAAAGGTATTGCTTGAGTATGAATAAAGTTTTACACGAGACCGCGTAGACAGCACAAAAGATGTAAAGCAAATATCCAGTTATGTTTTTGACCCTTTAAAGACGTCGGACACGATATTACTGTGTACATATAAAGGACCGGTATCGCCCTCGGTCATAGAGGGCTCACGGGCGATTTGTCGGTGACTCAACGGCAACCAATGAACAGAATTCTGCATTCAATTGACGTATGTTCACCACTCGAGACAGAAGCATATTATAGTTACCACGTTTAACACGAGAACCCGCGCGAACATTGAATTATAATTTGTTCTTGTCATTTAAAACGTTTTTTTATAGGCTGTCGTGCCAAAGGCAAATTAAATTATGGTGGAGAAATAGGAGCATAATTCAGGTTCGTTTCTTGCATAGCACAGTTGCAAAACGAAACTACAGGGGTCTGACAATAGTGGTATTGCATCAAATACCCGCGACAGACAGCCGAGGTCGTCGGGCTGTTAATATAAAAATAGTATCTAAGTAGTACAGCTGTAAAACGGTAAAATGACTGCAGGCACTAAGAGTCACGATCGTTTCAGACATCTCATATATTTTTAGAATTGCTGTAACTACGCTGATAACGTGACATTTTTTATGATTAAGATATTGTGCCGTGAGACGGGACTAGACGTTGAATGATCTGATATTTTACTTTTATGGACTGCTATATTTCATGTTCTAGGTTTATAGACATGACGTTTCTTTTTGTAGCACAATATAATATGTAGGATTCTTTGTGTTTCGGTAAAACACTTGTTTCTTGTTAGTTATGCAAAGTTGTTCAAACATAATATCCTGAATAGGACAATAATGAGTAATTTTCATTTAATCAAGGCTCTTGCATCTTGAATATCGCGATCTTTGTGTAATTTGATCATGTTCGTGACGATAAAGCTTTGATTGGATGTTGATTACTGTTGTTCATCAGATTACTCCACGACAGAAGCACGAAGGATGTCTTACTCTGTCATTATACAGATTACCGCTGTCTATAGGCTACATTAGAGCAGAATGCGCTCAATATACCATTGACATAACTGAACCTAACTTCCCTTTATATTTCATAAGGAAATTATCAGTCTACTAACAACTCTAAGCACCATGCGACATGCTTGTTCAATAACAATTTTAGATAGTGCACAGGAAAATTATTATGCGCAATGTCGTAAGAGCTATAAAATAATGTATGATAAGGGCGCCTCCAACTGTAGCACTATTAATACCTTCGGCGAGACCTCGTCACGCACGGAGGGCATCCTTAGGGTCATAGATCGGTTACTAGCAGATAATGCCGAAGGTTCCATCGTGGAAAACGTACGCGGAATAGGGTTTACAAACAAACGTGCAAATAAACTTAATGATTTTCTGTTACAAATACAAATTACTTGTCAACCATGAATTACACACACTATTTCCTTTAAGATAAAAAGGTTGTTTCTAAAAAAATCTTTAACATTAGGATACAGTTGCACATCACGGAAAAGCCAACAGCAGTACCTAATGAAATTGAGAAAAAACCGTTTTAAGACCAATTAATTTGTTAAACAGTACACGAAATGCAGATAAATTGTCTCAAGTTTAGTGTCACGAGAAAACCACAAGTTGAAACGTGAACCAGTAACCCGCAAACTTTTACATGTAGGTACTAGTGTGCCATGGTGGCAGACGGACCGACCTTGACCCTCTTACGGAGTGAAATCGTCATCTTAATCATGAATCACGATCACACGCGTCTATTAGAAGATAAACATAGCACCAATCCACGATTTGTCAATATAAAGAAATTCTATAATAAATATTTACACGTAGGAATGTTATTGGGCAAACAGTGATTCTCGATTTTCGCGAATTGTATGTCATGTGCTGTAAATTTTTAATGAGTTCTCAAAGAAATAAATACGAGCATCGATGCAAAATGTCGAGCGGTTCCGTGCAAATATTTTCCGGGTTTGTATAAACATTATTTAAACAAGCTTATTCACCGCTATATTTGTTCTGGTATGTTTCAATTGCAGATTTTCGAAAGTGCAAATAGCAACGTGCAAATATAACCAACTTCATGGTCTAGACTTAGAAAGAGTCGGGTAAAAGTGTCGGATTTATTATTATAACATGTAAATATAAGGTTAGAAAGATGTTATGTACTTGTGTTCAAGAGTAATAACGTGCGTTCCAAAGACCGAAAGTATTATGATGTCCATTGCGTAACGGTTGTTAATAAAATACTTAGAAGTGGCATATCCGTGGGCAACGTGAAATTACTTAAGGAGTCGGAAATTCCTAATCAATAATAGTTTTCTTATATAAATTTCCGGTGTGCAGACGTCAATTAGAATAATATTGAGATATCTCTCTGTCAAATTACAGCTTGAAAGACAAGTTAAGTTAGTACATTAAAGATGACTTTAAGACGTAGGTGATTACTATGATTTTGGAATGAAAAAAAAATGCGTATTACGAGTCAATTCTAATAAAAAATAACCCTTTGACACCAATGTGGCTGGCGTAACCAAAGAAAATTAATTACGCAGCTTTCGCTAAGAGTTTTATAATAACGAGTTAAGGAGAGGCGCCGGTCATCGAACTGTACGTGCCGATGTAGCTACTATTTTTTTTGCTAAGCCAGTCTCGGCGGGCTCCTGGTCGCTCCCTAGATAGGTAATCTAATTATAGGGTCTCCTTCTACGATGGATAAGTACTTACCAGTCTTAAATTGCGCTGCTGGTTTTTAGTGCCCTTGTACCGTTTGGAAATCATTATATTTATAAGTTCTGAATGAGTTTATGGTATAAGCGTTACAAACGTTCATACGTATTCATATTCAAATGTAATCTCAGTGGACGGACTCGTGACGTGGTGCGGCGCTTGAGTGGTTGCATCGAGAATTTCAATCCCGCGGGTTTTATGAGATCGGCGGGGACTGGTTGGGAGATTGAAGCCCGAGGGTTCACTTTGCATTTATTAATAACATACGTTATATCAAAGGCCGTACAAAAATAGAATATACTATAACCTGATGTTTGTTTGGACGTGTGATTCGCGTTATTAGTCATAGCAAGTATAAGCAAGCAGAATTTTAAACAGGCACAAAGTGGCATTTATATTTCGTTACAACTTAGCTCCGATAACTTATAATTTATTTCTATTTTTCCCACGGAATTTGCATGAGCAACTCTTCAAGCATTATTTAAAAATGTTGCAGTAATATTTTGCTTGGCATTAAGGATTGAGAGATGCACGTTAAGAATATATGAATTTAAAGAATATGTAAGAAGGTAAAAATAGACAAAGCAGAAAAAATATTTTTCTTTTATATGTAATACTAGCGACCCGCCCCGGCTTCGCACGGGTGCAATGCTGATATTTAATGGATGTTATCATACATATAAACCTTCCTCTTCAATCACTCTATCTATTAAAAAAAACTGCATCAAAATCCGTTGCGTAGTTTCAAAGATTTAAGCATACAAAGGGACATAGGGACAGAGAAAGCGACTTTGTTTTATACTATGTAGTGATTTGGAATTGAAGCATAGAGTTTAGTCAATGTTGTACGCTATGATTGATGGTGTTATTATGTATTCACAGTGGCGAATAAATTGGTCGAAACGTCTCCGCAGCGCTCTTATTGTCATTTTGCATTGTAAAGCTAGTTAGTCAGTACCGTGGGAAATTGTTAATAGATAGTTTGCATCGAAATAATCGCTTTGTATCGGCCGTTACGTAAATCTTTGCAATTGTTATTGTTTTAACTTTTTGCTTGAACGTTAAACATCGCGTCGAATCGACTTTATGAAAGAAAATAAATAACCGAGATGCACGGTCCACAAACCCCTTTCGTGATAATTGTATTGTGAACGGTATTTTTGCCAGCAATATAGGCTCCTCCGTTAGTTATTCTGACAAGTGACGGATAAGGATAACAGTCATACAATTGGATACACTGAATGAATTCACAATAAGGACTTCCCAGGTGTTGTACGGCAAAAATAATGTCAACTGTAATACTTTATTTCCGCAGACGAATTAGCTCTATACGCCCTTGTGGAAGTTTTTAAACCAATAGCACAGATAACAATGACGGCGCCGTAATTAAACATCTGCATTTTCAATGTGTCAACTAAATACAAACAAAGCGATGTGTAACATTTGGAAGTGAGGACATTAGCGAAGTCCACAATGAGCCGTTAAATATTAGTACCTGCTTGTTAATCCGCTAAGGGCATGATGCGAAACGCAAAACAAACGCTTGTGGGTACTGCGAATTGTTAATCAAAATGCATTAGGCGGAGTCGACACTCATCGGCCCGGCGAAACGTTGCTTGCAACCAGTTACGAAGTACATTGTAATAAATGTACTTAAACGGCCTCTGAGCGTACTCAACTCTTTTCGGTCAATCAATTACAACATTGTTCCTTTATAAAATTTACCTCCAAATTATATTATAGATTGTATACAAGATATAAAGTGGTGGCATTCGGTGGTGCGATGTTCGGTACGGAGTGTGTCGTTAGACACATTCGAAAATGGTTTGCATGAAAACATCCGCCAGAACTGCAATTATCGGCGGAGGTCGGCGTGCGCGAGCGGCGCGCGGCTCGCATAAAAAGTAAAAACAAATCATAAAAACCTGTTGTATTGTTCTTTCGCAAGAGACGACCTCAGCGACTGTGATAAGGAACGCGTCATTTTCATCCATTTTCTAACACGTGTCTCAAGCACAACGACAAACAAAGAATCATTTGAATTGCAAGTTATTGTTCTGTGGCCACTGGCATCATTCAGGCGTCCGAGATGAACGAAATAAATTCGTCCGTCTATAAAAATTATGATCAATACAATACATCACTTGACTAGAAAGCGAGATGAAAGATAATGAGAAAAAAATATACGAGAACCTAATTTTTAACGCTACGAAACTATAAGACGTCACGAAACGGAACCTAAATCGTTCGACATAGTGAAAGTGAACAAGAAGCAAAGCAATTCATATTATTAAACAATTTTTATCTGCTTTGATTTCATACATCCTGGCCAGTAAAAGGCAGACGATAGAATTATAATTGTAGCACTGGTCGCAGTTTGCGCGGAGGCTTTGTGTTATGAATTGTGTGACAGGCAAAAATGAGGAAAAGTCCGTAGTTACTTTTCATTCCAGATGCGTCCTCTTTCTGTTTCGAAGGTTAAATCCGAATGCATCATTGGTAATATTAACGAGCATAGCTGATTTGGAGGCATCACGTTTTGTTATGACATTTGTAGATAATACTTCTTGCAGGCACTAAAATATTCCAGCTTCTGAGCCGATTGCATGTTTTCTATCTCGTACTGTATAACACTAAGAGATAGCTCACATATATTGAATAACCACTAAATTTGAATCACAAATATTGATGCACTATTGTTTCTTTTATCGCGGTACCGTCCATCAAGCGACATATGTCTATTAATGTATAACACGAATAAGTATTTCGATAGCCTAATCGCTTATTAAATTCCGTATCTCTTTGATTATGTTATCAATTTTGAAATCACTGCGTATGTATACTACATGCGGAGATTAATCTGTTATCAACGATATATGTTAAATGGAATTATATCTATTACGTTGGCTTGAAACCAAAATATAATATACAATTTTATGGCTACAGTACATTATATGCATAGTGTTTGCAACGTCAATATAAAAGGTGTCACAGCTCCTTTGCCATAATTATGATAAATGTTTGCGTCACATTTTCATAAAAACTACATGTGTGTGAAAAATTGCAAGACAAGTAAATATTTCGGTGTGAATGCGTTTGTTTCTTCCAAAGAACGTGTTTGCTCATTTGGCACAATAGGAATGTTGATGGACAACGAGAACAACATTCGTGTTTTCAGAACGCTGGCCTACACAAACGGCTTGCAACGGATATTGCATTTTAAATTGTAATTTTACTGGCGAAATACGAGAACTACAAAACCGACATACTCATTCCAGCCTGCAAATAATAATTACATTGCAGCCAAGGGCCCGTAAATATATTGCATCATAATATTTTATCTATTTCTGTGCCTTACTTTTGGTACCATACCCTTTATTGTTATGGTAAAGAAATAACCTATAAACGTTAATTCGGCTAAATAAAAACAACCAAAATCATTACATTCAACGCTTTGGTTGGTATTACAAAGCGTTGATTGCGTTGGTATTTTGTTTCAATTAGTGTGCCTTAATACATTTAAATTATACATGCTTCTGAAGGTAAAATGCTAAACTATGTTCCAATAAAACATGAGGTATTGATGTCCTGATTATTCAAACAGAGGATTCCGGAAACGTATCTACCGAACAAAGGAAATTCAAAAATTCAAAGCACAGTCGCTTCCGATCGATTTGGCCGTTGTTTGGTGAGCGTCACCTTCACGGCTCACTTCCTGAGCCGGCTCGCAGTCGCCGAATAGCGGAGAGGAAGACCGCGAGCGCCGGTGCAGCGACCGACCGCGCAACCGTAGCCTTGGACGCGAGCTCCCTGCATTCTAATCGGACGGCCTTGCGGAAGCGCGTGCCCCGGACCCGCTCTCGTAACACAGCCCCTTATCATCCGCTCTCATCCATTTACATACCATAACACTTTGCTGACCTATACAATATTTTACAGCTCCGAGTAGCTTGTTTGCGAGTAGCGTACGTACGTAACCCTGCGAATACATCATAATTTATGACTAAATCCAACAAACAAAGACTACAAGATGTGAAAAATATTGCGATTGCAAGACGTGTTTAGTTACACGAACAAAGATAGTCGTTTTGGAATACGTAGACAGTAATATATACGAAGATACGAATGAAAAATGTACCGTGTAAGCACACATCAGTCATTGGAAATGATTAGCACAAAGTTGTGGTACGCCGCGGGCTGTTCGTCAGGTGGTAACCAGTTCCACTCGCTGAACGGGTCGGTTTTAGTAAGTAGACCGATGTGGTTGTTGCATGAATGCGCGTCGACGAATCCAAAAATATTTATGTGGGAAAATTTAAATATAGCGACAGTTAAGTAGTACGAGTCAAATAAAGAAGCATACTCACGGCATGGTATTCAGCTTCATGTATGTATCGAGGGGTATTGTGTCAGTGCCTTTGTTGCCTATGTTTGTTCCCGAGAGTCGTCTCGCGGTTCTCATCCAGCTGCCTCTTTGACGACGGAAACCTTTGTCGTTTTTTAATAACTGGATATGGCGTTTAACAATATCGTGCCATTTCCATTTCACTGTCGCCGGCGAATCGCTAGCGGCGTCTTCTTTGCATATTTGCAGGCCGTCGCTAAATCTTCTCATATTCTGAAGATATACTTCATTAGATTTCGGCGGCAGACTTTTTCGTCTTTCGTCGGCAATGATAACAGAATCTTGAGCATTTTGATCTGCTATCCATTTTGTTATGAAATCGTTTTTATCACAGACGTGTGTAATCACTGGCTCTTCTTTGGGTGGTGGAGGTATCCAATCCAAACTTACCCATTGACTAGACTTAGGTTTAGATTTAAATATAACGTCTACCTCATCGTCACAATCCGAGGAGCCGATCGAACAAACAGAGGTTTTTTTTCTTGGAAATCGAGAGCGTACTGACCTACAAGCAGGCGAAGGTTCAGGGCTCGCGCTGCCTTCTATAGTGTCCTCTTTCCTAACATCCTGCAAACTCTTTATACAGTCAATATTCACATAAGAGTTTTCGGAGCACGAAGAGTCAAGACTAAACCTAGGAGCACTTCTATGTATAAATTTAGACCTAACAGTAACTTCTTCAGTAGAGTTTTCGAAGATGCCACCACCGGTTTCTCGTTCGTTTGTCAGAGAAATTCGTCGCTCATTTGAAATGTCATTTTCCATTTCTATTATTCTTGCCATACTGGGAAAATTATTTTCTTTTTCTAATTCAATTATTCTAGTTAATCTTTGGGGACATTCTTTTTCAATGTCAATGTTATTTGTGATAGTCTGTACAGAATTATCTTTATTTAATTCTATGATTCTGGTGATTCTCTGCGGCATTTCATTATCAGAGTCCACACAAAGGGGTAACGGTGACGTGTCATTTTCAAATTCAATAATTCGCGTTATCCTTTGTGTTGTTTCTCGTTCAGGTTCAACACATGTAGTATTTGGATTTAAATCGTCAAGATCTATAATTCTTGTTATCCTTTGGGGACAATTCTCCCCATTTGATTGTAGAATATCCATTGAAGGTGATTTTAAACGATCCTTATCTATGCTACCTCGTTCTTCGGAATCTCTTCTTTCTAAGATATCCGAAGAACTGAGAAAGGAAGACTTATTATCTATTTCTAAAAACCTTTTGGCCATATTAGGTATATTACAATTATCAAAAGTTACCGATTCCTCTCGTGAATTGTTACGGCTTTTCGCTTTCTGTAACGCACTTTCAGAGAGGAAGACACAGGGCACCTCGACTTGCATGGACATTTTGCGTCTTCTTGTAGAATTCTCCTTTTCTTGATTGATGTCATTTTCAACATCTTCGGGAACGGCAGTGTGCGGCAAAACAATCGGTGTTCCAGCAACCATACGAAGGAAGTCCGTTACGGCAGCTATGTGCGCTCCTGTGACGGCGCCCTGTAATTTTACACCTGATACTTGGTGGGGCACAAGTTGATTATCGCGAATACACCACACCACGGGCAGAGCCCCCTCAGACACCATCGTCGATTTGTCTCAATATTATGAACCGACAATCCCGTCGCTAACAGTTATTTTCGATACGATTTTTTAAAACAAATATAAAAAGTCTAGTTTAAAAGATCGGGTTCACTGGCGCATTTCCGGACCGCGTCCTGCACATTGATAACAAAAGTAGAAGCAAGGAAGCACATAAATTGGTCGTCGAGTATACGGCATAGCGCGATCGCGGCGTGGAGGCGGGCGCGGGCGGTGCGGTGCGCGGCGTGCGTGCGCGTCCGTCGGAGGTCGCGAGAGATAAGGCGGTGAGAGTCGCACGCGCACGGCCGCAGCGCCGCCAGCCGAGCGCCGCGCCGCTCCCCGCCACCGCGCCGCGCGCGCCGCCACCACGCCGCTCCACACCATCACCTTCCATCGATCATACATCAATTCCATCTGATGCACCACTCCTCGGGCCAATTACGTAACGGTATGGATGCCCCATTTAACCGTTAACGTTTCCCAAACATAATTAATTTTGTTTTTGTTCTTTTTTTTAAATATGAGAGACTTACGTTTCGCATAAAAGTTATCCATATACCATTCGTATATTACATCTGTTATCCAAGAGAATAAGTATGAACTTAACAGTACTCCAATTTCACACAACACGTCAACCGTACATTAAATAACTTTTTCGAGTCTAGACCGAAACCGATGCCAATTGTTTCTTGTCTTGCAATCTTCATTTTATTTGCATAAAATATGCAAGCGCTGGAATTCAAGTAGGTTTGCTACGGTGACGTAACCGATACGGACCAAAATTAGTAAAACGTTCGCCGACCGCGGACGTCGTTTATAGTCATTATCAACAATTTAGATTCCTAGTGATTAATAACTTATTACTGCACTCGATATGGTAAATGAATTCGATATTCTTTGTTGCAACTTAAGCAGCAGGCTGCTGGTCAAAGAAGTTTTCCCATCTCATGTCAGGTCATCCTGTTGGATACAGTTAGACTGCTTTGTGCTGGTCCCATTCGTGTCAGGACGGTCCATCACTCAGTAGGCCCTCGCGCGCTCCATGCAATATCGCAAGCTTTATGCAAGCTCATCGTCAGCCGGCCAACAATTGCGATTTCGGATTGCGCTACGTAATCTCTTACGCGCGCGATCATGTGCGATTATTACTTCTCTTTAATTATATCAACGTAATGCAAATCCAGGTTTACTCCAAAATCATTTGATAAATAAAGACAGTTATTTAAATGTTAATAGAACATTTATTTAATGTCGCCTAGAAAAGATTCAAATATAAAGATAGTGTCAAGTAAAAAAATATTGTTGAAGCTTAAAGATTTATAAAGATTGAATATCTAATTAAGGAATGTGCTTGTGTGGTGGTAACATGCTTTAAGTGCGTGCAACACTGAGCAGCGCAAATGCCAGTGGACAGTTAGGATCGGCGCCGGCGCAGCTTGCGATGCGCCGCTCGTATCTGGGACGGGCAAATCAAGTATTAATTACCCATACAACACTTAATGAACCCTTTATGTGATATGTCAACATTGATGAATTTGCCACGTTTAAAATTCAAAAATGAAAAATGTTTAACCTCACACAACAAAGTTCAATAAGTAACGATTAAGAAGCTATGACTAGAAAACCACATCTAATTATCCCTTGCATTCTTCTACATTTCAAATGATATAATTCATGCGAAGAACACAAAATAAATTTGGTGTCTGACTGGCATTATAAATCTAAACGATTTGTAATTTAAATTTGTTGACTTTATTTTTTAATGTTCAAAAAAAAAAAAGAATCAAAGAAAAATTATTTAAAGAGCGGACGTTAAAATAAAGTGTTAAGGTCGCAAAAATCCATGATGACGAAAGTATTTTAAAGTATTCTTAGTACTCGGTATCTTTTATTTCGCGAAATTACAAAGGTATAGCTGCACTATTTTAAATAATGACAAACATTTATCTGTACACACTGAAACAAATTTTAGGTACAATGTTTTAATGATTGACAGATATATGAATGATACAGATATACGAGTATATGATATATGATATGAAATAAGTGTTAAATGGTAAGAGTAATTTGATCAATTTTTTTTTCGTCTTACAATGTCGTGCATCGATGACGTGAACGACCTCCATTATTGATAAACAAACTCTCGCTTCGTTTTCGAAGAACAAATCATGTTTCGTCGGAACTCTTTGGGAATTCCGGCCTAACAGGAAAATTATAATAAGTGCAATGATAAGTAAAATAGGAAAATTGCCAATAGATACTTGATTTTTACATTATGTTGGGTACAGATAGAGCAATAGAGAATACTTTCCACAACACTAAATATTAATTTTAAGTAAATTAGCTCAAAGTTAAAAACGAAAATCGAGTTTAAAAATCAAGACAATACCATTATGCAGTGTCAATTTTAATCTCTTTACATACGCATGGAAACATTCAATTTAAATGGATGATTATGCATTCAGCATATAAATGTTTTGTGTAATATAAAGTGTGGTGAATCAAACTGAAAGCGCGCGGATTAAGAATGAAAAATATTATTTGAAAATTTGATTGATAGGCATGCAAATGTACACAAATATCTCGACCTATATCTGTATTTTGAAAAACGGTACTCAAAGATGACAGTAAAATATTAAAAGACAACATTAAAACGAAAAAAGTGACAAATTGCAAGCGGAGTCAACTGCATTGTTTTAATAAGTAATTCTGCGCGAATACCAAAAGTTACGAATGTATATTTATAACCATCTGAAATGTAGGTCTCACGTTTGTAGTTTTATATGTATCTGACGCAGAATTAAAATTAGATAGATAAGGATCTGCACGCTCAGTCAGTCTTAAAAACCTAAACTAACGCAAGAAGACAAATAATCGCATGTGTCATTAAAAAAATAAGACTGCAGAAAAAGCAATTTAAATGCTCGCAAAATTTAGATGAACTAGATTCTTAAAATTCAATTAATAAAACAAAATGTATTATTATGTTATCCATTAGCGCAAAATTGTTTTTAGGTTTATTTGTGACCGATTGTAACTGAGATGGTCTAGTTGTTTTTAAACTGTAAACCATAGTTGTGACGTGTTGTGATAATGAATGGTGCTAATGGAGTGACGGTTCGCAAATTGTATAATGTCGGCCAGTGATAGCACGTTTCGAGGAAGCAAGCGGTCACAGCGTGGACGTCGGCCGCGGCTCGCCGCTGGCGCCAGGAGTTGGCGCCTGCCCGACCAATTCGCGACGTGCCATTTTTTTCTTCTCGTCATAAAATTATTAACCGTATCCTCGCGTTAAAGCCTCGTTCATATCAAAACAGATCGATCTATCGCACTTTCATGAAGGAATAATTCTTAAGAATTTGCTTTGTTATTGTGCTTATAGGTGTAGAGCTACCTATATACTTTACTGCCGTTTCTGCAGACATTACGCAATTTCTGTACCCATCGTATTAATAGGCGTAATACACCTTTTAATTGAGGAAATTGTCATTGCTTTGTTAATTCATAAAATTATAGAATACTAATTAATATCTCTTAGATTACGTTTTAATATATGCTCATCATCACTTTAGGTTTTAAAAGTATATGTATATATTTGATTTTACCTTTACAGCCAAATGGTGTCAATGATCAAAATTCGTAAGAAACCTTAGTTACTAAACTATTCAAACATTGCTAAGACGGATTAAAAGATTGAATAAGATGATAACTTACGAATACCACGAGAAGTCCGATTTATATCAATATGATTTGTGAAAGTGATATTGTGCATAACCGATTCGCAAATCATATGGACATACTTTAATACCTCAAGTTTTAAGACTACCGTTTGATTAAGCGAAACATGATAAACGCATTCTTAATGTGCTGCACACAACCGCATAATAAGCTCACATATAATGGAAACATAAAGATTAAATTCTGATTGATTAAATAATGAGCTCTCGAACCTTTGAATGGAAACACCTACTTACATAAACTGTAGAAATTTCTATTTATGAGTTCAAGTAGGTGAGAATTGCGTAACAATATCACATGGTTGGCAACTTTTGGAATGGAATCATGTAAGACAATGAGATGAACATTAATCACGTCAGCAGACAATTTTTATCGAAATATTAAAATACATCTCAATCGTTGAGTATAAGCGACTTTATTCTTAGCAGTAAGTTACAGGGTGTATTTTATTGTTCCTTTTTCTAACCTGCGAAAATCACTTGTGTTTAAGTAAAAACAACGATAATAAAAACAGATCCGATATGACATGAGTTGTAACAATTTAACTATAAAACCTTTCACTTTTTAATTAATTAAACATTTTTTAGGTTAAATTTATGTCATCCGTGATGGCCCCGTAAGTGTGCAATATAAGTAAAATGTTAGTTAACATGTATGAATCTTGTTTATAGCCAATGAATGTCAAGTTTAGTAACTTACGAAAATGTCCGCCTGTAGACAGATTAACACAATGTAATATTTGTGGAAAGGACAACAAATAAACCCAATGTCATGATAGTCTTTGGAAATAAGGCGAACAGGAAACTGACCAATCTGAATAAGTCTATTAATATTATTGAATTAGTCATATGTATACAAAAACACGATTAAATAAAGTGCTCTGTTTTAAAGCCTTTCGAAAATGATTCAATTAAATTCTTTATCCATTAATGTATGTGGCGTGATGTGACAAAAATGTTGCAAAAAACGTTAGGGATGCTATTAAGGACATTCTTCGCCGATGATTGCATATCAATCGTAACATTTTGGAGAATTAAGAAAGCGTTGAAATTTAAACAAATGTAAATAATATATTTACATCATTTTTCATACTTTGAGTGCAATTCTTTAAGCATATTAATGGGCTTATAAAGGTTTAGGAAGGATTATGACTCTTATAATTTATTATTCGGATTCCCACACAGGGGATTTTATTTTAGAAAAAAGACTTGGGATACATCCACTATTCGTTATCTATTATGCTGTGTTGAATCTAGGTCCTTAACAACTGTATAATCTACTTAAAGCCCCAACATGACAAATATGGGTAGTACGTTTATTAAAGGAAACACACAACACATTTATGTATACGATGATGAAAACTCCGATGCAATAAAAAAAGGCATGAACTGTGTACAAAATTGCATGTGATTACCAACGTGGGATATAGCAATGTTAACTCGATAATGTGCATGTTTAGAGGAAGTTACGTTTGTAGGATATTGCTAGCAAGGTTTTGTGTACAGCGGCCTGAACTTTAGTACTATTGTCCATGGAGGGAAAAATTTCTTATCGAAATATAACATAAAAAACTCGCTTTTCGTAGATTTCAAAGGATAAGATTTCCAAAAATATAAAGAATAAGTAGCTTAAAATTTTTGTTAAGGAAAAATTAATTTACGGGTACATGTTACCTATGGCATTTGAAATATATTGATGTTGTGACTGGTCTATGTTTACAAAACAAAATACATCAGAAGAGCAGGATGAGTGACTTTTCCTCGCCCTTATGCTTTCCTCAGGTTTATTTTCAATATACTATAATTAAGAGATCCGGAATACCATTAATAAACCATTGGTATTTCTTTTCATTGATTTATTAATTCATCAAACAAGAAAAAAATCTTAAGAGTGAAGTAATATCTTTTTTCTTTCATATGTTGTTGAATACCATGGTTACGGCTTTACTAAACGGTTCTTAAAAGATTATAAGAAGCATAACTATTATTCCTATGACGTCTGGGTTTTTCACATTTTCTGTTGCAAGAACGTAACGTTAAGTAAACAAATAGGTTAAGTTGCGCAAACCATAATTTTATCGATTAATGTTTTTTTTGTAAATTAATTTTCAGAAGTCTTTTATTCTGAATTTTAACAACCTTATTCGTTTAGGTTTGATATTATGTTCCTGAATTTCAAACAGATAACAATAACTCCATTTATTAAATAAAAACAGTATTGGTGTTGCCGATTTATCTTAAAGCATTCCTCGTATGTCTTGGGTTTAACATTTATTTAGCTCCCGACTTTAAAGTACCTAACATGCACAAAGGAAAGAAAAGTAAAATACATCCGATAAAATCCAAACATTGTGCGAGACGCCGGTGTACTGAGAAATTTTACTGAGTCAGTGTGGGTAAATTGATGCTTTTTGCAGTTTTCGTAATCCTTGTGCTAAGGGAAGGGAATGACCTTCAAAATATTTTTATTTCTTTTATTAGCAATGGATTCCCCAAGAAAATTTTATCCGCGAGACATTTAAATTTCATGAATAAGTTTCAAAAGGGGAAAAAGTGAATAATGCGTGCGGTTTGTCGACGCTTTGTCTCTACCGTCGCAGATTCAAATATCACCACTAACTTAGAAGTATGTGTGCATTCATAACCGTGAATTTAGCGTTAATCCTGTAGGCATCTAGGCCCGTGCCTAGTACTTTTTATGGTTTATTTAGCGACTATGAAGACGCAAAGACTGTAATCGTGAAATATGGTTACCGATTACTGTATATGGCAACTTCGCTAAGAAAATAATCAAAGGGCCAAAATCGTTCATAGCAGGTTTGCTAAAGCTTACGTACCATCCGAAATCTCTTATCGTTATATAGACTAACTGACTAGTATATTGAACTATTACGGTATTGGTGTTGCGTAATAAATAAATTTTGCATTTTGTATTATTCACTTAACGGCATATAATAACAAAACATCTCACCGCATGCTCTCATTAGGTGTATATTAAAATTCTGCGCGTGCATCTTAATGAATCATTTGGCAAAGTATAGTGCAAATTTTGAAGATATACCTCATTTTCACAATGATGAATACCCGGTCTTTGTGTATGCAAATGAACAATAGTGTCGGAGACGCGACCGTGGATAATTGTAAGGATTTCACAAAACGGCCCGCGCGTATTTACGAACTCTGTTTACTTGTACAACTTTAATATAGATGTTGTTTTTTAACCTTGCCGTTCATTACTGTAGAACACAAGACTATAGTTCTCATGCAAATATTTATTTATAAGAACGAAACCGAAAGAAATTGATTAAAATAATAATGGTTTCCTTTGACGCTAACGTTCTAGGAAACATTTTTAACTATTCACTGAAATCTGTTTGACGTCAGGTCAGTAATAGAAACGTTATTGCATTTGAATTATTCGTTAACCTTTTTTGACATTCGAAAGGATATTTCATAATGCTTGCTACGAACTATATCATGTCTTAATAATTTTCAATGTTAATCGCTTAATTCTGAAGCAGAAAATAGACTGGAGGTTTCTTTTTGTTTAATAATAGATTCTTCATCATATTCTTGGCTTCAGATAACTTCATTACATATATCGTTAAGTATAAAATAAAGTAATATTTGCTTTTTCTGTTGAGCTTTTTTGAGCTGAATAATTTAAAACCATTTTTATTCTAGCTGATTGGCACTTTCAAGTAAGGCGACGTCGAAGCCAAGTTTTACTTTTAATAGAATAATTCGAGTTAACTTAAAGCCTGATATAAATAGTTTGATAGAAATGTATAATGTAATTATTAATTATTAAAAAAATCCCACAGCTCTTTTTACGATAGACGAACTTCGGGGGCACAGGAGTCATGTGGGATAACGCAGCACTTGATAAGTTTTAGAGCGGCACGTGACAACTACCAGACGCTGCGGCTAAACGAGGCTTCCTTGAGCGAGGGGGAGCCCGATATTGTACCAGTTGAGCGTAGTTGAAATCTAGTTTTAAAATCTCCTATTTGTTCTATGAAATAAATTTCAGGTTGACTAAATACCAAGAATTTAAAAAAAGAACTAGAAACATACAAGATTTTAGACATGTGAAGGAAATATCAACATGACCCTGTGTTATATACAATACATATTAGAGGTATGTATGTGCAACGAATTCCTTTTATACTTTAGTCATGAGCAAATTTGTTCACGAAGATTTCATTCACACTACCAACCGGATATTTATAAATATGAACGTATGATTCCTAAAACTACCAAATCGTGTCCATGAATTGAAACGTTATGTTACCGCACGTCTCATTTATGCATTCAGGTATTTTTTGTTCCACAAATGACGTTATAAAACCGAGAAACACGTCATAGCTCTAAGTTCATCGCAAGGCTTACGCAAGATGAAACATTAATACTAAGAAAAATATCCGCAAAGGCCTTCTTTCCTTAGTAACAGACTAGTTTCTAATAACCACATAGCATAGGCGACTGGTATCCAATGGCAATATTTTATTAAATAACAAATCATAACTATTACCCGATATGGCATAGTAGTAAAGTTTTTTTTTAACAGCGGCAACACAGACCTAGAATGACTTAAAGCCTGTTTTAATAAAGTGTTAAAGTTTGAAACGCGTTAAAGTAGAGAAATTCACGGTCAAAGAAAGGGGAGGAAGGTTTCGAAGATAATTGAGCATTATTAGCTCTAATGTGCAATTTAATTTGCCTGTCGTAACCATCTCGAAGGTACGTCAATCTGCAGATTACGGTTTTAAGAGCGTTCTAGACGCAAGCGTAGAAAGTTGCTTGCGGCGCGACTGGACGGCGCCCGCGTATGTCCTGCGATCCGCATTCCCCCTTCCAAGCTTTAAAATGAAACAAAAAATAAAATAAATGCAACATCGTAAAATACAGTGTATCGCCGAGTAATGACTTTAGAACACTAACGTGCAGAATAGAGGAGCTACCACTTCCAATATAACGCTGTCGATGAATCACTAGATACGGTTTCCATAATTTATCATTATCCTTGTATTTGTCAGCTATTTTTACTCAAATCGTTCTTAATAACTTTTTACGTCCAGTCGATAAAATCAAGACATGACTAAAGAGTTTGTTTATATTGTAGATGTGTGGTCAACTATTCAAGATTAAATATATAACTAAGTAGTTATTTCATAACAAGTCGTAAATACTGTTGAATATTTTATAATACTCGGTTTTCCCAATATGTAATACTAGCCGATACCACCAACTTCTGCTTCAACGATTAGAAGTATAAATAATAAGTCTGATTTAATATAAAGAGCTACAATACAATTTTATGATATTTTCAATAAGTTGATTTTATACGTATAAAATGTTTTAGATAAAAAAATAAAACATTAAATCTACGCTGAAGTTTTTGCTCGATGCGCATTAGTGCTACTTATCATTTGATTAATTCATAATAATTAATTAGTCACGAAGTAAGAGGATCTGGAATAACATTAGCATAAAAGAATAAGTCACAACATAAACAAAAAATGTAATGCGTTTAAAATAATCTTAAATAACAAACTGCAATGAATATCTTTACACAGAATGTGTAGCAAGCAGGGTGTGTGATAAGATAAATAACGCATCTCTATAAATATTTAATGAATGCCTAAGCCTGTTTGCCTACTGCCACGGCGGGGAGCTATCGCGGTTTATTTGTAGAAAAATGGCCATTTTTACTGACAATATTGCCTGTATAATGTATTTTATTACAAGACATTGGGGCAGGTCACATTACATTATAGGCTGCTAACTTTACGCGCACTTATTATCATTACATATGTGCGTTTAACACACCATTACTGTTGAGTTATTGATATAATTTTATTACAAAACCTATATGGAGAGATAAAAACGTTGTTATATGAAACTTCGTATGAAAATCACAATATTAAGATGACGAGGTTAAAACAATCTGTGAAATAATTGTTTGTTTGGTGCAATAATAACGAACTATTATAAAATTATTTTTTATTGCATTGCGCAAGCTTTCTGTACAGATCCTGCCTTGGCTGAACCTAATTATAATGATCGTATTACCTGAATAAAGCAATTACATATATGTTATAATGTTTTTGTGAGCAGTCATTTGGTTAAATTAATGGCAATAAATAATGATTACAAGTAAACACACGCGAGTAGAAATGGTAATTCTCTATCCAGTGAAAATACAAGATACATTGGTCATTAGAGGTAGGTGTACTTGTAATGAGATTTATTATAATTACATGACACGGTATTGTGATGAAAAGAGAGATGTAGAGATTTATTGAGAATCGAGCCTTCACCTACATTTGGTTGTGATTACGGCGGAATGTCACGAAGTAGTTGAACGTTGTTTAGATAATGGTGGAGTAAAAACAATGGTAGATGCGGCGTGGGGCGGCGTGGGGCGGAGTGAGGCGGCGCGGGCGACAAGGCGGGTCGACGAACGACCTAGCTCGGTGCCAAGCAGTTTTCCTCGGCAGCGGTCCCGCCCCCGTTCTGTCTACCATGGCAAAGAACTAATAATAAAACTGCAAACATTATACGATTGTGGCACATTACTAACAGTACTCAACGTCCTTCGGCTTACAGCCACGATAAAAACACCAAGATATTTTCTATTTCTTCATTTACTTACAACGTTCACAAAGTGTCGATGCTGCTTGCTCGAGCTTGTTTTGTTCAATAAACTTTCCTTTATTCTGTCAGTTTTATCCGTTTGGAAATAATTAATAAGACGGCTCCAAGCACAAAAAAGCATAAAAGTGTTTGAAAACTTAGCGTGTAGGTAGTGTTTTAAAAAAGGATCGCAAACAAAACTAGTAAGTACAAAGTTAATTTTAGCTCGCGGGTGTATTTAACAAAGTCTTAATTACTTCGTAAAGTATGGATGTTGCTGAGAAAAAAAAGCGTTAGGTCGTTAATGATGGCTTAAACAGTAATCAAGGAAAAATACACCTCAGTCAATAGCACATATGCGCAATATTTACAAGTTTATGACATAAGCGATTTATGTTCATGCCGTAGGGTTTAATGAACGACCTCACTTACACTTTTGCTGACAGGCGGTACCGGACGTATCAATATACATGTACCTACTCTCTAAGCAAAAATAATGATTCGCGTTAGCGGAGCGCGGTACACATACCAGTTTCGGTGACAAGTGGCATAACTCTCACTTGCGGATGTCGCATCGCATCTCATGTGCACGACACTCCATTACCGATAAATTGGCATCGGCAAAAAATATCATTTTCGCTACATACACCGACGTACGTACGTTTCTAATCACGTCATATCTGGGTCAGCGGAAATTTACGATGCGAGCGATTCACTGAAAGCCTTTTACATCACATCTCGCGGCGCATACCTGGCACTACCAGGATCCGATCGCCACCTCGCGGGTCAAGTCTAATTGGCAGGATTTTTTATCATTGCTTTGCAGCTCCGTGACGTCGCCGACAAAATCATATTACCGATCACATATCTCTCAAATTCTAATTTGTAATGCAACGTCAAATTTGATTTCAATTTGTAATTAAGATTAGCAATAACGACATATCGAATGACATATTAGGAGACAGTGAAAATATTTTGAATGACAGGGCGCCTTTTAGATTGCCACAAAAAACTGGGATCGAGAGAAAGTCTTTAAAGCTATCATAGCGAAAACACTGCACTCAAAAATAATAATCAATAATCCGCGTGGGTGTTTGCCACAGTGCAGTGATAATTGAAAGTGCCATCAGTTGCAGGTAAGCTGTACCAAATAGAATGTGTGTCAAGTCGTTTTCACGGTCTTGGTGGTGGTCTATGTTGAATCGACCATGACATGGCGAGTGGGCGGTTTCATTTATCACCTTTTTCTTCTAAAGACACGAAAATGAAATTCCGAATTATACAAATGTTTTAAGTATGCGATTTTGGCCTATATTATTGAGTATAAATATTGAGGCAGCGGTACGCACGCCACGCGCGAAAACGTATTGCAGCGTTGTTCAGTGGACTACAAACGTTGCGCACAGTTATGAATTTGTAGTAATTGTCGGCGAGCTAGATTGTAAGACCAGCGTGTGTTGGGTGTGTAGTACGAGGAGTTACCTTCGGCACGCACGCGACATTACGCACTATTGGAATATAAGGAAAACAGTTTTCCATGCGGCCATTCTGTAATCTGGCCAGCGCGCTCGTTTCAGTTTCGTCATATCTGGACACTTTCTAAAGAAACTGCCACTGTAAGTAATGAGTGTGGCTGGCAAGACGCAGCCAGGCTTCCACTGGAAACATGCGATAATAAGGTATAATTGCGCACCACCTCTGTGCCTATATTTAGCTGCAAACACTCTGGAACTAGCTGCGCATGCGACTAGTGCAATTACGTAAAGCGGTTGAGCCATTTCTAATCTAAAAATAATCGTAGGCTTTGCAGACATCGGCGCCACAGGGTCGTACGAGAAAGTAAAAACAATTATATTTCAACAATGTCGAAGATGGTGCAAATGTTCGATTGTTTCTATTATAATAAATTAATATTCAATTTGTATATTAATAGGTTTATATTGATTTATTGTGTGCATAACAACTGAGTAGGAGCAAAATACATCAAAATAAGCTTACGTTAGACATAGAAGCATGATGTTTACAAGTAGCGTATTGTTTATATTGTGTAGCTTTTATATACCACGACTGCTGTTTATCTAGCTTAAATCAAAATTCTCTTCAACATCAGCTCAGATACGTCCCACGGCTGGGGACGGTACTCGTCTACAACTAAGGGTAAATTCTCTTAATTTTCTTTTATTTTATTCCGATTATTCTTGTTCTTTGGATAAAAAGAAATGTATTATATTTAAATATGGGCATGTTACATGGGTTCGATTTTAGACTTTGTCTATAGGCCATAAACCGTGCACTATTAGATAAATTCATAGGTTAAGCACTAAGCAGTGATGGCCTTGAGGTTTAGGCGCGCGGTCGAGAATCTCGGCGGTCGCGGGTTCGAACCCCAGCCACACACCTCTGACTTTTCGAAGTTATGTGTGTATTCAGATTGAATTATCACTTGCTTTAACGGTGAAGGAAAACATCGTGATAAAACCTGCAAAAGTACTTAGGAATTTCTTAGGTGTGTAGTCCGCCAACCCGCACTAGGCCAGCGTGGTGGACTATGGCCTAAACCCTCTCAATGGTAGAGGAGACCGTGCTCAGCAGTGGGCGTATATAGGTTGATAAAGAAGAAGAAGATAGGTTAATAACGAACATAAAAATAGAAATATAACGTGGATTAACAGACATTTTTGCATTTCTATTAGTTCTTCAGATTTCTTAATGGGGCTACGCCCCTCTTACCCGTACTTTTAAGAATTGACTTCCCATAATTGCACACAATATATATAAAAAAAATCATTCGTAAAACCCTCATTCGTTTACTTATATATAGTCAAACATTGAAAAGATCCTATAAATGTAATATAATAAACACTAAGACATTTCAAAAACTAATTTAAAGTCTTAATAGCTGAGCGTGGCGATCGATCTGAAACCGCTATAGAAATAGACAGATCGTACTTACGGTTAAACATTAATTGCATTATCGATAAATCTGATAAACAAGTAAATTTTGTAGCGTGCGGCCGCTAATATTTTACTGTCAGGGAGTATATCCGTGACATTAACTAATACATCAGTGGCGCCAGTAGCGTTTAGCCGTCAGTCTGCGCGTGCGATGTGAATTTCCCCAGCACTCAGACTATTAGGGAAGCTATCATTAACATGGCGACAGTGCCCAGCGCTGATCACCCGTTACAGCCGGCCTACAACTCAACATTTTAATTATTACATGCATAACTTTAATGACATTTCCAATCTGAATACATTTTATCTTGTAAACACTCTGCCTACATCGGCTACAAACGTTAATGACCAACTGTGGGATTAGCACTACATCTGCATTTCCTCGAACTTAACTTCCGTGGCTTAGTGATAGAGCGGTCGACTTCCCTTTCATCATGTTTGAAAACGGCTTGGTGATCAGAGTTTTATTATTTAGTTTAAAAAATAAGGATGTATTTGATGTAAATTTGAGAGATATAGAACCTGCAGCATATAATGTAAGGCATGGACCAGGGGGCAATGAACACATGTCGCGACACATCGTCTGCAATGACCTTAATTGCACGTGCGATCTGGGCCGCTGCTCTCTCTTAAATCAAACTCGAGAGCCCTAGAACCCCACTTATCTACGCAAACGTTAGGATGATCCGCCCTACACGTGAGCGTCACGTCGCGACTCTTATGCAACCAAAGTCGATGACCTCTGCCTATTGTTTGTACTGATCAATTATAGTATCATCTCGAGATGGACATGTTAATTTCGTATGATATGAATAAAGCGAGTTAACTGAAAATGAGATTCGCTTGTAGGGTGTACTCCTTAAATGTCGCCATGTCTTGTGTATTATTTTAATGTGTGTAAGCACGAATTAATTTAATAATTTGAGTAATGTTTTATTAATGTGTATGATGCATTTAAGTGTGTGTAGTTAAACCGTCTGGGACGGACACGGCCGAGCAACAGTATCCATTTAAAACCACAATTTATGTCCAGTGAGTGTAGGTTTACGTCGGCGTGTGAGGGACGGGAGCAGGGCGGTGAACTCAAATGCATCCTGTCTCCGAACTCGGTGATGTCGGCCACACATCTTTAGTAGGAAATGTGGGTTTTTAGAAACCCGTTAGTGGCACACCCCGTCTAACACATCATCATAGCCGGGTCAATTGAATGCTTTAACTCTTCCGTATCGACAATGGTTTTGTGTGCACTAAATGGCATCTAACATGCTCTTTGTTTAGAACTTACTTGCAAACGGCGGCGTTCCGTAAGGACGGTTCGTAAATTAGTTAGTTATTTCAAAATTTTGCCGCAGTGTTTACCTTATGTACCGACGATAAACATTCATTAAATTAACATAATATGCGGGTAATAAACCTTACATATACCCACATGACATTTGCACTGCAACGCGAGGACACTCATTTACACCCATGTTCTATGTCCGAGAAATTCAAATGTGCAATAATACGAAACTAACTTAAACGATTACAGGTATTTCGTTGGGTAGTCGGCAGTCTGGAGCGACATTACAACAAAATGTCTCGTATGTTAGCGATGTTTTTATTGACAATGGCGATCAGAATGCGCCGGCGCAGTGTCGTATGTCGGCTGATGTCGCGGGCACTCGATTCACCGAAGCGGCTAACTTCCTGCAGCTGAGGCATGCGCCATGAATAAACACATCTTCCACTTCGCCCGTTACCACATACAATAAAACGCCTAGTTTAGTAAAACTACGCCACGTTACCACCGCGCCGGCGGCGGGCGCATCTCGATACATACAAAACGAGTATCAAAAACAAACTCAGTGCTAAACGTCGGAAGTCGCAGTATTCTCAAGTACTTAGGGCCGATGAAATGTTTGCTCTGTTGACTTCGATGGTTTTATTCAAGTCATCAAGCATACCGTTAAGTAAGCTCAGCCAGGGAATAGCTATTAGCTGCCGCCGGTGCGGTAGCTACGCGTCGACCATATAACCATAAGCGTAGGAATTTTGCCATTTTAATATTTGTTGTACAATTTGCGTGTTTGACTAGGAACCGTTTCCCGGAATATGTGCGCTTTTACCCGTGGGCATTAACGATTTAGCAGTGCTCACAACGCACACAAGTAACGTTGCGTGCTTTGTGTAGTTTGGAAACTAGTAGTGTTCATTCACTGTTATATTGTACTGCCAGGTAAACTATCTATCAAAATTGAGAAAAAAATGATTGTCGTTGGTACCTGCGGCATTAAGTGTGCGTACAAACGAGAGGTGTTAGAAATGTTGTCACATAAAGATGTTTGGAAATGTGTCCGATAAACAGAAAAAGATTTGCACTCTGTAGGACTTAAGACGGAACCCTGCGGTTGGATACCGCGTATGTAAAGAAAAATTTTAAATTTGTATGCGATTTGTAAGTAGACTTAGCAAAAAGTTAAACAATTATTAAAAGTATTTGTTTGTTCTTATGAGTCACATTATTCCAAAGTGGTTTACGTCATACTTGACGTCGACAAAGGAAGCAGACTAATAAAAAATGCATATACACGTGTTTTGTAACTTCCATCGCTGGTAACGCACCTCCGATGATTAACGTATGTCCTTCACGACTCAATAACTCTTGTCTAAGGGATATCGAATGTAGTGGAACGGACTGACAAGTGACGACAACGAAGCACAAAGGCCGGTGACGGTAACCGCTGTTGCGTTTTATCAGCAACACAAGAGGAAGTCACTCAGACTCAATAAACAAGTTATATAGATCCGTATTGTTGGATAAACACATTATACAAATTTATTACGGGTTAAGACCGACGTGACCGTGGAACGGAAAATATTTTTATTTCGTGCGAATATTATTTTTTACCATATTTTAACCGTTTTGAATCGAGCATGTGGCAGAAAATTACGCCTTTAGATTTAGTTTAATGCAAGAAAATTACTACTATATTAGTGCATGTATGTTGGTTTTGACTTAATCATAGAGGGTTACGGCATCAGTGGACCGTTTTGGCTAAGTACGGGTTGGTTGATAGATATTACAATTGTGAGAATTTGTGAAGACATTTTAGGTATGGAGATTTCTCAACGATGCGTAATGATAGGTTTATTCCAATCCATAAATTATTAAAATTTCATAAATGAAATTTGAAACCGTTGTTGCCAACAAAATGTTTAGGTAAGCAGAACGCAGCCTTTTCCTTTAGAGAAACTTTAGGCTACATTTACCTACCTACATTATGAAAACGTCTAGAGTTCGAGCGCTGGACCACTTGGTTGCATAAATAAAATTCATTTAACAGAGTGTGAACGTCAACAGCCAAATCAAATTGTATGGAACCAACGACACAAGTGATTTAGTTTACACCTATTGCTAATTGTATAGTTAAATTTTTATTACAGAAACCATTTTTGTAGTGCAGAGCCTCACTGAAAATTTGACGGTTAAAAGGTTTTATCAATAACCACGTATTTTTTTTTTGTTTTTATGGAAAAAGGAGGCAAACGAGCAAGTATGCCACCTGATGTTAAGTGGTCAGCACCGCCCACGAACACCCACAATACTAAAGGAATCATTGGTGTATTGCCGGCCTTTGAGGAAAATATAGGCTCTCTTCTTGAAGGTCCCTAAATTGTATTTGTTTGGGAAAACTATTAAAAATTACTACTCTAAATTCAGAATACGTAAAAGATTATTTCACAGAAAAAACACAAAACAAATTGAGCTTACAAAAAACATAACAAATGAAAACGTGGTTTATACTCAACTTTTATTTGTCTGTAGATTTTATTTATGTATTTAAGGCTGTATCGAGAGTATGCCGCAATAATCCAGAAACTCTGATGTAATTAAAATAAAACATGTAACTAGAAATAGCAACCATTACGGAAACGACATGCCGTGCAATACTCGGAAACTTTTAGTACTGACTTAAATTATTGCTGCGTGGCGAACAGGATGGTTATAAGATACATCCATAAAAACAAGCCAATTTATAATTATCACTATTTATTTACTTATTAAAACATTTTCACAATAGAAATAATGTTCTTTTTTTTATTTATCATAAACGACAAATCATTATTACCGTGCATGCTAGGAATTCAAAATAGCTAAAATAGTACTCTTAAAAGTAAATTGATAAATATAAATAAAAGCGCAATGTAACATAAAAACATACTGGCGTTGGCGGTCGAGGGCACGGATAAAACAATTAAGATTAGTACGCTTTACATTGCGGGTTATGTAAAATCGAATTGGCTTATGTTTGACGTCTATACGATATCTTATATTTGCACATCAACAGGGGGCAAAAAATTGAGCAGAATCATGCCGTATTTTTTAAAATCATTTAACGAATACAAAATATAACTCTTTTAGTATATTGGTAAAAGGCGCAAGAGTCATAAAAATTAAGTGCGTTAACATATTTTTAAAATATAAATTACGACGCAATGTACGAACGGATATTAAAAATCGATATTGATTCCTGTGCGTAATGGTAAGTTATGTTTATAGACTTAGAATTCATAATTCAATATGCCGTTATACAGTTTTTATGAATCGTCCAGTGGTCGGTCACGTAATTTGTTGTTGAAATTTTAATACATCCATAATGCAGTATTTAGAACTCATAACACAAGATTTATGATGATTTAAGTTAATTACGGTGTCTGTACGTGTATGGAAAAGTATTGAAGTGTTTTACGAGTTAAATAAGAAGTTCTTTGATTGAAATCTTATAAGTATTAGGCAAAGCTCCTATATTAGAACTTTAAGATGTTAGATTTTGCTACACCACGCTGGCCTAATGTTAAAAATGTATTTACATATAATATCCCTAGATATACCTATACAAGTACTTTGCGATTGTCCCCAAAATTCTATCTCTCTTTAGACTTATGAGAGCTTAGATGAGAGCTTAGATGCTAATTGATATTTCCAAATATAAAAAAATCATGTGGATAAAGTCAAGAGAAATAGGTAGTGATTGTAGGAACAGTACAATGGTATACAAACATATACTTTTTTTTATTTTAAGGAAAACGGAAGGAGTTTAAAAATTAGTATCCAAATCTTTATTTTTTGTTTTCTCAGAAAATGGATCTTAATTTTTATGAAGGCATGAGACACAGAGGGTAAGTACAGATGCCTTTTCCCCGTCATTCAACGAAACATGAATAATATGAGCTTTTATTATTATCTGCAATCTATTCCAATTCATAAAGAAATTTGTTGTTAAAATTGTAAAAATTATAGGTCCTAGCTGAGTATTCTACCTTTATACTACATCAAAAATTTTAATCAATGCTCTTTTATTATTGCATTTAACCGTTAGTTTTACTAATTATTTTCTCCCAGTATTTGTGTAACTTGTTTTCGTATTTCCCTGAAATGAAGCAAAAACTTATAGTAGATCCAATTATAATTCGATAACGTCTCATAATAATTGATAATATAATATATCCACATATGTAGGTATTTATAATTATTACAATCAATTTAGTTATTTAGTGTTAAACTTAACATTATGGCTTTATCAGTTACATTTAAAATATTATTTATTCTTAACCACTAATCTATTGAATAAAAACATAATACTCCAAGAAAAACAACATAAGTAATCGTTCCTTGTAAATTATGTAATATCAGGTGCATTATGGTCACATTGACGTCATAGTATAAAAAGAAAAATGCACGGAAAATGGTTGATTGATCTGGGAGTCGTTATCAAAATATCAGTTCCGGGAACCAGAATTTCACTATTTGCATATCAAATAAATTGTGTTATATTGCCTACTGTTTTATCATTATTGTCATCAGCACTTATACATACGACCCACACCTGGGCACAGAGCTTCACTACAAATTAGACGGTTTAGTTTAGTTCACCACGCTGGCATAGTGGGGTTTAACTGCTGTTACTGTACAATAGTCTACTATTTACTTATAAAAGATAAAAAGTCTGATCTATTCAACAACCACACTTCAATTATCATAAAACGGTTGAAAAAAATTGGTGATCAATATCCAATTTCAAACTTTCGATTTATTGTTGTTGATCATATTTTTTGCATACAACTGTTATTGATCACCAATTAATACTTTGTATTGATGTTATGATAATGTGCAGATTGATTTTCGATTTTCGGCGCCACAAGCGATAAATCATAACATTTAAATGAATGCGATCTGTCACAGTAGCGTTGGTCCGCGGACGCCTACTTTCGCTTGCAAATTTTCTATTACAATAGCGGGTTTGGTGACTTGTTACGCAATAGTCAGAAACGTGGTAAACGCTTGTAATTATTATTGTAATAGCGTTCTAATATAAACTAGGTGCAAGTGGCCCGGGCGTGGCGTGAAAGCGTTTTAGCGCCGCGCATCTTCCGCCGCCTAGTTTCACGATCGAAGGTAACGCCCGCTGCCTATCATTTCAATACACTTGTTTTTAATGCAGAGTTGGAAAACAGATTAATGAATAATTAAACACGTATCAAGTATCGTTAGGTTTAGTAGGATTTTTGTGTGTTTTTACTTATAAAATATGGTATTTTACATTGACGATGGTAAGAACAAGTCAGAAGTGTGAGTGTCGTAGAATGTACCTATACAATTTTTTTATATTTTTTTCTTGTCAACTTTAGAATGGTAAATATGCATGATTTATGTTTAAAGGACTTTCCTGTGTTTAGTTAAGGTTTTTCTTAATATGGATAGCTCGATAACACCGGAGTATCAGATATCTATTTGGTTTATACTTCTAATTCACACGAGTTGCGTTAGAATGAGACGTTAAAGCAAAAGACCGCCGATATAATCACCTCATCAAGATCAATATTTCTCTGATTCATATAAAACGTGTCAAAAACGTCCTAGACACGATATTAACAGCAACATAGTTGGCATACGTCAAGTAAGTTATTGATAATAAAAATGGTAAGCACCCTATTTTACTTATATTAATATGTAACATTATAAGCCATAAGGAAATACATTCCAAAAATATCCACATTTACCTAGTATTGCAGACTGCACATGCCACTTTAATCACGAAAAAGCGCTCGAATTGCCAAGTTTTATACCGTCGTATAAACCTGACGCATGAACCCCACTCTAAACTTCACCAAGTAGCTTCCCAGACTACTTACTACAAACAAGAGTTCATTACGAACTGACACGACGGCGGAATTTATTAACTTCCATAATTCAATGCGCAACCTGCAATTTGGAAGATTTTTAAGAGGAGTAATGAAGGCGGACGGGCGTGCTCGATACCAATCTAAAGGTACGAAACCAAAACGGGTTTCAGAACAACAAAACCATCCAGGAAATGCACAGTCCATTTATAACTGAAAATGACTGTTACACCTCCTGCAGTTATGGTATTATTTAACACTGACGTACGTCTTCATTTTTATTTTCACATATTTGTCTTGGGATGTATTTGCGGCTGCGTTGGCAGGTCATTGGTATACTGCAGCTAGTAATAAAAGGGCTGATTTTCCTTGTTCTCGTTATTCGCAATTAAATGCAATTTGAATTGTTTAGTTGTGATATCATTATGGGATTTGTATTGTCGCTTGATTGTTTTTTAATTGTTCAACGTAAGTTTAGCGATTGTGTATGTTTTTTTTAGTGCACTTCTTCTAAGCATCTATTCAGGTATAACGTAACTTGCTACTAAAAACGGGATTATGTTTATAAATTTAATTTTTTCGCCATCAAAATTTGTGGTGAACCGTAATAGGATGAAAAAAAAACAATTTCAATTTTCGATTTTAAAATAAAATTAAATACTTGATAAGTATAGAAAAGCAATTAAATTCGTAATTGAAAATTATCTCTAAAAGTAAGCATAATAGAAGATAGTAGTAATGTTTTGAAGAGAAGTAATTAAAACGGTATGTGTTTTAATTTTTCGGCTAGAAATAATGTATTAAACTCAAGTTTATTAACCGAACATTTGTATACAACGATAAACAAATTCAATTCAAAAGATAAAAAATTGCTTAACAAATTACATTTATTCAAAGTCATGATAATTGAAGATAATAATAATATAAAATAAAGTACAAAATATTATAGGTATATTAATTTGCAATGTTTGCATTAATTTAGGAGCAATAAACACATGGCATGAATCACATAATAATGATCTCAGGGCATTAACCTACCATGTACAAAATTAGAAATTAGTAAAATTAAGAAAGCAGAAAATGACGATTGTATAGTTTCCAAAACAAATATACTTAATTTTGTATTAATATTTAAGGTGCAAAAAGAACTTGGTCATTAATAATTATTCAATAGAAAGAAGCCATGAGACTTTTGAAATTACAAGAACTTACTTGTGATAGAAGTTACTAGAAATACTTATTGCAAAAAAAACCTGAAACAGTTATAATATTTTGTTGCACAAAAAATTTTCCCATTACGAAATGAATATTTAAATTTATTGAGTAAATTAGAGTTCAGAGCTGTTTTTATAACAGTGCCTAGGGAGTGTATGGGCGGGCAGAGGTAGTAATTAAATAATACCAATGGATAGGAATAGCTTCTGTACTAATACACACTTTAATATTTTATGGTAGTAAGTAGCTATTACATAGATAACCATATATTATTTCACAAAGCACACCAAAGGTGAACAACATTTGTCATTAATAACATCAATGCCAAGTCATCATTTACTTTAATGTTCAAAATTGCCAACTTAAGTAATAGAAAATAAAAATAATTAGCATTTAAAAAATGCCAAAAGTATTTCGAATTGTGTAGACCAGCCTTATTTATACTATTAAGAAGACATAATTATGTATCTCTAACTTCTTTACAGTTACTGGAAGTTGGTATATTGGGCTGAAATATTGTAAATTTAAATATTAATAAAAAATAACAAAGAGGTAGACACATAGGAAAAGTATTAGTGTATGAAACTAGTTTTTATTATAGACTTTAAGAAGTAGGTTTATTACACCTTGTAATTGTAACTCTCCATGAACTTGACAAAGGCTAATATGGCATTGTTTGAGAAACACAGTATGTAGTCAATAGAATGGCATTATTTTTAATTTTCTGTTTAATATGATGTAAATATTAAACATATGTACAGTGGAATGTGAATACAAGAAATACAACTGTCTGCTTTCCTCCTATATAGGATTTAAATGAAATAAATCTGCATGTATCCCTTCTGGAATTAATTAAATCCTATGTGTTCTGTATCATACCCAGCAGGCAACGACTAAACTTTACCGGTTAATGTTCTATGTGAACAACAGAACAAACAAAAAATGCAAATATGTAATAATACAATGTAACCAAATGAGTCAGAATTGATTAATACGACATCTCATATTTACATCCGCTGTAGTGATAAAATTATTGTTAATAAATGTTTTATTATACTAATACAAAATCAGGACTCATTAGGCATCATACAAAAAATTGCTACCATATTGATGAACAATATGTGGATTCATAATTAAAAATTATAAACCATTATATTAATATTTTTCCTATAACTTAGGTATTATCAAATACTTCACATATTGACATAATGACAAGAGGAAGTCACAGTTTAAAAAAATATATTTTAGATTCCATTAATTTTTATAATTAAAAACATTTATTTTAACATTAGCCGTGATGGTAGAGGAAGTTTATTGTTTACTTATATCTCTTTACTGTATACACAATAAATGTAGAGCAAGATCCAATTAATAGTAGAATATACCCCTTATTTGCATTTTATTATGTATTTTTCATAGAAAATTAATTTAGAATAAAAAAGCTTGCTGTTTTTGCCATTCCGTTAATCAAATCAAAAGTGGAAATTAAAGTTTTATTACATAGATCTCAGATTTCATTATGGTTATTCCATCTTTTAAAAAATGATCAAAATAAATAAAGAAATGATGACTAAGATCATGCTAAGTTACTACTGTTCACATCAATTATAAAAATTACTGTCCTTATTGAGGACATAAAAACCTATACAAAAACATATTTGTGTTTCAATCATGAAATAACTTTTGATAGATGTTGATTTAAATCATAAGCAGTTATGTTATATATAAAGTATTTCATTGCATTTTTAATTTTCTATTTGCAATCTAAAAGATGGTGAAAAACTGTATATTTCTATTCATGCCATTCAACCAATACAGGTTTAATAATGGCAATACTGATGAAAAAAGCAACAGCTGCCATCATAAAGTAATAATACAAGTCTGTTACAACATGGATCTCAAGAAAGTAGCTTTCAGTGATTTTATGATAAAATGGGAAAGTTACTGTCATTTAGAGCCTACAAGTTTTATGACAAATTACATCTATAAAATTCCTTATTACATTTTTATGTTGTTATATATAAAGGCTACCAACACCTTTATTTCCATTATTTTACTTTTCAGACTTCTTGTCTTTAAAAGAGAAAAATGCATATCTGCAATGTTTACATAATCTTGTGAATATTAAAGCCATAAATTAAGAATTGGTGCTTGCTCTATTCTTCTTGCTTTCGGAAATTTTCAAGAAGACATGGTACCATGCCACTTAGTATTACCAGTTTACCATGTCAATGAATTGTCACAATGCCAATAGACAAATACTGTACCACATAATTAATTGGAATATGAGTATTTGGTGTATCTTGCAAATTATACCACTATCTAAATTCTTTACAGACATTGCATATCAATTTACTACTACGTGTTTGATGAAGGCATTGTTATATTAGTTAAGATAAAAAAATATAGAATTTAAGGTTTCATGTAAGAAAAATTTGTAGTATTGTGGTAAGACAACTTTATGACACAAGTGCATCCCTTTTATTATATATTTAAATAGTTTTAATTTCTCAGTATTCCTTTCACTTAGCATAATAATTGAATATCTGAAAATGATTTATAATTGCGAAATTTTAGATGGGTCTACTTAGAACAATTCTTCTTTACCAGAAAATTCTCAGCGGGAGAATCACATCAAGAAATGTTTGTGAACAGCAATGGGTTCATTCTCAATATTAGGACTTAAAAATGCAGCTGGTGTAATGTGGTTGCATGTGATTTTCAGGAATTCATATGCAAGTGACAGATAAAGAGAAAATAAATATGCAAAGGGCTTAAATAGTATAATGAACCCTGTAGTTTATTGCATAAAGGTTATTATTACTAAAATATGTTTTTGAACTAAGGGATCTATGATTGTGCCCTAAAAATATTGCCTAACAGACAATTCTTGGTATATTTCCTCTTACAATTTAACATATTTCCTTATCAACATGACTAAAAATGAAGAACACTTAATATTTATAAATATATGATTATGTTATTATTTTCCTCTTTGACTAATACTAATATGGCTGGTATTAAACAAGTTTTCTAATCCACCAAATTTTTTGGCAACATTAACCAGTCACAGGACTTTTAGTTTTTGTTGTGATCATATGCAGGCTACTTTCATCAAAATATGATAGTGATCATGGCAAATGTAATAAAATATAACAACCATATTAGTTCTGCTGCATATTTGTGCAAGAGACTGAATGGAACAATTTCAACCCCAGGGAGACAAAGTATTACCAGTTTATGTTGTTCGGCAGTTGCGAGTAGCTTCAAGCAGCCTTAGTAGGACAATGACCTTTTACACCAAGCACATAGATAAGTTAGAATATACATAATAATATATTTATTTACATAACAAATTGTATAGTATACATAAGATTAAACAGAATATGTTGTGATTGTAATATTAAATACACCGGTTTTGTAATTATATCCAAACTTAAAACTCTATTTTAATTTTTTATGTTTGTCATGAAAGTTGCAATGGTCTAAAAGATTATCCAAGTAAATGAGTCATTTTTCTTATTAAGTTAGATTCACATCCTAGTTGCACATGTATTAAAGCTATAGGTATAGTTGCTTCCCAAGTCTGTTTAGTTGTGGGTGATAAGACTATCATATATATTTCCCATTTTTATTTTGATTCAATATTATTGTAAATGTCCAATGAAAAATAATTGAGTTTGTATTATTCAGTTTGTTTTACTGAATTTATACAGCACAATATCAAGTTATGGTTATAAATTATGGCATACTGCTAACTTATGTTGTATAGGATTGATATACATTAAAATTGTTTCATCTTTCATCTCACTTCCTTCTGATAACTTTTCATGACTACACTACCAATTTTTTTAGGAGTTTTAAAGTTGATAAATAATACTTTCCTAAATATTTTGTTCTATCTTATTGGTATGTACAGAAACAATACAAGTGTTGAGAAACTGAGGGAAATTATTCATAACAACAATTCAAACTCAGATGTTTATTAATAATAATCTAATTGAAATCAAATGTGCAATGAATTTTCACTGTTGGAGGCATGTAAATGGTTGTATTAGCATTGAATGAGAATTCACGTTTTGAAAGTTTTGACACAACAACCACATTGAACGATAAATTGAACCGTTCACTGTATACATACGTATTAAGTTACCAAATGTCGTTTGCAATGAGAAACAATATAAACCTGTGTAACAAGTCCGTTTCATGTAAAGGAAAGAAATCGCGCGAAGGAACCGCTCACTATCGAAATAAATGATTGCATAAAAACACATGATTACTCACGGTTCGGCCTCTATGGACTGCAGCCGCGCCACATAGTTCGATGGAATGTATCCCTCCTGTTTGGTTTTCTTACTTCTAGCCAGCCACCAGTCTCCTTGAGTATCATTCAGGATTTCTAAATGCTCGCCCTTTCTAAAGCTAAGGTCCTCGTCGGTACGGGCGTCGTAATCGTAAAGCGCTACAAATATTCGGGTGGGAGGGACCTCGCTCGTATCTGTACCTTGGTTAACCGTAGATCTAATTGGGTCCGGAGGAGGCGTTGGCACTGAAGTCGGAAACTGCCTAGGGTCCTCCTCGTGTGGATTTGTTCGCTCATTTTTGTTTTTAGAATCCTTTTCTCCTGTGCTACTAAAGCAGTTCCCCATTTTCTCTTTACAAGGTGAGACTGTTATCACTAGTTTTATGTCAAATCACACACTTGTATGTTCCCAAACAACTGGCCAGAGTCTTTTCATCTATAAACATTTTATTTTGTCACATTAAAGTCATTGAATAGCAACGAAACATTTATTTTAACGTAAACAAAGAATATAAAACTCCGATCGGACATCACTGAAGTCGGCCATTTTGATGCACCACAGACAACTCTTGATATCATTACAGATACAGATTAAAAATGATAACAATGATTTAATAAAGTTATAGGATTATTGGTTAATTAATTAATTACGAAATAATAATACATTTTTAACATAATTTCCTTACATATAGTGTAAAATCCTACATTATTTAATAAGAAACATGTACAACAAAATTTAAGAAGAGTTTGCTTTCATACGACATCTATCAAATATTAGTTGAACTATAGGCAGTTGTACAGTTTCTATACTATACTTTAAGATGGCGCTACATACAATTTCGTTGAATAAAAATCCAGAGAATGATGAACAAAAAAGTTTTTAGTTTCCCCCAATATTGCAGTAAATTGTCTTTTTATTTATACTAGGGTTTACATCAGGAATACATTTTTTGGTGCCTTTAAATATAGCCAAAACGATATTAGGCTTGCTTATATACTATTACGCGATTAATTAAAATTTAATTGGTGAATTTCGTGTGCATAATAATACACCTCTTTACCTTTGTATATATCGTCTAAACCATCTCAATGGTAGAGGAGACCCGTGCCCAGCAGTGGGACGTATATGGGTTGATGTTGATAATGATATTGGCATGACTGAGGTTTTGTATTTATTTTTTTAACATATGGTTCACTTTCGCAGCCACCATTATCTATAAAACCAAGGTAACATTTAAAGCATGCCCATGTTTTAAAGTAAGAATATTAAATAGCATGACTACAATAAACCTTTTTTGTATGCATACCTAAAGACCACAAATTCCTATTTTTTATTTAAAATAAGAATTATCATGTGGCACAAATTCATGTAGTATTTGTATAAAAAATGTTGCAAAAGAGAATTTGTGACTAGGAAAACCCGATAACACCATCCTACCCAGTAGTCAAGTCTGGACTCTGGGAGCTTTTGTCCGCAACGATCTTTTCTGGCAATATAGCGAACAATTGAGATTTTTTCTCATTACAAAATTATTGTAACAGTATGAAAATAAAAAATTAAATAGCGTAAGGTAATTGACCCAACAACAAGTCTATGAGGCTCCAATAGTATTTTGATGAAAAGATTATAATATTCTTTTGTTTGATAGCTTTCGTGGCGCTTGTTGGGTAAGCACCAACTTGTGAAAGGAAGCCCCGCGCTTTCGATTACTGCACTGATACAAATATTTGTATCATCCACAAAAAAATCGGATATGGTTGTTTGTGAGATTCGAATCTTACTGTGGTGTTAGAACTGTATGTAACTTCAGGGTGTATTTATTTATTTATTGTGTACAGTTTATTAGAAAGGTCTTGAAAGTTGTCACGTTTGGGTAGTTCCAAGTGGAGAATACGCTTTGTATAGAATAAAACTTAACGGGTAGGAATATTCTTCTACTCAGTGATAAAATGACATAGGTTTTTTAAATTTTTTCCCAATACATTGGCTCATGCATACAGTTATAGAACAAAGTTGTTTTGCTTCTGTGTGTTTATTAGTATCAAGTTCAATAGCAGAGTGAAATGTTTTTAAGAAATCAAATGACTTTTTTATGTCTTGTGTATCTGCTGTTTAATGGGTAATTATCATCAGCATAAACTTTATACGGATTGAAAGGAGTGTTGATTGAATTTTATTGGCATATGTCTGGTTACTGGTTTTTGTTTATAGGTTATTGTTCGAACGAAAATAAAATCTTTCATGTTTGTTGACGTTGGTTTAAAACACATTTTGTGAGACATAATATGTTAAATGATAAATCCCTATTTAATGTTGAGTGCGTAGTTGCTGCGCGTAGTTTACGGTACCTAATGCGTTGTAGACTTGAAGCCTAAACGCTGCGAAGTACTAAATCAAATTTGAATTTAAGTGAATATAGGAATATTCCTATTCCTTGTTCTCATTTCTGTTGATTTTAGTTAGAACTGTTAATAAAGTAAAAGTTTTTAAGGGTGATCATTAATTTCTCTGGATGAGAACTAGTTTTTGGTAAAAAGCTATATAAAATATATGTATGAAAAAAGAAAATATTTACAATCAATAATAATGTAGTGTATTCTCTCTGGCGTAAACATTAAAATAAAATTTGAAATAAAAAACAATGACCTTCATTTGACGCTGTACAAGAGCTGACGTCACTCTAATTTCGCTTTTCTACTTAATAACCATTGACAATGTTAAAAGAAAATGATCGTGGCAGACAGTTTGACATTTTCTTTGAAGGGGCGAAATACGAGAGAAAAAAAAAATAAGAGGGAAAACTTAAAGGATCTAAAGTAAGTTCAGATTGTTCCCCCGATCTTGGCAAACAGTAAAGTTCAAGATAAGCTCTTATAATAATTGAGGTCAGACAGAAACCTTTGAGAGATCAAAACATTCTCTAAGATCACGTAGGCAAGCATTAAAACGTATAAATATGTAATAGGCTGAACCTTTTACTTCTCAAGTACGTAGAACGCCTTCAGTTTAACCTGACAATATTGCTGTTTTACATATAAAGTATGTTTGAATAAATGCCTTGGGATTGCTAATGCTTTTTGGTAATAAATATTTCTACAAACTTATTGCATTATTATTTGAAGCCATGACTGTAAATTTCAGGTGGTTCATTTAAAGGAAGTGGAATTAGAATGAAGTTATAAACATGTCATGAACAGACTTTTGTTCACTATATTAAATTAAGTTCTCTAGGTTCATATTTTTCTGGCTTTTTAAAGTTTTGGGAATACGCCACATGTATGTATGTAGAAATGATGTTCTTACATTCTGTCGTGAAAAGCAATAATTAGATAAGTTGAAGACAATGATAAACAAATACGGTCTTACATTGTCAAATAAATTATTATACTTAAGTGAATTCCGATTTCATTAGGAACAATCAGGAATAGAATTGAAGGCCACAAAATCGCACCTGGCAAGGGATAAGGACTCATACAATTTTAGCCGTAGAGGAATACCCAGCCGCGAAATATTTATACTATTATTAAGAAGCAGTGTCAATAAAATAAATTACTAGGTCAAAATATACTTTTTCTTCAGTCAATTGGAAACGATTAAGTTGCAAATTCCGTGTACATTACGCGTGAAATCAGTTTGCAACGGTTATTGACACAGAAACACTTGAGTGACCGCACTGGAGTGATGCCAATATGATTACCATGCTAATTATATCGTTCTATGTGGCGCTAAGTTTTATGTTATTGAAAATTGTACATCCTTTCAGCGTTTAATATGATTAGTTTGAAATTAGACGTGAATAATGCGGGATATACTTGGATGGTTATGACAATCTTTTAACAAAGGATTATACGGAGCGTTAGTATTGGGCTTGTCAGATGAAAAAAAGAGATAAAATACACATCAGGTTTTACCTTTTCTATGAATTTTCAAAGGAATTAACATGTACTTGTAAGACGAAGGATAACATTGTGAGATATTTTACACACTTCAAAGTTCCCCACAAGGAATTTCTTAGGTGTACATAGGTCTTCTACTCACATTAGATGAACGCCTAACCCTTTTATTCAGGTTCCGTGTCCAGCAGTGGGGCGTACATTAGCTAAAGTAACCAAAAATGCGCTTGATGTCATGTATAACAGACCTTTTCTTTGATCTCAGTAATATTTTAAGTCCTGTCATGCCAAAGGAAAAGTTTATCCTCCGTGCTTTGTTAAAAACTCTTTTCAAACTTCGGGTATGAACAAACGTGTCTGACTGTTCTTGAACACAAAGACCTGGGGTTGCTTTAAAAAAGCAACAATAATATAGGTATACATCATTTGCAGCTAGAATGAAGTCAATAACCTTTAAAGTTCTTCCTTTTCAACCCTTCTATTACGTATCATTTAAAGCCAATATTGTATCGGTAAAAGCGTTATAAACGAATAGACTTTATATTGATATTAATACGATAAAGTCGCTTCACTGCTGAACGTGGAAGGATATACAATAAATCGATACTACGGATGGCGTCGTATTTCTTTATTGACTTCATATTCGTAAACGTAAAACTGTGAGTCTTAAATTTAGTGTTGTGAAACTTATTTATATTTTATTAATATATGTGTATGTTGTGTTTGTGTGTTTTCTACTCTATTTTTTGTTGACTATTGCGCCCTTACGATTAAATCTTATTTTACTTCTTACATCTTAATAATCTTGGTTGAGGTCTCCTTGTGCGATATAATCGTCTTTTGTACTAATTTCGTCTACTCGTATCCAATAGTCTTTATCTAACGTTTACAATAAAGTTGTACATTAATACCTATCACAAACTATGAGGAAGTCTTTCACTTATTATTAGGTGCAGTTTAGTCATTATTCCACACCAGCATGGCCTTTAAACAACAGTATTGTAGGCTTCCTGTGTTACTTACGCACATAGTTTTCCTGGCAGCGGATCGTTTGTTGTTGTATGTGAGTGTGTGTGTGTGTGTGTGTATACAGTAGCTTTCTTTCTTGAAATATGAGTTTATGAATAAAAACATATTTTTATTGAGTATCTATAGTGTAGTGATTTCTTATTCAGCCAGTATCATACGGTTTTTAAATCGCGGAATTTTGAGCTTGGAGTCTGAAGTTGTGTTCCAAAAAGGGTAATGTGTCTTCCGGGACCTATAGCTGTTACTTATGGATGTGAAGATGTACATCTGCCTACCCCTTCGGTGAAAGAAGTGTGTGTGCGTGTGATTATAGTTTAAGACATTTGGCTCGATGGCGATGCTTTCTCGCGGGTCAAGGTTGGCTTAAGACGCAAACGAAAGTGGCGCCCGCCGTAGTGCATTCAACCGAGCCTGCGATGCGACCCGCATATATTGTACCGCTTAGCATAATTATAGTATCTGCCGCTGTATTGCAAAATCAGACGTTTAATTAAAAGACTAGACTCGGATAGTGATTGGCAAATGCTAAGGTTGAACAGGTCCATACATACAGAACCTCATTACTCACGCATGTATTCCGTATTGCTGCAATTACATTTCATAATAATTGGAGATTTTATTAACAGGTGCATTTCAAAAGTCCGTGTTCTTACCGCAAATTTATGTATGGAAAACAAACAGTGCTTTAGCCCGGGTATCAAATCCCCCTCTGGATTGCACGGTAAACCCTAAACCGCGACACCAAAAGATAGTTAAAGTGAATTCAAAATTATTTAAGATTTTTTTTAAATAAATGATTGAAAACATAAACAAAACATCTAGAGAATACTTACGTAGATACATTATGTAGTACCTACATAAAAAGCTCTTAGGGACTTTTTGTTAATAATTTATTGGTTAAGTGGATTATATTCATTCGCTCTATATAATACTCTTTGCGTAAGATCTAATTTTTTATAGGCGAATATTGAATTAAATCAAAGATGAATATTTTAAATTAATAATGATTTCTTTGCCTACAGGACTAAGCCATTAAGCAAATTCCAATTTATAATCCGTGATCTATTATAACTCCTCATCCGACTTTTAATGTATTAAAATTTTAATGTATTGTGTAGCATCCTTTTCGAATATTTTCCATTGAATTAATGAATGCAACATATCCACGGCAACAATGGCTGCCAGAGCTCAGTTCCTCTATTAACATAGAATGCACAGCTTGAGCCAAATGTTCCGTATTCAACTTAAGAATTGAATACAAAATGAGCGCACAATACTTTCGTCATTATTGCAATAAATAGATTCCTTGAGTCATTTAAAAGCCTGTGCACACGAGGGTTATGTAATATCTGCACTCGCTTGCAAATTACGCGGTGATCGCGAACGAGTTGTTGAATTAAGTCGAGAGGAATGGTGAAGTTATTGCAGAAACACGGACGCGTTTATTTCGGAATTTTGAATGATTTGTTTTTTTTAAGTAATTTACGTGATGTGTATTATTTTTACAATTCATGACGAAACTACTTGATGAACTTAAACCAACAGGATATTTTTTAAAGTAGATTTTAGTATGATAGATATAATATGCATGATAACGAGAGAAAAATTTAACTCAAAGTTGAAAATAACAAATATAACGAAGAATATAACTGTAAAAAATAAATAAAAGAAGGAAGAAATAATACTACAATAGTATTAATTTGTAAGCATTCCAGAGTCTAGTGCTGGGCTTAAATGGAATTTCTCATATGCCTGAGAAATATCTTGTAACAAACACTCAAGATACTACTGCAATTAAAGAAGTATTACACAGATCAAAATATGTATGTTGTGTTTCACATGTTTAACTACATATCGTAAGAATAATAAATTTAACAAACAATCAAAACAAAACAAACAAACATACCTCACGGCTATATTCCCCAAAGGGGTAAGCAGAGATGCATTTCTGCACCCACATTTCGCCAGGTATGTTTCAGTTCCACGTAATAGGGGGCGAGCCTATTGCCGTTTTTCGGGCACATTTCCAGACTCCGTGCTGCTACTGAGAATTTCCTAATGGAAAAACCCAATAACACTTTACCCGACCCGGGAATCGAACCCAGGACCTCTAGATCGCATGGCACATACTTGCACTGCAAGACCACGAGGCAGAGAAGAAATTTAACAGACTCATAAATTAGTCATGGTTTTTAGTTTACTCGTTTCTCGTGTTTCGAAAGTTCTTAATTTTGTACTAAATTTAATTATGGTGGTGACATTATCATGTGGATCGTTGGCTCTACTTGTGGGAGGCCTTTAGGACTGAACGGTGATAGGCAGAGTATAAGAATATCATTACCATGTGATGACGCCAATCAGTAATCTATTGTTAATTTGTGAAGTCAAACTTGAGTCCGACGGGCAAGTGACTTAGAAAATTTCTTACCAATTGAAATAAGTAGATATATGTTCGTAGTTAATAATGTTAGAAGTTAGATACGGCTGATACCGGAGCACAACACACATTTTCTTTGACCTTCCTATATCTTGTTTGTTGGTCGCTATTGTGGTTACTTTAATACAATGTATGAAAATAGCTTTCAGCTAAGAATTATTAACCGCCGATATCGTTACTAGATTGGAATGAGGTATGTGAGAAAATAAACTAAGATGTGAGGTCTTATTTTGGCGGATATAAAACCAGTATAAAACTCATGCTTTAAAGGCGTCTACGCTAAAACTAAAGCTAAATCTAAAGTTTAAATCTGTAGCGCAATCTTAATACAAAGTAAGCTATAAGTAACCCAAAAGAATATCGTAAAAATTAACTCAACAAATTAAAAATATAAAACGGAAAATCAATAACCTCTTATGAAAGTTAAATTGATTTCTGCGGCTCTGGCGTGTAGAGGGCCCCTTAGTTAGTACCAAGGAATAAGTTATCGCCTTGAATATAACAAGGAGAAGTTTCCGCCGGTCGTGCTCTACACCGGACGTTCGGTTTTTGCAAATACTTAATTTATTCTGGGCGAGCGTGTGACACCCGTATCGAGGCTTGCGATCGCACGATTAACTTATGTAAATCAGACTTTCTATTCTTAGATGTATGCGTTGATCATCCTTCTAAAGACAGTTCTGAAAAAGGGAACTTTGTAACTTTTGTTCATATGCATTTTGAACAAAAATAAACTTTTACTTTTTATTATTACCTATTATATTCCTTGAGTGTTGAAGTTTACTGCTGTAGGTATTTCAAAATTTGCTTTATGTATCAAGTAGAAGGCTTCGACGTCTGTAGGCTTTTGCATTTCTACTTCTTCAGGCGCTCGCGATTTGCAAGTTCCTTTCCTTACAAATTAAACATGTACCTAGTACCAAATTCTGTAGAATAATCTTTAAGATTTAAATCTTAATTAACCAAAAGCAATTTGACACAAACATCAAAATATATACTTACATATAATATACACAAGACAATACGAAACTAACGTGTAGCGCCTTTAAACTTCTATGAAAGTTCCGTCACAGCTTTGAAGTAGGTATGAGGTACCCGAATTTGTAGTTGTATTAAAAACTTTTCTAGAATTCAACATGCGGGCGCGTTATAGATTGTTCTTTCTTTCCGGAACAATTAATGAATTTGTTCTATTTATCCTTGCATAAATTTGCTCGTATCTAGCAAAGATTAGAAAAAAATGTCAATATTGAATTAATTAAGGCATGCATTACTTCTTCTTCTTCATCAACTCATATACGCACACTGCTGAGCACGGGTCTCCTCTACCATTGAGAGGGTTTTAGGTCATACTCCACCACGCTGGCCTAGTGCGGGTTGGCAGACTACCCACATAAGTAATTGCTAAGAACTCTTAGGTGTGCAGGTTTCATCACGATGTTTTCCTTCACCGTTAAAGCAAGTGATAATTAATAATAAAAAGTCAGAGGTTTGTGGCTGGGGTTCGAACCCGCGACTGCCGAGATTCTCGAAAGCGCGCCCAAACCTCGAGGCCATCACATGCATTACACGATCTGGTAACTTGTTATCGTTTATACAGTACTTATTTAAAAAAGAGAGTATATAAATGTAATGATTTTTAATGACACTACAGAAAATTTTACCTTATACCAGTAGGCATAAGATATTATCAAGAATAAGGGGATGTTCCCTTATGTGGCATAAAATTTGTCAGGACCATACTGACATAGTAAAGTATAAATATATCATACTAAATTTTAAAAACATTAATACATATGCAATATACACTAAACATCTGCATTGAATTCAAATATATCGCATACATTCCACCTCTCAGATCCGTCTCCTGCCTAAACATATTTGTGTAAATGTCAAAGTTATTATAATCCCATTTGTACGGTGCCTGCACCGATTCGTCAAGACGCTTGTCAAACAACTCCCAAATAACGATAACAGATTGTAAGGGGGATATCTTCAATATTCAGTCGGCTGGTGGATGAAATTCAAATGTTTTTTATTTGTAAGTAGATCTTAGAGATGGTTTTATACCGTAACTCTAATTTGTGTAAGGAAAAAATACTTATGTTCGATCAAATCAACTTTTATTCGGATGATTGAAATAGGTCAGTTAGAATTTCAAGAAAAAATATTTTAAAAGATTTATACTACTATTATGACAAAAGCATTTATTAAACGACTTTACGATTGGATGTTTAATAATTTCGGGAAATAAGTTGTGCTCCATTTATATACTCCATTTTTTTTTATTTTATTGTTAACGACCCGCCCCGGCTTCGCACGGGTGCAATGCTAATATTTAATGGATGTTATCATACATATAAACCTTCCTCTTGAATCACTCTATCTATTGAAAAAAACCGCATCAAAATCCGTTGCGTAGTTTCAAAGATTTAAGCATACAAAGGGACATAGGGACAGAAAAAAGCGACTTTGTTTTATACTATGTAGTGATTTGGAATTGAAGCATAGAGTTTAGTCAATTTTGTACGCTACCTCCAAATGTAGTCCTTATAAAAATTTAAATAAGCACAAGAACTTTTTCATCTCCACAAACCATAAGTAGGTTTCAATGTAAAGTTCCTGTTTTTTTATAAAATTAATTGTACATTGTTGTTGTGGTTTGCATATTAAAAATATTAAATGTAATTTTAAAGTAGAATTAATCTTTATTAATCTCAAATGAATGTAAATCATTCCGACAGAATGCGTCATTTTAAATTTAATCTCAATTCTAATTAATGCAGCAAACATCTTGAGCATCTGAAAACGCTTATGTGAAAATTGCATTTATTTTAATTAATTTCCACGCAATCACTTTTTATTAAGTTAAACAATCCCCTTTCGCAAAACAATAAATTAATACTTTTAATGAAAAAAAATTATTAAAGACGCGTTAATTTTTTACGAGAAATTATTACAAAACACTGACGGTTTTTAGTTTTATCAAACCTGTCACAGTTTCAGAGTACGTTCTTAAACCAAATTGCATAATGACCTGTGTTACCCGAAGGGGAAAACACGAAATCTGTGCTGTCTATGCGTTTTCCAGACAAAAAAAACTCAATAACACTTTCCTTAACACGGGATTTAACCCGGGACCTCTAGATTGCAAAGCTCATACACGAGCTGTGAGACCACAAGACAGTTATAAATCTACTTATATTGTTTCTTATACTAACCATCTGTAAAGAAACTTTAGATATACAATAATGTAGAAATAATTATGCAGGAAATACCGCGTCTATGCGTTGAGATAATAACGGGGTCCCGATGCCAGCCGGGTGATGTATCTGAAGGCCCATAATTTGCCAAGATTACCTAGACCACGTAATACCATGGAACAGACTCAATGCGAGTAGATTTGCCCGCGGCTAAACGTATGAAGTTGTGATGGCTTCGAGGTTTCGCCGCGGAGTCGGGGATCTTGGTGGTCGCGGGTTCGAACACCAGGCAACCTATGGCTAAAGAAAGACTGAGTTCATGTATTATTTTTATGAAAATTCCGTAATTCATTACTTTGTAATATCTAATTGCAATAAGGTAAGAATATTAAAAGCTCACAAATACACCAGTTACTAAAACCCAATATTCAATGAATGAAAGTCGATATTATTCCGGGATCGATCCGGAGGTTTCTCGATCGCTCTTATCCAATTCTGGATATCTGGGTTGATTTAACAAAAGTTATTTAATGGATAGTTCATTGTAATTACAAACAGCGCTCAGTAATTCCGTACAACAGGGCAACAAGAGCCTTAAAGTTACTAAAATGTAATCGTGTTTCATTATAAGTACGTGCGCGAAGACACGAGAGCTCTTTGATATTGGATACCGTTGGCAAATCAATCAACACTAATAGTCAAGTTCTGTACTGTTTGTACAATATAATGTATCAAATTAACTAAAGTATTCGTAATGGATCGTCGCGTATTAACTAAGTTCCTTCACGTTGTTACCAAAACGTCTTTGCTAAGCTCGTCAATACAAACTAACATTGCCAAATTTCTTTAGGAGTAGACAAAGTAAATATAAACTACAATTGCTAAGTTAGTTAGGAATTTATAAATTAACATTTTCATATCTTCTAAGGAGTAGACACAGGTCTATGTTTTCATCTACTTTTCGTTAAATGCATTGTAAGCAATAAGTCCCACAATATGGGAACTTTATTCTCTTAATTCCGGTGTATTTAATTTTAATTGAAAACCTCAATGATTCTTCGACCGACTCAGCCACTATTACACTTTTACAAGTCAATCAATAAATTATGTTACCGTAATTTGTCATGTACCGTATTGTTTCGAACTAGTATTTCAAAAGAATTCCTTTGGTGTAATATTTATTTTTGTACCCAAAAACCGGCAATAGCCTCGCTCCCCATTTACATGGGATGAAGCTAAATTTAGCGAAATGTGGGCGCAGAAATTCATCCCTGCCTATTCCTTCGGAGAATACAAGTGTGATTAAATGTACCTATAATTTTCTATCACATTTTCCACACAACTGGCAGCTTACTTATAAATATGACTTTATTATAATCATTTGCCTATCCCCAGCCAAATAATCAATCAAATAAACGAACATTAAATCCGTTTCGGTGTTCATTGGTCCACAAAGCAAGGTTATTTCAATTTGTCCCGGGATTATTTCGTCGATGGTATTTAAATTTATCTGATACTGGTCCGCAACAAAGTTGTCGTCGAGCTAATAAAGATCCCAAGAGATCGCTGGTTGCTCTAACAGATTAGTTTTTAAATATCAGTTTTATATTCTAGGTTATAAAATTTTAATACTAGTTCAACGTAATTACTGTTCTGAAGGGATTTGGATAGTATAGTCTTATTTGAGTGTGAATTGAGAAAAAACGATTATGATTGTCTCTTATAAGTCGACAATTATGACGGCTTGAATATTACTGGATGCTCTGGTGAGTTTGGAACACCATATAAGTTTCCGTCACCGTAAAAATGTGTGCCAATTCATTGATTAAAATATTAATGACATATAAATATAAAAAAAAATTATCTTAGCTATCACGGTCCTTGTTATACCAATATCAGAGGTATGAAAAGGAGGGTATAAAGTCTCATTTTCAGCGTAATGCCACACAGATAATATACGCAACGTATTTAATTTTAATAATATATCTTTAATTTAAATTCAAAGAATGAACATCGTAACGCCCATTTAACTATTATACTTCTTCTTCTTCTTCATCAACCCATGCCCACTGCTGAGCACGGGTCTCCTCTACCATTGGGCCTAGTACGGGTTGGCGGACTACACACCTAAGAAATTCCTAAGAACTCTTAGATGCGCAGGTTTCATCATGATGTTTTCCTTCACCGTTAAAGCAAGTGATAATTCAATGTGAATACACACATAACTTCGAGAAGTCAGAGGTGTATGCCTGGGGTTCGAACCCGCGATAGCCGAGATTCTCGACCACGCGCCCAAACCTCGAGGCCATCACTGCAACTATTATACTCTTTAAATGAATTTCGTAGAAATGAGTATTAATTTTTTTACGCCCAATTAAAATACTACATTTAATATTAATATTAAAAAAATATTAAATTTAATGATACAAATATTATTTAGTATCGCGCATTAAGACGGTACAAGATATTATAGGACAAGGGTGGGTTGGTCCAGCTTCTCCAAGTTAGAAGTGCCTGAGATGTCTCATATTTACTCTACTTTGGCAGTTCAGTCAGGATTCGCGACAATCACAGACAGACTAGCGACGTCAAAAAAATCTTTGTCGCCCTTTACAAGAGGTCGCTGTTGGTACGAGAGTGCCGTGGCGAAATTCTTAGGCTTTCATTCTTCAGGGCGGTAGCGAGCCTATTGCTATGTACCAGATTTATAGACATTGTATTGCTTGGGAAAAAATCCATGGTAAACAATACTCAAACCCCAACTCTTCTAGATCACAAACGCGTTTGTCCATCATCAACATCATCATCATCATCCCATATACGACCCACTGCTAGGCACGGGCCTCTTATACCCTTCAGAGGATTTTTCTTTTTTTTCTTAGTTACGCTGGCCTAGTGCAGGTTGACGGACGCTTACCCACCGGAACAATAAGACAGTTACGGATTTCATATAAATTTCCTTGAACTTTTAGGCTCATAATGCCTTCCATCACTATTTATAATGCGATATTTCGATAAACTATATCCGCGATTGTTCCACACACTGATTGCTTCCAAAAGTTAATTTGAAACAGGATTCTAATGAAAACAAATACGAACGTTTTCGGAATCGCTTCGTGTTGGTTTTACAAAATCTTGAGTTTCATATTAATTGTATAAACTTTATATTACTCAGTGACCTATTTGACCTATTTATTGTATTTGTATATGGTATGTAAGCGATAGTTGAAAGAGGGCCTGTATTGCAACATAGTGCCATTCACATATAGGGCATTCGTATGTAATTAAATACTATTCATATAAAGAGCCTGTTATGATTAATTCTTCGTTACAATTAAATTTGTAAACGCATAATTAATTTAATAAATAGTGTTACATACACTGTGACCTATATAATCCTCCCTCTTAAGGGTAGCTGACGATGATTAAAAAATAAAATAATTATTTAACAAAGATTCACAAGGGATAAAATTAATTTGAGGTTTATTTTTTCCAATCACTTCATCATGGAGCATCTTATGTATTTTAGCCCAACCACTACTGCGCCGACCGACATGACGCTTACTTTACCGAGTTCTAAACTTAAATAAAATTCATTCGGGATAAAACCACTACAAAAAATAATACGCTACCTCCCGTAGTATTAAGTAATATTCATAAAAGAAACGTGAAATAAGGCAATGAAAAGTAAAATTATAAAGGCTATATATTAAAACAGCGTAGTTTAATATATAAAATTCATAATAGTGCTATTGAAACTCCTGAAAACTGAAACAAAGGTGAAGTTGGACTAAATGTGGATGTACTGAAATGTGATATTATGCGCTTTTGGGATACAAATGCAGAAAGTTTTAGAGTAGAATAATGTAGTAGAACTCAGTCAACCAACATGGCTAAAATATAGTGATATTAAAATTCCTATTTACTTCCGTACAAGTGCATGTCCGATCTGGATGTCCTTAGTTGGATTTTAATACCCTCTAGTAGCGGTGACTTTTAGGCCGTGTATATGTGTGTCCGTACAACAAAATACTCACAAAGTTAAGTTAGCTCTATCATGCCTTAGAAGTAGTAAATCTCTGATATACATCCAATTATTGGAAAAACAGAAGACGAAGTAGAGTAAGTAAATAGATTTGTTATAAATTATTGGTTGCGTAAGTTTCTATGAGCAGAGCCTCAAAATAATAGACCATTTGTTTCATCTTTTTATTTATTTAAATAGACATGTAGATGTGTATATCTTGTGAACTTTGGTGATACTTATTGTTATGTAAATAGTAGAATGTTTTTATCAAAGTGTTATTGGGTTTTTCCATTAGGCAATTCTCAGTACGAAAATATAATTGGCAAAAAATAAGACATGTAATTCATCTATGCCTATTACTTCGGAGAATACCGATAAAAGTGTGTATTTACATACAGATGAATAAATGATTGACATGCCATTTTACATACTAATAAAAGTAACCAAGTTTGATTTAGCTTATAATTTTCGTTCTCATTATTTATAATTAATCAGTATTAGAAAACAATATATTAGAAACGTGAATAATATTTTAAAAATACTTCATTACAAGCTTTTATTTAACTTCACTTTTGTATGTATGTATGTATGTATGTATGTATGTATGTATGTATGTATGTATGTATGTATGTATGTATGTATGTATGTTTGTATGTTTACAAATCTTGCAATGAAGATTTGAACCACTTCCAATAGACCGATTGTGCTGAAACTTGGTATACCTACGTAACTTGGATGACAATACAATAATATGGTACCATGGAGCTGGTCTGATGATGAGGTTGGAAGATGACCATAGAAACATCGGTTCTTGTGGACCGATTGAGCTGAAATTTGGTATGTCTTTGTAACTTCGACAACAATACACAAATATGGTATCATGGTGCTGATCTGACGAAGAGTTGGAAGATGCCCATAGGAACTTCGATTTCTGTGGTCCAATTGAGCTGAAATTTGGTATGTCTTCGTAGCTTCGGTAACAATACAAAAATATGATATTATGGAGCTGATCTATTGAGGAGTTGGAAGAAGCCCACAGGAACTCGGATTCCTTTGGACCGATTGAGCTGAAATTTGGTATACCTATGTAATTTCAGTGACAATATAATAACAAGGTATCATAGAGCTGATCTGACGAAGAGTTGGAAGATGCCCATAGGAACTCCGATTCTTGTGGTCCAATTGAACTGAAATTTGGTGTGTCTTCGTAACTTCGGTAATAATACAATAATATGGTATCATGAAGCTGATCTGATGAGGAGTTGGAAGAAGCCCATAGGAACTCCGATTCCTGTGGACCAAGTAAGCTAAAATTTGGTATGCCTTTGTATTTTTAGTGACAACATAATAACAAGGTATCGTTGATCTGGTGTCATGAGAAGTTGGAAGGTGCCCATAGGAACACTAGTTTTCATGGACCGATTGAGTTGAATTTCGGTATGACTACGAAATGGATAGACTTAGAAATATTTCCAACTAAAAAGTTAAAAATAAATTAACGGTGAAAAACACATTTTAAAATCAAGCTTTTATTATGCACGAAAAATTAAAAAAATAAACTAAGAAAACATTCATAAAATTCGTATTTTTTTAAACTTTACAAGTAACAATTTACAAAAGTGTTCGGTTTATCAGTAGAAGTATGATACATAAACATATATTATCTATAACTAGTATATTAATATTCTTAAGTGATTTAAAAGCTTGTCGCGCAATTTCGTTAATGCAAAGACCTCGGCCGCGACGAGCTTTTAGATCACTTAAGAATATTAATATACTAGTTATAGATAATATATGTTTATGTATCATACTTCTACTGATAAACCGAACACTTTTGTAAATTGTTACTTGTAAAGTTTAAAAAAATACGAATTTTATGAATGTTTTCTTAGTTTATTTTTTTAATTTTTCGTGCATAATAATTTTATATCTGAAATCATGCTCCTTCATTGAGATTTTAGTCGTGATCACCGACTGGCCTTTAATTGTTTTCTAAGCAACTCTACTTAATCCCAGGCCAACATATTGAACAGCAATAGACTTTGTGGTAAGCTGGCGAAGCTCTAATGACAATAGTAATCGCGATAAGGCCGATAAAGAGCGTGGCGAGTGATTGAGTAAGGTGTCAGTGCAGCGATGAGCGCCGGCCCGACCGAGCGCACGGCGCGCCACACATTCCCGCGAGTTATTTTAATTTAGTGTTGTGAATTTAAATCGTAAGTTGTTTATTAATTTATTGGTCGTGTCGATAAAAGTTTATCGTAATTTTTAAGCCAGGTTGTGTTTTGTTTATTTAAATTTTATTTAATTTGTTTTTGCTTTTGGTAGTGTAGTTTGTTTGTGGTATTTGAATAGCTTTAGCTTTATTTACGTATTCGGTGTTGAATGTTTGGATGTGACAAAGTTTATATAAATATTTAAAATTAACTCTAAATTTGAAATTAACTACTTAAATGTAATTGTACTAAAACTTAATTTAATCTACAATTGCACTTCTATATGACGGATAAATTTTAAAATATATTGTAAAGCAAGTTCATAAATTTACTAAATGTTTTTGATATTAATTATTTAACTCTAAACGTTTGACGTTAACTACTACTTATTTGCTTGAATACATTATTATTACTTATAATTTTCATGAAATTTGCAATAACGAACTTCTATAAAATAACCCTTTCTATGTTGCGAAATTAAAATTAAAAATATAGGCGACCAATCACGTCGGCTTGGGAAATACATGCATGTTATACCTCATCATGTTTAATAAGAGATACGTCACTCAAACACGCTCTGTGAATTATAAAAATAAATACTTAATACAAAAAATATTGCTTCTTTCTAGGTATTGAGTATTTTTATTCTGAGCATCAAGAACTATGACAAACTTTTCTACCTAAAAAAACTTTGAGTCAAAATTTTTTTCGTAAAAACTTTTTTGTTTCGCAGTTTGATCTCACGGCATTCCGTATTTCAGACTAAAATCACTAACAACTCGCTTGCAAACATTGAGACGTTTATTGTGTTGCTAAGAAACAGCTCTTAAAAGCTAGGAGCATATGGCAGCTGAAACATTTTTACTAGTCTCAGAATAAACGTAGCCGAAACACGAAATGTAACGTAGAAACGGCCCAAATGAGCTAGTGTTTTATTTACACTATTTTCTTTGTGTGTTTACACACGTCTGCTACTTCAGCCAAGGGTTTTTCTTGTGTCCAGACTATATCTATTAATATCAACCTATATTCCTCGTACTGTTGCTACGAGGCTTCTCTGCGGTTCATAGAGGTGACTAAATATGTAATAGTCTCTTTATAACTTTAATATAACCAACAAATGTATATTAAAGAAATCTAACATTTAAACTCTAATGTATCGATCGGTCTCAACTGAGACGCGTGTGTATTCTTTTAAGTTTACAAAAAACTACGCCTTTTTTTCGACAGTAAAATAGGATAACAACTTTAGAATCCAAAGCAATCCCTAACCCTTAGTAGAGAAACAAGCGTTGAAGTTGAAAAGTTCTATTAAAACGGAGTACATAAGTAAAGCAATGCTTTATTATTTTTACCGAGTAAAGAAACACGCGTTGCAAAAGTCAAATAAACTAAGGTTTTATTTCGTCACGTTGCAAACTTATTATTTTCCACGACTCTACCTGAACAATTAACATATTTTTGTCAACATGAATATCATTCAATTTACCATATCATCAAAGTTTTATAAGTTTTGTCGCGTGTGCTACATTTCGTATTTCCATAATAATACACGTGAATTCCCCCTAATGCCATTTTTGACTGGTTCCTCACTAAATGCTTGCATTATTCGTTAGACTCAATTATCACATTACTTAAATGTCGTAACAGTCAATGACACAAGACATTTGTAGGCATCGTGCGAAAATTTTTCACATCGACTCTATCATAAATGTCAATAATTTATATTATTCTCCAAATTGAGAAGAGTATTCTAGTTACTAAGTCTAGGTTAAAGTAATCGTAAACATTATTATAAACTGCGATATTGTATGCATTGAGGCGTAGATCTAGTTTTATACAGATATTATAAACGTTACGCCTGATTGTAAAGCAGTTTTTCCTTCTATTTAGAAGTGCTGAAATGCGCATTATTGCGGGTTAACGAACGTCACATGACCATAATCAAATATCGCTTGATTACATGTTCTTTAGTAATTTATAGAAATGTAAACACTATAATATTAATTAATCATCGAATTTGTCCCCAATATACCTAAACATTCTAATCATTTCAAACATACAACGACAAGGCCTCAATTTATGACACTATCTTATTTAGTTACTTCCATCTAAGTTGTTTATTTTATGTGGTAAACAATAAACTATAAATAAAATTGATTAATTCAACCCTTAGTCTAGTTGTAATTTTATACTGGAAAAAATGACATCCCATTACTCAGGATATACATAGCACGGACAGTTGATGATACGATAAGTTGGACCGCATCAATCAAAATCCGTCTGCACATGACGGGGCAGACGGTCGCTGTTTGAAAATTCTGATACTCTATGAATAATATACTAGCTTACGCTTGATTACGGGATATGAAATGTCGGACTTGTCCACGCAATGGATATGGATTTAGTATTGTCGTTGAATTTCATACATAAATAAACCTATAATCTCAAAACCTTAATAGTGAAGGTAAGATGTAGATAAACCAGTAGGTACAGTGTGTATTCAGACCGTAATCGGAAACTAGGCCAAGTAATAGCTTTCGTTTTCTTGGGTGTTAAACACCCTGTATAGAATCTATTACCTTATATATCAGACTCCGTGGTCCTAATGAAAAATTTATACGCTAAATAACAACGTTTCGGAAATAGAATCTGGGAGCTCTCGATCGTACGCACAAGCTCATGTCGCAAGAAAATTTAAATGGAAATTGTGAAAAAAATAAATAAATGTAATTAATAAAATGTAATAAGGCTGTTAACAAAATATATGCTGTAAATATTGGACACCTCAATATTAATATTTGATTAAATTTATATTGATCATGGACAGTAAATGCCAAAAACGACATATTTGTGCTTACGTAAAATGACCAAAGATTCCTTCTGACAAAGTAACGTAAAGTAACATATTTGACGTTTAAAATAAAATAAAGAAGTAACATTTACAGCCAGTATAAGCTATCGGCATGTGCGTTAACCACCCTGCTTCGAGTTAAGCTCGGTAGTCAGGATTTTCTAAGTAATTAAACGTTTGGAACAAGCAGTAATTACCTGTACCTAATTAGTGGTTAATGACTGGTGACAATGTCTACTATGGCTAACAAAAGTGCACGACAACTGTTTAGTAGACAATTGGATTAACAATAATAAGAAAGAAATTGGGCCTCTCCCGTGCCCAGTAGTGGGACGTGGGCATGCCATGCAGCATGAGGTCATCATGATGTTTTAAAATAACAATGCCAAAATTTGTTTGCAAGGAATGACAATACTTTTTGTTTCCACGGAACTATGGTTAGATATATAGGTAATATAATAGACTAATGATTTAAAAAGGTTGCGTAATAATTAATATGAGAATGCCATTGGCATTAAGACCACCTATACTTAATGTATGAAGTGTAAATAAATAATACTTTTTTTACTTGATAAATTTATTTATTATCCATCAGTTGTGTTTTCTTCTCATAATATTTTCAAGACTAACCTGTGATAATGGCAAGCGCCATTAAATTAAAATATCGCAAATATAATTACCAAACAACGTTCAATATGCTAACTAAACCTTCCGTGTAGATAAGTAAGTTTTTTTATCAACAGCACATTAATGCATAGCAAATACTGGTATTTAATGAAGATTTGTGTGTACAGCACGGCCTCTTGTATTGTGCCAGACATCGTCAGATTACTTAAATATTAGTTGAAAATCCCCGTCTGCGGTAACTGGCTATAAACTCTAGAATTCTTCGTAATACTATTTCTTAGGAACTCGGATCCGCTGGATTAAAATTTAAATATAGAAAGAGTTTCCTTTAGAAAAGAGGCTTTAGCGATCTACTTGCATATGAATCAGTATTCTTAATCATCATAATATCATAAATCATTCATTTTACTAGTACCTAAAATTTGGCTTGGTTATTTAATATCTATGGATCCAAATAGCCAAGGAAAGAACTGTTTGAATATTCAAAATCATTATGCCAATCGATTAAACTACAAATGTTCGAGTACATATGTGACTGTTGTTTTTTTTTTATATGTGAACTAAGCATTTATAATATAAGGCCAGTGCGGTCACGGAGAAAGCAAAAACCTTTACCGACTTGCCTTGGAAATGTATACTGTAACTTCCATTATTGTGGGTTTCATGGCATAAATCACTTATCTTTTGAGCAGCTTGCCCGCCGCACGGCATTATGTTTGCCTAATCATCTCCTAAAACAAAAAAGTACTATGAAACTTGTATAGAGCTCTCAGTTTTTCTACGGCAAAAAATTTTAGAAGCGCTTCTTGTGTCTACCTAGTCTCCATACACCCCAGCGAAATGATGTTCATTATTTCTTTTCGGTTTCAAAACATTCTGTTAAAATTATGCATATTTTTACTGCGGTATCCTTTGGGCGCCTGTAAGAGAACGCCTAAGCCGTTAGGTCTATCTTTATATAAATGTAAGAATACCAAATATTGTCAAAATTTTTCCTTTTTTAAACGCATAAAAGGTACAAAATAAACAAAGATTTTCTCGAGTGTATCTTTTCCAAAATTCGCTAGATTCGTGCGAAATTCACTTATAGTGTGGCGGCTGTCATCGGAGCTATTTTTAATAAAGGACTGGTTGTATTTATGTGGCACTTATACCGCCGTTTCAGGAGCCCGCGGATCCACTATAACACATGTCGCGGAACAAATTGCTTCTTTTGCCACAGTGTGAGAATACCAATTGTATCCCTGATGTTAATAACATTGGAATTAGTAAGAGATTCTTATACTTTTTGCTTTGCTTGATATTTACACTATTTTGCGATGGTACCTACATCATACCATAGGACAAGATGTGGATCACGATCAATCATCAGGTGTCTTTTTCATCAGCCTTTGCAACTAAGAGGGTTTTTTTAGACCTTAGTCAACCACGCTGGCTTAGTGAAGTTGGACGCTGCATACCTAGGAATACCTAAGAACTCTTATGTGTGCAAGTTCCCTTACGACGATTTCGTTTGCCGTTTAAGGACGTGATAACTCATTGTGAATAAACACGTAACTTAAAAAAAGTCAGATGTGTCTGGAGTTTGAATCTGTAATCGTTGAGATTTGACTCTACACGCGCCTACATCTCGAAGCCCTGAAATATTCGTCCAAAAGTTCGAAGCGAATATTCGCTATTAAATAAATCTTCAACTTTGCAGTGTAAATTAAACGCGTGTCAGTTGTTGCAAAACAAAAACATTCGTCTGTAACAACATTGTTTTAGGTTACTGGAACAGATGGACGGCGTTTCTCTAATGGAACCCCCCTGCTGTTAGATTAGAGCAGTGGTCGGCAACCCGAGGCCCGCGGACGTCTACTTGCATGGAATGGTTTAAAAATAAGTTACCAATACCTAGTATAGGCTGGTTTGTACGAAGTGCAGCCATTTTTTGAAATCCGAGGTAAATATCCCAAATGCGGCCCGCCATTTTTCTTTTTTTTTTTTTAATCTGAGATAAATATCACAACTGCGGGCCCGCCTTTATTTATTTTGCCGCTTTCTAGCCCTTGCCTGCCAAAAGGTTGCTGACCACTGGACTAGACAATACGATGTGAAAACGCTCGGGGCAAACCTACATAGAGAATAGAGACACCGCAAAACCCACGCATGCTTTTCTAGACTTTTAAACGTCGATTTTCTTGTAGAAAGGTAAAAAATAATTTACTTTAGTCTATTAAATGTTTAAAAAACCGAGATTATTTATTAAAGACATATGTGAGCGTTTTAAAAGTATAAGGCTTTTGGGACGGTGAAATACATAACGATGAAATAATGAAAGTTATATCTTTAATGGTGTATAGCTTTCCTTTCATTTTGTTCTAGAACTAGGGGAATGTAAGTATTTGAGTTATTAAATTTCTTTGAAAACCAGTGGTGGATTATTTCTCTTAAAATTCAGCGACCTAAAAGGTAAGTCTTTGAACAGTTTTGATACTTGCATCTTTCTTGCCAATTCAAAGTTTATGACTTTGTACGAGAATTTGTGGAAATATATTTATATAAATACAAGTATGATATGAACATCAGCAGAATCGATTCATTCCGTTCTATCAAGCACGAAAATGTCTATTTTCATTTGATTTATTCGGCAAGCTTTATATGTTACCTTTTTATTCGGCCAACTTCTCTCGATCCATTCTGGCGTACGCTATATCGGAGGAAAATGTAAAAATAGATTTACTATCCATAGCATTTTGCCGTGAGCCAATTTATCCGCAAAGTTTACTTCACGCCATGTGAACTACAACAGATTTTCTATCTAATATTATAAATGCGAGACAGATTTTAGGGCCTTAATCAGTAAGTCGTTTGTACAAAGATTTTGTATAACTATAGGAGCTATTTTGGTCTTAAAAAAATTGATGGTTTTAGATTAATGAATAATGATTTTCTACATAAATTTATGTATGTCACGTGAAAACCACGGAGTTGAAACGAGAGTTAATTAAGTTTCAAGTTAAGTTAGGCATTTTAATTTTAATTAAGTTTTATCAGTATAAATTATCTAATCCTTCCTTGACGGGACACTAATTCGCAGTAAGCGAAATGTGGGTGCAGAAATGCACATTTGCCTGCCATTCAAGGAAAACCGGTGTAAACAACCTGTACTATCAAAGTGGTGGAAGTCATTGGGGGAGGCCTTTGTCCAGCAGTGGACCAGAATTGGCTGATGATGATGATGATGATGATGACTATCAAATATTCAACTAACATAAGCAGATAAAATATAATTGTGGAGTAAATTTTCAATAAAAGCGTTGGAAAGTTATTCTGAATTTCTATAACGTTTCAGAAGTGGACATGCCATCTGATGTAAAACGTAAATAAACTGCCAATCAATGTGAAGCGTTGTTTTCATATACATATATCACTTATCGAGTTTATAAAACGATTTAACGTTGTTTTGCCAAACTATATATAAATATGCTGTTTTTTCTGAAATACCGACAAAATATTTAAGTGGTATATATTAGTTTTGCATGCATGAAGGTTTATTATAAACAATTAGGGGCAGGTCCTCTCATAAGCGTGAGAGACCTTTTGTAATAATAATAATAATTGTTGGCTCTCAATCGGTTGTTGGGTCAAAACCCAGATACAAAAAGCAGTGTTATTAGACACGGCACGTACCGTGAGACGGTTTCTAACTCTTGGACCCTAACCACCGGTGGCTTGGGTCGTAGACCCCGCCATCTGCGGGTTTAATTTTTATATTTTTAAATGTATTTTTTTTAAACTTTATATTTAAAAATGTAAAAAATAAAATAAACACATGAGATGCAAAAATAATAATTTATGCGTATCTTTGAAAAGTCAGACACGAGTCTGCCTAAGACTGAAATTCGCGAGCCTACTTTTCTAAGTATTAAAACACAGCACTAATAATAGTATATAAAGAAAACTGTTTTTCTATGAATTCATTAAATTTATTTTTGTAAACAAAACATTACAATACAATCTGAAAATCCCTAAATCCTAATATTTGAGCTTGTGAAGTGACAACAATGACAATCATTGGTGGTCAAATCAGCCGATAGACCTTTATCTATTGATCGTAGCACAATTTCGTCTTCTGCATCCTTGTAAAGTTTGAAATATTTACGGCGGCTGTAACTTTCAAGGGAATTTTCAATCATTTGATACAGGACCGAACTGAGACCTACGAGGGGATGCTGACCCCCCATAACAATACTTCCTAAATATAAAATTGCTTCGTTAGTCCCTTGGTGTGAAGAGGTCCTGAGTGAGTTTCCGCGATCGAGAAATGTCACAGTTACTCCATCAGTTAATATTCCGTTCTATCACAAAGATTAAGAAGACAAAGAATTAAACCTAACCGTCTTTGCTTATACCTACGTGGATGTAGGCGTTAATGAATTCGCTAATTATCATCATCATCGCCCTTAATACGTCTCACTGCTGGGCACGAGCTACTACCACTTTGGGAAGTTTTAAGCCTTATAATCCTCAACATTGTAACTTTTATCTTACATCTATTTCAATTATTAAACACTGTTAGTTTAACGTTCATTTTGCTATGACCTACATTGATAATAAATCAATTTTGCTGTGCAAAGAAGTAAGTAAAGCTTCGCAAATAGTGACATCGCGACGGAAAAGGGGTGGAAATAGCTTTTTCATTGAAACCGTAGCTTGTTGTTGCAGTATACGATAAATTAACTCTTGCATTTTCATTTTAGTATTTCTTTTAGGTCTTAAAATACTTTAGTATTACTTTTGAGAATTAAAAAAAAATTATAAATTATAGTCCTATGTCAACCGAGGGTTTTTTTACCACAGATTGAAAAATCCTCCGAGAAAGATATCAATGTTGTGTTATTTAGAAATTTAATACGAATCTTACATCCATACTAGTAGTGTGTAGTGTGACACTACACATAACGCTAAGAAAGCCCTAATATATTACAAGTGAGGAAGTAAATAGTAAAGGAAGCTTTTACTTCTATAAATTAATTTAATGATACGTTGAAGTTAACTGTCACTTAAAATCCCAAGGAATACTATAATCGCTATTACTTCTATTTCCAAATTGATTATTGTTACTGTATTTTCCATTAGAATATCCAAAAAAGCACAACTGAGTTAGTAATTCTGCTCAACTGTTATCAATAGGCTCCATATGTCACTCGTGTTTGAAGTTGAAAAGTCTGATAAATATAACCCCTCTTCGTATCCCTAAGTACATCTACGTCGTGTTACGTACAGATGTGTCTGACAGGAAATGTGAGCGGCACAAACTCATAGGTAAGTTGTTGGGAAATAAAGAACTCCACGGCAAAGTTCCTATGGAATGTTCTCGACTCGCGATGTGAAGTGAATCACAAGCGGTTTATTGCAGTATCCGGATAGTAGATTTCCTTTGCTTTGTCAATTGATTGACGAACGAACGATGTTAGAAGTTATGGAGCAAATTTAAAAATGTTTCTGATTGATTAGTTAAAGACTAGGTATGAGAAAGATATAATTGATAGGTACATTTATCTTTTTCTAATTTTGGTTAGCTAAGTTAACTACAATTGAAATATTACTTTAGAAATTCTTTCAAAATGTCTTGTAATGATCACCTTGTGTGATAAGACTGCCAATTATGCTCCTCTCGTATGTAGCAAATATTTAAATAAATTCTATAGTTATTTAAAGTGTACAAAAAATTATAAATATAAAGTAAAATAAATAGAATAATAATGTTTATTTACTAAGCTTAATATACTAAGCACAGTATGTTAGCAGGCTAATGCCAAAGATCTCTCTGGCAGACTGCTGTGACTTTGCTGTGGTTCAGAAATAAGCTCTAGCAGGCATAAAATCGAATACATAAATTATGCCCTGTAGGTTATATATCTTATATCTGCAAAATAATACATACATAACCTTTAGTTCTATGTTATGTATTCCTTAGTAAGTTAATAGTTATCATGGCAGTGCTTGTATGCCAACAGATATTATTACATAAAAAGAAAGAGTGTCAAAGAAAGGCAGTCATTACAGTAATAAATTATTACTTAATATATCTACTGTGTCGATCACCAACAAAAAATATTTAAATTATAAAATAAGAAAACATTATTGATATTCCTTGTTTGTTTAATGAAAGAATGAATGATATGTTGCAAGTGCCTAGGATTCGCCCTTAAATCATTTGACACACGCATGCCGCCAGGATTTGGTTCCACATTATCATAATTTTAATAAAAAAAAAATAGATTACATCGCAATAGTGAGTTACTTTCCAAACGGTTCTATCCCACTCATGTAACATACATCGAACTATTTGTAACGTAAAAAAATACCTATTACACTGACCTTAGATGAAGTATAAAGGCAACATTTAAATTTATATACAAAGTCGTTAACAACTTTAAATAGCTAATTTACTCTATTATAATGAAGCCATTAATGGCTAATGATGTAAATACATTAGAGCGGAGGTGGACACCTGTGCTCGATTGTCAAACATTCACTTTATTTATCTTTCTCGATACAATTTTGCATAATGCCGGCGTTTGGTTCAAAACGTGGCAGAACTTTGGCGCCGTCGCGTCATCATTGACATTTTAATGCCGTGAATAGAGTAAACGGCCAATAAATATGCCTCATTTAAATATGCTAAACCTATTGTTTTGCATGGATGTAAGGATTAAGAGGTTCCATTTAGATATAATATTGGTTTAATAGGAGAGTTAAATTTGATAATACAGAACATATAAACACAATTTGTGTTTTACTACACATGTCTAGGGAACTATTTAAGGGGTTAGCCTATAGGTGGTAAAATTTTCCTTATCATCATGAACCTCAGACGAAAGATGTCCATTGTTGGACATATGCCTCTCAAAAAAATCCAAAGCGCTTTGTTAAAAACGGACTGCATCCAGCGGCTTCCCACGAGATCTTCAGCTTCAAGAGAGGTTAATCGGCGAATTCAACTCGTTAGACCGAGGATGTCACAAACATTTTGAATCAGGCTGACAAAATTATATTTAATATTGCGAGCTGAACGAAATTATTTCTTATCAGTCCCTAAAACTAGGATTACATTTGGACATTAAATGCATTTACTAAGACAGTCCGGATATTCAGTAAAGCGAGTGGTAAAAGAAACGAAACAATAAAGAAAGTAAGCAATTCAATTTATAAAGTATTTTATGTTAGTTTCCTCGATGTTGTATGATAAAGTGGGTATTATAATACATCAATGTTCATACGGCAACGGTAGCTTTGGGAATCGTAGATTATTTCGTCTTAAATATTACTAGGTATTTATCGAACGCGAGAAGCTCTATAATAATACAATATCCCTAGAGAGACTCAAGGTTGAAACTACTAAAACAATTTAATTAGAAGGAATTTATTTAAGTGGCTTTTGCAGTTTAACGACACTTTCGTGTTTAGATGTTTTGTTAAATTTATATTGTTTTCGTGTAATTATTGAAAACTTGCGGTATCTTAATCGGCTACATCGTCTCGTGGTCTATCGGCACAAGTGAATGCCGTGCGATTTAAAGGTCTCAGGTTCGTACCCGGGTCGGCTACGGTTAGGTTTTTCTAGTAGAAAATTTTCAGTAGCAGTACGAAGTCTGTAATTATACCCCTTTGGGGAATACAGACGAGAGTGTACACTGTACATATAGTAACAAATATGGTTTGTTGGAAAGATGTCTATTCGAGGAATAACCAGAGGTACAAAGAGCATACAAGTGTATCAGATTGTAGGAGTAACCTAAGTATGTACTATCCATCATATTATTTGCTAATACCTAGATACCGTTCGTGGCGCAGTTGGTAAAACACTAGCTTGCGAAACGAGAAGCTGCGGGTTCGATACCCGCAATGAAAAAAATATTTGTGTGATTTACAATTATTTGGTTTCGAATCCGGGTGTTACTAACACTGAAAAGTCTCTCGTGGTTTCTGATACATACAACCCAAGACTAATATCTTAGTGTGGGATCATAAGTATATATGTGACTGTTGGGTGAATTTATTTATTATTTGGGAAGAGGTCTCGTGGTAGTTTTCCACCGCACAATTATTAGTAGGAGCCACAGTTTTCAACATTAAAATGGACACCTCAAATAAAATTCATTATACCTATTACATTGGATTCTTTGTATGTTTGTTAAATATACAGACTACCATAGTTTCTATAGCAGTGATACTGATTTAAATATAGACTCCGTGTATTCCTAGAACACTTACATCCGCCGGCTCGATTTACTCCGTCATTTGTCTAGTGAATGCTACACACCCGTCTCTCGCGCTAATGATGGGCACTCACTCATAATTCCTCCTCGTATTTCCTCTATGACCTCACAATGTTAGGTCGGCACCGTCGATGTAACTTTAAACGCTTTTGTGAAACTTGTCCAGGTCAAAAACGCTGGTGGTATAAGAAGGTACCTTTAATAAGCTAGCAGTAGCTTCATTTCATCATACAAAGCCAAAATGCATTTCATATTGTTCTTATATCGGTTCATATTTCAATATACAAAATACTAAAACAAGTCAGTATTATTGAAAGAGAAACGTCGATTTCAATTTCAGTTTTCACATAAATGCTCTGAGCTCTTGTCACAACTTTATTTCTAAGGGCATTTTTAAGTCAGCGATTATTTTTCCCCCGGGTTCCGACGCAAACGCAAATGGCGCTATAATATTTCAAAGTGCTGTTCTTCTTTATCTAGTCACTCGTAGAACCAAAGTAGTTCTTGTTGGTGAATTTATCGCTTCCTAAGGCGGATATTAGGAGTCCATTTACATGCAAATTTCTTCACTGGATTTCCTTGCACTGCACTTTGAGAGTTTGATGTAAGTTGCAAGTTAGCAACTCATTCAAAAATTCATCCGAAACTTTGATAGTTTTGGTTTATTGACTATTAAAGGGAAATAATTCAAACATGCAGTCTTTATTGAATTTTAAAAGGAAAATAACCTATTATCTTCCATACGACAATACAATAAAAGTAATGCATCTTTAAGAGACCTTGAGACCTAAATTGTAGGTAGAACATTAGGCAGTCGTCTTTTTTATTTTAGGCCAGCGTGGTGGACTAAGGCATAAACCTCTGCTATAGAGAAGACCCGTCCTCGACAATAGAACGTAAATGGGCTATTATATCATTATTATAATAGCATTATTATTTCAACTCACAATTTGATACTTCGAAGTTATGCATACGTATCAACTAAAACCTCTTTCGTATGCATTGGAAGTAATATTCTTTATACAACATACCTATTTTTTAACCGCAATCTTAATCATTTCTTCACACTTTGGTCCGTTACTTTAAGTACGTATAATTAGCTGTTAGAAACTGTGTGAAATTTGTATGATCCATTACATCGACTAAAATAAAATTTAAATACCTGGTTTTAACAATAATAAAAAAAATACTTGTCAACACAATACGTAAAACTTTACGCCAGTTATATTTTGATGAAGTTTGATTTTTTTCAAACATATTTTGACGTGTCATAAGTGGGATACTCAACTATAGTGAAGTGGAATTACTACCAGTGTCTATCACAGTTTGCTAGAGCTCTCAGTTATAAGTTTGTTGTTGATCCGCGGGGAAATTTATCCTAGAACATTCAAACTACTTTCATCAAAATAAATGAATGAAATGGGAATACTACTAGTGATTAAGAACTATATTTTATATGTTATCATCGTTAATTACCAGTGCTATGTCAAAGACCAATAGACAACAAAATTACATTTTTATTAATATCTTATCGTATGATGGCTAATGCTTCTTTTTTTCATGGCAAGCATAAAATGTCCAAGCTAAGAGGTCTGGGGTGCGATGCTCGAGTAAGGTAATTAATTTTTGGCTTACCTTGGAATCAGTTACAAAGTACGTCTATACTGTTTGTATTTATAAATGGGCTGTTTTGTTAATTTATGTTATTGTTTTAGACACGCAAAGATCCGCATAACTGAATTGTAAGATCATTGTCCTTCAGTAGTTCTTTGTAGATATAAATCAAGGATCCATTGCAAAACCAAAAATCGCTTTAGATTTTTTAAAACATGATTAGATCGTCCGTGTATTTCTATTGCAAAATCACCTAAACTGGCATATACGTCGTATAGATTACCAATTATAATTTAAATTTAACTTGACAACCATAAATATTCAAATCACAATGTCAATGATCGTGGCGACTCCTATTAACGACTGGCGTCGCGTAAAGAAGGATTAATTGACATTGAAACAATTGCAGAATTAATTATGAAAGTGAAGTGGATTGATGAATATTCAAAACAAATGACGCCGGTCAGCCGCACCGCAAACTTTTGAACGGGTATTATTTTGTTTTTATTTTTTGTAAGGGAATGGTAAACAAACACATGCTTTATACGCATATATCAAAAAATTCAACATCGTAAAGGGAAACCAATTGTTATCTACAATTGAAAATTTAGGTGGTTTATTTTTTGTTAGCAATTAAAAAAATATTTCTGTGTTGGGGTACATATTAAATCTAATGCCGTTTTGGTTCTGCTCAAATTATATTATTTCATGTGAGTATAGGTACAATGCTTGGACCCATTTAAAACTTTGATCTGAAACATTGAAAGTGTCGTCTTTGACTAAAAGGAGTAAAATTACATGACCCTCATACTTAATTGTTTAAGAATATAGGACCATTGAGTTAGTTATTATCCAAAAGAGTTGATACTCTGCGCTAGATGATTCTAGCGGCAGATATCCAATTCAACAACACATGCCTCGTACACAATGCTATAGAAAATCATCAAGTACATTAAATGTACTACAATAAGATAATATAAAGAATCTCATTGACGCCTAGATTATGTTCGCGCGTGGCCGACATACTCCAGACTACAGTCTCGTTTTCTTTAATCTATTCTGTTTGTATGAAAGACGAGAAAAACCGAAATGTGACTAAATGAAAGATTTATAATAGCCGTGAGCGAGAAGTGAACGTTTGTTTACGGAGCTAGCGTATAATTATTCGCACTATTTTAAGAATCTGCGGAAAATATCTGCATTATACGTACGAAATATAAAACAGAACTGGTACCTAACGGGAAGTTCGTAGGGGGATTTAAAAGCCGAATTTGCCAACATGGTAGTGACTTCACTGAATGTGATGTTAAGAACTGTCTTCAAGAGAAAATAGACGCTAGAGGACTACCTTATGGTTATGTTGATTTGAAAACGATAAATGAGCCTTTGTGCTGCTTGTGTCATTTACTCTTTAATAACCCTATGTTATGGAATTCATGGTTCTTGTGATTTCGTAATATTACGACATTCTTTGGCGAGAGCTACAAAGGGATAAAATGAAGATAATTGAGGTAAACAGCTAAATGAAGGTCGTTATTCCAGAAAATAAAATTGAAAATATAATAAATTTACGGGACAAATCATGAAAACAACTAATGGTGCTATGTTTTATACAGTGAACACGGCTTTATTTATTTGTGAAATATAAATCTATCAACCGCAAAATGTGAGACGTAAACCGAAGATTATTTGTTTGTATATAAAATTAGTCTAAGGTTGTATTTTCAGAAAAATATGTAAAATACATTAAACATGAAGTTTAAATTGATTTAGTACCAACTACAAAAAAAATAGTTTGTAATTTTAAAATATGAAGTAAGTAATGTAAGCAGTGATGGCCACGAGGTTTAGGCGCGCGGTCGAGAATCTCGGCGGCCGCGGGTTCGAACCCCAGGCACACACCTCTGACTTTTCGAAGTTATGTGTGTATTCAAATTGAATTATCACTTGCTTTAACGGTGAAGGAAAACATCGTGATGAAACCTACACACCTAAAAGTTCTTATGAATTTTTTAGGTGTGTAGTCCGCCAACCCGCACTAGGCCAGCGTGGTGGACTATGGCCTAAACCCTCTCAATGGTAGAGGAGACCCGTGCTCAGCAGTGGGCGTATATGGGTTGATGAAGAAGAAGAATGTTGTTCTAACCGTGACAACGTGCGCTATGATGTAGATAAATTGCGTCATTTTCTGTGGTTTTTAAAATACTTATAATGTTGTATTATATCTGTATGACCCGGTCACTTAAATTTATAAAATGCTAAGCTATTATTGTCGTTGATTATTTTATGTTATCAAAACATATTCTAGGCTTATATGAAAAGTTAATATAAAATTATTTATTTGATAAGTAAAATTAAATATGTTTTATGTTTCTTTTTCCATTGTTACAGAGTTCATGATAAATGAAGATGAAAACCCGACTTACCGAAGGGCTCAAATCCAAAAATATCCATCAAATTAATAAGAATACTTCTGAGTAATGTACCAAAGGGCATTTCACAATGTTGGCCACCAATAGTACTCGACACAACGCGAGTGACTCTCTTGGGCCAAACGGTACGTACAACTTCTTCTTCGAAGACCCGCGTTTCATATCACTGTTGAAGCACAGAGCCAACTACAGCACAAACATTGGTGAAGTTCTTCGAGCATTGGAAGATTTGCGGAATCGATATAACTTATCCGTGGTGAAGGAATGCGAACGCTCCGAATATTGCTCGGGAGAATTCAGAGATTTCATTCTAACTTACAATAATATTCATGGATATATCAGTTTATTGGTAAGTTCTATGTTATTCTCTCTTTGAAAGTCTTCTTTAAAAGTTGTATGTTTTCATTCAAGATACAATATTACTTTGTTATTTGATAGAATCGTTCAGAACTACAACTGTTACTGTGTGGAATAAATTTTCACCCAAAAGCACAGCTTTAAGAGAGTGATTGATGTACTTAATTCTCAATAATAAATAATTTTACGTAATGTAACGGTAATCACAAGACAAAGAAGATTATGATTATTGAAACTAATTTATATCTAAGAAAGCTAGCCTAAATAAAGTTGAAAATAGTTTTTACAAGAATGTTTAATATTGTGATTTGAATGATGTTTTCTTTTTTTCTTTAATCTTAGACTTGTAGCTGATGATAATGACGAGTATTGTTTACAGGTGTGTCTCTTCGGTAGTTTAGCAAATGCTTTGAACGTAGCAGTTCTCACGCGGCGAGACTTGGCGGTGGCTCCTATCAACAGGCTTCTCAAGTGGTTGGCAGTGGCCGACGTCTTCGTCATGATCGAGTACGTGCCCTTCGCTATATATCAGTACTTGGTGAGTTTTGATTACCATAATATCAATACCTTCTATAAATAAATTTGACTTCCAAGTCTAGGTAGTTCAAATTTGTGGTCTGAACTAAATTGGAATATGAGTTCACAAGTTTAAGTTTTTTCGTGGTTGGAATTGCATTACTTAGGTTTTTGTTTATGGATTCTAAGTAGGTTCGTTGGAAGATTGTTATACGGTTTAAATTGTTAACCCTTAAAAAATATACCCAACTGAGCTATCTCTAAGGTACAGGCGCCAAGGAAGGCCCACTTAATTTGAAAACCTCGTGAAATCTTGCAGATTAATAAAGTGAAGACAATTCATGTTGGAAGTTAAAATATATTTATTTGAGAAACAAGATACCGAAAAAAGGAGTGCAGTTTTTGGCATTTTAACACAAATTGAAACACTTTTCAGAAACATTCATCAACCTATATACGCCCACTGCTGAGCACGGGTCTCCTCTACCATTGAGAGGGTTTAAGCCATAGTCCACCACGCTGGCCTAGTGCGGGTTGGCGGACTACACACCTAAGAAATTCCTAAGAACTCTTAGGTGTGCAGGTTTTATCACGATGTTTTCCTTCACCGTTAAAGCAAGTGATAATTCAATGTGAATACACACATAACTTCGAAAAGTCAGAGGTGTGTGCCTAGGTTCGAACCCGCGACCGCCGAGATTCTCGACCGCGCGCCCAAACCTCGAGGCCATCACTGCTTCATCTTTCAGAAACATAGTATTGGGCTATCTTGGGAAGCTGGTCGCTTAAGATGGCCCGTAAAATAAAAATCAAAATATATGCAAAATAAACACTTAAATATTTTTAACATAAAATACCGAAATAAAAACACATCTTTCTTATAACATTATTCATAACAGGCATTAAATGAACGAAAAATTTAAATGTGGGCTATCTTAAATCTATCAATATAAAAATCAACTATAAAATAAAAACAAATGACTAAATAAGGTTAAATTTTACTTTGCGATCAACTTTAAAACTAACTTACCAAAAACAAAATTAAATAAGTTCTTTTTCTCTTAAATATAATTTTTTAAGTTATTCTAGGTGGGCTATCTAAGGAATACTGAAAATTTACTTTGAGATCAATCAAAATATACCTGATTAGCGAAAAAAAATTTGACGTAAACAAACAAATTAGATGTCCTTAATTGACTACTAACTTTAATTGCACTCTGGACATATGAAATGTTCCTCATCGTCTTTGGTTAAACCCACACATACTTCATTTCAATAATCCTAGAAAGGCCCGGCCTATGTTTGGGTATTCTAGTATGGGCCATGATAGGAAATTACACCCGAGTTAAGTAAAATATTGTAAAAATCCCAAAAAAGAAATCAAATAAAAACACTCGCCTGTAATTCGCTGATAAATATATTAAAGATTAAGTTCCTCAGTTTAGAAGAAAGAGATGTTCTTTAAGTTTGTTAATTTTCAAAAGGATTTCGATAATTGAAATTATAAAACGTGTATCGTCTTGACACGACCAAGCAAAATGTCATCTGATTTCGAAATGGTGACGCGCCGGTAACAAAACAAACTTGCACTATTGTCTATTATACTAGTAGCATAAACCCACGAAATTTGAAATGTTTCAAATCATCATAACTATATTTTTTTAAAAGTGGGCTATCCTAGGAGCCGGGCCATCTTCGGCGACACTACCTTATAGGGCAATTCTTTCTCTTTCTATTAACCCTATTTAGCAAAACATTACCTACAAAGACTGACAATTAGACTGTAATCCTCCAAATAGTGTGAGTTTCCACACTGTTTCCACATAAAACATGCATAATAAAAAATGGAGCAACAAGGAGTGAAAAAAGGACATAAGACCATCTTGAGAACACAATCGCGTCTACATCAAATCACATTTGTCGCACAACCGAGATAAATTACTAGCAATCATTTTATGAACTATTTTTATAGTTGCGTAGTCTTTGTCAGCTGTTGCTTTTTGTCACTGGATTTATATTCTTGTTCAGTTTTATTGATGTAGACATATTTTTGTATTTTACGAGGTTCATGTGGTTCATGTGTCGTGACTTCTATATTTTCTCCCAATACCTTATGCTGTTTTATTTTGCATGACCTCATGCTTTGTATGGGTTCACGTGCTTTTCGTTATATATTCATTAAATTAAAATTATTCTGCTTACAAAGGTTATTAGTGTACGTACCTATACTCAATAGTTACAGATTTTAAGTTTAAGTCTTACGTGACTGATCCAGAATACATTATTATTTTATATCTTGTTAAAAAAATAAACTGATATTCCTTCAATTTTGATCAAGAAAGTAATACCAAATAGTCAAGAAATTTCTAAAGTGATATAAAAAGTCTTAATATATTAAAAAGTCCAGAAATTAGGCTACATTATTAAAACGTTTAAACGACGTAGGTAATTTATGTCAAGCCTGACAATGGAACCACATTGTAAGGGGACACAAAGCAGTTGGATTCGCGGCAACGCTTGAAAAGATTGATGAATTGCCATCGGGGACTTATGCAACGAAGAAAATCATTGTGTTGACGATGATAACTGCTACTTTATGAATGTCATAAAATGATTTCAAATTTGCATATTTTATCGAGTGTTGGATACGATTATAATTAAAATTATTAAGAAATGTGGGACAATATCACGTTTCACCTAAATATTTTACCGTCATTCTATTTTGTTTATTATTATAATTTTAGGTGTACACTAATTTCATTGATGCTGGTTTCTTCCGTCTAGCAGTCTATAACAGTCGATTACGAGTAAAAATAATTCGATTTTGTTAATTGGCGGGTTATTTCAAGGACATTAACAAGTATTCAATAGTTTCAACGTAGATAATTTTTCGGTTGAAATGATTTCACTTTGGAAAAAAAAAATTGAATTAAGTCGAGATATATTATTCTAAGCATAACTAGTACTTGACAGACTTAAAAAATACAATAAATAATGTAAGAATTTATTTAATTTTTAATATAAACATACCAGTAGAATTTTATTAAAATTCCCTAGACGTAGTTTAAAGCCGTCCCGCGTGGCAGCTCACACCGGACAGGTGCTGCGGACGTCACCTGATGCATAAAACAAAAACCTTTTTGTACTGGAATAAAACCTCGGTTTAAAAATTGAAAGTTTAAAAACTAGTGGGCGTTTGTTTTGTGGGCATTAAAAAATATTCTTTGTTAGAAAAACAGTCGCACTACTGAAGACAATTAATGTTCGATAGAACTTTTTTGATTCAATTTTAATATTAATGCATTTTTATAATTTGAACTTAGATTCATCAACATGTTTAAAATTTATTTATTTAGTACACAAAATGAAATGAATAGATATATATTTTTCATTATCAAATCGCCATTAGTAACTCTTCTAAATGCACCTCACTCATCATCAGACATAACGATTACAAACCAGTGAGAATTCAAATAGCTGTAAACGCCTTCTCGATATAAACAAATATGACCCTTATTTATATTAATGTAAACGTTATTTCCGCAGCTGTTTCCAGGTCAGGAGGAGCGGCCGTACTCTTGGGCTGTGTACATGCTGTTCCACATGCATTTCACGCAGATTCTGCACACGGCGTCGATATTCCTAACACTATCGCTTGCCGTCTGGCGATATATTGCTATCAAGTGAGTATGGCGACCACGTGACGGATGGCTTGGCGAATATATCAAATTTCGAGATTCATTTGTTTTGGAACTGCGAATGGGCGTAATTGGGAAGTGTTGAGGAGACATTGACCCAATAACCTGTTGCAATTTTTATGTTTATATCTGATTAGATTATAATATAAAATTATCTATCTCAGAGCTTCTTTTACAAATTTTAATCTGATTGGTATTGTTATGAAGGTAGAGATTATGGAATTAGCCCGCCGTGTAAGATTTGGTTCATATGTATTGAACAGAACGAGCCTCCTTTATAACTGAGAGAGTTTGAGCTTTAGCCCACGACACTGGGTTAGTGCGTTTGACTACACATCTAAGAAATTTCTAAGAATTTCAAAAAGTCCGAGGTTTTGAATCCGCAGTCGCCGAGAAACTCGACCGCGCGCGTACATCTCGAGGCCATTATATTTTTTTTTAAATCGAAATGGAATCTCTATTCGAATAGAATCCACGATTACTCTCAGTCAAATTTATTACTGGTATACATAAAAGACGCCAATATAATATTTGAAGACACATTTCTAACTATCTCAAACTTTTGTTATTAGCATTCATTATTCAAATTATTATTTGTGTAACAGAATGATTTAAATGGAAATAAAGCAAGAACTCCGTTTGATGGTATGAATTATGTGTTAGTTAATGTAACATTATGTATTTTATCCTCGTTGTTCTAATTTGAAAGAATGTTTACAGTGTTGTATGGTTTGTGGGCAGAATGTTTTTTTTAATGAACGCACCGTATGGCTGATAATACGTGACGTCTGCCTTTAAACACATAATTTGTGATTGTTTAATATTTTATCGTCGTTATCTGAGTTTTAATGTATTTGAATAGAATTATAAGTTTTACAATGTTTGCTGAAACACAACGATACATTCTTTCGTAGTCGTCTTCGAGTTATCGTAGTATGTACCTATATTGATATTAATTTGATAGAACTGTATTGGAATATGCATTCGTTCATAATTTTGATCAATGGCTAAATACTTTCAAATGTTACCTACAAGTATTTACCACTGTCGTCTTTCTATTACTAATCGTCACAGGGATTAAAAAAAAAAAGGGTTGGTTCGTTGTGTATTTAATCGACAATTCGTAGTTGGCTAGACACCAGCTTGCGATACGAGAGGCCCCATGTTCGATTCACATTAGTGCTCAAAATAAATTATGTGGTAGTTTAATGGTAAAAAAACAACGCGAGAAAGCATGCAGTCCCAACAGAAAATACTATCATAGGTCCGGCAATTAGTGATATATAATTTAGTAGGGTGGCGCCGCTAAAGAACTTAACAATTTGTTTTCTCTCGTCAGTGTTTAAAATAATATCGGCCTTTTCGCAGGCATTGAGTATGCTCTAATGTCACAATTCCAATGTTAACTGACTTATGAAATTAATATTATACTATTTGTCAACGTAATTTGTCCCGTTGTGTGTTTGACAGTTCACCGAATCGGATTATGTGCTCACTCAATCAAACATTTTATTTATCCAATAGTTCTGAACAGAGGTTATTTTACCATTCAGTTCATATTTAAATAATGTGAAATGGATTGTATTAATTTTGTTGTTTTCATTCAACAGCATTTCGTATAAATAATTTGATCATACTTTGTTTATAAATTGAATAACAATGAAATAATACATTAAGGGCTGTTGATGATGATGATGATGAATATATCCAACAGCCACAATTATAGTTCTTACCTCACATTAAGATAAAAATCTTGTTTCCTGGGTGTTAGGAACCACGAGAGACTTTTCGGTCGGAATTACGTCCAGACCCGTGACAAACACTGGCGGATCCCATAAAACATTGTTTCGCGGCGGGATTAGGCCCCCGGCCTCTCGTATCACAAACTGGTCTCAATACAACTGTTCCCCGGGTCTGTAAAATCACATTAGTCCAGGGCTTCCCAAACTGTGCGTCGCGACGCCCTGGGGCGTCGCGGTAACATCCGAGGGGCGTCGCGAGGCGATCGGCAAACATTCGCTGTCCGTATTTTTCTGATAACCTCATATTACGCTAACTTCTGCCGTTTTTATTTCCAGTAAAGTAGGTAGTTTTGATGATGATTGGGTTGCGTCGCAAGAAAAATAATAATTCTGTAGGGCGTCATAGTGTGGCGTCAGGCAGGCGGCCGGCCGTAAATCATCTGCCAAAACTCTTATGCAGCATGTTTTGTCCTTCCACACAGGTAGGAAGGACAAAACATGCTGCGCCGACCCCAAATAAGAATTGGGATCAGGGCAGGAGAATGATGAGGGCGTCATAGTGTAAATAAGTTTGGGAACCCCTGCATTGGTCTATATTAAGGTTTTTTGGGCCCTACAGGTTTAGAACTGTACAGATTTAGAACGCAAATGCAATTACAAGAGTTGTGAATATATATTTCGTCATGATAAATGGCGTGTCAGGCGTTTAGGTTTTCGCAAAGCTGAAATAAAAACTGCAATATATCTCGCACGCATGGGTTTAGAATATCGTATGAATTTTACGCTGGACGTATGAAAAAGTTTCAACAATGCCTGTAGTATTGTTTTTATTTTATACCATTTTTAGTATACAAATCTTTATGTACAAGAGACATGATTAAAATATAGTCAACCACATTGTCGGTAATGTTGATATATAAATTGAACGAATAAGATATCAACTTTGGTTAATATGTTTCTATGTGACTGTTGGCATTTGGCGCTCTATAGTGTCTGTCTTCCCAAAAGGAGACAGGCGTTTATATATGTATGAATGTATGTCGGGTTTTGTGTTTGTAAATCAATCTAAAGCTGAAACTACACGGCCATGAGCTAGTTTCAATTTCATTGCGACTGGGAGACCTATTGCATTTGCCGCTTCAGCAGTGCTACAAAAGCTTTCTAAAACGAAGCCTTTGAATAGACTAATAGAATTATCAACAAACTGTATATGGTGTACTCGTGCCTAGAGTCGTTGGCAATGTCTGGCATTATTTTTTGTTGCCGATTTTTTTGAATGATGATCACATTTCGCATAACTCAACAAAAAGTCGTAAAAAGTTCAAGTTGATATAGTAGAAAAAAAAAGAATTCCAAAAAATCTACGTACAAAATATATAAATAATTAAAACAGTAGTAGCAACACTTTTGCACAAAATATAAACATTTCACAGGTAAACAACAAATCTAGTGTTTCTCTCAGAAATTAAAGGGTAAATGAAATTACTATCTTTCAAAATTACCACATATTCATATACTATAATATTCATATGGTTCAGTCCCTGAACACACAGAGAATCGACAAGAGGAAATTTTTGTGTTGAGCAACTCTATACAACTCCAATTAATTAGTCTACATTCTCCACTATACACATGTACTTACACTGCATAAAACCTGCACACTAAGTTCTCAAATACCTTTTTTAGATGTGTATTCCGCCAACCCGCATTAGGCCTTAAACCCTCTCAATGGTAGAGGAGCACCGTGTCCAGCAGTGGGACGTATATGACCTAAAGTTGATGATAATCTTTTTATTTAAACTCTTTATTGTACATATTTTTAACAAACAGAATATATAAAAAATTAAGAGGAAAGGTACAAATGGCGGCCTTATCACTCATGGCGATCTCTTCAAGGTAACCATAAGATTTATTGAAAGAATTTAAAGGGAGGGCAGTGTGTACAACAGGAACAAAATATAATATGAAATACGAATACATACACAGATATCCGTCGCACAGTCCGGCTCTCTGCACCGATAGGAGATGCACTCTAGCGATTCTACTGAGCTTCATACTCCCGCCTATATTGTGCATACCTTCGTATTTTGTAAGTATTTGTTTGTTAATAGTTTAATTACTTGTCAATATATACGACCTTGCTAAGGTCGCGGGACGTCGCTGGCTGCAGGCAGCTTCTGACCGACCCCCGTTGGAAGTCATTGCGGGAGGCCTATGTCCAGCACTGGACCAAAAGTGACCAAATAATGATGACGATACGCTTATTTGTGAATGACGGTACTGACAGGTAAAATCAAGCGGGCTAAGACTTGAGTTTAATAATTATCTCCCCAGCGCAACAGCTGGAAATATAACTTTACAAATTTCCTGTAACGTAGAAATTGGGTTGTAGCATGTCGCTGAATAGAGGCATCATTATTGGTTGAAAAGCTTTTAAAAACTAGTAAAACAGACAATAAAATCATTTTCTTTCTTTCTTAACTTATAAAGCATGGGCGTTCTCGAAATTTGCTGTTTCAAACTGAAACGAAACCTATAATTTTTGATGTACTTATAAAAATGTATTCCTCATATTTTGCATTTATTACTGTAGGTGTTTGCAATAGTCAGTTCAGTGAACTTATGCTCACGGAGACTAAGCCCCCGGACGGCTTATCGCAGGCCAAGCCGAGGCATAAGCTGACGGCAATGTACAGATTAACTAAATATAATATTAACGTGTATATTTTGGTACTATTATTTTAAAATTATTTGGATATAGTAAGTTGTGATGGCTAACTCGCACTATGCTAGCGTGATGGATTAAAGCCTTAACCCTCTCTGTATAGGAGTGCCCGACAACAGGACGCATATGAGCTGATAATAATGATGGCCACCGAAAAGATTTAGTCTTTGCATCAAGTAGCTTTTTTTTAGAAACCCAGCTCGAACGTAACTAAAACATTCAATGACGCACGTCACATAGGTACTTATGCCGCAAGATCACAGGACAGACTTATGGTTAGATTTTAATATAAAAACGGTTAAGGAAAATATAGTCTGTCGTATTTTAATAGTGAAAAGCATGAAGATACTTGCGTTTTATAAACTAGCCACAGCCCGCCCGTCGAATTATTCTTCATTATAACACTTATCTACTTTATATTAGTTTAGGTCGTAAAGTGGAAGGGTTCCTATTTAAATATACCTCTAACTTATTAAAATTTGGGGTCGTTCGTTATAAACCACTGTTTTTATCCAGTTTAATAGTTCTGTTAGTACTGACGCAGTAATTTCAAGTGAAAATTTAGTTTGCGGCTTTAAGAATCAACATTTGAACAGACTAGTTTTATAATTTGAAAAACATTTTTATAGCTGTAGGCTATCAATACAAATTTTAGATCATGTTGATTTTCGACAATATTATAATTGTTTAAAAGTACATAGAAAATTTGTATTTTGTGTCAATTTTGCTTCACTTAAAGGATCTAATAATGGACTTGTATGAATAATTAATTGATAAGGCGAAGAGTAGGCCGACGACCAAAACGATAACTTGTTACTGGCTGAATTTAGTGGCAATTATAAGAACCAGCGAATCTCTTGTATTGAAGCTTTCCCTAATTTGGCTACAGTACGTCCCAATATAAACTGCTTCTCATCCGTGAGTTAAAATTGATACTTATGATATATTGAAAAAAAAATACTATACAACCGTCAGGGTGATAGTGACCTTTGTATTTTGATACCCTATTTAAAAATAATATTGATACCACGATTTTCTTCGTGAACATAAAATATTAGTTTTTCTGTTCGATGCAATAACATAAGAGGTGAATCTGCCACTCTTGACCGCAACTTACATAGCTTTTTAATTAATCCGCCACCCATTGGCAACACATCTTTATAATTTCTAATAAAGGTACTGTCTATATCGAGTGATAATTGTCTTAAAAAATTCACCACTGTTCACTTCAAGATGAAGCAACTGCGCCCGTGTGTTAAACTTCATTTACACTTATAGAATACCATTAAAACCCCATCAAAAAACAAAGCTAAAAATACAAACTGCCGTTGCTCTGAAATACTTTCATATCACTATTTATTGTACAATCGTATACGAATCTAAAATGTAAACATGAGTTTTATTAGCGTGAATCATTACAGTAATATTATTAGAACATAAACTAAATATAGACTAGAGGAGCGTGTAACATAAACAATAGAATATCAATATTTGTGGAACCTTCCAGTAAGGGTTCTTGTGTTACAAGCGACATGCGTTATTTAGGTAGTGCGGTTTACCTTCTGATGTTTTACGGTAGTCATTTATTATGTACTGACTATATCACATGTTATTATTGCGGTATAGGTGTGGGGGGTGTGATCGAGATCTCTTTGGTTAGACTTTTGAGTTGGGTAAAACGTTGTTAGATTTTTCAACTGAGAACAGGATTTATAAATCGCGCAATTAACAGGTATATTAGTTGAATGATTTACACTTAAACTTAACGCTTAACAGGGCTTAAAGTTAAGAAAATTTAGTTCTAGCAATACATTGATGCTAACCCTTTTGCGGAATATAAGCGTGAATATGTTAATTATTAAATTCTTATCCAGTTTTATACAGTTGTAGTAAACCTTAACATAAAGACCTTCATGTATCTTAACATCTACTAAACGATAGACCCGCACAAAACATTGTGTGAGTTAGAAGAAGTAAGGAAAACAGATTGAGGCTTTTAGTGCAGCACTTAGGATTAATTTGAGTTGGTTGAATTCTTTTACTTTTTCGTCTTTAGCATGAGCAAAGTACAGATAAAGTTAAAGGTCTTTCTTCTTCTTCATCAACCCATATTCGCCCACTGCTGAGCACGGGTCTCCTCTATCATTGAGAGGGTTTAGGCCATAGTCCACCACGCTGGCCTAGTGCGGGTTGGCGGACTACACACCTAAGAAATTCCTAAGAACTCTTAGGTGTGCAGGTTTCATCACGATGTTTTCCTTCACCGTTAAAGCAAGTGATAATTCAATATGAATACACACATAACTTCGAAAAGTCAGAGGTGTGTGCCTGGGGTTCGAACCCGCGACCGTAGAGATTCTCGACCGCGCGCCCAAACCTCGAGGCCATCACTGCTTTTAAAGGTAATGCAAAGTTAAAGGTAAAGTTTTTGTATTTCCCACAATGTTCTCTTTTTTCCCTTTACCTTTGTAAGCGCGATGGTATTGAGATAATATATAGTAAAATTTATTAACCATTATTAGAACATCGAAAAGTCTTATTTGAATATCTTCTAAACTATTTATCACACTAACGGTGTATACTTAATTTTTAATTACTATGTAATAAAAAAAAGTTTATTTAACGCAATAACATGTGATTATTAAATATAAACAATGTGTACAGCTCAACTCAGTGAACAACTGAACATACAATTTCTTAGGAACTTTTGTGGATAAATCTTTAAGTTATATTGGACAAAGTTTTCGTTTGTAATCAAATCCAATGTGAAACTTCTGAGAAACCTGTATTAGAACCTCAACATCACTTTGTAACGTAAATTATTAACAAGAGCAATCAGTCTCCTGATCAATAAAATTTGTTCGATGCTCGATTGAATTATATTTTAATTAATCAATGTCTATGGACGAGCGCGAAGTATTTTGTTTATTACACGTAAAAGCCTGTACCTAATTAATGAAAGGAGGTTCAAGGCCATCCCAAAACAATTTATGGGCGAAACCATTTGTTTCATTGAATGATTGACAACGGTTTTACATCCGGGCAAGTAACAAACAAGGTAAACTTCCAAAGGCAATTAATCTCAGAGTCAATCCTCTTTTTCAATTAATTTATTAATGTTTTGATAAATGCATTTGTTTGAGAGTGTACGGATAAATATACCTTCAAAGCTTTGAATGATATCACTTTTGTACGTATCAATGAAGATTGTACAGCTCAGTGAAATAGAACTTCAGTTGTACGTCACAAATGCCCCATAGTGGGACGTACATATTATGTGGGCTGGCTGATATAGATGGAATTCTTCGAAATGTCTAAAAATATCGTTATTTTCACTTTTTTTCTTTGCGTTGTTTCCTTTAGGAATAGTTAGATTGTTTCCTTTAAAGCATATGAAATATTCTTTCGCAGGTATTCACAATACACAAAGACTTCACATTCGACAGAAACGGAAACTTGCCCTCAAAAGTCTATTTCGTTGATTCAGACTTCGACGGCAACCTCTACCAGATAAATTTCTGGGCCCATGCCGTCTTCATTAAGTTGCTGCCATGCGTCATTCTCACTGTAATCAGTGCTTGGCTGATAAGGGCCTTGTATCGAGCCAATAGTAGGAAGAAAGCACTAAAGGGCTATAGCGCCTGTCCAGCAAACACTGTTGTCAATGGATACGGCAATGTCTTCACCAGAAAATCAACTAAGCGGACGAAAGCAGAAAGGAGAACGGACAGAACAACAAAAATGTTGGTTGCGGTGCTGTTACTATTCTTATTGACGGAGTTCCCTCAAGGGATATTAGGTAAGACATCTTCGATGTAATAAATCAAGTTGAGAGTGTTTGGAAGTTGATAGAGGTTATTAAGACTTGCGGCAAGTCAGGAATTATGAAATGTTGAGCATAGCTCCTAGACTATTAATTAAATTAATGCCAACTCTTCCTTTAGTAAAGAAGGATTGCGTAATAATAATTTCATAGAAAGTATACTTGCGATAAGTCAATTTATAACGTTGTTTGTGGTATAGACTTGCTTGATTAAAGATTGTTTATAGAAACGAGGTGACAACTGCTCTGTAATTATTTATTATTAAAGCATAGTTTCAAATAAATATTATTAAAATTTAGTTTTTATTGAGATGTAAAAGAGTTACTTCATTCGCAATCAAATTATAGCAAAAATCAAACTGGTCTTTTTAATTCCTAATATAAACACTCATTGCAGGTCTTCTAAGCGGTGTACTCGGGAGGTGTTTCTTCAAGCGTTGCTACAACCTCTTCGGCGAGTTAATGGACGCCTTGGCCCTCCTCAATGGTGCCATTAACTTCGTCCTTTACTGCTCCATGTCGCGGCAGTTCCGCACGACCTTCGGCCAGATGATGCGGAACCGATGTGGAACAACCCCAAGAGCCAGCTCCCAGACCGAGTTGCAAACTACTTATGTCTAACGATGGGTTGGGAGGGTCCGAACCCTTTTCCAAAGTGTGGAAGTGTGAACGTTTCAATTCACTGGAATTTCTTCAGCGCGTGTGGGACGATAATCGGCTTAAAGTTCGCTCGCTAAGATTTTGTATGGTCACTTAGAAATGTCTATATATAAGGATGTTTGGATGTTAGCTGTTGCATTACATTAATGTTTTTAGATATATAAAAGCGATTTTAGTGAAGGGCTTAAAGAGTTAGTGGTTAAGGATTTTTGCAAGATATTTGCTCTGTAGTGCCATATTATTCATTTGGCTTAAGTTTAGTTTAAGGCTCGCCCGTTAGCCGTTTTGTAAAGATTAATATGATGTATGAAATTGTGTGTAAAGTAGTTAAGACATGTAATAGTGTAATTTCATGGAATAAAATCGCTAAGCTTAAGGTGTGTTTCAATTATAGCTTCATTTAGAAAAATTACATAACTATAGGATAACCATGACAGTTCAATTTTTTCTCATAAATTGTTGTAGACATTTAAAACGTTCAAGACAATTGTAGTCTTCCTTTTTTATTTTACTAAACTACAAAAGCGAACGAAGTCCCGCACAAAAGTACACGTTTTTTTAAACAACAAAAATCTCTTGTCTATTCCAATTACTTACGTTCCTACTCCCAAAAGTGACAACAAAACTTAAAACAAATAATTTCACATCGCGTCACCAGATAAGTTTTACTCGCAACACATTAAATAAACTCTAAAACGAAAAAAATCGTATGCGCTTGTTCTATAAAAAAAGTAATCTATTACAAGAAAGGTTAATCGCAGTATTAAAAACTAGGGTGGTGGTGTTTCCATCAAGTTCCGTGAAAGGCGACACCAAAGTATCATATTTATTACATCAACGCTGCGTTTTTTCAACCCCTGCATAATTGCACATATGACTCATGAGAAAGCTTGCCAAGTCTTTTATTTCATGGTTAAAGTCGGAATTTTTAAAAAAGAGTTCAAAGGCGTTGCTTTTCGGTTGTTTGCATACAACATTATTCATCTTATGACCTATTTCTACTCAAATAATAAAAAATAATTAACAGCAAGGTGTCATAAAATACGTTCACTTATATGTACATGAATTATATTTTTTTATGTCCAACACAAGACAAGACTTAAATAACTCAAAATCCGAAAATAGCTTTAATATTCTGTTACGATTATACTTTTAAGTTATTTGGACTTATTTGTATGATTTTCGGCATAGGAGTAAAAAAAAAACATTTTAAAATAGCTACTTAATTTTCTACGACTGCGGGCGGGCGAAATTAGGCTTTAATAAAACTTAAAACTGATTAGCTCAATACTATTTCTAAAATAACTACTTCTTAAGTATAAAGTATTATATTTTGTATGATTTATTTTCTCTTACACCTATTTCAAACGAGCTATAAATATTCCGCGTTTGAATAACAGGTAAGGTCGTCGACTGCAAGGCGCTTTAAAACCCACACGCCGTTTCATATTTGCAAACATCTACGCAATTCTGTAATCCGAGTACGAAAATGTTATGGTATTGATTTGCTACATTGTGTAGGTATAGTTTTAAGACTTGTAGGTATTTTGTATTAGAATTTATGCCGAAATTATGAAGTGTGTTGAGCGCTATTTTTTAAATGAAAATAGCACGTAGATAAAGTAGACATTTGACATAGGACAATTTCCATATTTTTATCGATATTGGTTGAAAATTTCATTGCTGTTTATTTGGTATGTCTTTGGATTAAGAAAGAATCACTTATTACCACCTATGTGAAGTGGTCATCAAACTCGAAACCGCACAATCGCACTGGCTATATAGTCCCTATCCCACCACACACCCGCCACTGCAACTCCTGTACTACAGGATCAACAGCGGCACGCACAGTATAGGCGCCGAGCAATGAAGCTCAGCGAATCTAAGGGGACCTAAATTGTCACAATCCCGCAACGAAGCTAATCAGAAAAGCAATGTAAAGGAGGAGTTGGAAAACAAAGAGTTGTCCACTTCCCTCCACAGCAAAGCGGGTGACAAAATATTGAGCTATGAGGTTTAACCTCACATAAAGAAAGACAATTACAACTACCAAGAAATTAGACGCAATTGACGCACCACGGATTAATAACTATTGCTCAAATTGGACCTAACGTGCGAACTGTTATACAGACTTCCAATAATAGGCATGGCAAAATCGCTGAAAGGCACGGAAATTCCTCCTAGATTCAACGAGGTCAGTATAATAAACTACACCAGACGTTACGTGCATACTATTGAGCATACTGTTACGCTCATCCGACCAAAGATTGCACTCCCAAAGGATATGATGTGCGGACTGTTCATATTCGCAATCATGTGTTGAGCATTGGCACATAGGAGAGTCAACCAACCTAAATGAGAATAATTTACTACGAAAATTGCCGTGACCCGTTAGAAATTGCGACACGTAATGATCAATCTCCAGCCAAGTTTTTGCCAAGCGATCGCTAACCGAGGGAAAATATTGATAAAGATGACGGCCCTTTACAGACAGCTTCCATCGGTTTTGCCATTCTTCTATTAATTCTAAGTAAGTCTCGGCGTATGGTTTAAATAATCGAGTTATTCTTGAAAAGTCGCGCGATGGAAGGAAATCTCTATCAATACTTTGCCTGTCAGCAAAATATAACGCGGCGCGACGCTGTACTTCCAGGTCGACTGGAAGCACACCCGCAAGAACAGGTAAAGCCTCAGTACTAACGGTTCTGTACGCCTTACACAAAAATATCAACGCCAAACGCTGACTCTGGAGCAACTTCCTTCTGACTGCGCCGACAGTTGCCCTATCGGCCCACACAGGGGAAGCGTAACAAATACAACCCAAATATGTAGCTCCATAAATTACTTTTAAGGTATTAAACGATAGACCCCAGGTTGACTTTGATATCCTTGTCAAGGCATAAAAGTTGTTTTTAGATTTTTCACCGACGCTTTTTATATGTTCAATAAAAGAGAAATTTCGTTCTAGAACAAGCCCTAGGTAATCGCACTGGCTAGTCTAAATTTTGTTATACATACTCAAATGTACATATGCCTTCACGTGATAGTTTCTTAAGAGTATGTGTATACATTGACACATCCACAATTTCTCAGTGAAGTTTTTTGTCGTACGTTCCATGGAAAGCCAAAGAAAAGATTATAAAAAAAAGATATAATACGTGAGAGATTTGAAAGAAAAAGGGGTGAGTGATGACATGACCGCTGATAGGGATGTTTGGAAGGATAAACATACTGCGCCGATCCCAAATAAAATTGGGAACAGGGTTCTACGTTTGTGAAGTTAAGTCTATAGTCATTTGCTAAAAACGTTTGTGTTTTTGTCGCGGCCCCAACGAGGCTAATAAAAGTCAATCTTCAATTTAACAAAAACAAATAAAAAGAACTTTAAAGCAAACTTTGAATGCGTTATTCATAACATCCGTAAATAGACTTGTCTGTCAATGTCAGAATGCTGTATAATTTTTAATGGTTTTAAAGTACGTGCCAAAGTCACGGCGAAACCGTAAACCAAGTGAGTCAATGTGCTCTTTAATGAGTTGTGAACTAATTTTAGTTCTGTAGATAATAAAACAAGTAAATATGCAGTTAATGTCGGCTGCTTATTCCCACACAGACGAAGAGAGGAAGCCAAGTCTGTATAATTGTGTTTCTAATTCCGTGAGGGGTTAGCGGGCGGTCACGATCAGGTAAGTACCACATATATGCTGGAGCTTTGTTACAAGGTTTGTGAGGGTTTGCAAAATAAGATAAATGAGTGGGATTATTGAAGACTATGTAAGAAGACAACCAGATTTTAATAATATTATTTTCTGCGCATGTGACGTAATCTCAAAAGATACAAGTTCTAGCCTTAAGTATTATTGGCTTTTCTCCATGTAACTATGTACTGGACAGTAAATTCGAGTCGATTTATACTATACTATGCTCTATTGGAGCTGCAATATACCCAGCATCGTGTGCCAGTGGGTCATGCTACCCAGCCGATAAAAAAACGAATATCACAAGTCTGTAACATCAAAAAATGCAATACCTTTCGTATGTAAATTTACAAATAACTTTCATATCTCATCCCCGTCGGTCGGGTGCGTGACGTTCATAAAACGCGGTTCGGACTACCGACGGTTTAAACAAATACCACGTGAATAACACGAAATAGACTAAATAAAACGCTCGCGTTTTGATCACGGTGAAAAAGTTCTGCTTAAAATTTTCCACTGGTTTTTTTCTACAGTAATATGTTCATTGTTTCCATATTTTTTGTTAGCTTCTATCGTTTTATAAACCCAAATTGATGGTCAATAAATTGTAATGGATTTGGCTTTTTTTGCGGAATCAAAGCTATTATTTTTCCAAAAATATACGAATACAAATGGATGAAGTAAATTCTTTAAAACCGATTATCGTACTATGTCAAAAATAGCTTAGCTCGCTGTAAAAATTATGCCATCACAGTGACAGTGTGCTTATTATTACTTAACTGAACTGCTGAGGGCATTAGGGAGCTTCCCTTGGAAAAATTCAAAAAATCAATTAAAGATAAGCTATTTAAAAAAGCTTATTATAAAATTTCAGATTATATTGAGGATCCTAACCCCTGGGAGCAAATAAACTGATCAGAGGAGGTGTTGCTACAATTTATATCCTTTGACATATTTTATAATATGAGTTAATATTGTAATATGAGTTGAATTTATTTAAAAAAATAATAATAATAAAAAAAAATGACATTTCGTGTTGCTGAGGGAGTTTCTTGCCGTTTCTTCTCCACAGCGATAACACATTTCGAAGCGGCACTAGTTTTAAAAATAGCATAAAATATTGACGATTTAAAAGTGCTTGTGAAAGTCTATTTGAATAAAGGAAATTTGACTTGACTTTGACTTTGCTAGATGTGGGTACTAATTTTCTAAAGAGATCCTTCTATGACCATATAATATAGTAAAGGAACGAAGTCTTCACCATATCACTTCAGGCACGACAAGCTTAAGACCAGCGGAATAGCGCACTGTGTTGTTTATGTAGATATCTTAGCATTCCATATAGTAAAGAGTTTTAAAAAGGTAGACCGACAATTTTTTTTTGTAGATACAATGTGCTGAAAATTATGAGAAATAAATTACTTTGGTATTCCTGGTTTTAATTTGGAACATAATTTTTGTTTCTTTTTTAATATCATATTTTACTGCAAATCCAGCCAGGCTTTCCCATCCCCTCATCAATCATGATAATATAAAAAGGTTGTGTTCCGACGTGCGTAAAGAGAAGGGTGTATTAACGTTACGAATTGATTATTATATGGAAAAATGTTTTTCATGGACCGTTTGATATCTTCAAATACTTCAATTAAACTGACAGGTTTCATGAACATAGTTAAAATAGCCAAAAATGGTACTACAGTCGAAACCGGATATAACGACACTGAAGGGACCTTATATTTCGGACGTTATATCCGATAGTTGTTATAAACAATAGTAATTACTTTATATAGAATGTGCCGGGACCTTACCATTCGGTTGTTATAACCGGTCCGTCGTTATAAGCGGTGTCGTTATAACAGGTTTTCACTGTATAAGTAATAAAATTATCGTATCTAAATTTATTTTGAGTTATAATGATAAACAAAAAAAACAGTGTTATATGATTTTTCAGTTGCGAAATTATCAGTAGCGGTTCGGAATCTGAAAATTCACGGGATCCGGAAAAAGTTATATGTTTTTGTGAATATAAAACTCAATCTAGTTTTTATCAGGAGTATAAGTAGTGAAAACATCCAACAAAAAAATTACAGATATTCCATGCGAAATATTTTTTTTCCAGGATTGTTGGTAGTCTTTTTATCAAAAGAAGTGCAGATGTGTATATCAAGAGTATAGTTACTGTATCACAAATTAACATTATGTATATTACAAAATTTGGCACAAACACCTCTTGTGGCGTTTGAAGGCATATTAAGCTATCCGATGCAGTTGCCGCCAAATTATTGCAGTCATTAATATAATTCAAGATCCGGCTTAGAGGAGTCAACTACCCGTATCAGCTAAGCTCGCCATATACTAATATGTTTAATACCAACAAATGTTGCACCATCAGCCCATACACGCACCACTGCTGGTCACCGACCGCGTCTACTATTGAGAGGGGCTTTAAGTGACTACGCGCTGGCCTTGTTGGGGTTGGTGGCTACATACATAAGAAATTCCTCAGAAATTTTACGTGTGCAGCTTTCGTCACCATGTTTTCTGCACCGTTTAAGTGTGTGATAATTCGTTTTGAGTAAATACGTAACTGTAAAAAGTCAGAGTTCTCGACCACACGCCTAAATCTAGATGCCATTACTGTTTCAACAGATGCACATCTTTCTATTAATTACCAGTGGTACTTAGTTCTGTACTAAATATTAATAATAATTTGACCTTTTCTAAATAATGTTGAATATTTCAAAGATTTTCATTTCACTAAACGACCTAAACAGTATTGTCTGGATCGTTTTTGTGGACGATAAATTCCAAAGTAAGGGCACATGTAGTACATATAATTTGCATAGATTTCCCAACGAAATATTTTACTTTTCATTCCCTTCCCTTCTCATTCATTGTTATGTAGAACAGCCTTTGTTACTTCAGTTATTTTCTAACGTTAATTTAAAGATACAAACTTTGTGCAATGTTAGATATTAAATATATGAGAAAAGGGCGGAAACAACAAAGAATATATGGATATAACATGACATATAAGGATATAATGTGTACATTAATCTATAATCTTTAAAAGGAAATATCGTGATGAATTCTGCACATTTAAAAGTTCTTAGGAATTTGTAAAGTTTTTAGTCCGGTAACCCGCACTAGGCCGACGTGGTGGACTAACACCTAAACCCTCTCAATGGTAGAGAAGACCTCGCAAGGGTAGAGGAAAGGCCGTGGAACGTATTTTAGCTGACGACGATGATGTCTGTATCTCTGTCGACCCTTTCGGGAATACAGACGGAAGAGCGCATGTTTGATTGAAATAAAAACATCGTAGTCCGCAGCCTTGTACATGCGAATGCATATTGCATTTCTAGAAAGTAATCTGAACGGATGTCCGAGAAAGTTGTCAGATCTGTGTATAATGGTTTATTAAGAGTTGCTGTCTCATATTATCACACGACACACGATCTTGAGCGACCTGTGTCAGATTGCTGATAAACTGTGTTCAAAGTTTTTGGTTCGAATTTCGAAAGATCCCTGCTGGAAATAGGGTCTCTCTAAAGATTTTCAAAATTATTTGTACAAATGTTGCATTTAACTTACATATTCAATTTAGATGATAATAATAGTGTGCTGCCTTAGACACCCATTATGTTTAAATAAACAGTGTTTTTAGTTTTACTGGCTCGTGTTCTCTTGCCTCAAGGTTTTCCCGTGCGATCTATAAGACCTGGGTTCGATTTCAGAGCCTGACAAAGTGTTATTAGAGTTCTTAATAGCATCGTAGTTTTTGATATTCTAAAAAATGGAAATAGGCTCATCTCATATTACGAGGGACAAAAACCAATTACCAAAATATGGGTTCAGAAATGCAAGTCTGCCTACAAGATGCCTCTGATAAATACAAGCGTGAAATTATGTGTGTAGGTATGTAAATTATAAAATTTTCAACAAAGCAAAAATTATTATCTTTCACTTCCCGGTATCGTAAGAAGTGGAATCAAGTCTGCGATTTATCGCTCAATGCATTAGGGGCAGTGTCTATAGGGGTAAAGTGAAAGCAATTTGCAATTCTAAAGCAAACCGGAATCCCCTTCAGATGTCGGTCAAGGGTTAAGAATAAATTATTCCCTTATTTTTATGGTTCCACACACTAAGGGACTGTTAGAACCCCATACTAAAATTGTGTTATTTACCTTCTTGCTTAGTTTGCCCTTAAACAAAACAGACCTTTTTAAACAGACCAACATGTTTTTAGGTTAGTGACGGTTTTATTATAATATTTTACTTATATGCCAAGCAAAAAAACAAAAGATCGACAAATAGTTTCTCTGCTTTAACGATAAAAACTATGCGCAAGAAACGACAAGAATTTTTTAAACCGTAAAATATTTTATGTTAGATAATCAAGTTAAAAACACAGCGATGTATAAAATATTACATAAAAAAGTTTGCTAATTTAAAAAAAAACTCTAACTCAATACTAAATATACAGAATTAATAGTCATTCGATTCACACTTAGCCGATTTACTTGCTAATGCTTTCCGATGATATTTTGAACAAAATGACCTCTATACATATATCTATAGAAACAGACAGATCGCGCTGCTCCATATGACTATCTACATAATATATTCTACTGGGACATGGGTCCGCAATGGCAGATTAAAGTCAAAATATCTTTACTTAAGTAGTCTTTTATGGTGTATATTTTACTGAATGAAAATCATGATAACCTCGACGCTTAGACATACGGTTGAGAAACTTGGCGGTCACGGGCCCAAAACCCCAGGCTCTGACTGGCTCAACTCTGGATTCTCGAAGTTATTATCACGTACTTTGCCGGTGAGGGAAAACATCGGTACAGAAACCTGCTTACTTAACAAAGTTTTAAAGTTTTTAGGAATTACTCACATAATATGTAGTGGAATATGGCCTTAACCCTCTTATTTGTAGAGGAGAATATCATTTTTTCTTTAACATTTTTTTGTAAAAAATTCCTGTATTCTATTCCGTTGCAGAGATTTCAGATAAAAACATACAAAGGGAGCATGAAAACTAATGACCAATTTTTAGGGTGGTTCAGATTAGGTCGACCATTCCAGTAAGTAGAATAATTAAGACAGAAAAAGGTTCATTTCAGAAATTTAAAAATATCTGGTCTATCTAAAATTCAATATGTAAAGGGAACAAATGTGTTCTAGTTCCAACTAAACCGAAGGAAAGTAGAGCAGTTGTAAATAAATACAGACGTATTGAAGGGTATTCAGATCTATTTTAGGTATCGATGTGACACTTGGAGCTTCGGCACGTGTGAGCCGTCTATAGCCCTTGTTTGCGTTTGAGAAGGCGTTACAATTGTATACGAAATTGATGTAATGTGGGAGACGAAATATTCAGAGAAAATGGACCGTGGTCGAAAACATAGGTGATTGTCACTATGATGTATTGAATGAAAAATTAAATAAATAAAAAGCAACAATTTTGACAGTTTCCTAATAACGGGGACCATTACCTGTCTCAATTTTCTATCACAGTCTGCATATAGCCTTTGTAGTTTTAGTCCTTAAGCTTAAGCGGATGTAAACAGACCTGGATCAAAATTTGAGACAAGTAATTTTTCCCTTGCAACAACTTTCGATTGTGGTAGCTAACAGCTGTAGTAGAGATAAAATATTTCGACATAGCAACTCTTAGAAATAATTACTATCTGGTTGTTTTTTGTTAAATCCCAAGATATTTACCTAAACTGATTAGAAAAAATATTTCTCCTACAAAATGTTTGTTTTAGTTACAGTGTCCCCTCTTTTCGACAAGTATGGTTAAGTTGCCATCAAAAACGATTTTAATTTAAAAGATAAAATTTTATAGCGGTGTTGTCCTACAAATGGCGTGGTATGCTTGTTATCCCGGTCCTACGTTCAAAAGTTTTTAATACAGTAGAAACGTTTTTCTCATCATTAAATGTAAGACAAATATATTACATAATAGGTGAGTGTGTTATCGGATTAAATAAAAAATGACCTACAAAAATCATGTATGTATTGTTAGTCCAACAATGGTTGTAATTTTTTGTTTACTTATTTATAAAATAAAATACGAGTATAGTGAAAATATTTCTTACAAAATTTAAGATATAAAATGAGGATCGAATTTTATAGTTCTCAATAGTCTTCCTAACGCTATAGTATAGTATGATAAAAGTATGGAAACGTGTGTAGGTGAACGAGCTTAATAACTATATAAAAATACCGCAAATAGGCTTACTCATAGTGACTAGGAATAAGATGTTGATAGTCCGATGTAATTGTTATGTAAATAAGAATTTATGAATGTGTGTCTAGTACTCACGCTGTTTTTACGTCACGATAATAATTTTTCATATCTCTTGCTTGCTTAAGATATTCTGTTAGTGAACTGAATATTTTTCTGTAGTAATGTTTTTTTTGAGTCGATTTAAATAATATGTAGTTGCAGTAGATGTTTTAATGGTTTTGTGAACTATCAAATACAATGAAGGTTGGGAACTAATGATTATTTACTGTAGATAAGTGGAATTAATCGTGACACAATTTAGTACTGGAGTACTGGTAAGTCTTTGGCATTCTTATTTTATTAATTAAGATCGCTTATTAGTTAAAAATTGAGAATCGGGGCCAAAAAGTATTTTTTGTTCTTAAAATGATTTTCATAGAAACGTTTTTGTGCCCAGCGGAGTAATTATTACACGTAGTTTTCCAATTTGATTAATTGAAAATGTGTAAATATCATGATTGTTTATTTAAAAGAAAAAAATAGTATTGATTATAATTTTTTCACATACTATACTACACTATTATTTCACATATTATAATACATTAAAAGCATTAATCAATCAAGAGAAATAATAAGAAAATTAACACAGAGGGTAGCATCATGGTGATCAACAAGATGAACTTCTCGGCTGAATTTTAAATCAAAATATAATTATATTTGCAATCATTAAATTCCTCTTCGTAATTAACACCATCTTTTATATCACGTTACAACAGATTTCAAATTATCGAAATCCTGTCGGAGAGGGCGGGTTTTATTCGTCCATTAATACGATTTGCTTTGCTTCTATCTCAATTGAGATTTCGGATAACACTTGTAGCAAGACACAGAAGTATTGTGTTATAACTGGGTTAATTTTCTGCTCACTGCTTCATTAGTGTAGACAACATACTGATTTGGTTCAGGGCAACCATTCTTAAGGTGAAACCAATGCCGTTAATAATCACTTAAGTCTTAAATTATTTGAAGTTCAAAATAGATTGGATTTAAGTATAAGAAACGTGCACAGTCCTAAAGTCTATTAATAAAATTTACAAAAAGAAAAGATGCTACCTGCTTCTGTTAATGCTAGATTAAAAGAGATTCCAGTTCTTCTGTACTAGTATCAAAGCCAAGTAATTTGTATACCAAGCCGCGAAATGGCTTTTACTAGACGTAAGTCTTGTGTCCCCCATAGGGTTCTCAAGATTCATTACAAGTTATCCAAACAATTTAAGTTTTCTTGTAAGTACAATTAGCTAAGTAAGTGCACTTAGGGGTTACATAAAGCACTCACAGTAGGCCAAAAATATTTTTCTTTAAATTTGTTAGATATTTATCACATTGCACGTGGTATAAAGACGTCAGAATGAGGATCGATATGATTCAATCAATACAAAAAGTACTAATAATATACAATAATAGATAGCCATTAAATATAGAAAAATAGTAAAAAGAATTGAATTAAGAATGGTGTAAAAATGGTATTCATCAAAATAAATAAATTTCTTTATTATACCAAATCATCAAAAGTCAGTAGTTAGTTACTCGTAATAAGGGTGTTTATACGAAAGCCAATATCATTTTAATAATGACATCAATTGTATGAGATTCGTAGCCCCAATATGTCTAGAACCCTACTTATACATTGAGAGGTATATTCCATACTGGGTCTAATTGATTTATCCACTTTATAAGGGTAGACGGCCAACATACAGTTATAATTAAATTCTGTAACTTCTACAGTCAGATACTAGCTACAGTCAGATGTGATTAGCTTCGAAACAATAAAGCTATTACGTAGCTATTTTAGTTAAAAGAATAGCAGTGTTAAAATAAAGCTGCGGCCTTTGTTAAAAAGAAATTGCCTAATACAATAAATATTTTTTGTCATCGCAAAATATTAGATAACTACCTGCCTGTTTGTAATTTCTTACAAATTTTATTTATAACACCACAACACATACAGAAACATGAATGAAGAATAAACTAAAATTATAAAAAGAGTCTATAGTTCTCATATCTATAGTTTTAGGAATAAAGAGTAGATTTAATAGTTAAAATAGACAAAATATATTTAAACACATAAACTTCTTTTTAATGCTCATAAAATTCTTATTGATCATATAGACATTGAATTCGCTAGCACGCACAACAGAGTCGAAAGCCATCCAAAAAGTTCGTGATTATACATAATGTGTAAACCCCAAATGCCGTATTTTAATAAATCACAACATTATGCATTCAACACTCACAATGACAAGGTCAATTGCCTCCAACAGAGAACATTTAATTTCACCTAATGAAAACAACCGTCTGAAATCCAGGATTAGTCACAACACACAAAACAAATGAGAGTCAACGACGTGCCCCGTGGATTCACGAAAGCCTTTCATAAGCGGCTATTTAAATTTATATTCATCGCAATATTGTTTCTGAGTATGCAGATTGAAGCTCTTGTATGTAACTTTACCACATAAAGCTGGTTTGGCTGTTTCCATTAATGCTCAATCGGTTTACTGGAAAGACAGAATTAAAAAATTCAGGAAAATCGTTTTTCTTTAAATTTAGGTATCTGAAACCACTAAATATTCAGTATTCCAAATATTGTGGTAAGAATTACTTTTTGTAGTTTAGGAGTTAGCAGGCAATATTGTGGCAGTTGACGACATTTTGTAACATCTTGCTAATTCATGTAATGACTGTACTAAACATTAAAGTGCTGGTGACTAATTGGCCATAAAGAAAGTATTTTGAAAAAAAATGGAAATTTTAGAAAACACATCCCTATATCGTTTAAACTTTAAAAGTATCTACTCTATTGAAAATCATTATTCATGTCTGAAAAGTATGAAGTCTTAACAATTTGTATCGCCTTTATGCTTTTGAAATCTGACATTTAAACTTGTTAAGAATGTATAGATTAAAATCGCACAATAAATTCTTGTACAGCGAGACTGCGAAGCCTGACTTATGAACATTGAGATTGACTGAACATTGTAATGCTTAATCATATTTCTTGCTATTAGCAGAAAGAGGAAAGAAAAGTAAGTCCTTTATTGAGATAAACTTAGCTTTGCACGTGCCACTGAATTAAAATTGACTTTCAAATCATTTAACAGGTTTTAAGAGTCGGGTTACTACAAAAACTTACTTAGTTCCGATAATTTACGGTTTCCGATAAAATCTCCGAGGTATTTGTAATGAAATATTCGTAGTAATCGTGGTTTATTCATACTTCTATATTTTATAAGATAGAAAATGGGTGAGTGTTTTATTCATTTATATTTTACTTTATTATTACTAACTGATACATATGTCACAAGTGATCACACAGATCAGAGCATCTGTACTTGTATATCTACTAAATAATTTAATTCCGGAGGCTTCTTCTATTAGGCTTATATAACCTAACCAATCAATAGTAAAGACCGAATATTTTTCCTGAATCTTAAGACGTGGTGGTATCTTAAGGTGTGATCAGTAACTTCAAGATGAATTCCTTCATTGCCAAGTCTCATAGTTAGATGATCTATGGTTTTTTATTTGATGAGAAATCCATTAGGATTGTTTGTATTTAATTACATACATTTTGTCCGAAAGCTATTAGCTTAATTACTGAGCCTTGTAATGCGATAACTACATTAAATGAATTAGTAGTTGTCTCCATAACGACAGACAATACAAGATGCTTCGGAGAAAGGGTATCGATTTTTAGTAATTGAATTAAATCAAAAGTTCAAGACCTTTGTGAATAAAAGTTTAGTACGCGTATTAAACAATTATTTTTATGTTTTTTGTACATAAAAAACAAAAAGGCATAAAAATATCATTAGTATGATATCTAATCTTTATAATAAAGGTATTACTTTTACAAACATATTAGGTATACAAAAAGATACATAATTACTCGTACATACATATGCATACTGATTACTGAGGTATCTGTTCCGGACATTTGATTAAATTTAAGTTAATAAAAGTTATAATCCTGATTCATATCGTTGGTTTCGTTTTCTCTCACGGTTTCAATCATATATTATAATACGACACAACACAGCCAACTTATGGGCTATCTGAGACAAAAGTTTAATATATTTAGTTGATGCTTAAAACGGATTCAATCCGATGACAGGAGTTTTATGTGATTCGCTCAGCTTGTCATCCAGATGAGATATCTCCTTTACATAAAAATAATTTAAAAGTTTAATAAACTAATCAAAAACAATTTTAAAGTAACGAAACGAAATAATAATTATTGTATGCAAGTTTTTTCAGTTATTTATTATTTTATAATTCAAGCAGATGATATTTCTGTTGTTTTAAATTATGATTTATTTATTGTGGTGTTTGCTTTTTAATGAAAGCGGATTTTAAATTATGATGACTATCATTATGATATAAAATCACCCGTTGGTTGAGCTCTGAGCCGGCTCTTACGTTTAAGCCTCATCCGCTTAAATTAGTTGAGTTAAAATGAAAATGAATTTTAAATTTCCGTTTCTAAATAAGAAGATACCTCGGAGCACCACGGGTCTTTTAACAATGCCATGTTTTATGTAAAATCATTGGTAGAATACGGATTTTAATATGTTAAAATAGCCGTAGCTAGAAATTTGCGTAAAAATTTATAAGCTCCTCAAATCTAGCGCTCCTACTTACGTATTGTACCAATATTTGAACCAACAAACTCCTAGTGCGTTCAACATTCATTCCTATTGAAAATGTTTGATTAAACATGTAGAATAATTGAAAGTATTTTTATTTACTTGTATTTCAGAGTTTTATTGATACCAGTGGTGGTAAGTGATATTTGGTTGGCCTCGATACCTTATTCGTCACCATTCACATGTTGTTGTATGTATATACCCGCAGTATTAAACACTTGTGTTTTTGCGAGACAGCTGGATGACACTTACGCCTATATGAGTGAAGATGTTTCGACAGCTATAATTTAGTGTTGCGTTTGAGAATTTCCGAATGAAAAATTCTAATAACGCTTGGCCCATCCTATTATCGAACTCAAGACATACGAGATTAGGCATAGACGTCGCAGTGCTGTAGCTTTGTTAGGACTATTTTTAAAAAAAGAACACTAACGCTCTTATGACCTTTTGTTACGAGTTAACTTTAACGATATGTGAAAGAGAACATGAAATGAACTTTTTAAAAATACATTGGGTCGAGCTGCGAGTCTTTTTGAAATAACATTTTTCTATTGTTCCTGCGTATATTTTCCATAAATATAGTTGCAATTTTCCTTCCCGTTCTATTCTAAAAAGTTGACTCAACTGTATAGCTGTGGAAAAGCAAGTATTGTTCTTAGGCATTGTGCGCACTTGGAATTCAATTTTGCGGTGAAGAGACATTTGTCAAAAAGGTTGTAGAATGGAACTCGATTTAAAAGCAACAAATAAATTTCTAATATCTATACTAATATTATAAAGCTGAAGAGTTTGTTTGTTTGTTTGTTTGTTTGTTTGTTTGTTTGTTTGTTTGTTTGTTTGTTTGTTTGTTTGTTTGTTTGTTTGTTTGTTTGTTTGTTTGTTTGTTTGTTTGTTTGTTTGTTTGTTTGTTTGTTTGTTTGTTTGTTTGTTTGTTTGTTTGTTTGTTTGTTTGTTTGTTTGTTTGTTTGTTTGTTTGTTTGTTTGTTTGTTTGTTTGTTTGTTTGTTTGTTTGTTTGTTTGTTTGTTTGTTTGTTTGTTTGTTTGTTTGTTTGTTTGTTTGTTTGTTTGTTTGTTTGTTTGTTTGTTTGTTTGTTTGTTTGTTTGTTTGTTTGTTTGTTTGTTTGTTTGTTTGTTTGTTTGTTTGTTTGTTTGTTTGTTTGTTTGTTTGTTTGTTTGTTTGTTTGTTTGTTTGTTTGTTTGTTTGTTTGTTTGTTTGTTTGTTTGTTTGTTTGTTTGTTTGTTTGTTTGTTTGTTTGTTTGTTTGTTTGTTTGTTTGTTTGTTTGTTTGTTTGTTTGTTTGTTTGTTTGTTTGTTTGTTTGTTTGTTTGTTTGTTTGTTTGTTTGTTTGTTTGTTTGTTTGTTTGTTTGTTTGTTTGTTTGTTTGTTTGTTTGTTTGTTTGTTTGTTTGTTTGTTTGTTTGTTTGTTTGTTTGTTTGTTTGTTTGTTTGTTTGTTTGTTTGTTTGTTTGTTTGTTTGTTTGTTTGTTTGTTTGTTTGTTTGTTTGTTTGTTTGTTTGTTTGTTTGTTTGTTTGTTTGTTTGTTTGTTTGTTTGTTTGTTTGTTTGTTTGTTTGTTTGTTTGTTTGTTTGTTTGTTTGTTTGTTTGTTTGTTTGTTTGTTTGTTTGTTTGTTTGTTTGTTTGTTTGTTTGTTTGTTTGTTTGTTTGTTTGTTTGTTTGTTTGTTTGTTTGTTTGTTTGTTTGTTTGTTTGTTTGTTTGTTTGTTTGTTTGTTTGTTTGTTTGTTTGTTTGTTTGTTTGTTTGTTTGTTTGTTTGTTTGTTTGTTTGTTTGTTTGTTTGTTTGTTTGTTTGTTTGTTTGTTTGTTTGTTTGTTTGTTTGTTTGTTTGTTTGTTTGTTTGTTTGTTTGTTTGTTTGTTTGTTTGTTTGTTTGTTTGTTTGTTTGTTTGTTTGTTTGTTTGTTTGTTTGTTTGTTTGTTTGTTTGTTTGTTTGTTTGTTTGTTTGTTTGTTTGTTTGTTTGTTTTTTTGTTTGTTTGTTTGTTTGTTTGTTTGTTTGTTTGTTTGTTTGTTTGTTTGTTTGTTTGTTTGTTTGTTTGTTTGTTTGTTTGTTTGTTTGTTTGTTTGAACGCTAGGATCTCAGGAACTACTGGTCCGATTTGAAAAATTCTTTCACTGTTAGATAGCACATTTATCGAGGAAGGCTATAGGCTATATAACATCACGCTACGACGAATAGGAGCGGAGCAGCAATAAAGAATGTTTCAAAATCGGGGACGTTTTTTCCTTTTTGTGAGCTTCCGCTGCGTGCGCTGCGAAAACGGTTAAAGTTTCGCTAAAATAATGTTTGAGAGAAATGTTCCTCTTTAAAAGTTCTATAAAAAAATCCGCGACAGCATATGTCTATTTTTAAGGTTGGCTCACTATAACGTTTTTTATCCTAACCAAATTTATTTTAAAATAAAGTTTTATTTGTGAAGGTGATTTTATAAATATGATATTAATCCTTATCCAAATAAATACGTTATTCATTACAAGTATTTAATTTTAAATAAAATTGCCCTTTACATCATTTGATTTCACTGAGTATCTTAGAAGATATTGCAGTTTTAAAATATTGATCAAGCGCGCAGTAATGATGCACAAGGCGCCGATCGACGCGTTACGGTTTCACGTTTGAACAATTTGACCGAATTGTATGATTTTTGGTATGGACATAAATAGGACTCTGAGAAGTAAAATAGACTACAACTTATTTTCCTTCTGAACTCAACCCTGTAGTCTACGCGGACGGAGTCGCGAGCAAAAGCTAGTTTCATATAAGTGTTTTCTTAGTATTTTAACAATAGAATGTTTTCTAATTATTACATCTTTTTTGTGTATCATCTTTATAATAAACTTACCTTTTTTACCAAGAAGTGTTGTGCGTATACCCAAGTAAATAGTTGAAAATTTACATTCACTCTTACGCTTTTTATCCGTAAGGCGAAGATAAAATATACCAGTGAGCATTTGGAATTTTAAATGAGCAGGTTAATAAAAATATAAATTTTATTTGAAATAATTGGCAATTTCAAAAGCGCAAACTCAATAAAAATATGCTAACGTCATTCAAAAGCAGGGTAGCCGCAAGGCAAATAGAATATTCGACATTTTGCGGTTAGCTAAATATTAACTTTCCAATATTGGCGGAATGTCGTGCAGTCCATACCTGAAGAAGGAATTTTAGCGAAAGCTTACCTTTTCTCGGCATGGCATTATTTGGCATGGGTCATTTACTTTTTATCTCATTGAAATTTAATTAAGTTGGCTATCGCGTTGTATCATTTTAGACAAAATATGATACGGGACTTGCATTTTATCTGTAGCGTCTGAACTGCATTAACAAATATCAATCGACAACCAATCCCAGCAAAGGTATAACCTATATTGCTTAAATGGCTTTGCAAGGAATATGGCTGGGGTCTGATCATTATGAAAAAATCCATAAAAATCCTGATGTTGGGTTTTCATGACACCTAAAAATTTTGCAAACTGTTTTTTTTATATAGACAAAACTAGACTTGTCTTTAAATAATAATGAGACAGTGTTATGAACGAGAATGTTAAGTCTATTTATTATTTTAACGAACTTCATATATTCATCATCGAGAGCATACGCAATGGTCTCCTTTACAACTGTGAGACACGGAAAATTTATGCATAGGTCACGACTGACTTATTGTAGTAATAAGGCAGTAACTATCAAATATAAAATGTGTAGAACGTATTATTGCAGTTATCCGGTCTTTAATAAAAATGCAACTGCTGTTTAACTGACTTCAAAATATGCAGAAGTTTGCCCTTATCATCGTAAAAAATAGCTACTCATCGCTCATACACGTAATCGTATAACAAATAGCATGAAATGTGGGGGCAGTACGTCCTTTACGTCATGATAAGAAGCTTTAATATTAGTTTGCTTCGCGTACCTAATTTTGCTTGGTGGGTGGGTGGTTCTTTTATCAGAATATTGATTAGTGTCGTGTGATGTGTACCTAACAGAAGTATGCAAATTTTACTCGAGTGAGTTGGTGCTGTTAACTTTGGGGAGACGTTTTTTATGTTTACAATTTCCAGAGATATGCCCTGATTAATAACTTGTGGGTATTTTAGTATTGGAGGTTACTTGGTAAATTTTAAATAGTGACGAACTTGAAGTTTAAGCGCACGGTCGAGAATCTCGGCATCGCGGGTTCAAACCTCAGGGACACACCCCTGACTTTTCGAAGTAATGTGTGTATTCATAATGTATTGTCACATGTTTTAACGGTGAAGGAAAATACGTGAAGAAAGATGCACAGTTAAATTTTCTTAGAAAGTTCAGGGATGTGGACTAAGGCGTAAATCCTCTCAATGGTAAAGAAGGTCCGTCCCGGCAGTGGAGCATATATGGGCTGATGGTGGTGACTTGGTGGTCCACATATATACAAAATCATCCTATTTGCCATCGTATTTGGGCTTTGGCGATTGACACAATCATTGTGAGAAAATAATTCTTGCGCCTCGAAGTTTCAAATATAATATCAATATGGTAGAAGCCAAGTGAGGTTTGAACTCAATTGGAAGGTTGTTATATGCGTTCTTTCAACTAAGGCACGAGCTACTCCGATGATATTATGTAAGTGGATGTGCCACGTGTGTCTTATTGTGGGGAGACGGAGGAAGGATGCAATTGCTCTTGACACCTGGGGAATGGAAGAGGCAATGAACGATCGCCAAGTGTTGAGGTCACGTAACCGACTATTAGCTCTTACGTTTCAACCGCATACATTTCTTGTTTTTTTTCTTTAAATGCTAGTATCAGCCAAAGGTATTCACTTTACAAGTTATACATATTTTTTTTGACGGCCCCGTGGCGTAGTTGGCTACACATCAGCTTGCGAAACGAGGGGCCACAGTTTCGGTCACCCACTCCGAGACAAATATTTGTGTGATCCACAAATAATGTGTCTCGAGTCAGGGTGTTTTGTAACCCCTAAAAAGTCTCTCATAGTTTCTGATACTCATAACACAGGACTTGTATCCTAGTGTAGGGGCAAAACTATGAATGTGACTGTTGGGTGCATTTATTCATCCATCCATCCAAATTTGTTCGAATGTAACCATACCCAAGCTAAATAAATGGACATACATTCGGAAGCTCTGAAATGTTTTAGGTTTCCACATTGCGTAAGCCTTGTCTAGGCAATCAAAGAACGGGCTTATTACTCCTAGCTGGAATGTCTATATTGGATTCGCCAGCCCGTTCTTTTGTAATAACATCCCCTGTTCGATTAACGATGTTCGATTCTATCCTTTGTGCTTTCGTTACATTTGTCAGGATTTCATTTAAATCAGATGTTGGGTCAAATTTCCCTAGGTTTTACTTTACTAATATTTCCATTTTTATTTAATACAGTCTTTCCATTTAATAGCATTTACCAGGAGATACTATGGGTGCAGCTTTTTATTCTTTTTTTTTATTTTAGGAACTTTGATTAGTGAATCAGTCATCGGTAGCGACTGAATACGTCAGTCCTATAATATACACATTTATATTTATAGGTATTTTCTCCAATGTAGGTCGACTTTTAAATGGATCTGCCCTGCAATTGTCAGGTGCAAAAAGCTATCACGTACCATCATTTGTTTGACTCATTATAAAATACACTTTCCTTGACTTTAAAATCAAACCCAGCACCTAGTGCTAATTTACGCCGCGGGAAAATAAATCAACCATTCCGTTTCATTTAACGGAGTAGAACTGTTTCATTCGGATCTTGTTATTGTAATGTTAGTCACATCCGGTTTTTAATGTTTCTGTCAATCACGACATCCAGCCCTGATAGTGTTGTTGATTAGCTGTCACTGGCTATTTTTAGCTGTTTCGTACAATTTAGCTCGAGGTTACACACTACTAGCTTTCTAGTAGCATGAAAATACATTATTTGTTTTGTTTTTTTTTTTATTATAAGAATTTGGTGTTAACAAAAACCAGACAAATTTTATAATGCTGAAGAGTTTGTTTGTTTGTTTACTTGAACGCGCAAAATCTCAGAGACTACTGGTACGATTTGAAAAATTCTAAAAGTGTCAGAGAGCTTACAAGCAACGTTGAAGGCTATCTGTTATCAGACACAAAGAAGCGAAACAGCAAAAGAAAATGTGGCAAAAATAGGAGATGAACATTCTTTACTTTTATTTAACCTTGGGAGTTTATACGGATATAACACCATCGTACTTACATACCAAGACGTCTTCTTCTTCTTCTTCATCAACCCATATACGCCCACTGCTGAGCACGGGTCTCCTCTACCATTGAGAGGGTTTAGGCCATAGTCCACCACGGTGGCCTAGTGCGGGTTGGCGGACTACACACCTAAGAAATTCCTAAGAACTTTTAAGTGTGCAGGTTTCATCACGATGTTTTCCTTCACCGGTAAAGCAAGTGATAATTAAATTTGTACACACATAACTTCGAAAAGTCAGAGGTGTGTGTCTGAGGTTCGAACCCGCGACCGCCGAGATTCACGACCTAAACCTCGAGGCCATCACTGCACCTAGACGTAAAATAGTTTTTTAGGACATTTAAAAAAAAGTTGAGTAATTTACGATACAACCCTTAATTAAATACAAAAAGCTTCCATTTCACCGATGAAAGTTTTGTGGGTAGTTAATGAATATGGAACAAATACGTTTTGCGGTCCAAATAAATACCCCAGGGATTTGTTTGGTAAAAATATTTATGTCGGCGGATGTCCGAATGTATCGAATGTATGTATTGTCCATACATTTGTTGATTTATGTGTCTCTAATGGGAACGACAGTGTGACGTATTTGGGCACTCAATCCAGGTTAATTAATGACCTCTTTTATTACCTTTAAATGGTATGGAAACTGAATTCTGCGGAGATATTTAATTTTTGTTTTAAATTATCATACAGGCCTGTACGCTCAAATGAGTGCCGTATTTTTACTCATACCTAAGTTTCTGGGGCTATTTCTACATACAAAGCCACCTTGATGGTGAGCTACAACTCAGAAAATAAAAATAAAGGTAGTGGTAGTGTTTCATCATCACCTTCAGCCCTATATGTGCCACTGCTGAGCATAGTCCTCTTCCTAAACTCAGGCTTGGCCAAGTGTATGCAGTAAATAAATCGCTGTCCTATTGCGGAGTTCATTTATTATTCAAAATTACGCACTTACACATGCTGCCTTTAGAATAAAATCCCCTCCTATTTACTAAATAGAAAGTCCTTTGAATAAATATTCGTAGGCTTTTTGATTGGTACTGCGGGCTATATGATAAGAAAACGAATGATAAGAGCTATAACAGTAAAAAAAAAACACCCTAAACCAGGGCTTCCCAAACTGTGCGTCGCGGCAACATCCTGGGGGCGTCGCGAGGCGATCGGCAAACATTCGCTGTCCGTATTTTTCTGATAACCTCATATTACGCTAACTACTGCTGTTTTTATTTCCAGTAAAGTAGGTAGTTTTGATGATGTGTGGGGGGGGGGTGGGGGGTGCTTCGCAAGAAAATTAACAATTCTATAGGGCGTCATAGTGTAAATAAGTTTGGGAAGCCCTGCCCTAAACAATAGTAACGGCACAAAAAATGTTAGGATCGCGAATGTTAGGAGGTGATAGTGGCCATTTGGTATATTTATGTATCTTTTTCGAGACAGTCGTATGTACAAATGGCACTTCCACTCCATATGAAGAAGGAGATGGCTTTAATGTAATGTGCTATATATGTATTGTGACTTTTTAGATGATCGCGAGTGTATTTTCTCTTACTTGAAAAAAATGCTTTTTTATCTGCTGTATATTTTTGTCATTGATAAATCGATGGGTAATATTACACAGACTAAATGAACTTAATGCCTTTATTCTCAGAGGGAGTAGACAGAGGTTCCATTCTGCACTGACATTTCGCTAAGTATATAACGAACCTATTGCTGTTTTTCGGGCATAATTCCAGACTCCCTGTTGCCACTAAAGCCCGAATCGGAAATCCAACTTAGGACCTCTAGATCACCCAGCATAATATTGTATCGTAAGATCACGTAGCAGTCAAAAAAAATAATAATAAAATATAACTAAATCTCAAATTTTCTTCAAATATTCCAGACAGCCATTCGCCTATCTCAAATTACAATTACTTAATACCTTTCCATTGTACTTGGAGTAACTTAGCAAAATTCATTAGAATCGATAGCTTTACCTTGGAGTAGAACAATCGGACATGACAATATTGTTTGTTACCCTTCCTCGGGTTGTATAGCACGTCACACGGACAGATGAGAAAGATAGTTTCCAACTTAATTCAATTAAAATTTCAAAACAATTTTGGACCAGCTGGCGCTTGGGAATGTTTACGTCAATTTCATGGCTGTATTTCAATAATATAATAAGGGATTCTACGTGTTAGTATTTTCGTGGGAAGTAAGCCTTTATGAGGTGACTACCATTTGAAGAAATTTCATAAAAGAAGTCAAGAGTTTATGTAGTGATCGTTAACTTGGTCCATTTTCCTCTATGCTGTTGTGGGAGTCTGCAGCCACTACAAGGTTTTTACAGCCCATGTACGTCTTACTCCTCTACAACTGAAAGGATTTAGGCTTTAGTCAAGCACGCTGGCTAGTATGGATTGGCGGTCTATAAGCCAAGGATTTTACTAACAACATTTAGGCGTGCTAGTTTCCTCGCGATATTTTTCATCAAAGTTAAAGTAAGTGATAAATTGATTGTGAATGCATTAATAAATTTAAAAAGTCAGATTAATTATTATCTATATTATACAGGGTGTATTTAGACCGTGATCGAAAACTGAGGCAAGTAATAGCGAGGGTGATCACAAACCCAGTGGCGATATTAAAAATCGCGACAAAAAATAAAAAAAATGACGTTTTCCATACTACCATTGGTGTTAAAAGTATGTGGTTTGTATGGAAAACCTCAAAAATGTTATTGTTTTCGGGATTTTCTTTAATGCCAGGGGTTTATAATCACTATCGGTATTATCTGCCTCAGTTCACACACACGCGCACGCGCACACACATACACACACACATACATACTCACATCTACATGTCTAATTTTAATTTTTAGTGTTAAGTTAGTATAGTGAACATCCTCCTTACCTTGTTTCTTTTGTGATAGTAATACCTTTAAGTATATTTTTATATTTTGTATTTTAAGCGGAGAGAAAAGACTGACCTCCGAAGAACAGCTTGCGCTAGTTGTGGGGTCAGGATATTCTCATTTATGTGAAAAATCGCTTTTTATAAATAAAGATTTTTATTATTAAAAAAAAAAAAGTTTTCGATCACGGTCTAAATACACCCTGTATAATTTTATTCATTTATTGCTGTTGCTATTTTTTAATTTAATTCGAAAATAAAGCTGTTGGTAAAATGATTTCCAAATTTGATAAAAGCTCAATCTGCTGTAGCGACAGCAGGCATTGAAACAACAAATTGATAGTCCGTATAAATACTGGCTGCATATAAATTCTTCATTACAACAATATATGCACGATTACACTTGTGCATACGAGGGTTTTATGGAGCGTTATTAAAATACCCATTCGATATTCAAATTCATTGACGTCACAGGACGCCATAAACATACTAGAACTCATTAGATACACACTCAGCGTAAGTTTAAAGACAAATAAGGTTTTATACGTTTAAAGTCTTTAATATTTTCAAAAACAATGGTTGTTATACGATGTGAAAAAAAAATACAGTATTTAAAGGTAAATTGCATCTCTGTTGTAAATAACTGGGAGGTTTATAAATAGATAAACAAAATCAATAAAGGTTTGATATTTTAGTTGTACTAATAGTTTTCCGAAGAAATGTCGACGAGAAATCAAATACATTTTCGCAATATTCTGTAAAATTTACATTCAAAATTTAAAAATATTAATATGTCCCAAGATGTTTTTTGAAAGGCAAAAAAAAACCTTTATGAATAGCTCATGTTGCGAATACTTCGTCTATCATCTTGGCAATTGTAACTTTCTGACACGAAAGGTAATTTCAAAGTTTGTGACATCTGTATCGAAATTCTGTGATAATTTTTATCAAAAGCAATTTGAATTTTATAATACGTTATCTTCCACTAATACTTATCTTACGGTTAGTGGTTAGTTAATATTTCGAAATCTTTTATGTTTAAAAATACTTTGACGTATAGAAAAAATATTAGATTAATTGTTAATTAACTTTTCGCAATCACAATCGATCTGAAGAAGATACAAAAGCTAATTTCCATTAAAATGTAGTTTATTAGATTATCATGTAGGTTCCGTACAAGACGATTGGAATTCCAGGTAAGAAAAAGCGTTAGTACACGCCTTTGCCTACCTCTTCTACGGGTATTTTTTTTTCTCATGTCAACTTCGTGAGCACGATGTTGTCTAAATAAGGCATAACAATAAATAATGCCGGCTGAGATGTTCTTTCCAGGATAACAATAAGGGGGAAATATGTGGTTTAGCAAATGTTTACTCACAAATTTATTATATATTATAAGCATCTATTGTAGAATAATAAGAAATAAATTCATTCTACAGACACACAGTAGCGATTAGGTACTTGTCTTGCGTAGAGGGTATCAAAAACCGAAAAAAATGTATATGCAGATCACAAACAAATTTGTCTCGGTGCGGAGATCGAATCCGCGCCCTCTTAACGTTTAAAACATTGAAACTGTATCTGTTGAATTGTAAATGCAGTGATGAGCTTGCGGTACATAAACATTAACTTGTGTTGTAAATTAAACCAATACATGTCGAGTTTGTTTATTATGCGCGTAGGAACAACAACTAGATCTAAGGGCGGATGTATAAATTTTAATTATCTCTACACTTGATGATTTTCGCGTTCCTTATACGTTTTGAGAATGTCGTAAAAGTCTAGACAAAGGTCATATTAGAGTGATGTAAAGCTAATACAAATACTTATTCTTGGTATGTTAAAGTAAGTTAGTCAGCTTTACCAAAGGAGTTACCTAATGATTATGTATAAATTTATACATGCAGTATGTATATTAGTGAAAGGAGTTTTTTATAAGTACTGGCTAGCCAAAGTTATGGCATCGCACTTTAAAATTGTAGTATTGTCCAAACGATTTAAACCGCAAGTTATTACTATGTGCTCTATTTTGTCGTAGCCAATTGTTAAAAAAAAAACAATGTCAATTTGTCAAAAACAACCACATTCATGAATCAAAGCGACCACAACATTGTGTTTGTCTGGTAACATGACTTAATTTTCGTATTAAAACGATACGAATATTAATGGACGAGTCGTTTATGTTCCTGTTATCACAACAGTTATTATTAAATAGTGCAAAAATATTGGAATATACGTATAAATATTGATACACCAATTATTTCTTAGTAAATAAATAGCTGCAAAAAGTCAAATATCATTCAAATCTGCGATGGATAGAGTCACGATTGAACACGTCTAATCTTTAGGCCACGACACACGTACCCCACCAAGTTCCTTTATAAACACAAAATTCCCTTTCACCTACATACCCCTGCGCGGAATTATTTATACCTATATTAGAGGAAATTATGTTAATCGCGCTTTAAGTTAATTTACAGTTACCTACATTAATGTCTCACTAAACCTGATACGCGGCATGTGTATGCAAATTCAGCTATCTGGCTGTGTATTGTTGCCAGAGGTATTGTCTTTTATGCTGAATCTAATTATTATTAAATACTCCTATTTTTTCAATAAGATAGTTTAACTATCGACAAGGTTAAAAATCGTTTAGAGCAGTTTTAAAAAAGTAGCCTAATACAACATGCTTTAGGCCACCGAATCGCACTAATTTGTTATTACTTTACTGTTACTTCCTTACAATTATTTTATTAAAAAAGGAAAAAAGTACTTGAAACCGATGTGAAGAAGATAAAGTCAGCTGTGGAGCAAAAGAAGTTTATTTGGACCGTAGCGTAGCGAAATTATAACAGTAAAACTAAAAGCGAAAGAATATCTCTCTAGGTCTACAATTAATTACAAGTACCTAGCACTTTATCATAGACATAATTCAAGCGGTATTAATTAGAGCGCTTATTCATTACTGCAATTTCACCTCCCAAGTCCTAAGGGAAGTTTCTCAAGTTATACGCTTACGTATAGTTCTAAATTTATTGAAAGCGTATTTATTATGAATTTAATGATTTAATGATTAGGGATCAGAACTTAAACAACTATAAGGCATATAAATACAGTAGCACAGAATATAATTGTGGTCCTGCGGTTTTACACTCATCAGATTAGTATTATTTGACAACCTCGTAGCGCAGTTGGCTAGACACCAGCTTGTGAAACGAAAGGCAGCGGGATGGATTCCCACGCCGAGACAAATGTTCTCGGGTTGTTAGAGTTTCTGAATCACTCGTGTGAGGTCAGAACTATGTATGTAAGTGTATTTATTTATTTTCCGGGATAAAAAATGCGTAAGTGTTAATTCAGGCTGTCACCTACATATGAAATATATAAAAAATAGTCTGGCTGTTTGGACGTCATTATACATGATAAATTTTCGTCTTTTTAGTACTAATGTTATTAGCTTTAGAAGATAATTACTACGAAAAAGAAAAAATGGTTCACAGGTTGACACCGGTACGTTTCATTGACACGTTGGTAATAAAACATACAGTAAAGTTGTTTTCTAGAATGTAGCAAAACAGAGGAAACTATCTGCCACTAGTGAGGCATTACTACAAATTAATAGAAAAAATACTAACTGCAAATGCGTAAGTTGAAACTTTGAGTAACCCAAAACCTAATAATAACAGAAATATGAATTCAATAGGTATTCATTATTGGCAATCATTCCGTACACTGGGTGTTATTATAACGTGTAATAATAATGTACGTAATCACTATTGTTGTTCGAGGCCTATTGTAAAACTTTGTATGTACGTGGTATTATAAAAACAATATAAACAGTTCATATCATTTTATTGTGCCTCGTTGAACGTGTTTATTGAAACATTGAAGGCGAGTTTAATATTTATAAAATAACACTAACAATCATTAGTTATATATATTTAGTTTCCTGATGAGACGATAGTTAGTAGTAAAAGCATTGAAGACAAGGCTCAGACGACTATTTTTGCGGTCACGATTTAAGCCTCGGGTACACACCTCAGACTTTTCTTCGGTGTATGTATTCACAAAAAAATCACATACTTTAAAGGTATAGAAAACATCATGAGGAAACACAAAAAGATCTTATTAACTTTACAAGTAAATAAACATTAAATTTATAATTGTCCCTTCTCTAATCTAGGTTATTAGATTTTGCCCAACAAACACTTCAATCCAAGGTTTACGTCGAAAACAATTAAGAGTTGTTACAGATCTATTAATATAACTGAAGTTGAGATACTATTGACCTTTATGTAACTACTCTAATTCATTATTGGCGTCTATGATATCGAAATTGGCAGGTAAATAATTGAAGCAATTTTGATGGGTTGGGCAGTTTTAGATGTTCTACAAATTATACTTCTGATTCGATTTATTTGTGAATATTAAATTATGATATGTTTTATTAGTATACAATGATTTATTATGTTCCTTACGGGTGTAAAAAAACATCGTTAGGAATAATACATATCAAAAGACAAAAGGAAAAGGGATATCCATATTTTAAAAATACAAATTCTAGAAGCATTGGCTAGGAATTAGTTTTCTTTAAAATAGTACAGAAGTGCACATCAATAGTGACATAAAGATAGGAATCGAGTAGGGAATTTCGCGGAATGTCTGGAAACACAATATTCAGTTCGCAACTTTATTAATTACGAGTACGTGGTTTCCAAGCTTTTGACTGTATTCCAGTGAAATAAATTTATACGTCGATAAAGTGAACTAAGATGTTGCCCGAGACAATCAGTTGGATATATTTATTTTTGGCCCTTTCCCCCACACAGCTGCCACTGTAAAACCGGTACACTAGGATCAACAGCTGATCTGAAGCTGTGAACAAGAATCAGTATAAAAGGTTTGAACTTTCGACGGACATAGTAGGTATTTAAAATGACAATTTTTTTAAATCTATCAATCATTTATATTTTTAAGAATAAATAACGGTAAACATAGATTATTTAAATATTATTTTTGTCAGGTACAAGATTGTAGAAATGGCTCGTGCCTAGCACTGGGACGTGTTTTAATATATAGTTATACATATTTAGATAGCTAGGCGGACAAATAGTTGGTGAAATGCTCAAATGCATGCCTATGCCTGAATAAGGCATGTATTAATGCAATATAAAATACCTTTTTTTACTAAGCTATGTGGAAGGAAACCTAACTAAATTAATACAACTGTAAGGGTTTTCACCTCATACCTAACGAAATGAAATCACTGAACAGAATGATAGATTGTAGTTTGCTGACTATAAATTTACTTCCTTTTTATTTTTTGCGATCGTAAAGTGCGCCTTCACTTTATTGTTTGCTTTAGCGTAAACACGAAATAGGATGGTAGGGTAGGGAAAAGTGAGGGCAGGATTACACGGCTTCTGTCTGGCTAAGGAATTGTGTTCGAGTGAAAGAAAGCTGTAAAAAGGACTAGGATAAGGAAAAAACTTAACCTTGATTTTCAAGGAAAGCTATTTACGGCAAGTGCTTAGGTATTAAAGTTCATTGTAGAAGTTTGTCTCATTGAAGTAATAATATTTGTTAAAATTTATTAGTAAGTAATGAAAAATTAAAGTCAACTGTGCTTGCTGACTCAACATTTTAATGAAATAAGTCATTCATCAATGAAATAGTTTTGAATTGAATTGAAATTGATATCCTTTTAAAAGACCTATTACTAGACAAACAATGTGGATTAGATTACAAGATCTAGTTTAGAAAATTTAATAAGGCGCTCTTAAATATCTTTGTATATTTTACCTCTATGCGTTCCATTTTTAAAAGATACATAAAACTAAAACAAATGAAGGTTTAGACTATAACCTCCTTAATACTACTATGAGGAAGTCTATGGAATAACTCTCCTATTTATGAAATAAAGGATGTAACCCTAAGTTATGGTATCGTGGTAAGAGCACTAATGAGCTCACAAGTCCGCAAAGGGCACAGCTCCATGCCATTAGCGCCCTACAGACCAAACCAAGGGTAATAAATTTGATTTATATTGTGACAATGCGGAAAGAAAGTTGCCGCAGATTATTCACATCTGTCGCAGAATTGATATTAAAGGAATGACACTTTGAAAGGCATTCAAGTGAATTAAGTCTTATCGTTATAAAGAATTCCAGCCAATCATTCTGATTTTCCATCCACTAAGGTTTTCTTAGAAGGACTCATAGCTTGTCAAATGCAAGTTTTCAGTCCAGTTTCTAGATCGACGAATAATAAATTATTCCCTGAATGCGAGTTAATGCAAGAAATCATTTTGTAAAGAAAAATGTGACGTAGATTGTTTAAAAAAAATTGTCGACGATTAGCAGTATATATTCTTTGAAAAAATAAAATAGTCGACGATTAGTAGCAGTATTCTTTCTTTTTTTTTTCACAGCCCCACGGCGCAGTTGGCTAGAAACCAGCTTGCGAAACGAGAGGTCGCGGGTTCGATCCCCGCACCGAGATAAATCTCAACCTTCACTAAAATCGTCTTTAAGTTTCTTAGAAACTTTTGACGTGTTGATGACATACGATGCTGGAAACGGTAGAATCTAGCGTAGTTCTATTTCAATAGGTGTTTTTCTAAGTTATTAAAAAAGTATATTTTGGTTTTAAATCTAATGCGGCCTTTACGCTTGCACATGAAAAATTCAAGATCATCGCCCTGCCTTGAAATCGGGCCCAAGATCACGCGAATTTCAAGGCTACTATCGCTGCGCAATTCAGAACAGATCTGTGATAAAGTTAGGCATAACATAAATCATTTCGCCGTAACTCCAGTTCCGCGATGATAACTGCTTTAATGTTCATACATTAGGTGCTTAAACCCATAAAAAGGACGACGATCGCTCATAAATCCTCATTAGGAAACGCTTAAAACTCTTGCTTTCGCTTGTAATTCCTGTAATGGGAAAAAACCGAATGGGGCCATTAATCATGGTGTAACATTACAGTGTTTTGCTGTAGTCTATTGAATTGTTTATGCTCAAATTCTTTTTCGTAAATTTATAGTTTTGTTTTGTGTTCGGAAATTATTGTCTTTATTGAAGTTATTTTTATATTTGTATCGTTTGGTTATAGACTTCATGGGCAAAATAAAAGAAAACTTGCTTGTAATTTTTGATAGCTTCGAAATAACGCCTTTATCTAACGCGATAGAATCAGTCAATGGGGTTGATAGACGTTCTTTTATGGCACATTTGTTTAATATTTATTTATATATAGACATCGTCATCATCACTCACTTGCCCCGTTCCCAATTTTATTTGGGGTCGGGGCGGTATGTTTTGTTTTTTAAATACCGTTATAAGCCGTCATGTCTTTGTTCATCCCCTTTTTTTTCATCACTTCTTTCATGCCCTTCTTTGGTCCATGCTTCTTCTTTGGCCCTCTTCTGCGTGTCTATTCTTCCTCTTTTATACTTATTCTATTTTTAACAAAATTATCCATAAACAGACCAAACTAATTTACAGAATACCTAGAACAAAAAATATTATAAGTAGTTAATCGTGTCTTTACGACACGCTTTGTCTTTATCCCGCAATAAAAAATAAGAATAAAAAAATCAAGGTAGCGACGTCTGTACCATTCCGCGTCAGAAATTTTTCTTATAAAAATATTTTAGACCAAATTTTACTGTCTAGCATAATTGCTACAAACTGTGCTCAACAGTGGTCTCACTATGTCTCTATTTTCTACGTCACTATTTTTTATTGCTCATAACAATTATACAACTGCAAATGGCAAGCTGCAAATATTGCTACTTATATACTTATAGGTATAGCAGTAATAAAATAGTAATATTAAAGTTATTGTAACCTTAATACAAATGTAAGAACAAATTACCTTTTTTGATTTACGCAAAAGGAGCAATGCGTTCGAGGCTAAGGTTTTTTGTCAGATACTATCTTACCTACCTTTGCAAGAAATTCACCTCTGATTTTTTTAAACTACATTACCGATAAAATTTATTATAGGACACCATTGTTGGGGAACTTAATACCTGGAATTTCTTATACATTACGTTTAATTAAAAAAGCGCATCAAATCGTTGTAATCAAAAGATACCGGGGTCCCGAATAGGAAAAAGAAATGAAATACTCGCCTTACTCGGTTCAGAAACATACGTGTGTATTAATGCGATAATGCGATGTTAAAACAATTATTCATATCATTCCACTGCGCTAAAATATTTGCTCATTTCGTACCATGTTCATAAATTTCCCAATTATCTGCATTTCTACGTAAACGAACGAGAGATGTGCTGAATTAATAATGCAAAGCGCTGTACCACTGCTCTTTAGAGATCGAAAGTTAGTTGGTGTCATACCTGGAAGTTTGAAAAGCATTTTGCGTTGCTACATTTATCATTAATTTGTTTTCCGATACTGTCATAATAATTAATTATTATTAATAAATGATTGAACTTATGGACTAAAAGTTACTTACTTTGCAGTGATAATACATAGGTAGGATAGGTTCTTGGTGAAAGATTACGTTTTAATTAGGAGATGCGAACTGTCCCGAAGATTAAAAAAATGATTTTTGATACAATTTACATAAACGGCAGCTTAGTTTCGGACGTAAACGTTTACAAAAGTCACATCATTTAGAAACTATTATTTTATTTCAGAAAAAGAACTGTGATCCACTACTTAACATTCTATTATGTCAACGACTTTTCTAGCAGATGATTGGTTGTCCAAAAATGCGTGTGTGTCATGGAATGTTTATGTGCTTTGAGCGAAATCTTAACAAAGTAGAGCACCAAAAATAATGCAGAATATTTTGAGATCGAACCCGGTACGTCACGAACATGCGCACATTTCCCACAAAAACTTTTAAAGCTATTGCAATAGATATAGAGTGAAAATTATCTTAACGATACCTCTTGCAAAAAAATCCTTGCATTTTCACACAATCACCTTCTACGAAGATCCTGGGAAATTCCTATCGATAATATTTGTTCAAAATAACCTGACATTGTGATGTTTTGATAAAATATCAGATACTAATATCAACAATATTTATTTTTATAAATTAGTAATCACAACAAAGATTTGTTTACGAATATTTGTGTTTACACAAAAGAAACTTGGTGCCCGTTGGACTGTGAAGTAATGGAAATAATTTACTATGAACAAATTTTGAAAATAATGTTTATTCTTTTACTTTTTAGAAACAAGAAGGAAAATGAAACTTCTTGTTTCTTCATCAACCCATATACGCCCACTGCTGAGCACGGGTCTCCTCCTACCATTGAGAGGGTTTAGGCCATAGTCCACCACGCTGGCCTAGTGCGGGTTGGCAGATTATACACCTAAGAAATTCCTAAGAACTTTTAGGTGTGTAGGTTTTATCACGATGTTTTCCTTCACCGTTAAAGCAAGTGATAATTCAATGTGAATATATTCTTGTTTACTAAGGAAAAATTTTTATAAAAAAATATTGAGCTGTATAATACTCGTACATCAACTGACTGCAACAGGCATAAAACTTTAAAAACACTTTACTACATTTTCTAATTATCGGAAATTATACTTATTTACTTGCATTTTCTGGGTCGAGTCAAATTTTTTGGAACTTATAACTTCCACTTTTAGAAGTTACGTGTTGAATAAATATTGAATTATCACGTACTTTATCGGTTGAGGAAATCATCGAGAAGCACACATTAAAAGCAATGTTTTTTAATAAAAATATTGACTTACCTCTATTTTTTTATACTTGTAAGTTTTAGACGCACTAAGTTTATTTTGCAAAACAAAGTTTATTAACTGCCACTGCGTGTAAATTAACATAAGTCGTATTAACACTAAAACTCAAGACGTAATTAAGTTGGTAAGTAGACTGTTTACAGTTGCGGAACAGTCAAGTCGTTATTTAATTAGAATCAACATGACGTCACTTACCGCTTTCCTTATATCTGCAAAGCTTCAGGCACGTTAAGTATTTGGTATATAAATAACTCGAGTTACATTTGTGACGTCCGTGGAGATCTCTGACAACCCTATTATATGGACAGTGGCATAGGAAATGTTTATTTTTGGCTTGCCCTGTTTAGACCTTTGTACTCATAAAGCTTGTATCCCCAAAAGAGTATGCTGAGATGTATAATAAATAGTGTATGATATTATCATTAGCAGCATTATTATTAGCAGTGATGGCCTCGAGGTTTAGGCGCGCGGTCGAGAATCTCGGCGGTCGCGGGTTCGAACCCCAGGCACACACCTCTGACTTTTCGAAGTTATGTGTGTATTCAAAATTGAATTATCACTTGCTTTAACGGTGAAGGAAAACATCGTGATAAAACCTGCACACCTAAAAGTTCTTAGGAATTTCTTAGTTGTGTAGTCCGCCAACCCGCACTAGGCCAGCGTGGTGGACTATGGCCTAAACCCTCTCAATGGTAGAGGAGACCCGTGCTCAGCAGTGGGCGTATATGGGTTGATGATGAAGAAGAAGAAGAAGATTATCCATTTACAAGTACCGGCAAGCCTTGGAAGTCCCTAGTCCACCCGCAAGATGGACAGGTTAAGGCCTTAGTCTATCATGCTGGCCTAGTGCTGGTTAGAGGACTACACAGTTAGGAAACTCCCAAAGTTTTAGGTGTATTGGTTTCCTCACGATAATTTTCTTGACCGTGAAAGTTAGTGATATCATAATAATAATAAGGTATATTCTTTGTGATGAATTAACAGCATGACTTCGAAAATTTAGAATTTTTTCATTCCGTATTTCATTTCAAATAGTTTTTTTTTAGAAACGAAAACAATGGGACATCTAAACCTTATACTGATACGACGGAAACCAAGAACATTAGAGAAGGATTTATTTTATTTGACTTTGTAAAATGAAGCCTCACCTTATGGCTTTCCGTGGAGACAAGCAGGCACCCCGATAAGTGGTCGGAAGTAAAATTTACGAGGCAAAGACACGCCAACTAAATAACGAATGATATTGATTGAGCTTGGCACTATCGAGGTATCTTTAGTGCTGTAACATTTGTCACCCATATGTGTATATGGAAAGAATTAGAAAAAATATATATTTAGTCTTGTACGTATAATAAAGTTGGGGTACCTATCTTTCTACAGTACCTATCACTTTACCTAAATAAATGAATTGTAGAGGAGGCCGGATCCAACAGTGAAACACATAGCCTGATTGGGACTAATTAAGTAAATCATTGGTGCCAAATAAATATAACCTTTTCAGATTTGTTAGTTATGTTATATTCACACTTTGCTTTTCATTACTTCACTTTATAAGTAACAGTAAAAATATTATATTCTCAAATATTAAATGAAATTGTCTCCCACGAATAATACGTATTTTTACAGTTATTCCTATATTTATCTTTATAAAATTCTTATTTATTTAATCAGAGACCAATGATTATTTTTTTGTTTTGAGAAATAGAAGATGATAGTATTTTACACAAAGCAAATAATGCCGCTCTTTGAGATATGGAAATCAACGCGGCTTAAAAATAAACTATATTTATTTAAGATTGTTTATATCAAAAGGGGCCGGTTTCGTCCGGGCGCAGTTTTATGAAAATAAAATCATCAATTACAACGTTACTTAATATTAATAAAAAAAATGAAATTGAGATTTCTATGAGTTCTCTTATTTTTATATATGTAAATAAGAGCACTATAAGTACAATGGTTTAATGTTCAAGAGTAAAGGGCCCGGTTTAACAGGCATAAATTAAAATTCAACATTTTGCGTATTTGGTACGAACAAGAGATTTTGCTTCATCCAAACATCCATATGCCTTTTTTAAACAAAACAGATTGGGTTAGGATCTATAGCCTCATCTGTTAGCTCATTATAAACGCTGTCAATACATCGCACGCTTAATAATATAGTGACCTAATTCAAAAAGTCGAGTCTAAGGTAAGTAAATGGGGAAAAATAATTTACTTCGTCAAATACATTTTGTAGAAAATATAAAAAAAATCATTATGTTTAAAAAATATGAGTACTAAATAGTTACATTACATCCATTACAATTTTATTATTTAATCCGACTATATTTAATCACAAAGTGAATGAAGGTGAAAATACAAAATTTTGAATTAGGTCACTATATTTTAAGCGTGCGATATGTTAGTAAGGATAAACTATTAAAAGCTTTTTTGATAAAGGTAATAAAATATTAATGGGTATTGATATTATACCTGCGATATGATAATGAGTGTACATGATGTAACAAACGCCGCAATAAATAACTAGAACATGATAATAAAGATATAATGGTTATATATGGTACACATAAGTCACGTAAGTAGTGATGGCTTTGATGAGGCTAGGCGCGGGGCCGAGAATCGTGGCGCACACGGGCTCAGACCCCGGACACAAACCTCTAATTTCTTTGTGTGTGTGTGCGATAAAAAATATTTATCAAATACTTTAGCAGTGATTTCTTACGTGCGTAGACCGCCAACCCGCACTAGGCTAACGTGGTGGACTAATGCTTAGACTTCTCATTTGTATATGAGGGCTTGGTCTAGCAGTGGGAAGTATCTGAGCAGATGGTGACTCACATAAGTATATATACATTGATGATTTATACATATATTGATTGATACAATTATATTGATTCGCGTTTTTAAAACGTTGGCCTTATTGTGGATCCAGAAAGATGCTTCCGCTTTCGTCTTTGAGAATTCTTGATTATGTTTGTATGACAAATCAAAAACCTACACTCGGGCCTCAAATATAGTACCTTTATAGGATCCTGCAAAATGTTGTCGTTCATATAAACGAGGCATTTGCAAACTTGCTTTCTATAGCGCTATGAAAATAGGTTTTATTGGCTATTGGGCTGTAGGAGTCAAATCCGCTTATCAATGGTCAACACAAAAGTTTTAATTTCAAAATATATTTGGCATATAACGGTTTCAATAAACTAATTTCATTTTATTTCTCCTCAAAACATTTAGTCGACAGTTCATACACCATTCTAATGTTTGTTTTATTTGAGCGCTATATGAAACATAAAAGCTTAGATCGAAATATTCGCTCCATTTAATATCAACGGCACGTGTCGGTTTAATCTAATGTAGGGGGTGTGTGAAACTCTATACAAAATGAATAAAAACTGTCACAGGCTATCGACCCTAGCAAACAAACGATTTGGCGAGTGGGCTATTCGAATTCCTAGAAATTATCTTCTTTCTATGTTGTTTTGTTGGGTATATCCATGGTTCTGTATATCCATCCCAACAGAAGGATTCTTAAAATAAGTTTTGTTATTTTACTTATACATTAAAAACGTGGCATTTCGTGAAGAAAACGGATTAGATTGAATTGTTTACCTTCGTGTTCGCTGCAATTAGCGCGTCGATACTTGTCTTTGTACGATTAATCATATTATCAAAAGTATTATCCACAAGTAAAGTATAAAAGAACTATATAAGATTCACGTCTCTATCACGTGTTTTTAAGCACCATTGGCGAAACTTGGTAGTGAAAATGTGCCCCTACGGAACCTTTCGCAGATACAGGCTTTTGTGCTAGACTTTTCGAGCCATAAACAGATATACCGATTTAATTAATGAATTAATCTATAAGCTTCGTTGCTATGTCACAAATTTTATTAGAAACAGCTTCTTATTGTTACTTTATAGCGGCAATGAAATTGGGCAAACTAAATACTGTTAGTGGTTGTAATTTAATTTTATTGCCAGAACCATTATCTGGAGTAGGTACTTGCCGCACCTGTTAAATTCATTATATATAGGACCGTCTGTTATGTAACTAGAGGGCCAATCTGGTCTTGCCTGGGTACAATCTTAGGATCAATTATGTTTGACATAGTCATTATTATAACCTATAATAACCTAACTACACGCCTAAGAAATGCTAAACAACTTTTGGGTGTGTAGGTCTCCGAGATGTTTTCCTTCACCGTTAAAGTAATATGATGATTGATTGCGAAAACGCCCATATCTTCGAAAAATCAAAGATGCGTGCCTCATGATTAAGCCTGCGACCATCGAGATTCTCGACCGCGCGTCTAAACCGTGACGCACTACTATTATTTATTTTTACATTCATTGTAAAAGGTTCGCGTGAAAAGGTACAAATTTATATGAAATATGTTTATCGGACGTGACAATTTGCTCTTATTCATTCATGCCAATGCAATGTACGTGAAAATATATATTTTCTGCCATAAAGTGTCTTCTGGTGTAGATACTACAATTTAACGTTTCTTTCTTGATCCTTCTCGTTGATACAAAGTAAAATAAATTAGCAATAAATGATTATATATTATGGACGTGAAGAGTACATCAGTTCTTCAAAACCGACATGACAAAGCAATTGTACTAGCGTTGGACGCCTTTTCTCCTCATGTCATATCGAACACTTTGTAGACACGGGAATTACGTTACAAAATTTAAATGTTGTTTCAATGTGTATAACGCTTAATTGAAACTAACGGAATATACTATGTACTAATTGAACTTCTGAAAGGGTACACTTCGGCATTTCTCATAATGTCTAGGGATTAAATCTATTACAAGCAGACTACGTCCATTAAGCTACCAGATTTGTGTAATGTTTAAAACCTAACAACACCTTGCTTCGATATTGTCTGAATGCTTTTTTTTATGTTGGCTTAAAGTGAGTCTTCATTTTGAGGTACGTATGTGTATTTTTTAGTAGACTTGCTGTGGCTTGCGTATTTCTGAAAATTATAAGCGGCGGTAACTGTTTATGTGTGTCGCTCCTTTGTCTGTCTGCTCTGTCAGTAAAAAAAGACTAGCTATAAAAAAATATTGCTTAAAGCCAGTTTGAAGGAGAATATTTGCTAAGTTTTGGTAAATAAAGACCCGGGCTAGAACTCACGATCAGTCAGGTGTCTGGTAATTAGGTGGAGTAATATTTAGATGGACAGATAGAAACAATACTGGAATTTAATAAATGATACATAACATGATATGATACATAATAATACATACATAACACACAGGCAGAGACGCCAAATGCCACGCTCCAAACACAACTGTTGCTTCCTCCACTGTCATTATCCTCTTCATGCATGCATTAACGATTTTTTAATATAATAATGGATGGCCATAAACCTTTGTCATTTGTTATTGGGCACAATAATACTAACCTTAATAAATTAGATTCCCATCTATGGCCACAGGGCATGCAATGTTTCGGGTAATAACAAACTTATTCAAGTTTACGAATATAACCTAACTAATGGCTTTTGTCCAACCAGACATTGAATTGGGTTCAACTTTGATAGCATGCTGCCATTTAAAAAAAAATTCATCATCAAAAAGCTTCATTATATTCTACTACTGTTTGTAGAGACTATATTTCATTCGGTAGTATGGAATGGATCCAATAACATTAATAAATGTTAGACTTTTTTCAATTTGTCTAGTTGAAATACATTTCCAGTAATGTGTAGCAGACATGCATATGTTCGAAGATTGAAATAACCTTTCATCATTCTCGCAATTTAATATGCTTTGTGTTTACACAGACTTCTGTTTGTTGTCATGTCTACGTTGAAATTTAATCTCGATTGTCTCGAAGGCAGCTGAAGCAAAAAATGTCTAGCGCCTAGATTTCTTTTGTGTATTGTGTGGGCGGGGCTAGCGAGGCGAGAAATCCATTATTAGGGACACATCACTCAACAGCAATAGTCATACATATGTATAATATCTATTACAATACTAGTATTGTAATAGATATTATATGTAATTTTTCCATTATAAATGTGTTTTGGATTTGTTCTATTGAAACTTTTTATTAAATGAAGTATCAGCCATTACAGTGAAAAAAGGATTTATATAGAAATAAAGTTGGTCTCCTTCTAAGTCACTTTTTGTAATATGCTCATACATAACAATTTTTAGTAGTTGTTTTATTGCAATATAAACAATTCTGACTCCACCACTTGTACCAGCCAATCCTTTTACGATGTAAGAAAATTCTCATCTTCCCGCTTCGAGTGTTATATCTTGTATCTCTTTGATTCAGTCGTGTAACTAATACATAATTCAAACACAACTTATTACAAATCATATTATTATCGGGGGTCACACATTGAATATTTATTTCGATTTCTGCGTAGAGAGAAATCGCGTCGCGTTGCGTAGTCAGCACTTTACAGAATTTTGTCTGATTTCAATGAAAACAGACTAGTCTATGTCATAGCGCAGACATCTTTATAAAAATCTAAAATAACGCTTCTCAGAATTGGAAGTTTTTTAGTTCTTGCTCTGAGTATATTTATCGCTAACAAGAATCGCTTATAGCCTTTTAAATGCTACTTTCACTTTAGAGATAAAGAATATTCGATACTAGGAATATTGAATTAATGATAAATTCGTTTAGGTAGACTTTGCTAGCTAAGATAAAATAAGTGAAACTACGTTCCACGAAACAGCGACAATAAAATAACAGTAAAACGGCTATATTACGTATATGAAATATTCCTTTATTTGTAAAGGGGTAAGCAGTGGCGCAATTTTTTACCCACGTTTCGTTAAAAGTATAAAGTCTCACGTAATAGGAGACGAGGCTATTACAGTTCTTTCAAACTTGTATTTGGGATCTTTTTCAATCACTTGTGTAAGTACATGTATGAGGAGTAGTGAATTGTGATACAATACAACATCAATCGTTTTTATAGGTAGAAATAATAATGTAAATTTTGCTCTGAGTTTTCTCCAATGGAATATATTTCAACGCTTCAATAATATTTAATAATTCGTTTTTACTTTATAAAGTTGATAAAGTTGGTTGTTGAATTACATACAGTAAAAAAAAACTTATTAAAAGTCATTCAAGTCAAGTCATTTTCTGCAACGTTTTTAGCACATAGTTGCTTGTACTAAAACGCCCATAAATATCCTTTTGATTTAAGTGTTTTCGGTAGAGTAGGGTTACGCCTTTAGAAACCACACTGGCTTTGTGTGTTACGGTTATATCAAGAATTTTCTAGAACTTTCAATACAATGATTCGTTTGTAACTTTAAGAAGTTGCTAGACTTCGAACCCGCTGTTGTCCGATTTAGTAACTACAAAAACCGTAGTGGAAGTTGATTCTATGAGAGATATAAGACTTTATTTAAGACTTAAGTGACTTTCTTCTTAGACGTAAAGAACTGCATAGTTCAATTAGAAGGGCTGGTTTTCCCCCAATATTATATCCAGTCAAGAGTGCACCAAATGAATGAAGTCAAAGTAATACGCAGATAAAGTGTAAACTCTCCGTATTTTTCTAACGTAATTCTACTCAAAGAATATTCTAGATGAAACGTAAATATAATTTCATTTTCAAGGGAAATTGTGAGTTGTTCCTTCATTAAGTTCTTAGCTGGCGATGTTCCTTTGTGTCGTTAAGTAAAACAATTATTTAGAAAAATTAAGCTCACAAATTTCCACCTTTATTTATGTAAGCAGTGAGATTAAAAGAGTGTTTAAGGCGCCGTTTTACGTTGATTATTTGAGAAAGAAACAATTTTAATTAAGTTATTACAAACTAGTAGTTGAAGCCTGTTTTACGCGGCGAAATGAAGGCTACTCACTCTCTTAGACGAAAAATAATCTAAAACGGTTAAGGCATTTAGACGAGTAACAGATAGAGTTACTTTAGTATCCATAATATTAGCATAGATAGTTTAACTCGTTGATAATAAAACCTTTTTAACAAGAATTCAGAGCTTTAAGTTCCCGTTTTGAGGCCTCAAAAGAGGTTCGGTCTTTATACCACAGATATCCACCAACAAGCGTTAGGTGTAAATCTGTACTGTATCTGTACTGACACAAGTGTATCGATTTTCTTCATGTACGTCTGTTTGACAAGAGCGTGTACGGCAAAACTTTTTTTTAGGTACCGCTAGAAGCTTCGTTGTAAATTTGGCAGGTAGCTAGCCCCTTCCCCTCAGATGCTTTGTGTATAGAGTTTCAGTTGTCGTTCGATCTTTGTCAGAGGAGGACGCATTTCGTCATGAGTGCTACGTACGCATCACGTTATGAAGCAGTGTTCTTGTGTTTGCATCCAAAAGGACCCAAAATGTCATACGCAGTCGCTGCAAAATACATGAAAAAGTCAAAGACATTTGTTAGTAAGTGGGTGAAACGCTATTCTAAAGTAAAAAATGTCGACGATCTGCCTAATCGTGGCTCTACGCAAAAAACAACGAAAAAGGAGGACAAAATGATTTTACGGGTATTCGAGAAGAATTCTCGCCTATCGTTACGTGGTGGTCAAGCGGTTTTGCTTAAAAAAGGCCTTAATGTGTCATGTGATACTATAAGAAGACGTTTACTGGCTCATGATGTAAAATTTCGTAGCATAATAAAGAAACCGCTACTGTCGGAAAATCATGTTAAAAAGAGACTCACTTGGGCGCAGGAACATTTGGACCGGGATTGGGACAATGTAATTTTTTCGGACGAAGCTCCTTTTTGGGCACGTTCTTCTATCACTCATACCTGGTGTACCCACGCCAATAAATTCATCCAGCGGACCGTTAAACATCCGGTGAAGGTGCACGTTTGGGGTTGTTTTTCAAAACAGGGATTTGGTACCTTGCACATATTTACAGGTAATTTAAATGCAGCTAAAATGATCAAAATATATCAAATGGCTTTATTACCATCTGCTCAAAAGTGGTTTAAAAGGAAAAACATATATTGGCTATTGCAAGAAGACAATGACCCGAAACATCGGAGTCGTCTTTGTACAGCGTGGAAACAAGAGAATGACGTTGAAGTACTAGATTGGCCATCACAGTCGCCGGATGCAAATCCAATAGAAAATGTTTGGGCACTCATGAAGTTGAAGCTTCGAGGAAAGAAAATCTGGACTTTAAAACGATTAGTTCGTGAAATTAGACTTATTTGGAGGTCTTTGTCCCTGGATTATGCAATAAAATTAGTAGAAAGTATGCCTCGAAGACTCCAGTCAATTATTGATAATGGAGGCGACTGGACAAGTTATTAATAATAAAGCATCATTGTCTATATCATGTATAATGAGTGTATTTTTTTTCTATTTTTTATCCCAATTCATTCCCGAGTTTTGCCGTACACGCTCTTGTCAAACAGACTGTACAACATTGTCATTGTCAAAAATTGTTTTAGTTTCCCAATTATGAAATGTCATGATATGTTAAAGCGATAAGGGGTAATAATATTAGTGATACGAATTTTTTTCCGGACACGAGCCTCCTCTACAACTGAAAGAACCTAAGTCCACCACGCTTGCCTAGTGCAGGTTGGCAGACTCCACACCAAAAAAAATCCTAAGTATTATAGGGGCAGGTTTCCTCACGATGTTTTCTATCACTGTTGAAATGTATTTCATAATAAAATATAAATTGGCGTGTGCATTTGCACACATCATCAACAGCCCTTAATTCGTCCACTGGCACGCCTCTCTTATGGCACGCCACTGGGCTCGATCTTCGGCTCTCCTCATCCAACCGCTGCCAGCCATCCAACCGTTGGGGTAAACGTGTTCTGGAGTGGAGACCGCGGCTCGGCAAACGTAGTGTAGGACGCCCTCTGGCTAGGTGGGGTAACGATATCCGCAAATCCTACGCTCGCACTGAATTGAAGTGTTTTGTTTCGTTCAGTTCTTATTACCTTCCCGCGCATATACTTTCGCTGAACAAACAACGTGTTTTCAGAGGCTTTGATAACAGCTTTACAAGTTAGCGGTGGCAAGCATGTATCCTTGCTTGTATCTAACACGCGGATTGTTTGGTATAAGTGATAAGAATAATCAAATTCCATGAAAATTTAAGAGTACTTTTAAGTCACATTAAATCGAATTATTCATGATTATTTTGAGTGTCTTTAAAAACGATTTATGAAAATCGATGTCTTTAAAGTTGTAATGTTAGGATTGTATTAGCAGTAAACACTTCTTCTATTAAAAAGTAGATCATAATAAAATTATGGGCAAGTAATGGAAACGTTAAATGAAATTAAATTACTTTAAGTATTTTTGAGTATTTCTTAAAAGCAGTTCTTCGATTAACACAAACAATGTGAGTCGCTTATATCTGACAGATTGGCCCAAATCCCAACAGTTTTTGGTTATCCGTGACTTCATAGCCACTGTATTTAATGTTTAAACGAGTTTCATAAACAAAAGTGTTCAAACAATTTTTGTAATGGGAATAATCGCGCTCTACACAGATTCGAGATCATTTATTAAAACACGAAAATCTGATAGGTAATTTTTATGTAAGTATTTAACAATATTTGTTAATGCGCAATTGTCAGAAAGAACTTTAAAATTATCTATTTACAGTGGCTTGCCATATTATTATGGACAGTCACATTTTTTTCATTATTTTTCTTTGAGCACATTTAACTGTAATCTAAAGTGGTGTAAGACTTGTTAGAAATCTTTTACACATTCACGATACCTCTTTAACTTAAATTTTAAGTGGATTTCAAGTGTTGGAGCATTCATTTATTTTTAAAATATTTTTAAAAGCGGGAGAGTCGCAGAATCGTTGACACGCGTAAAAATAGGAGACGTTAATAATATTATTTTAAAAAGGTATTTAGTGAGTTTGTGTTATAAATATTAATTAAAAGTAAGTATTATTTTATTGTTATTGATGGAAAAGTATTTTGGCGTCAATTTTTATCACAATATTATTATTATTACTTTTTAATGGTACTCAGTACGAGTCGACGGGTTGATTTGTTTCCAAAAAAAAATCTGTGGTTAAAACCCTCCTCCTGCATCCGAATCATTCTCAAAGGAAGATAGCAGAACTTGCCGGAGTTTCTTAGTTCGCTATTAGTTAAATAAAAATAAATTTGGAATAAAATAAGCCACTTTTGCCCAAAAGAAAAAGCAAATGTTGAAGAAAATTGATTACCACGCAATGTTCTGATTGGAAAATTCGGGATAATTGTTTGCAAAACTGAAAGAAAAGTGGTGATCTTTTAACGTTAATGGTTCGGGAATCTGAAATACCAGTTTTTAAGAGAACTGTACCGCGGAGGTTCGCAGGGGAAGGTCTGACAAGTTATCGACGATTTGAGAGACGAGCTATTATAACGTTCGTCTGAGAAACACATCCAAAAAAAGTAATTGTATGAATAATTTTGTGAAAAAATTATTTGAGAACATCAAAATAGAAGCTAGTATTAAATCTGACCATATTCCAGTCTTCGAATGGTGCTTACAAGCCCAGGCAAGCCGTTTTTTTTTCATTGCTTCAGTCAAACGCGGTTTCTCAAATCGTCGATAACTTGTCAGACCTTCCTCTGCGAACCTCCGCGGTACAGTTCTCTTAAAAACTGGTATTTCAGATTCCCCAACCATTAACGTTAAAAGATCACCACTTTTCTTTCAGTTTTGCAAACAATTATCCCGAATTTTCCAATCAGACCATTGCGTGATAATCAATTTTCTTCAACATTTGCTTTTTCTTTTGGGCAAAAGTGGCTTATTTTATTCCAAATTTATTTTTATTTAACTAATAGCGGACTAAGAAACTCCGGCAAGTTCTGCTATCTTCCTTTGAGAATGATTCGGATGCAGGAGGAGGGTTTTAACCACAGATTTTTTTTTGGAAACAAATCAACCCGTCGACTCGTACTGAGTACCATTAAAATGTAATAATAATAATATTGTGATAAAAATTGACGCCAAAATACTTTTCCATCAATAACAATAAAATAATACTTACTTTTAATTAATATTTATAACACAAACTCACTAAATAGCTTTTTAAAATAATATTATTAACGTCTCCTATTTTTACGCGTGTCAACGATTCTGCGACTCTCCCGCTTTTAAAAATGTTTTTAAAATAAATGAATGCTCCAACACTTGAAATCCACTTAAAATTTAAGTTAAAGAGGTATCGTGAATGTGTAAAAGATTTCTAACAAGTCTTACACCACTTAAGATTACAGTTAAATGTGCTCAAAGAAAAAAAATGAAAAAAATGTGACTGTCCATAATAATATGGCAAGCCACTGTATTCTTGCAGTAAATTATGTCAAGAATATCTAAACAATTTTCAAAGAAAATTAACATAGCAAATTACTGAGAATACACTTAGGTATCATTCATACGACTTCAAAAACTGACATGGTTGGTAAAGCTTCATATATTAGCGTTCCATGAATTTTCCTTCCATTTTTGTGAGAATTTTTGGAAGCACACTAAAGCACTTTTTTCTTAAAACCATTAATCTTATTCTGGCACTATCACAGCCTTCACCCATCCGAAGCAGACGTTCACACGACAGGGGCTTTGAAAATGGAAATAATACGTTGGAAATCTCTACGTTTCAAAAGGGACGTTAATTCCGAATGTATGTCACGGAATCCCTATCGTTTAGTGAAATGGTGTGAAAATATGTTGTCACATCGATAACTGGCAATACAAAATATAAAAGGTGTCAAGTGTTGAACGTAATAACGCAAACAGCGGTGCGTGAGGAAAATGTATACGGTCGAATCTCAGTTGTTCGCCGGCTTGCGCGCCAAACGACGGGCTGTTGATCAGCCGTCTTATGCCCGGCAGTGCGGCCACGTTTCAACTCTCGATCAAAACAATTTGTATCCAAACATTTGCGGCCAGTGTTTGTGTTTCGTAAAAAGAACGTGAACATTGTCTATGGATTTTTAAAATAAAAAAGGTAAGTCATTTTTCATTATCTGTTGAATCTGGATGTTAAATACATACTGGTTTTATATTCATTTACAATTTGATAATTAATATCGAAAATTAATAAAATTTAAATAAATTTAAATTTAGAACAAACGTGCGATTTATTAGTATCGCTAATTAAGCCAACATGTAACCGGTAAGCACATGTTTAAAAATAAGCCTGCACGAACAAAGCACAAATAAAACAAGTCTGTTTTCTTGGTCTAACATGTCCGAGAATATGTTTTCAAACAGGTGCCGGTAATAAATTAGTTCGCAAATTAGACATTAATTCTACATAATAAAAGCATGAGAGGATAATGTATGGTCTATTCCTAATTCCGTATTCCGGCTGATTAAGTAGAGTGCTAAAATTATTACTAAATTTATGTTTACCAATTTATAATTAAGATGTTATTTAAATTAGTCTTGTTTTATCAAGACCTTTCTCTTAATTAGACCTGTGAATAATGAGTTATCTTACGGATGCATAAGTATCTTATACAATGATAGTTTAGTTTGGTACATGGAATAGAGTTTAGAGAGTAGTCGGAGGTTTATTTTGTTGCTTGTAGGATATTAACACAGATAGTGATTATCGTATCAAAGATATAAAACCCCCATAGAAAATATCAAATACGTACCTAAAATGAATCGTTTTTCAGGCTGAGATCGCGTGTACCTACTCCATATTCTGTAACCAATATTAGTGATCATTAATTGTTAGTAAATATCTTTGACTTGGTTTCTCCGCAATCTTCATCTATTTACCTGAATTTTAAAATAAAGCTTACTAAACGTGGGTGACTTTCTTTCAGGCTGAGGTCAGTAGAGAAAAATATCTATATAAATATTTAATGTAAGAATGCTATCGCTAACTATATCGGCCTTTTTATTTCGGAATTTAATTTCAGTGTTCTTATTAAAAAAATACGCCATACATTTTGATCAGACGATTCATTTCATAAACAATAAAAATATATAAATACTCCATACACAAACATGGGTGTAGCCGATACCAAGGAGATACATATTCATTGGTAATTAAAATTCCCCAGTGATCTTATATATATGGAAACTGTGCGTATGTATTTCAGTTTCCGAAACTTCATGATATAAAACTGTTTTATAAGCAATTTGAAAAGTTTTTGGAATAAACAGTTCAGGACAAAATGTTATAGGGCTAGGTAATGTTTTTAAAGACAGCAAGAAATTAAAAAAAAACACTAAACACTGCTTAAGAGTAAAGAGTTTTAATAGGTTTCAACGGAAATGTGGTCCAGTAAGTGACAATATTGTTTCATTTATAAGTGGGGGTTGAGCCCAACTGCGCATTTAGAAACCCTGCTCATTCAACGGGAACATTACATATAAAAATATACAAACCGTCTGTCAAAGCTTTTTGAGCAATATAATTCGTGATGTGTTTCATACAGTTTTGGTCCCCGCTTCGCTCTAAAAGTAGGGTATATTAGTTTGGACGTTGCTATCTATATTCATACAAAAAATCTAATCGTTCCAGCAGCTTTGGCGTTAACTTTAAAAATATATTTATAAAGTTTTCATCATTTTTATAATACATATTACATATTATTAACAAAGCCGGCACTACCATTGCCAAGCCAAGTCTTACACAACAATCTTTAGGCTTTAAAAAATTGTTTACCAAAAAATAATATGAGAATATCCTGACACCTCAATAAACAAATATAAAGAGGACATTATGCAGCAAACGTGTAATGCTTTTGCTCTTCTAAAGAAGTACCGCCAGTGAGAAAATGAATAGTATTTATGATAACTGTTTTCTATCCAAGCTGTTTTACTTTTACTCCTAATTCTTTCGTAGTATACAAACGAAACCTTTCCAGGTTGCTCTCTTTGCTAGGAAACAATCTTGTTCTCCGCGTACCTTTTAAAATACTTCTGACGATGTTTAAAGCATTTGAAACTGCATTAAAGTTTTATAAGCAGCCGCAATCTTATTTTTCTAGCTTGGTTGTGGCAGGTTTCTTTTTCGTAATATCCTTATGGAAATTGTATTATGTCGTGCTCCGTTTTCCGTCTCAAGTGTAAGATTTATTTCAGTTTTATATTTTGATCACTATCTTCATCATAATGGAGTTTGTATTTTTCAATATAGTAGGGAAATATTTATGTTCGAGATTTGTATATTGCAAATAGAATTTAATAGAGAGGTAAATATTAGGCACAAGCAGCACAAATGTTTACTGTGCGATATATAAATATTGAGTTTGATTTTCGAGTTGGTCAGAGGATTTTTCGTTATAATTTTCTAAGAAGTACCACGTATTCTAGAAATGTGCTCGAAATACGGCAATTAACAGGGTCTCTTTTACGTGAGGCTTAAAATAGAATTGACAAAACGAGAGAGTAGAAATAATAAGTAAAAGGCACATAGGTGCCTGTGCTGTAAGAATGTATGTGAAAGTTATTCTTTAATGTGAGGAACTGTATATTGATTTGGTCCACTGACAAAAAATCAAGCACGTTTATTATCTGGTCTTGTTAAGTGAACCGAAGCTTCTGATTCTTACGACACAGGATAATTATTGTGGACTCGGGATTACCACGACACAAGAAATGATAAGATTGTTGCGTGAAGATTCCGTACGTCCTTAATTCCTTTAGGCTTTGGTTTGGACTCTACTTTGTAAGAAGCCCGGGACACAACGTCTGATTAATTTTAGCACTGCCCGATGAACCTGATAAGGCTGAAAGATAACAGGATAAAATATCATGCTATTGAATTAAAAATTATAATATTAATTAGTCAGTTAATGTTAATTAACTAGATACATTTATTACAAAAATTATCAAAATTATAATTAATGAATTAATAAAATATTTTCTTTATGAGAGGAATGTCACAAGCACTCTGAAGTGACGAAAATATGAGAAGATATATGAATATGGAAGAGGCAAGAGAGGTGTGGCCTATGTACCCATGTGGCACCCAAAAGTTTCTGACAATCCCTATGGGATAAAAGCGTGAGTTTGAACATATAACTTATGTATGACAAAAGGCAACGGCTGGACGTCTACCCACACGATGGACTGATCAATGACAATTTAGTCAAGATCGAAGGCGCCGCAGATGGAGGCCGCTTCTGAGGGCGCTCTGGAAAGCTTTGGGTAGGCCCATGTTCAGCAGTAGACGTATTTCGGCTGATAATGATGATGTACATTTGTTTGTAAACATTATTCTATATATTATAAAGAAACGGAGATACATTATGGTAATGGTAAATGGATTTCGTGTTTTTTGTTGTCGAATCGCGCACATTACTCGGAGGTAATTTTTCATATGCCCCTGTTTGATATGAGACTACGTCAGGCTAAACGTTTTAACGAGATTGTGCGTAAACTGATATTAATGACGCGTCATTGATAAATACAATTCTCTGTTGTTTTGTAATATAACCTGAGTTTTTATAGCTGTGTTGGCTTTAGAAGTGTTGGATCCAATATTGGCTTTATAAAGTGGACATTGTTGGCAAACAATGAGAAAGGTTAATGAGGTTTTTTGTTGGTAAATATTTTTGTATTTCGTTCGTTTCGTTGTCCTTGTAATGATGTTGACCTAATCTTGGTAGAAAAAATTTAGAAAAAAAATAGTAATTTAACGACTTTACTAACTTGTTTTAGGATTCGGTCTAATTTTGGTTTTAGTTTAGTTCCGTTCAGTCTTTAGTAATTGATATCAAAATCTATATAGATAATATTTTTTTATTGTGTTATCCACCTTCATCATCATCGTCAGCGTATATGAATACGTTCCACTGCCGTGCACGAGCCTCCTCTACTATTGAGAGCGTTTAATAATTAATTAGTCCATCACGTTGGCTGGTAGGTTAGACTGACATACCTAAGAAGTTCTTAAGAATTAGTTGGGTGTGTAGTCAACCAATCTACACTAGACCACCGCTTTAGACCATAGTCTATAGGTCTTAAGCCTCTCAGTTGTAAAGGAAGGCCTTGTCAGCAGTAGGACTCTTATGAGCTGATAACATTATTTGGGCTCTACTTCTTTTAAATTAAGTCTAAAATATACGCATAATAGTTTATTTAAATATATCTTTTGGTATAATAAATTTAGGAGATTACTGGCCCGTTAGTAAGCAAATAAATCGTTCCATTAATATTATGTGCATATTTATGAGGCAAGTACCAAAAGTTTCTTGTATTTGTTTACCTTACTTCTTAGTACATACACTGTATACATACACATGTTATTTTGATATTATATGTATTATAATATAACTTGTGCTTTGTTTTGGTTCAACGTGTGTTACGACACAATATATAGAAATGCGACATCTAGACGGGTATGAATAAGAACATTTGTAGTATTTAATAACATTTTTTTTTTAATCTTTATTATTTAACAGTAACATATGATTGAGTTTTGAGCTTTTTCTTAGATTGTTTCCGATATCCACGACACTAGACTTTTAGTTATTATTGTTTATTTACTACTTGTTTATTTCTTCTAGATTCTCTGTTTTCGCTAATAAACAATCTTTTAAATATCGCTTCTATAAGACAGCATAACGAAAAATAATCATAATGTCAATCAGCACTCACTACATCGCTCATAATATACAAGTATTCAAACACAGGCGACTTTTGTTGGCAATTGGAACAGTTGATCTGTATAAGGTTAAAGGGGATACAAGGGTCAAAGGAACATAGCAAAGGCATGTCGTTTCTACAGAGGCGAATGTATTTACAAAAGGAACGCCTTTAGGTTTGTATCCAATGCTTTGTTACACGGCAAACGAAACTATTACGGAAGAAAGGAACTAGAACATGAAAATGCAGTCAGTTAAAAATTTAACAATTCAATTTAAATCCAGATACTGACATGTATATTTATAAATATCATTTATTTTACATCGCTCATAAGCTCAAAACGGTGACATTTCAGGTCAAATTTAATGTGACTTCATGCATTCATGACAGCAGTCATTGAGAATTTTTTAATACGGTAGCTCTTAGATCATCTGGCTAAATAAATACTTTTTAAGTCTAATTGTCATTTGTTTTTAAGCTAACCTATATAAATATTAGAAATAATATAAATGGTTATGTAATTTATATTTCTAATATAATTATCAGAAATATAAATTATTACTTCGAATCAAATTGGGCCGTACCTACCTATGAATCATGAATTTTTATATTTTGTCCAAATGTTTTATTACACCCAAATCCCTGAGAACAATTTATCGAAGTCGTGTCTCCTTATATAGATGTAATTTAAATCTTGAAGGTAAAGTATTCGTTTAAGTGGGACGTAGGCGGTCCATCGCCCTTCAGCGGGCCGTGTAAACTGATATCTGTTAATGGACAACGAAATAAGGCTAAATGACTTACAAAATGATGAAAATACCAGCTGAGATACTATACTATATCATAGCTTTTCATTTCAGCATTTAAAGGTATAATTGTATGTTCTAGACACAAGCTGATCATTGCTTCATGAAGTTATTTTATTTTGAATCAAAAGGTTTTGGCATTATTTCACGATGGCCTTATTTATGGCCTATTTGGTTGACACCACAGAATAGGTTAAAACGATTAGAAATGAAGTATTTTTCGGTGAGATACGAGTGTCGCTGCTTGTCTACCATCTATTTATGCTACAACGATAACACGAATTAAAAAAATGAAGGGCTGTTTTTGTACACATTTTCAAAATTCTTGATAATACACGGTACCCGAACTACTTAGAAGCGGCCGTGTCAAGCATATGATAGTCCAATCGTAGGTTCGGCACGCTCGGCATACCGACATCTCTTTTCAAGTTTAATTCAACTGTTCTGTGATTACTTGTTACAATATTCTAAAGAGTCTATTTACAGCGTGGTGGTTAGGTACGTTATACACACGTATAATAACAAAGAGTAATAGGGTGAGGTGAGACTGCAGAGGCAATTATCACGTGCTTTTGTAGTAAAAGAAAACATCGTGAGTGAATCTGCATAACTGAGAGTTCTACGCAAGAAATTCAAATGTATGTAAAGTGCAGACGCTCGCAGTGGTTACATCTTAATGATAACATTTCCTTTATAAAGCTTGTACAGAAAATACACGAAATATTCATTTCAAGGAGGTCCTGTATGTTGGAATAAGGCCTAAACAGTTACAGTTATTTCATTATGAAGGCAAAAATAACTAAAAAATTCGCGTCCCATTTGCTCCAAGTTATAAAATAAAACAAACAATAAATTTTAAACAATGTGTTCAATAACTTTTACTTTAAGTTAATACCGATGTATAACCTCATACTCTAGTCATATTTTCGCTTCCCTATTTCGATGACTGACATATTCCACTTATTCATGCATGACCAGTAACACCTACATTAGTTGTAAGTATGGAAACTATCTCTGCCTCCACTCTCACTGCACGACAATACGTAGGAGTATTCATTTGCTCGCGATTTCCGTCCATTTCCGTACACAACAGCCTGTAAATATACCTACATATATCACGTATTCGTCGTAGTAATAAGGTCAATTAGTAGCGGAACACAGGCGCCGACAAATCGTGAGTGAGGAGATCGAAGGCGTAAGAGAAGGTTTTTGGCGAAAATTGGAAGTTTTAGACCGGTGAGATGCATGTTTCAAAGTAAAGCCACGTTGTAGTTGTAGTTGTTGCACTAAAGTAAAAGATGAAGAAAAAGAATTACATTTAATTATACAGTAAATTGTTTATTAATAACGACATATATAGTATTAATATATACAATGTATATTACATACAGAAGGGTGCAAATGGCGGCCTTGTAGCAAATTACCATTTTTTCAAGATATGATAAATATTATATACCGTAATATATAATATACCATATGACAAATATTCTGACTACTAGTTAATAAAATTTATCTGGCCTGCTACAACAGGCGAAATTGACGTAAATAATGTGAGTATAGAAACAGAAACAGCCAAGTTTAGCCATTCGAAAGAATAGACGTGGGAATATGTACTGTTATTCACATACTTACATTCATGTATTACATGATTTGGAAATAATGTATCGAATGTACGAATAAATAAATGTGAGAAACTAGTATTAACGTTATAAGAATAAAATTAGTACCTATACCTATGTAAAATAATTTTATAATAGAAACATTATTGTTTGAAAGCTTTCGGCGACCCAAATTTGCCAAGTAACACCTCCCACACACTTCATTGTAATAGAATTTGACCTTTATTAACAATTAGGACTTGAATTGAAAATTTAATTATTCCCTATTTTAATGTCTAGTAGACATTTTTAGTTGACATTCAAAGTGCGTTTACCTCCATTTAGAAGGCGTGTGGTTAGATAGAAGGAATGTTCGTAAAATTGTTACATACTGGTTTTGTTGTCATTGCGGTGTAGTGGCTATCAAAATGAAGAACTCTATATGAGTTCTGCCTTTAATTTCGGAGCCATAACAATTAATGTGCGATACCAGTGTCGACATATTTCGATGAGATTATGTCTCCTCAGCAACAAAATCAACTAATTCTGTGAATTCGTGTTAAACATAGCTATTACCACTATATAAAGTCCACTCAGATGTATCTCTAACTTAACTAAAAAAAAAGACATTAGTAATACACAAATTATTCAAGGCATTACATAGGTTAAACCTTTATATGTTTTTTGTACATGCGGTGTTTTCTTATAAATAATAGTTACATTATTTACCTATGTACTCATTTAATGTGAACAGTGGTTGGCAAATCTAGTAAATAAAATAAAACATAAAAATTAAACAAGGCCAGATCTATCAAAGGCTACGAGCGAATTTCTCATCGAAGCTTCGCAATACAGACTAGAGAAAATTGATACAAAGTGCCTATGGAATCTTTTCGAGGTGTGCTAGTTAATAATAGCCCAGTTCTTTGTCACTTTTGGGAACGTATCCATGCTCGAATGAATATTGTATTGCCAAAGCGTTCCTCAAAAATCTATATGAAAAGTTGTCTATTAGTGTAAGGTACCCAAACATTTCTATTGCGAATATTCTTGAAATAAGTCATGAAAGATCTGAATGCCCCTATTATAAAAGTTCTCAAAAGTAGCGAGTGAGAACGTATTGAAAAGATATCGGAAAATTTTGACGGAATTGCCGTTGGAAAATTATATTTATACGTTTTTTTGGTATTGCCTGTCTGAGTCGACAAGCCTGTCTAGATTGTAAATTTTATCGAAATTATAACTTGTTAGTCCATTTTCTTCCGACTAATCGTTAAAGAGAGCATTTGGCGCAACATTCAGAGGAATTGTCGGGAATGGTCACGGGATAGACTTTCAAATGCACACGTCTGAATTTTGGAAATTTAAATGAACCACACTCGACAGTCACATGCCTAGTTTTGACCCCAAATTAAGATCCTAGTTTTATTTCGTGGGTTGCAAAAACTATTATTCTCACAAACGCTTAGATCCGAAACAAATATATGTGAATCACACAAACATTTGTTTCAGTGGAGAGTGAGCCCGCTGGCTCTTGTTTTTAGTTTGTTGCTTTATACTGCACTGTTATTGTTACTTTAGAAGTTTAGATGGTAGTTATTAAAAGTTAACAATACTATATCTTGCTGTAACCGCATAGTACAAAGCCAGACTTTTGTCTTGCTTAGGGACTATAGTTGTAACTAACAAGCACTGTTCAGTTCCTTAATTCACAGTTGCATAACAGCGAGTCCCAATTAGGAATCTTAAACACGGTTGTATGTTCTAAGTGCTTCCAACGTCAATGCTTTACGCTCGTATAGATACAGGTCGGAAGTCAATCCAATTGTCCGCACGTCCATTACCGATGTCTGGTTCGCTCGGATAAATCATCAATAACCGGATTCATTATGCATGAAATAGGGAAATGTAATAATTAATGCAAAATAAACACAGTGAGAGCTCATTTCGCAGAGTTATTTGCCCGAGATTAATCATTTTATTGCAACGATGTATTGTGTGTTTCTGCGAATTATTTAAGGAAGTTAGAAGCATTATTCTCAGTTAAGTTTTGTTCATTTTGTCTTATCTGTTAGATATTATCTAATTTAAATGTACTACGAGTGACTAAAAATAAATATCACTGGGTATAGGTTGCCTCTAACAAGTCATTGTGGGAATAATTAATGATATTTGACAGCCCCGTGGCGCAGTTGGCTAGAACCAGCTTGCGAAACGAGCGGCTGCGGGTTCGATCCCCGCACCGAGACAAATGTTTGTGTGATCCACAAATATTTGTTTCGGGTCTGGGTGTTTGTGAGACCGAAAAGTATCTCGTAGTTTCTGATACCCACGCCACAAGACTTGCATCTTAGTGTGGGGTCAGGACTATGTATGTGACTGTTGGGTGTATTTATTTATATTAAAGACTTATTGCTTAATTTAAGACTCTCGTAGGTATACTCAACAGTGCTTACTTTTATTGACTGAAACTCGCCATTTCATGAATTCAGCTCTCTTAAATGATTCATTACAGATTTTCTAACATACTTTGATTATTTATTTAACCCTCTTAGGTATATAATTTTTGATGACGAACATCTTTGTTCATCTAAAATTTACGTCAAAAAATAATTCAGTAAAACATTTAAACTTTCTCTGCAATATTTTAGATTTTTTTTTAAATGTACTTTCCATTTTAAATAACAATATTCTACATATTATATTCAACTAAAAAATCTCAAAAGAATGGCTAACATTGTTTCACTAGTAACTGCTCACTATGTACAATGTTTGTCCATGTAGATTCATGTAGATAGGACATTCTGTTCTAAGAATTTAGGATTCACAAAATGAGTTCCTCAGATTTCCCTCAGGATTACCACGAAAATGATATTTCGTGGTTAGGTGTAGATATAAATTTTCAACGAAAAACATGTCAATTCTCGTACAAAATTATTTAACTGTGTAGGTTTTTGTACTAATTTCATTTCTTTTATGTACAGCCCTCAATACAGTTAGTAAAAGAGCCACAGACTATCAATTAAACTATGTGATGATGTAATTTGAAACCAGCCCCAAGTCGACGACAATTAGAACTACTAACAAACCTATTAATTCATTCATTCATGTTTTATATTTGCAATGTTTCACGACTATAAAAAACAATAAAAAATGTAATAATTATTACTATAGTTATATTTTAAATATGTAACAATGAATTAGACAGCAATTCGGAGAATTTTAAAATAACTATTCTTCTTGCTACAGACTTATCCAGTATGTATTACTTAATTGGTCACCTGTGTCGACCTCGAATATAATAGTGTGATGAAAAATTCCACAGTTATTACTTCAAAGGTACATGTTAATTATACTTTATAGTATTTACTTTATACATTTATTTAGACGTTTAATTTTAATTTAAAGGTGACGAATTAAACTTCTAGCTGGCCTGAATACTTGATTTTAATTAAGACCTCTGTTAGAAAAGACGGAATATAAATTTTCATGAAATCTACACTTCGTTCTTACAATAACTGATATTGTTTCATTTTAACAGCGATTCATATAAAAAGTAATAAACTCTTAGATTTATGAATGGGAAGAGAAATTATGCGTTCATTGCCGCGCGGTTTTGATTAAATTTGGCTGTAAATGTCTTTATTTCCCTTCTTTATATCTTCAATTTGAAATGTTTATAAACAGGGTAGGTTTTGTTGAGAAACATTTGTCCTAGTCCTATATTCAACAAACCGCTTGGCCGATTAGTCAATCGCGGTATCGCGGTTGTAACGCCACTCCATTGCGTAGGACTATCATTCGTAATAATTTAATTTTTATTTTTTTCGGTTGCATACTTACGGTGAGTTAACAAAGAAATATGTATAATAAATTTCATTTTTTAATATGTCACTTGTATGTTTCAAGGGAGGTAAAAGGTGAGAAATGGGCTATAAGTATAATGCTACATGGTTTTAATGTAAAATATACCAAAGAGACCTTTTTGTGTTTTTTGTCATGATGTCCAAAAAAGAGCCCCGAGTAGATAAACGTTTAATTAGAGGTTTATAAGAAGTCGGATAAGGAAGTGCGCCTAATTATAATAAAGTTAAAAAAAATCTTGTATGTGGGAAAAACACACAAACGCGCCTACATCTTTTGAATTAAAATTTTGTTGGTACAAAAATATTTATTCTGTCAGAATAATTTTAATATTGTTTCTACCGGATCCTATTTAGATATAACATGTATGTAGGTACTAAAGCCGTGTCTTTATTGTGCCTACATTATTTATAAAGACTTATTTTATCAGATTGAAAAATACAAAGATATGCGCATCAAAAAAGGAAAAATAAACTTTATAGACACATTAGCAATTATCATAATGTTTTTTTTTTCTTTGGAAAAGCAGGAGTTGTAATAAGAAATAGTTAAGTAATGAAATATTTGAAGAAAAATCATTTTCCATCGTTTTTCTAAAGCCTAGAATTTATGTAAGAAACTCTTATTAAATAAGTTCATTTCTGAGATGTAAAATAATTTTTCGAGTGTATCATGTATGTATCCAAGGCGAAATATCTTTACCACAAAGATTTTTATGGTTAATGTGGTATGACCTCTTTTTGGCAGTAACTCTAGAAAATACACCTTAGAACTGTACCAGAAAGAATTCAATATCCTCCGCGAAGTAAATGCATGCAGAAATGGTAAAGTGATAATCCAATACTAGTATATTGGATTACCAAAGGTAAATACAATACTCACCGCAGTTCTGTACCCGAAACTAGCTGGTCGGTGCTGTCACTAGCGTTCTAAAGGCTCACACAGATTAACACCGCACTGCCACTGGGCCCGATAAACAAATGAATGTAGACACGATTCCACTCGGACACAGGCCAGTCACTCGTAGCATGCGGGACTCGTGTCTACAAATAGACATAGAATGTTACGAACGACTAACTACCCTCAACTGGATTAATTTACTATATAAAAAAGCTAATTCAAAGTGATAGAATTTTGAAATAATTAGTTAGATTTTGGCCATTGAAAAGTAAATAATAAATAAATAAATAAATTATTTGAAAGTATTTAAAGTATTTGAAATGTCTACCTATATGAATTTAATCTGGCCAGTCTATGGGATTGAATCTAAGGAAGGTTTTATTTTTTATGTTCTTCCATATAATTTAAAAAACTGAGGTGTGAACCTGCGTATCAGTGGCTTCAAATTCTTGTCCTTAAATTTAATATATGTATGAAATGAAAATTTAGCACTAATTAAATAATATCATCGAAGCATTCATGTTTTTCTGACTTATAATCATATTTATGTAATATGATACCCAATTGCTATATCATCTAAACCATAAACACATTTGGCCTCCAAGTTCAGCCTTCATGCTTTTATTTCGAACGTACCTAGAATACTAATAAAAATGCCCATGCGGTGGGCGGATTATGTTTCTGTTACTTTTTGCCGCGAAGCATTATCCCTCGGGATACCCGTAAAAAGCCCTCGGAATAAGTTTAAGATGGCTGTGTCGTGTGACGCTTGTTGTTGAATATTTTTCGCATTAGATTTTGCTGTGTATACAATTTTATCCTGGTAATGTTAATCGCGGTAAAGAAGAAGAGGAAAAATAGATTTATCATTGCTATATAAAGTAAATACATAGATTGCCGGACACTCGCTCAGCGATGGAAGAATTCATGCGACGATTAGTGCGTGCGATCGAAAAGGTTCAGTTAAAATTTCCTGCTAGTCAATTTCTTTATTAACATAACACGTTGAAAATATGCTCCGTAAATGGTACATAATCGCCAAACGACCAATTTATTTATAGAATATTTCGTATATAGCCGAATAAAGTCAATAGGTCATCAAACACAAAACCATAGATTCGGGTATCATCCTTTGTATTTTCGCTAAATATTAAGCCTCTGTATGGCTGCCCATATAGAAGTTTAGTGTAACTACTTATAGCGAGTTTTAAAACGTGATTCTTCTTCGTGATGATTTTCATTCTTGAATTACTGATAATAAGTTTGTGATCCTGGGACATTTACGGTGACTACGCGCCTAAGCCTCGAGGCTGGGCTCGAGCCCATCATGCCATTTTAACGGTTGTATCGTTTGTTCGAACTATTTTCATCGCGCTCTGCTGTAGTCTGATAATGGTATTTCGTGTATAAACTTTTGTCGAAGCGTTTCGCGATTGAATAATCCTAATTACTGTGTTCAACGGGCAAAAACATAGCGAAAAATTAAACATTCATTTTCAATTCACTGTTTTTATCGGTGTGAATATTGCTTTTAATTTTGTTCGTTTTGACATGTCGAGGTCGAATTGATGGCATTTCAACTCATTACACACGTACAATCTGAGGACGAGTATCGCCTTGTTTAATAACACTGGTGGTAATATGTCTTTAATCCTTTTTTTGTAATACAACAAAGCTTTTGCACATAGAATTATCTGGACGGTTCTGAAGTAGAGAGATGAATGGGAGGTGCCATTGTTAGCAATGTTTTCGTTTTTTGTTCATTATTCTTTGTATTTTTAATGTCTTATTTGTATTGTGACCATAATAAGAGTCGTTTCTTTAAAACTTTTACGTTCCCATCGGTTCGATTTGGTTCACTATGCAACTAAGCTGCTTATCTTCCGGCAGATAATTATTCAACAATTTTCCTTACATTCTTCATTGTAAAAAGGTGTATCTTTGTGGAATAATGAGGACACAATATTAGTGAGACGTTATGAGCGAAATTAACCAATTCCGCTATACAAATACCAATTTAATAAAATTACTCATTTGCCATATGTGCATATAGTTCTTAAACTACCAGAAACTTTTCGGTATGACAATTACAAACACGCTACCTGATACAGATTTAAGTGGCCAGCAGCACTCTACTACCGTGCTTCCACTGTTTTAATCACAGATCGAAATGTATCAGCAAGGTCCTTATTAAAACCGACACTACAAATACATTTCAAGGAATCAACTGCAACAATTTTAGTGTGATATTTTCGCAAACATTCAACATTAAGTAATTAATTTCTCATACATTTTACCAACGAGCAAAATGTAAATAAAACAACGCTATCAATATAATTAGAGTATGTTTGTTTTGATCCATCCGCTATCAGAATCCAGCGTGATTTGTTTTCTGATAAACAGAGATATTGGGGAGCGTATTAATATATATTACGTACATATAGTACTTTATTATTTGCGTGTACACATACCTACACTTTTTCATTCATTGATTCCGTCGGCTAAAGTGCTTACGAGCACAATAAATCTAAGTGTAAGGAGACTTATTTAACTTTAAGATCGACATAAATAGTACTAGGCTAAAAGCTCCCAACGGTTTAGCGGGTAGGTATTAGCTTCATACTAAGTGTTCTAACAATGGTTCAAAATAAAGCAAGAACTATAGTCACGAAAGAATGCGGTATTATATTATTCCATTAAATTTTTTTCAGTAGTAGCAAGAAGCTTGACTTTTATTACGTGGAGGCTTAAAACATCGGGCAAAAGGAGTACGGAGAAAAATACCGCTACCTTTGTCCCTCGGGGTATAAGTGTGAAAACAAAAAACGTTCGTTCAGTTGTCATAGAATTATAAAGAAATTTAGAAAGGAATACTTTTAACTTTATAAAAAAATATAATTAATTAATACGCCTTTCTAGAGTGACTCAGTTTATATTTTTTCCCTTTTATAGTGGAACCACGAATTAATCACAACTTTATTCATTCAAGACGAGATTCTCAATATCAAATATTTATTACTTTTTGATGTGAGAAATTGTTGCAAGAACTTTATTGTAGAATCGAGTTATAAATGTATGGAAATAAACTAATCCGGGAACAATATCATTTCGTGCCAAAACACATAACTTAGAGTTTTATTTACTAGTTTTATTATAGTAAGTTATCTCCCTGTCAAAGTTCTTTGACCGCAGAGAAAATAAATATCTTAATGTGACTTGTTTGTTTCAGAAAACAACGAAAATATGAGTGTCATGACTCCTTCGCTGGCAACATCAAAATGATGGAAGACCATGCGTCGAATATTACGCATACATTGACGAATTTGTTCGAAGAGATGCTTTTGGAAACTGAGGTGGCTAACGACAATCGGAGCAATGTAGATTTCTCACATTTTTTGGCTGTTCTTCGACAACAATCGGGGAAGAACAGTAGTCACGAACCTTTGGACTTTGGCACCCTTGTTAAGTTGGTTGATGGGTTTCGAAGCAGACTGAATCTCACAAAGCCGACTGAATCGCCTTGCACATACTGCGATGGAAACTTCCGAGACTTCATATTGGCGTATAACAGTATTCATGGATACATCAGTCTAATCGTAAGTACATACTTTGACGATATTTTTTAGTTGTTTAAGTTGTTCGTCCTATAACTTGATAACCTCTTCGACAACAAGCGTTGCTCTTTCAGGTGCCAACGCTTATTTTACGTTATATTACTTAATTGACTATAAGTAGCTTATTTTTTACACGGTAGGTCTTGACAAGACAAGCGAGTTTGAGTATAATCGAATAGGATACTTTGAATATTATGATGAGAAATCCTTACGAAGGCTACATCATCCTTTCATTTACTTTCATACATTCAAATAAACCCTGCAATGCAGTCTGTAAAGTGACCGCACATAATGTCTTGAAAAATATCTTGATTAAAATTTACATATAAACTGTTTTTTTTTTAATATTCCTTAATACAAATACAGTCGAAGGATATTTCCAGCTTGCTTATTAGAAGCATAAGAACGTGACCCAAGTCTTTAGTGAACCGGCATCGGTAATTGAATAGAATGAAAAGCCAAGGGGTCTTGAGCTTAAGGACACTGCTTATACGAAACCGTTTAATTATACCCCATTCATAGAAATTTGAATACGTTTCTCTAATAAAACGTTTTAAGAAAAATTTATTCATGCGATTTAATTTATGTTAAATATTTCGTGGGTTTAAGAATTATTGTCTTACGATATATAAATCTGCTTAAATTTCTGTTTTTTAGGTTAATAATTAGGTGTATAAAAAGCACTCTAGTTGAACGAGACCAACCTGTGTATGCATTTAGGGTTTTTAAGGATATTAGAAAGTGTTCTGCGATATGTAAAAAAGATGTTTGTAGAATGATTTTGTAAATTCATGTAATGTCAAATCATAGCACGAAAATATAGGTATTCTACAAAACATATTCAGGCGCAATAAAAATGAAGTAAAATATAACTAATAAGTAAAACATTACCTACTTCGCGGTCTCCCGGCACAAGTATTTGAGACATGAAGGTCCCAGGTTCGATTCTGGTTCGGGCAATGTATAAATGTCGGGGTGAGGTTATGCATGCTTTTATTATTTTCCCGTACCGACTCTGCGTAATTGTAGTAAAACGGGATGTGTGTTAAATTGTGTATTTAATGTAAAGCTTTTATTATTTTACATGTTTATTTCATTACGAGTATTTGTGAGGTCTACCATAACGCAGTTGGCTGGCGGGGTATACCTATTTATTTTAAATAATCAACCCCATTTAGTAGGTATTACTACGATCTCTGATTTTTTTAATATGCATTATTGGACACTACAAGAATAGGAATAAAATAAAATAAGTTAAAGTTAATATAAAGCGTGCGATAAAGGGCGGTCATAGTGTTGAGTGGAACCTCCACACCTAAAAAAAAATAAAGTGTACAGTCCATCAACCCACACTAGGCCAGCGTGGTAGACTAAGGCCTGAACTCTCTCTGTTGTAGCGGAGACCCGTGCCAAGCAGTAGGCTATATATGGGCTGATGATGTTGCTCACTTAAGCCGCGAGATCAAATAAGTAGGTTATACTACTTTATTTGCAATCTACAAAAACGTCACCCGCACGTTACTTCCGATATTTGTAATAAGGATGATGTATTCATATCTCGAGATCAAAGAAACATTTGATGTTGAGCCTTTCAAAAACACACGTCTACTTACTTGAAGAAAATTGAAGTTGAGTACAAAACATGCGACGTGTGAACCAGATGGGATAATTATATTGAGTTCAGAACAAATACGAGGTTGAAGTTCATACGGTGATTTCAAATTATATTAATGATATTAAAAATGGACATGACGTTGTGAAGAAACCTGCTTACTTGGGATATCTTCAAAGAAGTTTCTTTGGCATTTCGAGATTTCTTACCCCATTAAGACAGCGTGGTTGGCAATATCTTGGTCTTACTAAGGTACCGTATCCAGGAGTAAACAGTATGAGTAAAAGAATAAGGCTTAAAAAAATGTCCAAAAACGCGGAACAGAAAAACTTCCACTAAAGTACACTAAGAATTATTCTATTATAGTCAATTACGTAAATAGGTTTGTACTTTATACCTCAAAAGTTATATATTGGTATAAAAACAATATGTACGTTGTAAAAATAATGTGTATTACTTGTATTACTGTCCCACTGTTACAATCCGGTTGTTATTGTGGAACTTCGCTGTGGAACGTATGAATGACGTCAGCAGTAAAACGTACAAACAACACTGTTAGTAAAATAATATAAAGAACTCCATTCAATTATGCAGAGCAGATTAAAAGCGTCTGTTCGTAAAGATAAATAGTTATGTGATTGAATGTTCATAGATTATGTGATTTATATATTAATTAAAACACGTGAAGCGAAATCAATTACAGCCTTTTTAAATTTCAATATTACTTCATGAAGACATATTTGACATAGTTGAAAATATCTAAACTTTAACTCGCGAGTTTCTAGACTTGAGCCGTACCTGAAATTTTACCCCAAACTCTCTAAAATGTTCTGATCAGTTTGAAATTTTAAATCTTACATTATAGGTCAAATTTGAAACTGACATCCTAGCAGCACATTCCATTTATAGATACATAATCATTTATTTTAAGACGTTATGGCTTCGAGGTTTAGAATCGTGGCCGAGATAATCTCGGCGGTTGCTGGTTTTAAATCTCAGCCAAAATTATGACTTTTGCTGATTAGGTATTCACACTAAATGAATTATTATTAATTAATAATTCCAGTCTAATATTTTCTCAAATAATTTATTGCTGACCCAGACTTAAAACTACTTTAAATGTGCAGGAAGACATCGTAAACCTGCACTAGGCCAACGTGGTTAGCAAAGGATCAAACCTTTTCAGTGGTAGAGGAGGCCCATGTCCAACTGTATCTGGTTGGGTTTCAAATATTGGTGACTGAGTGAGTGCAGAAATATATCCTTGTATAAAAACGTCTTTTTGTGAAAGTAAAATGCACCTGTATGTATTTTTATCTTATGCTGAATTTAGAATAACATCAGATTAACGCCAAAAGGTTTCTCAGTATGTACAGAAATTATGAAGAGATGACCCTTAGTAGGCGGAAGAATTAATAAAGAAAGAATAAATATACATAGATGAAAAATACACTCTAAAAGTTAATAAAGTATAAGAGGATATAAGCAATATTACTTTGCCGTGGTAGTTCAGGAAAATGGGTACATATTGTGTTCATATTAAATGAGTACAATATTGTACTGCTGATAGTAATTACTGTTGATATAATATTTATAAGGGGTATGTGATGAGAAATTGATATTAATGTAATTACGTGGCTTTGATTAATATTTTCGTAGTGATTCTTAACATATCATAGTTTGAAATAGTTTCATCATCATTATTATGTAAAACTCATCTATTTGTAGCTGAAAGTATGTTTTCTCATAGATTTCTTGTACTGTATGGTAATTCATTTTACATTTTTTGAGATCATAGCCCAACGTGCCGTGCGCAGGACTTACTTCGAAAATAATAATAATAACATGTATTTGAAATACTTTTACTTCTAATCCAAATGTAGAAATATCATGATTTTATGGATAATTTAATGTTTGAAACAACTCTAAATATAAATAATTATAATTTTCATAGAGATGGAATGTTAATACTTACTAGATATAATTTATCCTTTATAGGTACTAAATAGGGTAAATTTCCGTTCGTCCCTTACAATTCTGTTCCCTTTGTTTGAGGAATTAGTAAAGACTTGGTTAATATTACTCCTCATATCTGATCAATCTGTTGGAGATTATTTATTTGTACTTCATACTGGCAATAAACTAATTTGATGGTGAGAGCGCAGACGAGATTTAAATAATGGCCTTATTCATGGCAAATAATTCAAATCGATGAAGTCTGTAGGATTTGACTTTCAGAACAACTTCAGACATCCTTTGTACCATTGCGTTAAAGCCGGCCGATTCATACCGCAGTCTCAACTGATTTCAGCTAGACATTTCTAACGCTGTTTGAATACGACCTCACATGCTTTAAGAGAAAGTCCGTGTTGTCAACTCATGTGTAGAGATAGAAAACGAATCATAAACCACGTTCTACATGGTTTCACACGCGTCATAAATTTTCCGAGATATAAGTGAGCCTTATCTGTTAATTTTAGTGGAGATACCATATTTTGAAAATTGATCCACCCGTTCGTGAGTGAAGATGTTACAACCAAAATCACAATTTTTTTACTTATATTCATCATCATTTTCAGCTTCATCATCAACCCATATAACCTCACTACTGGCTTGCCGCCTCCATAACTAAGAGGGATTTATATTGGCGAGATAAAATTAAAAGATATTTTCCCATTCAAAAGCATGGCGAGTCATAAAATCGACCGTTCTACGACCATCAGAAAGTCATTACGTGCCGAAATTAATTATCTTAATCGTTGGTTATACGATCCTGTGATATTTACACTTTATCAATACTGATGCAGTCGAGTGCTCACATGATCTATTTAATTAACCGCATTCGAAAATTAACGAGTGTTTTTTTCATGTCAGCGGTAACCTTAATGGCTTCCAACGTCGTTGCTCACTGATGGATGTATGTACTAACAATTTTTTATTTTCCAATTATAATATATGTTCAGTAGCAGCACGGAGTCTGGAAATGTGCCCGAAAAACGGCAATAGGCTCGCCCCCTATTACGTGGGACTGATACATACCTGGCGAAATGTGGGTGCAGAAATACATCTCTGCCTACCCCTTCGGGAATATAGGCGTGAGGTATGTTTGTTTGTTTGTTTAATACATATATGTTTAATGTACATACATAGTACATATGTCCATACAATGATATCGGTTGGTATCATATCTGATCGTACCCTTCAAAGAAACTACTTAAATAGCTCTCTCCATAGCTCACTGAGCAACTTAGAGGATTAGTTGCACTCTCAGTGTCCATGTGTCAGCTCCGTATGTCATGGCAGGGAGGATGCACTCGTTAAAGACTTTAGGCTTCGTGGTATGGGTGGTAAGACTCGACTCGAAGATTTTAAACGCTTCCCAACCCAGCTGTCTTCTTCTTTGGGTCTCCTTCTCGAAGCTGCTCCAACCTACTTTTATTACATGCTTGAATTATTGCGTATTTTTTGGTAGAAATCTCAGACCACAAGTGAAGTCTTATTTAATTGCAATAAATAAAGAATATCAAAATGTAAGAAAGGGATATACATTATCATCATTTGTATTTAATTAGGATTGTCGAATGTCACTGTCTCCCCCTCTACTTGCATATGCCTCAGTTTTCAAGGAAGCTCTAGAAAACAACCTGTAGTAGCTCCAAGGTTATCTATAGAAATATTACGCATTACCAACACGTTTATCGAAATAGGTTGTTGAACTTTCGATAACATTTTGCCTTCAGTTGTTGCGTCGAATTTTCGAACGATTGGCGTAATAAAAGCCATTACCGACAGCCTGTCGGACACGGCAACAGTAGAACGTAACATAAGTACAGGACTATTATATTACCTCTGATACTTCAGTGTAAAGGATGTTGATGCTTTTATAATTTATATTACTACTTATGATTATTTTATATGAACATGGTGATATTTTAGGATCCATATTCTTCCGAATAGGCCTAGTTTAATTGAGACCAAAGTCCACCACGCTGGTCCAGTGCGGGTTGGTAGGCTACACACTTAAGAAATATCTAAGAACTATTTTTATGCAGATTTCAGTGCGATGTTTTCTTTTTCGTCTTTTATTGTCACTAGGTACCTACTATGTAATCAATTAGCAAATTTATTTCATTGTATAAATTTGGCGAAAATATAAAATAAAATAATTTTGCTGCTTCTTGTCAAAATTACCCTGTTATTTTTGAACATGAAGTAGAGTCACTAAAAGGTTGTGAAGTTACAATTGCATTTTAGTTTAGTTTTACACAACAAAGTTCGACAACTGCATAATAACTCAAAATTCAAAGTTCTTATGAATTTTGTTAAAAAGGAAATTATCAAAGTTTGCCATGTCTACGGGGCGAGAGAACTATGAAGGATGCGGAAATATATTTCTTAATAAAACTAGTAACATGTTAAATTTAAGGCAAGCACTAATCTTTAGGGGTCTTATAAGAATTAAAATCCTCTTAGCTGTAGAGAAATCTCCTACCCAGCAGTGTGACGTTAAAGCTTATGATGATGATGATTTTGATCTTATTATCTTGAATTGATTTTATTGCTGTAACCAGACAAGACGGCATTGGTCGTCTAGTTGATAATAGACATAATAGACGGTGCTCTTCATAATAAATTTAGCAGGTACGATAAGTAAAAGAATGCGTGAAAGATAAGTCTCTCCACTTATTTGTTGTCACTTTGTTGTGCGAGTATAATAATATTTTATATTCCCTTACTACCGTTCCCAAACTATATGCATTAGGTTTTAAGCAATAGGAAACAAGCTTTGTGTACGCTTCCAGTTTGTTGCCACTAAAAAATATTCACGAAACCGGAAAAAACAACGATTTCTTAAATACAATATTCTACTTAAACGTCAAGCCTGTCATGAAAACGAATTCGTTGATTCTTTTTTCTGTAAAATATGACTCGTGGATCTGATTTGTAAGTGTATAATCGAGCTGGTTCTTTATACTTCCATATGCAATTGCATATTAAGATTTCCTCACTTATTCTTCATCAACCCATATACGCCCACTGCTGAGCACGGATCTCCTTTACCATTGAGAGGGTTTAGGCCATAGTCCACCACGCTGGCCTAGTGCGGGTTGGCGGACTACACACCTAAGAAATTCCTAAGAACATTCAGGTGTGCAGGTTTCATCATGATGTTTTCCTTCACCGTTAAAGCAAGTGATAATTCAATTTTGAATACACACATAACTTCGAAAAGTCAGAGGTGTGTGCCTGTGGTTCGAACCCGCGACCGCAGAGATTCTCGACCGCGCGCCTAAACCTCGAGGCCATTACTGCTTCACTTATTACTTAATGATAATTCGATAAACCTAAGAACCTATACGTATGTATGGAGTACAATATACAAAAAACAAAGCTTTTAAACGTAATTTCAGCAGTATACTATATCAAGCTACCATACACCCAAATTAAAGCATATTCCACCGTAAGCCGGATATTTTATCATTAAAATCGCGCCGAAATTTTAAATGCCCGTTAAAGTATGAACCGTAAAATGTATAAAGATTTTCGCCATAATTACTACAATTTCGTATAATTTCACTGTATAGCAGTTTGATAAGACTTTAATTACGAAAACTGGCATACCGAGCTGGATTTACCTGCTTTGCCTTATTTTACTATTGTATCTGTTTTTCAACTTTGATCTTATTCAGACACGCGACAGCATGTCCACCTATATTCAGGAAAGGCTTGAAAACTTTTTCGGATTTGCATTTTTTTTTCTTTTATATTATTGTGAATTATCTACATAGAACATGGCATCCCTTTGCCATGAACCTGTTTGAAAAGATCCCGGCAAAACATGCCGCCGAAGTAGCCAACGATATGCATATTGTTTTCGGAATAAAGAACTTGGCTTCCATTTTTCGTTTATGACTTACTAGCTTTTGCCCGCGACTCCGTCCGCGTAGACTCTAGGGTTTAGTGCATGTTATAATTTTTGCATTTATAACATGTTTATCCCACGGGATTACACTTTCCAGGATAAAATTGTCCCATGTTAATTCTGTGAGCCCTATCTACCTTTATACCAAAAATCATTCAAATCGGTTTGGTAGATCCAGAAATACCCATTCACACGGGAATACTCCATTTTCCAGGCTAAAAACTATCCCATGTTGATTCTGTGAGCTCTACCTCTCCCTATACCAAATTTCATTCAAATCGCTTTGGTAGATCACGAAATATCCATTCCCGCGGGAATACTAATTTTCCGGGATAAAAAGTATCCTATGTTCTATCCTAATGTATAAGCTATATTATTGTAAAGTTTCATTAAAATCCATTCAGTAGTTTTTACGTGAAAGCGTAACAGACAGACAGATAGACAGACAGAGTTACCTTCGCATTTATAATATTAGTATGGATAAAGAGGGTATTCTCCTAAAGTGGTCTGGTAACGGTGTGGACGGACTGTTTTCGTCGCCCATAAGGGTGGGCGATAACGGTCACTAATCTTAACTGAAATAAGTCTGAAATAAATGTAATTAATAGGTACATAATAACATTTATTACTTACTTCAGCTAAGATTATATTATTGAACGTTATTTTTCTTATTTAACATAGTAACTCCGTGATACTGTTACCGCAAATAAATGTTGCTTTTAGTTAGATTTTAAGAGTATCAAGACAAACTAAATGCGCCACCAAATCTCATCTTATAGATTTCATTCTAATATATTCCGTTACATTTTTTTTTGTTTAGTAACTCAAATAAGTTGTGTATCATTAGTAAGTGTTGTATATTATGTGAATTGTTGCAGGTATGTTTCTTCGGAAGTCTGGCGAATGCTCTAAACGTGGCGGTTCTCACGCGGCGGGACTTAGCCGCGGCGCCGATCAACCGCCTGCTCAAGTGGCTCGCCGTGGCCGACGTGTTCGTCATGCTCGAATACGTGCCTTTCGCCATTTATAGATATTTGGTTCGTATTGACGTGTAATCTTATGTTATATACATCCTTACATACGTATATACATAATTTTATGTTTATATTCTAGAATAATACGCTAGTAAGAAGGTCTGTCAATTGTTTTGAGGCATACGTAATAGGGAATGCAGTTTTTCTTTCATAATTCTAAACACTATGAGATATTTTTTGTAATGAAACTTAATCACACTGTATCATCTGGAAATCTTACGAATACCTTTTAGAATAATATTGTAATTTGGTCCTTTTGTTTATAAGAAGTTGCAATGAGAAGGATGGCACGTCATACTTAAAATACATGTAACAGATAACACTTTTAGACATAAGTTTAGGCTAGTGTTGATTTTAAGCTCTAGGTAAAAGTGAGACAGCTTTTTTTGGCATATTTATTCACACTTATCTCGCAAAAATAACAAAACAGGCAGAAATAATTTGTTATTTCTTTATATAAAACTTATTAATCAAAACAGTCTACGGAACAGGGCTGCAATTGACTGTCACACATTTATAAATTGTCAATTTACAGAATTGGAGATAAATTCTTACTTTCATATTAATATCATAATCATGTCCTGCTCTAGGATCGACAGTGGAGCGCACAGCATTGACATCGAGCTAAGCTAAGCGGGTTTAAAGGCACCTTTCTCTTCAACGTGCAAAGGTTAATCATAAAAAATACGGAGTTGGAAACAAAGAGTTAATTTCCATTTCCTTCCAGATAATATTAGACTATGAGGGGTCAGATCCAATAAACGCACCACGACGGCTGAATTATCACCACCCCATATACTGCGGGGCACGGGCTTTTTCTACTACTGAGAGGGTTTAGGCCCCAGTCCACCATGGTGGCCTAGTGCGGTTTGACGCACTATACATCTAAAAAATTCCTAAGAACTTTTAGGTGTCCAGGTTTCCTCACGACGTTTTCCATCACTGTTAAAGTATGTGGTAATAAATTGTCAATGGCGGGTTAATAACTATAATATAATGTTGTCGTTCGTAAATAATTAAATAAATACACCCAACAGTCACATACACTACGTATATGTATGTATGTGACCCCACACTAAGATACGAGTCTTGTGTCGTGGGTATCAGAAACTACGAGAGACTTTTCGGTCTCACAAACACCCAGACCCGAAACAAATATTTGTGGATCACACAAACATTTGTCTCGGTGCGGGGATCGAAGCCGCAGCCGCTCGCTTCGCAAGCTGGTGTCTAGTCGATTTTACAAGAATCACACATTATATCCAGCCTCTAATTAGCATTACATCCTTACGTAAACGCAAATGTTTATACAGATTTATTCAACTCCACAACTTTAAGGCATTTGTTCCAAGCAGCGGTATGTTTGCGCTAACTTGTTTGAACTCTGAAGTTTGGCCCCAGTTTTACACATGAAATAGGTTTCTTCCTTGTCGGGTGTTGTTGATTTGTTGAAAAGCTCAAAATAATGTTTGTGAAACAAGACTTATACAGGGTTTAAGTGGTGCTCGAAAACTTAGATAGGTAATTTTTTGTTATGCTTGTAATCGTAGCAATTTTTATCTATGTTTTCGATCACGATATTTTTAAAATCTGTTTACGAGTTTGATTGAAATCCATACTAATATTATAAATGCGAAAGTAACTCTGTCTGTCTGTCTGTCTGTCTGTTACTCTTTCACGCCTAAACGGCTGAACGGATTTTGATGAAATTTGGCACAGACAATCTTTAGACCCTGAGAACGGACATAGGCTATATATTACTCCGAAAAATGATAAGACTTTTTCGTTGTGGCTTGATTTGCGAAGTAAGTCGGAGAAAAAACGGTCGAACAAAATCGTTTTTTGCAAACGCTGCCTTACCCATGGGAGATATATAGTTGAGTCCTAGAGAAAAGTTGTAGAACTTGATAATGCCTACAAAAAAGTCCGCGATAGCATGTGTCTAACTTTTAGAGTTGGTTCACTATAACCTCTTTTATGCTAAACAAATTTGTTCTAAAATGAAGCATTGTCTGTGAAGGTGTTTATATAAAGATTATATTAATCCTTATCCAAATAAATGCGTTATTCAGTACAAGTATTTAATATAAAATAAATTTGTCCTTTACATCATTTGATTTCAATGAGTATCTTAGAAGATATCGCAGTTTCAAAATAATTATCAAGCGCGCAATAATGATGCACAAGGCGCGGACCGGCGCGTTACGGTTTCACGTTTAAACAATTTGACCGATTTGTATGACTTTTGGCATGGACATAAATAGGACTCTGAGGAGTAAAATAGACTACAACTTATTTTCTTTCTGAACTCAACCCTGTAGTCTACGCGGACGGAGTCGCGGGCAAAAGCTAGTACAATATAATTTGAAGTTTGATTGATATATTTGTGTCAAAACTAAACCAATCCATTTCACGTTTTATGATTGAAAACAAAATTGAATACACAAACATATGGCTTCATGATCGATCGTCTATGTCGCAAACTTATCCTGTGGATTGGCTAAGTTTTTATTCATTTTTTTCTTTGTCGATTGTGGAAATTAATCATTCTCCTGTAACCGGTTCTTAAATTATTAAAAACTGGCGACCCGCCCCGGCTTCACACGGGTGCAATGCTGATATTTAATGGATGTTATCATACATATAAACCTTCCTCTTCAATCACTCTATCTATTAAAAAAAACCGCATCAAAATCCGTTGCGTAGTTTCAAAGATTTAAGCTTACAAAGGGACATAGGGACAGAGAAAGCGACTTTGTTTTATACTATGTAGTGATAATTTGTGCTACATGTTATCATAAGATTGGAACGGGAAGGGTTTATAGATATAATCCGTGCCTAGCAGGCGGACGTAAATGGGCTGATGATGATAGGGTTAACTATATCACTCCTGGGTAGATAGTTCATCAGCATGAGCTGAAAGACGTCCACTGCCGGGATGGGCCTCCCCAAAGATTTGCAATGTGCTATGTCGGAAGCAGTTACATCAAGCGGCTTCCCGCAATTTTCCTATATGACCTCGACTGCCATTTATTTTTTTAGTGTAAACATTTGTTAAGACAAATATTATTTCTCTTCAGTCTACAGTATTAAAATTTTCATTCCCTTATTAGGAGAGTATCGCCAGAAAAATCTACTTCACAAATAATAGATAATGAAATAATTCGCTCGCCATACGCAGTATTTTGCCTGTCAACAAAGAATGTTTTATGTAGGTAATAGTGAACATAAAATTGGATTTCCGCGAAGGACGATTTTTGTATGTAAATAAATCAGAAGAAATTATACACAAGACAGGCGACGCTACGCAGGCTAATGTTTGGGCGGCGTAAAATATTTGACGCAGTCACATTTTAATGATATTCCCATACTTTTATGTTAGTTGCGAGACCATGAATAATAATTTATTTTATTTATGAAAAACATAATGTACTTTCTGATATTAAAATGCAAATGTGTTTCGGTGAGTTTTTTACCCCACAGATACATAGACAACCAAGACTATGTTCCTTAAAGGGGTAGATAGAGGAGTATTTTTGAACTCACATTTTGCCAAGTATCAGCCCACTTAAAAGGAGGCGAACTTATTGCTATTTTTGGCTATATTTCCAGTCTCCGTGTTACTGTATTTTTCCTAATTAATAAAAAAATCTCTTAACACGAGCTATTCGATTGTTTAATGTAGCACAATTTTTCGATATATTTAATTGTAGCCTACTGAAATTTGCCGAAGTCGTATTAAAAAACTTGTAATAAAGTAAAGTTATTTATTAACAACTTACGAATATTACATTATTTAAAGCATCGCATAGGTATAAACTGTAATTGATGTTATAATATTTTTAAATAAATTAATAAAAAAAATCTGCCTGTATGAAAAAATACCACACCGCTCTTTAACCCATTGCCGTTATCCAAATCGGCATGGTTTTACCAATATAAGTAATATAAGCATAAGTAGCGTACAGTCACCTCAGGCTTTACCTATAAATCTCTTGTCGCCCACAGATATTGCCGGGACAACGCGAGATGCCGTACAAATGGGCGGCGTACCTGCTGTTTCACATGCACTTCGCGCAGATATTTCACACAGCGTCTATTTGTCTCACCCTCTCGCTTGCAGTCTGGAGATATGTGGCTATAAAGTAAGTATTACCTTAAAATACTATATTTGTATATATTTTACGAGAATAAAACGTGCTTTTTTATGTTTGCTTTATGAATGAAAAAAAAAAATACAAGAAAACTTGCATATCTGAGACAAGAATTCCTAAAATACGTATTCCACAACAGTGTATGAGGGTCTAAGAGGAGAGGGTTTAGTTTTTAGGTTTAGACATTGGCCTAGAGTGGGTTGGCAGTCTACACACCTAAGAAATTTAAGTGTGCAAGTTTCCTTATGATGTTTTCCTTTATCGTTAAAGTACGTGATAATTCATAACTTTGTCATACGTGTATGAACCCGCGACCGCCGAGAATCACGACCGCGAGTTTAAATAGTGAGATGATGAGATGAAAACAAAAAACCATTTTATAAAATATTTTTTTTCCAATGACTATAAATAAAAAATGCATTCCAGTTTTGAATAATATTAAAAATATTTTCTTGTAGTTTTTTATATCTGAATTCTCTGAATGCATCACCAAATTATGTCGCAATCTGACGTGGGTCATGATGTATCGTTTCTGTGAAAATTACTTTTTTTTTTAATTTATGAAGCACTACGGTACATGCAAAATAATTTTTTGGCGGGGAACAATTTTTGTAGTAGTCTACCCTCCCCTTGCCTCCGTGCAATAATTGTAATGAAGAATAGGAACTTAAAAAGGAGAATCGTTTTTTATTATGTTCTTCGATCTCTTAGAAATAGTTAGCTCAATTGTATATGAATTTAGATAAAAGGTATAAACATTAGATACGAGCCATCAATTTCAATGTAGCTTTCCTTTAATTAAGTCAACCAAGAAGAATTAAACCGTCCAAAACGCAGTCGCTGCAACAACGCTGATACAACTGAAATCACATCTCGGTCAATGCTCTAACTTTTCATTAGCAGCTCATCAGACTCAAACACGAAATGCTCGAAGACGAGTCACGCCCCCATCCGAGGCACTTAAGACACAATACCCACATCCATTAGCGGCTGTATTATTTTTCAAGTTTCCTTCAGAAATATCAACTTCGTAATTGGTTCTGAGCCAAGTGCAGTATTTGAAATGAGAATTATTTAACTTATTATCTTTCTTTCCTGTTCTAAGTAATTAAACTTGCAATTGGATTTTTATAAAGAATATTAAAAAGTTTCTTGCTCAAAGAAGTTTTATTGCGTACTGCGTAGTCACATTGCGGTGTTTGCTAGACGGTAAAAACATAAAATGTTATGTACTGCAACTGAATTTTAAAGAATTTTCAAGAAGAATTCGGTGTATAGTTTACATAGCGTTAGTTATATTTCTGTCTTGTTTTAAGAGATTACTTTATAAGTATATTTTGTATATATAAACAGGCAGGTAATAGCTTCGGTGATCAAAACCCATTGACGTTAAAAAATCCCGATAAAAAAAATAAGTTTTCCATACTAACATCGATATTAAATTATGTGGTGTGTAAAAAAATGTCTTCATTATATTTTATTTCTAATTTTAGCCGAGTGCGCATTTTAAATACCCAATAAATGCCCCTGGAGCTATTTCTAATCATTACAAATTTAGACGTTATTACTACATCGCGTAAAAGTTTATTACGTACATAAAATCTAAATATAAAGGTGAGAGACAATAAATTGCAATATTTGTGTAAGACGTTTAGTTTCATTGGTCCAAGACTTATTCATCTTGTGCGAGTTGATTCAGTCATAAAATTATCGATTTTATACGTTTCCACAAAAAGATCGTGTTTATGGCTAATTTCCGTTTGAAATTTCTAAAAATATTATTCATGATAAATATTCCACATTGCTATTCTCGGCTCCATTGCGTAACTAAAACCTGTTTACTTTCCGAGGTTGAATATTCGCATCCGTCCCTTTGTGATCAGGCGAAAAATACGCCTTTGACAGTTCGCCAGTTATTTTGCAATTAGTTTAACAACCTTTTATACCATATAAACTATATAAACTATATAAACTATATAAACTATATAAACTATATAAACTATATAAACTATATAAACTATATAAACTATATAAACTATATAAACTATATAACAGGCAATAATAGATAGTATAATAAAAGATTTAAAATATTTTTTTCGTTTTAACGCATTCATATGTATAAAAGCTTGTTTTATAAAAAGATAGCTTTCAATGATAAAAAAGTAAGAAAAGTAAGAGGTCGGAATAGGCACATGGCGATTGAAAAGACTTCTTTTTCGACAATCGATGCTCTATATGGACTGCACTGCACTTATAAGTTTTTCCCAAGGGATGATTCAAATGCCAGTTATTCCCTATTCTAAGTTTGCAACAAAAAAAAGTGACGTTAAAATTAATAGATTTATTGCCAAGATAAAAATCAAGTGGAAGGGTATAATCATGTCATTATTTATATCTTGGCTACTATAGAAGTTTTCATTGGTATGATGTTGGATACAAACACTCAAAAAGCGACAAAAAAACATGTTATGCACTAAATAAACGAATGCCAAACTGTATATTTTATTCATCGCTGAGCTATATACCAAGTTATTTTACATAAATCCCTGAATGAGCTCGAATCGTGAACGCATATTTATTCACCATTTTGAACTGAGCCCCGAACTGAATGTACGAATGTCCAATGGAATCCGTTTAATTGAGTCACTTAGTCATTACCGACTGCTTTCGCGTACCATAAATATTGTTTCGCTGATTTGTGAAATTCCTGGTCTTTTGATTGAGTACTTACAGGCCTAGGGAAGTTGCTTTGATCTATTTTAACAGAGATTTAATTTAAAAGATTATAAATAATATGTGAGTTATAGAAGATGTTTGAATTGGTCACAAAAACGTGTAGTGGTGATGTCACGGATATGTATCCGCTTAGGAATAAATATACCTACAAATGTAATATAAGATGTTACATAAATGGCTAATAAACACCATATCGCGTCATGACACAGGAACAACTAGTCAACTATCGTAGACTTTCTGTGAGAAAATCTATTGAAATACGAAGAAGGGACTAGATATTTCATATTTACTCGTAGCAATAATTTACTAGCCATCGCTCCTTTACTTTTCACGTATTATATAACAAAATACTTGGTGAAACGTGAACAAAGGAGAGTAAGTACTAGGTAACACTCCTCAAACTTTTTAAATTACATTCTATAAAATAAAAATGTGGTTCCGCCCTCAGCTTTGTAGAAAATAAAATTCAACCCAACTTAACGTTAAGAACGTGGCCAGAATATTAAGTTTTATTTAATTTTTATAGGGTTTTGCCTTATAGAAAATGAAGTGAATAAAAATAAGATGCGAAAATGTAAATGGGCGGTTTTGAGAACTTAACGTTTGTTTGCTGGTTTTGCCTTCTTTTCCATAAAAATGTAGGAAAAAGTTAAATAAAATAAAAGGTAGATTTAGTTTTTTTTCTAATTTAGTGGGCAATCGGTTCGGATATCAGATTTTAATAAATTAAAATTGGGAAGGAAACTATTGTTGGCCTTCAACATGCAGTAATAACATTATGATATGATACATTCCGAATTTATTTTTTAGAGCACTCTTATTTTTCATATTTCAGGTGAAAAATGATAACTTCTCTTAGTATTAAATCTCACAAAACAGGAGGAGCCTCCTAGGTTTTTAGACTCCGTGGTGCTAGGGTGCATTTCGTATTGTGGTAGTCCAATTACATTTTCCTCGACTCGTGAATAGAATAACCTTTTGACCGTACCGAACACAATTCTGCGGCTAGACCAAGAAGCACTACAATTTAATTGTTATATTTTTATTTTATTTAAAGTTTTTACATCAAAATGTAAACGTGTTCCCAATTTCTAAGATATTCTCTACCAGCCGAACCTTAAATAGTGTAAAGATGAAAAACGGAGATGCCGTATAATTTCTAGTGCATTTTATTCAAGTATTGTTTCAAACGATTCGCGACATCTATTATTTTAATGTTTAATTCATCCGTATTGAATTGTACCAGTAAAAAACAAATATAAGCCAAGACCAAAATAACAATCGCCTTTTGAAACGCCTTCTTGGAAAATGATATTTTATACGTGTTCGCAGGTATTCTGATAAAAATCACATTCTGTGCACGGAAAGGCGGTGCAGCACGGCGATATTGAGCAGTTTCATATTGCCGCCAATACTCTGCATACCTACATACATGGTAAGATTTTTTCCATATTTTTGTTTTATTAGTTTAAATTCTTTTAATAGTATCATAGTATCAATGTAGTTGTTTTTCTGCGACCAGTCACCTGTTCTTTACTTTATTGCGCGAACTATTTATGATACCTTTGTTATAAAAATGATTTATGAGTTTCAATTCTTTCAATAGCATCTCTGCTTGATGTGTGTAACTTTTTGCGTGTTCTTCGATTTATTTTGTGAACTACTTACGATACTTTGGTTGTAGTCATTTGCATGGAGTGGTCGTAAGGTACCAGTCTATGAAATAAGAGGCTATGAGTTTGCATCCAAAATGAGATGAGTTTTTTAACACTCAAACACTTTTTTGCGACTCATTGTGTGTGAGATCGAATGGTATTTATAAATAATTGTAGTAGTAGTAATAGATAGGTTTTCTGTTATTTTCTTCAAAACATTTTCGTAGGGCATGTAACGATTCTTCTTTGTTGTTGTATGTTTTGCTATTTGGCGGTTCTATACAGTACATCCATATTTGAATTTATTTATCGATAGGTATTTATTATAAGACCACTACTTGCTTGATAAAAACTCCTTACATCAACATAAAACTCATGACATAAAATGTTCCAACATTTTCATAATCATAAAATAGTTTTATTCCGTAAAAGCTGGATCAAAAACTTTGCTCCACAAACGTAGGTATATGATAGAAAAAAACAATTTTATGACATATGAATAAGTAGTTTCAAACCTTGTTTGAGTATAGCTTACTCATATGTATACAATCGTTGACACAAATATTAAAAAGAAGTGTATTGGAAATTTTCGTCACTTCCAAAGCCTAGATAGAGTTTTGAGCTTTAAGTTTTATTGTATGGAGAATATCGTAACAGAAGAATCCATTACCCTTTCTCTAATCAAAGATTGAAATAAAAATTGGTTCGCACTAGCTAATAGCGTGCACTTCGGCAGAAAATAGCTATGTGTAGCTATGGCATAATTTGAACATTTTTTCAAAAAACAATACACCAACATAGCAGCAATTCTCTCTATCGCAAAGGAAAATTAACCAACCCACAGGCGACTTAAGGATTTTTACATCTCTAAAAGTTCCACGAACTCTTTCCACTTGATTAAGATTCAATGGAGCGAAGTTTATAGCTCCAGAACAATATTTCCAATAGCCTGGCTAATATAAAATGTGCCCCGTGCGCCAAATCTGGATAGTAACAATTTATTTTATAGTTTGGACGTTAGGTGCAGATTTACGACCTTACAAATATTTTTTTCTCAAGGTATCAGCAATGTTTTTCTAGTTTAATCTGGTTCCCAAACCGGGTCGTAAATATGGAAATATGATTGAAAACCAATGGTAGTTCAAATATTTAATAAATTATTTTGATTTGCTATGCTATGTTTTATATGACACGGTCAATTTTTTAGTTACGACTTATAAGTACTAAAGTATACGAATTATAAACTAAATATTCAAAATAAACTCACACAATTTTACGAAAAAGGTGGGCAATGTTTTACGTTATTAAATTAATAATTATTAGTTTTATGCCACAGAATTTTTTATAGTACACTACAATATAATTTTAATCAAACCATGTAGAGGGAAAAATCACATTTCCGTATTTATAACACTTTTGGTACTGTCAAATCCAATTTTGATATTTCCTATTGCGAAATCAAATATTACTGCAACGGGGGTCGGCGCATCAAATTGCTCGCAGGATAGATTGGGATAACAAGATGAACTACGCCTGCACCACGAGCTATCACGGCACACGATACAGCTCCGCTCCAATCAAATATAATAACAGGTGTCCGCACCTCATACGTTCTTTGGCCGTACAGGGCTATGAATAGAAGCGTTAAATATTGCCTCCTTTGTTTACTAAACGCAGTATGGAAATATACGATGTTTTCTTCAAAATAGAATATATTTTAGCAGCAATTTGTAGTTGTTTATAGTCAATCGGTTTTTTAATCTGCATTTGTTATGAAACTTGTTTCGGCCGTAACTTCGCCTGCATCGACTTTTTAGTTATAATAGTATTTTGTCTCACCTGTTCTAGCTTTGAATGCCCTAACTTGTAACTTGTTTGCTCAATGCCTAAATTTTTTCCTTCTGGTTAGGAAGCAACCCAGTGCATTATACAACTGGATATGGTTGCTATGATGGCAATCTTTGTATCAACATTATGTGTGACAACATTGATTTCCCATTAATTAGACATAATTGTGTGAACTTTTATCATCAGAGTGCCTCGTGGTTTCAGGACACAAATATGTGCCGAATATGAATTTATGCCGAAAAATCAGCAAATGTCTCGCCCCCTATAATGTTAAATGTGAGTGCAGAAATGCACCTTTGTCTATTCCATTAGAGAAATACAGGCGTGAGGTTATCATTTCAATCAATTCAATCGTACCATTTTAACAAATTGAACAACAATAGTAAAAGAAAGCCACAAGTAGGAAAAGCTGGTGTTGAAAGCGATACAACAAATTGCTTGCGCATTCACCACATTGTTTCAACATAATAACAAATGAAATTGTGACAACAAGGTTGTTGCGTGTTTAGGTACTCCTTACATTACAAGTTCCAAATTCATTTACATTCAGCTGAGTGTCACAACTCACAGTGTGTAATACGGGGTTGTGAAGTTTGCTTTTGTAGTGTTATAAAATGCTCTTTTAATGAGCTCTCCTTACCTTATAGATAGCGGAGACACGAAAATGTATAAAATTAGTTTCAGAATAAGATCTCTGTAGAATATTGGTTTATATTCAATATCTAGTAAAGTTTCTGTACCTCGATATTTCACTAGATATAACTCGAGAGTTTGGTTATAACTAACTGACTTTCTAATGAGAAACAAATGAATAAAGTTATAATGTTGTTTTTCATTTCTTTATTTGTCATTATGATTACATGTAACAAACTCGTTCTGCTATTAACCAAACGAAATATTCAAATTTGTTTTGAAAGGTACCTAGATTATTAAAGTATGAAACGATAATTTTAATATAAAAATCTACCTGAATTATTCAAATTTAAAATCGTTGGGACCTTAGACTTTATTCATTCCGACTAAATTGATTATTATATTTTAAGAAGTTAAGGATAAATGTATTATATTTGTAATCAAGCATCTTATGCTTCAAATTTCGTTCATCTTTTATATAATGCCTTGCGGTTTTTTAGTTAGTACCTTACTATTTTATAGTTTTCTTTGACTGATCTGCGGTTCTTTTTCAATTGGAAATCGTCGCTTAATTGGGTTTCTTCATTTGGGTATCTATCCAATTAAAGTGACTGCGTTAAAGAGAGGCTACGGTCTCATATTTATTTTTTGAATTATTTCTAAGATTAATTATTATTTAGCAAAATTCGTCAGTAAAATTCAAACTAAGTAATAATACCAGCAAAGTTAATATATTTGAACTTACATTTACTTATATTTATTGCAGGTATTCGACATCCACACAGCCGTAGTTCTGGAACCGACTGGCCCCATGATCCTCTACCACGTAGATTCCGATGAAGAGGGCAATTTGTACCAAATCAACTTCTGGGTCCACGCTGTTCTCATTAAGCTGCTTCCTTGCTGCATTCTCACAGTCATCAGTCTCTGGCTGATACGAGAGGTGTACAGTGCGAACCAACATCAGAAGAAGATCAGGATTTACAACGCCTGTCCCACGAACAATAAAGCGGTGAAGCGCCAATGTAAAGCGGACAGACGAACTAACAGAACAACGAAGATGCTTGTGGCTGTTCTTCTGCTGTTTCTGGTGACGGAGCTGCCGCAAGGGATACTAGGGTTGCTAAGCGGCTTGCTGGGACGGTGCTTCTTCAAGCGCTGTTACGATTTGTTTGGAGAGTTGATGGATGCCCTGGCTTTGCTGAATGGGGCGATAAACTTCGTCCTGTACTGCTCGATGTCGCGGCAGTTCCGAATGACGTTCGGGCAGATGATGGGGCGAGCGCAACTACACCGCTGGCCGCCGCCACACGCGTCCCAGTCCGACGGCCAACACACGTAAGTGATATATAAAATTTAATAGACAGATACGTAAACATTTGCTATTTTCAGATGTTTAACCGGATAAGAATACGTAAGAACTGCGCGGGAATCAGTTTTTAACAAATTAGTCTGATGGATAAGTGGAATTACATGCAAATATATTGAACATGCATGATGTGTGGTTTCCATGGCGAGATAATGTAATTGTTTGATCTTTATCATCGTACTAAATAGTGTGAAAATTCTAAAGCATAATATATCTACTACTAGCTTGTTTACCTGAAAACATAAACTGTGGTATAATTATGATCTACGTTACCTACGATAAAGTTTTCTAATCCGTTTATGTACATTTTAGAAAATTAGGTATAATTTATATTCAATGTACAGTGTTAGCTCCGCCATTATCTTTATCTGCGCTCTTAATATTTATTCAACCTTTCTTAACACCTGCAAATACTATTTTACGATGTTTTAATTTATAAATTCTTTATTTACCGTTTGGAATGGTTGCCGCACCTTGAATTTTGCTGTTGTTAATTCATTCCAGACTTTGTACCTTGTTTAAAAATAAATTCACAACACCAAAGAACCGTCGAAGCTACATGAAAATGGAAGCGAATATTCCAAATTGAATTAAACGTGGTTCTAATTTAAATTCACTGTAATTTCCTTTGCGGTATTATTTTAGGTCTTTTTGGTTAGCACAAAATAACAACAATGCACCCAATGAATTCAATTTTGTTCTTATAGATTTTTACCGGTCTATTTTGTTACAAAATAGCGTGAAAAAGATCTTACATAATAAATAGTTATTAATACATACATAGTTCTGATCCCACACTAAGATACAAGTCTCGTGTCGCTCACGACACTCATATCAGAAACTACTAAAAACTTTTAGGCCTCACAAATATCCAGACCCGAAACAAATACCTATGGTTCAAAAACATTTTTCTCGGTGCGGGAATCGAACCCGCGGCCTTTCGTTGCACAAGGTGGTGTCTACCTACATTTAGCTCGGGGATGTCAATATTCGCTCTTTTGTACACACTGTCCTATAATCAAATCCGTACAGAATTTGCATCCTATGGTTGCCTTGAAAATATCGCCATCATGACTACAATTTGTGGTCTTTTCTAGGTTTATATAAATTTTAATATTTCACAACAGTACAAAAAAATATAAATGGGAGTTTGTAGGCGATAATTGTGTCTAACAGTACGATAAATTGACATAGCCCATGAAGACACAAATAGTCACAATGCGCACTGCAGCACTCGACTGAGTGTAGACCGAAGGCAATTGGTATTCCTTTGAACACGCAATACGTATCGCTGGCTAGGAAACCTACGCTCTTTCTGATGACGTAGTTTTAAATTGAACGCTTCGGCCATATTCTTCCTTGTTATATTTGATGTCTTTGTAAAATGTAGTATCGTTTATACATATGCGGGATAATAGCAAAGGCCGTAATTTTACATTCAAGATCTGTCACAAGCTATCAGTCTGTAGCATTTGGAGATTATAAGTCTTTAGATGCGATAAATTGATTTTTTTGGTAATAAAGTCGGATAGTGAAATTAAACAAAAACAAATCATCATTTTTCATTAATAATATATTTATTAATATACTTTTTTTTACAAATAATTGATCTAAAAAATATAAGTAATGAACGAACTATTTTTTGAATTCGGGTATTACGTTTTATTAAAAGTAACTAATAGTTGAAAAGTAGTGGAATATGCAAAATTTCACATAATTTCTAAGGCTAATCCGCTTAATTATGCATAATGTTACATGAGCGGCTATTTACATTATTAATTAACAATATTTAATATCATGATCACGGCTTCAATGTTTACATGATAACAAATCCTTTTGGTTTGCCATTTAATATTCACAACAATTTGCCTTTCAACCGTGTGTTAGGTTTAATAACCGGGTGTTAGAGAACGAGCGTAATGTAAATGCTTTTAGCTAACATAACTTGTTATGTTCAAAGCACTGGCCGTGGAAGCGAATTCCATGTTATTTTGTGTTGAATTTATTGAATGCTTTGAAGTGGCGGCACAAAAACTAGTATTTCGATTTTCGGGTAACAACAGCGTTATTACGTTTTTGATTTAGATAATTGGCACTAGTAGCAAAGGTGCTATGTCTAAAAATAGGAGAAAAGGGTCGCCTCCAATTATCTGGTACTTAAAAGCTGATAAAACAGGTGCAGAAATTCATATTTGTTTTAGAGATGTATGTATGTGTGAGGCGAGAGTAGGACGTGCAAAAATATTTACATATAAAAAAAAAAATTTTATACATTAAATCCCTATGATTAATGATCCAAAAACATAACTATCATAATTTTCCTCACAGCAAACAGATATCAATCATTTTTTTGTTCAATTTCAGGGCGAAGTCATCGCTGCCTTGAGGAAGGCTCGTACAAGAGAAACACGCGACAGTTTTGCAACATTTCCTCTAATACTTAGAGTAATGGATATTCGTGGACTGTTTGTAAGTAAAATTGGGAGTAAAAAGTTTTCGTGTTCTTTGCTTCGTGTCGCGACTCGCTACAATCGCAAGTTTGTGTTATTCCTAAGGGAAATGTAATTGATGAGATTATAATGTCTTTGGGACATTAATGTATTTTATAGTTGTGCTGTTGACAATGGAGTATATTTTAAATTTAGGTTATAGTGCCACCGATCTGTAAATCCAGCTTGACATCGCAACTATTTAAATTACTTTAATTGTTATGAAACGTTTTAGCTTTTAATACGATGAAATCAGTTATGTTTTAACATCCTAGGCATAAACATAGAAAGAATGTTTGTAATTGAAAATGTTATTTTGTGTCCAAATTGTCATCGATATGAAATAATTGTTGAATTGAAATGGTATAACTTTTTTTTTTCTTTTTAGGTCTCTTTAAATGATAAGTCTATTTTGATGGACTGTTTATATTATCTTGTTATTCTGTACGTAATCAAAAAATAAGGAGTGTATCAAGTGAAGAGATATGTATTATGTAAGTTTCTCGTCACTTGATGCTTATTTTCAACAAAACCATAGTTTTGTCACTTTGTTGATAGAAGTTCACAAAACCAATGGAAACTTTATTTAGTAAAATTTTTCTATCAATGTCTACGTACAATAAGCCATTTCAGTATTTAAAATAAATTGTAATTTACTTTCGTAATGACCTGGTGTCCTTTAATTCGTTACAGTAAATCTAGTCTAGTAGAAATTAATATTATTTTCTTAGTACATTTGAGCATAATAACTTTAAAACAAAAGGAAGCGCTATGGCTTATGCACAAAGACTGTCGCCTTCAATTAATACATATATAAGTCTAAGTAAGGAACATTTGTAGAATTTGTGTTTCCACCTTTGTTTTCGTCTTTGTGCCAAGAACTTTAATTAATATTTCAAAAGGAGTGCCTGCTTTATACATTGCACAAAGTAAAAACATTTATTTTCAAAAAGGCTAAGCTTTTTACAAAACATACATACATTTTATCAACACCATATTTTACTCTATTGCTCCTGTTAATATAATCTTTTTTCTATAATGCTCGGCAATGAACCACAATATTCTTCAGTTTTCCCAAAAAAGTAACAAACTCGCTATCAAATTAATAGTTAATATATGTAATTTAATTTTTATTTTTAAACACCGAAAACCAAAGTGAAATGTAAATATTTTTATAGAAGCTAATCACCATTTTTAATTATTGTGACGTGTAATTCCTTTTTATATTAATATATATTTTTTTTCTTGATAAGCAATGCAACCCCTTTGTCGAAAAGCAATACCAATTTTTTAATAACAATGATATTTTACTTGTTCTATTGGTATACAAAACAATTGTTGTATCAATAAAATATGTAAGATAAGAGATGATTCGTTCGTAATTTTAACACGTTTACATTAAAATAAATATGTGAAATGTTAATATAAAACATAATTGAAATAAAAAAATTATTTATCGTGAACTGCAAACAAGAAATGAATTAAAAAAATGTAATAAAATAATATTGTATCAGTGAATATTTTGTTTCTTAACGGACTAAATTTCAAGTTATTTTATTTGATGGCTTTTTAGAATTATTTGTTTTAATAACCTATTTTAGTACACCTTTTAATGCAATGCCTCTAAAATGCGTTCTATTAGCACAAAGAGGAAGCTTATATTATATAACGTCAATGAAATTATTGCGCTACTCTTTATCAACTGTACTTTAATCAAGTTTCTTGTTTAAACTCTAAGACAAATTGCTTGGTGCTATATCATTTTTAAGCTCCACTTTTTAACCCAATAATTCAAAAATTTCGGCAGATATTATAAACAGGTTATAACATTCAAAAACATGAATATGTTGATATTTATTTCTTGAAATTATATTTGTTATTACTAGTTGCTGGCTATACCTAAGTATGGTTGAATTGTCTATACACTAACTGAAGCATACCTGATAATCTAGTTGTCATTAAAAGTACATATTTTGATGCGCAAATATTTTTGTCCATACCTCTTCAAATTATTTTGCATTTAAGATCTTAAATCTCCTTCAGCAACACAAAATGTACATATTAATGGTCATTATCATCACACTTGTCATGTCCAAAGACATATTACTAGAAGAATGTTTAAATCAACGTATATTTCGCAACACCCTTTGTTTAATCTCAATACAACAATAAAATATTGTATTTATTTATATAAAAATTACTCGTCCATATTGCAATAAAAACGTAACGACATGTTGGTTATATGAAGGCGATACGACCATAGACGCCCAAAAGCCCATTTTGCCTTACATAATGCCAAAAAGTAATCAATAAATTTAAATACAGGGTGTATTCAGACCGTGATCGAAAACTGAGGCAGGTAATAGCGAGGGTGATCACAAATCCAGTGGCGATATTAAAAATCCCGATAAAAAAAAAATACGTTTCCCATACAACCATCGGTGTTGTTTGTATGGAAAACCTCAAAAATTTTATTTTTTTTGGGGATTTTCTTTAATGCCAGGGGGTTTGTAATCACTATCGCTATTGCCTGCCTCAGTTTTCGATCACGGTCCAAATACACCCTGTATATATTGAACAAATGCAATGTGACATAAATAACAAGATCCTAAACCCACAATAAACAATTATTAACTAGACATTACACAATTAACGTGCAATGCTTTTGGGTTTCTATTTACCGTTACTGCATGTAAACATTCCTTACGATCCTTCTCCAATTTCTTAGATCTAAGTTCTTAATCTACGTAATTGCTATGTCTATACTAAGTGTAAATGTGCCATATTGCATTTGTAGAGGAAATAGTATTAAATCTACCTAAGCCTGTACCTAAGATGAGTTTCTCTTGTGCGATGGAGCGTTAGATGTAAGTGTATGCTAGTCATTGCTAATTAATTCAATCGTTTGCCATCGAGTTATGCTCACGTATACAAAAGTTGATGTAAAGTTGTACATATCGTTTTATAAATAAAGTTTTTATTGTCTATGACACTTTCTATTATTATTCTCTTGTCTTTGGTATATGAGAATCAAATTAATTTATGTTTAGAATACAGAACATAAATTTAAAATGTGCCTGATTAGCAGAAAGATATCACCCTATAAAATATATAATAAATAAGATTTAATATCAAACGTTGCCGAAATTTTACTAGACATTTAGCAGTTGTACAATATGAAACAAAAAATAATGTCATTGTTAATTAGAAGCTTTCCAATTATATAAATTAAATACCAAATTAATAAAAAGCAATCAGATATTTTTTAATTTATCATATTTCGACTTGTAAAATATAGTTTTTATATATTAAGACTTCTTTTTTCCCAAAGTAATTTTTTGAACAAAAGACAGTTGATTGAAAGATTGGCATATGTAAGCGACACAAATATTCTTTAATTCCATGAATATTGTCTATAGCATTTGATAAAACTAATTTCTTGAGTGGAGTACAACGCAATTATTCGATGTGTATCTATATATTAAAGCATTTACGTCTTATAGCTGGACAGTAGCCAATTGCATTGTTGAGAGGACTTAGGCCCATAATCCTTCGCTGGCTGAGCCTAGATTTGTGCTCTTTACATCCGCAAGCTTCCTCACAATGTTTTCCCGAATTGCTGATAATGTGTGTTTTTTTTTTATGAATACACCCATAGTCTCGGCTATTAAATGATGATGCTTTCCGGCTTTGTCCTTTTACATCATCATTATTCTCCTGCCCTGCTCCCAATTTTTTATTTGGGGTCGGCGCAGCATGTTTTGTCCTTCCACACAGGAAGGAAGGACAAAACATGCTGCATAAGAGTTTTGGCAGATGTTTTACGGCCGGTCGCCTGCCTGACGCCAACCCTCCTTGGGACTTTCATTTTTTTAGGAATGGGGTAGGGATAGCGTGTATTTAGATACAGGATATTGCAGGATATTTGGCCTGATGGTAAGGATACTACAGTCCCGGATAAGGAAGTAGTAGGAGACTGTAACAGCTCGGGGGGCCGAGGTCGGGTACTCGTAGCCTTGTTCCATAACTCGCTAGATCAATGGAAAAGGCATCCCCTAACCATAAATAAGAACATAAATAAGAACGATATTACAAAACATGAAATAATTGCACTCGTTTTCAATCTGTCCTAATACCATACTAAACAGCCGAAAGTGCAGTAGACCGAGAATGCGCTGGAAAGACATCCTGGACGCCATTGAGAAAAAGTGGCGGAAATTAGCTCAAGATAGAGAGGGGAGAAGAAAATGAGGGAGGTCTTTGCCCAGCATGGGTATCTAGTATCTAGGCTATAAAAATAACACACTAGAATATTTGAAATATTTCAAGGGATTATTTAAAATAGGTCAAGCTATGAACACGTCACAACCTACTGACCCACATCAATGGTGCTCACAAAAAAGTAATATAAAAATTTAAATATGTGAAAAGGTCAAAAGTCAATTAAAAACTCATCGTGCAGTCGAGTCCTCAGTTTAATCCGAGTCATGAGTCACTTTCCTGTTTATTTCGTTGAAAATAATTCTTATTCCCCTAAAAGCCCTCGGGACATCGCGATGACTGTTTTAATTACAAACGGTAACAATTCTTTTAATCTGCGAAAAGATCAGCGTGACAATGTTGAAGAGGAAAAAATGTGTTGAATTACAAAAGACATAATAGAACCCCATTGTCTGCTTTCGTTGGGCGAGGATTAATTATATTTTTGTTCAAATGCTTGATGAAATACAGAAGCACCACCTTATTTAATGTACGTAACTTTTATTATATTTGTGCGTAAAATAAGTGCAATAAGTTAACCAATTACGATATCAGAATATAAGGTGACACGATGTAGTTGAAGTAAATCTCTACCTCCCACCTTCGGGATATCGGCGTGATAACTATGTATAACTGTTACTACTAACTATAGTACCAGGTAAAGTAAACACTCTACCAATCTCTATAATATCTCTACCAATTGGTATCTCTTTAATACTGTCAGATATAATGTTTTAGAAAAACGTGGGCTTAATATGCCTGTTATAAAAACGATCTAGGGCAAATTATATTTTCCGTAGCAAAAAAAAGTACTCAAACTTATGGACTGGAAAATTAAACTGTGATATTCGGAATGCGATTCAGGACCTTAATGTTCATGTATTTGAATAGTTTTAAGCAAACTGCTTACGGTGATGTTCGCGACACGTTGTGGACCTACAAAACTGACGATATTTTATTAATAAAGGTGACTGTTAGGACATCTTCAGAACGTGTTCCGTTATAAAGGAAAGAGCTCAAGAGTTAAGTTGAGAAACTAGTGTTGCTGTTAATATTTTGTTTGCTGTAATTGTAAGTACCTAATATGAACCTCAGTGAATTTATAGACGCTACTAAATTGAAGCCTTGAAGTACTTCTTAGGAAACGATAAAGGAAATAAATGTCGGTTGTGAGTGTATTCACAGTTCCACTGAATCAAGGCGAAAAAGTTCAAGAATTCCTTTTCTATTATTTATAATTCCTCAAATATTTTTTAATTGTTTCATAGTACAAAGATTAATTCGAAAGTTAAGAGGCTTTTGAGCTTGAGTACTAAAGCCTCAATTTAGGGCCGCCGGCAACTAACTTTAATCACTACGATCTTAATAGAGCTTAGTTCAGAACCCTGTTCGACCTACGAAAACTTTCTTTATATGTAACACTTGGTACTGAAACAAACGATTTATTAATAATCTCTGGGGGACGCTTATGTCCAGCAGTGGACGTCCTTTGGGTAATGATGATGATATTTGTTAGTTTATCGACAGCCTTCGTGCCGCTGTTAGTTAGAGGTCAGACCAGGCTGCGTATAGTGTGACTGTAGTTTTATTCTCTATAAGTACTCGGAGCAAGAAAAGCATCTACCGTGATTCACAAATATGTTTTGTCAAGTTCAGGTTAATGTAAAGCCTAAAAATGACACGGAGTATTTCTATACAATATTTGTTTTAAGCGTGTATATCAAAAATACATATATGTATTATTGAGAACAATAATTTTATTATTTTCAATAACAGAAAATTAAAAAATAGATACCGAAGATTCAGACGTGCTAAACCAACCCTAGCCTTTTATTTAGAGGGCTATCAGGCATATCATTAAGTAATGTAACGATTAAATTAAATTCATACGATAAAGTGGTTCATTATACAAAAAATAAGACTAATAAATTAATATTCTATCATGTTTTATTCTCTGTGGAATTCATCAATCAATCTGCGAAGTAAGTAACCAAAATACCATATTATTTAAATACCCTGTGACTGCCTCGTGGTTTCGAGGTGCGATTCGATCCATGTGTTTTTCAACTGTATCATCACGTAATTCTCAGTAAAACTGCTTGATTAAAGTTTGGCACGGAGATAGGTACAAGTAATTAAAATGAAATATAATTACAGATGACATATTAATTCTAAAAATGTAGTCTAAAGTGGCGTCTGATTCGTAAAGAGGTCAATCCTGGATATATCTTGGGCCACAAAATCAACAGTTGTAAGTGCTCTTTTTTCGGACCTTTAACAGAAGATTCTTTGAATACAGATAATTAAACAGTACCTACAAAGACCCAAGCACACATACTTCCTGGAAAGGAAAATAAACACGGAACGCTTGGAATAGTTATTTCAGGAAGATTGTCTTTGTCTAGGTACTTGTCTACGAGCCAGGCAAAGCAACCGCATATGCGTATAGTAGGTAGAATACTTAAACTGTGATGGGAAAAATCATGAGAATACTTGGATCTTATAAGTTCTTACTAGTTGCATAGGTATGAAGTCCGCCAACTTACACTAAGCCAGCGTGATGGACTAAGCCTAGTAGTGAGACGTAAATGGACTGATGATGCCATATGTTCACACTATTTAATGTATAAAGGCGATATGATTGATTTGACCACTATAACAGGGTTTACTCTTCACAATACTCCCTATACAGACAAAAAGAAATATCTTAAAAACAACAAAGTTATTGTGCAAACAAGGTTAACACAAGACAAATTCGACTGCTTGTCGTCTTGAAATAATATGACGAAGACAGAAAATGTCTACACAATTTTCATATCTTACAAAATAAAACACAAACGGCCCGAGGACCCTGTTGAATTTTGAATAGCGACACGGGGAGAATACGAGTCGGCAAGTGACAGTCTAGACGGGGAAATTGAATGCACATCTCGTTCAAATTATAAGTCACATTTTCACATTTTTTACACCTAGCTTGTTATTTTTTAAATGTTGTATGACTAAGGCATCGAGCTCTCCCGCCGCAAAACACTTGCAGCGTATAAAAAAAATATTCGTGTTACTTTACTTTGAAAAAAAAAAAAAACAATATATATAATAAGGTTTGGGAAAATGAGACGAAAAAACTCAAGGACTTTATTTTATACACGAATATTTAAAATTTTTGTAAAGAATTTCTTTTAATATGAACCTTTGTAACGGAAAACATGAAATCGAATTTCTTAAATAATATCTTAACATTTAGATAATAGCAGATAAATATATCTTATTGTCATTGCTGCATGCTTTGTATCAGGTAACCTGATTATTCGTCTAATGAAAGTTACTATGGATTTAATAATAACACGCAAATACATTTCAAAACAAATTAAATATTGATCCTAGATTAGTGTCGGACAGTATACACTTCCTGAATGTGTTTCAGTTCATGAAAACTTTACGCTTCGAGTCAGCTTCAATTAGGGTCAGCTTAATACAATTCAGAGCTCGGGTATCAGTTTAACGTTTGTGGACGTATAGCTCAATGTCCTGGAAATCATAGCATAGTTTGCATAAAATTCGGACGGTACGTTATTATTACATTGATTCACAGCAAACGACGTGAAACTACGGCTATACTGCTTTGTCAAGTGCGATTGCTTAAGCAGCCTTCTTCATTTTATTTTAAGCAGCTATGAGCTCTGGATTATATTACTATTCCGCTTATTTACTGGATCATGGCTTCAAAAACGTTATTACAAGAAGACTTCGCTGACATTCTCATAAAGTAAAATTGATATGTTAATAATAAATTTATACATATCAAAGAATAAGAAAGTTATTTCGTGTTGCTAAGAAATTTTCCTATTTTTATTCTCTACAACAATTACTCATTCCGAAGCGGCGATAGCTAATCAAAAATAGATTATTTTTACTTGTACTTTGACAACATACTATACCCCGAATAAAAACATAATTAAAAAAAAACAATATCTTTGTATCAATTTTTCGATCAAGCAACTCCCAGTGTCATACTCCAACTACGCAAGGTCTCCATAAAATTATTCAAGTACTAAGTTATAAAACATTAAGTACACATGTATAATACATACGATCAATGGCACGTGGATGGATTTTCATATAAATATTATCCACGATATACGACGAAACTTTCGCAATATTCACAGCTGAGATATTTGCTCGAATCATATTTTACCTGTTGCCCGTACGATTCACAACGGAAGAATTGAGACAAATAAACACACGTGGAATATTGAGACGTATTTTATTTGAAAACAGAGTGGAAATGTAAATAAGAAATATCTAGAAGAGATTGGCTCTTTAGTTTATAACGGGCCAAATACATTACAGTGCAGAGCTATATTCCATTTTTACAGTTGACTTAAGAAAATTTTATAGGTGAATGTATTATTTGTCGTAGTTATTATTGTACATATGTACCTCTCCCTAGATCATATAGCCCGGTCAAATTAGCCTCAAAAATAGGGGTAAGGTTACATTAATTCGCACCTAACTGAAAACTGTCATGAATGTTGAACCCTATTACAAACAATTAATTGTCAATTATCCACATGAATCCAAGGTGTGGAAGAAAATTTATTCAAGGTCAAATGTTACAAAAATCGTTTTTTTTTAGTTTTCCTGCTAAACGGTAAGTTTTATCATAAAAATAGGCGAAACAAAAATTATTTATCATACAATTATCTATAAAAATTGTTTCTACACTTTTTTTTCCTAAGAATCATCATTTCGGAGATATAGCCATGTAAAAAGTTGTGTTACTCATAATATGCACACGTTTCCGCGCCACCCGTGAGGCCACATGACGCGTTTTCCCTGGTAGACCTATTCCACGATCTATTGTGCTTCTATTGAGTTAAAAGCTATTGTATTAAATTGAAAATGGTACTATTGACATCACAAGAGCGGTGTAAGTAATGAGTAATTTGAGAAAATTATTTGTCTGATTCATACTCTTCTAATGGGACATAATCCATGCTGTCTTGTTCTTCTTCTTCGTTTTTTTCTTCTTCCTGCTGGGTAGAAATGAATAGTTCAAAGAGCGATGCATCAGATGTCTCCTCGCATATATCGTAAGAATCCGTTTCTACTGGCAATTGAACATTGGAGCACGATTGGCTTCGACAACTGATACGTGCTAATGAACAAAACAAGCCAACTTTTTTACAACCGCATTTAGCATTACACCTCGTTTTGCAATTGTAAAAAATTGAATTGAGGAGTTTTACCGGTGCAGGAGGGAGTAAAGTTTACTGGTTCCAATATATTGACAATTAACTTCCAACCCAAGTCTTCTGGGTTTAGTTTATTACCAAGCCACACTTGAACATGATAATATACTCGAAATATATGTTGCTGAGCAGAAGCAGAGGTTGAAGGAAGACAAGCTAATTGTATTTGTTTTTTTTTATGCGTATTTTTAGCAAAAGATAAGATATCGAAACTTATCTAAGCACGTATTTTTTTTGGAGCTCCGTAAACGGAAAGAAGAAAACGAATTCCGTTGATCATTACAACTTGTGGAGTAGAGGTTCTTTTTTTGAAAACGTCAACACAATTAACTAAATTTTGTCTCTCAAACAATTTCAAAACTGTTCTTTTACCTCTCCTGAAAAATGCTGATGTCGTGTCGCAACCAGTTACTGCATGTAGAAATAAGATATGATTTTGTCATTTTAAAAAAGCAGATAAACTCTGGATGTATATATTTTTAATTGTCGTTAAGCCTTCCCAGGTTTTAAAAAATAAATATTTTTTTCGGTTGGCGTTTGAGCAGTGAGTAATACCAACAAATCAACATCTTCACCAACAACAATAGTTGGATTTGTCGAAGTAAATTGTTCTATTGCTGTTTCAACTATCAGAACATCAGCATCATTATCAGTTTGCTTTACAGAGATATTTTCAGACGTAAATTTTTCTTTAACATTGAAATGAAACGAGACTTGTTGTGTGTATTTGTAAAGGCCCTATCCCACCACGCACCCGCCACTGCAACTCCTGTACTACAGGTTCAACAGCGGCACGCACAGTATTGGCGCCGAGCAATGAAGCTTAATCGTGACTATAATGGTTCTGTTATCTATTGTTTTTTTGCAAATATTTCGTAATTCTTTTAATGTAAATTGACAATCATCACTATTTTCGATGTGTGCAAATATTTGTTCCATTGCAAGATTCGTAGTTTCAGATTGAACCTTGAATGTCTATTTCAACCGGGCTAATAGGTGTATGTGTGAGGGTAAAAATGTATGTGTCAATATCTTTTAAAGAAAAGGAAATTCAGTTTCAAACAACCTTCAACTTTTGTAATTGTTTTACAAGTCAATCATGCTTCTATACCAAAAATTTCGGTTAACCAATGGAAAGTATTCAGCCTAAACAAACAGCAAGCATAATTCACCAGAACAGTAACGGTAAATACGCGATCGACAAAGCCCTGCATAATAACTCCGAGCCACCCAATACTGCGAAATGGGCAATAAATGAGGCTAACTTGCGTATTTATTCGGCGAAAGTTATGGAGCATGATAAAACACTGCGTAGAAATTTTATTACCGAATCAATATCAGCTTTGAGCCAATTGTGAACATAAGTTTACAAAACGGCAGCGACATAAATTTATTGGGTAATAGGGAATGCCTTGGGACTATTTTTATCCCATGTTCGAGGGCGTGTGATTTATAATATGTTAGTCCTGTAATAAAGTGTTGTGGTTGGCCTTACTGGTCTCCTGGCAATATTCTGGTTGTAAATTGTTGATCCTTGCTCTAACTTATCCTATACTGTACATGGTGAAATAGTACAGGTCGTTAATAGACCATTTTGTGTTCCTTTTTGTGCAAGCCAAAGTTAAAATGTGAAAAGCGGGGGTGTAGTCCAACTTGTAAAATCAACTATCTTATTTATTGTGTTATTATAGATTTAAGCTATTTTCTAATTGTTTTTTTTTTCTACTACTATACTACTATCTACTATCTTTTTGTACCTAAATATGCATATTTTAAAAGCAACACCAAATCCAAAGTCTTCTTCATTCCTGCAGCCTTCACGAATATAATCACAATTCTCCGTTTTCCGTAATTAAATAACTAGCTTCCAAGCGCAATGGTCGATTTTGTCGGGATGAGGACGAATTTTAGCCTCTAAAATAGGATTTGAAACAGGATCATTCGGGTCAGTGAATTTAGTCGGAAACAATGCACGCCTAGAGCCAAAGAGCTGGCACTTTCGAGGCAATTTGCAGCAGTTCTTATTGTTTTCACAGTAAACTGCAATAATTATACTATCGTCCGGACACAGCTTGGCGTATTATAAATTTGCTTAAATTCTGTCTGTCGCTCTTCATATAATTTTAACTTATAATTCTGGGTATTTTCAGCTTAGTGTAACTTTCTTAGTAGTAATTACTTTTTGATCATGAAATATGTGTTTATTATTTTATAGTAGTGATGGACTAGAGGTTTCGGCGCGGGATCGACTATCACAAAGCAGTTTGTCTTTTCGAAGTAATGTGTGTTTTCACAATTATTTCACTTTATAGTGGAAGAAAACATGACGAGGAAACCTCTGCACGCCTGAAAGTTCTTTAAAATTTCTTAGGTTCGCTAATTAATTTTAGAAAAACTTAATTAAAGAAGAACGGTCAAGACACTCTAGTGTAGCTCTTTTCCGAACAACTGATGCTCTATAAAATTGATGCAAAAACTAAATACTCCAAATTAGAGCAGCTTATCAATAAACTAAAAATATTTTAATCTCACTTAAATTATAATTCCTGCAAAAAAATTTAGTGTAAAATATAAAATAATTTATTTCTAGAAAAAGGTTCATAATATCACATCAAACTTTCCAAGAAAACCTTAAAATTTTAACGGCATTATTTTGCTTAATATTAGTCCCTTTTCGAGGAAAACGCTAAGACGTCGGATTAATTCAATTCTGTTAAAATGTTTACCTGTTCAACGTCCAGCCCATAATTAGATTGTAATTATTATATTTTCTAATTTGCAACACGACAAAGTATGAAGGAATGTTATTTGGAGCAGAAATTTCCTATTACGGTAAATTATCTGGCGTGTTGCCAAACTAATTTTAATAACTACACGATTGAAATTTCTCTTGGGAGGAATTAGTAATATGTATAACCTTTGTTTAAAAAGCTTTAAAACCTGATACAAATACATTTAAGCGTGATATAAACTACATATTAATGTTCCTAAACTGCTAAGTACTAATTCAAGATTACCTAAAAGATTACTCAAATCACGGTAAATAGTGATCGAGTTCATGATGATGACGCTAAATATATAAACATCACTACCTAAAAAGGTCCAAATTCAGGTGTCATTGTCATTAACAATACTTTTGATACACCAACACACAGATTCTTTAATCAACAATAACGTCGATCACATCCTCTCCTAAAATACGTCATCTCTGTAGCAACAATAGGGGGATGTCGTGGTTGTCACGACATCAAATGACGCGGATTTATTCGTCACTCGAGTACAAAAGGCTGGGGTTATTGACAGTACGAACTGTACCAGAAAAAGATTCATATATTTTTAATCTTGACTCGGCAAATATTGACCAAAAAATGATTAAATGATTTATAAATAAAGGTGGACTGGCAGAGAATGCCTTTGGACCTAAGTCCTTATGATATTCATATGCATATAAATATACTATTAAATTGTTATAACCCATATATATATATATATATATATATATATTATATGTACGTATATACATACATACAAAATATAAATCGCGAATATCTTAAATAAACCAATATAGGCCAAACATTACCATACTTTCTATTCAGGAAATTCCATTATTTGTCAGTCAATTACCCCGAATACAATAGAGACAATAGGTAAGCAGGTAAGTGTTTGTTTACATTTCCTTTCTCCCCGATTACATTCCATGGAAATGTCCATATCATGAAAATAAACATTTCCAGTAACAGCGAGTCTCATAACAAGATTTTCTTTATTAACCCCACCTTCGAGATTTCTAAAAATTCCGCTGTTTGCAAACTAAAAAAATAATGGATGGAATGTTATTCTCTCTATTCCACGTCTAGACTGTTCAATAATGTTCACACCCATAGTTTCCCGAGGTAAGTGGGGGAATTTTAAGTAGTCTGCATGTCAGTGCAACTTTATTTGGAAAAACAAACTGCATGCGATAATACTCTTGTATTTTTTAACGATTTTAATTTGCATGAACAATAGTTTATTTTCATTTTTTTCCTTCATTATCTTGCTTATAGTTACAAGGTACAAGGAAATACTGTACATTTAGAATTTGAAATCGGTTCCAAATAGAGTGTAGAGTGGTAAGAATAGACTGACATTATTGAAGAAGGATGCCCAATGATGAGTGGACACAATTATGCCTGACGCAAATTTGACACATGCGGAGTAATACCAGAACAGACTTCTAAGTGTTAGTAGTACGGGTTTTTAATCTTATCTAAGATAGTCAGGAAATGTGGCCGAAAAATGGCAATCCCGAATATATATAATATGTCGAATTTAAAACTCAATTAGCGCAAGTTAGTCCAACCCCTAATAGGCCACCGTGGCCGACTAAGGCTTAAAGCTTCTTAGATGTAGAGGACACTCGTGCCCAGCAGTAAGACGTATATGGCCAGATGATGTATAGCGAAAGTAAGGTGCATAAATACTACGGGAACACAGGAGTATTTAAATGACGACGAAAATGATTTACGGGATTTTTAAATAAAAAAAAATACAAGGTCTCGTTAATTACGTTAGCAGTTAATGCACACACCCATCGAATCTTATAAAATAGAGATCAATAAGAAATTCCCGAGGGTGTACACTAAATTGAAGAAAATGTAAATTGGTCCGTGCCCCGCGTGCGAATCGGTTTCGTGACAAGAATATTGTCGCCCTTCGATACCAATGAAGTGAACACGTTAGACAATCATTAAACTATATTGTTCAATGTAATAAAATTAGCAATGATCTATATTAAATCGCGCTTCTTCTCTGGGACAGGCAGATAATATTAAACATACTGACATTTCCGTTCCATTCAACTGTTCTTTGGCTATGCTATATCAACCAATATACGTCCCACTGCTGGGTTCAGGTCTTCTCTATAACCGAGAGTTATGTCTTAGTCCAGGTTTGTGTCATATGGGCAATCCCATACTATGTCCACTGGTGAAATCTACTATGATTGTTTATCAATCATTTTATGACCAAAAATTTTGCGCCAATTTTCGTAGCTACGAAGTACGTGGTTTAATTATGACAACTTCACAGGTCAATTAGCACCAAATTATACGCTACTGTTACAGCTGTTTTTGGGTGGATTGCATTAAAAGCAATTTAAAGGATTAATTATTCGTAGATTATCGCCTCATTCTCAATCAATCTCATGTTAATTGCGATGCACATATTGCTTTATTTATTTTAATCAGGATTATTGCCAATTAATGAATTAAATGAAAACAATTATGGTGGAAGAACGAATTTATAAATTCTGAATTGCCGCAGCGTAAATTGAATGTACAAATTTGTTCTCACTCGTGTTAAAATATAGTAATATTTTGCGATTTTACATTTTGAATGCATTTCATTTAGATAATTGCTTTGCAGATACACGAAAACATATTTTGGTGCGAAGATCGAACTCGTAGTCTCATGCTAAGAGGATTACCTGTCATCTACGCCGAATAAGCACTCAACTTTTCCCAAATAAAACCTTTATATACATTAGAGAGAAAGGTAGGTTTTGCTAGTGTCTGCGTCTTTTATGAAGATTCTGTGCTTACCTTTACAAAACTTAAACAAAAATTGTAACATATTCACTAATATAGAAGTAAAGTATTGTAAGTAAAGGCTACAGGGAAGTTGAGCTACACCTAGCCTAAACACAAAATATTGGATTGTCAGGCACAAAAAATCTTAACATTTGTTTAGTAGCGGCACGAAGTCTAGAATTGTGCTCAAAAAACGGCAACAACCTCACCTCCTATATAGCTCGTGAAATGAGGGTGTAGAAATGCACCTTTGCCTATTCTATTGTGTGTGTTTGTGTCGTCAAATATTGAACAAGCTCGCTAGAAACAGATTACTTCAATCAAGAAGCATTGTCGAAGGTGGATTACTTCCGTGAGTTAAGATTATCCCGTCACTAACACAGCTTATCCCTTGTGAACAAGGATCAACGATATACAGAGAGGATCCAAAATCGCTGAGATTTACTAATAATTATTATTGTATGCTTGACAACAAGGTGATAGGTTATAGACTAGTAGCACCTCGTGATTTCTTTATTCACCGAATGTGTTAAGAGATGTCAAGGGCCTTCGCTCGATTCCAGAGAAAAAAAATTTCGAACGAAATCTCAATAATTCTCGAAAAACAGCAATAGACTTGCCACTATGGCATAAGACTAAAACACAATCGAAAAAACGTGAATATAAATCCCACCTCTCCTTACTATTGGGTATATAATGACTTTGTAGGTATGTTTGAGTAAAAAAGCGTATTATATTCTAAATATAAACATTCCTCGTCCTCAACTCACCTTCAATTAACACCACAGAGTTAATTAGACATAATAATATCTAAACCTTTACCAATTCAAATTAATTAGTAATTATCAAATTGACAGCGGTCACGTGTACTTGACGGCATCTTCAAACTATCTCCAGTCATCTAGTTTTAGATGGCTGAAGATGACAGCTGTCGTACAATCACAAATTATTGTAATGAGGCGATCATTAATTAAATGTCTGTACATTGGTATCAAAGATTATGCATATTAAAGGCAAAATAATATAAAAGCTTTCATCATTATCAGGATTAGACCTTAGGCCACCACGCTGACTTAGTGCGGTTTGAACACACCTAAGAAATTATTGTGAACTTTTAGTTGTGCAAGTTCCCCGTGTTTTGACGTGTTTTCCTGCACTGCTCTAAGCAAAGTTTTCGAGGCTATCTCAATTTCACGATATAGGGCTTACGTAAAAACAAAGTAGAGATCTAAAAGTTTGTCTAGGAACCTAAACCCATTGACCGGATGCTAAAATATCGTAGGTGACCTTATTGAAAAAGGCAAATGATGTGGAAAGAAAATCGCTCTTATAAATAATATTCCTTGTGGCGTGACGAAAATAGAAAAGGGTTACTATGCCTATATTGTAAAGGTTATCGTAAAACATTTTTTTTTTTTTTTAGTTTTTAAGATGAATACCAAGCTTATAACTATGATTACTTAATTTGCTGCGAGTTTTTATTCAACAACACCAATTCATGAGACAAGGGACCACAGTTTCGATGCCCGCACCGCGACAGATGTTCGTGTGATCCACAGATATTTGTTTAGATTCTGGGCGATTGTGAGTCTCAAAAAGCTCTCGTGGTTTCTGATACCAACCATACACGTTTCAGGTCTTAGTATAGGGTTAGAAGTATTTTTAGTCCTTTTCTGTTCGATCCCAGTTTAATTCCACGGATGACACATAAAATTGCTATCTCCTAATTAAATTAAACAAGACTATAAAATAGTAAAAGTATAAACTTTATGGCAACGATATCCAAGCTGTCAAAAGAAAGGGTAAACTTAAAATTAAATTATCCCAACAGATACAGAAAGAAAAATAAACCTCATATTTATGCCACAGTTGGCCACGAGCCTTCTGTAAAGCTAAGACCGTTTATCTGCCAGAATCTGAGAGCCTTTAATACTAATAAAATATTTTTTTGAAGTACATTGTAACTGGGAGAGATTTGTCTTTAGTACACCACGCTAACCTAAAGGAGGTTGGCAAACTATACACGCCTAAAATAAACTGAGTATAGAAGTTTTAGGTGTGCAGAATTTCTCAAATAATATAATTTGACCGCGGTCTAGAGTTCTACTTTGCCACAAAACTCGGAGCGTTATTGAATAAACAAAACATTTTTTATTTTCGGCCTGCTAAAACGAGGTAAAAGTAAATTTCCTTTGTGCCTATTGTGTGAATACTATATTGTATGAAAATGTAACTGATATGGAACACTCGGCATGTTACGGGCTTCTATTTGCCATGAAAAAAATGGATTACTGTATGAAACGTTTTACCTCTGAAGAGGCGTAGGTGTGTTTTTTAGCTTTTATTTGGTTACATATTATTTTTAGATTTTGATAGATTTTCTAATCCTTTGTCCATACAAACTTTAGAGCGTCTTTTCATCCACCTAGGAGGCATCAATCATAAGATTTTTCTACGGGAGAGGATAAAAAAATATTGAAAGATTGTTTATCGCGAATACGTCTTAATAACGAGTGCCAATGCAAATGTGGTGTCATTTATATAAATATGAAATTTATGTTGATATACCAGGCAGTGAAGATTGCCCTTTAATCATGAAGATGATCGTAATTAAAGAATTAGTTTATATAAGTAACCAAAAAGATAAAATGTGTATTCTATCGGATTGCCGTCGAAATTGGTAAAAAAATGTTGTAGTCGTTAATATGGCATCGACTGTAGAAAACAATAAAAATATGTACCAACAAAAAGTCAGGATTATATTAATTGACGTCAGCTGGATGGCTGACTGAATAATATTAGTATGGATATACTAATATTATTTAAATGCGAAGGTAGCTCTGTCTGTCTGTCTGTTACGCTTTCACGTAAAAACTACTGAATGGATTTGAATGAAGCTTTACAATAATATAGCTTATACATCAGGATAGAACATAGGATACTTTTCATCCCGGAAAATGTAGTATTCCCGTGGGATAAACATGTTATAAATGCAAAAATCTCTCTGCACTTAACCCTAGAGTCTACGCGGACGGAGTCGCGGGCAAAAGCTAGTAATTAATAAGTCGTAAAATTGTGAAGTAATGTTTACGCAAGAATCTATATTTAAAAATGCAAAAATAGATTAATTGTAGTAAGTATAGGTTACGTAATTAACTACAAAATGTAGGAAAGTATCATCAATTAAAAGACACACTTTTGCCGCAAGACCACAAGGGAGTCTTTTGATATAACAGATTTTTGTTATTCTATGATTACTGATTGGTATACGATACCTAAAACTCTTACTCGGTACCTAAATTAAAGATATTTTTTATTAATACTGTCTAAGAATAAAAGGTGACTATAATTGAGATCAGTAACCTTTAAAATGTTTCTGAGGAAACACGATGGCTACAATTAGCAATCAGCGACCTCTAGGGACTCTAACTTGTACTTCCAATATTTGATAGTAACGTTGATTTAAGAAGAATGCTTATTTTCACGGGTCACTGATTTTCTTTAAAAAATATTGCCAATAAGTTAAATAGAAAATGGAAACAACAAAAGCTTTTACGAACATATTGGAAAATTACTTTTATAAAAAAGTCTGCACTATTTAATCAGTGAAATAGGCAAAGGACATTTATTACATTATTATTTTGAGGTTGGAAATATTTTTATTTAATACATAGTTTTTTTCTATTTGTTTAGTTTCTAATAGCTAGGTATGTTTAGTAATCTACTGATTTCGGTATTTCTCCAGTATAACTGTAAGCCGAAATAGCTCAGTTGGGAGAGCGTTAGACTGAAGATCTAAAGGTCCCCGGTTCAATCCCGGGTTTCGGCAGACAATAGCTTTTACAAATATTTTCATTTTTTTTCTACCTCAACAACAAGTTATTCTTTATGCTATTCAAAGAGATTCTATCAGTAAATAAATTATTCATGTAAAGTAGATTGTCGCAACAATCGTGAATATTATAATATTAATGACGTCAATGTACATATTTCTTACGTCCCTTTTGATTTTTTACTATATTTCAACCCACATGTCCATTGACGCTTAGTCCCTTACCCACAAATATGTAAACTCAAAGTAAAACTTTGTACCCAAAGTTTAATCTTAATGGCGATTGGCGTGCATAACATTTTTATTTCACAACTAAATTTCTCGTCAACAAATGCAAATACCACAGTATTACTACAATATAACCTGACCTGACTTTGTAAAAATTCCATAATATAAAAACGCTAGTTATTGCTACTTGAAGCCTGCTTAATGGCCAACCACCCACAGATAAAACAATGTACGTTTAATAACAAAAAAAGTAAAGTTAAACGCTTCCGTGGACTATAAACTACCCGTACGTCGAGAAAAACAATTAAAAACATGAATTATAATTCGGTTTGAAACATGTGAATTACGTTCAGTTCTTCCTCGGCTGAAGACACTTTTTTATTATTCATGCTTCTGACTATTTCCACTTTTGTTTGATCGTTTTAATCATCATTATATTCTAGTTTTAGTCAACTTTGAGGTGAAATTAAAAAAGTTAAATGTATTAGAGTATTAATAATTAAAATAGTCTGTAAAAATTGACATAAATCTTGTATTCATTTTAAAAGTTAACTTTCCACCCACCTCAGAAAATAACTATTTTACTAAGTGCCGCTCGATGCTACAGGTCACGGGTTCCAGTTCTTAGTCAGACAAAATGATTTTGGGTTTTTCCATCAGGAAATTCTCATCACGGAGTCTGAAAATGTACCCGAGAAACGGCAATAAGCACACTGCACACCCCCTATTACGTGGGATTCACACCAGGCGAAATGTGAAAGGCTGAAATGCACCATAGCCTAGCCTTTTTTTCCTACCTTGTCCGTTAAACTGAACTAAAGCTGAACGACCTCTTAAGATTAGGCGGGGATACCGGGGTAGTATTCTAACAACAAAAGGAAAAACTCCTTTTTAAAGGTGAAACGTAACCTGTATTTTTAATATAAATTTCCCCCTACACTATCCGTTATTTTACTAAATGCGCTGTCGCTGCTAGCTGAATTGTTTGTGACAGCAATTCAAGAAGATTGCAAGGGGTTTAACTTGTGGGTTTTACTCTTTTTGGAGCAACGACGGCACTTTGTTATAATTCCTTTTCAAAATATGGCGAATTGAGATAAAATGTCGCAAAGTTAGTATTTTAGTAAAACATTTTGCTTCCTTCGCAGTCTAGGGCGGAATTTATCTGGCATTTTCATCCCGACTCTAATAAAATCTGGACAGTTTTTGTCCATATTTTACTTTAGGAATAATAGACAAAATGCAGTGATGGCCTCGAGGTTTGGGCGCGCGGTCGAGAATCTCGACGGTCGCGGGTTCGAACCCCAGGCACACACCTCTGACTTTTAGAAGTTATGTGTGTATTCACATTGAATTATCACTTGCTTTAACGGTGAAGGAAAACATCGTGATGAAACCTGCACACCTAAGAGTTCATAGGAATTTCTTAGGTGTGTAGTCCGCCAACCCGCACCAGGCCAGCGTGGTGGACTATGGCCTAAACCCTCTCAATGGTAGAGGAGACCCGTGCTCAGCAGTGGGCGAATATGGGTTGATGAAGAATAGACAAAATATACTTTATAGACAGATAGTACGAGGGTTTTTACAGAAAATATTTACGTGATGTAGTATGTCTAGTGTAGAAATGGAATTATTCTAGTCAAATCTCCATACAACAGAAATATCACGTTAGCAAGATTATGAATAGTCTGTTTTCTAGAAGGTAAGGGCCTGTATTAAATGGTGGAAACTAGTTTCATTAATAGGCGTTGGTAGATTTATTAGTATTAAGCATATAAGAAATATATAAGAGGTACTGATATAAACCCATTGTTTTCGTTTGTATTTTTATTTACAATAGGTAAAATCCGGATTTTTTTAAACTAGAAACCAATACATTATTACTTCTCAGATACCCACGGTTTTATTTTCATTATATGCAAATTTACTAATTGTAATGCTTATTTTTTGCTTATAATTACGTAACCAGTAGAAATAAACCTCTTAATCTTAATATAACCAAAATGTATGTTTAGTAGTATAGTAAATGATTTATCATCAGCCAATGTTGGTCCAATACGGGGAATCACAAAAGGTACTAAATGATTCAAGATATAACCTATTAGGCGGAACGGTAAATACAAAGTGTATGAATTCCATTAATTTCATTTTACACATGATCCGGTTCGACAGTGTAATAGCTAAATTGTCAAGTGCTTTCCCAAGGGTACCTAAACACGTCGGTTTAGCCGGTCAAGTCCGAGAAGGAGTTACCACAGATAATGTAGACGTCGCCCATACGCCTATTTGAATTTCGAATTGTTTGTTAGCAAATATTGAGGTCGGATATCTTCTTAAGTTTATGCCAGACCTGATTAGTTTTGATTTATTGCTCCGCTTCTTACGAGTACAAGTCGTAGAAACTGAACTGTAACTAACGATTAGCGTTAAAAAATAAACACTTAACAGCAAAATAGGGTCAAATACCTACCTAAATGTGAAATACCTACGCTTATAAATAGATAATAATCCATGGATTCAATCTCGACAATTAAAAAAAAGATAAACAACACAAGTAGCCTATCTCTTTTCCGACATACTTTGTTCATACCAAAAATAATTCAAATTGGTCCAATGTCTAACATGATAGCCTTACAATCGAAAGAAATTAATTTCGCATTTATAACATAGATAAAACCCCCATAATAACTCATACCAATATAAACATTTTCCATAGCAATATATTACGAATAAGGACAGAACAGGGGCTTACTCGCACGTGGTTACTACACTGGGAACATCACGCAGAGTGAAATATTGAGTGTTTCCGGCGTTTCGCTTGTTACCCACTCGCGAACGACAGAGTGCTATCATTTCTACATATTGTGTCATCTGTTTATACACAGTAAGTATACATGACACGCATTGTGTTATTCGCGAGAATTTTGCCAGCTTACAGTACTAGTAAGATGGCCTCGAGGCTTAGGCTCGCGGTCGAGAATCTCGATGGTTGTAGATTCGAACCCCAGGCACACACCACTAATTTTGTAGGACTAATATGGGCTCATGATTATGATGATGAGGACATCTTACTAATAGATATGGCCCTCATATACTGTTAGTAGGGTTGAACTCTAAACTCCCTATTTTTTGTTACATTGAATTTTCCCGCTGAAATAGTAGGTACCTACCTAACAAATACAATCATTTGCACATTATTCTAGCCCCTGATAAAATACAATTTAAATGCAAATCATTGTATTCACATTTATGACATTCATTTGATTAAATTCTAGCATCGATTCTTCTTTTTTAAACTTTTGTTTGTTTTTCTGTAAAACTGATTGAATACAGCGACGTCACTCTCAACTGATAGTAAGTCAAGGGGAAACTGTTCCCACAGACCGGAGCAACCACAATGCCTAAGATTTTTTTTTACCGTAGCAATCACCTGCCTTTTCGATCACGGTCTGAAAACACCCTGTGTACCGTTAAAGTCTCAATCTAACTTCGCTAGTCGGATGAAACAAATCCCTGCTTTAGATTAATCACTCTCCCTGATTGCAATCTATACAGCGATGTTGATTGTAGTGGTCACGCGAGGCGAACTTGAACCCGTAACGAACAAAATTGTCCACAATTAAAGGGCCCTTAGAGGCACCCGAGGTTGTCACCAAAGGTCCTTTAGGAAGATCACGGCTAATGCCTTGCAACACGAAATGTCAAGGCTCTGATTACAGAGTACATCTGATTTGTTTACAGCGTTTAATGTAATTTGACTGTGTTTTTTGTAATAAATTGAATGGATTTAAATGACAGTCATATTGTGTTAAATTTTTTTTATAATGTCCAAAAAGTGATCGCTAATTGTGATTAGACCACACAGCTACTGGGCGGTAGCAGCATCAAGTCTAGAAATTTGCTGTTTTTTATAGCCACGCAAGAAACAGTAAATATACGATTTATTCCATTTTGGAGTATATTTCCATATTCTTAGAATTTTCTAATGGAAAACCCGGTTCTTTGTATGTACTAACGGAGCCTTCATAGGAAAAGACGGTGAATCTACATTTGAATTTTCCTATAGACATCTGACAACATCACAAGAAATATTCCATGCGGAATGTTTCAATATTGAATATACCCGGTGCAGGCAGCGTATCACAAACATACATATCTTTTGTCGGGCCACCCTATCATTCAATTCGCAGAACATGGCTTCCTCATGCTGTATTGGATTGGGATAAAACGGACCGGAGTTGCTATGAAAACAATGCGAAAATATTTATTTTCTTTTCAGAGGTGGACAGCCACAAAAGTTAAAAAATCTTTTTTCTGTTTTTAAAAGAAGCCAAGCCAAAGTAAAACATACATAGTATGCGTGTATTCACAACTTTCTATTTTTTTAGATCACACTAACAACATAGCCAAGATAAATGGGACGCTAAAAAGAATAATATAGACTAAAATTTGTCGAAAAAGTAAAAATTCTGTATCACTTATGTGTTCCGCCTTCAGTTGAAAATGCTTTTACCCATAATCCAAATACCTTGTAAACCAGAGGTATAGTACCGTAAGAAGCTTACGAAAATGGTTACATCCGATCGAATCTTGCTTCGGCTCCACGTCATTCCCTACGTTCGTCAGTTATACTTTAAGAAACTCAAATCTGTATTCTCCAAAGGTTTTTCAGTGTCCCAAACAGTATAGGTATATATATATATAAAGACTACTACTATAAAGACTTTCATTACAGAAAGCCAATAAAAGAATGAATGAAATGATATAATACTGCCCAAAACTTACACGCAATGCTCTCATAATGCGCGATGAAGAAGAGTATTAGTTAAATGTGTAGAAATAAAAAAAATATCTACTTTAGATTTCCAGATAATTACTATACAATTTGTAGGAAAAGAAATTGCCGTTAACATTTTCCTAAAATTAAAGTCATTTTTATTTATTCTAGATATACATATTTAACTGGACAGTAACATATGAAGACGAAATAGGAGCCCGAGCAAGGAGCAATTAGGTACGTCCAAAATAATGTTGAATAATAACGTGATTACGTATATTTCAATTTAATCATTTATTTTGCACCTCGAACGATCACTCAACGCAGCATACTTCCATATAACTTTAACTCTTATTACTTTAGTAATAAAATTGGTTACTCTACACGTCCTTGATGTAGTTATTACCTTTTGAGACGAGCACGCGATAATCCATTATAGGAGCACTGAAATATTTTTCCACAGCTTTCAACTTTCCAAACAAAACTGGAAGTAGTAATAAGAGCGATGATATTAAAGCGAACCGATGCTCCCAGCACATTGCACGGCGCAGTCGGCTTCTACAAATAATATTAAAACACCCAACAGTCACATATATAGTTCTGACCCCACACTATGATCCAAGTCTTGTGTCGTGGGTGTCAGAAACTACAAGAGACTTTTGACGATCACAAACAACCAGAATTCAATTTTTGTATGTAGATCTCAAAAACATTTGACTCAAAGCGGGGATCGAACTCTGGGCCTCATGTCATAGAAGGTCGTATGCGTGTGTATAAATAAAGAATTAGTAATGTAGGTAACTGTTTGTTAAATATGGCCTCTACTGTCTTCCTTGATGTTTTAGAATGATATAACGTTAAAGGCGCATTGTTAGTGTCATAATACTCTCAAGGTACATTGTTACGAAGCGAAAAAAACTTAATTACATACATGTGGATCTATATTTATACGTTAACAAAAATGAACTAAAAACTAGCAATTTTCTACGCGTTTTTACTCTGAACGCCAAATGTATACATACATACATAATCACTTTTTTCGAAAAAAGAATTTTAAACCAAATATGAAAAAATGTAAACTAGATAGTTAGTACATATGATATAATGTTTTCAACTTCTATAAGTATATCAATTATATCTATCAACTTTTAAGTGCTAGGAGTACTGAAACTGAAAGACACCTGGGTCTTCCAGGTTCTTGGTTGGCTGGTTCCAGGAGGAGAAAATAGTATTAGACACCTCTTATGACGGCAGGTCCTAAGTGTTTCTGATTTCCAAATAATATAATAAATAAATATACCAAATAGTCATACATACATAATTCAAACCAATACTAGTCCAGGATAGTGGACATCACAAACTTCGAAAACCTTTTCGGTCTCACTAACTGCCGAACCCGAAATATTTTTTGTGGGTCGCACAATCATTTGTCTCGATGCGGGGATCGAACCTCCGGCTCCTAGTTTCGCACGATGGTATCTAGCCAATTGACTGTCAATAAAGTGGCCAATATTGCATACATTTGATAATAGAGCATGAAATGGCCGGTATCTTGTCAATGGGCTTAATGCTATCGTATAATGTGATCGTAATCCGTCGATCTATCGAGGCAGTTCACCTTATTATTGGCTTATTACCAAGCGAGTATGCGGATTATACATACTATTGTGTTAGCTATTGTCCGTGGCCTCATTGAATGCACCAGTACTTTTGTCAATCAATAGTTTAAATAAAATGTAACTATGATTGCCGTTTTTAGGACACATTTCAGACTCCGTGCAGCTATTGAGAATTTATGTCGACCGAAAGGCTACGAAGCAGCATTGTGTGAATCTGTACTGAATAAATTAGTATATATTACAAAAAAATCCCACACCGAATCTTACATTGATTAATATATGTATGTAAATGTCGTGAATATTAGAAACTAAAAGAGATTTCACATTGTCATAAAAACTAAGCTTTAAACATTGGTCCCTTTTCAATTTACTCTTTAGAAATACACTATAAACTACTTATAAAAATCACTTAGACATTAACGTGAATAAAATTGTTTTGCGCTAAAAGGCTTATACTTTCAAATTCAATTTCTTAAAAAATAACATTAAAACAAATAGTTAAAAATAAATATTTCTTTATTTTCGGAGTGCAGACTAAATAGAATGGAAATGGAATAGAGGTGAACTCATCTTGTTTGTTATCATGGTAGCTAGTTAATTATTGTGTGGAAATGAACCTCCTTTGAAAATAAACTATTCAGTATAAACACGGTGTGCAAACCAAATTAAACCTATTAAATTCGGTCCCCTGTGTTCGGTATTTGAAAACGCTTGCAAGCGGAAATAGCCCGTATACATGTAACCTACACTGTACTAACACAAGCAGACTTTGAAATTGCTCGTTTAATTTACTTCATTTATACAATTATTTAAAAAAAATAATTAAAAAGCAGTGATGGCCTCGAGGTTTAGGCACGCGGTCCAGAATCTCGGCGGTCGCGGGTTCGAACCCCAGGCACACACCTCTGACTTTTCGAAGTTATGTGTGTATTCAAATTTAATTATCACTTGCTTTAACGGTGAAGGAAAACATCGTGATGAAACCTGCACACCTAAAAAGTTCTTAGGAATTTCTTAGGTGTGTAGTCCGCCAACCCGCACTAGGCCAGCGTGGTGGACTATGGCCTAAACCCTCTCAATGGTAGAGGAGACCCGTGCTCAGCAGTGGGCGTATATGGGTTGATGAAGAAGAAGCTATAATTAATTAATTAAAAAAAAACATGAGAACTTACTTATTTTACCGAGTACGGAATAATGCATTTCTAAAACCTTTCGGCAATTTCATTCAATACCACGTTACAAGAGCCTATGTGATAACTGATATGTAATTATTGTAACGCATAAATCCTAAATATCTGCACAATATCCATGTCTACCATTGGTCTAGAATATGAAAATACATGCTAAAATAGTTACTAGAGTTTTATGTCTTCATAAGGAGAAAATCTCAAGAGAAATAATCACTTAATTAAATTTAATGGCATAAAACAGGTCGTCAAATGAAACCTTATCGTCATTAAGCTTAGCTCGACGCCAACGTGTTTCTAATTCGGTACTTCATTAGGGCACTTTAAAAGCCATGTTTACACATTTGAAGCTTTTATTTATTCCAATGTTTAGCATCTCTCGTTAATTTATTTTTGTTCTTTATAAGATTTTATTTATGCATCGGCATAGTTATAAAGATTACAACGAATCTGCTGTAAACTAAAGACTCATTCTTCTTTATACTTACATATATTGTAAATGCGGATAAGTGCTGTCTATGAAGCCATGGACCTTAAAATTCATAGCAACTAGTTTAAATGAACAATATTATGACATACATGAAAAATACAAGTCTCGACTTCCCGTGGTGTATAGATACGTGAAATAATAGTACATATATCTTATGAACACAACACACTATAATTTTGATCAGTGGCATGCCTAGGGTGTCAAACTAAGGCAAGCCCAAATGTTTATTTAGTAGCAGCATATTTTTTTTGGTACGTAGGACTAATAAATACCTACCGGTTAGTACTCACATTCACGTTTATAGCGTTATTTTATAAATAAACAATCGTTAAGTTCGTTATTCGGAACTATGTAAGGCAAGTCGGGCTTTCGGGCTTCTATGGAAGTACCGCCACTGACTTTGATCTATATGTTACGCTTTTTTGCCCTATCCCTCTGCACTCCCGTTATTTCCAGGACCAACAGCGGCACGGAAAGTTTGACACTGAGAACTTCGTCAGCTCAGCGAAACTAAAGGGGCCTAATTTATCATGGTCCCGCAATGAAATTATTAGAGATACAAATGAGTTAGAAAAAAAGATCTGTCCACTTCCCTCGCAAAGTGGCAGACAAAATATTGAAGTGTGAAGTTTCACCAACACATAAAAAAATATAATGTCTGTACGAGTATGTTACGCTATTTTCATAAATATACTTAATATAAGCTTCATAGCTTATCGGAATATTTATTTATACTCGGCCGTGGCTTCACAATGGTATAGTCTACTGACTACAGTAATTGATAAAAAAAACATTAAAATCAAAACCTCAATAAGTAATTTTGTATATTCTTTAATTCCTACAGTATTATAGAAATTGAAACCAACATTAAAAATTACACAAGTCACAACACACAAGCCAAGGCTATTTAATATTTTCGATCATTTGCAGAGAGCTATAACAACTGTCTCGTAAAAATAACATATTGATTGGAAATATGCACCAAGTCCAACCTTATGTTTCATGAAAATATATTTCAATTCCCTACGAATGTGTAGAGTATTTCAATATGATATGTTTGGCGCAGCTGTAAATTGTGTATCGAGATTGTAGTGTATGGAGAAGGAATTCGCCCGATTTAATGCACGCTGTCAATATTTATTTAGCACAACCCCATCACATATAAGAGATTTCTTGCCCGTTCTTCTCTAGTGATAACGGTCTTCCAACAGGGTGGCAAACTGACTACGAAGACAGAATTTAAGTGATGTATTAGTTATTTAAAGATTCAAATAATATTATTTTTTCATATTTTAAAACATTTTTAAGTCAGTAGCATAGTCTAATGTACTATGCGTCTTGTGTCATATACATAATATATCATAATATATATGTACATTGTATATCATACTTAGGGTTTGCATACCATTTTCCGAAACTATATTAAATAGAATAGCAAAGTACAACATTATAAGTTACATATCAAAACAGTCAATAACAAGAAAATTGATATGTAAATGTGAACAATATAAAATATTTAGTGTGATAAACTTGTTTTAATTGACATCATCATTATTATCAGCCCTTGTCCCGCTGCTTTGCAAGGGCCTTCTCTAGGAGAAAGCGTTTTAGGCCTTAGCCCAGCACGTAACTTTTAGGTAAGTAGGACACGATGTTTTCCTTCACCGTAACAGTAATTCCATTTACAGCATTGTTCTTTTATTTTATCTCTAAAAAATAAAAGTGTAATAGACCTTTCATGGAAAAAAAACAAACGTTTGTAGAGACTCACTATTTTAACCAAATACTCGGCTCTCTGACCTAGACAAAGGGTTTATTCAGTTAGAAAATCCGGTAGTAGTGAGTTTGGAATTGTAACTGAAAACACAATGACCTGCCTTTTATTGTGTGTGTTAAAATGCTTGGATAAATGTGTGCCTTTTTCTCCACTTACCCCTTAAGGACTAAGGTCCAAATTCTCTCTAATGGTAGAGGAGGGCTGTGACAAGCAGTGGGACGTATGTATAAGGGCTGATTATGATGACCTACCACTTTGGGCCCACTCCTGGGCATGGGCCTCCTCTACAATTATATATATATATCCTCTACAATTGTGAGTTGTTAATCAACCACGTTGGCTTAGTGCGGAGTAATAATATACACTAATATTTAATATTATAAAAAGCAGTGATGGCCTCGAGGTTTGGGCGCGCGGTCGAGAATCTCGACGGTCGCGGGTTCGAACCCCAGGCACACACCTCTGACTTTTCGAAGTTATGTGTGTATTCACAATGAATTATCACTTGCTTTAACGGTGAAGGAAAACATCGTGATGAAACCTGCACACGTAAGAGTTCATAGGAATTTCTTGGGTGTGTAGTCCGCCAACCCGCACTAGGCCAGCGTGGTGGACTATGGCCTAAACCCTCTCAATGGTAGAGGAGACCCGTGCTCAGCAGTGGGCGTAAATGGGTTGATGAAGAAGAAGAAGAATATTTAATATTAGCGTATGCTGTATGTTTATTAAAAAAGCATGTGCATTGTTTTCAAACTGAAGCGCTTATGTCAGTAAACTAATGAAAGATAAATGCGATCTCTTAATGTCGACACTAGTCGACATTAATTATTGAGTCCACGCCGATACACACAACCAGACACTTAGTAATTACTCCACCGTACACTAATAACACCATTGAAATACGTTTCTAAAGAACGGAAATTAAGCCCCCGCTAGATTAGCTCCGTTGTGTAACCGCTATGACCGCAAACGACAAAGGTTAGCCTTTAGGTTACATACGTTGAATGAAATTCTAAACTTACTGGAAAATGCCGAAAATATCCTTGAGAAGATTTTTTTTCTATTTATTTGTACCTACCAAAAATAATTAAACAAATAACGACAAAACAAAAGATAAATACGTACTAGTCTAATAAAATTAGTGTTTACTTTACTTAGTCTCATTTGATTCACAAGAAGAGTTTAAAAGATAAAAACTACTTTTGATAGGTGCTGCTATCAAACCTTCATAGTATGAGATCAGAATATTCTCATTTATGTATATGTCAATTAGTTGGATAATGGTGGCGACCCCACAAACTACGTATTATCTTTCCAAAAAAATAAAATTGCATCCTCTAAAAAACGCAGGGTAAGGCCTAAAAATGGAGATTTATGGCTTAAATATTAATATTATTGTTATGAATTTTGTACGTCAAGTTGGGCTTTTGGCCCCTATGGAAGTACCGACAATCAAGCGAGCACACAAAAACGCATACAGGCAAGGACGCAAACACAGATCGTTCTCTCAGAAAAATATTAAAACTAATGATACTCCCCCAATAGCATCGATCAAGATCGCTACCTACATTATATTACGATTTACGACCTCAGAAACCGTAGGTGCATCCACTTTTAATTACGGACCTGTAATCCCACTAACTTCACAAAGCAAAGTAACTTTGTTTCTGTAGGTCAATGTGTGGTACAAAGGATTTATATGAGAGCTAGGAAAAGCTCTTTGTAGATTAGAACATTCTTTATTATTCAATATTTTTGCATAGTAATAAAAGAAATAGGTATAATATTTTCAGTATCCTAAGCAAACAACAAAAAAATTAAATTCTTATGTAACGTGTTTGCTGTAATTAATATTGATGGCTACATACCACCACTATTTTTTTGATACAAACATTGTTTATGTTCGAACGAAAAATCCTATATGGACATACTCGTGCTTATCATCAAGTGTAATGTTGTCTTTATAGTGCCAGTATTAAAAAAATATGTACAATGGTCACTGCCCCCAAATTAAAAAAAATTACAACACGGATTTCAGAACGTGCGTCATTTCTAATTATATCACAGAAATCTTAATTAGAGCAATTGTTAAAAAATTCTACTAACAATATTTATGTAAAAGCCAACCAAGCGTTCGTAAATTTCCACGAATTTATTAAAATTAAGATTACGGAAACGATCGTGGAGTAAGGCGATGTATTAGCAAATGAAACTGTTTAATGGTTCCGTGGACACAACGACCAAACCATGTGATTTTAATAATTATGTAAGTAGTTTCACACCTAATATATACATACATACACTCATAACTATAGGTAATATACACTCAAAACGGTAGGTAGAGGTGCATTTTTCCATCCACATTACGACAAATATATTTTCGCCACGCTTCATCAGGGTGAACATTACCGTTTTTGGAACACAAGTCAAGACTTCGTACTTCTACTTAACTATTCTTAATAGAAAAACTTAATAGCACTTTGCCCGTCCCGGTAAACGAACCATGGATCCCATGATCGCAGGGCAAATACCTGTGTCGTTCTTCTTTTATTTTCCTTATACTATTAGATACATAGGAATAAAATAACAGCTGATAGAGGTGTGTGGAAAGATTAAAACAGAGCCTATCGCAAATAGAATGGAGTTATGATACAGGAAAAAAGCAGCAGAAATATTATATTTAGTAAGAAATAAGTAATTTTGCAATAAACAACAATATGATTGAGAGGTAAAATATTGGCAATAAAATCAAAATGGTTTAAATTAATTTACGCATATTATCTGCATCGCAATTCACAACATAATGTTAAACTATTTTTACATGTTAAATTACATTTAGGATATTACTAAGCACTTTGTAGTACTTCACTACTAAAAATATAATTATTCATAAAAGTTAACTCATAACAATGTAAGGAAAAACAACTAAAAAAGATATAAAAAGCTCATTTTAAATGCCGTATCAAATAACTTAGTTTTTGTTAAACTAATTACGTAGAGCCTCTACCAAGGATGAAATTCATTCTTGAGGCTATATAAGGCGGTTTCGGAATAATTTTGACATTAGAACAGTAATAACTAGGTAAGTACCATATCATACCGTAGAAACATTGTGTTGAAGTTTTATAAAAACAATAAACAGCGCCCCTAGTGGACAGAGGCGGAACTAAAATCCATAAATATTCACCAAAACTTTTGTAATGTTTAAAACTCATATTTTAAAACAAGTCACGTTGCACCTTTATAAGCATATAAGTTTTTATTAGTTTCCATGGATTTTGTAGCGACTAGTGTGTGTCTATGGTACTTTCTAATAGAACGAGAAATACGCGACGCTTGGCCTGCTTATCGATATAATATTAAGTTATTTAGTAAAACTAGTGTTTTGTGTATAAGGTAAAATATACGTTAACATGCCTTGATTATATTTTATTATTAAATAGCTTTACTGCGTTTTAAGAAGCCTCATAATTGTCTAATTGTTTGACGTTATAAATTATTTTTTCCTTCGTGTTTTATTACAATCAGATCAATTGAAATTATAAAAAAATCGATCGATCCTTTAAAAGTTAAATAGTACACCTTAATTAGTCATATTTTTATAAATATAACAAAAATATTCTTTTATTACCATAGTACCTTTACCCTACAGATCCTTAAAACAAAATATACCTCTAATAATATCTTTTTTTTATCGCCAGTTGTCTAAAATGAAGTACCTGATCGCACTCGCGTTATTGGCGGTGGTATCAGCTCGCCCCGACCACTACAACGATAAGTACGACAACTTCAACGTGGAGGAAGTGATCGAGAGCAAGAGACTTCTGAAAGCCTACACTCTCTGCTTCCTTGGAGAAGGCAAATGCACTCCTGAGGGACAGGATTTTAAGAGTAAGTAACAAGTTGGAAACACTTAACTAAGTGAGATTAAGTTCTAGAGCTCGGCAAAACAAAAATTCTTTTGGAATTTTTAACTTTGTAGAGTTTTGATATGTTTCCCTAGAAAGCATTAGACTCGGCTCTTGTTACATTACATTGCTGCCAAAACGTGAATGTTTTTATTTGAGAGTCCTACCAAAGCATAATTTTAACCGTCGCGAGTTCAAATACCATGTACTTTATTATTTTCAAGAAAGTTCCATATAAATGGAAACCAAGATACAAAAATACGAGTCTTATCACAAAAGACGATCGACTCGGAACTAACTTTTGTGGAAACACAAATATTTGTCTCGATCCGGGATTCGAACCCGCCACCACTCGTTTTGCAAGCTGGTGTCTAGCCAATGCGCCACGGGCCTGTCGTATATATAAAACGTCTACATAAGGTATATCTAATAACTAGAGAATAGTAGATGAAAGCATCGTTCACGAGGAGGGAACAAATAAACATCAATTATTGTATTTGATAAATGAAGCTTCATCAAACATTGAGCAACGAATTAATAGCTGCTAAATTCAGCTACCAATATCCTCTATTAATTTAATATTAGTCTCTATTCTATGAATTGGATTAAATGCGTTATAATTGTTAATTAACAAATAACTATAGCAATGTGATAATCAGAATGTCAGTTCTTAATTGTCTTCCGTGAGAACTGAATATACATCGAGTACAAAGAAACATTAGCATACTGTTGTATGTTTGCTTACTTTATTTTATCGGCTTTAATATTTATTGAGTCGGTCTCATTTACAAATGTATAAAAAAACCCTACTTCACGGCGATACTTCAATAGAAGCCCAATAATAATCTTGTAATTTAAAATCTTTATTTAACTACCACAATTTCATATATAAATGGCTATACAGCGACTCCCCAAAAAAAAATTTACGTGTAATACTTTTGGCCTTCTATGAAAATACCGCCACTGCCCTACTCCTATAGTTCTAACATAATTAACTATGATGTTTTCTGTTGTGTTTAGAGTGCTTCTAATAGACGAGAGCTCGTTCCACGCACATATTAAGATTTTTTTCTAAATAACAATATGGTTTTTTAATGTTTTATTCTACCCTGGAACAAAACTTGGGACCTCTCAATCACCGCACGCTTAAGCTGCGTAACCGACGAAGTATCAACGAAATAGTAAAGAACATTAGAACAGTGTTATAGTTTTTCTTTTTCATTTATTACACGGTCAGTGAATTAAAACTACTCTTGTTTTGTTATAAACGCATGCCTTATAAAAAAGTCATTACCAATTTACATGCGGAAATTTTCACGGTTACGGAATACTTAATTGTTCACAGCATTGTTTGATGTTTCTAACTCGTTAATCACAAGAAAACAATAGATCTTACAGTAATTCAAATACGAAGATTTTTGATAAATACATGATAATTAATTATAACAGTCTATGAAGGCAAATTACATCCGAACGTAAAAGAATCAATGTAGACTGCTACCACTAGCTCTCACCAAGACACGCCATGTGCATCTACTGTTTCAGTTTTCTATCACCTTCTATATGTCAAAACCATATTAGCATTCTTTTTATAATCTTCTAGATTCTTTTTATAAAAAAGAGAAGGAGGTTGGAGAAATTCGATAACTGTAGAATTATTTAAAAATTAAAATTTATACAGAGTTAGTTATTATATCTTTATTATTGTGTATGGTTACTCGTTTACTTCCATTTTGTTCTATTTGTTTTTTGTTCATACATTTTAAACTTAAATAATGTACATTTTAATGCAAACAACATTAGCATTGCCGACAAACTTATGTTTTCAAAAGTGAATAATTGAATTCAAACAATTCACGGAAACGATGCCAAGTTATATCCACCGTAGTTAAGATTTCTCATCCAACGGTGCGATTGTTATCTATAATTCTGTAATCTTTAGTTTCCATTCCCGGTTTGGACAAATTGTTATTGGTTATTTGCCAAGAAGTCCTACTCCGTTACATCATGTCTAGTTATTGTGTAAATATATAATATGATATCGTTAATTTAACAGAGTGGATTCCGGAGAGCACGAAATCGTCTTGCGAGAAATGCACAGAAAAGCAAAAACCTTTGGTGGCAAAGTTCATCAGGGCCATAATGGACCAGCTTCCCGAAGAGTGGGGCAAGTTGAATGACCAGGTGGACCCCGACAAGAAGTATCAAGAAGAATTGAAGAAGTTCCTCAATCAATACGCACCTAAATAGAACTCATGGAAGAAAACAAAAGAATTCTATATTGCTCGAAAATTGTTGCTACTTATAAAATTAAAATCAGGTATATTGTCAAAAAAAAATGTTCAAAAACTTAAAGCAAATGTAAATAAAAATTATATTGAAACAGGTTTAAAAATAATTGACCTTAATTATTTCAAATATTCCTGCAACATTATCATCAAATATTTAATACATTATTCTTTGCCTTTTATAAATTGAACTTAACATGTAAACGGGTGTATAAATGAAAATAAATCTTTACATTAAATGTGCAGTTTTTTTTTCAAACAATTGTTATAAATTTCATATATAACAAGAACGTAGTCCATCCAAAATAAACTACATTTACTTTAATCAAACATTTTTCAATGTAATTTTTGATATTCAAATTTTATTTATAAGCCTTTGAATTAATTATATCATCGTCATCATCATCATCATCATAATATAATTAATTAATAATAATATTAATATATTAGTTAATATACTGAAAAGAAATTCCTAAAATCTTTTAGGTGTGCAGGTTTCATCACGATGTTTTCTTTCACCGTTAAGCAAGTGATAATTCAATGTGAATACACACATGACTCCTAAAAATCAGAGGTGTGTGCCTGGGGTTCGAACCCGCGACCGCCGAGATTCTCGACCATGTGCCCAAACCTCGAGGCCATCACTGCTACTTTTTAGGTGCTTGATTTCTTAGGTGTGTAGTCCGCCAACCCGAACTAGGCCAGCGTGGTGGACTATGGCCTAACGCCCTCTCAATGGTAGAGGAGACCCGTGCTCAGTAGTGGGCGCATATGGGTTGATGAAGAAGAAGATACTGAAAAGAAGAGGTACAGAGCTTTAACCGTTTATAAAGTTATTTACATTTAGTTATGGAACTACGAACATATTAAGCATACAATATTCGTGATTTTAATGTACATCAATTGAAACATACTTCAAGTAAATTAACCTCGAGGCCATCACTACTTTGTTAAAGCGTTTACTTCTGGCACTTTAAAAATAAAATAAAAAAATACATTAAACTGGAGATTACCACATAACTCTATAATATATTTTATTTATTAATCTCGATACCAAAAATTCATACAATTCGAGCGCTTTAGGCGTGAAAGCCTAACATTTACTTTCGCATTTATATTACTAATATGGATAATAGATCTTACACCTCATATTTGTACCACAAAGTAGTTAAATACACAGAAACTAATTACTCGAAGAATATTATAAATATAAGACGCAATACGTGCCACGACGACAATTTCAGCCATTACTTGGCGAACCGAATTGAAGTGGTCGACCGCTTTGTATGTGTTGCAGAGTTTATTCCCTCAGCGCACTTCAATCTCGTCTGTATTTTGATGAGCGCTGTGATGATAGAACTATATCCATCCTAAAGACAAACATAAAAGGCTAATCATTTTTACATTGAATTTTGAATTGATTTTATAATACCTACCAGCAGGTTAAAATCCCGCGCACACTTTGAATTATCACGTACTTTAACGCCGAAAAATTTCGTGAGAATACTTAGACACCTTAAAATTCTTAAGAATTTTTAGGTATGTAGTCCACCTCGCACTAAGCCAGGATAATAGACAAACGCTTAAAATCTCTCAGTTGTAGATGAGGCAGTGTGATAGATATACATGGACTGATGATAACCAGCAAATTAAAATACATAATTGATAGGATATGGATGAATGCATAAATAATATAGCATGTGATCGGGAAATACTGATTCGATTTACGATAAGGGAAAATTATAGGAATTTCGCGCAAGAATATGTTGACTAATAGTCGGCACGAAGTATAATGCACGGAATTTGGATGTAAAAATAACCTTCTGTTTACTTCTTCAGAAGTTTAGGTGTGGAAATTGATGCTTAAATGAATGCAGTTACATAACTCACAATCAAAAGCCTGCAACATATTTCACATAAAATTTACTGTAGACCCGCAAACGCCGGACCGCTTACCAAAATCCCTTACATATTTCGGGGCGAAATGCTTCAAATCTATTTTAAGGTCTTTGAGCACCCAACAAACACTCGCGCACTGTAATATTTCATGCTATATATACCATGCTATATATACCTTGAACAACTAGCTGTCATTCTGTATATTTTTATAGAGATACAAACAAGAAAATAGGAATAAACATGAATAACATAAAATAAATAAAAAAGTCTTTATTTCCTCTATTCCACGTTTAAAATAGGAATGCACATATAACGTACTAAAACTAATATGTATGTACATATACTTATGCATATCGGCAAAAATATACCATTGTAATCATCATCACCCAACACAGGTCCCCATGCAGGTTACAACTGAGAGACAACAGCTATATATCGACCTATGCATAGAATAAGGTTACTTATGACTATAACACCAAAGTACTTTTTATGTCTATAATAGAGTTAAACTTGTTTATATATCGCACTAGTGAAGTTATAATAATCATAAATTTAGATAGGCTTAGTTTGTCTATTTTATTTAAGTATATGTCAGAGAAAATCCTGAACTCTATGGCATGCGGTTAGTGCGGTTAGACTGCGTAGCTAATCTGATTGGTGGGTAAATTTCCATACCTTGGTTAACCAAATTCGATAGATTGTAAACACATTACTCCATTTTATTTTGTATACAGTTCCTATTAATTTAAGACAACACTCAGAAGAGGCAAAACTTCGAATCCAGCTATAAGTTTTATTTTGTACGTCATGAGATTGTAGTAATAAAGTAACTGCGTTACAAAGCAAGTATTCTATTAAGGAATTACAAATTTCCCACGGCTTATAATGTTAGAGGCATAAGAAGGCAGATTTGGACATTGATATAATTAAATATACAGTTTATTTTATCTTAGCATAATTAATTTTATTCGATCAATGTAATGATATAAAAAAGATAACTCAAAAGTGAAAAGTACGTTTTGAAACGTAATTTTAAAGTTACCAAAGTAATCTAGTCTGCTACTTAGCCGTATATAGTTACTATATCTGTGCATACATCAAAGTGCATTATATTCATTAGCAATGTCATGAGACACCTTAATTGTTCGAATTACTCAAACATATACAGCGGATGAATAATTAGGAGTAATGCTCGACACACAATGGCGATATTTCCATAGAAGTTCAAACTCACAGTCTGCCTTTCAAAATTTCGAATAATGATCTTTAAGCTTTCAATGTTTATTTAAAAAAAGCAATTTGACTTATAAATGTGATTATAAATAATTATAAACTGGACATTACACAATGAACGTGCAACACTTTCAGGCTATTAAAGAAGTACCTACCGAGTCACTCTTTTATCATCTTTGAACTTCATAAAAAAGAACAGTTAGTTTAACTGGGGTGGTCATATTTTTCCAAAATATTTCAGTTAGTTTAGTCAGTTCAGTTGGTTATTTAGAAGTAACGAAGAACTATCTTTCACTATTTATAATACCGCAAATATTTCTGTTTCAATTTCTAGTGTGTTTCTCTTGATTGCTACTCGTATGTAGTTTCCAAGCATATTTTGCACAAACCTTCAATAAAACATTGTTAATATGGTAACAAAACGGCAAACACTCCAAAGGGATCTCCAACTGTGATTTTGAATTAACAATTTAGTCAAATCGTATAATTTTGAAATCTGTCACTGATGTCTGGAAAATTTATTAACCCTATCCTTGCGGAAAATCGACGACAGTGCGAGATAAATTGTATCTCAACATAAATTCACCAGAAGTATTGAAATGTTTATTCATCCAGTTTGTTGACTTCGAAAATTCCATTTAGAGTTTAGATATCGCCCACTTACGATATCATACATTTTGTCAACTAATGTTATTAAATTTATTCCCGAACAATTTAACATTTTTTCCAGGATGGAACGTATAGATACTACAAGAACTATGGCTGTTCCAAAATTCTCCATAACCCGGGCTATGGTTTAAGCCTAAAAACGTTTCAATAATTTCTATTTCATTAAGTAAGGAAGAATAAAGCATCTATGTTAAACTCAATTTCTTCCACCGCACGTAGTGTTAAATATATCTATTGTCTTCTTTTATTAAAAGTAGTTTTTATTAATTAAGTTCTCGTATAAATTAAAGAGAAGCAATTTTTAATGCTATAGGACTAGATAACATGCACTGGTAGGTAAGTTTTTTAAACCTTACTCATTCCTATATATACTTTCTCTACATATTCATGAGTAAAAGCATTGCTTGGAAACCAGACTGATTTATGAGTAGGGAATTAATAAAATAAAACTGCAGAAGTCTAGGAATGGAATAAACCCGCTTTAACATTCTATGGGCGCTAACAACAATCTGTCTTTTAGCGAACGTGCTCAAGAAAGTCTAACCAATTTGTGAAATTTTTACCGTCTTAAAATTCATAACCAATTGTTTTAAGTGCGTTATTTATACGATATATACTTTCCGTCTCGTGGGTTCCCCCACTCTTAGTGCCCTAGGTTCTATTACCGAAACGGACAAACTGCTATTTTTTATCGCCATTTTAATACGAATATAAAAATATTATATGTTTTATAGGACACCACAAAACAAAAAAATAACATAAAATAAAAGGAATTCCAAGAGTGCCATAATGGGTAGTCTTATCGCTTTTATCGCTCTCCTAGACGAACGAACTTAAAACTAATAATAATTACTTTAACATACCTATTCGTATTAACTGAATCATTTTTTCTAATATAGAATTTGATGTTGGTCGATAAAAGTCTAGCAACTGCAGTGTGTCCATATTGTGTATTCGAAACACGTAGAGTTTAGTTTGTGCACCGGTGCGACACCTGGATAGCCTGTGTCGCGGAAAGTTTGCTAGTTAAACTGTAAAACAGTCTTCTAGCGCACATGCTACGTTGCCACAGATCCTTTGAGGATGGGATTCAATCATTTGTGGAACAGGGTTTTAGTAGAAGTAGAGTAGAGTAGAATTAGAGTTTGTCTTTCGAAGAGGGTGGTAAACTGATTAATTTAGTCTTTAATTTTCGTTACAATTAACAAGAATCTTAATTATAATTTGTTTAAAATTTAGAACGCGCAGTTTTCCCTTGGGGTGTCACAAAATTTCATAGAATTGTGGATAATAAAACTAACAACAAAATACGGTACTAATTTAAAATGTCAGTCTTGCCGTGGCTAAAGACGAGGGTATAATTTTGTTTATGATTTGAACGGCACTCGGCTATAATTCTCTGGAGGCGAATATGGCGGCGCCTACGCTATGCAAATTTTATGGGGCAATATTTTTGTTTTGTAATTTTTATCCTTAACCCATCCGCCTTTTCACGGTAAACGGCATTCGTAAATATTCATGTAGCGGAATCCTCCAAATAAACTTGTCGCAATAAGATAAAACTCAATGAAATTCGTGACTTCAGTTCATAAATACGTAGTTGTTTCTGGAATTACGTATTCGATGCCAGAGGCCTGGATTTAGATATCTTAAGCTCAGATCAGCTCCAAAACCAAGTCTGGAAGACATTACATAATTGGTTACATATTCGGAATAACAGGCTCATGTGTGAATTAAATTGAATATTCACTCGCTTATTTTTGTAGGTATCTAACAAAATATTATTAATGTGTAACTGCTCTATTACTACTCCCTTTTTAAGAAATTGATATTTTTAAGGCGCTTTGCATATTTAATTTCTGCTTTCGTTTGTCCATGCCGCGATCAAAGTTATCAGAGCGCTCTAGCAATAGAAAATATGCTATGATCATTGATCGGGGTGATATCTAACATATATCATTAGCCCATGTATGTCCTACGGGTGGCCAACGGCCTCCTTCACAACTGAGAGGGTTTAGACTTCAGTCCACTACCCTAAACTTTAACTTTATAACACAAATGATTGAAATTGTAATTCTAAAATATTAAAATTCACTGCCTCTCTTAATTATATAGCAGTCATATTTACATCTGAAAAGTTTCGCTATTTTTCTTAATAACTATCAACAAACTCCAAGAAAACATAATAATATCGCCTCCCACGCTCAGTGGAACTGGGCACTATCGGACTCGACAACTTGAGTGGTCAATGTCCGATAGTGCGAGATTGGCTAACTCTCAGAGGACTTGCAGAGATTGCACTTTCAACTGCTCTTTGAAGTTATGAGTCATAAATATGGTAATTTGTGTTATCAATTTTCGAAGTATGATATCTTATTGAGAATTTCTGCTGTTTATTTACTGTCATAGATATGACGCCTATCGATAAACGCAGAGCTTTCCAAAGGGAGTGTTAAGTAGTCAAAGAGTCACTACGTGTCGTGTTTATTGAAGCAGATAATAATGATGATACATGACAGAGATCAGATTAAGTGAACTTTTGAATGATAACAATACAACACATATTGTAATTGAAACTCTTTGATTCAATAAATACTTTAGTTATATACCTACAATCTACATATTTTAAAAATATAACCCCACACTAAGAGCAACACTCTTGTGGACACAATTCTGAGTAGGCCGAGACGCTCTCGTATCGGAGGCGCACTGGGCGGCTGCGGAACCATTGTGGTCGCCCTACCTAGCGCGAAGATGGCCACCGGGGGGTTTTGGTCGGTATGCCGGTGCAGGTAGGGTAGGATAGGGACCCAGCCCGGCACTAACATCTGCCGGGCTGGATGGCCGGTGACCCCGACATACGCCATCTGCCCCCCTCTGCGAGGGCTGGCGGGAGGTAGAGCCATAAGCAGCTTTCCCCTCGAGAGAAAAAAAAAAAAAAAAGAGCAACACTCTTATTTACTGACTTATTGCCGACACAATCATTTGAACCGGAATATGGATCACTTAAACATTATTCGCGCCACGACCGTTAAAGTCAGAGTCTTTTACAAATTGATGTCCAACCACCTAATCCACAGAAACTAAGACATACAAAAGATAGGAATCTGAATAGGAAATACCTCGTTTGAACTCGCACTTATAAATATGGAAATAAAGCACTAAAAACTGTTAAAAATGATGTAATTTGCGACATAGAAATACATTAATTAATAAAGCCACGGCTGAGCGATACATTTTTGATCGCTGTAATTAAGTTGGATAATAAATGAGTCAGGTAATTGATGTCTGCATTTCGCATCAGACGGCTTACAAATGTCTGATGTAATATTCTGACTATAATTACCTCTACAGATTTAAATAACCTATGGTATATGATATTACTGCCTCCTCGATATCGTCACATAAATATGTGGGCGCAAGGTGATGAAAGTTTTGGGTTCTTTCAAAGTGGGACAAAGCATCAGTCAGTTTTTCCACTACAAAATTGTCCAAAGGAAAACGCGAAACAAAATGAACAAACGAAAATTTTCTTAGCGAAATATTGATGCAAAAACCTCTGCCTTTGAGAAAAATATGGAATGAATACCTTGTAGGTATCGCGGTGCATTTAGGCGCATGTGAAAAGAGGTACTAAGATTCGATCGACTCTAAGAATCTCACCTTATTTTACGTGGAACCTGATTGCTAGCAAAATGTATAATATGCCTTAATACGTATTCTGACTCCAGTATTATTTAAAGGATAGACAAAACTGTTCTTCTATATGTTGTCAAATGTCGTTTAATAATAGGAGACGAACCTATTTCTCGAAAGTGTAATAAAACTCTGAACTTCAACAAACGCAATTCTGGACTTAAGAAACCGTAGACGCTTATGCGCCCGTAAGGAAAAGAAACGTTTTTTTTATGGACGGTAATAATAACTTGACAAAACACAGACCTTATTTTATTATAACATTCCAAACTTTTTTAATCCAGAGAGTATTTTTTTTAAATTCCTTTTATATAATAATCTCAACAACAAAAAAATAATAACCATTTTTTATTTAAAAATGCCTGACAGTTCACTTATGCTGTCAAGTCTTACCGAAAAACATAAGTAAAAGTAAATCAGGTAAGGGCCTTGGGGAAATAGAAACACTTCCTGAAACACGTCAAAAAATAATTTGTTTCTTGTTTTGATCGGTAAACAAAGACATAAAATATACCTACAACTATGTACATTGTATATACACATTTTCTTTTTTTCCACGGTGTTTCCTTGTATTAATAAGCGTGTATGCAGAAGTGAATTTCTACACCCACGTTTCCTGGAATTTTAAATAACAAATAAAGTGACGAACCTCGTTTTAAGGCACATATTCCGGCTCTGTAATGCTAAAAAGAACTCCTTAATAAAAAATCCAAAGACTGTTGCATACGCCGCAAAACCTTGTGGTAATAGGAATAGAGCAGTCCAAAAGGCACCCCCTGTTTAAAAAACCCACCAGTTTATCTAGAATCGCTTAGTATTTCCGTGAATCACTTATTGCGGGCTTAACATCTTCCAACTCCGTGAATATGAAAATAGGCCCCTAGTTCAGCAGGCGGCATTCATCGTAACAATTCTCAAGGATTCTCAAGTATGTAAAACACAGCAAGTGCTCCAACTGTTCGCGGGTACTTTACTAGGAATTTTGAGTGAGGTCAAGTTGTCGATCAAAGGGTTTGCGTTGACCCTGGCTATCATAGTTTTCTGTCCAGTGTTACTTAGCATATTGAGTCGTTTCTCGGCCTTGAGACATTGTTCCTTTCTATATTAAAACAGACAGCTCTTTGTTAGGGCCGCCTCAATAGCCCAGCGACATATGTCCCTACTTATGTATTATATGTTCCGGTTATGTAATAATCAGATAGTGTTTTTGCTTTTTTCCATTAGATATTCGATAATTAGTCCTAAAGAGAGTTATGTGTGTTTCCTATTTAAAATATGCGAAGATATTAAACTTCTGATTTGAAGTCTTAAGAGAATAATTTTCCCTCGCTACGTAATGATATAAGTAATCACTTGATTATGTAAGTAAAAATAACACCAACATTGGAAAAAAGTGTTGAAGAACCATCAAAAAGTAAACATAAACAAAAAAATACTTTTAGTCTGTTAAATAAAAGAAAAACGAGGAAATAAAATTTAATATTCCTTTGTTTGTTAAGAATTGAAAGATTAAATGAAAATTATTTTATTATTAGTCTCATCTTACGTCAATAACTATTTAACATCGTAACGCTTTTTTTACTGCATCTACCAAAGACCAGGCAGAGTTGTATATCTTTTTAATATAAAATTAAAGTATACTTGTGTACGATAAAAAATAATAAGGTTAACAAGTCCGTATATTTGTTGCACTATCAATGGGTATGACAGTTTGACCACCTACGCCATGCCTCGTAAAGTAGAAAAACTTTCTTTCAGACCAACTTGTTTGTACCTAGTTTTAGATAAATCTAGTGTAAATGTTAAAACCTAATACGTACCAATGAAAATAATGTTAGGTTATATTTATGTTTAATGTGGAATTTCGTTATAATAGTTATTTTTATGGATACTTCAGGTTGTAGAATATAACCAACAATATTTGTTATTTATCTTTTTGTATAAAAAATTATACTCGCAATTGTAAAAAGATTGTCAATATTAGTAATTGGGGGGTTACACTATTACCATTTATTTTCTTATAATAATTTAATAATAGAAATACCTAACAACGCGGCAGATTTCGGGAATCGAAACTGGCATCTCTAAATCCCTAGAGATCCCAAGAAACAAAGTTGTTCTGCGTGACCACGAGGCGACTACTGCAGTTATGCCTAGACTTAAGAGTTCATATGTTTTCTACTCCATGATCTCCGGCAGAAATATATATGTTATTTACATTTACCCCTCAGAATGTATTAACTTGGTTCTACGAATTAAAACACAAAGGATTTGATATATCATAAAAATATAAAGCATAAACTAAGAATTGATGGATTATATTAAAGTTTATTATACTCATAAGCTCTACATATCTTTTCAAATCTTATATTTAAAGTCTTAAATAACTATACAAAACACATCACTGTACAAAATCGCCTTAAACATTTTCGTTTTTCTTAACATTAAACTATAAAGCTACATAGTCACATTCCCTTAAAAAAATCAGCAATGGCACGTTGTCACTCAAGCTAAATTAATTCTATTCAATGTAATTAATTAGATTATCCGAAGCGGGTCTAGATTCATTAAATTAAATTTTATGAATGCACAAAATTTCGACGATTTAAGCATATTATTTACCGCTGTGTCTGAGATTGTGTTCAATAAATGCACCGTGTATTATTATGTGGAGTAACTATTTCGAATTAAACTATTTGGAGACACCGACGAAAAAGTGTGCACTTATACTATTTTTCTACGATTGTATATAAAAAATATCATGCGTAATTCAACCCTATGCAAAATTAAAATATGTTGTACTCGACACATCGCAAAAAAAATATTTACAGGTCAAATGGGCATTATTTTTGCATGCCTATAAAAATCATTCATATATCATCTATCTACGGAAACAAACAATTATTGACAGCTCATACATTGCCGCTTTATTAACGAGGTTCAAATGGAACCCGCAGAAAAGCTTTATTCAATTCAATTAATATTTATTTACAAATAAACATATATTTACATTCAATTGTACAATTTCGACATATTCGTACATCAAGTATGATAAGCAGAAACATCCGCTTCATGTAACACATGCACAAATATTTACTTATTTTTACTTATTTCCCACTTGTGGGCTGGGATTAACCCTACGCAATTTCTGTGGGATTTAGCCAACCCCGCAGTTTTTTGCCATTAAACCTAACATTTGGTAGCCTTTTAAGACTAGAAGCGTTTTTAGAGGTAGAAATACTATTGACCATTATAATGGATTGCGAATAAATAACATTCTTTTACATATACAACTATTAAAATAAATTTTAAGAACTGCTGCATGAAATATATTATACTTTTTCTCATACTATTTTACTATTACTTTTATACTGAATATTTGAGAAAATAACCTCGAAGCGGAAGTTTGAATTAAAGATAACGAACGCTCCCTCCGTCATACATTATTCTAAATTAAAGCAAAACAATAAAATTTATATTTTAATATGTTTAAACAAACATATTCATAAATACACTTGTTTACTATTAATTCGATGATTACAAACTTGTTTAAACAAACAATTGAATAATCGTACGTACCACTAACTTCTTAATTGATAATACTAACAAGTAAGTCTTTAACACTTCATTTCACATATTTATTAATAATTTATATTTAAAAGCATTTATCTAACACATTTTATTAATAAAATCTCTAAGTTTCTTCATAAAAAACACAACTGTCTTCTTTCACTTTTCAGTACTTCGTCAGAGTTTCTAGGCTATAGGAAATGTTCGCATATAACAGGAGCATTCCCATGCTTGATCCGCCCTCAAGGTATTGACGTTTTTGCACTGCAACAATACAAAAATAATGCTTTACATATATATCTCTCTCTTATTACTTCTTAAAGGTTAAATTTATTGGGTTCTAATCGTGCCACACTTAACAAGGTGATAGATAGAAAACATGTAAAATACTGTATGTGACATTATACATGGACACTCGCAAGACAAAACGATAATAATACAACCGAACAAAACAAAAAACAACAAGTAATGAACATATTATTTAAAGTTTTTAGTAATGCGACGTTCCTTGAACTTCCTACATAACTCGTACGAAGTTCCATGCGTGACCGATTACGTTAGAGGTTTTGATATGTTAGTAACAAACATTACGTTACTTAAATAAGAATAACTTAAAAAACCTTATTAAAAAAATATTTATCAAAATTATAGTCGAGTCATTTGTGAAAATCTTTTGCCAGCATTCCGACTTAACCTCCTACCGGTTCTCAAAGGCACTATGCCTAACCAAGTTCTCCCCAAAAAAAAAAAATATCTACACAGAGGTTCTCCAAAATTTAAGAGCCGAAGTACCAGGACTCTCTTTTAAATACTCAGGCAATATGAACATTTACAAAGGCAACGAAATCTGAACTGGAGTCTATATTACCAAGCAGTATTTTCGTTTTAGTGTTTATGGAGTAATGAGTAAGTAATTACGTTTTAATTCACAGTAAAATGAAGCCTCTGTGAGCCTATTCAACGAAAAATATAATGCTTTTGTTCTTTGTTACCGTAATAAAGTGGCAAGTTATAAATTAAATTTGAATCTATTTTCAGGTTTTATTCGTTACACGATTCTGCTTAGGACTTCGTCTGCGTAGATATGAAATTGATTGATTGAAATGGATAGGTATTATTGATAAAAACCGAAGTGTAATAAGATACTTTTTTCGTAAAATATTTATACATCCCTTTTTGGATGAAAGTATAATAAGCAATTTTTTTAAAATGTATGTCTATGTATAAACTTATAAGAATAAATACAAAAGTTTATGCAACTTCAGAGGGGCTCAAATTCAAAATAAAAACGCACCTTTCATATAACGCTACTACATCTTTTTCTACAACACAAATCGTTGATAAAAGAGTTATAGACAGGCGAATAATTTAAGTACTATAATATTAGTGTCATAGTGCATATTATTACATTCATTTCGAAACAAATAGTTCAATAACAAAACGCTCCATTAGTAGGTAATTCACATTAATGTTTCAGGTTTAATTCTAAACAGTTACAAGATGTTAATTACGACTCAACCACTCACCACATGAGTTTTATTGGATTTCACGTAATGAAAAACGTTACCTGGAAACGTAACAGGCTCGAAATCCAATCACAATTACTCATTTCAAACATATCGTAACTTGAAGTGATCTTAACATTTTTTTTAAATAAATTTTACCATTTTTTAACAGTAATTGATATTTTTTATTTGTCAATTTATTTGGATAGTAGAGGATTAAAAAGTTGTTTCTTTACGATTGCCTCCTATAAGTCTTATCTTTCTAATCTGGCATTTTAGTCCGTAACAAATAGGTGTTACTATTTTTTCATAGGGAAATTTTAATGGAAAAATAACACTGACGCAACGTGGGTGCGGAAATGCACCTCCCGTCAAAGGGCAGAGACGTCTATATATTTATTGCATATTCTAGAATCTAGACATTAAATAAAATATACATGAAACGAACATGAAGTTGTCATTAAAATCGATGCTCGTTTTAAAATACAATATCGACAGATCAACCCGAAAGCTCTGAGCAATGTCAACATTTCGAGCTCACTGAAACTGTATCAATATTGCACAAAGGTTAAATCCTTTTCAGCTCATATCCAATAAAATGTCGAACGTCGTCTGATGGCAAACGATCTATTGAAAAAGGTATAACATTTTAACTAAAAATTGCGACTTTGTGGCTCTTCTAATACTTAACTACACAGTGTTAAGCAAGCTATGGTATTCTCTCTTATTAATGCTTTGAGCACATTTATGGGCCTTAGGGTTTGGCCTTAGTCCACCGCGCTTCCTAAAAACTTTTAGTTACGCCGGTAACCTTAGGTTTCCCTTCACTGTAAAATACGTGATGACATTTGAAAAGTCAGAGATGTGTTCTATCCCACGGCGACAGTTCAATAAAATTCTAAAATCCCGATAACACCCCCATAAATTTCCAATATCGCGTTACAGCCATGCGCATAATAGAAATTGATTTCAAATTCAAAGCGCGCCCCGCACAGGTACTAAAATAACTTCCCTATAAACTGTTACGGCCCAAATCAAATACTTTACGAGTAATAACTCGAGAAACGCTAGCTTCAATAAACGCCACTGAACCCGCTAAACTTAACTACCCTTTCTAATGTCACATCCCTGCTTTGTCCAACATTTAAAGTTGGAAATAAAGACTCGAGTCTTTGTTCATCCATGAATGACAGTAAATTGACAAAAGAGAGACGTGTAGTGAGTGAGAAGTAGAGACCACATAGAAGCTATTCGTCGTTTACTATTGACGTTATAAAGCTAAGGTCATAAGTATCTTCCTACCACTATGGAATAGGATACGAAAGTTGTTGTATTTGTCGGAAAATTCTATCTTTTGATTTATATTTACTTCTTTGTGTCTTCCTTTCTTTCTTCTTTGACTGCCTCGTCAATGCAGTACATGCGTCCCAGAATTTACTCCCACATCGAGTAAAATTATTCCTAAGTTTGTAACCAGTAATTTCTTAAAGCAGCACGGAGTCTGGATAATAAAAACGTCAATGGCTTGGCCCCCTTTTACATAGTTCTAAAAACACACCTATCGAAACTTAAAAGAAACGCAGAAACGCGCTTTTGCCAGTCCCTACTGGAATATAGGCATACAAGTGTATGAATGTTGTTGTTTTCTTGAAAAAAGTAAAGAGTTTGTATATCGCCAATGTCGTGCATACCTCAATGTCGGTTGAAACATCCCCTCTCAAAGCTGTCGATGAGTGGAGCCGATAAGTGGTTCAGTTATGCAAGTTCAACTTTGATTGAGTGGTCGATCGATAAATCCCAATCGGGTACCCAGTGTGGAATACAATGCAACGCTCCTTATGAAAAATCCGCCAGTCTTTGTAACAACTTAGCTAGTATTTTTCAGACATTAACATAAAATACGTAAGCCTCACCCGATGCTAATACACGAGATTTGTGTACAAGTACATAGATCAGAATCGAAAATGATTAAAAAAACATTGACGCTAAAATAGATTCCAAAAAAATGACGCTGATTCCTAATTACCATAACTATCAAATGTAATAAAGAAAACGTTATTTTAGTAACGCCAATGTATTTTATTTTCTTTATTGTAGACTTTACAAATAAAAATAACATAGCATATTACCAACTTCGTATTTTTCAATGGACAAAAGACGAAATTATTAGTTATACGGGAATCGAACGCACAGGTTCTCATTTCACATACCTACATTTAACTAACTGAACCACGAAAATTACACACAAGTATCTACAAATAAGTTTATATAACGAAAATCTAAAACTCATACACGTTTCAATTAAATACTTTAAATTATATTTCATTCTATTTCCGATGTTTTACCCGCATAAGTACTATGAATCCCACAATAGTACATTACCACAATTCTCGTAGTTGCGACGGCCCACAGAAGAGGGCTCTCAGCTAATTTCGGACAACGGGCCTGTTTGGACCATATAAATGTTTATAGCTCGAACACTGTTAGGCGGTGTGCGGTACATCGCCTATTAATAATGAAATAAAGCCGTTTGTTTTCAACGAGAAATGCTTTTGGCATTAGTGTGAAGTGAGCACTGTTTCCGAAAACAGAGAAAATGTTGTACTAAATTTATTTTAGGCTCTACTACGGGTTATTTTCATGAATGGTAATGCATGAAGCCGAAGGGTTTGTTATTGAACGCCCAATTTATCGAGGAAGGCTGAATGTGGCAAATACCGGAAAAACGTCTTTTGAAGTCTTCTTAAGCATACGGAGTTTTGGGCAGCAGTTTTTATGTTATATTATGTTATATATTGCACTTCGTTTACCACATTATGAACTTTTGGGTAAAAAAAATTCTCATCAAATATAATCTCATCTCATTCTCATCAAATAATCAGAAACCTAATATATTGATAATATATTAGGTTTCTGATTTGTAATCATCATCATTCAGGTTGATCAAACAAATTAATTTCGACGATGATTTCGGAGGCCAATGACCAAGTACTGATGTCATTTCTTTTGAAAGAATACACTATTAATACTTGTAATTTGAAGGCCTATTTGCCAGTGTTATTAGTTCCAATCAAACGAAGGTAATATAATTAGACATTATGTAAATTATACGAGTAAAGCACGATCTATTCAAAACTATTAGAGTAAATAGCGTGAACACTAAATAATTTAGGTAAATATCACAGAATACGCGTTGTTCATAATATACAATTCGGTTACAATAATGAAAAGCATATATTTGCTACGCAATTAAGATGTACTGTACTATCCAAGCAAACATTAATATCGCCACGTGCAGACAGAGCCTAATAAATTGACAAACAACACGTGGAAGAAATGGGCAAAAGCTTTGATATTCCGCGAGAGAAGGCAATAAAATCAGCTGGTTATTTCTTAACCTGCACAAGACACCATTCCATGAAAAGATTTCCTTTGTTGTTTAACAAATACGTTCAGATAAAAGCAGCCTAGTGTAGCTTCGATCGGGAGTATTACTTTGAAATAAAACTCTGCGTTCTTAATCCTCTGCACTTCACCCCATTTATAGCATAAATAATATTTGCCATATCTCTATTTTGAAAGCGATCTCCCTATATCTAAGAACTTAACTTGTAGATTCAGAAAAAATATTCAAGTTCTCTTCAGAGAAAGTCATCTCAAGATCCGTTTATCTTTTACCAAAATTAGGAAAAAGCGTAATGAATTGATCTTCGCCTAGTATATGTGAATTGCAATTTCTTTTCTCTTTTCGGCGTTATGTTTCGCGTTACTAATTGTAATTGAATTGCCCTAGTTATTTCACGGCCTTCGATAAAAATGATAGGGACTTAGCTTTACTCGACCTATTTATGTTGAGAGGCTTAGTACACTTTTTGATTTTAGAATTTTCTCTGACAACGATAAAAAGCAGGATTTAAAACGATATGCTCGTATAATGACTTTTTAAACGTAATTTGAAAAGTCCTAAAAAGCAAAATGCGAAATGTGAATAAACTTAAGCTAATACCAAAATGTATGATGGATGATATTAAACGCGATACTGACGAAAAATTAAAAAATGTTTGTTAGAAATGGAAAAGCTACGTTACTCACATATCCATATTTTTATTGAAGCTCGGCTGTAGTTACCTTTTTATCTTTTCCGTGCACCTGCAGGGAGGAAAACAATTTCACGGCTCATGATCAAGGAAAAAGCTCTTCGTATTTCATACATGCATGCGACCAAACGAGAATTATCAAATATATTAGATGAAACAGTAAGCATTTCACATATAAAGCGTATAGACAATCAATAGTAACTCACGTGTTCTGGTTGTGCGAATCGGAGTGTGAGACGGTCGGCGGCATGAATCTTGCCAGGGGCGGCTGCAGCACCATCTGGCGGAATGTTTGCCGAAACTGCCGCGACATTGTGCAATATAGTATGAAGTTTATCGCTCCATTCAACAACGCCAAGAAATCCATCAACTCTCCGAACAGATCGTAGCATCTTTTGAAGAAACACCACCCTAATAGCCCACTCATTAGGCCCAGAATCCCTTGCGGCAGTTCAGTAACCAGAAATAATAGAAGGACTGCTAGAAGCATTTTTGTTGTTCGATCCGTTCGTTTGTCTGCTTTGTTTTGTCGTTTAACCATTTTTTCAGCAGCCGGACAAGCGCTGTAATTTCTCAAATTCTTTTGATGTTGGTTCGCATTGTACAAAGCTCTAATCAGCCAGATGCTAATGACCGTTAGAATAGAACACGGCAATAATTTAATCAAAACGGCGTGGACCCAAAAATTCGCTTGATACAACCTTCCTTGGTAGTCTGAGTCTACATGGTACGCAATGTCAGGATTTCCGTATGCATCAGTCACATTCTTTGTGTGAATGTCAAAAACCTGCAACAAAAACGAATTTGCATACATTGCATTATAATTAACATTGTATGGAAAGCGGGTGCAAGTTACGTGTGCAGTGTATTTGAAAGTGAACAATAACAGTCGGAGAGTATTCAATTAAATTGGCAACTTACCATAAACGTGGGCGTGCACAGAATAGGCGGCAATATAAAACTTGTTAATATTGCGATGCTACATCGACGCTCCGTGCACAGAATGTGACTTCTGTCAGAGTATCTGAAAACGAACACGGTTTTACAATACATAAAATGAACCAACCAATGCTCTTTTATAGTGTGGAGATTTCCATTGGGGCATCAAATTGTCTAAATTGTTATTCACGGGAATGCGGGGCTTTAAGGGTCGTGACCCCCTAAAAGTAAACGACGGTGATTCTTTTCAGTTACAAACATGCTCATATATTTTTTGTAATGCACGTATAAACTGCATACTGTTGACACGACGTGAAGATAAAAGTTTGAAGCGCAGTGAAATAGGAGTAATTTTTAAGTTTCTATTCCATATATTTATTTGTCAAAGGCTATCTTTTGGCAGAGTTTGGGTTGTGAAAACCATTTGTCAAGACCTTATTCAGAATATTTTTACCAGCCATGTCGCATTTTATGAATTATTTATAGTGATCGTTTTCTTATAGCTACTATACTTCCACAAGAAAATGTCTAAGAATCTTTGCTGTCGACGTTCTTAATCCGTATCTGAGGTGCATTAATTAAGGCTGATAAATGTGAAGCCATTTCTCATCTTGACTAATAATCTTTCCAAGAAAATAAACGGTAACTGGTTTCTTCATTGCGTCCCTATCTCTCTTCTAGTAGAGCTGGGAGTTCTTTGGTGATTTATGACTGGTTTTAATTAGGTCTAGGTGCTTAAGTATTCATTCATTATGTTAGGATCAAATGGGGAATTAAAGAAGTCGAAAATGATGAATATTATTGAAATCTTCTCTATATAACGAAAATACACGGGTCGATATATGGTCATGTGCCTGTTTCATATTAAAGTCCATTACAAAGCTATGGCAAAAAAGCATTATTTTCAGCTGGAATTTTGTTCTTAGTATATACAGAAATTTCGTAAAGTACAATCTCACTATAAAACCTTGGGCAAACCACAAACATTTAACTTTATGCGGGGATTGAACTTCCAACCTCGATTTAAATCATACTTTTCTCGACTGGGTTTTAACCCGGAACCTCTAGATCAAACGGCAGTTTTTAGCAAACAACACAAGCAGATAGTCTTTAAATACAGGATAAATAGCCAAACCGTTTTACAATGTAGGTAAACTATATACGTGATCGGTACTTACTTTATCGCAATATATCTCCAAATGGCCAATGAAAGTGTGAGACATATTGATGCGGTGTGTAATATCTGCGCGAAGTGCATGTGAAACAGCAGGTACATCGCCCAAGAGTACGGGAAATCTAGTTTTTCTGGTAACACCTGTAGAAGAAAAAAATATTGATAAGTTAAAAGATTACATAAAACACATGTTGTGTGTTTTTTGTTAAAAGATTAAATAATTATTACATCATTGAGGATTAGGCCTAGCGAACCACGCTTGCACGCTTAGTTCTGGCGGACTACACATGTAAGAAATTCATAAGAACTTTTAAAATACCGACGTTTTTGTATAGAAGGATGAGTAAGAGACTTTATAATAGCCCATTATGTGATGTCAATACAATGATGTGTATTGGAACCATTTGTTTTTTTGAATAGAGAAAAGGGACCGCAGTGGTACTTGTATATCCTATATCAGTCAACATTGTGGAACGAGAGCCTGCGATTTTGATTCTGACACAAAGACAGCAAATTCGGTGATGGAGAGATGGAAAAACCCTTGTAGTTTCCAATACTATTTGACTATTATTTGACTTTTAGTCCTGTTCATTTATTTCATTTTTAAAGAACCAAAACGATGAAAATATATTGTATTCGGCGTAAAGACCGTTGAACTTGGTGACCACTTTTTCCAATTGAAAATATGCTTGGTAAATACGATACTCTTTCCCGGAATCGACTGTGATTCCCAGGAGAGAGTTTTCAATTTCGAAGTGGGAAGCTTTGCGGGGGAGTCTTGTACAATTGCAGCTATTACTTTTTAAATAGATTCTATTTTCAGTTCATGTTTTTGTGGTTTTAATGTTTGGTATTAATAATAATAAATAATGCATAATTCAAAAATATAGGCTCAGTTGAATAGTTATTTATCCGTAGATGCTAATATATTCTGTATTTAAATTGTGTGGGGCTATTATAGTAGAGTATGGCAATACTTTTTACAACTTCCTCAATGTCCTATCTACATCAGATACAAAAATCATTCAAATAAGTCCAGCGACTTAGGCTTCATCCATAACAGCCAGACAGAGTTACTTTTGCATATATAAGGCTTACTTACTAGCCTTTATAATTATCATGTACTTTAACGACGGAGGAAATAATTGTGAGGAAACCTGCACACCTAAAAGTTCTTAGGAATTTCTTAGGTGTGTAGTCCGCCAACCTGCCTAAGCCAGCGTGGTGGACTGAGGCTTAACTCCTTTCAGTTGTAAAGGATGCCAATTCCCAACAGTGTGACGTACATAAGCTGATGATAATGATGATGATGATTTATTTACTGTATTATATTAAAGTTTATTACATACGAGCGCTAAGATGTGCGCGCGATATTAAAGTGGTAAATCAAGGCACACAATAGAAAAATGTAGCAACAATAGGTCCCAGCTATCACGGGGTCTGTATTATCCAATTCAAGAGGTCTATTCAGTGTTGACGATGCGATCTGTATGCAACAAAGGCCACATCATATACTATCTCCATTTCATTATTTAATCATAAAGAGAAGATAAATTGCATCCCTTTAGCGTGGGACTAGGGTAGACTAGATGTTATTCTTCTGATGTTAGTCTTGTCTTGGGGATGATTGAATTTAATTTTATTATTAAATTGAGGCCTCGCGGTTTTATCCGCCGTTATGATTACTTTGGAGTAGTGTGAAGCAGTAATATTGCCATTAGTGTTTGTTGATAAATGGCCAATAGAACACTTAAATAATATTTCAATTCGAAACTCTTCAGCTCATACTATTAATAGAGATTATTTTTGAAACTTATAATAATCAGAAATGAAAGTAATGTAAGCAGCAGATTGACTTATATAATAAAAACTTAATATCTAGTAGGTACTGCTAATAGTTTCTTGCGCAGTTTCTCCAAAGCTTTAACTCATTTTCGAAGATAATAATTCAAACGTTGTTGTTGGACTCTTTTAAAATAATATTTAAGTAAACGAATATTAAGCTCTTTAAATATTAACACTTTCCTCAGTATTTATACTGGAAATAAATTATATTTACGTTGTTCTTTGAAGACCAAAAAACAGCTTTATATTTCATTCACTTTCATTCTTTGCTTCCATTAACGAACCGTCATTATGAATGTCCAATAATTTCGCGCGCCTCTGAATATTTAATTATTTCATTTGCATTTATTTGAGGGTTTAAATTTGAATGATAAAAATGTACAGCTCGTAGCCAACCCGGAATGCATTTCCGACGCCCCAATTTTTCTTGGTGCCCGTCCAAAATATTGTACCCAGTATCACAACCGCAACGCTTGCATATCATTTTTTATTATGTAATAACATATACTAACTAACTGCCTCTTTAATAAACAGTTTTGATCCCTATCTTCGAATTCACCAATGAAATTCGATTATGCGAGTGCTTCACTAACTAACTTTAAGCTGATTGGTCGATAACGATTGATTTAAAAAATACATACAGGATTGCATGTTACTTGATCATCATACAATCCTTTTAGTAAGTTTTAGATCGATAGCAATGAAATAAAATAATAATCATCATAATAATTTACAGCTGAGAAAGCTGAGACTTTCATCCACACCTATGGCATGGCAAATTACACACCTAAGAAATTTCTTAAAAAAAATTGCAACCCCTCCCGATGTTCTCTTTAATCGCTGAAATACGTGATAATTTACTTTTAATACAAACATAACGTAATGTCAAAGGTGATGGGATTTGAACCCGCAGTCGTCGTGATTCTTGATTTCGAAGTCATAACAACTTAAATAATAAATTGATGCAGATAATTGAGAAGTCCAAGGAATTATTTTTGGGTTGAAAAGAACATAACAAAGAGTGAAAATCTGAAAATCCGTTTATAGCTATTTTTAATGTCGGAATAACAGAGTTATTATTAAAGATAAAAATATACATACACAACAAAAGGTTAATATTTTTTTTATTTAGTTTAATCGAGTGAATCTGCGGAACAGCGTGACCGATTCCATAGTATGAGTATAACCAGCTAATTACGTAAAATTATAACTATTAACTCTGTTACCTGTCGACAGAAGTGGACGTGTATGCTAACAAGCTACTATTAGATATGTGAATACGAAAAGCAATCGTGAAAATTCTGGCAATTCACTGAAATGTCATACAAAAATTTCTTTGAATCACATAACGATAAAAGAATAGAACTGATGTGCGGAGTTCAATAAAAACCAAATTGCGCTCTACCGAAAATCATTGCAAAATAATTGCCCCATACGAAACCAATTTTTGGTATCAGTTTTTATAAGTGTTTGGTTTTTGTTTCCAAAAAGCAATGATGTTTGCGCTAGTTATTAGTCTGGAAACTGGATTTTTCTGCATCGAAGGAACTTTAAATTAACCTCTATGAATGATTTCAAACGCTTTCAATGGTTGATGTTAGTTTAATCACCATCTCCTTGCTGCATTTTATGAAGAGTCAATTTAAAACCAATCACTTTAAATTAATTCACCTGTGTGCCAATTTTTGAAATTAAACTAGCATTTGTTTTGATTTGTCATTATATTGCATACTTGTATGACATAGGTGTCACATACATACGTTTAGTTCATTGATGTTAAGTCAATACGGACCGAACCAATCGGCTCAATAATAACCGATCATATTTCCAGATTACATTCACATTACTATTTAGAATTTTGTAAAAAATAACCTTGTGCCCGGCTAAATATCGAATCCGGGACTTGCGGCACGACACGGCCTTCTCACTCGCAAAAAATAACATAGTCAATATAAAATCTCAATAAAAGTAGATAGAGCCAATCAGCCGTTCGTATGATAAAACCGAATTTGAATGAAATGTATGAAATTATTTACAAACTACATACAAGTTTCCATTGAGTTCATAATACTTATACTGCAGAAAACTCTTTTGACGCCAACTTTATAACGAGCATTCCTTTTGACACCACACTTTGTAACAAGAGATATACACGAATATTTTCGTATTATTCGTAACATTGTACATCTGAATTTCTACCATTATCCTCGTTTTGAGACGGAGTGAAACAAAATAACAGGCCAAGGATTGCATACAGCGTGCTAAGTAACCCACAAAAGAAATTTGATATTCACTAACCTCTAAGATACGGCTTGTTATTTTAAATTGCGTTCTTTTCATATTACGAAATCTGTGATGTTTGACGCTTATTCCGTAAGCACTTTCAGAAAATCTCATGTATTTACGGTATGAAGGACACTATATTAATGAAGGTTTCACACCAATTTCTCTTCGGACAACCAAGCGCAAAACCACCTCCATTAAAAGATAAAAATTATAAGAGAAAATTAATAGTAAAAGAAGGATATAAACCAAGGGCTAATGCAATCACAACTTCCGGATTAGAATCTTTCATACGAATAGATCAAAACAGTCCAGCAAGTCATAGTATATTTTAAATGGACTATAGTTTGACACTGATTACCAAAATTGTATAAATTACACATCGTGACAATTTAATGATAAACACAATAAAACCGCTAGAACATAAAATATATTTCACGTATGTAAATTATCTATTACGTTATCATTGTGAATAAACTATCATCGATCAATATTCCCTTACATGATAACAATGGAATCGCGTAACATTGTAGGGCCCGAATTCAATATGAAGCTATGAGTGGAAGATACCGAGTCTGCACATTATTAACAAAGGAGGCGACGGATTATATTAACACGTTCAAACATGTGCGGTTTAGAGAATTAATTCTCCCTTGTTACTATGTGATGGAGATCCAATTATTACTCTTCAATGCGTATTTAATTAACCAAGAGGCGATCTAGTATCGGAAAATCAAAGAATAGACGTTTTTATGTCATAACTTTTGAATTGATGCATAGCAGAATAACCAATTCTAATACACAGATCTGCGAAAAGCTCGAAGTATAGAATTAATCAGGTATGTGATGGTTAAGCTTACTTGTAAATATCTCATTCTGATTGGTTAATTCTTTTATTTGGTCTGCAGTCTTAAAAATCGGTATTGGTTGCGGGCGTCAGCAAAACATAATGTTACCACATGTAAATTTATTCCAAATTTGGTACATTGACACTTCAAGGCCATTTCTGAGAGATTGATATCAACCACTGGGAAACGTTTAGCAAAACTTACTTGTATAATCTCTGATCTAAGCTTCTCTTGCTACTAACATCATTCGCTCCGTTGTTTCTGCTACTTAGTGAACGGTATTAAACTAGGTATATAAACTTCTCAGTTTATGTACATGCAGCCCAACCCACATAAAAGGACAAGTTTAAATCCAATGTGAACCGTTTTGCCTATTATTCAACTTGGGAGTTCCGCATGTATGGTTTGAGCTGCGAATTCCAGTGTCCGATTCATGAAACTAGTTTCCCAGTATTTTCCCTAAAGGCATTCTTGCAAATGTCAAATAACTCAGCTACGTGAGGTACATGAAAACAGAAAATCATTGTTGACTCCAAATTTCAAACATTTGCGAAAGTTCCGGCCCTTCTGATATTAAATACCACTTAGTGGTAAATAGAATAAGAAAAAATCATTTATTAAAAAATACATATAAATATTTCTGACCACACACAAAGTTACGATTTAAGATGCTCAGTATTTTACAGTCTTAAGTAATAATCCATGCAAATTTATTTTATACTAAATTTAAAATGAAATTCTATATCTGAAAATCTCAAGCAAGCTTAGTGTGTTAGCAACATGAAATTAACTACTGTAAAGCGATATACCACTCATAGAGTTTATCTCAAATAAAATTTTACAAGTAGAATATCATGACTATAAATAATTATTATACTTTAAGTTCTCTTCTAAGATATTTAATCAGGGCTCTCAAAGCCTACTTTAATGCTACAGCTCTACGTTATTTCATAATTAATATTTTAGATCTGATGAAAGCGTAGTATTCAAATAGTTACAATATTATTCAAATACTTATTAAATGTTCACTTTAATCTATTTTTTGTAACTTTAACAGTGTTTAGCACCACTATTTTTTCGCAAGCAATTACCTGAAAATGTTTGCTGTCCCATTTAATTCGACGAGTGAAATGGCCGTCTTAATCCTACCCTCCATTTTTGCCAGATATTTTCTAATTAAGGAATGGTCGAAGGTTTCTATTAGTGGATATTTATTTTGTTTATTTATTTATGCTTTTTACATATTTTGTATAAAGGCGGACATAATATCTGAGGCATTCTCTAACTGTCAACCTTAGGGTGATGCAGAGATTAAACATAGATGCATAAATATTGTAAAGGAATAAAACTCAAGATATACTCTTACATATTCAATAAAGGGAATAGTCAAACGTATAGTGCCAACCTGACTTAATTAATGCCAATGGGGAACCACAGAACGGCGCTTCGGCGCTCAGTGCAACTGTCATCAGATCAACGCTACGATTAACGTGGCGAACCGAAACCTGAGTTGTGGGAATGTTGTCCGGTAATCCGTACCTACACTAGATTCCACAGTTGGGTATAGCAGTGTATAAGACTGTATTAATGAGCTGCTCTCATTTGGAAAATTTATCTTTTATCATTATTGCATACTAGCTTTTGATTGGAAAAGAGCAACACTGGCGTTTCTTGCCAGTCCCTATCTAGAAATACTCGTAACTGACCCTAATTGAAGCGATGTACATATTTGGCATTTCATTATTTGATTCAATAAATATTGTCTTATTTCATGTAAAGTAGAGAAAATTTAGAAAACATGTCTTAACACCGAATTGATTTATAAAAAATACATGTACAAATTGTGTTTATAAATTCCACCATTAAAACCACGAAAAAGAACTTTTTTAATGAACGGTACCTTATTAGGGTACTAAAATATGTACACTGGAGCTATTCTAGTACTTATAAAAAAATACTTTCCTTTTCAGATCTCCATACTTCATTATTAGTGTTTATTATTAGAAAGCCTAATATAGATCTAAATTAATCATATACCCCGAGAACCAGGAAGAACAGTATGTTAATCTAGCGTGCAAAACAATAGAAGAATAGCAATTGTCTTACCAAATGTCTGTATATGACGAAGGGGACGTATTCGACCATGACGAAGACGTCTGCCACCGCCAGCCATTTGAGGAGTCTGTTGATCGGCGCCGCAGCCATGTCTCTTCGAGTTAGCACCGCTATGTTCATCGTGTTAGCCAGAACTCCTATTGTGCATACCTGGATCAAATAAAAAAAGTGTATTAATGCCTCAGTTCAGCTCGATTCTTACCATCATCAGCCCATATGCGTCCCACTGGTAGGCACGGTTCTCCTGTACCATTGAGAAGGTTTTAGGCATTATTCTACCACGCTGGCCTAGAGCTGGTTACACGTCTAAAACAATCCTAAAAACTTAGCCAGCTAGATTCTAGAGTCTCCTTAATGTAGATCCTGAAATTCATGGAATTGGCTTTGGGAATAGATACGCCAATTAAGAAGTCGTTGATCCTTAACCAATTATCGGGAAATATTTGTAGGAACTCATTTTTTAATATATTGAGTTAATTATTCACAAAATCCAGGAAAAATCATCTATATCAATGATTTACGGGATCCTTTTACCATTCAGATGGTTTTAGAATTAAATGCTTGTGGTCCGAAACCCGGTTCGTGTCCTATCTTCCTATGTCAGTATCGTGCTGTATATTATTCGTATGGAGCTTCTATATTTCACTACATTAATACAACATGGTGAGTCAAATGCTTTGACATTCACAGCTTAATCTCAAAGTCGGGGGTAGCGCGAGGCAAATTTCAAGAGAACGTGTGGATTTACCTGGATCGAAACAAATATTTATTAAATGACACCGAAACATTCCGAATTTGTGAATGTAGGACAAAAATCTGTTTTTGATCTCTTCAAAATTCATTAAATTAAACGTTTGTTTGCTGGGTGCAAATGTCACTTCAAACCCGCGATATTAGCGCCAGTCGATCGAGATTTTAGCTCCTTTACTTTTTAGATAAAATGATTTTAATTTTTTCTGTTAGAAAATTTTCACTATTAGCGCGAAGCTTGGAAATACATGAGACTTGTAGCGCAACGTATAACCAGGATTTAAAATGTTTTTTTTTTTTATATTTTTTACCTACAGGCAACCAATTCGTTTTATAAATATGTAGGTCTTATCTCTCTAATCCGTATGTGAAATCAACAATTAAACAACAAAACAATTCCCCAGTCTTGATGGACTACGGTCATTCGTAATATGAAGTGGTATTTGGTTCAAACAGGATCTCACGGTTGGCAGCGCCATACAATGCCACAAGATCGATGGGCCTTCATCCAAGCCAGACGCCTACACCGTGTCTCACAAATTCTCGGCTCATTTAGCAAAGTCGAGTGGAGACATATTTGAATATTAATTCGTGACGTGTACGCTGAGTAACTGATTGAAAAACATTATTCTGTGGGTCTTGGAGTGTTATTCAAGCAATTATGGTAGGTGGTTATATATATGTAGAATATCACTCAAGCCTGTATTCCACGATTGGTAAGTCCCACATGATTGAGGGCGAATGTATTTCCTGATAATAAAACTTAATAAAAATTTGCCATGGCGTTCATCATTAACTATTTATAATGCATAGACTGTTTTAAATAGGTGGTCGTTAAAAATTTACATTTTCAAAATTTTGAATGTAGTCTTAATTTAAATAATTATAATAATATTCAAGATTAATATAAAAGCTCATGCTCGGCTGGTTGCCTTATCTAGAAAACTTATATTTCAGTTGGTTACTTTAAGCCTCGAAGAAGCATAAAATTTAATTTAAACTGAGAAAAATATAATGACAACTTATTCCAAGAACTGTCGAGTCTCGCTTATAAACCACACACTTAACTTTTAATAAATTTATTTTATGCAGATTAGCATAAATTTCGCTCGCTACGCGGTTTCGAGGTTGGAGACTGCTAATGTATACTTAGATAACTGTAAGAAATAAGCGTCATCGCCCTTATTTATAACTGTTAGTTGACATAGCGCATACATAAATATTCTTTATCCCGTTTCCTCTAACTTAATATTTTTTTTAAGATTAATGACATGGACACGATGACCAATAATTTAATATTATTATTTTTACTCCTACAACTAACAAAAAGGCATATTAAAAAGATGATAGTTTAATAAATAAAATATTAAACTCTATTGTTTCAATGCAGTTTTATTGTCAATTTAAAACTGTTTCTCGACATTATTTAAAAACAAGGCACTGAACTCGTAAAATTTATCTTCGATCACGTCTTCCTTCAAAAATCTTGGGGTATTAACGAAAATGCGAAACAGCGGAACGTATTTATAGGAAAAATTAAATACCATTGAAGGACATCGGCAAGAAGGTTGCAAAATATAACGTTAAGATTGGAAATTGAATTTTTTTCCTCCCCAGTACAAGAGTACGCAAAATCCAATATTGGTAATTCTAATAATGTAAGAATCAGCGATTGTTTGGTCAAGACGTTATTTATTTTACCTGTTACCAACTCAGCGTAACCGAATACAATAATACAGTGGCTTAATTCTGGAAATTACGCACACATTATATTAGCCTAAGCCTTTTCTTACGTACTGTGCTTCTTGAATAGAAATTCAATATAGAATAAATTAACTTAAGAATCAAGCCGATGGTTTCAAAGAAAAAACTGTTTGCTTTTTTATTCAAAGTCTAGTTGTATCAATTTTGAGTTAAATGGTTTTGGTCTCGCGGTACAAGTATGCATTGTGAGATCTAAAAATTATGAGTTCGATTCCCGGGCCGGGAAAATGTCATCCGACTTCAGAATAGGCAAAAAATGGAAACCACCCTTTTCCTCACAATAATCACCAAAATCATCATCATCCCATAAAAAAGCCCATTACATTATTGGCATTGCCAAGTCCATGAGCGACGGTGACCGCTTACCATCAGCCGGGCCGTCTGCTCGTCTGCCTGCTAAGGCAATTAAAAAAAAAAAAAACTTCTTATAACGGCCTATCAATTTCCACTCAAATGGCGGCATGAAACTAAACAACTTAAAAAGTATTAAATAATATTTAATCCCTATTTATTAATTAGGAATTAATCCCTTGTCAGCAATGTGAAGCTATTATTCCCAGTTTGTCGTCGCTATAGCGACAGGAACAGGGTGAAACGGTTTCGACGTGACTGTCATTTAAAACTGCAAATACATGGCCGGTTGAAAAGATACTCTTTTTTTAGCAACCTAATTTTAGGACGATAGGTAACCATTTGTGTAATAAAACACAAGTGGAAGTAAATGACACATATTCTCTCTTGTAATATGAAAATATTTTTTGTGTAAATAACTTAACTTTTAATATTAATCAATTTAATAACTGATTTGTAACTAACTAAAATCATTGGTCCCATAAATTCGAGCGTGTGATCGAAACTCCTAAGTTCAATTTATAGCTCGTAGATGAAACCTGGGTTTTCTGAAAGTACATCATAAACACTTATACCTAAGCATATTTTGATATAATAAGACAAGCTAGTGTAATAGACAGATTCTCCTCAATCTATAAAAACAACCCAATAGCTACCATAACGTACAAAGAGCTTCAACGTGTCCAAAAAAAATCGCATCAAATACTGCATTTTGGTTGTAAAATCACCGTAACCCACGGAACATGTGTTAAGCAGATTCCATTTAGATTTTCTGCTAGTTAAGCAGACTGTCAAATGACGTAATGAAATGCTACACACAGCATGTTTGCAATTAGTGTCGGGAGAAAAGAAATTTACACCCACCAAACAATTCTATTTCCATCGTCTTCACGGTAGAGGTGAAATATATTAGAACAGATACAAGCTCCGCGCTACAGATGTAGTTATCGTGAATTTATTTCAATGGGATTGTTTTCGCGAGATTCGTTTTATAATTGGGCCTTATTACGTAGTCGAGAGCAGTGATGGGCTCGAGGTTTGGGCGCACGGTCGAGAATCTCGGCGGTGGCGAGTTCGAACCCCAGGCACACACCTCTGACTTTGCGAAGTTATGTGTGTATTCACAATGAATTATTACCTTCTTTAACGGTGAAGGAAAACATCGTGATGAAACCTGCACACGTAAGAGTTCTTAGGAATTTCTTAGGTGTTTAGTCCGCCAACCCGCACTAGGCCAGCGTGGTGGACTATGGCCTAAACCCTCTCAATGGTAGAGGAGACCCGTGCTCAGCAGTGGGCGTATATGGGTTGATGAAGAAGAAGAAGAACGTAGTTGAGAATGCGTGGGGACTGAAGCACACTCCCACCTTACATAAGCATATAAGAATTATGTTGTATTACATATAATAGATAGATATGTATGCCTAATGCCTATACAGTACGGAGGTGGCGACTATGGTTTAAAAGGTACAGCCAGTTGCTTTGATGTCATCATAAGCCCATGTACATACGTTCCAATACGGGCCTCCTCTAGAACTGAAAGGATTTAGGCTTCAGTGCTTTGGTATAAAGACACAAATATGTGTGACCGAATATCTATTTTATTGTTTGGGTTCGAAAGAACCAGCCTATTTATTGATAACAAATCTTTCGTAACTAAGGACGCTTGGAATCATTGTCTTCGTCGCAAAATTGCCAATTATTTAAATTACCTCCAATAATTCTACGACGACTGTAAAGTCGTTATAAACTTTATTATCACCGACGACAATTCTATATTTATAAAGACCAATGAAATTTCTGGAGCGAAACTCAATGTGACCCCTTCATTATTTACATAACTTGAGTTCTGATTACTTCTGTAATATTATTAACTTACCTAAAATGATAAATATCTTAATACTTAATCCTTAAAATAAGAAATACATCTATTAAATACTAGATAGAAATAATTCATCAACCCATATACGCCCACTGCTGAGCACGGGTCTCCTCTACCATTGAGAGGGTTTAGGCCATAGTCCACCACGCTGGCCTAGTGCGGGTTGGCGGACTACACACCTAAGAAATTCCTAAGAACTCTTAGGTGTGCAGGTTTTATCACGATGTTTTACGATACGAATAGAAATAATGCAAATCAAAAATCTTTGCTGATTGCCTCGTAGTCTCGTGGCTTATTATGTATCGTGCGATATAGAAGTCTCGGTTTTGTTTCCCGGACACAGTGTTATAGAGTTATCCTACTAGGAGAAGCGCTTTAGTCTGAAATTGTACCAGAAAAACGGCAATACAATAAATAAAAAAAAGCACCGTAAGTAAAATATCACGAGACAATTTTGTATGTACACAATGTGGATGCAAAAATTTACCTCTGTTCTGTATACTAATTTTATATGAAAAATTTTGATTTGAAAAGCAAAAACGCGGGCATTGTAAAAATTAATGAAGTCCCTAGCCAGTCGCTGTTAATTCCGAGCCGACGATGACGTGTTGTTATTGGGTTCTATAATAAGAAAAAAGTTCCATTTTCTAGATTAGTTATTTTCAATGCATAGTATTTCTAATTTTACAAAAACTCAATTCATATTTTGTAATTTAATAGAAAACTATTACTGGTATTGTGACTGTCACATAAGTTTTATTTTTTACCATGGCAAGACTAGTCTAACTCCTCACAATCTTAAAAGATTCCCGACGTATAAAGAATGGTTTTATTTATTATCATGACAATGCGCATGCGGCACAAAAAAATATCTAGTAGAAGTATGAAGAGACTTACTAGCTATTGTTTGATTAGATGATATGTTAAAAAACAATTAATGTCCCTTTTACCGATTTAGACCGAGCCACATTTATGTCGTCGAGGGTTTTAAATTATCAGTTCCTTTTGACATTAATACTTCGAACATTTATATGTTTGCTATCTTACTAAACATCGTATGAGTATCTCCGCAAATCCCTGGATCTAAGCTGTCAAAACCCACATTAAGAGTAATGACTCAAGATAAGCCACTACGGATGTAATTTTGGTTTCTATATCTATGAGATTAGGAACGAGTATTGCACGCCATCGACACACTCGTTAGATTTTTTATATTCAGAAAACTTTTTAGTGTTATATAATGCAGGTTGTAATAGAAAAGTTAATCGTAACGCCTTTTATAAAAATGCTGGTCTGGTTTTAACACTTTCGCTATTTTTATGATAAAAGAACTTATTAAAGGTAATCGTGATATAGAAACTATAATTTTATACAGATATGTTCTAAATATTTATTCCATTGCGATAATTACTTAAACACTTTTTTTAACTTTTCTCTAAATCATAAATTCCAATTTAAACTTTTTTTTACTTAAATATTACTTTTACAAACTAGCCATTTTATAGAATGTAACTGTAGAGATAAAATATACCCATCCGAAGTGGACAAAATTGTTATACTCATTCATTCAGAAAAAATGTTAGTTCATTTGACAAAGCTTTTCCATACAGGTGTAAGTAATTTGATGAAATACATTCGGCCTCGGGCCATTGGTAATAAATAATCCTCCTATTTTTGGCTTGTCAACGAAAACACGTACAGTGATAGGTCATGTCATGTGTAACCTAATATTATTGCGAAAATAAACGTTTGTCTGATACGCTTTCACGGCTAAACCGCTTAACCAAATAGTTTGATTTTAGCATATTAAAAGCAACATGAAAGGATATAGAGTACCTAATTTTACTATACTGGGCCTTTTTGGTGCCAGGTCCCACAAATAGTAGTAAGCAGAATTCCTTTTATAATGTCGGCGTGGGAAAGTTTCTATTCTTTTTGATAGCTCCTTATTAGCAAAAATAGAAATTTGCGAGGGATAAAAAAGACGTAACAGTAATGTATTTTTCTTCGCTGCAGGTTTTATTCCAAAATATACATAGAGTTTGAACGCTAATGGGCAGGCTTAGATATTAACACCTACAGACAGGAACGTAGTACTGATAAAAATATTTTTTGCAATTATTTTTAGATATAATAAACCGAAGTAGATCTTTTCATTTATTAACACAGATTTTTAGTCACCGTACAATTTCAAACCTGCGATGAAATCACTTTTATAAACAAAACGAGTTTAACAAAAATCTCGGAAATTGTGATCCTCAATAACAATCAAATGTGTAGCGTGTCAAGTCAACAGGTTTTTTCAAATAAATCCTCTATCGTCAACAAAATGTATTTGTTGTACAGAAGTCTGTTCCAAAATCGATTCAAAAACGTTCCATTTTTAATCCTTGGCGCCCAATTCCATTTCAATTACTTCTGTGCTTACAATAACAGCAATTTCGCACGAGCGCAAAGGTCAATTCGGATTACTAGGTATTCTTTTTTCCATACCATCTCATCAATTCGGCACTTCTTTGAAACGAGGCTTCGAATTTCAGCTAGGGCAGCTCAGTTACATTGAATTTCCAGTATACTCGAAATTAGCTTTTTCCAATACGAAACAGAAACTTCAGAAGAAACTGTTATGGTTGTATTTTTGTGGTGATTGAAAGCGTTTCTATATTTCTTTGCTATTTTTGTCAAGTACTATAATACCTACCTAATTTTTCGTTGCATCAATTACTAAGGATTTTTAGGAATTTTCATCTTAATTTCATTTTATGTATATCATTAGCCTTCACTCCTAAACCAAATAATTTTATTCGTTATTTTGAATCGTTAATCGTTATTTTGAATAATATTTACGTATACTAATGATCATATTAGTAAGTTTCACAGGCTTTTTAAAATTGAAAGAGCTTTTCAGCCAAAATATAATCAATCACGTAGACAACAAATTTAATGTCGATAAATTTTCGCCCACGCGTATCCTCGTTATTTATTAAACGTATTATTCTTTCATTAACGCTATTATCGTATTTTCCATACACCAAAGAGGATACTGTAATGATAGAAATACTGGTTTCAATTTGTTATTTCATCACATATTCGCACAGGAAATAGACTCTTTGATTTAATAGATTTGTAGTTGGCAGTACGCTATAGTAGACGAAAGTAATATAAACAAATTCATCTACTTACTTTTACATGTAGTGAACACAAATGTACACCCATGTTTCCTCAGTTAATAATCCACGTTATATAAAATATGTTACCGTCTTGCCGTGTTATAATGTTTGTATAATTATATTCACATGTTCATACATATAGTGCTGAAGAGATAATTCGTCATCCAAATTTCACCTATTTTAGACTTCACGCAATAGCGAGCGGCGACACTTCCAGTTTTCGGGCTGCTACTCAGAATTTCCTGATGAAAAAAATCTAGTACCACTGCCCGACCTAATCGTACACGTATTGCACACTGGCTGACAAGGCCGGTCCCAAATAAATCGGTAAGAAAGTCAAACTTTTTGAGTTTTATAATTGTTACTAAATTAATTTGACTCTTCTTTTTCATATTGTATTTTTTGGAATTAAGAAATATGATAAAATATTCGCCTTTTTAACGGTAAAATGTCAACAAATCGTCAATTATCTTTATTTATCTATTTTGCGAGAGAAGGGTACCATCATATTTTAGCATTCTCTTAAATTGCCTGTCTGAATTTCTTATTACGTTGGCAACCCTATTTATACTGACACCTGTGATACTGCCTCGAGTAAACTTCGTGACAATCACGTTAATAAAATTCAATTAGATATCATTTATACAGAGTTAGTGGACTACATGCTCTGCTACACCTGTTTAAATCCGATATTTTGTCAAGATGATTTTTACATTTTAGTTATTTGAAACATTTATCGTGCACATTTGAAAAATAATAAAGATGCGAAAACGAATACCATGTCTTTGGTTAGCGCTAGAGACAGTTAATCTGCGAATTGGTAAATTAAGGACCATTGAAAATACCTCGGAGGTACAGCAAAGCAAACCCAAAGTCTATTTTAAGCAAATTGTAAGATTTATTGATAATTAAACTTTTTAAATATTATTTTAAAGATAAACACAAATAGCGCTATCGTTGGTCGCAGGCCACGCATTGATTGATAATAATAATAAATCGATTATTCCTTATAAGAGTCACCATGGTCTGACAGAAGACGCACTTGTGAATCTTGCTACGGAATCTTGTGCACCATCGAGTATCGTGCATATTTTTTTGGGAGAAAACCAGAACACGTAGGTAATATAATTCTACAATTTCGATCTTTCGCCAGCTGTCTACAGTCCTAGAGTGCTAGCTATTTCTATAACAAAAAAACGGAACCAACCTATTTACAAACCCTAAAACAGAGTGACGACTCTCCACATTATTATCGTAACAACAAACCCTAGTACCAGTAATAAAACTTGCAAAATATACTCTTTTGAAACATTTCGCACATATATTTCGTGACTGTTGGTGCTAATGCGACCAATTTATATACACCAGTCAATTACCGCGCCAATGGAATAGTTCGGAGGGATTAAAACGAGAAAAGACGCCAATTTAAAATAACCGGCTGGACGTCATATTCTATTTTCAAATACTATGCAAATATTGATTTAAAGATTGATGAACTACGATGAACCGAACTAGCATTGTTTATTTTTATGGAAAGCGAAGGCAAACGAACAAATGCGCCACCTAACGTTAAGTGGTCAGAACCGCCCATGAACACCCATAATTTCAGTGGAATCATCGGTGTCGGTAGAAATAACGAAGTTTTTATCTTTTATTATGTTTAGTAATGAAAGTAACAATGTTGTCAATATATATTTATGAATGTACCTTTTAGGTAAACAGATCTTAGAAAAGAAAACATCTGAAAAGTAAACAAAGCTTGAAAAAGCCGTTATCTTTCCTGCAAAATCGATGGCGCAATTCATTAAAGACAGTACAATACAGAACTAAAGGAGGTCGATACACAAAAAGTCTGTTCTAATTTTAAAACAGTGGGCTCAGTCAACTAATTGAGATTTAGGCTCCGACGCCTCGAGGTTTTATTAATTTGTTTATAGCAGTAACTGGATTTACAAAGCTTTCCGAGGTCGGACAATTTTGTACGGACTTAATTCTGCTTGCGACTTCATTTGTTGTGTAATCGAGTTCTTGCTGCGTCGTCGTATCTTTGGCAACGATACTTTTATCCAAAATTGTTGTTTTAATTTAAGGTAATTTAATTTTCCTTATTGTCTTACATTTCTTGAAACGTATCTGTTTTTTAAAGACAAAACACATCTTGTAAAGGTGCGCTATAATTTCCTAGTGGAAAACCCAATAACGCTGCAAAATCCGGGATCGAACCTAAGACCTGATCGCACAGCGCATATTTATGCCGCGAGACCACGAAGCAGGACTTATAATAAATATAACAATATACAAAAAGTCTAAAACAGGTAAAAAATACTATACTACACAAAATTTTAATCCTGTTACCTAATTTTTTTTACATTTTCCAATATAAGAGTAGTTTAGTTAAATAAAAATTTAGTCGTCGGAACTTCCGAAGTAATTCTACCTAAAGCATTGAGTTTAAATTAAAATTAAATTAAATTTAAATTTAAGCAATAGTTAACTATCCGTGGTGCGTTACTTGCGTCAAATTTTTTGGTAATTGTAATTGTCTTTCTTTATGTGAGGTTAAACCTCATAGCTCAATGTTTTGTCACCCGCTTTGCTGTGGAGGGAAGTGGACAACTCTTTGTTTTTCCAACTCCTCCTTTACATTGCTTTTCTGATTAACTTCGTTGCGGGATTATGACAATTTAGGTCCCCTTAGATTCGCTGAGCTTCATTGCTCGGCGCCAATACTGTGCGTGCCGCTGTTGATCCTGGAATACAGGAGTTGCAGTGGCGGGTGTGTGGTGGGATAGGGCCTTTTAAAGCATTGAGTTACACAAATTACAATTAATTCATCATCATCATCATCATCATCAACAGCCCTTAATTCGTCCACTGCTGGACATAGGCCTCTCTTATGGCACGCCACTGGGCTCGATCTTCGGCTCTCCTCATCCAACCGCTGCCAGCCACCTTGCGGATATCGTCACCCCACCTAGCCAGAGGGCGTCCTACACTACGTTTGCCGAGCCGCGGTCTCCACTCCAGAACACGTTTACCCCAACGGTTATCGGTTCTGCGACAGATGTGACCCGCCCACTGCCACTTCAGTTTGCTGATCTTCAAGGCTATGTCGGTAACTTTAGTTCTCTGTCGGATAACATCATTTCTGATCCTATCCTTCAGAGAAACTCCTAACATAGCCCTCTCCATTGCTCGCTGAGCGACCTTGAGTTGGTGGACCAGTCGCACCGTCAGTGTCCACGTCTCGGCTCCGTATGTCATGACAGGTAGGACGCACTCATTGAAGACTTTTGTCTTTAGGCTTTGCGGTATGGGTGACGAAAAGACTCGACGAAGTTTTTTAAATGCTGCCCAACCCAGCTGTATTCTTCTTTGGGTCTCCTTCTCGAAGTTGCTCCTACCTACTTGTATAATTGTACCAAGGTAAATGTACTCTACAATTAATTATAGACAGAAAATTATGCAAGGAAATTTAGAATTACAAAAAATATTCTACATTTCAAAATATTGATTTACTACAATAACAATGTACGCCAAGGAGCTTCCAACTTCAAAGTTGGTGGTTCGTTAAAATACCCTTCAGGCCGTACAAATACATGAGGCCGAACGTTACACTTAAATAACTTCAATCACAATTTTACGCTTGAATTGTGTAATATTCGCGTCGATCTGGGTCACGAAATGGTTGTAGCCACATTGTATACGTCCAGTTTAAAAAGCTGGCTGGAAACCAAAAATAACATAGCAGTTCTTGTCCAGTTCATGCAAGACCTATTAGTACATTTATCATACCAAATCTTCTATTGCTGTAGGAATTATCTCAATAAATTATTTTTTATATTTATTAACTCTTAGCTTACATCATTAATACATTTGTATTTTTTTTAATTGCTTCGTTATCCTTACCATCAATTACATATTTCTACAAGTAAACATAAAAATAAAATAATATAGACAATACACACAGTCCCTAAAGAAAGATAAATAAACATGAAGATTAGAGTATCGCACAAGTGTAGGTCCAAGAAAGGGGACTTACAACCTTTTTGCTACAATTTTGGGTCCTGTAATCTTAAAAAACAAAGCTAAGCGTTATCATGCCTACAGATGGAAGATAGTTGACAGCCCCGTGGCGCAGTTGGCTAGACGCCAGCTTGCGAAACGAAAGGCCGCGGGTTCGATCCCTGCACCGAGACAAATGTTTGTGTGATCCACAAATATTTGTTTCGGGTCTGAGTGTTTGTGAGATCGAAAAGTCTCTCGTAGTTTCTGATACCCACGACACAAGACTCGTATCTTAGTGTGGGGTCAGGACTATGTATGTGACTGTTGGGTGTATTTATTTATTTATTTATTTTATAGTTACGATTCATCGCTTAGAAGTCTATTTAAATTTTACGTTTTCCAAGAGATTTTTAAATACTGACTTATTACAAAAATGATTAACCATCTCTCGCAGCACAAATAAGTACCTGCCATGCTATCTAGTGATTATGTGAGCTTGCAAAGTAATATTGGATTTCTCTACTAGGAAATTCTCAGTGGTTGTCTAGCAGCACAGATTTTGGAGATATGCCCCTAAAAAGGCAATACGCTGATGACAAACACATACCTAGCGATATATAGGTGCATAAATACACCTCTACTTATGAAAATTGTGCCACGGAGACTTCCGAAAATCAATAAAAATATTCGGAGAAATGTTGGGAGTAACACGCTACCGTTTGTAATTAGCATATATCAGGTGGATGCTAAACGTGTTGGAAACAACCTTGGTGCTTCACTGAACAACTGAGACGTGGGGACCTGACACGTGACGTCATCGCAACTATTATCACAAGTTCAACGACATGAAAAATATTTATAAGTTTATCCGATGAGACGGTATTTGAGACACCTTTTGTGTAGGCTAACGGCAAAGTAATAGAAAAATAATATTTTCTATATCACTTACCGAGTCTTTCGTTTTGGTTTTGGTAGAAAAGGAGAAATATAAAAAGTAAAAATAATAACAACCTTTATAGAATCTAAAAACATGCGTACACTTATTTTATGTTCTAAATATATGATGTGGACGTAGTGTTTAAACGTAGTCAGGTAAGATAACAAGAATAATACAACTGATTCTCAGCACAGTCAAGGTTTTAAAAATATTTATGCTGTTCATATTTTATTCTTTATAAAAAGGTTCAGAATGCAAATAGGTTAACTTATTTTACAGATTGATTCTGAGGAAAAAATAATGGTTACATTTTTTGACTCGAAACTTTTTAATTAATACAAGACCGATCTCATTACCTTCAAGTCTAATTTAAGAATTGAAACGAAGAACACAAAGTTATAATATAATAATTTCCTAACAAAAGAGGAAGTAATAAATCATTGAAAACAAAATTACTTTCGTTAAAAAATCAACGTTACTCCCACTAGAGAAAATATCTGATAAAAAATTCCGCAAATATTTGATCTCGTTCGTACTTGCTTTTTTCTTATACTTTCACTCTCAGACTAAATCCTGGATATCCTCGTGGGAGAATCGTTCGTAGAATATTCAATTCAGACTGGCAAGTATGTGGAATTAACTCCAAAGTACCTACTGGCCTTTTTTAACGAATAACTGAATTGCTTGGTCAAACCATACTGAAAAATATGTGCATCCATGACTATTACTTCTAGAAAAAACAATATTGTTATTTCTCGTCTGTTTTTCTCTATTTCCGTAAAAATCTTTTATTACTAGTCTAATAACTAAACAATAAACACAAGAAATTCCACTGCCATTTAAATTTAATGTTCTGTTCATCAACTATTTCTCTTTTATGAATTTTCCCATAGTTATATGTTCCACTGTTGGGCACGTGTATCCTTTGCAACTAATAGGAATTTCACCCAGAATTTTAGAAAAGCACCAACAATCGCTAAATTAAAGCTGTTTAAATAGTTATTATACACTAACTATGAGTTAAAATACTTATTGTGTCGAATTGGTATTAAGAAACATAGTACAATGCAAAGACAAGGAAAACGTTTTTTCCAAAATATTAACAGTTAGCATTTAATTATTTTTTCTGCCTTTAATACGAAAAAGGAAATGCGAAAAGGAAAATATGATTTCAGAGAGAGAATATAGCGTATTTCCAATTTTTCCACTCGAGTCAGTTTTTAGACAAAAAGCAGGAAAAGTACGGAATGAAAATATAAGCAGCGTATAATTCATTTTTTATTTATATTCAACATCCTTTATATTAAGTTTGACCGCTTTGTTGCCCCTTAGTATATTTGTATGGCAGGCAGTTCAACAGTCCCGAGTTAAATACTGAGACCCAGTAAATATACCCAGTACATATATTGCAATCTCGGTCTTTGTATTTTGAGATATTTTTTTGAAAATGTTTTAAACACCTAGCCTACCTATTTATACAAAAAATATAAAAAAATATATAGGAATACAAAGCATGACACAAATTAAGACAAGATTTCATTAATATTGAGATTATTTTTGTTAAGACCGGACCGGACGAAAAAATGTAAGAATTGATTCTCATTGATTTATTCCTGATGCACCATCAATTTTATTTATCGCCAGTTAAGTCCTCCATAAACAACCTATAAACCCATTATTTTTCCATTTTCTCACACAAACTACGGATACAATAGCCAAAGTTGTCAGCGATTGATAAAGTTTGGATGTTGATAAAGAAACCTAATAAATAGTTCTGTGACGCTCTGACCGATAAGTCAATTGTCCGTCCACTGATTTGATGCTCGCACGGTTGTATTAAGTGATCAGTGCGTTTTTGTCAGCTTGATATACCACCGATAAATGATATTAAAAATATTAAATTATAAGAAATATCAATCACTTGTCTCAAGCAATTTCATATTCAAATATGCCGCGACGATGCTATTTATGGCAACAATCTTAAATTACTTCACGTACAGCAAAAATATTTTCAATATAGCATACCGTAAGGGATCCCTTTTCATCGTCGCATCATTTACATACAGATTAAACTACTTACCAGCAAACTGACGTATCCGTGGATGCTGTTGTACGCTTGAATGACGTCCCTGAAGTCACCTTCGCAGTATCCGCATGTATCAGGCTTAAGGGTGAGATTCAATTTGCTCTTTGCGTCCTTCATCATCTTGACTATGAGAGACTCGAAGTCCTCCCCCGCCCCGCCCTTGGACGCCTGCTCCCGCAACACCGAAACGATTTGGGTCTCATTGATGGTGTCTGATGAATTACCGGACGCGGCTAATATCTCTTGGAATATGTCCAATAGAGTCTGCGATCTGTTGGACATCTTTATGTCTTTATTGATGAGTCACTCGATCATTGCTCGCTTGACTTCATAGCACCTGCAATAAAATAGATCTTGGTGAATGGTTGGTTGGTTGGTGAACCCGCACTAGGCCAGCGTGGTGTAAACCCTCTCAATGGTAGAGGAGACCCGTGCTCAGCAGTGGGCGTATATGGGTTGATGAAGAAGATGAAGAAGAACTAAAGGGGAGTTGTATAATAAACTTATTAAGGACTAAAAAAAAGAAACTTTTTAGGTTGTCATCGATTATTTTTAAGTTTTAATAAAACATGCTGTTTGAGTAAGCTCAAATATGGGTAGTACTTATAATTTCTGAAGATTTAATAGAATAATATTAACCACGTTTGCAATATTTGCGTGACTTGGTAAATGTAAAGTAAAATATGAAATATATAATTAAATAAAAATGGTCTCTGAAAGCTCGAAATTAATCCTTACGTAGAAAATTTAATGAAACTTTCAAATTCTATCTAGCAATTTTTATTACACCAAAAAATGCCATAATTCAATTTTTTAGCAAAACTGAAATAAATTGCCTCGAATATTATATGTCAGTGCGAATACGAATAATCTTACACATATGAAAAAATATAATTTATAACGTGAGAATTATAATACAATTTTCTAATAACATTTTTTGATAAATATAAAAGCCAATTCAATAGAAACGATAATAAGCACGTACAAGCGTTATTAAAGCACCACAACATCTCTTAACGGCAATAACAAAAGCAAATATTATTTTCATGATTGCTTCCTCCCTGGCAGCTTTCCAGAACCCCGGTTGTGATAACAATCTAGAACCCACACTTTTTTAATAAACTTTTTTATCTACTGCAGTTATCATATTTTTCAAGTACTTTAGACTAATGTTATCTTACATAATGAAGGTACTAAAAGACTTAAAAATAGAAATCTTTACTCTTTTCCATGTACTAAATACATTACTAATTTTCAAATATGCTACTTTTATAATATTGGGTTCTCATAACCTCATAATAAACCGAAGTGGTAATGTAGATTTACATGAAAAATAACAGATAAAGCGATTCAAATTGGGCGGCATTAAATTTGACTTGACTTTTTATTAAAACAAAGTATTCTCATTCTCATCACATAAATGCGTGATGCATGCGTTACAGAAATCGTTTGATATTTCATTTTAACCTTATATACAAATTCGAATTTCTAATCCCATCAATTTAGCATAAATAAGGTCTTGTTAGTAAGATTTACATCATAATGATATAACTTGCATGTTCAGAGATGCAACGAAATGAGTTTGAAACAAATGCTATCGTATTTTTATATTAAACCAACCGCTGACTTTTAGAAGAATAGTGACAATTTCACGAAAGGATTTATAAAGCGTAGCTATAAAATTCTCATCCAAGTGACCTCGACTATCCGGTTGATTGCAAGAGAACGGTACCCGAGGTTATTCTTAGTAGAAACAAAAATAAAATTGTATTTATTTGAACAGTTTATTTTTAGAATCGAGAGTCGTCATTTTTACCTTTTCTCGTTACTTTTTTAATAATAAAAAAATCAGTCACATTTTTACAGATTTAACTTTATATCTGGCGACAAATATTTTTATATTTATAAATCGTTACATATACTGCGAATATTGTTACTAAAAATCAAGAAAACTGCCTGTATGTTATTAAATTTTATGTTATTATTTTTCTTATCGTTTATTAATTACTAGCTTTTGCCCGCGACTCCGTCTGCGTAGACTTTAGGGTTGAGTGCAGAAAGATAATACGTGAATCTTTATTTCTTCTCATAAGTGTCCGAAAAAGTTTTACTTTGAAAAAGCTATTTCCGCATTTATAACATGTTTATTCCACGGGAACATTTAATTGTTACTTCACAGGATCCTATTTATGTTCATACCTAAAATTATATAACTTAGTCGAATGGTTTAGGCGTGAAACCGTAATAGACTTACAGAGTTACTTTTGCAATTATAACATGTACCCATACCCACGGGAACACATTTTCCAGGATAAAAGTATATCATGTTAATTCGGTGGGTCCTACCTATCTCTATACCAAAATTCATTCACATTGATTCAGTAGATCTTGAGTATACCGATTCCCACGGGAATACTACATTTCCGGGATAAAATGTATTCTATGCTACTTCTGTGGATCCTACCTATCTCCATACCAAAAATCATTCAAATCTTTCATTAGATTCGGAAATACCCATTCCCACGGGAATACTAAATTTTCCGGGATAAATGTATCCTATGCTACTTCTGTGGGCCCTACCTATCTCCATACCAAAAATCATTAAAATCTTTCAGTAGATTCAGAAATACCCATTCCCACGGGAATACTACATTTTCCGGGATAAAATGTATCCTATATTACTTCTGTGAGCTCTACCTATCTTCATACCAAAAATCATTCAAATCTGTTCAGTACATCCAGAAATACCCATTCCCACGGGAATACTACATTTTCCGGGATAAAATGTATCCTATGCTACTTCTGTGGGCCCCACCTATCTCTATACCAAAAATAATTCAAATCTTTCAGTAGATCCAGAAATACCCATTCCCACGGGAATACTACATTTCCGGGATAAAATGTATCCTATGCTACTTCTGTAGATCCTACCTATCTCCATACCAAAAATCATTCAAATCTTTCATTAGATCCGGAAATACCCATTCCCACGGGAATACTACATTTTCCGGGATAAAATGTATCCTATGCTACTTCTGTGGGCCCTACCTATCTCCATACCAAAAATCATTCAAATCTGTTCAGTACATCCAGAAATACCCATTCCCACGGGAATACTACATTTTCCGGGATAAAATGTATCCTATGCTACTTCTGTGGGCCCCACCTATCTCCATACCAAAAATCATTCAAATCTTTCAGTAGATCCAGAAATACCCATTCCCACGGGAATACTACATTTTCCGGGATAAAATGTATCCTATATTACTTCTGTGAGCCCTACCTATCTTCATACCAAAAATCATTCAAATCGGTTCAGTAGATCCAGAAATACCCATTCCCACGGGAATACTACATTTTCCGGGATAAAATGTATCCTATGTTACTTCAGTTGGCCCTACCTATCTCCATACCAAAAATCATTCAAATCGGTTCAGTAGGTCCAGAAATACCCGTTCCCACGGGAATACTACATTTTACGGGATAAAAATTATCCTGTGTTACTTCGGTGGGCCCTACCTATCTCCATACCAAAAATCATTCAAATCGGTCAAAAGGTTTAGGCGTGAAAGCATTACATAGGCAGTGTCATTTTCGCGTTAGAATATATTATGCTCATCCCACAGGAACCCTACATATTCCCGGGATAAAATGTTGTTCATGTTACTTCATAGGATTTCATTTATGATCATGCCAATAATCATAAAAATCGGTCGAATGGTTTGAGCGTGAAAGCGAAAGAAAAATGTAGGGTTTAATACCCAATCCCTCGGGAATACTACATTTTCCGGGATAAAAAGTATCCTGTGGTACTTCGGTGGGTCCCATCTAACTCCATACCAAAAATGATTCAAATCGGTCAACTGGTTTAGGCGTGAAAGCATTACACAGGCAATGTTACTTTTGTGTTACAGTATATGCTCATCCCACAGGAACCCTACATATTCCCGGGATAAAATGTTGTTCATGTTACTTCATAGGATCTTATTTATGTTCATACCAAAAATCATAAAAATCGGTCAAATGGTTTAGGCGTGAAAGCGTAAAATAAATATAGCGTTTTATACCCAATCCCACGGGAATACTACATTTTCCGGGATAAAAAGTATCCTATGTTACTTCGGTGAGTCCCATCTATCTTCAAACCAAAAATCATCCAAATCGGTTCAGTACTTTTTGAGTTTATTCGTAACAAACATACAAAAATACAAAAATACAAAAATCCAAAAATACAAACCTTTCCTCTTTATTATAATAGTATAGATACCTACTATTCCATTGTCTGTAGTCCGCCAACCCAAACTAAGCCAAAGCCTAAACCCACTCAGTTGTACAGGAAGCCCGTGCTTAGCAGAGAGACATATAGTGACGAAATCCTAAAGAATTATATCCTGGATTTAACAATTCTCGAAGCATGCTCACCTCATAAACGATACAAATCTGTGCGTAACAGCAAGTACGTAATACGGCTGTAAAACAATGGGTTGTCGCCGCGGGGACATTTTGCCCGTTCACCAGTTTTATGCGAAAATGTTCACGATATAAAATTAGTGAATCTGCGTTTTATGGCCTTATAACAACATTTATTATCTGAACAAGCGTCATGAACTTTTATAATGCTTTATTATAAGCACTATAGTAAGGTCCGAATTATGGCCGTGGTAAATTCAGTGTATAATGTTTAAACTAATTTTGGCGGTGCTCGTTAAATATAATATAATATTGGTTTTATTTTATTATATAAGTAAAATCACGCAATTAACATGAAGCAGTGATGGCCTCGAGGTTTGGGCGCACGCACGGTCGAGAATATCGGCGGTCGCGGGTTCGAACCCCAGGCACACACCTCTGACTTTTCGAAGTTATGTGTGTATTCACATTGAATTATCACTTGCTATAATGGTGAAGGAAAACATCGTGATGAAACCTGCACATCTAAGAGTTCTTAGGAATTTCTTAGGTGTGTAGTCCGCCAACCCGCACTAGGCCAGCGTGGTGGACTATGGCCTAAACCCTCTCAATGGTAGAGGAGACCCGTGCTCAGCAGTGGGCGTATATGGGTTGATGAAGAGGAAGAAAAAGAAGATCACGCAAACCACATAATAGTTAAGTCAAAATCATCACAAGCAATTTCTCGATCACAGCTATAACAATCAAAAGATAAAAGCAACTTTGACGAGTGATTCCAAACACACATTAAACATTAATTCTTCGGAAAGTGTAAATCATTTAATATACTCCGTGGTCGTAAAATTAATTTTCTCACTATTACAATAATCGCAATTCCCAACTGTTTGAACAAAGACTGTCATCTCCCGACTAGATTTAATTGTGCGGAACAGAAACTGCGGAGGCAAATCAAAGGGAGTTGTCCTTGCAACTCAATCTACTGGTGTATTATAATAGCTTCATGAATTTATTTGTTTTAGTATAAAGGATGAACTAATATCAATCCACCTGTGTCTCACTGATTCCGCGGCGTATGACTGAATACTGAATTCGATTCCCAGGATGGACGAAGTTTTACTAGCTATCGGAAAATCTCAGTTATGTTTAATATTCACAATGTATTATTATCATCAATACTTTAAAGGTGAAGATTAAATATCGTAATGAAATTTGTACACCTAAAAATTCTTAAGAATTTATTACGCGTTAAGTCCGCTAATCCGAACTAGGGCAGCTTGGTGGACTTAAACCTTAACTCTCACAAAGGCAGATGAGGCCCAAGTTCATGTATGTATGTATATATATGAGGTGATGATAATAATCATATTTTTGTTAATATCGTCGCGCTCAATAACGTATTGTGTGGGTTTTATGTAATGCTCACATTCACTGCCACAGCTAATTTTTTATTACAAATAGGTACTGAAATTAATTAAGGTTTCGCGTACTATATTGTGTTTCCTTCTTCGCAACTCCGTTAATGTAAAATATACCCAACAATACAATATCTGTTTTATAAAATTATTATTCTATTTCTCGAGATTTCAAACAACATCTTAATTGACGTGATTTTTTCTTTGTTCATATTACACTTAATAAAAAATAATATGTTTTTTGTTCGAAAAATGTACTGAAAAGATAATTGACTCGCTACATTATCTATATGTCGTGGCCATATCGTAGATTTGCTCATTTCATGAAATGCTTGAGTATTTCATGAACTGGTCGCATTTCATGATGTGGGCAACTCAATTTGACCAGATCATAAAATCGTCTACGTTTCACGATTTTGTCATCCACGTTTGGCCGAATCGTATAAATAGGGTGTCCATAAAATATTTAATAAAAATCCAGAATATGGTAAGAACTTATTTATTGTAATTTAAGTCCGATTATCACAAACTTATGAAATTTTCGTAACAAAATTAAACAAAAATAAAGCCCCCCGCGTAGCAAACAGACGACAATGAAAAGTAATTGTGTAGGTTAGGTTACAGTTGTGATAACACAAACAAACACAAATATCTGTCGAAAACAAATGAGTAGGTTAGGTTAGAGTTGTGATAACACAAAGGAAAACAAATGTCTGTCGAAAATAAATTAGTAGGTTAGGTTAGGTTAGAGTTGTGATAACACAAACGAAAACAAATGTCTGTGGAAAACTAAATGAGTAGGTTAGGTTAGGTTAGAGTTGTGATAACACAAACGAAAACAAATGTCTGTCGAAAATAAATGAGTAGGTTAGGTTAATGATCACACAAAAGAAAATTGGAGAGAGGGTCACTAGTATTTTTAAAGTAATTTTCAAAAATTAATAAAAATAAAATCTCCCCGTCGCTGAAATCTTCCTAGGTACGTACTTTAGTTAATAGTTACAACAAGTAATATAAAAATCCTCGTATTCCTCGTCCGCTGCTTCCATAATGTCGTATTTTAACAGCCAGTAATAATCCATGGACTTCTTTTGCGTAGTCACCCTACTCTCCTTAATTTGTTGTATAACCTAAAAAGAAAAACAAAACAATCTTTATAATGTCATAATTAACAAACTTAGAATAATATCAATTAAATGGAAATACAATATACGTTAGCTAGGATAGAGTAATTTAATAAAATAAATGAATAATGAAGTAATTTAACAGTAAACTACTAACCTGTAAAATCCGAACCGAAGTCCAAGGTTTTTTTACATTTTGCTCAGTTTTTGCGTGACTTGTATAGTACTCCAGAACATTTTCGTCGTATAATCTTTTGTCATCACTTTCTTCTTCACTTAACAACGAATTATTAATTTTTTCTCTGCGAGAAACAACATTATCGTCCGCGGCCGCCATTTTCACACATAAACAAAGCGTTTACAGCGCCTCTACCGGTAATTCATGTAACTATTTTACGATATGATCAAAATAATCTTGAATACTTTATGAAATAGTCGCGCTTTTAGTTGACCACATCGAGAAACGATTTTTATCATTGATCTGCCCAAACCATATCATGATGTGGCCAATAGATAGTCAAACATTTCATGAAATGCGACCATTTCATGAAATACTCAAGCATTTCATGAAATGAGCAAATCTACGATATGGCTACGACATATATACAGAAAACAGCTAAGAATAAACGAGAAAAAAAGATTTTTTTTGCGAGAAGTTTTAGTATTTTTTTCGCTTAGAAATATTTTAGGTTAGTAGTTCGCTAACCAGCACTAGATAACCCTCTTAGTTGTAAATTTACAACTTAGCTTAATTAAGCTCGTGCCTAGCAGTTTGTATTTAGGCACACGATTATCTTTTTTAATCCAATAAAATATACCAACTAGTCATTTTTTATGAAATGATTGTAACATGATTTTCGTTACTTTGGCAAGAAGATTCATCGCCAAAGGTATAATTACTGAGTAACGAAAACAACCGTTTTTCTGTTAGTACCACAGTACTGTATAGTTTAGGAAAATAACATAGATAGTAGTAAAAGTTGTAGATAAGTATCAAACGTATCAGAAAAAGACAATATTTATACAATTCGTAAAAATGGAAGGCGACCAATATGGCAGATGGCCAACCCATTAATGCTAGTTGTTACCGGCTCTGATTTCACCAGGACAGTCTTATCTACCTGACACTGCGGAATGGATTTTTATTCTAACCATTTGAACGCTGAAAACATTCTTTTTTTAAAACGTAATTTTTTAAATTACATGAATCCGTTTTATCAGAAAAAGGTACTTAATTAAAAAAATTAACGGTGAAAAACATATTTTAAAATCAAGCTTTTATTATGCACGAAAAATTTAAAAAATAAACTAAGAAAACATTCATAAAATTCGTAGTTTTTTAAACTTTACAAGTAACAATTTACAAAAGTGTTCGGTTTATCAGTAGAAGTATGATACATAAACATACATATATTATCTATAACTAGTATATTAATATTCTTAAGTGATCTAAAAGCTCGTCGCGGCCGAGGTCTTCGCATTATCGAAATTGCGCGACAAGCTTTTAAATCACTTAAGACTATTAATATACTAGTTATAGATAATATATGTTTATGTATCATACTTCTACTGATAAACCGAACACTTTTGTAAATTGTTACTTGTAAAGTTTAAAAAACTACGAATTTTATGAATGTTTTCTTAGTTTATTTTTTAAATTTTTCGTGCATAATAAAAGCTTGTTTTTAAAATATGCTTTTCACCGTTAATTTATTTTTAACTTTTTAGTTGGAAATATTTCTAAGTCTAACCATTTCGTAGTCATACCGAAATTCAACTCAATCGGTCCATGGAAACTAGTGTTCCTACGGGCACCTTCCAACTTCTCATGACACCAGATCAACGATACCTTGTTATTATGTTGTCACTGAAAATACAAAGGCATACCAAATTTTAGCTTAATTGGTCCACAAGAATCGGAGGCCATCGGAGGTCCATAGGGCTTCTTCCAACTCCTCATCAGATCAGCTTCATGATACCATATTTTTGTATTGTAACCGAAATTACGAAGACACACGAAATTTCAGTTCAATTGGACCACAAGAATCGGAGTTCCTATGGGCATCTTCCAACTCTTCGTCAGATCAGCTCTATGATACCTTGTTATTATATTGTCACCGAAATTACATAGGTATACCAAATTTCAGCTCAATCGGTCCAAAGGAATCGGAGTTCCTGTGGGCTTCTTCCAACTTCTCAATAGATTAGCTCTATGATACCATTTTTTGTATTGTTACCGAAATTATGAAGAGATACAAAATTTCAGGTCAATTGGACCATAGGAATCGGAGTTCTTATGGGCATCCTCCAACTCCTCATCAGATCAGCTCCATGATTCCATATTTTTGTATTGTTACCGAAGTTACGAAGAGATACAAAATTTCAGCTCAATTCGACCATAGGAATCGGAGTTCCTATGGCCATCCTCCAACTCCTCATAAGATCAGCTCCATAATATCATATTTTTCTATTGTTACCGAAGCTACGAAGACATACCAAGTTTCAGCTCAATTGGACCACAGAAATCGAAGTTCCTATGGGCATCTTCCAACTCTTCGTCAGATCAGCACCATGATACCATATTTGTGTATTGTTGTCGAAGTTACAAAGACATACCAAATTTCAGCTCAATCGGTCCACAAGAACCGATGTTTCTATGGTCATCTTCCAGCCTCATCATCAGACCAGCTTCATGGTACCATATTATTGTATTGTCATCCAAGTTACGTAGGTATACCAAGTTTCAGCACAATCGGTTTATTGGAAGTGGTTCAAATCTTCATTGCAAGATTTGTAAACATACAAACATACATACATACATACATACATACATACATACATACATACATACATACATACATACATACATACATACATACAAAAGTGAAGTTAAATAAAAGCTTGTAATAATCATTTTAGTTATCTATTGCCATACGCCAAGTCATGGTTTATAATTCCGAATCTCCGAAAAAATCCAAGCTCATAAAGTCATTACTCTTTCTAGTCCATTAAAACGAGTAATTTTTTGGAAAAATATGCTCAGTATTTTATCATAAAAGAACTCTTAGGCGACGGAGATAAGTATTTAAGAAACTTCACATTTTAATAAAATTATTTTCTTTCTAATTACTGTTTGTTAACGTCTTTAAATAAACGAAAATTTATAAAACGCTCTCAAATTAAAAAATAAAAATATTAATAGCCACAAGAAGTCCCCTGCCGAAACTAAACTAAGATATAAAGATATCCCAAAATAACTAGTTAAAAGCTTTGTACCTAGCAAATAAAGATAACCACGCAGACACGGCGAGCTTAAGAAAATATCCATTCAAAAGTACTCCCAACAAAATTACTCTTATATAATCCAAGCCTTCAGCGAAATAAGGCAAACTTAGTAGGCACAAAACTAACCTGGCCGTGAAACGACAGCATTATGAAAATCACCGCGTGATATTCCCAGAAGTAAGTAAAATTATTCCAGACCGCTGAGGTGAGAATTTGATCGCATTTTATATCTTAAGTGGAGTGTTGGCAAGTTCGCCAGTAACTCAGGCTCGGGTGAAGCACATATTTATGGCCACTACCGCCGCGCTAACGAGTAATGGCTGACAATTAACGGTTAGAAGATAATTTCTAAGACTATTTTGTCTCCGTCTGCACCACGTCCTCGGCAGCGCTTGTGTTCGTTCTATTTGTCTTTCATGTTTTGGGTCTTGAAACGATCTAGATGTCATAGATTTGATCTATAGCAGTAATAGCACGGAGTCTTAAAACATGATCTTAAAAATGGCAATGGCCTCGTAAATAGGTTATGTGGGACTTAAAACCCCAGCCGGCAGCAATAGGGGATGTTAATATTTACTACTGCGTTCAGAAGAATACCTTTTGAAATACAGTCTGTAGTGAGTGTGTTTTGTTTTTAACTCCTTCTGCTATTAAGCTTTAAAATAAACATTAGGTTCAGATTGTATCAATAGTAATAATACAAGAATTCATGAGAACTTACATCAGTGCATGGAAGTAATAGTAAAGTTACTATTGTTATATAATATATTCTATTCTTAAGTTAAGTGTCACTAAGGCAAAATCGTCAAGTAATATTTATTAAATTTACCCTGGGTCTGAAGTGCCAAGAATAGCCGATATTGGGCCCAATAACTATCAATCACAAGTGATATATTTATCTCCCATAGGAACGAACAAACACAACTTTTTATAACGCAAGTTGTTTATTAGATTGCTCTCTCATACTAGAAGTTAAAGACTAGAAAATACTACGTGACGTTCGGTAGATAAAGATCATGTAACTGCTGGAATTTGCTCTCAATTTCTTTCGCTTGAATTTCCGGGATTTCAATAAATTACATAGGTATAAGGCCTTATTGAGTAATAAAAAAAATGCTACCAATGGTGTAATTTTTTATATCTCCTTAATTTATTACCTTACTTTTATCATTTCTAATGCATTTAAATTTTTCATTTCATTTCATATCCTTTAAATCTATTCTGTAGTTTTTGTGTAAAAGAGTCGCAAACATATGTACATGTCTACGAAATTACCTTTATAGTATTGTAGTGTTAGATATTGTTGGATTATCTGAGTATAGATTATACAATAAGGTTATAGCAGATTTGCATCGGAATGAATTAACGTAACAGATTGGGGTCACTAGTAATTCGCAGGTTTCGAGCTATTTTACAGGTTCTTAGAATGGTAAGGGAAACCAGTGTCATAATCCACATTTCTAGAATAACGTAAATGTAAAAAATAAAGTTTTGTTAATCAACGAATTTTTAAAGTAGAATACGTCAATGTTAATATTAAAACACTTTTTCATTTAGTGTTGTTACTTAGTTATATCGAAGAATGCACCAAAGAAGACAATCATTTTAGCTGCGCTCTCTTTCTGCGCAACACACCAATTTTACCTACCAAATTATATAAACCAAAATACTTCAGGAAGGTTATTGAAATATCTCAATAAATTAATCCATAAATTATTACTTAAAGTAACGGGAGCCTGGACCAATCGGTAACGAGAAGTAAATTACTTTTTCGGTGAAATTATTTAAAAAATATTGGACGCATTGGCTACATAAAACAAAAAAAAACTTAGTTATACCGAAGTCTACGATTAGCTTATAAATAGACATTTTAACAGAAGTTCGTGGAAATTCTTCGGTTTTCATTCGACGAATCATCGGTTGTTTGCGATGCCAATTTCACTAGGGAATTATACTGACAGTAGGTCGAAAATAAAACATATTTACATATACATTTTTTTAAATATATTTTAGTCAGAGTGATTTGGATATACGTACATAATTATTCTTTTGCCCTACTCCCAATTTTTTTTTGAGGTCCGCGCAGCATGTTTTGTCCTTCCACACGTCCCTACCAGCCATCATGTCATTTGGATATACGTACCTACAATAGGCTTATTGTTAAACACGTAGACCTCATCGGTAAAATCAGAATAGTCAAACGTAGCTATTGACTCGTCATTCGACTAATCAAAGTTTGTGATTGTTCCATGTATATATTTATTCTTGCTTGGCTTAAACACCATTACTATTTCCAGCCTTTGACACTTCATTATTAATAATAAAGCCTAAAACGAACATTTATTACTACCAAACATACATGATCAGATCCACGAAGATCGATCGGAATCGAACGAACACAAACGAAAGCTTTTCGTCAGCAATTTTAATGAGGACGCCATAGACTATATTCTTACTTCAATAGGCATTGTACTATAAGAACTAGTCCAGAGTAATACCCAAGCTCGATAAGTCAAATTTGAAATAACAAAAAAGATCCAATGACATCGTAACGTATCCACGACTGTATCCCCAAAGTTAGTAGAAAATAAAGTACATATTTCCAGCCCCACGTTTCGCTTTAATATCGCTTCTTTTTGTTGCACATGTTTAAAGGTCATTGGTGTTTCAGGCGCATATCGGACTATTAAAATCATGCGCCTATCAAGACCCCTCACGAAAGTCTCAATCACTTTGTGCCCGAACCGGGAATCAAAACACGGCATGCATTTCGGTACAATGTCGCAAATATACAAATAAAATATTTTATTGCCTGAACGCGAAAAACTAGAATTTACATACATATGTATATAAAGACTATTAAATATGTATCAAATATCAATATACTATGTATGTCAGGAGGTAGTTAAGGCTTGGCGGCGCCCATATCGCACATCGTAAAAATAAAGTTGAGGTATATTTTGATACTAAACGCAGCGCGTGTCATAAAGACAGCACACCCTAACTCTATATTTTGCGGTCGTCATATCTCATCATCAGCTCTCATACGTCCCACTGCTTGGCACCCTACAAGTGAGAGGATTTAGGTCTTAGTCTAACAAGCTGCCGTAGTTAAAATGGCGGACTACACACGTAAAAAATCCTAAGAACTTTAAAGAGTGTATGTTTCCATAACATGTTTTCCTTCGTTGTTAAAGTGGCAATTTTTGTCAACGTGGCGCAATCATAACTTCTTCATATCTGAAAAATTGATTTTCACCCGTAAAGCCCATGTATCCTTGACCGCCTAGCACTCGCAATGTGTCTCGAACTAAATATCTGTAAAAATATGAATATAACACCGAATCGTGCGCTTATTGAACTGCAATATATAAAATTAAACTAAGTAGCAACTAATACATCTTAAAGAGCGATTAGGTTACAGTTGCTGCTGTACACCTGCGGTCGGATTAACCGTCTTTCTGATAAATGGCAAGCGGAACTTCGGGCGATAGAGTCGGTAATTATACACATTTTCACCGGAATATCCCTGTAACTTAGCACTGATGTAAACTGCACTGTAAACTAAAGTTATACAAGTATCTATTTTAATATCAGGAACTTTTCGTCCTGAAATATGTTTTACCGCTATAAGGCAATTCTTAAACATTGAGAAGTTTTGGTTTACGTGGGATAAGGAAACAATTCGACCTCCTACGTGCTTTTGGGTTGATAACTCAGTAACATATTTTATATTATACTTTTAACAATCCCAATTAATATGAGGATCAAAATTCTCAGTAGTAACAGGGATTTTGGTAATGTATCCAGAATACATAGACCCGTCTTGTATTACGATAAAATGAAGCCAATCTTACTCGTTTTACATATGATTACGTATTGTAGGAACCTTTAAAAAAAAAGTAAAAGGACGTTTTGTAGCCTTAATTATAATAGTCTCAATAATAAAATTCAGCCATTAAAAGGTATTCTTGTCAATAGCGTATTAAATCGAACTGATATGTTAAATATACGCAATACATTTATTTCGCCATTTGGACATTTCCAACGTTAAAGAATTCAGACCACGTGCCAAAAGGTCCACACAAACTGGACTTACAGGAACCCTTCGAAGTTGCGTAAATTAATTACTATTTTTTGTGTAACTCCCTTAATTCAGAACAACCCTTTACGCAACTTTTTAATTAATTGCTTTACTTTTATAAAGACTAAAATGTTTTTGGCCAAAAGTAACGCTTTAATTTAATTGTTTTTTATTGGATTATCACCGTTGTAAAGTTAGCCTTTAAATTACATTAGACTTTTATTTTATTTTGCATACCATGTTTGAAGGTGCGAGGAAATCATTCTCATAATAAGCGCCAGAAAATCTTTAATAAAGTTATAAAAAAAAGTTATAAAAAAACGGAGATCAACCAAACTCCGCTTTCATAAAAAATCCTTATCTATTTTAGCAAATCTACTCACGTTTCCAGAGAGATTTAACATTTAGTTATTATAAGACTAGCCTTTTTCAAACGACATTGTAAATTCGACAAATTATTTTACAAAATTTAGGAATCTGAATAATTTTTGCTGTGTAAAAATATTTCTGTAGCCAGAATATTTTTAGCTACTAGATTCTTTAAAATAGACGTTGCTCCTATTCTGTCTAAGGAATATTTTGTGTATAAAAATACAGTTTTATCTATTGAGTTTTCTTTAAAAATATACAGTGTGGGAAGCTCGAAATCGAATCTGTATTCTCGAGTAAGTATCGACGAATTTCATCCAGCCATTTTCACGCGACGGCAGAAAACAGCCGAATATCTAAAACCACATATTTTGGCTCTTTTCCAGCAACCGTAGGCTTTGGGGAGATTCGAATTTTCACTTATACTTTCGGCGGATACTTTGGCTGCCTTACTATTAAGTCTATATTAGATGGTCCTTTCTATTATACAATGTGAACCCGAATTTAACCCTGAATTCGACAGATCTCTTTTAAATTTTACTTGTACGGTCATCAAGAATATTATTACTTAGCTTGTGAGGGATATCCACTATTTTTTGATCACATATCACATTTTTGGACAGCGAAGAAAACATCGTGAGTTAACTTACACCTAAAAGTTCTTAGGAATTTCTTAGGTGTGTAGTCCGCCAACCCGCACTAGGCCAGCGTGGTGGACTTAGTCTTATTTTTATTCCAGTTACAATTTTGGTTAAGATAAGCTCTCGTAGATTTTTTAGTATTTACTTTTGTGCAGATGACAAAGCACAATGACAAAGAGAATTAAGAACTGGGTATTTAGGCCCGTATAAGCCTATTATGTATATTACAATAAATTTGCGACGAATTAAACCCTCCCCATTTAAAATAAGGGCACAAACGAATATACATCGCTCGAAATAGACGTTAACAATGAATTGCTGTACAAAGGACACAACGATATATTTACACTATGTCGAACGATGTGGAAGGTTCGATCATTTATTTTATTTACACCACAAAGCTTTGCAATAATTTGCCAGTCCAATGTGTTTTCTTTATCATACAGTCTCGGCTCCTTTCGCGTAATGTAGAGAACCATTTCAGCAAACTAACATTTGGATATCAAGTGACAAGAGATGAGCGTCGTCATGTAGGATGTATGAGATGGCGTAACTCCGCGCAGCTATTGATAATCCGTTATTTAGTTCTACTTTCCACGAAAATCGAATACGTGCCGTAACGCAAAGAAATCAATACCAGACTAATAAAAACTTTTAAAACAATATTAGCATAGCTGTTGAGCAAACACTTTTATAGTATGTAATGTTTTATGCATGAGAACTTACAATACCAATTATATGGACGAGAAGCGGTAGATACATTATTAACATCAAAGTTTTCAAGTAGAGTGTAATGCAGTTCTACATTAGAATGGGTGAAGTTTATGAATCCGAAGTAATGAATTATTCATTCAAGACGTGCGTTGATCTTTCTCCCACTACTCGTTGTAGAATACCCTGTAGCATTTTATATACTCGTATACAAAAACAGTCGTACCGAAGTTGGTTACGATTTTGTTAAGAGATTGGTTGAGTACTATTCACACAATGACACAAATATTTTTATCGGTTTTATTTAATGTATTCAATTGGTTTTTTATTTAATATTTACACATATATTTGATGGTTAAAACACCCACCTATATTAATTGTAAGTTTAATAATAGTACCTAACCGTTTAATATGCGCAAATTTGTTTTCTATAGTATCTATAAGTAAACTCTCACGTCTGTAGCTAGTAAATGGGAGACTTACAAGTAAGGTTTTTAACCTAGCTTTAAGTTACCCCATTTTGCTTTTTGATCTCAACAAGTGGAGCTAGTTTAGAAGTACTATAAGCATACCTAATTAAGTTACTATTAGTCTTATGCCTTCGTTCTCAAAGCTCTTGAAACAAAGTAATAAAAAATAATATAATTTACCCTCGCATATCATTTTGCAATAAATAACCCATTATAAACGCCCTTACTCGTGGAGGTGAATGGGAAAAGCGTAGGTGGACAACAGCTCTTTAAACTTCATACACGGATAATTTTTCTCGACGTAATTTATTACGAGGTAATAAATATGTAAAATGATTTCAGATCATAATATCTAAAAAAAGATCTATCCGTCTAGGATTAGTCGAAGGCTGTCATATCTTAGATGCTACGTGGAGTGCACTGCATTTGTGTCTAATTTTAAATACTGCATGAATGTTTTTTAAATTTTCATATCAATAACTTATTCAAAATTTATTGAGAATTTAAAGTGTTTTATAATAATAGAGTGCCTATTGCGGTTAAACAGAGGATTTTCAATTTCGATGGTGCTAATAGCAATCTCCTTTAAAAAATCTCCAAGAGTTGCTGTTGGAGAGGCCTATCAAGCAATAAATATTGGATCAATAGTGGATGTGATGATGATAATGGTGGTGGTGATGAAAATAATGATGATATTATAATACTTAACTCAGGGAGCCAAAACGTATTGATCCGAGCTCCATTTGCCGGAATAAACGAGGTAGTAAAAAAATACTACTGTCACCTACCTATAAGAGAACTCGTTACAAAGCACACGAGTGCACCTACCCTCGGATCATCATCATCATCATCATCAACCCATATACGCCCACTGCTGAGCACGGGTCTCCTCTACCATTGAGAGGGTTTAGGCCATAGTCCACCACGCTGGCCTAGTGCGGGTTGGCGGACTACACACCTAAGAAATTCCTAAGAACTTTTAGGTGTGCAGGTTTCATCACGATATTTTCCTTCACCGTTAAAGCGAGTGATAATTCAATTTGAATACACACATAACTTCGAAAAGTCAGAGGTGTGTGCCTGGGGTTCGAACCCGCGACCGCCGAGATTCTCGACCGCGCGCCTAAACCTCGAGGCCATCACTGCTTCAATCACTGCACCCTCGGATGGCTTAATTATATTACTGGATAGAACAAGGGCCTCACTCCCCACGTACGTGAAAAATTTCGCGGCACGTGATACCACGCAACAAATAAAATAGGGCGAAACATGCAAGCTTTCGGTAATAATGTCAAGAAGGACTGAAGCTATGAAGGTGTGAAGATAGCGAATATCGAATATTTTATTCTGAATTTAGTAACATATAGAAAATTGGACATCGAAGGAGGGTTTATTTTATTAATATCTGTTCATGAAACCCTTGTATACAGGGAACTAATGACAGTAAAAACTGAAGATAAAGTAAGAGCGTAATTAAAAATACTTCCTGCGCCGCAACACGTATTTCGAAACCTAGATGACAGGCTGAAATTTAATTAATTCCAAACGTTTTCTTATAAAAATAAACGAGAAATGAAGTTGCTGTTTAAATGTTTGATTATTTAATAGAACGGAAGACCGTATTGGAGTTTATTTAGGTCTGTTGTCACTACCCACGAAATTAAATTTGTCCTCCAAGAGGTGTCTTAGGAAACTCACGAACTTCGCTAAGAGTTCGCACTTCACGCAATTGTAATTGGAAACATCTGGAAATATCTGGAATTCGATCACCTAATATCCGCATATTTCCAAAGTTTATTTGAAGAATTATTTATTTTTGTTGTCATATTAGAATTTCGTGTTACCACGATTTAAGGCGTTGTTAATATGTCTATTTTTTAAAACGTATGTAGTTGCTACATGCGATGAAAAAGCACCAGAAATAACTTCAAGAAAGGTTACTTGCCACGGAAACCATAAAAACTAAGACAATTTGAATAGACAAAAGAAAACTAAGACTTACAACTAGATAGCTCGTTTAAATATTTAAAGTTATCACAAAAATTTCTAACTCCGCAACTCACTACGAGTGAACAAATTTTTGAAAGCTACTTGATCGAGTGCTCTTGACTATGAATCAGAAGATTTAATCTAGTCAGCTCCTTCAATATAATGAAAGGGTGGGCTTTCCGTTTAAAGCGTTCAAGGATTATATATTTGGTGAACTTTTCGTTCAATGACATTAAAGCAATTAGTTATTTAAGCTGAGTAAAGGGATGTTCCACCAGTAAAACTCGTTCTATACGCTAGTATAACTAAACTTTCATAACGTTTTTCAAAACTATTTGAGAGCTTTCTCTTAAGGAACGCAAGAATTTAACGAAACTTAAACTTAAGTAAAAGATACAAAAATGTCTGAATAATCCAGGCTGAGAAGAAAGAATTCTTCAAAGTAGTTTTGTTCAAAGAACTTACTTTTGTATTGTGGCTTAAAGGATATTTTGAAAAGTTGTTATTAATTTCCCGACAACTTATTCTTACTCTGACTTCTCCTCCATGATTTCGGTGGACGGGAGAAACATAATGAGATGATTATACTTGTTCAGAGTTCAGTTCTGATGATTATTCTGTGACATACGGGTGTGAGTATTCGAAAATATACATAGTGTCACAAATTACTAACTATATCTGCCAGAAGACATTGATGTTAAACCAAGTTTAATTAATTAAATTTAAGAATAATAAATTAAATAAGTTAGTAAACAAGCTCATAATAATTGAACTGTTGTAACCAAAAGTAAATAATTAAAATAGACAAAGTATAAAATTGAAACAAGATCAAACAGTAAACATTGTAGAATGTATAGAATCACTTCCACAACAATCTCACAATGTAATTTCGAGAGGTTATCGAAATAGAGGCCAATATTTATATATTAAAATAGAGACTTCATATGAAGTGTTGAAGGATATCCTTGCTAAAACATTATGCAGTATGCTTAATAAAAAAAAAAACGTGTCAAATATACCACATACATACCTATATTATAATTAAATATTATTCTATAAATACATAAATTATTATCGGTTTAGAATTGAACCAAATAAATGGTAATCCGCTTAAATGGCCAAAGCAGCTTTGCGAAAATAAGGAAAACATTTTGACTTTCGTACATAAAACCACTAAAATATTCTATACATTTTTAACTTAAATATAACCATTGCCAAACATTTTAATCTTAATGTTTTGATAAAAAAATGCCTCAAATTACTTTTAAAACGCCATTTAAAAAACTTGGGATATTTAACCTGTCATAATATTTTTTACTTGTCATATTAAAATCTAAACTTTGAAATGGTGTCAAGTATTTAGGCCGACGTTATCATTCGTGGCAAATACAATGCATATTATGTTTGTCTCGAGATAACTTTTGTTTGACAACAAATTAAGATTTCATCTTGCAAAATATTCTTTTTCGTGCCATCTGGAAAACAATGACTGCCGCATTAGACATGAAAAATTGCTCGAATTTATTAAGAAAGGTTCGGTTAAATTAATTATGGAGTTTTATGTTTCTGTAGTTAAATGCCCAGTGGGTTCGATAACTTTCCTTTACCGGATGACACAGTTAGGAATGTTCAAACTTCAATAATGCAGATCAATTCTAAAACACAATAACATTACGGTATTTTAAGTTTTTAACCCTAACATCTTACTGAAACTGCATATCATAGAGTTGTGAACTAAATGTCAAGATTATGTAAAATTTACCAACCTTCTTATTTAATGTAGTTTACTGTAGTTCAAGATACAAACAAATACAAAAAATTGAATTAACGACATCGAAAAAATGTGTAAAACAGGCAGACTTACCGCTAATCTCAACCTGCCTTTTAGGCGAATTCGTTCGACTGAAACTGTTTTATCATTGCCCTCATTTTTGTTGGTGAGACCGAAATATAAATGTACAAATGTGGGTGCAGAAATACATCTTCTTCTTGCCAACACGTCCAGAAAAGACAGATATAAATTTATGTATATGTATGTATGTACAAATGTACATGTTCTCTTGCCGTAAAGAACATGCCTAACAGTGGACTAATACACTGGTATAAAAAGTTACGTTTGTAATTCAGCGCTCACCGCCTGGCTTTTATACAGCTGAAAAGGCTTAACAAAAGCACGATGAATTGTTTGTGGAAACAACGTTTTGCATAAATAATGACGGTACGCATGACCGCAAAACTGTTGTTGCTAAACTAAACAGAGCAAATAGCTTCTCATTTGTCATAAATGTCCAGAGAGAAAAGACAGCAAAAGGTGATATAATTTCTTTATTGTCATGTCACATGGTATCTCTTCCTTATAAATATACTAAGCAGACACAAAAGATATATTGTCCATCAGTATCTACTCCAATAAATTTCCAATTGGACTTGGGAGAGCAACATGCATCCATATATCCGATCTAATCTGAGATACTATATTAATATGGTCTATTTCACATTCTTATAATTCACTAAACAATCTTACACAATATAGTATGTATTACGTGTGAGATACATTATTTTTTCATGCGATTGCCAAACCAATCTGCTTATTTTAAACTTAAAGAATTTTTAAATTGATATGATCAGTGTAAGATGTTACCTAATTCGTAAGCTGAAGAAGGTCCTTTCATTACAAGGTGAATTAATTAATAAACATGCATTACACATGGATTTTACAACTTTTTGCGTTAAAAGTACTAAGTTACGGGAGTGTTTTTTTACAAGTTCTGTTTTTGATCTTTTTGTTTATTGGCGCTTGAACATTCCGCCTTTCTTCTAGTTTAAAAATTCACGGTATATAGTATAGCATAGTATTATAGTGACGTAATCTTAGAGATCCACATCCCGCAGTGGACGCATACTCGTAAATGCTGATGAATGAACGGATATAAAAATACAAATGGCGGTCTTCTCCCTTCCGGCAATCTTTCACAGACAACCACGGGACATTAATAATAGTATAAAAGCATTCCCTTTATATCAATGTAATAATTGCATAGTTTATCTCTATTCGTATTTGTTACTGTATGCAATTTTATTAATACTTTTACATCACTGTGAATCTGACAGTATGTTTGAAATATAGAATTTCATTTGATCTATTTTATAAGAGGTAGGCATTCAAAATAGCATTTTCTTGATAGTCAATTCAAAACAATCATTCTCGGGCAATCCTTTCAAACCTCAATGGCACAAAGAATATAGCACATTAGTCACGAAAAGTTCTCTTTGGGCGCGGCGCGAACGCACACACCTCCTATTATATACAAAAATGGCCATTCCCTTTATGGTATTCTTTATAGACTGAATCACACCTAATGATATACCATGATCATAATAAAATAGCATTCTTTATATGACAAAAAGTGATGGCCTCGAGAATTAGACACGTAGTCTAGTATGTTTTACGCGCTTTAGGTGAAAAAAATCTGGAGTTAGTTAGTACCTACTCTTTCAACGGTAAAAATAGCTCAAGCCTTTAAACTAATTGCAGTTTTGCGTAAATTATAAAAAGTATAATGAGCCTTCATTGTGCCGCGTGCCCTTGTAAATTTTACAAACAAATATGTACATCTCAACTTCAGGATTGATACAAATCCATATAGATTTCTAAAAAACACAAACCAAAGCGATTATATAGCGATCTAAACTAGTCTATTTCTTATATCTTTTAGGCCATGCAACATAACTCAGTTTTCACTATCACTTACAGTAAATACTTCGCATAAATAATTATTTAGTTCCATCCGCATATAAGTAAGACGATTCCATGAAAGTTCATTTAAAAAAGCCGAAAACGATTTGTTGTGATTCTGTACAACTAGATAAAGCGAAATGTTTTCCGAACAAACCTTTACGATAGAAGTTTTAACGACTCACAAAGCCTTCTTACGTAATTACTTTTGTAAACAAAAGTTTAATGCATACGTATTTGACATCCTTTGTGGCGTATTTGATAAGAAGCCTGATCGTAAGAAAAGGCCACGGCCTAAATCTTGACACTGAATCAAATATTTATCTCATCTATTATACAAGATGATCGAAATAATTATGAACACCTTATGTTTGGTAATAACATACGACTTGTATCTTTGCGAAAGGCGGAAGCAGAAATGCACCTGTCTACACCTTCGAGGATTACAGACATGAATTTAAGTACATGTTTATAATTGTATCTAATGGTGAATATCGTATAAATTATTTTTTTACTTTTATAGCTTATCTCTGGCAAACTCTACATCAATATAAAATTAGTCTCAGCTGTCGATATAATGCAATCGTACGGTAACCTCTATAAATTTTACATCTGACATTCATCTTCTCTCCACTCGTGATTTTTTCATCCCATGGGCCTACGGCTCTAGCGAAACATTTCAATATTTTATAAATAGACATCCATTTGAATATATGATTGTACCACATTCTGGTCACGTGAAATGGCCAAATACTTTTCAAACACCCGTCATAGTACATTACGTCACAGGCCGGAATCATAAGTACTTCTATCATATTTACTGTTCGCGAATGAGGGCGAAATCAGTTTCAGTAATAGGGGACCAATATTTTTTAACGCTTATCAGATAAAAATCTATTGATTAGTTGAAAAAATTAAGACTATTCGAAAAATAAAAAAAAATGCTACCAAATTTAAATTCTCATTAGTAAAAACCAACATTAGTTAAAAAAATGATCATGATCAACTATTAAATGATTAATTATAATTAAATCATATGTACCAATTGTTGTATTATGAATTTAATTTTTACTTATATTTGCTGTTCATAAGAGAAAGGGTCGTAAAACCAATGATTCTGTCATTTATCAATCAATTATAGGTACTTATTGTTTTTCAAACGGAGGCATGTACCCAAAACGGCTAAGTTCCTACCAATCCATCTCTGGACATAGATTCCCTTCGCCTTATATCACGTGCAGTGTCCAAATGTACATACATACATAGAGTATATTATTATGGACGTGTTTGTCCCGCGCCCACGTTTTCGGCTAAGTTCATTGCGTCAGCTTTTTGTTTTCATTAGGGGCTTCTAGGGTTATCTGTTAGGCTTTTTTATGTAGCGGTATACAGTCCCAATAGGGAAATCAATGAGACTTGAATATAATGTAGATTGACAAGTAATGGACGAGTTGTGTGGTCCGTCAATCCGTGGTGGACTAAGGTCTTAACCCTCTCAGTTGTAGAGGACTCCCGTGCCCAGCAGTGGGGCGTACATAGGCTGAAGATGATGACGGGAAGTTACTATCTCTCAATGAATGCTACAGTCTCGAATGTGTGGGTTTATCATGTCATATACTTTTCCGTACATACTTGCATAAAGCCCGGGCTGTACCCCAGAGAGGCAGAGAGGTCCGGAAAGTATGTATAAGTTCCATATAGGTATACAGTGCGAGCCTATCGTCGATTTTCGAACGCATATCCAGACTCCATGCTGCGACTGAGAATTTCCTAATTGAAAAAGGCAATAACACCACCCACCCGGGAATCGAACCCACCTAAATCGCAAAGCTTATACCTCAAAACCACAAAGTGTTGGGAGTATTTACTTGTTTCCATTAAAGTATTTGACAGCAAGTCGAGCTATAAAGACCTCGACAGCACAAACTTAGAGGTGATAGGAAAACAAAGAAAGTGCAAAACAAGCACGCGATGCATTTTAATAAGTTTTATGGCGACGCCGGCGATATTAACACTTTATTTTTTTACGGTTTTCAAGTCTCGTCTCGTATATCTAATTATACTTTGCTTTTGCTATTGGTAAATAACTACTTATATTAAGAAAAAACATATTAGGTGTTATGCAATTTTGAAATGGATTTGTTCTCCCTAGTTTTCTTGGAACAAGCAGGAAAAGATTTATTTCTGTTATATACAAATATTCGTTTTGCGTCTGGGTGTATGTGAGATCAAAAAGTCTTGCATAGTTGAAATGTTACTTTTTCAATACATTAATGTCAATTTAACATTATCAGTGTGAATAATCAATTTGATATTAAGCTACAGAAAAAAATAAAGCAGTTGGTAATCATGAAATCTATACACACCCTTATTTAGTATTGTCTCAAAAACATAATTTACCGAAGCTTTTTCGTTATCTTCTGGATATTTCTGCTTGGAAGATTGCATTGTTATTATTCTGTTCAAAGAACTGTTGAGCCTTATTTTAAATAAAAAGCCGTTCGCCGCGGGGAGGGCGCCACTGATTGCAAAACAACTGAACTGGTATTATAACTTTAATTTCTTATTCTCGGTTACTGTTGCGTTAATACAGTTTTTTTTTTTAGAGAAAATCCTTTTTTTTTTATTAAAAATAGGTCATAATCTTACGATTTAGGTATCAAGTTCTCATTTACAAAAACAGAATAGAATAGAATTTTAAGATTTATGCATGTTTCTATTCTTCTTAAGATATTCTACAAAGTAATACAGGTCTATAATACAAGGAGTAAATATTTACGTCACTTATCACTACATAGTATAAAACAAAGTCGCTTTCTCTGTCCCTATGTCCCTTTGTATGCTTAAATCTTTGAAACTACGCAACGAATTTTGATGCGGTTTTTTCTTAAAGATAGATAACATCCATTAAATATCAGCATTGCACCCGTTCGAAGCCGGGGCGGATCGCTATTTCTTTATAATTTATTATCCCTCTAATAGAAAGCATATATTTATTATTTCCCAAGCAAAGTATGGTTACATAAAAATATGACAATGGCCAACTCGGGAATGAAAATCAATCGAACGCCGCGAGCTCATACCATTTTACGTTACAATTAATTGCAATACAAAACCCTCAATTTAAAAACTTTAAAAATGTATAAAGGCCATTATTGTCGAGCCTTTGTTTTTGTTTGTTCACTTCGCTCAAAGGAACTCTAGTGTTGAATACGAAAATACTATGGCGGAAATAGCTCTACACATTTGAAAGTAAAACATTTTACTGTTATTTCTCTTTAGCTTAAAAAAGACACATTTTACTTATATATTTATAAATTCTTTATTTTACACTTAGAAATAATAAAAAAAAACAATATACCAACGGAACTGAAGTACAATTGTCGGAATTATCGATCACAGCGATCTTTTAGAGACAACCTTAAAAAGGACATAAAGAAGATATGGAAGGGAACTACTAGCTATAAGGAGAGCTAAGGAGATAGAACATTATTACTACGTACATACGCACTTCCACCAGGATTGCTGGGGAAGACAGAGGTGCATTAATATCCCTACTGAGCGCTTAGTAGAGTTTAGAGCCTAATTGACCTTATTGCCGCTTTTGAGCACATTTCCAAACTCTTGGATACAATATAATATAATATTAATGGGGACGTACCTTTAGGCAAATCTGCAGATGATTATTACCTACTTTTACATTGTAACACAACTTAAGAATTTTTAAAGAGAGTTGTAAATGTCGAACTATTAGTGAATTTTCAGTAAAAATTTAAAATTAACTATTACTGAATTCCATTGTGATATTTTTCTTCTGTCCTTATACATAGTTTGACTGATTTTTTCTATCTTTTTCGTTTCTCATTCTGCATTATGTCAATTCAAAAACGAATCGGATAACAGAAGGTTTCTAGTAAAAAATTAAAATAATTCTATTATGTAGGTGTCTTTAAGACATTTTATTGTAACTCAATATAAATACAGTGATAATTCTTTGTAAATATACACATACTGTGAGTAGTCAGAGGTAAGTGCCTGAGGTTTAAACCCGCAACCGTCGAGATTCTAAATCGCATGCCTAACCCTCGAGGCCATGACAATTAAGGACTTTCATTGTAGGTTAATAAGGATAGATTTTATTAAAAGAGGTTTACCAAAGAGGGATAATGTGGATGGTGGAATAATAACAACCGGCAACGCCTGGCAAACGGCCCCTAATGGCCGAATGGCATATTAGTGACGTCAGTCTCGTCAAAAACAACTGCGAAGGCTATCCACTGACATACATATCTGTTATACTTCTACTGGGTATTGTATTTGACAAATTAGAGCTTGCAGCACAAACAAACTCTTATTTTAAGGGGTATTATTATATTAAAAATCAAAGTTTTCATTTGATCATCATTCTCCTGCCCTGATCCCAATTTAAGTTTGGGGTCGGCGCAGCATGTTTTGTCCTTCCTTCCTGTGTGGAAGGACAAAACATGCTGCATAAGAGTTTTGGCAAATGTTTTACGGCTGGCCGCCTGCCTGACGCCAACCCTCCTTGGGAATTTCTATGTTTTAAAGGGAATGGTGTGGGAATAGCGTGTGTTTGGGTACAGGATATTGCGGGAAAGGATATTTGGCCTGATGGTAAGGATGCTACAGTCCCGGATAAGGAAGTATTAGGAGACTGTTATAGCTCGGGGGGCCAAGCTCGCGTACTCGTAGCCCTGTTCCATGACTGGCTAGATCAATGGAAAAGGCATCCCAAAGTTTTCATTTATGTACATTTATTGATTTAAATAAAATTAAAGTTCGCTTCGAAAAGTTGCCATTAACTACTTTTTAGTAAATTCTGAAGCTAAAAAGAAAAAGAATTTCCATCCTTCCATTATTGCCATAAAATATAATAAACACGCAAATATATATTTTATTGTAATTATCTTTTATTTGAACAACACATGTAACTGAAATTAATTTTTAAGGTAAAGTTACTCAATTAAAAATACTTTAAAATACAAGTCCGAAACGATTACAGATAATAAAGTTACACGACAAAATTGAAATATGTCGTAACGGTTTTATCAACCCTCACTAATGACCATGTCTATTAGTGCAGACGATTTATCTAGTTTTATTCCAATAGCTTTTAAGCCGGGTCCTTATCGGAGGACTCCACATTAAACCGAAATAAGTCCTTATGATAATAAATGGTATGCTATGCCTATATTTCACGATAATGTTCATTTGTACCGTAGGAGGAAAACTCACAAGCGGCTTGTTTATTTATTTATTTACTTTACCACGGACTCTACTACCCGTGGACACTAACAGACTGTAGAAAAACGTTTTTTGTCATGCAATTTAAAGAAATACAAGAATTATAAACGTAATTTAAAGAATTCAAAGAATTACGTTTATAACTATAGGAAATATAGTTTTCAAAAGAAGTTGTATAGTTTATAACTGTAGCCAATATGGTTTTCGTCTAAAGTTGTAGATCTATACTGTCCACCCACTGGTCAGGGTCGTAAGAATTCCACTACAGCGTCTGTCGAAAAGCGACTTACACCAAATATAAATTTAAAATTGGCGGTTGGATATAAGGCCAAGTTTTTGTGGATCCTCATCCCAAAAGCAGCATCTACAACCATAGCGAAGGGGAAGTATGAACGCCCCAAAACAATTTATTATATCAGAGACCTAAATAGACGTCCCCTTCGTGGTTGTAATGATGAACCAGGAAACTAGTTAAATAAATATTCTTGAAGGGATCAAGAAACCGACATATCACTTACAGTCACCTCTGCAGAACTGAAAAATTGCTTATAAGCTTTTCTCGTAAAAAAAATGTCGTAAATATATAATTTATATCATCGCGTACTATGTAAGACCTAATTTAAGTGCTAGTTCCACGACGTTATCAATTTGTAAATGGTTCTTGTAATCTCTTCGATCAGTATAATTATGTTTACTGATGAGAATAATAATAGTCGTTTCTTGCTAGAAGACGCCAGGCGGGTCGCTCTGCTTATGATCAACTACTTGTTTAAAGTAACTTTGCGCTTTAAGTGCAAAAAGAAACATTGTATTTAAAAAAAAAAATGTGAAGCTGATCATTATTTTCAAAATACATATAATAATTCCTAATTTCGACTTACGGCAGCGTTTAGGTTTTCTAGAAGTAATCGTATATAGTGATGAAGCCTCTTGTTCCACACATATTTTAATTTGTTTTTTTGTTTGCTAGATAGTAAAGCATTAATAAATAAACTATTCTCTTTTATGCAGGAATATTCATAAACCGTTAACATTTTACATAATCCCATCCATTTCCGCCCGGTCAAACGGAGTAAACTCCGCCTTGAGTACAAAATTCCCGGAACAAGAGCAAACGCTCCGTTTGTTAGCAGTAAATTTTGATAGAAAATCTTGAACGTATAAAGCAAAGATTTTATCACAAATCTGGCAGGTCCTATCGCTATTTATATTCATGTTTCAGCTCAGTGATAAAATTTATTCAATATGCAGAAAATTTAACGTGGAATAATGTCAATGCTCTTTCCTGGTAGAGAAACTTAATTTATCCTAACATTATACAGTGATAAAATTTGAATTTTCTAAAGTTTATAACCGATTAGAAAAATAATGCCGGAAAGATAGTCATTGAGTATAAGTTATAGATATTTTGACAGCCCCGTGGCGCAGTTGGCTAGACACCAGCTTGCGAAACGAGCGGCCGCGGGTTCGATCCCCGCACCGAAACAAATGTTTGTGTGATCCACAAATATTTGTTTCGAGTCTGGGTGTTTGTGAGACCGAAAAGTCTCTCGTAGTTTCTGATACCCACGACACAAGACTATGTGTGACTGTTGGGTGTATTTATTGTATTTATTTGTGGACTTTTGCATGCATAAAGTGTAAATAAGTAAATAAATTTGCCAATAAATTAATAACGTATTTTTTTTTTTTTGTTTAACATGCTGTCTCTACAATTGTAACAAACTACATGTAACTTTATGAATGTATTGTTTGCACTTCAGCCAAGGATGGATCATTCTGTATGAAAATTCATATCAAATACTTTGCAACTAATCATATTTGTATTTCGTCTCTATGACATATATAATAGACAAACAGCTAACGCCACATATCATTCATCAAAAAATAAATTATTATCATCGACGCCGACCACTCAAAGTTCAATGAAATTGAATATAGGCATATATATATGTTTATTTGTTAATATTAAAATAAGATTTGTAAAGTTTTACTTTTCGTGAAGATTTTCATGAATCTTCGACTATAATACGCAAGTTGATACTATGAAATAATAAATGAGAACTAACAGTATTGTGCTTTAGAGTAGGTAAGAATGTAAGAGACATCGCCCGAGTCTGTGCTTGGAAGAATTGTGAAAACTTATGATGAAAAACAATGATCAAGCGGTTAGTTTAAATGGAGAATTTGAGATTTTGAAAGAAGTCTAGAATGATATGAAATATGGGTAAGTTTAGTTTTATGTCTTACAAACGCAGATTGGGGTACAGAAACTTTTATCTCTAAATGGTAGTAGACAAATCACCGGTAGAAAAGGCAACAAGTTCTGCGTAGATCCGTGTAAGTGGGCACAGAGCGACGAATTCAAATTATTTTGTAAAGAACCTACTTCACCGAGGTTAAGCGCGGAATGGCGACAAGTAAAGAAATAAATATCCACGGAAAATTGAAAATTTTTAACCCAATATGATTTCTATTCAACCATTACAGATTCGTCGTTCCTAGTACTGATTATAACAATTAAAAGTACAGTGATTATATTATAATCAGTACTAGGAAGCAATAATAGACACATGATCATTTTGGAACATTAATTCAACAATGTATGATATAGTCTCTTAATGCCTTGTTCTATAGCTTTCATTATGTTCGAGGAAATGCACTTTGTTAACGTAAGTGCTTTAATTAATTCAACATTAAGCGTCAATATAATAACCCTTCCGAACACACTCACTCACCCTGATACACATGGGATACCTAGCGATTAAAAATACTGGATTCCCCACTTTTCTCAGTAGGCAGGAATCCAAGAATATTTTTCCCCATATCAAAAAAGATACGGGCTGATATAGGATATATAATAATCGATGATAACAAATAGGTAGACTGTAGCAGTCCATAGAAAAGAGTTTGGGGAGTACCTTCTTGTGTTTAATATCATTACTAGCGGCTGTGCCCGTCTCTACCTATGTGCCTATAGACACAAAGTCTATATTTACGAATTTCATCACAATTATTAAAAAAAAATGTATATTATAATATGTATAGGTTCAATCAACACAGTACATAGTCGAATTTGATTACATATTTCCAGCCTTGTTGCCTCGCGACTCAAGTATGTGCCGTGCGATCCAGAGATTTTGGGTTAGATTCGGGTCGGGCAAATTGTTATTGGGATTTTCCATTAGGAAATTCTCAGTAGCAGCACGAAGTCTGAAAATCTATCTGGCGAAAGCTGGGTACACAAATACACTTCGACATACCCCTTCAAGGAATACAAGCTCGAGACTATATTCTACTATAGATTGCATTCCATTCGAAATTCTTCGACATAAGTAGGTACATATTATTTTTTGCCAGTTTCATACTGCCGCAATAGCGTGTACAGAATACATTGCACAGTTCGAATTGGAGACAAATCGACGGAAGTGTACGCGACACTATCTCCACGCCGCGAAACTTATGGATGTGTTTTGCATAAACTGGTAATCAGTTTTACATTTGTCACGAACACAGTAACGAATGAAGGAAATTGTATTTAACGTACCTACATATATGTATGTACATGTACAATGTACATAATATTGTACATACTCGTATAACCCTACGCCCGTATTCCTTAGCCGAGAAGTATTTCTGTATCTATATCTCTTCAATTGTATCTTCGTCCCGTGTAATAGGGACGAGTCCATTGTCGTTTTTTGGACACACGATACGAGTGTCTATGTAAAAACCCGGGACAAACCTAATTTTATAAAAGCTGGAATTCAGCTCCCTAACTGTACGTACAGAATTATTATATTCTGGTTTATATAAAATTTTCATAGTAATAAGAATATTATACGGCCAGATACGATATGCATATTTTATTTACTCCTCTGACTGCAAATAGTGGAATACAAAATGTTTTAAAGCTAAATACTTTCAGTTTTGTACTAGTAACAAAATATAAATTGAGCCGTGAAACCAAAATATCCGTACGTTCTCCCAAATAATATTTTTTATTCAGACATACATATTTCATATGTTTTGAACTACATACAAAAAATGAATTCTCAGCTTTTGTTCTAAAGAGGACATCTTAAAAACTGTGCTTCGTAGACTATCAGTAAGACCTCGTCCTAAAATATTATAGGCAAGTCGACAAGAAAACCTCATTAAGTAAGTTGCAGATTCTTTTAAAGATAATTAAGTTTTAAAAGGTTTTTAGCATCGAAGTTAGCTTGACATCAAACCCACTGAAACAGTATTTATTAAGAACCTTTCACATGCTGCGTTTCAAAAACATTTATAGGTAATTGATTAACATTAAAAGAGTCATGTCGTTGTCATTACCATCACCAGCCCATGTACATAAATCTTACTGATGAACAAAGGCCTTTTCTGTATGCAAGAGGATTTAGCCCGTAGTCTTCTACCATGCTAGCCTCGTGCGAGTTAGCGGACTACACATCTGAGAAATATGGGATATTTTCCTTCACCGTTAAAATATGAGATAATTCGTTGTGAATACACACACATAGCTTCGAAATGTCAGAGGTGTGCAGGAGTTTGAACCTGCGGCCGCCCAGATTCTCGACCGCGGGCTTATGCCTCGAAGCCACTACTTATATTGTCGTTGCAATGGGCAAATAGACCAACTAGACCGAGTTAGTATTATACAATATACATAGCATAAATTATTAGATCTATTTGTTTTAGCAAGCGAGAATGTTACTGGCCAAAATAGCTGCCTGATAGGATATTCATAAACATCCGAATACAACCACTTTACAATAGATGTAAGACCCGGCATTCTGATGAATTGAATACTGATGAACTACGCAACACAAAACGCATTCTGGGGGCAACTTGTATTATTCAAATATCAATTGGCCAGATTAATTGTGCTAGCCAGTGAGAGTACCTCACACTAAAATTAAGTCATGAGTATCAGAAACTACAAAAACAATTGTCACACAAACACCCAGATCCGAAAAAAAGATCTGTGTCGGTGCAGGAATCGAATTCTATTCTATTGGCTTTTCAACTGTGCCACAAATTGTAGGTTTAAAAATAACTAAGTACATTCTAATGTTTATGAAATTCTTCACCAAAGTTTTCTAACCATATTATTTCACGCTACTCAGCGATATATTTTTCTAACACACAAAATATCTTCAGCTAATCTCGCTAGTCGTGCTAAATCACATTTTAGAGACAGGTATAATATGTTATTTCCCATATCACGCACACCTTTGCCGGTGATCAATCAAGTTGAGCACACAACAATATTTAATAATATATCGTGTCAAACGTAAGGGGAACGTCAGGTAGATGACTGGCTCTTACGCCATAATACATAATGCTTTATAGAATTCAATAAATAACAGTATGGTGATTGAGTGGCGGTAAATACGAAGTACGCCGAATATGGAAAGGCTTTTTGTGTGACACGGCGAAGTGACTGCTCTGCTCGATGTACGAAATGTATTTTAAATTGACTGGTTAAACGAAGATAGGTATATCTTCCCCATGACCGCCTCATCGTCTCGAGGCACATTATGTATATGTAGGTATGTTACGTGCAATCTAGAGGTCGATGGTAGATGTTGTTGGGTTTTTCAATAAGGAATTTCTCAATAGCATCACGATTCACGGTGTCTGGAAATGTGCCCGAATATGGGAGTAGACGTACCACCTAAGAAGTGAGGTTTTCAGATTGTCTTCGCGAAATATGATGCTAAAACGCGTTAATATACTCTTTCGGGGAATACAGGCGTAGGGATGTATAAATATCGCCTTTCAAAATGATTTTGGTAAACCATTTCGCACTTTATATGAACAAACCCAAAATAAGAGATATTCGTGGGGCTCACTAGGGTAGGTCTACAACTCTACATTACTTTAACCTTCTAATAATTAAATATACATTCATAATATCATATAATTTTAAGATGTTTTGTATTAAGTAATCATTGTGTATGCGACAGTTGATTCTTGACCGCGCGCTTTAACTTCCAGCCCATCACTATTTTAAACAACTTATAATATTCCAATCCCCAATCAGTCCCCAATTATTTTGCTTAGCGCGATAACGGAACCGACTTCCCACAACACAATTGGCTTCCGATAGCTCCACGGCGACTGTCACAGTTTTAAAAATGTATTCCAAATAACAATAATGTAAACATATAGACACGAATCATGATACATTCAATTGTGACCGTACCGCAAATTATCATAACCATACTATTTTTGTATGCGACAATTGTGACGTAGAAGAAATTTGATATTGTTGGGGATTTTTTTAACGAGTTGTAACTGATATTTCTATTTCTATAGAGTTATTCGAGCACTTTTTCGGGCAGTACGATATTTGTTTTTGTCCTATTTACGATGCTATCATAATTGTGCCAACTAACTTGAGATACTGATATTATAATAAATTATTGTTAGTCGACACTGTAATTGGACCGCATCGCAAGTAGCATCAGGTGCGTGTGGTTAATTAGTCGCACTTACTTAACCGTAATACTCTACAAATTTACAAATACCCCAATATGTTCCGAACAAAAAGATTATTTCCGTATAAATTTCATAAATTTGGAGTCGGTACAGAAAACTATTAAACCTGAAAAAGTTTCGTTTTTTTCTTAACATTTGGATGTCAGACATCATATAAACGTAATAGAAGCTTAAGGCAAAATTTAGCTACACACATATTTTATTTATAGACTTAAAATTTAATTAGAAGTAACATCGCTGAAATTTTTTTGCTATATCAGTTATCAAAGCCGCGAAGGACCACCTACATTTCCTAATGGCAAAGAATCACGTTATCAAATAAAAAACTCACTTTATGACCGTCCAAAAATAATGAAAACCACTTGCAATAACCATCAATCGCATGGTATAGCTAATAAAATTGATATACTGTGCCGAATGTGTGTTTGAAATATACTTCGCCAAAACGTAGACGTAAATATAATCGTAGTAATATCTGTCTTCATTATTAAAGAAGAAATGTAATTTATTTTAAAAGCATTACTACTTTATGATTAACTTATGGAGTAATATACTTTTTTATTTTTCATCATAAATGCTTCCACCCTCATTAGTTTAAACGACAATATTTTTTTACAGTAACACAATAACTCTGAAGAATATTTTACAGATATAAATTGTAAGGTAAAAAAAGTATTAATAATAATAAAAACATCATATTAATAAAAAAAAAACAATTTGCTATATCTTACTGCCCAGAAATCGAATTTTAAAAAACTCGCAAAATCGCTAAAAAAACCTTTAGAAAAGAAAAATGTACTTACAACAAAATACACCAAAACACAATATATAATTATTCACTGATTCACTGAACTGTATGAAAGAAATGTTTGAAAATCTCTCGTGTTTATTTCGCGGACTGTGACACAAAAGTGTGCGTCTCCTTTGCGTATACGTGCCAGACTGAAAATCGAGGCGCGAGGAACCGTGCCAGTTATCAGACGCAGGTGAAATTTGTACACTAATTGTGCGAGGATATTATAAGATATTTCTTAATATTATTATCATTAAAATAACTGTTGTGCAGAAAAACAATCAGGAATGTGTCGGTTACAAGTACAACTACTATGTCGAAAAGGAGCTAAGTTTCAGGATATCTTTATATCTCAACAGGACTTTTTTATTATCATATTTTTTTTAAATATCAGTTGAACTGCAAGCATTAACTAGAAACTTGACACTACCCGAGAAAACTTTTGGAAAATGAAATTAAAATACAAAGTCGTTTTGTGACCAAAACAAATTTGTTGTGTTCTCCGAAAAAAGTTATGGTAACGTTTTTCAAAAATGTTGGGTTAAAGTATTTTTAAAATTAGATATTTTTAAACTTACTTTTAAATGAAACAACCAGCTAGAATTAATACGTAGTTAGTACAGCGAACTTCTCGATAACATGCGAAAATGTTTGTTTCGTCAATCTTTTACAATGATAGGGGACTGTAAATAGGGTATATATCCTTGTAAGAATTTCAGAAAATATTTGTATAAACTTACCCATTAATCATTTACGCATGACATTTAATACACTTTAACAAAGCCAGACTCTATACGACATTTTCTATGATTCTCAGTATCTATTATAATAAATACATTTGTAATGTTTGTATCTTAATACGAAATGAAAATGGATTGTTTCGAATGATAAACGTGTTTTTCCAACCAGGAATTTCAAATAATGATAGAATGGAATACGTATCTTCTTTAATTAGAATTCTAATAAAATATAGAGACATTACATTTATGTTAAATAAAACATTCATGAATAGTAATGTGAATTCCTAAACGTAATTAGTGACACTTTTTATATGTTTACTGTAAATAATCATATAATATGTAATGTTTAACAGACCGTCACTTGATTGTTGGTTTTCAGAATTATGGCCAGCTGTAATCGTTTAATCGCTGAAATTTGCGTGACCAAATAAAGGACTTTTAATTACTTTAAAATAAAAACCTATAATTTCAATAAAATATAATAAAAATACTTCGTAATTCTTATCTGTTGACTGATGACATTGAGTTACCCAACTTTTGTATATTCATTATTCACCCATATTTTATAGCGCTGGAAACCTTATCAACGATATCCAGGCAAAGGTAGTCTCGAGGTCTAGCCAAGTTTATGTTCAGCAATAACGGTTTTCAATCAATTTACATAAATGTATTATGTAATTTTTTGAAATACTTCACTCTCTTATCATATTTACACAACGTTAAAGTCGAGACGAATAACAAAATTGAAAGTCAAATTGAATTTTATTTCAATGTGTTTAAAGGGCATTGAATCTTTGTTATCGAGGACTATTATACTCATCGCAAAGTAATAAATAATAATCGACACGACTATAGTTGAAAATAAAAAGACTGCCTCATGTCGCGGTACAATTGTAGCTGTGCGATTGAGATTTACAGAGTTCGACTCTGGGGATGGACCAAGTTTTGTTGGGCTTTTTCCTGTACATAGTTTTCAGTAAGAGCAAGAACCCAGAATCTCTGAATGCGATCACACAAATGTGGTAAAACTAAAGGCGCCAATCGCTATTGGCGGAGTTGCTATCATTGGCCTTGTAGAAACCAGTAGCCGCAAGTTGAGACCCGTGACAAAATAGATATTAATTATATATTTTTCCAATTTTTTTGCATCTATAATGTATATACTAAGTATTGTGGTAAGCTAAAATAACAAACTTTTTTTCATACGATATTTTAGCGCTACTTCACAATACACTACTGACGCAATTTCGCAGTGTAATCTGCGGCACCTTCACAAAATACGATGCATATAACAATGTCAAACTTATCAACTCATAAATATATTTATAAGTGTTTTAGAATACCGCAGTACATTTTACATGTAACGTTCTCGAAAAAGCTATTAAAAATTATTTTGTGGAAGATCCTTACGCGGACTGGTAGTTGGTGGTCTTGGTTGTATGATCTACACTAGTCTAAAATGCCTGCAGTTTCAATCCAAAGTAGTTTATGCTACATTTTCTTCAATAAAAGGAGAGAAATTTTAATCACCGCGTAAAAGGTTTCTGAATACACTCTAGAAAATATTGAAAGGTTTGTTGACTAATATTATATGTAATAAATAAATATTGTATACCCATTTATAGGTAAAAATACTTTAGTTACACCTTCGAAATCTAATAATGATTAGGTAAAATGAAATTTCATTATGTTACATTAAAGAAATGATAAAAAATTAATTCCGTGGTAATTTCGCAGTTTCCCTTTTTCTCACGATACAAAATATGTTAGAATGCTTGAGTAAAATATGGTATTACTTTGAGTTACATATGCTTTCGGGAGCATTTGTAGAAAGATTAAGAGTATTAGATGCGCGGTCCACCGAGACTAGACTCAGTCGTGGATATTTGAGGTAAGCATATATAACTTTGTACTGTAATGTATGTTCATTCAAAATTATTCCGCTCGAGACAGTAAAGAAAAATATATTGAACCTACATACTGATATTTAGAAATGATCTGGTCATTTTCTAATATGTTGTATTTTGAAATTAGATGCTACAGAAGTAGAGATTGGGAAATGGAAAAGCAAATCGCGATCGTATTACGTAATTAAGCCTTAATTAATAAAAGGAAAATTGAAAATTTATTATTTTACACTTTAACAGTATATGGAGTGAGAACTATCCTTTTTAATCATAGAGCACCCGAGTTCGCGCCACTAAACTTGTATAGACTGAGAATGTAAAACTTCAGTATACGGAACCAAAAACAATTTACTATCCGTTTTTATTGTACTTTTCCATAAGAGCCGCCACCCGGTTCGATGCACGACCATTATTGACAAACTCATTAGATGTGTAACATGAAGCCGTAAACAGTATGTTTATTAAAATATTTATCAAAATGTGATATATTTTTATGATCGTCAATTGAGACGGATCATTCCAGAAAACTGCGTAGACTAGACTTGGCTCGGTAGCCAACTACATATATTCTTACCGGTTGGACCCCCCTTCAACGTGGCAATTAACTATAAAAATATACATTAAAAGAAATAGTAAATGGCCTCGAGGTTAATCTCGTTGTAGAGAATCTCTGTGACCGCGGGTTCAAACCCCTGGTCCTCTGACTTATGGCAATTATGTGTGTCACAAGGAATTACCACTCGCTTTAACCGTGTAAGAAAATATCGTAAGGAAATCGTAAGTCTTAAGTATTTTAGATATGTAGTCCGCCAACCTGCAGTAGGCCAGCGTAGTGGACGAAGAGTTGAACCTTTTTAAATGTCGAGAACGTATTCAGCATACAGCTACACCGTATGGATATGGGCTGATAATGATACTGATGCTTGAATCACTTCATTTTTAGATATAATACATTTCGTCCTAAGTCATTCCAACCAACGACGAAACTAAAGCTAATAAACGCTATGCCAATATTTATATAAAACTAGTATTTAAGTAAGATAGTGCACTGGCTTTGAGAGAAAAGTAAATAAACACAATATGAGAAAAGCTCTTCGCTGTAGACATGCTTAGAATTAAGTATGAAGGGAGAAAAACATATTTCCATTAAGAGTTGTCAAAAGAGAAAACAGTTTAATGTTCGACGATAGACACTTAATAAAGCTAAAGAAGAAGATAAACTCAACTTTGATAAGTAATTCGCAAAGTTAATAAATTGTTGGCGAGTGATAAGTGATTAAGGCTTTCGTGAAGGGAAAGTCGCGAATTTATTTATATGAATCTATGCACATAGACGACCCGTATAATATCGTTATTAGAATACTTGACCACTATTAAAGAGTGTTAAACCATGAAATAGGATAGGATCAATAATGATGCTATCCGACAGAGAATCAAAGTTATAGATGTAGCCCAAAGGATTAGCGAGCTAAATTGCTTGTGGGTAGGTCACATCTGTCCCAGAAATTACAACTGTTGAGGGAAACATGTTTTAGATATGAGGCCCCCGCTACGCAAACGCAGTGTAAGATGCCCTCTGGTTAGGTGGAGTGATAATATTCGCAAGTTGGCTAGCAGCGGTTGGATGAGGAAGGCAGAAGATCGAGCCCAGTGGCGTGCCATAGGAGCGGGCTATGTTTAACTAGAAATGAAAAAACTCGTGATGACAATAATAATGAAACTATTAAAAGTTACACACGAAAGTTTAGGATTCCGGATCAGACTTTTTTTTTTTTTTTTTTTTATTTGCCTTAGCAGGCAGACGAGCTGACGGCCCGCCTGATGGTAAGCGGTCACCGTCGCTCATGGACTTGGCAATGCCAGGGGCACAGCCACGCCGCTGCCTACCGTGAGGAAAATGCTCTTTTTAAGCCTCGTTTGAAGAAGGCCATGTCATAGCGCTCGGAGAACACCGAGGCAGGGAGTTCATTCCAGAGCTTGCACGTGCGTGGTAAAAATGACCTCTGGAAACGCACCGTACGCGTACGGTACGACTCCAGGTGATATGGATGAACTCTACTGCGGTGACGGGTGGTGCGATGGTAGAATGGCGATGCCGGAACCAACCCAAACAGTTCCTCGGAGCATTCCCCATGGAACAGCCGGTAGAACACACAAAGAGACCCAAAGTCCCTCCGCAGTCCTAACGGCTGTAGATTCTCCGTGAGATCGGGATCATCGACGATGCGAACGGCCCGTCGCTGTAAGGAGTCAAGTGGGTCGAGTTGGTATTTTGGGGCACCTGCCCAGAGATGCGAGCAGTACTCCACGTGGGACTAAGACTAAGTAGATTCGACCAGCATCAGGCCGACAAAATTACACCTTCTGAGGAGAAATCAACTATTTGAGGTTATCTTTCTTTTCGAGCTCTTCAGCTCAGTAAAATCATCGAGTGGCAATGAGCATAATATTGCAGTTACCAGATTTGTGCCACGATAAAAAATAAGACTCATTTAACATGTTGCATTTGTTTAGGACCTACACAATTACGAAATACAAATCAATGTCACAAGCAAAGTTGTTGTACAAAGAAATTTCAATACGCCAATGGTAACATAACATACCATAACGAAACATAATAGTTGCTTTGTTTAATTCACTTTCAGGCCAAATCCCCGAATCATGGGCCAAAGCACATCCGTAAAGCTATCTCGGTCTTTGGCTAACACGCGTAGGCTGATGACGTCACTATTCCCGTATATCCCCGGGCAAATCTTCTGATTCCGGACATCGTTTGATCTCTATCGACTGATTAATCTGCGTTCTAGAACACAAATTACTACAATCCAAGCTTTACTCAAGGAGTGAATGTTTCGTAAACGAAATTACATTCACTCTGTTATGGGCTCAGGGAGTTAGTATAATTCATTTAGTTAAATGTACCCCTATTTTTAAAGTACCGTGTCGAAAAACGAAAGAACTTGGTATCTATGTATTATAAAGACAGTAGTCAGAATTGATTGAATAAAAATATCAGCCCAAATACTTTCCGGTGCTCAGGACAATAAAAAGCTTTTCTCCTTTTGCTGTTGGCAGATTAAATGTGTCATGTATCGAGTATGCAGGATTGGTCAGTATGTTCAGCTCGTATAAATGTGTTGAAATTCAATATAAATACACTGCTAACATACCATAGACCATTCATAATTCATATTTGATTTTCAGAACGCGTTTATTGAGACGGTGTCGTTTTTTATTATCATCTTATTAAATTTGATTTCTTTAACGTAATTTAAAACAAAAATAAAAAAGCCTAAAGTAAATGGGAAAGTGTTAGAGATATCGAAACGTAGTTTACATTACAATAAATCGTACACAATCAGCTGCACACCCTATCCTGATTTGTTTCAAAACGCTTTCTATCGTAATACTAAAAGCCATTAAAAGTGACTTTCTAAAAGTTTTACGATAACAACGTAACTAAGTAAACGTTGGAATGAAAGAATATTTTATTCAAAGGAAACGCTTTGTTTTCATTTAACAATTGGTCTGGCTCGATTTGTAACTTGTTGTAAAACAAATAAGAAAAGGAATATTTATATAAAACCTAAGTATTCATGTAACAGAAGACTTATAACATCTGGGATTCTGACCATACAAAAGATGTCAATACCGATATATATAAAAGCGTAACAGACAGATTTACTTTAACTTTCATAATGTAAGTATTAATCAAATATCTTCATCAACCCATATACGCCCACTGCTGAGCACGGGTCTCCTCTACCATTGAGAGGGTTTAGGCCATAGTCCACCACGCTGGCCTCGTGCGGGTTGGCGGACTACACACCTAAGAAATTCCTAAGAACTTTTAGGTGTGCAGGTTTCATCACGATGTTTTCCTTCACCGTTAAAGCAAGTGATAATTCAATGTGAATACACACATAACTTCGAAAAGTCAGAGGTGTGTGCCTGGGGTTCGAACCCGCGACCGCGGAGATTCTCGACCGCGCGCCTAAACCTCGAGGCCATCACTGCTTTTAATTTTTACTTTAATCAAATATGCCTAAACCGAATTAGATATTAGGATTGATTTTATATATACGTACCTATAATGTATATATTGTACTTATACCTATTTAATATGAGTTCCTATGTTATATACGTAACGTTAAATTACAGTGTTAAAGACATAAGACAAACGATTTATTTTTAAATTATTCCACACCTGAGACTATTGATTTTAACTTTTTCTGGTACAAGTCACACGAACGACCGTCCCAAAGGTGATTATAACACCCAGGCCAGTGTTTATTCCAGTTAGTATGTCGTTAATATTAAAGTTAGCACAAAGTTGAATACGAAAAGGGACACACATTTCACTTTGTTTTTAATTGTTTTTTTGTTTTTATTACAAACACTTCACACTATAGTTTCTAATTTAGTAATGGCAAAAATTTTATTTGTTCGTTTTCATACTTAAATGGCCGAAACTATTTTTATTCAACGATTTATGGTACTCCGGACACATCTAGACGTTTTTGTTTACTTTTTCTTTACTTGTTAACTTGATTTTTTTTTAACGAATATGAGGCAGCGAAAATATTCTCATAAAAGTAATATTATATTGTCAATTTGTTGAACTAGTGGTCATTATTTTGATGGATTGAAGACATTATCGCATTATTCAGTTTACAGCTGTGTGTTTATCCCGAGTTAACTAATTACCTAGTTTTCTTTCGCATGGCGTCACAACACGAGATAATTTAATTTAGATGATAATATATATTTGATAATATATGTAGACTTAAAAAAACATTACAAGGCTTACATCCGAGCTAAGGTCTTAATGTACTCGGTGACAAGATGGTTGACAATCAAAGATACCTCTTTTTTAACTCTGATACCTAGCCCAAGAGCGTCTATTCTTTATTGATGAAACTTAAAAATTCGGTATGATAAGTTTTATAATTTTGATAACACCTTTAGCTTCTTCGGGTGGTAAAAATATCATCATTAATATGTGCACTATATTACTTCGATTTTGTATCTTATATTTTTTATAAAGAATATCACCAAAACTATTTACATTACTCGAATATATAATTTTGAATCAGCCTTCTCCGTCTTCGGAGAACACTATTAAAACTTACAAAATCTATACCCGAATTACATTAGAATAGGTTACCTAAATACAAATGGATTTCTACAAAGTCATGAGGCTGTCTAAACTAGTTTAGTTTAGGTTTGAATCCTTACAACTTGTTATCTAAATGTAAATACGCTATTACGCCAACGATCAGTTTCCAGATAAAGTAGACATACCAAAATACGCTCGATTACTTCGTAAACATAATTGGTCAAGATAACATAATGAGCTGACGTCATCCACTATACCATGTTACGTGGTAAAACTTGAAACGCTATTTTAATGAGAACACCGTGTGTTCCTAATCAAAATGGAAACGGAAAACTGAAGAGTATTAAACTATATATACTCGTTTGAAAAGCTTTTAAAGCCGTCTATTTTTTATTTTAAATATTGTATTTATTGATTCATGAAAATGTAAAACAAGAGATATTTTAGAAATTTCGTTGATCGGTGTCATTTTTTCTATAGAACTACTTTTACACGAATTGCAATAACATTGCACATGCATTACATAATACCATATATCGTCTGCGCATAATATAAAGGGTGTTTTCAGACCATGATCGAAAACTAAGGCAGGTATTTATAGGTATAGCTGAGGTGATCACGAATCCATTGGCGTAAAAAACGTCTTGACAAAAAATAAACTTTTTTACGTTTTCCATACAAACCACATGTACATTTAATACCGATAGTTTATTAAAGAAATATTGTAAAGAAGACTTATTTAAACGCGTGTGAAGAGAGAACACTGTAATGAATTATTTATAGTAAATTTAAATGTAATAATACGGTGTTTATGTCAAAATTCGGGTAACAATGTACAATCCATAATTAACTTCTATTGTATTAGAGACGTGAAGGCAGAGACGTATGGAGATTTCAGGAAAATAAATCATCTTAGAACCAAGGATTATTTGCCAATTTCATCCGAAAGTTGAAAAATATAATATTATTGAGTACTGTGAAAGATACGCAAGGTTAATTTTCTTTTTATTCATAGTATTTTTATAGTCACGTCTTAATTTTGGTTTGGTAGGTATTGTTAATAGTATTTATTAAAAGGTGCCATAGCCATGTGCGGTGTTTCCAAACGGATACGACTATATTTTCTACATAGGCCGGAGTGTCCATTAACGGTGTTGATCACTAAATAATAAGACTCATTTTCTCTAATTGCCTTTTCGCAAACAACAATACTCAGCCCCCCAGAAACTCTTCGATGACGACTCTTAATTATGCTGGATTTCTCACTATCTTTCCCTTCGGGGTAGAAGATTCGAAGTGTTATTTCTTATAAAAACACACCTATAACAATAAAAAGTTATACGTGCTTTAAAAACGACCTCGATGAAAATGTGTAAATTAACCCTTGAGGTGGACCTGCAACACTTTAGCTCCTAAGTCTGGGTGCACGTATTGTGAAATCAAATAATCCATTAAACACCCACAAAGGTCTTTGACTCAAGTCACAAACAATTTACTCCGGCGATGTTACTACTCATAAAAAGACTAGAAACTGGAAACTCAGCAAATGTTGTATAAAGTTTAATTAAAATACGCAGCCGTGCGACCAACGACATCAACGTTTTATCAACGACTTAAGTCTACATACAGAAGAGTAATTTTGTGAAAATTATTAGATTATTCGCAGTTTAGAGGTGATATAAATCCGCCCTGTGGTAAAAGAACTCTTACAGCATTCCTAGGCTGTCGTTAGGGATTACAATTATGGGCTATCGGGATTATTAGGCGTACTACGGGGGAAGTGCGTTCTTAGTTTCGAAGATTTCGAATGATTTCGAAGTACTACGAAACTACTAAGATGTACGATCTCGAGGTGGACCCTCACACCAAAGCGCGCAAAATAGAGCTAAGTTGGGGACTTATGAAATCCTTCTGTCGTAATGGAGCTCACATTTGGACGGAGCGCAGGGCGGCCACAGGAAAAGATTAAGGATGCTCGACCTGCACTTACCGTACCGCATAAAAAGCGCAATACGGCCATCGAGATGTTTTTAGAGGTAGTATATTTTTTTTTATATTCTACTACTGTATTTCATTCTCGTATTTTTGGGTAGGAACCTAGCATGATAATTACATCAACGCGGTTATCTGGCGTTTCCGCACGCCGGATTAGAAGGTCAGAGACCCCGAAATACGCTTTCTACCCGTTGCCCATGAGACGTTTTTTTTTTTTTTTAATTACACGAGGAAATCCCTGACCCCGTGATATTCCTCAGCATTCTTTATGCAGGGGGGCACGGTATACGCGTGTGCATTAGACCACACCCTCCTAGAAGTTGGCCTTGCCCATAAGATCTGTGGCAAATGGGGCCGTAAACAATTTTCCTCTCGATAAAAAAAGGTTACAGCTGGCGAAAGTTCGCTGAAGTGTGCTACGCAGAGTTGTGTACATGTAGTAAAGGTATTAAATTTAAAAATTCATATATCGCACGCTTAATAATATAGTGACCTAATTCAAAAAGCAAAATTATAAATAGCTTTCACATACTTCTGGTACATTATTTCCCAAGAAACAAAAGCAACCGGACAGCTATTCAAGCATGAAACCAAATTTAGTTAGTAAAACTGAACTAAGTTAATGTTTTAACATTGTAAGCTGAGTTATATCACAGCCAGGCACAGAGAGGAAAGGCAGAGGTGTTTTTCTTAACCCGTGTGTCTTCAATTGGATTAAGTATGAAGATATAAGTTTAGCATATAATTTTATGGGTATACGTTACAGATTCAGCTTGTTGCTCTTTTTTCGGGCACATTTCAAAGGAATTTTAAAAAATCCATTAACATTGATCGACTTTGATTGACTTGATTGTTCACACAAGACTTATTTTATTACTAAATAGATATGAAGAACCGGCGGCCTATAGGTTTCACTTCACGTACGCACTATATTTACCAGAAGCAGTATTTGCATAGAAGCTCAAAGGCGTTATTTTTGTTTAATGAACACAGAACACACAGAGAAAACTGCGATGCAGTTCAACAATGAGTTAGTACAGCCAGAAAACAGTTATAATCCCTTTGCCAATGAAACGGGGTATAATTAACCACGAAAAGCACGTAATTGCTAAAAGTTAGACGTCAGTGGGGGCCTGCGTTGCAGTAGTGCGCTTGTGCTTTTAACACGTTAATCGCTTTAACAACGGAATTACCCGGCAAAGGATATTTACGACCTCAGCTCAAAGCATTAGCAAGCATATAATTCAAAATTATTTCGCCTTTGGGCATACTGGACAACAAAACGCAAAACAGTGTTTGCACGCATGAGAGTCTAAATACCCCACTCAATGACCACAAAAAAATCAGCCTTTTAAAATTAGAAAAGTGAGTGGACTACAGTCAGAGGTAGATAAATTTTAAATTGAACTTTCGGCAAACTTACTCGCAGATTGACATTGTCAGTAAAATTGAGATACGGTCGGTAATTCACTAGCCTTTTTTTAAATTTTCTTTAGTTCATCCACCCAAAACATTATGTAGCCTAGATGACATCAAGTCCGTGGTTATAGTAACAGAAGTTTGTTTCCAGTCGACTAGATTGCACTTACCATCAGTTGCACTATTGGCACGTTGCCGTGATAGCATAAAAGAAACTTGAGGGTAGGAACTTGGAAAAGTTGAGGGTTGTGTCATGTGTGACTTATAACTAGACTTTACGTCTAACCTTCCCTATAAATCTTAGTCGAATACGCCGCTGTACATAGGAACTTAGAGAACTCTTGGGTGATTAATTCAGAGACGGAAACAGGTACATTCAGAGTTTAGCAGTTTAACAAGTAGTGTAGTGAACGAGTAATCTATGGTAAAGTAACGCTGCTTACTGCCACGCGTGTTTTTTATGGAAGGCAAAGAGGTGCTTTGAGGAAAAAAGAGTTTAGAGAATAAATTATATTTTCTACCAGGATTACAACGGAACGAACATAATAATAATAATAATAAGCCCCTCAGAAACCTAACTTCACGTCCGGCACGACCATCTGTTGCCACGTGAGGGGCGGACATTGGCAGCTCTTAGCTATACACTCACCAATGACCAACGAGGCAATAGTACTCTACTTATAATACATATGCGATGCGACTAAGAAGTAGGATAATACCCCAGGCGGGTACCGAAGCTAACTGCAACGGAGAATCCCGCCCCGGGCCTCAAAACCCGGGCTGCCCTACGTACTCTGGGGAGGGCACCGTATCGCACCAAACTGCCCAGTCTCAAACTGCTGCAGTTCAACATGAACGATCAGTTTCATGTTCTTCACCCGCATCATCATTATTTTCATCCATTCCCTCATCACCACCATCTTACCTAGATAGAAACTTAGATCCACTTTCATCTAATTCATCATCACCATCGTCATCAAATTCCACTCAGGATGTTGTGCAGGAGGCTATTTCAGCCGAAGTTACTGCACCCGCCAGAGAAGGAAGGCGTACACGTAAAACGTGGACTAAAGAAATGAATATTTTCATAATGCGCCACTATTTCATCCTCACTAATTTAGAGTCTGATACGAAACAATACCTTACACCGTTACACACATCATTCATTACACAGTTCCCCAACATGCAAGTAGGAAAGCAAAGAATCGGAGATCAACGACGTGCCATAGTACAGCGAAAACTGCTTAGTGATTCAGAATTAAATAATATTAAAAATGATGTAAAAAGTTTCCTCCAAAACCAACCTGATGGTAGCTTAGAAGTAGAACACACCCAATCACGTAGGATGAGATGGACAGACGAGCTAAATATAGCCCTAATGACAAGTTACTATAGGCTGACGAAATTAGAATCCGATTTAACTTCATACAGACCACTATTACACCAAGAATTTATTACTAAATATCCTTCACTCTCACACCTATCCGCACAAAGAATATCCGACCAACGCCGATCTATTGTTAATAACCACCTCTTATCGTTAGAGAAATTAAACAATATCCGCGACGAAGTACGCAACGAATTAAATATTAATGTCATAAGTAGTACCATAGAGATACCTCCAGTGGTAAATGAAAACCCATTGCCTTTGAACTCAGACCCACCACAAATAGACAATAGTTATCAGGATCCTTTACCAAGAAGCGCTCCGAATGAGATGCAAAAACTTCCCACAGAATTACAGGAACAGTTAGAAGACATGTTTACACAGACTTTTAATAGATTCCGAGACACGTCACCAACATCACGACCCTCCTTGCCAAAATTAAAACCCTGTAATAAATTAACTAACATAGTAAATCACCTCAATTCCGATGTAATCCCTAGATTTCTGCCTACTGACACCGAATTTGCCACAACACAAGCTGTTATCTATTGTGGGGCCTATACAGCAGCTAAGTTTCACGGTAGTCGAATTTTAGAGGGAAACAAATCTCGTATTGTAACACAAGTAAAACCGAGATGGCAAAGACGACTCGAAGATAGAATTAGTAGCCTTAGAGTTAATATAGGCAGATTGACAGAATATATCAGGGGAGTAAGATCCAAAAAAATAGAAAAACACATTCAAAAAATAAAAGAACAGTACAAAAACCACTCAAAACACGAAAGTGAAAACACCGATATCAGTCATTATATGGATACACTTAAACAGAAATTAAATACCCTAGCCAGTAGATTAAGAAGATATAAACAGACAACATTGAGAAAGACACAAAATAAACTGTTTTGTAATAATGAAAAACTTTTTTATAGAAAACTAACACAACATAACCCATTAACACAGAATACACGACTACCCTCAACCGAAGCGTTTCACGAATTCTGGTCCAATATCTGGTCTCGCCCTGTTGAACATAATAAAAACCAGTGGATTGAGGAGGATAAAGAGCGTTATCAACATATAGCCCAAATGGAATTTGACCAAATTTCCATTGATCTTTTGACATCCGTGATTCATAAAACACACAACTGGAAAGCTACTGGATCAGACCACATACACAACTTTTGGTACAAAAAATTTACATGTACACATCCCTTCATACTAAAACACATAAACGAGTTTATTACCTCGCCTCACACGATGCCACATTATGTTACACAAGGTGTTACATATATGGTACCAAAAGATTCCACAGACACTACAAATCCTGCTAAGTACCGGCCTATTACTTGCTTGCAGAACATCTATAAAATTATAACGTCTTGTTTAACTCAATCCATATACCATCACGTACAAAATAATAAAATTCTAGCCGAAGAACAGAAAGGATGTCGTAGAAACAGTAAGGGGTGTAAAGAACAACTTACAATAGACGCGGTTGCCTCGAACCAAGCTCTTATCCAGAAACGCAGTATTCATTCCATGTACATAGATTACAAAAAGGCTTTCGACTCCGTACCACACTCATGGTTGTTGTATATATTAAAACATTACAATATCCACCCTAAAATCATCTCTTTTCTAGAAAATATAATTGTTAACTGGAACACCAAATTAAAAATTTGCAACTCTGTGTGTAATAATGAAACAGAACCCATTCCTATAAAGAGGGGTATTTTCCAAGGAGATTCACTCAGTCCGCTATGGTTTTGCCTAGCATTAAACCCATTGTCCAACATGCTTAATAAACATAACATTGGATATAAAATAACTTACGATTCGCAACACATAACTCTCTCGCATCTCATGTACATGGATGATATTAAACTCTTCGGAAGCTCTCTGAGCGACCTATACTCTCTTGCCGATATAACTCAAACGTTCTCAAACGACATTCACATGGAGTTTGGAATAGATAAGTGCAAAATCCAATCCATTGACAGAGGAAAATTTGTACCAACTTCATATGAGTTAGTAAACCATGAAAGAATAGAATCTGTAGACTTAATAGAAGGATATAAATATCTCGGGTTTCACCAGACACGTCAAATACACCACACAGAAATGAAAGCGACACTCAAATTAAACTTTAAAAGTAGACTCCATAGGATATTACACACCCAACTTAATGCGTATAACACTACCAAAGCTATTAACACTTATGCCATACCTGTGCTTACCTACTCTTTCGGGATTATTCGTTGGACACAAACAGACCTTAAAGTATTACAGAGAACCATTAACACTGCAATGACTAAACACCGTAAACACCATCCACGATCATGCACCGAGAGACTAACTTTACCTAAACACGAGGGCGGCAGAGGTCTGATAGACATAATAAACCTACACAATAAACAAATCGAAACCCTTCGAACATTTTTCTATTGCCAGTCTGAACAATCCACATTACACAAAGCCATATGCGAAGCCGATACATATACACCATTAAACCTTGTTGATAAAACTAAACAGTCCACAATAACAACAAACCACCAAAAAATTGATAGTTGGACGAAGAAATCTTTGCATGGTCGGCACCGTCTCGATTTGACAAGCCCTAATGTTGACAAAACAGCGTCAAACGCGTGGCTGAGACGGGGCGAACTATTTCCCGAAACGGAAGGGTTCATGCTGGCCATCCAGGATCAGGTAATCGATACCAAGAACTATCGGAAATATATAATCCGTAAAAGTAGTCTCAATAGCGATCACTGCCGTCATTGCCATAAACAGCCAGAAACCATCCAACACATTACAGGTGCATGCTCATTTATTACACAGACCGACTACAAACACAGACACGATCAGGTAGCAGCCATAATACACCAGGTACTAGCCCATAAATATAATTTAATTAAAGAAAAAATAGCGTACTATAAGTACAAACCGCCGATTGTACTTGATTCCCCTAACTATAAACTATACTGGGATAGAACTATATTGACTGATAAAACTATCCACCATAATAGGCCTGATATCACACTACACGATAAACTAAATAGAACAGTTTACCTTATAGATATAGCTATCCCCAATACGCATAACCTCACATCCACACACACCAATAAGTTAACGAAATACACGGATCTATCCATCGAGTTAAAAACCCAATGGAGAGCCGAAAGGGTGAAGACAGTCCCTATAATTGTATCTAGCACTGGCGTTATCCCTAAAACACTACACACTAGTCTGAATGCTCTACATATCCACCCCCTCACTTACATACTCTTACAAAAAGCCGTTATACTTAATACTTGTAGAATCGTCAGAAAGTTTCTTTCTTTAGAATAGTTTACTTAAATCAAATTACCTTGGCCACAAGCCCGGTACTTTGGTAGTTACCCCTATTCTTAGGGAGATATTTTATAGAAATATAAATAAAAATAATAATAATAAAAATCTTTATTTATAAAAAGCGATTTTACACATAAATGAGAATATCCTGACCCCACAACTAGCGCTAGCTGTTCTTCGGAGGTCAGTCTTTTCTCTCCGCTTATAATACAAAAGATAAAAATATACTTAAAGGTATAACTATCACAAAAGAAACAAGGTAAAAAGGATGTTCACTATACTAACTTAACACTAAAAATTAAAATTAGACATGTAGATGTGAGTACGTATGTATATGCAAGTGTATATGTGTGTGTGTGTGTGTGTGTGTGTGTGTGTGTGCGCGTGCGCGTGTGTGTTTGTGTGTGTACGTATGTGTGTATTAACAATACTTCTTATTGGTAACAATATTCTCAACATCGGTGTAACCAAATTTGGACAGCCACTCATGTAACTTCCTCTTGAATAAAAAATTAGACAGCTTTTTTACCTCATGCTCTTTCATTAATAGATTGTACATGTTTGGAGCAACAACATTAAAATTTCGCTGTGCCATTGTGGTATTCACTCTGGGCACAGGACATCCATCAAATCGCTTTACAGTACTTGGAAGTGTAGGTACTATTACTTTATGATACCGCCTTAGTGTCTCATAAACAAATAGTTTACGTACTGTAAGGACATTGGCCAATCGATAAACATCATCTGTTGGATGTCTAAAAGGAAGACCTAATAACACCTTTAATACAGCCCGTTGCGCTCTCTCAACAGGTAAAAGGTTAATTTTGCTGGTATTACCCCACGCTGCAATGCAATATCTCACAAGACATTCACAAAGGGCCCGATACGTTTGTATTAGCAGTTTTACATCAGCCACATTTCGTAAATTTTTGAAAATATATATTAACTTGCGTATTCTATTTGTTGTGTTGAGTGATTGTGCTTCCCAAGAAAGGCTATCGTCAATTATTACACCGAGATATTTGATCTGTGTTGATCGTGTTAAAATATCGCAATTACATTTGTTAAAAACTGTGTTACGGTTGCAGGGAAAAGTGTGTATTTTTAATATTATGTCGTAGCTGGGAAGATTTGTGCGTGACTTTGTGAAGCAAAGGTATTTGGTTTTGGAGGTGTTAAGTGAGAGTAAATTATCTTCCAGAAATGTGGTCACCTTCGCTATCCCTAGTTCAGCTAATCTATAAACTTCCTGCCACGAATTTGCACGGAAGAGTAAAACAGTGTCGTCAGCGAACATAAAAATGTCCATATTAGTCATCGTAATCCTAAACATCTGGTTGATGTATAGGAGGAACAAAGTTGGACCGAGAGTACTACCTTGTGGAACTCCATATGAACAAGGGTAACCATCGCTAATATGTTTATCAATCCGTACATGTTGCTGTCTATCCGAAAGATAAGTTCTGAACCAATCTAAGGCTAAACCTCTAATACCACTATACTCAAGACTATTTAAAAGAATTGGGATAGATACAGTGTCGAAGGCTTTTTGAAGGTCAAGAAAAACTCCGATACATTTTGTGCCACTATCCATATATGTAACTAAGGTATTAATAAATGTTAGTACTGCATCATTAGTAGATTTGTTTTTTCTAAATCCAAATTGATTATTATTGATAAGTTTATTACTTTCTAAAAATTTAACTACTCTAATATTGACTATTTTTTCTAAAATTTTTGATAGAGTCGGTAGAAGAGAGATAGGTCTGTAGTTTGAGGGATGATTTTTGTCACCTGCTTTGAAGATAGGGCAAACTATTGCTCTTTTGAAAGTTGTTGGAAAAATACCTGTTACCAGGCTGGAATTACACAAGTGCGTGATTGGACCAACAAGACTATATCTATTCCGCTTTACCAGATCGGTTGTAATATTGTCCCACCCAGGCGCACTATGTGATTTTAGATTAGCAACTATTTGCAGGACTTCTTTAGGATCCGTAGGGCTTAAAAATACAGAATTAATAGACCCATAAGTGGGGTTGGTTAGTGCTGCTAATTTACGTTCATTTTTGTTAATTTTAATAAGAATTTCATTTGCCAAAGATTTACCAATTGATGTAAAGTAGCTGTTAACTGCATTTAAAGAATCAAGTGGTGTATTTTTAATATTTAAAAGTTCTCTAGGTATAATTTTTTTGTTATTAATGTTGCAAATTTCTTTAATGGTCATCCATGTTTCCTTTATATTATTTCTATTTTTGGCCAATTTATTTTGATAATATTGATATTTAAGATTTTTGATTATTTTATTATACATATTTCTGTAATTGAGGAATTTTTGTTTTAATTGCTTATCGTTAGGAGAGTTTTTTACTTGTAGATGCAGTTTATCTTTTTTCCTGATAGCATTAATTACACTCTTTGTCATCCATGGTTTTAGTGGTTGGTATCGTTTTGATTGTTGTATAGTTTTACTGTTATCCTCAATAATATTTTGTAGTTTTAACATGCATGTTACGTCATGTCAACATCCAAGTTATTTATCAGGCCATTAGTAATATCAGAGCATTTTATCTCAACATATTTTGACATTGACAAATCCTTGCTCCAAGAAGATGATCTTATACCATTTACTATTGTTCATAAAATTTATTTAAATAAGTTCTACGTCAACATGCATTGTCTCACGATTTCCCGTCCAAAATCTCGAGATTTTCATAAATATACTAGATATCATTTAGACCACCAAATATTTTACTCGTGTTAAATTTAAAAATGTTGTTTGAATGTCACGTATTTAAAATTCATCTTACATCACAACTGAATAAATTAAAAAGCAATATTTTTACCCTCCTCTTTATCTTTTATGGGGTAGAAAATGCCGGAATCAGAAACCCGTGTAATTTATACCGCATATTTTAAGCTCACCCTTTATGATTTACGTAAACCCATGTCGGAATCAACTGTGTCCTTAATAAGATAGCTATTTTTTCATTAATTGGAAAATGTATTGAGTTTCAATAAAATTTCAATTCGGAAAATTCCTAGCATACAATTTACCAAATCGACAAAACTATTTTTTAACTTATTCGTCAGCCATTTACCTACTAATAAATACATTCAATAAGTTAATATAGTTACATTAAAAAGATACTTTAGTAATAGTCCAATGTCTTTGTCGGCAAGATAGCACCGTACATAAGATATACAACGTCATAAAGACCTAAAAAATAAACCAATAAAAAAAAAATCCACAAATTTCCAACACAACATAGAGGTATCGCATGAGACCGGAATTCGAAGTGTTGAAATGAATCGTAACACAAAAGTATACAATATAAATGTATATAACCTACATTACATAGAATTCACAAATTCCCGGGACACATTCCTACAACGTCTCCATTAAAAGCAGAAAGCAATTTCATGTGCGGAGAATGCCTTATAATTTGTAACAAAACGAGTGAATAAAATTTGGAAGTCAAAGAAACATTGTCGTGTGTTCAATATAAGGGAAATTATCATAAAGTACCTACATGAAGATGGATAAGTTCATATGGTAAGGTTAACATTTTGTTTATTAATACAGAAATAATATAATGCTACTCTTAATCTTCTTCTTCTTCTTCATCAACCCATATACGCCCACTGCTGAGCACGGGTCTCCTCTACCATTGAGAGGGTTTCGGCCATAGTCCACCACGCTGGCCTAGTGCGGGCTGGCGGACTACCCACCTAAGAGATTCCTAAGAACTTTTAGGTGTGCAGGTTTCATCACGATGTTTTCCTTCACCGTTAAAGCAAGTGATAATTCAATTTGATTACACACATAACCTGGAAAAGTCAGAGGTGTGTGCCTGGGGTTCGAACCCGCGACCGCCGAGATTCTCGGCCGCGCGCCTAAACCTCGAGGCCATCACTGCTACTCTTAATAAGTTTATGTTAACATAAACCATAGTAATTTTAACGTATTTTATCTCACTAAAAGTATCATTAAAATTCAGGCGAAGACATGCTCTCAATTTTCGCTCTAATTTAAGTCCAATATACATATACTCGTAAATATTTTTAACTCGTATTTTTCACTCAGTTACCTAATTCAGCTGAATGTAAATTAAATTGTCTACGCGCGAGACCGAGTCTCCAGATTGCGCCCCCCGTAGCGTTTTCCGAACGTGACTTAAATGCAGTACAAGATTATTTTCAATCAAGACGTTCTAGCTGACGTGACCGAGATATTCGTCAGCTTATTGTGACTCGGGACCATTGTACTGATTTGTAATATATTACTAACTTCAGAGTCTAAAGACTTGTATTTTTTCTTGATCTAGCGTAATTTCAGCGTAATTTCAATTTTTTGTATTGAGTAATAAGAAATAGACTTTATCGATAGTCTCTCAGTGTGCTCGTATATAAAAACTTCGACCAGATTTTAGCTATAGGGAACATTCAAATTACATGTCTTGTAGTTTAAAAATGTCTCATCGTTCGATACAATTATCCTAGCCTGTTTAAACGTTTCTTCACGCTTCGCTTAGAGGGGCGGGATGTTAAAAAAGAAAACGTACTTTATAAGACCATTTACTTTCCACTGCTTAGCAAGTACCGTCGAAAGAATTAGAAAGGGTTGAGATTTCAGCCTTATACACTGGAACAAAGGAATGGGTCCTTACTTTAGGAAAGTACTACTTCAGATCTTATTTTTTATGATGTTTTTTCTATGTACATATGTATATTAAAGCGTAGTTACTCTTGCACTCACAATCTAGAATGAACTTTTTTCAGCAGTTTTCATAACTCCACTGCTAAACATTTTGTGACGACTAACACATAAATAATATGTATGTACATGGCTACATTGAAGGTACCTACATATATTGAATGCCGTTGAATATTTTTCCAAAATAGCGCTCAAATAAGTGAAGCTATAAATACAATTTTAATTTGTTTTAATTATTAAAATAACAAAATTTATATTTACAAAAACGACATTTTTTTTATTCTTTTTAAAAGAAGCATCATAAAAAAGGATTGTCTCTTTTAATCCTGTTTATGCTTGAAATAAAAATTTTCAAAGCAAGAAAAAGAGTCGTGTACTGTAATTAATTGTCCCGGTTATTGAATCAAAAAGCAATAACATGTTTACGATGGGAATAAATTTAGCAGAAAACTCCCTGACTCACGGCCGAATACGGGTCTGTTGCCATAATATATTTTCGGGTTCTTATAAGCCGATTTTACTAAAGTGGTCCAACAACATTGACCAATATTCTAAACAAAATGTTATGATATGAAAATAGCTTATTTATATTTCAAACTATTTCAAATTTAAACCTTAACCCTTTTTAAACAAAACAAAATTCTATTAAAGTAAGTTGAGTGTAAGTGTTTACTTTAACTTATATTCATGAAACTAAATATTTTTATTAACTTTGAAAATTAGATTAAATATCTAATACAATTTTATACAAAAATACTCTTATTTGCACAGTAATATGGTTTATTTCTTTGTAATAAGGATTTATTTTACAAGTGTCGTTTTGCGTCACAATTATAATATCAACTTTAAAAAATTACCCAAGGAATGGATATTGGATATATATCCTTTTCTTTTTCGAGTTTACAATATCCGTCTTCTATTCACACGTCTTTCAAATTTTTTTTTTTTTTTTTTTTTTACATTATTTGCAATCAGCCCTTGGGCTAGTCTTTCTAATTAAAATATCATTCTGACCTTATATTTTACTCATAAGTTATCGTATCGCTTATTACGACGATACATACTAAACTTTAAAACACGTAATAGGTACTCTAACTACATCGAAAAAATGAATTTATCTTGGAAAAATCTCGAGTCGTTAAGAAGATTAAAAGCGAACTGTTTAATCTACTTACCTTCTCCTATTAAATTAGAACATCGTTATTACTTTGCAAACTTTAGAGGACTCGTCTTACAGTTGATGGACAGTTCAACTTACTACTGTAGTTTATAGAGCTTCGTTTACGTTAGCAAATGCTTAGAATTAAAATTAAGTTTTACTAGCAACCCTCATTACCTTAACTTGAACTATATAGATACCCGAAAATTTATTCGTTATGAACATAAATCTGACTTAAGTGTGACTTAAGAATCCACATTTTTTAGATTTCCTTTATAAGTTTTATTCTAGCCAAAAAAAATCGTTTTTCGAACACCTAAACTTGAGTTGTCGCTTCCTGTTACGTGGGACTTAAAACATTAATAGCAAAACGTATATTTAGAAATACATAAGTCTCTGTGTACCTTACCAGCTACATATACAATGTATGTATGTATGTATATATACAGTATACATACACATACATGTGTTTACAAGCCCATTGGCATTAAAAAAACCCGACACAAAATAAAATAAATTGACGCTTTCCTTACAATCATAGGTATTAAAACGATGTGATTGTAAGAAAATCCTCATTGCTTTAATTTTTGTCAGGACTTTTATTAACTTCGCTGTGTTTATTACCATCGTAGCTATTATCTGCCTGTTTCGATCGCGGTCTGAATACTCACTATAAACACTGCAGGCCCAGTCTGCGAAAATGGAGTAAGCGACTCGTTTTAGCTGTCAATGGAAACGCGTCCTCATAGCCACGTCACTTCTAACCAAGAGTGACGCTTGACGCATATTGATTAGGTGAACCGAAGCTTGCATAAGAGCTTCTGACTACGGTTCTCGATTTAGGCCACAGGGGAGTTAGCACTACCGTGTTTTGCTAAAGTGATGAATTACTTTTATCGGTTTCCTGATAGTAAAATATAAATATACCAGGGGTGTGACTATGCCAAAGAAACGACGTCCTCAAAAGTTTAGATGGCTGTTGTGTCTGACTTTTTGTAATCTCTTTATTACATAAAACTCACGATTTCAAACATATAGGGTTGTAAAACAATGCTTGTGAAACGTAAATTAAATGAAGTAATGGTTTTTGCACGGATCAAATTTAAGTCCTACTTTTAAAAATAAAAATATTTAAAAATCTTACTTCGGTCTATAAGGAACTGTAAAAGCTTATAGCCTTGACATTATTTAATTCTAACGAAAGACAAGAAAAAATACTAAACATATTCTCAAAGAAAAACACACACAGGGGATTGTGTCTATTAAATTCTATAACTCATTTTATTTTTAAATTGTTCGCAAATGTGGTATAAAACATATTACTCTTCTGGCTTTGTTTAGCGAACCGCAGTCTCAAAGGCACGGGTCGATCGAGAAATTTAATTAACCATTATTCCGGTGTGCCAATGCTAATATACATAGGCTGACGCTGGAACGCAAAAACTAATTCACTCCAATATTTATTTACAACATTTTATCCTTTTTATCCTTGAGACATTTCATCCTTGTCTATGCCACATTCAAAATTATTGTTATATTTTTATTTGATGTGGCATGATATAAATAACCTAAGTCTTCGTTAATAAATGGAATATTCAACACAAAAAATATATAAATCAGATCCCTATTTTTAGCCTTCTCTACTTATCGAAAAATGTTACTATACAGTATAAACTACATTTCCAGCGTAGAAAGTTTATTTTCTCCAGCAACTATAAAACTAAAGAGTTCCTCAACATTATGTATTAGATACTGAGAAGCGAACTGTTGTTCCTTGCGTCTTCGCGAGACTATTATTTATACACCGGATACTTTATTTTCACAGGATAAAACTATAGTGTCAGAGACTCCAGTTTACTTTATATTACGTAAATATATTGGCAATCGCTTATAGAGCGACAATGTCGATAAACAAGATGTGTGTCATAGCTTGGATCGTAACTAACTTATATTTTTGGCTCCGTTTGCGTCGACTTCAAAACTGGGTCCATTAAAAATGTAAATAATTGGCACTACTTATTATTTTAATGACATGCGAAAATCTCTTTCGATTTGAATCCTATAGAAAAAATTAAAGATAATAATAAGAATAGTCACAAGTGTAATAATTTTATAGTTAAGTATTTTGACAATCACCACGATGGCATTGCAAAGTTATGTCTCCCCCAAAAACACACCGCGTCAAGTAACTTCTCTTTAGAAATTCAAAGTAAAATCTAATCACTCAATGCACTATCCATCGAGGTGGACGTTGGTGCGGTCACTTCGCCGGGTTTGTACAATAAATCAACTCGTTAGATACTTAGGAAATTATTCCTTGTAAGTAAGCAGAAGCCACTCACATTTGTACTACTACATATTTTTTTCTAACCAAATCAATGATATAAAAAACATTGCTATAAATATTTCGAATATTCCAACTAATCCCAGCGATCAATAGACACAATCGAATTAAACTTTGCAGACGAAAATTTAACTCATTACAGTTAGAAAATACAAGGCTTGAGAAAATATTTACTTTAAAAACGTATAGGATATAAATTCATACTTATTGTGTTAATAGAGCTAAAACTATTACTTTGATAAAATACTTATTTTTAAGGGCATGCTAATCTCCTACCTACGGGACAAATAATACATTATAAACGTGAAAGTAATTAAAAAAAAATTGATAGTTTTCTTCATTACACTTTTAACTCGTAATAAAATTATTCTTTAAAGTATATTAACATTACAAAACGAGTTATCCTATATTTGGTGTTCATGGTAAGGGAGTCTTGTAAGTTACTAAAAATATTTCCTAACATGGCATTTACATTAACTGTACATCGGAATGCTCTAATAGATGTGTTAGGTTTGGAACCACAAGTTAGAAATACTGATTTACATGCGTGTTTATAAGCATAATATTTCATACTGGCATTAGCCCGTATGCCACGTATTCTTTTTACCAATAGTACCAATTTCTGAGCCAAAATAAGAGGCATAAATGAAACAAGCCTTTATGTTCCTACAAGCCCTTATTTTCCAGAAAAATATATCCCATCCTGAAATATGAATGAAATAGCGAACAAAAGATCTCTTTAAGCCACATGCCGTCATATTAATTTATCGAAAACATGTGCTAATGCACGAACCGTGACGGCAACATTAGCAGAAATTACATTCCTTTATAACGTTATTGGGCGTTTATTTCAAACTCCATTATGGAAAGTTACAGCTACACAAAGTGTTGTAAATGGGAAAATATTTGATAAGTCTGAATTGGATTTAGGCGAGGATTCCATAAATGCATGAAGTATGTATGAATTATCTTTCGAGGTTTGGGCTTTTGAGAAACGGTCTAGTCTCTTGTACTTTTTTATTGGTGCCCACGAAAATAGATCTCTATCTACATGTGATGACAGAACTATTTATTCAAGTTATGTATTTTAACTTTATTTATAAAAATGCCCAAGAAAACATATTTCTAGTCTGTCTACGCGTAGGAATATAACTATGAAGAACATTAAGTAATTACTTTTGTCACTTTTTTATTTTATAATCCAAATTTCTTGGATATTTCATGGAGAAAAAAGTACTAGTACTTTTACTATCAAGGAATAAAATCAATAGAACTCTCATGAATCTGAAAAGCAGATAAGCTAGGCTGCTTCTCCCAACTTCACTTCACTTCATCAACCCATATACGCCCACTGCTGAGCACGGGTCTCCTCTACCATTGAGAGGGTTTAGGCCATAGTCCACCACGCTGGCCTAGTGCGGGTTGGCGAACTACACACCTAAGAAATTCCTAAGAACTCTTAGGTGTGCAGGTTTTATCACGATGTTTTCCTTCACCGTTGAAGCAAGTGATAATTCAATGTGAATACACACATAACTTCGAAAAGTCAGAGGTGTGTGCCTGGGGTTCGAACCCGCGACCGTCGGATTCTCGACCGCGCGCCCAAACCTCGAGGCCATCACTCTCTCTCTTCTCCCAACGATTCTGATAAATTGTCGTTGTCGGGCCGAAAGGTATTGGAACGTCATCATGTTTTTAGTCTGAAGTGAGTGATGTTTTGAGTACATTTCGTCACGACGACAATTTAATAAAAATCGTTAATGGGGGTAGCACCGCTTAACTAAACAATAACTATCAACTAATATAATTTGCTACGGAATTCTAAACAACTTTTATCCTCACGTAAATCTACATAAGTCACGTGTTCCAGAAGAAATAACTTTAATAGCATTTTCGCAAGTAATATCTTCACAGAAGGACGATAATGTGAATCATTTTAACAAATAGGCAATAACTGGATGCGCATACTGGAAGATTTTCATATCTACCATTAAATTGTATCTGCTCTACTATTTAAACCGGAAAACAGATATTTGCTTTGTGAAAAGAACACACACTTAAGTGCATTAGATGAAACGTGAACAAGCAAGTGGAATAACTCGGCTCTGCTGTTTGTCAACGTATTTTTTGCGGATTGCACAGTACTGTATTTATTTGTTCGGTACGCCTTATGCTTAAATGAATACATTTTGTTACATCTAGATCCTAGGTTTATTTTCAGATGAAATTTTTTGAAATACGAGATATGACTATAAGTTTCCGATTCCATAAAAAAATAGTGGTATTATAATACAAAAAACATTACAGACAAATCTCTGACATTGACGTTCCAATAAGGTAATGGCTCTCAAGAATTATGTAATGGTAAGAATTGTGTAAATGGTCAAAAACTTCTATACCGAAAAATTCTGTACAAATCGGTCGCTAGTTTAAATACTACCAAAACCTGTCGTTTTTTCTATTCGTTTTGATGCAACTTAAAACTTTATACATATGTACGTATGACGTTGAAGCTTGTTTACCACGTACCATTGCAGTAAAGTTATTAATACGAAATTCAAAAGAAAGAGAAACAGAAAACAAAATTAACTCATCTACATAAACAAATAGAATATTAGATTCACTATTTTCATTATCAACGTATTTGCATAATCACATTTCGCACAACCGATGCGTAGTAATATATCTGACAAAGTGAGATGCTAAGTGTATTCCGAATCAATCAGAGGACATGTATATTAGAAAATTGGTTGTTTGAACCCTGACTATGAATTCCTTATTAAAATCTGTGTGATTTTGATCGAATCTTTTTCCAACAGCATTGAACATAAAATATGCATTTTCAATCATCTTTTTTGTCACCACGACTACGACGTAAGATGTGAATTTAAATATTTTTAGTAGAAATAGTAGTCGTTGGCTGTTTTTGTTGGCAAATAGATTGACCACATTTGTAAGTAGGTATTAACCAATTTAATTACCTACCTTAATCTTATTTCACCGCCTTAACGGTGGCAAACAGAGTTTAACAGTTAAAAAAGTATCCGTATTGAAAATTACAGCGCTCCCTGCCGATCAATTGATGTCAGAACATTGAGGAATCTCATTCAAGTTGATTGCTATGCAATTTGACACGAGCGTTGCCAATACGTCACGTCGAGCATAGCCTCATCATACAAACAGAGCCCTGACGGAATCTCATAATTTTATTTCATTTGTCCATGAACAATATTCATCTCCTAAACAGTACCTTTGTTCTGGAATTTTGAATCTTTTAGCAGAGTACAAGTTACTGTCACTGCCTTACTCCCAGTATTTCTAGGATAATGTCATAGGTATTTAGGACTATCAAAAATCTCACCTAATTATCATAACTATTGTATGTGTGTGATTTAACTTAAGTTAAGAACGACAACGGCCTAGGAAAATAAATATTGAAAAACCTTTTGTTTTTTCACTTTAACATATCCTAAGTATTAAAAAGTAAAAATTCTTGATTAGATAGCAATAAATAATAAAGTAACAGGCAATGTAGTAGCAAACTTGACTGTGATGCTTTCAGAAGGTTGCCGGGAATATTTTGAAATTTTTAATACCCCGCCACTTGTAAGTACTTTGTTGAAGAGCAGCGCCATCGTACTGCTTAAGGTAGCTCAAACTTTTAAGTTCTAGAAGAAATGCTATGAAACATAATTTATTAAGGTCCGTATAAAATAATATCTTAAATATTTTGTGTGTAATTTTATATCTTAACGGTTCTACGATATAGTTTTATTTATTCATATACTATAACGGTATTTTACAATTTGTGTTTTTGTACACATTTCAGTCATTAAGTTTTGCTATTAAATTCTTATTTTGCTACCATAATTTATCACAAATTTTCATGTTTCGTTTCGCAATGCAATTTGTAATAGCTATTTATTTGGCAAAAGCAGCAACATCGATAAACTTCAGTCATCACAGTTACAACAAACAACAACAACAACAACAACAACATCAGTTATCACAAGGAAACAAATGAACTGAATAAAGAATCTTCGTAATTGTTTAATGAACGATATTTTGCACAAAATAAGTGCAATAAACTCGACATGAATAACATAAACTAATACAGAATGCGATATGCTCGCGCTAAAATTTTAAATTACGTGTTGAAAACTCCTGAGCGCGGAAGTTACGCTGAAGGAAATTCAATTTAAAATATCTAAGTTGGGCAACTTCATGCAGCACATACAAGTTGCTTTCCTTTCCATATTTCACTATGGAATGAGACCTAAGTTGGTGCTAAAACACATTTTGCATGTGAATTTCCTTACTTCAAAAAATATTAGAAACTACAGGTAACATGTAATTAACATAAGGTAAAGTGAAAAGATTTTTACACGTAGTACAGAAAATTTTACCCTTTTGACGATTAGGTGTAAAGACAAGTTCACTCAATTCTGTTGAATTATGAGATCAGCCCTCCAATAACAAATAGGTATGTATTTACTCTGCCTATCCCCGTCCACTGCTGAACGTAGGCCTCCCCAAGATACCGCCAACCATCCCAGTCTTGGGCAGCTCTTATCCATCCGTTACCCGCCACCTTTCTCAAGTCGTCGGTCCATCGTGCTACAGGACGAATAGGTATACAATACCAATATTAGTGGCGACTGGTAAAAAGTATTCATGACAAAAATCATATTTTTTCCTTTCTAGTGAGTCGATATTCTATTTGGATCTAATGCCGTTTACTTCCTGTGCTAGAGTGCTCACTCTATGATCGTATACGATACTTAAGATTCAATTATGAGGTTGATGCAGCTAATTCACCAACGATATCTTTTGAGAAATCCTCACAACTTCGTCATTGGAAGAGAACCATTTAGAAGGAAAAATAAAATACGACGTCAAGTACCAATAATAATTTATTTTAAATTTCATGGCAAATAACATCGACATGGCGTTAATTCGAACAATGTAAACACAACGCCTAAACAAATCCATAACAAGTTGTTCGTTGTATGTCTCTTTAACATTACTTAGCCTATTAGTACAGAGAATGACATTATTTGCTGGAATATTTATCACAACAACTGCCTATAAACCTTACGCTAATTTTACTGAACCATATCAAGTTAGCTTCATTGACATTCAGCAAGTAAAGCTATAACAAATCTCCCAAAGTTTCGCTTACAAAAAAATCGACAACAGCATTCGTTGATACGTTTTCACTTCGTCGTCATTTACATTGTTCAAAAACGACGTAACCAGTCTTAAAAATATATGTAAAATCCACTTACATTACACAATGTAACTAATATTTACAGCAACATTTCAAGCAAACGATCCCACATTAGATTCGGTGCAATAGTAACTTGTTACGACATACATACAATTATTTGCAACAGTGAAGTTTGATTTGACAAATTTATAGTTCAATAACTTCAAGAAGACAAACATTGACGAAACTCGTAAACTATCCAAACAGAAATAAGTAATTTCAATTTACATTAAAATGTATACCCCCGAAACATCCATGTTTCCACGCTTGCTGCTTAATTTTACTTTACACTCAAATTGTTTGAAAACATATCGTTGTATTACAGCCTACAGGGCTCGCGATAAAGAAAAAAGACGACATTTAATTATACTTTAAAAGCATTTTCAAGAATAAACCAACGGTGGACTATGCATATGTATTTGAAATCATCTCATATAATTGACTCGTATCGAGCCAACAGAATTACTATAAAATACTCTAAACTAAAATATTAATAAAAGTATACAAGAACTTCCGAACTATTACGGAAGCTTGATAAAATTAATATGATTCAAACTGTTATTGAGGCTACGGGAAAATAAAGAATTTACGTTAACATTTCGTACGCATTAATGATTTCCTAATAACAATTTTACATTAATTTACCCTGGAAATATTGGACGTTTGTGTGATAAAGTATAACTAGAAACAACTGTGTATATGTTCGTAAAGAGAAGTAAACAATAAAAATGCCTATTATTATAGGAAATTATTTAAGCTAATTACGCGTAGCCTATTGTGTTTTAACAATCGTAACAGTTATTTTTTACGAAATTTACAAAAATCATCATCAATTTAAATTTAGTTCATGAATTAGGAAAAGTGTTTACTTTTTTGCGGTCAATAGTAAAATCGATATCAGTCGATTTATTATTAGTCCATAATGACTACATCCTCAGTCATAAAATATAACACCGAAATTTCCAATGACATCCGATAAATCTACCGACCGCGAGTGCTAATAAAATGTTAAAATCAAAAAATCTTCGACAAACTACATTAAAAGCTAAATTCGTTGCTACGTCATTTAGTCCCTTTTGCTAATCATTGTCATCCATTCCCGTGTCCCTCTTATATTTCGTTGAGTTGATTACAATATTTTAGTTCCTTGGAACAACAGGCTGTCACTTCAAGAGCTTAATTAACTCTCATTCGTATTTAAAAAATATTTTAAAATTGACTGGTCTCTTTAGAGATATTTTTTGTCATACATGTTTTTTATTCTTTTTTTTAGATATTACTTCGTTGACTACGATTTCCAATCGCATATTAATAGAGCTGATTAATTATAATTAAGATCGGATGTAAATGGTTGATTTTTGGCTCTCTCTCCTTTTCTGTAGCAATTAGACGTGATATACTCAAATATAAAATCAAGTAATAATAAAATAAGTGTTGTAAAGTAAAAAGTAAACAAAGATACAGATTATATTTCATGCGATTAATACACGGTACTGGATGATAGAGAAATAAAAAGATAAGAAGTAGAAAATAAAAGAAATACTTATAGTAGATTATATTATTTCTACCATAGTTTATACATAGTCAATAACAAACATAAAATAGACTTTTATAACGATATCTAAAAATGACCAACATTTACATCCGACATGTTTGTACGCGTGTGAAAGTCTCGGGATATCGCACTAGTCTGCAGGATGTTGTCCGTACACTACACGATGTGAACACGCAAGATATATAAGGCCCATACTTCCCTAGCACCGCTACATCTCGATAACTCAGTCTCTGTGATCACAATGCCTACTTACCTGCTATATTAACTGAGATGTTGCCAATTATAAACATTCATTTCCTTTTAAAACAACTTTATAAAATATTTTAGAAATATCATCTAAATAAACAATTAAATATAGAATTACATTTCATTATACCATTTTAGATTGTAAACATAATTATATAATCTTAATTATTTGTCACAACAGTAAATTGCAAAAAAACTTATAAACTAGAAAAATTAATAAAATGTACATAATAAAATTCTTATAATAATCATGTTGATCGGATATTACAATAACATTTTAATATCATCTTTGGTTTTGTAGCCAAACAGTGCGAGCAACCATTCCGAGGGCTTCTCACTTATCTAACAAAGTACTATAGTATACTTGTAAATCGCTTTACCAAAAATCATTCATATTTATACGAATTCGTTCCATTTTTTATCGTTATATTTTTTTCAAACATTAAAATTTATAAGAGTAAAATTGACCGTGCTAATCGACATTTGATAAGTGCTAAAATAAAAAAAAAATATTGAAGACTCTTCTCATTTGGGCATGAAATGCAGAACTTCAATAATTAACCAATACCATCGCATTTTATTAACCATGTGTCAAAAAGATTTGTAATATTAATAAAGAATCGTATATAAGGACCCCTGAAATACTTTCGTAAGCGACTGTTAAACACATTCACTACAAACCATAAAAAATATCTTTACTACAAAAAAGGTCTGGAATCACAAATATAAAAAAACGTATGAACATAATAATAAAAATCCAACTAGGACCATAATAAATGAGATGCAAGCAACAATGACGGTTATTCGCTTTACATTGCTGGTTTAATAACATCGCATTTAAAAAATAAAAAATGTATTTCAAATACGATTAATGTAGATATATTATATTACACTTTCAAAGTATGTTAGCGGTCTAAATATACTGTTTACAAAAGTCAACTTGTTACAAGCTTGAAATGAACTTATATCAAAGGTCCTTTGTATTTTTTTATATCTAAATAGTGATTGCACCTAGAAGTATATACCCAATGGATAAACAACGCTTTATTTTGTTAGAAGCGAATGAAGCCATACGCAATAAAAATCCGCGTAACACAAAAAGTCCATCCCAGAATGGTTGGACAAGCAACATTTTCACACATTCACAAAAACTATAAAATACATTTACTCTAAAAATCGACTTTGAAATAGTCACAATTCGTATAAACAAACTCGGCAAGTATTTTCATCGTCATTATTTAAAAAGCATAGCGTAAAACTTAAAAAGTATATTTAAATAAACTACCACACACTGTCCACTCCATTGCACGTTTGTATTACTATAATCAGATTCCACAGAACTCAGATGCGTGATTGTTCGACAAATAGACTATCGTAGATAATATTTACAAAACAAAAAAAACTTACTATAAACAACTAAGGCAAATGCTTCGAGGAACCACAAATACAATTACATGATCATGTAGGTACAATTTGAAAAACATTTGTGCCAAATAATGTCATTTGTCAAAACGTCGTTTCTAAATATACAAAAAAATCTTAACGAGAAATAGATTCGGATTGTATAGCAAAATCGATCGCGCGACTTTGAAAACCTACCACATTTTTTTTTGTTTTATCATGTGAATTTTAACAAAGGTTTATATATGTTCATATTTCAAAAACACCTTAATTTAAGTCTTTTGCGTCCGCAGTGCGCGAATCACGAACGCTCGACCACAATCCGCTTGTAGTGTATTCACTATTAAAATCCTTATTTTATTTAATTTCAACAACGAATCACATTGCAAAAATTCAACTATCCTAAAATAACATCCCTGTTACATTCAATTTACATATATTCAAGTGACAAACAACGATTAAAAAAGCTACATAACATTTAAAACGTGCATTCCAAAGATCTTAACAATACTTATTTCTACATTTTTATTTCGTAATTAGTGCCATTGTTTTTTTTTCTATTTGGGCAACATTCAATAAAATGATTTTGAGGTAGCTCAATCAGCTTAGTCGCCCTGTTTCACATTAAAGGTAATCTCACATACCTGTTTGTCACTCGAATATTCCAACAGATCCAACGCATAACGTGAAGTTACTTGTATTCGGTCATAAATCTCTTGCACGTGTGTATGAGGTCGATGAACTTGGGCCGCAAGTTCGGGTCGAGGTTCCAACAATCCTTCATCAGGTGCCTAAATATTTCCGACGGACAGCCGTCTGGTATTTGAAAACTGCAAAAAATTAAACACGTCAGTCTTTGTTGTAGGTGTATAAAGGGTATGGACGAAGAAATATTAATGTTTCATAATTTTTAATCTGGACGCATCTCGTGACCAATATTTCGTATTTGTCTTTCGAAAATAAGTGAATAACAGTCACTTATCTTACCCTTTTTACCTACAACTTTATATGATTTGTGGGATTTTATTAATAGACGCGGATATTAAATTTTGTTAGATGACGTTAGAAGTAGTAAAAGCATCATCACCATTATCATCAGCAGCAGTCTTTATTAAGTCCACCCCCAACCCCAGCCACCTTACATATCATCACCCCACTTGACCAGAGCAAAGTTTCACTAAGTCAGTCTTCGGCCCTCCGTATCCATCCCCTGCCACCCTTAATATCACCCCCCCCCCCACCACCACCACCACCTTACCAGACCTAAACCAATGCTCCACAAAAAAATAATAATAAATGTGTGTATTACCAGGAGGCGCGCTCCCTGGGCCGCTCGACGTCGAACTTGGGCACCTCGTGCGCGGCGCGCGTGAATATCTCCCACGCCGTCACGCCGTACGACCACACGTCGCTCTTAGTCGAGAAGTGCCACGGCTCCACCGCAGACTCCGGCGCGTACCTGCCGCAACACAAAACACGTTACAATTTAAAATATATAAATACACCCAACAGTCAAGTCAACAGTCAGTTGTGGATCAAACAATGAATCAAGTTACACATAAAGATATTAAGCAGAGGTGTATCATGATAATAAATAGTAAAAATTTTTAGAGATGCAACACTATACCTAAATTGCGCCGCGCCCTATACGTAGTTAATATCCGCCCTGTGGATTGGGGGTGTAAGAATTCCGCCACGGTATCCCCTACCTGTCGTAAGAGGCGACTAACAGGGGTACTGGGGTAGCAGGGCGTACTGCGGGAGCGGTACCCTATGATAGCAACCCCGAGATTGGCGGCAGAGGACGTGACCTCTTAACTGTCGCGGACGTTCCCGAAAGGCGAACGTCCAAATAGATTAAGTGGAGGGCATACCAAGCCCTCCCAATTTGGAGGGGTCCATAATTGGACGGTGCGCTGGGCGGCAGCGGACCATTTAGGGCACTTCTGGCCCTGAGATGCCGCAAAACCGCCCTAAATGCGTGTGATGGTCACCGAGAGGTTTTAGTCGGTATGCTGGCGTAGACAGTGGCCCCGACATACCCCTTACGGCCTCCCCCCGAGGTACCGAACAGGGGAGCTTAAGGCGCTTTCCTCTCGTGATAAAAAAAAAAAAAATACGTAGTTAATATAATATTTTAAGTAAAATTACTATTTTCATATTCTTTTTCTATCAACCCGAAAGCAAAGTCGAAATGTTCTTGCACACACAAATTTTGGCCCTAATACGCATTTTTTTAGTATATCAGGCCCTTATGAAACAAAATAATGTAACGCTATTATTTACCAATTAATAGGAAGTAATCTCTCAGTCTTCAGTCTGTATGCGTTCTCCTCCTTTGGTATTATTCTGGCAAGTCCGAAGTCAGATATTTTCACGTGATATTTATTGACTACAAGTATGTTCCTGGTAGCAAGATCTCGATGCACTACGTTCTTCGCGGACATGTGATCCATTCCCTAAAAAATATATTTAATGTAAAAAGTTGTTTGAAATTGGTTAGCCACAGAAGTCATAAAAATAATGATATATGGATTATAATATGAATTTATTTATAAAATGTCACTTGTTCACAACACAATGTAAAACAAAATAATTTTAAACAACGCTACTGTTCAATGACGTCATACCTCAACCAAACATATCAACTTGTAAAAAAGGTATAATATGAAAATACTAACCGTTGCAATATCTTTACAGTACTTCAGCAAGTGGGAGATCCTCAGCTTGTCTCCTTGAAACTTAAGATAATAGTTGAGCGAGCCTTCTTCTAAATACTCCATAACAATGAGCACGTCGGAGCCGTGGTCCCACGAGTAACCTAGAATTTCTACTATGTTGATGTGCTGCAGGGACTGTCAAACAAAAAAACAACCTTATATAGAGTGCAGTAGATAATTTATTTTATTACTAGTTCTCTCTTCCAGCATTATTAAGAGATAAAACTTAGCTTACAACGCTGTAAACTAGTTTTTCGGTTAAACGATTTATCTGTACTGGATATTGAAATGTTGTATTACCTTCATAATTTCTAATTCGTTTTTAAAATCTTCATATAAAGTGCCATTCCTCTCGGAAGCTTGTCGAGTAAGTTTCTTAACAGCCACCTCCTTCCTCTGAGATTCTTGGTTGTCACGCTCCATCCATCCTTTGAACACGTGACCGTAGTTGCCCTGCGTTATAAATACTTATCATAAATATTCGTTTGCGAATACTCCTCTACTTCTTTGTCCCTGCTAGAGGTTTATTTTTATAAAGTTAACAAATAAAGGATTTATAACATTAGACTAACGGTAATGAGACGCCCAAAAAATTATAATAATAAAAATTCTATGTTGTAATTGCATTTCGATATTTTATAAGCCAGTAATGTACAGCGAATCACAGTTTATGGTTCTACAATTTTATATTTCAGAGTGTCTTTAACATATTTTTCCATAATAACTTAATGGAGTGATACTAACACTGCCGATCCTCTTAGTGATGGTGACTAGGTACGTCTTCCCCTGCGACACGATGGACTCCATGAGCCGGGGCGCGGTCCAGGCGTCGTCAAGCGCGAGCGGGTCGTCCGCGCCCCCGCCGCCGCCGCCCGCGCCCCCCAGGCTGCTGGTCCGCCCCGACGACATCTCGTTGCGCAACGCGTACGCCAACGCGTTCATGTTCTCCAGGGAGTTCGAGCTCTTGTTGTCCGCAAACTGGCAACATAATTAGACTGTCAATTCTTCTTTTTTTTTATTCACAATAAGCGTGTAAAAAGTTTTGTTACAAGGAGTTTAGGAATTCCATTTTTGAATTTGTTATTAAAGCCTAAAGTATTTTTTTTCTTGTTTACAGCAAAGTATAATAATATTGATGGAAAAAGGTTTGTCTATGGGGATTTTTTAAATTGAATAGTTTGTATACTTACGGGGTTATCGTACTGGTCCGACATGGTACCGTTCATTGACAGCACGCTGTTATCTGATATGAGGGACTTGTTACTTCCCGCGTCGCTTAGTTCACTCGGTATGAATCTATCGCCTATAATGATTTTGTTGAATTTAATTACACATCATAAACTAGGAAATATTACTCTATAGATGGAAATAAAATGTGATGTTCTTAGACATAAGTTTACTTACTTGATACTGTTTCTGAATGGCCAACATAATCAAGCGCTATTTTCGGCTCTTCGTAGAGGTGAATAGGGACATATTCTGGAAATAATAATACTCATGAGGCAAACTTTACTGGCTATTCCTTATTTGATTACAAAACTATTTTAAATAATAAGTAAATACTAATATAAGTATTTTTTGTGGGAACTATAAAACACTTTTTTTGAGACAAAACATACAAACTGACTGTACCTGTACAGTACACTATAATCTTACTGTCAAGGGGCACCAATTAGTTTCGTTCGGGGTCCGTTTTAAAAAATGCAATGACCATCATGGACTCAAGATATTATTTATAAGAAAAAGTAATAACAAATTTAACAAAGAAAATAAAAGTATTTTGATACATTGCTGTGTTCACGCGGTCCGCACAAAATGGGTCGTCAGTCCGACTGCGGTCCACCATTTGGCGACCCTTGGTATAGACTATACAGGATGTATAAAAACAATTCGAAGACTAAAATACACGAGTAAATAAATGTATGTAAGTAGTGCGTGTGGTACCTCTGTGCAGCATGTGGTTCATGTCCCGCATGATCTCCTGCGGGCGCAGCGGGTCGGGCTGCCAGCACTGCGTCACGAGCGCCCACACCTCGCCCGGGCAGCGCGCCGGGCTCAGCAGCCGCGCGCCCATCTCGTAGCTCTGCACACCAACACACGCTTTATTTTTTTATTTATTTACGCTTTTTAAACAATTCGTATAAAGGCGGACATAACGCCTGAGGCATTAAAAAAGTCAACCTTAGAATGATGCACAGATTAAACAATTATTAACAAAATATTTGCTTACATACTACTAGCGCAATCTGTTGGAAACTTTTCGTATCACTGCTTTTTCTGTTGTCTATGAATTTACTTTTAAAAAAATTTTGTCGATGTGTAACCGTCCAACGTGTTTCATTAACTTTAAAAACATAATTTCTTTGCCTTCGTCCCAATTTCATTTGAGGTTTGCGCAGTATGTTTTATCCTTCCCTAACAACCTTCATATCTACATTCATTCCTTTTTTCTGTTATATCTTCAATATCGCACTTCCTCCATCTTTTCTTTGGCCTTCCTCTACATGTCGATTCTTCAACTTTCAAGACTATTACATTAATACAAATAATTCTACTCTATAACGGATTTATGCATTGATCTTTCGATACATCATGTTTGATTGAATTACAATTTTACTCCTAAAATATAACCTTAGTAATCATGTCCAAATGATTAATTAGATAATATCCAGATCACTTACCCGCGCTGTGAGAACGGGGTTGGTTTCCGTCGGCGACTGTCCATACGAAAACACCTCCCAAAGCGTAGTGGCGAACGCCCAGATATCTCCTATCACAGATCTTTTCGCCAGACTCATGTCGGAGAAAAATTCTACAGGCATCCAATGCACACTGAAACAAATAACATTCGCACATCAGTTTATTAAATGGATAAAATTCATCTACATTATTAGGTATGTTGGAGACCTTGTGTTTGAATAACGGGAGTCATTGTTTCTCAGGTGCCTGATTTTTACTTTATCTTGTTATTCTAGCAGAATTTGTAGAGTTTCATTAATTACGTCAACTTATATTTTGTATTTTTATTTTATTTTTACATATTAGCGGTGGTGTCTGGATGACATTATTAATAGAGATAAGAACGTCCTCTGCAATCAATAGCATTTTGCGTAATATTTTTTGTTTTCCCTTTTAGTTGTAGATGGGACCCATGACAGTGTGACGAATATGATCCGATGGTGATCATTATCCATTAGTTCACCACCACCAGTAAAAAGTAATTCCTAACTTTTTAAGTGTATTTTTCACGAATTTTCCCTTCACTATTCCAAATAACAACCTAAAGGTTGGTATAAATTGTCAATACTGACTCATTGATCGTGTACTGTCGCAGCGAGGGCCCGGTGAGTTTGACCTGTATGCGGTCGGCGTCGAGCGCGGCCAGCAGCAGGCGGCGGCAGCGGATGTCGCCGTGCACCACGCCCGCCTCCGACAGGTCCCACAGCGCGCGCGCCAGCCCCGCAGACACCTTCTTCAGGTGCAGCGGCTTCACGCGGCTGCCGTGCTGTCTGTACGTTACACATTCTTATTTCACCTCTGGTACATACAATGCGCTGTCGTATCAATACACCATCACACTCAACAGAGACACAAAAAAAAACCCAACAGAGAAACATAGGGAAAAAAGTATATACAGTGCCCAAAAGTCACATACATAGTTCCGACTCAATACTGATATGGACTCCCAACAGTTTCATACATATTTCCGACATCACACTTAGATCACAAACTCTACTACTATTCAACACGTAAAACACCCAAATCAAACAAAAGCAATTTAAATTGTTTAATAATATAACTTATGTAATGTCACTAAAACATTATGATTTAATTTTTTATTTGATTAATGAATTTTAAATGACACACTTAACGGTTTTACTAATCTATTTTATCAATAAAATGTTTTATGAGACAAAATTTTGCTAAGATTATTTTATTCAAAAAATACGAAAAAAGACTTTTATCTCTAAATACTAAAATCGTCAAAGGCAAGATTAAAAAATCTTGTATGATCCTAAACAGTACTTACCTTAAATAATCGTCGAATGGTCCATATGGCAAGTACTCTAAAACCATGGCTGTCGGCGAACTGAGCGTCACGCCGTACAGCCGCACTATAGAACTGGACTGTATGCACGCCCACTTGCTCGCTAAGTCCACGAAGTCCTAGAACAAATATAAACATGTTAGAAAATCTATAAAATAATCCATTATTAATAAAAAATATACACCAGGCCCAAAAATACAGATTCTGTTGTCCGAGCAGTGTCATACAAATGGAATAAATATAGCCTATGTCTAAAGAAAGTTAAGTAAAAACAAACTACTAGTCTTTCTTCTTACTACTTACAAGAACTAAAAATATGAGTCTACCCTACCTTTAAGTAGTCATTAGCTTTTTCCCTCTGCAGGGTTTTGAATGCAACCAATAGCTTCTTGGTTTCATCAAGCCTCCACAGCGCTTTGTATGTTGCTGTTATATTTTCTGATCCCATTTTCTCAGAACCTGGAAAATAGTTACAACACTCGTTAATTATTGACAACAGCTATATCAATATTGAAGGAAATTAAATGATAATATAATGAGTGCTACAGTCAGATCAATCATCCACACTGGACCAGTGTGGTGAAGCATGATCACAATTGTAGAAGAGAGCAATGTCTAGTAGTGTATTTATGGGCTGATAATGATGATGACGATATCAGACAGTCAATAATTCATTTATCTTCATTATACAGTTGACAATAGGAAAGCTATTCCAGACTATTATTATACCTAAATGTTAGGGACTATAGAATTATATAATGACCCTATTTGATGTAAATAACATACCTGTATACAGCAGTATGTCTTTGTTCGGTAAACATCTAGGACTCTTGTTGTCCTTGAGTATTTCTTGCAACTCCGCCTGGTCGATACGGACGCCTCGTTTGACCGGCTCACCGCATAATAAAAGTTGAGATTTATCTGAAAAATAGTTTTTACGTTCAAAATATTGCCATAGTTACATAACAATAACGTTGTACATGTATACTAAAGAATACTTATAATTGATTAGATTTTTACGAAGGAGTAGCTTCTAAATAAATTTTATCAGTTTGATCGTTCCAACAGTTTTATCTTTTACTTTAGACGAAATTAGTTTTGCTATGATTCTATCTGATTAAGTCTGGTATTTATTCTAATTAGTAATCAAAAATGTGTATGGTTTTCATTATTATAGTGATAAAAATTCGAGTCACTAACACAGTGAGCGAGACATTGTTTTGTCTGAAAAACTTACCGTATTCCGACGGTGGTATGCATTCATTAAGAAATATTCTTCCCTCGGGATTCAAGTGACACTCGATTAGTCTTCCTATGCTTGAGTATTCTTCTGAATTAAATAAATAACAGTGACCCTTAAATTCTATCCTATATGTTTCTGTTGTGCTGTAACAAAAAAAAAAGTCTTACAAAACCTTTATACAAAACTACAAAATGAATCTATTTCCTTATTTATCTAATTTCTTACCTGTTCTTAGTGCAAACGTCTAAATAGTAAACATTATACTCGTCCTGACATTGCCTCAATATGTAACAGCCATGTTTTTTTCCACGTTTTTCCTCCAGTTTTCTGTATGAGAATGCGCCCCTGAGAACAATAACAATGCATATTCAATCAGTCCAGTCCTACAAAATTCGGTCACATGCATATACTTAGTCTAAATCGCTCACCCAACAGGCCCGTGACATTTTATCCGTTGCAAATCTTTGAGCGATGGCGTCTCATCATCTTTTGATAGGTTGAAAGTCCATTTCACCATTAACCTGAACAATTATAATAAAATTACTTGATTAACTTGCCTTTATGGTAATCTTAAGGTATTTTTATAGCATGTATATACCTATAATATCCATCACACACAGAAATAAACGATGATATCTGCTCCTCCGTTTTAAACTTGAGAAATATCGGTGTACCTCTTCTTGATAGTTCTAACGAATTGTCACCATTCCTTGTCAAGTAAATAAGTTCTTCTATCGTACACGCATGAAACCACTGGAATAGATGGCATAATAAACTTTTTCAATATTTTTTTCTAATATCACTTTGAGCCAGTGATTTCCATTATTTACGGTAACGCCCCCTTGTATGCACAAATTTTTTTGAAGGTCTTGGATCCCGTAAAAATAATAAAACAAAAAACATTTTCAAATGCATTCACATAAACATCACTGAATGGAAAAAATGTATACAGATAAAGTATCTTCATGGTATCTCTCTATCTAAACTCAACGGACAACGATGTTAAATATTATACTTAAGGTTTTACATTGCATTGACGTCAATGCAATAGAAACCGTATTAATAGATTCTTTTTTTAATATTACCTGCATGTTTGAGATTTTTCTGAGATATGTCTTTTTTATTTTTAGTGGCTAGTAGTGGAGCGAAATTGAATTGAAATTGAACTGTAAGATGTCAAGTATAGAACATAATAACGTTTTTTGATCAAAATAATTATTAAATTACGTTGTTGAAAAGAAGGTTTTACGTTATGTGCAACGCACATTTTTTTCACGAAGATAAACCTGTCAACACTGCCATCAGAATTGTATCTAACGTACCTCGCTCTTTAAAGTATTGTACAGTCTTATGCCAGGTTGGTGTGGGTGGAATGGCGCCACCATTACTCTCACGGGTATCAAATCGCCGCTGTTTTGCCACAGAACGTTCTCATACTCCTCGGCCAAGTAATTCGGCGCCAAAGCATACAATTGCTGCAGATATAAATTCTTCACATAACTGTAAAAAAATGTACACCATTCGTTAAACTAACAACGTTCATTATTTATCTTACGTATATTTAATTAGCGTGTGCTATGTTTGAAGATTAACTTATTATCTCTGGTAATAAAATGCTTGTGTGACCTCTTGGTGATACATAGTTATAACTCCAATAAGGAAAGACATTTTCTGTATAATACGAAACATTTTAGATTGGTTTTTGAGTTGAACAAAATTTTATGCAATAAAAATCAAACTTAAAAAAAACGCTCATGATTATCACGTGAGTGAGCGGCAATCGAATTTTAAGTAGTAGTCATGTCTGAGGGTTTTATTTGAATATGAATAGGAACAGGGAGTAGTGTTGATAGGGGAGATATAATTAAGGCCCACCAATTAAACCAGCGTCATGGCTAATAAAAATTGTCATCAGGATTACGAAGTTTTTCCAAAATAAAAATGTCATGGGGTAGAAAGTCGAAATGATATGAAGCTCATCAATTCAACACGTTTCAATTGTCAGTTTAAATTTCTGCACAAAATAGTATCACCTCTGCGATCAAGTCGGCTTTATCACGTAAAAGACAAAACTTGCCAAATAAAGTACGACTGCGAGAAACACTTGTATCGACATTTCATTAGGTATTTTGACCGAAATCAAACTATTTTGGCTATTCATACTGAATATATATTTTTTATCTTTGTAATATATTTGGTTTGACCTTTTTGGTTTTCTAAAATTCCTAACATAATTTTCTTTTCTTTTTGGTAGGATTTAATTTGTATAGAAAAGCATTTTACAACAATTCTCTTTTATGTTTTATTAAAAAGATATATGCATTTAAACCCGAAATTCATATACATATAAACAAAAAGTAGACTTGCGTCGTATAGGGGTAGGCAGACTTTTGGAAGTCTACCTTGACCGGCTGCAGACATGCTACTTTCGCTTTATACACTCTTCATCAATCATTTCATTGCATTCATGCAAATAGTTATATAATGATCTAATAATTACTGATACGGCGTAATATAATAATGTGACAAGATAATTTAGATGATGGCCGCACTGCTAGCACTATGCATTACTAAAAGTTCATCAAATGCGTCATCATAACATGACCTTAGAGATTAATGATTTTTCACGAGTGCTCATATGACAAAGGTTAGTTTCGATTTATTTTTATAACGGAAATACCCAGGTCCTAGTAATTCTTCTCATTTTAACAAATTTCCTTGTATTATTTTAAGGAAAAAATTCTAAGGTCAGATGGACAAATTTATCAACCATTGCACTGTTAAAAAAGTACAAAATCATTTTTTTTTAATTTCATGTTTCGTTTTCGTTTCCAATAAAATAAGAAGCAATAATTATAGTTACAACTTTTTTTAAAACAAAATTTTAGTAGGTGTAATAAAGAGGTCGTACTGCAGTTTATTCCGACGCCGGCATGAATCTACAACTTCATAATGAAATACAATTTGAGCTAATTTAAACGCTACGTCACGCCAATAGCAAATCTTTAAGGCGGAATTGATCAAACTTTCAGCGTTAGCGGTTAAACTTTAGCAATGTTATAGTCACGTCGGAATACCAAGCACGGAGTTTAATGTATTATTTTAACCTGATAGCATTGATCTATTTGAACGATTTCAAGTAGTTTTCTGATAAATGAACCACCAAACTTTAAAGGTTTGAAAAATATAAACGTGGTGAAAATACCCCAAGAACGAGTTCTCGTATCATTTAATATTATATAGTTCATTATTTTCTATTTTTTTTAAATGGAAGTGACAAAACATTGAAGGGGGCAAGATTCTTTATAATTTAAAGTTAGAGGGTAGAAAGTAATAATGTAAAGGAGCTTAAGGAGCGTTAATTTTTCTTCACCGTCAAAGTAGGTACGTGATAATACATACTCACATAAGTAAAAAAATATATATATATACATTTAATTTTCTGAGATCCTAAAAGATTTCCATAAACATGATATGAATAAATGAATACGAAATAGTTTATAATATACTTACTTGACATTGTGCCCAAGAGAACATAATTGAGGCAGATAATTGTGCGCATGTTTTTTCGGAACTGGCCCGTGCCTTCTCACAACCTCTTTAGGAGTATACTTCTTATAATTTCTCACGACGTCTTTGAGGGGCAATCTTTCTTCGGCTACTGCTCGAGTCCTGAAACAAAACAAAATAAGCATTTTACTCTTTTTTTCTCGCCCACCAGGAGCGGATTACAGATTCCCTAACCAAGAAAGTTGCGATACAGTATCCGCCTTGTATCCTACTACATAAAATATATTTTGTTTATAAAATAACTCTAAGCAAGGTACGCATAATAATTAACTTATAGGACCTGCCGAATATATTTCTAGCTGCGTTATGTTACGATAATTTTCGGGGTAACATAACGCTTTCTTGACCCTGGTCTAATCAGTTATTACTATACTAATGGTTTTTTATGAAAAAAAAATTTAACGAACGGGAAGGAGGCATAAAATAGTCTTACGGTATTCTTGGGGAGGGCTGAAGGAGTATGTCATTATCTCTGACCTTCCAAATCGAAGCGTGGAACAATAACCCGCTTGGAAGAATCTGGTTTTAGCATGTAATCCTGGGCAATGTACTTACAAGAATATAGTAGTAAATCCCACTATTTTAATAAAATTCCGACAATACAATAGAATGATAAACATGAAAAGGCAAGTCTACGTAGGATAAAAGACAAATAGGTACTAATTCCATTTTCATCCCATTGACCTAACCACAACGTGACATGTGAACCGTGAAATGTTGGGCTCGACTTCTAGGCGTGGCGACTTTTTGTGAGCTTCATGTTCGTAATGTATTATTTTAAAAAGGTTTTGTATCAAAGGATGTTTCTAGTACTGGGTGATCCGTCTAGTGCCAATTAAGGACTCGTTAACTCTTAACGGCTGAAAAGTCAGCCGTTGGACTTTATATTTCCACTTTATTTTGTTTATAACAAAATACTAAATAATATGCGAGATCTTTAAAAAAAAAAGTTACTGGAATATTCTGGTCAAAAAACACAAGATGCATATTTGTATTAATAAAAGCAAAACATTTAAGATTTGCTTGAGGATTTTGTGTTTCCAAAGCCTAACAATATAAATGGTAATTTGCATAATTTGTTATATCCGGGAGTTAAACTCCATTTACTTACTCATTGAATTCATGTTTTTACCAGCGGAGCAAAGCGAGGCCGATTATTATTTATTTACAACGGAATTTCAGCTTGTAAACGCTCACATTACCCTTTACTTTTTTCTGGATACAAATGCTATTTGCTGCCATTCTCGGTTACCGTTTGACTTAACAAACACTACAAATACTTTTGGCGAGTCACGCAACAATCGTGTAACTTAACAAAAAATAAACCTAATGTAAAATGGAGTAGGCAAACCGCATAATCACTTCTTAGTTTACCAGACATAATTCAGTTGAGTGAAGAAATAATAAATGTTATTTATCAATGTGTTGTTTAAACCACCAGTCCATTTACACTAACAGACCTAAACGAGCAACGGTAACCCTTACATGGCGCGAAAATTCAGATGAAACAGATTTTGGTCTCGAAAATTTTCTGCACTAAAAGGTTATCGATCTGATGCACAGACCGCTTTTTGTATCAGTCTGAATGTTTTTGTGTAGAATTTGATTTAGATGAAAAAAATATTCAATGAATTTGGACTTTCGTGGTACGATGACAGCGTAGTTCAGTAGTGTGAGAGAAAGATGCTCTATAGAGAGGCATAAGAGATTTATAACTGCGGCTCTAATAGATATGACTTGCACAATGACAGTCCAAATATGCTTATCCTCAGAAAAAACTATAACCAAGACATTTCTGTCAGGTTCAATGATTGATTCTATTGGCGTTATTACTAAGATACCACATGTTAATTGATCTGTTTGATGGTTATTGTTTTCCTGTTATAACGCAATTAAAATTTTTATGTGCCATTGTGTAGCGGCAAAGGTGTTACGAACGTGCCACTTAATGATTTATCATTATACCCACAGCTGACATCTATTCTTTTTGACCTATGCGTTTTATTACCATTCACTACTCAGAAACTACAACGAATTGCACCGTGCCGGCATAATTAATGCCACGGAAACGGAACAAACTGTGACTAAATTCAAATGTTAATACGCAAATTCATCACTACTTAATTTGGTTGAAATTTAACAGTACTTTTGTGACGAATAATTGCAAAAAATGTTCCAAAAATCTTTAATTATTTAAACATGTAAATCTTTCAAATATTATTCTTTTATCCGATGCTATATAGGACTAAACTCAGCGACAGCTAACTGTAGTCCTCAACAGAAGAAATAAAGTGTTCCTGTAGGCGATAATGAAATTACGTGACGCTAGACTGAGTGCGCCATTGTGGGCCACAAAACATTTCTCAGTCGTGTCTCGCGCCTGTAGACCATTTATAACTAATTCCCATTTTGATAAACTAAATATATGTTAAAAATTACAAACTTCATATGCAAGAAATTTAAATGTAAAGCTATTGACACAAGCTCGCACGAGACAAATAAACAGTAATTTTAATTCTAATATAATTTTACTGTTTTAAATAGATGTAAGTATATGTATTTTAATTACGGTTCGCACTAAAGAGAAAATAGATTTTCAATGATTTAAAAGCAATCATACAGTTATATTAATTTCATAGATCAATAATAGCCGCTTATCTAATGAAAAATGACATCTACCTATATTAAGTTGTAAGTGAGACTACGACGCTTTCAATATATCTTTTTCAATAGTAAAAAAAGGGGAAAATATGAAATTGTATCTTGAAATGGGAGTGTTAATTGATGTTTATAGATTATTTAAATGTTTGACGATCTCCAACGGACTCTAGCGAAATATTTAAATATACTGAAAATTTACTTAGGCCAAATAAACATTGTCTGTGAGTTCAGGTGTGGCTGGCTTACAACTTGAGCTTCGTTACAACTCATTCGTGACAATAGAATGATATCCGAATGACATATTTTGTAAATTTTTGGTAAAATACAGCACCACTGCCTGCGATCAGTTTAAAAAGTATCCAGTATAGCTAACTATAAAGTAACGGTTTTACAGTCAGCAGTATTAATCACAATTTACAGTGGTCGCAGTATATTACGGACACAGCCTTGATTAAATTCCCTAAGGCATCATTATGGAACTGAGTAATTTAGTAGACATTTTTAAAGATTTACTAGCCACCCGGCAAGCTGAATTGCTGACACCAGAGCTAATACTACTCGTAATTACAGCGCGATCTGTATAGAGTGCCGAGAAGCAAAAATGGTTACAATCGTCTTTCACCAATCGCCACAAATCTTCCGGAATCCGGCCTCATGTAAAGCTTGCACGGTAGTTAACCTATGGTAAGTTTAGCATTTTCTGTACTAACTGTTCCGATAGTGTACAAACCCAGGCTGATATGAATATCACTGCGAATTTATCGCCAGCCACTGAAACTCTGACAACCTCATAATTCAAACAAAACCATAAATTATTCCTTGATTTCATTGAGAATTTTTATCCCACTGGTCGATCCGGAAATATTCCGGGATATTCCCAAGGAGGGTTGGCGTCACGCAGGCGGCCGGCCGTAAAACATCTGCCAAAACTCTTCTGCAGCATGTTTTGTCCTTCCACACAGGTAGGAAGGACAAAACATGCTGCGCCGACCCCAAACAAGAATTGGGATCAGGGCAGGAGAATGATGATGGTCGATCCGGAAAATTCAATAACATTATTTAGATTACCAATTAAATATCCAAAAATCGTGAAGATCTATCTAATTTAAAGAATTATTTTAGTAGTGTTATTAACATTTTAATATTCTTTATCTGTAGAATTTCGCTAGCCTGATTATTATCGATGAAGAAAGGTTACAACACATAAAATATAAAGAAAGATGAGCAAAAATCGGATATCAATGGTTTTAATTCTAAGAAATAAATCAATAACATTAACTAACACAGCACACATGTAGTAACTGCGGGTAATAATAACTCATTCAAATTGACCACTTATTGACTCCTTGTATTCGACATTTCATTTACACGCAACATCATTACCTTTGTTTTGTTTTTAAAAATATTACAGAACGGCTGTGGCCATATCCAGCTTGTTATACTGCATTCACAAATGTTATGGGAGAATTTTCGTGAAATAATAGGATATCAATAATGTATTTTAATTTATAACATCTAGACACGCGGCAGCGTGTCAAGCCAAGTTCAAGTAAAACTGGCTAGCCAGCGCCGAGTATCATTTGGCGCCACTTTTGACCCTTCTATAACTAAAAACCTATTTGACGTAAACACTTGAAACTACGTGTGTTTAATTATATCTATAAGGACATCTAGAAGCCCAAATTTCATGAAGCTAGCTCAAACGGTTATAAAGATATGGAGGTCAAAAAGTTGTAAATTTTAGCACTGACTGACTGATAGTACCTAAACCTAACCTACTTCCAGATGACCTAGAAGGATAAAATTTAGAATACAGCTCGATAATTATGTGTAAACGTAGGAAAAAATCTAAAAATAGAAAAAAGTTAAAAAATAGGGGGGGTCCCCATACATTTTTTTTTATAATTGTAGCATTAGAACGGTTACAAGCAGATATTTGAAAAAACTATCCCAATATATGTATTAGTATACTCACTTGTTATATATCAGAAATATAAAAATGAAGTTAAGTCAAAAAATAAGTGGTGTCCCCATACAAAAAACTTGTAATACGCGCTAAACAACCGGCGAACACAACGGTGTCCTCCGCGGCGCGCGGCACCACATATAATATAATAAATATACACAGAACACAAATAAATGTACATACATAAAAGCGCTCCCGAGCGACACATAAACATAGGCACTGCTTAAAAATACCGATTCAGTTAGTTAAAATCTCAATACCTGCATAATATTCTTTACAAAAAGTAATGATATCCCACCAAAAACATAAATGTAAAAAAGGAAAGCCAAGTTCAATACAAAAATTATTCTCGACTGTGGGCTTCGCCGCAAAAAGAATGGAGATCTAATTGAGTGCCAAGTTCTATGCAAAATCCAAATATAAATAATAGGAAAAAAATATAATTATGAACAAGTATTAAATCTATTTCTGTGCTTTATTAGATATCTATATGTAGCCTAAGGGTTGACTTGGCTAGTTTTCATTTACAATTTATATAGCCTTCGCATGTTCTAAACCTGGTACCTTTCGGTTCTTATTTTATTATTCCGAAAATTTGGCTTGCTGGTAGAAACTACCCATCGAACATAAGGCTCTTCCGTTACTGTGTAAAAGTAGGTACTTAATAATAATTCGTGTAAGAAAACTAGCCAAGTCAGCCCTTAGGCTACATATAGATATCTAATAAAGCACAGAAATAGATTTAATACTTGTTCATAATTATATTTTTTTCCTATTATTTATATTTGGATTTTGCATAGAACTTGGCACTCAATTAGATCTCCATTCTTTTTGCGGCGAAGCCCACAGTCGAGAATAATTTTTGTATTGAACTTGGCTTTCCTTTTTTACATTTATGTTTTTGGTGGGATACATTATACATATCCAAATATAGCTATATTCAGGTAAATACATGCATGCAAAAGTGCGCCGAGCGGTATCAATGAATAATTTAGGACGCTTTGGCTCTGGGGTATAATGCTCCGCGTCGAACTCGCGTGAATACCACCAAAGCTGTTTATTCGATAAGTCGGAGTAGGAGAAGGTTTATTTTGAAAAACCTAGTAAGACCATAACATGCATTTAAGACAGTCTGGTCGTAGACAAAATAGACAGACGAAGACACCCGTTCAGTTACTCCCAAAGTACTAGAATTTTACATAGCTTCACAGGGTTAAAAAAAGGCATTCTTTTTTTATAATAAAAAAAAGACTCGGAAATCGCGCCACTAAAGTTAAGCATTTTATCAAATACATTTTCGGAATGAATTCCATATAGAAGCGAATACGCCTTCCGTTAGTTCTATAGTCGTTGATAAGTACATAGCATTGACTTGACCCGAGACAAAACGTAAAATATTGCAGTGGCCTGCGCCTCCTACAATAGCGGTCGCGCCGTATCAATCTTATGGTCACAACGGAAGTTGGCACTCAAATTTTATACTTGCCAGTCAAGAGTCGAGACTACAAAAACACGATTCGTAATATTAAGAAGAATATGAAGAATAAAAATATCCATTAAAACCTAGTAAAAAAGACGACATTAAATGTAACTGTTTAGTTTAATATTTACAAATGGATATTTACATTAAAAAAATATAGGCATTCACCACTCGAAACTTTACAATTGTAATAATCAGACACTATACAGTGACAAACCACTGCTACTTCCGAGTCGTATTCACCAAGATCAGTAAACTGTACAAGGGCATTAAAGCAAAGTCTGCATAGTAATTAACTATTTGTGATTAACATTAAAAGGGAAGTGTCAAACTTTTATCCCCAATTTTCTTGATTATGATGGTTATATTTATGAAAAGGCTAAAAAGAGTGATATTTATAGGAACATTGTTCATCCAACACATCAAAGTTAATCCCAGTAAAATGTCTGTTAGTATGTGTATCAGATAATATAGGGGAAACATGTGCAAATGTACTCTCTCAATGGCAGAGGAGACCCATGCTCAGCAGTGGGCATATATGGGTTGATGAAGATGTGCATTTATTATCATAGACTACTTATAATGATGATTCCTTATACATGTAGTGCTTCCATTATGTATCAGCATATCTTAATTATGATCACTTAAAACTGATATAAAAACATATCCCAAAAAATGTTTCCACACTAAAAGGGAGCACTAAAACATGGTTAAATTACACAAGGAAGTTTTTGATAAGTTATAAATAAAGTTTAATTGCGAGACTGTTTTGTATAATTTATCATAATAAAAAACATTTAGATAATGTGGCAAAAATTTGCTATATTTAGATGGTATTAACAGCTCATAATTATGTTACAAATGAAAAAAATAGATCAATTTCTTTTAAAATATTGCAATATTTATCATAATAACCAAATCATAATTTGTGATTGTTTACATAACAATTATGTTTTCTACGGATTTTAAAAATAATTCTTAATAATAATTGTAATGCATTTTGGGTACCTATTATTATTATAATGCAATGTAAAAGGCTAATATTTGTTTACACTCATGAATAACATGCTTACAATTTTAAGAAATAATTTGCAAAAAGAGAAAAAAACTGTGAGTACATCTATTTAATAAAATAAAAGGGCTAACTTATTATTAAAATAACATTTGCCATTGTTTATTTCAAATATTCATTAAATAAATCATAAAGATTTTTTTTAGGACATCCTACCTAGTATATTTAAAGTTTTATTGATAATGATATTATAATAAATATTCATACAAACAAATAAAGCTCTTACTATTTTTGTATGTAATAAATAAATAAAGAAAGGTACTTACATGTCAGTAATTCCCAATCCTAACAGTTCATGTTTATGTTCAGGATATTTGATTTCTGGTATTCTGTTTTCATTAACATCATTTCGGGCTTGTTGGAAATAATAATCATATGTTGTCTCATCCAAAGTTATGAGCAGTCCTAATCTTGGGACCTGTGGATATATTGTAAATACTTTTAAAAAATCACCAACATTTTGATACATGTAACCAATTTTAAATTCGTACACTAGTTTGTGTAATGAAAGGCTCCAAATGGGTGCACAATTTTAATTACTGAAGGCTATGTGATAATCAAGCAACAAAAATAAACATAATCAAACCTTGAAACGAATACGCAATTCGTAATCCCTTGAGCTGGAGAGGACTTTATAATTATCTTTGAGGAAGTAATCCGTGCCTCTAACTCGTAAAGCAAACAATGTCCGCGTAAGGGGTGGTATGTTATATTTCTTACATAAAATTATACACAACTCTTCAGCTGTGAATGTACTAGAACATCTTATTATATTCGGCGTGCGGTCAATAACCACCGACACTTTAACTGTCTCCTCGACTGTTGCCATCGTGAACTTGAACCATAAAAAACAAGAGGACGCCAACAGAGATAAGGACTCAAGCCCACTTTGATAAATGCAGATATATAACAACACTAATTTTAAACATTTTGTTGATCTTCTAACACTATATCACTTTTTTCAAAAACTACATGACATTGAATACATTAACCAAGTTATGTTTATTTTTATCATTGAACCAAATTCTACGTGCGTCGTAGTATTTTTCGGAATATTTTTGGTCGCTTTGATTATTTTCACGTTATGCCTTTTGACACTTGTGACTTGTCACTTCAACTTGCCAAAAAAAGTTACAAACTTCTACATAATCTGTACTAATGATATTATAAATCATAGACAATCTACGGGAAAATAACATAATTTCTAAAAAAAATACTGGTTCAAAGCACCATCAGTCTTAGATAGACTTTACTAAATAAAAATTATACAGTAGGTATTAACTTTATACAATAAGTAAAATAAAATCCATAAGATTTTTTAGCTATTTACGAAGTAGATGCTTCGGTTTAAAATCAAATAAATTGCGGTGCTACGTTCCCAATACCTATAAATTTTGTGTAATACTAATAATAATGTTTTCTTAGTATTACACAACACAAAGTTATTTTTGACTAAGCTAATAGACTTTTTTCACTTTTCCAACGCAGCTTGGACGTTTTTTCATAACTTTTCAAAGACCTTAAGGTAAGTAGAGCGCTACGAGCAATCCACCTTGGACAGCGCCTTAACAGAGTAGTTAAATTCCACAATAATGAATAAAGTGGCATTGTTATACTTTTTAAAATAATATAGCTACTATATCATATTTTGGTACTCCTATGAATCGGAAAGTACGGAATTTTCCATTACTTACTTTGTGACTATTAATCAGGGAATTCCTGCGTTTTATTAATATATAATAATATCGAGCTGAACCAACATTGAGTTTCCTACTCGTTTCTGTGGAACATAAAAAGCTTAAAAAGAGCACAACTATTCGAAAAATATGCAATATTAGTGATGTTTTTTGAAAGGAGAATGAAATTTTCTCCTATAGGATTCATAATAATGATGACTCTTCTGGCCCAAATATTATGAGAGTGGCAAAATTTTCTACCGGCTTGGACCGCCCTGGACCTAGATTGACGCGGAACGGTTTTAATATGTAAAGTTATAGGCTATCGCAATTTTGCTTTATATATTTACTGTTCTTATCAATCTTATATTTTTATTAAAGTCCTTGTTTTCTCAAGTGTTAGTTTATCTGCCAAGTTTCGTATTCAATTCTAAACCTTAGTCCAAAGAGTATAGTAATATATACCTTAGTCACAAGACACAATGTATTAAGCAAGCATGAGTTCAAAAATGCACCTCAATCTTATATTTCTTGGAATAATATGCTGATCAATGTGTATCTATGTAATTTTACATTGAATGTCTTATTTCAACCGTAATCAGAAAATAAATAATCAAGATAAGTTTATTGATTGGACTCTGTATTTTATTCACTGTTACGAAAAGCAAATATTTTTTTTGCGAGTTTCACCGTTTTTTTTTTGTGTAAAATCTCAATAATTATTATTCAGTACCTACCTACGTATTCTTTTAAATATGCAAGTGACATAGAGTGATGTCTGTAGTGTTTTTTGTCTATGGGTCATCCCCACTCCACATCAGCAACGGCCTGTCTATTGCCCCGCGCAACTAGCGCACTTTGCGCAGCCGCTGTCCGCCATTGGTATCTTCATTGTCTTTGTCCAAATTTAGCATATTGTTTGCTATAACAACAAACAGTTAGAAATTTATAGAGTAATATAATCTACTGGTAAGTTTTTTGTTATATTCAAATTAGAATATAATCAGTAAATATATAAGAATGTCTTTATTTTGCGGCACGTGTAAAATGCAACGGTTGCCAAAAACCGGCACCGGTAGAGCTTTGTTTTCATTATTTTTTGTTTCTAATTACTGCTTGTGATATTTATACCGAAGACGCTGTAACCTTATACACAGCATCGTTAAAATTACTTCTACTGATAACATTAATGCAATTCATGTCAAAAAGTAAGCAACTTGTACCTTTCTAAATGAAATACACTTGCTATTATTCCTGTTTGTATAAATTACTGTGGATTATTAGACAAAAACGCCAATATTTACCGATAAGCTATTTACCAAAGCTGTAAATTTTACTAATTTAACGCATTACAGACATTTGGTGGACATTTTTCTTTTGAGGGTAATCTTAAAATTATTCACGAATTCATGACTATGCATTATTATGTGATATATACGAATTTGTCTTATAAAATCATTTAGAACAATATTCATGTTGGAAAGTTGCGTCTTTTTCTCAATTAAAAACATTTTTTTTTTCAAGGACACATAAAATTTTCATGTACTTTGCCAAATGATTGTCATTTTTAGCATCTGTATCGGCCTTAAAATTTAAAACATAGATAAGTGTTGTGGCTAAAACAATTGGGTTGTTTCATCACTTTAAAGACTTTTTGAACAAGCAAGTACCCTTGAATTTTTTATTGAAAATCAAACTTGCTATGCAGGAAAAACCATAGGTACTAGGCAAATAAAAAAGTTCAATTACTGCTAAAAATTTGTGAGTCTTCTGGACTCAAACTTAGACCACCAACCCTATAAACAAGCTTATGTTAAATGTGACCAAATTATTTCATTATAATCAACCCATATACGTCCCACTTCTAGACACGGGTCTCCTCTACCTTTGAGAGGGTTTAGGCCATAGTCCACCACGCTGGCCTAGTGCGGATTGGTGGACTACACACCTAAGAAATTCCTAAGAACTTTCAGGTGTACCGGTTTCATCACAATGTTTTCTTTCACCGTTAAAGCAAGTGATAATTCATTCTGAGTACATACATAACTTCGAAAAGTCAGAGGTGTGTGCCTGGGGTGCAAACCCGCGACCGACGAGATTCTCGACCGCGCGCCTAGACCTCAAGACCATCACTGCTCTATCAATCATTTGTATTACTCTTAATTTTGCGACAATGTAGCCACTAAGTGGTCACAACTTGAATTTATTTTTCCCTTTTCTTACAGAAATGGATGATGATTGGGATGACAGTCCAGCAGTTGTGAGTATTATTTTTTATACATTATTGAAGCAAGTATCATGTGTAAACTACTTTTTTAGCCTAATTGTAATGAGATTTTAAAAACAATTTATAATTTTGAAAAATTTAATAGTGTGCCTGCAGGAGAAATTTTGTATAAACAGGCTATAAAAAAAAAACATTGCCCACTCTTACCCTCAATAAAAAAGTCATATATTCTTATTGAGTGCACAATTCTTTTATACTTTTACTATCAGTTATGTAGTTCAGGGCCCCCTTTTAGTTCTTAATTCACAAGTCACAACCCTATTGTCAATAATCTGTATGAATAAATGAACTATAATTGAAACACATTAACATATGTATGAAATTGTTGCAGGTGGTAGCACCAACTCCACCAACATATCACAACAAATATGACAATGTGGATGAGGGACATAGTTTGTCTCGAGGAAGGGGTTTTCCAACATTCCAAGATGATGATGGTAAGTACTCAATGAGTCTTTAATACCATTAACTATTATCCCTGAATAACACAATGTGTTAGATACTACCACTATAGTGAACATATTCCTGATATGCCGTTATTAGTGTCAATCTAATATTAACCTAAACTCTAGAAATTTAAATTTCACATCATAAGGTACAAAATAAAACAAGTGTATAAAATTTTAAAGTATTAATGCCTAAGTATTTATCTACATTCTCATTGTAATAACGTAGAATTAATTAACTCATTGTAAAAATTTTATTTGTCTAGTCTGTTTCATAAATACCAATTCTTACTATTCTGTTTTGACTTTTTTTTTAAACAAACTATATATTTTGCATTTGATAAATATACCCTCTAAATGGTAGAGAAGACCCGTGCTCAGCAGTGGGTGTATATGGGTTGATGAAGACTTCAACAGACATTTAATTTAACTATAAAATCTTCTTACATTTTGTGCTGAAATAATAGTTATGTAATTCAAAGTATTAATTTATAATATTCTTAACATAATTAAGGCCACATAAAATTTAAAGGCTCATAAATAAATTCATGAATAATTTATTGATATAAGGCATTTTATCAAACATGTTTACCAAATCGGTCCTCATTGGACAACTAACTCATAGACATAACATCATTGTTTTAACTTCATGTTGATTGTGTTGAATAAAATCAAGATCATGGTTATTTGATACTGGACTGGTTGATTTCTTAATGGGTAATTTTTATTTACTTTGAAGTTTTGTAGAACCAAAATTAATTATTTTCTCATTACTGATACTGTAGTTGTACTTTATATGAACTCATTTACCTATCATCTTCTTGATTTTGAGTAAATTTTATGTTCATGTGTTTATTTCAATTATATAGTGTATTTATTGTGTGTGCTATATGTTTGGAGGCATTTGGCCTTTAAAAATTTGCAATATTATCATATCACATAATATATTCTGTCATATTGATAACATTTCTATGATTTTATGTGAACTTTTATACTTAACGTGGATAATGTATGTTATTAACCATTTCTTTTTGATTATAGTAGGTATCGTGTGAAGCATCCTATAAACTTTTTTAAAGTATCAATTAATTCCAATGAGCAATGAAACAATAGCAAATTTATCCATGGTTTCACGTTTACATTAAAAGTGTTTTTCGTCATAATTGTGCGCAAGTTGTCATGACAATGAATTCATAGATATTCATCGTCTTACGAATGTATTGATTTTATCAAGTGCTAGATTCACTATAATGCCATTTAAAGCCAATTAGCCGTCTTATTCATTGTATAGTACAGATTTATTACATAATTTCTCACCATAGATTTTTCTCTACATGAGATTGCATTTCATATAATGTTGGTTTATTATTTACGATATTCAGCTGTGCTTTTGAAATACATAATAACCACAAAAATCTGTTAAAGATGTTGATAAAGGGAGCAATGGTTTCGGAGATAGAAGAGGACGCGGCGGTCGCGGTGGAGGCCGCGGCGGAGTGCGCGGAGGGAGGGGCGGCCGCGGCGGATTCAGGGACAATCGGGGAGAAGGCGACAGAAATGGTAATTAGAACATTAATAATTCACATTTTTGAGACCACGTACATGGTGATTTGTTTTAATGATATCACACATACTGTCTTAACCAACCCATATCTTCAAAAAATTTCTTAGGCTACATCAATTTTTATGTGGGAATTGTAACCCTCAGGGCCAATTAATGCTTCATAATCGAGGATTTTGTCCAAAATTATATACAGAGTTGGTTAGCCTAAGCACTTGTGGCAAATAATTTATGTTTCAAACATTTGAGTCTCCAACGTATTACGTGATAATCCACTTGACTATTTACGAACACATGTCAAAAGTACTTCACTTGAGTGTGCTTTCACATAAAATTGTTGAAGAGGCTTAGTATTGTTTGTATAAAAACTAAGGATTTAATGACCAACTTTAGTAATGGTTAACGGTATGAGTCGATCAACTTTAATTTTACACTACGAATGTACCAGTCTCTACGAGGAAAATTAAAACCTTGAGATATTAGTTAATGTGAATACACAGTTACAGAGACAATTTTTTTCGCCAAACTTGTAATCTCTTTAATATCCTTATAACACTCAAGAATTATGTACTGTTATCAGGGCTGGGCAAAATACATGCTATGCTTTAGTTGAAATACAAAATACTTTTTCACAAGTAATTAAAATACGAAATACAAAATACTTTTACGTAAGGTATTTGAAATATAAAATACAAAATACAGTATTTTAGCTATTTTTAATTGAAATACAAAATACAAATTACAAAATACTAAATAAGTAATCTACAACAACACGGGCTGAAAAATAGAGGAAAACCTTCGATCAAATATATACTAGATTTCGGATAATCGCTTCAAAAACGGCCCGAAAAATAAGAGTACAATAAAAAGTGTGGTTGTTACATACATGATATCTAAGATCTGGATTCGGATATGGATATAGGAATAAAATTATATCGGTTTCGTATTCGGTTATGGATATGTAATTATCTCGGATTATCCGTTAGTTCTGGATAGTTTCGGTTACGGATATAAGATTGAAGTAAATTACAAACACAAATATGACAGTGTATTCAGGTTTTATTTAAACTAGTTATGAAAGATGTTATGTTATGACAAGAAATAACAAAGAAGCTGCAAATGCTGCTGTCGAAACATGTCGTTTTATTTAGACCTCACTCCTATCCGAAACATGTAAAACAGATACGGTTACGGATATATTTTTATTTCGGATATCAGATTGTTTCGGTTACGGTTACGAAGCTCCATAACATCCCTGGTTCCAAATGTCGCCAACGCGACGGTAACACGTCAGCATTTAAGAGCGTATAAACAAATCGCCGCTCGCCGAATTTCAACTCACACCAACGTAAATGCCGGCACACATCGACGTGCGGGGGGCGGGCGCTCGCCGTGTATAACACAACAGTGGTCAGTGACCGAGATCCTTAGCGATACATTCGAATTTCATAAATGGATAATAAAATGAAAATATCACATATAAAATTGTGATTGTTCTAATCTTTTACATACATTATCTATACTAATATTATAATGAGGTAACGTTATCGAGTTTGTGAATTTGTGAAGTTGTAGAAAGTAAACTCTGGATATACTGAATCGATTTTGAAAATTCTTTTACCAATCGAAAGCTACGTTCTTTGTGAGTCTCATAGGCTATATATTAGTCCGAAAAATGATAAGACTTTTTTGTTGTAGCAGGATTTGCGAAGTAAGTCAGAGAAAAAACGGGCGAACGAAACCGTTTTTTGCAAACGCTGTCTTACCTATGGGAGATATATAGTTGAGTCCTAGAAAAAAGTTGTAGAGCTTGATAATGTCTATAAAAAAGTCAGCGGTAGCATATGTCTAACTTTTAGGGTTGGTTCACTATAACCTCTTTTATGCTAACTAAATTTGTTATAAAATAAAGCATTGTTTGTGAAGGTGGTTTTATAAAGATTCTATTAATCCTTATCCAAATAAATGCTTTATTTAGTATAAGTATTTAACTTTAAAGAAATTTGCCTTTTACATGATTTGATTACAATGAGTATCTAAGAAGATATCGCAGTTTCAAAATAATGATTCTTTATGTACCAGGCGCCGGCCGGCGCGTTACGGTTTCACGTAATTTGACCGATTCGTATGATTTTTGGTATGGGCATAAATAGGACTCTGAGGAGTAAAATAGATTTTCTTTCTGAACTCACGCGAAGAAGTCGCGGACAACAGCTACTGTTATATAAAATTTAAATTATAAAATGAAGTGAGAAATTACCCAAAAAAGTACATTTAATTACGATATGGAAAGTACTGTTATTTATTTTGATTCTCTCATCAACCCTTATACGTCCCACGGCTGGGCACGGGCTTCCTCTACCGTCGACAGGACTCAGGCCATAGTCCTTTGATTTTTTATTTTATCTATTTCGTTCGTTGCGTCGGCGAATTGTCAAAGGTGCCGCGGTTTCAAAGGTGCCGCCGCGCATCGCCGGCCGCGGTGGCGTTCGCTTGTTCAATTTTATTCGTTTCAATTTTAGTTCGTCGCATTGAGCTAATAGTTCAAGAGCTGGCACGTATTTTTGGGTAGGTATTGGAAGCAAGTTGAAAACTTGTCATATATATTATATCCCAACACGGAACTGCAGACCTGGCTGCAAAGTAGCGGGGCTAAATTAATCACTAAATTAAAAAAAAATAATCTAAAAATAAATTTAATTCAATATATGTTGCAATATATTTATGTATGTATGTTGTAGTTAAACGTTAAAAGGTAAAAGTTAGACAGGTCTGCAGCTCCACATACACATACATAACCTCACGTCGGTATCTATCCTCCATAGGGGTAGGCAGAACTGCATTTCTGCAACCACATTTCGCCAAGTATGTGCAAGTCCCACGTAATAGGGGCCGAGCCTATTGCCGTTTTTCGGTCACATTTCTAGACTCCGTACTGCTACTGAAAATTTGCTAATTACAATAATACCCCCCGGCGCATACTTATACCGCGAGACCACGAGGCAGTCTGCAGTTCCGTGTTGGGAAATAATAGGAGAGCTATAACAAGTTTTCAGTTTGCCTCAAATACCAACCCAAAAATGTATGCTAGCTCTCCTACTATAATATTACTACCTACAGAGATAAGCAAATGACCAATGACGCAACATGGCGTCCACGAAATATTTTGTTTTGTTCTTTAAATCTTTACGTGTAAGTTTACTTATTTATTTTCGACATGGGCACTAACTGCGAATTGGCCTAGTCAGCAGCGTCTCCGCCTCCCACGCGGGACGCTCAGGGTTCGTATCCTGCTTTTGACTGTTTTGTTTTTTATTACTTATTTACTTCTTTTTAAATTAAATATTTTAATAGTTAAATAAATTCAATCGAGAAAAACATTGTTAAGTATTAAATTAATTTTAATTTACATTAACTATTATACTTTCTAAATTATAAAGCAGCTAATAATTATGGTATTCATAAATAATAACCACATTTATATCTATCATTAATTATTTAACAATTTTTTCAATTATATATTATATATGAATAACATAAAATATTATTTGGGTATTCACCAAACCGGTTTCGCTCAAGCCTCACCCCCAATATTAGAAAGCAATTTTTCTTCTATTACATGTAGGTAGTGTATGTTCTCCAAAGTTGAATTTATTGTCGTTACCCTTCTTATTAGTATAACCTCTGGTCTGGGCCAACTTGGCAGTCTATTTGAAGGCTTCACAGTGCTCGTAGCTTTCTGTGACTTACTATTTCGAAATTATATCAAATTCAAAATAAATAGTTTAAAGAGTTTTTAATAAAAATGTCTGTGAATCAAGATGTTACTAGTGCACAAACAGCTGAAGAACAAGTTCCTGATGATTCTATATATAGTTAAAGTTCAAAAATGAAATTAACAGTGCCAGTTGAGCATTTTAAAACTTTGCTCCAAAAAATAATTAAACAATGTCACAATATTCGAGTTCTATTTCCTATGAAGCAATGTTAATGGGTGAAGAAATCATTTAATTATTAAAATGGTTAATTAAAAAAAAAAAGTAAGAAAAAAAACAAATGCGAAATTCGAACCGTGAGTGTCCGCGTGGGAGGCGGATACACTGCTAACGAGGCCATTTTACCGTTGGTGACAATGTCGAAATACGCAGTCTAGTCCCAAAGTGAATTTATCACACCGTGCCCTCTCCTTGTAAAATCCGTGTTTACATTTTTATTTTACGTCAATTTCAAATTACAGCTAATGTTATCAAAATTTCCCACCAAGAATGCACTCAACCTTGAGCACGTTAGTGTCAGTTATAACTTTGAGTAATAACCTTAAAAACATCGATACAAGGACGGAGCCCAGAGCGATACGTCCTCTCTCTGAAAGGCCATGCGGCGGACTGATTTGCTCAGGTCTGCGCGCAGCGTTTTATAGCCCATTTTATAAAATTTATTAAAAAAGCAATAAGTTTAATTTCTTCAAAATAAAAATTGTACGTTTTCAAGTATATGTTCTTCTTTCATAAAAAAATTTTGCTCTGTTAAATAAAGTACCATATAAGGTTTAAAAAAAATATTTAGAGACAGTAATTTCTCAATTATTTCGAACGCTTTAGATATTTTATTACTCGAAAACTGGAGCTAAATCTTAAAATGTTCGTAACTAACTTTTTGCTCGGGGATATTGTCTATTTAATAACATTTTATTTTCATTACATATGTTATGAATTTAACAAAATTTTGAGCCTCGAAAATGACTCTAAAAGTGAATTTTGACAACCTTAGCCCAGTTATCTTGTTATTTACCAAAATTTACGAAAAAATCTTAAAATGTTCTTAACTAACTTTTTAGATGACAAAATTCCCTACAATAATTGGTAATTTACATATTTCTACAATGGGTCTTTCATCAACTTTAAGGGGTTCGAAAAGTACTCTTTTTGCCCAAATGACGCTAAATTTGTATATACGCTCATAAATGACATTTCTATTTTCTCTCTTTTAATGACATAACGTCTTAAATGCAAATTAATTGTAAGCTACCGGTATGTAAAATATATTTTTTAAGAATTAACCCTTCGTAGCCCAAGATCATAAAAAATTATAATACTTTGGTATATGATAGGCTTGAACAAATAAAAAAACACGTGTTTCGTGGAAATTCAAAAATATTTTTTATTCCGTATGTATTGGATCTTTTAGGGTTTGTGACATTACTGTCACATTGGGTTAAAGTGGAAGAAAATGTTATAACGTAGTATGGAAGTATCTAACAGATTTATTTTGTTTTTTGTAACAACTACTATTCCGAACTTTTTAAAAATTGTTTGTGCTACATCAGGACACCGAAGAAACTTGGGCCAAATGATTTTCAAACCTAATTCGGTCAGTAGCCAATTTGATACTGCCCCACCGCCAATGGGGGGACATGTTGCGCCGGACTCTTGTGATTTTGGCTTGTATTTTATTTTCAATTAATCTTCGCTGTTGGACATTAGGATTCAAGCAAAACTTACATAAAGTCTCCAATTTCAAGTTGAAAATCTGCTGAAGACATTTGTTTGTCATTGCATAGTTTAGTCTGCCTTACTCTCACATACATCAGCCAAGAACTGGCCATGGTCAGATCTAATAATTGGTAAAACATCCAAACCTGGCGTCTTTTAATTCGTGTCAAAATACTATAAGCACCCATAATGCTGTTAATAAAATCTACACCTCCAATGTACCCACTACATTCTTCGAGGATATGAGACCGATCAATGTTGATGTACTTCTATTGGCCTTATCGTAACGACTTGGACCTTCGACCACTCACCAGCAAAAATTGAGAAAAGCGTGACAAGTTTGTTGTCTTTTCATATAAATTTTGACACATCAATTGCGTCCATATTTGCTACGTAATCAACAGAAAATCTACTTTACTTTTTATTACATCCTCGTCAGGGGGTAGTTTGCAATCTGGAACGAGATTATTCCGTACGGTCCCAGGACTCCCCAAGTCCAAGATATATCCACTTCTGCTAAGTACTCCAGTAAAGTTTCAAACCACGGAAGTAAAGTTATTATCCAAATATATATGTTATTTCTGATGTCTGGGTATGCCCGCGTCATTCTAAATACGATGTTTGAAGATGCTCCTTTTTTATTCTACTAGGAGCAAAACTCTTTCAGTTCCTGTTTCAGGTTCAATATTATAGACAAAACTTGAAACTACGCTCAGTACATAAAACTTTTAACGCCAATTGTGTTTTTTTTATAGCCATATATCTATTCAAATTGTCTCTTCTCTTAGTGTAGCAAATCTATTCATCCACACAAAGGTATACCTCGAATAGAACTCCACTAGAAGTCCTATTTAAGGCTTATATTATAGATCTAATTTTTGTGTAAGTACTACCCCTATCTTAAAAAATAGGAGAAAAAAATCATCAATATATGGATATACATTAGTTGTATTTTTTATGACATTGTCACCCAATGTAACAGAAATGTAACAAACATAAAAAGTTGCTTTTTACATATGAAAAATCAAAAGTATGAATTGGTAACGATATATAAACCAAATCATTTACTTACCTACGGGTATCAACAAAAATTATACAATTTTATATACTTTTAGTATTTTTTTATAAATTTTAAACTTTTTGCAAGTTCAAACATGGCATTTTCATCAAAACACGAAATTCAAAGCCAAAAAGGGAGCAACTTACACTACTTATGATTTATATTTGATGCTAAAATGTTCGGTGTATTATTTAAGAATATATTGATATTGATTTGACAAATCTTAAACGTTTAGTTTAAATTTTATAGAGACTTTTTGGGTTTGTTACAGAAATGTCACCACAGGCTATAAAGGGTTAAGGTTTATATTTTAATACTTTTTTACATATCGAAGTCCGAAAAACAAATGTGACAAGTAATTTTGTTTCCGATCCTCAATCTAGCATATATTAGATCGAAGAGGAAAACAATATTACCTAATCAGTAAAACCAGAGTTCTCTTTCATGAATACTAGATAGAGGTTTAATGTATTTTAATGTTAATGTATTTTAAAGCCTCAAGTATTTAAAATACTAATTACAAAATACCTCGGCCTCAGGTATTTGAAATACAAATTACAAATTACATTTTAAGGAAGTAATTGAAATACAAATACAAAATACGTATTTGTATTTCAATTACGTATTTTAATTACAAGTAATTAAAATACTGCCCAACCCTGACTGTTATGAGTGCTGCGCGATTTTTTTTCTTTTGATACTAAAATTTACCTAGCAGTCACATTTCTGAAAAACTACTAAAAATTCTCCTTAACAGAAACCCAGACACGAATTGGTGTTCGGTGTAGCGGGTTGGAACCCGAAACAAAAGACTCTGAAGGTGTTATGATTTCAATGTTGTGTTCCCTAGGTGACTACCACGACGACAGGGACCGTGGCGACTACCACAACGACAGGGACCGTGGCGACCGGGGTGAACGTGGTGATCGGAGTGATCGCGGAGAGCGCGGCCGTGGTAGAGGTCGAGGGGGTCGCGGCGGGGGCCGGGGCGGCGGCGGGGCAGGAGGAGACCGCGGAGACGACCCCGAGGCCACAGAGAAAACCCCAGTGACCTATGTCCCACCAGAACCCACTGAAAATGAACAGGAGATATTCAGCAGCTCCATCAGCTCCGGAATTAACTTCGATAAGTTCGACCATATTGCTGTCAAAGTAAGTCTAAATTTTAATCTCTATTTGTAATAATGGACCTAGTGAATAAATCATTCTGGTCAACGCAGATGCACTACTCGATTACAAAGATAATTCTCCCTGTTGGGATGTATTTATCTGCTATGATATTGACATCCATGCAAAATGTGTAAAGTTTTAGATAAAAAATTACAATTAGTTTACTGCCAGTTATGTGTCGCAATATATTTCCTCTTAAACAATGTTACACTACTATGATCCAAACATAACTTTAGTATATTGTTTAGGTAAGCGGCGAGAATCCACCACAGCCTATAGAAAGCTTTGAAACTGCCAACCTTCGGAAGTATGTGCTTGACAACATCCTGAAGTCTGGCTACAAGAAACCAACACCTATTCAAAAATATGCTATCCCCATCATAATGGGTGGCCGTGATTTGATGGGTTGTGCGCAAACTGGATCTGGGAAAACTGTAAGTGTATTTTTTCTTTGTAAATCCCATAGTAAGTCTAATAAGAATTTCAAAATTCATAACTAATATCACTTCAGCAGTTATCAAGCTTGATGTTGCTGTTAAGCTGTGACAGAGAACTTAAGTACAAAGTTATTTATGAAAGAATTTTTATAGGCAGAATGCCTATAAATAAGCTAAGTTTGGAATTCAAAGAATACTATTTATACAGCTGGTTATATATCATAGTGGGATTAGGATCTTAATCTTATCTGTTGGATTTGATAATGCAAAACCCCAAGTCATCTAAAGAAGTTCTTTGAATTTGCGTCACAAATTTGATAACTGCGGGAATTTGTTATTTGCATAAATATGTGGGTCACATTTCTCTTTGTTACAGGCTGCTTTCCTACTGCCTATTATAAACACACTGTTACAAGACCAGAGGGATCTGATTGTTGGACCAAATGGATGTGCTCAACCACAAGTAATTATTATTTAAATAATTAATTCTGAATATTAATGCATGTTCATTCATGCGATTTTTATTAAAGAAAAGAATAAAAAATATATATACACCATGAAGTCACATTTCTCTAACATGTAATACTAAACTACCCACATTTAAACACATGCACCGATGTTTGTCTCGATAATAAAACGTGATTCCTAAGTCTCGACCCCCCCCCCCCCATATAAGCGACAAAAAAGCTAGCTTTACCACTTGAATTACTTTGAATATGCCAAAAGAAGAAAAGGTTTTTTTTGTGTAGACATAAATCGTTTAGACATTAACGTATTGTTGATCAGTAAAATGTATTTTTTTAGAAATGAAAACTAAATTCACCCGTTAGCATTGTCTGATTTATGTAATAGGAAATGCGTTGTTTTTGCACCAATTACTTTTCCGTAAACGCATAAATTTGCGTTATTCACCACTGAGATAAGTGTATTAATGAGTTGTGTATTACATTGCAGGTTATAATAGTATCACCCACGCGCGAACTGACATTACAAATATTTAATGAAGCGAGGAAATTTTCTTATGGTTCCGTATTGAAAATAGCCGTCGCTTATGGTGGCACTGCTGTTCGCCACCAAGGAGACAATATTTCTGTGAGTAGCATTATTATTTCAATGTAGTTTTAAGTAAATAAGCACAAGACTGTTCTTTTGTACATCGGGTTTATGCCGAATAATTACAAATGCCGTAAGAATTATCTATGCTGTCTAAACTCTAATCAATATGAGCTGTATGCCTCGTGCAATTGATAAGTCGAAATGTGCGACTTCATTACTTTAATTAAATCTTCTGTACGAAACCTATAGTTCCATAAATAATTTTAAAACAATAAAATTATTGCAGAGAGGCTGCCACATTTTAGTGGCTACACCGGGACGCCTGCACGACTTCGTGGACCGCAACCGTGTGTCGTTCGACAGCGTTCGCTTCGTAGTACTAGACGAGGCCGACCGCATGCTCGACATGGGCTTCATGCCCAGTGTTGAGAAGATGATGGACCATCCCACCATGGTGCCTTGTGTAAGTAGTTATTACTTAACTGAGCAATGATATTGATACTTAAATTTCATCAAGGTTCAATCGCTATTTAAGTAAACAAGTTATTTTTTGTTAATGTCAGAAAATAAAAATGATGAAAGTGAATATTCCCGAATTTCTTTTGTCAAAATTAATGCATTTGACTTGCTTTTTTAATCATATTACTCTCGTTTCCGAAGTGCCAAGTTTTTAAGTGTTGTTCATTGTCACAGGGTGAACGTCAAACCCTGATGTTTTCCGCAACATTCCCTGAAGACATCCAGCACCTGGCAGGCAGATTCCTGAACAGCTACTTGTTTGTGGCCGTCGGCATCGTCGGTGGTGCCAGTACCGACGTAGAACAGATATTCCACGAAGTTACCAAATATGAGAAAAGGAATGAACTCAAAAAACTTATTGATGAGAATGGTGAGAAAAATTGACAGATACTTCCCATCTAATTCCCTCTTACTTTACTATCTAATACGTGTAATTTGAAGATATGTGATGTAGTTATGGTAACTGCGAAATAAAATATGTTTATATATTTAACTGGGGATATAGGTATTCCTGAGAAACGGAAAGTGTTTTGATGATTAGGAATATAAGACATAAAAATGGGATAAGAGAAAGTTCAATCAAAAAAAATTAAAAACGATAACAAATATTTTTTTCTTGGTTGTGAGACTGCAAAACACACTGCAATGAATAAAATGATAATTGATATATTAAATGATGTCAGAGGGCAAGCGCATCCTTGTATTCGTGGAGACGAAGCGTAACGCCGACTTCATAGCGGCCATGTTGTCGGAGCAGCAAGTGCTGACGTCATCCATCCACGGCGACCGCATGCAGCGCGAGCGGGAGGAGGCGCTGCACAACTTCAAGAGCGGCAAGCACTACATACTCGTCGCCACCGCAGTGGCCGCCAGGGGACTAGGTAACTACCGAAACACTATATAATAACAAATATAAATCTTCCTGAGTCTTTTTTTTAGAACATCTAACTAACAAATATCTGTGAACAGATATTAGCATATAAATCCACTTTTTTTCCTGCATGAAACTAAACATTTCTATATCAGGTGTTTTTTCCTAAATTGTTTATCATACCTAGAAGTGCTTCTAGGTAGTTAGCAAAAGTCAGAAGGAAATTCGGAAAAAAAATCCTTGGAACTCAGGAGATTAATAATATTAGATCGAAGGCGTATCATGACAATGTTTGTATTGTAATATTATATTGATTCATTGTTACAGATATAAAAAATGTGGACATTGTAGTGAATTATGACCTTCCAAAGAGCATCGACGAATACGTGCACAGAATCGGCAGGACCGGACGTGTAGGTAATAGAGGAAAGGCTGTCTCCTTCTTTGACACTGATCAGGTGAGTGGAGCGGAAAGCGAATACATATTATATTCTATCCTAATACATCATGCGTTAAAATTATACCCTATAAGAATAAGATTGTTTTTATATTTTGGATCATTTTCAACAATTTATATGTAATAATATTCTTAAGTACATATAAATGTCTGCAGGACGTGGCGCTCGTAGCAGACTTGGCCAAGATTCTTAGACAAGCTGAACAAAATGTGCCTGATTTCATGCATGGAGGTGGCACTTCTACGTATAAGGGCAACAAATACGGCGGCAGTGACATAAGAGTAAGTTTTTTATACAATATGTAAAATGAAAGTCTTTAACGAGTGTTTAGCGATTACTAATGAGCGAATGTTTTTAATCTCCCTATAAGTTCGTGAATATATGCGAAATGGTATTTATAGTCATAAGTTCATTTGTAACTCTGATAGGTGATTATTATTTAAAATTATTATTTTATCCGCAATATATTAATCCGCCTTCAATAATTTTACACAAATATTTGTACGTATATTATGTAAATGGTAACACGGTTATTTATTTCCCCACGCAACTAAAGAGGACGGATAGTCAACAGGTAACATATCTTAATATTACTTTGACCAAATGAAAGCTTATACGTAAGACAATATTACAACTCGTTTAAAGAGTGTCAATTCCAATCAATTAATAAAAACAACAATAATAATAAATTATGTTACAATTACAGAACTTCAACACGGCGGCTGCGCCCGTGGCAGAACAGGGTCAGGAACCAGAAGAAGAATGGTAGATTTAAGGACTACTTGAAATTACATAAAACGGACTAAGACAAAGTGATTACTATTGATAAGTTTTGTGAAGCATCCACACAACTGTCCAACATTCCGATAATTGATTTAAAACTTAAAACTCGACTCATAGAGAACTTTCTACGTTCCTATGAGTTGGAACGGGACCGATGCGCGTTGACAATATCAAAAGTCACGTGTGATCGCCTTTTTGTTATATTTCAGAATATTTTTTCTAATTTTCATAAGTTAAGGGATCATGTAACTTGCATGTGAGTCAGCTAAAAATGCTCTAAGGTTGAAGGTTGTACTATTGTCTGGATGCGTTTGTATGTGATTGTGCAGCTAGAGTGCGTGTTTATATATATCATTGGTGCTTATGAGTCGTTCTAAACTGACTCTTGATTGAGCTAATGTAAAGAACAATTGTTCCTACTTAGGAATGTACCATCATTATTTATAGACCATTACACAACAAGACTGCGTTTACTTCGTCAAGTATTTTAGTAATAATTTAAGTGATAATTTTAAGCTGCGCATAATCTTGCGTTTTTTCAATACCGATTCCATAAGAACCATTGATTTTTATGCATAACATCATTCTGTTGTACTTATGTTTTTGTTTATTTAGTATTAGGGCAAGAAAGGTTGCGTTTTTTTTTCTTTTTTATACTTTATTTTCTGTTTGCATATTTATGCAGCTACGTAAATATACGCTAAAATCGTTTACCAGTCAGACAATTTTTAGAGTTGATCTAAATCTGTGATGTTTAATGTAAAGTTGCTCAGTTAAAATTTTAACATAGTTGCATATGCATAGTTTTATCTTTTAAGATTTAACTCTTTTATACTATAAAATTGTTTGTTTCTATATTTTCACATTTTACTTAACAGTTAATGGTCAAACCAACAGTATTTTGAATCTCGCAGTAATTTCCTTAATTTAATGAAGTGGCAAGTAAACTAAAGCAACTGTGCAATTGTTCATTTTCTGTACAAAAATATTCTCACATAAGATATTATAATTTGTAATCTGTGATGATTATTATAAGTAGTTGTATGTCTTCATCATAACATTATGCCATAGATAAAGTGTAGTTCAAATGTCTATGATTTAGTTAATCTAAAAGACAGCATTGCAGAAGAGCACGAATTTATACATCCGTACAAACAGTACTATATAATATTTTCAAATCCTATTTTTTGTGACCTCTAGAATATAGTTGTTGTACTCATTAATTTTTTAAGATGTTACTTTTGAAATAAGAACTTAAAAAGTCATGGTGTTGTTTTATTTATATTGTACAATAAAGTGAGTATTTCGAAACAAATGTAAGTAACTTTTAGCAATCATAATCTGACTATCGAAATACCCCTATGCAATAATTATATAATCCTCTTTTTGTTGTGGTTACTTAGTCCTTTTCCCATTGTAGTTGCCTCGAAAACTAAAATGTACACATTTATTAGTCATGCAAGTCTATGATCTCAAATATCCCCACTAATTATATTGACCTATGCGCAGAATGAATTTATATGTGCAAAATCTCTACTTCTCTTTCCCAGTGATTTGAACTTAATTGGGCACAAAATTATCAGTAACTTTTTTGTTCTTCAAACAACAACAAAAGTTATGATTATTATTACTTAACTAGTGCAATATATAAACAAGTTTAACTATATAAAGACATAAAAAGTACTTTGGTGTTATAGTCATAAGTAACCTTATTCTATGCATAGGTCGATAGTCTTTGTAGTTCTTTGTTCCTCGTTCCCTCACTGTTGAAGATGGCGACCCCGCAGGATCAGTTTCCACTAGGGAATGCAATCCCGACTCGAGATTGCAAATTCGAGATCCCGCGGGATTAGAAATATCAATCCCGCGGGATCCCGGAATTTTCGGGATCCCGTCTAGTTTTAAAAAAATAATTAATTTGGATGACTAAAGAAACTAATAACTGCTTGTTTGTGATAGTGAGGTTAAGTAAAATAACATAATAAAATATGACATGACCACGTCTCTGAACTTCGTGATAAACTCAAGTTGGTATCTATGCGCCTTTGCCGGAATACTCGTATTCTTTTGCTACTCTTTCAAATTTTATTCAATCGTACTGCTCCCCGTTATCTTAAATATAGGTTCCGTTTTCTAAGCGCTACACATGCACGACCGCTTAGGTCCTCAGAAAATTTTACACTTGAAATAAGCATAGCACCAAATTTCTTAACAATTCTTTTACAGTCCATGCTGCACGTCTGTGGAATGAATTACCACTAACAATTCGTAAAGCTAAATCGCTTTCCACTTTTAAAAAACTTCTCAGAACTTACTATTCTAAACTTTATATTTTATTTAATATAATATAATTCGTATTCTTATATGTATGTCGTTTAGTATTTATATTCTTTTATTAATAGTATTGCTTTTATTTCTGTAAATTACTCATGCAATCTTTACACTAATATCTTCTATTCAATGTTAAGTTAACATATCTTCTTTTTACATTCATGTATGTTTATGTATGTATTTGTTATTGATATACATTATTAGATTTTTTTTCTGTTTCTATTTTACAATTCTGAAGACAACTGCCAGAACTACGACCTTTCATTCCAGTTGCGTAGCTTGTCTGGAAGAGATCGCAGCTAGCGATAAAACTCGTATTCGTTATGCTTCATTAATGTTTTATATTTATTTTATTGTATAGTATACAAAAAGTACATAAATAAATAAAATAAATATTACTCCAAAGAAAATAAAATCCTTTTTTTTAATCTTACCAACCAAAAATAATTATCAGGTTTTAAGGAAATTAACGTAGGTAAATTAGATAATCAAAATAATAAACATATATCAAAGAAATTAGGAAGTAGTTACCAAAAACAAGTGATTTTGAAAATGACTCCTTAAAAAACAAAGGCTACCAAATAATAGTATCATCTGCTAAACGGCATCTAATGTCCTTTGCAATGTATCGCGCTGCAGAGAATGCCCTCTCCGACTCAACACTGGTTGGCAATAGCGTGGCGAAGCAAGTATATGCAAACTGCAAAAATCGCCCCCTTGTTCCTCCACACTGAAATAAATCCTGACTACTGCCGCCCAATCCCGTCAATCTCGAACGGGATCTCGTCATATGATGCGTCGGGATTGATCCCGAAAAATTACTCGGGATCCCGCGGGATCCCGATCTCGCGGGATCGGGATTGCATTCCCTAGTTTCCACGCTGTCTCCACCGCCTCACTCACTGCGTCAGACCAGGCTTTGTACTACTAGAAACTTTATTCATTTCCATAAATAATTAGAGAAAGGAAGAAATAAGGTGAGCCTGATTAAAATCTAGAAAAGTCATTGCGTTGATTTTAATAATTTCCATCAATTTTTAATTCCATAATGTTGGCTTATAGAAAACATTTTTTTAAATAATTACATACAAAAATATTACATTATGTACGGAATAAAACTTATACAATAGGCTTATGCTAAAACCATTTAATGGTATTTATTGGATTTCACGACACAAATTATAACTATACACGTATTTTACAAATACGACAGTACTTAAAAAATGTTAACGATATCTCTCATTATCGAATTCTTTAAAATAATTAATTTCATACTATTTTTATTACCTTACTTATACACTCCAATTATATTCTACTATGTTACTGTTTTATACATTCTATAATGAATGGAGTGCCGGAAAATCCGTTTTAATGTACACTAATTTATTTAACGTTTTCATTACATTTATATGTACTAATTAAGCGTATATTAATAACTGATCAATATAATTAAAAACACTAAAAATATTACAATTGTTGGTAAAAATGAACACTTTTTCACTACCGTTGGTTACACAAATTAATATTACACGATTTGTGAATAAAATTATTAATAATTGATTTAATTCATTTGTGACTTACAAGATAGAAGGCTTTGTTTAAGGCACCATTCGTTTCTATAAAATTTGCTAAAAATATTACACAAAATTTTATTAAAATTTATTTTTTTAGTGTATATATTATATATGTCTCAAAATCTTGTTAAAAAGCTTGCGTCTCAAAATAAACTTTAATTTATGAACATATATTTTTATATCAAATATTACAAACATTTTGATCACAAAAGCATAGCAAGCTTATGAAGAACTTTAGATTTAAAATCTATAAAAATGTACTCTAATATTAGGTCATTAATTTCGACGTAGTATCTGAGGAGCATCGCGAGGTAAGGAGTGAGTTTTCAGTCTTCAAGTCAGTCTCTACACTTTGCCAGTGTTATGATCTCGTTGATCTATCATTCCTTTAGTTCTAACCAGCCTGCTGCAGAAGCTGTTTATCCTCCTCCCCAATTCTATTATGATATTTAAATTACAGTTTTTCAACACTACGATAAGAATTCAGATTTCTAATTCAGATACAAACTATGCAAATTGTACCAACACATGACTTTAAAGTTGTAGTGAGCTACCAATACATCAGTGTATCTATATACGCAATTAGACTTAAACATTATATATCACATGTAAATGGAAGTATAACTTCCTTATAAACATTTCAATACTTTTATAAGGTTGGTCCGCTTTCGAATCGTTGATATTCCAAGCAGTTCCATCTGAAGTATTGTACAATTCTGAAACAAAATCAATAATGTTAATACAATAACATTATGTATTAAATGCATTAGCCGATAATTGTAAACCCCACTGATGATAAGGGGCCCCTACTGCGCAAAAATTCGGAAATACCTATATTTTCATACTGTGAAATATATTTAGTATGCAAGTTTACTTTGTCTGCAAGAATATTTCGTCATCACCGCGTAAAACAGACCAAAAATATTAGCAGATAAGATAAATCCTGAAATTAAATATCTTTGCATGGATGCAGAAATTTAAAATGTCTTAAAATTGAATCCTAATAATAAATGTACACTAATAATATGTCGTACTGTTTATTTTATTAAACCTAACACAATATTAACGTATTACATACTCTCACTTTTATTAAATTTAGTGACATCAATGCTCTAATTGGAAAACGCTGTTATAAAAACGCGAACCTTTTATGCACGCCGAGTTTTCAAGGCCATCAAGTCAAACAGTTGGTGACACATCGAATGTAATTATGTTGTATTTGTTGGTTTGCACGATGACATTATAATTATTTGTGTAGCACCTAAATATTTAATAGTCGAAAATTGGCATTATAATGTCTGGAGCTAATTATTTCTTAGTAAAAGGTCAAATGGAATTAGTATTCAATTATATATTATACGCGCCACATCTGCGATTAAGAAGTGTTCCTGCAAGCTATTTGTTTTTTTTTAAAGGTCATCTACTTCCAAATAATACATATCTATGCTTACAAATAAGACATCCTACGATTCAATATAAAAGAAAAATCTAGACTTTGAGAACGAATCTACTCGGTTGTTTTATTTAAACTAAGTTAAATTCAATTAACAACGTCCTAGCGCTTATATGTGAGCATTATAGCCCGTTTTCAATAACAACAGGTTAAGCAAAATATAATAATCCAACACTTATCGTAATCTATCACAATCTGTTGCCACGGTTGTGACTAATGGACAAAATAATCACAAGTTTGTCTGGGGAGGTACGTCGACAAAGAAAAAAATTAAAAATAGCTTCCTTTGTCTCTCCAATATACGAATTTATTTACGTAATATCTGCTTAAGAAAATTTATAACATAAAGGTAATAAGGTCAATGTCCTATGGCTTAGGAAAACAAGCAATTAAATCGCGCTAGTACCTTCTTTAATGCAAACTTGTCACGCAAACTATCTGTGCTGCGATCTTATCGACATATTTGTTGTATTCAATGCATAGGTATTTTCTTGTACTCTCGATTTATTATCATTTATCAGTATATTACACTGTGAAGCACGAATTAAAGTCAAGCTAATTTAATTCACCGTACAAGCAGCATATTATTTAGTGGACGAAAAGGTTCAAACAAGCAAGACGATAGAATTAAATCGTTAACTTATCGTAAGTCCCGGACAACTGCTGTCGGCGTTTTAAAATATTTAGAACACATGCGAAAGCAAGTTTTTCTGTATGTTCAACCGCGGAATAAATTATGTTCTATTTTTGTATAAATATTACAGATTTCAAAGCGGTCAACTAGGAATTACAATCTGTTACACGTTGTCAATTAAACTTTCAGTAAGGGTCATTTCAATTCATATATGAATACAATAATAAACTTTGCGATGGAGCCCTTCATATTCATACAATTAGGGCCGGGTTTAGATGGACCGAAGACGCCATACAAATGTGCTATTTATGATTAAAACCATCAAATTTGATGTTTAAAAATACTGGTTATTGCCGCCTACCTGCCCTTGTCCTTTACGAATGCAGCAAGTTTTTGTAGTGCATTTCACACAAAGGATTTAACTGAACGACCGAACACCGGTTCGACAAGACGAAATACAATCCCAAAATATGCTCACGATTGGACATAATTAAGTTGATTTATCGATTTGGCCAAATGTCCTTGGATTATCAAATTCAGATCTTGTCTTAAGACCTAACATTAAGCAACGTATATTATTATTTATGTATTTAAATTATCATATAGATGGTAAACACTAATTTTGTCAATACACACTTCCTGCATAGATTATTTTTTTTAGCCTCCCTCAAACATATAAATCAATAGATAAATACAAATTATTCTCAATATATGGACTATTATCACAATAATTATTACCTACATTAAATACAAAAATGAACGTGCAAAACTTCTACCTTACGAATTCAAAGGCATTTGAATAAACATAAAAAATGCGATAACGATAGAAATCAAAATCAAATGTTGTTTATGCAAGAAAAAAACACGTTCAACCGATTCAAATATATAAAAAGAACTGGTTTATAGTTATTTTTGGAGACACTCACCCTACTAAAATAATGCAGATGCCCACTACACCGGCGCTTAGGAGGTATATGGCCGATGGCAAAGTAGATAGTGTGCACTCATACACAAAGTTGTATAGGAGTGGCGATATTAAGGGACATATGCCCTCTATCGCAGACATCAAGGCGAACACCTTCGCTATATCTTCTATGGGCAGTGTTTTAGTCAACAGAGACCTTATTAACGGCGATGACAGGCCTTTAAATAATGACACTCCGGCTCCTGAAATCAAAAAATAATGATTACACTCTGAAACCATATTACGCTGCTGATGAGCTATACAGCTGAGTGGGGTTAGCCTTTAGCTCTCCCGAATTGCCTTGTGCGGGTTAGTGGACTAGATTCCGAATAGATTTTAACGTATATAGGTTTTCTTTACTGTTATCTCTCATTCAGGAACAAATGTGGGCGTAGCATTACATCCGTGAATGACTTGAACCCAACACATTTTGGACTTAAATCCATCTTCTTTGCTGATCAATACACGATATACCATAGACGGAAATGTTTATGTCGTTAATTTCCTAGTGCAAAATTAATTCGCTTAGGTTTTGCAGGACTTTAAATACGCGTAAATACGCGCGATGGTCGGCGACATGGTTATTTAACCATCGCACATAGGTAGGTTTTTAGGTTTTATGCGGCCAAAATTGAAAATTTTAAACTAGTTACAAATGCAAAATGGAATATTTTTCTACGTTAACAATAGAACAAGTGATGATCAGCCAGTCTTCTCGGCTTAAATACCCGTGTGGGGGACGTGTGCAGGTGGTGGAATCTTGTTAGTCTCCCGCTGCGCCCGCGCTTTCGCTGTTTACGTTGTGAAAGTGACTTGTTTTCGTCGTTAATATTTTTGATTTGAAGAGAGTTATTAATGTAAACAATGTGGATTCGAGTGCTTCAGGTACATACCATTATTTATTATAGAAATTGTCAACCTAGTATAATAAAAAATACTTTATTTTAAACCTCTAAAACATACAACGTTTTCTTGAAAAAATATTCTTGATTTTTCAATTTAAACGTAATTTAGTTATATTATCGCTTCCTATCGCCTCAAAATTATTTTTTATTATAATACTTAATACTCTTTTCTTATGATTTTGATAAAAATCAGCTGCAGGTAGGTGCAGGTAGGGTAAAAAAAGTTATGTTGAAAAATGTTCCAAATCATTTTAATTTTCATTTTCGTCGTAGGTTTTCCTGGCTCATCCGGAATAAAATTAGTCACCCGTCAATTTCTCTACGATAAAATGCAAAGCCAAAGTAATTTTAGAAACGATTTCAAGTGGATAAATTATTGATGTCAAGAAATATGATGAATACGCACTAGATACCGCCAAATTATACGTGAAGCACTATAGGTGGCACCCGATGACCCCTACTTTGCACAAAGTGCTCATACATGGTCCTGCCATAATAAAGAATTCCATCCTTCCAATAGGCCCATTCCCGGAGGAGGCTCAAGAGGCCCGAAATAAGCACTTTCGCATGTATAGAGAAAATTACGCAAGAAAATTTTCCCGCGAACAGTGCAACCGCGACATTTACAATCGACTATTATTGAACTCTGATCCGCCCATTAGCAGTATTAGTATAAAACAAAGAAGGAGAAAAAAAATGTCTAATTCCTTTTCTCCGTAGACTTTCGACATGCTTTTACCCACCAAACCAGATTCCGCTTCACCAGAATCCTCGGGCGATGAGGATCTGGAGTAACGAATTGGCATGGAGTATATGACGACTGTCCATTCATTACTCACTAACGTTTAAAATGTACGTTTATGATATATATTTTTTAATATATGTCACGTTAGGTTTTTGACATTTTTTTTCATAAATATTATATTTTCTTGAATTAAAATAAAAAAAATCAACAGAAAATTGTTTTACATTATCAATTATGTCATTTAGAATAGTTTTAGCAAGTAAAATAATTTTGGCCGCATAAAACCTAAAAACCTACCTATGTGCATCGGGTGAAGTTCAAGGTTAATTTCAAAACTAAAACCACGGTTCGTAACATGAACAATAAGAACACGAAGTACAAGTTTTGTAACTTTGTGATTACGAGACTATAACTTAAAAAAAAGCAAAAAATATTCAATATTATTTAAATTTATGAAATACATTCTATTATTTGACAGTAGTCTCATATGCGACCAAAAATAAGTCTGGCCTTAAAAACACTTAAGATTTAAACAACCAATATTAATATGATAAAAATGCTTTGATAATTTTAAAATACAATACCTAAAGAATATCACGTTTGATTCACGTGCCACGCATGGTTCCGAATGTTTAGTCGTAATATTTTCGGTGCATAACATTTGTGGCAGTGGTGCCCTACTCTTTTGATTACCGGTACAATAATATCGTCCTGACTCCCCACGAATAACTTAATTCTCCCCGATGATTATAATTAAATTCGGGAACATATCGCTGTAGCATCAAATGATTGTTGATATCTACGATAGATAATCGTAAAAATAAAGGATGGTCAAAACAAAAAAAAATACTTCAATCAATTGGAAATCTGCTGACTGGCCGAATTTCCTGCATTTTCTTAATAGATGGCATTTCCGATTCGTGAATTTTTGCGTTGTCTACATAACATGCAAACGCGCAAGGTCAAAAGAACAGTTTTGACGCAATGGATAGACAAAAAACGTGACGATAATAGCAAAGTACCTACTTCATTATTCGTATATTCTATTTAGATGCTCAGTCATATAGGATGTACATAAGTCTTATTGTCTAGACTCTAGAGTAGCCACCATTGGGATTTTAAAGGGATTAGCCTTACTCCGACAATTTGTTAAGTGTCTTAACTAATTAATTTTATTGAAGTAATTAATTTTTTTTTTTTTTATTTGTACGATAGATCTAGAAAAATCAACGACTACTAGAATAGATATTAACATAAGCCACATTTTTGTTACTCTTACGAGTAGTATACTAGAGACGCTATCAAAATAGGGGTTGAAGCAAAGCTATAACTTCACATCAGTCTTACCACCAAAATAATATAAGAGATAATATAGAACAGCTGATAATATTTGGGAAAACAATATAAACATGACTCACCTAAATACATATGCCATGATTTCACTGCCAGCGCTCTGATAATGTACTCCGTCATCGTCGACGCAAAAGCTATGTTTGCGAACATTAAATCACTCAATCTGAACAATTTTTGGATTACAATCACACCAAGGAATCCTCCGACGAAGGCTATTGTAGTATTCACAGCTGAAAATAGTGTGTAGTCTTTGAGAGCCCAGGAAAGTTTCTCTCTCACGTAAAAGTATTCTAAACCAAACAGTCCATACAACAGGAATATTGATAAGCTGTTGGCTAAAGTAAGCAGCAGAATTTGCGCTCGGCCGTAGTTAACTCTCTCTTTAAAGCATTCCCGTAACATCTCTTTTACTAGTAAAAAGTCGAGGACTGTGCTTAATCCTCCCTGTAATAAATAAAAAGAAACAACATATGTAATGTAGATCTATGACTTTATTAGACCAATGGTTAAAAGAGTTGGGATCATGGTGGCCTAGTTCGATATCAAAAAATCGTTTAAAAATAAATGCTCCCTCACGATTATGAATTCATCATTCAGCTATAGTAGCTTTGTTATGGACTAGCAGGATAAAAGAACAGACTGGTAACTCTACCTGTTAAATACGGTCCAAATAAGAGCGGGCGAGAAACATATCATTTAAAAACGGATTGTTAGGAAATAAAAAACCATGGACTCGACTGCCCAATGGTTACATGTGTTAATACGGATATATATATACGAAAATCAAAATGCCCCTTATGTAAGTAAGGCCATATACAAATATGTACCATCCGGGTAAATACCCACAGCCACTAAATAAACATTGAAATCCCCGAAACGTCTCATTGTGCACTAGACATTAAACATTGTTTTCTCGGTTGAAAGGAGACTCGCTTTTGTGTAAGTTTCGGTCAGTAACTTTGCAAACAAGTACTTATATATTGTAGAAATTTATGAAAGACAGAGTTACATCCTCTTTTAGTAGCGATGAAAATCTATCAGTATATCGATATAAATACTTTTCAAATGATTATTAAATTGTTTCCTTTTCACTTTCATAATTCTTATCAGTTATCACATAGATAATATGAATGTAAGAAAATATGCACACTCATGCAAGTTATCTAACATGCGTCATGAAGCTGAGTCGGATTGCTTTCTGTTATCACACAAACGTAATCTTTATGATTACAAAATATCACTAGACGTACAAATAAACATCATTATCAGTAGAGTTTAATTAAAAAATAATAACAATATTATACTATTGCTGCTTTTTTAGTTAAAACAGTCTCTATTGGTAACTTTGATTTCACACTAAGTAAGCTTCGTATTACTACTTCACTGCCTGTGCATAAAACACACAATATTTTATTTGAGATTAACTCTACAAGGTTTATTATTTAAGGTAGGTATATCGTAGAGCAATTGACCTTTTTTATGATGTCAATTTATGTTTGTCAATTTAGAGTGCGGCAGTAATATTGGGTCCTGCATCTTCAAGGTCTCAAAGTCAAATAAAAGGCCTGTAAAACAAAATCGTTTTTTTGTAAGCCAAACGATTTTTAGAATTTATGCTGCATAAACTTAAAGCAAATGAGATCTCAGGTAGAAGGGACGAGAAAATTTATTACAACATGATATAAAGTCATGTGTCCATAACTGGAAATAGCACTTACCTCGATGGCCCCAGTTAAGGACTCCCTTAAACATATGTTTGTAAATGCATATGCGAATACGTTCAAAGCTGCTCCAATGAGTAGTAAGTACACGTTTCCAACTGCTCTTAGAACGTGCGCGCTTAGCAAAGCACCAATAACGCTACCGGCTGACACTGATGCTTCTAAGATCGTCATCCTAGAAATGACACATTTTTTATTCTTCTTTTTCTTTTATAACTTATGGTTTTTACTTTTGACGATATTTGTCGTTACATAATAAACAGCTTTATACTTATAGTATTAAGAAACATCTTAAACAAGAAAAGGGGGGAGGACACATCAGGAAGAAATTATATCTTAGATTTATACATAAGAACTCGTAACTTCACAGATATAATTTAATAGATAAATAAATTCCCTAGTTCCTTAATTATAAAATAGTGAAACCGAAAGGAGTACACTTTATACATAGCTATTTTTATTTTATAAACAAATGAAATTTAATGAATTACCTAATATAAAAATAATTGTTAAGTACCTTATTTAATATGAACGTCATTTTAAAAAGTATTTCTTTATTAAATCTAAGTTTATTATTATTTAAAATTAATTTATTAAATAATTATTAATATAAATGAAATTTCCCACAGAACTGCGAATCGTTATAAGAACATCCAAAACATACATTATTCTCAAAATATCCTGCTGTCCCTAAGCAGCCAACGCCATATAACTAGACATAAAGTAATTGTTGGACGAAACATATCACAGTTTACTTTGTTAACCATGCAGCAAACATACCTGATAACGGCTTACAAATTTTCTTTAAGAAATGTTGACCTATGCATTGGCCGCTAAATCGGTTTCTTGACCATAATTAGGTAATCTCTCACACTTTATTTCATAAACAAATATTGCCACTGTTTTATTTTAGGGCATATAAAATCGTGAAACTTTAAGTCTGATTTGAATTACGTTAGTTTAATCTACTCTATTTGAGTATCATTGGAATATGCATGTACATTTACACTTTTATCGCCTAAGGAATAGGCAAGATCTTCAAAATGCAACACTATTGTCAAAAGATAATAAGACATATAAAATAGTAACTAATAATAATAGATCACGTATATCAATTTACATCGCGTAAAGTAGTATCTAAGTAGTAATAAGTTCTTAGAACATTTGACCATGTATTTTTATCTTGGGAAAGCGACAAACATTGCTCTAAATGTAAAATCAAACATTACGGTCAGTACGTGAAAACTGCAGTGCTTTAAAGCTAGTTGAAAAAAGTTTATTTACCTTAAAGATCGGTTTTCGGACGAAGTGACGTCACTGATATAACAATATGCGCCGGTAAATATGATGGTCATACCACCGCTCAGGGAGTACGGTATAACTGTGAGGATGTACCACCACGGCCCCAGGTTATCTAGTACACTGTATACCACGGTTAACATCGCGGTCATTGCAATACCTAGAAGATAGAATGTATTTTTTTTATTCTCGGACGGCAAAGGGACAAAGAAAAAGGTGGCGGGTGGTGGATGGATGTTGGCGCTTACTTGGGGATGCCTACGTTCAGCAGTGGACGGCGATAGGCTGAGTTATAAAGGAACAGTCTTTTCTTACTTGGAGTGGCCAGTGCTAAAAGGTGGTAGTCAGTGATGGAGTGTTATATCCATAATTGGGTACGCTAGATATGATTTGGAATTTTTGAGTTTGAATCGGGGTGGTACTGAAAATTTACATGTGACTCCATATGCAAACAAACGTAGTTATGAAAAAGAGGGGATGGGGTTAAGTTAAATAATTATTAGAGGGTGTGAATAGTTAAGATCCTTTCCAAACAACTACGGCAAACTCCTATCAATCGACACAAGTATGCAGAACAGTTCATAAACCTAACCTAGGTGTTTACACCATCCTTCAACTTTAACAATTCAAACAATCTTGAGAAGTACCTACTATTAAAATAAAGAATACTTTGGCTTTAAGAAAATAGGCTCTGGCTACGGACTATCGGTATCCCGGGAATATAAATATTCCGACACTAAACGCCTGACCTCCAAACGGGCTCGGAAACAGCCAATATAGTACAGTGTATACTTCAATATGTTTGTATGAATACATACGGCACACAATTTGCATAGATATATTCAGCTTGCATATCGAATGCGTTTTCATATGTCTACGTCCCCATGGACGAGAACTCAGTTCGAATCATAGATTTGTCGATTAAAAATTATTTTACTATTCACATCGATTTGGCAATAGGGACATCTGGTTTAATTCCGTAATGGTGAAAATTATTTTTGGATTTATCGTTGAGAATTTCTGTCATCGACCCCGGTACATAAAGTGGTCTTCGCTTAAGACGTGCCTATAGGTAGTTAGTTCTCAGTAGCAATATACCTTGTATTGAAACGTGCTTAAAAAATGACAATAGATTTGCGATCAATTTATTATGTGTTAAATTTTGGCCGGACAAATATGGGTACGAAATATCATGTGCATACCCAGAGTGGATATAGTCCTCAGTATAAGGTTTATCAATTTGTGCAAAACGTTTATCATTATTGGCCTCGCTATAAACATATGTATGTTCTATCACAAATCTAGTTTCGTAGCTGAACATGATATCAAATCGTTTGTTACACAAATAAATGCTCTATATGCAAAAGTAGTGCAATTATTATTGAAACGAAGTTAATCATTTTTCTAAAATTAACATGTGCGTCCTGTTTTGGTTGAATATGTAATTTTGAAACAAAACGCAAATGAGATTTCCGATCTTTATCCGTTTGAATAAAATACAAATATAGGACGTTTAAAATAAAACTTAGTCATTAAAATCGGTATTCGTTATTTAGTATGTGTCTAATAACAAACACCACTCGTCTAAAACCGCGAGTAACAGTAATTAATATAAAACATAAATAAACCACATACTGATAAAGTATTTCGCAACATATGAATTAGTAACACGACAGATTATTGTGCATGAGCCAACCAATGCCCGAATCTGATTAGAAACAAAAAATACCGACAAATAAATTGTGTTTCAGAAAAAACTTTTTCATGTTAATGGTTCCTGTTTTTAAATCCATTAAATTTGTCTAATAAAAATATTTAAGTATAAACGCACTTAAATTAAACGTTTGATCTTTGAATAGGTATTCTATAAATTTTACAAAATGATATTTCAGGTCTTTAACATAATGATTCATGCATTACATAATCCGTGAACAAAGACGTGGCTTGTTTTCTTTTATCTATGTTAATTTTTATTCGTACAAAAGTCGATATAAGTAACGAATGATGTTTTAAAATAATTTGCGGTTGAAAGCCGGGGTTAGCCGGTCGGGAAACAACATAATAAACAACTAACATTAATAATAGCTCTATTGGAGCTATTGTCTATTTGTCTCTGGGGGAGGCCTATGTCCAGCAGTGGACGTCCTTTGCCTGATGATGATGATGATGATGATGATTAATAATAGCTATAAAAATGTCAAGGTTACTCAAGGGGTCTATTTTCGGTTAAAAATGCGAAATCTTCGATTTGTTAACCGATATCGTATATTTGGAGATTGCGAAATGCGATTTGAGCTATTATTTCTCACAATAAATCTAATTTTTCAGACTACTTCTACGCTTGCTACTCAATTCTAAATACTGTTGCAAATTCCAAAGTATGTTTGTTTATTACAGATATTGATAATTCTGGTACAACGTCAAATGAGACCTTGCGACGGTTAGAGTATTTTTTTATTTACTGTCTACATCGGCGGACAGAAGTGGAATTAATCATCATCATCAACAGCCCTTAATTCGTCCACTGCTGGACATAGGCCTCTCTTATGGCACGCCATTAAATAAATTAATATGAAAGTATAATTAAGACATAAGTTTGAAAGGGAATCAAACTCAATATAATTATGCTGCGTAATGAATTCTACAAATTACATTTGATTTGTGACCCTTTACTATTGCTACTGTTACATGACGAGGCGATACTGAAACGGGCCCCAAACTCAGTATAAAACTATATTATTATTCGAAATTCTAACTACAACTTTGTTTATGTTAGAGCCAATTATAGAATTTCGAGATTCCGGGTTTGCAATGAAAAACAGCGGTAACAATCCCCACATGTTTACGTGTTTTAAAAATTTTGCTTTAGGTCTGGTGTTTGAACAAAAAATTCCCGGTAATTCTTGGCAACAACGGACGTCTAAAACATGAATATTTTTGTCTGTTATTTTAACTTTTGTTTAATTGAAAGCGCAATGTGGTCTCACGGAAGTGTTTGCAAAGCTGCTCCACAGCCTCTCCCTTCGGGGATACGAGCATGAGATACAAAAAACATCAATTCAATGTATTAATAATTAATTAAACTATTAATAATTGAAAGCACTATCGTTATATTAATATCTCGCGTGCAATAACATATGTACATATGTATTAGCATGACATTGAAAAACTGTTTTGGCAATAGCACGGACGAGTATCATGCATTATTTCAATATTTACTTTATAAACACGTTGGTGTTTTCTTTGTAACGTGTAGAATACACGTGAAATGTTCAAATTTGTAAGCATGTACATTTCCTCTTCCTAACTCTTTTAAGAGGCCATGACGGCTTTTGTGCGGTAAGGGCAGCGCCTCCGTAATAAAAAGTCGACTGGAGGGAAAGGAAGGAAGTTATCTCTCCTCATTCGGTACACTCGTAACCGAATACACAAAGCTGCACATTTCGTTACGAAATAGAGATCAATTCTTTGTTTGTTTTCAGGTAACTTTCTAGTCTAAGGGCTACTAAGAATTTTCTTATGGAATAGAATAGTATATCCCAATATTACCCCGCAATGTGATATTTCGTTCGCATGGGACATTGTATACTACGGAACCTACGTAGCCGTCATAGAAATATACAAGCCTTTTATAGTATCAAAAACTACGAGAGACATTACGATCTCTGCAACACCCAGACCCGAAACAAATATTCGTGGATGAGATAAACATTTGTCTTGGTGCGGGGATCGCCCTACCAGTCTCTTGTTTCGAAAGCTGGTGTTTCTATAATTAATTTCTCATGTTTGTGATGCACGATGATTTTTTCATGACAATTTCCTTCAATATTATTCAACGATAATTGCGAACATGTGACTGTCTTAACACAATTTAGTAGTGTCTGTTGGGGATTCGACTAAACGTCTCCAACTTGACGACCAACCCAGTGACAACTAAGTTATGGTTAATATGCTATTTATTACTTATTTGACGATTTTTACTAGATGAGTGTATTTGATATTAAACTGGATTAGGCTTGATACTCAGAGTGTTAGTGGCCGGTTGCGGAAGGAGAAACATGAAAAATGTGCACCTAGAAAGGTAAGGATTCAGGAGTTGCTAAATTTCTTGGTAATGAATAAATGAACGATTCTTATAACTCAAATCTTATAAGATACAACAAAACAATTTATACATAAAACTCACCAAAGAGAGGCCACACGACCAAGGGCTTCCTTCCATGAGTATCTGACCAGACGCCAAGGAACATAGATAGAACTGCCGGCGCTAATGATTCAATAATAGTTTTAACAGTGGATACAAATGTCGCGTATGACTGAACCTCCTTTTCCAAATGTTGAGTTTCATTATTCTTGTCCAATGACAGGAACACCTTACATTCATCTCTAGTGTGGTTTAATGAATGCACGCACGTTCTGTACAAAATTATGTTAGTCATTGCCGCTCCTAAAACATTAAAACTTGGTGTTTAACTGAATACATTAAAAAATTAATATTAACATAGATATTTGATTTAATTGGGGCATTTCACGTGAAGCGGACAGGGAAAAAAAAGTGAGGTTCTGAAAATCGTTCATATTCGGCCCATTTATACTTCTAGTAGGAATGAATGTGGACACAAAATATTTTTTTTGTATATTAAATATTTCACAAGTTATGGGCTTCTAAAGAATTGCCGTAACTGAAATATCAATTTTTTAAAACTCGTTTATCGTATTTAACAAATTTACAATAAAATATTTAACATAGCGATATATATTGGAAAAATACTGTTCTTTTTAATGATGAAATAAAATTTAAAAAAATATTTTTTTTTCATGTCCTAAACCGGAAGTAAACTTTTCAAACCTGAATTTCAGTCACTTCGGCCGCTTTTTTTTTCTTAATTTTTTTTCCAAATATTGGTAAGAATATGGAATGAAACATATTTTTGTTACTCTTCCACGGAAAAACTACTGATTAAATTTTGTTATTAATATTACTTATTCCATATTTTTTTTAGAGCTTAAATACGCTGAAACGAGATAAAATTTTAATAAAGTTGCGAGTTTTAATGCAATATCGCGCAAAATACTCGACCTTAAAAGCGTCAGATATCACGCCCAATGCGACGCGATGGCACATTAATTATTCTAACTCCGAAACTTATAGAGATTCCATTTTCAATTTTCTCGTGTATTTTTAGTACACTTTAAGCTATATTTGGAAAAAAAATTAAGAAAAAAAAGCGGCCGAAGTGACTGAAATTCAGGTTTGAAAAGTTTACTTCCGGTTTAGGACATGAAAAAAAAATATTTTTTTAAATTTTATTTCATCATTAAAAAGAACAGTATTTTTCCAATATATATCGCTATGTTAAATATTTTATTGTAAATTTGTTAAATACGATAAACGACTTTTAAAAAATTGATATTTCAATTACGGCAATTCTTTAGAAGCCCATAACTTGTGAAATATTTAATTTACAAAAAAAATATTTTGTGTCCACATTCATTCCTACTAGAAGTATAAATGGGCCGAATATGAACGATTTTCAGAACCTCACTTTTTTTTCCCTGTCCGCTTCACGTGAAATGCCCCTTTTGTTAATTATCCATTGCTTTAATTTCAAGGTCAAAGAAAATTAAGTAAGACGCAAATTAAAAACTGATGCCGTAACACATAATGTTTAAAAATATTTTTTATTAATCAAGTTACATGGCCACTATTTTTGTAAATTAATCGATTACATTTCGGCCTTTATTAATATATCAAAAATCGAAAATATCAAAATAAAAAATGTTATTTTCTAGTGAATGGCTTTAATCAATCTATGTAACCCAATGTAAATAAATGATTGTGTATAAAATATAGTTCATAGTATCACGCACGCATTTCTGTTCATCGTAGATGGGAATTGTGTGAATAACATCGACATTCGACACAGTTTCTAATGAATTCGAGATCTGATAAAACCCATGGTCTTTATGCACATGTAATAACTACAATCTTTATAGAAGTTACATTGTTATGTACGATTTAAACGAAATGTTATAACTACAACTGTATTAATTTGCAGAATATATATATATATATATATATATATATATAACCTCATACTATATTAATAAAACCTATATATACATTATTATCTACATTAATTGCAAAATAATTTATTAATATGCATTAATTGTCTTAATAAATCAAGACAATAAATTCTTGAATGGCGCATATTTAAGTTCGAATTGAGACATAAAATTATGAATGCCATTTTCTAAATCAATTATAATTACCTGTAAGTGATAAACTTAACATAGTTATGAATAAAGGTATTTCCATTGTGATATTAAACTTCTTCCCCGGCAATTCACTAATAGTATTGACTCTGGGCTCATTTTCTACAAGTTGCTCTTCAGTTTCAGTCATTTTAAATTCTGTAAGTAAACATAAATTATTTAACACTTGCTTAACAAGTAATTATTAATTTAACACAAATTTAAGTCACCTCACAAAAATACTCCAAAACAAAGGAAATATAATTTTTCAAGTTTAATAAAAAAATTATCGCGAATAATTAGTGGACAATTTTGATAACTTTGGTACGACGTTTCGATGACACTATTACTATTTGAAGATATTCAACCCGATCTATAAGTACTTAATTATACAATACTTAACTCGCGTGTTTATTGTTGCGGGTTGAAGTCGCTTTTGTGTGTGTTACCTAATGATGCTGTAGTGCTCAGTAATTCCGAGTATAATTTATTATTTGCAACACTTGTTTTACGTCAAACGTAATCGGACTGCAACTACATTCACGTCAAGCAATAGTATCTATCGTGTGGGTGTAGCAGTGTAAAAAAAATAAAGTGTCAAAAAGTTGTTTGTCTTGTCTATGGTAACTCGGAAAGAACGAGGCGAGTTTTTTTAGACAAAATCTAACGTTTTCTATTAGTTTGCTTAAACATATTTATGCAGATTTCAAGATAAGTATTATCTCACAAGGTTTAAATAAAAGGTAAGTGTTGTTCGCGTTAATTTTATACTATAAATGTTAAATTCAAAGGTTCGTCATGCGGTGCGACCGATTTTGATGAGTCGTCTAGACTCGTCCCCTGTCATATCACCACATCCGCTACCGAGAACGTTTACTGTTATATTTTTTTTACCACAACTTAGCTATTAATGGCATATAGATCATAAGAAGAGGTGTAATATAAAATAAATGTTATTCTCCGAATTTAACGTGGCTTCTCGAATCTACGGATACACTACGACCTATTTTTAGATCGGCTTTCTTTTTCCGAGGCGCATTGCTGTCGGCTATTAGCCGGTCTCTTAACATTCCTCAGTTTCCATGAACTTAAGTGTCGGTGCTATTTGGTTTTAGATAAAACTGATCAGACAAGATGGCAGTGAATGTGTACTCGACGAACGTAACGTCGGAAAATCTGTCGCGGCATGACATGCTGGCGTGGGTGAACGATTGCCTGCAGTCGAATTTCGCCAAAATTGAAGAGTTGTGCACAGGAGCCGCCTATTGCCAGTTCATGGACATGTTGTTTCCCGGCAGTGTACCCATGAAGAGGATCAAGTTCAAGACAAATCTCGAACATGAATATATACAAAACTTTAAAATATTACAAGCTGGATTTAAAAAAATGGGTGTAGATAAGGTAAACTGTTTAGCATTCCTTAAATTTGGTAACCACATAAATCATAATCAGGTCAGTGTTCAAATGAATAGGTGATGACAAAATTTACAACCACCATCCTGAATTGTTTTTATCACTCAGAAATTGAATTCACAAATGACTGAGTTGGATGGTGATTTAGCCGATAATAATTCTGATGAAAACAATTGAGTCATCCATCTAATAATAAATACCTATGTATTAAAAACATGTAACTTTATAGGTAATACCAGTGGACAAGCTGATAAAGGGCAGATTTCAAGATAATTTTGAGTTTTTACAATGGTTTAAAAAATTTTTTGATGCTAACTATGATGGGCGGGAGTATGACGCCTTCGAGGCGCGCGGCGGTATCACTATTGGGTCAGGGGCTTGCGAGTCCGGTGTTCCGTTGTGTGGCGGTGGTATAGGCCAGGTGCCCACGCGCACTCGACGACCAGCGCCCATCCAGCACTCTGGCAGTACGCATCTCAAGAATACCGTAATACCCACAACTCATGCCACACTCAGAAATTTCATCAACATTACATTATTTAACATCACAATATCAAGGCCCATGACATGTTGCATACCATCATTTCTCAGTGTGGTTAAGTGATACTTTAGACATAAGACTCCCGTGCAGTTAGCCAGCACCTTTTGTAGACATTGTTTATACTTTTTGTTTATCTTTTCACTTTTTTCTTTTGTAGATAGTACCCATTGACAAACTGGTGAAGGGTCGTTTCCAAGATAACTTTGAGTTTTTGCAATGGTTCAAGAAATTCTTTGACGCCAACTATGGAGGCACAGAGTATGACGCGGTGGCGCAACGCGAGGGTCTGCCCATGGGGCACGGGGGCTCTTCTGCCCCGCGGGCCGCCGCAGCCGCTAAGAAACCGACAGCACCCGTTGCTAAAGTCGCCGCTAGACCCCAAACCAGTACTATTTTGTTTTCTTTACATTGATTGTATTTAACCATATTACATGTTGCTTATATAATTATTTTGCTTATGAAAAAGACATAAGCTTATCAAGTAATTACAAAGTATTATATTATTTTATATTGGAACCATTGCACTTTAATTATTAGTTGAAACATTTTGTGCAATCCTCAGTCCAATTTGAGTAAATAGGCATTATTTGTTAATTTATGTAAGCCATTTTGTATAATGTACATATATTTATAATATCACTGTACATATAATGTAGGTTAATACTTTCATGCACCTAATCATTATAATATTTCACTGCATGCTACTGTTTGTAAAGTTTTCTTTATAATTTTTTTTTTTTGTTTCTGCACTTATTTTTCGTAATATTAATTTTGTAGACTATTATGTGTACTTATATTTTTGTATCATACAATTTATAGAATATAAATAAACTACTAACAAAATTATTAAGTTAATCATTATCAAAACTATACATTTATGTTAATTTCAATTTCTTTTTACCAGTTGGAAAGGCTAACAGCACAGTTCGATCTCCACCAGTGAACCTTTCAAGATTAAATCAAAGTGCAAAGGGTGACTCCAAAGTTATTGATGAACTTAATCATCAGGTAGATATCCCATTATATAAAATTTGATGTGAATTACAATTTTTTTTACTCACATATCTTTCCATTTTAGTTAAATGAATTAAAAGCAACAGTAGATGGACTTGAGAAGGAAAGGGATTTCTATTTCGGAAAGCTGCGGGACATAGAAGTGATCTGTCAGGAAATGGAGGAACAACAGAACGCTCCTATTGTTCAGAAGATACTTGATATTTTATATGCAACTGAGGTATGTGTAATAGTATGTTTATTTTTGTTTCCTGTTGATTTACCTGTTACATGTTAATTGTAAATTACTTCAATAATATTATATATATAAAATATCATAAACTTTAAACTTAGCTTACTGTATCCTACCTACTGAAGTACTGTTGTAACTAATAGTAGCCCTTGTATTTATAGATTAAATCTAAAAATAGTTGTCATTTATTTTTAAGCGCGGTCTTTGAGTGGAAGGCCCGTGTGACCCACAAGTTTAACAATACTTGCTTAGAGCTTATTTCCCGATTGAAAATCATTATACTCCGATTCTGGTATACGTCATGTGGATAAAAATAGAACTTAAAATAACTATTCATTATTTGTAGTAACGCTAATGGAGTGTAAAATTGCGTCTGGCGCGCTGAAGGCTTTTGTTATTGTTACTTTTTGTACATGTAAAAATAAAGTTTGCTTTATGAGCAAACATCGTAATTTTATATTACATTGAATACGTAGGAAACGACGTTATATATAAATTTCATTGGTCCTATTATATTTATCTCATTTTATGAGGTATGAACAGTATTAAAATCAGGTTGCGTGCGTGAAACTATAAAATTTAAACGGAACTTTTTGAAATTGTGCGTTATTGTGTCAAACTCATGCTATGCAAGAATTTCTTTAATTGATTGTTAGTTAAATCATTAAGTAAGAATTTAGAAGTTTTGACCTACATTTTACTCACTATTAAGTAGGTGGAAATGTGATTGAACTTGTGGTCGTTAAAATAATGTCATGAACATGTGTTTCCAGGACGGATTCGCGCCACCTGAAGAGATCGACGGCGACAACCCACACCCGCCGGAAGAAGACGAGTATTGAAAAATCATACTGTTATAACAACGCGTATCATAGTGCTCTTTGTATATTATATCAAATCGAAATTATCTCGCTTAAACAATCATCGACGGTATCGAGTGCTTAGAATTTCACAGCCAATGAGTCGTATATGTAGGTTAGTGAATATGGATACAGTGGCCCTTAAATGGCTCCATTACCTAATAATAGCTATTTCACTTCATTCTCATTGGAATGCAACCCAAAGAACAATAAATAACTGATGAATGCGATCGAGTGTCGTGTTATTTAGTTAGAGCTTGTTCTTTGGCTTGTATATCACGCTAAAGTGTAGTCACTCGACCACAACGCTATCACATCTGCAAATAAAAATCATTTTTTGTAGTGTTATCATGTTAGTACATGGCTGTGTCATATCTAAGTACATTCCTGTATATCATTGGGAGCGTGATTTCTTGACTGAATTTCTTTCCAATTCCGTGAATTCTGGATGGAATGTTCCATTTCTAAGTATTGAATAAATGTATGGAGAATGTTATGAGGTTGTGTATTGTGCAATGTACCAGCAAAGAAAGAATAATTATTGGATTGACTAGATCATCATTTTTGGGCCACTGACGCCTAAATACATGCATTTAATAATTGTTAAACGATTGGAAGATATTTAGTGTTACTTGTTTAATTCTGTTAAATATGTCGCAGTTGCTAAAATGTGATTTTCGGTTCTAAATTGTATTAACGAGCGAATTATAAGTAGATCTGAAAATGTTTTTAATACAAATTATATGAATGTAAATCGCAAAGTCGATGAACGTATCATGTAGGTAATGTGATCAATGTACATGACCATGATTTAGGTTAATCAAATACAAGACTTGACGATTTATTGCACTATTATGACTAACTATGGATAGAAAGTGTACTAATACATATTGGAATATTTTATTTAGTAGAACATCCTAGACGTCGCGGGAGAAATAACGACTTGTTGGCGAGAAAAGATGTTATTCGCTGGTTAAGATAAATATAGATAATTTATTTACTTTAGCGTTCATAAATTGCCTTAACAGCAGATATTAATTGCCTCTGGTTTTCAGATTGTGAATGTCTTATCGAATAAAATAATAACTTTATTAAAATGCTTGTCTTAATACTGTCTCCAATTACCTTTTATTTAGCCATTAGGTAAATAAATAAATACACCCAACAGTCACATACATAGTCCTGACCCCACACTAAGATACGAGTCTTGTGTCGTGGGTATCAGAAACTACGAGAGACTTTTCGGTCTCACAAACACCCAGACCCGAAACAAATATTTGTGGATCACACAAACATTTGTCTCGGTGCGGGGATCGACCCCCCGGCCGCTCGTTTCGCAAGCTGGTGTCTAGCCAACTGCGCCACGGGGCTGTCAAAATCTTTTTTTTCAGACTCCGCCTACCAGCATTATTAGTATAGTTATTAAACAATTTAAACAAAAAGTGTAAACTTAATCACTACATAGTATAAAACAAAGTCGCTTTCTCTGCCCCTATGTCCCTTTGTATGCTTAAATCTTTGAAACTACGCAACGGATTTTGATGCGGTTTATTTTAATAGATAGAGTGATTCAAGAGGAAGGTTTATATGTATAATAACAGCCATAATTCAGCCCTAAAGTCTACGCAGACGGAGTCGCGGGCAAAAGCTAGTAATTTATATTGAAGCTAAATTAAGACCAATTAAAAAGCGTTTTTACTTTGTATTTAATATGGTTTAAAGACGAAAAGACTTAGGAACTGTTATACAAGCGGGCCATTTGTTGGATTTTTTTCAATAGATGTGTTGCTTCACACCTGTGCGCGTAAGGCGCCCCAATTTAGGCCAGACTCGCATCACAAATTTTAGTAATGCGTAGGCGTGGCCTAACTCCATTAATGGTCATAAGGTGAAGTCTTAAATACTTATTAAATACCAAAATGTTTCATGTGATTTAAGTTCTTATTTTGTTATAACATGCTCTAGTCTCTACATTAAATACAAATACATATTTCCTCAATTATTCAGAATTCAAAGGCGGATACATAGCATTCATAAGGTGGCGGCTTTGGCACATTAAAATTGTTCTAATGGCATTATTCTCTTATGTTACTAGTTCCTCTTATAAACGGAGAACCCAGAGCCGCCAGACGTTCTTATTTTCTGATGGACGAAATGTAGTGGAATTTAATTTACACAAGCGTAATCTATGCTGCCCAGTGTCACATTAATCTAAAATCCGACGCGCATTGCAATTTGAAACATGTTTCAACTGAAGATCGCGCGCACCAACACCGATTGTGAAAGTTCAGATCCGTATCCGCGGATCTAGATTTTTGACGATCCGGCACATCACTAGTAACAATACCCCTAACAGTACTTCCACATTTCGTCCATCAGAAAATAAGTAACGTCTGGCGGACCTGGGATCTCGGTCTATTATTTTCTTTCCCTACCTACCTTTATCGCCTTATGGCATTATGAACCGATTATATAGCAGTGCAAGTGGGCCGACCAATGTATAATTTATCAATAGGTCTTAACTCAACATTTCTGGAAAATGTTATCACTGAAGTTATTAAAATATGAATAATGTAAAATGCAATAATTGAAAATCCTCATCTTTAGGCTTTAATTAACCTCCTTGGGCAGCTGCCTGTATTTACATCCCGTGCCTCTATAGTTGGGTGTATTACGGAATATCAATCATGAAGTAAAACAGCAAATCGGTTAACCAATATTTTTTTATTCACAATAATATATTATATTTACATTTCTAAACTATTTTACGCTACAATACTTTTGACGCAGAGAGTTGAACTGAACTACTCTCTACACAAAAAACTGTAGTAAAATTGTCAAAACATAATATGATATTTATAACGTCTTAGTCATGATATTAACAAGTTTTGTTTTGTAAAATTTCGCCATCGTCCATGATTTAAACATTGAGTCGAGTCTATATACAGAGAAGTTCCTACGATAATATAAGCGTGTTACAAGAGCCACAAACAATGTAACAACTACTTAAAATTTATGTGATTTTGATAAACAGCTTTTATTCTTAATGAGCTATGAGTAATATTATTATAATCTTTAAAAGCCATTGATGGATACCAAGTTTAAGCACAATTTCAATTTCTTTACTTTTAATAACTTTAATGCCCATAACACTTTTTTTACATTTATTTTATGTAAATAAAATTGAAAACTTTATTAAAATCCCAATAAAATAATAATTTACGGATTTTCTACCTTTTTAAAATATGGAGAATGTAAGCAAAGTTGTATTTATTTATATAAATACAGTTTGCCAGTATATATTTCAATTAATGTGAGTGAGGATCTTGTTGTAGATTACACATTTAAGCATACTGTATGGCATATTTACTTGAATTTACTAACAATTTTCTCGTATGATAACCCACCAACAATTTTCCCAACTCGGGAGTTTTTTTTAAATCATTAAGATGTTTTCCATGCTATCTAGCTTGTTTGATATTGTATTAATCAAAATCATTTCTTGGCAAGCAATTGCTTTAAGACTGCTATATAATTTTCACCACATTGTGAGTGGGCGATGTGTTTATTCTCAAATTTCATGTCCTTCATTTCTACATGATTATATACCTAACTTTTCTTAATTTGCTTAGCTCTGCTTCTAGTAGTAATAGAATCATTTAAGGTGAAATTTGACAAATCTGAATTTCGTGAGCGTAACGTTCGATTGCCTTCGCTTTTTTTATTTGTCTTTTTAGTTTGATTTGTATTCTCTGTAGTAGTTTGCTTGGGGGTACGACAGGCACGAATTGCACGACCATTTTTGTTCATGTTCTCTGGAACAGCTGTTTTGTTTGGTTTTATATTCTTTGCAGGTGAAGGGTATGGTAAACAAGAAACGTCTTTTGTTTGAGGCTTTTTACTTTGAACCTTAATAGAGGTATTAGGTGGGTCAAGCTCTGGACAACAAACCTTCTTTTTAGGGACTCTATGAGATCTAATACCCAAAGTAGTTTTGTTAAACTTCTGTATGGAAATTGTTGTATTATTGAGCAATGATATATCTGCCGTAACTTTCTTTGGTTCCAGTTTCTTCAGTTGCTGATCAACAGCTTTTTTATTGACACCTGAAACATAATGTAATGCATTTTTAATTGAACTAAATCAAGTGTTTCGTTTAAAAAAAAAAAAAAAACAATTTTTCAATACACATTATGTGATTTGTCTCTTGTCTGTGATAAAATATATTTTTGTAATATGTCCAGGCAAAATTTACTACATTATATACAAAGAAAACGTTCAAAAATATTTAATACCTACATACATTTTGCATAGTTTTAATGCTACTAAAGAAAGTTTGACAAATTGTATACTTTACCATTTTTTTGTATATTCATAGAAGTGTTAATGCTTTTGAGTGTTTCTTGGTGCTCAAAGTCACTCTCCAAATCAGTATCCCAAAATGACTTAGCACATGTTTTAATATTACTTATATTAGAACCTGAAATAGTAGCAATTGTTCCTTATTATAAACGCAAACAAGTATTTCTTCTCAACTGTGAAATATTGATAAGTTGAAGTCTCCAAGATTAAAAATGCGGCATGAGGAGATTCAAACTGATTTGTGTATTAAGAGCATGAATAAGGTAAAATAGTAAATTTCTATATTTTCTTTTATACCCAAAGTTCAAAAACAAAGCATATGAAAAAAAAAATATTATTTCACTTACTTTTGACATTTGCAGTATCTAATTTTCTTGGATTACTTTTTGACTTGGTTTCTTTTTGCATATTTTTGGCAGGACTTCTTATTTTTTCTACTACTACTTGACATTTTGGCATACTTATATTTGCAACATTTTTACTTGCTGCTTTTTTGCTTCTTTTGTCTTTAGTTTTATTACCATTCTTGAATATATCTTCATCTGTGTATGTGTCACTTACATCATCATTGTTGATATTGGATAAAACAGATGTGATATCCCAATTATCTTCAACATCCTTGCTTTTTCTTTGGGCGTCACTTCTGTTTGTTTGGCTTGTGCTATTTATCTTCTCTGCTGGCACAATTTTATGAATCAAATCTAATAGATTGTCTTCTTGAAGCACATCTCTAGTTAGACATGATTGATTTGTCACTAATTTTCTTGCTTTATGCTTTTCTTTCTGTATTGCACTATAAACAGTCTTTGGACTGTTGTCACCAATATCTGAACTTAGATTTTTAGCTTCTGCAACATCTAGTTTTTGTGTAAAAAGTTTCCTTTTTATAAAGCTTGGTCTCATGGAAACATCTGTATTACAAGTTTGGGTATTTTTAAGTGGTTCATTGCTTTGGCTTTGTTCCTTTTCTTGAGTTCCTTGTGGTACACTTGGAATGTGAATTTGTTTGAATACATTATTTTTTTCTATAAGAGTATTCACATTAGGTGATTTTGAAATCAATTTCTCTTCTACTCTTGATTTACAGGATTTTCTTAGAGGTAATGAAGGCTTGGCAAAAATAAACTCTAGTCTGCTTTCATTCACATGACTTTTTCCATTGTCAAGGATATCTTCATCTGCAATCTTCTTAATAGGTGACAACTTATTTCGCTTCTTATGAGGGGTGAGAGTATCCTCATCTTTTTCTAGACTTCTTTTTAGCTGTGCTTCAGAATTTACTTCTTTATGTCTTACAGTAGTATTACCAAATATTTCTTCCTGTTCACTATCTGTTGACATAAAATTCTTTGCTCTTGTATCATTACTACAAGGCTCTTTCTGTTGGCTTATATTTCTATGCAGTTTTCCTGTGTTTTCTGGTTTTGTTGATACAGCAACAGATTTGTTAAACCTTTGTGAAGGCAAAAGAAATCCACTTTTGAACCTATCTCTCTGTAATATGGATCCATTTTGTGGTTTACTGCATACATTAGAGTTAAAACTTCCAGAGTCTATTGAAAATGCATTTTTGAAGGTTTTTTGCTTTAAATTAGCTGAACAATCATTGTAAATATTACTTTCTTGCATTGTTCTTCTAATGTTGGTGATGTCAGTTCTTGTTGATTTACAATTTGACATATTTTCTTTGTAAAGTGATGTTTTATTTGATCGGCAGTCATCATCACTTATTGAGGAATCACTTCCTTGCTCTCCAGATTCACCACCAGACCTACGCCTGGCTCCTTTCAGAAAGAGTCTAAGATTCCTCCTCTTCTCAAATTTCTTTCTAATTTTACGCTTCACAAATTTATGATAAGCTTCTGTTATTATTTTTAAATCATGTTTATTAAATTGTGCATTTTTAAATGCCATGGCAATGTCAACAGCACTTACACTGGCTGTAGAAGCTGCAATGAAAACACACATTAGATTGATTTATCAATATTAACATGAATTTTCATTTAATTAAAAAGGTTTTAACAGTCTTACTGCTCAAAAGAGCCTATAGAAAGGTAGGAACTTGACATAGTATCTACAATTCAATTATAATGAAGGGAAATTCCTCTATTGTAAAACATTCTTAATATAAAAATAAAACATTGATTAAACATACTCATAGACATAGGGCTGCCACTTCTTCCATTAATCATGGATCTCTGCGAACTCATAGCATGAGGATAATGTGCCATATTAAAGTTCCTTGACTGAAAGTCATAAGCACTTCGAACTGACATAGGAGAAACTTCTCTTCTATTATAAACACTTCTCTGGTCATACACTGAGCTGGCATATCTAGAATGTTCCATATTCCGAGGCATGTGCATAGTTGACGATAAAACTTTATTGTGGAAGCTTAAATTAGTCATATTCGTTGTGTTTGGACCTTTGGCGCAGATTGTCTGAAAGGTAAGTAAATTCAAGGTAGCTTAAACTGGGATGTAAGACTATATATTATTGAATTGTTATTTTCAATGCTGAATGAGATGTGACCTGTTACTTGTTAGAAAAGGTAAGAAGGCTTGTAAGTATACAGTGGCTTGCCAAATTAATAGGGACAGATCATTGCGTAGTAATCAGTTTTATTCAACATTTGCTTTTTCTTTAGGGCGAAAGTGGCTTATTTTATTCCAAATTTATTTTTATTTTACAAACAGCGGATTAAGAAATTCCGGCAAGTTCTGCTATCTTCCTTTGAGAATGATTCGGATGCAGGACGCCCAGACATTTTTATCAATAATAATAAAATAATACTTTTAATTAAAAGATTATGATTTATTGATTAATATCTACATCATAAAATAGCCTTTCAAAAAATATTGACGTCTTTTAATTACACGCGTAACAGCGATACTGCGGCTTGTAAAATATTTTTGAAAACAAATGAATGCTCCAACACAGGAAATCCACTTAAAATTTAAGTTGTGGAGGTTTCGTGAATATAAAAAACACATTCTAACAACTCTTACACCACTTAGGACTTAAATACTAGGAATAAATAGATATAAAATGTGACTGTCCCTAATAATTTAGCAACCCACTGTATTCTATAAAGCTTTTAAATTTGTTTGCATTATTATTGTTTAAGCGTAGTGAACTCACTTAAGACGATTAACTGTAGTAATTATTATTAAATTCTATAAAATGATGTACAATATACACTTACCATATTTTTGTTTTGAAAAGTAAATACGTTGTTTGTAAGAATGTCGTTATCACTGTCACTATCCATTGTCACTATATTTTAGAACTTATCATAACTTAATTGGTATAATCCCCGCTATTATATAATAGTTTTACACATAATATAATATCTACACATTGAAAAAATATTGAAATTTCTGTTTATATTTTTAAAACTAATTCTAACGGACGTCAACCAAACGCATGCGCGTCACTACCACAACACAATAGTTATTTTTTACTTTATACTCTATGACATAATGAGTATATTAGCCCTTGTAGCCTCGCGTAAAAGAGATGACATTCTTTTCATATGTCTGGATGGTGTATACAAAGTGTATTTCCGTACCTAAATAACTTTTAGATACCTAATGCGCACCACACTGTAATTTTAGGTAAAATAATAAATAGAGTTATTATTCTATTGTTTTTTATCACGACTGAGAAATTACCTTATTGGGGCTGTATGCTTTGAGATCCTTGGTCTTTTCATTAAATTAAAAAGAAGTAATTAAGAAATAAGAATTAAGTTCAGACTTGAGATTTGAAAGGTTATATTATTGGTTAGCTTATTCTACGATTATATAAAAAGTATCACAAATGCTAAGTAATATGATTAATATTTAGAGGAAAATAAACATTAAGCATTACGAGATTTACAATGCTTCAAAGTAGCATGAAAATGTCGTTTTCATTACGACAACTACTGTCTGCAACGAAAATTAGTGTTTATCAAAAAATTCCTAGTGTAGTTGCAAGCATCCAATATAGTACAAAAACAGAAAAACCATCTAGCAATGTTCTTGATAACTTAACAGACTGGGAGACTCTCAGTGAAAAGAAGAAAATTAGTAAGGCTATGAAAGCATATCTGGAGAGAGCAAAAGAACACGATGAATTTATGAAACAACAACAAATCGAGTATAATATTGGCAAGCGACACCTAGCCAATATGATGGGTGAAGATCCGGAGACATTTACTCAAAAAGATGTAGATCGTGCTATTGAATATCTATTTCCTAGTGGTATTTACGACCCTGCTGCAAGACCCTTGATGAAACCACCGGAAGAGGTGTTTCCAGCTCGAAAAGCTGCTGAATTTGATGAAGCGGGTAGACCGCATCATTTCTTGTTTTATACCGGAAAACCAAACTTCTTCAAACTGCTTCATGATGCTGCTGAAAATATTCAGCAATTGTACAGCTTCCAGGATAAAGTCATTAGAAGGAAGGCAACACCAGATCCAAATGGCAAATTAGAAATAGGTAACAGCTTATGGCTAACTAAGGATCAGTTGGAGCAACTTCTAGTTGAGAAAATAGAAGATTTAGAGTATGACAATTTTAAAGTAGTTATGGAGAGGCTAGTATCCTTGCCATATTCATATAGGCACAAAGATTTCATTGAGAAATACAGGAAACCATTAGTATCTCAGAAGTTTGCATTGGAAATTCCAAAACCTGGGTATGATGATGAGGGACGTGCTTTTATTACAACCTATGAATGTTTAAGGAAAAAAGCTAGAGGGGATGTTACCATCCGTTCACCAGGCACTGGAAAAGTAACAATTAATGGTAAAGACATAACTTACTTTGAAGATGTGCAGTCCAGGGAACAAGTTTTGTTTCCATTAATATTTGCTGGTATGCAAGATCGAGTTGATGTGGAATGCAATATTGAAGGTGGTGGCCCTTCTGGTCAGTCAGGTGCCATCAGATGGGGAATTGCCTGGGGATTACGTAGCTTTGTTGACCAAGATATGCTAGAGAAAATGCAAGTAGCTGGTTTACTAACCAGAGATCATAGGAGGAGAGAACGAAAGAAGCCTGGACAACCTGGTGCCAGAAAGAAGCCTACTTGGAAAAAGAGATAAATTAACATAAAATGTTTTAAAATAAATAAAACATAAATAAAACTTTTAGTAATGATAACTATTTTCTTTTATTTGTCTTAAATGGATTAATGTTTTGGTTTAATTTTATTGTAACTCTTTTTCATAGTCTTTTTCCTTCCTCCAATTTTCTTTTGGAACATTTGATTTTTCCTTTCTTTATTGTAAATTCGTTTCTTCATGAGAGACTTCAATTGCCTTCGTTCTTTATGAACTTCAGTTTCATTTGTTTTGTTGAAGAATATTAATGCTTCTGAAAGGTAAATAATGTGTTTAATATAATTTTTTTTATGAAATCTTTGTATATAATATTTATAACAAATAAATAAAAAAATTAAATTTTCTAGAGCAGTCTTTTGAGTGAAGCAATTCTTGTGTTGTGAAATTGGATACCTTTTAATCTATTATCATCCTCAGAGAAGAATAAGTTTTCTTTCCAAACAGCTTTTGGCTCAGGCTGAATAGATATGGGTTTTGTTTTTTCTTTTTCTTCTTTCTCTTCCTCACCTTCTGATTCAGATGAATCATACACAAATGGGTTTTTCTCACCAGGATCTAATGGATTTTTCACTTTTGGTTTGCTAGATTTTTCCAGAGGTATATATTCTGTATCTTGCTTTTGAGGTGCTGGAATTATAATATAAATGTTTATAAACATAATTTATTAATTTTCTCTCTGACAGCTACAGGGTGGCATAGTGTAACACTTCAAGATTGTAGGTTATTAAGGATTTTATTCTGCTGGATAGACATGGCCAAAATATTGCCTTATACATTGATATTGTTTGCTACTTTAACTACAATAATTATTTTATAATATACCATGGGAATAAGGCATTCTTACATCGAAATAAGCACAAATATAATTAAAAAATATTATGGATATCCATTTTAAATGAAGCTTTATTATTATTAAATAAAGAAAAAACGGGAGACTGGAGAGTGTATGACGATAATGATATTCTTAAAACCAAGATCAGTAAAATATTTACCAATGCTTTCATCTTCATTTTTACCAAATAAACTTCTCAAACTAAACTGTGTTGGTTGTGCAATAGCTTCTTTTAGTGTATCACTAACTTTATAAAATTGTTCTTTAGATACTTCCACTTTTTCTTCAACAATTTCAATGTTTTGTTTCTGTTCTATTTCTTCTTTTTTTTCTTTATTTTTCTTTTTGCTCTTTTTATTATCCTGCTTTTGTTCTTCCACCGGAACTAAAAATTTAGCATGTTCAGGTTGAAGAGGATCAAACCTTAACATTCCCATTTTTGCCCTTAAAAAAAAATAATATATTTTAATTACTGTCATTTCATACAAAAAAGATACGCAGGGCTTTGAATATTTTAATACTAACTTTGTTTTTTTATTATCTTGATCAGCTGTTTTAGTTTTGATTGCAACACCAAGAACATCTTGCAAGATGCTAAGTTGTTTTGATTTTTCATCTTTTTGTTCTAACTCAATTTCCTCATCCTTTGGCTCTTCTTTTTGTTCTTCTGTTTCTGATTGGTCATCATCAATGAACCTTTCATCTAAGACGAAACGTTTGTCAGATTTATATCTTGATTGCAAGTCTAAAACCTAATTTTATAAAACAACATTACAAAAAAAGTCATTTTTGTACTATAGAGTGTGACTTTTACAATCAAATTTTATTTACCTTTTGCCCCTTTTTGCCTTCAAATTGTTCTTTAATTTCAAAATTGAGTTCATTATCACTGTCTTCATTTTCATCAAATAACATGTTTTTGTTATCCTGCTTTTGTTGTTTCCCAACATGCCCATTAACATTCGGCATGACCTCATCTTCATTATCCGAGAAGATAACTTTTTTATTTGGTGTCTTATCCTGCATCATAGTTATGAAAACATGTGTTACAGAAGGTATGAAATAAATCTTTTGAAATAAGAAAAATAACATGGTTATTATTTAAGTCTTTCCTTGTCATCAAAATATTAAGTGGCAAATTACAAATAATGATGTGCTCTCAATTTTAATTAAACGCACATAGTATCAGGTCCATTGTTGTTGTACTTTAGTTCTATTTAAGTGCATTATAGATTATTAATGGCTTAAATTTTTAACGTCACTTCAGCATGGTATGACCAAGGCCGAATAAGATGTTCTATGGGGTTGACAAGAACAATAAGTGTTATATGTAAGTGTTCCACAAACCGTAATTGTCTTTTTTACAAGAGGTGAAACCTTTAGTTTAATAGGTTTTCTTCCCATTTTCTGTGGAGGGAAGGGTAAAACTCTTTGTTTTCCAACTCCGCCTTGATATTTTTGGTGATTAATTTTGTTACGGAATTCTGATTAATTAGGTTCCCTTAGATGCTCCTCAGTTTTCAGTGACAATACTGAGTTTGCCACAGTTAATTTTAGAGCACAGGAGTTACAGTGACAAGAAAGTAGTGATGCTGTTACTGTACATATGCATAAGAACCTTCATTAACCACTTAAAAAATATATTTTTAAGTGATTATCTAAATTTAAATAAAAGTAAGGTGTTTATTTCACTTACAACACTTGTAAGTCCAGTTTTAATTATCATTTGTTTCTCCTTAAACTCTTGCCTTTTCTTTTTCATAGACTCCAATCTTTTCTTTTCAGAATCATTCTTTTTCTTGTCCCCTTCAGTTAATACTTCTTTAATAATTTTGGAATTGTTACGAAGTTCTGTTTTGGCATGTTTCTCTTTATGTGATCCATTGTACTTTGATGTGTTTGAATCAGATTGGCTAAAGTCAGATTTTCTTTTTCGAGGGTTTAATTTTTCACTTAATTTAATTACTGGGTTCTTCTTAGGCAAATCTTCAAGTTCTTTTTCCTGAAAAATATATTTTAATTATTATAATGTAATTCAACTTTACTCTACTTAACGCTAAAGCCTTTAATAGGGAACGAAAAAACAAATTTGAAAAACTAAAGCTACAAGTATTTACTTGAGTAAAAGTTGAAGATATTTACCTTTTCTTGTTCTTTTCTCAGCTTTTCTTGCCTTTCCCTTTGCAAACGTTCCAAAAAACTTTCACGTGCTCTTGTTACGTACAACCTTGAACCTTTAAAATCTTCATTTGAAAAATGCTTTATACCTGAAAGTAAGCATTTCTTTAAATGTGCTTTCACCTTAGTACACACGAATGTCAGGAAAAATGTTAAACTTGTCTATAGAACTTACGTACATGTTTCTATTTCGTGGTTTGATGTTGATATTGTAACAAATGCAAACTTTTTCGTATCTTCTGTCGATGCTGGTTTAGTTTTTAAATCTACATTCGTTATTTCGCCATAACTGGAGAAAGCACTCCGTACTTCATTTACACTTGTGTTTTCAGGGAGATTACCAACAAACAGACGAGTTCCAGAAGACATTGCTATATCTTTTATCCTGTAATTTCTTTAAAGTAATGTATTTACAAATATTGTGTGTGACATGCCTGGATGAGAACCGAAAAGTTAGGTTATTAATTACTTATTTTTTATTTTTAATCACGAGAATTTTGAAGCAAGGACCAAAAGCTATACAGCCTTAACTAATATTCACAAACACTATTTGCTTTTATAACACACAATACTTTTTATTTTATCAAGTACTTTTTTATAATAAAATTTAATATATTTGTTTCGTATATGTGTGTAAACCTTGTAAAATAATATTAATTATTATAGAAGGAGAACGAGATATGTTCAATCGGCAAACCTACATAACGTTGTTGTTGTAGTCTGGAGGCTTAGGCACGCCGTCCTGATGAATGTCGAGAGTCACGGATTCAAAAGCTCGTATTTTTCGAAATTTTGTGTGTTTTCTTAGGGAATTATAACGTCTTCTAACGGCTAACGCTGAACAAAAGTATCGTGAGGAAACCTTGACATTTAGACCCTTAGCCCATATGTCGTGTTTAGGAAGTTTTAGAGCATAAGCATAGAAATCTAAATAGTAAGGTAATAGAAGTGCTAAGTCCGTGGCAGTGGCGGATTTACCAGGAAGCAAAGGAAGCAATTGCTTGGGGCCCCGCCTAGAGAGGAGCCCCGAAAAATTCGAAATTTTTTTGAATTTTATTTTTTTTTATTTCAAAAATGGAAAAAAATTAGAAATAAAAAAAAGAAACTATACAACAGAAAAGTACAGGAGAAAGATCGTTCAGCACATTAACTCTTTCAGTCTTGGTGGTTAGTTTTCAAACCACCTGTTTGAGGTTGATAAAAAATTATTTCCACAACATTTATCGGAGATGTGCTGAACTTTTATAGTTTATTATATAGTTGTTTATCATTTGATACCATTATTTGACACAAAACCGCGGTGGTTATTTTTGTTCGAATTTTTAAGAAAGGAGTGCAGTGCTGTTTTCAGAATGGGACATTTTAAAATTCCACAATTAATATAAGAATATTTACTATATTATTATTTCAGTATTTATCGGTTATTTAATATTTAATGAGTACATTTATGATATAAAATAAAGTTTGCCGTTTATATTTTTTTATAAAAAACGTAAATAGTAAGGTGGTTAGTTTACTGACCACCGTGACTATAGTAGGTTTTGTTTTATTAATTTTGTGTAAGTATTTTAATAAAACACACCAGAATAGGATCAATTAGACACGAAAGACTTTCGTAGAAGTGTGTTTCAAAGAATCTTAGCCCCAGCTCAAGCAAAGAAACGCAACTTGAGTTCTTGACGTTCTCTCAATGGCTCTGATTCGTCTTCTCCTTTGCTTACATTCATAGGTCAACAGTTTCAATAAAGTTGCGGATGGAAAGCAATACACATCAGCCAAAGCGATCTACTTCACGAAAATATGCTAAATGCAGCACAAAAAGGGGCAAGAAGGTACTGACTGGCAACGCAGGACTTGCAGAGTCCCCCTTTGTATCCGGAAAGATTTTTATAAGAAATAAGTTACATTTAAATCTGAATATCATACAGGATACATAACATACAAATATACATATTTGCACCGTAAATATATAAATAACTTATTTCTAACGTAAGTTCTGATAGTCTTTTGTTTTCATTATTTTTCTGCCGTCCGTCACGGTGGTTAGCAAACTAACCACCTTATTCCACGAAAGCCTTATGTGATATTCTGGCAAAATATTTTTTTTCTTTGTAAATAAACCCCAATTACACTAAATACGTCTGTTTTTGATTTATAAAATCAATAAATAAAAAGTGTGACTGAAAGAGTTAAAACGCGTCAAAAATTATTTGCGCTCATCTATGTGCCAAGAAGAAGTAAGCGATTTAGGCTTACTTTTTATCGAAAAAGACAAGCTTCGTCAACTTGACTTCGATGAAATTATTTATCAATTTGCGACTGAAAAAAGTAGGAAAACGTTGTAATTTTTAAGAAAGTTGTAAGATATTTGAATAATATATCCATTTTGCAAAATTAGCTGTATTGTTATTTTGAAAAATAGGGGGGGGGAGGGGGTCAAATTTTAGAACGGGGGCCCCAAAAACTTGAGATTGCTTGGGGCCCCGCCATAGGTAAATCCGGTACTGGTCCGTGGCCACGAGGTGCAGAACAGACTGGAGGTGTGGCGGCATAGACTTGAAAATTTTGGCCTTAAAGTCAGCAAAACGAAAGCGCAATATATGTTTTGTGACTATGGCGGCCTTTCAAGTTCTGTGTCTGTTACACTCGATGGAATGCCGATACCAGTCTGTTCCGAATTCCGCTACCTTGGGTCACTCATGCAAAGTAACGGGGACATAAACCGAGATATAGGGCAAAGGATCAACTCAGGATGGATGAAGTGGCGACAGGTCTCAGCCACAATATGTGACCCTAGAATGCCCCTCAAATTGAAGGGCCAAATATACAAGTCCATCATAAGACCTGTCGTCATGTATGGATCAGTGTTGGGCTACGAAGAATAGGAACGAAAGGCAACTGCATGCAGCAGAAATGAGAATGTTGCGATGGATGTGTGGGGTGACACGAATGGACAGAGTGAGGCATGACTATGTTAGAGGAAGTTTGAACGTAGCTCCGGTGATAGATAAGCTGAATCGAAACCGTCTGTCATCGTATGACCATATTATGAGGAGGGATGAAACGTATGTTGAAAAAAAAGTGATGAGTATGAATGTCGAAGGATAGGCTAGCAGAGGAAGACCAAAGCAAAAAATTGGATGGAGTGCATGAGAAGGGATATGAAAGAGAACCGGGTGACTTAAGACATGACGGCTGACAGAGATAATTGGTAGGAAACAACATACTGCGCCGACCCCAAATGGACTTAGGAAAAGGGCAAGTTGATGATGAGAAGTGCTAAGTCCGCGTGACCTTGTCGCTACACCGGTGTTTTAAATGACACCAGGGCTTGTCGTCGAGGCGAACTTGCGCTCAGTCGCTCGCGAAACTGTCAAAAAAAGCGATTAAAAATGGTGTTTTGCAGCTTTGTCCAGTATGGAAATTCATTTGCAACGTGTAATTACCCTAATAAAAGGGTAACATGTCATCGGTAAGTAGATTTTTTGTAGAAATATTGATGTTATTTGTAAAATTAAATAACCTGTACTATAAACGATATGAACACCACAATTTCTGACATGTGCATACTTCACTAATCATTGCCTCTTTTGTTCGATGATAACGGAAGGGCAACGCATTAAAAACAGAAATGTATTACGAAAAGCATTTATTATTGCACAATGGTACAGCCACACATAATTGTCATTAACTATTGATGTGGTAAATGCTTTCGTTTGTTGATATGCATGTATTATTGAATACAATACATTCAATTTATTTATTTCAGATTCCTGCAGGATGCAGATAAGTGGATATATGCGATGGGTAATCGAAATTGGTTCTCTGAAACTAACAGTCGGATTTGTTCGTTGCATTTTACCGAGGATAATTGCAATAAATCAAGTAAACGACGAACTTTTTTAACGAAACGCTTTTAAGTTTATATTTTATGTGTACAATTAAGTCCGTAGTCTTCATCTTCTTCTCCTTCATCAACCTATATACACCCACTGTTGACCACAGGTCTCCTCTACCATTGATAGGGTTTAGTCCATAGTCCACCACGCTGGCCTAGTTGGGTTGGTGGACTACACACTTAAGAAATTCCTAAGAACTCTTAGGTGTGCAGGTTTCATCACGATGTTTTCCTACACCGTTAAAGCAAGTGATAATTCAATGTGAATACGCACATAACTTCGAAAAGTCAGAGGTGTGTGCCTGGGGTTCGAACCCGCAACCGCCGAGATTCTCGCCCGCGCGCCCAAACCTCGAGGCCATCACTGCTTTAAGTCCATGGTAGTCAACAATAAAAATAATTTTCACTAATAACTTTGTATGTTATTTAATATTTTAAAACCCCATACACCTGTCGTCAAGCACTAGTGCAGATTACGTAATCACTACCACTAACGCAGTTGTCGTGTGGGTTAGCGAACGCATACAACGAAATGTCAACAGAGTGAAATATCACCTTTTATTATCATGGACATCATCATATTTTAAGACGTTGATTAATAATATCCTTAAAGATGATCGATAAATATTTTCAAAACTTATGAAATACATAGAAAGTATGATTAAACAAAGGGGTAGTAGATAAAACTTAATTAAAATTGGAGTAGGGAATAGTTAAAATTTTTGGAACTTCTGGGAATCTGAAGGCACAAAATAAGCTCGAAACTCTGAATAGCATATTGTCTTTTATTCTGTTAAAATTGAACTAAATATTTTCAGTCAATAGTAGAATAACTTAGCAGATAAAAAATAACATTTCCTTTCCAATGGCTGCATTGAATAAAATTTAAAATAAATAACTGATTCATAATTTTTAAATAAAGTTATTTAAAAATGCATCTATTATTACATTTTATACATATTTATCCATTTTTAAAACATTGCACTCAAAATATAAAAATCAACAGGGTTGGAATGATACTGTTACTTATTGGTTAACATGCTTAATATTTTCTTCATTAAATGCTATCTTTATATTAGACTAGGAGTAATGTGTTAATATATAAAACTCAAGGTGCATAATCGTGCAAACACACAATGCAATAACTAACTATAACGCGCGAAATTGAATGGCTCAAAACGGCTGGCTGAATAAAAAAGAATACTGTTACAATTAAGTATATGACTGAAGAACAAGAAAGATATAATACAATAATTATTATCTTTCAGTTATAAATTACTCATAATTCATGAACTTTTATTTGCACGTAATAATAATAATGAAAAAAGCGCTAAGGAAATTAAAGAGAAATTATGTGTGCATTAAATCCCAATTTGTTTACAATGTACGCGGGTTATAGTTATTATTTATTTAAGTTACTACTAATTACAAATTTTACTATACTTTACACAATAATGTAAAAAAGTATCTATGATTTAACTATACTTAGATCCGCTTGAATAACAGAGAAAAAGAAAATAGGACAAATATACCCTCTACAGATAAAAACAGTTTAGTTGTTAAGTACAAATATTACAATTACACAATTTATTTTAATATACAAATAGTATCAGAAGTAATTTTATCAAGAATTTAGGGAATACACATGTCAATGCTAAACAGTATAACATTCTAAAACTACTGCAGAGGGATCAAGAAAAGTTACCAGTATGAAAATACTTTTTTATTTATGCTTTCTATAGAAATGGCAGTTCATAGTGATGAAACTGTAGTCCACATTTACAAACTTATCCAATTAAGTTTATTATTACAAAATGTGTATTTTTGTGTACACACATGTACATTGCCTTACATTTGATGTGTTACATAACTAAAAGAACGTCGTCGAAGATTTGAAATAGAAGTCAAGATTGCACAAAAAAGTCCACTACTGTAAGATATAATAGTCATTTGTTGAAAGAATGTTATAATTCTCTGAAATCTGATAATAAAGTGTTGCAATAGCTAATGTGAACAATTAAACTAAAGTAACATAAAACATTAAATGTCACACAAAGCCATATATGTAAATGCGCATGTGAGACTCGTCTACTAACATACAGAAAATGGACCAATTTTGAATAAATATTTTTTCCGTATCTCACCTAAAAATAGGTACACAAGAACACATTGTAGTTAGCTATAGTATAATTTCCAGATTTTTTTTGTCATTCTTCAAGTTCAATAATTAATACATCGACACCTGTCTTAAAGTGGAACAATAGTCCATTGAAATGTTACATGAGCTTTGCATTTCTTAGAGGACGCAATTTTATTTTTGGGATATGTTTGGGGGGTCAATAGAAGCTTAACCTCAAGTTTGTGGGGTCGCCACCCTTGTCCCACGGCCGCCATTTTGAAAAAAGGGGTGAAAACACTTTGATGCGATATCTCTGAAACTATGCGTCTCACAGAAAATTTGTAAAGACATAATTTGTAGCAAATTATTTTGCCTACAAATATGTTTATATGACTTTTTGCCCTAAATTCAAAATTAAAGAAGTTATAAGCAAAAAAGTGAAAATAAATTTATAAAAATTTTCTTTTTTGCTCTATAACTTTTTTTATATACATTTTACCAAAAAATTGCATCAGACCAATCTTGTAGATTATCTCCTGACAAAATTTTTTCCCTATATTTTTTCAAATTTAATTCGTTTAAAACGCTGTTACAGCACTTCAAAGTTGAACAGGTTTGTCAATGCTCATGAGAATCCGGTTGAAACGAAATGTTTAACTTGTTTTTTCTTTATTTTTATTGTAAATATATATATTCCTACAATATTTTTATTAAATTCGTCCAATTTTACTTATTTATATTATTTATTTTTAACTCTCTTCTGTACCATAGAACTTACCGAATTTAACTTATTTAAATTTAACTTTCTAGATGTGATACAAATTATGGAAAAACATCCTGAATTAGCTAGCGGTACCGCGCTATTCTTAAGTGAGAAAGTGGATCCATCTTTGCTCAGTCTTGTTGGTGAACGTTAATTCATAGCTATATACGGCGGTGATAAAGACGACTTACTAGACGGCTTGCGATACAAACGATTTGCTAAGATAGTGACTTAAAATTCAATTAATTTGCTCGGAAGATATCAAAATCCTCTGAAGATTGGGGATGAAAAAAGCATGCAAACATTCGGAAGCCAATACAAGCTTCCAAGGCTCCAGCGACCCCCGATCTTATGTGTGTGAATGAAACAGCGGAAGTATGTGTGGCTGCAGAAAAGCAGCCCTGATATGCTCTACAGTATGCCTCCATTGTTTTGATGAAACATGCAGCAACATTATGAAAATATCAAAGTTAATGAAAGAAAATGAATTTGAGGATGAACTGCCAACTATAACTCCAATTTTAATCCCTGTCATTCCTCAAACTTTTACGTTTGACGTTGATTTACACTCTGGGCCACAGCCTGGACCATCGAAAAAAAGTCGATTAGAGAAGCAAGCTTACCTTATAAGCAAGATGTTCGTGGAGTAGGCCTACTGGGGATACAACGTAAAAAAACGCACTTATACTCTTATAGGCGCGTTTTTTTAGGAATATTTTTTTTAGTAATAAATAAGTAAAATCGTACGAATTTAATAAAAAATTATAGGAATATATATATTTACAATAAAAAATAATGAAAAAATAAGTTAAACATTTCGTTTCAACCGGATTCTCATGAGCATTGACAAACCTGTTCAACTTTGAAGTGCTGTAACAGCGTTTTAAACGAATTAAATTTGAAAAAATATAGGGAAAAAATTTTGTCAGGAGATAATCTACAAGATTGGTCTGATGCAATTTTTTGGTAAAATGTATATAAAAAAAGTTATAGAGCAAAAAAGAAAATTTTTATAAATTTTTTCTCACTTTTTTGCTTATAACTTCTTTAATTTTGAATTTAGGGCAAAAAGTCATATAAACATATTTGTAGGCAAAATAATTTGCTACAAATTATGTCTTTACAAATTTTCTGTGAGACGCATAGTTTCAGAGATATCGCATCAAAGTGTTTTCACCCCTTTTTTCAAAATGGCGGCCGTGGGACAAGGGTGGCGACCCCACAAACTTGAGGTTAAGCTTCTATTGACCCCCCAAACATATCCCAAAAATAAAATTGCGTCCTCTAAGAAATGAAATATTCGGTCCTTAAATTGTAACATTTCAATGGACTACAAATGTAATAAAGTTTAGAATTTAGAATATTTTTTTTACAAATAGTATAGTAACTAGATTTCGGAATATATTGTCAGAAAAAGTTTTGTTTGAAAAGGAGAAAATAGTAAATACTACTAACAGTATATTTTCATTCATTTTAGAACTGTTGAACTTTAAAACTAAGCTATCGATATAAATATGTTTGCCGACATATAATTCCACAATCTAGATAAACACCAATAAGAACTCACAATCGAATTGGAAACATTTGATATGGAATTAACAAAGTCAATTTTCTAGACATTAATAACACAGATCTACCGTGTAACAATTTCGATACATTTGTGACCAGGGCCGCAGCTGGGATTAGGTGATGGGGGACACTAGATCACAGACCAATCTCTATCTTGCTTTCCTTTACCGTAATTTCCAATACAAAAATCCCCCCTAATTAGTATCCTAGTTGCGGCCTTGTGATATAAACCTACTTAGACTACGCTAACAGCCAGAACAATTTGGGTGTAAGACGATTGGAGGTCAGACTCGAAGCGGTTTCTCTCTCAGAAGAAGCGCCGCAAGTGATGCTACGTGGGCTCGTCGGACGACATGAGCGCTTCTGATTGCTCATCAAGCTCGGGAATGTTTCTTATTGCTCTGTGTATTAGACCAACTGGTATATATTAGAATTCACTTAAATTGTTATGTCTAGATTGATTGTGTACGCCACAAAACGATGTCATTATAATTTTTTTTTGTAAATATTGTTTTCAAATCAGTCCTTAAATCATTTAATTTTATAAATGCCATTAGATACAACATATTTAAAATTTTAACCGACCTGCTCATAATCAGGTTAGTTGACATATATTAGTGACGTCATAAATAATCTCGATAGTTGCGAGGTCAAACTCAAAGCACACACACCTCTGATTGTTCAAGGATACGTGTATTTTCGCAATGAGTTATCATTTACTTTAACGGTGAAGGATAACATCGTGAGACCTGCACTAGGATAGGGTGGTGGACTAAGCTCTCACCCATCATATCTGGGCTATGACGGTACTCACGAGAATCCGTCAGCAGCTCGCAGCCTGTCGGTGAGCGCGGCGAGGGGCGCGAGGTGCGTGGGCAGGCGCAGACAGGCGGCCGCCCAGCCCGCGCCCGCCAGCGCCGCCGCCAGCAGCGTGCCCGCGCCGCGCCACCCCGCGCCGCCCGCCGCGCCGCCGCGCCACACGTCCGCCGCCGCCGCCAGCGGGGCCGCCGCGCACAGCACGCCCGTCGCCGTGCGACACGACGTCAGGGAACGACCCCTGCAATCAGTTTCAATTAAAATATATTATTTAAAACCAGTCATGGCCTCGAAGTTTGAGCGCACAATAGAGAATCTCGACGGTCGCGGGTTCGAACCCCAGGCACACATCTCTAATTTTTCGAAGTTATCTGCATATTCACAATTCATTATCACTTGCTTTAACGGCGAAGGAAAAAGTCGCCAACCCACACTAGGCCAGCGTGGTGGACTATGGCCTGAATCGTCTCAATGGTAGAGCAGACCCGTGCCCAGCAGTGGGACGTATATGGGTTGATGATGAAAATATTATTTAACCCACAATGTTATTGTCTGAGTGCGACCCTGGAAGGGCTAGTTTCATATAGATGTCAACATCACATTGTATATATTGTCATTCGGAGTACAATGAAAGTTGTATTCCATGACAACAGATGTAGTATATAAATAATGTGTATAGTGTGTACCAGAGCCACAGCGAGTCGAAGAGCAGCGGCCCGAGCGCGGCGTCGAGCAGCAGCCAGGGCCACAGCTTGTGCGGCGGCAGCGTGGCGCGCTCCACGCCCGCGCCCGCCAGCAGCGCGCCGCCCGCCCACCACACGCAGCCGCACACGCAGCCCACCACGCCTGCAACACGCAACATTGTTACTATACATATTTATGGAATATATTCAAGTGGATATTTGGTTGGTGATTTTGTGCATTATTTTGTTTTCTATTCACTGTTCACTAGGTACGGACTGGAATATAAAGAATTACTATAATAAAAAAATATCACAATGTTTCATCATCGACATTTCTCATTGGTACGAAAATGAAAGAATTGTATATGTGAATATTTTGTGTCCGTATATTTCCAGTTTTAATGCTGCTACTGAAAATTTTCTAAGGAAGAAACCCAAAAACAGTGCCCCACCCGGGTCCTCTAGATCGCCCGAAACATATTTGTGCCGCGAGACCACGAGAGAGTATAAACAAAAAAATTAAATGACCACTCTATCCCACTACCAGACTAAAGGATAATTATGGAACCCAAACGAACATTGCCTTATTACAGGGATTGAGCCGGTCAAATCTTTTAGCCCAGCTGTACACATACCAAATTTATTCAAATGAACATACCAACAAGTAAGGGTGAATTTATTCCATCTCCCTTCCTCAACTCTCTGCGGAATAGCAGCAGATGTATGGCATAGCACAAGGCAGATCCCAGCGCTGCTAGCACTGCTGTCCAATTGCTCTGATGGCTTTCTGACACACCAAGCACTACCTGTTGATAACAAATAATACAAACATATAGAGTAAAAGAAAACATATATAAGTTTTGAGCAGAAGAGATTGTACCAACATAAAATGAATTAAACAATTTTAAATTCGTTATATTTTGTACATTAAACTTTACTTCTTCTTCATCAACCCATATACGCCTACTGGTGAGCACAGGTCTCCTCGACCATTGAGAGGGTTTTAGGCCATAGTTCACCACGCTAGCGTAGTGCGGGTTGGCGGACTACACACCTAAGAAATTTCTAAGAACTTTTTAGGTGTGCAGATTTTATCACGATGTTTTCTTTCAATTCAATTTGAATACACACATAACTTCGAAAAGTCATAGGTGTGTGCCTGGGGTTCGAACCCGCGACCGTCGAGATTCTCAACCGCGTGCCTAAACCTCGAGGCCATCACTGCTTCACTTAAACTCCTGCTTGCTTCTGCTTAAACTTTAATTATGCTCTATTTAATAAAACATTGTCTCATATTTTCCCCATTATTTGGTGGGTGACGTAACAACAAAAAAAGAAACAGATTCGTTAAAAAACAGATCTGTGGTAGAGGAGGTCCATATCCATCAGTGAGACATATCTGTGTATGCCGATTAATCATACTTTGATCATCATCATCACATATCAATATATACCCATATAGTAAAGTGAACAAAAGTACCAGGCCAGCAGCAGTGAGTAGGACGGCGACGCACTTGGAGAATGTGAACCGGTCGTGCGGCACCTGCGCGAACAGCGCACCGAGGGACAGCGCGAACGCGCCCGCCGTCGACGTGTAGATCGTGGCCGAGCTGCTCGTCGTGTGCAGCAGGCTCAGGCGGTACAGGTAGTTGGACACGAACCACTGCAACCGACAATACCGTTGGTTCTTTACTTTTATTTTTTATCCTACATCCAAAGGCTAGTCTGGATTCACCCTTGGATGCAGGACAGGACCGGACATGGGCGTCATGACTTTTCTGGGCTTGGTCCACCTACTACTCATTAAAATAGTTTTTTTGCACATGGTTGTCCTAGGGAGGTTGCTTGTTACGGCAAGGTCGCCATTTGTAGTGTTACTGTTTCAAGTCTTGCAATTAATTTATGAGAATTTTCGTATCCCCTTCATAATAAGAAATCCTGTAAAAGTCCTGGAAACGCCCGTCGCTTTTAAGCGAGATGATGAAAATAGGGATTTTTTTTACCAATTCTAAGGACAATTCATTACAGAGAGTATCTGTGGGTGTACTTACAGGAACTGAGAAGAGTACGGCGAGCCGCAGGTGCCTGCGAGTGGCGGCGGCGGCGGCGCGGCGCTGCGCGTGCTCCGACGCACGCACCGACGCCGCCCACGACAGACGGGCCAGCAGCGCTTCACTCGCCATCGCCGCAGACATTACTCGCACCTGCACACCACATCGTAATGGCTATACACCTTAGGACAAAGGACTGAACTAAATGGAACTAACTAAAGGACCGAACTAGTACCAACACCATGCCATGTCAGAATAAAATTCGGTTTCTCAGTCTTGCGGCAAATTTGTGGCCCAGAGATGAATGGGTATCGGGGTCAATTACGTACTGGATAAACTGAAATTGTTTTTTTTTTTATTAGGAAATTACCAAATCGGAGTTTGGTTTCCAAAATTTTAGATATAGCCTTCCCTCCGTTTACCTGAGTGTAGAAATGTAGGTACGTCTGCTTACACTTTCGATACAGGCATGTATATAAGTTATCTAGACACAATATGATTTTGAAAGTTCTGGTAACTTATTACACATGCAGTCGAGAAGACAAGGAATAACCGACACTAGTCATAATATTAATAAAACCTTCCACCCATATTTAAATGTGTAAATTATATTGACATTTTGTTAGCGTAAACACTTAGTACATGTTTTGTTCTACAAATGATATGCAATGTTTATAAAGAATACTACAAAATATCACAGTAATTCGTTGAAATATTCAGATATGTTTGGGACGCTTGGGCGGAATGTTGACATTTAGGGGTAAAGGTTAATTTGCCTAAAAAGTCCGACTGCCGTACGCTGGTATTTTGATACTGCATGTATAGTTACGTAAAAAACATATTTGTGAACAGAACATTTTTGTACTACAGATTCAATTGTATTGTACATACTACATTACAACTTATTTCACTGATAATTAACTCACGGCATTGTGGCATAAATGTGTACTGCATTTGGGTTCGATTCCCGAATTGTGGAAAAGTGGCATTAAAATTCTTAGAACAAACACATACAGTCTGGAAATGAAAATAAAAAAACGCTCGTAAGCTCGGCCTATTTTCGAGACGCCTACGATTTTGTATAGAGTCAATGATTTGATACTATCTGAATTCGAATAATGCTTACCTCCGCCACCTTGTTAAAGCGGACAGCCCTAGGCGCCGCATCATCGCTGTCTGTAGTTTCTCCTGCTCGGACTGGGACAAATGTTGAGTCGCCCTACAAAACATTTTATTTATATTTACTAGATTGAGAAACAGGATTATATTTTTATTAAATCCATGAATGTTTAGTGAAATGAAAGCATTCATTATCCAGTAAAAATTATCCAGAAACCCTCATAACTTTTTATAATGCATCCTTTTAAAGACAATAAATTTTAATATCAAAAGTCACAAATATTACTTACCAGGCTGGTATTGCCAGAATCATTGAAATAATTCTCATCATCTGTTTCTGCAGTTGGTTCTAGAAGTTGCTGAAATGAGCAACAAATTTAATACAAATTTACTGAGGCTTTTCTGCAGAGCACAGCATATAAATTTTAAATGAATTTATTTACTTTTATAACAAATTAATAATAGTGTTGCAGTGATGGCCTCGAGGTTTGGGCGCGCGGTCGAGAATCTCAACGGTCGCGGGTTCGAACCCCAGGCACACACCTCTGAGTTTTCGAAGTTATGTGTGTATTCATATTGAATTATCACTTGCTTTAACGGTGAAGGAAAACATTGTGATGAAACCTGCACACCTAAGAGTTCTTAGGAATTTCTTAGGTGTGTAGTCCGCCAACCCGCACTAGGCCAGCGTGGTGGACTATGGCCTAAACCCTCTCAATGGTAGAGGAGACCCGTGCTCAGCAGTGGGCGTATATGGGTTGATGAAGAAGAAGAAGAAGAAGATGAGAATAGTGTTATGCACTCACAGTGTAGTCAGCTGGTCTGCATGGATCTCTAGTTGGTGGTGAAAAACATAGAATTATCAGATATACAAATAGCAGTGAGCTTCTCACATATGTCACAAGGAATGGTCTCTCAAGATTCTTCTCTATGTACAGATACTGCAAAAAAAAAACATTAAAATTCAACGTATATTTACTTGATAATACTATAAGTCATAATACATATTATATTTATTTATTTATTTTAAAATAAAATAAATAAATAAATAAAATATTATTATAATACTATAATTAAATTAGGTCAGCACCAACAAGTAATACCTTATCCCAATTCAGTTCCCAATAAGAGGTAACTTAGCATTGGAATTTTATATAAACTGATGTTGAATATTATAAATGAATTAAAGAAGTATGTATAGTGCTTTTGCTCTTAAATCTTTCAACTAAATTTTTATGATATTTCTTATTAGCAAGAGTGAAGTTATCAGTAATTAAATAAGATTGGTATCCAAATAACATTCAGTAGTACATATTATATTTTTTTTTTCAGTTTTAGACCACAGTTTATAAATACACATCCTTTAAAAAAAATACTCACACACTTATTGGTTTATATTAGGACATGATTTTAAAGGATTTTAAATGTTATACAAAAAATACATGTTCCCTTAAAAACACTGCATAAAGATTATTTATAAAGTTAATGACAATAAGAAATATTTTACTTATTGATTAACAGTTACCAAACTATGAAAAAGAGGATAATTAAAATGTCATTAACTGATAAAACTATTTATATTGTGGTAATTAAGGGCAAGGTATATGGGTCAATCAACTTTTAAATGTACCATCAATGATGGATTTTATATATAATTTTTTTTTTCTTAAATTTGTATATTTTATACGTATTTGTTGTTGATAATTATTTATATTTAAGGAATTCAAATAGAGCAGAACAATTTATGGTAAATTTTACTCAAAAATTCACATGACTGTAGTTAAGATAGTCCCTTGGACATTTAAAAATTCAGTCAAATTGTTAATTTACTTTTAAATATTAGAATCATATTTGAAAAACCTTACTGTTCTTTTAAAGTAAAAATGACGATAATGTGTCTTTAGGAGATAAGAAAAAAGTGGTTGTCCAGTGGACATAGACGTTTGTCCATACGAAATACTCGGGTGTCCAAAGGGGATTCTATGATGAAAATCGCCTGTATTTCTTCTTTTATGTAATAAAAAAACAACTATTTGAAAATAATTATCAGTATTAGAAGAGAAAATATTGAATTATTCAGACAATGATCTTGGATGTCCAAGGGACTGGTGGTGATATTTATTAGTCTTTCCGCTCCCTGGTAATAAATAATAATATTTTGAATTAGGTCTTACCCACAGTAAAAAATATACATTAAATTGAATATATTCCACTTTAATTTACTACAATATATAAAATACAAAAATTTTTGTGCTGGTTGTCCAGTGGACACACAATAAAGCCACGCTCTTTTTCAAAATACACTCGGTCAACTGGCGCCGCGGAAAAGATGAAATCAAAATCGGGGCTGGATGAATGTTGTCACGAAATAAATCGACTTGAGTTCCAGGCAGTAGTCACGCCATAAATGTTGGGATTTTGGAACTTTTTTACCGTTGTCCGGTGGAAGTCAGAATAATAAAATATAATAGGGACTAAAATAAACATGCAAAAAGGTGGTTAAGGTTTTAAAGCAAACAAAATCTATTTACTAGCATCATAGTAGATATTGTAATTAATAATTATGTTTCATTGTAATGGATTGCCATATATAATTTTTTTGGAAAAAATAATGTTTCATTGTACTAACCTACTGAGGGACAAATTTACATAGTACTGACAGGACAGATAAAAGTTGATTGACCCATATAATCACTATAGAATGTTCATTCAGTTAAAAATCTGCAATCAAATTATGTAAAGGCAATGTAAATGGAAAACATCCAATTGTAAATTGAAAATAAAAAATGCATGTTTACACTTTAAGGATTGTTTATAACAGAAGTGATTGCATCCTGTTTACCTTGGTCATTATAATATAAAGTAAAAATAATTAAATCATGGTCATTCTATATTCAGTGTTAAACCAGACCAAGTTTCCTCAATCGTGTACTTAAATAGTTAAAAAATATTTACCTTTGTCATCTCAGATGATACCACCCATAGTACAACAGCGAGTAACAGAATGAACACACCGAAAGCATATTTTCTTTTATTGAATTGTTGCGATTCATCTTTGTTGTTTTTGTTGTTAGGATACACACGAAAATAATTATGACAAAGAATCAACATGAATGCTGATTTATTTACTACAAAAAATGTAATTTGAAATTATACGGATTATCTTAGTTCATGATTTCACATAACGCATCAAATATCAAAGTATGACATGCTATTTATTATTTCATGATAACTAAACACTAATGAAGATGGATACGCAATAACGGTCCCAAAAATTCAAGTATTCTATGAAATTTATAATTTTTCCGATAAATTTCAATAGTAAACCACTAACACTCGTTTGACAACAATATTGTCAATGTCAAATTTACAATCTCCGGCTTATTGAAACTGTCATTCTTGTCATAGATTATACAGGAATAATGATAACTTTATTTCGAGTTGGCACTCATCTCCGTCAATATTCAAATTCATTCAACAGTAAAACTTTCAAGCTACGTCAATTTTGTTTTATTTTATCAGACAAAACGATAGTAGAGACATCTAGTTAATCACATCTACAACTCAATGTCATTTTTATGTTGCAGACGTGCTATACAATTTTCAAATTTTCATGAAAGGTTATGTTAAAATATTTCATTAGTGATTTCATGTGAGAAAACAGAAGTTTTTAGATTGACCATAATGAGTGCGTGTAATGTGGATGTAATAAAATTAGTTGGTAAATATTTTGATGTTCCTGTGGGGACCGTTTGTTATAATACAGACAAGGTAAATTGAAATGAATGGTGAATATAATATGTAGATGTATTAATTAATATTATTTGTAATTGGATTCATTTTGTAGGTACTAACGACTGTTCTCGACAGTCAAAATGTAGAAGGTTTTGCTACTATCGTTTTAAGGTTGGCTGAAAAAAGTGGAGCAAAGATGAGTCAAGAACAGAGACTGCTAAGTTACCAATGGCTTGAATACATAGCTATGTATGCAAATCAAGCTGTTAGTAATCCAATTTTTGCCAAAAACTTTTTACAGGTATTTAGCACATATAATAAAATATGCTCATTAAAATTTAAACATTTTATTGATTGTTAATTTATTATAAGTACCAAAAGTATTGTTGCTACCTAAGGCGTCATGAGAAGTCAGGTGGTTTTATGCGTTTTTATCTATTAATCGATAAATAATTTACAGTTTAGCCTAATAATTTGATTTGCTTAATAATTTCTTAGGGGTGTAGTCTACTAACTTGCACTAGAGCAGTCTAGTAGGCTAAGGAAGGTATGGCTATAATAAATTAATGTTAATAATAAATAAATGTTTTTTATGTTTGCAGGATATCAACAAAGCCTTAGAAAATAATACCTATTTGACTGGACAATTTTTGACCGTCACTGATGTGGCTGCATATTATGTGCTGTATCCAATTTTGGTAAGTATAGTAACAAAATTAACTCTTTGTAACAGATACTAAGTGAATGTATTATGTATGTTAATATGGCATCCATCTATATTTTGCAAATAATACACTGACTACTTACAAGTATTCAATATTACAACAAGGAATTCATATTTAACATTCAAAGTTTTATCCCATTTTTTTTGTTCACAGGAACGCCTTACTGTTATAGAGAGGGAGCCATTCATACACATATGTCGGTGGTTTAAACATATACAGGCTCAACCAAAAGTGTGTAAATCGAAAGCCCCTCTGCCTTTGCATACTGTTACCCTCACAGTACTTGCACCAGCTGTTCATTGAAATGTTTAAATGATGATCTTAAATTGTATTTAAATAAGTTGTGGAGTAAATGTTTTTATATTATTGTGTGATAAAAATATTACATTACAAGACATTTGACCTTAAACTTAAGTAGTAACAATGTATCAAACTAACTGCAGTTTTATGTACAAAAACGATTACAGACTTATCAGTATTATTATATGCAATAAAAACACACTTGAAATTGAAACATATAGCATTTGAAAATTGTATAACAAACTTTGTTCTTCATGTGTAGTGTAAAGTTTAGATTGTATTTAACTGTGGCATATTTATTGACTTGTGTAATTATTCTTATCAATTAGTGATTTTTATTGGAATAAGTACCATTTAATTATTGGATCTTTTTTTCAGTCATTTAATTTGCAAGGAAAGCTGCTTGTGCCATTGCCTGCACAAATGTTACCACATGAGTTGAAAAATGTCAGTCTAGATAAGCCTGTGATCTTTCATCCTCAACCCTTTTCATTCCCTGGTTACCCTGTTGTACTTTATTTATGATTTATGACTGTGTGTATAACGAAAAAATAAATGTAATGCTGCATTTGATTTTATTTTATGTACACATTAATTTCGATTTCACCATTTTCGCGCGCCTGTGGTTGTTATATTATGACATTTGATCTACTTTTCTGGCTTCTTATCGCTAGCTTTACCACCGTTGGATTTTCTGTCGGCAAACCGAAGCATCAAACATCTCTCTAATTTGTTAGAGTATGAACAACCATTGTCTTCAGCTTCTGTTGAACAAAATATAAAAGACGTAACTACTATAAAATAGATAATACATTTAATTTCTGTTAAAGCGTCGCAATCATCAACATAATTATCGATCATCGCGGTGGCCGTATGTTCCAACTTCCAATACCAGGCACACATAAGTTAATATGATTTTTCTAAGTTTTATGTAAGTAGGTATATTCATGTAATATAATGGCAGAAGAAAGGACAGCGAGAAAGTCGACATGAAACATGTATCACCATGTATTTCTTGGGTACAAGAGTGCAGCTTAACTATTCACTCTAGGCCAGCGTATGAGACTTAGGTCTAAACATCCATGAATAGTAAAGGAGGCTTGTGGCCAAGAGCAAGATGTATCACTATATCTTTATTTTGCTATTCCTGATAAATTCGTCTAACATTAACTAACAACGTACACGTCAGTGGCGTAACTACGGAGTGGCAGGGCAGGCAGAATTAACACATTTGCCGTTAGTAGGCCATTCAAATTTTCCGCCTCTTCAGGCTAATAAAATCCTAGTTTTTTTTTAATAATCTATATCTCATCAAAAGATTCCGCAAGCGCGCCCATTTATACCCTCGCGTCCCTAGGGATACGCCTAGTTTTCCTTAAGCAAAATCCGCCTGTGAGTTACGCCACTGGTACACTTCGTCCCTTTTCTCAAAGATGGGGTCTGCATTTTAACTATATTGCTTAATATTTATAAGTTATAGGATCGAGCACGTCGTTTTCAGCTTCACGGAACGTAGACTGTGTTAGCTTTTTCTGTCTCAGGTGTATTTTCTCAATATTCCTATACCTAAATCTAGACTGCCATGACTGACTATTCTATATCTTTTCTATTTTGGTTTAATTTTATGTTTGTTTAAAAGAAATACATACATGCGAGTTGTAGGTATATCTAGTAATTTTGTGAGTCCTGTGGAGATTTGTAGGCACAGTATTGTAGCAAAGAATTATTGCTATCGCTATTTATTAAGTCGAACAGTTGTACCTACCCATGTCATGGTGTGTTTTTACTTAAATAATATGTAGATACCTACATACAATAAAAATACACAATAAACTACAAGTACCTACTTTAAGTCCTGTATTATTTCAGAATTTGAATATCTAGTGTTAGACACTCATACGCTCACGCCTGTATTCCCAATGAGGTAGCCAGAGTTGCATATCGGCATTCACGTTTTCCCAAGTATGTTTTAAGATCCATGTACCCAATACGGATCGATTCTATTGCCGTTAATCGAGCAGATATCCACAATCCGGACTCGTGCTACTGCTGGGATACTTATGCTGGGATGCATACGTATTTTTGTATATACAACGTATTAAATATGCTTGCTATGGAATGTCAGTAGGTAGTTAACGTGATAGCCTTTTGAGTTTAAAATGAAGTTAGAACTACTCTGGGTAACTTAAATATTATACCTATACCTCTTGTGCCTGTAGTTTATTTTTAATTCTGTAATAAAATTAAGCCAATTTAAAGTGTACCTGACTGTAGCTCTTGAAAGCATGCTCTGATCTGATCACGCAAAGCAGCTCGAGACTGTTGGGATGTCACCGAAGATTGTACAAGGTTCCAAAGTTCAGTTTCGCGAGGAATTCCCCTGGAGTCTACCTAATCAGGATGAATCATAACGAAGGATGATCTTTATTTGTTAGCACATGGAGTTATTTTTGTTAAGTAAATAAACATAAGTAAATATACTTACCACTTGTAAGTTTGCGAACACACATTGGCTTAGGCACTGGAAATTACAAGAATTATGGTTAATAAACTTTACTTTGGCATATTACTTAAAAAAAAAAAAAAACATTTTATTAGTAATTCTTATATGATTAGATTCGTAATATTTGTAAGTTAGCACCTGATTAGAATTTGTCTTATCATCAAAAAGAGGTTCATTGCGTTTCTTTCTCGTGGCGTTGGTGTCAGCATCGTAATTACCCACTATCATTGATTTTGCAGAATCTAAAGCAGTCTCGATAAAATTGCCTGCTGTGTAGCCTTCATAATCGAAGCTAGTGCTATTTGGAGCCTCTATTTCATCGCGTAGATCGGTATTATTACGTCTTTCATGAGCATATTGGTTGACTTCTTGTCTTGAGTTAAAATCAATACGCGGATTATTGTTGGCTTCGCTAGATCTTCGTTGACGGTTCCCACTGCCGTCTTTGCTACTGCTGTTATCATTGACATCAATACAAGCTTTCAAAGCAACAGCGACTTCATCTTCTAACAAGCGAATATTGCCTTCCCCCGAACTCGACACCAAAATCGGTATAAACATAAATAATATTACAATGCCAAACATTGCAACAGGAATGGAGGAATTTCCAGTTACCTGTATTTAAATTGCATTTACAGCGGAAGTTAGCTGATCAGAAATGACAGAATAATGGTCAAATGCAATGGTATTCGCATTTGCATCTATTCAAAACTTTTGACGTAATTGCCTTTATCTGCGTGTTTTCCTTTTCTTTGATTTTTTAAATTACTATCAAACATGAGTTGCAGTATTATACTAGCGCGTAATAGAATATTAGGTAGCGTCTAATTAGATTTAGTTAAAGTGCAGTTGATAACAGTTTATATAAAAAAATCAACAAAAATGTTTTACTTATTTTATTTGGATTAATTTCAAGAAGGTACATACAAATTAGTTTATATACTTACGCGCTATTTGTATCACCTATGTTTAAACGGTCTGTTTACACAATTCACTTTTATTTAGTTATAATGGCATTACAGGTTCAAAAAGTTAACAATAATTACTGATAGAGGTGGTAAATTAATGGATTTTCCAATACCTAATGTTCATAATTAGTGCCATGTGTGTTATTGTTAACACAACTACCTGACATCACTTGTTCTAGGAATATAATTTATTAAGTCTATGCGTAAGTACTACCAAGTAAGATTAATAAATATTGTTTATCATAATATTTGTATAGATTAATACAGCTAAAGATGTTACAATAAATAGAAACAAGTAAATATCTTTATTGTAGAAAAGTGAAATAATTATCATCAGCTCTTTTACGTCGCACTGTTCGGCCTACAGTCACAATGTTTTCCTTCAACGTGAAGTAAGTGTTAAATCATTGTGGATAACTTCGAAAAGTCAGCGGTAGTTGCCTTGAATTTGAACCTGCGACCTTTTATGTTTATTTAGATTGATTCACCTCTATACCCCAATCGCGGTAGGCAGATTTATTTTTGCCTATTGTAACAGAACAATAATGAATTAATTCGGGAACCACGGTTTTAATAGTTCAGAAGAGATAAGCAGCCGCAAAAGTACTTATGCATGTTAGAGATTAAGTCATAATGCGGGAACATTACATGGACTATGCAAATAAAAGCCTACAAAAATATCTGCTTGGGTATAACTTTATCTACATTTCTGACATTTACATAAAAATTTCAGTAGATGAAAAAGGGGATTTAAATATTTAATATAATAAGGTACAAAATATTTAAATTTTTAATAATCGTAGTATGACTAAGTGCATTAGCCTTTTCCATAATGTCCCCATTTGCCGTTACCCCATCCGCTCCAAGTAGGCTGATTGTTGCCGCCGTAGACATTTACACCTGGACTCCCATATCGACCGTAACCAGTACCAGCTAGACCAGATTTTCCATAATTTCCAAATATGCTGCCAGCCCCTGGTACCCCTATATAGCTGCTGCTAATAATTCCTGACGGGGGACTAAGTTTGCCGTATGTACCAGATACGCTGAATGTTAGAGGTATGTTAACACCGCCAAGTTTCACTTCTGTAGATCGAACAAAAGGCCAAAATGTTTCAGCTCTATCCATATCTTCAGAATCTTCTTTTGAACGTCCTGGAATATGAAACATGTACTGTATGTAATTCGTTTATTTCATCACACCGGAAAAGGATTTAAATGAACCCAAGACCCCCAGTGCCCCGGGTCTAATTGACCATAAAAAATCCTTACTGCTACTATTGTTTTGTAAAATCTTTTTTGTTCTATTCTTCTTAGTACACATTACTGTAACTTCTGTGCACTAGGATCGAGATGGATGTAGCGGCCCACACAGTATTGAAAAAACAGTGAAGCTCAGATATAGGTATAATCTAAGGCACCATAGTTTGTCTTCAATCCACAATAAAAAAAAACAAAGATTTTTTTACTCCTTTTTAAATTTTTTTATTCATTATAATATGAGAGCAGGTATAATCTTAATAATAATCTTACCTTCTGGCACTTCCACGAGTGGGTTTTGAGTAGAATGCGTTTCTATATTGGCTTTTTTCCGTGACCATAATTCTGATGGTGATAGATCTTTAGTTGAGTCAGTTAATGATGGACCAGGAGATAAGTATAGAGAGGGGTCCAACACAGCGCTCTTTGCTACGTTAAACATGTACAGCACAAATATGGTCGTGATCTGAAAAACAATGAAAACAAATGCTGTATTTTGGAAGGCCAAAAAAATATGTTTTTTTTTTTCTTCTTCTTCTTTTTTTCACGTTGCAGGAATGGGATTCTAGAATAGTGATTGAAGATGTTGAGATTGAAACAATGTATCTAAGGGTAACTGCGACATTGGGTTTTAGACGCAGAGGAGAGTGCTTTTATTGGAAAAGAATTGGTAATTACTTAGTTATACATAGGTTCTTTCTTAAAACGATTTTTTAATATTTTTTTCAAGTAACAGTCACCAAAGTCATTGTTTTAAATATTTGGTATAAAGGTAATGAGTTCAACGACTTTATTTGTCGATCCCACGATGATGTGAGATAAAGAGATATACTAATAAATTTAGTCAGGCTTCATGCGGAATTTTCGTTATCTGATTGGAATAATACAAAATGTATATTTAGGTTTAGACTAAAGTAACAATCTAAAAGCAAAATTGACAATAAAAACAACGTACGATGAAACGAACGTAACGATGAAATTAAGAAAAATATATTTAAATTGAATAAACTAAAATATATTTAAAAGTTGCGATACTTTTTTTACCAAATGTCGTACATTTTTTATCTAGGTTGCTAGATTAGAAGTAATACAGCACTAACCATAATGTTTCGTCCATGTTGACAGTGCTGTTTACCGGTTTGGTAGAGTGGTAGGATATTAATAAATATCCACCCAATAGCCTTCTCTATAGGGCTTATATCATATTATATTGATTCTGGCAAATAATTACGTTTTAAGTCCAGATTGTGAGTTGATAAACAAGGGGGCATAATAGATTGGTTTGAGATATCGCTATTAGTTCCGATTGTCTATTTGAACGGACATTGTAATTACCATTAGATAAAGCGATAAAGGAGTTCTCGTTTACAACATCGTTTCAACCTTTATTTAACAAAGGTTAAAAAGTTAAACACCCAAAATCAACGGATTTACCATTTTAGTATTTGTTTTGGTAAAATTTTATTTATTGTTTATATTAACCTTTTGACAGGTATTATCAAAGATGTGACTTTTCAAAACCCTTTTAAATGCTGGGAATTAGGCGTGTGTACTTATGTTATAAACTGTTTTAGTAAATAAATGATTACAAAATAAAATTATATTACACAAAAAGTATGATTTCTAACTGCTTAATGAAGATACGGGTTTTTAATGTTTATTAGGTTATGTCGAGAGATTTTTACTTTCTGTAAGTTCTGGGCTAGCACGTAAAACATTGCAAAAAATATCAATAGGCATCAATTATTTTCAATACACCTTTTTTAAAAACATTTCATTTTCCTTAAATTGTTGATGGCCGAAAATGTTTAAAAATTCAAAGTCACGGGTATGTTTAAATTGTTAATTGTACGCAAAAAGTCTTATCTTACATTTTTTCCTGTTGAGATGTCAAAAAAATATGCGTGCGATATTATTTTAATGTATGTTGCGGACACAGGTAATTTTAAGTAATTTTGTTTTATGTATATGCTGTACATTTTACAAGAAGTAATATTAGTATGAATGCAACACTCTTTTCTTTTCATGCATACTGATTTGCAATGTTTTCCCCTTATGATAAAAGGACAATTTATTTTAAACTAACTAAAACGAAGCTAGAAATCTGCAAGAAGGACTTATTAACAAGGCCTTTTAAGTAATATTTTCTAACAAGACATGATTATGGACAATTAATTTTCAACTAGAATTTTTTTTAAGCTAATAATGTTACTTATGATCTTAGAATCTACTTTCTACGTTAATAAATTATTTACATTGGAATTATTTTTGCATTAGGTAGTTATACTCTTTTTTTGTATTCACGAGGAAATTCATTTACGAATCGTCTCCAAGCGATGGAGGTATGTCGGACTCACCGATCTATTTTGTTGGCAGTACTAGGTCGTCCTACCGACTAAAACCCCGTGATGTTGCACAAACTCCTTAAAAAATATAGGGGCTCGGGATACGCGTTAACATGCAGCCGGGCCCTCTTTGGAGTTGGTCTTGTTGGCAGACCCCCCACGGCAACAGGCAGTTCTTCCTCTGCCAGAAGTACATACAACCTGCACGATACGAGTCTTGTGTTGTGGGTAACAGAAACTACGAAAGACTTTTCGGTTTCACAAACACCCAAAGCCGAAACAAATATTATATTTGTGGATCACACAAACATTTGTCTCGGTGCGGGATTCGAACCCGGCCACTCATTTCGCAAGCTTATAAAACAGACTTTAATTTTTAGTATATTTTCACGTTTATTATCTAAATAGATTCTGGCCGTGCAATATTGCCAATTAATTTATTTCAGTCTTTACAAGCTGCTACTTAAATTATACGCCACACTGGTTTTAAATTATAGCATTTGCATGATTTATACTGTTGGCGGTTGAAAAGTGGTTTTTGAAAATAACACGTGATTCACGTGTTTTGATTCGGCACAATCAAATAAAAATGATCCTCAATTTTTGAAACATCAGTAACAGGTTTAAAAGTGTGTTCCGTGTTTTGAGTATAGTTTTGGCGATGATTCAATGATCGAGAAAACGTTGGATTCGCCTCACACATTTGTTTGTATACAAAGATTTTGAATTAATGTAAACGTGAGAAAAAAATTTTAAACACAATTTTTGTTTAGGATGCTAAATTTTCGGTAAAACAAAATAATCGCTTTTTATTTAAATAATAATATATTATTTAATTATAATATTTATTGCACACTTATTTTATGATTAATTCGTACTTTTAAATATATAAGGAAAATTTCATGAAACATAATCGCAATGACGCATATTCTATTGGCAACAATTAAGGGTTAAGACACGCAGAAAAATATTAATATAAAAATTAAAAAATACTTAGTTCAAGGTGGAAAATAAGAGATTCAAACATTTTAAAAATAGATCGGAAATCTACTTACAAACATCTTGCAGGTTGAATAAACAAGTATGCGCACTTTTTGTTTGAAACGTCGAACACTTAAAAGAAAAGGAATAAAATCACACGATAATCTCAAAAAGTGGTGTAATACACATGATATTTTTATCAGACTGGGAATGTTTTGGATAGAAAGCCTTTCTCCCACTCCAAAAACCCGACCCATTAAAATTTATAATCTTGTTCAAGGTCGACTCCCAAGGATGTGAAAGTTGGATCAGTAAGTTTGTGTCAATGACATCCAAACATATTTATTTTAATGTGATGGGTATTCTGGAGCATGGATAGAAAAAATAACCTTAAATATCTTTCAAAAATAACTTTCAAAGGGTACTGGTACACTTTAGTGTTTTATAAAGAGACAAATAGCCAAAAGGGAAATATCAAAAAAATCCATGGAAATAAAGAGATATTAGGTATGCGATGTTTTATACGATATGAATATATAATCAAAGCATTTGAAAAACACTCAGTCGCCTGTTCTTGTAGGTTGTTTTAATTATGATTAAATTATGTGCAAATCGTCGCGGGAAGGTCCCGTAGTACACTTGATATTAATAATAAAATCATTACCTACTGTAACCGCAATGATGTAAAAGTCATTTTTTGTTTCTACATTACTAGCGGTTGCGCCCGTCATTGCTTAGATGTAATTTATTTTTGCTACTTTTCATTGACATAGACTTTCAACTACACAGTCTTTGTCTCTATCTCTCAATATCTAATGTTTCTATGAAACGACTTGAAGTGACTCAAAATAGAGAGAAATACATTTCTTCATCCACCTTTCGCCAAGTGTATGTATGTCTATCAGTATCAAGTAATATCAGGCGAACCTGTTACCGTTTTCGGGCACATTTTAACCCAATAATACTATAGGAATAAAATCCGAGACCTATATATCGCACGGCACATTATATGTAAATGGAAGAATGATTTTAGTGCTAATTTTAATATTTAGTCGTTCATTTGTACTAAGTAGACGCATATAAATAGTAAAAAACAAGACAATTGTAATTCAATAATACTTCTATAAAAGAAGGTGCATCTTTGATTTGTTAAGTAATATTTATTAATAAGTACTTGTCCCGCTGAACTTTGAATGTCGATGATCAAAACTTGCTTCTTGCATTATTATTTGCAATACTAATTCGGACGCATAACCTATGCCCTATATTGTTTGGGATTAGATTGCTATCTCATCTTGACGAGGTATTATTTATGTTAATTAAAAAGACAATAATGAGGATAATGCCTTGATTTTTCAAGATTCAAACAATGAGTAATTAAAATTAGAACTTATAATTATTGTCCTATTTACTAAATCGTTGAAACACGTTGATTATGCAGAAGGGATATAATAAAGTTTCAATTGTTCCCAAACAGCGACCAATTTAGGAGGGCTTGAAACGTTAAGGAATTCAATTGGGTTATGAGTTATGACAATATGAATGATAATAATCGTTCCCTATTTCTAGATAAACATTTAATTTAATCCATAAGATTCGTTAAAGTAGTATCTGATATCCAGACTCAACTTTGGTATCTCAGTATGCGGTTCAGACAAGATATGCCACTGTTGGCCAAGGTTCATCGAAGATTCTAGAAGATTTCAGATACATCGCGATATTATTAATTTTTGATCTAGAATTAGTATTTCCGTTGATATTATTATAATATATTAATTACATTTATTGATGTGACATTAAGATGTGAACAGGAAAATGGGGGGTTATTTGGAAGAGAACGACGAAATCTATATTTTTGTGACATTGAACTTTACTAAATAATTTGTTTGAATAAATTACACAGTTTTTCTTATCATATCCGTTTGTTTACATCTGCTTAAAGAATATTACGACGCTGTTGCAAGCTCAAATAATTTGGAACTTGTATTTCCTGTTTTAGTCTCGTGTGGGTTTTTCAATCTCATTTTCATGTGACGTATTTTATTTTTAATTGCCTTAGTTTATGACCTATGCGATATGTTTATGTTTCAGTTGAAGGACAATTAACATGTTTTCACCATATTTTTTTGTCTACAAAAATCTAAGAAAATTCGATCATCGATTTCGAATAGGTACATACATACATAGATTTTTGAGCTAACTCTCCGCTTTTTGACTTTGCCGATTTCGTTACTGATCACATTTTACTTGTAATTTTAATCCCGTGGAAATGTATAATTTGCTGTTTTTTTGTTATAAAAAGCGTACAATTTAATAAAACCACTACCCGAAGTTCGGTTCCAATGAGTAGGTAATTTAAGACCACCGTACTGTATCAAACGAGGACGCCGCCATTACGAAGATAGTGAGCTGTGAGCAGTACATGGCTAGATGATACTTAAACTAGACTGCATAAGAGATACAGCCGTTATGTAGTTTTGATACCTTTTTTACAACAAACTTTGATTTTTTTTAAATAATAACAGACCTTTAGTTTCGGGTGGTTGCGGAAATATTGTCGGCGACTCTCGTCTACGCATCGTGGTCACCCCATTTGGAGCGAAGATGGCCACCGGGGGGTTTGGTCAGTATGCTGGCGTAGGGACCCGGATCTAAACGCTCCGACATCATATGCGACTAATACTTATACGTGGGACAAATACGCAAAGACAAAACTCTTGTTCTGCTATCTGTATTCTGCTTCCGAGTATTTTATTTTTATCGTGGAATAAACTTTTTCTCCGAGCTGAATATATAATTAATCCATAAAAAAACTAATTTTATAGCATTTTATTATGGTTTCTTTGAGAATAAAAGTCAATGCACAGAGATTTAGGAATTTAATTAGTAATTACCTTTATGGAGCTGTATGACATTAAATTTAATCGTTGGGACATTTCTGAATTCAGCGCCTATTTTAAATAGTTGTATAGAGGATTTCAACATTTGAGACAATATTTTGAATTTACCACAAATTAGTAATGTTGTCCATAGCCCATGTCACTGTATTGTATGGAATGGATTAAGGCGGCACATTTGTACTGCAATCCGATGAATGATGAATTGAATGTACCACCCATATATTGCAAAAACTCACTGATTGAAAACCTTCGCCTAAAAATGATTAGATACGTTACCTAATAATTAGCCTATTGTCTTGTGACATTAACGACGAGTTTAGGCCTTTGTTCACCAAGTTTACCTAGGGCGGGTTGGCGGACAACACAACTAGGACCATTTTAAGAACTTTTTTACACTCGTTAACTTTGCGGTCATCACTACAAATAGATATGTATCAAAATGTCTTTGATTTTAATTGATTTATATTTTTGGCATAACTGGACATATTTTAAGAGTTTAATAAAAGTAATTGCAGACGCAATTTGTCCAAACGAATTATATATAATTTGCAATATATTGCAATTAAAAATTACGACATATTACGCAATATTCATTTTTGAGTACCTAATCCATTAATTTAGTAAGGTACGTTTAAATAGGAGCATATTGTGCCTAGATCTAGAACTCGTCTTACAACAATATCGCACGGAATAGATGTAAATAAATACTCAGAATTACCAAAATGTGTCTTTATAGAACTAGTTTAAAAAAACTGGTTGTCTTTTTTATGCCGGGGCAAATTTGGGGTCACTTGGATATATGTATGTATACATATTTTATTTACCCTTATACATATAATTTTTTGGCTTTATTATTAAGTATTTTTCACTTCTTTAATTTTGAACTAGATTTTATACAATTTTGGCCTTAACTTGTTTTTCTTTGTTCTGTTGAATTCTCGGTTCTTATGAATAACTGTAATATTATACGAAATAGTAATAATAATACTTTCGGTTTTTGACCAGCAATATTGGTTTATTCCCATTCCCATGGTTTTGCAAATGGTTATTATAAAGTCCATCCAGTTTTCTGTCGTTGTAAGTTAATGAAAGGGTGGAGTCCTGTAGAAATTCAATCAGCATTCCTGTGGGACATTGCATTTACAGTCAGAATCTATGCTGGTCTTTTCGTTCAATCTACATAAAAAATCTTATACAAGTCAAATAACATGATTTCCGGGCAGATCAGTTAAGGAATTTATAAAAAAAAAATGTTATAAATTATGCATTACGCTCCCACCTAGTCAGGTTTTAGTGACAATATAGCTCTTTATAAAAGGCAAGGAAGATGATACCGATTATTCAGTGGTCTATTGAATTTTCATAATGAAAAGTGTGAGTATCCAATAGTTTTTAAATTATACAATAAATAAATATGTGTTTGTTTATTTACGTACAACAACGTATTTTATACTATGTTACTTTAGAATCAGTTGATCTAAGAGTTTCTGTGTTGAAAAACTTTAATTAATATTGAAAATCATTAAACTATGATATTACTATTTTCAATTGTTTTCTTATGTTGATCTTCAGTAGATAGTTCCGAGAGTTCTTCAAGTTGATAAGTAATATTTTTAAACACATCTATAATGACTGTAATAAATGTAATTGTGGTTTCAAATGATTGGTAGGATAAGGAGGATATGATTTATATTCATAATGTGTGCTTCGCCATTCAATATAGAATTTGAGCGCATACTTTATCTAATTGTAAAAGGTTTAAGCGTCCAATACTATAGCTCATTACACCTATATTATGAAGCACGTAACAGCGGCAATTAAATTTGTGACCCATTGACATGACATTTGAAATATTATGTTTTTATTTCAGTTCGGTCTGTTTATGTTGGCGCTTTTTGCCGTTCTTGGCTATGCAGCAGCCTCTGTCATAATTAGTGGCCCAGTAGAGTCGCTGGAAGCCCAGGAGTCCCGGTGGGGTGGCGGAGGAGGTTGGGGTCATGGAGGAGGATGGGGTCATGGGGGAGGATGGGGTCATGGAGGAGGATGGGGTCATGGCGGAGGATGGGGACATGGAAGAGGACACGGCGGCCGCTGGTACTGATAGATATACCTTGTTTGTTTTTAATACTGTGATTATGATAAGTTAAATATTCAAAATTACTTTTTGACTTGTCGTTACAAATGTTTTGGGAAACCTAACAGATGAATGTTGAATGTTTATTGATTTCTGTACATAAAACTATTTTTAAATATTAAATGATATGTTAAATAACAATCTTCTCATTGTCGATACTAAACACCATCATAGTAATTTATTACATCACACCGTATATGACAGAAATGCTTCTATATCTGCAGTTGTGTCTGGAAACATGTTCGAAAATTCGTACTCAGCTTACATCGTATTTTAAAGAACTTAAAATTCAGTTCGTAAATTTTTTAGATATATATGTATTATATGCCAGTTCCTTTCAACTGGTGGGCATGCGCCTCCTCAAAAAAAAACGAATAAATCAAAAACATACACCCAACCTTCACATACATAGTTCTGAGCTCACACTAGGATAAAAGTCCTGTGTCACACCCGAAGCAAATATTCGTGAATCATACAAACATTTGTCTCGGTGCGAGGATCGAACCCGCGGCCGCTTGTTTTGTGTCGCGTCTAGCCAACTGCGCCACTGGGCTGTTTATGATTCTGTACACTAATAATTAATCATAAGCAAATGATGATTATAAATTTTGTGTTGAAATATACCAAAATAAATTCGGTTATGATCAATAAAAAATATCGAAGAATATTTTTTTACTAAGACTACTTTTGGTAGGATAACCAACTACGAATACTTGTGGTATTCGTTTAAAAAAATACAGAAGGATTAATTAGTAGTCCCACGGGTGCATATATTTTAAAGATCGGACAGAAGACTTAGATACAAGTACCTATTTCGTATTTACACCCAAAATGCTTGGTGTAGTTGTTTTAGAGTTTTAAAAACTAGATGATATTTTTCATCATTTCTCGCAAATTCATTAACAAATCAATCTAGTATAGGCTATGTTAAAAAAAATTGCTGGGTTTCATTAAATATTTGTTTTTAAAAGCAATATGATGTAGGCAGCGATATAATCTTGAATAATTTGAAACTTGTATTTCATGTTCGTGGTCTTGTGTTGGGTATTTAATCTGGTTTTGGTATGACGCGCTTACGTTGTTTAAGTATATTATATTTTATCTTCTTTGTTGATGAAAGTATCTACTAGTTGTGGATTCAAGTATATCTCAGCTCGAAACGCGGCACAATTGCATAGACACATTTTACACGTACCTAAACCTTGACGATACACATAAATCCTTTCGTTAGAAAATCAAGGATTAATCTGAGAAAAAATGCTACTAACATACTTAACATGTACACAGCCTATCGCCGTCCACTGCTGAATGTAGGCCTCCCCAAGAAAGCGCCAACCATGCCGGTCTTGAGGAGCTCTCATCCATTCGTTTCCCGGCACTTTCCTCAAGTCGTCGGACCATCGTGCTGCAGGACGTCCTACCCTACGCCTGCCTAAGCGCGGTCTCCACTTCAACATTTGTTTGCTCCTCCGCTTGTCCGACTGTCGACTGTCCCACCGCGTCAAGCGTCAAACAAACTAAAGCATGACCCCAGAATCTAAATTTTAGTCCATTAGCACTGAGAACGTGTTTCCTAAAATCGACATATTAGTTATTGGAATATTATTAGATAAATTATTCTTTTGGTATTTACTTCAAGGAAATAATATTTAGCATTCATGTAAAGTTGTCATTATTCACAGTTATATTATCTTATAATAGTTACAAGTCTGTTTATTATTTGTTTATGTGCTATTGATTGTTTTGTTTTACATTTTCCTTTTAGCGTCATCTACAATGAATAAACATACACAACGTTCCATACTAAGCAAGTCTTTTGTTTGAATAGAAAATACGACGAAGTTTTCCGTCTTGCAAAATTCTGATCGGAAGTATTATGATACATCACACAATATTTTATTTTATTACGAAAACAAACACTCACTTAACTATCTAGTTATACTAATATATAATTTACTTAAAGACTAATAATCTGTAACACTACATGCACCTAAAAAAATAGACGTGTGTTCAATCAAAGATGAAGCATACCAACTGTTCCACAAAAAATACATGGTGAAAAGACAAGGTTTTTTTGGTCACTATTGACTGTATTTTTTTATAAATTAAACTAGTTAATTGGATTAATTAGCATTTCTATAGAAATCATATTTTTACCTAAATCTATTAAGACCAGGTGCTCACCTAGAATAAAACCACAACAACGAAACGTTTGGTACCAGCAAGCGTGTGACAGAGCAAGTTTCTTAGATAGGTTGTTTAGTAAAAAGATCATTGATTTGGATTAGTATAAAAAAAAGTTTTGCTGTGAATTATGATCTTACTGCAACCTAGACTGGTTTTGGTGACCATTAAGCCATCTATAAAAGCCACCGAAATGAATGCAGATTATGCAGTTGAGACAAGATATTACATCATGAAAACCGTAAGTAATACATAATATTATATGTATTTTAAAATTAGTAAGAAAACATAAAATTCGATAAATATCGCTAAAAAAATTCGTTCTTAAAGGTTCTGGATCGTAGATACCAATTATATTTTTCATTTCTATTCCTAATTGTTTACCGAAAATGTAGAACTTTGACAATATTGACGCGTTATTGTCGTCTCGGAACCCTATAGCTTCGTTATGTCTGTCTGCAAATGATGGCATACTTTAAAAAAATATATGATGGAAGACCATTTAATTTTGAATTTTACAGTGAAACTATAAAGGTTTAGATAACTTTGTTACTTCAGAAGATGTTAGATAAGAGGCCCAACTAGCATAGTTTGCAGATCTATCTCTTTGAAAAAAAATCTACGAATATATCCAATTTTAACGCCATACCTTTAACTTAGAAAGCAGCGGAATGCCCTTTTGTTAAACAGTGAAACGACACAACGAAACATCGACAAGAAGTAAAATAAAAATTATATGAATAAATTCTTTACTTCATTTCCAGGTTGGTTTGTTTATGTTGGTGCTGTGCGCCATCCTGGGATGCGTGGCGGCTTCTGCTTTACCCGCTCCAACCGAGGCGTTACAAGCACAGGAGTCTAACTGGGGCTACGGTGGTTGGGGCCAAGGCGGACGCGGATATGGAGGAGGATGGGGACAAGGTGGATACGGATACAGCGGCGGATGGGGAAACAGCGGCGGATGGGGAGGACGCAATGTCGGATGGGGACACGGAGGCGGATGGGGTGGTCGCGGTTACTGGTAGTGATTGAAGATAATAAATGTTTTGCAGCGTCCTCTGTCAGCTTACATTGAAATTGAAAATACAATCCGAATCCAAATATACTATAAATTATCACATTGCAGTTTTAATACCCATTTTCATTAAACACACCACAGCATGCGAATACGCGTTTCTGATTTGATATTTTTCTATATATTTCTGTAGTGATTACATAATATTTTTAGTCATTTTATAGGTCTGCTGCGTAACAACGCTCCTCAATATGAGGCAGCGTTTGAATTTACAGCTATTAGTCACTATGATATTTTTAGGCCCTCTAAAAGAATTTAAAAAATATATTAACGACTAGCTGACCCCGCAAAGTTAATATCGCCCTACCAGTCAATAAATGTCGTGTTACTTATAAACTGAATTTTATTTTTTATTATATGTGAATAAATATTAAGTTCAGCACTTTATTGAGATAAAAATACAGAAGAAATACTAAAATCGAATGCTTCGGTCGGCTATCAGCTAAACATGATTAAATTAGACTAAAAGCTCGTACATATTGAGCAGCATGGGATGTATTCGTTTTCAATTCTTTTCATTGAAATACTTCCGTGGTAGAATAAAGCTTAAGCCCTTTCAGTTGTAGAGGAGGCCCGTGCCCAGCAGCGGGATGTATAAGGGCTGATGATGATAAAGCTTCTTATGACATGCATTTATTAATATTTTGAAAGGGGGTTTAGGGTATTTTAGATTTTCAAGCATAATAAAAATTGAAAAATTAGGCACAACCACAGAGATAAGAAGTTCAGTTGGATAATTAGATTGCGTTTCTTTTGAATGCTTTATGGCAAGCTTCATAAAGCACCTGTTTCAAATGTGGTGATACCTCTGATCATCATTTTTTTTACCTGACCCTGTTTTACCAACACTTAGTAAGTTGAAAAATTATACGTAATCTGACTTATACTGATGGGAGAGATAGGCATAATCCACTTTCCCCTCCAGAAAATAAAAAAGGATTCCGTAGTCATCCTTATTGGAGGGCCCGTTTCGGACGATGGTATTAGAAGGCTTGACAAGGAAAGTTAGTTTTATTTATTGTAATATTTTACTTGTTTACTTAATATGTCATTATTTTTACGAAGTTTTCCAAGTAAGCGCGTTTTACTAGTTAGGCCTACAGAGCCCCCACTGCGGCTGAAATAACATGGATCATCCAAGACTTTCCCGTCGAGAACAAAAAAATAAATAAACCTAAAACTCACTTAAGAGGCTCAAAAAATTTTAACTGAACATTGAGTTCACTAAACGGTTTAACATCACGAATTTTAACAATAGTGGAAGCGATGGTTTAATATAACAAAAAAAATAAGCTTTAAAGTTGAATATCTCTCAAACGGATGTCTAAATAATATTGGTCTTAGAAATCGTTCAACTTTATAGTATGTTTTTACGATTGATTCTAAACATGAGCTACGGATCCTTAATTACTTTTTTGTTTTGTGAACCTTTTGTGAACTATGATCTTATAGAATTCGACCTTATTAAAAATTCACTGTCCAATCTAGATTGGCTTTGATGACCTGTAGTCGTAATACTCGTATAGGTAAATAATAAAATAAAACATGAAAGCCACCAAAATTAGTTGTAGTAAGTTTGAGTTTTTCACGTTCATTGTTAGAGGCAAATCGCCCAGTGGGGGACATATGAGCGAACAATTGACTCGGGGAAGCTACGACGTTCGTTCAAATTTCACTAGTTAGCTGTCATAAATTAATTTCTTAACTTTTTTCAGTTTGGTTTTTTATGTTAGTGCTGTGCGTCATCCTGGGATACGTGGCGGCTTCTGACTTACTCCCTGCTCCTGTTGAGTCGCACGAACCTCTGAAGTCTGAAAATGGCTCTTATAACGAGAAGAACTCAAACTTTTTATCGCAGCTAAAATAGGTTGAAATGATTTATACAGTCCGACGTTAGCTTCGAATGAAATGTGAATAAAAGCGGATATATCATAGAAGACTACATTGGACTTTTATATTTTATCAGTTGTATGGACGCACCCTCACACACATGAGCCCCGACCTGGGAAATGAACTTAGAGCGTTTTGTTGAGTCAGTCACACTTTGGCACCCCGTCACTGGAACCAAAAAACAAATCCATTACAATGTGCTATTTTTAACTTGACCGGGTTTTATATTTGTAATTTAACATTGGGTTTTAAAGTTCATTATTGAATTATTTGTGTATATATCTGCCGGTTTCCAGTCTTTAAAATACTAGATTTACATAATCTATGATGATAAATTATGTTATAATATTGCAATTCTAGCTAATATTAGGATTGTATCGTTAGTTTGTTAGGCTATTATGCCAATATCACTTTATCGGTTTTGATGGCTTTTGTCATTTGATAATTTTTAATTATCATTTGCTGGACATGGCCGTTGCACTGACATGGTCTCTCTATGACTACGGCGTAGCTCTACCACATAAAAAGAAATACTTCCATAATTTTGGTTGCAAATTTATGATTTTTTGCGTAACCCGATCGTTTTTTGTTTACAAAACAACTTGTTAGAGGTATAATCCTTTTTCAAACTGGTATAATACGATGATTAATTGAATGAGGTAAGTTGCACGGCCTACGTGAATCTCAAATGCTTTATATAGTGCTTGCAGCCGATGAAAGGCACAGTGATCCTCTGACCCATCACAATGAAAACCGTGAGTACAAGGATATTTAATTTCAAACATTAGAGTACAAATTAAAAAAAAAGGCAAAAAAGCTCATATAGCCGTATTAGTGAGATTCTAGTTTATTTAAAATTGTTTGATGTAATATGTAATTTCATTGAGAAATAATTATTGTAAAAGAAATTTAGCAAAGAACTATTATTCAATAAGTAATACATAAATTAACACATAATAAAGTTTAATTGGGATTTATATTTATTACAATGTTTAAATAAATATAATAATCAAATGATTGTAAATAAATAAAGTATACGCAACAGCTCTGAAAATAGTTCTATCTTTGTTCATAATAAACTGTTGAAGTTAAGCCACCTTATGGCTTACGACTTAACTTATGACTTATGACATAAAATGATCATTTTTAATTTCAGTTCGGCTTGTTTATGTTGGTATTAATCGCCGTTTTGGGATATGCTGCGGGTTCCGCCATCGGAAGTCCTGATGAAGCGCTAGAAGCTCAGGAGTCGAGGTGGGGTTATGGAGGTCACCATCACGGCGGCTGGCATCACGGTGGCGGCGGATACCACCATGGCGGCGGCGGATACCACCATGGCGGCGGATACCACCACGGGGGCGGCAGATATTACGGCTAGATATTAAAAAAACAACACGCGTTTTGATATTAAGGTTATATGTGTCAGATATTAAATGATTTTATTTTTATAAAAATCTTTGTTATACCTTTTTACCCTCAATCAATACATATTACATGTACCTAATTTTGGCACACACCAATGTAAGAATTGTCTCATGTGTATGTCGGCTGCAAGCACTGTATCAAGCATTCGAGACCCAAGTAGGTCCTACAACTTAACTCATTAAATTAATCATTGAATTATACCAGTTTGAAAAACAATGACACATACAAAAGTTATTTTATAAACAAAAAACGAGCGGGGTACGCAAAAAAATTAAAAAATTGTGATAAAATTATGGAAGTCATTTTTTAATGTGGTAGAGCTACGCCGTAGTCATAGAGAAACATGTCAGTTCAACCGCCATGTCCAGCAAGTGATATTTAAAAATTATAAAAAGACAAAAGTCATCAAAACTTACAAAGTGATATTGGCATAATAGCGTAACAAACTAACAAAACAATTTAATATTAGCTAGGATTGTAATAGAATAACATCATTTATCATCATAGATAATGTAAATCTGGTATTTTAAAGACTGAAAAATCGTCAAGGTAATGGAGTAAAGCATAATAGAGTTAGAAACTTACGCAAAATCCTAATATTAGCAATGATTTCAATGGAATGATATCATGTATCTTCATAATCTATTATGTTGGAGACTCCAAACCGGCGGATGTACACATAAATACTTTGATTATGAACTTTAATACACTTAGTGTATCCTTGCACCATGTTAAATTGTAAATATAAACCCGGTCAGGTTAAAAATAGTACATAGTCATTACAACGTTAAATATAATGTAATAATATATGTACCTACTTAACCAATTTCATTCAGTTAATTTTTTGGGAAATAATGTTTTAAATCTATCAAGCATTTATAATCTTTATATGAAACACAAATATGCTATTAAATATGTGCAGTTTTTCAAATGATTTTTCCACGTCCCAAAAGTATTCCTTGAATGGCTTTCTTTAAACACTTAATTTGCTTATATCCTTATATTCATGCATTTTTAAAATCACGTTCCGTTTGCTATTTTAGTTCCTTAGAAATAGATCATCAGCCCATATACTGCTAGTAGTCCTACTGCTGGACTCGAACCTCCTCTACCATTGAGAGGTTTTAAGCCTTAGTATACCACGCTAGCCGAGTGCGGGTTGGCGGACTACACGCCTAAGATATTTCCAAGAACTTTTAGGTGTGCAGATTTCTTCACGATTTTTTCATTCACCGTTAAAGCAAGTGATAATTCATTGTGTATAGCTGTCCCGGCAAACTTCGTATCGCCCTACCAGTCAATGAATGTCTTGTTACTTATTAACAGAATTTAATTTTTAATTACTTAGGTATATCATCATCCCCTTGCCCTGGTCCCAATTAATTACTTGGGGTCGGCGCAGTATCTCTTCTTTTTCCACACATCCCTGTCAGCCGTCATGTTTTCATTCTTCTTCTTCTTTCTTCATCAACCCATACACGCCCACTGCTGAGCACGGGTCTCCTCTGCCATTGAGAGGGTTTAGGCCATAGTCCACCACGCTGGCCTAGTGCGGGTTGGCGGACTACACACCTAAGAAATTCCTAAGAAATTTTAGGTGTGCAGGTTTCATCACGATGTTTTCCTTCACCGTTAAAGCAAGTGATAATTCAATGTGAATACACACATAACTTCGAAAAGTCAGAGGTGTGTGCCTGGGGTTCGAACCCGCGACCGCCGAGATTCTCGACCGCGCGCCTAAACCTCGAGGCCATCACTGCTTGTTTGTTGTTTTCATTCACCCCTTTCTTTTTCATATCTTCAGTCACGCACTCCATCCATCTCTTTTTTGGCCTTCCTCGGCTCGCCCATCCATCCACTTTCATGTTCATCACTTTTGTTTTCTACATATGATTAATTCCTTCTCTTAATGTGCCCATACCACGACAGACGGTTTCCTTTCATCTTTTCTATCACAGGAGCTACTTTCAGACTTACCCTAAAGTATTCATTTCTGACTCTGTCACTCCGTGTTATACCACACATCCACCGCAACATTCGCATCTTTGCTGCATGCAGTCGTCTTTCGTAAGTCTTCTTCGTTGACCATTTTTTTTTCTTTTTCAGCACAAATGCTAGCTCTCTTGACCTACCATTTGTCGTACCTACATTCCAACTTGCATACCTCAATCTCATTTCCCGGGCTAGTGTCTTACGTTGCCCCTGCCCGGGCTGGTGTAACAAACCTTGCCCATTTCTCATAGGAACCGGGTGCTGCCCCTGCGCGTCGGCTACGGGGGACGGCCTAAGCCCTGTCACTTTTCTTATTATACATACTGTATAAATGTTTTGGCAAATGTTTTACGGCCGCCCGCCTGTCTGACACCAACTCTCCTTGGGGCTTTCGTTCTTTTGGTAAATGGGTAGAGATAGCGTGTGTTTGGGTACATGATATTGCAGGTAAGGATATTTGGCCTGATGGTAAGGATGCCACAGTCTCGGATAAGGAAGTAGTGGGAGACTCCAACAGCTCGGGGAGCCGAGGTCGCGAACTCATAGCCCTGTTCCATGACTGGCTAGATCAATGGAAAACGCATCCTCTGACCATTTATTAATATTTCTTGAAGGAGATTTAGAGTATTTTAGATATTCCAACATAATAAAAATTTAAAAATTAGGCACTACCAAGGAGATTTGTTACACAAAATAAATTTCTGAACGCACCCCTTAATATTTGACAGCCAAAAAATGTCAATCCATTGTCATGAGAATTCTGCATTTTTAACATCTAAAATACGCAATAATTCGAATGTTATAGATACATATTGTCGATTCAAAATGCTTATTTTAATAAGTTCTTTTATTTGAGGGAGCCTCTAACTGCATCGACGGGATAAACATTAAATGACAGGAAATTTTGTATGGTGTTAAAGTTCAAAATGACTTAAGTATCATTACGAACCTTTTGTATGGGAATATAGAAAAGTATTATTTTTAGACCTTTTCAGGCAATTATTAAAATGTATTTCTCCGTAAGAACAATCCTCGTACTTCAAGGATTATTATAAAAAAAGAATTAGCGAAATCGGTTCAGCTGTTCTCGAGATTTGCGCTTAGGAACACATCGAGCAATTCATTTTTATAACATAGAACTCCTCCACTACGATTTAAACTTTATTGTATTGTATTAAAGTTCACATTGACTTAATTATTAAAACGAAACTTTTGTATGGATAAAAAAAACAATGAAAAGTCCCACGGGAACGCTATCGAACGGGATAAAAAGTATCCTATGTCCGTCTCCTGGCTCTAAGCTACCTCCCTACCAATTTTCAGCCAAATCTGTTCTGCCGTTCTTGAGTTATAAGTGGTGTAACTAACACGACTTTCTTTTATATATATAGACTAGCTGTCCCGGCAAACTTCGTATCGCCCTACCAGTCAATGAATGTCTTGTTACTTATTAACAGAATTTAATTTTTAATTACTTAGGTATATCATCATCCCCTTGCCCTGGTCCCAATTAATTATTTGGGGTCGGCGCAGTATCTCTTCTTTTTCCACACATCCCTGTCAGCCGTCATGTTTTCATTCACCCCTTTCTTTTTCATATCTTCAGTTACGCACTCCATCCATCTCTTTTTAGACCTCCCTCGGCTCGCCCATCTATCCACTTTCATGTTCATCACTTTTTTTTCCTACATATGATTAATTCCTTTTCTTAATGTGCCCATACCACGACAGACGGTTTCTTTTCATCTTTTCTATCACAGGAGCTACTTTCAGACTTACCCTAAAGTATTCATTTCTGACTCTGTCACTCCGTGTTATACCACTTTGCTGCATGCAGTTGTCTTTCGTAAGTCTTCGTCGTTGACCATTTTTTTTTCCCTTGACCTACCATTTGTCGTACCTACATTCCAACTTGCATACCTCAATCTCATTTCCCGGGCTAGTGTCTTACGTTGCCCGCGCCCGGGCTGGTGTAACAAACCTTGCCCATTTCTCATAGGAACCGGGTGCTGCCCCTGCGCGTCGGCTACGGGGGACGGCCTAGGCCCTGTCACCTTTCTTATTATACATACTGTATAAATGTTTTGGCAAATGTTTTACGGCCGCCCGCCTGTCTGACACCAACTCTCCTTGGGGCTTTCGTTCTTTTGGTAAAGGGGTAGAGATAGCGTGTGTTTGGGTACAGGATATTGCAGGTAACGATTTTTGGCCTGATGGTAAGGATGCCACAGTCCCGGATAAGGAAATAGTGGGAGACTCCAACAGCTCGGGGGGCCGAGGTCGCGAACTCATAGCCCTGTTCCATGACTGGCTAGATCAATGGAAAAGGCATCCCCTGACCATTTATTAATATTTCTTGATGGAGATTTAGAATATTTTAGATATTCAAGCATAATAAAAAATAAAATATTAGGCACTACCAAGGAGATTTGTTACACAAAATAAATTTCTGAACGCCTTAATATTTGACAGCCAAAAAATGTCAATCCATTGTCATGAGAATTCTGCATTTTTAACATCTAAAATACGCAATAATTCGAATGTTATAGATACATATTGTCGATTCAAAATGCTTATTTTAATAAGTTCTTTTATTTGAGGGGGCCTCTAACTGCATCGACGGGATGACCATTAAATGACAGGAAATTTTGTATGGTGTTAAAGTTCAAAATGACTTAAGTATCATTACGAACCTTTTGTATGGGAATATAGAAAAGTATTATTTTTAGACCTTTTCAGGCAATTATTAAAATGTATCTCTCCGTAAGAACAATCCTCGTACTTCAAGGAATATTATAAAAAAAGAATTAGCGAAATCGGTTCAGCTGTTCTCGAGATTTGCGCTTAGGAACACATCGAGCAATTCATTTTTATAACATAGAACTCCTCCACTACGATTTAAACTTTATTGTATTGTATTAAAGTTTAAATTGACTTAATTATTAAAACGAAACTTTTGTATGGATAAAGAAAACAATGAAAAGTCCCACGGGAACGCTATCGAACGGGATAAAAAGTATCCTATGTCCGTCTCCTGGCTCTAAGCTACCTCCCTACCAATTTTCAGCCAAATCTGTTCTGCCGTTCTTGAGTTATAAGTGGTGTAACTAACACGACTTTCTTTTATATATATAGATTACATTCCACATAGGTACTTTGTTATACTTCATCGATCGCATTTTTCATGCCTTACTAACTATATAGTCCTTTAAATAATTATAATCTTCCAAAGCTTTAGCACATGTTATGAAAACAATTGTTTAATGGTACCCCCGACCACAGAAATGGTGTCTTGGAGAACACAGAACTAATGCTCACGGCATTAAGATTTATTTAATAAAAAAAATACTTTCATAGGACCGTCATTAGGTGTGCCCCCACATAAGTAATTTATGAGGGATTTCCAATGTTTTCTCTATAAAAATAACCAGCTTTATTGCACTGCCACAAACACGTGTAAATTGCTCAGTTCAAAACTTCAGTGATAATTGTTGCGATAAAGCATCCGAAGGATTTGTTCTACCTTTAAAAAATTACGAATATCCTACTGGTGAAATATTGGGGAGCTCTTGGAATAATATTTCACACTGATATAACTATTTGCGGTCATTCTGTTATAGTTACTAATTATTTCAACTCTGCTGAGAATTGTAATAAATTTATTAGGAATGATGTTCATTTATTAGGAACGCAGAAAATGTAGGACCATGTTTAAGACGGAAATGTGTACAAAATTTTTTGATTACATAATAATACATTTTTATTATACATATTGGCCCCGTGGGGCAGCTTGCTAGTTACCAGTTTATGAAACGAAAATTCGCGGGTTTGATCCCTGCACGATAAAATTGTTCGTGTGTTCCGTAAATATTTCTTTTGGGATTAGGTGTTTGTGAGACTAAAAACATCTTTAATAGTTTTTAATTCCCTATTAGGGCTGGTATCTTAGTGTGGGCTAACACTAGTTAGGTCTATTGTTTTATTTTAGAAAAACAGAATCACCGGGATTAATGTTATTTTTTATTAAGGACTTATTTATTGTTATTTATATCATAAACTTATAATTTGATCAAGAATTATAGTGGTTTTCGGGGTTAATTACGTTTGATTTAATTAACCCATATTGCTCACACGTTTTACGTGTTTTTTTTTCTGAATAACTCGTTAGAAAATGCGTCGTTTTTCAAACTGGTATATGGATGATTAATACAATGAGGTAAATTCGCATTTTATGTGACCATAAACGCTTTATATACCGCTCGCAGCTGTGTCTCGGCACAGTTATCCTCTGAACCACCATGAAGATTGTGAGTAAAACAAATATTTTGAATATTTTCATTTTTTAAGTTACCTATTTATAAGACTGTTGGGGGGCATTTAAAAAAGCATTTTTGTTGACTTTTCATTTCTGAAGTTCATTTTGTATATTCGCCTTTTAGTGGGCTATTTGTAAATTATGGTTTAAATTAAAAATGTAAAAAATATGTTAAAATCTTTTAAGAACTCTTCGCGTGTTAAAGACTAGTAACTACAATAACTCATGCTTAAACAAATATAGTAGTCAAAAGAATATTACTTCGCAAGGATGAGCCTCCACCTTTTCTCTTTCATAAAAATATAAAATGTTAAAAAGAATATACTAGAATTTCAAACAACGTGAAAAAGAGATTATTAAAAATAAGATATTAAAATTTTGTGGCACGACCCAGGAGCAAAGTAGGCTTATAATCATCTTTAGTTCACATCGATATACTTAAGTATAAATAAAATGCAATAAAAATGAGTTCAGTGACTTAGGCCAAGAAGCATATAACAAAAATACCCCTCTTTCACATTAACAATTTTAGGATTAATTGTCAATAGTGCTATCTTTGTGAATTAATTATATATTTTACATATATTTGTAAAAAGAACGCTACCAAAAGCCAAGGCAGGCAATAGTTACGCTAATTATAATAATATGGGTGTTAAAGAAATCTCAACAGAAAATAAAAAATGACGTTTTTCTAATAACAACACGCATTTAAGACGTTCGGTTGTTAGGAAATCGTAAAAAAAATATTTTTGGGTGGGATTTTTTTTACGTAGATAAATGTGTTTGTAATCAGTGTAGATATTGTCCGTCTTATTTTTCAATCGCGGTTTTATTGCTGCTGTATATTTTAAGCATTATTTTCTGGTAAGAGGTCCCTCTTCCAAAAAGTGGTGCAAGCGCTTGGTAATGCTGGCTTCTGGGGGTCTCTTTTGGCAGCTCATATTCATATATTTCATCTTTGGTTATTCTTACATTTCAGTTCGGTTTGTTAGTGTTGGTGCTGAGTGCTCTTTTGGGATACGCGATGGCTTCAGCCATTGGTAGTCCTGCAGTCGAAGTACTGGAAGCCCAGGAGTCAGGTTGGGGCCATGGCGGTCACGGCGGTCACCACGGTGGAGGTCACCATGGCGGCGGTCATCATGGCGGCGGTCACCATGGCGGAGGTCATCACGGTGGCGGCGGATACCACCACCACGGCGGATATCACGGCTAAATATATACGCTCGCAATATTCTTAATGACTAGGTTAATTTTATATTACTATTAAATAAATTTATTTATATATAACATATTGTTTTGATTTCACATCCAACAGAGGAAACAGATATAGGCCTAAACATGCAGTACCTACTTAAAGGAATCAAGTACAATAATCTTAATTTATACCAGGGCTTCCCAAACTTATTTACACTATGACGCCCTATAGAATTGTTATTTTTCTTGCGACGCACCCCCCCCCCCCCCCATCATCAAAACTACCTACATTACTGGAAATAAAAACAGCAGTAGTTAGCGTAATATGAGGTTATCAGAAAAATACGGACAGCGAATGTTTGCCGATCGCCTCGCGACGCCCCAGGGCGTCGCGACGCACAGTTTGAGAAGCCCTGATCTATACTAATATTATAAAAGTGAAGAGAACGCTAGGATCTCAGGAACTACTGGTCCGATTTGAAAAATTCTTTCACTGTTAGATAGCACATTTATCGAGGAAGGCTATAGGCTATATAACATCACGCTACGACCAAAAGTAGCGGAGCAGCAATAAAGATATTTTTTTCCTTTTGAAAGCTTCCGCCGCGTGCGCTGCAGAAACGGTTAAAGTTATGCTAAAATAACAGAATTGTTCTCCTTTAAAAGTTTGCGAAAAAGTCCGCGACAGCATATGCCTATCTTTTAGGATTGGTTCACTGTAACCTCTTTTAGCCTAACCAAATTTGTCCTATCATAAATCATTGTTTATGAAGGTGTTTTTATAAAGATTATGTTAATTCTTATCCAAATAAATGCGTTATTCATTATAAGTATTTAATTTAAACGAAATTTGCCCTTAACACCATTTGATTTCAATTAGTATCTTAGAAGATATCGCAGTTTTAAAATAATTATCAAGCGCGCAACAATAATGCACAAGGCGCCGACCGACGTGTTACGGTTTCACGTTTAAACAATTTGACCGATTTGTATGATTTTCGTATATTTAAGTAAATGGGGCTCTGCGGAGTAAAATACTACAACTTATTTTCTTTCTGAACCCAACCCGGTAGTCCACGCAGACGAATTTGCGGGCAAAAGCTAGTGACATTTATTTCTTGTCTCAAGATTTACATTTTAAATCCTCCCAAATTGTAGCAAAAAGCTAGTTAGCTTAATTACATGCATAGTTATGCACCATAAGTAATACCTAATTTACAGAGATTTAGGCATCCATACTATATTATTATATTATTATAAATGCGAAAGTAACTCTGTCTGTCTGTCTGTTACGCTTTCACGTAAAAACTACTCTATGGATTTTAACGAAACTTTTCAAGAATATAGCTTATATATCAGGATAAAACAGGATACTTTTTATCCCGGAAAATGTAGAATTCCCGTGGGAATGAGTATTTCTGGATCTATCAAAGCGATTTAAATGATTTTTGGTATGTGCATAAATTGGACTCTGAGATGTAAAATAGACTATAACTTATTTTCTATTTGAACTCAACCCTGTAGTCTACGCGGATGAAGTCGCGGGCAACAGCTAGTATAGTATATTTTTTACCGGGAACTACCTAGCTGACATTACTTTACTTACTGACTGGTTGGTTTGGCCGATTTCGTTTTAATATCGTGAGCACATTTTGTGAGTGCAACTTCTTCTCATTGCAACTGCCAGCGCCATCTTTTGGTATTATTCGCAATTAATTTATACATTGATGACTTAATTTTTCTGTGATTCTGGTGATTCTAACATAATTTCCTTTTTAATGACACAAATCATAAATCAATGTAACATTCTACCTAATATGCGTGTGCGTAGAACGTAAACATTGATTTAGATTAGACAATCACTATAAGACTTTATGTAGATATATTCTAATTTAAATATTACCATCAAATGTAAGTTTTTCTTTATTACAGCGTCATCTGTTTTAATAAATTAAAAGACAACAATCAGTCGCTGGAAATGTACTATAAGTAATTACTATGGCTGAATATACATTTTACGAAAGCCCTGCCAAGAACAGATGGCACTAGCACTGGCACATTTAATTGCATTGTATTGAATGGATTCCATTTTAACCTTTAACTAGATTAATTAATTATATAATATACGTACCTTATATTTAAATATTATAAGATTTAACTCTCTACTTCGTTACACTTCCTAACACTTTCTCTGTCTATACCAATGTGTAATATTACTCATTGCTAGTTTTTTACCTGGTTCATAATATTTTTTTAATTACTGTAATGTGTGAATTTAAATAGAAAGATCCTGTATCTACATATTTTATAATTGAAGGTAGAAATCGTGATGGAACCAGCTCACCTAAAAAGTTTTTAGAAATTTCTCAGGCTTGTATTCAATTATTCGTAACCCGCACTTACGCTGCCCTAGTGAGGATAAGATTAAGACCTAATCTACCTAAACTCTTCTCAGTTAGACCTAAATTCTTCTCAGTTATAAAGGAAAAAATTGTTCTGCAGTGGAAGGTACATGGGCTGCTGATGTAAACAACTACTTAATACTTAACTACTAAATCTTTATTAAAACTTATGTTGTCTTATGTCTACATCGTAATACGTGGTTGTTACGTCCTAGCCGTGGTGGCCGCCTCCGTGGTGATTTCCAAAGTTACCGTGGTGCTGGTGACCACTATATTCTCTCTGTGACTCCTCAGCTGCCAAGCTCTCTGCTCCAGGTCTGCTATAGCCTAAAGCCGCCGCGAATCCCAACAGAGCGCAGACCACCAACATAAGTATACCGTACTGGAACAAATGTATGTATATAAGTACCTACACTTAATTGTATCTTTAATTATTTTTAATCCCATACAACTTCTAAAAAATATACAAAGGTCTGATGTTTTTAATTTTCTGAATGTGGTCAATATTATTTTCATGGGTGTTAATTGTCAGAGTATAATGGTATCTTGCTAGATGTGGAAAGATAAAAAAGTTACAAATACAAAAGTCGAAACTTAAGAGTTTATGGCGTGAAAGCTATACAGAAATAAGGAATTTCGAATTAAAAACATTAGTATGAATATCAGCAGAAAGCAAATTATAGGTATATACGTTTTATCTTCATTACTAAATCTTCTTTCTTAAAGTTTACCAAAAAGAAAACTGTATACTTACAAACTTCATGACGCAGCTTCTGTAGGTTACTGTAACTATTACTACTGTACTGTATATTCAACTGTGTCGACTATATAAAGCAGTTGGTGCGTGCTTCAGCCACGAACAGACCCAAGGATATATTGATGAATGAAGTAAAATATAGGAAGTAGGAGACATGACATTTGTTGTTCTGTGAACTAATGTTTATAAAATAAAAACGTGTATTTATATTTATTTTAGGCTGGAAAAGAGCAATCGAAATTGCCAATGGCGGATCGAGTACAACCGTGGCTGAGTATTACAGTAATTATTTTTAAGCTTTACATTTACTTAATTCACTGAGAGAAAACCCCGAGGAAATTAAAATTTTGTAATTAAATAGCTAAATTGAATATATATTTTATGACATTACCAACATGATAAAAACTACTGTAGATATTAACCGGAACGGAGTAATAACACGGAATATTTTTTTACATACTTTTTTCTGGTAACGTAAAGGTTGCACGTATTTTTGTGCCCTTGATGTCGATGATCAAAGACGTGATCGGACATACAGCAAGAAAATTGAATGCACAAGTTAATACTGTAATAGTATTCAAGTATAGGTATATATTAGTCACCCTTATTTGGCCATATTTATTTAAACTTGCAGACTTTCTTTATGATTTAGGACATCGATAAGTAGATAGAGATTAGAGACCTTCTGTAAGGCCTTTGAGAAATATGTATAATAGATCCATCTGTCAGATTTCTTGTAACGGAATTTGAAGCGAGGTTGAAAAGTTGGTGTGATAGAACCATGACAGGATTGATCTCCGCATAAAACAATATTTGTACGAACTAATAATACTTTTTATAGTTAAGTTACTTGTGTAATTAAAATAATCTATTCAAATCAGATTTTTTGTGTGGAAACTATAATACAAAATTAGCAATACTTAATTGCTTAGAAAGTCTGATTATAAAGATTTCTTCTATCTTAACACTATTTGCCGAAAAAATGTTTCCCAAATACAATATCACTTCAACGCTTTAGAAAAATTTAAATTGAACATACCTACATAAGAGCACTAAAGGCTTAAAATTCAAGTTATTTCGGTATATTTCCGTTTCCGTTTTCTGTCCAAGCTTTTGAGAACGTAGAGGACGTTTTTGCCTTCGATTAAAAATATAAACTATGACTACATAAAATATGGCAACCTTGATGTTGTGGGATTGAAAAGAACCCTTCTGGTTTTCCTGGTACCCTTTTAGAAATAATCATATGTATGGTTGCATTAAACACTGTGATAAAAATAATTGTTTTTAAGTAATATGATGGACGTACTTTTATACAAAATACCTGAGTTTAAGCACCATTTTTTGTGCTAGTTACTTGATCCTCACTAATAACGAATTACATCTTAATTCAAAACAGTTTTTTCGATGCTATTTGGGTTATTAAACAACATGTTGTTATAAGAATAGGTATAATAAGATGAAAAAGGTGTAAGTCATAAGATTTGTATATAAGACTCGCATGCTTGCATTACACACAGTAATCCTCTGAACTTCATCATGAAGATTGTAAGTACATCATTTTTATTTCATTAAAATATGTTTTCTAACAAAAATTTATTCTCTAAATTCTCCCTTATAATTTTTTGACCGAAGATTTGTACAAACTTTTCAAATAAAAATGCATTGATTAGCTTTTAGAGATTATTAGAAAATCGGTGATTTTCCTAAACTTTCCTTATTTTTAGGATAATTTAAATTCGGCACATTCGTTTCATAATAATATCCACGAGTTACCCCTGTATTAGTCGTTTTACAGATGAAATTATGACTTCAAGCCTATTCCATTTTACATAGCTTCCCTTTAGCTGAAATCCTTTTTAATATCAAGTAAGTCTTATAGTTAAAACCTTAAAATATTTTATCAGTTTGAGTGACCCAATAAAATGAGACAACAAAGTTTAATTTTAATTACTTTATTTAATACTTGAAAATCATAAAAGCGAACAGCCTGATTGGCTACAATTTTTTTTAAATAGTCGTCAAGTTAAAATATTTTATATATAACATATGATTACCCGTTTACTAGGCGTCCAATTCCGATCTCAGGTTCGAATACCGAATAGAATAGAATAGAATTGTATTAACCCATTCTTGACCGCCGTGCCAATTTGGGAACACTTACTTTTTGAGGGTACATGAAAAAAGTATTTATGTAAGTTAATAAATTCTGACATTATTGGATAGTTGAAAGTGTGGTGATTACATATAATATTAAACAATTTAGTTATATATTATAGATTTATTACAATAATTGGTCGAATTTTGCTTTTGAAGGACCTCTCGAGGTACTTGACTGTTTGCAATTATTATATTTTGCATATTAAATTTATCATCGTAAATAGTTATTATTATTCAAATACGATAAAATGTCTATCTTATAAAAAGAATTTAAAAAATAATGATTCATTTTTTACCATTTTATAGCATCTTAAACATTGCTGTGCCAATTTGGGTACACTGGCCACAAGTGTTATTTTTGCACATCATAAGGAGAAACTGCTAACGACGTTATAGTGTCAGTAACAATTGCCGTGGATAAGAGGAAGAGGTAAATACAATCCTCGAAGATTGTGACGACGGCTTGGACTATGATTTGGCTATAATTCCATTGGAACTTTTTATTTATACTGACGAAGGAGATGGTTTTGATAATGAACAAATGTCTTCAATATTGCCAATTCATGTTCTAGGAGAAATCGAGGTATTAAGGTGTTCATAATGTAGATACTCTTTCTGAGTATGAGGATAGCAGTGATAGTGAACCGCCAATGGAAACGAACATAAGACCGCAAATATTAAACCACCGCTAGTGCACCTGATGTACCTGCGATTGGACGAAATTGGTCAGTGCTGATTGTGCCTCCTTTTTTTTGTTCTCGAGGGGAAAGCTGTTTATGGCTCTACTTCCCGCCAGCCCGGGCGCAGTGGGGGGCGGGAAGCGTATATCAGGGTCACAGGCCTTCCAGCCCGGCGCGCGGCGACGTCATATTTGCGCAGTTGTTAGTGACGGGCTGAGTCCTTAATACAGTCTCTAAACCGGCATACCGGCCAAAACCCCCCGGTGGCCATCTTCGTGCCGAGTTGGGCGACCATGGTACGTGAGCGAGAGGCGGCCACCGTTGTCCACAGGCGCCCGGTGCGCCTCCGAGACGTACTTGTCTCGGCCGCCTCGGAGTCAAAGGGAACGCAGTTAAGCAACCTCTACCTTGTTTCGGGCGCCCCGGTTGTGGGTGGGGGCCCCGCGATGTACAGAGGCCAAAGTGCCGCCACCTCTCTTGGAGTCACTTGAGGACGCCCTGCCCCCGCAGCACGTCCAGCGACCCCAAGAGAACAATTGAGTCGCCTTTTACGACATGCAGGGGATACCGTGCTGGGATTCAAAGCCCCCTTTACCTCAGGGCAGGCTGATTGTTCGTCCTTGGCTCCTTCTTATCCTTAGACTTATCCATCATCGATTGACCAATTACTAAACGAGAGTAGTATGAAAGAAACGTTGAAAGAACAGAGATCGAGTATAAATTTGATACAAATAATGAGATACTTTAGGTTCGCTGAAAATGGCCCAATTAATATCGTTGTATGGAGTTGAAGTCCATGGCAAACAAATGGAGGTGGGTTCCCTTCAAACACATGATAGATGGTGGCATTACCGAACGCGTGACCATTACAGTTACGTTTAAAGAAGATGTGATGGATCAGTTATATTTTCGCTGAAGTATAGCTACATTTTGTCTTGGACAATCACCTCATCATCATGTTACTCGTCAGATATCATTGTCATCGAATGGTTACAACTGGACGGCAGCGAATATGTTAAAGAAAAAGTTTCCAAACCGTTTTGGTGGACTTATCCGTTATAATAGGATCCGATAGACTTGCACACTATTTTACCCTTAAGTGGCCAATGTGCCAATTTGGGCACACCCCTATAATTTCAAAATTATAAATAATTTTTATTTTTTTTTTCATTTTTATACTTATTTGTATCCCCAACTATGATTAAATAAAGAAATTTCTGAATTTGTTCTTGTAGTTTCTGCTTGGCCACAAATGGGTTAATATATGTGATGTGGTGGTGCTATACTTAATAAATAAATAAACTGAGAGTTTTGTATTGAGTTGAACCGCTAGGAAATAGTTAGTAGCCAAACGTATTATATAAATAATTATAATGCCTTAAACTAGGAATTATGAAGAGCATTTAGCGACACCATATGGTAACTTTAGACTACAAAAGAAAAGTTTGTTTTTATTTAATAATGAATGCTTTCGAACTGTTTTATGTATAGTGAAATGACTAAGTGATGTATTTCATATTTAGTCATCTTCATATGATTTTACGGTTGTTGCTAAATGACCGATTTCTCATTGACGTCAGAAGGATGACCCTTCTTGGGATTACCAATGACTAATTCCATTAATAATTAATTATTGCGTTCCATGTTTATTGTTGATAGTAACGTAAACAGTTGATTGTATCTCAAAGAAGGGGCGGTGGTTTCTGTAAGTGCAGTTTTGCAAAGTCCAAAAGCGTTAGGTATACGTTAATTATGTAATGTTTTGTTTATAATTGTTTATTGTGGGATCATGATTTTCTCATCTATATGTCAAATTGCTTTTTGAAAATAAAAATTTGAAGTTTAAAAATTAGCAGGCCTTTTGCGGTTCTATCGAATTATCACCACTGCTATCCTGGAAAATATAGAAGTATACTCATCTGATGGATAAGGAGTCTAAGATTGCGTTGGATGGAGGTGGAAACCATCATCATGATCAGCCTTTCACGTCCACTGATTGACATAGGCATCTTCTAGGTAGAACCCACCGTCAGTCATTCATATAATGTTATCTTTGCATTTCAGTTCGGTTTGTTTATGTTGGTGTTGTGCGCCCTCCTGGGTTTCGCTGCGGCCTCCGCGGACGAACCACGGCCTCCTGCAGGAGAAGTTCTGGAAACTGAGGAGTCTCGGCATGGCAACTACCGCCGTGGAGGAGGTCGATACGGAGGAGGTGGATACGGCCAGTGGCATGGTTAAAGATTTCTCATTGATTTCTTTGCCTGCAAAAATCTGGACTTTATACTTAATATACTGTTTTATTTGGATAAAAGTGTATTATTTTCATATATTCAGAATCAAATAATGTGGTAACTTTGATACTCGTATACTGAATGCTTTATACCAAATGGTTGCAATCTATGACAATTTCGTGATGGACACATAATCTGGCAAACGGATGTGTAGATACCCCGACATTTTAAAGTTTTGTGTGTATTTACAATAAATTATCACGTACTTTAGCAATGAAGAAGAACAACGCAAGGAATCCTGAAAGTGTAGGCCACCGATCCGCACTAGGCAGCTATAGAGAAGACCAATGCCCAGCAGCGGAAGGTGGACTGGTGATGATGACTCAAATTTACTTTTACTGTCTCATACTCCTACCATTGTATACAAGTTGACAAAAATTAATTTACCCGTTTTAGCACATATATTTCCCTTTACTTAGCATGGTACTTTTGTATTATCGAGTTATTTTATAGCTAAAAGCTAACAGAGTTGGTGGATTCTTAGGAAAAGAAGAAGAACTTCTTCTATGCTCAGAATATCGTAAGTTTTGTCGGTTCCTGACGATGTTTTAAATACTTACCATTAGCATTTGTTTAGCCTTTGTTGTAATAACAACTATGTTTTGCTACGACTGTTTAACAGTGCGCATTTTAATAGGCTACAATATATATTATACAAACGCCTAGCTGAGAGGTACGTCCCAGATAAATTTATTATCAGTCTTAGTCTCCCTAATTACACACACATTTAACGCGCCTTCATCTTCCGCAAGGCCCTTGCGTCTCTTATCGAGTACTGGTGTAAAGTTGCTAAGTTTATACTAGTAGGCGCTACCTATGGCTAGACAGGAATCTGTTTTTATATTTACATCGGCTAGTTGTTATCCATCTCATTTTGAAACACAATAGGCACTGAGAAAGCTCATAATTAATTTCTCTTCAAATCAAAATACAGTCAAGAGTAATAGTATAGTGATTTCCTGTATCAGTGAAAAATGTCTTGAGATGATGAATTTATTCGTATATTTCTTTACGTCGGTAAAACCTACCACGAACGAAGAGACTCGGACGACTCGATATAGTTCTGACTTTGTTTTGAAATAGAAAGGTATGATGCCTGTAAGTAGGCTGATATCAATTAATTTAGGTTATTTGGAAGACTACTTTTAAGAGATTTGTAGAAGTCTTATAAGCACATGTACGTAAATGTTACAATAAATGGACTTAGAGGAAAATAAAACAAAACAATTTCAAAAATCGTTAACTTTAATCGTAATTGACATCACAGATTGTAATACCGGTGTTAGGTAACTGTATCGTATTCTCTGTATTGAACTAGGCCTTATCACCATCCGTATCCGCCTCCGTATCCACCGCCGTATCCGCCACCGAATCCGATGCCTCCACCGTAGCCGAATCCGCCGCCGTATCCGTATCCGCCGCCGTATCCCTGGTCGTATCCGCCGCGGCCGTAGTATCCGTCGTGGTAGCCGTGGTGACCGTGGTGGTGTCCGTGTCCGTGGTGGCCGTATCCGCCCCAGCGAGTTTCGTCAGTCTGGAGGAGTTCTTCTGCGACTGGGACAGCAGTCCCGCTGGATTTCACCGCTGGCAATGCTGACGCATATGCCACGCATACGCACATCAGGACAGCGAAGGAGATAGCCTGGAAAAATATGGAAGATAAGTTAGGACTGTTCTTGGAATTAGGACCAAATAAATTGTGGCACATTTGTTCCTAAGTTTAAGTTGTATGATTAATGGTTGCTATCCGGATGCGTATATTGATCACCAGTAAATTTAATACACAGACAAATGGAAAGGATAGAGGATCCGTTCGTATCGTAGTCCATACCTCACCTTAAAAGCCTTTACAAAATCACAAGATTATTTTGACTAAATATCGTAATGTGCGTGCTATTGTTGATACATACAATCGTTAATTTCTGATTGAAATCAACTTAAACAAAAACAAACTATCCTATCGTAATGGTTTTGATCCATCACCCTAAGACATTGATGATAACAAGATTCGAACACGATGGTTCTTTAGTTCCAGGATATAAAAGTAGGTCCTGTTACATATTATCCAGAATCTAAAGGTACACGCCCACTACGTCACACGGTTGAGAAAATGGAAATAACAGTGAAATGAACTTACAGTCTTCATTGTGGGAGGTTTTGTTAAACTGTGAAGATGAGGAGTTGCGCAACACCTTATATACTGGTCCGGACAAGTTCCCCTGACTAATCGCAGGTAAATAACCGCAAACATACATATAAATATGTAGATTTATACACCGTAAAACCGCGTATTTTACCAAAAGCTGCCGTTGTGCTATTTTATCTATGATTTTTTGCAACTTAATTAATTTTATTAAAAATGTTTTTTTAATTTTTTCCTGCTGTAAATGTTTATTCTTTAAGTACATTGAAATATTTGCTGTCCTTTTGCCTCGTGTATATCGAGGAAGTTCATAATGCAAATTCCAAATAGCAGGGAGTTTATCTGTCACCTTATTTTAAGTAAATTTTCATAGTTAGTTTATACCAAGCTTTATAGAGCAATCTCCAGGTCGTATAACAATCCATTGTTATGCGTTCTATTGAACCAAGTTTCTTTAGGAGTTTAAGACAGCAAACGGAAGTTTGATCTTTAAAGACTAGGTCACCATTCACCATGTACAATAAATAACACATGGATAATATGAGAAAATTCTAGACCCATAACCTCTTCTTTTATTCATTTCATGGTTATCGGATTTATATGGTTAATGCGTATATTTTATGTTTTTCTTTTAACCACTTTTTTTTAAAACAACGGTCTCTAATAGTACGTACGTAGTTTTATGATTAATTTTGGATGCCTCTACTACACATAGAATCACCAGTCTGATAAATTATCCTAATTTTTTTTTTACGTTATTACGTCATTTTACCGACGACTACGATTACGGAAATTGTGAAATCATAAATATTCAAAATTAGTTCCATACTATGTTTCCGTTGACATTGTAGATTAAACCTGAGAATATAACAAATTATTGAACCAAGACATACTGGTTGAATTCCTAACCATTGTAATTTTAAATTAAATTATTAAATTAAAAATCAAAATAGCTTTTAAAAAAATATTTGATCTATGTAGGTAAACGAAAATCATAAGTTAGATAGAAGTATAAGTTTTATACATCTACTGGTACCAGTAGTGTAGGTTCATAATCGGGGCAAAACTAATCGGCCTCTGACTCTTCAATTTCGATGGGCAAATATTGCTGATCATTGCTAAGTATCTGCACATGTAATGCATGTAGAAAAACAATCTTCAACTTTTTATTTACATTTCCAAAAGTTTATGCATACAAAAGAGTTCAACGACCTTCAATAGCGTAAGGTACTCGTCTAAATAAATTCCCTCAGATCTTAACTGTTTTTAATTTCCAAAAGTCTCTACAATTTAACTACTTTAATTATTGATGTAAAACGTTTATGGATGTAACGGTCAAAGTATCATTTCTTTATTGTGCAATAAAGTTAAGCTACAAAAAAAAACTTGTAGTCGAGGTTTATAACCTTAAGTGATTCAAAAAGGTGACATTCAGTCTCCATCATTCAATGTAATACGTCTTTTAAATGTTTAAATTATGTACAAAATGATGTAATCTTTACGATTATATTGTTTACCATTAATTACTCAAAAGTTACTTTTAATCATTTTTACACTTAAATCGTTGAACTAATTTTGATAATAGAGAGAATCTGATTACATTCATTCACCAAATCTGTACGAGGGTGAAACCGCGAGTAAGATTATGAAAGTAGAGTCAATTAATAATTGTTATTTTGAAACACTATTTTTATTTTTTAATTTACTTTGCTATTAGTCCATCAGCCTTCATAACTTTTTCTTAGCCCGATGGAAAACCTGTTATAAAGAAAATTAAAGAGCAAAAAACAAATAACAATCGACACAACTTTAAATTTTGCTTCGGTTACAAATAAATTTAAACATTTATTTTGCGGTCAGAATTTTTGGACTTAAGGGTACAAGTGTTATGGAACCTATTTTTTTTAAATATGAACTATTTCCAACGACACCACAATGTATGTATATACTTTATAAAATATGTCTCCGGGTAGGAGGTAATATGGAAATTGAATAGATTGTTTACAATAAAATTTTCTTCACAAAGAATTAATGCGTAGTGGACGTTCTTGAAGCTCCATTAGATTAATGCACTAACACGCAATCTCATCCATCGATGTTTTTTTAATTCTATTACTTTGTTTTTATCAGTCTTAGTAACCTAAGAAAATATTTTTTCACTTCTCTGAATTTCATTGACTTGGTGAAGTAATGAGAACAAGAAGAAAAGATTATTGAACTTGTAAGGCAAATGTTATACGTTTTACAAGACGGTTTCGAAATCTTGGTCGAGGCCTAACTATGTAAATAAGGTAATTTTTGGTTGTTTCTGATGATGATCAAAATGATACTGGGCTTGCAAAAGTACGTATTTGCGAGTCTTTATGGGTTTCAACCCATAGAGTAGTAGCCGAGGTACCGCAGGAAAGTCTAAGTTCAGAAGAATTTATGGGGTTTTCAAGTTGCTCCACAGCAGCAAACAGGAAATGGTAGGCAAAATGATATCTCTTTCTGGTGGCAAATTGTCTTTGGATTTTTATACTGTGATAGTACACATTTATTAATGTGTATTTACTAAACCAATCGCCGTCCACTGCTGTGTGTAGGTCTCCCCAAATCAGTGCTGACTATACCGGTCTTGAAGAGCTCTCATCCATTCGCTATAAGCCTGTTTTTGCCTACATTACGTTTGCCTTAACGTGGTCTCCACTTCAACAAGCATATTGTCCAAATCGAGGATTTATATGGATCGCAAAGCTTTGCGGGCCCGGGGGCTCCCAGTATTAGTACTGATGTGGTCAAATTGCCTTAATAAAAACCCAAGAGATATATCTTGCTTTGCCATCGGGTATTTCACAGTAGGAACAGGTTATAAACGAAACTCATTAGGTTAATTTATGTCAAAAGGATTTTGACGACGATAGTGCGCTCTTCATTGTCAAGGTGAACTACATAGTAAACCTACTTGATGATAATGTAATTTTTTTAAGTCCCGTATTAACATTATATTCTTTGCTTTGCTATGCCGAAAAGAACCCAGAGAGTATAAGCGGGACAAGAAAGTTACTATTGTAATATTGTACACAACTCAATTTAAATTTATTAATGTTGTTTTACTTGCTTTAACAAAAATATTATTATTTCATTAGCATTAAAAAAAATATATTTTTTTAACAGTCTACAACAATCATTGATTTTAACAGTAGGTACCATTGTTACTTTAACTATTAATTGTTTATACATATTCATCGGAAATCATGTATTTGACCTTGTAAATTTAACCCATAAAACTCAACTAGTTTGAACATTAGGTATATTGATTGAACTTAGATCAATCAGGTTTTACTCATAAATAATTGATATGCTAAAATCGTGATTAGCCCAACCCTTAACGAATGATGATACAAACTAAACCCATTTAGATTGTATGCTAATGACCCATAAATAAAAATCATAGGCGTGAAAAAGCGCGTAGTTTCCTTTGTAGAGACGTGATCTGTTTTTTAACACTAACAGGATGCTAAGAAACCGGTTAATCAGACATACACTGACTGTCTTAGTCAGGTGAAATATGAGAAGGACAAGAAAGCAAGTCGTAGCTGTTTATTTTTAATCGGGAGATCGTATATTGTTTTGAAAGAGTGTAGGTGTACACGTATTTTCTTTGATTTAATATTTCAAGCATGTTTCTTTGTAAGCACGTTTTAAAAAATCCGTTAGAGTATTTTTTCCTTCAAATTGGCTGCGGCGTGGGAACCAGGAAAAGAGGGGTATCACTTAAGCAAAACCAAGATTTTGTTTATCCCATATTAAAATTTCAGTTCATACATTTAATGTTTGATTTAAACTGGCAGTGGCATACAGAAAATTAGTGATTAGTGTGATATTTTAATGACGTAATGTATATGCACATGACGTAATGTATATGTATATGTATGAGAACGAATTATTGTTTATAAAGTCGATTAAAAAATTACTTTCTTATAGAAAATTCTTAGTATAAGCGCTGAGTACGCTTACGGAAAATGGCACTGGAACCTAATCCTACTAAGTGAGAATCATATTTTTTTCGGAGGCCGTTGTTGCAGAAATAAAACTGTGACTTCTACGCCAGTCGGCACGTGGTGTAACCCTCCTCAGTAGAAGAAGAGGCCCGTGCCCAGCAGCAAGATTTACTTGTATGTAGGGTATATGGGCTCATATACTACATACAATAAAACTTTAAAATTTGCATATAACAAAATCGTGGTATATTTGTGCCATTTAATTTTTATTGCACAATTTTTATTAAAAAATATTTTCCATTTTTTTATCGGAAACACAAATGTCTTTACCGCGTAATTAAGAATCTACGTACAATTATTAAGGTCGGCAAAAAACATTTATTACATTTCCTGAACACTAGTCCGCTCTTAATCATTTTGAAGACTCGCAATACAGTAGGTATATAAGCATAGGTGAATATTTTTTTGGAAATTAGTGGAATATAAAATACTTTGAATTCCAAAATTGATTGCGCAATTATTAAAAAATGATGGATGAATCGTTTTTATTACTATGATGATATTGTAAGTGGACAGCGTCACGTTGTGTACCGATGCTGGTGCAGCTATGGTACACGTGTGAGGTTATGTGATGAGGTAGCGACGAGGTAAATAAAACGACTGGTCTTGGTGCGTGCTAATGGGTAACTCTGCGTGACTCCCTGTGTGCAGTAATCTTTATTCATATTTATATTAAAATCTGACCTAGATTAGGTTCGATGACAATGCTGACAATGTTATACTGACTCCACATTAGTTCCCCCTTTTTTTTGAAAAATAAATAAATACATAATTAAATATCTTATACATAATAACATTCAAAAGTATTTTCTTGATTTGCTCCGTTCTATTGCAAAACGTACTAGCGGGCGTATGACGCGGCCGGATCGCGTTGTCGTCAGCGCGGACTTGCTGTCTGCGAGCTCAGCACTCTTGCGGTTGTTGACGTCGCTGCTGCTGCTGTCTTGTAATTATGTTAAAGGTTCGTTCGCCTTTTCCGTCCCAGGTGCACATGTTTCCGAAAGTCGCATTTTTGATTATTCGAACTTCGACCAATAATGCGTGTTACTACGGGCTTTGATTGGCCATTGTCCTTTGTAGAATCCGTGTAAATATTTCTGGTGATGTATTTTGCTTTTTCGGCTCGATTTACATTCCAGATAAACGGATATTTGCTCCAGATTTATGCTGGTCGGATCTCCATTTGTGCTGGGGTTTGGTTTGCAAGGTTCTTTATCCACGTGAAATTTTCATACTGTTGAAGAACAGCGCCAGCGCATGTCTGGGGCGCATGTGTCATGCGCGACAGCGGGGAGTGTGTTGTTGATGACGTCAATGTAAGGGCGTCGTTTAGACTTGCTTCACGTTGATCGAATTCATCTAGTGCTTCGAGAGTTCATTGGATTACAGTTTGTCGTTTTTCTGAGGAGAAGCAGCTGATGTGTCGCTGCTTGATGTTTCGCTGCTTATTGTACGTTGTTTGGGTACCGTGATTCCATTTAGGTTTCTCTGATTGCCGCATAATTGAAAGTCGCTTCCTTTGCAGTGACGTGTAGTGAACGTCGTATTTCGTCAGGACTAAAGCGTCGAGAAGTATCGGAATTTCTTCATAGTTTCCGATTGATTTGATCGTCCTGAGCGTGGGCGTGCTTGACTTCATAAACTTTACATTTTCCTGAAGTCGAGTCTAGCCATCTTGTAACAGTTTGGATAGAAGGTCCAGCGAAGTATTATGTTTTTCTATTAAAAATAAATCGGCGGCTTGAATTGGTTGCGTAATGTCAGCAACGATGAAATTCCATGCGCCTGTCTGCACGGTCGTGTCATATTCTAATTCAGAGTCAGCGTTTTTACACCATGTGTTTGTATTGACGTTTCGTTTGCAGCGTGTATTTTGTGTGCGTTATCTTTGTAAATTATTCCTCTTCTTGGCGTTACCGCGTGTTTTGAATTTTGCTTGCTGAATTATTGACTTAGATTTCTAGTAAAACGACGGTGAAGTACTGGATTTTTCTTACAGTGGATGTCGGAAAATTTTCTGGGCAGACGGGCAGTACTTGTTTTCTTCGGATGGCTTCTTAAATGTTGTTTGATTTCTTGGAGTCACTATTTTGTGGAGCTTTTTTCTTTTTCTTCGGAGTCACCATTTCGTTGACCACGCTGGGCTTCGGACGTCGGGTAATCTTCATCGTGAGGGTTGCTTTCGTACGTCGGTTTTTCTTCACTGGAAGGTTGCTAAGGGACTTTGGGGTGTTTTTCTTCTTGCGAAGGCTGCTTTCAATCGTCGGGGTCACCAATTTAAGTGATCACGTCGGGGTCACAAATGTAAGTGGACAGCGTCACGTTGTGTACCGATGCTGGTGCAGCTATGGTACACGTGTGAGGTTATGTGATGAGGTAGCGACGAGGTAAATAAAACGACTGGTCTTGGTGCGTGCTAATGGGTAACTCTGCGTGACTCCCTGTGTGCAGTAATCTTTATTCATATTTATATTAAAATCTGACCTAGATTAGGTTCGATGACAATGCTGACAATGTTATACTGACTCCACAATATCTTAACAATCTAGATTAATTTTAGTGATCAATGATTGATTCTATAGGGTGTATGAATTTATTATAGTTTAATTTTTTATAATTAGTAGAAAATGACCGTAGTTTTACGTTCCCAATCCAGCGTGGATTACGACCGCAAATGCTGTAAACATTATAGGAAATGCCACTTTGTCGTGCCAGTAAAAAACATATGACAACATATGTTAGTTTCTATTTCTTTTTTTTGTATTTTTTTAATCATTATTCTTTAGATTACAACACATATTTCAAACAACTTTTATTGGCTAATTTAAACAATGACATTGTTTGTAGCCTGGAATGTTGGAGTGGAAGTTTGATGTAGTTCGGAACGTGTTTATCGTCTACTTTTCTCTCCCTGTTCTAAAGTCTGTTTATAAATATATAATAGATTTGGCAATAATACGAAACAGGTAGGCATTAAATTAAGATTTATACACCTTATTACATCATCGAATTAATTCTAAGATATAATCATAAACTCTTAATGTTCTTAATAACTTGCTCAGACTGTTTTAAAATTGCATTTATAACTCCCGCTAGCAAAAAATAATATTGAATACATTAAGTTGTACAATATTCCACCTCTTCTCATAGCAATTTAATGGAACTAATTTTACGAAAAATAAAGCTTAATATATGGATGGGAATCCCGTATCAATCCATCTATTATTAAACATTTTTTTTGTTTTCTTTTTGTCAACGACTACGAAAGAGATAAAAAAAGAAATCTAAGCACCTTGGTAACACAATTTATTATGCAATACTTATTAATATAGATTAAAGTGAAATATAGATTAATAAGATAAGTAGACGGTATTTTATGTGTATTATTATGTAGTGTCGCTGTCTGTCACCTGTTGTTTCTACTAAGATGAACCTCGAGTAATGATAAAATTTTTAAACAAAAATGAAGAGCTAGTTTTCGTTGTCACGCATTTATTAAACTCTTGATATTAACACGTAACCCGAACTACTAAAAAGCGGTTGTGTCAAACATATGATAATCTAATCGCACGTTCGGTACGCTTGACATGCTGATATATCCTTCCTAGTATTATTCAACTGTTCTGTGATACTGTGACTAAAATACTATATTAGGGTAGTAATAATAACAGGATTCTCAAACTGGATAGCACACTATGCGATCGTTTTTTTCTACGCACCTCGACTTAGATTTGTTTTTACTCTTTTCTACACTTTTGGTTGTACTATCTCTGTTAACAGTAGTTTGTAAGAGTGTTGTGTTCGGTAAATTCATGGGAGTCATAGTGGTTAATTGTGTTGTAGGCCTGGTTGTCAATAATGTCGTCAGTTTTGTTGTTCTTGTAGGCCTGATTGTCATTATGGTCGTAGGTTTTGTTGTTGGTGTTGTTGCTTTTGTTGTTATAATTACTGGAGGTTTTGCTGGGACTACTGTCGTTAATGTCCGTTTTAAGTTTAAGTGGATTATTCCATTGGTACTTGTTCTTTTAGATGGTTTTATTTTAGATTCCCTGTGATCAGGGTGGGCCGGAGGTCGTCTTGGATTTGTAAAAGGCCCTATTACATATCCACATTCTATCCTATCTCCTCGCATTCGACACCCATTACCCAAATCAATATTTCTTTCGTTATTACTAAGGTCACCAAAGTTTTTGTTGTATCCGCAAATTATTCTGTCATTGACTTTTTTACATTTTGTTTCGTCGTAATCATAGCCATTGCAATTATTTTCTGATTTTTCTGGAGGATTCTGATCTCTTCTCAATGTATTAAAATTACCAAGTCCTGTATTGACGTTATCATTTTCAAGATAGTTGCTTTCTGAACTTATAGAATTGGTAAGTATGCGTTTGAATTTAGGAGCACATACTATTATGATAAACATTTTAGATAATATGAAGCATGTCTGCAAAAAACAAATTTTGATTAGTGTACGTCTAAGTATGTATACACACTAGAAAAAAGTCCTTGTTTTTTTTGTGCACGCTCGGCAAAGAACCTGATCTGCCAGATCTGATGTTTCACAGAAATGACCTATTTATGATTATAACGTCGTCAAAATTAATTTCATCGGTTTGTAAACACATTAATGGTTGAACCCAGAACGCGACTGAGTGGTATTTGTCTTTAGACATAGTAAAACCAAAGGGAACCTTTTCACAATAATTTTGTTTGTAACAATCAAATATAATTAAGAATAAGACGTTAACGTGCTTATAGCACTTTATGCATAAATTTTGTTATAATAAATTCTTACCGATAACGGCAATGACATTGTATGAACATCGCAACCGTGAATACTGCCATGAAGTAAGATTGTTTAATTTTACGGTCATAGAGTTAATACGAAGGAGAATTATAGGTACTGTTTGGAAGAAATTAAAAAAAAGCAATGTACGCTATTGATTTTATTTATTTATTTACTATAAAAACTGTTACAATGTGATCAATCATAAAGGAATTCACATAAGAAATATTTATATAAATCATGAACTGGCGGTTTCTGCACTAAGCTTGTATCACAGAAACCAGATACAATTATTTAATAGTATTCATTTTATTCATTTAAAAAATATTGTGCGGTGACTGTCGGTTCGACTGATTGCATTGCGAATTGCACTTCTTCACAGCATAATGATCCTATTTCAGCTTGTATATGTCCTTTGTAGCAGTGTTGGTTGCAGGAGTCCTCGTTTGTAATGAGTTGGTGATCTGGTAAAGTTACAATTAAAATTTCAAACAAACAAATTGGACAAAATAAAATATATTATTTATATTTTTTTAATACTTCGTAGTCTCGCGGTACAAGTACGTGCCGTGCGATCGAGAGGTCCTGGGTTCGATTCAAGGGTCAGGCAAAGTGTTATTGGGTTTTTCCATTAGGAAATTCTTAGTAGCAGCACGAAGTTTGGATACGTGCCCGAAAAACAGCAATAGGCTCGCCCCCTATTATATCTACCTGGCGAAATGAGGGTGCAGTAATGCATCTCTGCCTACCCCTTAGGGGAGTAAAGGCGTGAGGTTATGTATGTATGTATTTTTTAAATTACCTCAATGGCTTTTAAACAATATTTTAATATATTTCAAAAAGCTGCTTATTTTGTTTTTATATTACTTGATTATTAACTCTATTAACTACATACTTTTTTTGAATTAATGTGCCAAACTATCCGTCTTTATGACAGCAATGTTAAAATGATGTGTTAGAAATCTTAAAAACAAATCGGAATGTAAAAAAACCGGGAAAAGAAAGCATTATGAATACAAAACAAAACATTACACCAATTACCACAATGTGATGTGTAAGCGTCGGAAGAAAAGTAAGTATGGAAATGAGTAGAGGCATTCTTAGTCAGAGAATTCGTGTGTTATGATAACGTTTCATTAATTCAGGATATTCCAAGAGTGAAAAAACTCAGACTCGAAAGAAAACAAAAAGGCCAGGTTGTTGTGCAAGATGCCTGCGTAAGATTTGCAGATTTTGTTGGAGACGAACAAAGAGACGCATAAAGAAAGAGATCTTCGGTACTGCAAATCCACATTTGGCTGATTACGAAATAGCTGGATTAGACAAAATAACTCCCAATTTTAACCGAATAAGTTTTGATAGCATTAAGGATACTTTTCATTCCTCTGTAGATTGGTTTGACTTTGATAGTATTGTAAACAAATTTGGAACTTATCATCCCGCGCCGTTTTCGCTGTCAAAACTGAATACGGTTGTAACATTATTTAAAAATAAGAGAAATTTTTCGAAAATAAATATGTCCGTGAAGAATTTAGATCTAATCGAGGGATTAGAGAGTGGAGAATTAAAAAAGAAGTATTCTATTAAAGGGTCTAAAGAAATGCTTTTGGAAAAGATGGTCAATGATTATAAAAAAGGGAATATTTCCTCATCTGGGCTATCCCATGAAACTAAATATGATATAAAAAGTTTGGACAAAGAAAAATTAAATAAAATGTTAGAGACTTATGCAGAAAAGAGTAAAAAGAACAGACTTTCAATGGCTGATCTTATAGCTGAGCATTTGCCAAAGATGACGTCCTTGAGTTCTTTTAAAAAAGGGAGATTTGAAAAAATAATGGAAAAATTTAAGAAAGGGGAGCTGACCAAATCAACTACATCTAAAATATTTAAACTTAACGCAAGAAAATTAAGTAAAAAAGAAATAAGTTCTATTATAAGAACATATGAAGAAAAGGAGAAAAAAAACAAAGGAGTTACTTTTGCAAGATCATCTAAGCTTGAACAGTTTAAAAGTGCAGTGGGGAGCTATTTTGGAAAAGCGTATTGATTGATTAATTATATTCTATTAGTAATATATATTTTGTAACATGTCTATAGCTACTTGTTGAAATGTTACAGAATTTTACAAATCTTAAATTTCAAATTATTTTTCAATAATGACAACAACTTCATTACCCCCGTTTGCAGGTATTGCGTACCATTATTTTTCGCATTAATTACCAACTGAAAGATATTTTATTCAAGCATATACAGAGGATAGTGAAAGTTAGGGAATTTGACATGCAAATACTTCGACTGCCGCATGGTCTTGCGATACAAGCATGTGTCGAGCGATTAAGAGGTCTTGGGTTCGATTACCGTGAGTTTTTCAATTAGGGAATTCTCTGTAGCAGCAAGGAGTCTGGAAATGTGCCGAACAACGGTAATAGGCTCGCCCCCTATCACGTCAGACTAATAAATACTTAGCAGAAATGCACTTTTGCGTACCCATTCGGGGCATACAGGCGTGATGTTATGTACATATGTCTTTATATTTCAAGGAAAAAAATGATAAAATTAAATTTCATTAAAACAAGGAAGGCAATACCGTCTCTGAAGTCAAATGTAATTATGGTCTTCCTTTGAAAAATAGTTAATGTGGATGTTAGTAAAAATGACACCAATGACTCATTGGTTATAACTAGTGGAGTTTAATAAGTTTATGTTGCAAGTTTATTTAATAGACCTCCAGGACAGAAGGAAAAAGTACAGCAACTTGTGAATGAAGTTGGTTTACCTATTTAGCTGATAAAGATAAATAAATGTATACTCAGCCTATTGCCGTCCACTGCTGAACGTAGGCCTCCCCAAGTAAGCGCCAACCATCCCGGTCCTGAGCGGCCCTCATCCATCCGCTACCCGCCACCTTTCTCAAGTCGTCGGTCCATCGTGCTGCAGGACGTCCTACAGTACGTTTGCCTAAACGCGGTCTCCACTCCAACACTTGTCTGCTCCACCGGCCGTCCGACTGTCGGCAGACGTGGCCAGCCCACTTCCACTTCAGCGTGCTAATCTTGCGAGCAATATCAATAACTCCGGTTCTCTGGCGGGTGACTTCATTACGAATTCTATCCGCCAGAGAAACTCTAAGCATTGCCCGCTCCATAGCACGCTGAGCGACCTTGAATTTGTGGACCAGGCCTTTGGTGAGTGTCCACGTTTCGGCTCCGTATGTCATTACGGGTAGGACGCACTGATTAAAGACTTTCGTCTTCAGGCACTGAGGGATCGACGACTTGAAAATATGACGCAGCTTCCCGAATGCCGCCCAGCCCAACCGTATTCTTCGGTCTGCCTCCTGCTCGAAGTTGTGCCTGCCTAGTTGTATTGTTTGGCCAAGGTAGATGTATTCTTGGACAACTTCGAGAGTGGCATCCCCTACGACAACCGGCCTCGGGAGAACATGACTATTGTACATGTAATAAATGTGGACGTAGTTGATTCGATCTTTACAAACAAATTATGAAACGTATGTTTGTTTCTTTGTTGATACGGCATATAAGGTAAGGTACTAGGCCAGCGTGGTGGACTATGGCCTTAACCCTCTCAATGATAGAGGAGACCCGTGCCCAGCAGTGGGACGTATATGGGTTGATGATGGTGATGATGATGATGATAAGGTAAAAGTAATATACCATTTATTCGTTTTTTTTATGTAGTTAAAATAAATGATCTTAAAAGATGTAGAATTTAAAATAAAGTAAGTTTCAATCGGAAAATGTTTTTGTGAACTGTACATTCTACCAATTAAAATTCGTTGTTGTTAGCTTGTGATAAGGAACGTGATGAGTTACATCAAGATTTTTGCGGTCAGTATTAAATTCACTTTTTTTATTTGACTCATAAACACAATTAAGTTTCAATATTTCTTCTTTAAACACAACACTTAGATTTTTTTTCACATCGCATCTATTGAAATTGATTATTTTTTCATTATGAAATAACGTTAATTAAATAGTATTTTTATTGCTTGATATGGCTATGACCGCGCTACTCCAATTATCAGGAGGCCGAAGTGGAACTTCCTAGTACAAAAACTCACGGGATATGCGCACTGAGCAATAATGTCTGTTGTTGCAGATAGTACTAGCGTCGATACAAGCTGTTTTAACTAGAGACTGCAATAATATTCACAATCAAATAGAGAGTCCCCCAAGTAGTCAGCAAGAAAAGCAGTTAATATCCGAACAAAACCCTCAAAATCCGCGAGTTCGTAATCGCTGTTGTCCGTACGATTTCGATAGTACGTTCTGTCGAACCGTGGACGACAGGGTACTATGTGGATATAATATGAATGTAGGACAGCCTAAAAGCAAGGACCACCGCGTTGATCTAAGTGGAGGATGCCGCTTGCGTGGTGGAAGAGTTGAGTGTGGATACGAAATTCCTCCTTTCACAAATTTTAGACGGCCACCCGCTTGGAATGACCACCACGACGAATCTAGAGATGAGTCAGTGGCAACTGAACCCATAAAAAATGTTGCAGATGACACCGGTGAAGTGTATGAAGAAAAAAATAAATTGAAATTAGTAATCAAATTGTCTACTATGAAGTACAAAGGTGGAGTCACAAGATGCGTTGAGATTGGGGATCGTATTGTGTGTAAGCGTATGTAACGTTATAAAAATGTCTTGGAATTTACCCATTGGATTCAAAAAGAATATAGTTAAATATAAATAAAATAGTGTCTTGAGAAATGGCAGTCGTTATGAGGAATTTCATAGGTATTTATTTTTGTTCCTTATGTTGTCCTTACTCTTCACTCTGCACATTCCTTTATTAAGCTAAATTTGTTGTAAAAATCTATTTGAAAAGTTTTAGAAACCTAAATAACGATAAAAATATTCTGATTATTTTATTACTTTGAACGAGTAACGTAATTTCCAGAATCTGGCCATTCTTTAAACTTGGGGCGTTCCTTTGAACGGGTTTTATGATCTTGCCAATTTATTGCCTATATAAATTAATAGGCGAATTAAGATGTATTCTTAAAAATATTTCGATACGAACAGGCGATTTGATGAAATATTGTTAATAATGTAACATGTATTTGGTGGAAGTTATCCAGTTTTAAAAAAAGCGCCTGCGCTTCTATAAACAGCCAGTGTAGCATTTCAGATTATTTTTTGTCAATTGTAATATTTGAATTATAAGTTGCGATTGTTTTATAAACATACTCGTGATTTACTGTATCGCTTTGCCTTTGAAGTTTTCGTATTATATAGTGTTAGCTTAAATAGGTAAGTAAATCAAATATTGTATGAATGTTTTGGATTACCATGACAATATCTTACCCTAAATAACTTTATTATTTTAGTAAATTATCTATTGGTGTTAATAAATAAAGAATTAAGGGATATATTTATTTATTGTTTTAATGGTTCATAAGTAATCACATACATAAAATCAAACAATCAATGAATATAATTTTACGTAGAATAAATTATTTATCACATTCTTCATTGTAGTAATAAATAATTATCTATATTTTTACATCAAACTAACTCAGTCACACAACACATTAAATTAATTGAAATTAATGTAGGTATTTTTTGTCAGTCTACAGAATATTATTTCCTCTAAAAGGATTTTTTTATATTTACGAGTGCTAGCTTGATCTTAATTCCACATTACAGGGCAGATAAGTGACTAATGCAATTAAGAGCTGCCCTTCAATGAATTATTTTGAACGCCTGACAATTATCATTTAGCAAATATTACTGTTCTACTATATTGCTGTTAATAAATATAGGTACTTTTTACAAAGGGATTAAGTAAGAAAATTATTTAAATTATACAAAAATATAAAAAAAAAAACATTATTATTGGCGCAGTTATCTGGACATCAGGCTGTAAAACGAAAGAACACGATTTCGACTCGAGTACAGAGACAAATGTTTACGTTATCAACAAAATTTTTTGGTTTGAGTGTTTCAGAATCTCAGGAAAGTCTCTCGAACCTTAGTGAGAAGTAGGATCTGTGTATGAGACTATTATGAATAGTATTTACCATATTTAGCTAGCACGGAGAATATAACGCGCCTAAAAGTGTACGGTATCTTAAAGAGCATAGGGCCATGTGGCATAGCAATGTAATTTTACATTAAGAATACTTACCTCTCTGAGTTGTAGAGGAGGCCCGGGACCAGGAGTGGGACGTATATTGGCTGATGATGAAGAAAGGAAGTGGATAGTGTGGGCTTACAATACCAGCAAGAAGGCACAGTTATTTATTTATAAAGCACTCAATGCAAAATAACAGTTTAGACCAAAATGTTTCATTATCAATAAATAATTATTTACATTAAACTATTACGTTAATCATCGGTTCAAAATACAATTAGTTTTACATTTTGCACATACATAAATTAAGTACGATACTATTAGTCCATCAGATACTCTATTCCACCAGCTTGGCTTTCGTGGTCTCCTTCATCAGTAAGCATCATGAATATCTGTTTCATTACTCTAGTGTCTTTGTCGTCTTTGGGAAAGGCAATGTCGAGATAATCTGTTATAGCCTCTGATATACTCCGTTTTCCCGTGGCCTGTTGAAAGATGAATGTGAACAGATTCTCGAATATTCCAGCTTGGCAAGTTGAGAGCAGCATCGTCATGATTAATATTGTGAACAGGAGTTTGGTGACCGCCATTGTCCTGAAAAAAATATAAATGGGGCTCATATATGCCCTTAATTTCGGTCAAGTCTCAGGAACAGACGTTTTTCAAGCTTTGTACATAGGTAATTACAATTTTCTGGACAGCATCAGACTGAATTTCTGAACGTCTGAAAAACAGCTGTTAAGACGGTTAAGGATATTGCTCTACTATTACTTGCGGGCGTTATTTAATTCGCTATAAAATTTGATGTCATCTGCGCTAAACACTGTTCTGTAAAAGTCAAATTTTACTTAAAAACTATTGTAAATGCTCAGCTAAAAGTTTCTACTTTATCGTACAGTCTGTCGTATCGTATTGTAATTAGTTGCGATTTTAAAACAACCTTACAATTTGGGCATACAATAGATAAATAGGTCTACTTATTATCCTCGAGCACATGTTTTAGTTAAACCAGTTAAATTGGATTGAAGTCTAAATTACTCTCAGTGGGTCAGAACTTGTTACGTATGGATGATTCAACTCATAGGCTTGGCCATAGAACCTGTTCATATCAATGAAAGCTGTTATGCAAATGTTTGTGTATTTCGTCGGAACACAGTTAATAGTACAAACAAATTAATTACGATAATACTTCCTCATCACATTCTTGGCCAAAACCAAGTTACAAGCGTACAGATATTAACATTAAATATCTCGTAGCTTTAGAGGTAAAGGGCACTTTTGTTAGACCGAGAGTTATGACAAGGAATTTATTAGGCTTGTCAAGTCTACCAATTGGTACTAAGCCAGTGACAGGTTTCACCTTCAGCAAGCCCTGTGACCGGCAGTAATAATATAATCCAAGAGTTTTTGACATAATAAACGCGAACCACGAAACGTTGTTCTCTCGGTGATACAATGAATAAAGTAATAGACCAAAATAATTTTGTCATTTTGTGATAAGTAGTTGGGATCGTATCTCGATATTCGGTACACTGTTTAGTCATTGCAATTACCACTACATGCTAGTAAGGTGTCTTTGCCATGCCCATAATCCCATTGCAATATCCCATCCCATTATGGTGCCATTAAAGTAACAGTGGTGCATTGACCGTGATATGAAATGGTGTGCAACGATTTTACCTAATGGATGCGCTTTACTGAAGATGGGCGTTTTTTTCGATGAAAGTAATTTACTGCAATGGCAAATTTTCTTTTGATTGTTGCTTTGTTAGCACAAATTTGACCTAGACCGAGGTTATAATGAGTTTTATCATTCATTCCGAATTGTGGTTATAACTACAATTTTACCAGTGGTAGAATATTATAGTTTACAAGCCAATATCGCTTGTGACATTCTTTATCATAGATAGTAGGTAAAAACCATAGTCTCGATTTAGCTTGTACATATATAAACAAACAAGTTACTGCGAGACTGCTACCACTATGTTAATTAAAGACGTATAACAGCAACTATAATACACTCAAAGACAGACATGATTATGTAGGTACAGTTGTTATTGAAATACCTATACTCATTCAAGAATTTGCTAGATACGTTCAATCAATAGATTTATTTAAGGCATAGATCTACCATTCATATAAATCTCGTGAACAGCTAACTCCTTAACTACTTCGATTGTCGGTACATTTTATCTTATATCCATTGTAAGGTTGCGGTTTTTCCTAGAAGTCAGTATTGTTTCTCAAATAACTTTCCTTTTGTAATCCATATGTAACTTTATCGGTAGACTAGCAAGGTCTGACTGCATGTAGTGAATTGATAAAGTTTTTTTTTAATGTAAGATTATATATTAAAAGTTATATAATTATATCTAAATTATGATATATGACAAACTCATACATACAAGTATACCCAATAGCAAATACAACTTTTATATCTTATTTTAAAACTAAAAAATCATAGACAGCAACGATTTTTGATTCAATAAATCGAAAATAAGTATTTGTTGTTTGGGGTTTTTGCGTGTTTACTTTATTTAATTTTGTTTTAAATATATTTAACAGGCCTACCAAACACGTTGGTACATAAAATATATATATGTGCAAAGTAATCTTGCGTTTAGCGCCTAAATTATAAATTAATATTAATTAATTAGATACCGTGGCTTAGGAGATTTTTAAAACTGTTAAACAGTGTTTTGGTTATGAGGATAGTCATTAAATTAAGTAACGACCATAAAACCATAATTAAAACGTTAGGTAATTAGTATTCTTGTTAGGAGTAATGGAATTTTATTCTGTTTTAGAGCTTATAAATTAAGTTAATGTAGGTCAGCGGAAGGCTAGAATGAAATTGAAATTCCAACAGATGCGGATCTAAAAACGCGATGTTTATGCAAAACAATGATAGCAAAAAAACTGAGATCACTAAGATTTGTTTTCACAATTCGTACCTTTTAATTTATTGTCCAATTAATGCTTTATTATTATCACTTGTTCACATAGAAAATGTCTGAGTATAAACCTAATTTAATAATATCACATACTGTGTGAATAGTTCACTATAATTGTTCTTTGTGCACTTCACAACATTTTTAATTGGCCGTATGGCAGAGTTACTTTTGGCATAACCTCAAAGATGAATTGTTTTGTTTTTGTTTTACTCTATCGAGTGATGCGAATAACAGCTAACTTATAACACTGGCAGAGACAGTGTGTTTGTTTTGGTCATCCGACTACCAATCATCCCCACGCGGTTCAACTTTCTTTTATGCGAATATTATGAGGTACTTACGTATGTCGTGACGGAAATATATTAGCTTAACATTGTGAATTCAAACTAGAAGTTTATTTAAAGCAAATAAACTTTCTAGGCTTTATTGTTGTTGAAAATTTTAAATCTTTTTAGGCGATAATATAAGTTTTAAATCATTTGGGCAAGAATATTTGAGAATTTAAAAAAAACCGTAAATTACCATATGTAAAAAAAAACTGGATAAACGTAACACAATGTATTCACGAAAGTTTTCATTGAATTATCAGCTATGGTCTTAAAATATGTATGTCTTTGCCTGATTGTTTGATGTATACAGATATAGGTACATATTTACATACATATTTAGTCAATAAACAATATAAACTGAAACTTAAATATGGAACCTGTATTTTTATATTGAATAAATCATTTTTCTTCTTGACCTAAATAAATGTCAGGATTTTCTTTATATGTCTTTTGCTTTTACCGATACTTTCAACTTCATTTTATAACTCCATTCTCCATTGTAGGACTGAATCAGTATTCAGTTCGTAATTTTGAAATCGATTCGTTCTATATGCTCCTATTTGTGCATGCGACGCATTGTGTCCACTTGACATATCCAATTTGTATGTATGAAATATTTACCCAGTAGACGCTCTCAAGAATAATGTGTGTGAAAGTTTAGGACCGTGCATGTCACTTTTAGTACTGACTCTTTTTGTGGAAGAGGTTTCTTTCTTTGTTCACATATGTGTTACCATAATCAACCAGTTTATTAATGCCATATTTGCAAATAAGTATAATAATAATAGACTAATGTCTACACAGTCTCTTGGCGTAGTTGAGTAGATGCAATCTTGCGAAACGAGAAGTTGCGGGTTCGATTCCCGTAGCCAGACAAATGTTTGTATGATTTACACATAATTGTTTCGGGTCTGGGTGTTTGTGAGACCGAAAAGTCTTTTGTAGTTTCTGATACCCACGACAACGAAGACTCGTGTTGAAGTGTACGAGACTTGATTAAATAGTTTTTTACATAGATAACCGTGCTGTATAATATGAAAAATATGATTTTGTACTTTCACAACACGACATGCATAGATTAATTATGTCGATTTGGTATTTGTTGCTTAAGGTAAGTACATAACTTCATAAAATATTCGTTAAACCTTATCGTATATTTTTACATTGTTTAGTTCTTATAAAGAGGAGAAAGAACTGACAGTAAGTATTTGATAATATAAACAATCATTTGTCGATAAAAAATAATTGTATTGAAAGCAAAACGGAAGAAAATTACTATGTAGGTCAAGATGTCACAGTAACCCTGAATGAAGTTCATAAACGTAATTTTCAAAGAGTTTTATCAATAGAAACAATGGCGTGAGTAATAGAAATAGCGTGCTCCTTAGATAAGGACATTAAATCACCTTCAATCTCGAAGAAATTCATTACAAAAATATAGTATTATTTAAAGTGACTAAACCTGTTATCCGTTTATTGTAACTTTAGCATCTACAGCAAAATGGTGTTTCTAACGCAGGTACCTTTTTAACTTTAAATAAAAAGAAATCATTAATACGAATGACAAGATTATTAATTTTTATATATTTTTTTTATCTTAACAGATATTTATAGTAATAATTACTGCCTACACGAGTGAAGTGAATTCAGTGACGATATTTAAAGGATTGATTATTAAGAAGGGGATCGACATATCTCTAATACCATTTCCAATAAAACCTATAGCATTTATAAAAGAGAAATGGACACCATTCGGCAGTTTTGGAATAAAACATGAAATAGCCAGGAGAGAAGTGGTGAACGTTGCGGAGCCAGAAGTGGTTGTTACACCAGTACCAGTGCCACTTTATGTTGTTTCCACTGTACCCAGGCCAGAGAATCCTCCAGTAGCACCAGTGGTAGAACATCATGATGAGTTGCCATATGAACCTATTGAGCACGTCCCATCAGAAGTACCCCTTGTAACATCACCAGTGGCACCAGTAGCTGAAATAGTTGCACCTGTAACACCCGTGCCAGTTGTAGTTGAAGAACCAGTTGCGTCAGTAGTACCTGAGGTGGTAACGCCGCCTGAGATACCTCCAGTACTAATTACGCCTGTTCCCCCAATACCAGTTCAAGCCCCTCCTCTTGATACTCCAATTCTAAGGCCATTTCCTCCTAATCTTAATACAGATATATCGCGAGCAACAGGAGTCAATAATTATTTAAACTCCGTTGAAAAACCAGCAGTCCCTGTAGTACCTGCAGTTAATGAAGTTAAAGAACCTGACATTCCATCTTTATTCGGAGGGCTTTTTCCAAGAGAAAGTTTGAGGACCGGATCTAAATTGGCTATACAGTTGGGCAGCGCTTTCTTGCATTACATGAATCAATTATTTAATAGTCCGCGATCGCCTCTTGCTAGGTTTGCCGAATCGTAAAATGTATAAGAGTGTTATTGTATACAGCGAAATACATATAGCAACAATAAGAACGAAGTAAGTACTATAATAGCCTTACACAAATTAGTTAAGGTGATGAATGTAATTTCCATTCTTTAAATAACTGTACGTAAAGGATTTACTTCCATAAATTAGTGCTGTGAACATATTTTGTATTAAACGAATTTGACCGAATCAAATTAAAAAAAAAAACAACAGTACAAGAATCTAAACATTTTATCTAATTATATATCTTTACCGTTTTGTCACTAGGTAACGTTGATATCCTCGTCCATAACCTTGTCCATAGACTGCATGTCCGTTTAATCCTTGTTCGTAGCCTCCCTGTCCAAAACCACCTTGACCAAGATGTCCGAAGCCACCCTGTCCGAAACCGGTATTGCCGAAGCCGCTGAGACCATTATCACCGGGTCCAAATCCACTCAGACCATAGTGGCTTGGACCATAACCGCTAAGACTGGAACCAAATCCATTGTATCCCAATCTCTGCTCGTAACCATTTCCATAGCCTGGGTGCCCGTATCCAAAGCCTGGTTGGCCGTATCCAAAGCCATTATTATAACCAGCCCCGTAGACAGGCTGTCCTATGTATTGACCTGTCGTAATAGATGTAACAACAACTAGAATAGCTAATAAAGATGTCACCTGAAAAAGATGACACGTTAAGAATAATTTATTTATACTGTAAGTTAAATAGTAATAAACTAAAATCACTGATTACACTGCTTTTTATTTAACAAATAGCTTATTCAAAATAACCTTGAAACAAAAGTAGAATAGCATTACTTTCCACCGTTTTTCCTCAATAAAATAGTACAATAACAATATAACACTATCGGAAATTAAATAACAAAGTAACTTACTCTATAAAACGCCATTGTGAATGTTATTCCGTCTCTGATTCCAGCTATACTAGATCGAAATATGCCTTTTGTTTGTTCTATAAAGTAGCACCTTTACGTCTATGGGAATTACTTCAAATTGCTTCAGTATTCCGTGAAATAAATTCAAAGGCTCTCAAACATTTAGTAGCTATTGCGTTTTTATTATTATTTTATTAATTTTAATATTATTTTCTAGATGTTCACTAGTATAAGTCTCTCTTCAATAAAATTCGAAATGACTCATTGGTTGCAATATTTAATAATATTTTTTATTTTCATACATAGGCTGAGACGGTTTCTTAAGACATATGTCATGCTCGTTGTAATTGTAGTCTGCATGGTTGGTAATGACAATTAAAATTACTGTTGAATGTTTTTAGAAAACATTCGACAATAAGAAAGGATTTTACTTTTTCATAAAGATGCATTAAAAACGGTTGTTAATCGCCTATTGGTTAAAACAACATAAACTAATTTAGTTCGGATTTCTAATGAGCCATTTCATGCGCTGAAAAACATTCTAAGCCGTTAATTGAATTGATTATTGCAATTTACTGTTAGTTAATTAATGCTTTTCGTTAACGAAATTATATAATAAGTATTTATACCTATATCATAATATATTACGCAGGTCTCAGTTTCTAAATTAAGAGTAGGTACCTATAGACTTTTTAATTTTTTTGATGATGCATATATGGTATGGTGGACTTAATAAAATAGTTAATGCATTCTACAGCCGCACGCTCAAAGTATATATTTTTTTTATTTATCGACCGACGAGTTTTAATGTCACAGGTTTGAAAAAATAGCAAGCCGCTAGTCTTCTCGTCACTCATCTGTCTATGAAAAGAAATGACCGTTACATATGAATAGGGGTAATAATAATTATTGAGAAAAATATGCTTTTATAATTACAATGAACATCGGAAGCAGAACCTTCCGCCGAAGAAGAGGCTACGATGCAAATAGTACGACTATTAGTCATACAGAACAACAACGGATGGTTACAGGTAAAGTCAAGAGCGATCGTCCGATATGCCGGTACCTTTTCAGATATGTCGTCGGATCAAATCTGCTCTATGATTATTTCGGGACTCTATGCTGCGCTCCACGATGCCAAAGACAGGAACAGATGGCGCTGCATAATGAGAAGAACGAGTACTGTGTGTGCAGGGTATCACGACCCTCAGCAATAAGGAAAACGACGCAAAGAGTCATACCGCGAATGGTATAAAAATTGTAATCCGAGGCCAAAGAATATTTCAATATGTATTATTATTAATTCCTCATCGCCTAAGTACCGTACTAGTTCTTTATAGTAATTACAGTGCGAGCCAAACTGAGCGTCATGAGACGCGTAACTCTCCCGTCGACACAATTAGGAAGTACGTATGTATGCTAACCAATTCCTTACTTAAAAAAAGATTGTTTAAGTGTATTTTTTGAGAAACGACGCAACCGTAGATCCTTTGTCCCTAACAGTTCACCTAAGAACGAATGTGATGTAAATTTCAATGTAAAAGAAAATGTAATAGTATTACTGAGGGAGATTTCTCCGTCGAGACTTTATCGCAGTCATATTTTTTTTCATAATGGTGGTGTAATTTTTTTAACCGGCTTCTGGTAGTTATTTTATTATTTAATCAGGTTATTTTGGTTTCAGACATATATACATATATACTACTGAGCATCAATGTTTGCGAACCTCTGATTGCTTTTGTTTTGTCGTCAAATATTAATTTGCACATTTAGCATGCGTTTGTTACATTACTTATCTTTATTCGAGTTCTAGGAGCCACGCCTGCGTATTATACTTATTACGGTGAAACGAATTCATTTAAATGATGAAAAAATTTCCACTTCTGTAAGAAAATTACTATAACACTATTTAAGATTCTATTGCTGGAAAATTCCTTAGGTTTTAAGCCTACTTTTACTTATATGTAAAATGTAAATAAAAATATAAAACTATAAAATAAACATATTTTTTTGTTAAGAGGATGATGATCAGAGTTATGAAAATAAATCTAAAATGGTGAAAATCAAACATATTTTTTTAATAAAGTTTAACATATCTTAATTTTGTGATTTAAAAATAATTAATTTAGCTTTAACTCAACTTTTTTTTATCGTTCGGGAGAGTACAAGTGAAAAATAAAATTGCGGAATTTCTCAGAAGAAAATAAAAGGGCAAAAACAGCCATAATGATGTCAGCAGTGAAAGTAGTAATGAAGATGTTTCGCAAGTGATGTGCAAGCTAAAGTTGGTATTATACAATTTTGTAAATTACGCCTGGGTGCGGTTGTAATTCAGGAAAGGAAAACAAAACGCATACTAATAAACAAGATCGAAAGGTTTGCTTTACGTGATTGTGGTAACCAAGAATCTACTGAGTGCATCAACTAAATAAATACACCCAGTAGTCACATACATACTTCAGACCTGAACTAAGATGCAAGTCTTGAACTTCGAAACTACGAGAGTCTTCTCGGTCTCGCTATCACGCAGACCCGGAACAAATATTTGTGGATTACACAAACGTGTGTCTCGATCTAGGGATAGAACTCAGGACTTCTCATTTCGCAAGCTCGTGTTTAACCAACTGCGCCACGGAGGCTTTTTTTTTCCAAAATTATACAAGGTATGATAGTTTTTGTTTCACCACTCCGTTTTTATCGTATTATTTGGAATGACTGTTAATGTCGGTAAAAAATCTAGCCATGTGTTCATTAAGTTTTAGTGATTAATGATACATCGCGTTTTTGTAAAGATTGAAAAGAATTGTTGAATGTAATGTAATGAATGATTTCTTTGAAATTTGTGTGGTTTTGAGTGACAAAAATTGTTGGGATGTTCATTTTCAGAGGTAGAAATGACACTAGACAACACATATGGACATGTTGCGTGTGGTATAATCTAATTAGTTTATAATCCATTTCTGAAGTGGCAAACCGCTTTAAAAAACTATATAACCATTATACTTTAAAGGAAGTAGTGCTCGTATATTTTCTATTTCATTAAGGGCGTTTTATATGAGATATATTTAATGAAATAACGAATTATGGCCGCACGTAGTCTTTTTTTGCCGACTATTAAAAAATTACATGTCATACGAAATTAAAAATATGTACATTGTGTTACAGTTTACATCCAATATAATATTACAATCATTGAATAATATGATAATAATACAGAAATACACGTTCTTTTATTTATCGTCCAAATCCGAAGCCTCCTGGTCCGAAGCCTTGACCGAAGCCTCCTTGTCCAAATCCTCGACCGAAGCCGCCTTGTCCAAATCCTCGGTTAAATCCTCCGCCAAACCCGTTGCCGTAGCCACGGTTTCCATATCCATATCCGGGACCGCCGAAGCCCCCAAAGCCGCGTTGTCCACCGAATCCTTGTCCAAAGCCTCCGCCAAAGCCGCCGCCGAAGCCACGACCAAATCCTTGAGCTGCGATCGAGCACAGCAAGATACTGGCCACTGCGATTAGTAATAAGATCTGAAAAGAACAAATATTTTCTGTACTACAGCACGTGATCGAAAACTAAGACAGGCGATAGGCGAGGAAATCATAAAAAAAGGTGATCACAAACACCGTGACATTAACAAAAAATTCGGCAGAAAACATTTGTTTTACTTTGTCCTAACAACCACATACATTCAATATTCGTGGTATAGGTTATTATGTAGAATTTCGTCCTATATCAGGGCCTAAATGAGTGGTAATTTAGAAAACTTTAAATTATTCAACTATCTTCTGTATATTTGGTCTATAATCGTCTAATAAACATAAATGCGTCAATCACGCCTCAAGAATAATCAAATTACTTCTTAATGATAACAAAAAGCTGGTGTCATTATTACCTTTCATATGAAGTACGAAGACCGAAGGCTCATTGAAGAGCAAAATCTCAAGCCTTTGTTTTTTTTTTCCTCCCACAAAAACATAACAGGTCGTTGATTCTGTTTTTTAGTCCTACTAGTAGTTATACCCAACTATTCAAACGTTCAAATTATTATTGGTGTAGACTATTCGTTGTGCAAGCCAGGGAAATCACATTAAGCAAAATTTCTGGCATCATTTCATTTTTCATGGTGGGTTGGTTGGCTATACTTCGTTGTCATGACAGAGACTACATCCCCATTTTGAGACAGATATTCCTACAATTCATAAATATTAGTTTTAGGTCTGAGTGAGACAAAGACGCATCCTGCGTTAACAACCACACAAAACATGTCTTTAAGGTGCCCCATACACCTTCAATAATATTGCACAATATTCTGATTGTACAATATTATTGAACGTGTAGGGATAATATTGAAGCATTGCGCCGTGATTGAACAAAAGATTGAGGGAGCTTAATTTTTATTGATCAATATTTTTTTATTGCGCTGTGTAGGGTTAATATTGCGCAATATATTTCTTTTTTTTTCTTTTCAACAAAACTTCAGCTTTCAGCTGCCGCCAAAACTTCGTCGTCAGACATGTTGCTCGCACGAAAATATTGATCAGACTGGTTAGTCAATTTTATTGACAGAATTTATTGAACGTCTGGAGTCAAAGGGGGTGTTCAATATTATTGAACAATAAAAAGATTGTGCAATATTATTGTAGGTGTATGGGGCGCCTAATGTTGTTGGGACCGTGTCAATGCATTGTAAATACATGTACTATACATACATACTCGTATATACGCATAATTGATGAAAGTTTATTACCACGGATTCAAATACATGTCTTTAAAATTAATGACAGATGGATTACGCTTTACTAAGTACGCCATCACATAATATATCAACAACTATAAAAAATTTATTAATTTCTAAATAAAGTATGAAGTGTTTCGTTAAAAAAATCGTTCATTTTTATGGATATCGTATTGAATAATACACTCATTAAAATATTACGAAACATTATGAAATAGAGAATTACATAAGTTATTATTCGTTGGTTATTTTATTTCTAAGACTCACTTTTGATGATCCCATGATGGCTATTCCGACTCGTCTATGGTCACTGGATACTGATTAACTATTTCTATGGTCGAAGTTATATATCTACGTGTGATAAAGCCCACAAAAAATGGGAAATTATTTTTAATTTCCAGTATGTTAACAAAAACACGCATCGATGGCTCTCAAACTTTGATCGTTTTTTTTTCGGATGTTGGCAATACGCTATTTTAACAGGCTTTGTGACGCAGTTGACTGGACAATAGCTTTAGAAAAGACAGGGTATTAGTTTCATTCATCCACTGCAATAAATGTTCATGTGGCCAAAAATATTTATTTCGGATCTGGGCGTATGTGACCTTGAAAAATCATAAGTTCGTGTGTGGCCAGGAATATGCTTATTATTGTAAACTCTCCAAGTATTTGCTAACATTTCACTTACATATGTATACACATTGTATCTCCCAATGGGAAGGCAGAGATGAATTTTTGGACCATCTACGTTCCGCCTGTTGTGCTTTAAATTTTACGTAATAGGAGGCAAAACTCTTGTCCTTCTTTTGATGCGTTTACAGATTTTAACGTGTATTTATGATTTCTAATTGAAACATCTGAGATTGGCTGTTTCTGAAATATTACCATGGTCTCATCATCATCTCAAGGTCCTATGCCTTATTATGCATGACTAACAAGGTAGGGGTATTATGATTCAAGTGAAAAGGTTGAAGATTTTTGAGTTTTTATACAAAACGCACCAATAACTCATAATATGCCGCTGCTGATAATTTTGAATAATAAGTACTAATATTTCATAGACTCAAATATATATACTCACTCGGTAAAATTTATTTTAAAAATTGCCAGATTAATAGTTGCAGATTACGATAAAGTTTAGGAAGTATTTCATGGCCATTGATGTTTGATAGACAAACAAAAATCTGACAGAATTATCGTTGGCTTGAGATATTAGTAGACATGAATAATGCTCTTGAGTAAACCTTTAAAAATTCCCGACTCTGTGGTTTTTATGAAAACCTATTCTAGAACCATTGGTGATTCACGATTTCAAAGGTTTATTTTATGACGTCATCAAGAGACATCTTTAAACGTATCTTGATCGAAGAATGTTGCAGAAAATATGTCCAATATAAAAGTGTATAGTTTCTGGCGTTACTTGAGAATTTTATTTGTTAAGTAATATGTGAAAATCATCTATGTGCCTAAGCTAAGGATCTCATTCATAAAACATAGAATTGATCACAAAGGGGTGAAAATTTCTATAAACTAGTCCATAATTGCCATGATATCAATTTCCACCCTGTAATGAATCATTACTAATACAAGATGATTCAAAAGGGTCAGATAAGATGCTGAAGGGACTACCGAGATCCAGATCAAACCAATCCGTAGATGGCCGGGACGCATGGCTTTGTTCAGATTCCGTACGCTTATATTGCTACGATTTGAAACAGGCACAGCAATAGAGCATTATTTTCGTATTTCCCATCAAATAGAATGCCAAGTTCAATTCACCGGTTGTGTGTTTTTCTTACATAATTTTTGAAGCATCAGACAATTGAGAATATTACTATTTACATTTACTTGTTGTATTTAGTAACAACAAACATTTAAAAATGATAGTGATGCTCTTTTTCTATATGGCTAAAATACTTGGTTAAAAAGGTTAGTATTCTAACTAATAATTTAGGTATGAATGTATTTTCATTAACTTTTAAATTGTTTTTATCATTAAGAAGAGGGTGTTAAAATATTAAAAGCCTTTGAACAGTTAACGTATAAATAATAATTTATTTAACATAGTTCATACAGGTTTAGCGTAAATTGGTGGTCTAAGATCTATGAGGAATTGGATTTCAGCGTCCGAAACCTCCGCCAAATCCTCCTTGACCTCCGCCGAAGCCACCTTGTCCACCGAATCCGCCTTGGTTACCACCAAATCCTCCTTGGCCTCCGAAGCCTCCTTGGTTGCCTCCAAATCCTCCCTGACCACGTCCGCCGAAACCTTGGTTGCCTCCAAATCCTCCTTGTCCTCGTCCACCGAAGCCTTGGTTGCCGCCAAATCCTCCTTGACCACGTCCACCGAAACCTTGGTTGCCGCCAAATCCTCCCTGACCGAATCCTCCTTGGTTACCTCCAAATCCACCCCCATTGCCGCCAAAGCCGCCGCCAAAGCCTTGGGCTAATGTAGTGGCTATGAGGGCGACGACAATCCCCAAGATAAACCAGGCCTGGAAAAAAATAGCTTTTTTAGACTGGCACATCAAAACGACAAATCAGTATTTAATAGTATTATATGTGAAGTCCAGTACAAAAATATTTAATATTGTCCACTGGCAAGACTTGACTACGTCATCCAACACCTTCCAACATTATTATTACAGGAATTTTAATCCAGGAATTAAGGCGTTGCATAATAATTTGTTCAGAAAATATAAAACATGCATGATCTGATAAGCAGTGATGGCCTCGAGGTTTAGGCGCGCGGTCGAGAATCTCAGTCGGTCGCGGGTTCGAACCCCAGGCACACACCTCTGACTTTTCAAAGTTATGTGTGTATTCACATTGAATTATCACTTGCTTTAACGGTGAAGGAAAACATCGTGATGAAACCTGCACACCTAAGAGTTCTTAGGAATTTCTTAGGTGCGTAGTCCGCCAACCCGCACTAGGCCAGCGTGGTGGACTATGGCCTAAAACCCTCTCAATGGTAGAGGAGACCCGTGCTCAGCAGTGGGCGTATATGGGTTGATGAAGATGATGTAACTAAATACAATTAGTAAATGTTTTTAGATGATTAGTATGAGATCGCTAAAAGTTTGGGTTTTACCTTCATTGTGGACATATTGTGAGTAATGAGAGCTATGTTGCGAACTGGTGTTACGTCTATGAATGTCATCTACTTTTATACTTGAATTCGGCTGGTATACATCACGTGCTAACCAATAAATCAAAGAACTGGGTTTCCCAACATTTTCATGGGATTACCAGACATAATATTGTTATTCTCCTTGTTTAAAAGTTTATGTATGTTTGACATCTTTAATAATCTATCAGTTTTAACTATATAGTTTTTAAATTAAATAAAAAGATCAGAGACACAGAAAATACGTGATATTACTTAAACTACTTTAACTATTACTTAAACTACTTACTCAACGCAGATTACAAATACAATTCATGTGTTGGGGATACAGAAACTGCAGTTTTGAATCAAGAATAGAGCAAATATTGGTAGAGCATTCACATAAAAGATTTTTACTGTTAATACTCACCCTTTACTAATTAACATTTGACAGTTTGGTGTAATCTAAAAATTAAGAGTTTATTCGGCAACTAGGAAAGAGCGTAATCATAAAAAAGCATGAATTTAATTTCTATTAATGGAAAACGACGAGTGTGTCGGGGCCGAAACACTAAGCTTGTGCTTGACGCATATATTCGATCCATTAAGACCAAATCGCGGGGATAAAAAATGAATAGAGTTTTTATGCCGATGTAGTTAGTTCATCTTTCACATGTTCATTTGAGTTCAATAACTTTGACGTGCTGTCTGCTTTTTCTAACAAAGCCATTGCTGTAGCTTTTTACAATAGTTTTTACTTAAAATTATACTTGACTATTACACACAGTTTTGGCTCCACATTTGGTAATGAAACAAGTTTTATCTTTGTTTGGATTAATATCCTAAAGTTTTTAGTCCCCTGTAAATTGTTCCTCAATTCAACTGTCCCGTAGAGAGGTTGGGGAGCAAATAATCGTTTACGCCAGTTGAGTAGCCGAACAAAATTGGTGATGCCAATCTGCATCACTGAATTCGGTGGTTCCAAAGAGAAAAGTGCCGTCGCCTTCTTTTTCATTTTTTTATATTAATTAATTCAATGATTTCTCTGCTTTTTCCATTTTCTTATTCGGTTACTTATTACTTGTACGGTAAGAGAGAGACATGACAATTTACTCTTGAAATAATTTTCCGAAACTATTTTAGGTTCTACGGATATTATCGATCTTGTGACCATTTATGGTGGACATTGTAATTTGCTTAAAAGCTTTTGATTTCCTTGACTGTAAATCCGATCGGTCCCCAAAGCGTTTTCCTTTGAATCTAAAATTATAAATTAAATTCATAGAAGTGATGTAAATATATAGAATTAATAGTTTATGTATAATGATATGACTTGAATGTTTGAGAATCGCTGTCTCAAAATTCACATAACACTAAATCGATATTTGTCCAAACAGATTCTACGAAAGGATTGTTTAAAAATATTTGTACGATTCATTAGGATAAATTGTATGTTACTAAAATTATGTAATATTATAAAACTGTTGTTCGTTTTTTTTTATTTCTTGTCCTTTATGATTCTTATTAATAATATATCGTGAGGTCATGCGCAGCTGGTACTATTGGATTGTTTATGTTTTAATGTTTTGTTGGTCTTTCTCTGCCTACCTCTTTGGGAATACAGACGTAAGTATTATATAAAGATGTTTGTACACGGAACACTGTTTTCTGTTCTATGGCCGTCGAATTTTTTTTTGTAAATATATAATTTTTTTGACAGAGCGTCGAGTTTTATTGACTGCAGTTATTATAAATTTATCGTTAATTAAACGGTTCTAAACAATTTGACCTTAACTCTGTTTAATTGTTTAATTATATCGAGGAAGTGTTAGTAGTCATGATATTTGTAGAAAAATAAATATTTTGACTGTGTAACCTATGGAATATCCCATTTATTAGGCCTATTTCCGACTTCAAAAAATATTATTTTAATTGTTTTTTTTTGAGATATCTGAACGAATTAAAAATTATATAGGGGTCTGATATATTATTATTTTTTGCTTTGTGTGTTGTCTTGTTAGTTACAAGTTACCTCATGAAGCTCACGCATGTAGTACGTGCTGTATGATCTAGACGTCACTGATGCAATTCCCGGGTCGGGCACATTATTGTCTTTTTTTAATTGGCAAATTAGGAGTACCAGCACGAAGTCTAGAATTTTGGTCGAAAAACGGCAATAGTCTATCTCAATATTATGTGAGTCTTAATAGTGACCAGGAATACAGGCGTCATCTTATGTTCTCCTATATCTTTAAAATTGTAATAGGTATTCTTCAAAATGTCGTTGCTATGACTCATATTAATGATAATTGTACACATAAGTTTTTCTAGTTTGTTTAGAATGTAGTACGTAAACTTGCTGATAATTTGGCATGGCTATTTACATAAAAACGAACGTATTTTCGTAGAAACCCGCTTTTCAGAAAAATGATCGTTGTTTTATAGGAAAATATTGCGTTTAATGCATGGGAGTCTGAGAAAAAATAATGTGCACTCAAAGACCTAGAAGAAATCGTTATTTCCTGGGTTGCTAAAAGTATATCACTATATCGTAAGACTAAAATCTCCATACACTAATTAATTATAATTATTAACATATTTCACATAAAGATGTAGTATTATATTTTTTATTATGCGTTTTCCACATAAGGTACAAAATACTAATTTTATTTTACTGTGTAGGTATTTGTAGACACATGGTAAAAAATAAAATTGTGATACATCTGAAGAATTGTTTTATTAAGTCCCATAATATGAAATACAACACGAAACATGCTTACAAAAATTTAATTCTTATACTGCGGCACATAAGGTTTATTTTCCTTCCTTATTGAAATATCGTGCACTGATGGGCGCGGGTAAAATGGGTAATCACCATAAACATAATATGGATAAGTATACATTCCTGGTACATACGGTATTGCGAAATAAGGGTTTCCAAAACCACCTTGAAAATAAAGCTTGTCTTCGTTCTTAGTATCTTTGACTTTGATCGGCTTGAGTCGATCTTCGTATGAACCAACTATTGGTCGCCATGCATTTTTCTCTTCTACATATTTCCCATCGTTAATTTCATCTTCAGCATTAACAACACCCATCAGAAGTAGTACAGCCACAACTTTGAAAAACATGTTTGTAATCCCTTGACAACTAATATTTTCAGTTCTACGCTGGGTCTTAAATAAACATTTGTAATTGGTGCAATTATCGTTATCAGTGCAGAAAATAGTTACCCGTAATAACCTGTAAGTATAGAATTATCTTAGTCTACAAAGGCTAAGCCACAATTTTTAAATTTTTAACATGTTACTGGTGTCCAGTATTTGCCTACGCATCAATATGTAGAAATTCAAGAGTAAAAATATTCGCGACGAACGCAAATTGAATTTTGGTACGGAATACATCGTATATTCTAATATTTTATTAAGAAAAAGTCTATTCTATTTCATCTACATCTATTGTTAACTCCTGTTACTATGTGCTTACAAAACCAAGAATTGCTTAGTAATTTTGAATTGAAACTGTTGCTCTGCTGAACTGCTGTTCCTGATAGTATTGTTATAGCAAAGTAGCTATGATGAAATTCAAATATTTTTACGTTGTAAAATGTACGTGAATTTAGTTTGTTTTTTTTTAGTAGGAAGTTATGAAGTTACAGAGATTGATTAAACAGCGGGTCAATTAGTAAGTAATTGTTTATCTTTAATTGCGTAATATTAGAAAACATATTTATTTTTGATTTTAACTAGTCTCGCTGGCTCAATGAAGTAGAATAGTGTGAAGAAGAATAGTGTATAGTATTCTAAGTCGATTATACAAAAATATCAAATCATAATAAATATCATTATCATCATCATCAGCCAATATATGTGCCACTGCTACTGAGACCTCCTCTGCCATCTTTAGGCCATAGTCCATCACGCTTGCCTAGTGCAGGTTCGCGGACTACACACCTAAGAAATTCCAAAGAACTTTAAGGTGCGCAGGTTCCATCACGATGTTATATTAACCACCATGTCATGTTAATATAAGGTATTTTTGTTACTTCCATTTTCGATAACGTCAACTATATTCGACACCACTAAAATTATACTTAATTTTTGACAGACTTGACTTGATAAAGACATTTACTTATAATAATTCCACTGCAATGTAGCCTTTTATATACTTTGCTAGTGAAATAAAAACTGTCCGATAAATTACGGTCTAGACAGTTTATCTTAAATATGTTTTGCATATTTTTACAAACAGTTCTATTCGATACAAATAATTTATAAACACTAGGAGTAGGATAGCTGTCTTCGCACAGATGCTAAGCAGAGAGCATAATTTGGGATGAGAATAATATTTTATGATCACGTGATTATTTTGATATGCCATTATAAAAAAGTAAAACATTTATAAGTACAGTTTTAGGACGTTTCAGCCTCAGTGAATAACAAATATTAGGCAATGATGAAAGTATTAAAAACGTATAAAAGTGATTGTGAAATTTAGTAGCCGTTTTGCGCCTTTTTGTAAGTAGGTAATAAACATGCTATTTTCACTTAAAAAATAAGTATTAAAGTGATAGGTAACTCTTGGCATTAACAAAGTCAATCATACAAATGTGTAGATTTTCAATAAAGCCACTCAATACAAATTGAGGTAATGAAACAACTATAATAAATGAGGTATAGTTTATTCAAAACTATTGTCCGAAGAATTTACCAAATAGGGGATTCTCTTTGAACTTGAAAATGCTTCCGAATTTATCGAGAAATCCTTGGATGTTTTTGTCAATCGATCCGCCTCCCTCTGGTTTCGCTGGTGTTTCGGCGGCGGGCTCGTCATACGAGATCTGGTGAGATTTCTCATCTGGCTGTGGTGCTCCAGAGGCACAGTAAAGGGCCCCGAAGATGCATAGGAGGAATAAAATGACTGTCACCTAGAAAATAAAGAGCATTGGCGTCAAAATCACCGAAGAGGCTGATAAAGAAATTTAATGACGCATGTGGATGTTAAGCTAATTTTTTTGAGAATATTATATGCTGAGAACTTTATAAAAGAAAAACCCAATAAACTTGCTCGATCGTGTAACCGTGAACGTGTTGTGAAAAAAACACAGGATGAACCCTTGTGGCGCTGGATAATCAGGCAATCATGCTAAGGGATTGGTTAAAATATTTTTAATCTCACCAGAAGTTTTATCTTATGAAATTTGAGTCCGATCTAAGTAGTAATTTTATAGCTGTAATATTTTTAGCTGTAAGGAATTATTTATCACTATGCAATTAGAAATACTAAAGCCAATATTTTTTTGTACGCAATTAGAAATACTAAAGCCAATATTTTTTTGTGAACTGTATAAGTATGTTTATATCTTTATCACAATGTGAATTAAAGAAGCACGTGGGCCTCATCTATTATAGACCGAAGACTTGGCTCAAAACGTTGGGCTAGCTAGGGTCGGATTCACTTGGCTACGAAATTTCACGACGAAAATTCTAGGCGTGCAGGTATCGACATGATATTCTCCAAAGCCGTCAATGAGCACTATAATTCACATGGACACAGTATGGCGAAAAATCATAAGATGTGCTAAGGAATAAAACATCGACTATCGAGATATTATGTATACCGTACTTTTATCCTGAAATTAACTATGAGATTTAGTGTGTAAAATTTAAACTATTTTTTTTAATAAATATATACTCGTATACAAACTGTTACCAACCTTTTGCACCATGGTTGAAGTTGACATAAGCTGGAGTATTTTGGATCGGTATTTATAAGAGTTCCTATCTGTTTGTTAGTGATGCTATAACTTTCATTTAATTGACTCGCTTGGTGAGTTATTTAAAATAACACGAGTATGTAAAACATAACATTTTATGGCAGTGACTCAATTTCCTGCCGCTTGAAATAAAAACCTGAAAATTAGCTCCTTTACAGCGGGGTTTTCCGCTAATAAAAATGTTTATCTTTAAAATGTCTTACAAAGACATTGAAGTCAGGGATTATGTGGATTTAAGAGTAGGTCACAAATAAAACAAGTGGACTACTATTTTTTTTAATGGTTAAGTTATAGTTTTAATGGTTAAGATGTTTTTTTGAATTGTAAGACGCCATTCTTAATATTACTGTAATAGTAGATACCAATTGACACAGACAATAGAATATTTGCTGCCCTCAGTTTTAAAATACCTAATATACAAATGTATATAGACCGGAAATTATAATGTAGCATTTTATAGATCTCAGTATAAAATAAATTTATAAAAAGATAGGTACTTTAAGAAAATTCGGATATGAACATGGGTTACTAAGTTAGAATTTTAAGTATAGACAATATTCTTATTTAATCGTCGGCCGTTGATAAAATTAACACTTGGTATATCATAGACTCGTAAAGATAATATGCTTAGATTAATAACGAAGAAAATAAGTATTGAGGCTTTTAGCATTCACCATGTTTTGCTTCAGTATGTATTCTAGTAATGACTTATTTACATGCATTATTTTTTATCAAAAGGGCATTTGAAATATGTAAAAATACTTCTAGCAGCAATATGTATAGTTCTAAACCCAAGACACGAATTTTAAGTCGTGGGTGTCAGAAAACACAGGATACTTTTCGGTGAACCCGAAACAAATATTTGTGGTTCACTTCTCTTTGTCTCAGTGTAGAGATCACAAGGTAATATGTAGCCAACTGAGCCATGAGGTCGTATTGACTTTGCTTGATAAGTATAGATTAATTAAGAAAGTATACTGAGTGTGTCGAAGTAATTTTAATTATCTCGTAGAGATATGGCATGCGTGTACGTGCTTGCATAGTAAATGAACTCGGAACGAAACTTATTTATTGCCTTGTCATGAAATTCTTTCATTTTAATTGTATTCATAGAGAAAGACATGAGACGAAAGATTATTATAATATTAATTGTGGTAAATATGTTAATCAGCAAATTTCTTTATCAATATTTCTAATGTGTATTCGTTTATTTGTTTTGCATTGAGGCTTTTTCCTTAATTTCAATTTTTAAACATGAATAAGAATAAAATAATTTTGACGAAAAAAAGAGATATTCAAAATTGGAATATTATGTTTCTATTTGTGTTCATCTTTTGTTTCAGTTAATTACTCTTGAAGCTGTATTCCCAGTCGATTCCGCCAATCTTCGGTCCAAAAGACTAACATGGGACGGTTTCATGGATTCAGTGAAAGATTTTGGAGATAAAGTTTGGGGTTCAGCCGGAGATGCCGGGAGCAGTATCAAATCATTTTTTCACAAAACAGGACGATGGATACAAAAAACACTTGACTTTTAAGTGTAACTAGACTTCAATAATGTTTCTGGACTAAGTAATATTTATTTTTTAGATTAATCTTGATAATGTTAGGTAGATAGAATATAGTTTGTGATTATTTATTGTTTCATTTGACTCTTGACCAGGTAACTATTCAATTTTCTGCAATATGCTGTTCATTTATCAGTTATTTATTTTCATTCTTGTACGCTTTTATTAAAAACCATGTTTCATTCTGTGCATAATATATCAGCACAAGATTATATTATAACGGTATAAGTGGCTGACATAAAACATGAAGAAACTTGTTTAGCTAAAAAGTATAAGGAATTTCTTAAGTCTATCCGCCAATCCACACTTAGCTAGCATGTTGGACTAGGGCTAACCACTGCTGTTGAAGTTCACGTATATGAATAGAAAATAAGCATATTAAATGAAAACGGGATCAATTCGTACCACTCATGCATCGCTAATGACACTGGCCTCGAAGCCGTGATTAACATCTAGACCCCCTTATCCGGTGCTATAGATCTCACTGACATTTGCAACTATTCTGTAATATGAGGGTATGCTATAGATGTATAATAATAAAGATTTTTAAATACAAATATAAATAGATACATGTATTTTACAGAAAGAAAACATAGGTTCAGAGGTATTCAAGCAAAATATTACCCTTTGTACAAAAAAATACAACCAATAGCACAAATACAGTTCTGATCATAACTAAGATTAAGTCTTGTTTCGTAGGTATCAGACACTATTTGTGCATCACCCAAACATTTGTCTCGGTGTGATCATCGAGCCTGCGGCTCTCGGTTCGCATGCTGGTGTCTAGCCAACTGCGCCAAGGTAGCTGACGTATTGTAATATGTATCAAGATTACAGGAAATACATTTGATTCTTTAAGGAAAGTCTGTAGAGCTTAAAAAAATAAGCAATAAAAGGAAAGAAAAAATAAGTAACAATATAAAAGCTTAAAAAAATAAGTAATCAAAGAAAGATAAAACAGAATATAAAACAACGTGTCATGTAAATGTTTATGAAAAGAAAATGTAATAAAACCATTTTAGTAATAATCATAGCCACAAGAAAAATATAAAAAAAAATGTTGATTAAAAAATATTGTTTGTTTACAATGAATACTGATATTGAATTGGCTCGACAATCGTCACAATCAGTTCAATGGAAAATAAAACGATAGTGGATCGTGACCACGGATCATGTTTACTGCGTTAACATTTTGCTAAGTGTAACATAACAAATCGGTTCCCAGAATTGTATTGTAATTTTTATTCCGTTGAATCAGAGTGGTCTGTCACCTCCGGTGTCCAACGATTACCCAATTCGAACAATCACTCGGGTGACCAAACGTATATTAATCAAGCACATGCATATACTAAGATGTCTCTTTATTTATCTTTTTTGGTCGTTCAGAAGTATAGGCAGTTATAGTAGTGGTAGAGTAACGAGGCCGTCAGATTTCGACTACGGTTCGAATGGGCTCGACCCTCCTTAAACAGTATGGTCTTATAAAAAATCTTACTGGAATATAAATAAGAATGTCACATATGTATCTGCTGTTGCAAGGGCATTCATATCCCCATGTTTAGCGACCATCATTACTTGGAAAACATAGTAACTAAGCAGGTTTAGAAGAGGGAAAAATAAGGCATTTTTTGTTTAAGAATCGTTTTACATGGCTTTACGAGACTTTAGATTTGAATTTGTTAGAAAAGAGTTTAAACTAACAGTAGATGTTTTCTACAGTCCATTGTAATTTGCCTGATGTATAATGACAATTAGAACGGGGAAATTGTTAATGAGACTCAGTATAGGCCGCTAAGAAACTAGGTGAACCTATTATTTTCTCAGAGTATGGATGATTTAGCTGGTATCTTTACCAGCTTTAGCTTTATCGTTTGGATTATTGAAAGCAGCGGAGGAATAAAAACATTCAGACAGATATGACGGTAGTACAAGATTGGCAAAGCTGTGTTCAATAATTTAATTATAAGTCTATAACTAACAATAAGCAACAGTCATCAAAATTCATATAAATGTTATCTCGGGATAAGAATTTGTGCGCATTATGTGGTCAACTTGCTACTGTAATTAAAGTAAGTTATATTACTTTGTACCTCCCACAAAATTCTCACGGTAGGTATATACAAATATTACATTACAATACACTTCTTGAAAATGTTTATTAATAACGCATTGTATGTTTTTTTTTTAATTGAATGCGTAATTCTTAAGATGCGTAATTCTTTATTTAATTATCGATATAATGAATACATTATATAAACTTTATTTTTCTGGCACATCAAAGCGACAACACTGTGTACCTGATGTTAAGCACTATGTTATCCAAATAGATTTATGTTGCGTGAGACTCTTGCCTGTTGTCGATCGATACCTTTATGTCACTGAGATGTTTTTTATCTTGACTTAAAGAATACAGAACAAGAGTGTCTAAAGAACATGTATTATTATTTTAGTTGGAGCAGAGTTGACACAGGCCTCTTTTACAACTAAAAGGGCTTCTGAGGTTAGTGCACCACGCTGCCCTAATGCGCGTAGGCAAACTTAGTCTATGTATAACTCTATATATAGTAACTTATTATTTGTAGAACCTACATAATTTTGTTCATAAATAATATCTATATTTACAGTACATCTAAATTGACAGTTTGATCCTATAAAATCTTAAATTTCTGATCAGATATCACAATATAACTTAGGATTTCGATGACTTTCAATTTTTTCCGACATAAGAACATTTTCGCTCTACTGTTAATTATGTACTGAGAGCTTAAGCTTTTCATAAACAAACAATCAACATGCTCTGTCAATACTTTTCGTCACTGTAAGGTGTTGTAGAGCTGTTAGGAACAAATATTTCACATGCTGGCTTTCCCTTATACCTTTGTATACCAATAATTATTTGAAGTAATACGACTGTCTAGGTATCGAACACCTTACCTAGAAACCATTATGTTAATATACGAAATAATTGTTGTTTTACCGAATGATAAATATTACCAAGTGAATGCCCTCGTCCTCCATGCGTTTAAATGAAACGCTTCAACCAAACCGGCTTTGCGTGTGCTGCAAAATGCATTTTAATTGCAAAACATTACGTTATCAGCATGTGGCTCGAGCTCATATTGACTGTCTTTGTGTCATGTTTGTTCTTTATGTTTTCCAAATCTATACTAATATTATAAAGCTGAAGAGTTTGTTTGTTTGTTTGTTTGTTTGTTTGTTTGTTTGTTTGAACGCTAGGATCTCAGGAACTACTGGTCCGATTTAAAAAATTCTTTCACTGCTTGATAGCACATTTATCGAGGAAGGTTATAGGCTATATATCATCACGCTACGACCAATAGGAGCGGAGCAGCAATAAAGAATGTTTCAAAATCGGGGACTTTTTTCCTTTTTGTGAGCTTCCGCTGTGTACGCTGCAGAAACGGTTAAAGTTTTGCTAAAATAATGTATGACAGAATTGTTCCCCTTTAAAAATTCTAAAAAAAAGTCCGCGACAGCATATGTCTATCTTTTAAGGTTGGCTCACTATAACGTTTTTTATTCTAACGAAATTTATTTTAAATAAAGCATTATTTGTGAAGGTGTTTTTACAAACATGATATTAATCCTTATCCAAATAAATACGTTATTCATTACAAGTATTTAATGAAAAATAAATTTGTCCTTTACATCATTTGATTTCAATGAGTATCTTAGAAGATATCGCAGTTTCAAAATAATGATCAAGCGCGCAATAATGATACTCAAGGCGTCGACCGGCGCGTTACGGTTTCACGTTGAAACAATTTGACCGATTGTATGATTTTTGTATATTTAAGTAAATGGGGCTCTGCAGCGTAAAATACTAAAACTTATTTTCTTTTTGAACCCAACCCTGTAGTCCACGCAGACGGAGTTGCGCGCAAAAGCTAGTAAATTATAAAATAGAAACGTAGTCTAACGATGGATATGTAGGAGGTAAATTACTCAATATATGTGCTATTTATATGTCATTTATAAGTAGAAGAATCATGCCCTAAGCAGGTGGGGCTGTGGCACTAAAGGCCGACAAGGTGCTTATGACTCACAAATACGTGAAAGAAAACAGATGCTTTTCGTCCAGTGAGCATTATGGCTAAAGCCGAAAGTTGTTAGTAGGCAATGCTGATGTTCTTGAAAGAAGTAAGTTAGAATTACATATCGTATTGGAAATAAAAAAGAAAATTGTAGCTTTTTTCCAGCGTGACACTAGTGTAAGCTCTGTGCCTTTCCGTGAGCAATTCTATTACGTTGTCTTGTGTAAACAATGTTAGCCTTTGTATGCCACGTCAATCCTGAGTTTCTTTGTTGTTTCTTTTAAAAGCATTTAATGTTTTTATATTATTAAACAATAGAGATCAAGGGTTCATGAAAATATACATAGATTTACCTATTTAAGGACATATGTACATTGATATATTGATATATTGCTTTTATTTTAAAGTTTATTTAAATTTCTTGTGAGTTTTTTTTTTATTTTAACGATGCTGGTTAAAAGGTAGGGTAGGGTAAGTAGGGACGTCTACTTTTCGTTATCAAAACTGTGTTCCCTAAGGCTTTTAGATTTATTGGTTGTGTATCGATAGATTCATCTCTTACTACAGAAATATCCCTTAGATGCTGATAAATTACTATTAATAATACAAAAAAACGAGTAGGTTAGGTATTTCTTGTATGTCTGGGTACTTCAGATTATACTCTTCCTAAAGTATTTTAAGAAAAGGCAGCCTAGTGTAAGTAATTTATGTAAATTTACAAGCAATAGAGCCGCGTAGACTGCAGTACGATTGGGCCAGCTTGCCGTGATAGTACAACTGTCTTACGGTGATTCTTGTTTTAGGGTTTAAACCTGCTCCACTGTATCAAAAACACGTAAGTGTTTCGCGACCTATGGTAAACGTAGGATGACTACGCAGTCATCCGGGTTGCATGAGGCCGGCATGACAACGATGACTAGTAATGATGTGGTGGGATGATATCAGTCGTTTTCTGCTAGTCGGCACTGTTTTCATCTCGTTCTGCTCTTACAATCTGATGTGAAGCTGTCCCTTTATTAACATCATCAAAATCATTATTAGCCCAGATACGTCCTACTGCTGAGAATGAGACTCCTATTCGATTGAGAGAGTTTAGGCCTTAGACAACTATAATATAATTCTTAAGAACTTTCAGGTGTGCAGGTTTCCACTTTACTGCAAACATTTTTTTTATAAAATTGAAAGGGCACACAGATTTTAAGGCAACTCGATTTTTAGCGTTTCATAAATGAAAATATCAATTATAGATTGCAATCAAAAGCATTTCATACCCAGTTAAAGAGACACATATTCGATTCGCAATACTTGATGCATAGCCTTTTTAGAATCGTGCCAGTAGACATAGATAGTAATTACTAAACATCCACGGCTCACTGAGTTATATCTAGGTGTTAAATTTTAATACGAATATCATCCTCAAATATAGTAATATAATATAGTGAATAAATTCTATAACATATAGTAATGTTTGGCTAACTTACAGCCCTTGTGCGTCATCCATCTATTGTCCCCAGTAATTTTGTCTCCTCGCATGATTACTGAATCGAATGCGTGGTTAAACCGAGTTCAAATCTTCTCACTCCTTTGTGTTCCAGTAGGAGTCAGGACTTTGTACCGACAACATCTATTGTTGCAGTTTGCAAACAAAATTGACCAGTGTCGTCATGGATTTTAGGCTGCTTTTGCTGTGTATTGTAAGTGGTTGCTATTATTTGCTTGGATGTACCTATGACCAGTCATGTTCTATATTCATATGTTATAGTCAAGGGTTTATAATTGAACTATTTTACCTGGGGATATATGGTATTGTTATTTTTATAATAATGTGATGAATATTATCAAGAAATAAGCTTTCCAGTAATAGTTTTACATTTACCATCTTCGGAGAAATTTTGCATTTGTTTCAGATTACAGCAGGTCAGCCTTTAGTATTTCTTTTTCGGGTTGTAAAACTAAAGAAAATAGATTTAACCTTCAATTACTTAGAGTGAAGTCATGAAAAACATAAAATAAAATAATATTGAATTTTTTAACTAATATTAAGTAGCATACATCTCACTGCTAGACTTGGGCCTCCTTTATGGTAGACTATGCTTAAGAACTAGGTCACATTGTTTAGACTTATATAGAAAACATTTAAAAGAACAAGTAGCTAATACAGTTCTTAATCATGGTTTTGTATTAAAAAATATAAAGAATTTGTTAGTTTTTTATGTTCGGGATCAAACTGCCTGTTTGTGCATATAGAACTACTTCCACACAATTCATATTGTGATTCAACCATTACAAAGTCCTTTGTCAAGTGGAAAAATAATTCGGTCGTGACCGATCGATTTGATCGTACAGTGTCATTGTTGAAGTAGACCCGTTATTGCGTCGAAAACAGGTTAATATTGAAGCTAAGAACTAAAGTCATTAACACAGCAGAGTTCGAATCTTGTCATCACGCATGGCTAGATAATTAATATCAAACGATTGATTGACCACGACATTATCAACGCGCATCTGTAATTATTGTGCAAGTTAGCGATCTATCTAGAAAAATCTCTGTGATTTATTTTGAAAAAGCATTTTATAGGGTAAATTTTTGTGTTTCATAAAATGAAAAATTCAGACCTTATGCAGGGAGCATTAAGGCGTTGTCTTGATTTAAAAATATAAATATATATTCGATGTGGATTTAGAGTCCTTAACGATCGTAGATTTAACTACAGTGCAAGTCTGGGGGAAGAACTGCTGTCTGCGTGTGTTTTTGGGTGTTATTTTACCATCTAGATTTAATAAAAATTAAATTTAATTATTACATTATAAATATAAGCATATTCATCCTAACTACGCACTACCTTATTGCACAATAAATATAATCGATTTCAACGCACATTAATTCCTTGCCGCTCACTTATGGAATTTCCAAGAATTTTAATCAGAGAGATTTTATTTCAGTTCGTCGTGACGTTAGTGTCGGCCTACCCAGCTGACGGGCCTCGGGAGAAGCGTGATGTCTTCGAATCTATGAAGCACGCTTGGAGCGAAGTTGTGAAGACGTTGAACGACGCAGGAGACGCTGTGGTACACGTATTCAAACCCACAGAGAAAAGTGTTATCGACAAAATGGCAGACGGCATCAAGAGTCTATCGCAATAACCAGTTTTTAGTGAATGTATTATCCGCATAGTGACGCAAATGGCAGTATTGTAGCCACGTATGTAAATGCAATCTCGTATTGTGTATTTTGTGTTTGTGCAATGTTGCTTATGAAGTGTTCAATGTATATTGGTCTTTGTTGGCACAAATATAAATCGCTGCAGTATAAGTTAAAAGGATAAAGCTAGCATTGGCATAATTGTGTAACTGGTTTGAAACGTAAAGCATTACTATAATGTATTAGTCGGATTATCAGTGAATATACTGTATGTTATTATATTTTTGTGATATTGTTATGTATTGTTAACAAAATTTTATTGTGATTAGGAACAGGGAAAATATAAGGCAATAAAGATATGTTAATTACTAAAATAATTTTATTTAAAAAAATCTTTACAATATTTTTATCTACGAACTTACGTGCAAACAGTACGATTATTCTATTCAAGTGCAATATTTCGTGAATATTGATAGAAGAATATTATACCTCGCTGTGGTATGTAGCTTTTGAGTCCACTTCGTAAATTCCGTCCTTGTAGTGCGTCTCCTCATCATTTAATATTTCAATCAATTTCTCAGTACTTTGCTGAGAAATGTGAACTGGACTTTCCGGATAGTCAGGCCTTTTGTTGTAGTCTTCCTCCTTAGATCTATTTCGCGATGGAAGCACGAAGTATCCGACCGTTAGTTCTTTCTCATTTTCATTTTCTGACTTTTGCGACATAAGATAGTTCCTATGCTTTATATCGGAGATGCTATAATGGAAGACCTCCGACTTATGACGTTCCCTGACGAACATGCAATAGGCTATCCAGGCCACAACCAATCCTGCCTGAAAAGAAAAACAAAATCGATCTTAACTGCATTGAAAAAGAGTGAAATAGAATTAGTCAGTTAAAGGTCGTAGGTAGTGAACTCAAGCTTTGAACTCCAACACGTAATTGAAGTGGAATGCAAGTAGGTGTAAGTTAGTTGAATAAATGCTTACCAGGACTAGCGCGCAGATAAATCCCGCGATATATAAAGTCATTTTTGTTGCGTATTTTTTATAGAGACGAGTGCTGCAAACGAGGTTATATCAGAACAGCGGGCGCTGCCGATCGGCCCAGTAGTCGTCGCGTTCAATTAGTGTCAGTTGGAGCTCGTATGTATCTCTTTTAGTGTGTGATGTCATCTGGAGTGATTGAATTTGCCTCAATGAGCCCAATGGGATGTTTTAATACGTCTTAACAATCCTCCTGTTCTAATATCTCTGTACCGTAGTGTATACAACTTGTAGTCTAGTCAACATGTTCAAAAACGTGTTAAATAGAAATAAAGCTCCTAAAAATATGAGCGATGGCTCATTCGATTCGGAATGACGTCTAGAAAAATGTTTTTGAAGGGTATATTAGCACATAAAAAATTGCAATTGTTATTAACAAAATAAAAAAAATAAAAAAGGTATTTAGTTTTTCGTTAATAACTTTAAAAATAATAATATTTAAGGAATTTCGAAAAAAGATCCTGAAAGAGGAGAAAATTTCCAATAAAAATAAATTAACTTCCGGAACTCTATCTATATTATTTATATTATTTTTTTTATACTGAAAATAGAGCTCCGCGAGGGCGTTACGGCATAGGCGCCGCCTAAAAAGCCGGTATATCACCTAAAACAATTTATTTTTAATATTAAATGACAATTTAAAAATTTGAAAAAATTTTGATGTAATGTAGACACTTGAACGAAAAAAACCTCGGTGATAAAAATTTTTTTTGTCGATTTTTCAAAATGTTACATCATTGTTAATTAACTAATTTTTTTCCAATCTCTGTTTTTATAAATTACGGCATAACATTTTTAATAATTGATCTAAAAATCTTTTCGCTTCGTGGAGCTCTTCAAGTTTATGTACCTTATAAAGTTATGCAAAAAAAATTAATTTAAGTTAATTATTTTGTTAATTATATTTTTTTAAAATGAACTAAAAATGAAATTTCTAAAAAATGTTATTAAAAAAAATTTTTTTTGGTAATGTATTATTATTGCTGTTTTTGCATCTAATATAGGTATTAATTATCATCAGAATTTTTTTTTTTACGTCATTTGTTAAGAAATTATTTATAAACAAATAGACTATTTTGGGACTTAAAAAAAAAATCTTTTTACCATATTATAGCATAGGTGGAAAAATGATTTTTTAAAAAAAAAATTTTCTTAAACATTTTTTTTTATATTTTATAATCGTTTTTTTTACATTTCAATTGTTTAAATAATTAGTTCAAAAATTATATTATTCTTAAAAATAATCACTGACCCTTTTCAATAGAATAACAGAGAAATAATTTTTTTTTATAAATAAATTAATTGCTTATTAATTCAAAAATTTGTTATAAATAAATAATATTAACCGTTATATTTTTTTTCGAAAACTTCAAAAAATTACAAAAACAATCATATATAAAAAAAGTTAAGAAAATTTTTTTTTTGTATTTTTTTTTATTTTATTACAAATTTTTTTTTCTAAACTTTTTTATATATGGTTGTTTTTGTAATTATTTGAAAGTTTCGAAAAAAATATAACGGTTAATATTATTTGTTTATAACAAATTTTTAAATTAATAAGCAATTAATTTATTTATAAAAAAAAAATTATTTCTCTGTTATTCTATTGAAAAGGGTCAGTGATTATTTTTAAGAATAATATAATTTCTGAACTAATTATTTAAACAATTGAAATATAAAAAAAACGATTATAAAATATAAAAAAAAATATTTAAGAAAAAATTTTTTTTTAAAAAATCATTATTCCACTTATGCTATAATATGGTAAAAAGATTTTTTTTTTAAGTCCCAAAAAAGTCTATTTGTTTATAAATAATTTCTTAACAAATGACGTAAAAAAAAAATTCTGATGATAATTAATACCTATATTAGATGCAAAAACAGCAATAATAATACATTACCAAAAAAAATTTTTTTTAATAACATTTTTTAGAAATTTCATTTTTAGTTCATTTTAAAAAAATATAATTAACAAAATAATTAACTTAAATTAATTTTTTTTGCATAACTTTATAAGGTACATAAACTTGAAGAGCTCCACGAAGCGAAAAGATTTTTAGATCAATTATTAAAAATGTTATGCCGTAATTTATAAAAACAGAGATTGGAAAAAAATTAGTTAATTAACAATGATGTAACATTTTGAAAAATCGACAAAAAAAATTTTTATCACCGAGGTTTTTTTCGTTCAAGTGTCTACATTACATCAAAATTTTTTCAAATTTTTAAATTGTCATTTAATATTAAAAATAAATTGTTTTAGGTGATATACCGGCTTTTTAGGCGGCGCCTATGCCGTAACGCCCTCGCGGAGCTCTATTTTCAGTATAAAAAAAATAATATAAATAATATAGATAGAGTTCCGGGAGTTAATTTATTTTTATTGGAAATTTTCTCCTCTTTCAGGATCTTTTTTCGAAATTCCTTAAATATTATTATTTTTAAAGTTATTAACGAAAAACTAAATACCTTTTTTATTTTTTTTATTTTGTTAATAACAATTGCAATTTTTTATGTGCTAATATACCCTTCAAAAACATTTTTCTAGACGTCATTCCGAATCGAATGAGCCATCGCTCATATTTTTAGGAGCTTTATTTCTATTTAACACGTTTTTGAACATGTTGACTAGACTATTGTTTTATAAACTCGTTTTTAAAAGTAGTGTGTTATGCATTTTTGTATTTATCCTCGTAGCTGTCAGGTATTTTTGCATATGTGTATTACAATATATTTATTATTTTATTTAATAATCTTTAAATAGAATAACGTAAAGTCATGTATGTGTAAAAATATGCTCTATTGTGGGATTCTTTGTTTACTTCTCATCTCCTACTTTTTTATTTTCGATGCTACTTTTATTTGGGTTTTAATTGGCAACACTGGCTTTTGGGCGACCTCTAAGAAGAGTCTGCGTCGTTCTTGACCCGTTTGATTATTATTGAAGGTCTTGAACGAGTTTCCTAATATTCCATATCGTCTTTGCAATAAATAAGCCATTAACCAAGACGTTTGTAGATAAATGGGTATTCAGAAATTTTATTGTAAACATTTTAAACTGCAAATTTTTAACATAGAATTCTAACGTTCACATTTATCTGATATAATATTTGTTTTCATAATTAATATTTTATTATATCTTATATATAAAATTCTCATGTCACAGTTTTCGTTCCCATACTCCTCCGAAACAGCTTGACCGATTCTCATGAAATTTTGTGAGTGTATTGAGTAAGTCTGAGAATCGCCCAACATCTATTTTATATCCCCCTAAATGTTAGGGGTAGTCCACCCTTAAGTTTTATTTTTTATTTTTAAGACAAAATTTTTAGTTTTTATTTTTTTATGATACAACAAACAAAAATACATACGTGTATATAAGTGTGTAATAAGTGTAATAAGTGCAGGTCTTCGTCTGTCTGTAGCCATTTTACAGTTCAAGTTAAATAGTGTGCGCCGTTCGATCTAGAATTCTAAGGTTCAATCTCAGAATTGGGCAAAATGTCATAGCGTTATTAAAAATTTACCAGAGTAGTCTGGCAGCCAGTGTTTGGTGGAACTAAAAATTATTTACGAAATACTTAAATGCCCAAAAGCACTCTTGTGCACCTTCCCCGGGAAACAAGCGTCAATGTCTATGCATGTATAGCTTGATCTAGCTCTTAGTTTAACATAATAGTAATTACTTCATATCTTTATCAGAGAAACGTGTTTTAGTAGGTTAAAGTTGTTGTTAAACTCACGTTTCTAATTTATTTTTTCCTATAGGATAATTTTGAACGGCGCGGGAATCGAAACGTCGTCTTCTCGATCGTACGCGTCAATTTAAACCACACCATCTACAAAACAGTTTATACAATTTTGAAAAATAAAAATAAAGTTTCTACCTATATTTTTTCCTCACTTTGATAGATCTTTTACACTTTGCGTAGTAGCCTCTTTGTCTGCGTGAATTAAGGAAATGAGTAATAACCACGAGAATCGTAAGGAAAATAGGAGTTCCTTTGTATCTCTGTGATTCATTCATATCTATTCATATCGGAGGATCTTACCGTTTACGAGCTGTTGTCTGGGGGCCCCTTTAAATTGATGATTGGCCCCTATTTAGCATGGAATTACAAAATTTGCTGGATATAGGCTATTCGGATCTGTTTGGTTGGCTGAATACAGGTACGATGCTTCATGCCTTTAATCTACTATCAACTGGCTTGCAATGCTGACCCCGGCATAACTGTGTGGACTGGTGGGAATAAAATTGCAGTTGTAAATCATACCTGTATTTTCAGTTAAGAATTGTTTTCGACGGCTTGATTGACCCCAAAAATCAAGAATTTTCCTCTAGAAAAGAAATAAATTAACGACCCTGACGAAGTGTGTTCCGATTAAGAGTTCCCGAGTTCGATTTCCGAGAAAAGTGTTATTGGATTTTTTTATTAGCAAGTCGTCGTAAAAATTTACATACATTAAGATAAAACAAATTTTAACTCGGCCAGAGTGGCGGGAATCCCTTAGTATGACACACATAAAAACCCGTTTCATGCAAAGGTTGAACTAGGTCAAGTCTTATCGTATGGCTTGTGGAGTAAGCGATTTGCAACTTCTTTGTAAATGATTATCGTGAAATCAACTGATAATATTGTATTGTATTCTAACATAGAGTCTGGAAAACGAGTCTCCAACAGCATTAATCATAAATACAATTATTACTCATTCTTGCCTTTTATTTATCAATGATTATTATACCTCAATTTAACCAACCCGCACTAGGTCAGCGTTGTGGACCACCACTACTATTGTTACGTATCACTATTACTTAGCCCATCGCTGTCTACTACTGAATGTAGGCCTTCCCAAGAAAGCGCCAACCATCCCGGTCTTGAGCAGCCCTCATCCAATAACATTGTATAAGCTAATAAATAACACGTCGCTGCGCCACCGCTACCCCAATTATTATTGTTACTAAAATAATAACCGAGAAAATAGAAGAACACAAACCAAGAATGATTGTTAACATCAGTCATTTATATTACAATTTTTTGTTGTCACGACAAAGTGATCGTGGTAATAAATAAAAAAAAAAACGTATCTATTAGTAAGAAATAAAATTTATTAAATACCACTAATGGTTACAGTTGAAGTGTTCTATTGCTAACCTAACATATACAAACTGGTTCAAAAAACATTATGATCCTAGTTTTTTATGTATAGTAGGTACTTTACATAAGTCATAATTAATTACTGTATAATAAAGTTTAATTTTAAAAAAGCTGTGTTTTATTTCAATATTTTTAAATGACACTTCAATCTATTTTCTAGTTTCTTTTCTATCGTACACATGATGATGGGAAATCGTTCCTTCTTCCATCTTCGAGGCGTCATAGCTATGCTCCGAATTACTCACTTCACCCATTTACAAGCTGTCAGTCGCGTTTTTTTATTATTGAAAGTAAATTTCTTCGTTATTATGGCTCTACTTCCCGCTAGCCTTGGGGGTTGCGACGGAAAGCGTATGTCGATGTCACCGGTCTCTCTGCGCGGCTCTGAGGGCCGTCACGTCTGAGCAGATGTTAGTAACAGGCTGAGTCTAATACAAAATCCCTACACCGCCATACTGGCCTACATCTCCCGGTGGCCATCTTCGCGCCGAGGAGAACGAACATGTTGTATGGACAAGAAGCATCGACTATTAATCCAATGCGCCTCAGAGAAGTTAACCGTCTAATCGTCTCGGCCGTCTCAAATCTGTCGTCCTTACCTGGTGTTACAGTATTTCTCCCCTTTCTCCACCTAATGTCCGTCATATGGATTATGACTTTTTAACTCGATGAGCTTTGTTGTTGAAATAATAACTATTTATTTATTATATATCTTGAGTAGAGTAAACATATTTTTCCCTGGGAGATGAAAAAAATTGGATTTCATTTTATCCTATTTCTTGACCAATAAAATAAAGAAAATAATAGGTTTAGAGTGGTTTGTTCGTAAATTTGAATTTGTACAAAAAGTCCTACTATTCCTAGTATCATTTTGAAAATTGATGAAGACGGTCGGCTATCGAATGAGTAGACAGAGGAACTAACATATTGACATAGCCTTCGTCATCAGCAAATTAACTTGGTTGTAGATCAACAGTGTATTGAGTTTCCTTTGCATTTCATACCAAAAAACGATATGAATTTAAATTTGTGTCCTATCCTGTCATTAAAATTTTAGATATATTAGATACTACGAAGTATCCCATATTAGTATACTGTACCTAATGCTTAATAAAATATCACTTTAAAATTAATAAATGAAGTAGCAATACTAATATTTTCTTCTTAATCTTGTACATATATTTCTATTGAATATGTTATTATGTAAACTGTTACTTAATATGGTAAACAGTAAAGATTCCGCAACGCTTCAGCGGCCAACCGAGAAGGAAACGACTACCGGCTTTAACTTCTTCGGGTCTCTATAGCAATCATCATCATCATCATCATCATATCAGCCATTAGTGGTCCACTGCTGGACATAGGCCTCCCCCAATGACTTCCACCGGGAACGGTCGGAAGCCGCCTGCAGCCAGCGACGTCCCGCGACCTTGACAAGGTCGTCGGACCACCTTGTCGGGGGACGTCCCACGCTGCGCTTGCCAGTACGTGGCCTCCACTGGAGAACTTTCTGGCCCCATCGGCCATCAGTTCTCCGCGCCATGTGGCCGGCCCATTGCCACTTCAACGAGCTAATCCGTTGGGCTATGTCGGTTACTTTAGTTCTCCTACGGATCTCCTCATTTCTGATTCGATCACGTAGGGAAACCCCGAGCATAGCCCTCTCCATAGCTCGTTGAGTGACCCTGAGCCGTCCCATGACGCCTTTAGTGAGAGGCCACGTCTCAGTGCCGTAAGTCATCACTGGTAACACACAACTATTGAAGACTTTTGTCTTCAGGCACTGAGGTATTTTGGACGAGAAGACGTCTCCTAACTTTCCGAACGCTGCCCAACCGAGTTGGATTCGACGATTGACCTCTCTCTCGAAGTTGGACCTGCCTAACCGGACCACTTGTCCCAAATAGACATATTCGTCTACAACTTCGAGAGTCGAGCCCCCAACTGCGATTGGGGTGGGCACAACATGGACATTCGACATGATTTTCGTCTTGTCCATGTTCATTTTAAGACCCACCTGTTGGGAGACTCGATTGAGGTCTTCGAGCATAGTGCTAAGGTCCTCCAGCGATTCTGCCATGACTACAATATCGTCGGCAAACCGAAGGTGTGTGATATACTCGCCGTTGATGTTGATGCCGAATCCTTTCCACTCCAAGAGCTTGAAGGCGTTTTCCAGCGCGGCAGTGAACAGTTTCGGAGATATAACATCTCCCTGTCTCACGCCTCTCTGTAGTGGAATAGCCTTCGTGCTCTGATCTTGTACTCGGACCGACATGGTGGCGTTGCTGTATATGCTTTTCAACACCTCGATGTACCGACAGTCAATGTGGCACCGCTGGAGAGACTCTAGCACCGCCCACGTCTCGATCGAATCAAAGGCTTCTATAGCAATATGGACCGTAAACTACGAAGCGCATACTACATCGTCAGGCGCTAATCGCTATGGAGCACGATTCACGAAGGAGTAGAAAATTTAAATAGGCTTTACATTACGTATTTCTATTATAAATGTTTTGTTGTGTACGGAAGTGACATGTGTTGGTTAAACTCCCAATTAAAAAAATATGGAGAAAATAATCTGAATTAATATTAATTTCGATTGTGACTTACGAACTTATGGCGATATGATGAAAAAGTATTAGGTTTTTTGAAGACCTTTCGAAAATGAATTCTGGAATGGAGGCCACGACTCGGCAATTGTAGGTCACCCTACTGGCTAGGTGGGGTGACGATATCTGCAAGGATGGATGGGGAGAGGCGAAGTTTGAGCCTAGTCGTGGGCCATAGGAGTGGCTTATGTGGAGCAGTGGATGAAAAAGGCTGCTGATGATTATGATCTCTATCTCTACCATTGAGAGGGTTTTAGGACTTAGTCCACCACGGTGGCCTAGTGCAGATAGAAGTATCAAACACCAAAGAAAGTTGAGTTTGTAAGGGTTATTAAGAATCACTGTCCAATATTTTTCGTGAATGGAATTTATAATTTTATTTGTACCGAACATCTTTGTATTCTAAAGCGGAACATGTTTAGTGGAACAATATTGCGTTCAGTAATCTCCCTGGTTCAAAGAAATGCTTATATTAACTGTGGGGTTACTTTATCAACATATTCCTACACTGGTATTGTCAGTCGATTCATATTTTTCTTAGAGTAACTGATTTAGTTCTACCTCGTCCGAAGCGGTTCAGAAAACCGCGCGCACGTTCTACAATTTGTTTATATATGCTATGTTTGTGTTTATTTCATTTATTAGTATGTTGTTGCCTTGACTGCAAGTCCTCTTGGAATTTACCGAAATGGTAAATAAATATTGCATTATTAGCACATATTAAGATGCAGTTGCAATTATGACCCGTTGTCAATCCGCGAGAAAAATTAGCTCTCGTATGCTATGTGTTGCATTAGGACGATCTTGAAGTTGGCTTTATGCTGCCAGAATATTTGGGATTATCCTGTAAATGCCAATCTGGCATTGGGATGTTTGTATTATGATGGTTGAAGAATATTGTAAATCAAATATTATTGTTAAGCATATAAGCGGTTTAAGCTCTTGATTTTTGATTTGATAGTTTATTCAGCTCATATTAGCAGCTATGTAGGACCCTTTTATTCTGTAATTACAATGGCAAACTAAGTAAAATCAAGATAAATTATTAAGTAAGTAAGTATTTATTTTTAAAACTATTTTTGTGACTGTTTGTTGTATTGATTATTAATTTTAAAATATAAAAACAGCAAGATTTAATAAATATAGATTTAGAGAAAATTCTGCAGATCGAGTATGATAGATATGACGTTTCACCCAAACGTTTTCAATGTGCAGCACACAAAAGGACCTATGACGGTCATAAGCCTGTAATGGTGTTATTAAGCAGGAGATTCAAACTAAGAATATTATAGATTATGTAATTGGTGCCTTACCATACCAAGGTCCGCTTATTGTTTATTTTAGACATTATCACGTTCGGTAAAATTAATGCTTCGACATACATGGAGTTTGCACGTTCTATTCTCGCGAGAGGACCACGTCAGCGGGTTTGGTCTAAGCACTGTCATATGTTTACGTATGCTAAATCAATTTATTTTCCTTGTCTAAACACCATATAAAAGAATCTCGGACGTTGCCAATGCACAGTTCAAGCAGAATCTTCAGGACACTTGAAACGTGAGTCTCCAAAATATTGGCATATATTTTTATTCAAAATTATGCTTATATTAAATAATTAGAAAATATTTTTCGGTAAAATATAAAAAGGAATATCTATCCTAATTTATGCATATAACAAGGGATATCTCTTATATTATTCCTTTAAGAATATCATTATCAAACAAGATTTAGAGTAAGGATTGTAAAAATAAAAATTATTGTTAACTTATTCAATTTAATTAGTTTTTGCAGCTTTTTATTAATTTATTCCTTTTCACGTTTACTTCTCTATTCTTTGATCATATACGGGAATTTCCATAAAGGTCTTACTTTACAGGTTTAATCATGAAGACAATCGTAGCACTTTGCGCCCTGCTGGCGGTGGCGGTATGCCAAGAGTTCTACAGCAGCCAGTACGATGACTTCGACGCTGATGAACTAGTCAACAACATTCGTCTGCTGAAGAACTACGGCAAGTGCTTCCTCGACGAGGGACCGTGCACGGCTGAAGGCAACGACTTCAAAAGTAAGCTATGATTTTCTACTCTTTTATCCTGAAATGTATGCATTAATATAATGCAATTGTTTAGGTACTATTTTTGGACGTTATTTGCTTTAATGTAGAGTATATATATAACTTTTATAGAGGCAGGGTTGGGCAGTATTTTAATTACTTGTAATTAAAATACGTAATTGAAATACAAATACGTATTTTGTATTTGTATTTCAATTACTTCCTTAAAATGTAATTTGTAATTTGTATTTCAAATACCTGACGCCGAGGTATTTTGTAATTAGTATTTTAAATACTTGAGGCTTTAAAATACATTAATATTAAAATACAATTAACCACCATGAGTGCAATAGTGGTAAGTGGCGAGAAACGGCATAATCCTCTTAATGTGTGAAACTAGGACCAGGCCTCCAGTCCCCGGCAGCCCCACTATTCCTGGTTACGGTAGCGGCCATGGTAACGGCGGGGCAGGGGGTGCTAAGAATCCCCGGGTTGGCCCCGGCTACCACACCCAACGACGACTGGCCATGGTTACACACAACATACGCACTTTGAGGACAAACGAGAAGATTGTTGATTGAATTAAGTGGATAACACTGGGACATACTGGGGTTGTCGGAAGTCCGAAAAATCGGGGAGGACATGACAACCCTGAAGTCCGGTGTCCCGAGGAGGAGTCGGATTTCTCATCCACAGGTCTCTCGTTAACAACATCGTATCCAATGAAAATGTGTCGAACAAGGCAGTGTACCTCATGCTCAGAATATCCAAAAGATATTCGTTGAAGGTCATACAGGTATACGCGCCGACCTCGACACACCCAGATGAAGTAGTAGAGGAGATCTATGAGAACATACGTCGAGCCATACATACTTCCAAAACGTACTTCAATGTTGTTATGGGAGACTTCAACGCAAAGTTGGGCATGAGAAGCGATGCGCAGTTGAAAGTGGGGCAATTTGGACATGGGCAACGCAACCGATCCCGGTGGAAGTCATTGGGAGAGACCTATGTCCAGCAGTGGACTTCGATAAGCTGATGATGATGATGATGAATCTTTTTTTCATCATCTTTCCAGACCATGCAGATTACTTATAAAGTATTTTGTATTTGATATTTTAATTACAAATAGCTAAAATACTGTATTTTGTATTTTACATTTCAAATACCTTACTTAAAAATATTTTGTATTTCGTATTTTAATTACTTGTGATAAAGTATTTTGTATTTCAATTAAAGTAAAACATGTATTTTGCCCAGCCCTGTATAGAGGTATGTTTGAGTTCAGTATTACATATATTCGAAGCACATAATAATCTTTCTTTTATGTACTCTCTCACGACTGATACGAAAAGAGAGGCATATATGTAGGACTATAGGTACTTCAAAACATACATTTTGCCATGATTTAAGCCCAAAAGAACCCATGCTCACCGGAATAAATTCTATCGTCCATGCTGCTAATTCTTGGGGATAATAATCCGTTTTTTTTCAATCGGATAATCAAATCCTAAATATCTAGATCTCGCATATTTATACCAGCAGTATCATTACCATTTAGAAGCCAGGCGGCGTTATTTAATTTGCTATTTTTATTTTAATTTCCAGAGACAATCCCCGATGCCTTGAGGACAAAGTGCGCCAAATGCAACCCGAAGCAGCGCAAACTCATCAAGACAGTTGTGAGGGCATTCCAGTCCAAGCTGCCTGACATCTGGGAACAGCTGGTTAAGAAAGAGGACCCCAATGGCGAATACAAAGACGCTTTCGTTTCCTTCATCAACTCGGTCAACTAATTTGACGGTATTCAGCAATTGACCGTGAGAATTGTTATTGCATAATATTTGGGAGGTTTGTTTTTGGGGCTTGTAAATTCAAAGCATCACATTAGTTATGTATTGATATTGTTAAATGTATGTATATAAATATTTTGTTTAATTTAATTTCTGTTTTCTTTTTTTTAATGCAAACACTCATTCTTTGACAAAGTATGCAAAAACTATAACATTACCGTAATATAATAACTATTAGCGGGGTGAGCCTATTGCTATTTCCAGACTCCATGCTGCTAATGAAAAATAAATAAATGTACGTACTAGTTGCATACAAAGTTCCGACCCTAATATACAAGTCTTTTGACGTGCGTATCAACAATTTGACTTGATACCTGAGAACTTCGGGGCGTTCACTCAAAATATTTTCAGCACCGTATTTATTGTGACGGATTGCTCGTTTCCCAGAAGTAGGATTTATTTTATTTAACAATGTGGATATTCTACATACCGTCACATATCAATAATTAAGAAAGACAGAGCAAAATTAATGTATCAGAATTTTGCCGCTATACTCTGTAAGGCGTAAGATTTTAATTAAAAAATAATATGAATAGTAAAGTAGTGCGGAAACTGGCAAGGTACTTAATGAACGGAAATAGTCTTATTCCCGTTAACTCGAGAAATAATAAAAGCTGTGCAAAGTTATAAAACTCTGCCTTCCCCTTTTAAATTTAAATCTTAATGCCTGATGGTAGGTTTTTCGAACTGCGGTTATTGCTGTGCAGGCGTTGAAATAAAATTTAGCTCAAGTAATTAGAAAAATAGTGTAAGACGTAATTATTTGATGAGGTAAATAGTGATGGCCTCTAGGTTTAGGCGCGCGGCTTAGAATCTCGGCGGTCGCGGGTTCGAACCCCAGGCACACAGCTCTGACTTTTCGAAGTTATGTGTGTATTCACATTGAATTATCACTTGCTTTAACGGTGAAGGAAAACATCGTGATGAAACCTGCACACCTAAAAGTTCTTAGGAATTTCTTAGGCGTGTAGTCCGCTAACCCGCACTAGGGCAGCGTGGTGGACTACAGCCTAAACCCTCTCAATGGTAGAGGAGACCCGTGCCCTGCAGTGGGACGTATATAGGTTGATGACGTATGTAATTATTTACATTTATTATGTGATTACTGGTTGCCCATACCAGGTTTATTATATACTGTCTGTATTACTGTCACTCCTGGTGCTGCGGTAATATAAAGTTGAGTTGGTTTATGCCCGGTCAATATGTCAGACATTCAATTTTATATAAAGGCGTTATAAATTGTATGAAGGCGCTCGCGCTTCGGGCATGATCCTCCATTTAGTGTTTACTGATTTCATGTACTTTTATAGTTTTGTTTACTAATTAGTCCTCACGATTATTTGTTGACTATAACGAGGAGAGATAGAGATACTAAATTAGCTGGATGTTCTTGAGCGTAAAGTAACTTCGGCTTTAGTTTATTCAGATTTATTTATGGTAAGGTCCCCTTCGGGAGAAGTGGAAAGGTGAAGGGATGGCATGTTAAACAACAAAAAAAGAAATAGAAATAAAAATAGGAAGGAGAGATGAATTTTTACATCCACTTTTCGCGAATTATGTCGGATTTCCCGTACATTTGACGTGGATACGAAATATTTTGGTCATAATTATTAACTCTGTGCTGCTTGTGATAAAATCTTGACGAACAATATTCAATCATAATACCATAGCGAGAGATCCTTAAACATTTATCGGTTTAAAGCCAAGGAAAAAAAAAACAAAACAAAAAATATATTCGTAAATGTAATGGTTTATTAGCACATGCATAAAATGTAAGCATTAAATTACGTAATCAAAAGTCTAGACTATTCTGTTTGGAGTAAATGGCCGTGTGTTGTAATAATTAACGCGTTTAACTACCGGGTTCATATGTGAAGTCACGAAATAAAGATTTACACAGGCCTCACCTTAGCTATCATATTTCTTAGATGGTCAATTTACTGTTAAATTGTGAAGATGAAATTTCATCAGGAATAAATTCTTATCTTGAAACGATTGTTGGTTTAAAGGGTAGTAATTAAATAATTTTATACCAGGTCCCATAAGCTCCTCCACCGGCGAAACTAGAGCTGAAAATATGAGTGATAGCTTGAGCTTCTAACCACCGATCGCCGAGGTGTCTCGTTGAACTACGAGTGTGATCAACGAGGCCTACACGTATCCACAGCAACTATTAATTAAATATTATAAGTGTGAGGGGAAATTCCCAAGAGGTAACTCTTGTGTTGTTGGCTTAAGCATTGCATAAGAAACTTTAATAACCGGTCTTAGTTAGTCAAAAAAATTGACAAGTAAAAAAACGATTAGTAAAATTATAGATGTAATACTTAAGGCGACCAACGTTTTTTTCTTGATATAATAACTGTAATGTCATTTGACAGACATTGAATGTCATGTGTTTCTTATCTATGTTTATATGTATTTTTATATATGCATGTGTGTATATATATGGATATGGTATATGGATCTATATATGTATGTATAATTTGCTCATATTTTACATATAGTGAATACATTTACACACCTGCCTCATTATATGTCTGCATCACCTTAGGTGCGACTGTAAAATAATGCTTTAGGCATTACCTCTACCTTTATAACTTTTTGAAGTGTAAATAAATAAATAACCCGCTCAGTTTTTGAGGAGACCCGTGCCCAGCAGTGGGACGTTTATGGGCTGATGATGATAATGATGATCCATAACACTGAGTTTTAAAGTAAAATTATTTTGAGCCAACAAACGGACACATCAGTAACGTTAATATATAAGACACTAGTTAATTAACGAAGGTCACTAGATTCGTTAAGTAAGAATGCGAATATTACCTCCCACCACAAAACATCATTTTAAATTGAAGCATTATCCAGAACAGTTTTAACAAACAGTACATTTTCATATTGCCGTACATATTTCTACAAAGCGTTGGTGATTAAAACTTCATCCCGAGTTCGATAAGCTCATTACATTATCATTGTTGTTTAATAAACATCATTGTCTTCATTCTTAATGTCTGTTTATAGATATAATTTATAAATATTTTGTATCTTAGTATTTTTAATCCGTCCTTGCTAGTAGTGCGAGTGGAGAACGCCGGTCGGTTACGTGCTCTTGAAATGTAAGACTTTTTGCATATTTATTTTTGTTTATTTTTAATGGTTTTCCTGTCCTGTCGATTTAACTCCCTCGCTTTATTTTCTAATTACAATTTAAAATATGAATGTAAGGTAATTATTAGCTTGTATTTTATTTAATTAACCGGCACTGGAATTGGTATTTGAAATTCCTTTTATTTGTATTTGTAACGGTGTCAAGCTTATATGCCTACTGTATGAGCTGCGAAAAAAAAATAACTAAAGGGATCCATACACATTTAAGGCCTAAGACAATTTCATAGACCCGGCCCCTATCATTCTTCCTCCTAAAACTAAATTATTATTAGTGCCTTTACCGAATTTATCAAGATTATTTCAGTCCATCTAATTTTTTATACTTATTACGTGCTTAGATTTTCGACAAGAATATTTTATTGTATATCTTTTACACGGTCATAGCCAGCATCCTTGGCCTTAACAAAGCGTATTCTGACAACAATAAACTCTAAGGTCTTTAGCAGTACATTGTTCGTCATACGTTATTTATTAACTTCATAGGAAGTCAGGTCAAGATCATAATGAGGTAAAAATATCAGAGTGATTCAGTAAACAGTCGTTGACATACAATTAATTTTATTTTAAATATTTTTTTGTTCTTAAGACACTGCAATGTTTGGTTGATGTTTAATTTTTATAAAACGCAAAAAAATAACAGGAAGAGGTTATACTTTTTTTTCGTCTAGATATCCCAAACTTTATCGATTGACTAGAATCCCCTTTGTAAGTTAAGGGGCGAATTCGTTGTATCGAAATGCACGAAAAACCTATGACTGACTCTAATACAGTAGCACTGCGGTAAAACTAAAGAAACTTCTAGAGCTTAAGCCATTTCCATCACCGTGTTAGAGAGATTCTTAGTTTTTTTTTCAAACTGCTACTTCTCATTAGGAATTAGGTACACAGAATTAACAAATTAAAATCATAGCTTCGACTCATGAACCTGAACGCACGATATTTTTACATATCCCTTTGCAAAACCGAACAAATTGCTTGTGTACAGAATAAAAGAACTTTGTGACTATCCTGAACTCCTTGTACATTATGTCATCCTTGTTCGAATATGTCATGGCGAAATAAAATGAATTTCCCAAAAGGTCAGTAATTACGTTTTTAACTTATATGACAGCTAAAGCCTTCTTTAGTATGAATAATATGTTGCATGAACTTTGTGGTTTTCCTGTTAATGTAGAGTGTGTATTTAAGGCTTCATAAATATTTATTACTATCGGAAGTTTATCATGAATTAAATATTTTTGTGGTTGGATATAGGGTTGAGTAGTGTTTCTTATTAGTAGTGCTGGGCACTGGCCCTCGCTAACATTAACATTAACTGTTATTAGCTTATTGCCGTACTCCATCAGATGAAAAAGTTTATCCCGGGCTTCTCTATCATCTTAAAAGATTCGAGCTACATATTTGTTTTATGGAAAAGAAGCCTATAACAATCTCAGAGTCGATCTTTAAAATAAAAAGTGTTTAGATATTGAACGACTGTAGCAAGAAAAAAAAATGAAATATCTATATTAGTGAGGTATTAGATTTTTTTAATATTTTCCTAGTGAGTAAGGTAGTTTTAGTTTTAAAGTAGCTTTATATTGTTTTAGTGGAATAGTCACATAAATCGATGTAAAAATGTAAATATTACGATTACGAAAGCCGATCTTTGCCTGTATTGTGTAATTAAGGTACTTTGAAATATCTATATGTAGCACCCTGTGTGTGGGCACGCCATAAAAGTGTATAAACTTAGTATTAATTATTTGTTTAGGTTTTTGTCGTCTGTTTAATGAGCCATTACAAAACATTCCGCAGTTTTTATTGAAACCCCTTATCATTGAACTCTTTATTGGCTATGATAACTACAGTTGTTGTCAGCGAGCAGTGAAAAGTTTCCTCTGCTATTTTATTTTTATTTATTTATTTATTTATATGCTATATTGTACACCAAGAATACAAAGAAAGAAAAAATAATAATAATAGTAACAATAATCAAAATATTAGGTGAAACATAGGCGGTCTTATCACTAAATGTGATCTCTTCCAGACAACCTATTTTACAATGGGAATATAAAAAAAAAGAAAAGGTACGGGTAATTCATCAACAGAAAAAAGAAACAAAAATGATGTACACAAACAAAAAAAAAACAAAAACAAACAAAACGAGAAAAAAAAACAAGTAAAAATAGAAAAAAAAAAATATAAAAACAAAAGAAATATTTAAATTAGAACCTAATCTATTATTTTTGCAAATAAAATAATCTGATGAGTCTCTTAAAAGTAGGAAGCGACTTAGCTTGTCGTATAGGCAGTGGTAGTTCATTCCACAGGCGAGCTGCATGGATCGTAAAAGAATGATTTAAGAAAGAAGTGCTATGTCTAGGAATATCTAGTGTTAAATTTTTAATGTGTGATAAACTTTTTTTTTACTTTATTTTTTAAACGAATAGAACTTACAGTCACCTACATAGTTCCGACCCACAATAAGATACAAGTCGTGTGTTTAATTTTCGTGAGCTACTTGAGACTATTAAATCTATTTAAAAAATATACGGTGGGTTAAAAATCATTATAAAATTTATTAATAGCGTTTGTAAAAAACACAAACGATGAATTGTATTGGGTAGTGCCAAGTGGTGGCATATTTGCTAGAAAGAAGATAAGAGTTTTGAAATGACGCGTACATCCTCTCATGGGCACTGAAGGTTTGCATAAGAAACTCTAAAACAGTTTCAAAATGTAGGCAGCAGTTGTCGACCGAATAGAAACAAGTTTCAATTGCTTGTCGGTTTCTAGTCCAAATTCTGTAGTTGTAAGAGATATCAATTTTGCTATTATATTAATATGAGCAACAAAGTAAACGAAATTATTCATAGAGATATAAATAGACCTTCTAATTTATTATATCGATGCTGTTAACAACTGACTAATATTTTCATGTGATTTACTACGAAATGTTACCAAACAATATGTTAGAAGTTTCTTGTTTGTCTGATTTGAAGGCAGCTACTGACATCACTGAACTATGATTCGTGCCGCATCACATCCATAAATATCTAGTAGTATATATAAATACCTTAGTTTACGGGTACAAGTGTTAGCAAATGTTTAAAGCAAACATTACATGCGAGTTACTTGAGTAGTTCTAAATCAGTTGGGTTTTTCCAAAACACAAAATATTTACTTATAACCAGAGCTTCATGGTGCAATGCACTGCGGCCATAAAAATTGTCGTATTAGCTGGAATTATTGGTATTCAGTCTTGTAAGGACTACTGAGACAATGTACTGTGTTATATCGGTTAAATAGTGTATGAAGACTGCATCGCACGCATAATTGACAGAAGACCAATATATTTAAATCCTTTGGTGTTTTTTAAGATAAAAGAATAAAAGAAAGTTCATTTGAGCGTAATTGCATAATATAATTTAATCTAAAAATACATCGTACAATTTAGTAGACAAAACTTATCTTAATAATCATTAATACTTAGTTTAAATTTAATATAAAGACCACGTTTTTAATCACATGAATCTTAAATAAGTTAAACCAAGTGGGCAATGTATACCAGAGCCTAAACTTAGTAGTTTCCATAGGAACAAAAAACATTCGTTAGATCTTAGGAACGCTATGATATCTATCTACACTATGTGAGATAATGCTATGTAAAAAGGAAGGTTTCTCTCCAATAACGCAGAAATTAAACACACAATTGGCAATCGTGGCTGGGAAATGCACTTCTGTCCTTTTCATCGAGGATATAGTCGTTTGTCAGACGTGTACAATTCATATTTAAATCTGTAACCACAGTCTCGACTGTATCGTTTTCAAATGTTTTTAAATTTTTCCACTAACCCGGTCATCACTTTCTATATTACCATTGACTTTTCATGCAAATTAACGTTACATAAAAGCCCTGATATTAATAAATTCTGGCACTTTCCAATTAATTAACATTAATAAACGTATAATTGTAAGATATAAAGAGGTATAAAGTTTTTATACTAAAGTAATAAGCATAAAAAGGCTTGCAGCAGACGGTTTTGAAAACCACAAACAAGTTTTTGGTTCATGGTCGGATAGTAACTGGTTTTAAAGCTTCATTTTAATGTTTGTATCACAGAGTAGCAGCCAGTCTCTAAGATGAAGTGTATTTGCCTGTTATTCCTGGTGATTGCGGCGGTTTGGGCCGAGGAGAAGTACACCCCCGAGAACGATGACTTGGACATCGAGGCTGTGATCAATGATCTGGACAGCTTGAAGCATTTCGTCGGATGCTTTATGGAAAGTTCGCCTTGCGACGAAGTGTCGGGCGATTTTAAGAGTAAGTTTGTTTTCTTCAGCATTAATTATTACTACATATTTTCGAATAAAGGAAAAGTAATCGCTATTAACTGATGATGAGTGGAGTTTCATTGGAAAACTTGATTGTGCCTGTCTGTTCGGTAACTGAGCAATTTTTAATTGTGTTATACTGTTTTATTTCTCCATTTTAAGATGTTATTTGATATAAGCACTTAATAAAATTCTTCCCTATCCTTTATTAAGTAGGCGCATAAGTAGCTCAACTAAGATTTTCAGTAACACTTAACACACAGCCTTCTGACAAATCCGTTGGAAGATGTTTTAGTAGTTTCATGAGGTGTCCGTGTGTTCTTGAAATATTTATTTCGATGTAAATGTAATGAAGTTCGAGTAGACTTCGTTATGAGTCAAGTAAATGCATAATAAGTAGCTAAGTGCAACTACAAAGCAATCCAAAGATACCATTTATATTATACAAATTAGGTCGTGTCGGTCGGTTATACTGGCTTCTTGGAAACCTGATATGGAGTTAATCTTGTTTTGGAGTGACTAAATTTGTTGTTTATACCATGTTAAAACCTCATTGTAAAATTTCATAATATTGTTGATCGTAAAAGCATAACATAACCATGTAGACATAATTTAAAAATAACTTATACGTTACTCAACGATTATCCTTAAAGACTTGAAGTGAATATCCAGCAAGAGATTTCAGACTGTCAAAACATGTTATATTGAAATTTGTCCCACATTCGGCAAGTTTTAATGTATTTTTTGCAATACAATTATGCAATGTGTTTATGATACTGCCTGTAGTGAACTTGCAAAAAATATATAAGTTATATGAAACACCAGCATGGCGTTCACAGTTTTAAACAAATTTAACCGTTTTCTACTGTACTTATTTCATCTTTGATACTATAAATTAAATGAGATAATACATGAGTATATTGTTCTATTTCCGTACTATATATGTATGTATTTATTCAGGTATGCCGTCTGATTTAAAAACAATGCAAATCTTTCACTCTAAACTCCATCACTGACCTGAGAACAAACCATTTTTGGATTTGGAAATAACCGAGGGGAAGGGACTCAGTGGTTCTTTCCTGTTCTGACGCTAGTGTTTCGCCAGTTATGAGTTAAAAATGATGTTTTTTTCAACAAAATCTTATTTTTCCCAACAGAGGATTTGCGCGAAGTGTTCGACACAGCTTGTGCCAAATGTACCGACAAACAGAAGCACATCCTGAAAAGATTCCTTGAAGGTCTTGAAGAAAAACTGCCTAAGGAATATGCAGACTTCAAGAAGAAGTACGACCCCAGCGGCAGTCTTTTTGCACCCTTGAAAGCCGCTGTCGCTAATTCTTAAGACTTAAAAATTAACTGAGCATTTTTATTTTAACTTTGAAATTATCTTATATAACCACAGCTTGTTTTATCCCGGGATTCACTTCTGATTTTTTTGAGAATTATTTTTTACTTCAATCATTATGTGAACTTCTTTTATTTTGCGATTGTATCAAGTTTCGTACGGCTTTGTTTTTGCCTTGTGATTAAATGATGATGATATTAAAATGATTTATTAAAAAAAATATAAACAATTATTTCTGCGTAATTTTTTTTATAATGTGGATGATCACTGTATATAACCACTATATGTAATCCGCACTAGACCAGCGTGGTGAACTAATTCTTAATCCTTTCAGTTGAATAAGAGGCTCGTGAGTCGTGCGGCGTGCCGAACAGTAGGATGTATGTATTTTAGTTTATTAAAACTAGTAAACTGTTAAAACGGAATACCCTCATTGCCACTTCTCACTCGTAAAGCAAACGAATTTATAATTAATTTTGGTTTGGAAATGTACTTAACTACGTGTCAGGGTAACTGCACTATTATGCCGATAGTGCTTTTACACTCTTTTTCATTTCTGTAAAAGATTGCAGGGTATATTTATGGTCATGAACATTCAATATAAAAATACCGGGTTGGCAAATACATATACATTTCATTTTTTGGTGCGGCATAATATTTGTATATTATATGTATCTATATATCTATGTTTCTTTTTTAAATTGAACTGGAGAAATGGGTATTGTTAATTGCTATGAATATAAACAGGATTAAAAATTCTTTAGAATAGATTTATTCTTGCGACATAGTGGCATTTGCCTTCCCTATCGCTTCTCTACTGTTGATAAGATTTCAATGATAGACTTGGAGATCCTGGTTCTCATATTGGATATAAAATATAACAACAAAAGAAAAACAAGAGAAAAACTTACTAGGGTGATAGAAATCTCAAATAAGATCCAGTTTAATTTCATGTGTTTCAACTCTCAGCTGACGAAATGTGGGTTTAGTAAAGCACGTATGCCTATCTCTGTATGTATGTTTTCATAGTTTTAATATAATGAATTTGAAATGAAATAACAATATAGAAGCTAAAATAATCTTTTGGCTAATCAACTCTATGGTTCGCTGAGCTTCATAATTTTTGTAGCATTTGTGTTTTTGCGCTTGATGGATTTAATGCAGGATTTTTAGATTTAAATCGACAAAAAAACTTGCTTATTAGCCACAACTGAAATATGTCTTTTATAAAATGAATAAAAAAACGTACTGAGATGGTCAAATGTGCGTTTATATTCTTCCGATGAAGGCAATATCGATATAATTATCGAAATAAGGAATATATTCCCTTGAATTTACTCATAGTTATTATAACAAATTCTATTTTTTTCTTCATGTATATATTCAGCCTTTGTGAAGCATAGTCGTTTAATTAAAAAAAGAACGATCACCCGTCCGTGACAGGGCCTTGTACAATACGAATTTTATACCAAGGAATTTGTATACAAATAGATTATTTTTAAATTTACCTTCACATAATTTGTGTTTCGACCTCTTTGTGGGAACAGGCGCAATTAATATAACCTTTGTTATTCTTTTAAACAATATATGTATGTATGAGTAAATTGTAGGAAGTAGCATAAAAAAATTAAATGAAGTACCTATACGGATTCAATTTTACTGTTATTTTTTTGTCTTCAGAGGATATTGTTGAATAATATAAAAAAAGATACTTATGAAATACCATTATTTCATCAAACTAAGAGCTTACGTACATATTATGTTGAGGTATCTTTTCGGACTCTAAGGTATTGTGAAGGTTGAAATAAATTTACGTTATGTAACCTATAGCACTGAAATACAGTCTATAAACATGAACCATTTTTTAATATATAACATTAACATTTTAGAAATAGTAGGTAATGATGCTTACGACTTACAGACTTCAGTAGCAGCTGAGTGACACTACGTAGAATATTCCGGATTACGATAAACCATTCAATTTTTTGTGAATCTCCTTCCTTGTAAATATTGTCTTTGATTGAAGGTCAAACAATGCGAGTGTTTTATATAGAAGCATTTAAACAGTTAACGTCATTTGCGATAAGTTTATTACAAGGCAGATTCACTGTTCGATTAATTCGATTATCATAAATTTACATTCCTAAATATGTTTAATAGCAGGACAGTTATATTAATCTGCATATGTTTATTCGGGAGTGCATTATCACAGAAACATTATGATTCTAGATACGATTCCTATGATGGGGATCATTTAATACAAAATCCTAGGCTATTGAAGAAATACCTAGATTGTTTTCTATCAAAAGGCCCGTGCACGCCTATTGGAAGATTGTTTAAACGTAAGTTTTTAGTTCCTGTATTTGTGTTAGAATTACGAGCGTCTTATTTGCAAGTTTAAGTGCTTTTCCAGTAAAATTTAAGTTTACATCATTCAACTTTAAATATAGCACGTCGTTTTATTTTATTATCCTATGACATACATCAGTTAGATAAAATCGTGTTTCTGACAACATTCTTAATTCATATGTGCCTACTTCGAGAAGATGTAAAATTAAATAAAAATTAAGATGTTTTTTCCTGTAGAGCTATTATTTTTATATGGTGTGAGTTAATTGAATTAATAATAAGATAATTATGTTATTTTGTAAGACAGCAGTGTAAGACACAATATTTAACAAAATCTTTGAATTAGTCTATCTGAGACGACGATAAAAATAATACTATGCTTGTTAATACAAAAATTGCATATGATCGTTAAATCATACTAAGTACATCGTTAAAGGAGTGACTAAGTTGACCCACCGCATATTATAATTAGTTATTAAATTACTTTCTAATGACAAGAACTAGTAATCATTAAAATGTCGTTAAATTTTAATATGATTAGTCATATTTCCTAGTTACCAATATCCCTCTACTAATGAGCTCATCTTGCAAATATAGTCCTCGTCGCAAACTTAGATAATCTTAGTCTTATAGTATTCAGAGTGGTAATAAATATTATCAAAGGACGCGAATTCTTGTTTGGATAATGTAGAAAAGGGATCAATTATGCATGTTAAGGGAATTCATAAGATAAGCAGTGATGGCCTCAAGGTTTAGGCACGCAGTCGAGAATCTCGACGGTAGCGGGTTCGAATCCCACGCACACACCTCTGACTTTTCGAAGTGATGTGTGTGTTCGCAATGAATTACCACTTGCTTTAACGGTGAAGAAAAACATTGTGATGAAACCTGCACACATAAAAAGCTCTTAGGAATTTCTTAGGTGTGTAGTCCGCCAACCCGCACTAGTTCAGCGTGATGGACTATGGCCTAAACCCTCTCAACGGTAGAGGAGACCCGTGCCCAGCAGTGGGACGCATATGAGTTGATGATGTATGAGAGTATTCAAGCGTAAGAGTTGTATTGCAAAATTGGAATTTTAACGTTTTTTTTCACGACAAAAACTTACTTTAAAATCAAATTATTTAAAACGAAGTCATACAAATTTTATTCATTCTTTTTTTTCCTGCCCTACTCCAACCACCTAAAGATTGCTGTTTACGTTGACCGAAACTCACCAAGTAGGCTAAGCGCCTGTTGTTTTCATATAGTTATTGAAGAAACCAACTCAATTGATTTAAATCCATTTCCAGAGATCATACCTGAAGTTATAGTAACTGCTTGTGGCAAATGCACTACAAGTCAAAAGAGATTTGCTCGGAAAACGTTCAGCGCATTCAAAAAATATTTCCCAGAGAGTCACGAAGAGTTAAGAAACAGATTCGACCCTAACAACAAATACTATGATGCCTTCGAAAAAGCTGTAGCCAATGCGTGAATACATAGTTTATAGTTAGAAGTATGAGGTAAGTGCAAAGGAACTGGAATCCTTGGTGGTAATTACAATGACAAATATTTTCTTTGTTTGTGTTTGTCGCTTACTCATCAGCAGTCAATTACAATGAAAGAAAACAACGTGCATATAAATTATTTATTTGATTACTTCTTGTTAGAAACGATGGCAGCGTCAATTCATCACTGCGGTTTTTTGTGATTATAAAACCGATTTCCTACATTTATTGTTCAGTCTACCTAAACATTTAACTTTGTAACTCATACCGCTTTGTGACCTAATTTTTAAAGACTTATAACTTACGGGAAAATTAATAAGAAGGTTGCGGCCTTAAGGTAGATGCAATTTAAAATAAATGTTAAACTAAATATTTTTTTATCAGGAAACATTTTTTAAAAGGTAGAACAAAAAATTTTTGGTTAATCAATTAGAAATACGTAAAAAATACGTAGTACGGAACCTTTTTATAAGAGTTTAGCATGTTTCCGTTTTTCTTATTACCGCATTTTATTCTACCGGAAAATACTATAACATAATAGCTCCTTTCTAGATTTCTGTTATAAAGAAATAAGTATACTGAATACTGCCTCGTTTGCTTCAAGGCACAAGTTTGCGGCGTGTGACTGGGAGGTCCTAGGTTCAATCCTGGGTCGGGAAAAATGTTGTAGACATGCCCCATAGTTATTGACAGTGGTCCTACTGTAAGTGATAAGGTCGGTGACCAAAGAAGGGGATCAGGCTTGGCTTGTGTAACGTAGGACTTAATAACATAGCTTATGTTATATAAGTTTATATGTTGATGGAGGAAGTCTTTTCTCTTACTCTATAGGCTAGAATGTATGTTTATTACAAATAAATATGATTAATTATTCCTGGAATTGGGGATACGTGTTAGTTACAAAGGCAATATAAAATCGGGAAATCCAATATTGCAATAATAGAGTTGGAATACCAGTTAACAGCGATTGTGTACATAAAATACATCTACATAACAGAGCAAATAATTGTGTAGCTAAGTAGGAGAGAAATTATAAGCGTTAAACTTCTGACATTTTAGTAATGCCAAATGTCAGCTCAAACAGTACCATGAAATAAAAACAAGAGTGATACATATTGCAAAAGATAAAATAAAAACCATAATGAGAAATAAAGTTTACATGATTTCTCCAGAATTTATCCCGTAGAACTCTCTTTGGGTTGGTGACCTATGGTATTCGGAGCAAAACTCGGCAAGTTTGTATTGAATAAGGAATTGAAATATTAAATATCGGTTATCCTTATTATTAAAATAATGCAATAAACAAAATCGTATCACACGTGTCCATGACGTCTTGCGAATTGCTTAAGCTTCCTGGTAATATGCAGCAATCTATGATATGTTTGGGCTGCGGCCTAAGAAATACATTTCACTAACAATGGTTGTTTACTTACCAATGGCGATTTTAATTCATAAGTGTTTGGGAGCAAGGTCCAAAATCGACCAACACGGTTTGCTAACGACTGACCCATGTACCACCGAAGGTAGTGGGCACGCTGCGTCAATATAAACCACTGTCGCTTTCGGCCACTGCTAGTTCTTTAGGCTCAATATAGAGAGTAAAAGGTGGGTGAATGAACTTACTTGTGCAAAAGTGAACTGTGATATTCCGTGAATAAAAGTTCCAGAAAGTGACATTAGAATCATCAATTAACTAGTCAGTCACATTAATATGCGTCTTATAAATATAAACGAGTATTAACCATGTCATCAAAATTCAGTTCACATCCCGGTCTCGACCAATGTTCATGGTGACGACGTCAAAGAGATTTTGTCGTTTGATATTCCTTTCGTAGAAGCATTCATACTTCGCAGCGGACAACAGTGGGCTAGTTTTTATTTGAAATTAAATTATTGTTTCCAGAGTATACATCATGAGAGCCATCATAGTACTGTCTTTTCTGGTCGCGGCTTGCTTTGCTGCTGAAAAATACAATCCAAAATACGACAACTTTGATGTGGACACATTGATCGCCAACGACAGACTCCTGAAGGCTTACATTAACTGTTTCCTCGACATAGGCCGGTGCACGCCCGAAGGAACTGACTTCAAAAGTAAGTGTTTTCCTTTGATAGTTATTGCTTGTGAATGTTTCAAAAAATTTTGGTAAACCATTTACATAAAAATTTGCTAAATCTATATCTCACGCCCTTAAATTGATCTTTGTTGCGCCAGTAGGTTAGTAGCCAATTTTTACTTAAATTAAATTTTCTATTTCAATTAAATGTTTTGCTTCAGTTACTGATAGGTTTATTATATTAATAATTAATTTACGCGATTGTAACATAATAATGTCTTAAGTTATGGGTACATTCATTATTTTCTCGTAAGGCTCCATCAATAATAATTAATGTTAGTATAGTTTATTTCGAAGATTTGCATTTACGCAACTTAGGGTAAACCGATATTGCCCATTCGAATGTATTGGAACTGGGTCGAGGGTAAGGTTCGTCGAAAAGGATACATAATTACGTCTCAAATGTAGTTAAATGAATTCGGGGATTTCAGAAGGTTGTACGCGTTTCCTTCGAAATATGCTAATAAGCTTTACATTCTTTACTAGGGCTAATTACTGGTGAATAAGGGATTGCCCGTGATATAAATATAATGAGATAAAGTTGGGTTATTAAAATGTGATATCTTTAAATCTTTTGTATTGTTAGTAATAGTTTAAATACAATTTTGTACTAAATATTTTTAATTACTATCCAAATTTAACTACGTCTCGAAAGTATGCCGCTAATCAAATTACAGAGAACTATATGTATACATGTATATATGTATAACAAGCTAAACGTAGTAAGTGCCGACGATTCGACTGCAAAATTTCCATGCTCCATTAAATCCTAAAATGTAATGTTGATGAATAATTTATCATTTACAGAAGCGTTACCGGAGGCGGTAGAAACGACATGCGCTAAATGCACTGAGAAGCAGAAGGTGAACATCAGAAAGGTGATTAAAGCTATCCAGCAGAAGCATCCCAGTAAATGGGAGGAGCTGGTGAAGAAGAACGATCCTTCGGGCAAGCACCGCGCCAACTTCGACAAATTCATCCAGGGAAGTTAAGCATTTGAGTTAAAACACAAAATCGGTTAAGTTCTATGTTTAATTCAAGGTATGGTAGATAGAGTAAGCTCCCGACATCTTCACTAATTCTCTTTGTCCTGTTTATGCTCTCTAAGAAGTAACTACCAATACGGTAACAAGTGATTCTAAATAAGTCTTAACAATACTCACAGTTGCTCTAAATAGACTTACATTCTGAGTTTTAATTTATTCGGTCGTAGTTGTAAACAGTGTTAATTGGGTAATGAAACAGTATACTGTTGTTATTTATTGAAATATCATGATGTTGACTGATATAAATAAAATATTTGATATTTTATAAATTATTTGGTTTGTTTTATTTATATGTATAATAATAGGTGATAAAAATACTATGTTCATTTAAAAAGTTTGTATTGATCTTTGGTTTGTATTGAAATAAGGCATATAAATGTTATTTAAATTGTGTTAATTACTATCTATTCCAATATAATATCTGAGCTAAATAACAATACTCCTATAGTTATTAAACATTTGTAAGGACCGTGATATTTCATAAGATGCTCATCCCATTTTTACGCAAGGAGCGAAGTAAATATCACAGCCAAATCCTGCTCTAAGGACTGCGTAAAAATCATCGGTATTGATAATTAATTTCGCCGGTTGCGCAGCATGTGGGTTATTGTGTCAGGCAAGCAGCAGTCGGGCCGCTTGCGCCACGAAACCGCTGCAACGTGACGTAACTCCATAGATTGTGCAAGTGAGTCACATAATCTCTGATGTCGTGCAACCGTTCCGCACCATCAGATTCAACCGCTTTACATCATAGCACGATGATGATTTCTGTGGTTGTCGTTTGTTTTAGCGTTTCCCGCCGAGATTCAAAATTGGAATGTTAGGCAAGATGGCGTTGAATCGAATGAAGCAGCTTTGTTTTATTGTCAAATGAATTAGTGTTAAAAAAGTGTGATGATTATGTTACAATTTCGTATAAAAAATATGGACGAATTTTAAGAGAGTAGTATATGCAAAATTTGCTATGACTTAAAAATTATTATAAAGAAAAAATACATAAAAAACTTGCAATAATTTAATAATAATAATAATGAGTAATGCTCCACAATCCAATTTCCGTTTAAACATAGCCCTCATTAAAGTTCTTTTGTCGTCATCTGTTAAATCTTTAGTTTAGTCTGAAGCTAGAATAAATGCAGCAAATTCCTTTTCATATTCGCCTTTAGGGTCGTATTTCTTCCTGAACTCTGCAAACTCAGTTGGTTTCTTCTCGTTCAGTGCTTTTACAGTTTTTCTCACATTTTGCTTTTGTAATTGTGAACATTTCGCACACGACGTTGCTATGACTTCTGGTAGGAGTTCTACAAACAATATTTCTTAGTTAGCACCTTAAACTTCTAAGTGAGTAACTGTCTTTTTGTAGCTTGGGCAATATGATTTTTACTGAAACCAACAATGTTAGTAATATATACCGGTATACCTTGATACAACCTATTTTTCATCTATTTGTCCACCACATTTTGAACTTTTTCAAAGTATTATAAAAGTGTATTTGATCCATACATATTTTTTTAGGGTCTGGGTGCTTTTGAGAGCGAATTCTTGTAGTTTTGTGATACTAAATACCAGTGGCGGATTAACGCATTTGCCGCCAGTAGGTTGTTCAAATTTTCCGCCGCTTCAGGATAATAAAATAAATTTTTTCAAAAATCTTATCGAATTATTCCCCAAGCGCGGCTCTTTGTACCCTCGCGCCCCTAGACATATGCCTGGTTTGGGTTAGAGATAATCCGCCTCTGCTAAATACACAAGATTACCTACGTCCGGCAGATGATGGAGTGGTTATGTTATCCGCACTAGGCCAGCGTAGTAGACTAAGGCCGGAACCCTCTCAATACTAGAGGAGGCCCGTGCTCAGCAGTGGAATGTATATGGGCTGATGATGATAACGATGTCCCAATTATTATTTCTATGTATATCTTTTTATTTTAAATAATTGATTTATTAAGATAAAATTCCAACAGATAGTACGTAGTGTATTAGCTTTAAATGGAAAATGAAAAAACAGAGAAAAGCATATCTTCTAGCACTTACTTTTGAAATCCTCGGCATATTCAGCTGAGCAGGGTCCCTTGTCAAGCATGCAGTCGATATACGCTTTAAACATGGCTTCCTCGCCGATGATCTTGTCTACGTCTATTTTGTCATACTTCTCGTCATAGCCCCACACCATTGGCGCAGACAACAACACCGTTGCAGCCAGAAGAGCATTCATTTTTATTGAAATCTATAAAAGTAAGATAATTATAGAAGATTACTTATATCTATGTTGTTTTTATATTATGGTGTATAACAAAGATTCAATATATGAATTGCAAAAAATTCAGTCTTACAGAGTCTTTTAAGATTTATACATATTACTAGCGACCCGACCTGGCTTCGCACGGGTGCAATGCTGATATTTAATGGATGTTATTATACATATAAACCTTCTTCTTCAATCACTCTATCTATTAAAAAAACCGCATCAAAATCCGTTGCGTAGTTTCAAAGATTTAAGCATACAAAGGGACATAGGGACAGAGAAAGCGACTTTCTTTTATACTATATAGTGATGTATATAATGTATATCCTTGAAACATAACATAAGATACTATACTATAGATATTACTATCAATAATGAAAGATCCTTAATTTTGCTCGAAAATGTAGGTGTTATAATACCATTTAAGTACAGCCACTTTCATGTTTACAAAATATAAGGATATAAATACAATATAAAAGGAATTTATTTTATATGTAAATTTTATAAATTACGATTAAATGATAAGACTACTAAATTCAGTGTTATACACCGATTTGTTTTTCACGCTTTATTGTACACTATAAAAATTTACGAAAAAAATACTAAAAAAAAGTTATAACACCTAATATTTTTAACATAATAGTCTCTTAAAACGTGTTGTACACTACTTCATTTTTAATTATAAATATATTATTTTTACCACAGCTGTGTATTTGCTATTGTTTTATTGTCAGGGACATTTTTATATAGATTTGTTTACTATTCTGTAAGATGGTAGGTGTCTCACTTGGTATTAATATTTGATACCTATATCTTATCCGATATAATGTTAAGTGTTTAATTAATATGTTATGGGAAACTTTAGTATTGTTTTAGTTTTACTTGAAGTATATTTTTTCATATATTTTTTTTATATACATAATATAATGTACATTATTATGTATGTGTGTATAAAAAGATTTTAATGATTGTGTTCAGTGGTTTTGTTTTATTATGACGACTTAAAATGTTAAGCTTAAAAATAATTAATGTTACTAATAAATCTTTTTTAGTGACGTCTTCTTTTATGGGAATTTTATTATGTTCATTACAATAATCTCTAACTGATCTTTTATAATAAAAAAATATTTTTGTAATAATTGTGGTCTCATTATATAACTACATTACATAATCTTTTAGCTACTTGTTTGTCGTTTTAACTACGGTAAATGTATATTAAGTGAAAACAAAATATAACTTAGGGCTACTGAGCAAGTTTGAATCTATAATGGGATCAACGAAGCCTGTAATAACCCAAAGATTGGGCCTATGCCCAGACTAAGGGTTATAGAAATGTCATTTACAAATTTGCTCCTTAAAGTTTGGTGTTAGGCAGTAGCTCGGAGAGGTGATTTCTAATGCATTTCCATCTAATTGCAGCGTAACTCTTCCAATAAAAAAAAAACAATATGTCAACTTACCCTTTACTCTTGTGTTTATTCTCAATGTATACGCTTGTATGTAGATTATTTTTTAATCGAATATATTTGATGTCGAGATATTTATACGATTTCGGACGGATACGAGAAATTATAATAATTATTGGAACAGAAATACTTTTTCCAACACCGATTGTATCGTTTTGCGATAGATAATCTCAATTGTGGTATTTGAGGTAAACAGACAGGTCATTAGGATTGACCTTCTGTAAAAATATTACTTGCATATATGTAGTATTTATATCATTGTGCGATTTATATAAATATATAAAAGTTTCCGGAGATTTTGTAATTAAATATCAGTCATCTTTATATTGGCCACGTGACACATCCCTTACATTCATTCATAAAATTATGCCTCAGGGATCGGATTTTTGCTAGCTATTTATTAAGTACAAAGTAGCATAGGACTTGAATTTCCTTGATTCGAATCCGGAATCTCTAGTAAGGACGTTGTTTACTTAATTCACTAATACGATAATGCTATCTCAACTGAATATTTTGAGAAATGTACTTACCTCACATAAAAAAATATAATTACCTTACTCTGCTACTGATGAGATGAATTTATCACTATCCTCGGCTATTATCACCAACAATAGGATTCTTCCAAAAATAACTTAACTGGCCATTTAGGACTAGCAATGTTTAGAAAACGGCGTGAAGATTTTTGCAATTGTTTAAGTGGAAAAACAGTGGCGTTTTTATAATACTTGCGTAGCTGCTGAGAATTTTATACAAAAAATAAAGTACATATTAATTTAATTATTCTTTAGGGATTCTTCAGAGACCCAGCCAAGGAGTATTTATGTATATGCTAGTATGAACTATTTACAGTTAAACTTTGTCTTTATAATAATAATAATAATAACCCCCCCGAGGGGCCACCTTGTCGTGGTGGGGGGGCTTACGGGATGCAGGAACTATTTACAATCACTCAATAACATCTGAGTGTATATACCTTTCCCAAACTAACGGTCCCAAACCCAACAATATGAAAATGAGTAATAGAAAGTATAATTTACGGCCGCTACCCGGGGGTCGCCGGGGCACATCTGGAGCCAGTGCTGGATGTGGCAGCATGCGAACCATTGGCGACGAGGAGTTGATCAGGCGGGCTCCCGTCGAAGAATATATTACAGCCGAAGAAAGCCCATCATCACCCTCATCTTCAAAATCACTTTTTCCATCCGTACCATCCTCTCCGCCTTCATACATAACAGTATCACAATCATCACCACCATCCTTATCATCTGCTGAAGACGTTGTACAGGAGGCAAATTACGCCAGAGAACCTGTACCCGTTGATGCAAGTCGTAAACGCAAGAAATGGACAGACGAAATGAATGCATTCATCTTGCGATCATATTATATTCTCACATCAATGGAAACGAATACATCCACATATTTAGCCCAATTACATGACATGTTTTCAAAAGAATATCCGGATATGCAGGTCAGTAGACAAAGAGTAGGAGATCAAAGGAGAGCCATAATCAGAAACAAATTACTTAGTGAAGAAAGGATAAAGGAAATTATGGAACATGCTAAATCACACCTAAATAGCAGCAGTATACAAGATAACAGCCATCACACAGTAGAACCTCCCCAAAATAACCCAAATAGTAAACAAAGAATGAGATGGACACAAAACTACAATACTTGCATATTATATAATTATTACAAAATTACTAACCTTGAAAATAATAGAACGGGATACAGAACACTATTGCATAGGGCTTTCATCACGGAATATCCAGAATTAGCTCATGTATCTGAACAGCGTATATCTGACCAATTACGAGTAATTAAAAATAATAAGTTGATTTCCGAAAATCAAATGCAAGTCATACGTGATAAAGTAGCCATAGAACTTTCCTCACAAAGTAGAGTAAGTAATACCGAAGGTATAGTATATAATTTAACTGATCATGCACAAACTGATAACATAGATGTCCCTTTGCAATCCAATAATAATACATCATACTGCCACGAAGAACGCCATCTAGAAACGGTTTCTAATCCTCTGGTTTTACAGCAAATTAAAATTAACGAATTTTTTGAACAGTCCATTAATGAATATAAAAATATTAATCCTACAGAACGGCCATACATACCCAAACAGAAACAAACAAAAAAACTCGCAGCTATTGTACATTTTATAAACCAGACTGTTTTACCGAAATATTTATTACCAGATAGTAATTTTCAAACATTTCATGCAGCTCTATATAGCGCTGCTCTAACTGCTGCTAAATTTAATGGTTCAAAAATAAGAACTACACAACAAACTGTTGGTCAGAAACCGATTCCACCCTGGCAGCGTAGACTACAAAACCGTATAGAAAATTTAAGATCAGAAATAGGTAAACTAACAGAGTATATTAACGGAAACAATAATAATAGACTAAAAAAACAAATAGCTGATATAGTTAAAAGACATAAAATTCACTCTAAACATGAAACAGAAAATACTCAACTAACTCACTTTCTTGATACACTTAAACAAAAATTGAATGCGCTCGCTAGTAGGCTCCGACGATACAAAACTACAACGCTAAGAAAGACTCAAAATAGACTATTCATGAACAACGAAAAAGCGTTTTATAGATCCCTTGTTAATGAGCAGCCTGATGGTAATCAAAGCCTAGATTCAGAATCCCCTGCGCCAGAAATTCTTCATGAATACTGGTCCAATATATGGTCTACCCCGGTCGAACACTGCTCAGACGTCGATTGGCTTGAATCTGATACAAATCTACCTAATATGGAATTTGATGAGATAAACATAGATACACTAAAATTCGTAATAGGAAAAACCCACAATTGGAAAGCCGCAGGTTCGGATAACATACATAACTACTGGTTTAAAAAATTCACTTACATCCATCCAATCTTGTTATCACACATTAATGCATTCATTAAATCTCCCGAAACGTTACCTAACTTTATTACACAAGGTAAAACCTATATGTTACCAAAGGATAAACTTGAACTTAAAAACCCAGCTAAATATCGTCCGATTACATGCCTACAAAACATATACAAAATAATAACGTCATGCATTAGCGAGTTAATATACAGACACGTAGAACAGAATAATATTCTTTCAGAACAACAAAAGGGCTGCCGTAAAAGAAGCCAAGGTTGCAAAGAGCAACTTATTATAGATGCAGTTATCTCAAATCAGGCTTTCCGGAATAAATTTAATATATATACCATGTATATAGATTATCAAAAGGCATTCGATTCGGTCCCGCACACCTGGCTGATATATATTTTACACCATTATAAAATACACCCTACGGTTATACAGTTTTTAAAATCAACTATGAATAATTGGTCTACTGTTCTTCAGACACTAAAAGGTAACCAAACATTAGAAGCTGATCCGATCCAAATTTGTCGTGGCATATTCCAGGGAGATAGTTTAAGTCCCCTCTGGTTTTGTCTTGCTCTGAACCCTCTTTCTAGCTTATTAAACAATAGTAACTGCGGATACAAATTAGAACAATATAACCCAGAACATAGTCTTAGTCACCTAATGTATATGGACGATATAAAGTTGTTTAGCAATAGCCTAGAAGGATTAAATAAATTAGTCGACATTACCCAACAATTTTCTCAAAATATTTGTATGACCTTTGGTATAGACAAGTGTAAGATACAATCGGTTCGAGCAGGAAAAGTTGAAAGTATTCCCTACCAACTAAGTGACTCCGAGAAAATAGACCCTGTAGATAGTATTACTGGTTATAAATATTTAGGATATCAACAGACTCAAAGAATTCATCAAAAAGAAACGAAAAATACACTCACTCAGAAATTTAAATCTAGATTGCACAAGATACTAAAATTACATTTAAACGCTAGAAATACAATTAAAGCTATAAATACATATGCAATACCAATTCTTACCTATTCTTTCGGAATCGTTAGCTGGTCACAGACAGACCTTAAAAACCTCCAACGCACCATAAACACCCACTTAACGAAATATAGAAAGCACCATCCTAAATCGTGTATAGAGAGGCTTACATTACCCAAGGATGAAGGAGGAAGGGCTATCATCGACATCACCAATCTACACAATAAGCAAATCAATAGTTTGAGGTCATTTTTCCGTAGTCAATCACTGGAATCAGAATTACACTTGTCCATAGTAAATGCTGATCAAAAATTCACTCCCTTAAATCTGCATGATCCGTCCGTTCAAAATAATGAAAAGATTACAAATATAGACCAAAAAATAGACAGATGGAAGCAGAAATCCCTACACGGGCGACATTACCTCGACTTGAATAGCCCTAACGTCGATAAAAGTGCGTCGAACGCATGGCTCAAGCGAGGTGAATTGTTCCCGGAAACTGAGGGATTCATGCTAGCAATACAGGACCAAGTAATAGACACTAAGAATTATAGAAAATATATAATTAAAGACAATAGATTTGCTTCAGATTTGTGCCGCCACTGCCACCACTCATCCGAAACCATACAACATATAACAGGAGCTTGCCACTCCCTCGCACAGACAGACTATAAACATCGGCACGACCAGGTCGCTGCTATCATACATCAAAATCTTGCGTCAAAGTACAGTCTAATTTCAGAAAAAACTGCATATTATAAGTATAAACCACAAACAGTTATTGATAACAATGAATATAAACTTTACTGGGATAGAACAATTATAACCGATAAAACCATTCACTACAATAGACCGGACATTACATTTTATGATAAGAAAAAGAAGACAGTATATCTGATTGACATTGCTATCCCAAACACACACAATCTTGCTTCCACATTCTCAGAAAAAATGGCTAAATATACAGATCTGGCAATAGAAATAAAAACTCAATGGCAGGCTCAAACTGTTAAAATAGTACCAATTGTTCTTTCAACCACGGGGGTTATCCCTCACACAATTCACAATAGTTTAAAAACCCTAGATTTGCACAACTTAACATACCTTCAATTACAGAAAGCTGCTATATTAAACACATGTAGAATAGTCCGGAAATTCTTATCTTTAAACCAATAACGCTACCATCATCATAAGCTTTCCGTTTGGCCAAAAGCCCGCGGAAAAGTGATTATAACCTCTGTTAAAGAGAGATACGTAGTAAGTAACTTAATAATATAATAATAATAATAATAATAAATTTTATTTATTTCACTTTTTAAGTTTACAGCAGTAGGGTACGGCTAGTTCTTATAATAGGGAAACCCTGTGCTATAAGAACCAGCAGCCTTCCAGGATCACAATTACAATTTTTTTGCTTATTTCTAAGTAACAGAACTTAAAGCTATAATACATTTACTTAACTTCTTAAGTTAGTACTAAATAACAATATAAATTCTAATCAGTCATGAAACTTAAATTTATTTAATCACATTAAATGCTATTAAAACAATATTGGTATTTTAAATAAAAAAGAACATAAAACAAGATTTTGAAATGTTTAACTTGTTTGTTTTAGTTATATTTAAAGTAAACAAAAAGTAATAAAAATAATATTATAAAACTGAGCTTCTGTAACCGGAAACATAATTAATATTATAATAATAATTAAAGTTATACATACATACATACAGAATTACATATACATACATATATATTTACATATCATTGTGCACATTTTAGGAATTTTATTATATTATTTTGTAGGATGGAGTAGATTTTCTGTTTCATTATAATTTAGACTGAGTAGATATTCTTTAACCTTTTTTTTGCATTGGAACTTAGATAGAGTGTTTTTAATTATTTTGTATTTACATAACTTATTGTATATCAATGTGCCAAGGAAATAGTAAAATTTACCACAGAAAGAAGTTTTACAGAAGTACGGTCTTGTTATGTTATGATTTCGTGTAGATCTATTAGATGAACCTGTATTTAAGTTACTGTAATTATATTCTCGGTGTTGTCGAAGGAAAATTTCTAATATAAATAATTGTCGTACTGATAGTACTTCACAGTATTGATATAATTCCTTTGTAGGGTGCCGGAGGGGCATGAAAGTGCTTACTTTTAGTACTGCTCTTTGCGCCCGCTCCAGTTTAATTAATATACTTTTCGAAGCTCCGCCCCATGAAGAAATGCAATAATTTAATAGAGACTGGCAGAGTGCATAATAAACTGTTTTCATAACAAGTGGATCAGCTAAATGTCTTAAATGTTTAAAAATATAAATGAGTTTTCGAATTCTGTTTGATAGTAAATTAATATGGGGAACGAAGTTGAGTTTGCTATCTAGAATTACTCCTAAATATTTGATAGTTTGAACATTGTTTAGTTTTGAGCAGCTACATTGTCGTCCATTATTATTCATATGTTTATGTGCAATTATAGAAAAAATATCAGGTTCTATTGGGGTACGATTGGTTATACTGAAAGTCATAGTTTTTGTTTTTTCAACGTTAATTGATAAGGAATTAGTATAGAGCCATTTATTAACTTTATCAAAACCCTCTTGAGCTATGTGAAATACTTTATCCCAAGAATCTTCAGTAAATATCAGAGCCGTGTCATCGGCAAATGCATACAGTTTACCGTCTGTAAGATTAGTTTTGCATAATTCGTTGACGTATGTTATAAATAATGTGGGGCCTAGTACACTTCCTTGGGGGACTCCATGTTCAACGAAAAGATAGTCACTTAAATACTCTCCAATCTTAACACATTGTTTACGATTCTGAAGATAGCTTTCAAAAAGTTTGTATTCATTAGAGCGTATTCCAAGTTTTTCTAACTTATACAATAGTTTGGGGATGGATACCGTGTCAAACGCTTTCGTTAAGTCAAGAAAGATGCTAACAACTTTTTTTCTATTGTCTAAGGCCTCTACAACATGGTGTATGAGGTCGTGTACTGCGTCATTAGTTGATTTTCCATCTCTAAAACCATATTGCCTATCAGATATTAAGTTGTTAGATTCCAAGTATTTTTTAAGACGATTATTCATTATTTTTTCCAGAATTTTAGAAATGGCAGGTAAAATGGAAATTGGACGATAATTATTGACACTGTCTTTATCCCCAGTCTTATAAATAGGATGGATGAGAGCTTTTTTGAGCACATCTGGAAAAACACCCGTTGATAAACTTAGATTTAGAATATAAGTGAGTGGGCCTATTATAATAGTTTTATATTGCTTTATAAGCCAGGCAGGGATACCATCCACTCCCACTGCGCAGTCTGACCTTAAAGAATTTATCAAATGTTCCACTTCTATTTCATCGGTTTTAAGTAGAGCGAATGAAGTACACTGTGAATAATTCTCATCTTGTCTATTAATTGGAAAGTTATTAGTAGTGTCAATTCGTGATGCTATGTCTTTTCCAATATTGACAAAATATTTATTAATTTCATTCACTGAATTACTAGGGGAATCACTGATTTTAAGTAGCTCTTGAGCAGTTTTATTTATTCTTTTAGTATTAGTAACTTCCTTAATTACATTCCACATTTTTTTGGGGTTCGAACTCGCTTTACTTAGTTTATCTCTCTCATAGTTTATTTTTAATTTTTTTAATATGTTATTGCAGAAGTTACGATATCTCTTATAAGTTATTTTAAGTATTTCATTATTAGGTGATAATTTTATTTTTTTAGCCATTCTATCTCTATTTCTTATGCATCTTAACATTCCACTAGTAATCCATGGTTTTATGATTTTCAGACGATGTGGAGTGGGTTTAGTTATAGACGAGGACCTTAATGCACTAGATAATATATCCATGAAGTACTCCATTGCTTTGTTCGCGTCTGTATATTCATACACAAGATTAAAATCTATTTTATTCAATTCATTTTTTAGTATCTCGTGATTAATCATAGTCTTAGTTTTATTTGAATACATGGATTTTGCTTTGCTGAGAGATAAGAGTACCGCATTATGGTCAGTAACTGAGGATTCAATTACTATATTAGTAGCGCTATATTTTGTTTTAATGATAATGTGATCAAGACAGGTTTTACCATGAGTAGGATAGATGTGGGCAGGCAGAAGTCCATGACTAGCAGTAAGGTTCAAATAATCGTCCGAGTTCTTGTCTATATTACCATCTGAAATATCGATATTTATATCACCTGCTATTATAATATTCTTAAATCTTCCAATTTCTAATAAAATATTATCTACTGAATTATAAAAAGGTTCTAGGTTGGTTATTGATGGGGGCCTATATATAGCCAGTATACTTAAATCAGAGCCTATCTTTATTAGGATACCGCTAGCATCAGTTAAGTCCGGTTCAGTTATCTTTAAATCTCGAATCATTTTATTTGCGTAAACAACTACTCCATCATTTTGGTTGAGTGTTTTTTTGGTATAATAGAAATCATATCCATCTAATATTGGTATATCTTTATTGCAAGTAATGGTAACATCCATATTATATTGTTGAGAAGCGTTACAAAAGCACTTAACAACACGTTGGAACTTGCGTGGCGATAAATGTTCAATTACTCGTAACTTGTTTAGCTAATGAAGGAAATATAATTACGCACCAATTATCCTGCACTTGTCTTATGTCGCAGAGAAAACATTACAATATAAGATTGTATTAAATCGGTGTAAAATGTATGTTTGTATCATTATAGGTTGGTTTAATCGGGGCGGTACTACGGTGTATAAGCTATAATTTACATAAAGTATTGCTTCGTTTGAATTAGTGATGATGGCTGGAATTGCTGATGATACAAAATCATGGTCTAATTGGCTTATTTGATGTATAAGATCCTATATTAGTATTAAAAAGTCTGTTATAGCTATGAAGATTACAAGAATTAAATAGTACAACTATTTTCATTTGCAACTTGAGGCTTCGTCGCGGGCTATGCTCTTAACTATTTAATCTTACAAATAAAATATTTGTGGGAGATTAGATCTTTCCTTTCTTTTATCTTGGGTTCATTCGGCGCAGCGTGACGGAGTCACAGGGGAGTTTTCAAGTCGGAATCGATTATCATCGGCTCAATTTCGAGACAGAGTGAAAGAAAAGGCAGAACATTAAAAATACGAAGAGGTATTTTAATTGATAATTCAGGTCTCGCTGTTTTTGATATGAAAAATTCTAGTAGTTTCTGACGTCTGAAAAACAAGTTTAGAATTTAAATGGATTAGAAATATGTTATTTTCTCACGCCATAGCTCTATAGACTTACATTAATGATTCTATTTTCATATCAGCAAGGCGAATCATTTTATACACTTATTATACCGGCAGAAAATACTAACAACCATCTTGCTAGTAGCATTTCAGGAAATAAGAATGAAGGATACATTCAGATATGCGTCAATCAAGATAATTATTCACTTAGTTTGTTGGAATTTACTACCTACTGATTAAAGAAATAAAATTTACTTTTTATTGTACATCAATTGTAAATATTTTCACCTCCATGATTTAGTGAATCTTGACGCGATGTTTACTGTTTGTCATATATGATATTTATTGCCTGGCAAAGGTGATAAGTCAATAATAGGATTATCACTTTATCGTGACTTTTTAAGTGTCTTTTTTTACATCAATCATTGTCTTTACCATCGACATTATATAGGCTGTGGATAAAGAAAAACGTTAGAGCGATATGACGTATACAAATATATCGATTATCATCAGTAAAATTCTGGGATTTTTGATTGAATTTGGGAAATTTTTGGGATCAGTCGCAATGCAAATTGTGTTTTAGGATGTTCGAAATAGGCATTTGCACTCAAGTTTTTTTTACAATGCTGAGAATTAACTTAATAAGTATATTGACGTTCTTGCACAAAAACTTCTAGCCACTTAATTCGACTATTGTTTACAGATTTTAATGAACTGCCCTGAATGGAATGTCTTAATATAAAGCTTTGCGTTTCCACATTTTTCATTATGTTCTGTAGTGGCTCTATTGCGAATCACACATAATTTTTTACAAAGTTTTACAAAAGTTATATGTAATTTTTAAGTTGTTATATTTATTTTTGTTATTATCTTTTAATTTAAATATATATACGGTTGGATATAGCTGTTACAAAAAGGTTACAAAGGTAAAAATAAATAATTAATTAATTCTTACACATAAAAGGGAATTTTGTGAGTGTAGTGACTGTCATTCGCGGTGCATTTCGGGATTTGTCAAGAGCTGTATAAAGAACTACTAGGGTCCTTATAAACGGTTTGGTTCATCTTCGTGCTTTCCTTATCAACACCAAAAATACACGTTAAATTGGAGCGTTTTTAAAATAATCAGCGGCAATATACCTACATAGAAATGAGTTGATATGACACCTTTTTCGATTATTTTTACTATGAAATTTGTTAAGGCTTGGGCCATTTCCATCGGCATTGCCGCCGACTTAACAATTTATTGGTTTCATTTATTATGATTTATGCGTTAAATTTATTATTTATGTATTAAACTTAATTATGATGGCAAAACGTAAATTAACGAGATTATAGTAAACAATAGACTGTTTTTTGATATTTTGCTCTTACGAGTATATAATTAAGATTGTGTCGGGAACACTTCACATGATTGTATTATAAGATCATTAATTTTTAAAGCGTTATTTTAATTTTTTTTCTTGTTAAAATATCAGTATTTGCGCCTGTTAATTACCTAAATTTTATCATTCGTGTTACCTGAGTTATTTGTTTTATAATATAGGTTTTTAAGTAACATTATTTTGTTTTCCAGTTCTCTCCGGCATGTATTCTCTAATAGTTCTCTGCCTGATCGCCTTCGGTTCAGTTGCCTCAGTAGACCAAGATGAAGATTTGTATGAGTTGGTTGATATCAAGGAGATTTTAGACAACCCTGAGAAGACTGAAGCCGCCTTTCAATGCCTCATGGACTGGGCTCCGTGTGGAAAGTACCAAATACTCCGAGGTAATATAACATGAATTCATGTATTCACGATTATTCACGATAATTCACGATGATTCCTCCGGTATTGTGGGTGTTCATGGGCGGTGTTGACCACTTAACATCAGGTGGCTCACTGGCTCGTTTGCCTCCTTTCCCATAAAAAAAAAAATGTACATAAAAAATCTTGTATATATCTGTGCCATCGTGGTACTGTTAGCGGAGAAAAAACATCCAAGTATGAAATAATTGTCCGTTTAAAAGAGATGATCGGATTTAGTTATTTAATAGTGTACGTTGAAAGTTTTGAACTTACCATTAACAGCGTTTTTAACTTTGCTGTAACATTATGTTATCTAAACAACAGTAGGCCAGCTTGGTCGACTGAGGCCCAAACACCTTCGTGTACTATTCCTCTTATAACGAATGGGCTGATGATTGCTCATGAATCACTGCACTAACATGTATTGATTGTCGAATAAAAGCAATGATGCACGTTATTCGTCATAAACAAGCATATATCTACATATTATTATATTATCTTAATCGTTTCATATATCTCTATATAAATTTTAATGAGTATGTCCTAATACACATCAAGTGGGCGGTTAACAGGGGTCAGGCAGCAGGCCATATTAATTACTCCGGTAGTCATTACGGAAACTGTTCTATAGTGGTTTCACTTGTATAGTAATCAGGATCATACCCGTCTCATCTTAACCCGAAATAATCATATATTACTTTACTTAAATCTGTACAAAGTGGCTTTAATCTCGGCGGTAATAATACGAGTACATAATATCATCATCGTCATCACCCCTAATGAGTCCCGCTGCTCTCCGGCCTCTTCTACAAATGAGAAGGTTTAGGGCTTAGGAAACTTCGCTGGTCTAGTGCACGTTGACGTACTACGCATCTAAGAAATTCTTAAGAACTTTTAGGTGTGGAGGTTTCCCCACGAGTTTTCCTTTACCGTTAAAGTACGTGATAATTCATTAAGAATACACAAGTCTTTTCTCTCATTTGTCCTATGTTAGGAACTCTTCTAAAATCGCTTCCCTACTTCATCGGTTTATAAGGGATCATGTAAATTAACGATGGGTTGTTATGTTAGCTGTAATAGAACCTTAGGAAATATCCCTGCGCACTGTAAACAATCTTGGTTGCTATCTTATCTTATTTTCACAACCTAGATATCCTAGATATCCTTCGCGTAATTATAGTATTGAAAATATTTGTTTTGCAGCAATAATATCCAGCTTTCCAGGTTTTAGTTATTAACTATTTTAAGCTCTTCTGTCTATATCTTCATATATCATACAGTGGCAGAACTTTCTTAGAAACCCAAAAGTCCAGCTTTCTTTACTATATTCTAAATAAATAATCTTTAAATCTTTATTTAACAAAAGCTATTTGTTGTATAAATGACAATATCCTGATCCTAACAATAAACAACTGTAAACTGGGTATAACAAAACTAACGTGTAACACTTTTAGGTTTTTATGAAATAACACCAGTAAAATCAGGCCATAAATAGGATTACATACGTGTCATACTAAAATGCGATGTCAGACTTCTGATTGTAACTGCTAAAACTCTCAGACATACTGGTTCTCTCATGATGTTTGTTTTGTCTTCGATATTAGCAGTCTACTACTACATACTATATCCATACATAGCTTCTTTAACAACTTGTTGTACATTAAATACAATTTTACTATTCTTACAGATAAGCTGCCTCATCTGGTGCAAACTCTCTGTAGCGCTTGCAATCCTGAACACAAGGCCAAGTTCGTAGCGTATATGGGACAATTTCAACGTGAGCACAACGATCAGTTCAACCTAATGGTCAATAAATTTGCCGGAAAAAATTAAATTATTGGTTAAAAAACAGTCCAGGTTTTTATTTTAATAAAATTTGTTTATTTTACGTATAATTTGCTGCCATACGTCAATCATTTACGCCTGATTTAATTAGAGAATCCTAATACACATCCTGATTGGATTCAATAATGGACTTATGAGAAAAAAATATCACTGGTTATTTCTGTCTTGTGTATAAAATCATAAATGGAGGTTCTTTTTATTGGAATTGGTTGTTAACCAATTAAATAATTTGAGTTACTGAAATGTGATCAAGTGTTTTTTAGTATTACATATATTTTAAGAGAAGCTTTTTCAAACTATGGAAATCATGTAAAAAATTTTTAAATGTTCTAGAGAAGAAGTATGCAGCCTCCTCCTAATTATTACAAATATTATGCATTGTTGTTATATTATGATACATTATACATACATTTTTGTTCGATTTTATTGTCTATGTCCCTATTTATTTTCCGCAAAACTATTAAGGGAAAAAACTGTACTAAACTTTCTCTGTTTATTATCTGTTTATTAATTTATTTTTAAGCTTAAAGTAAAAAACATGATAATGATACTTAAATTGTATTTTCATCATGTATAGAGATTTTTCTTCTTGTTGTGACATCATCATCCTTTTAAAAGCCATCTATAAATAAAGCTTCAATCTTTAGGTGAATGCTCTATTGATAGTAATTTATGATGTTTTATGGTTGAGTTGATACAAAAAAAGGAAAATAAAATGTTGTATAATTTCACTAACGATGCCGACTACAAGGCGACCTTGGCATTTATCATACTCGTGGGTGATATAAAGAAATTAAATACTTCTGGCACGACTGTCTAGAGCTAAGGATCAATTACCGAATCCTTGCGTTAGAAAATAATATATTGCAGTACTACGCGGGACAAATTTCTTAAGGTTAAAAAGTGGGGAAAGAAACAGTGCGATATCATAATATGTAACTATGTTTCTGCCATTATCTTGAACAATGTACAGGTCATTAATTTACACATATGTGGCTCGTTTCTAATTGTGACTCAATAGTTTTGCTTACCTCAAACGCACAGCATGTTAGAAAAATATTTAAAGATACACTATATGGGTTCGATTCTTGCATCGAGAGATTTATTTGGTCCTAATTCTATAAACTGTACATGAATATGTATGTTATGATGTCCATCAGTGACATTACATTATTACCTGCATTTAGTTCTAAAATTATATACAAACAGATTATCCATACATATTTATTACATGGATAAACATAACGACTTTATATGATACATGTAAAAAGGAATGGTAGAGACTATATGATTAAATTTGCAATTTCCTTATCTGAGGAGAGCAAGAGCATATGTCTTGTTTATGTTATTATGACGCCTTTTGTTGACATTTAAAGCTAGTGGCATACTCACTCCTTCTATTGTAAAACGACAGGAAATTAAATGGAGTGATTTTTTGTCAGAGTTTATGCTCCCCAGTTTGGCATGCTTCGTTACTAAGAAAATTCTTGGCTGGTAAACTGACAAAAACTTCAAACTATTCCCTACCAATGCAAAAATACATACTCAGTTTTAATTCGATATCCACTATTAAACTTAGGACTACCTAACTATGTGTAAACTATCCCATTCTTGGGAAGCGCTCATCCATCCGCTGCTCGTCACTTGTTTATTTGTCTGCCTACAATAACATACGAATTAGAGTCCTATTTATATCAGAGTCCTTTTTATGTCCATAACAAAAATCACACATATCGGTCAAATCGCCGTCTTCATCATACATAGATCCAGTCTTTAATTTCAGTTCAATCATTCGAAAATCTAAGAAGATTTATACAATCTTTCATCCGCTATTTTAACCCTTAAGGGGTGGAATTTATCAAAATCTTTTCTAAGGGGATGAATAAATAAATAAATAAATACACCCAACAGTCACATACATAGCTCTGACCCACACTAGGAAACAAGACCTGTGTCGTGGGTATCAGACACTACGAGAGACTTTTTCGGTCTCACAAACACCCAGACCCGAAACAAATATTTGTGGTTCACACAAACATTTGTCTCGGTGCGGGGATCGAACCCGCGGCCTCTCGTTTCGCAAGCTGGTGTCTAGCCAACTGCGCCACGGTGGCTGTCTAACTACGTCATATTAGCTTTATGCATGCAAAGCCTCGGCCCGATCGGTTTAAAATTGACAAACTTTCATCTCCTATTTTATCCCCTTGGGGCTAGAATTAATCAAAATCCTTTCTTAGCGGATGCTTACGTCATAACATCTACCTGCATGCCAAATTTCAGCCCGACCCGTCAACTGGTTTGGGCTGTGCGTTGATAGATCCCTGTCAGTTACATATATTTAGATTATAGGGTGTATATGCTATTCATCCCTTTCTTCTATGATAACAGGGTATTAGGCATAGTAGACCAAATGAAGATTCTCTATACTACTAATTCTTTCTTAGTTTATAAAAACAACATATATTTAACAGGTTTTAACATCCTGTATAGAGGAAGGCTTTAAATTATTTAACAATTTTCTTAATAGGTGTGACTGGTAAGTTAGAACTTGCCTATAAATATCGGCTCTTAAATTATTCTTCGCCTGTCAATATCTGATATTCCGTGGAAACAATAGTAAAAAGGTAAGAAATATGTTAAGTTTTGAGTACGTAAAGAAATTAAAATCTTGGTCTATGTAACCTCGTATAATAACTACGGCTTAATAACAGGGCTCCCCACGGTATGTGTAGTTAACACACTTGTTTTATTTATTTAATGCACGTTGATAAGAAAATTTATTTAGCATGGTGTGAAACTGCTTAGTGGTTATCTAGACCTAATCGTGCACCAAGCCCAGGCGGATTTTATTTTTTCTAGTAAGTAATTTAATATTTTAGGCCGTATACGTATTTTTAGCGATACCGTGGATCGGCACATCACAACAGTGTTCAGGCACAGATTCTGTCTTTAGAAGTTTTTACATATTACATAGTAAAGTATCTAATCTCTATGAATAGCGTAGGAAACTTGTGATAAGCTGTTGGATGTAAATATGGGCAAATTGTACAAAAGAGTTACTATGTGGAACAGAAAAGATGAATTATTTAGTATTCTGTGTCTTTACATTAGAAAATTCCCAGTATCACGGAATCTAAAATTGTGCCCGAAAACGGCAATAGACTCACCACTCACTCTAGGCAATAGCCTGGACCTGATATATACCTGGGGATATGTGGGTGCAGAAATGTACTTCTGTCTACCCCGTAGTAAGGGGAATCGAGACGTGAATTTATGTACCTATACGAGCCTCATACCTTTCTAGATCTCAAGAAAAAATGATTAGCAAGTTCATTAAATCCACAATATACTTCGCCGTACGATACTTTGAATTAATTTATACCATTCAAACTTTTGAACGCTGTCTTTGAATTCTTTTATCCACAGATACTTCACAATGAAGGTGCTTGCGATTCTGTCTTTGTTTGCACTCGGTGCTTTGTCTGCGACAGAAGACCACGATGGAGTCATTTACGACATATTCGACGCAAAGGCGATATTGGAGAGCCCGGAAGAGACCAAAAAGGCCGTGGATTGCATCATGGACTGGGCTCCTTGTGGCAAGTACGCACCTATGAGAGGTACGGATTTTTTGGAGCAATATCATAGTCTAACTCCTTCATTTACATGTTGTATTTCAGTAAAGTATTAAGTAAAGTAGTTAAATAAATAATTTTAAGGCAATGAAACTTCGTTAGTAAGTAAACCGGCAACAAATATTTGTGGATCGAACTACCTTAATTCTTGTTTCACCAGCTGATGTCATGAGATTTATTGAGTAGTGATTTGTTTGCACTTTGATGGTATATTTTTATTTAGGGATATTCATATCCGTTTAGATAAGATAGATAGATTTCATTCAGATGCCGGGCAAAGTGTTAATTAATTCTCAATAGCAGCACGGAGTCTGGAAACATGCTTAGGTACTACTATTTTGGAAGACTTCACTTTTCAAGTGATTAAGAGGTTTTAAAATAAACTATTATTTATTTCGTTGAGGATGATGTTATACTTTTAATATATATGTTTAGTAAGTTGTGTTTTGTTTTAGAAAAGGGACCTCGCAACTTGAAAACAAATTGCGGTGACTGTACTCCCGAACAGAGGGCGTTGCATGAAGAAAGCTTGGCGATCTTTAAGGAGAAATACAACGATTACTACAACGAAGTGATCGCCCGATTCGCGTAAAATATTTAAGATTTCAGAACAATATATAATCGATGAGACCTATGGCTTGTATTGTACTAACTTAGAATTATAGAATGTTTACCTGTTAAAGTAAATATATCAAAAATGTTTTTTATTTATTTCTACCGAACAAGAAGACTCTGGATACAAGTCGCTTTCGAGCACCTTGAAAATCTTTGAGGGAGGCCTTTGTTCAGCTGAGGACGTCTTTTGGCTGATCATGATGATGATGATAATGAACAAGAAGTGACTATACTATACGTTAATTTGTTTATAGAAATATACCTGGGGATTTTGATTTGATTTTTGATTGATTCCAAAACTCATTTTATTGAATCGTTTCAATTTTTATCTAATTGCATAGTTCACGAAAACTAGAATCTGATGATTCATATAAATTCAAAACCATACACAATAAAACTGGTATTTACAAACGTTGTTTATAAAAGAAACAAAAGTATACTAGTTTAGCGTCTCGCATCACCGAAAAAAAAAAGATCCTTTAGATTTAAGTCTGGCAATTAACTCTAATTAATAAAATTAGTCTATGTGATGTCTATGTAGTTTATTTTTAAGTTTCGAACGTTTGATATTTAAAATTTGTTTTTTTTTTGTAAAATGCCGAGGCTGTTACTGGTTTGCACATCCCCAGTCTTCGTCGCGGGACTAAAGCGTCAGATTAAGAGTACTTTATTTGTGCTTGCTTCGCCCAGGCATAATAGGATAATTTTGCTATTAACACACTTTTTGTCAATATTTAGTGTTAGTGCGTTTTTTAAACGTCTGTTTTTTATTTAAATTTGTTAGTCACAATACAGCACTAACCTTGAATTATTGAATGCTTCATCATTTTTAAAAGCTTTATTACCGACGCCATGCAGATATTTTTTCCTTCAATAATAATTGTAAGTACGTGTTAAAGGTAAGTTGCAGTCAGTACCAACGTTTGGTATCTAACAAGAATGCTAACTTAGATAAGTCAAAGCCAATACAGAAACCAATGTAATACAATAGCTCTGTGGTCACAGATGGAATTTCTAGGTTGGGAAATTTGTTTTCGTAAAACCCCAAAAAGAAATTTTTCGACGCACAACGGATTCTGAATATGTATCCGAAAACCAATAATATGCTCGCCTTGTATTTACGTAGGACTTTAAACATACAAAATGGCAAAATGTGGGTTCAGAAATATTGTACCCCTATATTTTACACCTAACCCTTTAGTGTTAGATATGTGTGTAAATTTTCTTGACTTTTTTTTTACCCTCTTTATTCACCAACTTTTGAAACCCATCAATGCATCTATAATAAGTGGTATACAAAATATTGTAGGTTAACATCTATAACACGATTGCGTGATTACCTACAATTATGCAGATTGCCTCATTAGGAGACCAATACAATGAAGATAAGAATGGCTACCGTGTCCATCATGATTCCGTGTAATTATGATCCAGTTATGTGTAACAATCTGCTTGTAAAAGAAAAGAACACATGTATTATCCTAACAGACTTCGGAACAAAAAGTCTAAGGGGAATTCACCAATGAATCCACAGATCATAACCTGTTTGTATAGGTGATTTAAATATATAATTTAGGAAAACAAATGAAAATCGCGTTTTTAAATTGTGTTCCATAAAATTTGATAAAAGTTGCTCTTAGCAATGAAAAAAACAATGTTTTATGATTTGATTTTATGAAATCCATGTAAACATTTAAATGATGTCACAAAGTTCTTTCCCAAAGTTTGTAATTTGTAAGATGGTATTTTGACTTTTATTTACTTAAATTAGAAACATATAGATATGTTTCATATGCCTTTGAAGCGTTTCTTTTTAATTTCAACTCATCATTAAATATATCTAGGCATTGAATAAAATTCCCGAGTCGTTGTGTGCCAGTAACATCCACCTTTTAAGACATAATAGAAAATCTTTTTCTTGCCTCGCATTAGTATAAATTGCGTGTTGGTGTCTGCATATTTATCTATTCACTGTTGTCCTCCGCAGCCGATAAAAGGTATGAATACTAGTAATTTATTAATTAATTAAACAAATATTACCTTTGCTTATTTCCCAAAGTGTTGATGTTATACGAGAAAGTTATTTATGCAGATATTAATATTTGAATGTTTGTTAATTAAAAGTAAAAAAGTAATAAGGCGAAAGCTAACACACCATAGATTTTTCATAAGATTTTACAAAGTTCTCAGACTTGAGACCTCTCAGAGGAAAAGCCGAGTAAGATATTTATGGACAATCGCAGTGTATAATATGTAAAATGATAAAACAGCTTGAGAACCGAGCGGCCCGTTCGATCCCCGCACACAGGCAAATGTTTGTATGATCCTTAGATATTTGTTTTGCGTCTGGTTATTTGTAAGACCGAAAAGTCTCTCATAGTTTCTGTTACCCACGACACAAGACTTGTTTCTTAATGTAGGGGCAAGATTATGTGTGTGAGTGTAAGATGTACCTACTTACTTTACTTATTATATTTTTCGAACAGATCCCAAACATGAAGACCCTTGCAGTACTGGCTTTGTTCGCGGTGGCAGTGTATTCCCAACTGGCACATGATGGAGACCTCTACGACAAAATCGACATGAAGAAACTCGTTGCAAATGATGAGGAAAGAAACACTGCTTTTGCCTGTCTCATGGACCGCGGGCCTTGCGGAAAATATCAGTTAATTAGAGGTAAATTTATGCGGCATTTGTGGTGCTAATTTGTTTATTTATTTATTTTCACTTTATATTTATGACCTTAAAGTATTTTCTATACATTTATACAATACAATTTTACAAAGGTATATAAGACTAAAATTTTCGCTACAGTGCAAAAATCTAGAACAGGTTTCTATCCACACAAACTAAAAACTTCATCCTTTTAAAGAGAAATCCAGTTCCTTGCAGTTTAAACGTTTTTTTTGTTCCTAACAATTAATAGCAATTAAATGAAAACCATTTTAGTTTAAAAATATATTTTATGCATAGTAAAAAAGCTCGCTTTAATCTTTTACATAAATAGGAAAAATATCTGTTTTTGAAGTAGTTTCCAATTGCTGTACGGTTCCCAGTTGTTGGAGTAAAAGTAAAATAAGTCAAGATTTTTTCTAATATTAAAAAAGGGTATTTTTTATTTAAGAGACTATTGAATTTATTTTTAATTTATTTATTTTAGACGTAGTACCTCGCATTCTGAAGACCAAATGCGCTGACTGCAGTCCCGCCCAAAAAGCCGTATATGAAGAAACTGCGAACTATTTGGATAAACACCACAACGCTCAATTCAAAGAAATGATAGCCAAATATGCATAAAAATGTACCTGTTTCAATGAAATAAACCATTGGTTAATGTTATTTTTTTTATTTTAAGTATTATTATGATATATTCCCATCCCACACCTTACTTTTAATCAGGGGTCTTATCACTTTCTCCATTGTGGATAACTCTATGTTTATTTATTTATAAAGCTTCATATACACAACAGTATATAGGCGGACTTAATGCCATGCGGCATTCTCTGTCAGTCTACCTTAGGGTGGTGGAGAGATGAAGCATGATTGGTGTAGACGAAAGATAAAAGTACTCGCATAAATGCATACATACATACATACAAACTCATAAAAATATACATAGCTATGAATATAATATATATAAAAAAAATAATATACATACTTATATATAAAGATAAATATACTTTAGCTCAGCAAGATGACTCTGACAGTTTACTGAGAAATAGATCTCGAACTCCCATCTTGAACGCATACCGTGTAGTGGCCGACCTTATTTTGAGCGGGAGCGCATTCCAGAGAAGGATGGATTGAATAGAGAAAGAAGAGTGAACAAAATCAGAACTATGGGGAGGACAACGAAAAAGAAGATTGTGCGACGAGCGAAGGTTTTTACTGTGAGAGGACCCTAAGAACTGAAAGTATGGAGTTAAATAAGAAGGTGGATTAAGAGAAAATAAAATAGAGAAAAGAGTACAAAGAGCATGCAAACTACGGCGCTGGCGAATCGGAAGCCATTTTAGAAAGGATCGATAGGAAGAGACATGATCGAATTTACGGAGATTGAAAATGAATCGAATGCAGTTATTGAGTAGGCGGTCGAGTTTATTGAATAAGTCTGCATTCAGGTCGAAGTAGCATACATCACCATCCCGAGTAGAAATTTTTTCGTGTTCCTGATCTGGACCCGATCAGGAATGCCTGATCGGGTCCAGATAAGGCATGTAACGCAGAACATTGGTCTGGACCCGATCAGGCATGCCTGATCGGGTCCAGATCGGGCATGCCTGATCGGGTCCAGATCGGGCATGCCTGATCGGGTCCAGATCGGGCAAGCCTGATCGGGTCCAGATCGGGCATGCCTGATCGGGTCCAGATCGGGCATGCCTGATCGGGTCCAGATCGGGCAAGCCTGATCGGGTCCAGATCGGGCATGTAACGCAGAACATTGGTCTGGACCCGATCAGGAATGCCTGATCGGGTCCAGATCGGGCATGCCTGATCGGGTCCAGACTAGGAATGGCTGATCGGGTCCAGACTAGGAATGCCTGATCGGGTCCAGACTAGGAATGCCTGATCGGGTCCAAACTAGGAATGCCTGATCGGGTCCCAATCAATCATCTGTATCATGTAATACCTTGCCTGATCCAAATTGAGTATGCCCAGTCCGGTCCTTTTAAAAAACATGAATATAATATTATAGGCATGAAAAAATTGTTTGTTAAAAAAATATGAATTGTTATTATAAATATGTTACTTAACATTTTATTATTTATTTTTTATCAATTCGTTATTTATTTAATTATCAATGATTTTATAAATATTGAATATTATAATAAATAATAATAATTAACAACTCAATATTAATGAATTTATTTATTTTTTGTATGGTAAAACATATTTAAACAATAAAAAAAAAAATACAAGGAATTTAAATAAAAGCTGTTAGTGTCTTTTATTGACCTTCTTAAAAAGGCTTTTTAAGCAGTAACCATCCCAATCGTTAGCTTTATTTAATATTGACGACAATGCTTGCTGTAATTTACTGTCAGGAATATCTTGCTTATTTAGAAATTTCTGTCTCATTGCAGCTGAAATACAAAATTTGATTCAATTATGTTGTAATTTAATAAGTAATAATAATAAAAAATATTAATATTTATAAAGTAATAACATACAATTAAGAAATAATTAATTTGGTATCAATGAAAGTATCCTGCACTATATAATGATTAACATACTTTTTACCAAAGTGAAAAAAGTTGTATCTTTTAAAACTTTTTTTGGAGTTGCAGCTACATATGACATGGCCATATCTCTTGAAATGTAAAAAACGAATAATATTGCCCATATTATGGGTAATAGTGTTTTCCATCAATGGAAAAGTATATAAGTTTATTCTGGAAAAGCAAATTTATTATTATTTATAATGAGGAGCATTTTTTTAAATATGACAATTTCAATAATATGGTCAGATAGAGCAAATATTAGTTCTTTCATATATTTATATATAAGAGTATAGTTTTTTAGAAACTCACATTTTTTTATTGTCTTTCAACTTTTCATTGAATTTATCAAAGTTTTCCATTGTTGATAGTGGAAATTCTAATTTTTGAGCCACATCTGTTGATCCTTCAGTATCTATTCGACTGGAATCTAACAGTTGAGTACTGTTATTCTTTTTAATTTCAGACAGGATTTGGGCAACAACAGCAGATATGCTTACAATTTGACCTCTTAAATTCCCTAATTGTTTTGATAGACTGTTATAATTATGCCTGAAACATTCAAGCAAAGAATCTGTTAAAAATTAAATATATATTAATACAAATTTTTACACTGATTATACATTTATTAAAATATCAAAATTCCAACACTGATGTAAATATAAATATTATAACAATTACCAACACTCCACAATTTCAGAATAGAATCCATATTATGACCTTAGTTACTAATAATTATTAGATAGGTATTGTAATGATTAATTTGTTTTTTACCATTGGATACAGTATTTTTTGTTGATGATCTAGCTGCTAATATAGTCATTTCAGTTTCTGTTTTGGATTTATTACTATAAAGATGCTAAATAGATTATCAGCAATTATTGATAATGTACTATTATTATTAGAAGTAAAACAACAGTAGTATAACTTAATTATTTGTATCAAAATTAACAAAAATAAAAATATGTCAGTTAATATGCTTTGTTAAAAAAAATCATTAGTAAAAAAATATTAGAAATTAATCAACAATATTTACATTTTAAATAAGAGATATTACCTCAAATTTCAGTGGGTTTATCGGTTAACTCCAAAGCTGTTTGGCTGAATATTTTATCTATTTTTAATTGATTCTTTGATAATGCTTTTATTTTGAAAGTTTTTTCAACAGCAGCTGCTTTTGCTTTAGTGGACTGCTCATTATCAGTAGAGAAAGCATAGGGTTATTTTTCCAATCTTATTAATTTTTCCTCTGCCTCTTTCATAGTTTCTGATAACATTAATTGTATAAATTAATTACTGTTTTATTGTTTTGACAATAAGATATCAATTCTCATAAATCTATAATTCAAATAACAATAAATTACCTGCTATGCCACATATTTGAACATGAAATGTTGGTCTTGTCGGATCAGGCTCTTCACAATGTTTCACTATTGTTTGTAATAATTTACAATACTTAGTACTTTTTAACAATGATGCAGGCATATAATATTTACATCCAGTACCACTATATTCTATGTAATGATCTAACCAAGAACTTGATACTATATCAATTACTTCATTGGATAAATCATTTACAAATAAAACTATAATGTCATCTGAAAAAAAAATACGGTTACTATCCTTGAATGTTTTAGGTAATTCAATTTAATAACGAAACTTTACACACAACATCTAAATTTTTATCTACTTAAGTAGTTTACTCCACAATTTAGTATTTTATACACAATACACACTTAGTAAATGTCTAGATATAAGTTTATAGTCCTTGATACACTTTGTTTTGGTAAACACACAATATATTAATTATTCTGTAACTACTGTTAAGGCGATTTAGTTTTTGTAATGAACTTATTTAATCTTTACATTAATATACCAATCGGCATATTCAATCAATTCAATCCACTGATACCGTCTTCTTGACATAAAATAAAAATTAACTCCCGTGTTCTATAGACTGTATGTAGAATTGCCGTTTGTAGTAAAAGGCGGGAAATGCCCAAAAGCGGTATTGCATTATTTTAAGTTGCGCACCAAGTTAGTAACATCCGCAATACTTGTTTTTAATTATAATGGTTTTATCACGTATTATTTTACCTAACATTTTCTGGAAAAAAATAAATACGATAATAAGTAACTTTCTATTTATGCACCTAATTCCTACACTTCCTGTTGTCGCCTGTCGGTTTATCAAGTACCTAATGTTGCCATAACAAATAAAATACTTTTCATGCGTTATCAAATCTATACTAATATTATAAAGAGATAATGTTTGTGAATTTGTAACGTGGTAGAAATTCGTTATTGACAAACAAAATTTATGGTAAAAGATTTTTGTAAAATAAATTACCAGTATAACCTGATCTGATGCAAATAAAATTTACACCGTGACATAAATATGGCAATCATGATATCGCACACCTAGATCTAAACTAAGACAACTCAAAAATTGTCAAATTTTAGTTATGCTTATATTCGAACGTTGGATGAACATACGCAACTACCCACGATGACACGTTTAATAATAACTTGTAAAATCAATCGCTAGATGGCTTTAACTTTGTTTTGTTGAACCAACGTTTGTCAACGCTTGCCACCTAAACAAGGGTATTGTCAGTTAAACCTCATTAGTCATAAGAAATACACGTACTAACAATACCGTAAGCACGGACATTTCGACTTGTTACAGTTTTGGTGAAACGTAACTTTGAGATAACCAGAGATGTTACAGTTTAGGAGAATTTTTTTGGAATATTTCATTGGTCATTTTGACTTGTTCCAGTTTTGTTTGATAAGGTACGTGAAAGTTCAGTTACTATTTTGATTTGACTCTGTTTAGTTGGATCAAAATGCAAATTTCAAGTTATCCTACTTTTATTGAATCAAACTATTTCAATGATTTTTCTATACAATAAAATGTAATTATGTATATGCGTTGCATAAAAATAATTAACGGTTGTATATATTGACTGTTTCGAAAACATTTTTTAATCTAAAGTAAATTTTTGCTTTGATTTTTATGATTTTTTAAGTTGACTTACTATTGCTGGTCAATTATAACTTACAAATTACAATAGTATTATAGTTCTTTTTTTATTTCAGAGTAAAATACAGCGAGGTTGCTTTCTCGTCAATATTATCAATGAAAGGTATAAAGGGTCCCCTTTAACAGCTATTCATAATTGGAATATTTAACTATCTATAAATAGAGAAGCACAAAAAACTAAAGAAAATATCCCACTAAACACTCGTGTGATTACAACACCGGGCCATAGCAGACAAATTGGAAGTAATTTATTTCTTTCATCTAGAGAAGAAAGTTTTATAGATGATTCTGACACTGATCCAAGTTATATCTGTCAAAAGAAGAAGGCTCTTCCTAAATTTATTACTTCTTCATCATGATGAAGTGACGATTCGCCATCAAACTCTTCAAACTCTATTAATAGTTCTACTAACAGTAGTTCTGATTTCGAAACTGAAACCAGGGCTTTTATTGATATTTCTAAACAGCTCCAAAGCCAAAACTTTAATGATATTAAATCCAGGAATATAAGCGTATTATTGTCATTGAAGTTAGTAAATATGCCGGCCAAATGAGGAAGAAAAGAAAAGATTGACATTATTAACGGTGAAGTTTAAAGACTGACAAAGAAACAAGACAAAATATCTTCGATTGTTATTGGGGCCAAGCAGATCCTTAGAGGCAGAGGGAGTATTTATTGAGGTATATAGAAGAAATCAAACCTAAGTACACAAAACTATAGAAATCTTAATAGAGCATTTTATTTTGAAGAAGCTTGCAATAAAACCAGAGTATGTAAGGCATTTTTAAAGGCCACACTTGAATTAAGTAATACAAGTCTTACGCATTACGTAAAAAAATGATGCGGGAATAAAAAAAGTATAGTAGGCTTCATTAACAGCATTCCTAAGATAAAATCTCATTACTTGAGGACACAAACATCGAGGGAATTAATTTTTAGTGACAAATCTCCTGCCGACCTATATCGCAATAATAAAGAAGCTCGTAAACTCTAACAATTACCTTTCACCACGAAATCAACTTTTAATTAACTTTTCAATACAGAATTCAATATTGCTTTTTAAATACCTAAAAAAGATATTTGCAACGTCTGTAAGGGATTTATAAATACCCATGAAGAAGATAAAAATAAATTACAGGAGAATTATGAACAACATTTAAAAAAAAAGAATTTAGCAAGGGAACACAAAGAAGAAGACAAGAACAGTAATGACGGTGTGATTGCATCTGTATATGACTTAGGTGCCTTATAAAAGTAAAAAAAGTATGTGCCAAAGTATGTGTATCAGTATTATAAAAAGTTTATAAGAGAACATAATTGTTATTACCATTTCATAATTTATCAGGTGTTCCTATATTTATGATAGATGAATATTTTAAGACAATTTTTATGATTAAATTATTATAATCATATTAGATTGAAAATATTTTTTTTGTTTATCTGTTTATAATTATAGTTTTTTTATTAAGAGTTTAATATTTTTTTTAATTTAATTTTGGAGATACCTATTATTTATTTGTAGAAAATGTACATCAATGGATACCTTTTAAATTTGTTTTTTTTTTTTAACATTTAACGGTTAATTCGTATTATACTTCCCAATTAGAATTGTTTTCTTTGAACAGTCGTTTATATATCTGTATAAAAAATACAGGTATAACTCAAAATGGTCAAAGAAAACTATATCAAGTCAAAATATTTTTCATTTTCTATACATAATAATCAACCATAAGTGTAACAACTCAAAAAACTGGAATTTTCGATAAAAGGCATTGAATTTAAATCCCGGTTTTTATACAATATCATATAACATGCCAATTACTCCCTAAAATAATGTTAAATTGTATGTCTCCCCTAACAAAAAATGCGGCTATACGTTTTTTTCGTCTCCTGAAAAATGACGTTTTTTGAGTTGTCTTAGTTTAGATCTAGGTGTGCGATATGATACACGTCATGAGTTGAGTTTCACCGTTCACGTCCAAAACAATAATAAGTTTTGAATTGTATTTGACAATTAGGATAACGGTATCTGGGCTTGATACTACATGTCTTATCATACTGAATATTTTTTAATACCAGGCTAGCCCTATTTGATCCAGACCTTGGCCTAATGCAGTATGCCTTACAATACTTGAAAACATTTAACATAAGGCTATCCTGATCTGGTCCCGATCTGGTCCTGATCCAATATACCTTACAATACTTGATAACATTTAACATAAGGCTACTTATCTGGTCCCGATCTGGTCCTGATCCAATATACCTTACAATATTTGATAACATTTAACATAAGGCTATCCTGATCTGGTCCCGATCTGGTCCTGATCGGGCTTGCCTTACAATATTTGATAACATTTAACATAAGGCTATCCTGATCAGGTCCCGATCTGGTCCTGATCGGGCTGGCCGTACAATACTTGAAAACATTTAACATAAGGCTATCCTGATCTGGTCCCGATCTGATCCTGATCGGGCTGGCCGTACAATACTTGAAAACATTTAACATAAGGCTATCCTGATCAGGTCCCGATCTGGTCCTGATCGGGCTTGTCGTACAATACTTGACAACATTTAACATAAGGCTATCCTGATCAGGTCCCGATCTGGTCCTGATCGGGCTTGCCTTACAATATTTGATAACATTTAACATAAGGCTATCCTGATCAGGTCCCGATCTGGTCCTGATCGGGCTTGCCTTACAATACTTGAAAACATTTAACATAAGGCTATCCTGATCTGGTCCCGATCTGGTCCTGATCGGACTTGCCGTACAATACTTGAAAACATTTTAAATAAGGCTATCCTGATCTGGTCCCGATCTGGTCCTGCCTTACAATATTTTATTTTATTTTTATTATTTTTATTTTTATTAACTTAGCACACCAACAAAGTAATTACATAATGCACAGGTTACAAGTTATCATATAAAGTGAGATACAATGTTATTACCTTAATTAAAGGCATGCATGACGTTAAAATATTACATTTTGTGACAATGAGAACATAAAAAAGGGAAAAATACCAATACACTATTAGCAAAAAAAAAAAAAAATCACAACAAATTAAGTAACAAAACGAAATAAAAACTATAACTTAAGACTAATTTTTTAACAGTAAAATAATTTAAATTTATTAAATATGATATACAATTCAATCATTATAATCAGGATGAAAACATAGGGAACGCTTGTATACACATAAGCTCTGAGAAAATATATCAATAGTATTATTGCTAGTACATGATATCTCATTATATAGTCTAGCCATTCGCGACAAAGGACTGTTATATGAACTAACTAGTGTTGAAGTAGGAACCGCGAACACACGTGGATTACGTACAGCTCGAAGATTCGTTTTGAGGTATAAGTAATTAATGAGGTAGGCGTCCAAGGAGCCGTTTACAATTTTATGGAGAACGAGCATATCAGCTATGTTGCGCCTCACTTTCAAACTCATTATGTTGAAATACTTAAGCCTAGAGCTGTAATCTGGAATAGACTTACGAATGCCGTTGCGTATGCTGAGATATCTTACAAACCGAGTCTGGACAGATTCTACAAGGTCTATATAAGTGGAGTAGTATGGAGACCATATACAGGAACAGTACTCTAGGATACTCCGGACTAATGCATTAAAAAGCAAAATAAGACTCTCATTTTTCCGAAACTGTCGAGAAATGCGAATAACAAAACCTAACATTTTAAATGCCCTGAGAACTATGTTGTGAATATGCTGGCGAAAAGAAAAAGAGGATTGAAATGTTACCCCTAAGTCTCTTACAAACATCACTCTCTCCAAAGGCATACCATTTATGCAGTATTTAAAATCGAAATTTTTTTTTTTATTTGAGAAACTTATAATCTGACATTTCTTGACATTGAGGTTCATACTATTATTAAGACACCAATTCTCAAGTTTTTTGAGGTCATTCTGTAGTTTAAGACAGTCATTGACATTTCTTATTTGGGAAAATATCTTAATATCATCGGCGTAAGCTAAACTGTTGCATTCAAACGAATCTAAGAGGTCATTAATGAAAATCAAGAATAATAAGGGCCCTAGTTTAGATCCTTGGGGAACCCCGGAACTGGGACTGAATGGCAAAGATTCGTAACCAGCTAACGCGACTAACTGTGAACGATTGCACAAATAACTTTCAAGCCACCTCAACAAATTACCATGAATTCCACTGTTATAAAGTTTCTTGGCAAGTAAAAAATGATTTACGCGATCAAATGCTTTCGCAAAATCTGTGTAAATGGCATCAACCTGACCTCGAGCCTCCATGGAATTAGCAATGTATGTGGTGTATACAATAAGATTCGATGTAGTGGAACGATGGGATATGAAACCATGCTGTCGTGAGCTAATTAAAGGGCTTAGGTGGGAGTAAATAATTTTGTAAACAATACCTTCAAAAATTTTAGCAAATTGTGAGATTATACATATTGGTCTGTAATTTGAAACATCATTACGGTTGCCTGATTTGTATATAGGGACAATGTATGATATTTTCCATAATTCAGGAAATACCCCTTCCATAAGAGACTTATTAAATATTTTATACAGTGGTTTGACTAGCTCTTTTGAACAACTACGAATAAATACAGGGGGAAATCCATCAGGCCCAGCACCTTTGTTGGGGTCCAAGACGTCTAAAGCCTTTTCTATTTCTTTTTCCGTAATACTTACACTGTATAAACAAGAAGTGGAGGAGGTATGGGAAGGTACAACAGAATGGCATAATGAAGTACGACTACCAGTATAAACAGAGGAAAAGTATTGGGCAAAAAGGTCGGCTATATGACTACCTTCAGCCGTATGACCTAAGTAAGACATTTGATTGGGAATAGAATTAGTACTTATTTTAGATTTAGTGTAGCGCCAAAAGGACTTAATATATGATAACATTTAACATAAGGCTATCCTGATCAGGTCCCGATCTGGTCCTGATCGGGCTTGCCGTACAATACTTGAAAACATTTAAAATAAGGCTATCCTGATCAGGTCCCGATCTGGTCCTGATCGGGCTTGCCTTATAATACTTGAAAACATTTAAAATAAGGCTATCCTGATCAGGTCCCGATCTAGTCCTGATCGGGCTTGCCGGATCGGGCATGCCTTATTCTATCCTGATCAGGACCCGATACATGATCTGGTTGTGCCTTATTTGATTTCTACTCGGGATAGTCGATAATATGAAAGATTAAAGATTGCACAAGCATAGTTTTGGTTTTGGACGGAAGAAAATTCTTAAGACGATAAAGTGTACGTAGAGTGTTTGTGACTCTCTGACACACGGAGGTGACCTGGGCTCTCCAGTTCAGGTTGGAGTCAATAAGTAGGCCTAAGTTCTTTACAACGGGACACCAATCAATGACAGACCCGTCGTAAAAGACTGGTGGGACAGACGCTAGATCTAATTTGTATAGCAGACGCTGGCTACCTACAATTATAGCCTGGCATTTAGCTGGATTGACGCTAACACCAAAATTGTCAGACCAACTTTTAATGTAGGCTAGATCATTATTGATTTTGGCGACAGCGGCAGCCATACTTTCGACTCCAGCCTGAGTATAAAGTTGCAAGTCATCGGCTTACAGATGGTACGTACATTGAAGATTTTGAGTAATGAGATTGATAAAAATTGAAAAAAGTAGAGGAGAAAGAATACCGCCCTGAGGAACACCAGAAAACGAACCACACCACTCAGAAGATGGTTCTCTGGTATGTATCGATTGCTGGCGACCTCGAAGATAAGATGAGAACCAACCTAGAGCTCCAGACACCAGACACCAGACAGGATGTCGTGATTGACGGTATTAAAGGCATTTGTGAAGTCTACCAAAACCAGTACAGTGTGTTATGTCATATTCCATACAACAATTCGTGAGAAGCTGAGTTAATGAACAGCTGTAATTCGGGATATGTAAACTTTGTACACATATTGGAAACTATCTCTTGATTGGAAAATAGAAACACTAGAGTTTCATGCCCGTTTTTCGCTAGTTATGACTGCCTTCCGAACAAGGTGGTAAATCATATTTTGAAATAACTTAATCTTAGTGACGTAATTGAAATTTTATAAATGCTATAAATGTCATTTCATTTTATTTACTCTTCCCGTTTTGTAGCTGTGTTTTCAAAGGCCATGTACCTAATATGCGGCAAACCTATTTTCAGATTTCGGGCTCCTTACATCTTGGAAAAAAAAGTTCCATGAAAAACATGTACTTAGCGCGTATATTTTGAAAATGCTTTTTTAATATGTACGTTATGTTATATCTACATATTTATGTGGTTTAAAACACACATCTTGAATCATCTTATGCGTCATAAAATTATTTTTTTATGCTAATTCACTGCGAATAGACATCATCATTCTCTTGCCCTGCTCCCAATTTTTATTTGGGGTCGGCGCAGCATGTTTTCTCCTTCCACACATCCCTATCAGCCGTCATGTCTTCAGTCACGCCTTTCTCTTTCATATCTCTTTTCACGCACTCCATCCATGTTTTCTTTGGCCTTCCTCGGCTTGTCCATCCTTCAACTTTCATGCTCATTACTTTCTTACCAACATATGTTTCGTCCCTCCTCATAATATGCCCATACCACGACAGACGGTGTCCTTTCAGCTTATCAATCACAGGAGCTACTTTCAAACTTCCTCTAACGTATTCATTCTTCACTCTATCAGTCAGAGTTACCCCACACATCCATCGCAACATTCGCATTTCTGCTGCATGCAGTCGTCTTTCGTCCGTCTTCTTCGTAGCCCAACACTCCGATCCATACATAACGACAGGTCTTATCATGGACTTGTATATTCGGCCCTTCAATTTGAGGGGCATCCTTGGGTCGCATATTGTGGATGAGACCTGTCGCCATTTCATCCATCCTGAGTTGATTCTCTGCCCTATATCGTGATGTATACCCCCGTCACTTTGCATAAGTGACCCAAGGTAGCGGAATTCGGAACAGACTGGTATAGGCATTCCATCAAGTGTGACGGACACAGAACTTGAAAGACCGCCAAAGTCGCAAAACATATACTGAGTTTTGGTTCTGCTGACTTTAAGGCCAACATTTCCAAGTCTATGCCGCCACGCCTCCAATCTGTTTTGCACCTCGTGGCCACTTTCTGACACCAGAACAATGTCATCCGCAAACAGCATGCACCAGGGTGCCTCTTCCTGTATATCTGCAGTAATAGCATCCATAACCAACAGGAAGAGGTAGGGACTAAGAGCCGACCCTTGGTGCACCCCAACAGCGACATCGAATCTGGTTGTAATGCCAGCTGCCGTCCTGACTTGGGTATTACATTTACGATACATGGCCTGAATCAACTGCAGGTACTTCTCAGGCACGCATTTCTTCTTAAGGGCCCACCATACAACTTCACGCGGAACCCGATCGAAAGCCTTTTCGAGGTCAACGAATACCATGTGCAAGTTTTTATGCGCTCTCCTGTATTTACTCCTGTATTTACTGCGAATAGACATATAACCTCGTAAAGTCAGAGATTTGTGGCTGGGGTTTGAACCCGCGACTGTCGAGATTCTCGACCGCTTGCCTAAACCTCAAAGACATCACTGTTTGCATGTCCATCACTGTTTATTTACTGATACATTAAATATAACATAAAGATGGACTTAATATGTCATTCTACGTATATCAATCAAATTTTAGGTAAGAAAAGAAAAAATAGACATAGACATTAAAAGCTTGCATAAAGTTATGTAACCTATTAATGTGAATACAATTCAAAATTTTTGTTCTCACAAACAAAGGAAACAACACAATCATAGGAAAAAAAAACATATTTTAAAATCAAGCTTTTATTATGCACGAAAAATTTAAAAAATAAACTAAGAAAACATTCATAAAATTCGTAGTTTTTTTAAACTTTACAAGTAATAATTTACAAAAGTGTTCGGTTTATCAGTAGAAGTATGATACATAAACATATATTATCTATAACTAGTATATTAATATTCTTAAGTGATCTAAAAGCTCGTCGCGGCCGAGTTCTTTGTATTAACGAAATTGCGCGACAAGCTTTTAAATCATTTAAGAATATTAATATACTAGTTATAGATAATATATGTTTATGTATCATACTTCTACTGATAAACCGAACACTTTTGTAAATTATTACTTGTAAAGTTTAAAAAAACTACGAATTTTATGAATGTTTTCTTAGTTTATTTTTTAAATTTTTCGTGCATAATAAAAGCTTGATTTTAAAATATGTTTTTCACCGTTAATTTATTTTCAACTTTTTAGTTGGAAATATTTCTAAGTCTATCCATTTCGTAGTCATACTGAAATTTAACTCAATCGGTCCATGGAAACTAGTGTTCCTATGGGCACCTTCCAACTTCTCAGGACACCAGATCAACGATACCTTGTTATTATGTTGTCACTGAAAATACAAAGGCATACCAAATTTTAGCTTAATTGGTCCACAGGAATCGGAGTTCCTATGGGCTTCTTCCAACTCTTTGTCAGATCAGCTCTATGATACCTTGTTACTATATTGTCACCGAAATTACATAGGTATACCAAATTTCAGCTCAATCGGTCCAAAGGAATCGGAGTTCCTGTGGGCTTCTTCCAACTCCTCAATAGATTAGCTCTATGATACCATTTTTTGTATTGTTACCGAAATTATGAAGAGATACAAAATTTCAGCTCAATTGGACCATAGGAATCGGAGTTCTTATGGGCATCCTCCAACTCCTCATCAGATCAGCTCCATGATACCATATTCTTGTATTGTTACCGAAGTTACGAAGAGATACAAAATTTCAGCTCAATTCGACCATAGGAATCGGAGTTCCTATGGCCATCCTCCAACTCCTCATCAGATCAGCTCCATAATATCATATTTTTGTATTGTTACCGAAGCTACGAAGACATACCAAATTTCAGCTCAATTGGACCACAGAAATCGAAGTTCCTATGGGCATCTTCCAACTCTTCGTCAGATCAGCACCATGATACCATATTTTTGTATTGTTGTCGAAGTTACGAAGACATACCAAATTTCAGCTCAATCGGTCCACAAAAATCGATGTTTCTATGGTCATCTTCGAACCTCATCATCAGACCAGCTCCATGGTACCATATTATTGTATTGTCATCCAAGTTACGTCGGTATACCAAATTTTAGTACAATCGATCTATTGGAAGTGGTTCAAATCTTCATTGCAAGATTTGTAAACATACAAACATACATACATACATACAAAAGTGAAGTTAAATAAAAGCTTGTAAAAAATACAAACGAATTGATAACCTCACCTTTTTTTACACCTTTTTTTAAAGTTCAGTTATAAAACTACATTTATTCATGTTACAAAGAATTATTTTGTACTAAACAAATGAAAATTGTTTTAATGAATTTAGAACCATTGTTTTCGTTCTTATTTACAACATTATAATGATAATTAAAAAAAATCAAAAACATCTATACTAATATTATAAAGCTGAAGAGTTTGTTTGTTTGTTTGTTTGTTTGTTTGAACGCTAGGATCTCAGGAACTACTGGTCCGATTTGAAAAATTCTTTCACTGTTAGATAGCACATTTATCGAGGAAGGCTATAGGCTATATAACATCACGCTACGACGAATAGGAGCGGAGCAGCAATAAAGAATGTTTCGAAATCGGGGACATTTTTTCCTTTTTGTGAGCTTCCGCGGCGTGCGCTGCGAAAACGGTTAAAGTTTCGCTAAAATAATGTTTGAGAGAAATGTTCCTCTTTAAAAGTTCTAAAAAAAAGTCCGCGACAGCATATGTCTATTTTTTAAGGTTGGCTCACTATAACGTTTTTTATCCTAACCAAATTTATTTTAAAATAAAGTTTTATTTGTGAAGGTGTTTTTATAAATATGATATTAATCCTTATCCAAATAAGTACGTTATTCATTACAAGTATTTAATTTTAAATAAAATTGTCCTTTACATCATTTGATTTCACTAAGTATCTTAGAAGATATTGCAGTTTTAAAATATTGATCAAGCGCGCAATAATGATGCACAAGGCGCCGATCGACGCGTTACGGTTTCACGTTTGAACAATTAGACTGAATTGTATGATTTTTGGTATGGACATAAATAGGACTCTGAGAAGTAAAATAGACTACAACTTATTTTCCTTCTGAACTCACCCCTGTAGTCTACGCGGACGGAGTCGCGAGCAAAAGCTAGTTTAAGATAAAATCATTTTATGAAATACTTTACTTTTAATTTTAGTTGTTGAACGCAGTTGCCCCCAAAAACTATTTTTTTATCTCTCTCTCTTTAGTTATTATTATCATGGTCTGGCTTATTTTTCCAGTATCTCCAATCAATAGATATTTTGTTTATCATATTTCGAAAGAATTTTTAAAACAAAAAAATATTTAATTATTTGAATTAATTTAATTATAGACATAGTACCTCACATTTTGAAGACCAAATGTGCTGACTGCAACCCCGCCCAGAAAGCCGTGTATGAAGAAACAAGGAAGATTATGATTTAACACCACGATGATCAGTTCCAAGAAATGCTAAATAGATATTATGCATAATATACCTGTGTAAAATATTAAAATAGTGTTAAATAATAAATGACTCTCACCCTTACATTCTAAAGGTGTTAGAATTCCTTCAGTTTAGCAGCTTCGTTTTTAAAGGCCGTGTATGATATCTAATATGGGGGGAATATTCTTGTTGTTCGAGCACGGGTCAAAGTTTATAAAGTTGAACATTTATAAAATAACCGTACATTTTATAAAATTCCTAAAGTTATTTCGATAAAGCCTATGTTCGTTTAAATCTATACTAATAAACTAAATGTATTAGGTTTATAACACCTAATGTAAAATATGCCAATGCCGACATTTTAATGAATGGAGATAAGCTGAGCCTTGTGGATAATACTAAGTTTTTGGGAATCACATTAGACCCCAAACTTCAATGGGGTCCCCACATAACAGTATTAGCTCAAAAGCTGAGTGCAGCAGTCTTTGCAGTGAGCAAAATACGTCAGTTGACAGACATTGATACAGCTAGGTTAGTGTATTTTGCTTACTTTCATAGTTTGATGAGTTATGGAATTCTACTATGGGGTGGTGCCGCTGACATAAATACCATATTTTTACTACAAAAACGAGCCATCAGATGTATTTATTCTCTTAGCTCTAGATATTCTCTAAGAGAAAAGTTTAAGGAAATTGGTATTTTGACAGTAGCATCGCAATACATACACGCAAATCTTATGTATGTCCATAAGAATATTCATAAATTTAAAAAGTTTTCTGACATACACGATAGAAATATTCGTAATAAAAATAAGTTAGTAACTTATAAAACCAGGCTCCACAAGATCAGCAAATCTTTTAAGGGTTACTGTATACACTTCTACAATAAAGTCCCTAGTCATATTAAGGCTTTAAAGTATCATAAATTTAAAGAAATTACTAAGAGACATCTATGTAACAAAGCCTACTATACAATATCAGAATATATGGAAGATAACGAAGCCTGGGTATAAGTAAAATGTTATTGTAATCCCGGGCTTGACTGGGTCTACTTTAATGGACATGGCTGTACATACTTTATTATTATTTTAGTACCTTGTAAGCAATTAGGTATGTCATGCTCGCAGAAATGTCTGTGCTTACGGCGGCGTCGTGTGCCGGGTCGGTCACTTCCCTATGAAATGGTTGAGGAGGCCGATGGCTGGCACATGCGTCATACTCGTGAACGGGTGCTGTTTGTGGGGACTGGTCTGCCTGATTTGCTTATTTCCATTAATGAAATTTCCATTAATGAAATTTTAACCTGGTTAGATGTCAGAGTCTCCATTTAAGATGACTATGTTGTTCTTATATACAAAATTCTGATATTGTATTAATGAGCTGCTCTAATTCGGGAAATTGAGTCTTTGTATCTGTATTGTAAACTATCTCTTGATTGGAAAAGAGCAACACTAGAGTTTCTTGCCCGTTCTTCTCTAGTGATGACTGCCTTCCGAACAGGGTGGTAAATTTTGAAATGACTGAATCTAAGTGATGTATTTGACATTTTATGGATTCAATAAATATTATTTCATTTCATATTTAATATTATAAAGCTGAAGAGTTTGTTTGTTTGTTTGTTTGAACGCTAGGATCTCAGGAACTACTGGTCCGATTTGAAAAATTCTTTCACTGTTAGCACATTTATCGAGGAAGGCTATAGGCTATATAACATCACGCTTCGACGAATAGGAGCGGAGCAGCAATAAATAATGTTTCAAAATCGGGGACATTTTTTCCTTTTTGTGAGCTTCCGCTGCGTGCGCTGCGAAAACGGTTAAAGTTTCGCTAAAATAATGTTTGAGAGAAATGTTTCTCTTTAAAAGTTCTAAAAAAAAGTCCGCGACAGCATATGTCTATTTTTTAAGGTTGGCTAACTATAACGTTTTTTATCCTAAACAAATTTATTTTAAAATCAAGTTTTATTTGTGAAGGTGTTTTTATAAATATGATATTAATCCTTATCCAAATAAGTACGTTATTCATTACAAGTATTTAATTTTAAATAAAATTGCCCTTGACATCATTTGATTTCACTGAGTATCTTAGAAGATATTGCAGTTTTAAAATATTGATCAAGCGCGCAGTAATGATGCACAAGGCGCCGATCGACGCGTTACGGTTTCACGTTTGAACAATTTGACCGAATTGTATGAATTTTGGTATGGCCTAAGTAGGACTCTGAGAAGTAAAATAGACTACAACTTATTTTCCTTCTGATCTCAACCCTGTAGTCTACGCGGACGGAGTCGCGAGCAAAAGCTAGTACTGAATAGTTAGAAAGTGGTAAGGCAGTAAGACTTAAGTGAAATTGGATAAAATAAGATAGTATTGATTCGGATTCTAGTGCGATATTAGATCCCGAAATTATTCTTTAGTCGGAGATACAGCGGCTTTTGTGTAAAAGGATGTCAACAGAGTCCAAATGACAGGACTCAAATTGTGGTGAAGAAGAAAAGGTCAATGTACTTTAGTAGTGTTTGTTTCAAGTCAATAAATAAAAAGAAAACATTTCGCGCTACTCAAGCCACCTGCTAAATAAGTTTTGATCACAACAAAAATCTCCAAAACATGTTTAGACCGTATATTTCTGATGCAATTACCGATGGAACTGTGCAGCAGTGATTGATGGGAGGAGCAGATAAAACAGGAAGATAAAATTTTTTTATGCCTCAAAATAATATAAATAGCGGATTACCATTTATGATTCAATTAGTCGGTTTTGAATTTGGTTGCAAATTGCAGGTAAGAATTGCACAGAATTATTAACAAAATTTTTTTTTTTGCAATACTTTGACCAGGGGTATAAACCCCTGTGAGTAAGTGATAATAACGTCAGAAGAATATCATATGTACTCATATATTGCATAACGGCGATAAAATATGTTTTATTCAACAATTATTAACGTCCAATTTTGGTTTTGAACAATTTTTTAAAGCGAAATTTTGGAATGAGTCCTTTATTGAAAGTAGCGCCCAGTAGGAAAATGTATTGATAAAAATGTAAAAATTATAAATTGAACAGAAGTCTGTCCCAAATTTAACTGATTTTGGATTATAGATTTTCTTTACATATTTGTTTTTCCTATAACAAATGCCCAAAGCAATAATGTAAATTGCCGTGCCTTCAAATTCTTTACAGGTGATAAAAATGAAGACATTAATGTTCCTTTCCTTGCTTGTGGCGACCGTATACGCTCATCTTGTACATGATGGCGACATCTACGACATTTTCGACGTGAAGAAAATTGTTGAAAACGAACAGACAAGGTTTGCTGCCCATAATTGCCTTATGGACCGTGCACCATGCGGAGAATATCAGCTACTGCACGGTATGACAAATAATAATAAATATACCTAACAGTCTGATACATAACTATGTATTCTGACCCCACTCTGAGATACAAGTCCGGTGGGTAGCAAAAACTACGAGAGACTTTTCGGTTTTAGAAACTCTCAGACCGGGAACCGAATTTGTGGATCACACAAATATGTATTTGTCTCGGTTCGACAGCTGGTATCTAGCCAACTACGCCACGGGGCGGTCAAATAATGGTTCATTGTTATCTTAAAATAATGTTAGTACGCTACTTGCACGATTTTTATCTTTTAATAAAAAACACTGTGAAGCAAAAAATCTCACAATCAGTGCTAATTATTCGAATCTTCGTTTATTTTTATTTAAGTTTCATGAACAACAATCGTTTGACATCAACATTCTAATTGTTTATAATGTTCGAATTGCAAAAATGCATTTTGTAAACAATTTATCCAAGAATTTTAAAGACTTAGTGATACAGGGAGTCAATGCGATGCGCAATAAAAAGTGTTATTTAATTGGAAAGAACCTTTTTTATCACTTCAATTTTGTAGGTAACTTTTATTTACTACCAATACAGACATTTAACTCTCACTCCTCTTGAGAAATCCGGCAAAGCTCTTGCTCTTCTACGGTATAATTTTACTGTATAATTATATTATAAAACAAGTTTGTTTGTTATTTTTTCAGACACTGTACCTCGCATTGTAAGGACTAATTGTGGTGATTGCACTCCGGCCCAAAAAGCAAAATACGAAGAAATAATGAAATATATACAAGAGAATCACAGTGACAAATTGAAGGAGTATTCTGAAAAATTGTCTGCAGAACAATAAACGATCACTGTTTGTAATAGAATCATTCATTTTAATCTTAATTGTCAGCCAGGAAAATATGTATTGATATCGCCGTCGTATTTTAGGTATTAAATTTGTTATCGAGTAAATATTGTAAAAAAATTTAATATGTATTTGAATTAAAAATGTTATGAAGTAAAATATTAAAAATTACTTTTATACATTATACAATCTCATACAGTCTTGGAGGGCTATGTACAGAGGTAATTTACAAATCTTTTGTTCGCTGTATATTTTGCTATGACTTTTTGCTTTTGCATAAATTAATATTATGAATTTTCGTGCTCATGACTATTACATTCAAGGCTTTAAAATGTACTTATTTCATATTTTTTAGTTTTTAAATATTACTATGCTACTATAAAGTAATGTGACTGCTTATTGAACACCCTATGAACACCAACTCTTATGACGTTTTGTTATTTGGTTTAAATTTTAATACTACGTAGCCTTTTCAACCCCCATAGAAGACCACGTTGTATGTCTAGTATAATATAACTACCAGGTTTTCAGCAAAGACGTGTTCTTTTATCACTATGTATGTGATCCCGCAGAGCGTCAGGCGTTAGCCGGACCGAGAATACTGCGAGCGCTGCATAGCAAAGTTTTAATTTGCCTGTTTGAGTAATGGTTACTTTGTATAGCCGCGAGCAGGCGCTATGTTGTAACGTTTTCTAAAAAAATATTTAAAAATTCCCCAATTAAAATGAAATTGATTTCCAGGGTTCCAGTACAGTATGCGCCAAAGCCTCCACAATTTAAAACGTCACCGTTAAATCAAAATTTATGATTTTTTAATAATAAGAAAACAAAAAAAAATTACATAAATCGTGACATAAAGCTTATTGTTCGGTTAGTTATCTGCAATCTGTTGAGCAAAAGGCTAAGGCATAAGGTTGTAGGCGCAACACAATTTTTTATTACTCGTAAAACTTTGCGGTCGTGTTCGCGACACCTTCAAATTATTTTAAAATTCTATTATCACGGGGACTGCAAAGCGCCGGCGCGAGTAAACGTGCCATATGCGTGTACACGGGTAGTTTTATTTGATGTGCACTGCTGCGCATAAATCTAGGCAAGATAATGTATCAAGCGCTATAAACCGCCTCGCTCTATTGAAATTACCAGGTAATTTAGAAGGTGAAATAAATCCTCGTTTCGGTTTTGTTTGAAAATATTTTATATCTAACTAATATGTAACTGCATCATACCTGAGGGTATGTACATACTATAGTGTATTATTTCAGAATAACGTGCGTTGTACACCGTCTTTTCATTGTTATTGAGGAAATAATTGTAGTATAAAAAAACGTTTCGGATATTTTGAAAAAATATGAATCGTTTAAATAAATGAATCAGCATAAGAATGAAAGAAACTCCTGACTGTCGTTTAGTTTTGCATCTTCGCTCATAACTCAACCTTACTACGGGCATGTAGCACTTTTTTCACTTCCATTTTAGGTGATGTTTTCTTCATGTTCGCATATGTGGCCTGTATAGTTGTACATATTTTTTATTGAAATCTTTTTTACATTATGTAATTTGATTCGAAAAAGGTAATATCGTAAATGCTTTAATACTCCGCTCAGGACAACATCTCAGTATTTTTTTTCTCTAAGCATAATAATGCTGTAGCTATCATGTGTGGCATTATTGCATTATCATGACCACTGCCGATGTTTTCCGCGTTCCTTCTACTGCTTCTCTGCAGCCAGCACCGACTCCATAATGAATAAAACAATTAATCTGTAGTACATATAACTCATACTTTACTCTAATAAAATAAAACATTTTCCCTTATTCATTTTATATTGCGCTCTTAAGAGATTTTGCGTTACATCGTCGTGAACCTAGTTGGTTTTCTTTTCCCTACCTCAACCGTATAAGTATCCATTGTAGATTTGTCGACGGTGAGTGAAAATTGCAATTTGCGACGAAGAAGTTGTAGTCATGACCGTAAACTCCGCGGTAGTTATTACTCCACCTACAGACATTTTGACATTTAGGAATATAATATACAATTACCCAATGGATCATGAATTCAATGAGCTTGTACATACCACTAATTATATTTATAGCTGGTTCCTTCTTTCAGCTTTCTATTCTTAATTCTCGTTCATAAGTCTTCAGGTGGCATTTGTAGAGCATCAACCAGTAACTGCAGCGCCGTCATCTGTCTCAATTAGCGCCATCTTTGAAAATGATACAAAATTATTAGCAACTTACGAAGCTAACCGATGCTTTTACGCACAGCATCCATGCATCGTCTTCGCAAAGCCTCAATACTTGTTACCAAACACCATTGGAAGTGGGACACCATGGAACAGCCGCATTCGTCAGCACTCTCTTGCTGCTCCAACATCATCGCAACAAGTGGCTGTAGTATGAGCGAACATCCTTTGAAAAAATTATTAAATTTATAGTAATATATAGTTATATGATATAGTGAAAATACCAAGATAAGGTAGAATTATTGTAATGTAAATTGTCATTATTATTTATAAAGTATGTACTAACCAAATGATCCACCGGTCATCAGCATGTTTCAAGGAAATGATCCATTTTCAACATTTAGAAATAAATGCGTTCCATTGTAGCACGCAAATAAACGGACCATTTGCGATTTTCGAATATAGGGCCGGTCACACACATTCGGAATTCCGTTTCGGATTTTCGATTCGAAATATCGATTCGTAATATCGAACGCATTAAATCCATACAACATCTATGAATCAGCCACATACAGTTTTTTCCGTTCGAAATTTAATCTGATTCGGAATTCCGTATGATGGCCTATGCATTCGGAATTACGCACGAAAAAAAGCCGTTCTGAACGCAACTTTTGCATATATTTTGAACGAGTCGCATCACACATTCGGAAATTCCGAACGGAACGCCAGTAAATCATTATTTAATCATTATTTTCCTCTTATTTTATTTAATAACTCGTCGAAAGAGTTTATAGACATACGATAGTATTTGAAAAATTTATCCGGATTATCACGCAATGTGACCCTTTTTATATAATATTGACTTGTTTGCAATCTTTGGGTGTTCAAAGGATGTACCTGGGTTACCGGTTACTGGAACGGTGACGTATTTGCTTTTTCCTTGATAGGTATAGCAACAGTGCTTTCGCAATAAGAAAATCGTCGGCCATAATGCCAAATGTCTGAACTCAAGTTCTAGCGTCGCTCAACTGAGCCTTGTTATTCCGAACGGAATAAAACGTATGTGTGTGATATATTAACGGAATCCCGAAGCAGTATTTCGAATCGAAATTCCGAAACGGAATTCCGAATGTTTGTGACCGGCCTAGTTCTTCATCTTTATCAGTAGAAATTGCAGTGAATCGTTACTGTTTTTCGAGTTATTTACCTTATGGGCTTATACATACCACTATTGATGTTGACAGCGAGACGTTGCTACCTTCTTCAGCTTTCTACTCATGGGTGTCGTTGATTAACTTTCAGATGACGCCTGTAGATTCTCATTCTGCAGCCGCACAGGTGCCTCATCGAGCGCCATCTTTCGAAAGAATACAAAATTATTAGCAACATACGAACCTAACTAATACTTTTCCGCTCAGCATCCATCCATCGCCTTCGCAAAGCTTTAATACTCGTCACCAAACCATGGTTGGAAGTGGGCCGCCATGGCCGCACTATTGCACTCTTTTGCTTCCTCTTGCAGCTTCAACATCATCATCACAAGTGCCTTCAAGAAGAGCCAAAAACCACTAAAAAATAATAAGATTTAATTAATATGAATCGAAGTAAATCTAAGCTGTTCATTAGCTGTTGCATGCTTGAATCTTCCCAGAAAAAAAACATTCTTATGTAATCTTCTGTAGCGTCCGCATCATCTTTATCTATCATCAAAATTGCCGGTTTTGGTCCAGATTGTTTTGCGAAGAATAAAATCCTTTTCTATACTAGTATCACATATCTTTTACATCGAGGCATGCATATCACATTAACTGTTGCTTCCTAGATCTCGAATGATATTCGCTTCTACTTTATTCCTGAAGCTTCTTGCTTGACTACGTAATTCGAGTAAATGGCTAGATGGTGATTTATTTATGCAACACGTCAGGCCTTTGATCTTTGAAATGTGTAGCTCACATATATTTACGCTATATATCACGACATACAAAATAATCCGGATGGAGATCACTTCTTACTGACCAGCCAACTGCGTTTTGACTGCACAATGCACTACACAGTACAAAAGCTTATCTTCACTGGAGTTTGCGCGACGATATTGAACCATGTTTGGAGTCTGCGCCCCAGGTCCTAGCAAAAGCCTTGAATAAAATGACGCTTAGGCTGTTAACCTAGAATGTTGCAAATGATCTTTATAAAATTTAAAAAATAAATGGTGGTATTAACCAAAGCACGAATGCTTTATCAGGAGCTTAAACGATGTACGCTTAATATAGCCAATACATAAATATATATATTATGTAAATCCCATCGGTGGACCTCCCTTTTGGTTAGGTCTTAGCGCCTTAAAAATCTTAAGCAAATACTTTCAAAGCAATACTTTTTTCATTTGCATAGTTATGTGCGTGATAATTCGTTGGAATACACAATATGAAATATGCATCATATAAAAAGTCAGTTGAAAATATTTTAGCGTACGAAAGAATTTCAAATAGCATACACACAAACACTGTTGCATAATAATTATATTCAAAAGATAGTAAAGACAACTTTCAATTAAAGTAATGAAATAAAAGTATGCCTCAATACAAGAAAACTTTTTTTAGATTTCACGTTTTAACTACCATCGATATTGCATAATAGGTATATGTTTATCATGTTATATACATTCCTATTTTCCTATTACTAGTATATGTACCTATACCATATTGTATATCATACAATTAGCCGCATTTTGTCGCCATTACAAACCTAATACATTATGTTATCTAAATGACTCTAAAGAAGTTACTTTATCAATGTCATATTAATTTCTAGGGGTAACAGCCTCATAATCAACTGGAGAGAGAAGATTATTCTGCAGTTTATTGTACATGTAAGGTCTGGTGTATATAGACGCAATTTTATGAGCTACTTTGACTATCACGGGCTCTGCAGTTCTTGAGTTACTTTTAGTAGCTAGATGTTATTGGTGGCATGTCCAGCGAAAAAAGAAAAAAAAAACGCACAAAATAATTCTAACCACATTCCCAAAAATTCCATGTATGGAAAATAAATGTGTTTTTATAAATTTGATACGATTCTCTCATGTAAAAAACATCGATCGATTTTTTTATTGCTGATACTAAAATTAACAATAATTATTCATCTTGTATACCAGACTTAATTATGAGATAAAGATTCATTACATACATACATATAAATGGACGGAACATTATTCAATCTCTATGTTCAGTACACACTAGTTTTATCACAAAGGTGAGTTCAGTAACGTTGTTATTTTATTTAGGTGTTATTTGTGTTGTTTTTATTGCATATTTTTCTGGGACTTTTATTTTATGTAATGGCCTATTTTTCCATGAAAACCAATTAATATCTTAACAAAACGTACCAAAAAATGTTTCACTGCATAGATAATAATGTCAGTCGAGGAAGCGAAAGAAGTGTGTTTGGACGGTAGCATTTGGTACTCCGTCTAACCCAAAGGGAGACAGGAATGAGGTTTATTTTGTAGTTATGTTTACGTACATATGTGAATAGTTATATAGTTTCGTAAAAAAAATAACGCTAGAGGTACCTAAAAAATATTTTTCAGACACTAAATAGCAATTTTTCTGACACACTATTTCCACTTTTTAATTATGTTTTTTCCACCCAGATTTAAACATGAAGTTAATATTTGTGCTGTGCTTGGTGGTGTTGAGCGCTTCAGCTTGCATGGCATCCGATGGAGAATTATTCGATAAATTAAATATACAAGACATCTTCGACGATGACGACAAGAGGAGACAGGCGTATGACTGCCTTATGGACCGAACTCCGTGTGGGAAATATCAAGTACTTAAAGGTAAAAGTTGTTTTATATTTGGCCTTTTAAAGATGTAAAGTTTGAATACCGATGACACTTATCTTCTTCTTAGAATATATAAAAGAGTAAATTTATAGTATTTTTTTTAGTTATAATATTTTATTCTTCGAAAGCGACAAGACCGGCATATATACTATTCACTAATGTTGCCAGTTATTAGTCGATTATTTATTTGAATAAAAACAAAAAATATGACAACCATTTTATGAGCTGCTTTTAAAATAAAAGGAAATTAGTATTCAATGCGAATAATTTTGAAATTATACTTTACAGACAAATGTCCCGGTATCTTGAAAAACGACTGCGCGAATTGCTCTCCGAGACAAAAGCAGAAGTACCAAGAGTTAATGAAGAAATTGGAACGAGAACACAACGACGTATATAAAGAAATTGTTAGAAAATTTAAGAATTAACAATGGTAGTATTGGCTAATATGAAATAATATCATAAGTAAAATAAATGCTGTCTTGGTGGAGAAACATCTTTACACTACTTCTATATGACATCATACCAAAATGTTATTAGCCAGAATAAGCCTGTAACTATTTAATAAGCATAAATTATTAATTATATCGACTGATGATCGACGATCACAATGTTTGCGTGAAATCGAAACTACTCGGATACCATAATTTAATTATAAAAAATATGTAGTGCGGTTATTTTGCCTTTGATCCACAATTCACTGCGACTCTGTTTATACTGACGCAATGCTCGAATGGAATACTTGTGTAACGTTATTTAACGATCACGTGATCAACATTCTTCAGAAATGTCATCATTTGGATGTTACCCGTCAATACGATTTAAACAGTGACTAGTGTAGCTTACTATGAAGAAATGATTTCGCAGTAAAGAATTAATTCTTTGACGTGCAAGAATATTAAAAAAAAGACCAGAATAAAATCTCAATTTACCTAAATAGGTCAATAGTGGATTTAACTGTGTCCAAATTATTACTTCCTCAAAGTAAATTATTTATCCCTAAATAATATTACAATGGCTTCTATTTAGTAACATGAATATTGTATTAAATATCAAGTTTGATGTCTTTACACCCTATTAAATCGAAATGATATGTTCACCTAGTCATATTACTTTAATAAAATTATGATATGAACGAGACATAATAAATCGTTAAGATTAAGTAATGAGACTAATGCATTGAATAAATAAACATTTTTAATTGGTGATATTAAACGCCTGCACTTGCAATAAATTTTATCGGCACATCCTACTCCAGAGGTAGTATTTCCGAGTCTGCTACTCAATTCCCAATAATTATTCTCTCAACCGTTTATGTGAAGTTGCGTGGGAAAAAATCAATGAAAATCGTTTCATTTTAACTATTAAAATTATAGGGGAAACTGGGGGCACTTGATCCCCCCTTTTGTTTTTCAACCCTCATTTTCTTAATATTGACCGGAATTTAAATTTTGTTGGTTCTGAAACACGTGGGATTTATTTGGCTATACTATGTGGGATACCCAACGATCTCAGTTTATTAATTTAGTTATAATTCCACAATAAGTACGAATAGAGAAATGTATCTAGTGTCCCGTATATATGTAAGACTTGATCCTCCCTCTCTGGGACACGTGATCCTTAGGAATATCTCGCGAATTTGGGGTTGATATGATACTATTACAAGGAGTCAGTACTAAAAATATGTTTAAGATTGCTATAATCAAATTTATTTATTTGCTTATGCAATTAATAAATTTCTAGTATTATTCAAATCACTAGCGTATCTTTTTAGTTTTATAACCGCTAATCGGTACTCTTTTACCGTACTGCTACAACTTTTACTAACAATAACATCATTCACACCCAACGCCAATATTTATTTATTGATTATTTTTTGTTTTGTAAATTCGACACAAAGGCACTAGTTAGTAGTAATATGTATGTATGTATGTTACACTTACATACATTCTATGTGTACTGATTGAAATACACAGACGTAAAAAGTTAGTTTGTTAGTTCTAACAAAACATCAAGAAAGTTCTATATTATACTTAAAACTGCGCAGTACACATTACGTAGTGAATTCATTCAGTGCAAAAATTCCATGAATTATCGACGATCGAGGAAAACCGCGGTGTGACACAGACAGTTTATCGAAATTTGTATCGCCAGAACAATAGTTCTAATGCATGAGACGAACATGCGTTCACAATTGTTATGCAGATCACGAATGACCTTCGCTTTAAATGATATACGTAAAATATTGTCGCACATTTTATAAAAATACTAGCTCGTGGCTGTGACTTTGTCTGTGATGATGTGAAGGATTGTGCTTAATAATAAATAATAATAACTCAGCCTATCGCCGTCCACTGCTGAACGTAGGCTTCCCCAAGATAGCGCCAACCATCCCGGTCTTGAGCAGCTCTCATCGGATTGTGCTTAGCAGACTGAAACATCTGAGAGTAGCAAAATCTAGACTCGTTTAAAACATACTAGCTGTATACGACTACGCAAGTTGCAAAACCCTGGTGGATCACCAGGGTAAAAAGGATACCATATGCAAAAGTAAATCCCCTGTACATATAGACCAAATTAGTTCAACCAGTCTGATGTAGTTGAGTAACAAATATTATGAAACCAGTATTATCAGAATTTTGAGACGATATTTTTAACTATATTTCTTTGAGAAATCCAAAGTAACTTTACGTGTATCTGTCTCATTTATAATTTTGTATGTCATTTCTATTCATAATCTACTTACTTTATTTTAATTCTTAAACAATTATCGTTTTTGGTCGAATGAGGAACATACATCCAAAAAAACATGTTATGTCAACTACAATATTACATATTGGGACTCTTGGAATCAATGATGCGTTCATGGGTGAGTCAGGAACGCACATTTTACTTTGAGTCACACTAAGAAAATAATGAGGTTATCCTGGTTACAACTATAAATAAAAGGCAAACCTTTAAAAGTGCGTATTCGCACTCTGTTACTTCAGGACATTTGGTCATCAAAAGGTGAGTTTACTATTATTTATATCTTGTTTACTTTTTACCTTTATGTAGGTATTTGTCACGCAAAATTCTTATAACAATCGTCATAAATAAAAAATCGTCATAATATACTCAGCCTATCGCCGTCCATTGCTGAGCGTAGGCCTCCCTAAGTAAGCGCCAACCATCCCGGTCCTGAGGGGCCCTCATGAGACAGACAAGTGTTGAAGTGGAGACCGCGCTTAGGCAGACGTAGTGTAGGACGTCCTGCAGCATGACGGTCCAACGACTTGAGAAAGGTGGCGGATCGTCATAAGACACGCCAAAATCATTCCATTTTTAAAATTTTGTTGACCAAATAATATAACGACCAGCAATCTCCTTTATTTTATTTACTAATATATTTCCTTTTCTTTTGTTCTCAAAGTATCCAGCATGAAGACATTGGTGCTTCTGATGTTGGTTGTGGTAATATCAGCCGCAACTCCAATTCACGATGGCGACATCTTCAAGATATACGACATGAAGAAAATTATAGAGACAAGGGACCTCAGGAAAGAAGCGTTTGGATGCCTGATGGGCCGCAGTTCTTGTAAAAAATACCAGTTACTTAAAGGCTAGTATACTTTAGTTACTTTTACGATTAATGTTAAGCTCCTAGCAATGTTCATATGAAATATAACAAATTATGCGAATATGAGAGATATTATCAACTTCGTGTTACATGCGTTTCATACGTCATTCGTTATGATTTATTTACAATATAATATAATTACTGCAATACCGAGAAACAATTGAATTTAATAATAATAGCTGTAATATTATTGATGATCAGTAATAACAGTTAAGGGCAAAAGGTAAGGTAGTTAAAAGTAATGGTTTTCTGAATGCGCATAATCTGGCTCTTTTTCTTTATCGCCTTTACGAATATTCATATATCATGGCACACCGTACACATATATACATACATACATACCGACACCCTTACACGTGTTCCCCAAAGGTTTAGGCACCTTATATGTCTTTGAGTGTCATTAATGACAGTTTGTCAGTTTATTCCAATTTTTCAGGCCGATTATAGACAATAGATATAGAGTCAAACGTAGGACACACACTGCGTGCCTGCATGGATTTTTTTTAGCCTTTTAACCTTTGTACTTACGAAATTAAAGACATTGTTAATATTTTTTCTTTGCAGATAGAGCACTGAACATCTTTAGAACCAGATGCGCCGACTGTACGCCCGAACAAAGAGAAATGTTCGAACAACTCGTTAAGCGATTAGAAGTTGGACACAAAGTGGGGTACAAAGAAATGTTGGCCAGTTTCATGCAGTGAAAATGTTAAATTTAATTATTTTATATGAAATTAAATAAAACATCCACAAAGTATACTAGCTGTGGAGCCCGGTTAGATCTGAGCGCCATTTTAAATTGCTGCGCTCATCCCACTTGTATTCCAAATACTTAGTTTCAAAGTTTTCCCCATTATAACATAATATGAATATAAAACACTTGTCATAACTGTTCGAGGAAATTTTTTTATAACTGTGTTTGAATATCTCGCTGTATGTCAGTCTGTGCACAAGTATATTCGATGTAGAACAAAGTGAATGACGTCATAAAACTTGCCCTAATTCCATTTTAAGACACAAGTATTTTTGTCTTGTAAATTCATTTCTAGTAAGTACAAGTATATTATTATAAAAGAATATTTAAAAGTTTTTGTTTTTGTAAAATGGTTACATAAGTAAATTTGCCATTCAATAACATAAAAGCAAATATCTATTATAGATTACGATCATGTCAACGTTCATAATACTCAATAATCATGTATTATTTATTGTTTTAAAACAATTTTAAATGTTACAATTATTTTATATTTTCTATAATTGTAGTAAAACGTGTGACATAAAACTAATTGGAATTTAATAAATAATTTATGAATTGAACCTACATTTGCCATCGGAGCAAAATCTATGGACTTAAGAAGATAAAGGATTCTAAAATACAATACACTATATACTATTTGTAGTTGCCTCATGCCCCCTTTTCTTTAAATAATCATCAACAGCCCATATACGTCCCACTGCTGGGCGCGGGTCTCCGCTACCATTGAGGGTTTAGGCCATAGTCCACCACGCTGGCCTAGTGGGGGTTGGTGGACTACACACCTAAGAAATTACTAAAAACTTTTTAGGTGTGCAGATTTTATCACGCTGTTTTCCTTCGCCGTTAAAGCAAGTGATAATTCAATCTGAATACACACATAACTTCAAAGTCAGAGGTGTGTACCTGGGGTTCGAACCCGCGACCGCCGAGTTTCTCGACCGCGCGCCTAAACCTCCAGGCCATAAAAAAAAAAAAATATATAATAGACTAATTGTATTGCAGACAGTATTGTCAAAACAATGCATATTCACATAAGAACTGAAGCATTAGCATTTTCTATGCAGAGCACGAGTGACCTTCACTAAGGACATTCTTTTTGTACATCATTAGTTTGAACTTTAACATTAGCTATATTGTTACAAGAGAGTAAATATTCGCAAGTTCCGTTAAATTAATTTTCAAACTATCTTCCTTCTTACAGGCAATTTTCATTTTAAAATCTGATCGAATCATTGACGTATTTAGATATTATCACAGTGCTAAACATTAAGTAGCAGTTTCTTAGATTTGGTATGTTAGAAATATAAAGCTATTAAAACTTACTTGCTTGGAAATAGCATGGCAATAATATAACATTTCACCTGATAATGTACGGTAACTTAACAAAAAAGACATTGTGGTACCCCAAAATACATTGCGATTCACAAATCGCTTGAGCGACGAATGTTGGTGCAAAAAATATTGTAATTGTTCTTGGTGGAACACCTATAAATATCAGGCAATTTTCGGTAGCTTCTTTATTTGTTCCGAGAGCGGAAAATCGGTGATTGATTTAAGGTGACATATTATTATTACATTAATTTGTAAATTCATTATTTTACACCATTTTTTTTAACTCATTTGCTTTGAAGTAACGATGTAAATTAATAAATTAATAATAATAAGACAAAGCAACATAAATCCAAGAATAATCGCTGCTTAAGAAAATTACTATTTGTGTGTACCAGTATTTTTATACAGAGTAATGCAGAAATTGTGTCGTTTTGTCTGCAAGATATTTATTTTGTTTTTATATTTTTACTTACCGAGAGTAACGACTCTATGTTTATTTATAGAGGTATCTGCAATTCGTTATCGGGAGTCGTGCATAAAGTTTATAGATAAACTAGCCAGTGGCAAACCCGAGTTCATTATGTAAATGAGAGACATTGCATTTCTCTGCAGAAAATATTTTTGTATATTATATTTAGTAGCTTTGATATATTAGCATTGATTTTTGTGTGGTTTTTATGAAAATGGTCATTATGAGTAAAGCTATCCTATTTGTGATCAGATATTGTTTTTTTTTGTTTTCCTGCGCTTTATAATATATAGCAATCATTAATTTTTTAAATGCGCAATAGTTATAAAAATAGTAAGTTCAATTCTATGCATAAATATACAGTTATCGATATTAACAAGCCCTTTCTAATCGCCATTTAATTATTTTTTTAATTGAATGAAAAAATATTCTAAGGTTGAATAGTTTGCTAGCCCGCATTACGCCGGCGGACTTAGACCTAAACCCTCTTTTTGTAGAAAAGGCCCGTGCCCAGCAGTGGGAAATACATATTATGTATTTTTTTATAACATTTCAGGATGAAGGCATTAGCACTTCTGTTTTTTGCTGCGTTTGCAACCGCTTCAACTATCCATGATGGAGATGTTTTAGACATGTATGATCTTAAAAAAATTGTAGAGACCGACGAACTCAAGATAGCTTATGGGTGTTTAATGGATCGCAATCCGTGTGGAGAATATCAGCTTATCAGAGGTAAGGAAGTTCATATGTGGAGGGTTAAAAGTCGGTTTTGTCCGCAGAATAGCTTGTTGTATCAGATATTTTGTAAACTTAACAAGAGTGTTTAAAGAAACGTAAAGGTGCAATAGACGGTTATTGTAAAATTTTTACAATATTCTAACAGACAGCACCGTCTTCTATTACTTTTTGTAATAAAATACTGATATAGTTAAAGTTACTGTTCTATAGAAAATAACACAGCCATAAAACCCACATAGACAGACATGCATATGATAACACAGATTAAAATAAAAACATTATACGTTTCTGTTAATAATTCTAAGCCTATCGTCCACCACTGAAAGAAGGTCCCTCCAAGTATTCGTCAACTATCCCCGTCTGGAGCAATGCTCATTCATTTGCTACCTTGTGATTGTTATCATTTTATTAAACATTATTAATTGTGAAGTCACAAATTACTCATTATTTTTCTTCCACAGACAGAGCACCCAATATTCTAAGAATTGGATGCGCCGATTGTACTCCCGAACAAAAGAGCAGATACGAGAGGGTGCTGAAACAATTTGAAACAGAACATAACGATGATTTCAAAGAAATGATGGCCAGATTTGCACCGTTAAAGAATTAAGTAAAATTTTCTCCTTTTTTTAAAATTTTATACGTCTTTCATTGACCTCAATTCACCTACCTTTATCGTACATGGATTGATTCAGCCTGTTTTAAAATAAAAAAACATTTGTTTTTAATTTCCATTTCATTTTTTTAAAAGTAGCTTACTTAAATAAAAGAGACATTTTTTACAAAAGATTAAAAAATTTTAATTAAGGCGAAATTTCAGGTAAATGTTTTGAATATATCGGCATAAAAATGATGTCTGCCCAATGCAGTGTAGGTAATTTGTGATATATATTTGCCAATTTATGTCGTTTATACGACAGTGCAGAGTTTATTGCAGTTTATATTGAAAGCCATAATACACGAATTTGCGCTTGTCGATCTACAGTACATTAGTCACGTTGCAAGAATCGACCTCGCGACCTTTATTTTCTAGCTTTAAGGGTCACGGGAAAGCCAGCCCGCAATCGATTTGATACTAAATTATAGGTTTAGAACATTAAGTAGAAGTGGTATGAGTGTGCTGCAAAATTAGACATTTCTCAACACATCTGTTTTGTTAATTCAGTAATATGATAAGGAATAAAGTAGATTTCCTTGTTTAGGTTTAATTGCGTAGTAAATACTCGTTTGATAAAAGTTTCGAACTAAAACATAAAAAAAGCCTAGGGAAGGTTCCTTTATACCCCAGACATTAAATTGAAGTTGCATAGTGTTTATGACCGGAAGATCATTAACACTTCGCAATAAACTTGAAGAGTGCAACAGCGTAACAACGCTTTGTAAGCAACCAAAATATTCCTTTTTATTTTTAAGTAGGTATAAAAGGGAAGTGATTTTTTAAAGTTATTTAAAAAAAGCTTATTTGTATGACTTTTGTTCACTCTACCTCAAACAATTTTATCCACTCTGCTATTATTACATTACTCCAAATAGCAGGTATTCAATAAATTATAATGATTTCCTGACATTAAAATTCCATTACTTACATAATTAATGTCGTGATGGTATCTATCTAAATGCACACCAATAATTAAAATTGTTTTTCCCGATGTAGTCCAATACTAAAATTATATTTTATATAGAAACACTGGGCGTAGCAAAATGTTTTTAAATAAATTTGTCTTTGGGTTTAAACCTTCTTGAAAATAGGAAAAACACTTCCTTTTAATTTAATTTCCAAACACGTAAATCTTGTTCTATTCACAAAACTAAAATACCATAATAATCCTACAGTATTTTATTTAGTCTTTCATCCGTAATGTGTTTTTAATATCCATTTAATTTTCTGAGCTCAGTACCAACTTACAAACAGTCCATTAAATTGTCAGTTCGTTCATGAATTGCATAAAAAGCATACATATTCAAGCCTCTTTAATCGGAACAATATGGTATGGTATATTTCAAATTATATTTCCACGACAATTTTTTTCTTTTCTCTGTTGCGTATTGTACCCAACGCTTTACACATAAAAATTTTTACTTAACATTAAGGGAAGGCTTTTAAGATCCTGATAGATCGATAAATAATGCAAAGTTTCTTTATCTCTAATACTCTCTGTCGTTTTATAGGGTGTAACCATGAAGACAATTGTTCTTTGTCTGGCTGTTATTGTTGTAGTGTCTGCAAATAACAATACTACCACCGAAGTGGACATGAGAGGTATATTTGACAATGATGATATGAGGAAAAAAGTGGTCAGTTGCATTCTAGAGCAGGATCCATGTGAAGATTTTAAAATCGTTAAGGGTAAGTACAACAATTATTTGCAGCACGATGGTCCGACGACTTGAGTAAGGTGGCGGGAAACGGATGGATTAGGGCTGCTCAAGACCGGGATGGTTGGTGCTTTCTTGTGTAGGCCTACGTTCAGCAGTGGACGGCGATAGGCTGAGTATAGAAGTACAATAATGACATGATGAAAGATGTTAGAATTTATCGGTACTAGACGGCAATGAAAAGGGATCATAAATTATAACACATAATGTAAGAGTTACCTAGTGATGGTCTCGAGGCTTAAGCTCGCAGTTGTGACCAATTAATTTGCGTGTCATGATTGCCAAGCACACATTTCTTACTCTTCGAATTGATGTGTTTATTCAAAATTATTTAAAACGTATTTAAACGGTGAAAGAAACAGTTGTGAGAAAATCTACATCTTCAATTTAGGACCTGATTGAATTCCTTATAAACCTGCAAACGTGTCTTTTGTTTTACAGAAAATGTTCCTAAAATAATAAAGAATGGTTGCAGTTCCTGTAATCTAGAGCAGAAACTAGCATTTGAGAAAACGATGAAGAACTTCGAAACCCAACATCCAGATGAATATAAAGCTGTTATGGAGAAAATTAATAGCAATTGATTTAAATGTTCTCTCATGCGGCTGCAATTTTATGTCAATTTATGTGCTTTAAAAACCGAATTGACAAAGAATTGAAGAGTGATCTTATTGATGTATACCTCTTTTAATGGATCAAATTAATAATAATGTATAGCACTAATACAAATAAATTTTTTCGGTGATGGTTTTTCTATGTTTTCCAATTATTATTGCTATGGGTCAAAAATAGGCGTTTTTTTAATACATACCACATTAATGATAGTGCTCTGTGGTTTTTCTACATAGATAAAGTCCATTAATTGTTACCAGCCAGGTAGCTCTCTGCGTATAAGGAATTAAAAAAGGGCGCGTGACATTTTTTGTGCCTATTTGTGACTATTGAAACCGTTCTATTACTCAAATAAAATTCATACTTTTAAAAAGTTGTAGACAAAACAAAACGTTTATTTCCAAACTATAAATACGTATTTGCATCGCAGTGAGCGAATTTACCGTTTTTGGCCGACTCACAGCCATACAGACCTAGTTTGCATGTATAGATGCCTACTTTATAAGTGGGTCTATAGGTCCTAGAGAAATAATAGAAGTACTGTTAGATTATAAGAATTGCGCTTGTTTTTTTAATCACTACCGACACTTAAAACCTTTCGTAGTTCGACTTATATTTATAGTTGTCGCTAGTAAATTTGAAAAATTTGTGCTCGGTGAAATATTAATATAGAGAATAATTATGCATGTATGTTTGTGTACGACAATGGCGTGCATTGTATTGTATTGCAATTACATTTAACAATGATACCACTGATATAACAGACAACGCAAATGTTACGATTACATTTTCGCATGTAAATCGTAAAATAATTTCCTTATATCACCAAAAATTGATCCAAAGTTCATCGACACAAACGAGTTTGGCTGCACTTGATTTTTTTGATGCACGAAGTATAAGGACCAAACACACGTTGCATTTTATTATGTTGCCACGCTGCTTTCTTTATTTCCGGCCATGTTTTGTATGCGGCCCGTTACATCGACCTCGGGGACTGGTTTGAGAAATGTTTGCACCCCACTGTGGTCTCGAGATACTGCCATACCATCGTCGGCAGTCGATCTTGAAGGTGCTTTCTTCTAATTGTGAGTACAATACCAAATTGCTTAGAAAGTGTGAAAGTTGTTTTGACTAACTAAGCGCTGTGTTTGCATTACCGTACCGTACCTTCTAAGTTTAAAATGTACGTTGTTCTTTTGTTTCTTTTTTGTTTCGTTTAAAGGTTTTATGTTATACAGCCAGGAGAATTGTTACTCTTGATAAGATTATTGTTGCTTGATGTAAATTTAGGAACCTTCCCTAAAATATTTTTCATTTAGTTTATTCTTCTAAGTTTAAAACGTTGCGGTTAGTAGATTTAAAAATGTTTACCACACATACCAAAGAATTTAAGATATTTTTAACATAGGTGTCATAAATTGAGATGTGTTCAATATTTTGAAGTTGTAGAAATAGATTTCACAATTTTACTTGTTATTTAAAACATAGACTACAGGTAAATATATAGTATAATATGTAATTATCTCTGTCTCTACTAATACTAACTATGCTTGGTATAAACAACATAATTTACAACTGTGTTTATGTTTCCCCACCATACACTGTAAGATTTATTAATATTTCAATCACTTGAAAAATTGACCACATATTAAAGGGTTTGTGTATTAACCATTGGTCATGTCGGAATAATGTTGATTATAGATTTATTTTTTCGCTGATATTAATGAATTTTTATTTTAGGAATACTTCCCGAACCAAACAAATCATAGGTTTAGTGAAGTGGCCAAAAGAGATGTAGTTTTGGGTTCAAGTCCGTTGCACACTGCAGGCGTAAAATTGTATGTTGTAGTTGTACAAAACACAAATCAGTAATTGTACAAAAGTTCTTATGTGCTTCTGTTCTTTTTATTTTTACATTTGAAATCTGCGATCATCCCAACCCAGTATAGGGAACAAGTAGAACTTTACAATTGTTTAAGAAATATAAGTCCTCATGATAAAAATTAACAAATTAACATTATTTTTGAATTATTTTAGTCAAGTACGGAAATGTTTGTAGAATGCAATATCATCAAAAGCTGTTGGACATAAACAGTTTATCAGTAAATGCTCTCGATGTAGTGTAATATCCATCTGCTATTGTGTGTTACCTAACTGGAAATCTACTTAAAACTTTACCTTAAACAGAAATAGAATCCGCAAAATCTGAATAGTACCGGCAAAACTATATCGCGGGACGAACTAAGTCAGTCGACTTATGTCAATTCAAAATGTGTTATTCCAGAAAAATCCAGAATGAATACCTGGCTGCTATCTCTTTGTGTGCTGACGTTGATGGTGTCCCTTTCCACGCAGCAGAACTACTCTCGCAACGACAACATCAACATAAACGCCATCCTACAGAACGATAGAATCCTCCTCGGTTACTACAAATGTGTCATGGACAAAGGACCTTGCACTAAGGATGGAAAAGTATTTAAACGTAAGTCTCGTTTTTTAGTCCATACGTCCCACTGCTAGGCATGGGCATCCTCTACAAGAGGAAGAGTTGTCTTCATAGTCCACTACTTTGGAATTGTGCGGATTAGTAGGCTATGCACCTAAGAAACTCCTAAGCACTTTTAAGTATGCAGTTTTTATTATAATGTTTTCAACGTTATAATTTTTTTGTGAGTAAACATGCACATCTAAAACTTCTTAGGATTTCCACCAGCCAACTCAGTCACCCTTTTCAGTTGTAGAGAAGGTCCTGCATAATAGTAGACCGTATTTAAGATGATATAGATAAAACAAATATCTAGTGTCAATCATGAGTCGGGTATAAAATATTTAAAATAACTTTGACCAGCCTACTTCCTATCTGATTACTGCTATATTGACCAGCAAGCATGATATAATACAATTTACTCCTATGCGATAACGTATATGTTTTTAACGTAACCTTACTTAGCACAGTATTAAGTTGTTAATGATCAGTCAATTAACCTAAGACAGTTTGGAATATTAATTCTATTGATGTATTATTATCCATTTATCGTATGCTAACATAATTCTGTATGATGATCTCAAAGATTTGTGATCTTTGTTCTTTATTTTTACAACATACAAGGCATGGATGTGACCAAGAATCGTTATTTAATATATAGACTTCGTGCTTCAGAATAATGATTAAAAATAAAAATGCGCATGCAGATACAGAGATATCGTGATAAATTATTGTTTTTTTTGCAACATAGCCAAGAATAAAGTATGTTCTTTGTCCAATTTCCTTTTGTCGATTAAAGTTTAAGATCACCGTTCTGAAGTTTGTCTCTAATCATCTAGGAATTATTGGGGAACCTTAGTTTTGCAAATTTAGTTACCAAATCACATTTAATACTTAAATATCATGATTATTATCGTAATAGGTTTTAAATTAGGCTTTATTAACCTGTTACTATCCCAACGTGGCATTCAATTTCTTATTAAAATTTTTTATTTAATAATTTCATACCACCTTATTATTTTTAAACTTGCGTGAAAGACTACATCTCACCTGCTAAAAATAATTATACAGAAATACATGCAAATATTTTGTTTATCATTTGGTCTAGAAATAATGGAGAATTACTATGTAGTCCAATGAATCTAATTTCTCTTTACAGGTGCTTTGCCGGAAGCATTGCCAACTGCCTGCGCCCGCTGCTCTCAGAAACAAAAAGCGGTTTTCCGAACGTTACTCCTAGCAATCAGAGCCAAAAGCGAACCTCGTTTTATGGAACTCCTCGACAAATACGATCCCAGCCGAGCCAACAGAGAAATACTTTACAAATTTTTAGCTACAGGACTTTAAAGCGACCAAATGGAAGGAACATCAAGTGTGAAACAATATAAACATCATTTGACCAAGGCAATTGCTATTATAATTGACCTAGTACTGAATGCGGTGTTATATACTCCAAGACTTAATAGATGCATTTATAATTTATAGTAAATTAGTTAAGTTATGTATAGAAATAAATAATACAAACATACAAAGGATTTTTCCTGTGCACTTCGGATTCATCGGTCCAATTGCAATGAACCTGCGTAACAAAGTCACATAATATGGTGTTATTTCCATTTACATGCACATTATAACAATCACTTAGATAACAATTAAGTGCATCTTAACTATGCATAATCAAGATTGACACGTTAGCAATGTTTATTTTACCTTTCCGGGAAATAATTCTCTAAGCTCGATAGGTACTTGATTCACATATAAATAATCGATTTGTGTGAAGCAGTATCATATCGACAGTTACTTGCGAACAAGAAACACCTCGATTTGTAACCATGAAGACTTTAATTTTCTTGTCTGCCCTCGTCTTGGGTGTGCTCGCCCAGGACAAGTACGAGACGATTGACGAAAACTTCGACGTCTCAAAGGTTCTCGAAAACGAGAGGCTTTTGAACTCGTACGCCAAATGCTTGCTCAACAAGGGACCCTGCACTCCTGAAGTGAAGAAAGTTAAGGGTAAGATTATAAATGTTATTGTACAATGTACATATTTATTTTCCTTTAAACCTTAGAATTTTATAAATTTAAGTATAAGCAGTGCGACTTTTTAAAGTTAGGATTTGAGGGATTTCGCTTTTAAATGTTGTTAGTCCATCCCTGACTGTCAAACTTACTGGCTCCCTTCGCAATGCCGTAAAACCCGTCACTGTAAAACCGCTTTGAATACTCTTTTCACTGGGTCGTGTTTGCCTTTTTTTTTTTTTTTTTTTTTTTCTCTGCGGGGAAAATCCTATTTACGGACGGTGTGCCGGTGGGTCGTGTTTGCCTAACATATTTTCGTGTTTTACACATAATAAAGGATTGATAATGATTTCATTTAAAATTCCTCTAATTATCGGAGGCCATTTATGAATGTTATATTATATATAGAAATTCAGAACAGGGAACTATTATTCTTTAAAATCTCGACCAAAATTTTGGTTTCTTAGTGGCTGCCAACAAAAGTACACCACACAGATAAAAAACCCTTAGTTATCTTTCCCCCCGGATGATAATTATTTATGTACATTATACAGTTATAAATAAATTTAATAAGTTAAAACTACTTTTTGTAATCAATAAATACATCGGTCCCCCTTTTTACCGTTTTTATTTGAATGACTAAGGAGGTTTATAAGAATGTTTTAAACCCTTCAGATACGCTGCCGGAGGCTCTTGAGACCAACTGCGCCAAATGCACAGACAGACAGAAAGAACTGGGTAAGCAATTGGCGCAAGAAGTTCAGAAGAAGTACCCTGACTTGTGGAAAGAGCTCGTAGCTCTCTACGATCCCGAAGGAAAGTACCAAGAGGCGTTCAAAGATTTCCTGGCCAACTAAAAATTTTGAACAAAATACAAATGAAAAGACTACATAATTTTATTGGAAGAATCATCGAATCAGACAATGTTATTGGTGTATACTAATAAAATTTCAAAATACTAAGAATGTTTCTGATGATCCCCATTTTCACTTTCCAACGCTCTACGAAATGTTTCAAAACAAACCCATCCTTGGGAGTGATACTTTTTGGCGTCCTCCCAAATTGAATTAAATCTTTCGTCCGTAAATTTATCGCCTGCTGCTTCAAATACTCTTCGCACAACTTCGGGTTCTCTTTTTGCATACATATCTCTGTGGCTAACGTGGTATAAAGTCAAAACACTGGGAGCAATGCAAGATTTCATATCAGATTCATGAGGAAGGCAAGTTCTATCTGCCTTGGTACATCTTTCAGGTGTTACTGGATAATCTAAGTCAAAATATCTTCCCGAAGGCAAACCTGCCATAGGACTATTATCTGGTGGTTTGTCAGGTTTTACCATTTCCGAATACGTTGTACGAAAATCAAGGCAATCTGAAGGTATGTCAGGTATTTTTGGAATTTCCGGTGATGGCTCTCTATAATTTATTACATGAACAAATGTTTTATATTCAATTCGAGAACCATCAAAAGCGTGCCACATAGATAATAATGGTTCTATCAAAGAAGGATCGAATCTTATTAGTTTTGTTCCGCAGTATTTATAAACCTTCTCTTTTGGTAACCAACCTGTTTTGTCCGTGTCAAAATATTTGAGACTTAGGTAAAAATTTCTAAAAAATATGGGTAAAAATCGTTTGGATAACACTTTTCGCAATGAATTTAAATGTCTTAGACACTTTCTGAAAAATAATAGCCCTGGATTAATTTCACAAAAAGTAAGGCATTGAGGGAGATTATCGGGTGGTTTTAGTTTTCCAAAAGAGTATCCTTCGGGTACATTAGCAATGTTATTATTTGGAGCTAAGATAGTTCCCATTCTAGGCTGTGTTTGTTCTAGAAAGTTGGATTGTAGGGTATTTACAATTGTTCGTCCCCCTGTCCCCAACTTAATCCTGTCATCCGTCACACAGCATCTTGCGTATGTACCACGTTTGTCCACGAATGTTCTATGGCCATAAGTTACATCAGATCTGAACGGTGGTGAACAATAATTCCGGCAAGTTTGAACTCCAGGCTTCTTTGAATGTGGAGTTTTGTCTGGGTATGGTGTTTTTGGCATTACAATATCATATAAGCGTCCATGAAAAGGTGTCTTCTTCCCGAACGTGGTGTATTGTGTATCAAATCCTTCAGGCAGCATGGGCACAGGGTCTTGTACCTTTCCTAAAGGTTTCTTCCAATAAGAAGAATAGACAGTATCTTTAAAGTCATCAACTAAGGTCTGAAACTTGGTTTTTATAGGTGGGTTGATTAATTGTGCGACGGCCCCAAAAGGTCCTGAATACCGCATATCTAACGGGATCGGGTGACGTAACGGTGGTAATGGACGTGGTTTTGCTGGTGGTATAATAGCATCACTCATAAGCGCATCTACTTCATCTTTAAGCAAGTAATGTTCCAATGAATCTGGCACTTTGTCATCTGGTTGGGCTGTTGGTAAACCAGCTGCGCAAATATTAGGATCTCTTTCTATAAACATTCCCAGATTCCCCTTCCCACCCGACGTTGATCTTTGGCAATCCACTTGCATTATAAATGATTATATACTTGTGTAAAGTACAATTAACAGATCATCATTTTGTATACTTTTGTTACAAATTATTATTGACAAATAATGTCAATCAATACCAGTTGGATTTTTATTACAGCAACGAGTTTGAGTTTTAATATCATAGAATAGTTTTTCACGATCTTACAAAGAAGTCTACATTCTTCAAATATAGGAATCAGGAAACAAATACATACATTGAGTCGGCGTCGGCGTATACAATAAATTACTCATTAAAATTGCACTCACGGACGTAATTGCAACTTATATGTTTACAGTAGGAGCACTTATGGACAATGACAGACAAGTCTTTATATACAACTGGAAAATTTTGTATCCCTCAGTTACTATGAAAGGAGATAAGGGTTAAGACACAATAACATTTTTTTTAAGAATCTGTGTTGTAAAGTTCAGTCGTTAAAAATTCACGTCAGTTGTTCTAGGTGAGTGATACATTATAAAAACATAGGTTTATTATTTTATCACCTCAAATTTAAGTTTGATAAATATAATTGTTTACATTTTGTAGTATTATCGCATCTTTATGTGACCGTCTTAAATATTTTGACACCACGAAAGTAAGGTTTCTGGGGATTTTTGATGCAGTGGTAAAAATAAGACAATTTAAAAAGGCGAAGCTAAATAGTAACATCAGGCGCTGAATAATTTTTTAATGCAGTTACTAGTCAATGTAATGCGAAAAAATACTATTTACATTTGTATTAGATAAAAGGTACTATTTATTTTAATTTTGCAAGCCCATAATGTAATGTAAATCTTTCCAATCCGCTCTAAATATTATAATAAACTTTGTTAAAATTGTTAATTAAATCTCGGGACTGCTGTTTTTCTTTATACGCAAAAACAATAACAATTTAATCTCTATCTGTATAAAGTATAGCGTAATTTTTACTGTGGGTTGTTTTTGGTTCTTAACAATTTTTTGCTGTTTTATATAGAAATTTCTTAATACCTTATACAAAAATATATCGATATTATTCACAGAACAATGAAGTCTACGTATGCTGCATTACTTCTTCTCGTAACATTAGTAGCTGCCGATTTTTACAGCTCCAAGTATGATGATTTCGATGTTAAGCCATTGCTCGAAAACGATAGAATTCTTCTCAGCTACACCAAATGCTTCCTAGACGAAGGACCGTGTACACCGGACGCAAAGGATTTTAAAAGTTAGTACTGTAACTTTCACAGTGAAGGAAAACATAGTGGGAAAACTTGCACATGTGAAATTCTGATAAATTTCTAAGATGTGTAGTCCGCCAACCCGCACATGCCCAGGATGGTGGAATATGGCTGAGTCCCGCTTAATAGTAGAGAAGACGCATGCCCAGCAGTGGGACTTGTATGGGCTGAATATAAATACACCCAACAGTCGCACACATAGTCCTGACCCCACATTAAGATACAAGTCTTGTGTCGTGGGTATCAGAAACTACGAGAGACTTTTCGGTCTCACAAACACCCAGACCCGGAACAAATATTTGTGGATCACACAAACATTTGTCTCGGTGCGGGGATCGAACCCGCGGCCTCTCGTTTCGCAAGCTAGTGTCTGGCCAACTGCGCCACGGGGCTGTCAAATATGTATTCAGGGTGTATTTAGACCGTGATCGAAAACTGAGGCAGGTAATAGCGATGGCGATTACGAACCCCCTGGCATTGAAGAAAATCCCCAAAAAAATAAAATTTTTGAGGTTTTCCATACAAACCACATACTTTTAACACCGATGGTTGTATGGAAAGCGTCAAAAATTGTATTTTTTGTCGGGATTTTTAATATCGTCACTGGGTTTGTGATCACCCTCGCTATTACCTGCCTCAGTTTTCGATCACGGTCTAAATACACCCTGTATGTATGTATCCTTAGTCTATCCCTTCGGAGTTACAAAGTATATGCAACTAAAGACTTTATACTAAAGGTATGTAGGTAAATGATTATGTAAAGTAACATTACACCACGATGGTTAATTATACTAGAATTTGTATAGACAAGACAAAGACTTGACATAAAAGATGTTTCTTTGTGACGTATCTTTAGTAATAGTTACCTTACTCAAGGCAACCTGTTTTACTGATGTCAAGTTAGTAATTATAAGCAGTTATTTACAAAGATCTGTTGCTACTATGAAAATAGATAGTTAATACGCCCAAACAATAAGTTTCAAAATTATGCCAATTTTTTTCCCCCAAAGTAATAAGGAGTCTAATTGACCTTTCCCTAACCCTTCCACCAGTTAAGCGTGAATTTTTGTTTGTATAACGTATTTTTTTAATAAACAAAAGATGATTATACAAATTTTATAGGTTTCAATGTAAAATTTCTACCAAACGTCGAAATGCTATAAGAGTATAAAAAAATTTAGTAGTGAAATTTTGAATAAAATATGAAAATTTTGTAGTGTTGTCGTACGTTTTAACAAAATATAAATCTTGCTTGCAGAAGTGATACCAGAAGCGCTGGAGACATCGTGTGGGAAATGCACACCAAAGCAAAAGCAATTGATAAAAAAGGTCGTCAAAGCAGTAATGGATAAACACCCAGAGGCGTGGGAAAAACTTATCCAGAAATATGACAAGGACAACATGTACAAAGAGGCATTCAACAAATTCCTAGCAGAAAAAGATTAATTAGTCGTAAAGGTTTATCTTTGTTAACGGTAGAATAAACGTTTGCAAATCAGATGTAATTAATCTAGTACTTGCAAGCACTTAGCGCCTCTATGTATGTAAAGACTAAATATTTTATATTAACATGTTTATTTAACATATCATTGAACTTCATTTAGTAGGTTGTGATTAATTAAAAATTGGCACATAATCGACCCAACCTGTGCAACCCTATCGCATTGATATTTACGATGAGATTAAATGTTAATCAATATAAAGTAGGCGCCTGTCTTAACTCATATACTAATAATTTAGTTTGTAATAACTAGAAGGATGAAAGAACAATAAAAATCTTTAATATAAATGTATATTTTATTTAACAAAATTTCAATTAAAGCTTTGACGCTCTTGCAGCTTACATAGTATTATCAATCACAAAATTCAGACCTTCCCTTTCACCATAATACTGAGAAGTAAATTTCTTATTGTCCCTTGATGGAGTCAATTTTGTCCTTGTACTTCTCTTGGTAGATGTTTTCAGGGTCGTACTTGGCCGACAGCTCCTTCCACAAAGCTGGGCGTTTGTTGACCAAATTCCTGATCACTTTTTCGGAGCCAACTTTTTGCTTTTCTGTGCATTTGCTGCAGTCGTGTTCTAAGGCGTCGGGCAAAGTTTCCTTGAGCGCCTTACCGTCGGGAGTGCAACGACCTTTGTCGAGGAGACAGTCGACGTAGCCTTTCATCAGACGATCGGACTCAAGGACTTCGTCAACATTGATGTTGTCCCATTTATCAGTGTAGGTAGAGGCTGGCTTAGCCCATGAGAGGGCTACGCAGCAGCCGACAACAAGCAGCAGGACCTTCATGTTTTTCTGTAAGCATAAAATTACATCGTATTAGGGCTTGCTAGTCTTGAGTGCCCCTGAGGAACTGTTGGTGAGGCAGAACAAAAGGCGATGTGCCTAATAAAGATATTGCGACAAAACAATATTAGATTTGGTTTTCGGGTTATAATGCGGCTAAAGTCTATCTTATTTTGTAATCTACAAGGATGGTAAAAAGAACTACGAAAACATTAGTGTCTTCATTTGTATGAGGCGTCAAGAATACGTACGTATTGACTTGACTTGACGCATCATATTACGCCTTATATCTTAAAATGTATCAAACAGAAGGACAAGCGATTAAAATTAATGATTATAAAAATTTATTTCCTTACTATTCCGAATCTCCAAGATTCTAAGAATTAAGATCAGCAGAGTAAGGCGGTTATTTTGTCTCTTAGACAAAATTGAAGTTGAATCGAAAAGTTGTTTTGTTATTATGCCATAAGAACTGTCAAAAATATATCGAATAAATGTATAACTACAGTCTATATTAGTTAATCGTACGTAGTTCCCATATTTTTTTTATACGACTGTTTTGCTCATCTATTCTTAGTATTTTGTCACCTCGATTGATAAATTGATTTCATTAATTAACAATGCGTAACGGATGCAAAATTATAGCTGTAGTAATTATCCTTTGTTTTATTTAATGTGATATTTATAAGTTATAAAAAAATATATCGATGTTATAATTATTTATAATTATGACACTGCTTGTTAATATCTACATACAATAATACAGAAAAAAAGGATTTTTCCTTTGTCTAATGAAAAGTGGACGTCTTTTGCCTGATAGATTTTGCCTGATAGAGGTGCCCATAAACTCTCATATTACCGTAATAAAAGTGCCATATCAACATTTAGAATAAAAATGTTTTTTTTTATAATTTTCTAATTTAAATCAAATAGCAACCTAACAGGTTTTAAGACAAATAAAAATATACTATCAATTAAAAACATACTTTTCTAAAATATATTGAAAAAACAATGAACTTAGAATTTTTGCAGACCATTTGAAGAACTTCCCTTCAACATCTGCGTTAGCAGTGATTGTTCCGCGACATAAGTTCACGGCTGATACTTTAATTAACATGATTATCTATTGTTTATTGTTCCCCTTGCTACAATAAAACTATTGTCTTGTAACGGCGTTTGTAATTAATATTATTAATATACATATAGGAAAGGTACACGCGTATATCCGCTCTTGAAAATCTGTATGCTAATGATGAAATTTCATAAGTAGATAATTGTGATATTGGAAACAATCAGTTCAACAGTCACGTATAATTCTTGCCTGCTAGACTCTACATAAAGAAGTTTTGGAAGGCACAAACATTTCTCTCTTTTGACCTCTACTTTAACTATTTTTGGTCTCCCTGTTGCGGGATAATAGTATCTTTTACTATATGGGCTTGTATTAAAAACTGTAAAAAGTATTTAAAGTTATTGATAAAGGTATTAAGTTATTATTTAGCAGTCAAAAAACTTTGCCATAAGTCTAATTTTTTTAATACATCCATATGATGGTAATTATTCCAAGCCTATAACAACTATGACTGCCGCAAATTAAATGTGAAAAAATTTACTCGACTAGATCTCAAAAAATACTACAGAACCTTTAAAAAAAATATTCATAACGTCTTTACCATACATCTACTATAAATTGTGTAAAATTCGTGTTCAAACATACACGTAATTCGAAAAAAAGGAAATCATTAAATTACATTAAAACCTAGGTCAAGTTAATAGGCAAGGCTAAGGTCCGTAACATCTAGATATTCTGTAGATATTTACAAGGAAACTTCTATTATATTATAATTAATTATAAGACATTCAAATCAAGATCATATTTTATAAAGATAGTAGTAACAAAGACTAAATTATAACCGTGTCGTGGAAATTTCTAGTGTATTTTTATTATTTGAAATACAATTGAATATTTTAGTATTGTAAATCCTGATAAGAAATCGATCACCGCTTACATAAAACTATACACTCTATAGTCATAGTATATACGTAACTTTGAAACCACTCTTCAATAAAAGTCTTGTGTTGTAGGCATCAAAAACTAAGAAAGACTTTTTTCTCACTAACATCCAGATCTTTATTTGGAACAAACATTTATTTCGGTGTGGATATTAAAGTTTAGGCTTTTCGTTTCTAAATCTTGTATTTAACAAACTGCGCTACAGTGTCTGTCAAATAGTGTGGCTTGCAAGTTTTTCGAGAGATAGGCATCTCTTGATATTGCTTTAGTGGAGGCCGGACCATTAGGGTTACAATTTCATGAAGACTCATTTTATCGCCTTTTTCAATTGAATGCCCTTAAAAATATCCAACAAACCATTCTATAGTTCTATTTTGGTCTTACAAATTTTTTTGGGAGAGACCTTTTAATTTGCTAAATTAATGTAAAGAAAAAGAAGGTAAAACGTATGTTATTACAATTACAATGTTACTAACGCATCGAATACACATCTAAGAAAATTTAAAAATATTTTTAATGAAATAATTTTAATAATGTCTAATAAATGTAAAATAATAAAAAGTGATTTGATGACAAGGAGTCAAACGAAAGTATCTCAGATTGACAAAGAAAAACCTCGATCAATCCTTGCAATGTAGCAGATGAGTGTCCCGTTCCAGAAATCATAAAATAAAAATACTCTTTTTGCAGAGGGAACGCGAATGAACTTTAATGTTTAAGGTATGCAAAATTATATAGAAAGTATTATTTATTGACTCACCTCTTAGCACTTTTCCGTGAGCACAGAGCGACCCTTCGTAAGGATTTGACGGTTGTGCAGCATCTTGGGGGCATTTATACTGCATTCGCTTGAAAACTATCAGCCAATGTGACGTCACTCTTGCATTATAATAATTGAGAAGACAAAATGATAAACAATGGGTGTTGCTGTACGCGGAAGAATTAATTAGATGGACTGGTTATCGGTATTTCATCCGTTTATAATTATTTACTATTTCTTATAGGCTAATTACGCGGAAACGACAAATGTTACATTTCCTAAGATCCTCGCTTACTGAGATCGTGTAGGCCATATAAAACAGAGTAATATGTAAATTTAAGTTATATTTTTGCTTTGAAAATGTTTGAAATATTTAAAGTGCCTTTTGCTAGGATTTGTTAGCAGGACATTTGTTCCCGATAGATTAAATTATATTTTTTCCTGTGTAGGTATTTATTTTAAGTTGCGTTGAATGCATTTAATTAGGGATTGTAGTTAAATATTAAAAGTTACGCGTTTCTCATTTGAATTATTACTCTTACCTAATAAAATATAAATTGTCAAACATTTCTTTAGCTCTTTATTACATTTTATTGATGTGTAATATACTATTAATCTAAATGTAAAATAAGCGATAAGTTATTGAGATTATACTAAACTCTTTTCAATAAAGAACCCTATTTCATCTTATTATGATTTTTTAGCCACATATGTCACTTTATTCAACATTCAATACAAATCGTTTCATTATCGCTTTCTTTCCGGCTTTACCTCGGGTGATGCCAGCGTGATAAAAATAATGTTTGAGGGTGGACCTTCTATCTTTCGTATCCAGTCATTAGCAGCATACAATTTCATATACTACATCCTTCTGCTGGGCACGAACTTTATTACATTGAATGAAATTAAAATATGTAAAACTTCCTATAGGTACTCATTTTAAAATGTAGAGCAATGATTTTTTTATTCTAATATACAAAAATATTTTGTGACTCATTTTAACAAATAAAATTAACATATCATATGTTTTCCGGGGTCACGAGATCACGTATTGTCCTCGTAAAGTTTTCCTTCCGATCTTTGCTCTCCTAACATAATGTGGTCTGACAAACATCATCATCTTGTACGCTTTTGCCATATAAATGTATGTACCAGGATAATGTTTAAAACAAGGACAACTAGTTTAGGCTTTATGAAATGTAGGTTTAACTATCAACTTCGTATGAGCGGAATATTTGCTCGATGTTTAGTTTCAAGTTAAGGAAAGTTGTCGAATAAATTGAGGAAATAAACTATAAGCTAAGGTACCTTTTTCGAATGGAGATGTATATCTTTTCGGCTTGCTACATAGGAGGGCTATTTATAAGACGTACCATCTGTTTAAAGTATTAGTAAGTTTAGAACCCTTCAAGAGATGCCTATGCTTAACAGTGGATTTTAAATGTGATGAGACTAGACTAATGTGGGAAGACTCCTGATAATAAGAAACACAGAAGACTTGGGATAGCAAACTATTCCGAAAATTCATGTTATCTATTTGTTCCAAACTGCATTACTTTGAAATGATCCTCACGCATGTGGACTACCTTGATCTTTTTCTACCACACTAGTTAGGCTAGCGTACGAATACCACTAGAACTAATAAATATAATAGTAATGAGTAAAAATAAATAAATAAATAAATAAATACACCCAACAGTCACATACATAGTCCTGACCCCACACTAAGATACGAGTCTTGTGTCGTGGGTATCAGAAACCACGAGAGACTTTTCGGTCTCACAAACACCCAGACCCGAAACAAATATTTGTGGATCACACAAACATTTGTCTCGGTGCGGGGATCGAACCCGCGGCCGCTCGTTTCGCAAGCTGATGTCTAGTCAACTGCGCCACGGGGCTGTCAATGTACAAAAAAATCACCAAAAGCGACCTATTTCTATCGATCGGAGACGCATCGCTTGAGTTTTTTGTCTGTGAACACTGTTGATCGCAAAGAATATCAAATACTAGAGCTGTCACATCGCTATCGTCATCAGCCCATATACGAATATGTCTCTACAGCTGAGAAGGTTTACGCCTTAGTTTGCTAAGCTGGCTGTTGTTGGTAGGTTGGCACTTGACAGACTATAGGATTATGAGTTCCTAAGAAAATTTAAACATCATAAGAAAGATGAGTTCAAGTACAGAACGATTTTAAAAAAGCTTGTTGGTTCTGCACCATAAATACTAGTATGCCAACTTTGAATAGTCTATGTAGGTAAAAAAGTGTAGAAACTTCGTAAATACTTTCTAGTCCACTTCGACAATTAGATTAAGGAAATTTCCAGCTCAAATTTTGTTCGCACATACCGGTTTTAACGTGCGTGCGTCAATTAAAGTCCTTATGAAGGATGAATGAATTTATTTTTAGACATATGTAAGTCTCGACATAAAATTATATTTTTAGTAACAAAAGTTGACACGATTTTTATTTAGGTAAAGTTGCATGACACACAAATTTTAATACTAAAAATGTAGACGGTATAATTATTTATTATAGAAGGTATAAACATTTTTTTTTAATCACTCTGCCACTATGAAAAATAAGCTGCAATTTTTGTTAACTGATTTTGTTGGGAGTAGATTCTACTTCCTCATTCAAGTCTAAACAACTAAACTGGCGTCAACAGAAATGTTTTTATTGTTTAGAAAATTTTCCAATATACTTACGTGTTAATAAATTTCAACGAAACGTGGAAGATTCTCGATACAATTAAAAAGTAATTAATAAGTAAGCAGCGGCAAGACCCACCTCTGCCTGTTTTTTCCCCATTGTAACCAATTCCTTCATTTCCAAAACCATTAGTTAATCGAGCGGGAATTTCCCTACACATTTAATAAATCAACTAGGTCTTATTGTAATGGTAACCACTTTCTTCTAAAGACGTATGGTTAGGTAGCCTATATGGTAATCAGTATTTAGATTTCATAATAAAAATAACATAAATTCATAAGGAATACGATTAAATCGATGTAATTTCAAGTTTACCAGACTGATGACTATTTATAAATCATTATTCTTACTTCTTTTATCTTGCTCTGATATATTTGTGTATATGTGCAGTTGTAAAATTGACATGTTTAAAAATCCTCCACATTTAAGTATTACATTTTATAAATTCCGCAATTTAAATCCAAATAGACACATCAAGTTGACAGACTATTATATTGCCATTTATCTTCGAGGATAATTTGAGTTTAGAAAAAAATAGAGCAAGCGTGAGCGTTTATATTCTTAGCTTGATCATTTTATTCTATTTAAATGTATGGACACTCGTCTTACTAGAAAGTACACATGCACATGGATTCGGCAGCACATAAACAAAATGAATTAAACATAAATATGTATATACGTTAATCTACAGTGACAAAATGTTACAGGACCAAATGTTGAATAATTTCCCTACATTTTCGTCATAACCAAAAATTTTACAGCCTAATAAAGTTCTTTCATCTAACAAAATTACTATATAAATATAGGTGTAAGAACTTGTTATAACTCTATTAGCATCAGATGGACTACGGGGTGAAAAAAAACTCAGTGTAGAATTGTCGTTGTGAGCTCAGCAGACCAATCATAATGACTATAATTGTGGCAAAAACTTATGCAAGACACAATTATTCGCGATTAATTAGCTTTGATGTGCTGAGCGTGACGAATAAACCCTTTACTGTTCCTAAACGTTAACCACAGGATTTAGCATGAGGCACGCTTTAGTAGAAAGTAATGTTGGCTTCGACTGAAGAGATGGGATCTTAGCGGTCGCCAGTTCTAACCCAACGCACACCCCTCGACTTTTCGAATTGATGTGTGTATTTACAATGAATAAACACTTCTTTCAGCGGTCGAAAACATCGTTAGGAAAGTAGTACGCCTAAAGTTCTAAGTAATTTCTTAGCTGTGTAGTCCGCCAACCCGAACTAGGTCAGCGTGGTGGAATAAGGCCTAAAACCATTCATTTGTGGACGAGGCCCAGCATTGGGACTTATGTGTACTGATGACGGTTACAATAAAATGTACCGTGCCGAAAGCTATGCTCTCTCAAAACTTTTTAGGACGACCAGTAATAAACAGCTTACGCCCAGCATTAATCAGAATATCTAAAGTCTTTTGTTTTAACATTCTTATCTGCACAACCATAAATAGTCAGTTAAAGATGCGTATGAGCTAGACTAAGACAAACTTCCAGGTTCTCGGCGTAATGAGTTGAATCACATTATGTAAAGCTACAAAGTCAAGTTACAAAGTAGCCTGGAATATCTTGAACTATGAATCAACTGTCACATTACATAAACAGTAATAACTATTATATCCATACATACATAAACTTACACCTACATCCATTAGATGTAGACAGATACAACGAATAATATTATTGGGAATAATAAGAATTAGAATTACCTAATCTATACTAATATTATAAAGAGGTAAGGTTTGTGAGTTTGTATGTTTGTAAGTTTGTATGTTTGTATGTTTGTATGTTTGTATGTTTGTGACGTTGTAGAAAGTAAAGTCGGGATCTACTGAACCGATTTTGAAAATTCTTTTTCCAATAGAAAGCTATGTTCTTTGGGAGTGTCATAGGCTATATATTAGTTCGAAAAATGATAAGACTTTTTCGTTGTAGCAGGATTTGCGAAGTAAGTCGGAGAAAAAACGGGCGAACGAAACCGTTTTTTGCAAACGCTGCCTTACCCATGGGAGATATATAGTTGAGTCCTAGAGAAAAGTTGTAGAGCTTGATAATATCTACAAAAAAGTCAGCGGTAGCATATGTCTAACTTTTAGGGTTGGTTCACTATAACCTCTTTTATGCTAACTAAATTTATTATAAAATAAAGCATTGTTTGTGAAGGCATTTTTATAAAGATTATATTAATCCTTATCCAAATAAATGCGTTATTCAGTATAAGTATTTAATTTAGAAGAAATTTGCCCTTTACATCATTTGATTTCGATGAGTATCTTAGAAGATATCGCAGTTTCAAAATTATCTTCAAGCGCTCAATAATTATGTACATCGCGCCGACCGGAGCGTTGCGGTTTCACGTTTAAATAATTTTCCCGATTTGTATGATTTTTGGTATGGGCATAAATAGGACTTTAAGAAGTAAAATAGACTATAACTTATTTTCTTTTTGAAGTCAACCCTGTAGTCTACGCGTACGAAGTCGCGGGCAACAGCTATCTATACTAATATTATAAAGAGGTAAGGTTTGTGAGTTTGTATGTTTGTATGTTTGTGACGTTGTAGAAAGTAAACTCGGGATCTACTGAACCGATTTTAAAAATTCTTTTACCATTAGAAAGCTACGTTCTTTGTGAGTGTCATAGGCTATATATTAGTCTGAAAAATGATAAAACTTTTTTTTTGTAGCAGGATTTGCAAAGTAAGTCGGAGAAAAAACGGACGAACGAAAGCGTTTTTTGCAAACGCTGCCTTACCCATGGGAGATACGTAGTTGGGTCCTAGAGAAAAGTTGTAGAGCTTGATAATGCCTACAAAAAAGTCAGCGGTAGCATATGTCTAACTTTTAGGGTTTGTTCACTATAACCTTTTTTATGCTAGCCAAATTTGTTCTAAAATAAAGGATTTTTTGTGAAGGCGTTTTTATAAAGATTATATTAATCCTTATCCAAATAAATGCATTATTTAGTATAAGTATTTAATTTAAAATGAATTTGCCCTTTACATCATTTGATTTCAATGAGTATCTTAGAAGATATCGCAGGTTCAAAATAATGACCAAGCGCGCAAAAATGATTCACAACGCGCCGAACGGCGCTTTACAGTGTCACGTTTAAATAATTTGAGCGATTTGTATAATTTTTGGTATGGGCATAAATAGGCCTCTGGAGAGTAAACTACGACATAAATATGGAGCCGCGACTATGCTGTTATCTGCTGAGTGATATTATGTTGTCTTATCTCGGGTTGGACCTCCTGAAAGACAATATATTTTGGTACCCAATAATAACATCACGTCTAATATTAGTATACAAAGAAGTTTTGAAAAATTAAAATAAACATAATAAGTTTAATTTTAATGATTTCATTTACACACAAAAATAAGCAGTTAAAATATAACCTCTCCTATTTGCAGTCGGAAAATAAATCATAACAATCAGTGTTTACCTGACCAAAGTGATAATTTAATCATAAGCAAAAAATATTTACTGCCCAACGAAGTGGGCACGGGTCCGCTAGTTTCCTATAACTTGACATTATTGTGTCGACTTGGGAGAGATAATAATTTCTTTCAACAATCTATTCAGATTTCAAACCACAGTAAACCGACCATTGGATGTCAATTTGAATAAAATAGGTCAATCATATAGGTAATTAAGGAAAACATTGACTGACGTTAGCCTAGTGGTTTTTCGAAAGCTGGTGCCTAGCCAACTGCACTACGGGGCTAGCTGGAAAAGAAATAGTAACATAAAAGAACAAACAATCCTTCGACCTCCGGGGATTTCATATTATACTATGCACTACAATTCTAGTGTAAACAAGATCGGTTTTGCGGTTTATTTACAATTCATTAATATGCTTAAACGTACGCGGTTGGCTTATAAGGGCAATAGGTGATTTATTTTTACTTGATTGTGACGTCAGTGATCTTAATCGTGACTAATCTAAAACACGTATTGCATTCATAATTTTAAAGCGAACACATCAAAAGACTGCCGTGTTTGTCCTGCAAAAATTTAGGGACAATATCAAGAGGCCACTGGTTCGATTGCCACGTCGGGAAAGGTATTATAGAGTTCACCTTTGTCAAATAATTGTATTAAAACAATGTCAAAAATTTATTAAGTCAGCCTATTGCTGTATATTCGATACAGTTTATTGTTCTGTGCTGCTACCGAGAATTATTGAATGAAATAACCCAGTATCTTTGCCTGGCTTGGAAATCGAACCCAAGATCTTGGGATCTTTTAATCTGTATAAAGGCTATATATACACAATCTAAATTGTTCTTAAAAATGGCTTGAAATTATTAACGTCTATCTATTGTCTTTAAAAGTTGGAAAAATGAGGGATTGATAAAAGTGTTTTCAGAGTAAACGTATTTTAAGTTAAGAAAAAATAACAAAGATGAATCGTCAGTATTACATCATTTATATTCATATGAATAGCATATTAACTTATTTAATAGAGGAAAGACTCAAGTAAGAAGTCAAGAGGCAAATTGGGTTAAGACATCGCCTTCTAAGTAAATATGCGGCGATGAATCATTTCAATGTTAATTATGATTACAATTATTTTGTAACCGCCATTACTATAACAATTACGACTACTTAATAATGAATGTACAAAGTTATTGTCTAGGTAGGTGCTAAACAATGGGGTTTGGATAGACACGCACGCCTTACTTGCTCAACCACGACGTCGCACCACGTTGTGCAAGATTTATCTCTTTGTATTGAACATATTGGACGTAGTAAGTAGGGAATTGGCAAAAGTAATATTATAGTCAGGATAGGTCAGATTGAAGGGTCTGCTTCGAGGGCAAACGGTAGTTGTTTCTTAACAGCAAGTAACCGTTACGAAACCTCACGTATCAGTAAGTACTTGAGGCATTTCAATATACCATTCAATAGATAGATTTTCATCTATGAAAATATGTCATTTTATGCCTGAGAATTATCCACAAATAATTTCTATATCATAAAAAGTCAGCCAATTTAGATTATCACAATTGATTTCATAAAGTCAGAGGTGCGGGCCTACTAAATTCCAGATTCCTGAGATTCGATCATATTTTAAATAAAGAAAATGTTTTTTAATTATTTTTACCTATTAATTTGTAAGAGATACAGATGGATCATACTAGTTTATATGCAGTAAGGATAGGTATCAGACCAGGTGATCTGATTTGAAAAATACAACCCCTGTGTCATGTCATAGATATGTGCGTCAGAGAAAAATCGTGAAATAGATAAGATGCACAATATACAATCTAATGAACAATTTTTATTCCCTACATACTATAAAAAATACAAATATTAACCGAACAAAATCTTATTAATTTCAAAGTATTAGGATATAATATGTAGCCATCTCTTGAGCTTCATCGAAACTAATGATTGACCACCAGTGTGTAACTCAGCGTTTCACAACCTTACCGCAATGTGTATTATGTATTGTGTATGTATTTTTTAATAATGTTGCTAGATGGCGTTTTTGTGTAGAATAGCTATACCAATATTTGTGTATGAAATGTCTTTTTTCATTGTGCATCGGTCAGGCTTACAACTAAGCAGCCCATAGTAGAACTTTATAAAATACAGCCAATGGGAAATGACCACCGATCTTCACGTTTATGAGAAATTAAGGTCTGACAACACGTATTTTTGAAACTTCTATAAATAATTGTAGACATATTTTTTTTATAATTGACATAAAAGACAATTATACCTCTTAGTTCGTTTTTTTCCTTTTTAATGAGAAAGGAAACGTGCAAGTGATACATAATGGCAAACACTTCCTATTTTATTTCTGATTAGGTAATAATCTTATTGCGAGACAAAGACTTCGTAAAGATGTCTTATTTCATATTAAAATTTTTCTTTTTATGTGTGACATTGTCATCATCATTCTCCTGCCCTGCTCCCAATCCTTATTTGGGGTCGGCGCAGCATGTTGACAACATGCGGACAAAACATGCTGCATAAGAGTTTTGGCAGATGTTTTACGGCCGGCCGCCTGCCTGACGCCAACCCTCCTTGGGACTTTCAATGTTTTAGGAATGGGGTAGGGATAGCGTGTGTTTGGGTACAGGATATTGCAGGTAAGGATATTTGGCCTGATGGTAAGGATGCTACAGTCCCAGATAAGGAAGTAATAAGAGACTGCAACAGCTCGGGGGGCCGAGGTCGTGTACTCGTAGCCCTGTTCCATGATTGGCTAGATCAATGGAAAAGGCATCCCCTGACCATGTGTGACGTTGTATGTACTATATTATATCTTACGTTGCCATAAAAATTTTAGAAATAGACGCAATATATATTAAATGCCGTAGGATCTTTTTTCCATTATATTATAAAGCTTCACTTATTAAAAATGTCGTTGACTCTTAAATCCAGCGTGATGGACTAAAGCAGGAAAGCTCCTAGACATACCGAAATAACTCTGATCATCCGTGAGACGTACTTAAATAGTCACAACATTGTATTTTATTACTATAATCGTCATAATTATTTAAATTAATCATCACCTTCAGCTATAGGCCATCTTCTGTAAGACCTAGACCTCCCAAAGGTGTCAAGAGCGACCTCTTAGAAACAACCAGCAAGACAGGAAAAGTCAATATTATCCCCCTCAGTTTTACAATAGTCCCAGCAGTGAGACATAATTGTACGCTTCAGCTCATGTATTAATAAATCAATAGATGTAGCCAAGAATCGGTCAATCCGCCAATAAAAGACGTATTTCTATAGACGCCCAAAAGTCCAGCTCGCCTTATAAAATTCCGAATTATAATTTAAATCTTTATGAGACATAAGCATTTGTCATGTAAAGGATAATATTCGGACCCCACGACGAGCAATTATAAAGTATACATTACACAATTACCGTATTACGCTTTAGAGCTTCTTTGAAAGTAGGTCCGCTACTACTTACTTTAAACGATAGTATACTTGTCAATTCTAAGGAAACACCCGCCCAACAACGGGCTGATGATCACAATGACAAAGCGATGTTAATTAATGTTAATGAGATACCCGACAGAAACTATTAACGATATAATCATGGTCAATGGGTAAGTGGAACAATTATCGGTGTTTAAGGAATACTTTACCAGGTAAATACGGCGTCTAGTAAGACAGCGTCAAGTTATTTGTATTCATTGCGAATTATGTATGTAGGAATACTATTTATGATGCAGTTGTAGATATATCTATTTTTTTATGTGTTAGGCTTGCGCTTGATTCCAATTCTAAGGCCTAAAACTCATTCAATTTCACTCATTTTATATGTAGACAGTAGAGACAGGGAAAGTCAAACTTATTACGACAATATTGCTTTTGAAACAGCTATCATATAGGTAAACAGAAAAGCATAATATTATGCTCTTCTTGCTACTTGCTCGAAGTCAACAATATGTTTTATATTAAATGACTAGCCATACACCTCGTAGAATGTGAAGTGCCCACAGTGGTAGGATGATTTTGTCTACGGGGATACCAGCCATAATAAATACGGTGTAAAATTTCTGTAATGAACACCGTGAGATAGTGTTCACGACATCCTGAAATTTAATCTATTTTTATTATCTTAACGACAAAAGGACTTAAGGTTGTAAAAAAATTGTCATTTAGTTAACCATCTACCTGTCTGTTTCAGATAATAAAGTTGCGAACAATTGTAGGGGAGTTCACAGAACTATAGTTCTTTGTATCGTGAGGAAATCTTTTTCTAACACGTGATTAATGCGTCCTCGCCTCAGCCCTTCGCCATACGTCACGTCTGAGAAATATAAATCAGTTGAATATATGCATATATTTACATGCATTTTTTAATCAAGGAACAAAACCTGACTTGGCAACGATTTTTGCAGCTTAGATAATAGTAAATTGAAACTACGTACACGTTCACTTAAATTTAAAAAGACATTCAATGTATTTAAATGACGACAGCTTTCATAGTGTAGGTTGGTAGATGCCAGATATTGAAACAATAGACGAGGATGATACCAGTAAAAAAAAAATACAGTTAGTATCAAGAAAATCCTTTAAACCGTCGTATTCGTTTCATGATTCTTATAACGAAATACCTAAGCATACCAACTTCACTAAATAAATTTCATTCGCATAAACAGTCATGCATTCTAATTAACAAAATAAATTGTGTGTTCTTAAGCATGAGAAGGCTGCAGGAAATCCCAACAAGGTTAATAATATCTTTGTTGAATCCTGATGGTAACAACGTCTGAAAATAAAGAAATATTTGCAACTCTACTTGGCACTTGTTTCTATTCTCTCGTCAGATGTTCACAACGGGATGTGAGACTCTCTCAAAGGCTTTTAGAACGACTAAAAAAATCAGATGATGATTTAAATACTCAACACTTTTGGAAACTTTTAGGAAAACTGTACATTTGAAAGGATTGGCATCGAATTGCAATAATGGAGATCACATCAATTAACCATACAAGCTAGGCAATTAAAAAGCAACAGACATTTTAAGGTTCTAAGCATCTTTTTCTTAATTAGGGAAAAAGGAAAAAAAAATGAAGTGTGGAAATATTTAAAAATAGTGCATAATATGCAAATTCAAATTATTAAACCAACGGATACTACATAGTAAGTTTATACTCACAGGGAATAAGTAGACGAAACATAATATTTAAAAAGTTTAGAAAAGAATGCTAAATAATCTTTAAGTCAAAGAGGATAATCAGAAGATTGTTACCGGACATACAATAGAACCTTAGGTGCAAAGAACTTATATCTGCACTGGAGGTAAAAAAAAAAATCTAAAATGGTCCATACATATAGACAACATATGAATCAGCCTTTGAATTTTGATAGAATCATTATCATTGCATTCCTGAGTTTTCAGCAAAGAATTTTGCAAATATGTGAAGTATGAAACTTTGAATCGTAGAATTAGTAGAATCAATTCGTGGCAATTAGTGGAACGTGTATAAGTCAATGAAAAAAATATTTAAAAGTTCTTATTTTAAAATTCATGATGCTAAATGAAAAATAAAATATGAAGAGTCTAAAAATAAGCTTGTTTTTCGGATAGCGAAAAAAATTGTAGCAAATTATTTACGAATTATTAGCTTGAGATATTCTCAACTACAAAAAATCATGAGTCGCCACAAAAAAAAAGGAACTGATGCTCCATTTTTTAATCATTTAAATAATTGACGTAAGTATAATAATTATGGCTAACCTCCGTATATCATGATACTCTCATTACCATATCAATTGAACTTAAGGTTTTAGTATTAAAATTTTCCTCATAATTAAGGCATCGGAAACTTCCCACGGCGGCTCGTGTTACCTTGCAACGATTCTTAGTATCCGTTGTTTACAAACTTGGAAAATAACCGATAATAATGAAAAATCTTTAACCTCTTTCGACCCCGAGTAGAATTAGTTCGTTATTGGTATGATTCACTTTTTTATCATAATATGTGTGTTTACTGTCTCGTGTTCTCGCGGTTCTAGTATGTGCTACGCACGTTGCGCATAGTACATATACAAACTGTCTTATTGAGATGTGTCGAAGATTTAAGACTTTACTAGATTTATTAATTTAGACATTGTAGATTTATTTGACACTTTTGGACAAATGGATATTTTAAATTAAATACATATTTTTTTTGACGTTACAGATGAGATCGAAAGCCCTTAGATTTATCTAAAATCTTCTACATATATACTGAAAACCATAAATCTATCTGCTGGCGTCGTCGTTAAAGAGTGTGTGAATTATGACTCCGCAGTATGCGGAATTAGTCTCTGCTACTACCCAGCACATTCTCCAATGTCTCCTTAAAAAGCAAAGAGTTTAAACCAAACCACTCTAAATCTGATTTAGTACCCTCACGTCCGTGAATGTCCGCGACACCACCGAATACATTGGGGTCACTTTAAACGTCAGCAAACCACCCCCGCAATACGATCTGCCATTCCTCCGATAGGTTAATCATTTCTGACGTCAGGGAAGGAAAGTCGTGGTAACAATTACGACCCTAATCCACAAATATCAAAAAAGTAAAATCAATTCATCATAAGTAATAATAATATTCATGGATTACTCAACAAGTTCTGCTCTATAAAATATGATCACTGATATCACCTTACCGTATCTAATATAGTAAAATTCCCTTCAACGTAAACAACTTATGTAAGTTTATAATGCATGCCTAATTACCTATTAAAGATAAATAAGTGCACACCGAAGGCCAACGTCAAAAGATATATGTAATAAGTTCTCGGTAAAACCGTATTGAATTCATACATTATAACTTGCGTCACGAGCAAATGTATCATTTAGATATGCATGCTCTTCCATGAGGAAATAAAGTTTAATGGTATAGAAAAAACCGGCCACGTCCAAGTCGGACTTCCATACGAAGGGTCCCGTACTATTATCTACAGGATCTATACAGACCGTGATCGGAAACTAGGACAGGTAATATCTTATGTGATAACAAAACCCCTGGCATTAAAGAAAATCCCGACAAAAAAAAATATATCTTCGATACAAACTACATACATTTAATCTCGACGGTTGTATGGAAAACGTCAAGATTTTTATATTTTACGGGATTTTTGTGTGAGTGATATTAGCTGACGTAGTTTCCGATCACGGTCTGAATATATCATGTATAAAAGCGGAAAAATCATGTCTGTTGAATGTTCTGGAGTGGACACCACGGCTCAGCAAACGTAGTGAAGGATGCAACGGTTAGATGAGGAGGTTCAAAGATCGGGCCCAGTGGCGTGCCATAGGAGGGACCACTGCCCATGAGAGGTTCATGAGATACAGACTGGTGACGGACGGACCGACGGACAGCGAAGTCTTAGTAATAGGGTCCAGTTTTACCCTTTGGCTAGGGAACCCTAAAAAGAACTTGTTTATACACAACCACTTGGGTTTTAATCAGACGTCAAAAAACTATAACAACGCTGTGTTTTGAATCACACTACAGGGTGTAATTACACTACTTGTGAAGACGAAAACAAGTAATTTACTCGTCTACGCTATTAATATTTGTGAAATTTGTCATCTAAAGTAATGTTATAAAAAGATAGCAGAGTTTTCATTTGTAGTAAATAAATTCAGTCACTATTGTTTTTTCGATGAAGAGACATGGGCCACTTTTTTTTCTTAACAAAATTGAGCCCTAACTAAGTGAAGTTCAATCGCTTCTAAAATCTTTCTAGCAACGTGTTTCAATACTAAGTTCTTTTCTATAAGAAGAAACCTAGTCTTTTTATAGTACAGGGATACCTAAATGGATGTAATGTTGGTATCTTCGACCATTTAACATGGCATGGAAATAGCTTTAGTTATGCTGTAGGAAAATACCCCTAAAACTTTTTACTATTGCGCAACGAACGGTGGAAACTATAGCAGCATTCTAACAAGAGTAACAAGAATATATGAGGCTCAAATAACTTTTTAGCTTTGAATACATCCTGTAAGTTGCTGCTGCCGAGTTATTAATTCTTAAAATAGATAGTATTATTTTTTATTAATCTCTCGCTGTACCATTTTTGCGCTATGTCTGGGCGAGATGTTTTTAGATATGTGTTGTTACTGTAGATTAATTATTTATTAATACCTACTCAATTGTCAAGAATTTATATTAACTATTGGTAGTACTTCCATGCAAGCCCCAAAAGCGATGTAACTTTTTTTCATTTTTTGGACTTTTCTATAAAAATATCATAGAATATGGTTAAACGTTTTAATCGAGGAAATGGCTTTGGTTATAGAATTACAAAAATTTTATGTACATAACTTAGACTAAATTTGTTTATGCTCCTAAGCTATAAATATTTTACCCTATTTCCATTATTCCGCAAGAAAAATATTTTTATGGATTTAAAATAACAAAATTCGTTCAAGATAGTATCAATTATGCCTACGCCACCCCTAAGTATGTTAAACTTGATGTGAAGTTACCATTTTTGCTAATCCGCATAAAAATATACGTTGACGTAATCTTATTTACGTCATAGGAACGGGTTTATGTCTGAATTTAGACTGAAGTTATTTTCCAGTGACTCGATCAGTCTAAAAAACTCAGCCTCCAAAATAACGTACGTCGAGTGTTTATTTTCATCATATGAGTGCATTGCAAACATGTCACCTTTAGGTTATTTTTAACACCAATAGGATGCTTTTAGTGACTACTTTATTAAAAACAAAGCGCATGAATTGTATACCTGGAATAAATTTAAAGAAGAATAAAAGAACTCCGCTGGCCTGGAAAGAGTTGCGGATGCTATAATTTTCTTTTTTTACGAGAAGAAATCCCCTTTAGCTCCCTGTTCGGTATCTCAGGGGAGGAACGCATGGAACTAGTTCTCTAGTTCTCAATTTTTCTAGCCGTTTAAAAAGATCCAAATCGTTTTTGATAGTTGCAAAAAAATTCACCAAAGAGTTATAAACATAGACTCTAATGTGTAGATAAAAACGGTTTTCATTCCTTCTAATAATCTGATCTGAAACAAACCTGGAATACATACATATTTGTCTTGGAGAGACGATTGAACCTTTCTGCTCTCGATCTAAAACTATCTTATTAGGATGAGTGACCATGACACACTTGTTATAAATATATAATTTTGTACAAAAAATACACGGTAGAAACGTTTCTTAAATAGTTATCTAACAAACTGTTCAGCAGTTCTACACCGACTATCCAGTATTAACTTTCTCCAAAATAACAGTATCATGCAAATGAATAAATATAATGCAAATGACAAAACTGTTTGTTATTATTTGTACATTATTGTGGTAATTTTTAAAATTTCCTTTTTGAGCATGTCATTTCATACTTACATACAAAATCCCACCCCTATATTTGCCGAAGGCGTAGACAAATATGCATTTTTGCGCCCATATTTCGGAATGTATCAGTCCTACATAAAGGAGGCGAGCCAATTGCGTTTTTTTAGTATATTGCAGGCTCCTTGCTATTACTGAGAAATTCGTAGTGGAACACCCATAACAGTTTGCCCAACCTGAAAAATAAACCCGGGACCTCTAGATCCCAAACCGCATACAGAGTGTGCTCATTATTGTATTCCATATTTATGTAACGTGTATGTTTAAGCATATTCACTCCAAATTCACTGCCATAAGCAGTTTACTATGTGCCACACCATACAGTTCTAAAACGCCTGTTTTGCCTTTGTTCCTGCACCCTGTCATACATTTGTGCCAGTCAAAGATATATTGAAGACTGTATAACAGTGTACTTCTTACAATTAAAAATGTACAATTTTAATTACTCGGAAGTTACAACATATAATTAGTATGGCCTTAACGAATTATTCTGCCCAAAAAGACAATTGTACAAAAAGATAAAACAAAAACAATACGATTTATCAAGTTCAAATAAAACTTCCACTGACAGTATGTAATTATTCTCATTAGAACAATAATGACTGTTTTGACTACAGAATCGCAAATGTGTGTCAAACTTTAAAAAATCTTGAAATGAAACGTCGTAAGATATTTATGAAACTTACACCTACACTCCCTCACGTCTAGGTTCCTAAAAGGGTAGGCAGACGTGCATCATGTTTTGGCAGTTGCGTTTTCTATTTCGTATAATGAAGAACGAGGCTAATAAAATAAAATTGTTTCATTCAGGAATCGAACCCGCGAACTTTGTAGCAGCTGTATGGTGTATTCATGATATTTCAAATTATTTTGACGTATTTTAACTGTTGATAAACTATATAAATTGATCGTACTATTTCAGAAATCATGATTATTTAGAATGAAATGCCTGTAGGGAAATTAACTTTACATCCTTCTGTAAGGTACAAACTAGTTAAATATTTGTTATTTTTCTATTATAATAAGACAGACCCTTATTTATATTCCACATAATAGCTTGGTTCTCTATTTGCGAATAATCTGAATAAGCAACAACACTATTGCAAATATGTCATCATGAGATACAAATGGACACTAGACGCAGTAAAGCGACAAGGATTATTACTTCTGGCGGCAGTAATAGCCATGTCATCAACAATAAAATACGGTAATTCCATTTGTTTCATTTCAGTTTTTTGTAGATATTATTTTCCTGTTTGTGTAATATTTATTTTTTAATGTCAAGCATCGATGAACATAACCATCTCACACAGTGATCAGCCGCCCAGAAACGCCCCTACTTACTATGAGTACCTTATCAGCTTTAAGTATGGGGTAAACGAAAGGAAAATGAAAGAAATATTGAGTATTATTATTGGTATTCCAGCTACCTTATTATCATATCACTATGAATAATCATATTTTTACTTTATAAATTAGTCAATCAAATTCGTCTAGTATTATAAGGATATCTTATCTAGTAAGATCTGGAATAACCTGAGTTAATCAAGATATCCTCAAAGCAGATTTTAAAAGAGAATTATTGAATATACGGTACCAGCTGTTTGACAATAAAAAGAGATAAAGACGTGGCTTCTTCGCAAAAATAATTCAATCGATTAAGAACAGTGTACCTATTAAGGCAATGTGCCGAGAAATTACGTAACCACTTATTCAATACTATATTTAGGTATCGAAAATCTCATAAAAAATCGACACATCACTACATTTACAATACACGGAAGAGTTTTTATACAATGCACTTTGACTATGTGTTTAAAAAACAAACGCGAATCAGCGTCATTGTGTATTCAAAATCATTTATAAACACACTCAGCATTGCACTTTCATAAAAACGCTTTATGTAATTACGTAGCGTCGGGGCTTAATGTGCAAAGCCTAGCACAGACAGTCGAAAGCAGCACGACTTGATGAACACAAAAATTGATAATGAAAAAATCGGTATTTCCAACAAATTATGACAACACCAGCTTCGTTAACACTTGTGTAGGCATATGAAGAGATTATAGGATTATAGTACAAGCGAAAAGTGTGGTTGCATTTCTACACACATGTAAAACAAAGAGAACCTATTGCTGATTTTTTACACATTTTCAGACTCTATATTGCCACTGAGAATTTATTTCTTAATGTAAAATCTCAACTATAATTGAATAAAATTCCCCTTACTAAAAGTATGTAAATGAAACTAAAGGAACAACTAGTTTACATATTTTTATGAGAATTTACGTGTCTGATTCAAATTACCGGGAGGAAGTATCATGCATTGTCGTTGGCGAGATATTCTTAATTTTATATTCTTCAGTCTACCTATAAATTTATGTTCTTCGTTCATGAAATAGAAGAGGACTAGATAATCCTCCAGATTTTTTTAGGTTACTGCAGTGAGTGATAATTATTTTACAATATATAGGCGTTTGTTTTCAGTTAAAATTTCAGCCGTTCCATAATTTTTGCGTTACCTTCAGGTAACGAGGCCAACTACATTAATATTAAACTACCCTGTTTATGTAAGACTAACTTATTTAGGTTTTCTTGCGATAAAAATTCGTTTGTTTTCTTACTTCGATGATCTGTAATAAGCCGAATCTCAATTCAGTGACTCATTGAGCAGTGGTAAACAAATCTTGCCTAACCTTACTGCATGGTCGAAGGTCGGCGTTGATGCACGCTTGTTGCGTTGTACTTGTGTTATGTCACCAGATATCAGCTGCTAAGTTGTCATCTTATCGTAACTGATGAAATGGAAACGATCGGAGTGGCCTTCTGGACAATTAACACCATTATCCGCTATGTTTATCGTCTCCAGTTGAAATGACAATATATCGTATACTAGCAGCTTCAGTGCGTTTAATCTATAAGTATGTAAAATATACAATACATCTATGTAAACTCAAGAACTTATTCATGTATTTGTGATAAGTAAATAGGCAAATGAAGACAGTAAAATTGTTGCAACTCTCTTTCGAATATCATATTTTTTTTACAGTATTTAAAATAGCTCGAGGACTCCCAAAAAAAGTATTTACTGAGCGATCTAGAGGTCCCGGTTTCGATTCACTAGTAGGGCAAGATATTATGGAACGATTAATGCTTTTGGCTATTCAATATTAGTTATGTCACTGATTTAATGTAAATAAAACCACATACCTCCTTTTTCTTTTTTAACAATAAATAATTATATCAGATAACCAGACTGCCTAATTTCGGCAATTATTTGTAATGAAGTCTAAAAATACATTATTAGTTTATTGCCCTTACATCAAACGTCTTAAAATGTAATCAATTCTATTTTTAACATTATAATAACCAGCAATTATCTTTTTCGGTCCTCATCGTCGGTTATTATTTAAGACAAGTTCGGCTAAAGGACGACGACCGACATGCGAGATACTTCAATTAATATCGGACAAAACTAGTTAGATTAATTACGTATGAAGTTGCTAGAAAATTGCCTTTTAAATTTATGTGACCATAGACCTCTTCTATTAATCGATAAAAAAGTTTGAGGGAGTAGTGATGGCCTCGAGGCTTAGGCACACGATCGAGTCAAAAACTCGGCGCGTTGAAACCCCAGGCACTCTTTAAAGTGATGGTTACTCATGAAAGTTATGAATGTATTCATATTTAATGATGACGTACGTTAAAGGTGAAGGAAAAAATCGTGTGGTGGCCTAAGGCCCACCTCTCCTAGTAGAAAACGCCCGCACCAAGCGGGAAGTATGTGGGTTGATGACGTAATGTAAAATATTTGTAGTTTATTCTATCTCTTGATTGATTTATTTTGTAGAAATTTGTTAATGAAATGAATCTTTAATATTTTAATTTATAATATTAAATCCGGTAGATGTACCTGGCAACAGATCTGGATGCAATTTAATAATTCTCAGTATTCTTATAAATATTTACAAGAAATCTATTCCGACAACTGATCGACGTTAACAAAGTTATAACAATAAAAATAAACAACGATGTGCATAAAGCATGACTTCTATGTAAAATTAGCATATTAAACTTGAAATGCATACATACATTAATACACTAATAAAACTGGGCTGTGTGAATAAAACTGAGGTAATAAAGAAAATTCGTATAATTTGCCCGTGAGTTTGAAAATTTTATATTTTAAATTCACACATTTGCAAAATTACCGGGTATCTCAGCATTGACAGTAGGTATCGTCACACCAATATATAAACTGGCAAAAGGCGTCTTGGCAATTGAAAAAAAAAGAACACGGGAGAGGAAAATGAACTCATTAGGACAATAGCACTTATCCCAGCCGGCTCTACGGGAAATTCCCAAAAATCATATATTCGATTGTTTACTTTTAGTTACTAAACTACAAGTGATGCCCTCGAGGTTCGGGCGCGCGGTCGAGACAAAATCTTGACCGTCGCGAATTTAAACCCATGCATTCTGAAATTTTGAAGTTATGAGTGTATTCAAAATGAATTATCACGTACTTTAATGGATTAAAGAAATCACTGCAAAATTAGTATTAGTCCGGCCACCCGCACTAGTCTAGATTGGTGGATTAAGAACCAAACCAAATTAGAGAATTTGCACAGAAAACCCGTAGCCAGTTTTGGATGATGCTCATGCTGATGTTAACGTTGATGAAATTTTGTCATAACTTAAAAATGTTTTATTTGTTACTTCCGTCACAATTATGCGTATAATAATTATCGCTATATTACTTAGAACTTTATCTTCAAACATCAATAATTACAATACACGTGTTTTTTTTAACAATATTGAATTGCGTAAAAGTTCCCAAATGGGGTGTTTTTTGGAAATGACTTGTGTACAAAACGAGTATAAAACAAATATGAGTTTCGAAAAGCAACCGCATAGATCTCCAGAAGGTATATAAGAAGTCATTAAAATATTCCGTAAATATTTTTGTAACATCGCTTTACACTGTTTTTTGATATGCAAATAATATCTGTGGTTGTTAACTAATATAAATATTTTCCTATACTTACTTTATTTACTGTCTCGTGGATTCCAGGGTTGGGCAAAGTATAGGTATTTCTCATTAAGAAATTATCAGCACGGAGTACGAATGTGTATCCGAAAAATGTGAATAGACTCGCTCACTATAACGTGGGGTTTTGAATAGAAGTGTCAAAAAGTTATTGCAGAAAAGCACATCTGCCTACCTCTTTGGAGATACGGGTTTGGGTGCCTATTCATACATTAATATTTAAATCCTAGAAGACAACGTCGACAACAGGAAAAAAACTGCTTTGAAAGGAGATGCAAATAGTATGCCAGAATAAATTTTACTTACATATCTACGATGTATTTAAAATCACAATGCATTTTAATTACTTTATATAACCATTATTAATGATGTCTGATTCATTAAAAATAAAAATACAATTTGTGTGTTTTTAAATTTTTCGCTACATATGATATTTAGAACAGCGAAGGTTTCAAACAAGGTCAACTATTTACTTCAATTGTTTGTTATATTCACTGCTAATTACCCCTATCTGATAGTTTATCTAATGCAATTATTTTAATGAGCATTGTATTAAATTTGTTCAATTCATTCTAATAAAAATGATACAATATCTGTACTGACTTTGTCACTATTACCATCATCAGGTTTGGACGTCCGTAGATGATAACGCATCATGCATGCGACCTTCCACGACCTTTGTCAGGTCATTTGTTCACTTTGTCAAGCATATGAAAAACGTGTGTACCCCTCGGCCAACCCATAATTACCCAACTAATTAGTCACGCACTGGTGAATTAATTATGCAGAAAACGAGCGTAGAAAAATCTCGAGGAGTCAAACTCGATCTTGCATCCACAAACTACCTAAATGTGTGTCCCATTGACGGCAGAGACATAAACAAAAAAGACAATTTACGTCACACGTCACACGAACATTGTTTCTTAGAGGCATTGGATAAATGATCGTGGAAAACGGAAGAACGCCAGCACTGTGTTTCCCCTTAATATACTTAATGTATACATGGTGTTGCTACATTCAATCTAATGTGAATATAAAAGTAAATAAATTATACCCAGTTCAAGTATGCTATATATTTGTAGTTGGACTAAGTCCTAAACTCTCTCAGTTGTAGAATAGGCTCGTGTCCAGCAGTGGGCTTATTATGAGTTTAGATATAGATGTAATACAAACAGCTGTGGGATCGAACCTCTGAGCTGTCTTGTATCATGTACTGATCTCATCAGTGACTGAGCTAAATCTGTTAAGAAGGAAATCATCGATATTTAAAACTGTCGAAAAATAATTATAGCTACACCTAAGTGTTAATTGGCTCTTTCTGTGTTTTCACCAACTCCATTTCTTTTTTATTTTCTTACATTATTGGTTAATTGTGTGATTGGGACTTACTGACTTAAAATATTAATTGAGAAATACATTAAGGTATACAAGTTACTTTGCACCTTACTCCATTGCAGCCCTTGTGTAATAAACATTAAGAACAAAATTAAATTATAATTTTAAATTTATTTTTGGATGGAATTCATGACCACCATCTCAATATCCATTCACGTATTTCAAGCCCTTTCACTAATTCCGTGTAATAATTTTAAACATACATTAATTAACCAACGCTGTGCGCGTTTTAATTGCATAGTGATTACAAACATATCTAACTTCTGTCTAATTTCAAAATGACCCACTCTCAGTGTCCACCGTATTACAAGCATTATACAATATACATACATCACATATAACTTGTTACATAAGCTTAGCAAGTGCTTCAGCAATGTTTACAAAGGCCACAAATGCTCAGTTACTTCTAGCTCAAATAAAATCTCTACAAATAATCTGGACACCAATGTGTTTTCAATAGTATAAGTGTGGGGATCGGACGGCAATATCATACTTCAATTTTATTATTAAATTATTTTTCTGTAAATTATTAAAAATATATATTTTTAGTGTCGCTTCTTTTAATAATACGATATTACGTTTTTGAAACCGTTCAATTTATAACAAGACTTCATAATTAAACAAACGATTTAATCAAACTTAAATAACATATTTGAAGTAGGTAGATGAAGATATCAGTTCGATTTCTATTATTTTTTGTAAATTAATAATAATTAATTCATATTGATACCCTTTTTATCAATCACTACCTATCATATACCTATCAACGTTAGTATTATACTACTTAATCATGCTTTGGCCTGCTCTATTGACTGACATGTAACGTTAAAGGAAATCAGTTAAGCAAATTTATATAGTTCTTAAATAACTCACTTTACAAATATAGTCGTTACAATAATCATGTTTATGATAAATACTAGACAGTAATGGCAAGTATGCGTATATCCTCCATACAAGGCATTAGGCAATGAATTCAATAATGAAAAATCTTGAGCTTACAAAATAAAATTCATACTCACCTGTTTCATCATCATCATCATCAACAGCCTTTCACGTCCACTGTTGGACATAGTCATTGTTTATATGAGCATTTATATTATATTTAAGGGATCCAGCGCATTATTAATAACTAAGATAATCAGCGCGTTTATGATTTCGTAACAGCCAACCGTATACATTTGGATAAAATCTTCGTCATTAGCCCATATACGTCCCACTGCTGGGCCATGGGCTCCTCCATAACTAAAGAAGTTTAAGTCTATAGACCTCACTGGCCCAGTGTGGCTTTAAAGGAAGTAACTCGCTATTTGCACAGCTTTGCTATTTTCATCCAAAAGCCTCAAAATTGTTAAGTATTCAGACTGCAAGCTTGTGGTACCCATTCTAGATATCTGGTATACGCCAAAGAATGCTCATAATAGACCATCGGCCCATCAGAGAACATAAATATTATTAGAGACAACCTAATTTAAATAAGTCCAAAAGGCATTGATCAAAACAATATCTTAATCGTGGAAAAGTTAAAAAATTCTCTTACATAACGTAAAACACGTGAAACATCCTGTACAGCATGCGGTTTTTATGCATCAAAGATACATGAAATAATGGACCGACCAGGGGCAAATTAGACGTTTTAGTACGACGTACCTTGGTATAAATACAGGCATGTGATTGCACTGAGCATCATAAGTCACTCAGCTTCTGTGGTTATCGTGTGCACTACAACTGGTAGGTCGACATTTAAAAAACATATTCTATTACTAGACAAGGAAAAGGATTTGATTCGGATCAAGGTTTAACTCGAGCAGTTTTGCGATTGCTGTTTCTAAGCATGTTTTGTGTAATTTTCCATAATTTAATTTCATTATTCAGAATTAAACGGTTTATGTAGAGTTTGTATATGCAGGCCGATTATAATTACTGCAATCTATTAATCGATTATCCACAGGGTAATAACTGTTTGTTTGTAAACAAGATCTGATTAATTATTTAATTGTACGTGCATTTCCGTGTCATTTAATATTTACAAGTCATATTAGCTGCGTTTGTTTACACTAATCTTTGATTGTATAATTAAAACTTCGCATAGAAATACCGTTGAAAAATTTAAGAGTTTAACTTGGTCTCATCCTTTCATAGATTAGACATTAATTTCTCTTCTATCCATATTATCATTATATTATTTTCGTAATGCCGAGAAGCCATTTACCACTGAAATTCGAACACAATATATAATTACTATTGTATTGCACCTCAATCTACAAATATTAGCCCACACGTTTGCCACTTCTAAAATATTCCTGATATATTTTAGTATTCACGCCAATGATGACATAAACCTTACATCCTTAAGGACTCGGTGTTCAGTAACATTTTTTGTTTTTGTAGATTAACCATGAAGTACCTCATGCTGTTTTTCTGTGTGCTGGCCGTCGTTCTGGCGGAACAGTACACCTCCAAGTATGACAACTTGAACATCGACGAGATTTTGGAGAGCGATAGACTGCTCGAAGGATATTTCAACTGCATCATGGGAAGCGGGAAATGCACTGCTGAGGGCAAGGAGCTCAAAGGTAAATACACAATAGACACATATTCTCATATAAGTTAGGCCTAAGTTAAAGAAGGTCCACGTTCAGCAGTGGACGATGATAGGCTGGGTATAGTATAGAGTATATTCTAATTTAAAAGTGATTGGCTTGTCTCGTATAGAAATGAGGAGATTAATTCACATAAGTACCCAGACCTACATTCTATATTTTCGAGTAGATGTAGTTGTATATGCCATGACACAGAGTTCTATGTTCATTGGAAGGTTCATTGCCTTTTGTTTTGTTAATCTAGTGGAAGGAAAAAATATATTGTATAACAGGCCAAAATATGTAGGTACATTGAATCTGGTCAAATGTGTTTTATGAATCAAAATGTCCAAATGAATCAACTCGGTAAAAAACATTTATATTTCATGTGAAAAAAAAATGTCGAAATAAAAACAAATAAAAAAGACAGCATTGTTGTCTACATGAACAATGCAGAATTAATGATGGGATTTTAACATGAATAGGCCAAAAGTATTTTAATATAGCATAATTTCAATGCACAATCATGTAAATTCGTTTATCTTTAAAGCATTTCAATGAATTGGCGTGATAAAAGTTTTACTATTAGTAAAAAAAGAAACTACATGATGATGTCCGGATAGATCTTGCTAGTCGATAAAATAGTTTTGACTGAATAAAGTTTTTACTATACCGCTCAAGGAGAATTAAGTGGGAAATATATATACACAATGAGTTTCTTGTCTATATGGAGACTAATAAAATTAGACTAAGCCTTTGTCCCATGCTCGATAATTGCACATTGTGGACACGTGACTGATATTATAATTAGCTATAATTATATGTGAACGTCGTATTATATTGAAGGATAAACTCAATGAAAATATTAAAATTATATGCATTACTCGCGTTCATATATAATCATTTGTTAACTTTCCGTTGCCAAAGTTTGTATAGTTAGCATTGTATATATACAAAACTTTTATATTTAATACAAATATCCGCACCTGCATTGTATATAATCCGCTTGAGTAATTCATACCTAATTTCTTTTACTCATAACAGAAAATGGCATTTGCCAACATTAAGTAGGAAAATTATGTACAAATTCTTTGTTGTTTTTTATTCTCATTGCCTATCTCATTTGATGTGGTAGAACTCTATACCGTACGATCTAAAGGACCAAGGTTCGGTTCCTGAATTTAGCAACGTGCTATCAAGTTTTCCATTAGAAATATCAAATTTCACAAATACCTAATAGCAGTTGTTTTAAAATATCCTTTCTCATTTCCAGAGCACCTCGTCGATGCTATTGAAACCGGCTGCGAAAAATGTACCGAAGCTCAGAAGAAGGGCGCTACCAAAGTGATTGACTTCCTCATCAAGAACAAGATCCAGATGTGGCGTGACCTGTGCGCCAAGTACGACCCTGAGGGCAAGTGGAGGAAGCAGTACGAAGACCGCGCCCGCGAGAACGGAATCGTCATCCCCGAATAAACTCTTCCTGCACGGATTAGCAAATGGGACTTGTGATCACAGTTTTGTAATGTTTTTTTTAATAAATTTCAATTTGTATATATACTTAACTGTTTTACTCGGTTCTGTTCTATGAACTAGGCTTATGCCTCAAAAATTAAGAATAATTAATTTTTAATTAAGAATCGATAGGGATTTTTAATCAATTCAATGCACTAAGATAGCAGATATACTTAAAGATTTAATAGGTAATGGCTGTAGTAACATTCGTTTAAAATGAATGAGACTCATTGGCAATATCATGATTAGAAATCAGCTCACATATGTATCTCTGTGATAAATATATGGCCGGGAGATTATTTAGAATCAAAAGAAACGTTGAGACTAAATTCGAAAAACACCTATCTACGTATATAGTATACTAGCTTTTGCCCGCGACTCCGTCCGCGTAGACTCTAGGGTTAAGTGCAGAGAGATTTTTGCATTTATAACATGTTTATCCCACAGGATTACATTTTAAAGGATAAAATTATCCCATGTTAATTCTGTGAGCCCTACCTCTCTCTATACCAAATTTTATTCAAATCACTTTGGTATATTCAGAAATACCCATTCCCACGGGAATACTACATTTTCTGGGATAAAAAGTATCCTATGTGTTATTCTGATGTATAAGCTATATTGTGGTAAAGTTTCATTCAAATCCATTCAGTAGTTTTTACGTGAAAGAGTAACAAACATCCATACGTCCATACTTACAAACTTTCGCCTTTATAATAGTAGTAGGATGTCAAGTGATAGTATAAAGTGTTAAAAGGTTATTGAACAGATTTTACATACATTCACGATTGCGTTTCGCATGTAAATCTTCTATTGCGTCTTTTTTAGGCGCTAACTTACGATGCGTTACTTTGTGATTTTTTTGAAAATCTCTTTAAAAATACCCTAATGAAAGAGCTAATCAATCAAATAGATCTAACAGGTTATTAAATAAACATAAAGTACAATCCAATACTTTATAATAAATATAAGCGTTGTCTCCATCAATCCCAGATGGAGAGGAATTGATACATATGTATATACACAGTCACGCCTGAATCCCAAAGGCGTACACTTATCCTTACACACCTCCTTTGCTGCATAAACTTCCATGCATCTACTCATATAAATCTCGGGTTATTTATACTTTTTTATACGAGCATTAATGTTAATTTCTACCAAATTAACATATGTACATAATCATAAAATTATTGGCTCTGAAAACTTTATATTTTGAATATCACAAAAACCGCGACGGTATGACGTCAGTAGAAACACAGCAAAAAATAATTAATTCAACATGTTCTTTGCGAAAAACTTTACAAAAAATGATTTTATAACTTGTGCGCTCTGATTCACCCCACAGTTTTAACATGAAATGATAAACTTTATACTTCTAGAAATAATTTTAATCAAACTTCAAATTATTCAGAATATAAATAAATCTGTGTGGTATTATAAACTCAGCCTATCGCCATCCACTGCTGAACGTAGTCCCCAAGATAGCGCCACCCATCCCGGTCTTGAGCAGCCCTCATTCATTCGTTTCCCGCCACCTTTCTCAAGTTTAAATTGTTTGATTAATTATGAGTGTATAAATCCATCATTATATACGCACAATTATTATATATTTACTTTATTTTTTTTCTTTAAGCCTATATTTTCAAAGCAATAAGAAAACCCTAAGAGATGATAACATTTTTCATAAAATATGACTTTTTCAACTCACGCACTCACGCAGAGGAAGGCCAAAAAAATATGGATGGAGTGCGTAAGAGATATGAAAGAAAATGGGGTGACTCAAGACATGACGGCTGATAGCGATGTTTGGAACAATAAAACATATTCGAATACCCCAAATAGAATTAGGAACAGGGTAAGTGAATGATGACGAAGATGACTTTTCCCACTGAATCCCAGGACCTCTCGATTTTAAGCGCAGACGCCAAGAAAACAATGAGGATCCCACTTTAAGACAAAGTATTAAAGTATAAAATAGTTTATTTATTCTTAATCATCTAATCATAATTCGTAATTTCCCGATGTTTTTCTCTCTTAATTTTCCATATCTATCTTCTCAGTTATATCGTATGTTTATGTACGTATTATTATTCCTTATGTGTTTATTTTATTTTTTACATTTTTAAACAAAAGTTTTATAAAAAAAATACATTTAAAAATATAAAAATTAAACCCGCAGATGGCGGGGTCTACGACCCAAGCCACCGGTGGTTAGGATCCAAGAATTGGAAACCGTCTCACGATACGTGCCGTGTCTAATAACACTGCTTTTTGTATCTGGGTTTTGACCCAACAACCGATTGAGAGCCGCCGAAGATGTTGGTCGAGGCTCTTTGGTATCAGCCCATTGGCAGTAACGACTATTATTACCCAGAAATTATTTAGGCCTTATGAAAGTTAATAAATTGCAGTGCCATCTATAGTTCAATTATAAGTACCGTATATTACATGGTAATGTTCAAACCGATAGACGCAAAAAACCTCATTTTTAGATTTTTTTTTTTATTAAAACGTAAAATAGCCACAGTCTTATTTTTTCTCGCTCTCCTGTAATGCAGTAGAACAAATAAATACAACTTGAAATAAATATAAACTTACGAGCTTACAAACATTTTATATACATATGCTGAACAAAAATAACCTTCAATAACACCCTGTAAAATATGCCTACTTAGTGTGAAAAATAATAATTGAGAAATTCTCTACACTTCAGATAAATATCATGCGATACCGTCAAGACTATTATTAAAAAAGACGAATATCCTCACCTTTTGCCTGCTCTATTACTTCACAATTTTTTAATAGCTATAACAATTCAAGAAATTGTGTAAAACATGTGATTTCATAGGAAATAACATTGCAAATCTTATTTTTATCCAAATTCCATTAGGTAATGTTAAAAAATTCATTACACCTACCAAACAATTTTCCACAAGTATTAGATTTCAACGGGGTGTCATAATTGCTCAGTATTATTTGTCAGGCACTTATTAAATTGATAAATATGTTTTGTTTCTATATATCTTGTTACATACATTAATAAATAATTAAATGATATTGCTATATTTATATAATGTTAATAAGTAGCATAATTGTAATTGTGAGTATTCTAATGAATCGATTATGTTAATTTTATGCCAATATTCATATATCACAGTAATGTAACACGTCTGTGTTTAAATTATGTTATATTATCTCTATTATTACAATTCAATGTTATGTAAATTGTAATGTGATGCAGTTGTATTTCCCTTTTAATTTAATTATATTACAATGCTCATCCCTCTTATACAAATGCATGTTGCGCTACCTACACGCAAGACTCCGTGCCGCGCCACCGACAAAGTATGATTCAAATAGTGATGGCCTCCAGGTACGGTAGATATGCCTCTGTCTTTTTAAACTTATGTGTGTATTCAAAATAAATAATTAAGTACTTCATCTTCTTCTTCTTCATCAACCCATATACTTATACACTACTGCTGAGCACGGGTCTCCTCTACCATTGAGAGGGTTTAGGCCATAGTCCACCACGCTGGCCTAGTGCGGATTGGCGGACTACACACCTAAGAAATTCCTAAGAACTTTTAGGTGTGCAGGTTTTATCACGATGTTTTCCTTCACCGTTAAAGCAAGTGATAATTCAATTTGAATACACACATAACTTCGAAAAGTAAGAGGTGTGTGCCTGGGGTTCGAACCCGCGACCGCCGAGATTCTAGACCGCGCGCCTAAACCTCGAGGCTGCTTTTCAATAATTAAGTACATTAACGGTTAAAAAAAACACTGTGAGGAAATACACCTAGAAGTTCATTGGAATTTCTCAGGTGTATAGTCTGTTAACTCGCACAAGGCATGCGTTGTGGACCAAGACCTAAACCCTCCCAGTTGTAGAGGAGGCCCGTGCCCAGCAACGGAACGTATATGGGCTGATGATGATACATATAAATAATTTTATTCAAAACACTTGTTTCACAAATATACTAAAATTAGCTTCTAAAAATAGTAGTTAAGTTTCATAGCTTATGCATAATCACTGACTCACCCAGGTCAATAATACCAGTAAAATTGGATAGGTCATGTTCAGAAGTAATATACATCTATTAACAGTCATAACATCCTTTAATTGTGAATACATAATGATATTCGTATGTGTCTTTGAATAAAATATCTACTCATAGACCAAACAATCATCGTATTAACGCAGAAATACATAATAATTAATCTTTGCGGAATAGTTTCCGCAATAAATTATTCGTTTAAGAATAATTGCTCTAGTAAACTAATACAGCCTGACCTGTGGTTTGATTAGCCAAAGTGTAGCTTGTGGATTCAATCCCAGCAAAAGACAAATACCTTGGATACCATCCAAGCATATTTTTTCCGGGTCTGGGTGTTTGTGAGACCGAAAAGTCTCTCGCAGTTTCTAAAACCCACAACACAAGACTTAAAACTACGAATTGTTAAACTATGAATATCATTACGGTAGCTACTAAAATATTCTTACACTCTAAGAACTTCTACTCCTTTGGTGCAATTTTGCTAAGCTGCTATATTGCTATTACTCATTTGTATTTAAAAAAAAACATTATAATTAATATGCTCATGTCACTATTCTTCAAAAGGGATAAATAAAGGTGTTGGTGTTGTTTTAGCTGTTTTTACTTTTCAAAAAAATAGGGGCGAGCCTGCTAACAATTTCCGGGCATAATTCCAGACTGTATTGCTTATGAAAATTTTCTCGTGGAAAGACCCAATATCTCTATCCGAACTGGAAGTCGAACCCAGGATATCTAGATAGCGTTGCACTAACTTGTACCGCAAGATTACAACGCAATAAATATTAATAAACTCATATGATATCCATAGTTACGTCAGGTGATATAATATAAACTTTTGTTTTTCACCACTCGAATCTTTACATAGTCAAAACTGTGCTCCAAAATCCATATTTTTAAATAAATATGGGGGTATACTCAACAGTCACATACATAATTCCGCCCCCACACTAAGTAACAAAACAAATATTCAGAATGAGAAATTCAGTGATGGCCTCGAGGTCTAGGCGGGCGGTCGAGAATCTCGGCGGTCGCGGGTTCAAACCCCAGGCACACACACATTGGATTATCACTTGCTTTAACGGTGAAGAAAAACATCGTGATGAAACCTGCACACCTAAAAAAGTTCTTAGGAATTTCTTAGGTGTGTAGTCCGCCAACCCGCACTAGGCCAGCGTGGTGGACTATGGCCTATACCAAGGTACATACATATGTATACACATGTAACTTTCCAACAACATTGTGACATATCTTCCATCACTACCTATTATTCCACACCTTTTTATAGGTAAAGGAAAACGTCGTGACTAGAATATTTATTTATAGAATTAAAACAAGCATTTCAAGTCTGCCTTTTGTCTCCTTTGAAGTCATAAGCATTGTTTATTTCCTTTGCTCGCTCAAAGTCCAATTCCTAATTTATTTTATAATTTTTGTTTATTTTCAGTTGTTTGTCGATGTAAGAACTAAAATATATTATAGGATCAATTAACGTACAGACGTCTTTGAACATTCATGCGACCGTTACCTGATTATTGTATTTATATTGCTTGTCATAATTATTCTTTAATAATTACATATAACCATAATAAATAAATAATAAATCGCGTCTTCGTAGCGGCACGGTACATATCGATTTTAATTCCCACATCTTTGAAGCTTTTTCAATGTGCTTCACAATTCCATCGTCCGTATTGCTACTGAGAATAACACTTTCCAAGACATAGTAATCGAACTAAAAACATCTCGACTGCATGCTGCACATTTTGCACATATTGCGGTACCATCAAGTTATTAGTCGTTTGTTAAAAAGTGTACACGAAATAGCATCTACATATCTAATCGTATAAAATTTACATACGGACTCTAGTACGAGTAAAACTAATTGGACGCAAAAGAAGATACCTAAACACATCTTAAAAATTATACTGGTTTCACTTACTAGTACTTTACTAGAAAATAAATGTAAAAGTATTTAAAAAAAAATTCCTCTATTTATCACTCACTCACTGATGACGAAATAAATCTTGATTGACATTCATTCATTTCGTAATACTAGATGACCTAGTACCAGAATTATTTAGAATTATATCTGCCGTATTATAATGATTCATATTTCTATGTTATCAAATAAAATAAGACATTATGTTACTTTTGCGTAAATAACCGGTTTATGAGCCCGACGCCCGCGATGCCAAAACGAAATGGTAGAATATTCATAAGTCTGTCGACCGTACCTACGAATTTCAAAGCATCTAAATACACACATTCTATTTTCTACTTTACAGTCTTGTTGTTCTTATTGACTGCACAAATATAATATTTAATATGGAGGTTTCTATACAATTCTGTGAGACTTTGGAGCGATATGTTAAATCCAACCCTCTCGTATAAGAGTTTCTTATGATCTGGGCTCGGGAGTTTTCTACCACAATTTTATATTCATTTGCTTCGTCACTGTCATTGTTATTAGGATTTAAAACTGTTTACCCACACCAGGGTCCTTTTCGATTAGCCCGTGTGCTAAAAACATGAATTTTGAAACAAAACAATAACCAAAGAACATAATTTAAGTTTTTATAACTGCTTACGTCAGAAGATTTTTATCAAATTTACGTGCAATAAATAAAATAAAATCTACTTCAAGTATCTAGTTCGACGCTAGCTAATGAAACATTAAGCAATACGACAATCATATAAAATAATTAATAGAATATTTATTTTTGCTCTAATTAAAACGAACACTTATTTCTGATTATATTAGGCAATTTTTAAAACATATATTATTAGGTACATAGCATACGCATAAAGGCTTTTTTTTTCAAAAGAAATTTAGCGTTTTAGATACCTTGATCAGGAGTGGCTTAAAGAGGTACGTCGGGTTCTCCAGCCATCCAACTCAACGCGCGAAGCAATTATCTGCTTAGCTGAGTCACTTATAGTTAACATTTTACATTATTCACATTTGGGAAAGTACCTATTAGTTCCTGAATTGTTTCCTGCTGCCGCCCGGCATACTGCCCAATTGTTGACTCCTCAGTAGAAGGGCTTATAAAGACGCAAATTCATTTCGAACGTCAGCCAAAGTTAAAAGACCACGCCCTCTGCCGCACATTTCGACGTTGCTCATTCTAGACTTATTTAGGCATTTAATACCTACCTATGTGTAGACAGGGCCTAATAATTAATTAGTTGCAATATTTCTAATAATAAACCCTCTCAATGGCAGAGGAGACCCGTGCTCAGCAGTGGGCGTATATGGGTTGATGAAGAAGAAGAAGAAGAATATTTCTAATGCTTATTGTTATTGTTACAACACAATTGTTTACTGTATTTATACCTGAAGGCAATAAAAAAATAATTGTTTGTTAATGAAAGATCGTTTTAATGGTTTAATATAGAATGATTGCCATCAAAGTCGTAATTAGGGGTTACTTGAAAACCGGTTTTATTATTTTGTTTTACGTTCGATTTATTTTTACAAAATATTCTTGGTTCTGTTTGTGGTTGTAGTTTTGATTCGTAAAAGCCTATTATTGTCAGGTTTCCTCCCCAAACATGCACCAGTAGATATCAATGCACCAAAACAGTGACTAATAGTCGAAGTAATTTTGGACCTATTTAATTTGAATTCCGTGCTCATCACACGGGATTACCAAATACAAAAATAAGAAACTCATAACTTTCTGAGCTATATGTTACATGAATGATTTTCATCGTATTGGGTCCTGCTCGATTGGGATATGGTTATATTATGAGGAGAAACAAAACATATGTTGGTGTCAAGCAGAGGAAGGCCAAAGTAAAGATGGATCGAGTGTGAGAGAAGATATGAAAGAAAAAGGGGTGTTTGAAGATATGACGGCTGATAGGGATGTTTATAAGGATAAAATATGCAGCGCCAACCCTAAATAAAAAATTGGGAACAGGGCAAGAGAATGATGATGGGTCCTGCTTCACCTCAGTGTAATTTAATGATGAAATAAGCTCGCTATGTTTTTTTCCGTTGTTTTTATGTCCCAATACATTTCTTTAAAAAGTAAAGCTAATATATAATTTTTTTTAACCATAATTAATAAGCTATAAAAGAACATTTATAACCATTACGATGTAGGGATCAAGTAATTACAACGACGATAGATTGAGCTTATACAATGTCTCCAATCTTATAAGTAGAGATATGAAATTTCCTATTTCAGTTTCACTTGGTTTAGCGCGATAAGACGAAGCCCAAAGTCATTTTATCACAACAAGGTTAGTCTTTATATGCATTTATGTAGGTATTTAAGTTAAGAATAATTATGAATATGAAGACAGTATAAATACCCAAAAACTCGTTTTGTGAATTTGTGTCAGTCTCGGCTTCTGTAAGCGCGCATCTTTGTACACGTGATTTAATTTGGTGAAATTAATTCACAAAGTAAGAATTTTTATTATTTTTTTAAATTCATCGGGTAATTTATAACGCACCAATGATTACTCTGGCATTGTGGGTGTCCATGGGCAGTGTTGATCACTTAACATCAGGTGGCTCACTTGCTCGTTTGCCTCCTTTCTCATAAAAAAAAAAAAACAGATTATTGTTAATTTTAAAATGTGGTTTTATAAAAAATATATTAAAGTTAGCCGACATATTTTCAGTCTTCAGATAAAATTGTCAGAGTTTAAAAATAAGACTCCAGCTTTTGCTATTTCATTGTATGAAAGCCACAGTAGAGGTTTAAGAGTGCGATAAAAAAATAAGTAAATTAAAATCCTGATTAGTATATTACTAGTATACAAAAATCTAGCGATTAGTTAATTATTTTCTCTAAGTAATCTCTTAGTAAGGTCTCTAGCCTTTCAACTTGGCGCGCGGAGCAATTATCCTCTTAGCTGAGTTGGGTTCCCATCCAAAATCCTACGTCAGCATACCGACTAAAGCCTTCCGGTTACCATCACCCGCATTTGGGGCTGTTTTACGGCAACTCAAAGCAAGAAGCTCCCTAAATTGTTCCGCTGCCGCCCAGCGCGCTTTCCATTTATGGACTCCTCCAAATTAGGATATCTGTTTAACCAACCATCTGCATAGGGCCAACCAGAACTGGTTGACGCGATTGACGTCTTTTTATTCTTCTGACAATTTGCTTTTCTGGCAGATGACTTCATTGTCGAATTCTCTCCATGAGAAAAAATCATAGAGTGTGCAAGTGCCTTCAATTTGTGAACAGGGCCGTCCTTACTTAATTAGTCTTAACACATACTTCGTCACAGAGGGATCGTTATTACGGAATGTTAGTCTTGTCAAAAACGTCATCATCATCATGACCATCACCTTTATTCTATCACTCTTGAATATAGCCCTATTTTATAGCATACTACTGGGTCACCAAGGCCTCCGCTTTCTACCGCTGCTATGTATTAATCAGCCACTAATTTATTTCAGCATGATGTACCGTATCCTCATTGCGTTAATGGCTGTGCTCGCCATCACCTACGCTGAAACGTATACCAGCGAGTACGACAACATCGATCCAAATGAATTAATACAAAACCCAAAAATACTGTACCCTTATCTTAACTGCATTTTGGACAAGGGAAAGTGCACTCCGGCCGCCAAGGAACTTAAGTGTAAGTAAAAAATGTACTATAACTAGATACTATTTAGCTTAAATTTTTATTAGAAAATGCGATTTTGTGGAGATGATCCTAAAAATTATCCTCAAGAAAAGCCGAAATGTGTGTTGCAACTAGATCTCTGTTATTTTTCTTCTTTATAATCAAACTGTTTTTGATGCAATACTTAGGTGAATTCGATAATGCGAAAGTAAATAAACAAATTGTTATCGCTTTTTTGATTCAAAGTGCATAGTGATTTTTTTTTTAATTTTTTAAAACAAACAAACACTTTAACTAGAATATTAAAAAATGTATTGTTTTCTTTTAGTACACCTCAAGGACGCCCTACAAACTGGATGCCAAAAATGCACAGAAAAACAAAAGTCTAGCGCCAAACTCATCATTAACCATATCATCGCCAAGGAGCAGAAATACTGGGAAGAACTCAAAGCCAAATATGATCCCAACAACGAATACCAAAAGACCTACGAGGACTTCCTAAAACAATAACAAGGGACACTTACATAATAATTTATTGGTTTAGGTTTTTAATTTTTCTATAAATTCGATTTTTGGTGTGAAATAAATTATTATTTATTGGTTTTAAAAAAGTGTGTTTTGTCCACATTTCCTCTCCATAGCAGAATATCAAATTAACATCAAACTTGACTTAAGGACTTTTGTCTCTTACAACATACCGTTGAATGTGATTTGTTGAAGTGAACAGTGCAACTATTCTATACAGACCTACTTTATCCTAAAAATAATCACTAAAGACTTCCAGCACATGACACTTAATCCAAAATAGCCCCCAACTCCCGAAGCTAAAATTTAAAAACATCGTAGCAACGATTTTAGTATCAGAAATAGGTAATTAACTTCAATAAAACATTGTTTACAAAACGTGTTACTGAGAAATGAATATGCGTCACTCAATTTACGTCATCAAGACCCAGGCTGCTAAAAACACATAAAAACTCATATGATTACACGCAAGCGGGTTCCTATACCACTAACAAATTGTTTATACGACCATAGTAATTGCGGTTCACGAAGAACATTATTTTAGCTATTGTATAATGTTTTTTTTCCATTTTTTGTATGTTGCATTTTCTCAAGTCATTTATTACAATAGGATGAAAACGTACGTAGTAGCTAAAAATTATATGAAACTTAATGTACTCTAGTCACCCATCGAACACCTAAAAACTATTATTGACATCTATAAAAAAATCTCGCAACAGGCATAAACATATGTAGTTTTGGCCCCAACCTAGTATAGAAGTCCTGTGTCCTGTATCAGAAGGTACGGTAAGGCTTTTTCGGTCTCACAAACACCCAGACCCGAAACAAAAATTTGTGATTCACAAATATTCGTCTTGGTGCAAGGATCGAACCCACGTTCTCTCGTTTCACTAGCTTGTGTAAAGCAAACTGCGCCACGGGGCTTTAAAAAACTAACTACTTAGAAACGTCTTTAGATCGCTTCTAAAGAAGTGACGTGGAAGAAAAATAATTTTATTTTTCCACGTTACTTCAATTATAACGACCCTTAAATAACTGCCACCACAGTCTTTTCTGTATTGTAACGTGTTTATTAATATAACCATATTTTCATTTAATCAGGGAATCAACATATCGCCAATGTTTACGTCCCACGTAATAGGAGGCGAACCTATTGCCGTTTATCGGGCACAATTCCAAACTCCGTGCAGATACTGAGAATATCTTGACAAAAAAATAATAACACTTTTCCGTCCAAGAATCGAACCCACGACCTTTATATCGCACAGCAAATATCTACTTATACCACTAAAACACGAGACAGGCAATGATATAAAAAAAAAATGTGTTTTTGCACAATAATAATCTCTTAAGATTTGTGTCTGTATTTCCCAAGAGCTAGACTACCTTGCTTTCCGGTCTGCACTACACATACACTCAACAAAACTGGTCATACCAGAAAACCATTTAGCATGCTACCACTCCCAATATTACCCACATAAAATATCGATCATTGTATTGAAACAGCCAACAGGTCTGTAAATGATAAGCTTCGTTAAAAAGTTGGTTAAAGATCTTTAGAATAGTATATTGGATCTCTGCATCACAACAAATGTTCCGTAGATATATTTTTGATCTATGATAGCCATGACAAAAGTTTTGTATCTTATTAGGAAAGTCTTATATACGCAAGTTGTGTTTAGCTAAAGAAAAGCGCCTATTTATGCGCTCTTGGTTATGGATACCTTTATAAGGCACGGTTTTCACCGAATGACTGCAAATTTAACTATCTGCGTAGACAATAAAAGAATCCCCCAAGAAAATTATAAATAATTGTTCCATAGGACGCAATCTCTTAAATAAATACCTATTGATTATTAATATCCTCGACTTTAACTTGACACAAATTATTCATTATTTATTCTGTATAATAATAATACACCAACCACTGAGTATGCAATATATCCAATTCAGTCTTCTTCATCAACCCATTTACGCCCACTGCTGAGCACGGGTCTCCTCTACCATTGAGAGGGTTTAGGCCATAGTCCACCACGCTGGCCTAGTGCGGGTTGGCGGACTACATACCTAAGAAATTCCTAAGAACGCTTAGGTGTGCAGGTTTTATCACGATGTTTTCCTTCACCGTTAAAGCAAATGATAATTCAATGTGAATACACACATAACTTCGAAAAGTCAGAGGTGTGTGCCTGGGGTTCGAACCCGCGACCGTCGGATTCTCGACCGCGCGCCAATTAATTTCAATCCAATTCAGTAATGCCACTTAAACCGATTACCGATTACCGAAATATTGTAAGAGACGAACATATAGCCATAAAAACAGGTTACTGACTGTTCTTCTAGTATTAAATCAACTTTTTAATAAATAAAAAAGCGCAAACAAGATTATACCGACTGCAGTGACAGAGACACAACCGACAAATAAGAATTCACATAATATGTATTATACCCTATAGCCTAAATAGTCTTCCCTAAGCAAAACTATTTGCTACATTAGGTTCTTTCATTAATAATTTTTCAAAGCTATTTGTTTATTCGCAATGAATGAATATTATTTGCTCTAAAGTTGAAGGAAAACATCATGATGACACTTGCACACCTAAAAAGTTTTAACGAAATTTTCAGATGTGTAGTCCGCCAATCCGCACTAGGCCAGCGTGGTGGACTCAGGCTTAAACCCTCTCAGTGGTATAGGAGGCCCGTGCCCACCAATGAGACGTATAGGGGCTGACAGTGATGTGATGATTAAAAAATTCTCTGTTAGAACGAAGTCTGGAAGTGAGCCGATAAAAAGAGCAATCAATAGGCTTGCACGAAATAAATTTCTGCTTAACCCTTAATAATGGGATGAATGCGTAAATGTATGTATGTAAATCAGGTTTATTATGTATAAAACAAACAATACTACAAATAAAATTATATCTACTGAGATTACTTGAATATGTTACGTTCAATGTAGCTTTTTTGAAAGTACAATATTATTGGCATGACTACCAGGAAATCATAAAGGCGGTGTGTTTAAAATGCGTTACCAGTATTACAACTTTACTAAACAATGGTATACTAAAGAAATAATTCTTTAGTTGTCATTCAGCTTCAAGAAAGTTTAACGACAATAAAACGTCGCTTTAGGTCGCTCTTTGATGCTCTAGTATCAAAATGTAAATTACCAAAAAACAGAACTGTTCTATAGACTTATGAAGTAAAATAATCATCCCAAAAGCAAAAAATATAAGAATTATTGAACTGATTTAGTTAATTTTTGCTACAGTGATAGATGAGACTTTGGGAACTGACATATTTCGTTTTTAAATCCCTCACTATGGAAGAATTAACTGAAAAAATTAATGTTTATATTTAATGAAAAATGTATGATGAAATCAAAGTTAAATATTTACGAATCTTGTAAGGCAGGACTTTTAATGTACTTTTTTGATTCCATATGTTTTGAAGGTTACATTAAATATATCCAACAATCATTTCGAAACAGGTTCCGTTCGAATGAAACAACTTAGATACATTTTAAAAATTTATTTAATAAACAACATTGATCGAACATCTGATTCCTTGTGATGTGACATATTTATTCAGTGCAGTTTATACAAAATAGTATACAATAAATTAACATTAACCTTAAATACTGATTCCGATACATGAGACCCAGATACCATCGTATGTGCTATAAGTTTTTCGCACGGTGAAATAAATGCATGGTATCTTTAATTTGCTTTCCTTAGTCAACAGAAAGCAAATATCATATGATAAATGAGGATTGTTCTGCAATCATCGCTTCGGCAGTCTTGAGTTGTGAAATAGATCCCATGTTCTTTATTTAGACTGTTGTAAGTCCAAGTCTAGAATAATATGTGGGGCTCGTGATTAGATAAGGTTCCAGTTCAGATGTTCGTCACGCATAAGTATAGTAAAATTATGCCAAAGATTTCAATTTGGCTTCGTACTTGACCACGTATTTGTGTCCCGGGTCGTATTTGTCGGAAAGCTTCTGCCACCACTCCTTCTCAAACTTGATGAGATGGCCAATAATTTTATCAGTTCCTTTCTTCTGTGCATCTGTGCACTTCGCGCATTCTTGCTCCAACGCTTCTCTGATGTGTTCTGGGGACAAATAATTTAAATTATAATCACTTTGACAGTTGTAGTTTCAAAGGGCACAGGCGTGTTTCTACAACCATATGTTGTAAGCTGAAGATTCTGTGTAATAGGAAACCTGTCGTATATAATATTTAAGCCATATAGGCCTCGAAAATCTACAGGCCTGTACCCTAATATTATTGCTCTTTGGAAGAAAGTGTAGAAAACCAGGATATGTATCGAAAACTGTACCTACATAAAACTTAATTGCATTGTATTTTAATCATAACTATAGGATAAACACAAATAACAATCACAACCTGACAAATGTTTGTAAAACTATAGAGTTTTGTACCTTTGAGCTCCCTGCCCTCGGGAGAGCACTTGCCCTCGTCCATCAAGCACTTGTAGTGGGACTCGAGGATCCTCCTGTTGCTGACGATCTCATCGAGGTCTAGGCCGTCGAACTTGCTGGTGTATTTGCCGTTAGGAGCGGCCGATACAATCGCCAACATTGACAAACAAACGAGTGCTACCACACGCATACTGTAAACAATTTTTGTATCATTATCTATATCAGCTCCTTTTATCTTAATAATTAAAACCATCACCTTAAGTTAAAAGGGACTGAGACTTGGTTCGCTGACTTAATGCGGATAAATGAACTGTATGTAGAGACACACAACAATTTTTTTACTAATAACACGTACGGAACTTCGAAATTTTTGGTAACGTGTGCCTGGAATTCTAATTTATAATCGCTGTATTAATATCTCGATTATTTACGTGCCTGATTCTTAGTGGGTTAGAATTCCTTTGGACAGTCATAGAGTTTAGCCATTACGCGCTAAATAGTAAATAGACGCACTAGCAGTTCGGATATGACAAGCTTGAGGATCTGAAAGAATCTGTTGGCTCTCCTAAAACCCGATTCACAATAGAAAAGTTTAAAGTTATCAAGTTTTTTAGTATAATCCACGGCTTCTAGATTTTAAATGTCCCAGAAACTGCGCTACGGAAGCTGTAAGTAAATATGTTTTGTAGGTACTCTTAAAGTAAATGTCTCGTAAAGTTGTTCTGATGCGCGGAGAGTTAAATGCCATATCGCATAACACAATGCAAGAAACTTGTGTACACTGAGTTATAATATTTACGTACGATTACGAATTTATGGACACTGAGTCAAATTTTAAATTTATGAATGCTTCAGTAGGATTAATAGTAATCAATTTATAGCTCTTACCTACAGATCACACACATACATATGTATATTATAAAATTATTTCAGATGTTCAAACATCTCTCTTAAATTCAGCGTAATTAAATAATAATAAATAAATACACCCAACAGTCACATACATAGTCCTGATCCCACACTAAGATACGAGTCTTGTGTCGTAGGTATCAGAAACTACGAGAGACTTTCGGTCTCACAAACACCCAGACCCGAAACAAATCTTTGTGGATCACATAAACATTTGTCTCGGTGCGGGGATCGAACCCGCGGCCGCTCGTTTCGCAAGCTGGTGTCTAGCCAACTGCGCCACGGGGCTGTCGTTAAAATTAAATTTAATATAAACAACTTGGAATATTCTGTGCTTTGAGCACGCATAATAACTAGATACTTCTAGTTACCTATTACACTAGTTCTAATCCTGCCTCATGCATTATTTATTTCATTGAGTATTCAAATACTGTTTATTCTCTCAAGACATTGAGTCATTTAGACCATAATTATTATATTAAAGCATTTGCAAATTGTTTCATTAGCATTTTCGCGGATATTTTGTTGCAAAGGTCAGGACGTTAAAACAAGATTTTTTGATACAACCTTCAATAAACTCAGTGTAAGGCTGAATTTTATTGTTCTGAATAAACAAATGCCATGATTACGAAATACTGCATATGGGTGCACTATTAATATTAATATATTATAAAATTATTCAAGTTATTTGGCTGCCAAAGAAACGGCTTATCATGAGAATTTATCTTTCTGATCGATGCTAGACTTGCACTTGCATTAACGTCTACTCGACGCGGTTATTTTTTGTAAGCGTATGAAAATGGAAAAAAAACTAGCATCATGTAGAGAAAATGAGAAATTAAATCTGCTAAAAGTTTCCAAATACTACACTTTTTATTTTGATAACAATAAAAGCATCAACAAAAGGGGCAATAGGCTACAATTCCATTTATACCCAACAGTTACATAGTTATGCCCTTACACTATGATACAAATAATCGTAGGATCCTGGATCTACGAGGCTAAACTTTACACCAAAGCAATAATTATAATTTATTATAAACCAATCCTACTGCAGTAATAAAGATTTGAACCTATAATATTCATTAGAGGGAGCGAAGAAGATTCTATTACCTGAAATCAGTGCCAAATACACAACCCTAGTGAATTTTATTTTCTTGGATCTCCTAATTTATCTTGTATTACAAAGCTAAGCTATAAATTCATTTTTTTACCTAAGAAAACAGACAATAAAATTGAATATTAACTTACTTGGATATTTTGATTATGAATAAAACACAGACACGGAATGAATGAGCAGTTCACTTTAAGACCAATGTCGAGGTACTACTGAAAGGATATCCATTGACCATTTTTATATATTGCTAGTGCCCAATACTCCCATCTTTTGCAAAAACCCGTTTTCTGACTTCTTTTTATTTTAATTCAACAGTTTATGCCGAAACTTGTGCGTCATCGGTGTTTTGTTGTTATTAATCGATGCAGTGGAAAATATATGGAGTTCTTTTATTTTCCTCCATGCAATATATTGCATGAGCGTTTACCTATAATGTGGCTGATACAATTATTATTTGATATTATTTATATAGAAAATGTTGGAATATAATCCCTGTGCGACCTATGTAGGTATCACCATCAACAAATTACACTAATATGGATCCATCTACTCGTATGTACATATGCATCCCAATGGTGGTACTTATATACATACAAACTTGTTACACGTCAATTGTGTTATGTCTAGTTTATAATTATTTATAATGAAGCCAGGATATAATGTTTGTATGTTCTCATTATTTCTCATTTAAATAAAGATTTAATAACTAAAAATTTTTCTTCGGAGTTGTGTATGATAAATTGAGCTTTTGGGCTTAATGGAGGAACCGCCACTCAGGTAAGCAAGCTCATTGAGATGTTATTAGTGAAATTTCAATCACGTTGATAACAATTAATCCCACGGCTCAAGTAAATACCCTATTTTCGAGTGGTCTAGGAATATACCATTTTATTTATAAGGTTTTGGGTAACATCGCATGTTTTAAAAATGAGCGAGAAAATCGGCTAGTAGCTCATCCCTTCGCTCGATTTACTTTAATCAATAAATTTATTAACGCATCCATTATGTTATTCTGATGGCATGGTATCCTTTATGCCTTTGTAAAATAAGATTCATGGCAACTAGATAATCATATGAATTTTTGCAATATTGTATTTTCAATTAATTGTTATAGTTATTTAAGTTTATTATCAACTCGTTTGCCTTTTTTAAGCAGTTCAAAATACGATAAATTCGAAAACAGACAACTAAATTATTTTTTACAAGCTCTAAGCTTGAAACCTAAACTTTGAAATACCGACAATAAAAATATACTTAATTGTTTCATGCAGAGATTTCAGTCACAGAATTTCCTCTGATAAACTCTAAGAATTTTCAATGTAGCGTGCGTAATCATTTGTTTACGATGATGTTGATCACATTTATGCTGCCTTTAAACTTTAGTACAATCAGAAACAAAAAAAATACGCAATTAATAACACCTAATACTGCTCTCAAAATAAAAATTGAATGGAAGTACCAAAAATTCAAAAATATTTTCCAGGTAAAAGTTGCCAAATAATTTGTTTAGATTTTCGTTTAATTTCCATTTTGCGTGATAATGAGTTAACTATTTAAGCCACCTAAGCTTCACCTGCCTATTTTCATGGAAATAAAACCATGAAAGTCGGTTAAGTAGTTTTATTAATTTATTTGATACAAACATATGAAAATATAAGTTTTCTTTGTGTGTCGATTTTTTATTTATGGTGTTAGTGTAGACCACGCCAAGAATTTTTAGAAACCTCTAACATTCCATCATGGCGTATATGGGCCAATGATGATACATAAATGTGTAAAAGACTTATTGAAATATTTGTGTATCTTATTCTTATACGCTTTGTTACGTTAAAACGTTTGAATGACCTTGTTTTTACTTAATAACATTACTCATGTTTTTATTTTGTTACTCACAGGCTAATTAATTAGACCCTTTTTGCTACACATAAACAGAGATAAGAACATTTAATTTCAAAAAGACGTTGTCGACTCCTTTTAATCTAAATAATTTTTTTAGAATTTTTTTGTAGTTTAATTATTATTTAATTACCAATCTTAGTTAAGGAAAATGAATAATTAGTAATTACGGATCTTTATTTCCTATAATTTGCTGATCATACATATACCATATTAGACAGGAGGCCCCAAACTGAATAAAGAATTAAAACAATAAAGAAGCCCTCACATAATAAAAGTAAACAATCAATTTCAATGACAATCCATTTTTAACCAACAATAGCAGCATAATACAGATCCGTTTCTCGATTACATAAAAGTAACAATTTGTTAATTAAAAATACCGATTTTATCGCCAAAAAAGCATAAAGTTATTTTCGGCCGCTAATTCGGTGGATATAAATAGCGCAAAACTTCCACGCAAAGGTGATTCAAGGTCTCGGCGACATAATGACCTACATAGGTTCATAGTGCATGACTATTGTTACTTTATCTCTATGCTAGACTTTTACTAGTTTATGGATGGAGGGCTAAGCGGCGTGTATCCAGCCGCTGAATATATAATATTCCTCCCAACCGATTTTCGGCCAAGGCGACCGTTTCTGTTCCATTATGTCCCTCGTCTTGCATGTGTTCTTGAATGACTCACGTAGCCATATAAATAGGCCCTATATAACTAAATATATAAATACACCCAACAGTCACAAACATAGTTCTGACCCCACAGTAAAATACAAGTCCTGTGTAATGGGTATCAGAAACTAAGAGAGACTTTTCGGCTCCAAACACCCAAACCCGAATATTTATGGATCACACAACCATTTGTCTCGGTAAAGGGATCGAACCCACAGGCTCTCGTTTCACAAGCTAGTGTCTAGCCAACTGCGCCACGGAGATGCTGGGCCAACGAAACCACCTAAACCCCAAGCTAAATATAGGCTTAACTCCTCCTTTATATTCTCTTTCTGATTAGCTTCGTTGCGGAATTATGACAAATTAGGTACGCTGAGCTATATTGCTCGGTGTCTAAACTGTGTATGCTGCTGTTGATCCTGGAGCAGAAGATTTACAGAAAAAGCCGTCATGTGTATAGGGGCAAAAAGCGCACATAGTCAAAACTTTATTTATATTTATTTAGTTAGTCATAACTCCTATATTACCATAGCAAATGACCTATATGAACTAAGGGCTCTTTAAATTCTTTCCAACCGTTAAGGATTAAGGTGCCGGGACTATGCAATGTAATTCTTATGTTATGTTTGAAATAGTAACGTATGCAATAATACGACGAAGTAAGCGGAATGAGCGTCGTAACACTTATAACACAGTTAGCGAAACAAGTTTTTTTAAAAACACTTCTGCCTATTCCTTTAAAAGTGATTTTAATAAAAACATATTTTATGTGTTTTGAATGTTTGAACCCTCACGACCGTAATTTTATAATTTTCCATACAGTTTGACGTCAAGGCAACAGGTTATAGAATTGGAAGTAAACCTTTTCTGCGTTTTGCGTCACGATATGTTTTGCTGACCAGACAATAATTTTATAATCCAGGTAAATTCTGACTCATGGCGTAAATATAGAAGCGAGTTTAATTGTTGGTTATTTTTTTACTTCTCAACTGCAATGTCGGTTTTGATTGAGTTTTTCTCAGACATAGATGAATGGGTTACAATTATTCCATAATCAATGAGAATAAGATTAAACTACAAAATCATATATGTATGCGTATCAACGCGTATTTTCCACAGTTCTTCTATTCTTTTTTCTTCCGATGTAATAGGGAGCGTTTCTCGGGCTCATTTCCAGACTCCGATCTATTAGATACATTTATTCAAAAATATCTAAAAGGCACGGTACATCTTTTACTACAAGACCAGGAGGCAACCCGTATCGTAAAAAATATGCATATACAGTTTTATTGCAGTTTTAGGCATCCTAGAATGTCTAAAATTTTGAAGTGGTTGCGTACTAAATAGGTTTGAAAATTTTGATTAATTTGGAATGAGGCTACTTATTCAGTATAAACTGTTAGAAGTAAGTTATTTTTTTAAATGTAACGTTACTATAAATGATTTGTTTTTGTCTTCAATTACGTCGATGGACCCGCAGCAAATGATGCGTGTGATCTATTTTTTTTTTTCTCAACTAGTTATTCTTCAGTCGATCAAAAATTTAAAATGTTGTTCTTTACGAAACTCTTATTAGTAGAATGATGATGTATGATTTCCCGGTAAACAGCGAAATGAATAAAAACAACGAATGAAGTATATTTACACCTGCCAACCTTTTTCGGGCAATAAATGAGAAATTATGTAATAAGATAAGTAAAATTAGATTCAGCAACATATTATTTTTTCTTATTCGACCTTTATCATACAAAAAACATTTAAAAAGTAAACTAATGTCACACTCGAGTAAAAGAACAACAAAATTTGTATCAACAAAAACCTTTTATGCAACATTTTTTCTTCATTTTAAGTTATATTAATCGTTCTAAAGTGAGATCATTTTTTTAGGTTTATACTAAAAATCTTTTGAAGTAGTTTTTTGGGTACGTAAAGTCCAACAATTTATTTTCAATGACCTATAATCGATCCCACTGCTGTGCAACGACCTCCCTCTTCTTTTTCAAGTGTAAAGTTTCTCTCTTGTCCCAAGTTACGCCACTTCTTTCTCAAAGATCTCTAGACAGTCTCTCCAGGGCAATTTCATTATAGCACGCGTACAGCGACCCTTGGGCTGTATCTATCATTGGCGATTACATCTGTCTATACTAATAAACATAAATATAAAAAAAAATATTTAAATAAAATGCAATTAGCACCATAAAATTTCAAGAAAATGTGTAAAGGCAAGTGATGCCCTCGAGTCTCGAGGTTTAAGCGCGCGGTTGAGAATCTCGGCAGTCGTGAGCTCAAACCTCAGGCAAACGCTCCTTACTTCTCGTAGTTGTAGTGTTATATTTAGGACCTCACGCTTTATAGGCAAAATGTAAGAAATAAAAATTTTACAATTACATTAAGACTAGCGGTGCAGTCACCCGATAGTCATTTTATGAAAATATAATTCGACTGTATTCTTTTTAGCAAAGTACTATCAAATCTCCTTACCAAAAATCATACAAATTTTATGTGCGATTTAGAGGACTCGGATTCAGTTCCCGGGTCAAGCAAACTGTTATTGGAATTTCCCATTAGAAAATTAAAACTCGCCCACTATTACGTCGCACTAATAAAATATATCTGGCAAAATGTCGTTGCGGTGCCGCAACTCTGCCTACCCTTTTGCGGAATACAGGCGTAAGTATGTACATATAATTATAGTATGTATCACTTGAGACTTGAGATCTGCGGTGTTTGTTTTTCCTTGACCACAAGATACAAATATAATATTATGTCTGACTCATGTATATTTTGTTTTAATTTGCAAAACCTGTCGATAAGGTCAGGTGACAACGACCAACTATTAATATGAAAGTGATTATATTAATAGCTGAATAAGGCTAGAAAGGAAATGTGAAGTCGAGCATGCCGAACCCTAGATTAGACTATCATATTAGACGACCGCTTCTTAGTAAATTAGGTTGCACGTAATATGAAGACTTTTATAAATGTGTGACAACCAATAGCAGCCGAAGGGCTGAATGAAGAATGATGATTCTTGTTTAAAAATTTCATCATTGGTCGTGTGATCGTGGTAAAATGAATTAATTGTCTTAGTTTTTAATTACGGTAGCATTACCGCGCTCCTGATCCTCGAGACGATAATGACTTTTTTCCCATTATATTTCGAAAGCTGTCGCATTGGGATAGTATCTATCTACCCAATTTCTTGCCTATATATGGTACAATAGGCGGGTCACATTACTTTCGAAGACAATTTATTCACAATGAGTACTGGCGTGGGTGCAAGTGCAACAAACTTTTTTAAAAGTAATTGGATATTTACGTAGATTAAAATGAAAATAAATATTTAAAGAAATAGAATTTTTATTGAAAGCTTAAATCTACAGAAGTACGATCAGTTCTAAGCCTTGATCTCACGGAGTTCCTTCTCGTATTTAACGGTGAATTTCTTTTCGGGGTCGTATTTGGTGCTAAGCTTCTGCCAGAACTCGTCCTCGTGGTTGATGAGGTGCCCGATCACTTGACGAGTTCCGTTCTTCTGGGCGTCAGTGCATTTCTCGCAATCGGTCTCCAAAGCCTCCCTGATGTGTTCTGTTGGAGAAAAAAAAGCATATTGAATGTAAGTAAACCACTCGAGAATGTCACGCGTAATGTTTTTGTATATATTAGGTTGTCATTTGTTTTGAATATTGGAAGTTACAAATTTTAAAAGAAGAACTCCAAATTCGATGCAATTACGCCGCCCAGCTTTTAGTTGCAATTTTGAAAATCTATATATATAAAAATGAATTGCTGTTCGTTAGTCTCGCTAAAACTCGAGAACGGCTGGACCGATTTGGCTAATTTTAGTCTTGAAATATTCGTTGAAGTCCAGGGAAGGTTTAAACGGTGAGAAAATATGGAAAAATTGCGAGGAATATGATAAAAACAAGAATTTCATTTTCCCATATAAACTGTTCTACGTAATGTCCTGTCAAACATTAAATGTTTATCCCTTCGATACGGTTGATTGTTCCCTCAAATTAAAGAAGGGATTTAAATAAAGGTTTTGAATCGACAACATATATCTACAACATTCGGATAATTGCATATTTTACTTTTTAAAAACGAAGAATAGTGTCATTGATTAATAGGGATTGACATATTTTGTTGGTTGTCAAATGTTTATGTCAGCGTTCAGAACTATTTGTTGTGTAAAATATATCAAGCCTTATTATTATTATCGCCTTGGATGGGCCTGGTTTACAATTTATAGCTGAAAGACCGAGGTCCCAGAGCCGCCAGACATTACTTATTTTCTGGTAGTGTTAGTAAGGAGAAGACGCTTTTAAGTACGCTGACCAGCTGATATCTGTAAATATACCAAGTTAGCGAGTATACATACGATGGTAGTATATACTAACACTACCCAATGGTTCACATTTCGTTCATCAGAAAATAAGTAACGTCTGGTGGCTCTGGGATCTCTGTCTATGAGGGCGGGCCCAGTAATAAGACCAAGGCTGAAGCCTTTATAAATAGTTAAAAGCAAAATAAAATTATAGGAGAGTGAAACGGATTGGAAAAGGAAGATAATATAACAAAATGGATGAATCAATTTGTATAATCTATTAATATAAAAATGAAGAGTCTTCCTGTATGATTGTATTTTCTTTATAGAATCGTAAAGTATGCATTTGATCATGTAATAATCTTTATTAAAGTTGTTGTGCATGAGCTAAAGAAGGTTTCTGAATTGGTTCGACCAATTTTTGACAGGTAGCACAACCGTCATTCAAACTCCACTTAAACGACTGGACCGATTGGGATGAAAATTTCTATGCATCTGTCAATGGGTCCCTAGATGTTTTTAAAACACAATTGGACCCGCTAGATTGCGCTGCTGTCGACATATCGCTTAAAGATTTTCCAGGCAGGACGATGTCTGCCGGGACAGCTAGTATTTAATAAAAATTTAATAAGACTATCAAGTGTTTAGATGCAGACGTATTTTTTATTGGTACTAATTTTTAAAGCTGAAAAGTTTGTTTGGTGTGTTGAACACCTTAAATTGAGGTATTATTGCTTCGATTTGATATATTTTGTCTAAAGTAAATTTATCGAAATTGGAAGCAGGCAATTATATTAACACAATACGACTAAAAAGAGTGGATCAGCAATTAAAAATGGAACAAAAACGGGGAAATGTTTGAAGTGAAAAGTTTCGCATGCGACGTTGCGCAAATACAAACTGTTGATGAAAATAAATTAAAGCGCCTGATCAAAAATCAATAGCAAAGTGACACCACTGATTATTTACTCTTATTGGTGCGTTGGCGTTAAAAATGACAAAAAAGGAGGCAAACGAGCAAGTGAGCCACCTGATGTTAAGTGGTCAATATCGCCCATAAACATCAAGAAGTACAAGATAATAATAATACTATTTTTTTATCACACTATTTCTTTAACCTCCGCCTTGAAATAGCGGAATATGTTATGTTTAACTACAAGCGGTAATTATATAACTCTTTTTTACCAACATCCATTAGCGATGTCTTTTATGCGTATGCTTCCTACTAATTCTTCATACAATATTGAATAGAACTTATATATACAGAAAAGATTTTTTATGCATAATTAACTTACATAATAAAGGAAAAATTTAGAGCTTTAATTATAATCATTACTTAATTTAAATATTACTTAATCATGCTTTGTCTCGTTTTCTCTAACGATTGGGTTAAACAATAGATACAAGACAATGGAGCAGTTAAATTAACTAACCTTTATAATTAAGGAGGTAAGAGTTTCTTTTAAAATTCATTTTAAATAACTTGTTAATTTCGGCATTGGGTTGCATGAAATAATTTTAGTTCATTTTTTCGTCCTTTTTAATCGCTTTATGTCGCATGTCTTCCCGCCTCTAGTTTTATTCTTTAAATAATTAATTATTTTACTTTTTTTACTTATGTAGAGACTAAGAACGAGTATACTACTTTTCGAATAATTAAAATTTATACATATAACTTGTGAACGACAAAACATTTTTTTGCATTGTGAGCGAACAAGAAACCTATTGGTCAATCTTTTATGAATGGAAAGATGATCCACTCTTTAAGAAATTCTAACACTCTGAATACCTAACATATCCTATTCAAATTAGCTGTAACATATCCTATTCAAAATTACACATATCTAAAAAAATACTTTTCTCTATTAGACGATCGAACTTAACGTCCTTTACTGACTATTAAACAACTGTAGCACAAACTATCAAAACAGTAAGTCTTACCTTTCAGTTCCGTGGCATCAGGCGCGCATTTTCCTTGGTCGAGGATGCACTTCACGTATGGGACGAGCAGACGACGGTTCGAAAGGATTTCGTCCAAGTTAACGTTGTCGTAGCGGTCAGTGTACTTATCGGGGCGGGCGGCGGCGATAGCCACCACGGCCAAGAAGCAGAGGGCGACGAAATTCTTCATGTTGAAGCTGTTAAAAAGGATTTGAATATTCATACTGTAGTATCAGTGGATATACATGTATAGGTTAGAAATGAGGCCTGTTCTTAAAAAGGAGTCGGGTAAGCTCTTGTTTTACCATGCTGCCCTAGTACAAGTAGAGCACCCTGAGATTTTTTTGTTAAGAATTATTGTTTTTACAAAAAAAATCTGCCACTATAAATATGCTTGGTGATTATTGTAATCTAGTTACTCAACCAAGCAATGCGGTGGTCTGGACAGTTTATTTTAATTAATTTTTCCTCTCCTTTAGTTATTGAAAAGTCTCATGTAATAGAAATAGTGACCTAGCACTAAAATATGGAAATACATACTATCTGAGGCGAAAATCCGAGAAAATTTAGAACCAGTACTCCTCATTTTCTAAAACTAAAATATTAGTTATCCAAAATACTTTGCACCATTAAACAAAATTTTTTCAAAAGTTTTTTTAGTTGTACATTCCAAAACTTTAAGCAAGAAAATACAATTTAATATGATAGTTACTAAATCACGCATTGTAATAACGCATAATATTGCATTTTATGTTAATATCAGTAATAACACAGTATATTAATTATGTTTAATAGCATACCATTAATGTATTTAACAAATTGACGCCTAATTAATTAAATATTTTCCCGGTTTTTATCACAGTTTATTTGTAATTTTATCTGTGCGGATTAATTCTTTAGTCCGCCCCTGATCATGAAAGCTGTAAAATTTTCGAAATATTGATATATTGTTTTTATGCTTCATTTATTTTAGGGATTTTAAATCACTTCAGAGATTAATTATCATATATTTAAAGACATTATGTCAATTTGGGGAGGCCTACGTTCAGCAGTGGACGGCGATAGGCTGATTGATTGATTGATGTAAATTTGGAAAATTTTATACACACATAAATAAAACAATATAGCTACTTCCGATGTTTGGGCAGATAGGATGGTTTGAAAATACCTAAATAAAAACGAATTATATTCTAAAACTTAAATAATTCCTGCCTCATAAATAATTTTAAATTAAATACCGTTAAAAATTATGCAAGCAACTACATACCTTAATATGAGCATTAAAAATTAATTATTTAATTTTCACTAAATTTGTTACCATATAAAATATTATTTGAAGATATAATAAAATAATAATTTTTAACTATGATTTATGAAACCCACCTGTAGCAGACGTTATTCCTCCGTACGGAAACTAAGTACTGTCTATTCCGTGGTCTCGTTGCGTACACTTATATACCATAGACGAACGAGGCAAAAACTACACTGATACTCATATGATGACTAATTATGTTTAACATGATTTTCACTCGACGCAAGCCACCAGGAAGTTTGTCCTATTGTTAGATGTTCTCGGGTCAAGGATAGTGCCAGCCTTCTTGCTTTGACAGAAAAATTTATGCAAATGCAACTATTGCAGTGCTTCTCATGTTAATATTTTTTTCATACTTACGTACATAACCTCTCGTCTATATTTCTTCAGGGAATAGGCAGAGATGCATTTTTGCTCCCACATTTTGCCAATAATGTTTTCGTCCCACGTTATAGGGGACGACCTATTGCAGTTTTTCGGACACGTTTCCAGGCTTCAGCGTGCTACTGAGAATTTTCTTATGGAAAATTCCAATAACATAAGTCCGTAGTTATATTTTATGAATTTTATTATAAATTAATACCCGTTACAGACATGGAATACTATATCAATACTAAGATTAATGATATGGTAGTCTGTTTCGCTTAAATGCATAACCTGTATAGTATTAAATAAACATAGTATTTGATCCTAAATAAAAACTGAAAGCTTTACCAATTTTTTTTCGATAGAACGAAAATTTAAAATTGCACAGCGACAAAAATAATCATGGTAATAAAACTCTATAAATTTAATTTAAAGTGAAATGTTATCTAAATTTAAATTATGCCAATATATTATATACATTTGTGAATTGCAGTTTTTTAACTTCTTTGTTATATGACAATAAATACACAGTGTGCGTTACGATAATATTATTCAACCACATTTAACCTTTGTACTTTCAACACCCCTGACACCTTAAGAAATGTTCTCAACAGTAAAATCAATAACACTACAACGCATGAGCAAGCAAATGTGTTGTTAGGTTAAATAATAAATATTTTACTTTTCGCAATGTTTCTAACAATTGGCACTGAGTCATAATATGGATAATAGTTTAATTTTTTAACAAGATGATGCTACTATCTATTTTAGTAATAATTCCTACTGAGTTGTATCAATTTACTTTCGCCTCAACCGATCCATGAAATTCGCTGTTTCAATCATCTTAATACACAAATATATAATATTAAGTTTGTTCTTACAAAATAAATCCCTAGAAATGTTCACCAGCTTACATAAACATAGAGAAGTCTCCCATAAATTTGTTTACTGATGAATTACCAGAGATTGATGTCGAAAAATGATGGTTATTCTTTGGGAAAGCTAAGTCACTCTACCTTGCTATTTTATGTAAGTACTACGAACATTCAAGACGGTAATTTGAAACTCAGGTTAAAAGATGACAGAGATACGGTACCAAGGGAAGGAAAAGTATTATAACTATAGCCTATTATAAGATTTAAGTATGATAATAAGTTACTGTAGTACCTACTTATGTCATGTTAATATAAGGCCCCGATATTACCCCTACCATCCCGATTTATAAGCCTTTAGAGAAAATAAGCTCGTCATTTCATAGTTTTTCTTGGGGAGGCATACGTTCAGCAGTGGACGGCGATAGGCTGAGTATAAGCTCGTCTTATTACACTTTGTTATTTATTACATAAATAGAAACATTTTTGTTATAATAATTATATACTATGCTACGCCTCGTTTAATTATCTTAAGGTAATTTGTAATTTTAATACAATTATTTGCCTCTTTAGGAAAGTTCATCTACGTGCTTTCCAGAATTTATGAGTCACAAAATAAATCACTAATGTGCGTATAATTATGATAATGTCGAATAAGTCAAGTCATTAACTGGAACTCATATTCTACGTTCAAAATTATCTTCGAACAATATCCACGAAGTATATATTAAATGATTCCACTAATCAATAAAGTAATAGCATTTAATTAAATAGATCGTTTACATTTAGGTACATTATGAGCAAGATTTTTAAAATCTTTTAATTTAGTCTTTGAGGCTACAAAACCATTATGATCTTTAGTCCGCCTTCCTACACTAAGTCAAGTATGGTGCACTAAGGTTTCACTTCTCTATGCTGTAGAGGAGGCATGTGTCCAGTAGTATCCACGTACTCCAACCATTAGTCCATACTGATGATAAAACATATTATACTTAGTTACTATTAGAATAATTTTCATTCAGTATTCAATATAATCCCTTTGAACCACAGAGATTTGTCCACCATATGAGATGTATAAAAAATCACTTGAGAGCATCAGATAGAGAACCTCTTTCATACTTCATGATCATCCTATAGGTATCTTATTTTACACGTGCATACACTTCAACTTCATCTAAAGCTTTTGTATATTTATAATCTTCATAGATCAATGTGCGACCTTGAACTTGCGTCTCAGACTTACGTTTACCGACTGCCGATACATACAGGAAGGTTGAAATTATAAAATTATAAAATAATCAGTGATTATATTATTAACTGTGTCGATCTTCCTGTAGTAGAACTATATGGTAGATGAACTGAAAGGTTTCGATTGTGTTATAGAATATTTTTACTAAGAATTTTTCGTAGCATTACGAAGCCCTGCAAAATAATAATTATAATTAATTGTAACATCAATTTCCAATTAGACCACCAGAAGGCCATTAATATTAATACAACTATTAATAAAAGGGCATCTAAAACCTCGTAGGTAATATTCCAAAAAATATTCTCGTTTTTTAATTGTCTAAATATAAATAAAATACATAAATAACTGTAACGGCAAAACAACGATACAACACCGACAACATTTTTTTATATCGAAGAGCAATTTGGAAATATTACGTTAGTTGCGTACGCGTCTAACATTGTAACAGGCTTTTTATTACTTCATATTAAGGTTATCAACTCTGTGTTTGAACGATTTTATTTAAAAAATATCCATTAACAAAAGCGGTTCATAAACTTGTAAAAATTCGAGTAATTTCCTATGTTGATTCATTTATACAATATATTCTACTTATTTATTGTTATTATCACTTCAAAAGAAGAAATTGCTTAGAGAATCGTCTTATCTGTTATGTATTTTAACAGCAGTACATCCGATAAATGGCAAGACTTGAGAACTCGTGGATACAGAAATCAGCCTACCCTTTTAAACTCAGAAATGTCAGTAGAAGTTAATGTATTTGGCATGAAAACAATTTCTCTCAATGTGTCTTTAAAAACACACTACAATCCATGGAAGCATAATAAGATAATTCATAAATGACTATACCAAATTTCGACTAGATCTCACCGCACCATATCTTCATGATCCATTTTCCTGTACCACATAACCTAAGTCCACAAAGTAGATTAATATTCATTTTCCTGCAGGTGAGATGCCTTTTTCACGACATAAATAAAATAGATAAGATCTTTACCCTGACTGTACGAAACTTATTTTTCTCAAAAAACTTGTCATAAGCTTACATAACATTCTACACTACGGGCTGTCGCTAAAAGTAATAAATTCATACAAAAAATAAACTTGCACTGAATGTCAGCAATAAATTATTCAGACACGATATCTATTGGAGGTAAAATAAAATATTAAATGCAGTTGCCAACCCTATGTTTGTATGTGTGTGTTTTGTTTTGACGTGACGTATATTAGATTGCTAAGTGGAAGTTCAACGAATACACATTAGCGGACATAAAAACGATGTGTTTAATCTATTGACGAATATACAGCAGTTACCTCATTTCATTAAATGATATGTGATCATAGCATTATGCCTGGTGGTCTTTTGATGTAAGTATTTGCCATCGGATTCAGAGGTCCATCATCCTCGAGGTTCGATACCCGGATCGGTGTAATTGGCTTTTTCCTACCTTGTCATCACTTAGTAGAATACAAGCGAGATAAGGTATGTACCTACATATGTAGGTATTACTATTTTTTAACTTTTATCGAGTATGGAAAAGTAGGACTGCTATAAATAGAATTTTATTTTTTCCCTACCAAAATATTTTACGCATTTCATTAATTACTTATAGTTTATATTTACATCAAAATCTACAGCAAAACCTAAATATACTCACAAAAGAATGGAAAAATAACCTGCGTGCGTCATTGACGGAGAGAGCTGAAATGGTATTCGAATGAGTAAATTTTCCTCAACTTAAAACCCATACGCTGTATGACAGTGTCTTACGCATAATTAATAGAGTGCCTAACGATAATAGAGATAATAATCTTTATTTAATGCAAATGATTTCTTTCTTACTAGTATATACCTAAATAAGATTTATTTACCAGTTGAAATTAAAATATCAAACGTCAAAAAGCAATGAGCAAATCTAATCTCCTATTTACACTGATCGGTGGTTTAATTATTGTTTTGTTTTTTCTTATGAAAAAATAACGCACTTATTAATTTTGACATAGTCATGTAATGTTGCGAAACCAGTATAAGATACATCTGCCACAAGATTCTTAGAGCGTCTTTTTCTGATTTCTGCTTCACCCTCGATCTTAACGTGTAGTGCGTGACATTTACAATTAGAAAATTATCTAACGAGCAAGGAGGTTACCAACACAGCCCCAAGAACTAAGTAAATGTCTAACGCACAACACGTAGAACACGTAGAACTGACGACCAATGGGTCAAAAAATGTTTTTTTATAAATAATCACTTCTAAAAGCGTCTAATAGTCAAAGTTGTCTTATTTCGTGGGCATGAAAAACTTTAATAGACTCAAAAACGCCTAGGTCGTGGTACCTATATATTTTCAGATCTTACGAACATTTGTCTCGTAGAAGACAAATGCTTACGTCTTTTTCCACAGAAAAATGCTAAAATTAAGTCAAATTAGATACTAATAAAGTTACCTCCATTTGTTTTGATTTCAAATCTTTTTCATTGAGCGTGTACGCCAATCGAAGCTCAGTCAATAAAAAGCGAGCATGAAACCTTGATGTTCGTTGGATAAAAAAAACTGCGTCAAAACGCCTCTGACTAATAATTTAGATGTAATATTCCATAGACATTGGATAAAAAATGTTCGGAACGGTCAATTAATAGACGTGAAGCTGTTCTTATATTCTGTTTTATCGTTCAACCCAAACAGGATTAATTGTAATCATTATAGACCATTAATAGAGTATACGCATTTAATTTATACGGTGAACAGTTAACGTCGTTACGTCAGTAAATTATTACTGCTTATTTATCAATCAGAAAGAGAAATGTTTAAGTGTAGGTACTTTATCAGGAGAAATTAAAAATATTTATTTGAAAAGTAATTTTTGTAACCGCTGATGTAGCAGGTAAAAGAAAATTGTTTTTCTTTGTCTTATGGTGACGCTTTCACGGCATAAATAGTTATGATTGTACGATTTCTTATTTAAGACTTGAAAAGACCGTTACAGGTTATTTTTACCTTGAATAAATGTTCTATTAAAAAGCAACATTTTTTTGTTGAGATTTGGTAAACTTCATAAGGAAGAAGCCACCAAGCTGGGAATTACAGGACTACGAGGTAGCACCACAATATGGCCTAAAAATGTTGCTTTATTTGAATATTTAAATGATATACAAAGACCGTGAACAACAAACAACCTTTAATTTTGTATATACCTACAGATAAAAAAGTTGATTAAATCTTGTTTGTTTCCTGCCAGAATTGTACAACATGTCACACAACATAACACCAGTTTTTCCCCATTCCGTCTTTAAATTTCCCCTACATTACCATATTTAATTGTTGACTGACTACATTTTTTTTACTCAACACTTTTTATCTGTTATAACGGATAAATGTTGTACTATTTATTTATTTTCGATTTTTATTTTATCTATGTTCGAATAGTATCAGAAATAAATATTTCACTCATTAGGTATATTATACATTCTCATTGTTTTTGTAAACTAGCAATATTAGTATTCTACTTGAAAAGTCACATTATGTGTGATATCAGCCTTTTCAGATGCCTTAAACTATGCCTATAGAACCAAACATTATAGGATAGACTCTTGGCCGTAATATTTCCCTCCTTTTACACATAGCATGGCTCTTTACAATTACATAAATCTTTACATTATCAAGGATTTTTTTTAAATCACTTGAACATATAAAAAATAACAATGAATATTAAAAGGTAATTAAAATACTTAGGTAACAAAAATAATTTATTGTAAATACAAGATCACATACAATTAAAAAATAACAGCAACTTTAAACCTATAGGACATACTAGGTACTGATAACATACTAAGTATGACATAATGTATTTTTACACATCTTACATCGGAGCTAACTACATGAAATAAACGAAACAAATATTTGCCAATTCAGACGCATTTTATTCTTACGCGTCTTGAATTTTATTCTTTCATTCTAAATAAATACGTTCAATGTAGTTATATATAGGACAGGCAGAAATATGTGTACGTGTTTCGTAAGCTATTTTTTACTTCAATTTTTAGGAAGCAATCCTATTTTCTTTTATCAATGAAATTGAAGTAAATCCTTCTAATGAATGATATAGTTCTATTAAAATTAAGTCTATTAAAAGTAAGTTTAATAAAGTTCATAGAGAGCAAATGTTTGGGGTGAAGGCATCTGCTAGTCTTTTGTACTATTCATATAAAATTATAAGCATAACGTCCTAAGCGCCAAGACTGCGGAGTTGAGCTTCATGAGCCTTAGTGTATATGCCAGAAGGGTCGTATTTCGCTTGCAGCTTAGCCCAGGCAGTTTTTTCGTGTCTCAACAAATGGCCGATGACGCGCTCACTAGCTTTTCTCTGTGTTGGATTGCATTTTGCACAGTCTGACTCCATAGCATCTCTGATGTGAGCTGAAATTAAAGAAAACTAAATTAATGTCTTTTTTTAATTTTTTTTTTTTATTTTAACCTGTTAAAAAAGTATTTGTGATTAAAAAAATAACGATGTTAAAGAACGATTTTGTTGTTTCGTCTCACAAGTGAAGGATTTGGGCCTTTATATGCCAAGGCTCTCGCGTCTCACGTTAGGTTCTTACCTAAATAAAGTTTCTGACTTGACTTTAAACTGGCTTCCTATACTTAAGTCATAACTAATAGATAAGCAGCATAGTAAAAAGGACGACTACTTTTGGTGCAGGGGATCACGACCCTCAGCAATGAGGTAAACGATGCGAGGATGAAGAGGAGGGTACTTAAGCCAAAGTATTATGTCAAGCTAAAATAGAAGGAGAATAAAATGCATGTAATAATTTATTTATCCAAAAAGGTTTCGCAAGACTAGTATTTTTACATCGGCTATCCGTTTAGTGTTTAACAAATATCCTCTAACTAAGGCCTACGAGAAGTTTTTGTAAATACTTTTTACTGTCGGTTATTCAACTGACGATCGTGGGTTTACATGCATCTAGTTTATTTATCTTCAGACATTTTGTTCATAACAATGAATGTTATGGTTTTTACTTTAATTATTGACTGATATAATAGACAGTTTTGTTTAATTACAAAAATATTAAAGTAACGTAGATGTTTATGAATGTTCCTTAATGGCCTGTTACCATAAAAATATTTTAATGGGACTACAAGTCATGCCTCAGCCTATTACTGCCATAGTCATGACCTCTAAGATGATAATCTTATGTCACGTACTAAAAAAAGCGACGAGAGGTTTCTTAGGTCTCACAACAAACAAGCTACATTTATTTTTATTATACCAGATCTGACAATGTAGAAATCACGTCATCTTATACATTACTTTTATAATTTACTACATTTATAAATTCATACTACTATCCTTAACCTTTGAAACTGAAAGGATCATGTTCCTTTAGAAATAATGAAATTACGATAACTAACCTTTGATCGTCTTTCTTTTGGTGACTTATCATCAAATGCCAATCAAACCTATTGAAGTCTATACCCTTCACAAGCACTTTGATTCGATTCTTAAAATTAATCAATCATATTTTGAAAATAAATTCGACATAATAGGTATATCACCCCAAATACTTACATTTAAGTTCCTTGCCTTCAGGTGTGCATTTCCCTTCTTCAAGAACACACGCGATGTAAGGGTTGAGGAGTCGTTTGTTGGCCAGAATGGCGTCGATGTCGACATTGTCGTACCGATCTGTGTAGAAGTATTTGGAACGAGCTGAGACCACAGCGAGGATTGCGAACACACACAGAATTATGGTCTTCATTCTGAAATTGGTAAACGCAAGGTAATTAAAGCCTGGATTGATTAGCAAACTGTTTAAGACTGTAAAGTAAATCAAGTTGTGATGGACCCTTGAGAGAATTCCGCACCAAAATATTCATAAAATTCGAGATGTGTTAATGTAGATTGGTAAGCATTTCTGTCCCAGAGTTAAAATTTACTTCAAGATCCTCCAGATGTTTTGCATCTTTTTTATTTAGTAAATAATTTTTGCCACGTGATAACAATCACACTAGACTGAAGCTTCTAAAACTGATACACATGTGTTTGGGTCTACTCGTATATTAAAAGATTTACCCATGTTTTACCTCCAATTTAGAATCCGGTATAAGGTTTACTGTGTGATATCGTTATACAAAGCACATCACTAATACTTATTGTTATTTTTCTTTCAAATTGCTCTAACACGTGAATATTTTTTCGTTTCCGTTATTTATTCTAAAAAAAATTACAAATTACTTTAGTACGTACAGTAAAACTTTTCCCTCCAAGTGGCAGTTTTACTTAACATTTTACTAGACAAGATAAATTTCATTACTCCCCAAAATACTCTTTATGCAAAATGGCAAGTTGATTTTTGTTTTCACATTAAACGAGGAAATAATTCCAACTCAGTACTTCATACACTGAATGCGCCTGATAATAAAAGAAAACATTTCGCACAAATGTAAACCTACCTTAAACTTTTTTGTCCCACAAGCAACGCCTGTTAGCTCAGCGACCACTTCACTAACCCAAAGACAACTTCAATCCACTTTTTATACTAATACTTGTCGTTTTGGGCAGCCTACAAACTAGTTTTGACCATATTCTAATCATATGGTTTGCGGAATACAAAATGCGTGAGTGTTATTAAATAATCAGAAACGCTTCGATATTTAAAAACTGAGAATTAAAAATTATATATTTAAAATCCCAATACAAATATCTGTCTATTAATGGCATTGTATTTTGTTATAAAATTTAATATATTTTTTTTTTAATAAAATACTGCCGTTATTTCGACAAGTATTGTCAAGTACTTGCCAGAAATAAGATTCTTCAGTGTAGCTATATTATTGCTTACTTTTTGTTGTTGTTTTATTATTATTATCTTCTAACAATGAATTACCTTTACTCGTAGGCATCAATTACATTATTTTTTGTCGAAAAAAGTTACAACCCAAATTTACCTGAAAAACTATAATATTTTTATAATTCTATAGTTTATTTCATTTAAACGACTAACTCTCTCCCAAAAACCATTTAATTAACGGTTTAGACACAAGAACATAAACGATAAATTTAATTATTCAAAATTAAATCTATAGATGCTAATTAATATAAGAACAATTTTCCTTTTTTCTTCGTTAGTGACTATTATAACTAAAAATCGTTATAGAGATAGATATGACCTTTAGGAACGACATAGACTACATTTTATTCCTGAAAAATGCAGTGTCCCCCTGGAATGAACACTGAAATCAAATTACTGTCTGGAGGAATTGGGCCCCAATGCTAGTTTCACAAATTTGTTTACAAACGTTCAGAAAATTGATTTTTAACTATTTATCCATTTCCTTATTTTATTTTAATAAACTCAAATTATCTTAAATTATCCTTGTATTAGATCTCGCAGACAAAATAGTAGATATATATTTTGTAGACATTGGACTCGATGTTACAAGTTGTTTTGTCAGTACTAGCCTTGAAATAAGATTTGCTATTGACCTCACGGGTAGTATAATATCATCACCGCTGCTATTAAATGTTAATAATGTTCTTATACGGCACATATTGTACCTTTTTTAAATATTCCTACGGGCAATAGTTGAAATAGTCACAAAATATAAATATAACTGTTATTTACCAAATTTTTATTTTATAGACACTCACTGCCAAAAATGATTACAATCATTTTCATTTGTATCGAATTATAAAAGAAATAAAAATGATCGAACAGGGCAAGATAATAATGATGGGATATCTTTTTCTTAATAATCAAAATGTTCCCACAGGACCACAAATAACGGTAGTCTTTAAGAAAGGCATGAATGAATAGTAATTAAAAAATCTGTAGAACGTAACATATTCTATGAATATCTCATTTTAACAAAAACAGACATCGTTGGAAAAATACGAAGTTGGATTGACCGTGATGATATGAAAAAATATAGGAACTGCTTGGGTTTTACCAATTCTTCGTAAAGAAAAACAGTGCTATTAATACAACACGTCAGAGTATATACAAAAGTAATAAAACGTCTTAGTATCTTAATCTATAAAATATATTTTCTGAATGAAAAATTAAAATACAAAATAAACAAACTACATAAATCAATAAAGATATTCAACAATCACCCAAATAGTAAAATACCTGTGTTAATAGGGCAACGTATCAGAAACTAAAAATGATTTTACGGACTAACAAGCTTGATGTTTTTGAAGTTCGATGTTTAAATATGACATGCGACTAAAGCCCCTAGTGTCTCACTCCATAAGTTGATGTCTTAACTAACTACATCACTTAAGCTTTAATATTAATTTTAATGACCTAACAGACAGTCGATCTCCTTTGAGTCCTACATTACAAAGACTTAACTGCAACTTAAGGATCAACAGCCGCACGCACAGTATTCAAAGTTCAAACTATGTATTGGAGCTCGAAGGTAGCTTGAAAAGAATTAAGAGAACTTATCAAAAAGATTAAACCTATTGAGCGTTTAAGTCCTTAATTTAGATCATCTAACAAACAACTATCTGTGATTATCTGTGAATATTTAGAGATCAATCCGCTTTTTTCTGCATGAAACGAAACATTTCTGTACAAGGTATTTCTTCCTAAATTATTTATCATACCTAGAAGTAGGTACTACTTAGCTAAAGCTACTTAGCTCATAAGGAAATTCGGGAAAAATGTTCTTTGGTACTCAGGAGGATAAAGGAAAATTATATAGGCATTCAAATCTTAATCACACGTCACTGGGCTGAAAAGACGAGAGTCCGAAATCCAGGCTGGCGAGCAGTACGATGATGTAAATTGCTCCAAAAAAACCCACTCCTTATAATGGTGTCACTACATTCTCCGTAATTTAACCAATAAGACAACAAAACATATAAAGACATAATACGAAACCTGCCTATAAGATATATTTAAGAAATATTATAATTTATAAAACCATGACAATATTCCATGAACAAGAATCAATACTTCCAACTTGGCATTAATTAAATACTGTAATAAATGACCTCACTTCCACGTAGTTGAATTATCGGATCTATAGAATACAAACGATTATGAGTACATTTCAATTATCGTGTTTAAGTACGAATACTGGGAAAATGCATGAATACGACTGAGTATCCGTGACCAAAGTCTATGGACAACAAATACGTAATTGTACATATACTTAACTAGTTGACAATCCAAATAGACATACCAATCACAGAACAAATGAATAAGACAAGAAAGAATAGGTCAGCATGCCGAGCTTTCCGAACCTAAGATTAGACAATCATATGTTTGAGGCGACCACTTCGGCTAGAGTGTAATATGATTTTTATATATGTGAGACAACCAATAGCCCTTCATTTAGATTAAAAATGTTTAATTGGTCATCTAATCATAGTAGAATAAATAGGTGAAAGACAACCGGTGACACTAGTCTCCATACAAAATACTATTTCCCTTCTATTCTTATACAGCTATCAATGATATAAAAACATTGCCATATAAATACGAGAGGGATACGATTTAATTTGCTACCCTATTCCTATATACCAGCAAATACTATAATTATCCTTGATCCGCAGACATCCTATATTTCTTATATTATGCTTAACCGAAGAGAAAGGAGTTCTTATCTCTCTCCGCATAATCTCTAAATAACAACAGAAACCAACTTGGTTAGTTGACTTCTTCTTCTTCATCAACCCATATACGCCCACTGCTGAGCACGGGTCTCCTCTACCATTTAGAGGGTTTTAGTTGACTTCTTAAAAATCTCAAATATTGTAAATATACAATATTTTAAACGGAAAACATTTACTTTATTTTTCTACTGTAAATTCATTAAAATATTATAAACTGATGTCACGACACCAATGGATATTTCCAATTAATCGTAATTGGTCGTTAATATTTTTCCATCTCAGAAACAAATTATATCTACATATATTCGCAGAACTCCTACGTCATCTCCGTTTGGAAAGTGCGTCACTCATGATTGTAAACACGGAGGTCAATAGTTATTGGCTGACGTATATTGGTTGAGATTTTATATAAGTACATTAAGAATGTTCCCGTATTTTAGTATCAAATGTTTTGCTCATCCATTGTAAAACTCTTAAAATATATGTAGTCTAGATCCATTTACCAGTAGAAACATTTGCATGGTCCATAGACATTCTTTGCTTTGTATACAAGAGTTTTATTTTTTATTCCAGCGACATTACAGGTAAGATGTCCGCCAACCCGCACTAGGCCAGCGTAGTGGACTGGCCATAGCCTAAACCCTTTTAGTTGTAAAGAAGGTCTGTGCACAGCAGTAAGACGTATATGGGCTGATTTTGAAGAGCTAAGATGGTAGTTGCTAATGTCACGTTAAGACACAGTTTTTAAGTTTATAGTTACAACTATACAAGTATGGAAATAACAAGGTTCTATTGTAGAAAGATTCAGATTTAAGATTAAATATAGACTGATGAATCATTTTACACTTTTATTACTTGTTTATATTTGACGTGACTATATAAAGAAAATTGTCCTTGCATGATATTACCGCAAGGTCGGAACTACATTAATAAATTCTTTACGTATCCTTATACTTATTTACTTCAATTTCAATGTTTATTTGGCTAAAATAAACCCGATTCCTATTTCAAAATTCATGATTTTGACTTAAGTCAAAAGCACTGCACAATATATTTTTTTATTACTATTTCTGGGTTATCTAGAAAAGACCGCTAATAGCGACAAGACCCACCCATTGTGGCAAGCATAGTATAAAGGAATTATATTTTATTAATTTGATTTCTGCTCCTGTGATGTCCTATAAATCATATTAAATAAATAAATTCATAAAATCTGTTTTAAGAAATACTCTATTTCTAATATGAAGGCTTAACATAAACTCCATAAGCAGTCAACAGAGTTATGGTTCTACTTGTATGCTAGCGCTCAGAAGACTAGTTTCTCAAGCATACACAACTAATTCGTAGAATTAGATAAAAATGCAAATAAATTAAAGGAACACGTGCGTGCAGAGGCCCTGACTTTTGGTGATCACCAGAGAATTGTTGAAAATCAACGCACACACTTTTCCGCATAAGCAAACTGGTTTCGAAGAAATAATACCACAGCTGAATAGAATGTATAAGTTATAATTAAACATAATACTGGTCGCAAACGCTCGCATTACTTTTTCATCACCTTTTTTGTGCGCGGACAAAAATACGAGCGTCGTTTGGAGGAGTTCATTGCTACGATCGGTACATCTAAAGACGATATTTAATTACAATATTATACATTCACTTTGGTATTCAGAACGAATCTTAGCCCAACATTCATTAATTATTTATTAATATTATGTTATTACGGTCTGTTTGAATATATTGTTATGATAATAAGTAAATCTTTTGCCCTATTATGCATGTTGCGGAGAAATAGGAAGAACCACCATTTTTTTTAAATAATGGTTTCAATTTTAAACAGTGATGGCCTCGACGTTTAGGTGCGCGGTCGAGAATCTCGGCGGTCACTCGTTCAAACCCCAGGCGCATACATACCTCTGATTTTTCGAAAGTTATGTGTGTATTCACATTGAATTATCACTTGCTTCAACGGTGAAGGAAAAGATCGTGATGAAACGTGCACACCTAAAAAGTTCTTAGGAATTTCTTAGGTGTGTAGTCCGCCAACTCGCACTAGGCCGGCGTGGTGGACTATGGCCTAAACTCTCTCAATGGTAGAGGAAAAGCAAAAGGCAAAAGTATATATGCAAATTATAAACCTTGTTTTAACAAAAGGAAAGCCACTGAAGCTTACCTTTCAGACTACCTCGAGGTACCACAGGAGAGGCGGTAGGGAAGTTTGTAGAGGTCTTTGGCCTCCCAACTCGGCGCGCGGGAAATTGCAGGTCAGCATGGCGAGTAATAATTAAGTCCGCCTTTATACATACATGTATATAAAATTTAAATAAATAATAGGTACCTTTCGGTGACTGTCACCGGCATTTGGGACAGTACTACGGCATCTCAAGTCGAGGAGAGTCTAATTTAGTTTGCAATTAAAACATACTTTCCACTTACATACCTTTGTAGTGTGCTGGAGGACTACTTGAAGTGAAAGACCACTTGTACTGTCGTATGTCGAATGTGTATGTCACGGTAAGGTAAGGTAAGGTGGTTGGTCTTGAGAGGTAAAAGGTAAGTATGCATGTTCTCTGTATGTGCGCGTGACGCCACAGTACTCCCCCTCAAGTGAAACGCACGGAGGGTTTCACTGAGCGTCCCGATCGTGTGACGTAGGGCTGCTTTGACGGCGGTGCTGCTTCTGACGATCGTGGCTCCGTGACTGTGGTGTCTGCCGGTTCCTTGCTCGAAGTAGGTGTCGAGGTAATCACGGCGCTTTCTTCGTTAAATAAGTAGGCTGGTTTTAGTCTGTCTATTGATATTATTGTAGTGCGTAGTGGTAATTTTATTTTGAATGTTTTGCCACTACGCTCAAGTACTTCAAACGGTCCGTCGTAGGGCGGTGTCAATGAACTGCGTACCGTGTCGTTCCGAATGAACACGTGACTGCAGGTTGCGAGATCTTTATATGGGTCAATCAACTTTTATCTGTCCTATCAGTACTATGTAAATTTGTCCCTCAGTAGGTTAGTACAATGAAACATTTATTTTTCCAAAAAAATTATATATGGCAATCCATTACAATGAAACATAATTATTAATTACAATATCTTCTATGATGCTAGTAAATAGATTTTGTTTGCTTTAAAACCTTAACGACCTTTTTGCATGTTTATTTTAGTCCCTATTATATTTTATTATTCTGACTTCCACCGGACAACGGTAAAAAAGTTCCAAAATCCAAACATTTATGGCGTGACTACTGCTTGGAACTCAAGTCGATTTATTTCGTGACAACATTCATCCAGCCCCGATTTTGATTTCATCTTTTCCGCGGCGCCAGTCGACCGAGTGTATTTTGAAAAAGAGCGTGGCTTTATTGTGTGTCCACTGGACAACCAGCACAAAAACTTTTGTATTTTATATATTGTAGTAAATTAAAGTGGAATATATTCAATTTAATGTATATTTTTTACTGTGCGTAAGACCTAATTCAAAATATTATTATTTATTACCAGGGAGCGGAAAGACTAATAAATATCACCACCAGTCCCTTGGACATCCAAGATCGTTGTCTGAATTATTCAATATTTTCTCTTCTAATACTGATAATTATTTTCAAATAGTTGTTTTTTTATTACATAAAAGAAGAAATACAGGCGATTTTCATCATAGAGTCCCCTTTGGACACCCGAGTATTTCCTATGGACAAACGTCTATGTCCACCGGACAACCACTTTTTTCTTATCTCCTAAAGACACATTATCGTCATTTTTACTTTAAAAGAACAGTAAGGTTTTCTAAATATGATTCTAATATTTAAAAGTAAATTAACAATTTGACTGAATTTTTAAATGTCCAAGGGACTATCTTAACTACAGTCATGTGAATTTTTGAGTAAAATTTACCATAAATTGTTCTGCTCTATTTGAATTCCTTAAATATAAATAATTATCAACAACAAATACGTATAAAATATACAAATTTTAGAAAAAAAAATTGATACATAAAATCTATCATTGATGGTACATTTAAAAGTTGATTGACCCATATACGAATGCATTCTTGCTTGAGGCGTATGTTTTATGTACTGGTGATAATGTTGACATAGTTTCTGTTAATCGGCGGACGAATTCGGTGTCTTCTATTTTTGGCTGAGTAGGCACAAAAAAATCAGATGGAATTCGTAGGGTGCATCCGTAGGTCATTAATGCAGGGCTGACATTGTTGTCGCGCAGGGCTGTGCGTAGGCCGAGTAACACTGTGGGCAAATCTTCCGTCCAGCGTGTGTTTGCGCCTCTTGCCATGAGCGCGGACTTCAGCGTGCGATGCCACCTTTCAATTTGACCATTAGCTTGCGGGTGAAATGGTGTTGTCCGAATACGTGTAACACCAAACTTTTTCATGAGTTCGTTGAATAGCGCGGACTCGAATTGACGTCCTTGATCGGTCGTCACTCGTGCGGGGCATCCGAAACGTGCGATCCATCCTTTGTAAAATGCGCGCGCGATTGTTTCAGCTGTAATGTCGCGCGTCGGGACTGCTTCGGGCCATTTCGTGCATCGGTCGATCATTGTGACGCAATATTTGTGTTCGTTTGATGTAGGTAACGGGCCGATTATGTCGATGTGCACGTGTTCGAAGCGGCTTGATGGCGGGAATTGACCAAGCGGGCTATTGACGTGTCGATTTGTTTTGGCGCGTTGACATCCGATGCATGCTTTAGTCCATAAACCAATATCTTTATTCATTGACGGCCAAAAATATTTTGATGTTATTATCTTCCGCGTCGTACGAATTCCGGGGTGGCTTATTTCGTGTTGCGCTTGGAATGCGGCGTAACGATAAGCGGGCGGGAGGTACGGGCGGGGATGTGTAGTTGTGATGTCACAGGTCAATGAGCGATGCATTCCCGGTAGCGTAATTTGAGTGAATTTTAAGTTTGGTTTGATTTTTAATTTTTGTAACTCGGCGTCGGTGTCTTGGTCTTCTGCTAATTTATTGAAATCGATGTTTGAAAAATGTTCTATTGCTTCTATGCGTGATAAGGCGTCTGCTGCGTGGTTCCGGTCTCCGTGCACGTACTTTATGGATGAACAGAATTGACTAATGAAGTGTAGTTGTCTCTCTCTTCTGGGCGTGTCACTGCTACTCGGCGGTCTAGTGAGTGCGTGCGAGAGTGGCTTGTGGTCGGTCCATATAGTCAAATCGTTGTTTCCTTCTATGAGTCGGCGAAAATGTTTTACAGCTGTGTAGATGGCTAATAATTCGCGATCGTACACACTGTAGCGGCGCTGTGTTTCACTCATTGTTTTTGAGTAAAATGCGAGCGGTCTCCATTTGTTATTAATTTTCTGTTGTAGGACGGCGCCTATACTCTTGTCGGAGGCGTCGGTCATGAGACATAGTGGTGCACTAGACGTTGGATGAGTTAATGTAGTGGCCTTCAGGATACTTTCGCGGCATAGTTCAAAGGCGGCGTCGGCTTCGGGATATTTAGATAAGATGTCGTGGTATGGATGATCTTGATTTAGAGTGAAAACATTTGGGTCGGTGCTGTTTGTCTTGATGGCGTTTATATGTAGTTCAGTGACGCTGTCTATTAATTTTCTACGATGCAGGTCAATGATCAACTTATGGCTCTTCAAGAAGTCTGCGCCCAAAATTGATGTTTTCACGTCGGCGATGATGAATGTCCACTTGAAGCTGCGACGTAGACCTAGGTTGAGCTCTAATGTACGCTCTCCGTAGGTACGTATCGGCGTGTTGTTGGCCGCGAACAATTGATACGACGTGGATTCTCTTGATCGATCGCTTCTCTTGGCTGCAAGCACGGAGATGTCTGCTCCGGTGTCGATCAGGAATTTTTCCCGCGTGCGAACGTCAATGACGCATAGGCGGTGACTAATACTAGGAACATCGATACCCGCCGCTATCGGTGTTGTTTCTAGTTTAAATTCTTCTTAGAGCATGGAGATATACACCGGCGAGCTTTATCGCCGAAACGGTAATGGTATCTGCATACCCATTCTCTGTCCCCCGGTTTGATTGTTGAAGCGCTGCGATCAGCTGATGTAATACTGCGCGAGCGCGCGCGGCGGCGAGGATCAAACGAACGGCCGCGGCGTTGTTGAGCGTGGAATGTGTTTCTTTTGGCGCGTAACTCGGCGATTTCGACGGACATGCGCTCGAGTTGTTTTGATATTATGTCTATTTGGCTATCTTGTTTAGTAGTGCAGCTAGGTGAGGTGACGCAGGCGACGGTGGGGCGGAGGTCTGTGTGCTCGCGTATTTTGTCGGCGATTGTAGCGAGCGTGTCGAGACTTGGCTCCGTGGTTATGGCCAAAATGCTCCGAATTTGCTCCGGCATTTGTCTCAGCCATATTAATTTTAGCGCGTCATCTGTGAGCATTTTTCTGTTGAGCTCTTGCATACGGCGTAGGAGTTGGCTAGGTTTGTCATCGCCAAGCTCCAAACCGCCGAGAAGTTTCTCCAGCTGGCTATTAGCAGACTCTTGGTAAACGGCTATTAGGCGTTCTTTTGTCCGCTGGTATTTATTTTCGCCGTGGACGTCGAGGATAACGTCGCTGATTTCCTGGATATCTCTCACGTCGAGTGCTGGGATGATAAGCTCGAACTTTTGTTGTTCGCTGGGTTTCGATGCGGCGACGACGGCTTCAAACTGGGCGAACCATAGTAGCGCGTTTTGGCGCCAAAATGGTGGAATGCGGGACTGCAGGGATACGGCGGCGATGTGATGTTCTTGATTTTGCATGGTGGAATCTGGATTTCTTGCAGAATGACGATGTGGAATAATCTTCGGGCAAACGGGCAGAGGTTCTTCTATTCAGATGGCTTCTTTTTTCTTCTTGCTTGCTGTTCTTCTTCGGGGTCACCAATTGTAGTGTGCTGGAGGACTACTTGAAGTGAAAGACCACTTGTACTGTCGTATGTCGAATGTGTATGTCACGGTAAGGTAAGGTAAGGTGGTTGGTCTTGAGAGGTAAAAGGTAAGTATGCATGTTCTCTGTATGTGCGCGTGACGCCACACCTTAAAACAAGTTGAGATGAATAGTGGAATAAGGATTGCATGGATTAAGATTTATTTTATTTGGAGTCGGCTGTATTTTATCGTTCCAAACATGTCATGTTCAGTCACACCTTTTTCATTCATATCTTCTCTTAGGCACTTCACCCACCTTTTCTTTGGAATATGGAGTAGTATATTGTTAAAACAATTCATCAGATAGAAAATTACCTCCAAGCATTGACAACCTTTGGTAAAGTAAGCTAGAATAGAGTCAAGTGAAGTAAAATTAGAGAAGCAACGTGGAGTAAACTAGAATCTTGCAATTTTTTTCATGAACGCCTACGCCCGCGGTGCGAGCAATGTTGAAAAATAAAATATAATAAATGTTATACGCGCAGGCATCAAATACTAAAACTGGGTTTATTTTTCATATTCCAATGCAAATATGACAATATCTGGCCTATATTTCGGCGAACCATCGTCGTTTTTCAGACACATGTCTAGACACCAAGCCGCTACTGAGAATTTGAAAATGGAAAACCAAGTAAAATGTTTCCCTGGCCGGGAATCAAGACATTGATCGAGACGTAGATCGTACGACACATATTTGTTCCACGAGACCACAAAAAATTATTGATTTGATTTCGTATATTGAAAGAACATCTATAAATTAACTGACAAAAACAACATAGCAATGGTGATTTTAAAAATTCTCATGCATCAAAACAGGCGAACAAATTATTCTCTATGAAGAATTAAAGCTAAGAAGCCAAAAGTTAAATTTTGGAAATAACTAAACAATATAAATTTTCCTATTCCTACGAACACCTCTCAACTATGAGTAAGTACACATTATTATTATTACAATCGTTACTGATGGCGCTAAAATAGGTAATCATTTTAGATGGTGGACGAATGCAAGAGAGAGCGAGAATTTTAGTAGGAGATTTTAAAGTAGTAGGTACCTATAAGTGTATAAGATAGTCATCACGTCCTTACTCGAAGGTAATGGCTGATATAAATACAATTGAAGATTATCATGAGACATTTCAACGGTAAATAACATGATATTATGCACACATGATCGATCAACTGTATTGCTACATACATTTAATTTAAAGTTCATATTATTTATGTATAATTTGCGATTTTCTCAGTCATTCGCAGCTTTTACAAGTTGTATAGCCGGTCATCATCAACCCATATACGTCCCACTGCTGGACACAGGTCTCCTCTACCATTGGGAAGGTTTAAGCCATAGTCCACCACGCTGGCCTAGTGCGGGTTGGCGGACTACACACCTAAGAAATTCCTAAAAACTTTTAGGTGTTCACTTTTCCTAACGATGTTTTCTTCAACAATAAAGTAGGGTAAGTAATAATTCATTGTAAATACACACATAACTTCGAAAAGTCAGATTTGTGTTCCTGGAGTTTGAACCCGCGATGGCCGAGAATCTCGGCCAGGCATCTAATCAAGTCAAGTCATCACTTCCATACGGATAATATTACGATTATAATATTATGTTTATAAAACCTTAAACTAAAATAATTCGCAACGTCAGTGGCGTAATAGCCGAAAATCTATCAATAGAGAGGCCACGGGTTGCCCATGGTCACACCAATATAAATGTTAAACCTTTGTTGTGTTCTTAATGTTGAAAACATGGGTAGGCTGTAAGATGTTACATATGTGCATCCCCATGTAAGAAAAAAAATCTTAAAAGATCTTCCTTGTTTGACAACCCCGTGGCACAGTTGGCTAGATACCAGCTTGCGAAACGAGCGGCCGCGGGTTCGATCCCCGCACCGAGACAAATGTTTGTGTGATCCACAAATATTTGTTTCGGGTCTGGGTGTTTGTGAGACCGAAGTCTCTCGTATCAGAAACTTCTGATACCCCCGACACAAGACTCGTATATTAGTGTGGGGTCAGGACTATGTATGTGACTGTTGGGTGTATTTATTTATTTATTTATACTATAAATTATTATTATTTTTAATTTTAACATTATTTTTAACTTTAATTTTTAATTTTCTATTTGCAATACATGCACTGACGTGTAGGTATACAGGTATTTTTGTATTATGTAATTTTGATGTAAATGCAATAAAATTGTCCCATTACTGGCTAAGATTTGCGTGCATATTTCCCTGTGTTTAATCCATTACATCAAATTCAATGCTATTAATGTAATAGCCGAGATTCTATGTTGACTATATAACATCTTCCTGATAGCATTCAGTTTTTATTTATAAAGGCAAACGAAAAAGACATTGTCAAGGTTTAAACACGATTATATTGCTTTATTTGGTAAGTACTTTATTCAAATTGTCTTACGAGTTCACCTTTACGTGTCATTTGATTTAGAAAAATTATGTCAAGATTAAAAAAAAAGAAGCCTTGAGGTTGTTAAAATGCAAAAAAAGTTTCGAAAACAATATTCTCAATTCCATAAGACACCGCTTCTAAATTTCTGCCATGTGTTGTAAATACAGAACTGCTTAATGTGAGCGTTAATGTTATGTAGTGTCCCCTATACTTCTTCGATAAGTGTGACGAGTCAAATGGAAAAGGCTCTTCCTTTATTATATCATAGTTGAGAAAAAATTTCACATTTTTTCACGTACACGCAGAGGAGATTTTTTTATCTAAAGATATTTCTTATATTAATATTAAGAGGACTGTGTGCTCTAACTTCAAAAAGAACTTGCCTGTCAAACAAGTAATATCCAAATTACTAGTCATGGAAATCTTGGTCTTGATAAAAAAGTTTTCTTATTACGTCAAATGCGATTAGGATATCAAAACAATACTACTAATGAGTTTTTATACAGCAGGAACAATGAATATAATTATGACCTGCTTCTTGGTAATCATCCAAGCACTTCTAAACCACGCTGATGATAAGTCAACTTACACTACGGAATATGACGGTTTTGACATAAGAGAAGTTATGAAGAATGAACGACTGCTCACATCTTATGTCAATTGTTTACTGGATAAAGGACCTTGCACTGCCGAAGGCAAGGAATTAAAAAGTAGGTAGTTCCTAGAAATGATAAAATATTTGTTTCAAAATATTTTTTTAATGCTCTCATTTAACGTAAAAGAGGTGTTATTATTTACTAGCTTTAATCCACGGATTAAAAATTTGTAGAAAATGTGTTTGTTTAAAACACTGTTTATATTTGTTATAATTTTTACAATCGTTCGCGAGACTTACCGAGAGTTAAGCCGTATACAGGTAGTACCAAACAATATATGTCAATGCAGGAAAACAGTGTTGTGGTAGATTTTTATTTAATAAACATGATATTTCTATATTACATATAAATTTATTGTTTGTTTAATAACATGTAAATTTTTATGATCGCAGAAAACCTTCCTGACGCGGCAGAAAACGACTGCAAGAAATGCACAAATAAGCAAAAAGAAAATGCTGATTTGATGATTGAATACATGGTCGAAAATCATCCTGAGGATTGGGCTAGGCTTGAATCCAAGTAAGTGAAAGATGTGAGACAAGTAAATTCTTTTATGAGTTCATGGCTAAGAATTTCTTATGTAATTCATCATCAATATCCATTTTATTGGATGAAAAATCCGATTGTAACGACTCTAAAACATGTTTTACCCAGCTTGGTATGGATAAATTGTATTTCATAATAATCTTGATCAATGATATAACATAGACAATTACACATTAAATAGCTGTAGGTATAATATTTCCAATACAAAAATCCGTAATGTAACATGTGATAAATGTTTATATTTGATAGATGATGTTAAATCATGTCTGATTTATGAGAAAATAATATATTTTTAAATATTATTAATTACTTTACAGATATAATGCCAGTAACACTTCGGAAGCAAAAAAATATGTAAACGAAGTCAAGAATAATATTAACGTTAACCAAACTAGTAATGAAAAAATTTATGAATAATACTAATTTGTAGCTCGGGGATATTTATGAAAGTCACTTTATAAATAAAAATGGGCCATAGTTTATTTTGTTTTATTTTTAATAATAACAAATAGATTGAAATCCTTTTTCACAATGTCGGGCAATTTTTATTAATCAAACTATTAATTCCCAAATTAATGAAGTTTTACCTTACATAAATCATGTCTAATCTTTATTAAACAAAATCAGACATTGTGTAAAAGGATTGAAGACTTATACATATAAAAACATTTATACTTGTAAAATACATAGATACATTTTTACGCTCTACATTTTCTGAGCGGCGTACCTTTTGACTCTAACATCAAAACCGGGCATAGTATATTTGCTGTTAGAAACTACCTCTTCGGGTTGGCCTTTTTCCAGTAGCAATATTTCTCTGTGCTTAAATGTGGGTTTCGGTTCTTTTATATGCAAAGCCGATCTACAATAAAAATACATGTAACTAAGTATTATGTGTGCATGGATTTTTTTTTGCTTTGAAAAATAATAATATTGCACCTTCATTGAGCTTACTTAAATGCGAATCATAGGCATATATGTATTTACAAAAGCAAGACAGAGCAGGAAGTAGGCACGATTTATCGTTATAATTACAAAAATACATAGATATAAGAATATAGTCTAATTGAGTATTCAAAACGCGGTTAAATAAGAATACATTGTATAAGAGTTTTACAGAATATGACTTACTAAACGAGATGTATTCAAACCTTGATCGGAAACTAAAGCAGGTAATAACTACGGTGATTAAAGACCCATTGGCGTAATGGTTGTATGGAAAACGTCAAAAGTTTGTTCGGGATTTTTTAAAGCCAATGAGTTTGCAATCACCGTATATATCACCTGCTTTAGTTTCCGATATTAATATAAATTACTTACAAAAACAAACTTCTCACATATAAGAGTATTAGCCAAGTATCCTCTGGACTTTATTTTGCTCGCCGTACCTGGTCAAAAACAGTTTCCAGGCAACGGGGTCGTGGGCCAACATTGATGCAGCTACCCGTCCAGCATCTTCTTTCTCCTTTTCGGTGCATTTTGCACAATCGTTTTTCAATGCGTTCACGAGAATACCTAATAAGTAAAAAAAATTGTTTACGTTTTATTTTTCTCTGTCGTGGTCGGAAACCATTTAGAACGATTTTAAATGACTGCAACACTTCATCAACTACACAAAAAACAACTTTCGTGACTTGTTTAATAATAAATAATTGATAAGCACAATTTAATTTTGTACACGAAATTCAACATCTTAAATAAACTGTTGGTACCTATTAGTTTTCGGGTATCATATGTTATTACTAGTAGAGTTTGTGTATAAAACGCTTTCTTTACCTTTCATCTTTCCCATTTCTCTGGAACAGTACCGGTCGACAGACATCAGACATTTAACATCTTCAGCTGGCAACGGAGGAATAGCATCATTCAAATTGATTTTGCTCTTTAAAGCATTAGATTTTTCCACTTCACTCACTACCTCGTTGATCATTGTCATGTCTTCATCTCCATAAACTATATTAAATCCGACGCTTTGGACACCATCACTGAAGGTTCTGTCAATGCCTGGTGCGATTAATTCTGCTATCGAAAAAGCTATACTGATACTTAACAATATGATAGTCGACCACATTGTAAGAATTATGTTGCGTTCTGCGCCCGATGTTGGTAGTCCAATGACAATGAGCGGCTGTCGCTTGTGATGCAACACGACGTGTTGAAGTACTGATTATCGCTTGATTTGTGTTCAACACACATAATTAGGATTGCCAGGGGCTGCCAACCAAATGGAGTTTGAAAAGAGAGTAAAAAGGTGCCTTTGAAATAAATTATTGACCTGTTTAAGAGTCCCGAGTACGCTCCCTTAATATGATAACGTGCTTTTACGTTAGAAAATGGGTCTAGTAAACTGTAAAAGAGAAATAGGTACTTATAATAAAACGGATTATTAATATTGAAACAAACGTTTTTAAAGTTGTTTACCTTTAACTTTAAGTATTTTCCAACACGTATATCCATAACCTCACGCCTGTTTTCCCCGAAAGGGTAGATAGAAATGAGTTACCGCACCCACATTTCGCCGGATAAGTATTTCTTTTCAACAAAATGTTACCTACATCTGTCAGTCTTAAGTATTCGGGGCGCGTCTAAGAGATTTATCAAACAACCTTCGTCACTGTATCAGGTATGCGTAAATACTGAATGTTGACGTTCCAATATCAAGATACGAGATGAATACCAATCAGATTTACTTTCTATTTCAACTAGGAATATATATATCACCTTTTGCCAGCAAATTTCTTAAACTCTACTGCTACCAAGACGTTTTATAAAGAAAAAACCTTGTTGATTTCACGTAATCCGACATACCGAACTTTCGATAGCAAATACAATATTACGCCCCAAAACGAACGTAGTCGTGTAAAGATTAAGTGTTCCTGAAAATAACAATAATGCACCAGAGTTCCGGAGATTATTAAAAAAGTTACCTAGTTTTCTACAATACATTTATATTTTACACTTCAAAAGTAGCTGACCCATATGGAAGAATTAATTTCACAACTTTGCTTAAATTGGAAAATATCACAAATCTTCCCTAAAGTAGAAAAACTGGTAGAGGGGAATTTGATGCAATTACGATTCTTACCATATCTATTTAAAATCGTGTAACAGTTATTAAGTCTTTATTTCATTTTCTCAATAAAACAAAATAGGTAGGTTTATTTTATAATAAATGATATTATTATCATTACTTTTCTAATATTTTTTTAGAAAATTGTCAAAGGTAACCCGACGGAGTCTTGAAGTATTTCGACAACAGTAATGCCCCAAATTCGTGAACGACAGAGAAGACAGAGAACACCTCTCTAAAGTTTTGGCGATAGTAGCCAGCGAGAAGGGAAAATAAAAACCAACAAAAATCATTCATTTTTTTTATTTTTATAATCATTTTTTCAACACCTTCTCCATTATATTAGAAGCCAGTGCCATATTAACTTTATTTTGAGATTTCTTAGACAATATGCCTAATAACGCTTTCAATACTTTCACTTTCCCATCGTTATACTGTTTTACTAATTTTGGGTTGTTTTCTGCTATTTCTTCACACATTTTGGTTATCTCCTTTTCATCATTAAGTTGCATCCAATGATTGTCTTCAACAATTTTCATTGGAGACTGTTCCTCATTTTCCGGTTCTAAAAGTTCTTCTAATACTTTCTTGGATGTTTCTAAATTAATATCGTTCTGTAGGAGCATATCAGTCAGTTCTCTCATCTGTTTAACTGTAACGGTGCAGTCATTTACGTCTAGTTTTCTTTTATGAAGTACCATTAGTAGTTCATTTAATAGGAAATTAGAAATTTTCGTTGGATCCCTTGGTTTATCGGAAGTGAGTTCTTGGAAATATTCTAGAAGTGTCGGTTCGTTCACAAGTTGTATTGCCGTGTCAGGTCGTAGCTGGTATTTCTGCACAAGATTCAATCGAGTTTGTTCTGGTAGCTCTGGTATCTGTTCTTGTATGAGCGGTACGCTGAGGACATTCGGATGATCTTCTTTTGTTTTCAAATTAACACGAAGCGGCGGCAAGTTCGGTTCTGGCATGTACCTTTAAAAATAAAACACATAGGGAATTTTAATTTTATAGCGATGAGGAAATCGATATAATCACAACAGGAAACACTGTATCAACCAAGGAACTGGTAAAAATATGCAAAAGTATAGCTATTTTTAAATGACATTGAAAATATTTTGTTTCCAATTGGATTGGCTACGTGTTGTCAAAATACATTACACGTTAACTAAATACGCAAAACAATTAAGTACAAAAGTGAATTAATCCACTTTTGTAACAGACAAAGCAATCTAAATAGGGTGAAAAAAAATATTTCGTGTTGTCCTAATTATGTATACAGTTGAATATTTTTAATGGTGAGAATTACCAATTATAGTAATAACAATAATTATTATTTTAATGGTATGCTAAGTTAAAGGGCCTCTGCGCATACTTAAAGTAGTTTAATAGAGGAACTGAAAATGGGGTCTTCAAACAACGAAACTATTAACCATTATCGCATTAAAACTATTATTCATTACAGCAATTATATACGATTTGCATTTCCTTCCCATTCCCATGCAAAATATACTCTATACAACGAAATTTAAAACCTTCATAGTAAATCAATTGTTTACGAGTCTTTTATAAAATTATTCTTTTAAAAGAGCAAATAATATTTTCTAGGGCAAAATGGAAACTTTTGGTCCCGTGTAAATTCCATCCTTTCAACAGAAATTAAAAATTAAAAAAGGGAAAATATCTACGTTTACTCCATCTTTATTGATATCACTCTACAACTGAGGAGCTACAATTTTCTTCTGAACTAGTGTAAAGGTATTTTAATAGATTCTCACCTGTAATCCTGAACTACTTCTTTGTCTCTCATAGATATAGTAACTTTCTCCGCGGCGTCCCAGGCGCGTGTCTCGTTTATAATGCGCCCACCATTTTCCAATATCTCCTTTTGCCTCTCGATCTCATGTCGTATAGCACCCGCCACACCGCGTACTGATCCAATGTTCTTTATCTGTAAGGTGAAATTATATAATATTAGATTATGTCTAATAAAAAAATATTTAACGTAATAAACTCGTATATGTTTTAAGAAAATAATTTATCGTCATAAAAACTACAGCCAATTGCGCCATCAATTAGCCATACAACATCTTGTGAAACGATTGGAGGCTACGGATTTAATACTGCACCGAGACAAATGTTTGCATGACCCGCATATATTGGACATCAAAACACTTCCAGTAGTTCTTGATACCCACAGTGCAAGACACATATTTAAGAGTAGAGTCACAATTATATATGCAACTGTTGTGTGTATACTTTTGTGCTTGAATTTGATCTAGCATTTCAATATAATACACTAGATGCTTGTCTTTACAAGCCAACTACCATAACCCTTATCCTTTAATACAATTATGGCACCTTGATGATAATGAACTAAACTTAGATTTGTTATTACTTTTTTTATTTTAATATTATTAAATAAATATTTTATTTGTTATTATAAAAATATGTGCACAGAAATAATTACCTCAGTGCGAGTGGACAGAGGGTCCCCAGGGCGCCGTAACGACACATTAGCGTCGACACGAAGTGCGCCCTCTTCCATGCGACCCGTGCACGCGCCAAGACGCTGCACTATCAACACCAACTCCTTCACCAGTGCTGCCGCTTCTTCGCCATCCTTTGAACATAACAAAAAACCAATCTGTTAATATACGTTGTAAACAGTTAAAGTTGCAGTGAAAGATGATTCAGTAGCATAGTTTGAGGTATCTCAGATTATAATTGTTAATAAAAGATTTGGCTTGATTTATTTGTTTACTACCAAGACATTTGTAATAGTTTAAAAAATAACACATTCAACTTGGTGGGACTCTGGAGTAATAGATATTTTATAGCTAGTCAAATTTACATTATCAACAGTGGCACATAAAGAATGCCTTACGCCATTTGTTCCTTTCTCCTCACATTTTACTAACAATTTTAAGCTGCCATTTACTAAACTCTAAGGATTATAACCTGCAGTTACTTAATTATGCCTTCATAAGATATAGGCAACTATGAAAGTAAATTTATCAATAAAGTTAAGGTATGCCAAAGTCAACCTTTCAACTTAGTGGTACAAATCATAGTATAGTCTCTATACTTACTTCCAAATCGGGCTCAAAGACCAACTCTATGAGTGGTGCACCAGCTCTGTTTAGATCCACAAGACTTTGTTTCAGTTCTGTGTCATGTAGAGATTTTCCACTGTCTTGTTCCAACTGAATCTGCTTGATTTTAGAACTCTTCTTGTACGGCTTTTTGTGAATTCCAGGTGTGAAAACCTGTAAAGAAAGAAATAAATTGTTATTACTTATATTTTATAACTCAATGTTTGTATTTATGTAATTAATTATCTGTATATAAATGAAAGCCATTCATATTCGCCAACTATGCAATGTGAGAATAATAACATATTCCTGCTCTTTAAAGTGGAACTTAGCAGGAGAGATGTTTTAAATAACATTTGTTATGTTATGGCTCAAATACCTGAAAGTTAATTACTCCATCGTTAGCTAAAGGAGCTCTTTGCTGTGTTATTTGATAACCGGCAGGCAGATCGGCGTAAAAATAATGTTTTCTATCGAAACTGGACACTTCGTTAACCTTGCACGAGAGTGCTAATGCGGTCTTAATTCCTAACTCTACACATTTTCTGTTCAATACTGGCAACGTTCCGGGTATAGCAGCGTCGAAAAGGGAGACACAATTGTTTACAACGCCACCAAATGTGTTCTCAGCTCCAGAAAATAGTTTTGATTCAGTATTCAATTGTGCATGCACTTCTAACCCCACTACACTTTGCCACTTATCACTGGACTTTGAAACGAAATTGCGTTCGCTTATCAATGCACTTTTATTCACATTTGCGCAACGAAAAAGTTTTGTGAATCGCATCTTAATTTATTACAAATTAGACTTTTTTATATTTACAGACTACAGCTGTTTTTGACAATGTCAGTGAAAATACAGATAACATAAAAAAAATATTCAGAATTTGTCACTGTCAAAACACCGTTAATTTAATATATGCCTTTTTAAATTAGGATAAATGTATATTTCACAAAGCAGTTATTTTTTAACTTTTCTTAAGCACATTTATTCCACGTGTTGTGTAACCAGTCAACCTCAGCGAGAATCCGAATGATTTCTAAATTCCGCCATAGATAGCGCTACTCATCAATTCATATGATTATAAATTGTAACGATAGATGGCGTTAACAAAACACAGGAACAAAAATAAAAGCTAGTTTGACCTAGAAAATTAAAAATACTTTATAAAATTGTTCATTACAGATGATAAGTTAATTATTAATAAATTAATCGAGCTACTCTTAGCTATATGTACTTGTAGCATATGAACAGATTAGCACTTATATTTCACGAAATCTATTAGAAATTTTTAATTAAAGACAATGCGTAAAAAATCTGTTGTCTTAAACATATCATTAAAATAAATAATTGTATGCTATTTAAACAAACATCTGTTAAGCTCTTTCGTAGACAACTAGTTAATCTAATTGATCAAAACTTAATAACATACATAATAGTAAATGACAAGTAAAAACCACTGCCGGTTTTGAAAATATTAACTAAGTACTTAATTATAATTATTTCTAATAAATAACTCAAACATTCACTACTTACCGAATTATTTCCTTTGTCCGAAGTGTGAGTCGAATGGTATGTGAAAGTTTTGGAACATCTTCATATATTTATATTATAAATAAATACAAAATAAGCACTTAAAACCTAGGATTGCATTGATAGTTTGACTAAATAACTTAAAACCTAACAATTACTTAATTAATAAAATATTTAAAATATCACATTTTTAACGGTAAACTTATTTCTCAAATCCTAAACTATCAAGCCCGCGACGGCTTCAAACAGGAATGAGAAAAGGTAGAGAACGACGAAAGCCAAAGTAGCTTCAGCGATGGAGTACATTTTGAGTGATCTTTTTTCTTCAAAAGAAAAGTAAATGTTGATTTTCCGCGGCTTTGCGCGAGCGTCCGATCGATTGCGAAGTAAAACGGAGTATGACGGCCAGTCAAAACAACGCACGGCTATACAAGAAACCTTGACGGTATTACACTGACAAATTACGTTAAACATATAACATTCACATTTAGCCACTTGTATGTATGTCATCTATTTTAGTCGGCTAACGAACACACCCACCGACTGATAAAGTATAATGCTATTATTTACCTACATACCTACAGCAAGTAGCCGCAGCGTTATCAATACGTCACATGCAAGCTAAATGGATTTTACGGTACACACCTCCTATCTTGTCTCGGCATTACGAACGCTTAATGCAATAATTCCGGTTGAATTTTCTAGAAACTAACGACATAAACTTGTTATTTATCTCTAAATTATAGCCACGAATAATAATGCACTCGTGTAAGCTACAATTCCAATGTATTGTATAAAAACGGACTTCGATCTCAAGCATATGTAATTAATATATTGCCACAAACGTATTGTCTGTGCCAGAATAAATTTAACGATGTTAAAGATCGCTTTGTTTCGATAATTAATTAATACATGAAGGACATTTAATTAATCGCCAACTATGAACCACACAATGTGAGCTGGTGAATGTGTCCCCAATTTTTAATGAATTTGTGTTTCTACTAACTTAGGTCTTGGTCCACTGCGGTGATGCTTACCTACTGTAAATATGGTTTAAAACAAATTGTTTGAATAACTATATTTAGGGTTCTTTTTAAAAAAATACTGGAAATTAATCGGATTGGGATTGGATTAATCGACTTTAATCGCATAGGAAATGTGTATTAGTGCATGTGCGCTTCCAACAAAATCTTTATCAAATAAGTAGGTACAGTTTATAAAGCTTACACGTTTCCAAAGACGCATTTATTATTATTAATATAAATAAAAACCGGATATATAACTTGTCGATCTGTAAATAATGTTGGAAAACTGGTTATAACCCAATATAAATGACGTTACTAATGTGTATTTTTTGTATAAACTTTTTGTATCTAAGATCGTACTGATATTCTATTTTTACACAATAAGCATGTTCAATGTTCATGTTATGCTCGATATTTTTTTAAATTTAATTATGATGTTCTTGATGACGTTGACTTTGCCTTCCTACGGACTGGTCATTACGCTTAAAAGATTTCCCACTTTTTCCGTTGTGGCATAAAGACAACATACGATGAAAATAAAAAAAACATATTTGTATCTCGAAAGTATTTTTACGGCAACGTTTTGTGCATTTTATATCACTGTGATCGCTTTTTTCAAAGTTTAATAAAAGCACTTTAACATATTTGAACTAAGTACTAAGAGTTTCTTAATAGAAAACACGACATTTTGCGAAGACTGCCATGCTTATAACATTGAATAAAATAACTTTTCAAGTGACTTTACGCTGCTAGTTTTCAAAAAATTGTTATAATTTATACACGTACCTAATAACATTTATACTATTAGGCTCCGGATGCCCAGTGTCATCTCTCGAAAGCAAAGCATAGCGTTTTTATTTTAATAACTAGCTGTCTCCTCTAAACAATTTCTTTAAATTAAGAAGTCTAAAGATCATATGGTAATTAAACGACATGACTTCACTATTTGTATGTGTGCATTTCTTATGAATATATTTTTATTGGAATATGATTTTTACTCTTCAATACACGCAGACTTAAAGTGTAATATGTATTTGTATAATAACCACTTACCTTTCACTTTATGTTTGTTATGCACATCCCCCTCTCTGTATCATCTTAAGTCTGATACTTGGAGAATGCCTGGTATTATGTTTCCCTTCATTCAAAAATTTGTATAAGTACCTATTAAAAAAATGTGTAAAGTCGTAAAACCTTTCAATTGTAAGATTAATAAAATACTGTTATCCAATCAATTACTATAATATAAATAATAAAAAAAAAGCGGAAACTATAATAAATGTTGGCGAATTGTAAATTAATAGGATCGATTAGTATCCACAGAGGTCAAAACACCTATGATTTTTAATAACCAATTTTAAATTAAAGTAAGCTGATAATAAGCAGCAGGTGCTAGGACATCATATAAAATAGTAGAAACTCAACCAAAGGGAATCTTGGTAGATGCGACTGTAACTGTTGTAAGGTCAGTGACCTCGAATAGCCTTCTTGGCCCTCTGTAGAATGTGGAAAGGGATACAAAATTACCTTTCTCTTCAATGAAAACGTTTGTACATTAGATTGTTCTGAACTTACTTCGCACCTTTACTTTACAGCATATTATGTAATCAATAAATTGTATATTTTTATTTCGACCTATGCGCAGAATAAAGTTATGTGTGCAAAATCTCAACTTTCCTTTCTCAGCGATTTAAACTTCATTGGACACAAAATTATCTGTAACTTTTTTGTTCATCAAACTACAACAAAAGTAGTGCAATATATAAACAAGTTTAACTCTATAAAGACATAAAAAGTACTTTGGTGTTATGGTCATAAGTAACCTTATTCTATGCATAGGTCGATTTGTATTATTAATATTAATAGTTATTTTTTATTTATTTCGTGTCAAAATGTTTTGGGGACAAAGTAATAATATCAGAAAAGAAACTTACTGAACTATTATGCTCTTAGCTTTTTGTGATGATTTTATTTTTCAAAATGGTAGAGCCACGCTGTAAATTAACTTTCAATCTACTGTTATTGTACCAGACTATATAAATATTCAGGTGAGAACAATTAAATAAACGCAATTATTTTGCGAGTTAACCTTGAAATACTTGAGTGTATAACCATTATCCGTATTTGTAGATATTTGTACGTCAACGTACCTACACTGTTTGCAAACCTTGTTGGGCGAAATAAATCAAAACGATTAAATAAATCCAAAAAAAATATGTAAATTTAAACAAATATTATCGCGGTCTGAATGTTTTTATGATAATTTGAAACTGAATAGCTATTCACCTACGTCCACAGCAAAGAGGGAGATAAAATATTAGAAATTTAAAGTCTTACCTATCTATCTATAAGTTTCAACCAATAAAAATATTTGTTAAAAAAAAAAAAAACAAAATCCAAATCAAAGACAACAAAGTTATCTCCAACACGTGACAAATTAAACAAATCGGTCCAAAAGGATACGAGATAATTTGGTTTACCCAGTGATTATTACATACAATTGGAGTTTGAATTCTTTATGACGCGAATGCGAGCAACAATCCAGTTTTGGACCATATTCATTACGGAAATGATAATTACAGCTATATTAATAGAATGATAATTATATACATATTTTATTGGTTGTTACTATGTTAATGCTTTGAATTCTTTATTGATCGTGTTTTTAAACTTTATATAATCTATTCTATGACATCAACGCTTAGGTATAGTAACTTAATAAATTTTTATAAATATACAAATATGAAGTTCCAATATTATCGTCGCTTGCAGGGTGGTGCAACTTCCATACATTGATACTGCACAAAAATATTCATAGAAAGTGCTGCCATCTATCATAAAAAGAACTGAAATTTCTACGTAATTTTACATAGTTTCCGATAGGTCGAGCTAGTTTAGAACAAAATAACTGAAGTAAAAATAATATTCTTAAAAACCTTATATATTTCTTTGATACATTAATTTTAAAATGAATATTTATAAAAAAGAAAAAAATATAGTAAAAATAAATTATTATTTCTTACATATACTTGTTACGTGAAACGAATCGTAAAGTTTAGTACATTTTAAGTTGTGAACTTTCTGCCAAAATTCAAATCACTTTCCATAGATCACTTTCGTTGCTTGCTTCGTGGTGTTCAGTTTCGTTTTGCGTTTTCTTTACGACCTACGGACTGTGCTTGTTAATTTGATATCTGCAATAAACGTTTGACCTTGTTTTTCTCCCGGACCCTGTGATAAGATACATAAACGATTTACCTAACGCCGTGCCTATTGGACTCAGTTTTTGCTTTTGATTTGGATACGTTGAAATCTCTACAATGCCGAGAAAGTCCGCTTTCAAATGCTATTTTCGATGGATTCCTTTTAAAGGTTGGTACATACTTTTAAAATAAATTGGCCCAATATATTATTAGTTCAAAATAAAATTATTTTGAATGTAATATAACCTAAAACTTTCTTTCAGGAAGAGTTCATAGCTTTCCACCTACGGAATATCCTTACTCAGATAAATTCCAACAGTGGAAAATGGTTTTGAGTGAAGAAGACAGAGCAAAAGGTGATAAATACATACGCTACAATATACGTATATGTGACCATCATTTTGAAGACTTTTATCAAACAAATACTGGTCCTCTTACCAGAAATGCTGTTCCAACATTAAATATTGGTATGTATATTTTTTTTTTTTAGTTAAATATATTTCATTTTTGGGCAATATAACAAAGCTATAAAGAGACACAAAAAAGTAGTTGTAGTATACACCATCGCACTGCCCCTATTGTAGTATAATTTAAGGTGTTTCATATATTTGAAGTTCCGGTCCTCGAAAACTTGGTTAATATATAATTTTTTATATGTCTAATGACAACTTAAATTTACTTTATTACATGTTTATTTCAGCCTGTACATCAACGTCATATTTTGCTGAGCCAGTTACAACATCTCACAATGCACAAGCTGTTTCTGACCAAGGTAAAGAAAATATACATAAAGATAATTTATACAACAGCCTTTGTGGCACAGTGGTCGTGAAGGTGTCTATATAAAACCAAATGGTTCAGATTCGATTGCTACACCTAGACAAATATTTGTTTTAAACAAAATATATGTATGTTTTCATTTAGGGTATTATGAGACCAGTCTTTCATAATTTCTAACACCCAGTCCATAAGTCTCATATCTTAGTTATTATAAGGTCAGGAGTATGTGTGTGAAAATTGGGTATATTTATATAAAATGATTTTTCCTGTTAAAGTGGTAAACAATTGTATTCATGGCAAGTTACTTTGAATTCAATAACCTATAATTTCTTGTGAAATTAGTAATATATATTATTGCACCTTATTAAATATTTGATGAATGTCTGGAGTGACTGTAGGAAATGTTTACATTTTACTGTGTTTGATTGAGTAACGATCACATAAACATTTTGCAATTACTGTAATTTTAATAAGGAAATAATGAGTTTTTGGCTCTGGCATCACTAGCTTATACTTCATAATAATCCTTGTTACAAAACAAACTCTCAATTATTATTTGTTTGTACTTAAATTTCTTTTCTAATATTATTGCAATTTTATGGTACTATTATGTTATGGATCCTAATGGTGCCGATCCTTGTTTATGTTTAGTTTTCTGTTTTTTGTTATAAAATTATATACCAAGAATATAACTTTGTTTTGTTTTTGGATTGAAAACCATTGTTAACAGCTGTCTTGCAAAAATTTTTGCACTATTCTTTGGCTAATCCTTTAAAACCATAAACTTACAGAAACAAAAAAGTAAAACATATCAACTCGCCGCTTCTTTATGTCTAATATTTTAAAGGTGTACGCCAACAAATGTTTTACGAGACAGCTGGTAATGGTTTTCGACTAAAAAACAAAACAAAGCTTTATTCTTTCTACATAGTTCTAAAGTAAACAAGACTAAATTAAACAAAAGGTTCGGCACTCTTAGGATTCATAAAATAATGGTACCATAAAACAGCAGTAATAGTGGAAAAGAAATTTTAGTACGAACAAACAATAATTAATTAGGAATTTGTATGATATAATGAATTATTATAATGTGGCAATAACACCACAAACCGTAAAACAATCGGCTGTACACATATTTTAGTTATTATCTCAAGTCAATAAGTTATTTTGTACAATGATTGGTGTTGTTGTAGTTAATAATAGGCTGTTTTCTAAAATTCCATTTATATAAATTTATATTACGCACATATACATACTGTATATTTTATGTGTAGATACTAAATTGCATACTTTTTTATTTTAAGGATCGACATCTATACATATTGAACTAATACCTCAGGATGCACCCGTATCAAAACCACCGGGATGTATTTCCTTCAAAAGAGGTCAGTACCTTTATGTCATATTAAAGCTTTTGCCCGCGACTCCGTCCGCGTAGACTACAGGATTGGGTACAGAAAGAAAATAATTTTTAGTCTATTTTACTTGTCAGTCCTATTTATGTCCATACCAAAAAATCATACAATTCGGTCAAATTATTTAAACGTGAAACCGTAACATGCCGGTCGGTGCCTTGTGCATTATTATTGCGCGCTTGATCATTATTTTAAAACTGCGATATCTTCTAAGATACTCATTGAAATCAAATGATTTAAAGGGCAAATTTCTTTAATATTACTTGATTATATAATGAATAACGCATTTATTTGTATAAGGATTATTAAAGTCTTTATAAAAACACCTCTACCAACAATGCCTTATTTTAGACCCAATTTGGTTAATATAAAAGAGATTATAGTGAATCAATCCAACTATATAGACACATGCTTTCGCGGATTTTATTTAGAATTTTTACAAGCTTTTATTCTTTTACAGACAACCTTTACATAGAAATAAAAGTACTTGAAACTTAAATAGTTGTTCAGGGTGCACATAATTAAAAAGAAACCATTTTCCTTTTACAAAAACTAACATATCATTTAAACTAACTGATTAACTAGTAAATTAAGATTTAACCCGTCATAAAAGGAATAATGAATAGGTTATGCACTCATTAGATTCAGTCGAGGATATTACCATGAAAGAAAATCACGTCATATATTAGGCAAGTAAAACCCAAAGGAAGTAAAAACCCTTTAAGAGCTATATTCATCTAGAGATATATTACAAGAATTAATTTTATTTTTCTATTTCAACGCGTCATAATAGTTTTTTTCTTTTATTACAGATCACAACATTCTTCCGAGGGAGTGCGTTGGTACAGCTGATTTATTATTATTTTTTGACAAGTTGTTCGATTCATTCAATGGTCATTCCTTTCAAAGCATGAAAAAATTATATAAGTGTGCCCTAAAGAAAAACTCACCACATCACAAATTGTGGAACGATTCAATTAAGGTATTGAAATCAATGCATTTTAAAATAGAAAAAAATCTAAGGGATGGTACTGTTGTCATAAAATATACTCAAGTACCATCCATAAAAAATTGGATAACAAATATTAATGTTTACAAAGAAATGTTTACCTATTTGAATGAGACATACAATGTTTGTAGTCTGTTGACAAGGAACATTAACCAGGATCCATTAGAATTTTTTTTCTGTAATATTAGGAGTAATGGCATAAGAAATACGTCTCCAACTTGCTCGCAGTTTATTGGAGCATTTAAGACATTACTTGTAAATAATTTAACTTCTCCACACTCAGTTGGAGCAAACTGCGAGCAAGACAATAGTAAAATGTTAAAACCCATAAAATTATTACTAAAAAATAAAGAAAAAGAAGGAAGAGAACAACCCCCAGAAAGAATTAATGTGGATTCTATAATTAATCAATTCATGCAAACATCACAAATAGAAAATTTTCGAACCGTTACATCTAAAGAATCGAAAAGATATGTTGCCGAGTATATTGTCAAAAAAGCTATGCAAAAAGATGCAAAAGGATGTAACACTTGCCGAATGCAATTAATAAGCACAGTGCCTCCCACCAATAATGATTATATATTTGAAAGGGACTACACGCGAAGATCACTTAATTATCCATCGGAGGCACTGTGCGAGTATGTAGATGATGTTTACATTATAATACAAAATACATGAAATGACGAACCACACAAAAAATGTCTGAGGGGTATAATAAAAGAAATTGTTAATATATTTTGCAATTTATCGTATTTTTCATGTGTATGTAACTCATAAATCAAAAATACAACATTTTCTAATGGATACTGTATTCAATATAATATAATTGTTAATAGTTGGTGCACAAATGTCAACAGAATACTGAAAGGTAAAAGCACTATTTGTCAAAATAATAATACGAAAATACAAGCTTTAAATTATTAAAAAAAAATAAGTAAAACCATCTTTTATTTCAATCTGGAAGTTACAGTTTTTTAATTTACAAGTTTGATTGTTAGAAAAATAAATATTGGCTTTTTGAAAAATTATTTATTTTGTAGAATAAGTAAATTCTTGTGTTTTGAAATGAAGGTTGATAAACAATAATGTTTCGAAAATGTTGCCCTTGTCTTAATTTATTTGGGCTAGCATACACAAGTTAAAAATTTATTTATTTAAAAAAAAACATTTTTGGGCGCCATCTAGCGAGTGTGTGCGGATAGAATGTATGCCAAACAGCGCCATCTCTCCGCATTAGAACATGATTTTTACGAAATGAAAACATGAGTGGCACATCTATCTCTATTATTAGTGTATTATCTATGGTCGCTTGTTTTAAATTTTTAACCTTCCATACATGACGTGGATTGTTTAAAGTTTGTCATGAACATTGGTGATACTTATTTGGGCTTCTGTAAGCCCAAAAGAGAAAAATGTTAATTGTATAATGTCTTGTTCTTTATTATGAGGTTATATTCTGTTATTTAAAATTTTTACCATTTTATTGTACGGAATTGTGATAGGCAAACTTGGGTTTTGGGCTTATATGGAAGTACCACCACTGATTATGATATAGTTCATTCTGTGCTTGCAATATTTCAGCCTTTAAACCACTCAGCATATTCAAAGTTAAAGTCGAAGTCAAAGTCAAAATCACCACAAGACTTTTACAAGTACTTTTAAATAATTAAATACACCCAACAGTCACATACATAGTCCTGACCCCACACTAAGATACGAGTCTTGTGTCGTGGGTATCAGAAACTACGAGAGACTGTTAGGTCTCACAAACACCCAGACCCTTTTGAATCGTCACTATTAAAAGTTTTTTTTTACTATTCAAAAACGATTAATGATGTTACCTAAGAACTGATGAAGAATGTCAGAGCGAGGAAACGTCAACATAACATTTAAGCACGTACGAATGCAAAACACCGACCTTCCTTAACGTTCTAGGTGGTCAAAGTCCACTTCGCTAGGTCGATACCGATCGTATTAGTAATTCACTATACTTGTACGGCAAGATGGGTGAAGTTTTAAATGAATACATACGCTATTCGCTTAATGAATTTTATATTTTCTGCATCATCATTACACCTCATAGTTCACCTCATCTCCTACTTTATTTTGTAGAGACCCTTCTAATTTGTTTTAAACTTCTTTCTTGTTAATTGCTTTTCGTAATATCACTATAACCCATAGAGATTCACGATAGTATGCATTTTTAGTCTCTTTCTGACAAAAAATAATGATAAAGTTTCTTCTTTATCAATAGATGAAAAGCTTAAGAGAAATGAAATTGTCTCGCCAAGCAATGGTCTCTTAAGATATCTCCGTATTTACCATACCAATATCAGAAGAAAAGAATATGTTAAACACTTAAAAGTATGTCAATTTCATAGCAGATTTTAAAGACGAATTTATGCGACAAATTACTGTTTAATAAGACAGTATTTTCCTCAACACAGTGAGGTGTTAACAATACAAATATAATTATTATTCAAGATGGAATATCGACAGGTATTTTCCTGTAGCACCTGCGCAAGTAAGACGGACAATTGGTCATGCACTACCAATATTGCCATTATACATGATATATCATAAATACATTTTAAATGCGTTTGTCTCCTAACACGGACGTCAGTATCCCACTGGTGTATTATTACTACGCTTTAACTGTAAAGGGAAATTTAAAGAGAATTATTAGGTTATACGTTATATTATTATATTGCACATTATATTCTGTTCACCTTAACGTTTGTAGGAATTTCTGAGGTCTGTATTCCGCTGCCCGCATTAGGCCAGCGTGGTGGAATACAACCTTAACAACTCTCTTTTGTATGGGAGGCCCATAAACAGCTGGAGGAACTAAAATGTCTGATATATATAGTAGAGGTAGTAGTATTATTACTACACCTATGTTTAGTCACATAACAGGCACCCAATGCTGTTTTTGACATATTTCCAGACTCCATACTGCTGCTCAGAATTACCTAACGTAATTTTAATTTATGAGATGATTTTTGTACAAACTTCTTATTAAACAGTTGTCTTGAAATTTAAAACAATGATCCTCACTTCTCGGAAAAAATAAAGCAAATAAAATTATTAAATAACTATGTTATTGGCTAGTAAAAAAATACGAGCTAAAAATATCTTAGCTATTTTTTTCTGTAACGAATTATGAACATAGTAAATTCTCACAATAAATAAAGCTAACAATACAATTCTTCTAAGCGTGACTGTGACAATAATGTAATTTAATCTCTTTCAGAATGTTGTCTCAAATTATTAAAATAACTACGTATAAAATATCTATCGTTTAAGGTTTGGTTTTTCCGTAGACGCGATAATAAAGACGGATGTATTAAGTAGTTAGGTATACACGAGTATTTATTAACAAACATTTGTTCTGTTGTTTGCGTCCACTGTTTCTTTGTAATCTGCCACACATTTAATATTGATTTAATGAGATGTAACTATATGACTGTATAACAAAAGGAAATTTCATGTCATCGAAGTATTAGCCGTTGTTTTCATAATAAGTTCTAAAATTATTGCTTTCTTCGCTAAATGGGAAACCAAGCATTCCAAGCTGCTTAATAGTCCATTGAAATGTTACAATTTAAGGACCGAATATTGCATTTCTTAGAGGACGCAATTTTATTTTTGGGATATGTTTGGGGGGTCAATAGAAGCTTAACCTCAAGTTTGTGGGGTTGCCACCCTTGTCCCACGGCCGCCATTTTGAAAAAAGGGGTGAAAACACTTTGTTTGCGATATCTCTGAAACTATGCCTCCCACAGAAAATTTGTTAAGACATAATTTGTAGCAAATTATTTTGCCTACAAATATGTTTATATGACTTTTTGCCCTAAATTAAAAATTAAAGAAGTTATAAGCAAAAAAGTGAGAAAAAATTTATAAAAATTTTCCTTTTTGCTCTATAACTTTTTTTTTTATACATTTTATCAAAAAATTGCTTGAGACCAATCTTGTAGATTATCTTCTAACAAAATGTTTTCCCTATATTTTTTCAAATTTAATCCATTTAAAACGCTGTTACAGCACTTCAAAGTTGAACGGATTTGTCAATGCTCATGAGAATCCGGTTGAAACGAAATGTTTAACTTATGTTTTCTTAATTTTTTATTGCAAATACATATATTCCTACAAAATTTTTGTTAAATTCGTACAATTATACTTATTTATATTATTGATGTTTAACTCTCTTCTGTACATCGAACTAACCGAATTTAACTTATTTAAATGTAACTTTCTAGATGTGATATATCAGCAGCCTATAATATGGGGAAATTTTAATTTATAGAAATGATGGAGAAACATCCTGAATAAGCTAGGGGTACCGCGCTATTCTTGAGTGAGAAAGTGGATCCATCTTTGTTCAGTCTTGTTGGTGAACATTAATTCATAGCTTTATACGGCGGTAATAAAGGCGACTTACTAGACGGCTTGCGATCAAAACGATTTGCTAAGATAGTGACTAAAAAATTCATTTAATTTACTCGGAAGATATCAACATTCTCTGAAGATTGGGGATGGAAAAAGCATGCAAACATTCGGAAGCCAATACAAGCTTCCAAGCCTCCACCATCCCCCGATCTTATGTGTGTGAATGAAACGGCGGAAGTATGTGTGGCTGCAGAAAAGCAGGCCTGATATGCTCTACAGTATGCCTCCATTGTTCTGGTGAAACATGCAGCAACATTATGGAAATATCAAAGTTAATGAAAGAAAATGAATTTGAGGATGAACTGCCAACTATAACTACAATTTTAATTCCTGTCATTCCTCAAACTTTTACGTTTGACGTTGATTTACACTCTGGGCTACAGCCTGGACCGTCGAAAAAAAGTCGATTAGAGAAGCAAACTTACCTTATAAGCAAGATGTTCGTGGAGTAGGCCTACTGGGGATACAACGTAAAAAAACGCGCTTATACTCTTATAGGCGTGTTTTTTTAGGAATATTTTTTTTAGTAATAAATAAGTAAAATTGTACGAATTTAATAAAAAAAATGTAGGAATATATGTATTTACAATAAAAAATAAAGAAAAAATAAGTTAAACATTTCGTTTCAACCGGATTCTCATAAGCATTGGCAAACTCGTTCAATTTTGAAGTGCTGTAACAGCGTTTATAATGAATATAATTTTAAAAAATATAGGGAAAACATTTTGTCAGCAGATAATCTACAAGATTGGTCTGATGCAATTTTTTGATAAAATGTATAAAAAAAAAAGTTATAGAGCAAAAAGGAAAATTTTTATAATTTTTTTCTCACTTTTTTGCTTATAACTTCTTTAATTTTTAATTTAGGGCAAAAAGTCATATAAACATATTTGTAGGCAAAATAATTTGCTACAAATTATGTCTTGACAATTTTTTTGTGAGACGCATAGTTTCAGAGATATCGCAAACAAAGTGTTTTCACCCCTTTTTCAAAATGGCGGCCATGGGACAAGGGTGGCAACCCCACAAACTTGAGGTTAAGCTTCTATTGACCCCCCAAACATATCCCAAAAATAAAATTGCGTCCTCTAAGAAATGCAAAGCTCATGTAACATTTCAATGGACTATAACGATAAAGGGGTCATCTAAAATAAGTATAAAAAATATCCTATGTTTTTTCTTGACACTGGTGAAAAGCAAAATCTAATCTTATAATTGATTGATGCATTAATAACAAAGATTTTTCAGATCAGATTTAAAAATGTTACGTAATTCACGTGTGATTATTTGATACGTAGGTAAGTATTGCCTAGTGATGTGACATGTGATATGGATGAAAACTTTAAAACTCACATGAATAATACAACAACTACAACAAAACACTATAACTTTTAGTTTTTTTTTTTTTTTTTTTTTTTTTTTTATCTTTATTTAGTTCGGGGTTTTTATCAAAAAGATATGACAACCCCATCGTATCTTTTACATTATACAACTTATTTCTAATATTTACAAAATTAAGGCCATATATGCCACCCAATCTTAACAACGAAATAAAAAAAAAGAACAACAACGAAAGAAAGAACGCTGTCACTGGATAAATTCAACTAGTTGACACAAACGTATGGCCCTATCAGAAGTAGGATTTGAAAGGATGCTTTGAATCCAGCCTACATCCAACAAATTCACCTTAAATTCATCCAGTAACAGGTCTCGCTCATTCTTGTTCCGGACACATTCCACCAGCAGATGTTGAACATCTTCTGGAACATTACAGGTGCTGCAATTTGGGGAACTCGCTTTTTTAATTAAGTAGGCAAATTTTGCCGATGGATAGTGTCCCGAACGAAGTCTTACAGCTAGCCTAACATATTTCCCTGACAAACCACAATCAAACCAAGGTATTCTTGGAGGCTCACTCTGCATCGTCCTATACCATATGCCTTTATTTTTTGAAACATTATCAAAGTAGATCTTCCATTTCTTGAAGCAAACTTCCCTAAATCTAAACATAAGTTCCCAGTAATCTGGGGTATAATTAACTACAGCACCATCTACAGCGGCTAGCTTCGCTATTTTGTCAGCTTCTTCATTACCTTTAAGACCTGAGTGTGCTGGAACCCATTGCAATTTAATAAATTTACCCTGTTTAAATAATAAAGTGATATTCTTAAGGATATCATAAGCTATCGATGTACCTCTGCGGCCAGAGGCGCATCGAGCTATATTTTCTAAGGCACTCTTACTATCTGTAAGTATAACGGCTTTCTTCAAGTCTTTACTACTTACATAAGAGATGGCCTGAAAAATTGCAATGAGTTCCAGCGACATAATAGGTATATCATTGAGAATTTTAAATCCCGCCCTATACTGAAGCAACGGATCATATATCCCAGCTCCATAACCTAGCGGCCCTTTTGATCCATCAGTGAAGACTTTGTGCCAACCATTATAAGTCTTATCCAATTCTGATAATAAATCAACAATTACAATATTCGGATGGATGCAATTTTTTGGGGTTTTAATAGATTCTAAATTAGTGTGTATAAATTTATCAGTATCAAAGGATGTAACCCAAATATCCAAAGAAAACATATTAAGTATTTCATGACAGTTTACATTCAAATCTCTAACTTCATTATATGTATTGACAAGCAATGGTTTCTTTTTCTTTGCCCAATAACTGTTGTTGCAAAGGAGGCCCAAATTATCAATAAGTGAAGTATTAATATTATTTTGCCAAGAAGATAATTTTAACATATATTTGTAGGCTAGGTAAAGTCTTCTTAAAAATAAGGGAACAATGTTGAGTTCGCATTCCATGACGTGTATCGGTGTAGTCTTAATAAAACCGCCAATGAGTCTTAATGCTTGGTTCTGCAGTCTATCTAATTTCATGGAGTGTGTATTGGCGCAACAGTCATACAAAAAGCAACCATAGTCCATACGACTCCTAATCAAAGCTATATAGAGTCTTCTCAGGTGTTTTGTATGAATCCCCCAGGAGCTACCTACTAAAATTTTGAATACATTAAGAAATTTTGAACATTTTGCAACTAATTCATTAATTTGATTACCCCATCTAAGACTCCGATCCAGCCACATACCTAGGTATCTAGTTACTTCGGTATGTTTTAACCCTCTATAACTCAATAACATAGATTATTTATTTTTATTTGTTTCCGGGTAAATAAAGTAAAATAAAAATATAGGTGTTTCATAGTTTTTTATTTATTCGATTATTTTCCACAAAAAATAGAAAAACAGGGAGTGTTGCCCTGGGGCAACACTGAAACATAAGCTTTAAAATAAAATAGCAATAGTCAGTCCCAATTCCAGACTAGGCATGTAAACATCTTAGACCACAGTGTCGCTTAACATCAGATGAACTGGTGGTCAAATGTCTAGACTGTCAGAGATAAAAAAAAAAAAAAAATACATGAGAAGAAGTTACGAGAGGTGGTAGTTCCTGAAGCAGTTCTTAGTTTTGGTATAACATAGAGCAACTCCACATTTCTCACATGTATTATGAGTAAACCCAGTACACTTTGGGAACTTACACCTAATTTTTTTTATCCGACCATTGGGGCCAGTGCCCAATCTGGTCTTGTCGTACCGCCATAGGTGGTGCATGCTGTGCAGGTCCTTTGTGTATTTTTGCTTGTATCTCATTTTCCAGTGAACGGCGACTAGACATACTAGGCTTTATACCTAATTTGCAAAGAGTTACTGCAACATCTAGACGAAAATCTGCTGATGGCAAACGACATGAGATACCTTCGTCTTTACAGACTCTTTTATAAAGTAACCATGCGTTTGCCATTGTGAGATCCAAGTAGTGATAGAATAGACGTATTTGCCATCGTTTGCTACGCAACTGTATCTTGTATATCCCCATGATGCTGTCGATAAGGTCAACACCACCCATCTGGCGATTATACTCTCCAACAACATTCGGCCGTTTTATGTTCACGTACCTGGAATTCTGTTTATCCCATCTGCGAACATCAGTTTCAGGCTGTGTTCCAGCAAAAGTAGAAACCAAAGTGACAATTTTATCCTCCTCTAAAAGGACTCTAAGAGGACGCTTACGTGCTGCTCTGGAACATGATAGAACACCCATCTATACTCACACAAACTAATACGAAATAAAACCCCTATCCGTCAATGTAGCTTACGGGCAACATACACAAATGTTTAAAAAAGAGCAAAATAATTAAAATAAACGTTACTGATATCGTCAAATACCAAATATTAAAACACTTACCTGTCCATGTTATTGAAAATAAACACTCAAAACTTGAAAACACTATTTTTAAATATTTTTCAATTCCGAGCACGCACGAACTTTTCAAACCACTAACAATTTTTTGAAAATACCCTCATATATGACAGGTAACGCCATCAAGCAAATATTTTTAGTACCTATTCGTTACTTCTGTTTGTAGACTACCCTATACATTGCACTAGAATGTCAAAGAAAAAATCGTATGAATTTAGTGGTAGGTCAAACGGTATGTTGCTTACAGTCTACATCATGATACAGAGGGTTAAGTTATGGCCAGAAATATTAAGTGTGACTAACTGTTTCTTCCACCCTCTGCTAAACAGACAATAAGTCGACTTACTGGGGGATAGTTCTAAACCAAGTTCATAAAGTAATTGAGTGATGTAATTAAGTGCATTTTGAATTATCTCTTCTGCATTTTTAATGTTGCGATCACTGACAAATATAACAAAGTCATCAGCATATTGTATTATTTGTATATTAAAAGGTAGTTTGCATATTTTGTGGGTAATTAAGTTAAAAATTAGTGGGGATAAAGGATCCCCTTGTGCTAAGCCCATATTTGTCCATCTTTTCATTGCTTTTCCCCTGCCATAGTTATCAGCATACATTATAAGTTGTCTTTCGCTCAAGAATGACCATATATAGGTGCACACACGAGATCCCAAGTCAAGAGTATGTAAAATATGGGTTGCTGCCTTTATAGAGACGTTATTGTAGGCATTCTTGATGTCCAAGAAACACGCTAATGTAGAAGTATTTTTGGAAAAACCAGTTTGTATATATGTCACCAAACGAGTTAATGCATCAATGCAAGAGAAGGATTTTCTGAAACCTACAGTACTGGATGATAAAATTCTTTGTTTTTCAATATACCACTCCAGACGCTTTAATATCATTAAATGGAACACTTTGCATAGGCAGGATAAAAGAGAGATAGGCCTAAGTTTAACATCACTGACATTACTACCAACTTTCGGAATAGGGATAATTTTGACAAACCGCCACTGATTTGGAACTTTACCAGACTTAAAGATATTATTATACAAGTCAAGTAAAACAATTTTGGAACTGATTGGCAGATGATATAACATAGAGTAGGAAATACCGTCTTCCCCAGGCGCTGAATCCTTAATTTTGATGCAGCTTAACAATTCTTGCATGGTAAAGACTTGATCTAGTACGTCATTCTTCGAAACAAAGTTAGGCCTGCTTTCTTGAACAAAATCAGGAGCCAGAGATCTCAGTAATTCACTTTGACTCTGAAGGGATGGTGGGTTTTTATTAGCCTTAATGCCTTTAATCCAGCGCAGTCCACGCCACATATCTTGAGCTGACGTTATTTCGTTAAACGATTCACAAAATTTATACCAACTATCAGATTTAGCTTTGGAAATTAACTTATGAGATTCTTTAATTTTTGCCTCTAATTTGGTCAGATTTTGAGGGGTAGGGTTACGACGAAATGTAGATAATGCCAAGCGACGTTCAGCAACTATTTTCGACAAGGCCTCATTCCAATAAGGTTTGGGTTTAAAGGAGCTAGTCGGCTTATAGCAACATTTGATATATGGGATAAATTTATCAGCAGCATAATTAATTTTATCTAAAATTAGATCATAAGTATGCTGCACTTCTTCAGATTTAGTGGCAAAATTAAAATTAAGATTATCTGCTAGCCATTGACTATAAAGATCCCAGCGGGCTCTTTTAAAGTTTCTTCTTTTAAAGATCGGAAATGCACTTGAAATATTGAGAGATAGTTTAATTGTCAGATGGTCGCTCCCCAGGTTATCATTACGAACTTGCCATGAACTTAAAAGTCCAATGTCTGATGAAGCAAATGTTATGTCGGGAGATGATCGCTGTATTATGCCATTAACAAGTTTGATTCTTGTTGCTATACCATCGTTAAGACATATAAAGGAGTGTTCTAGACAAGAATCCCAGATTTGCGTGCCTCTTGGATCTGTTTTGTACGACCAGTTGGTGTGATGGCCATTAAAATCACCACCTATCAAAGTCTTTTTGGAGAAAGATGAGAATATAGTATCCCAATCTGCAGCCTGAGTGGATACTGATGAAGGACAATAAACACCTATCACATGTTCTAAATCTTTGCAGTTACACAATTTTACGCTGACTACCTCTATTCCTAAATTTTGATTCGAAATGGGACTTAAATGGGCTTGGATTGAAGTATGTACTATGATTGCAACTCCTCCATAACTGTCATGCCTATCGGAACGAAATACATTATAACCACTAATCTTAAAGTCAATTTGACTATTTAACCAAGTTTCAGCAACGATAGCGATATGAATTTTTTCTTGGAACAAGAGTTGTTCAAGTAAGACCTTTTTTGGTTTTATACTTTGGGCATTCCATTGCAGTATATTAATCTGTAAATTAAGGGACTTATCCATTATTTGATTTTAAAAATAGGTCCATACATCCGCCTTTAAGTAGAGTCTCAACAAAAACATCTTTGCACACTTCATATAATAATTTAAGTACTAATGTAATTTTATGTTCAAATGTTGAATCTGACAAAATGATATTTTTAATCCTCTGCAGAATTTTTTTAAAAGAAATTTTATCTAAAAGTTTCTCACTAAAGTTATAACTTCCTTCTCCGCCCAAGTTAGTACTTCTTGCATTTCCCGTTGATTCATTAAAGGTAGATTTTGGTACTGTCTCCTGATAATCATCTTCCTTGTTACCTTGTGTCGTTGTATTTTTTTGCACTAAGAGATCATGTTGTTTCTGTTCGTCCATCCTTGTCCTATTATTAACCAAAACGTTTCTATATGATCTGGAACCTCCTGTATTCATAGGAGGCCGGGCAGCAGGCAAATCTTCAGCTGTACAGATATTACCTTGGTTATTTTCTAAATATAAATGTAACGCTTGTCTGTAAGGTACTTGCTTTTGACTCATGATTTTTCTGATTGCCTTTTCTTTTAGAAAGAATGGACAATTTTTGTCTAGCACAAAATGCGGTCCTTTGCAATTGAGACACTTTACAGTTATTGCATCGCAGTTGTCGTGACTACCCCCACACTTCGGGCATACTTTCTTTTTAAGTGGACAAAACTTCAGAATATGGCCGAACTTCCAACACCCTGAGCATTGGCTTACGGGGAATGTATAGGTATCCACCGTTAGACGACAACCGTAGCCATATACATGTGTTGGCAGTGTGTTTCCCTTAAAGCATATCCAAAATAGCTTCACTATCTATCCACTTCCCATCCAATGATAGCCTCTTTAATCTTTTCACCGATAAGATTTCAGTATCACATTCAAGAACCTCTTCTAAAATCTGTTTTTCACTCAGATCCAGGTCAATTCCTTTGACCGTACCATAACACAACGTTAAATCATTTACTGACTGTGTTCTCAATCCCATCTCCTGCAATTTAGAGCAATCTAGTAATCTTTTTGCTTGTTGTTTTTCTTTGAACTGTACTAGAACTTTATTAAAACTTTTGTATTTAATTCTCGTAACGCCATTTATATTTTCACTTCTAAGTAATTTTGCCAACGCCATTTGTTTAGGTAAAGACTCCAAAGATTTAATACAAACTTCGTGCATAAGTGTATTTCCAGACCCACTTTTTTTATTTTCAACTACCTCCATTTCATTTTCTTCACTTGAAGATTGGCTTATAATACGCCGCTTAGGCTTTCTTCTTTCAACAGTAATAAAGTCATCCCCATCCATATTATCATCATCTTCCCTCTCTTTTCTCTTCTCCACGTTATTCCTTTTCAGTTTTCCAGTTTTACTATTTCTTGAATATAACTCCTTTTCGTACACTCGAATATCACTCGGACAGTTGTCCAAAAATTCGGAATCACTTATGTCCTCCTCATCATTGTCTCCACTTTCCATTTTAATAGACGCGCAAAATAAACGGAATGTAATAAGTTAACTGCACAACACAATACGTAGGTACACGTCCGACGCGGCCGGATTGCAACAGCAAACTGAACTTTTAGTTAACACCTTTAAAACGATTAATAAAGCTGGTTTCACATTATCTTCATCTAAAACAAATATTCATTTGTTATAATCGCCTGTTTTACAGCCAAGTCATCGGACATTACTCCATAGAGACTCAATTAAATCATCATTATCATTATCATCCCATATATGGCCCACTACCACTACACTGGCCTCCTCTAAAGCTGAGAGTGTCTCATAACACTCACCTAGTTGTGTTAGCAGAATGCAGAAAGAAATAGTCATAATAACTATGGCTAATTTGTTAAATTTCAAATTGAATATTATACCCATGCTGGCACTGCTAGTTGAGTAATCCAAACTTGGGGCTTTTAGCGCTATATCAAGAAACTCAATTTGGTTCTTTGGCCTTGTGGCCTGTGCCCCTATATGGTGTTTGACAATCAATATTTGCAAGTCATTTTTTGATTCCCTACCATTTTTTATTTTATTCACAATTAATTATCACTTGTTTTAACGGTGAAGGAAAACACCGTGATGAAACCTGCACACCTCAAAATTCTTAAAAATTTATCAGGTGTGGAGTCGGCCAACCCGCACTAGGCCAGCATGGTGTACAATGGTCTAAACCCTCCCAAATTGTAGAGGAGGCCCGTGTCCAACAGTGGGACGTATATGGGCTGATGATGATGACCATCTGTGATTACCAATGTTTTTGTTACCTGATTCTGATGCCGTCATTTTTTTTTATCGCCTAAGCAGGCAGACGAGCAGACGGCCCGCCTGGTGGTAAGCGGTCACCGCCGCTCATGGACTTGGCAATGCCAGGGACACAGCCACGCCGCTGCCTACCGTGTGGAGTTCATTCCGGAGCTTGCACGTACGTGGTAAAAATGACCTCTGGAAACGCACCGTACGCGTACGATACGTCTCCAGGTGATATGGATGAACTCTACTGCGGTGACGGGTGGAGCGATGGTAGAATGGCGATGCCGGTACGAACTCGAACAGTTCCTCGTAGCACTCCCCATGGAACAACCGGTAGAACACACAAAGTGACCCAAAGTCTCTCCGCAGTCCTAACGGCTGTAGTTTCTCCGTGAGATTGGGTTCATCGACGATTTGAACGGCCCGTCGCTGCATTTTAACATAAACGTAGAAATATAATGAATTTTTCCGATGTAGACAAAGAGCCTGTAGTTTATTTTAGCTTTTTATGTCAAATATAACTAATTTTCCTTCTTGTTATTTCACTATTACGTGCAGAAACTCTTATCTACCGTTCAAAGTCCATCTAACAAAATCGCTGATAACATCGTAGGTTTTGCAATTCATAGCGTTCATATCTACATCGAGTGTGGTTAAGGCACATTATTAGATAAGAAGTAAAATGATAAAAAAAAAACGAAGTAAGACAGTCTTTTCATAGTTATTTACCCATCAGAAACATGATGAAGATTAATGTTTTAATGAATTTTATAAATAAGTACTCTCAACAGTCACATGTATTAACTGATAGTATGCTTAGGATCCTTGACTCCACTCTGATAGGCTTACTAATATGCGTTGGTTAATTATACTATTACTTAAACATGCGTTGGCCTGCTCTATGCATTACCTGTGACGTTACAGAAAAAGAGATTGAGAATGTTTCAATAGTAGTAAAATTAACTAACGTTTATAAATAAGTTAGTTAGAGTGTCGTGTGTCTGGCTATGAGTATATTTGTATGCTTTTTTGTACACCTTTATATATAATGCAAAATAAAATTAAAATTTATGCGTAGGACCAAGTGAAAATAGGCGGTTTAATCACTAAATGCGATCTCTTCCAGGCAACCTAATTTGTAAAAGGACAATGAAATTACGGTTTCTACATTTTACGACATTTATACACTTTTTAATTTATTGCAATCAATGTATACCTTCCTGAGGTATAACGCGTAAGCATGGATAGATATCCAAGGTAACAAAGGTGTCGGAAAGCGGCCTCATTAATAGCAGCCAATATTAATCAGTAGCAGCTCCTTTGAAATATGTACAACAGTTCTTAATATATTGACAAAGAAGCCAGTATTAATCCATCCCACACCAGGTGTATAAGTAGTTTATAAACTAGACTTGCGATGAACAATATAATTCATTTGTAATCGATTTTATTAGCCAGATATTTCGCACGTGACGCCGTCAGTGATAACACATTTGTCGCGTCGCGTCGCCTCGCCCCCAACAGAAAATTGAATGTATTCTCTGACGTCAAAATCATCAAAGGTACTTACTGCACCAGCGTGCAGTTAAATCAAAGTTATAAATACAGCACTATGACATCTGGTATTTAATTTCCCCTGTTTTGAATTTGTCACTGCAAATTAACACTATTTTAAGCCCATTAAAATGTGTTATGTAACTATTTTGCTGTTACATTTGCTGAAATTTCTACGTGTAATTGACGAATTATTTCAATTATTTTATATTAATTGACGATTAAATTAGACTGGAACAAATAGCTTTCCACTTTTACAGACAAGGAATTACCAAAACCGTATATTCACGATAATAAAGCTAATAATTTAATTACAAGAATTTTAGCCGGATCTGCCCCCATTGGCAGCAGTGCATGACGAAAATGAATTATAAGTATTTATTATTTGATTAGATTATATAAATACGCCCATAATGCCGTATTAATAATATCTAAACACAATATATATTATTAATTGCGCAATGTCTTATCAAAAAAAAAAAATCCACAGTAGAAACTCTTAATTTTGATCTATTCTTAATAAAAAAAAATCCGATCATCAGACCAATTAGAAATGTAGGGACAATGGTATTTATTTGAGACAGATATCATACAAGTAGCTTTACGTATGTTACTATGTATTTGAAATGAAACGCGATCCAATTTGATATCTACTTTCTATGTACAAATATCTTTCCCCTCTGCCAAATGGCAGCCAAAGTACAGTAAGTATTTTTAGTTTCATTTTCTCAACGAATATTCCAGGGTTGTATTGTATGTATTGTTAATCAGAATGATAGTATGCTCAATATTTTTTTTAAATGACAATAATTCGTAAAATATGACCAGCAACATTTCCTTATAACATGCGATTAAGTATTTTTTGTTCTTCATTATGAAGTTTTTAGTAACAGTAGGAAATCTCCTTAATGTTAGGTTATGCAATGACGCTTTTTATTACAAGGGATACATTACAGAGCTTCTGAAATCTGAATGTAGAAGTATCACTAAGCCTTAGAGATACTTCTACATTCAGATTTCAGAAGCTCTGTATTTTTTATTGTACTTTCATGTCCAAAATTCTATCTGCATGTACTATTTACATACATTTAGTAACATGAATTGGTTGAAAGGCTTACGAAGGCTGAATGAAGTCTGTTTAGGTTTATCGCAAACAATAGAAGAATCAATGAACTCTGACTTTGTGGACACATTACGCAGGCGCATAGTAAATCTGATACTAACAAATTATTTTATTTAACAGTTGCCTCATTTCACTGTAAAATTCTGCAAATTTTACCATGCCGTCCGTTCATAGGCATGAAAACTATCTTCGTGCATTTCCTTGTCCATAGGACGTAGAGACTTATAAGTCTAGTTATAGACATCATTACGTTTTACTATCACTAAATGCAAGCCTCCCCCAACAAATCAGGAAGTCCTTGGGTCTCAACCAATGTCCTACAATGTGCTGCATAGCTGTAACAACTCCAAATATGTACTGTGTCTTCTGATTTTAGGTAAGGAAAAAGTAGAGTTAACACACAATTATAAAATTTTGCTTGCCAATTTATAACAAAGAGGTAGAAACATCTCGAATGTATTTCGCTTAACTTCTGGTACATACAGTGCAGCCTTCGACGAGGAAAACAGACGACCTCATAAAGGCCGCGAGAGGTCATTGAATGCAAGCAAAATCTGACAGATCTTTCTAGAATTATTCAGAGGAGTGTTTATAGACAACTTCCGAAACCTTCTGATTTGAAGCACAATGGACAGTCACGTGAATGAACAATTGTAACATACATAATTGAGTAATCATTTAAAATTCTATTTAAAGAAAAACAATAACACGTATACGTTATTTAATTACAGCTTTACTAGGTTTTTGCAATCAACACAATAGAATCCAAAAAAGGAAATTGTGATTAAAATACAACCTAGCCGTCACTTATCACGTTTAACCCTTGAACGTGGGTTATCGTTATCTTCTATCACATCTGCTTTTGTTAAGATTGTACGCACTTGAGTAACTTTGTTTCTTGGAAAATACGTTTGTGTTCTGACACGGGAATAGTTATTGTAAATCTAGCGAGTAGACCATAATAAAGATGGGCTAGACTAGTTTGGAAACAACCTTCCTTCACAATCATTTCAACATAGATGATTAAACCAATATAAAAAAAATAACATCCATCAGCTTTCATTCCGAAACTAGATATAATAGGTACTATACTAGAGTCGTTGGTAATATAATAAACTTTTCGATGTCTCAAACATCCAAACCCAGAATAAATATTTTATAGTACACTACAAAAATTAACAAAGACATGATTTAAAAAAAATACAAAGTAGGTGCAACAAATGACAGAAAATATTTGAGGAATATACAACCTTTCCCTTTGACCGTGTCCTGACCCGTGGCTCTTTGCTTCACGATCTTGTGTTTAGGGGTATGTCACGGAGAATATATTTATCATGCTACACATATCCTCTCGCATGTATTTCTAGATGAAACCATAGTACTACGATCCCATCTCAACTATTTCGATGTCTCAACTATCATTAATCTCCTTATGCAATCTCGTCAGTTACGAGAACTCTTTACGTATTACATCTACATCACATACTTACTATGGCTGCAGCGTGGGCGATTACTTCAATCCTATTAGCAATGAAAGCTGTAATAATAGCTATCAGACGGATTTACTATGAGGCTGGTATATTCCAGTTCAGAATAATAGTGTCGAATGCCAAAAGGTAGTGGACTCAGACCATCCAATATTCTGTCCTGGACGAAGTTCCGGAAAGTGCATTGAAATTTGTTTGCTCCTTACTAAAACCTCAAATGACATAGACGAAAACATATTAACATCGACTTCACTCCCAATTAACATAAGTTATTAAGAACAAAAACATATTATACATAATTCATCGCTATTTTATTAGTTTCAGCATGTGGAAAAAGACAATGTGTATGAAACACATTATAATTCGATATCACCTTCCTCTGTACCACGTTTTAATCGCGCAGTTTAATTACATCGTCGTTTTAAAAATAAGGAAATTTAAATATTTTCCCATTACATGAATTTGTATCAGTTAATTTATTTCTTCTGCTTTTAATAAATTTATTCGTTATTTATAAAATTTGCAGCCGTTTTGCCTGACTCGACAAAAATTAAAAAGCTTATTCTATTTGCTCGAACGCAGAATACTCGCTGATGTTCTCATATTTATCACTGCATCAATTCTTTACCTTGTCTTTTCAAAGACCAAGTATAATACATCTTTAGGTGTGCACGGTTTCCTCACGTCCTTCACCGTTAAAGCAATTCATTATATGTACAACCCACCATACTTTCATTCATCAGAATCGGGCACGCTTGTTTGTGTCAAGTGTCAACAGATAAGAGATGATATTAGTAGTTTCTCTACTACATAGTATGCACCCACATTTCGACAGGTATGTATCTGACCCTAATAGGAGGCGAACCTATTACCGTTTTTTCAGTGAAATGTCCAGACTCCGTGGTACTACTGAGAACTCCCTAATGGGAAAACCTAATAATACTCTTCCCAACCCGGGAATCCAAACGGGGCCTTTAATAACACGGCATATATTTACCGCGTGACCACAAACAAATCGCAGGCAAATTAAAATAAATCAAGAATATATGTCATTGCACTAAATGACAGATATAACATTAAACTTGAGCGAATTAAACAAGAGGTGAATTCGCACACATTTCAATCAAGTAATCCCAACGTGTGACGCAAATTATGATTCTTCCTCCAACTTTTTATATGAAATGCGTCATACACAATAATATTCCACGATGTTCTTAAGATTAAAAACATAAGTATCTAATATTCGAATTAGTTGACGTAAAAGGTTTTTGTATTTCTTTCAATATCTCTTATTTTATTTTATTATTTTTTTGATAAAATATAATTAATGGCAGAGGTTTAAACAGCAATTTTTTTAGGTGTACTAAAACTACGGGCTAAGATTTTCCTAATGGAAAAACTCAATAAAAAATCAATTGATGAGAGAAATTGAAGGCAAACAATCACTGGATACAAGTCGATTTTAATCGGATGTTTTGGAAATAACTAGTGGCAGCCCAGTGATGACAAATAAACAGTTCTAAAAACCACTAACAAAAATTTTCCATATCTTCTTCAAATCGTCACCCCAAGGCAGTTTTATCTTGAAATCATTTATAACACGGATATAAATTGATAATAGCTATCAAAAAAATGTGTTTTGATAGCAAATCGCTAGATCAGCCTTATTATGATAGATACCTTATGATTTATGGATCTAAAACCCAGATCTTTCACCTATATCGCGTTGCGTCTCACTTTTATCGCTATCTTGCATTTGATATTTTATAAAATTTATTTTCCAATTTGAGTTAATAATTGTTATTTATATGAAATGGTCTTACTAAACGCCAAGGTTTGAAATATTTAAGATCAGAATTCGTCTTCGTACAACGCCTTATAGCACATATATACATCATAATTATTTGTAGGTAGCTTATCTATCGGTAATTTCATGATTCCAAAATTTAATGAATGATAATCATTTTTTCAGTCCCCCAAATAACATACTCTAATATGAAAAAACAATGTAAATACTCTACATATGGAGAAACTACTCCATTTATATTTTTATTTATATTTAGTTACAATTTACCAAATTCTTAAAAATTAAGAATGTCCTTCAAAAAAACTTAAGTAATTTCTAAATTTAAATAAAATATTATGATTTAGTAAGTTGTCAATTAAATTCATCCTCACGAACTTTTCTTTATAATTAGTAAAAACACGTAAATTAATCTTTTATATCTATCCCTTTGATGGAGATTAGTGTTGCCCAAATGCAAGAACAAGACGAGACTTAGCCAGTCTTGGTCTTGGTCTTGCGCCAATACACCTGGTCTTGGTCTTGGTCTTGGTCTTGCGCTCCCAGTCTTGGTCTTGGTCTTGGTCTTGCAGCAAGAGTCTTGCAAGTCTTGCAATTACCTATTAGTCTATTACTATTTATTAAAGTTTACTTTAAATCTTAGAAAAACGTATTAGAATTGGAATATTGTGAGCTTGAATTAACATAGCCATAGTAAAGATCAAGCAGATTAATAAATAACTGCAGATTTGATAAGAATTTCGAAAAATCAACTGACCTATATGTCGTTTTCCATGGAAGTAACTGTTTCTTAATAAAAATTTATGATTTATAAGCTTACATTTGCTAAAACATGTAAAAAAACAAATTTATTACAATAACTTGACTGTATTTTAAATACAATATCTGTCTAGAAAAAAAACTTAAGTTAGGGAACTGTTAACAGAAGTTAGGGAAATATTACGGACGTTTCATGTGTTGCGCATTTTTTTTTATTTTATTGAGAAAATGGCAGATCGATTTTTTTTGTCTAGGGGACACAAAAACCTGCACTAAAAAGTAGCAGTGATGGCCTCGAGGTTTAGGCGCGCGGTCGAGAATCTCGGCGGTCGCGGGTTCGAATCCCAGGCACACACATCTGACTTTTCGAAGTTATGTGTGTATTCACATCGAATTATCACTTGCTTTAACGGTGAAGGAAAACATCGTGATGAAACCTGCGCACCTAAAACGTTCTTAGGAATTTCTTAGGTGTGTAGTCCGCCAACCCGCACTAGGCCAGCGTGGTGGACTATGGCCTAAACCCTCTCAATGGTAGAGGAGACCCGTGCTCAGCAGTGGGCGTATATGGGTTGATGAAGAAGAAGAAGAAGAAAAAGTAGAATGACCCACTTAATCAAACTCACATGGCAATCAAATAGTGTCAAATGTTGTGATTTCGGCGCGGCGGCAACGATTGTTGTATATGATTTCAAAAGAAGCCGCCGGCGCGTCTATCATAACCATGTACTTCCGAAAAGCGGCAATTTACTTTGAGAAGTAAGTACAAAACCTTTGATGCCGCATTATCAAAGTGCCGATGGTTAAAACATAACTATGCATGCACTCAGTTTGATTTTAATGGATATTTTTTTAATCGCTATGTTTATGGTATTAGTCGTAATGCGCATAGGTCCAGTTTTTCATATTCTTTGATACAGTTTTTTGCGTCTCATAGAATTCCTAAGCGTACCTATACACCGAACTGTTACACCTAACTACTCCGTGAAATAGCGCTAAGTCCTAGCTGCAAGACGCAAGAGTCTTGCAGGCTAAGTCTTGTTCTTGCTCAAGTCTTGCACGGTCAGTCTTGGTCTTGGTCTTGCTAAAAATACGCGGTCTTGTTCTTGGTCTTGGTCTTGCAAAAACGCAAGAACAAGACCAAGACTGCAAGACCAAGACTGAATTTGGGCAACACTAATGGAGATCCTTTTGAGGATAAACAGAACTCTCCAAACGTTCTCAAATTCAGCGTTCAAGGTGCAACTGGTTTGCATTTCACATCACCTGTTCTAGTTCATCGACCGAGAATCTTTCATTACCTTTTAACGACAAACCAGACCGTGATAGGTGTAAAGCTTGTGTACCAAAATTACAGAGGGGGTATTTGGATTTTGGACTGAAAACCTGATATAGACACTTATTACCTCAACAAAAACCTTTTTCTATTTTTAAAATCACTATATTATACCTCATTCACGATAAGTTGATTCTTTTGGCAGATGTCAATTTTTCTGAGACATGACTTTGAAATAAAAAACGTATTATTTTATTATTTTAATGATTTGATAAATAAAAAAAAATAAATACAATACAAAAGTCCCTAAAGATATAAGCGTTATCCAAAAATTTTGAGACTTTATTGCTTCAAAGTAAAATTAAAATAGGAATACTGAAACTAATTGACGTTTGTATAATGTTACATCGTTCGGACGGAAAGGGACGTAACATCGTTCATATCGATTGCCACGTCGATAATTTTATTGAACGCTATGATGATCATGGCTGTGCTCCAGTTTCTTTATAAAAACTGTTTTAAAGATAAAACTATTTAATTTTTCAACCTTAGTTTTTACATACTGCGTTATTTTTGGACCTCCTGTCAACTTAAAATAGGTTGTTTAGACCATGAAACTAAACAACTTTTCCAAAGAAACATGGGTCGAAACGTGATAAATAATTCGACCCTCCCATAGAAAACTGCTCACGTGGTCGATTTCGTGTAGAAGGTCTGAATTTTTTTTTTACTTTTCGACCCGTGTTTCTTTGGGGAAGTTGTTAACTTCCGTGGTCTAAAACACCTATTTAAATTTGGCGGAAGGTCTAAAAATAATCCTGTTTAAATATTAAGTAGGTACTCATTATGACCCACCACCGCTTATCTAAATAATGTTTTATATGTCGAAAGTAATAAAGAATTTCACACATAATGCAGTATTTTAAAACGCAATATTTTTGAACTTCTCGATATTTTCTGTTTCCCATCATTAGTCGATATGCCAAAAGAATCAACTTATCGTGAATGAGGTATAGTAATTTTATAGCCCGGAACGTCAATAATTAAAATACTATCATAGCTTAGAAGGTTTGGACTGGAAGTTTCAGTTAATTTTAAAGAGTTAACTACGTTATTTATAAAATATTTTATATTGGTGACTTAATTAGGAAATGTTACATGAATAGGCCAATAATCCATAAAACTATGTAAACTTCGCAAAACCACGACTTTGGTTTTGATAACCTTGAAGGCAAAACCTTCTTTGATAATATTGACGTGTTTATACATATGACCGTGAAGAGCTGTCTTACACCTCAACTTCCTCTATTATTATTATTATCTGAATTAATCAGAATCAATAGCCTTTTACTCACAGGTCATTGCACTTCAATACGGATAGATAGATTTCCGGTTTTAAAGGGTTTATTTTCATTGCATTTCTCTCTCAACTATTTTAACGACTCCTTATTTCAATAGGAGTTATAGCTGCGTGCTGCTACCTTAATAACTGCAACTCTAGATCTGTTTTTAAGATCTGCCAGTCACTTCTTATTGGGTTTATTACAGAAATACTGTGCTTTTTATCAAAAAAGTAAGAAGGTGGCCAGTTAAAAAAAAAGGTATAAATACTTTTTTTTAAATTATTGTCCTCTTGACAGTATGACAAAGTAATTAAACATTACGTATGGCTAACATCCAAAACAATGACTCAAAACAATGTTTAAATCCAACCGGGTTTTTGTATACCGATTTATGTACTTGGACTTCATACCAAAATAACAGCGAGCGAATGTAAATGTGCTCCCCTTACATGCATAAAACGACTTTAGATATACGTGATACTAGCCTGGAACGTACTAGAATTCTCTAGTTAATCAAAAGAAGTAGATATTTCGTACGTACCAGAACATTGAAATTACAACTACACACCAAGAAAAATATTCAGACTTTAAGGCCATTTCGAAATAGGATAGTCGCGTGATGCAGTTAGTTAGACACTAGCTCGCGTAACGTGAGGCCATGGGTTCGATTCCCACACCGAGACAAATGTTTGTGTGTTCCACAAATATTTCTTCCGGGTCTGAGTGTTTGTGACACCGAAAAAGTCTCTCGTAGTGTTTGATACCCACGGTACAGGTCTTGTAAGTTATAACTGTGTGTTCATGTTGTGTAAAATCTACGCGATATCGAAGTTCTCAACAAATAAAATTAGCGTAATGCTGACGTTTAGACTACAAAAAGTGGTAAAGCAAACTGCGCCAATCCATAAGAGCATCTTAAATGTCATTATCGTTTACAAAAACCCATGTGTCTTGACACTTAGTTAAGACTTTAGTTTCTTAGCATGATAATACGCAACTTCTTGCTTCATTTTGATATTATAATTTAATCCTAATAATCATATAGGTAAGGTATAATTTGAATAGAGCCGCTAAATACATTGTGAAATGTTTGAATTTGGGTGTGAAGTAATGACGTTGAAACGTTAACTTGCATGAATAACTAATGACAATATGATAGTCAATATCTTAGTAACAAAAAGAAACTCGCTCAAATTGCAGTGTGGTTCAGTTAAAATCTGAATTGTCATAGTGAAAACTGTATTTTGGGAACAGAGCCACGCAATCTATTTCAGTCATGAGCTCAATGGAGCCTTTACATCCGTTTCATCACTAACCCACGTGAAATTTTTCTATTACGTAGGCTTTACCCAAAAATATTGATTTGTCCTCTTATTCCTAATGTTTTTTAAAAGCAGACAACGCACATATTATTTCAGCTTGTAAATATTCCACTGCAAGTCATCTTCCTCCTTCTACTATTTAAGAAAATTAGACCTTGTCTACAATACTGAACTAGTGTGCTTTGTAAACTACATACCTAAGAAATTCCATGCGGAAAATTCTATATTTACCTAAAAAAATACGTTACGTGTCACGCGCCTGCCGTGTTCATGTAAACAACGTAATGATTGACTTGAAACGTTTTTCAAGAACGTATCAGCTTGTACCATCACGCTGCAAAATTACATAAATGCTATATTACGTGTTCACTAAAACTCATTACGACAAATAGTCTATATTACACCGATTGTTGAAAAATTTAAAACTGAACAAATTTAAAACTAAATCAATTGGTGTGTCGATACGTCCTCTGGCTATAGAGAAATAAAGAAGGATAAAACTTAAACCAACATTTTAAAACCCAAAAAGACTAGAAAGTTAAAATACTTTATACATACTTACTAACAAATTATATACCCGGTTCCCCGTAGCAGAATGGCTGAGGTGCGTTTCTGCCTTTAATTGTGATATAAACCATCATTTATATAAGACGTAATATATGTACTAGTCACCTTGAGAATAAATGTTAAAAACATCATTAATCACGAATTACTCACTGATCATAACATTGTTTACAAATGCTTTCTCCAAAACAATATCCGCCACGCCTCCTCGTAAACAATAACAAGATATTTTTAACTCAAAAAACAACGCAATTTTATTATCGATTTTTGTTGTATAAGTGTTTATGTCTAGACTAGCTTATCGGTTAGTAATACCTTTCTTCGGTGTAAGTACTTTACGATACAATGAAGCACACTCATGTTGAGTAGGTGGGTACATATACAATATGGTATTAATATTACATCATCGCAATGCTATAATTTTGGAGGGTTATCTAGTATACACAAAATACAATTCGAAATAACAACACAACAACAAAACATACCTCACGCCTATATTCCCCGAAGGGGTAGGCAGAGATGCATTTCTGCACCCACGTTTCGCCAGGTATGTATGAGTCCCACGTAATAGGGGGCGAGCCTATTGCCGTTTTTCGGGCACATTTCCAGACTCCGTGCTGCTATTGAGAATTTCCTAATGGAAAAACCCAATAACAATTTGCCCGACCCGGGAATCGAACCCAGGACCTCTAGATCGTACGGCACATACTTGTACCGCGAGACCACGAGGCAGTCGAATTCGAAACAACTACAAAAATAACCTGATTCTTGATATATCCAAATGGGAAAAATAGAAGGCTTCAAGTTTAACGACAGGTTTTAATTATAGGTACCCATAGTGGTATACCTAAATAAATTCATGAATTCCTTTTCTCATACATTTTTAAAATCAGAGAAGGCAAATGAGAAAGCAGCGTGTGTGGACAAACCGTAAAGAAAAATCAATTTTTGCTTCAACTTGGTACTCATAAAGTGAAATAACCATATCGTGGAGAAAATAAGCAAAACTTGGTTATTCCAAGATTGATATAAAGTGACTGCTGTTATTTATTCCGAAGTACTACTTGCAACGTGCACATTTAAATCTGTTCACTCGACGTTTTGCGTCAGAGGCGGTCGTTGACCCCACGCGTATATTTGCATTGCTGCATAGACAGAATAGTGCGACTGCAGTTATTGCTCTACCTAATCTATAGACTATTAATTTATATGCATTTGATAGGGAAAATAATTTTAAAAGAACAACAAAGATGAAATGAATGCTTAAAAATAAAACTTTGTTATGCTTCCACGACGAAGTGACGGTATTGAAATGACCAAAAAGTTCAAATTGAGTAACGAAAAGCCAAGAAAAACTACTCTTCAAGAATGAGTCACAGTTACAGAGGTTTTCTTCTCTTTCGATACGAATTTCCGTTGCGATACGAGTGAATACGCATACACTTCTACTAGACGATGATTAGGCTAATGTCTCCGACATACGAATATGTAAGTAACCATGGTAGCATCTGGTAACATTCACAATATTACGACCATAGAGAGTAGCGGACTGTAAAGGTTTCACTGACCCGGCAATGTCTCTGACCGGACAAAAAGCAACATTATGGTCGTTAGCATACTTAGATTTATATAAGCAAAAACTTCTGCCAATGTAGTACTAATGACGCCTTTATATTCAACATAGTTACAGATGATCCATTAGACAAAAACTATGAAATAGCCATTGTCTAACATTACCAGCCCATATGCGTCCCATGACCTAGGCACACGACTCCTCTACCAGTAAGATGGTTTAGGCCTCAGTCTAATTTCTATATGGTAACTTTAATTTTGTTTATCATAAAGTGTTTATTACCGTAAAAGGTAAAAGCATTCTGCAATACAAATAGGTTATTTTAATAGCCTTATCAGAATATCCTCTTACATAAAATCTGATAAATGTACCTAATTAGTTTACGCAGTTGTGCCAAGTACAGCTGTCCTACGTTATGTAAAGAAATGTTGCACACTCCAACGAATTATGGAAATTTATCGCAAGTTTTATAATATGGCATAGCTTTACTTTGGGATAAGATAGAAATGGTATGGCTCCACCGAGAAAATAGACATGAAAAAATAAACGTTTTGTTCTGTGAATGCCATAGGTCTAATTCTTTTTTGTTTATTCGTGTCTTTTTTCAAAGTTCTTTATCATATATTAAAATTATATTATAATATATACAACCTTGAAAATATTAGTAGATAATAATTATGAAATATTTAAATCAAATAACACTTTTTCTCTTGAATACGGATACTGATAAAATATTATGCCTCTGAATTCATACATATGTAGGTATATCGATAAGATTATTTTAAAATAGATACTTATAGATTTACAATGTTATCTATAACTTTAATAAAATAAATATTTAAAATAGCTCATAAGCCCACATAAATGATTAATTTTTATAGAAAATAATTAAAATGTAAATATAATATTTTATAAAATAAGAAAAAACATATACACATTTTATGAAGATATATTTCACTTAAGATATTAAAAAGATAACCTAGTATCCCACTTCTATTTGTATAATGGTTACGCGGCCTAGAAAAGGACTTTTAAATTAATTCGAGGCCGTAAATATCCACCAACCCGCACTAGGCCAGCGTGGTGGACTAAGACCTAAAAATCCGCTCAATGCTAGAGAAACCTTCTGCCCAGCAGTCGAACGTAAATGGGCTGATGATGATGAGAAAAAAACCATTTAACAACATCATAACAAAACAAAAGCATTGAAATATATTTAGTGTTTTTGCGTACGCCAGATTTAACAAGTGGCCTTAGCGTAAAGAATTAGAAATACCCATTTTACTCGACATGAAGATACTAAATCGAAAGTGTATTCAGCCTTGATATTTAAAAATTCGGCCAAGTGTGATATGAACAAGTATACAGAGGTTCTTATAAACGCAAACCCGCTATACAGGAAGCATTAAAAAAAGGAAATAATGCTCAAAACATGTGTGATACAACTTGTATATTATTAGGCAAATTAGAAATTGTAACTCACTGATTAATTAATTATTCGTTGTTATTTTTCATGATTATCCTGTTTTATCAGTGTCCAATTTTAATTTAAAATAAAAATAATTTATTAGATACCTACAGCTTTCAAATTTACCAACGCCACAACTTTCAACAAATCTCTTTACTTTTAACCATTTTAAAAATTATTATCTAATTGTTCATTTAATTGTTCATTTAATTATGAACCTTAAATATTCAAATATTGTAGGTCTGACTATGAAACAAATATGCAAGCGTAACAACACAATTAACACATTTCGATTGGAACCCAAAAGTCGTACACAAATAAATCTTGGAAAAAGAATAGTGCAAAAATGTTGTTTGTTGGACCGGCCTGTGCCAGCTCTCACGAGTTCAAACAAGGCCGGGCAAAGTCCAATCTGTCGGCGACACGTCCAACCGGCCTTTCGAAATGACGAAAATACTTCACATTTAACACGTGCATGTGGGAAAAATACTCATTCGTGCGTCTCTAAACAATGTTATAAATACACCTCAGAATCACCCAGAGTCCAGACTTCACTAGATCTAGGCACGTGTATCGTTATTACTAGATATATAGCAAACCTATAGAATAGCAAATAATCTTGAAAAAAATCTCCATACAAACTTTTTGTTTAGGTTTGGATATGCGGCCTTCGAGTTTTAAACCTGGCTATCTGCCATCGCGTCATAAAGGTTGTGGTTTGTTAGTAAACAACCTGATGAAAACAACTCAACGTGTAAGAGTCTTAGTCATTTAGATGACATATTTTATTCGTCATAACAAACGTACTTTTATTCCATACTGCTTTTAGTACATAAATGAATTAAATTTAAGTTTTTTTTATCTGTATACTTGGACGTGGTAAAAAATCATATGCTAACTTTTCTAACAAAAAGTAAATGATTAACCGCAGCGGCCAGCGAAGTCCGGTATGTGAGTAGATATACGATTATGAATTTTTCCACAGAATGATCAATATGAAAGCCAAAACGTACTTAATTTCGAGTAAGGCTTTGGTTAAGGTCTACGAACCGCTTACCATCAGGCGGGCCGTCAGCTCGTCTGCCTGCTAAGGCAAATAAAAAAAAAAAAAAAAAGGACCATTTGGACTTATTGAGACAAAATCGTTCAATTAACGTGAAAATACTATCTCCGTCAGTTTTATTGCTAAATTATACCATAATAATACCGCATACCGAAAACCCGGAATCAAAGTTTGCAAACTACGAAAACAAGTATTTGACGTCTTTGAATGAAAGCCTTGAGACGATACCTATTTATTTCTTAAATTTGACTGTTAAAACGAGGACAAAGGTTCAGTGTCTTACGAAAAACATTCATTTTAAACAGCCTCTTTTGTCCGAATACTCTTTATTCGGGTCTATTTTGTGTCCGACAGTTGGGCAAAACTATCTATATTAGGTATTAACTATTTCTATACTTATAGGAAACTTAATAACTCAAAGATTGTGAAGTTTATACACATATTTAGGTGGGTTCTATATAGAGTTTACTAGGAACACTAAAAATATTAAGAAAATAACAAAATAAGGAAGAAAACAACTGAAAGAATCTTGATAAAAAATTACCGCGACTACAGCGTTGTAAGACTTCGTTACTCACTAAATTTAAATCCAAAAATATATGAAAAGCGTCATAACAAAATTTCATTCGATGAATGTGAAAAGATAAACAGAACAACCCGAACTAATTGGTGCAATTATTCGGTAGAAACTTGGAAAAAACACAACACTAGAACGCATTTAAGAAGATCACTATGACGGGTTTTTCCGAAGGCCAAGACGGAGACAATATTATAAAGCTACTTTCAGTAATTTTATTACGTCTTATTTACTCACTAACTTATATCAACCTGTTTTTGAGTTTCCATAGTATTATTTATTTTATGCTTTTTATGTAATTAATACGTATAAAACCGGACTGGATAGGTACTTACGGCATGCTCAAATAGTCAACCTTAGGGTGATATAGACTACGATATTGTTAAAACAATGTAAACAAAATACTACCGACCTCTACTAATATCCCTGCATATTATATAAAAACATATTTTTTGTAGTATACTTCTGACCTTGTGCAGTATTTTACATAATGTATAAGCATACTTTTATAGATAGATATTTGTGTTTAATCGATACTAGTTTATGTAGTGATAAGTCGTCCACTCAATATTTCCGACCACTTTCACCTGAGCTTACAAGACAAGTCAGATAAGTTCTATCAATATAGTATAATTTGTCCTCTATCCTAGGAATTTATAAAAAGAAACTTTCTAGAAGGAGAGTTTCAAAAAGCCTTTAAAAACTTTTCTCGTTAGAGTAGCACAACACGTCAACGTATTTCAACATATTGTAATTTTTTTCGATAATATTAGTTCATGTTAAAGTTCCAGGGATTCTAAAATGATGTTCAACAAAAAACATTTTTATATTATCAATGAAATATAATATACTTACAATAATTTATGCGTGAAATGAATCATCATGAATACGAATTTATTTTTTATTAAATCAATAGTATCAGAAATATACTTTACTAGAATATACCCACATAGGTTTTACAACACATTATTGTAACATCAAGTTAATAATTTTATTGGGAAAACCTCCAACGTAACAATGACTACAAACCAACTGAAGTTTAAAAAAATTATGTCTCACAATTGTTACAATACCTGTGAGAACAACGGGCATCGTAATATTCCTACTTAGATACTTATTAATCTTAAGTTAGGAATTATGGTATAGAAATAACTACTACTAATATACTACATCTTCACTTTAAATTATTTTTGACGCCTGACTTACCGAAGTTATAGGAGATTTAAATAATTTTGTATGTATTCGGAACCCTTAAGATGATTCAGTTGCGTTTTTTATGGCAATGGCTGTCAATATCTATATTTAAACGAACCAAGACACAGCAAAAGATCTTGTTTACAATATTATTACAGAAAATATTATAGTTTTATAACCACTGCAAAAAGTGGTTTAAATGCTTAATAGAGACAGGTACATACCGGATTCATATGTAAATTCTAAATTTATGCCAACGTACCGACGATCAAAGTTCAAGGAGAGAAACTATTTTTTAACGCAATAATAATGCTTGGATAAAAAGTAGTTCAAACATTCAGCCAATATTAAATCAGCAGCTCATCTTTTCTAGATCATACTCTTTCTTTTTCTTTAACATAAAAATCGTTTATTTATTAACATTGGATCTTTTGACCGTTTTTTCCACTTATCTACTTATTCACTTATAGATATTTACTGTTAGTAAGTTTGGTTGAATACATTACAGACGAAACTGTACTTCATAAGATCTATACTTACCTATAGTTTAATAAAAAATCTTTGGATATTATTATAATATATTCATTTTATTCCATATGAATATTTTAATTCAAATCTTTACTAGAAAATCTTTGAAACTTAAATTTACCTTATACATAGATAATAGCATGTTAAAACATAAGTAAAATTTGAATATGTTAACCCTTTATAGCCCCTGGTGACATTTCTGTAACAAACCCAAAAAGTCTCTATAAAATTTAAACTATACGTTTAAGATCTGTCAAATCAATGTCAATATATTCTTAGATAACACACCGAACATTTTAGCATCAAATATAACTCATAGGTAGCGTAACTTGCTCCCTTTTTGGCTTTGAATTTCGTGTTTTGATGAAAATGCCATGTTTGAACTTGTAAAAAGTTTAAAATTTATAAAAAAATACTAACAGTATATAAAATTGTATAATTTTCGTTGATACCCGTAGGTAAGTAAATGATTTGGTTTATATATCGTTACCAATTCATACTTTTGATTTTTTATATGTAAAAAGTTACTTTTTATGTTTGTTACATTTCTGTTACATTGGGTGACAATGGCATAAAAAATACAACTAATGTATATCCATATATTGATGATTTTTTTCTTCAATTTTTAAGATAGGGATAGTACTTACACAAAAATTAGATCTATAATATAAGCCTTAAATAGGACTTCTAGTGGAGTTCTATTCGAGGTATACCTTTGTGTGGATGAATAGATTTGCTACACTAAGAGAAGAGACAATTTGAATAGATATATGCCTATAAAAAAAAACACAATTGGCGTTAAAAGTTTTATGTACTGAGCGTAGTTTCAAGTTTTGTCTATAATATTGAACCTTAAACAGGAACTGAAACAGTTTTGCTCCTAGTAGAATAAAAAAGGAGCATCTTGAAACGTCGTATTTAGAATGACGCGGGCATACCCAGACATCAGAAATAACATATATATTTGGATAATAACTTTACTTCCGTGGCTTGAAACTTTACTGGAGTACTTAGCAGAAGTGGATATATCTTGGACTTGGGGAGTCCTGGGACCGTACGGAATAATCTCGTTCCCGATTGCAAACTACCCCCTGACGAGGATGTAATAAAAAGTAATGTAGATTTTCTGTTGATTACGTAGCAAATATGGACGCAATTGCTGTGTCAAAATTTATATGAAAAGACAACAAACTTGTCACGCTTCTCTCAATTTTTGCTGGTGAGTGGTCGAAGGTCCAAGTCGTTACGATAAGGCCAATTGAAGTACATCAACATTGATCGGTCTCATATCGACGAAGAATGTAGTGGGTATATTGGAGGTGTAGATTTTATTAACAGCGTTATGGGAGCTTATAGTATTATGACACGAATTAAAAGATGCCAGGTTTGGATGTTTTACCAATTATTAGACCTGACCATGGCCAGTTCTTGGCTGATGTATGTGAGAGTAAGGCAGACTAAACTATGCAATGACAAACAAATGTCTTCAGCAGATTTTCAACTTGAAATTGGAGACTTTATGTAAGCTTGCTTGAATCCTAATGTCCAACAGCGAAGATTAATTGAAAATAAAATACAAGCCAAAATCACAAGAGTCCGGCGCAACATGTCCCCCCATTGGCGGTGGGGCAGTATCAAATTGGCTACTGACCGAATTAGGTCTGAAAATCATTTGGTCCAAGTTTCTTCGGTGTCCTGATGTAGCACAAACAATTTTTAAAAAGTTCGGAATAGTAGTTGTTACAAAAAACAAAATAAATCTGTTAGATCCTTCCATACAACGTTAAAACATTTTCTTCCAGTTTAACCCAATGTGACAGTAATGTCACAAACCCTAAAAGATCCAATACATACGGAATAAAAAATATTTTTGAATTTCCACGAAACACGTGTTTTTTTATTTGTTAAAGCCTATCATATACCAAAGTATTATAATTTTTTATGATCTTGGGCTACGAAGGGTTAATGTATTGTTTTAATTATACATGCATTCAACAATAATGACGTGCCTTCTGTTGTGTTTATAGTACTTTTAAAACTAGTATTTGTAACTTGTATGTGCAGGTATTTTTTGTATACTGTCACGGCAAGTCTACAAAATCGCGGCTTAACTGTAGCAAAAAAGAAAAGCAGATGATTACTCTTCACTCGAATCGACTACGTCAGTGATCGGGGATACTTCTTCAATCTATACTGAAAAGACCCATAAATAATAAGAAAAAAGAATCTAACTTACCACCTAACAGCAGCACAACAGTTTCACTTAATAACTATTTAGCTTTCATCATCATCATCACATACACCCTACAGCTAAGAGGGGTTAGGACTTTTTCTAGGCTTAGTTTTTCTAGGTTTCGTCACGATGTTTTCCTTCACCGTTAAAAGGCATGATATTGTCGCTAAACCAGCCATAAAATATATATTTTAATGAATATTTTTTTCGTTCTGACGAAATAATTTTGGAGCGGAATGTCAAGGTAAGCACTCGTTTTAAAAAGTGGGCAATAAGCGATTCAAAAACTCAATAAACGATAATGGTTGTCGATTGAATGCTTATAACAAAATACACATCTGTGTATAATTATTTTAATAGCCTCTGTTTATAACAATAACAATTGCAGTTGTCAGCTTCCAATAGACCGGTCTTAAATGCGTTTCATAGAAGTGCGTGGAAAAACTTGATTAAACTTCTATATAATTAAGAGTACAACCGCGTGGTTATATTATTCATGATGTTAAATTAGTTATTTTTGTATACATACACACACTCACGCATCTATTCCAATGTTCGCCAATTTTCTGGTATAGGTACTAATACAGAAGTCACTAACAAATCAATAAGAGTAATGAACTCGTGAAAAAACTGCTCATGTATGTATCTTTACAAATTGCCAAGTGTCTATAATTAGGTAGAATTTGCTACACAAATTTCTTTGCCAACTAGTCAAATACAGTGCTATTTTTCTAATTTATTACTGTATAAGGACTTCCTTATTATTTATGATAAAAGTTAGAACGATATTGGCAGTGCGTCAATCCCGTCACTGTTATTTCCCGGGATTTTCTACTCTCTAACAATTTTATCACAATATATAACAATCTTTAAAAAAACTAGAAAAAATAACAAAATTATGCATTCGCATTCATCCTTTGCTTCTGTATGTCCTAAGCACATTAATTACCTACTTTTTTTGCATGTTGTTTCTTAATGTTGTCAGAATTGTTGCTAGTTAAATCATATTTATTATTCCATTTTGAACCAACTTAAAGAGACTTATTCTTATCAAAAGTTCTAAATTATTGGTTTTGTTGTCAGTAACCTTAGTGTTAAATTGTCGCTTATACAACTAATAAAATATTATTTATTTATTTGAAATTACTAATAGTCTTTATGAAACTGCAATAAGTCATCCTCTGCCATCTGAATCATGAACTAGGCCTCCAAATATTAGTGTCAATATATTATTATTAAACATCTATGCGTGACTAAAACGGGAAAGTACATATATTTTATTTATCCTTGACTCAAACAGTATATAATGTGGATGTTTTTGGCGGTAACTGACCCTTTCGGCCTACCTCTATCATATATAAAATATGTATTTTCTTGGCAACACTTTATCGTCAGGTGCCATTTAGTCACTAATATAACCCATCATGACATGACGTCACAAAACTCTGTCATTGAGATGATTGAGTGGCACTGTATTAAAAAAGGTAGGTAATTCATCTTAGCGTAATGACGCTTCATCTCATGAGGTTTAAATAAATATTATAATTTATACATAACATTAATGCATATTTATCTTTATGGATGTATATATCAACTGGCGTCATTGATCTTGTAGTAACCTAAATAGGATGCGAACCATGAAGACCGAGGTTCAGTTGCTAAAACATTAAAGTAATTATAAACAAAGAATATATTCAGGCGTCTTGAACCAAAATATCAAGAAAGAAATCTAAAATTCAATTTATGAAAAGATGTAAAACTTGGAGATACGGAAACTTTTCGAGATCATCTTTAAAAAGCGAACTGCAAACAACCATATTTAGCGACCTTAGTCTTCTTTTTCTGGATAGTTTCATGCAATTAGTTAGTCTAATATGTTACAAAAAGTACATTTGCATCACCCTCTTTAAGAATATGAAAACTCATAGTAGTCAATTTAACTCTTATGTCTATTTTAGGTTAAATCAACTGACTGATTGTAATAATTTTACGAAAACGGGGTGAAATATACTGAAATAACCTAAATGAGCAATATTCGTAGTTATCGTTGATTGAATAGTATTATTAATAGCTAGTCATACTTGATCGAGACAGTACAAAAAACCGGCAGCACTTTTACATTAAATGTAGAGACAGTAGTGCTATGCTCGATGCTATCTGCTACCCAGCAAGAACAGTAAATATCCATATCATGGATTTGAATCGTTACTATGCATAATTTTTTGCCAAAGAGTCCTCAGCCTGCTAGATAACGCTTAATAAATCGATATAGCGGACCACTTTGGTATAGTCGGTCATAAATCCTGATAAAATTAATCACTCAAGAGGATTATTGCCTCGACCTAGCGTATCCAACATTCAAATTGTTATCCGTATTTTATCAGCTCATATAAAATTCCCCAGCTTGGCACGAGTCTTCCTTACAACTGAGATTGTATAAGCCTACTTTGTTGCCGAGAGCAATTTTGCCGATTAAATACCTAAGAGTTTAGCTGTGTAGGTTCTATTATGCAAACACACATAATTTCTAAAAATCCGGAGTATGTTTGGTGTCTGACCACGCAACAACCGTAGGGCTCACGAAAACCAAATTTTTTTCAACAAACATTTTCCAGATTTTCTCTCATTGTGTTCTTTCATTCTTTAAAAGTGTAACTAAAAAAATAATTCCTTAAAAATTTTAATCAAACAAGCATATTTATGAAATGTTGCAAGGCTATTATACACTCAAAATATTTTATGGATGTTTCATCACATGTGTGAAGCAACGAATTCAAACAAATACCGAGTTGCTATTTCTGTTTATCAGACATTTGGTAAATATGATTGTCAAGATCTTTATCTATCTGTGCCAACATACTGTTACTTTCCATTGAGACAATTACTTTGTTTCATTGTGATAAATGTTTCGATTATATTTTATAACGTTAAAATTCAAATCTGCTTAGCAACAGAATTCACATGAAATAATCATAACATAACAAAGACTCATAATGGAATTAACACACACGCTTATTAATCTGTAATATCACAAAAGCCTGTTATAAAGGAGGCCCAGCAGTGGGACGTATTTGGGCTGATAATTAACACAAAAGACACTGATAGGCACCAAGAAGGTACCAGCAACTTCCAGACACTTAGAGAAAACCAAAACTCAAATCAAACCTATCAGTTAATAAATTCTACACCGGCTACCGATGCTTTCTTATTGGACTGCAATTATTATAAAATTAATGACAAATTCCAATGCCTATTATACTATACATGAAATATTAAACTTATAAACTTCAAAACAGTATTTAGAAAGCCCCTTAGTCTCGCTGGGTTCCAGTGCTCGAAGTCAATTTATCACGAAACTCATGAGTTGCAGGTGTGTGGTTAGGACAATTATTAAAAAATAAGTAAATAAGATTAAATTGAGTCATTATTCTCCTATGTTCATAATGTGGGATAATGGATTTGAATAACAAAATAGTTAATAGTGTTAAACAATGGAATCTAGCTATTACATTTCGTTTCAAATGACACAATGCATTACATTAAATTAAAAATACCACTTTTTATAACAAAATTCAATTGTATAAATATGCAAATGAACTCTGTAATGAGATAACTTAAAGAAACAACACAGTTTTAGTGTTTGCGTTTTTACACCACAAAATAAATATTTATTTACATGGAGCGTTGAAATTTTCGAGAATTCTAAGATAGTATAATTTCTTGCAATACATTTAAATAATTGTGAATAGTACTTTTATCATTAACAATCATTTTAATCATATTTTTCAACAAACATTAGTAGGTCGTCGAAATTTTCTTTCACAAACAAATTACTAAGACAAAGTAATATCGACCGTGATTCAATTACATTCGAAAGAATGTCAAAGTAATTTTAATTAGGTACATTTACGTTCTTATCTAGCGTATAAACCAAGATCTGCAAGCTAAATAAGAGCTAGGATTCTAAAACAAGAATTCGTAGACATTTCAAGACGGAGTGCACTTCGTAAAAAAATCTTAATAAAAATCGCAATTTGTCCTAAACATAGACTTAAAATTGATCCCGAGGGACATACTTATACCGCAGGGCAAACTAGGTAGTCCAGAAATAAACACGCTTTATAAATATTCAAATATTAAAGGGTAACGGCCAGCACAATTTAATTTGCAACTTTAGATTTTGTAATATTAGGAGATTTCAATTTGAGTTCATGTAGTATCAATGTAAAAAATCAATTTAATTGTTTTAAAGAATTTTGCCATTGTAGTCAATATAATAATGTAGTAAACGATTATGGAGGTATCTTGGATCTGGTGCTGAGTGGGCTTGACAAAGATTCAGTGCATGTAGCTAAAAGCGACGATCTGCTAGTCCCACCTGATAAATTCCACCCCCCTTTACATATAACGTTACAATTCCTCCACCAACCTGCAATGACACAGCAATTTCAAACTACCCCCCGACGTCACCCATTCTCTGCGCCTAATTGGAACTTTCGTAAGGGTGACTTGAATTTGCTGTATTCGGCTGTGGCGGGAATTGACTGGACTGACTTATATAGTGAAACAGACATTGACTTAGCTGCTCAAATCTTTTACTCTAAACTAAATAACAATATAAATCAAATTATTCCATTAAAAAAAATATATTTCCAAAACCAGATTCATTCTCACAATTATCCATCGTGGTACACACCTGAAATTATTAACAACATAAAAATAAAATACTATCATCACAAAAAATATAAAGCCGAAGGTAAAATTTTTAATCAAGAGTTGTTTAGGTATTATAGGAGTCATGTTAAATATCTCATAAAAGAGGCATACGACAAGTACATTGAAGGTATTGAGCACAGCATGAAGATTGATCCATCGAAATTTTGGAAATATATTAAAGATAAGAAAAACTCCAAAGGGAATATATCCGAGTACGAATATAACGGAAGCGTGGTAAGAGAGTCTGAAGCTGCAGATGTATTTGCAGAGTATTTTAGCTCTGTCTTTCATAAAAACGTGCCGGAGTTAAACACCGACACAGCTCAACGAAATAGTCACAACTATCAAGTTACAGACTCATATTGCATTGCAATTAAAAAAATAACATCCTCGGATTTGCTGCGTGCAGTGCGGCGTTTGAAACCACACTCTGCTGCCGGCCCCGATGAAATCCCACCGTTTCTTGTGAAAGACTGTATATCAGTATTTGAGCAGCCACTTTTGTATCTGTACAATCTCTCTATAAAAACATCAAAATATCCGACAAGGTGGAAAATGTCCAGAGTCACTCCTGTGCCAAAAGGCACTGCGAGTAAAAACATCAACATGTACAGACCAATAGCGGTGCTTTCTGTGTTCGGAAAAGTGTTCGAGTCTATAATCGATCATGCTTTAAGGCAACAGATCACCATCCAAATGGCAGATGAGCAACACGGTTTCAGAGCTCGCCGCTCTACAGCTACAAGTCATGTCAATTTTGTTGACTATGTAACCCTAGAGATGGATGCGGGGAATCAAGTCGATACCGCCTATTTTGATTTCAAAAAGGCATTTGATATTGTGGATAACGATATTCTGCTTTGCAAAATGGCGTCATTGGGATTTGCACCTAACCTCCTTAATTTTTTTGCATCTTATTTAAGCAATCGAACCCAGTATGTTCGAATAGGTGGTTATGAATCCGACGAATATTACACAAGATCTGGTGTGAGCCAAGGTAGTACTCTGGGGCCTACGCAGTTCATCATCATGATCAATGACTTGCCAAAAGTATTGAGCTCAGCACAATGTCTTCTGTTTGCGGATGATCTTAAACTATACTCCGCCATTAGGGATTCTCGTGATTGCCAATCGTTACAAAATGATATTGATGCGGTATTCGACTGGAGCAAGAAAAACCGCTTAGATTTTAATATTTCGAAGTGTAACCTCATAACATTTTCGCGGACACGTAAACCCATAATGTATAATTACCATGTCGGTCACACTTTAATCAATCGTGTGGAGCAAGTAAAAGACTTAGGTCTTTTGCTTGACTCGCGTTTAGATTTTCATGACCACATAACAGCAACTTGTGAGAGGGCCAACAAGATTTTAGGATTTGTCATGAGGGTTTGTTCTACATTCAAAAGTAGTGGTGTTGCATTGACGTTGTACAAAGCTTATGTCCGAAGTAGGTTAGAGTACAATTCTATTGTTTGGGATCCATATCAAACTAGGTATACGGTATTAATTGAGCGAGTGCAAAAAAAATTTGCCCGATATCTATTTAAACGAATTTACGGATATTATCCCTACTTATATCCGTCCATGTTTGTAACAGGGATGGTTGGTCTGTACACTTTAGAGTACAGGCGTAAACTCTTTCTATTGGTGCATTACTACCATCTTCTAACAAACAAGGTAGATAATCCAAATACGTTAGAAAGGGTCGGTTTTGCGTGTATACCATCCAGATTTCTTGGAGGAAACGAGAGCCTGGGGAGTCAGCGCAGACGCCGCAATCTGTTGTCAGGGCCACAAGGTGTGCGCACGCGGCGTACATCTGCAGCACCAACCCCGCGCGCTGTCGCGCTACTTAACTCAATGCTCACTCACCACACAGATCCGGATATCTTCTTTGATTCACCCAGGCAGATATACATTAAATTTAATTTATTTTTAAATAGTTGTTAATTATAGTTTTGTTATTTAATTTAATTTTTAATTATTTGTTGTATTGTTATGTGTTTTTTTATATATTTTATTAATAGAATTGTAAGTTCGTGTTATTTTTACAATGTAAGTGTTTTGGTTAAGACTGTTAGCTTACATTAAGAAATAAATAAATAAATAAATAAATAAATAAATTTCAAATGCTCTGTGCATACAAAACATAACGCAGTCAAGGACGCGAGCAAAATGCCAAGCTATTGCGTAGTAGCCACACCACTTGGTGACACGCCCCGTCGCCACTTTTATTTACTACTCAACGTTTTTCGTCTATAATATTGTTCAGAACCATGATTGTAAACAAACTTATTTAATCTAACTTTACTACCTTTCGTGATAAGGCTTTGTGATTCGACTGTTTTAGAGATTTATAGCTTTAAAAATTATTTATACCTATATCTTTTATACGTTCGGGTATCTGTCTATTTTTACTATAAATAATACAATTTTTGCAATTTATAAGCCCATTATGGACTATCTTCTCCTTTTTACTATTGGGCCTAGACCTTGCCTTTGCTTACTGGCTAAGGCTCTAAGGCTATCAAACACACCATCCTACTAAAGCTAAGATCTCGATGAAAAGATATGGCAAAAGAGAGACAACATCCTAAAACCATAGTTTCCTTCGTAAAATACTAAAAATAAAATAAACTACACTCAGAGAATGTCATTCAGAATTCTATATGGAGCAGTTAGATATTGTCTTGTGTATTGTCTTAATGAGATCTTTAAGAGGCCACCCCGGTGCTTAATTTTGTTTTGTGTCGCAAATCTAAAATTTTAATCTTGGATTTAAGGATAAACATTACACTGCGTTGCACCTTGCACTTAATATTAGGTGTAATACGTGACAGCCTTAGAGGTGTTCACTGCTAATCATCATCATAAAAATCATCATCATCATATCCGGTTGCTGAAAAAAGTATGTACACAAGTCGATACCGAATTAAGGAGTAATTTTTGTGTTTTTCTCAGGTGGCTATTTTGAAAAGTGCTGTACTAAAGAATAAAAAATTTTCAGAATGCCTTAGGCACTTTGTCCACCTTTATAACTTTTATATTGTGGCAAGTGCAAATAACAAACATGCAATGTTATTACAATCATAAGAATAGGTGCGCAAATTTCCTTATCCAAATTTTATGATCAAATGAGAATAACGACATATACGTTAACTTCAGCGTAGCTCCATTGATTAAATATGTATGTATATTTATGTATGTGGACAAAGGTTGGGTTACTTAACATAACATGTTTTCGCGTTTCTCACTGCTTCCAAACGGAGGTTATATGACTGTACGCAATCTTTGGAACGTTCCAGACCATACTTACGAGAAACTATACGTTGGGTATAACTGTTGATTTTCGCAATGACTATACACATTTTAAAGATTCAAATATTAAAATCAAATATAAGCATAACATTAATTTTTGGTTAAAAGAACTATCGACTGCACCATGTACCTTCAAACAAAAAATTGTTTTAGGTAAGCGCCTATTTCTTTGTTTTACAATTAATGGAAGCTACTGTTTAGATAGGCTGTAAATTTGACTGGTCTTAATTTCCCTCTTCGTTCGTTCCATGCTCGTCCATCTAAAATTATATTTCAATCTTTATTTATTCCTTACATTATTACATTTTACAATTTATTAAAAAATATGTAATCCAATATTCAAGTAGTATGTATTTAATCTTAAGCTGAAATTATAATTTTTTAAATTATAGGATGTAGTTATAATATAACTAGAGTGATGGTACGGCAGATTGCAACCTTTACGCGATTAAATAAAGAAAATAAATTGCAAAATATAACACTTTACTTAATTGTTAAAGCATTTAATTTCATGAAGATAGTTATTTTGCCTGTGTTAGGCATTTTTGCATTATAAAGTAAACATTTAATAAAAACACAAACATAAAGTAATGAAATATGAAGAAATACGTTTCCTTTTAAATTTGAATAAATAAATAAAATTCTGTACCTATTTGAATACATTTAAATTCTGTGCAAAATTTATTCAAAATTGGTGTAACATCAGTGCCACCTGTGTGACGAGGGAAAAGCAAAACCAAAAAAAAAATTGCTACAAAGCGCCATCTTGTTGATACGTCTTACAAGTCTTGTTGAATAATGTAAAGTCAAAAGTATTCAGTTCCAAACCTAGATTGAAGATGGCAGTAAATAATAATATTAAATAAAAATTACAGCTTGAAATTCAATCTCAATGTTAATGCTACATAACAATTATTATCTTACTACCACTACTATTAATTCCTAGTGAATTGTGAATAAAACATAGATAAATTTAAGATGGAGGTTTTACATCAGTGGCTTGATAAAGAGAATTTATAGCTATTTCCGATGCAACAAAAGCCATAGATTTAGCAAGTGTCGCCAAAGATAAAGTATCCATCACAATCCTATTGGCAACGTGATTCAAATTTGCGCCGTGAGATTGCGCTGTATACTTCAAAGCAAGTTTAATTACTCGTTCGCACGCCAAAGATTTGGATGCAGCATTTTTTGCTTCTTTTCCAGCTTGTTGCGCTGCTGTTTTTGCCAAATTCATCATCAAATCTTGATGGTTAGACATACCATTTTTAGCAAATCGCACCGACATTTGAACTTCGATGGAGGCCGTCAGAGCTCGTCTTAACGCAACAACACTAGCTGCTGTTAAATAAGCAACGTCACCAGCGTACAGAATGGCCTTTTTAGCCTTTACTTCAAGTTTCTCCAATTTTTGTTTAGTCTTTTTATCGTTCGCTGCCTCAATATCGAAATCCGGTTGTTCTATTTCCATTTCTGCAACTACATCTGGATTTAACGCTGGCTTGTAAATATTTTCTTTAGTGTCTACAAAGTCATCTGTTAATCCAGGTGCATTAATTTCTTGAACATCTAAAGTCGGCGATTCAGCTCTAACATAATGGGTCGCGTTAATTTTACTGTCAATTACAATAGCATCCGTTTCATTTATACCTCTATTCCTATTTTCTATATCTAAAACAGTTTGATTTAGAAATCCTTTCATTGACTCAGGAAGAATTTGCTTGCTTTTTAAAATATGTACCGAAGATTTTACGTTTGAAATAACAGAGTATGGTGATTTTGGCACTTCAATACTATTTTGATTTTTTTGCATATTAGACAAGTTACTATGTATAGTATCGCCATTGAGTGGTTTGTTCAATATTGCGTTATAAACTGTTGAGGTGCTAATAGGCATCGGAATTGTAACCGGTGATATAATGTCGGTTTTCGTGGCTACAGACCTTTTTCGGCGTACAGACAAATCAATTGACTGTTTCTTCGACAACGCTGAAGAATATGTGATGTCCTTTAAAGCTGATACAATTGATGTCTCTGCAGCAATTTGCGCTAAACCATAAACTAACCTATGAAGTTCTGGTTCGGTAGACGCCCTTGTGATAGAAATAATATGGCCAGATAATGTCCTTGAAATATAATCAAGTATGCGTCTCGTCTCAATAGCCGTAATCCCTTTGTGCTTGCCAGGAGCCTCCAACGCTTCTTTAGTGATTCTAGTTATTTTATCTTGTACTTCTAACTTGGACAATATCGCAGAAACTAAGTCTTTGGATATCTGATAAAGATTTTCTTCCATTTGCGGGTTTTGTGTAACATTTTTTGTAGCTTTCAAAATGGAATTGTCTAAGTTTTTAATCGATTTTTGAGGCGAATTCAACAAAAACCTTTCACTTGGTAAATTAGAAAGGATTTTATCTTTAAAATCGTGTACCGGAGATATTCCAGCCGAAGTTTTTGTCACCTATAAAATAATAAATATGATTACTTCCTGGAGAATGAAATGTTAACGCAACACTTATTCAACTATATTCGTACAAAGTCATATCCAGTGACTGCTATGAATAACACAAATAAATTCATTTTCTCAACGCGCACCCGCATTGAAACAAAATACTCTTCGAAATGTAATATTTCTGGTCCATTTGTGCTAACAATCTTTTTTTAATTGCCAATTAAATATTATTGCTCTATGAACTGAGTAATAAAAGCAAAGAATTATGAATACCTGATGGTTAACTATCCAGCGAATGAATTGTACATAGTAATTCTTCGTTTACTATGCACAATTTTTCTGTATACAAATAACGGGCGATAGACCAGACTACTACTTGTCTCCAAATCATTTGTATCTCCGGCGTTTCCGACACTTCTTTTAGATAAATTATAGAAACCATCGCTTAAAACAATTCCGACGGAATCATAAATGTCACTTGATTTGTTTTGTACCCCGTCCTCAATTTCAGTCTTATTTTTTAAAAGATTTATAGACTGAACGTAATAAATAGCTTGAATGTTTAATAATAATAATAATATTTTCATTCTACGGACAATAAACTACCTTATGAGGAAAATAATCGTAGAGCGTACACTTTTATAAGTATAAATGCTAATTACCAAGGTTCTGTTAACAACGGATAATTTAAAAAATTAGCAACAATCTACGAAGAGATAAGTCGGGTTTTAATGGCCGTAAATGATGTACCTATAATGTAAAAATTAAAACAAAGTAATGATTTACTTAAATCATATATTTCCAAACATTTTTTTTTCAATTTGGCAATGTAAAACTTAACCTAAAAATACAAAATTTTACAAAAAGCTTAATCAATGTCTTGCTAGATAATACACACTACATTTAAACTAAGGTATATCTCGGAGTTCCATAATCACGAAGCACTTTGTTTTTAGGATAATCTAGTAACGAAAATTTCAACCAAGGTAAGCTGGCAAAACCCGAATACGTCCGCGTCCTAGGAGCTGTGATGTTTCGCCAAAGGGTGCTGCGTCCACTTCGTTTGGTAAGGGTAATAGATCACTCTCCTGCCCAGCCAAGTCGCGACGAGCTCTCTCATTCTGCGGCTTAGATGCACCAGCAGCCTTTTCCGAAGCACCAGATCCCGCACCGTCTTTTCCTATAGCTGATGGTGTTTGCTCTTGTCTTGGCGGGATGTGCTGGATCACATCGCCGTCTGCGGGCGCGCACACGCAGACTGCTAACAGCGCCAACGACGCGACGAGTAATATCGTTGAATGCATTCCCAAACGATCCTATCTTGACTTGGTATCTCTTGAACTGCTACCTAAAATGGTTTCAGCCCTCTTTATATCATGATGCTTTGATGACAGAAATAATTATCTTTTGTTTATTGAAACAGCACACAGGGTAATGCGCATTGTTATTGTAACAGAAATGTGGCACGATCTTTCAACACCGGCAGGTGACCGCTTCATTACGTGCCTTGACTCGGCTCCGGATGCTAATAAGATGTAAAGTACTGCTGAAAGAGTTACACAGAGTTAGCACCTATTCGTGAGGGTGTAAAGGCATTTTTTTTAGTTCACTAGTCATAATAGCTCTATTATGGTTACAGCCTGTAAAATATTTGGTCAGTTTATAAATAAAAATGACTATATCGAAACAGTTAAAATTTTTGTACCAATAGAAAAAGTGAACACCTCTAATATATTGCACGTGTCACAACTTTATAAAAAGGCATGCTTCTTCTGTAGCTTCGAGTCAGTTAATACGAAACGAACAAAGAACTAAGTTACAACAAGAGCACTGTATTCTACTTTTTTTATGTGAACAAAGGCAATAATACCAAAATACCAAGAACTAAAATGAGAACCAATAATTACATTTCCTGCACAATAGATGGTTAGATCAATCAATTTCTTCGTTGCTCATTCATGTTTTTTTGGTTGGTAGAGCCAGAGTTGAATTTTCCAGCGGTATATTGATCATTTTATCTTCAACTCGTAAAGAGAAAAAACATGATATCGTTGGATGAAAAACATAAGTAAACGATACTACTTAACAATGATTGATATAGTAATGATAATAGTAACTTGAGACTTACTTACCCAAGCACTTTGTGTGCGAGCTCTATTTTTAGAGTGTTAAAGTGTCAGATTCCACAGATATTTAACATTTAATAGAAGTTTTAACTGAATCTCCTGTAAGATGTACGCAAAAGTTGATATTGTAATATATGGTAGTGCTAATCCCAATTTCGCGCGGACGCAATCTGAATGATATAAATAATAAACTTCCTTCCTAAAAATCACTTAATTTAGCTTAGAGAAAGAGTAATCGCATGAAAGCGTTATTTTCATATTGATTATATTAGCATGGATTACGGTATGAGTAATGCAACAAATAAGAGTAAAGATGTCCTGACAAGTATCGTATTGGCTTTTGTTTGTTTATGATTCACGTTTACACTGTTACAGCTACGAGGATTTCCGATAATCCCTTATCCGTCTTATATTCTTAGTATTAGTTAACGTTTTGAACAAATATTTGATTACACTTCGTCAACAATTATTCCTCATGCGTTGTATTAATGCTTACATTACAAATGTAGATACCGAATGTTTTTTTTCTACATTTTCTTTATATGAGATATGACCTCGGTCCTATACAGGTCATTCCAGAAAGATCTCTGATCTTCGTGTAATCTTTTAATGTTGATAAGGGTTTCATTTTAAATATTCTGCAGTTACCATAAACTGGCGAAAGTCCAGTAATCTGCTTTACTGGATTACAACCAACGGTGTTGTTCATACAGTTTCTGTACCTACAATATCTCGATATTTTCTTCACCGAAGTCTCATGTGACTTCGCTGTAACTACTACTCCGTAACATACAAATAAGACATATATGTATCCAACAATTTACTTGTCTAACAGTATATGGGACCACCAAATAACTACGTCTATTGGTCACTCTAAATATACCTTCATACAAATGTCAGTCATATGATTTAAAATAAAAAAATTGGTCGAGCCACGCTTATTAAATACACCTAAAGTTAGATACAAGGTAATATAAGTAATTAAAAAACAAATGCAGAATAAAACTTTTTTTCAGTCTATACTTTACTCTACTTCTTTTTCGTTACTTTCATTCCTTTTTTTTTCTAGATACCCATCTATCATTAACCCGTTTCAAACGCTTCTTGTACAAGAATAATAATGATTACTGGTAAAACAAAGGTTTTTACTGTCCTCTTAAGAAAATTATCTCACTGTTCTTTATAAGCGAATTAACCTTTATAATTCTTAGTTTCTTCGCTATTAAAGTTTTGTCTATTTATATTGAGTCTACTGTCCTTTGATTATGCTCGGCCGGTGTTGTGCACCGATATAAATGTATATAATAATTGGTGATATCATACTTCTGCTTTATTTATTTAAAAATAGAAAGAGGAAGGAGTGAAGTAGCAAGAAATATCATATCTACGACGAGCAGTAAAGGATTGTAAGTATACATTGAGTCGACGCCCCTGACGCCGTAAAGATCTTATACTTTGAATCATGCAAATACAACATGAGATAAAACCTAATTTGAAGACACTAATTGCGTTGTTTACTTGGGAATGTATGCAATACATATTATATTTTATTAACCGCTTAAACAATATACAGTACTGTACATGTAAACGAAATCTGTTAATCACCACCTAACAACTTGTTTACTTGGTATTGCCTGGAGTTATAATTTTAATATTTATTACAGAAAATAATCTCACTTAGAAAAAACGAAATGAAATCAAATAATTACAGATTTATTTATAAAGTGAGATCTACTCATTTGATTTTAGAATAATTTGCCTCATAAACTAGTTGCCAAACTAAAAACTCTAGGTCCTTTTCATAAATTAAGTAATTGACTTAGCTGAGGAGTTCTAAAATAATCTTAAGCGATTGCAGATAATATTATGGAAGGCGTTGAAGATTGAAAAAATCGTAAAAGATTAATTTGTTTCAGTAAATATCGAAATGGAAATGAATCATTTCCTCTATTTCACAACGTTACCATAATAAATAGCCTGTTGTTTTTTGTTTACTTTCATAAATTTAAATATTAGCGACATTCAACCGCAAACTAAACAATGATAAGGTGATAATGTGTCTGCTTTTTTCGCATTTTACATGCCACGTGAGAACCATACCGTATTAGTTTCACAACACATAAATATTTTTTACACAATACGACGTGGTTTAGACGAGGCTCTTTTTGTTATCAAGTTATGTAATAACTAATACTAGGGAGGTCAGGGTTACTATGCATCCGCAAGTACTGTTGTGAATCACGTACGAGTACTGATTTGTTATGATAGAATAAAAGCTTAAGCTCCTCTTTCTATTCCTGGCGGCAGTTAATGGGAGTTATGGATAACCAGCACGACAAGCACAATGATGTTGTATCCGATAGCAGTTCAGTATTACAACATTAGTTCCCTTACAGAAAACACAATAGCCCTATGTTCAACATGGGACATGCCTGTGTGATCTCTACATCAATCAAGACATATATAGATACTTATGCCGCAGAACAACGAAACAAAAGCTATCAAAAATTCCTTCCCTAACCTTTCAACCTTAGCGCCTGCCTCCGAGCTGGGGTTATTATCAATCATCATGAACATCGCACACATTTAGAGCACTGTGAGAGCTTTTAGAATGAAAGTACACCAAATATAATCAGTGCAAGTATCTAGTGCAGAGGATTATTTATCAGAGTAGAGTCGATACTATTCGCTTACCCACTTTAAGCACCGCTAGTCATCATTTTATCACTTCTTCTGAGCCTCTTAGAACGTTCTCAAACAATCCAAGAGGATAAAATCACTATTTGAATCAGACGGATTTTCTGAAATCTTAAGTCGTGATTCTAAACTTAGAAAACTGATTGATGACAGGAAATGTATAGAATTTATCGTTACTCATCCGTCTTAAACGGAAGGATAATAACATTGGTCACGTTACGCAGTAGTATTTTCCTAAACACAAATAACTTACGTAAACTGTTAACATTTTTCAATGTAGTTCACAACATATTCATGGCCATTATGTTATTGAGAATATTTACAAATCTCATTAGAGTGTGCGGTACACAATGCGTCAATCATTCCGATTCTGGATATTGCCTATTAACATGTTTCAAACTGTCCGTATAAAAACCAAATGCACGCTGATGCGGCATCAAACAATAACAAACGGGACACACAACAGCACGAGAACTGCAGGAGTAGCAATGGCTTTAACAGTACGCGTTCTTTTATCGTTCGCTTTGATTGCGTGTGTTTTCGCATCGCCTCTACCGGACGTTGAAGCAGAAACAACGACAGTGGCTGACAATGGACCTGAAATTTTTGGAGTGATAGAAATCATCGATGAAGTTCCTCAAGTTGTTCTATATGTTGAAGCTACTACTACATCAGCGCCAACAGAAGAGCCTGCCCATAAAGTCGCTAAGAGATCTTTCAGAAGTGATGTAAGCAACGATCTCCTCTCAAACTTTGATGCCTTCAGCGATGGAAGCGACTTATCAAGCCTTGACGGTCGCAGAATCAAGGTTTTGCCTACCTGGGTGGGTTAAATTACAAGTGGGATTTAATTTAGGTATTTTCAAATAAGATTTTTTTGTGTTTTAAGTTAAAAAAAATAAGCCAAAAATTATTGTTAAGCATAATTAAATAAAATATTTTTTTATACCTACAGTATTTCATTGCTATTTCCTGATGTTTAATTTCTCTTTCGTTATTTTAACGCTAAAAATAAGTAAGCTGTGTATATAAAGTACTGTTTTAGCAACACACAGTGCAGAAAAAGTAGATTGGTTCAAGCTATTTGTTAACTCAGTAGGTTATCTCGCCAAAAATTAAATGGTTTAATATTTATAATCTCTGCACCAACTTGACCGATTTTGACTAAACTTTCACAGATAAGAAGCTTAATTTATAATGATATTTTGAATAAAAAAATGGAGTATATTGCTAAGGTATTAAGTACGCTAATACATACATACAATATACATTTTTCATTCCTGCACGATGCCGAAAAAGTAAAACAAAAACAATAAAAAAAATTTAAAAGTCAAGTAAAATAAAAACAAAATAAAAAACGAAACAAAAATTTGTTTTTATTTTCTACAATTTTAAAGTATTAATATGAATCATACAACTAAAGCGGACCTCGTTTTAATTTAAATCCATATCAAAATCCGGGCTATCCCGTTCCAGTGTTGTTACATCAATGAATGTCTCCGCGTCGTTCTTAACAAAAACAGGAACGTTAACTAACACACCGTCTGACAATTCCTGATCCGGATAAAAATCCATAAAATCATTTCCACGGTGAAAATCAAGAGTCTTCAACTTCTCAGGATTTAAAAACAATCCATCTATAAGACAGGCGGTTGTTTTTAAAAAAATCATCAGTATTAATAACACTGAAAGATTCGCCATTGTGAACATATAGGTAACAATTGCCATATTAAGACACGAAACAGATTTTATATAGGATTGTCGGCTGATATTGTGATAATTTTCAATACAAGCTTGAAACCAATGTTCCTTGCAATCATAACACGAAAGGTAAATTTTTCAGACACGTATATTTTCTATGACGGAGGTAAGAAGTATTTTTGAATGGCAAATAAAATATGCCGCAAGTTATTGCTCAACATTATCTTGAAACATATGGTCATTCCTAGGTGCACGATTTTATCGCCATCATCTATGATATTTTCCTAAATTATTAAAGTCTATCAAACTTGTTTATTACTCACAATAATTAAAATCCATTACTTACTATTCGATCAAATTTTCTAGATAACGTTAAGTTTGTGAGCTTTGATTTGTTTGTTGATAATATCGTTAAATTCAATATTTTCCAAAATGTATATTCGGGCCTTCCAAAACCACTTTCATATAAGTTATCGAAGATTGTAGTAGTTACATCCATAGAACAAATTATAAGAGTGGTGGACAGAAATGTTTTTTTTAATATTTCATCTCATGATCCCTCTTGAATTCATTCACACATTTAAGGTACCAAGTCCAGAGCTACCAATCAAGAACTGCCTAAGAGTTACTATAAATCAAGGCCAGATGCATACGTTGCTTATTGAGGGCAATAATGACACGGACAGTTTAGTAAAAGATTGTATAATTAAGAAGATACACGATAATCAATCTGTCTTACTGGTACAAGGGCTGAAATCGCGCAGTAGAAACCATCAATTCCCAAGTAACGTACCTAATGTAATAATCATGACGAACTCACTAAATCAAGAATTACTCGAAAGTATTTCCAGACATCAAGAAATTAAATATCATTGGAGTATGTTTTACATAGTGGTAACAGCTAATGATGATACCTATAAATGCAAAGATGGAAAATTTAATGAGTCGACAATAAATTTAATACAGAATTTTATGAATGATATTTGGCACAAATATGAAATAATCAGAGTGATTATATGGTTTCCTTACTCGTGTCCTCGGTCATATGCAATTTATGGTAAAACATTGCAAACAGATAATCCACTTTACAACAGAACAGTTAAAATCATAAGACCTAAAACATTCAAAGAGTTATCCAAGGAGATAATAAAAAGCTCTTCAGACTTGTCACATGGCTACCCCTTGAAGGCCACTATCTTCGAAAGGTTTCCAACATCTATAACCAATTGCGATAGAGTTAATTACTATATGAACTTCAATAGTACAATAAGTAACGGATTTTGTGGCGTAGATGGATTAATCATGTATGAAACTATAAAACATCATAAATTTAATGTGACATTCAGCAACGACCAAGAATGTAGTGGATATGGATACGTAAATTGTGACGAGCAAGTTATCACTGGCAGCCTAGGTTGTATTATAGAAAAGAAAGTTGATATATCATTTAATTCTCGGTTCATGGTCTTGTATATAAACGAACTGTTTGATTATTTGCATTACGTGACGCACGACTCTCTTTGCGCTCTATTGCCCATACCCCATGTTTATCCTCTATGGCATTTTCCACATATGCCTATGAATATATACGCTTCGATAGCTATACTCGTTATCGTATTTCTAATGACTTCAGTAGCCTGGATCTCTGGTACAGTTATTAACAAAGTAAGAAACGAAGAATCTCCACCTTTTAAAGTTTGTTTTTTTGATTTTGCAACATGTACATTATTTGGATTTTCATTGAGAAAATACAGCAAATTTTATTTATTACGCGGATTCTGCTTGGGCTGTTCAATAATCCTTTTGTCATATTATCAAGTGAGTAGTCTAATATATAAAATAATAAAAATCAAACTAATAAGTACTACGATATGATTGAGCTCTATTTTTTCAGGGTTATATTAACTATACATTCACAACTCTAAGACGGTATGGTAAAGTCAAGACACTCCAAGAGCTCTATATGAATAATTACGTTCTATACACTTCGCCATCCGTACGTGAGCTTCTTAGACCGCTTGAAAATCCTGAAGACAAAGAACAAGAACATTTCTTAAAACGAACTAAAGTGCAATCTCGTACTGATATTGGTAAGAAAATAGAAACATTTCTCAATCATTAAGTTCCAGCTAATTAAGACCAATTAAGAATTCGGTTTTGGATCTTTATAAGTTACTTATTCAATCATCCTAGAAAGGCACAAAAGGCTGTTTACAACGTTATACTAGTACCGCTACTATTGCATGGAAGTAAATATTTGATATTTTTATATTTTCCGGGGGAATGTACAGAGAACGGCTAGATTAAACGGCCCCTTTACGGACATGCAGTATATCGGGTGAATGGTTATTATGAAAACATTTTTCTTACAGGAATTGTACTGGAACAAAACCTCGTAGTTACTTTGGGCCGTAAATCTGATGCACGTTCAGAAATTCTGTTGAGATACCGAAATAAAGAGGGAAATCCTCTGATATACGTTGTTAACGAGTGTTTTCGAGATTATTACTTGTCCTACATCAGTCGGTTTAGTAAGTAGTTATATTAAAATATTTATTTATCCACACTTTAGGTGGATATGTATACTCATATGGTGTGGATAAAGTGTGGGTCTAGATTTGAGTATTGGAACCTCAATTTTATTAACATGATATGTAATTTTTATGACAACACAAGTGCAACATAATGTATGGGCAACACTGTTGAGGCCAGTTATGATCCCCAAAAGTTGAAATTCACTTTAATAGATACATGATGCAGTCCCTCAGCATATGACTAAAACATAATAATGTAAGTTATATCCTAATGCCCGACTCCACAGGTTTCCCGTTCGCAAAAGACATGAAAATATTTGTAGAACGTATTTTACAAGCCGGTTTGCCTGACATATACAAAAAGTGGACACGTCGCACCTTACATCTGCCAGACACATTGCCAAACTATGGAGCTGAGCCCAGACCTACCGCCAGGATAACCATGCAAGATCTAAGAATTCCAATGGGACTCATTTTGAGCGGTTTTGTTCTATCTACATTGGTATTTGCTGTAGAGAAATGGTTGAACAGAAGAAATATGGTGGTTGCATTATCTGACACTTTTAAACGTTAATCTTTGTGAGTGTTCTCATAAAATTTGTGTACCTATATTTTAATTTGAATATGTTAGTATTTTTATTAATGAGGTTTTCTCTTAGCGTCCTCACGCAAACGTTTACTCAACATCGCATCTAAAGAATATCACATCAAAACATAATCAGCCACAGGCTTCTGTTATATATAGTAAAATATAGATTTAAATATAATAATCAGCAATGACATATTGGGGTCGAACATCTTCCTTTAACATTGTTTAGTTGCGGAAAACGTTCGCTCGGCTCACGTAATGGTAACGTTCATAAAATATGAGCTGCGGTTTAGATATGTATAAAGACATAATAGAGACGCTAAGCGAAACCAAATTACAAAGTCAAATATGAATATTAATTCACCTCTTATACCGAACGCACTAATAGATTGCACGTTTGTCAAAATTAATCTAGTACACGAAATTAAAGAAAATAATGTGTAGCATTGTCTTTAATTTTCCTTTTAGAAACAGAAAAAATTTATTACATTTTGTTTAAACTCCTCGTCAACCCATTATGAAAAAAAAAACTTAGACAAAATTGTCTATCAACTACAAACACTCATGCGAAGCGAGGAACTACGTACAAATCTCCTAAAGGAACATTTTAATAGCAAAAGGGATTTATTGCCTAAATACAAAGTCCCAAAAACGTCAACTTATACTAACGCACCCAACTTATAGAGAAATACTTATAGATAGGTATTGCACAATCATATTGTCATCTAGTACAAGCTAAAATTAATTATTTGAGGAAAGTTACTACATAAAAAGACTTGGGACATTTCATAGGCTCTATCACGCCACGATATGCAAGTTTGTCATGTGTCCGCCATCTTGGTACTCCTCACATAAAAAATATTTTTTTTAAATTCCAGAATACACGTTCGGATACACGAAATATTTAAAAACTCAATAGGGGCTGGCCGAAAGATATTATTGACAGGCACAAAAGGAAAAAAGTTCGGCACTGTTAAGTGAAAACTTAAATAGAGATCTATTAAAGAATGTGGCAAGGAATGGCATGTATATTTACCCTACGTCATGGGTTTTCAACAATAAATTATTTATTATAAAAAAAAAAAAAAAACAATATTATAAATATGATACTAATGTCATAATTAAATAGGCCTTTTATGAAATATCTAAGTTATTGTGAAAAAACACTGAAACCCTCACAGGCCGATATATACATTTAGATTCATTTTTCTTCAAGCCAAAAGTTGATATAGGTACATTATTAATTCATACTAACTACTATTATTACTAATTCAATAGACTTTACTTTCAATAATCTCAGCACAACTTATAAATTGTATTGCAAACACATCAAAAATGTGAAGTTATGAATATGATATTCGTTTTAATGTCAAATTTAATCAAATCAAATATGCGACCAACAAATCCAGCATATCATTTTTGCTATATAACGATCATATTCCATTAGAATTGATTTTTTTAGCTGAATATATTTGTTCTTGCTCGGGGCAAAAGAAAAGAAATGTTCGTAGATCACTGAATAGGTAAATAACACCTTACATCCATAAGCATCCACTCACTTTAAAATATGTTTAATAAATAAATCCTTTTAACATTAGCCACGCTAACTTACTCGTACATAATTATACAGAAAAGAACTAAATATGGATCTACTCCAATTTCTTTGAAAAAAAAAATAGTACAAGTGGAATAGATATACTTTCACAGCCGACGTACAATCGTTAAAACGCTGACATATATGTACATTTGCGCTATATATTTATCTATTTATATATAACAGGTAATAAGATGACAATTTCATTTTTGTTAAAGGCTAACACTGTCAGATACGTTCCTTAAATTACTGATAAAATCTAGTATTAAAGATTTTACTACTACGCCAGTCTTACAAATGTTGAGCTCGTCATGGCTGGCTTAATTGTTGATTTAATCTACATCTACACGCCATATGAGAATTTTGAAAAGTAAACCATAATAAACATAAAAAAAAAACATTAAAATATTTCATCATTAAAACAGAAATATTTTGCCAAAAAAATATCGAGCAATGATATATGAATATGAGGTAAAATAATACGTATTTTTTTTCCTATAATACAATAAAATACATAACTATTTTAACAAATCAATAAAATATTCAACTCCATTTTTATTTTGAAAAAAATAACATTCATACCATAATTATAGTTGAAGGCATCGCATTTCAATTTTCATTTTCCTTTAAGCCAATTACAAAAATAAAAACATATATATATTTTTTATACTAGTCAATATAAGGACTTCACTATATACAGGTCAATATGATCTTAAATTAGTTCGATATCAATCACAACATAGTATACAGGTCATGGGATTAAAGAACTTACTTACAAACGTTTGATAAGTAATTATTAAAAAAAAAAAATAAAAAAAAATAATTGATAAATTCACTTTTACTTAAACATGTTTTGTCCTGCTCTACTGATTGACATATGGCGGTAGAGAAAAAGTGACAAACGTTTATAAGTAAGGGTCTTAAAGTGTATTCCTACAATTTATTATCCTACATGATGGAATAACTATATAAATTACTTACAAATATTTCAACAAAACTAGATTTTAGGTTAGGATCAAAATTAGAAACCAAAAATTAGATAATCCTAAGTATTCTTCTTCGTAAAATATTTATATATCTGTAGTAACTTTAGAGTGTTCTGTTGTATTCTCGCTCGTCAAATGTGTAAAGAAATAAAACATTTAAGACCACATAAATTTATCCAGATAGGGCCACATAGTTTGATTAGATATTTGTATCTCCATTTTAACTCTATATTATTTTATTACATGAGTCTGATGAGTCATGAAGTCTTGTTTTTAATTGCTAATTTACTTATTTTACTTATCAGCCGCATAATATAGCATTATTTGTTTTCATTATGTGAATTAAAAAAAATCGATCATAAGTAGGTCCTAAAAAAAGTATGACATATTGGTCATAGTTTTGGCACGATAGTCACGCTGACGTAGCCTTTCTATCTCAACACATTTCTGCGGTCAATACAGACTTATTCGAATATTTCAAATAATCCCCTCAATTATAACCTAAAAAAATCTTTTAGCTAGCTAGGTATACTATGGCTTGAACTCTAGACAACCTGCAATTGACATTAAGGCATACACAGAGAAATCAAAGGCATTATGAAAATGAGACTATCACAGCTGTTGTATCGATAACACGTCCGCTCGACTCAACACTAATACTGCTATAAATCATATACGGTTCTAGAGAAATCACTACAAAAAATACGAAAAGGTCCTATGTTACTAGCAGCCATGGAACTGAGACAATTTAAAAAGTAGAGTATTAAAAAAACAAGGGGTAATCAATACCTCTTTTGTTTCCTTTCTCGTTTATCTCATTAACTTTTCAAGACCAAGGAAAAGCCTTATTTTGTCGGTTATTAAAAAACAAACAATAAATTATAAACTATGCTATTACATATAATATATGGATACTGTATTTCGTTTAGAATAGTAATATCCTTTCTGTTACGGGCGTGTTCGCTGTACACCCTGTATAACCTAGCATCCACCGTACACAACACCCTATATACAATGCACCAATTTATTTGATCTAGCTACAAATACGCCATGAATATTTAAAAAAATCGCCATTTTATTCCGTTATCTACAGTATGATTCAGTTCATCAACTATACAGGGTCATGCACGCAATGAGAGCGCACATGGACAACAGCCACCGCTATTTCGACAGTCTACCGTTCTTCTTCCCAAACTTAATGCCGTTTGAAATGTTGAAACTGTTTGGATTGTTGCTGTTTGAATCTGTCGCCGTGTGGAGTGGAGTGGAGTGTTTCTGTGCGTACCACCCACTCATTCGCTTCACCGCGTCTTCCCATCTAGCTATGATGGGCTCGTACGATTTCTTCACTTGTGGCCGCGGGTTGAAGACGCAAGCGATTTTTCGGAGTGATTTTAACTCTTCTTTCGATTTCCATATACCTGAAATATTAATAGAAAATGATAATACCATTGATGGCGACGATAATTGTAATGATCTTAGTAATTGTGATGATGATGATTATGATGATAATGTTAGCGATTATGAAAATGACAATGATGATTATGTTAGTAATTGTGATGATAAAAACGATGATGATGGTGTTAGAGATTATGCTGATGAACACGAGGATGATGTCGTTAGTGATTGTGGCGATGATAACGGTGATGATGTTGTTAGTGATTATGACGATGACAACAATAATGTTGAAGTTAGTAATTGTGGTTATGACAACGATGGTGATATTGTTAGTGATTTTGATATTCATAGTCACAATGATGTTAGTGACTGTAATGATGATAACAAAGATGAAAACGGTGTTGATGTTGTTAGTGATTGTGACGAAGATAACGATTATGATGATATTAGTGATTGTTATAACGCTAATACTGTTGGCGATGCCAGTGACTATGATAATAACAACGACGATGATGTTAGTGTCTGCAATGATGTGAGTGATGATGTGGTACCGACCGAGATGCAACCCGACGACGTGCGCGACGCCCTGCGCGGACATGTCGACGTGCGCGGGCCGCTCCACGCGCAGCGCCGTCAGGTCGCACACCAGCTGCGACACGAAGCTGTTGCTCGACACGCCGCCGTCCACCCTATTTACACACAAACATACACCACATTTTTTATTCATTATGTTTTATTTGGTTACCAACAGCCTTTACCTTACCTACTCTCTTACTGCTCATTATTTGTTATTACCAACCAATTTCATCGTCTCTTTAATAGAGGCATATAAATAAAATAAATAAATAATAATGGTACTCAAATTTTTAAAAAGATACGATAAGGAAGATAATGTACATTTTAATCGAAACGAAATGATATTTCGAAGCAATGAAAAGTGATGCAAAATTGACCCAACAGTCAAATACGTAACTAGGGCCCAACTACAAAATATAAAGTTTACGAGTATAAAAGAAAATAACAAAATTTCCGTAAACAGATCCATACCTGATACTGTGAAATTTGAAGTTGGTCTCAGCACAGACGCACTGGTACAACTGTGCGGTGCGGAACGCCAACGATTCAAGAACTGCTCTAACCATATGCGCTTTGGTGGTGGACGGTTTAATTCCAATGAACCCTGACGCCGCAGTGCCATCGTTGTATGGCGGCTGGAAATAACATTAAAGTTGTGGAATGATTTCATCATCATCAGCTTAAAGACGTTCACAGTGTTCTGTTATAACAGACTTCCTTTCAGCGGTTTTCCCGTGATGAAATGATTTTTTTTTACTAAGTACTAACTCATAGTTATGTGTGCATTCTGTAAAACAAGCGATGCTTCAAGAACTGTAACATATTAAATGTCATCCTTACCCCTAGTCCACTGAATGCTGGTACAAAGAACACGCCGTCTGTATCGGGAACTGAGTTTGCTATATCCGCTGTGTCCTCCGGATGTTCGAACAATCCTGGAAATGGCAAAAAGACAAAAAATGTACTCGGACTCTTAATTATCTTCAATCAAAATATACACTTTTCCTTGATTAAATACGTGTATTTAGTAAAAAAATATAAGATATTTGTGAAGGTCCTTCACAGAGGACATTAAACAACAATCTATAAGTTTAAACTATACAGAATACAATTGTGTATTAATAAACAATTTTTCAGTTTTTTTTTTATTGTGACAACAATGGCGAATATGTAACCGAGGGCCAACAAATTAATTAGTAAAGAATTAATAACAAAACATCTTGGTTATTTTGATTATTAAAATACCGCTGAGTGTCATATTTATGATGTTAAAATAATTAAGGATTGAAAAAAGTCATTTTAACGATTCAAAATACAATAAATAACGGTGAAAAACACATTTTAAAATCAAGCTTTTATTATGCACGAAAAATTAAAAAAATAAACTAAGAAAACATTCATAAAATTCGTATTTTTTTAAACTTTACAAGTAACAATTTACAAAAGTGTTCGGTTTATCAGTAGAAGTATGATACATAAACATATATTATCTATAACTAGTATATTAATATTCTTAAGTGATCTAAAAGCTCGTCGCGGCCGAGGTCTTTGCATTAACGAAATTGCGCGACAAGCTTTTAAATCACTTAAGAATATTAATATACTAGTTATAGATAATATATGTTTATGTATCATACTTCTACTGATAAACCGAACACTTTTGTAAATTGTTACTTGTAAAGTTTAAAAAAATACGAATTTTATGAATGTTTTCTTAGTTTATTTTTTTAATTTTTCGTGCATAATAAAAGCTTGATTTTAAAATGTGTTTTTCACCGTTAATTTATTTTTAACTTTTTAGTTGGAAATATTTCTAAGTCTATCCATTTCGTAGTCATACCGAAATTCAACTCAATCGGTCCATGAAAACTAGTGTTCCTATGGGCACCTTCCAACTTCTCATGACACCAGATCAACGATACCTTGTTATTATGTTGTCACTAAAAATACAAAGGCATACCAAATTTTAGCTTACTTGGTCCACAGGAATCGGAGTTCCTATGGGCTTCTTCCAACTCCTCATCAGATCAGCTTCATGATACCATATTTTTGTATTATTACCGAAGTTACGAAGACACACCAAATTTCAGTTCAATTGGACCACAAGAATCGGAGTTCCTATGGGCATCTTCCAACTCTTCGTCAGATCAGCTCTATGATACCTTGTTATTATATTGTCACCGAAATTACATAGGTATACCAAATTTCAGCTCAATCGGTCCAAAGGAATCGGAGTTCCTGTGGGCTTCTTCCAACTCCTCAATAGATCAGCTCCATAATATCATATTTTTGTATTGGTACCGAAGCTACGAAGACATACCAAATTTCAGCTCAATTGGACCACAGAAATCGAAGTTCCTATGGGCATCTTCCAACTCTTCGTCAGATCAGCACCATGATACCATATTTGTGTATTGTTGTCGAAGTTACAAAGACATACCAAATTTCAGCTCAATCGGTCCACAAGAACCGATGTTTCTATGGTCATCTTCCAACCTCATCATCAGACCAGCTCCATGGTACCATATTATTGTATTGTCATCCAAGTTACGTAGGTATACCAAGTTTCAGCACAATCGGTCTATTGGAAGTGGTTCAAATCTTCATTGCAAGATTTGTAAACATACAAACATACATACATACATACATACATACATACATACATACATACATACATACATACAAAAGTGAAGTTAAATAAAAGCTTGTAAAAAGGGTTAAACAATGTATTTGTTCTTTTGTATGTTGTAAACGTGGGTACCTATATAAAAATACCAAATTTAAAACCAATATAAAAACATTACAAACATAATTATTATATTTTATAAAAAGTATTACTGTACAAAAATATGCAAAAGATGCCATAACAATTGCCATAACATAACACACTCTGTACATTTGATCCGATCCGTCAGGAACTAAAATCATGACCACTGGGTCGAATGAATAACGTTTTTAACGAGACGAGAAAAAAACTTATAAGTACACAAAATAATTTTCGATCAAACATAAATATCTTACCTAAGCTCTGAGCCCATTTTATTATTGACGCTGTGTCGTTATTGGCTCCTTCTGCTGAATATATGAGCTCCTTGCCCAACCGCCAGCCGACCACGGGGTAGAGACCCGACACGCTGGCGTGTGGCGATGATCCTGTGTTGATGTTGAAGAACGTTCCAGTACCCATCGTCAGTTTGACGTCACCTTCGTCGAAACAGCAAGAACCCCACATCGATGCAGTCTGATCTGCCATCTGAACAGAACAAAGTCAGAATACAAATGTAAGTTGACTTTCACAAGTTCTTTTGAATCGTCATTTAAAAACTATTGCCGCTTCGAAACTTGTTGTCGCTGTGAAGAAGAAACGGCAAGAAACTCCCTCAGCAACACGAAATGTCATTTTTTTTCATATTTTCTATAGTCTACTACCCACCATATAACCGCCTCTGCGAACCCTGTGTAGGACCGACACGGACTGAAATGATACCAAGCAGTGAAGCTTAGTAAGTTTTTATTGGGACTTAGCTTGTCTCTAGCCCACAACAATATAAATCTGAAGGAAAATACGTAAACCAAGTTGGAAAGATATATTTATCCCCTTCTATCCGCAAAAAAGGAATACAAATATTAAACTAGAGGCATCCTCTTCATGTACAAGCAGTATTAATTAGACAATTCAGATATTAATTGGTTAAATATATATTTCTTAAGAACCTTATGTGCTAGCTTTGTAATAGTAAAAAATTCATAAACGCCGGAAAAATAAGTAAGTACATTTTATATTTTTCAAAGTCATTATAACTCGCAACTTTAGCTTTACAATTCTTTTATACATCATAGTAATGTGTTCATCGGACCGAAGACTACAACATTACTGCGGTCATTTTCATAAAAAATATATGTTCAAAAATGACCGCAGTAGCTTAAAAACATTGCTCATTGTACAATTTTGATATGTTTTTTTGCTGATTTCATGTGCATTAAAAATTCGACACATTAAATAATATGGTGTTCGTGTTTCTTTCTGCAACTATGCATAGATATGTGATATTTCTGGCAACGTAATGCAATTGCGATTAATACCTCATTTTAGGTATTTATGGACAGGTTTCACCATTAACCTTTTAAACAGGGGGAATTACGTCTTAAAATAAGTGTAGTAATATCTACATATAATACCAGCACCAGTTATATTTACAATTTAAGTAGGCCTTTTGCAGAAATAAAAACCTCAGTGACCCCAGTACAAAGTACAAGGCTCGCTTATTAATGTTGTTAAATCAATTTACATATTTATAAGCGAAAATCCAGTTTAATAACTTGTTTTTGTTTGAAAAATCTCACTATATTATAGACGAAACTAAAACTTTTAAAAATATATTTTAGAAAGTAGGTTCTATGCATATTAATAAAGACAATTATTATTAATTTGAAGTTTAATATAGTAAAATTAACTACATATTTGAAATAATAGCTTCGGACTTATTTACAAAGCTTTATGACTTTGACCACATGTTGCTACAACCAGTCCGCCATAATAGTGTACCTGGCTTAAGATTTTTTGTTTTTTTTTTCACAACTAAACATTAAATAACCACAATTTTTAAGAAAAAACCATTAAATCATTAATCAACCCAACTGAAATGAAGTTAATTATTTTAATTTCAAATATGGTTCCAGTGACAAAATTTGTAATAATTAAATATATTTAAATGCAGTTAATAGTCAATAATGACGAACTTGAAGGGAAATTACGTCAGGTACCTGTTAACCTTGATGTTTAACATAACACACGTTTTCTTTAACAAAACAAAATGGCGCCATAAAAACGTATTTGTTTTGAACGTTCATTTTTCACGCGTAATTTTCAATATGACAAGTTTTAAAACATAAAACCTTGTAAATGATTGATTTAAACGATGATAAACAATAATCTCTACCATCGTTACGCGGTTTCCATAAATTAAAAATAGTTTTAATACAAGTATAAAATTTATGGAAGACATTTATAAGCGAATATTCGTACTTCGTAATTCTTAGTCGATGGATTAGCATACCTAACACATTCTTTGCTTCATGCTTTCCTTTCTTAGTATTTAGTTTAATTCACCTTAGCTTTCTTTGAGACTGGCATAATCCCTGTCGGGCCGGCCCATCCATACTTAATTAGTAACTCCTAATCAGAAACTTAATTCGGGTAAATCTAAATAAACTATTTTGTACAACAAACTATTTTTTCCTATTGTTCCGCTTATTTTCTTAATAAATAAAATAGTTTGATAAAAAAAAAACTTTAGACTTCTGTTTCATCTAATTTCGGAATAATTTTTCAGAATAAATACCAACGGATACGGGATGAGCTTTAACAGACCAGTCATTCCTTCGCTAAGTTTTCACATCACCATTGTATATACTCACACAACTTCTGATAGGTATCGCGTGTCCCCAGATATCTGGCTGTGTGCTGGTGAAGTGTTCGCCCGCCGTGTCCACCACTGTGGGCAGCATCTCAGAAGGAATGCCGAGTAGCACGGTGCCCCAGCCCGCCCACTGCATCGTGAACGGGTCGTAGAACCCGGTCGCCGATGCTGACGACACGTCTGTCATGTGGATTCTCTTACCTGTTCACAACATTATTGCTTCAAATTTCTTTAGAAAGGAATATAAACTACGAGTATTGAATTGTCACTTGCTTTAACGGTGAAGGAAAAGATGAGGAAACCTGCACACCTGAAAGTTCTCAGGGTTTTCTTAGGTGTGTAGTCAGCCAACCGGACTAAGGCTTAATTCCTCTCAATGGAGGCCCGTAACTACCAGTGGGACGTATATGCGCTGATAATGACCATGAATAATGACAAACAACGAGTAAGTACAAAATGGCATATTGATAGCTTCGTAAGATGCAAGCGTTATGCTATGGATATAAGTGTCTAAAAAAGGCTTTCAGGTTCCGTAAGCACCTAGACAAGAATGAAGTATTTATAAATTACATTATATTTGTATCGAGGCATCGAAACTGCGGCGACATATTTCACAAACTGGCGTCTACATAACTGCGCCATAAATGCAAGTAAAACTAATAATTGTTTATTTTTTTTTATTGTCTCGTAATCTTGAGGCCTCAGTATGTGCGATCTCATGTTCCCTGGTCTGAAGTAAATCAGTGTATGGTCATTTAAGGCAATTCCACGTATGTTTAATTCTCGAGGTACAAAATAAAAAAAGACTAAGACTTTTTTAATGCATGCTTATAATCTACAAACAAACACATGTTGCGACTAACCAAGCTGAAAAATGATAAGACATGTCAAGGAATGTTAGATAAGCAACGATTTAAAACCAATTATCATAATTTATCTATTTTCTTTTGTAATTGTTTTATTTTGGGCGTGCGTACACAAGTAGTTTTAAAAAGGTACTATTTTTGATTTATCTTATTTTTAAATATGTACATTTTTTTTTAATTTGTTAATTAATAATGTGTTATATTATCATTACTCACGGCACAAAATTTTCTTAATTTTCTATGAAGTTATTCCCAAAAAAGCCATGGATATAGCTTTAACCACATACTATGATATATCTTTTTCATAAAAACTACAAAACATTTTTCGGTCTCATCACTCAGAGCCGAAACAAATATTTGTTGATCAGACCTACTTTTGTCTTTACGCAAGCTATTTATATTATCACTGAGGAACATACCAGTTAATCTGTATAACAGCCACGTATCTAAAGTGCCAAACATTGCGTCCTTGTTCCGTACGGCGTTTTTTAACGCCATTACATTTTGAAGTGCCCAGTGTAACCTCAGTGACGTCTGCAAAAAAAATACAGTAATTTAGAATCGAAACAAAAAATACTTTTTTACAGTACCTGGGTCTGACGTGCGGATCGGATTCCGTATTTACACACAATACAAACTATAGTTGGCATGTGTAATTTATATATTTACTTTCAAAAGTACAACATTATAAATGAATCAAATTACAACAGCCATAATGATTTAATATATCTGATGTAGTTGCGCTAAATAAATGAAAAGTTAAACTCTTAGTTCTTATTTTGATTCTGGCAATGTGATTGCGCACTGGAAAAAAAAGGTATTTTCTAAGCAAACAACAGGAACTCGGAAATGATTACTCATTAATGTTTTCATTACGGCAACTTGATACTTTTCAATAGTACGAACGGTAAAAGAGTAGGTACTAGCCAGAAAATACCTTATATGTACGCTACACACTGATGACTTCTGAAAACTTCCTGTGAAACTTCACAGAAAACCGGTGTGAATCAACAGTTTTTGCTGTCGTTAATTTTCGTTGAGCGAGATTTTTAAGAGAAACTTAATCTTTTTCCCTCCTTGCTTAATCTATCACCAACTATCTTGAGAAGTGTGAATATTCACAAATGTACTACACTTTTACGTCGAGCTTTCTAATGCGGTTATAAAATCAAGAGTAATCCAGATGTAACGGGTGAAACGACGGATGGTTTGGCCTTTGAACAATTATACTTTTAATTTTAGCACAACAACCTACTCGCATAAACATACTATTGATTAAAAATTAAATGCTTTCAAAGTGATCCCTCTTATTTATTCAAAAATATGTTTTTACTCAGTAATTTGCAAACAATACATGTACCTATTTTGTGCACAGACGCACAGGTGCGCGTCACGGAATAAGCTATTATATTTTTTTCAAGTTTCTACATTACTTCGTTTTCGAGTAATGTGCGACTACGACAGACGATTCAATACAAAAGCAACCATATTTGTTTGTATGCAACAAATATGCAACTGGTGTAGTCTCAAAGATAACTATATATTATTTCCTATATTAAAGAGACTTTCATTAATGAAAACGACCTTACGAGTTACGTAAATGAATGTCTTCTATGGGTCCGAATACGAACCGTTTTTCCGTGCTAGAGTCAAAAACATACGAACTTTCACTTTTAAATATATATTTAAATATTTACACAAAAGGCCAGTGCCGTTTCCACTGGCAATGAATTTATAAATAACACCTTCCTTTCACTTCTCATAATTGGAAACAAGACGATATGATGCAATTTGCTAAGAAGAACCTTTTACAACAACCTTTCTTTGTAAAAGATCTTAATTGTATTTTATCGTTGTACATCGAGGCTATTCATAATTCTGTACAAAGGAGCACAATCAACTATGCGCTTGACTTCAAGAACTCTTCATCGGAATTATACTTGTTGAATTGTTTGTCGGGTCACGGTCGTGTGATCTATGTATCTAATAGGTCCCGAATAAAAAAGGTATTAACGAGAATAGAATTATGTCCCATTAAGTCCCAAATCGACGCAATTGTTGAAAAAGTGGCTCTTTAACAATAAAAAGTAAATTATTACCTATTAGCTAAAACCTTATAAAAAACATAGGTAAATATAATACAGACCAAATGGAGCGTGCGTATGCGCAGTTTGATCGAAACTGTTATATCATTAAAAAATTAAAATTAAATCGACAAAGTTTATACGCCGACTTCCATTGGCTTTTTATTACGATAGAAACATTATTATTATCATTCGATTATGTATTTAATACAGATGTACTTATCATAGCATAAATGGCGAAGATCCAAACATATGTTATTGGTATATAGCATCTTATTTATACGATGGAACAATACATTGTTCATACACCATTGTCTTCAAAGTCGTTTTAATGATATCATTGAATTCTATATTTATAGATTCAAGGCCTAATTGTAAGAGATCCGGTTGCAGAATTAATGCATCCATCAAGTGTAAGCTGAAAACCAAATTTCTACGGAGTTTTATGACTAGGGGAATATACATGATGTGAAACGACCGTGATCGGAAACTAAGACATGTAATAGCTAAACTGATTACAAACACATTGATGATAAAAAAATCCAGACCAAAAAAAAAACCCACATTCTCCTAATCATCACATACACACATTTAATAATTATGGTTGTTAGGAAAACCTAAAAAAAAATTGAAATATTGCCACTAATACATAACATTCTTAAAGATGTTCTCAACAGTCACATTCTTAGTTTTGGTCACCCAATAAGAGAGCCTCGCACTGTGATTTCTAGAAACTTTTCAACCTCATAATATGAAAGTTAATATAGAAACATGTTCAAAAGTAAAACTAACTTACTTGCGTGTTCATGAACTTGAAGACGCTGCCCGCTCGAAACCGTTTACTCCTCATTACCAGGTACAGTACATACGAGCCGGCTTTTATTAACTAGAACAAACAACATTTATTTTAGATACATACTATTCTAATGTTCACTAAACAAGGGACGTAAGTTTGTTTAGACACACTTTCGAATTAATAAGTATGATTCTTTTTGGTTTAAAATAAAGATGCCTAAGTACGGAAACCAAGGACGATTAAGGCCCTTTTTAACTTCCATGGACAAAATTTATATTAACCGCGAGCAAAGCTTAAAAATGTGTGCACATAAGTAGACTGAATATATTTATCTCTTTTACGGACTGTTTTATGTTTATTTTTTCATCTTGGTCTTTGGAGTACAAAACCCCAAATATTCACCTTCCAAGTATAAGAATCGTTCCACATTTTAACGAGCGCGTCGGCCCTCAAGTCTTTCCACGTGATGAAGTTGTGGAAGTGTTTGCCGGTCTCCTGCGACCACGTCGTGAACGTGCCGCGCTGCGTCGATATTCCCATGGCCGTGATCTGTCCAGCCGACAAGTGAGCATCTGGCGGCAATATTTACACACTATAGCCGTTAATGATTAAAATAATGTAAACAAAACAATATCATCATGATTCGCTGGAGTATTTACAACTAAGGATTCGAAAAGCCGTAGATTTAAATATCCGACTAATACCTTTATGTTGTGTTATTAATGAAAAACACTGTGAGATATGTCTTATGTAGGTTGATACATATTTTTATTTAATATTGTATCTGGCTATAAAATTAAATTAATTTAACCGACCCAAATTACACCTGAGTGGTGTACAAGAAAAATATTGGAGGCCCATGCCTTGGAATGCGACTAAAGTGACCTTATTTATAGGTAAAGACAACATAGTGGTAATTATGCATGTCTAGGTTTCTTTAGCTGTTTTAAGATGTCCATAGGTTTTAACCACCGTAACTTATGCGTGGCTGCGAAATTATGTGCGAGGTTTTTTATCGAGCAGAGCAAATCAAGCAAGAGCATCTAATCAAAGTTCAGTATTCTCCAAATAGACTGACAAAAAAGAATACAATTTATATCCTGACTGGGCCAAAACAGTGCCATTTGACCTGGTCTGCTTCATTCATAAGAAGCATGACTAATAAGGGAAAGATAATATCACTTTTATCAGTGTTGACTGTTAGTTCATTGACCTTATTATAAACATGCATCTGCTTCACTGTCACATATTTCAAGCAATAAAAAATAGCTGTAAATACATTACCCAACAACATAAATTGCATTAATGCAGTCTACTTTAAAGGCATTTCGACACCCCAAAACCAAGAGGGAAAGCAACATATTAGAAAAAGAAAAGCAAACTTGGGCAAAATTTTTGTACCAGCCAAATGACTGTGTGTGCTCAAAAAAGAGACTTCTCAACTTTGCCATTGAGTTCAATTGACTCACATATTTCAATCAATGAAATAGAATGGCAAGAAATCTTGGACATGACAATACTGTAAAAGGATTCATTTTAAAGTCTCTTTGTCTCAGTCTCACTTAATTACTAAAATTATTGGGCACAAAATTCAAGGCTTAATAATTTAATGAGGGGTGGCATGGAAATATACCTAGGTTTTAATGGATTTAAAAAAATACTTAGAGTTAAAAATACATTGATGGAATAAAAACTATAAACACAAATTTCTGTAATTAATACATTTATTAATCTAAGCCAAAATGTATCCTACTGCTGGACATGTTTTCTTTACAAGTCAGGAGGGTAAGGCATCCCCACACTGGAATAGTGCGGGTTATCCGCCTACATATCTTCAAAACTCTAAAGGGTTTTTTATGTATGCCAATTACCTCAGAATGTATTTCTACACATTCACAGGTAATTATTTTCTATATATAAACAAAAAATTATAAATATTTACCAAAAATCAGACTTGATTTCATAGTCAGTAAACAATGTTAATGAAACATATTTAATAAAATCTATAATATATAGTTTTTAATGTACTATCATATTATCTATTCCAATTTAAATGAAATAGTTGTACCACTCACTTACCAGATTAATTAGGTCAATGACAGTTTATCAACAAATTACTATTTTATAAACTAAAACAAGTTGTAATCTGCTCAATCAAAATTTCAATACAATTTATCACAAATAAAATTTTATTTTTCCTAAATTGTCAGTAATATAAGTATAAACAAACACAGCACTGTGCTTTTTTACATAAACATTAAAGTTAAAAATTATTAAAAAAAATATTTGAACTTCAGACCATATAAAACAACTATAACTGAGCCCCTCAACTCAACTACTAGAACTATTTACTTAAAAAAATCTTAAACAACTTTGGTCTCCAATGCAACATCATGAAAATAAAGTGATAATTTAAATTATTCTGGTATATTTCAGTTCTATAACTTAGATATGTTAGGTTTCTGTTCTAGAATTATTGATTCCCATTCTATAAATAATTCAAATTGGATTATGTGTAAGAATATTAAAACACAAACTTACTTTGTAAAGATTTTTGTACCACTCCAACAACTGAGCTCCACAATTCTTCAGGGTTTATTTCTACGAAACCCGGGCAAGGGTAATGAAGAATTACCTAGGCAGATTATTTTTAAAATTAATATTTAATTAAAATATATCTGCTAATGCAAAATAATGTGTGAAAACTGCAAGATTTTTTAAAGCTTATGTTTAATTAAAAACCGCTACTAAAAAACTATATATGCACCTGGTCAACTGCTTTTCCCACAGTTTCAGCTCTAGAATTATAAATAAAAGAACGTATTGTTGTTGTTCCAATGTCTAAAGATAGAATATATTTTTCCTCCATAGCTTTTGCAAGCAACAAACACCGAAACAACACTACCACGCGTCTTGTTATGATGATAAATTTATATTTATATTAAATTCTGACAATATAATCTCTTACAGTTGAAAACATATCTATAACTATGACATTTGATTTGACAAGTCTGTGTGTATTTTCTTTATGTCGTCCTGACACTTCATAAAAATTAAGTGTCAGTGCCCTCTGGTGTCTAAAGAGTTCAAACCTCAGCATATGATTTATTATAAACATAAATAGTTTATTGTTTGCAGTTTTGATTAAATGCGCTGATCTGAGAAACTTCAAGCCCAGTTAAAAAAATATTGTGTAGTGAATAGCCCATATGTCGAAAAAGGCTGGTAAAATATCATTACATTATGACCAACAAGAACGAAGCAGTAATCAAAACTATAGAAAAACCGTGTGGAAAATATTCATATTGAAATTTTAAAGTTGCGCTTTCGAAATTAAGCATCTCCTCGTAAGGAAATAAAATAATTGGTTTTACCTAAATTTCGGAGAAAATTTTTTTATTTATAAAAAATATTATTTGTAGCTGATACCGAACAAATAGCCAAAAAATGTAAGGAGCCGATTTGCCAGCTTGTTGATAATAATACAAACTTCAGAATAAAATTAATCATATGCACATACAAGAGTCAATTTATGAAATTTTGGTCTGTAGACTATATAGTCTACAGACCAAAATTTACAGCTATACAGCTGTAATACGCCATGTGTGGAATACACTACTGCATTAAAAGGACCCTTTCTTAAGCCTTCTTCCTTCAGCGCCAATAAAAATCCTTATTAGGTACTGAGTTTCATCCTTATCTGTCAATGCTAAATAAATTGAAATTAATTGTATTAAATTATACGTGCAAAGGAACGTATACGTCACTTGCACCTTTACTTTTTGTTACATAAAATACTAATTTACTTTATAGTGTTGAAAAGAAAAAATAATAACTGGTAAAAACATATCACTTTTTTAAATTTCATAAATGGCTCAACTCAAATTTATTAATTTTTGTTACGTCACAAGTTCAGGCGGCTAATCGACTAAAAAGTGTAACATCACTATTTTTTTTTAAGCGGCAATATTACGCTATGCCTGCCTGATGTGACAGCAGCAAGCGCGTTTTGGTTCTTCGAGCGCTGAAAATTGTGATGTAAAAAAAGAAAAATAAAAACTTACTGGCTATCATGGCGAATCCAAGGAAATTCAGTGAAAAAATTGCCCTCCACAATCAAAAGCAGGCAGAAGAAACTGCCGCTTTTGAAAAAATTATGCGTGAAGTTTCCGACGCAACCAATAAGGTATGTCGCCTATTTACTCAGACAATCGCTTCCTGGCCGTCAAATGTGCCCGCCGACGTAAACAATAATCATTTCAATATGCCTATTGCGACTTAACAACTTATTGAACTTTTTTAAATGGTTTGTATACAACAACTGAAAGCTACACTACGTTCTGTGTATATAGTTCTCGATTGTCATTGTCAATATGTAGGCATTTCATTCGATCTTCACAATAGCTAGTTACGAGATTATGAATGGTATAAATCATAAGAACTGTAAAACACACGACTTCTTCACTCCATTTGACTCAGTAACTACTAACAATAATAGTCCAATTGATAAAGTGTGTTGTGTTTTTAGTGAACTTCAGGCACAATAAATAGCATCAATGGTGATAGTGACTTTAAGTGAATTATGTACATTGTTTTAAACAAGGAAAGTGTTAAAAGTTGTGATAATGCCATAAGTAGTTTATAGAGGTATTGAAGGTACATGATTGCAGGTTAATTCAAATACCAGGAGAGCAAGGAATAAAGCTCCACCCAAGCCCCCTGAGCCCAATGACTCATCTCTCCGTCCGGCACAGCAAGGGTTGGGTACATTTCGAAGTGGCTCTCTGCCAAATGTAGCTGCACCACAAGCCCCCAGCAAAGAAACGGAAAATGTTAAGGTTTTCGAACTTAATCTCAATTTTATCAATTATAAATGTATCACAATTATGGGATGTGTAACTTTGTATAAAAACATAGATATCATACACGGGTAATTGTTTTCTTATGCAGTGTTACTGTAGGGGAAAACAGTATTAGTCATAATTACATGAATTAATGTGATACATTTATGTAGATTTTCCCTTTTTTTATTTATTGTGGTAGTGGTGCAGTTGTAGCTGGCTGTTATGTTGTAGGAATTTTGCTCTTTAATTTTTACTTTGTCATATTTTTTCAGTTAGTTAATATTTTGTTAAGGAAAGATCACAAGAAGAAATTAGCATGTTATTTTAGTTGCTATTTCTTTTATCATATATTTTTTTAATAAGGGCAACAAAGTAATCAATGTTTTTAAAAATGAATATGCTACACATATATACAAAAAATTTTGTAAATGTAAATATATCAATAGTGGTTTGTTCAATGCTACTCAATATTGCAAATAATTGTTACCAAGTGGATTCTAATAGCTGTCATAATAAAAAAAATCCTGTAATCACTGTTGAATTACACAGATTCAGAGCTGAAAACTGTGGTAATTTTTATATTTACATTATAACATGTGTTCTCAAATCATTTTCTGTTAACATTATTCAGTCTGTGTTAACTTCGTCATATGGTTCCTTTGTAAACACAATAAGTAGTGAGTACTTTTTATATTATAGCTATGGAAATAATGTCAAATTGTTTTATTATTTTCACAATTTAAACAATGTTTAGTGAGAATAAATATTTTTTTAATTGTATGATTGTTATTATATTGATTTATAAAAAATGTTTGTTTTTCAAAAATGCATCCTGTTAATTTGTAAGTCTGTATAAAGGTATCAAATTTTAATTTAGAATCAGGACTGTTTTTTTTGTTTTTATTTTACTATAATAATTGTTTAGATCTTATTATACTGGTGACTTGTACCTTGATGTAAACTCCTGCCTGACAACATTTATGTTATTGTAATTTTACATTCCATTTAGATTTTCCCATTTAGCTCACATTATCCTGCTCTAACGAATGGCATTACGTACGAATCATTCATTATATCTCAAAATGGCATGTATTAAGGATTCAGGAGAAGTGACAAGATTTTTGTGGTGTAGAGTGTGGTGTAATGGTGGTTGTATGTTTGTTGGTAGCCGGAGGAGACAACGCTGGTGACGCAGTATGGGCTGGGCGGCGGTCGCAGTGGAGGCACGTCGCCTGCGCGGTCCCCGGGCCAGCGCGGCCGAGCCTCCTCCTCCGTGGGGCCCATGCGACGACCCGCAGACAGAAAACATGACACCAGCCCATATGGAAGCACTATATTTTTGAGGTAATATTTTTTTAATAAACCACATTATGTTCAAATTAGAGAAGTGTTCCAAATTCGAATTTTACGAATATTAAGAATCACAAATCAATTTGTCCAAGAAGTATGAGAATGTTTGTTCTATAAGAGATAGCTTATCCTAAAGATGTGATGTCAAACTTTCAATCAGTTATCTTTTGTAAACAAACTCTTTCAGTTACAGCGAAATAATAGGTATGATATTTAAAAAACATATTTTAAAATCAAGCTTTTATTATGCACGAAAAATTAAAAAAATAAACTAAGAAAACATTCATAAAATTCGTAGTTTTTTTAAACTTTACAAGTAATAATTTACAAAAGTGTTCGGTTTATCAGTAGAAGTATGATACATAAACATATATTATCTATAACTACTATATTCATATTCTTAAGTGATCTAAAAGCTCGTCGCGGCCGAGTTTTTTGTATTAACGAAATTGCGCGACAAGCTTTTAAATCATTTAAGAATATTAATATACTAGTTATAGATAATATATGTTTATGTATCCTACTTCTACTGATAAACCGAACACTTTTGTAAATTATTACTTGTAAAGTTTAAAAAAACTACGAATTTTATGAATGTTTTCTTAGTTTATTTTTTTAATTTTTCGTGCATAATAAAAGCTTGATTTTAAAATATGTTTTTCACCGTTAATTTATTTTCAACTTTTTAGTTGGAAATATTTCTAAGTCTATCCATTTCGTAGTCATACTGAAATTTAACTCAATCGGTCCATGGAAACTAGTGTTCCTATGGGCACCTTCCAACTTCTCATGACACCAGATCAACGATACCTTGTTATTATGTTGTCACTGAAAATACAAAGGCATACCAAATTTTAGCTTAATTGGTCCACAGGAATCGGAGTTCCTATGGGCTTCTTCCAACTCTTTGTCAGATCAGCTCTATGATACCTTGTTACTATATTGTCACCGAAATTACATAGGTATACCAAATTTCAGCTCAATCGGTCCAAAGGAATCGGAGTTCCTGTGGGCTTCTTCCAACTCCTCAATAGATTAGCTCTATGATACCGTTTTTTGTATTGTTACCGAAATTATGAAGAGATACAAAATTTCAGCTCAATTGGACCATAGGAATCGGAGTTCTTATGGGCATCCTCCAACTCCTCATCAGATCAGCTCCATGATACCATATTCTTGTATTGTTACCGAAGTTACGAAGAGATACAAAATTTCAGCTCAATTCGACCATAGGAATCGGAGTTCCTATGGCCATCCTCCAACTCCTCATCAGATCAGCTCCATAATATCATATTTTTGTATTGTTACCGAAGCTACGAAGACATACCAAATTTCAGCTCAATTGGACCACAGAAATCGAAGTTCCTATGGGCATCTTCCAACTCTTCGTCAGATCAGCACCATGATACCATATTTGTGTATTGTTGTCGAAGTTACGAAGACATACCAAATTTCAGCTCAATCGGTCCACAAAAACCGATGTTTCTATGGTCATCTTCGAACCTCATCATCAGACCAGCTCCATGGTACCATATTATTGTATTGTCATCCAAGTTACGTCGGTATACCAAATTTTAGTACAATCGATCTATTGGAAGTGGTTCAAATCTTCATTGCAAGATTTGTAAACATACAAACATACATACATACATACATACATACATACATACATACATACATACATACATACAAAAGTGAAGTTAAATAAAAGCTTGTAAAAAAACGTTTTAATCTAATAAGTTTATTTTCTCGTACAAGACGTAATCGTTTTATTACAGGTTTGACGTTATTTGTGATCTCTATAGTTAATATTAAACTATTAATAGTCACGAAATCCATATCAACATTTAATCATACAAAAAAATATATTCGGCGAACGTATTATTAAAAAAAAATGAGCTCCTCACAACAATATTCAAATTAATTAACAATATTCAAATAACCCTCTGGTTATATTAATCGTAATCGGCGTGCTGTGTTGTATACAAGGCTCTCTTAACCGATCAAAGCCGATTTCAAAAAGCTTTTAGCACCTAAAACTATAATGTTAGTTAACACCCAGACAATTTTGTGTCGCAAACAGCAAAATAATGTCTTAGTACCGTTACGAAGTAAACAAAAACATGTATAAGGTTTTTTTGTACTTATTACGGACCTTCATTGATTAATCGCAAAAAACGAGATAAGGAATCCTAAGTTTAATAATATTTACGATTACTATGATTAAAACTATATCGGCGTGAGTATTTAATAGCCAATTTTTCCATCGAAAACCGTAAAAGCGATCGTTCTAGTAGACTAGTCATTTGCTTAACATGTGCTAGTGAAAGGTTACCAACACCGAGATCTCATTTGCAACTTGATGATGTGCGTCATCATCACTTTCCAATGACGTAAATGATTCTTTAGCGAATTTAGTCAAATATCCTAAACCGCTATATGTTTACTTGAGTTAGTACGACGTTAAGGAACAGCGAAAACATTCATCATTTACTTGGCAAAAATATGCTTTTTATATTGAAACTAATTTATTAAATCCATAACATACTGTACAAAGTTTAGATACAGTTGTTTTTAAGTCAGGTAATAAATATTTTCTAGAGAAGAGCGAACAAACATATCTACTTCTCAAAACCTTTCTTTATGTTTATCACATTGCAATATGAAGTATGTAATTATAATTTATCATAAGTCCGTTTTTTTTTTACAATATTTTCAGTGATTTTAGATTCAATTTGAAACATGTTTTGATTGACACCATGTGGCTGATCGAACTCATATTTTGGCATTTAAATATAACGGCCACTTATTTATTGGTATAGTCTTGACGGAGTGTCGACATAATACAACAATAATCTTATTGTTCAATATGTGGCGTACAAGAGGTAAAGCGTCTCTCGTGAGTCACAGATATTAATTCAGCACTCATTGTCACCCATTCTATGAAGGCTCATTCATATTTAATAATAATTGTTTTAAGTTTGGCGTGGTCAGATGAACAGGAAACATGACCGCATAAATCTGGCCTGCGTAAAATACGTACGGAATGCTCCGCGTTTCATCCAATGTTTCATAGAATTAATTGAGATTTGTTATTGAATGTTTATTGTACTTCGTTCGATGTGTTAATTGGAAAAAATTAAGGCAATTTCATTAACAAGCCCAAGATTCTTGTGTCTTTATTCACGTTTATTTGCCGTCAATAATATATACATACATTTGTAGTACATAGTTGGATTTGAAGTATTAAAAGTGATACTGTTATTCGGATATCAGACAATTTCTTCGGCTCCGTAGATCGGCGCCTTAGTCTAAAGGTGTCAGGTGCACTAATGGGCCGCACAGAACTGACAATAAAGCAAAAGATAGGAGCCAATCGACAAGGTCAACGACTCTTGCTTTTCGACTGTCGCATAATAAAGTGCAGTTCATTTTTAACTTGCTATTTTTAAACCGTCCATGAAATAGGATGTAATTTTAAATTCAGTATATATTTTTAACCGCTTTTAAATAAATCACATATTGGATATTGAATGCAATATTTCTCAGCTAAATAAGTTCGTCACATATATTAAGGTTTTAAAAGTAAAGAAAATAAACAAAAACCTTTTTTTAGTATATAATACTTTAAAAAGCTCATATTAAATTATAAAAAATATAAACATCCAAACAGGTTGTAAAACTGGCGTAACTCGACACTAACATGTCTGGTTTAGATTTGACCTACTAACAAAAACTCCGAGAAACATATCAAATGATGTATGAGTCACAAAAATCTACCAACAACCCTATTGAGTTACCGAGTCAGACAGATGTTACTGACGCGAGCGATGTTTGTCGGCAGCCCGCCGCCGGACAGCAGCTGGCGGCGCACGAACTCCGACTCGGCGCTGCACCAGTCGTGCGGCGAGCAGCAGGCGGTGGCGCAGCCGCTGTCGCCGCACCACACGCTGCACTCGCACGCGCACCCGCACCTGCACCCGCACCAGAACCACAGGAGAGGTAACTATACTACATATACCACCTCCTTAGTACATCTCCTTGTAATTGAAAGTCCCCATGTAATAAAGTGTGCTAAATGAGCGGATTTGCATAGTGCTGTACTATTCTGTTCTGTTGTGCGTGGTTCGGGCCTTCCACTACGCTGGCCTGGCGTCCATTAACGCCTAATGACTGGAAATTGACTAAAGCTTGTATTTACATGTTCGAAGAATTATAAATAGAAGGAAAATTGAAAGTATTGTTCCCATCGCTTGTCAAAACAAAATGACAACACAAAACATCTTTTGACGAAAGGATAGAGCCTGATGGTATAAGCTATACTGTAAAAAACTTAACTAAGTTCTAAAATCGAACAGTATACGAGTATATTATAGAATACTAGCTTTTGCTCGCAACTCCGTCTGCGTGGACTACAGGGTTAGGTTCAGAAAGAAAATAAGTTGTAGCATTTTACTCCGCAGAGCCCCATTTACTTAAATATACAAAAATCATACAAATCGGTCAAATTGTTTCAACGTGAAACCGTAACGCGCCGGTCGACGCCTTGAGTATCATTATTGCGCGCTTGATCATTATTTTGAAACTGCGAAATCTTCTAAGATACTCATTGAAATCTAATGATGTAAAGGACAAATTTATTTTGTATTAAATACTTGTAATGAATAACGTATTTATTTGGATAAGGATTAATATAATGTTTGTAAAAACACCTTCACAAATAATGCTTTATTTAAAATAAATTTGGTTATAATAAAAAACGTTATAGTGAGCCAACCTTAACCCTTAACACCACTCGGTATTTTCAGCTTACACATCTACACTCGTGGGGACCTAAGTCCCCACTATTTGTGTTCAATATTTAAGTAATTTAGTATGAAATATCTTAGGATAAATGTTCATAAAATAAACAAGAAACATATATTTAAGTGAAAAATCAGGTGTAATCGTATTTTAAACATGAAAAAATATCATCTCTAGCTACAAACAAGAAAGTTACCAAAAAAAAAGTTACATTTATAGTGTTTTCTTCACAACCCCAAATAATATTGAAAATTAGAATATCAAAACAAAATAAAACTTTTTTCTAATAAACCAATATATCTATAAACAAAAACAAACATAAACTCTTCAATAAGTTTAAGAACATGAAAAATCACAATAGGAATAGTTGGCCAATATTTTTTTATCTTATTCTAAAAATGTCTAAGCAGTCTCAATAATTAGTCTCAACATTATAATTATAATCTAAAATAAACTTATTGCTGACATTTGGTACATATTTTCACATCAATAAAGTGGATACGACAGACATTTTTCATACATTTGGAGCAAACTCTGGGAGTATTGCTATCTTTACTTCGTAGGCACAAATGACACCTAGATTTCTTCGGTTTTTTATTTTGACTAGGTCCTTGTGTTGGTAGATCTTCAAGTACGTAACACCAACCTCGCGTAGAAACTTGTTCATCATACCTTTCAGCTCCTTACTAAGATTGGACAAGCGTCTTCTTTCTAGAACATGAGGAGGAATGTTATGCGCTCGAGTTCGTGACTGCGATGGCGGTGTTTTTGCCCATTTGTACCTTTTCTTACCATAGAAAGCACGCGAGTCGTTAGTCTGCTGTTCCATGTTTTCTATTTCTTCATTTTCCGAAGCACTGTCAGCCACGACATCGCTATCCGTATCGTGGTCACTTACTTCGTACTCTGCATCGCTCAAATCTGATAATAATTCAGGAAAAATCTCGTCGTTTCCGCTGTCTTCAAGATTTATTAATTTTCAAGATCATTTAATAGCCTTTCTACCTGCTGGGGATTCAAATCTTTAGCCATATTGCCCCAAAACCTACAAAAAATACAAATGTATAAAAATACTAATATGGAAAAGTACCTACATAACTACACTCGTGGGGGACTTAGGTCCCCCAACGGCACGTACCTCACAAACCACAAACCTGAACAGCGTGCACCTCCATCCCCCGCCAGCTCTCGGGCGTCACTAGGAATACACCGGACCCCAATCGCGTCGCATTTTAAATAATTATGTTATTTGCAAAAAAGTAGGCGGTGGGGGACCTAGGTCCCCCACGAGTGGTGTTAAGGGTTAAAAGATAGACATATGCTGTCGCGGACTTTTTTTTAGAATTTTTAAAGAGGAACAATTCTGTCACACATTATTTTAGCGAAACTTTTTGCAGCGTGCGCAGCGGAAGCTCACAAAAAGGAAAAAAGTCCCCGATTTTGAAACATTCTTTGTTGCTGCTCCGCTCCTATTAGTCGTAGCGTGATGATATATAGCCTATAACTTTCCTCGATAAATGTGCTATCTAACAGTGAAAGAATTTTTCAAATCGGACCAGTAGTTCCTGAGATCCTAGCGTTCAAACAAACAAACAAACAAACAAACAAACAAACTCTTCAGCTTTATAATATTAGTATAGATAGGCAACAGAATATTTACGTATAGTGCCTATTGCCACGGTCAAGTCACAAACAAGTCTTATGTTCTGAATGATCTCTTGTTTCTTTTTTCGGCTTGGTGACCGAGAAATAATTTAATTTTAGTTATTTTTATTAAAATTGAGCATTGAAGATAATAAAACATAAATTATGTGTTAAAAAAATATTTCTACAATTTCTCATAAATTAAAAAATATTGAAACTGATACAGTGCTGATATTGCTGTGAATATTTTTTTTTTGTACTAAACAAAATATTAACAAACTATGTTTTTGTACCAAGTTATAAATCATCAAATCGATAAAATTACCATACAAAAACAGACAATAATTGTTTGTAGATAAAGTTTTTGATCGGCAATCTTTATCAGCACCAATCAATATACACGTGTTATTACTGCAGTAAATGATTCATCAAATTATTCTTACGTGAGTCAAAGATAGTGATATCGGAGTTGGAAACGGGTCCAACTAAATTCGGGGGTTCGAATTCAGGACATACATTTTGATCTCTCAGTGCAAATAACGATGGGTGATACTCAAAGCAATTAACGTATCTCCGTTTGCTTAAAAATGATACTGAAGACAGTTAATCTTGGTCTCCAGACTGAAGTCGAAAAATCCCACTTAAGGTTATCAAGCATATGGGAAACAGGATATTTGAAAGAATGGGTGCAAAAAGTTAGTTCTAATTATTCATCAAAATTATCATAGGTTTATGTAATAGAAATATTTGTCCGTATTTATCATTACCAACATTGAGATCGCTTGGAAGTTTCAATATTCACCCCAAACTTTTCATAATTTTATGATTCCTTTGTTATAGTCCACTTCACCTCTTTGTCGGTGATAAAGAGAAGGCTAGTGCATAAAATAATTAATTCATGAAAATTTGTTATTCGTATATATTATGTTATAAAAATGATGTTGTTTTATGTTTCAGCCGGTGACATGCATCTCAATGTACTAGGGGCGCTAGGTATGAATCCCACGAACAGACCAAGATCATCGTGCGAAATACCCAGAATACCAAATAATAACAAGTGAGTAGTGTTTTACGTTAATTAGCTATCAGTATTCATTGCACGTGAACGATACGTTCAGTGATTTTTGTGCAACAATCATATAATCGGGGATTATGTGGTTCCCAGTTTGAAGTATTTCTTTATGTGATAACAGAGGGGTCATTGATTTCTTGAAGGTTTTTATAATACCGGCGTGGGGTAGAAAACGGATTTTCTTAATTGTTTAGAAAAGTATGCGAATGGAATATAATAGGGTGGTTGTGGATAGTACTGACGTGTATGAAAGTTGTCCAAATGTTTATGAGATCCATACTATGGGATGGTTTATCGCTAAAAATCTTACTTACGCCACTGAACTTAGGAGACAGATAAGATATAGGACCGGGGAAACGCTCACAGTTCCAATACGGTACATTCGCTTAAGATTAAATATGTCATGGAGAGCAGTCAGTCGTGACAGGTAGTCACGATTTGGCTCCCTTGCATGAATACATCTGACATCTGTCGAGACAACCCAACGGACACAAGAGCAAGTCACACACATAGATGGTTTGTGATGTAATCTTCAGTCCATATACGTCCTACAGCTGAAAACGGGCCTTCTCTACCATTGAGAGGGTTTAGGCCTTAGTTCACCACGCTAGTCTAGTGCGGGTTGGCGGGCGTGATGTAATATGAGGCTGCTAAAAGGTAGTACCATAGTGGCCTAACTGCATTTTGATGACTTTTGACCTATTTTTATTTTCGTAATTTATACATTTTAATCTACAAGACCAGAGTGGTCTGGAATTGTTAACATAATTTTGACTTAGATAGCAGTGTTAGTATATCTCGGCCCTGGTTTAAATTGACGAAAATTAAAGTGCCAAAGTGGTTGGTAGATGGTTCTAGCAGGCTCACATGTGTTGTGACGTGCGCAGTGTGTACGAGAGCGGGGGGGACGGCGGGGGCGGCGGCGGCGGCGGCGGCGGGGGCGGCGGCATGTCGGCGGGCGGCGCGCTCGCGTGCGGCGAGCTGCAGGTGCCGGGCGGCAGCCTGCCCGACCTCACCTCCGTGCACTTCCCGCACGCGCCGCCGCACTACCTGCCGCACCGCGCCTCGCCAGACTACCACCACAACAGATACGTACGTACCACAGACATACTGACACACACAACACATACATACCAGGTCAACGGACCGACATATTATGGACATCATACATCGTGCAATGTTTATACCGGAAAAATATATGTTTCACGTCGCTGTTCATCTTGTGTTTTGTGTTTTTAGGTCCGTGAATATTTTAACAATATTTGTGTACGTTTTGTTTTATTGTTTGCGCCACTCTTGCCACTGTCCAACGGAATGTGTCTCGCAAACATCAGTGAGGACTGATGGTTGCGAGTAGTGACCGGTGGACAGTGGCGAGTGTGTGTGGACAGCGGTGAGACTGTGTGGAGTGTGTAGTGGGATGTGACGGGGCCGTATGGTGCGCAGTCGCAGAGCCCCGCGTCCCCGGGCGGCGGGTCGGGGTCGCCCGCGTCGGGCTCGCCGGTGGGCGGCGTGGGCGAGCCGCAGCCCGCCGCGCACCCCGCGCACTCGCACGCGCACCACGCGCCGCTCTACGACGCGCAGGTGATGCCCCACCTCCCCCACCTCCCCCACCACACTACCCGCGCTTGTCGCGTCGGTAAAACTTCGCGTCGTTCGCGAGCGATAAATGGATGCGGTGAATGTCTGTCGTACACGTGTTGAATGTCGGATGTGTAGCTGTTTGCCACTAGTGACTAGCCGTTGACCATTAGTAGTCGCGATTAGTTGCCACTTGTCGCCCTAACACCGGCTTTAGACAGTCGTAACATCGGCCTCGCGCCGCCACCTAATGTACCGATAGGTTATTTAACATTTTTGTTGTTTTCGTTTTGTTTGTATTTTATTTGCTTCTACACGAGACATTTTTTTGTTTATTTCAGAATCACTTATCTGTACCAAACACAAATAATTATCTTCATCATAATAAGGTTCGTTTTCTTTTTTAACCTTCTCTTTAAATTTTTCCATTACATTTGTCTTTACTGGCTTGAGTGCTTTACGCTGCCGGCGTCGGTTTTGATCCTTTGGAATGGATTCCATCCCATTACGATCCGATGAAATTTTTTCTCGCATTGGAGATCCTTTCAACCTTCAGAACTTGCATGTGTCTTCCAAAGTTTTCGGTTTCCAAGGAGGAATTAACATTGAATTTTGGAAGCAATGGCTCGCTTCGATTTCATCGCCTGTAACTAACGCATCTTTGTAAATACAGCTTCTAACAGTTTCTCTATATTCCGATTCGGCGACTCTTTTCTCACAGCAACACACAATGATCTCTAACAAACATTAACAATTTACAAATCGTTATACCGCAAAATATATTTAATCACTTTTCGCTTATCATCACCAACTAATCACCAGATCAAACTACGAGAGGGAAGTTTGCACACAATTATGCTTCTAGATTTTTCTACACAATATTTTAAACTGCTTATGGTCGTATGCGACCCATTAACCGTGTTGCTATAGTTTGTCGCAACCATATTATGGTGAACATGGATAGCTCCCGCACTCGAAGGAATATTACATTACCCCTGTCAGTTACAAAAAACAGAAAATGTAATTAATTTCATATTTCTTAACTCGTAATATAAAGAGTATAATATATAACATGACACGATAGCTACGCGTGTCATTGGTCTTTGATGCTAGCTAGCTTTTTTTTTACTAAAATTGCCATTATTAGTAATTTTATACTTACCACTGTAAACGTAAACCTTTGTGGTAGTTACAAAAAAAATAATGTACGGTTTTTTGCGAGTTGTGACTCTTTTGTCACAGGACTTCTTTTTCGGGAGCAATCTAAATACTTGCGACGGATTATAGCTCGTTTTGTTTTATTAACAGGATATGCATTTAGTGTATATGTGGTGGACCAAATGATAAACGAGTCATACATTGAATGCCCAAGCATTATGAAAAACTGTATTGTAAATATACATGTTGGCGGCAGGATTCTATATGATTATGTTTTTTTTTTTTCGTTTCCTTCATAAGGTCCAAGCATTATGTATAATGATTCATTTATCACATAGTCTAATACATACAAGATTTTTGTATATAATTTTCCTTTGTCTTCAATATACAGTCGACAAGAAATAATACGAATCATTGAATAAATGTGGCTTGAATTTTTATAAACCACAAAGTACTGTAGGTGAATATTTTAACAATGGATTTACCCATTGACGTCTTTATGATGTTTGACGGCGTTTGAAGGCATAATGAAGAAATCAATGAATGGTTAAAAAATTTTACTTCTCGCTGATTTTGTGTTTTCAATGTGCAGTACCACCGCAAGTGATGTAAACACATGGCTGTGTGCATAAAATAACTATACTTTGGCCTTCATATGTAAAAATGCTCAATTGTCGCAGATTTGCGCCTGAGGATAAACATATGACGCGTGCACTCCGCACTCTCAACCAGATATCAAAATCTGTAGATATGTCATTTCATTGTACTCGGAGTGAAATGAAAGAAAAGCTCTAAGGCATTTTCTTACAGAAATTATATGTAAAATGTGTCACTCTACTGAATTAGTATAACTATGTTGGAACCTAGATCTGCAGTTATTAGCAGCGTCTGTAGTATAATCATCCGATAAACAATACACACACCATATCGAGCGAGTGGCGAATCATATCTACAAACTATAATATCCGACCAGTTTTTTCTTACCTTGACATATACGGACAAGTAACCTTAATTACCGCATTAATTTTTATTGCATGTCGACTGTATATTTTTGTATGGAAGCGATATTATTTTGATTAACCAGCTTTTCTTTTGTTCTAACTGCATGCGCGCTTCGACCGTATACAGGGTTGGCAGTGGAGAGCGCCGTTCCGCAGCGTCATATTGCAACATTTGGCACTATTTTGAATGTTATTGTTTTTGCTTTATGTCGTAATATGATTTGCTTGGTGGTTGCAGAACGTATCACCGTTGGACCATGGTTGGATAACGTCAGGATACCAGTCCCACTGTAGTCCCCCATCGCAATATTCATCGACATCGAACATAAATATTCCTTCTCCGACGGTATGTTATTTTGATTTTGCTTTGTTTTGTATGATTTTTTTCTCTTTATTTTACATACGTGATACATATTGTTCCTTATCTTGCATTTTACACTAAACTCTTAGAGCAAAAACACATGAGACATTTAGCAATTTTTTAAAAGTTGTTATCATTCCCCATATAAACTAGAAACATAGACATACATAACAATAACAAAGAAAGAAAAAACACACATTATGGTATTTTTAGTTTATAGTTATTTTGAATTATTAACCCCAATAAGTAGTATATTTCTGGGATTGCGAGAAGTGTGCGTGTTATATAAAAACTTAATAATAAATTTAAAATAACCATCAAAATAAAGGAGTTCCGTCGTGATATCAAAAAATAAATTATATATTTAACAAAAAAAAAAGAAAATATGCACGAAACCCAAAAAATAGTTCAAAACCTAAAAAAAAAATAAGTATATCCATGTAGCCACGATGAATTGATCATAAAATAAAATGAAAGTAAATAATTGCAATGCTATTTGTATTGACAAAATTACATCAATTTATACAGTTTTTAAGCATGGTTGAACATAACATTCCAGATGGTGCACAGTCCAGGGAGTCCGGTGGAATCGCCGCAGACAGACTACAGCTTGCACCAAGCACTATTACAACCTTTCGAGCAAATCACTATGGTCAGTCTTATTTTTATATGTATATATATATATATATATATTTTTTTTTTATCCCAGAAAAATATCATGAGAAAATATGTCAATGGTGGCTAAAGGATTCTTGCACTATTATTATTTTGTATAATTAATCTAAATATAATGATACAAGTGCAATCTGTTATGGTAAATAATTGTAATTAAGATTAACTGCAAGTTATATTTTTTAGATTTTTTTTTATATTAAAAAAATAGTGCTTGAAATGCCGAATGTAATCCACTTCACTGTTATTATACAAATTTATTAAACGGCTAAGGACATTTTTACTAATGCACAATTGACAATCTTGAACCTTTTGTATTAAAGAATCTAATATAGAAATATGTTTATTGTGTTTACGCTACAATGGAACAGCAAGGAGTTGTAAGTAACACATTTTATGTTTAAAATTAATTTACTACATGCTTCTACATCTAGGATATTTCATGCCTTCCAAATGCTCTTAAATTGTAAGTAATAAAGTTAAGCGAAAAACTATTTTACAAGACCAATTTATTGTAGGAAATGAAAGTGGAAGTAAATTTTTTTGATGTTAAATTCAAACTGAAATTGCTTAAAAAATGAAAAAAATAGACCTGTCACTACTAAATCAAAGTCTGTTACTACTTGTTCAAATTTTAAGTGCGTTTTAACTGCTATGAATTAAAACGCAATTTTACAAATGTTTCTAAATATACTATATGTTAAATAACGTAAAAGGCCTTAATCTAAAAAGGCCTACTGCTGAGTTTTAAGACACTTGGATTTAGGGTAGGAAATGCTTTTCCAGCAATAATGTAAATTTCATTAATTATACCATGTGGAACTAGCTTATATTCATATTATTATAATGAAGAATGTTAAAAACCAATACATCAATTTTGCTATAAAATAAATGAAAATAGGGAATTTAATGAACAAAAGTTACATAAGTATTTCCATTGGTCTAAATGTGTCTTTCGTTTGTACCAAAGTATGGAAATGGTCCTGAGGATGTTTGAGAAGTTCAAGCAATAAGCAGACAGAACTGGCAGTCGACCACTCATACAACGAGAGACATCAGTTTAAACTGTGAATGAAAATATATTAATTTATGAGAACATGATGACCAACTACAATGTTAATTTAATCAGAAGATGATTACTATATGTCACAATAATATTGAAATACTTGGAAAACTGTTGACTTCATAACCATAAATTGATAAAAAGTATTTGGACATATACAGTTGAAAATATGTAGATTATTACAGTACGGGGTGTCCACTTTCCTTGTTTAAGCAATTAGAAGCCAAAATAATAATAATAAAATTATATATCAGACACTCATTAAGATTGAAATCGTTTGTCAGAAAACAATAGAAAAGCAAATGAGAAAATAAAACTTTTTTTGTGTTCAACCTAACTTCACACTGGATCGATTTATAACTGAAGTTATTAACTAAATAAGTAACCAAATATGCGTTGAAACGTAACGATTTTGTTGAAAAAACAATATGAAGAAATACGCTGGTATGGTGCAGTGAAGTGGACGCCCTGTGGTAGTGTGGCTGTATATACGTGTATAACGTGGTGGATGTTGTGTAAGGACTGGGCGCAGCTGGTGCAGAGCCTCGTCGAGTCAGGCTGGACCGCGCACGTACAAGTCGCGGAAAATGTACGACACACACACACCCTCTACTTACATACTCTATAGTCTATATCTATGCTCGTTCGCAAGTGACTCATTTGACCTTACCTAATACCAAACATTTCATGTATTGGCTGTGAAAAGTGTCGTAGAATATTTTTATATAGTGTGTTCTTAAATTCCAAGTCAAATCAGTCAACTTCCTGTATATTCAGTTCTTTAAAGAATGTAGTTACGTAATTACACTTTACATACCTTTTCCTTATATTTTCCCATGTTATATAGCAACGCTTTAGTGACATTGCGTATCTTGTACAAAAACATTACTACATGGGGCATGGTCGGCATTTATTATTTTTTGCAAATGAAAATTATTATTAAATAAATTGATTACAACAAATGTAGTGTTACGTAATTATTATCATCACCGAATTATTTTTTTAATTGAACTTTTCATACAAACGATTGCCACCTGTTTATTGCTTACTGCATGTGTACAAGTTTCAGATGTTTAAGTAGAGTGCACAAAGTTATTAGCATGGAGTTTATTACCTATGATTTAAATATGGGGTTAAATGTATTGAAAATATAAGTTTATTGTATGCAAATTACAGATTTTTTTCATGTTATACATTGAATACAAAAATTGCCAAAGAAGTCTGTAGTTTGTTGGAGTTTATTTTTAGTAAGTTTATCCATTATCCGCTTATTTTACCCGAAACTGAGCTTGCATATCCTGATATTTATTGAGAGTACGATAGACGTAGCAGTTGCCTTGCGTTATTATTTCAGGGTTTGCCACGTACCTCATTGTTTTCGTCTCGCTTCTGAGTAGCGTTTTGTTTGGTGGCGTATTGAAGTTGTGTTCTTTTTGTTGTACAGCTGGACCAGCCTGTGTCAAGTTATAACACGACGTACATTAACCACAACTCGCCGCACTCGCCGCAGACAACGAACACGCAACACACGTTTTCTCAGGTCAGTTCTACTGTCTAGCCTTCTCGTATCGTTTGCCCTGACTGACTTCTCTTGAAAATTACCTTTGACTACATGAACATGAAGACTCATAAACATCAACGCAAATTACGAACAAATACGCAAATGTTTCATTATTTTTCATAAAACATAAACCCTGTATAGATTTTCGTTTCTTTTTTTCAAAATACCGTTTTTTTTTTTTTTTTATACCAGTATTAGTATTTTATGTGATAATCCTGCAAGGTGAACAATGTAACGTTACTGTATGTGCGTGTGGTTGCAGTCGGGCGGCGACATGTGCGGCGTGCGGTCGCGCGACCCGGTGGCGGGGTCGGGCGCGTTCGCGGCGCTGCAGCCGCTCGCCTCGCCCTCCGCGCCGCCCACGCCCGCCACGCCCGCCAGCATACCCGACATCATACTCACTGGTACTACTACACACATTATATTTCCTATCAATTGTGTATTCGTCTCCAAGATTGTGTGTAATGTGTGGTCCGCCAACTCGCACTAGGCTCCCGTGGTGTAGTAAGGCCTAAACCCTCAGTTGTAAAGAATGCTCGTGCCCAGTAGTGAATCTCATGATGCCCGTGATTTCATAATGATGTTGCTGCCAATGATAATGACGATGATGAGATGATGATGCAGATGATGATAATGATGGTGCCTATGATGATGATAATGAGAATAGTACTGAGATGTAAGTGTGTGGTGCGTGTAGACTACTCCGGCGAGCTGGACGCGGGCATGTTCGGCGGCGAGGAGGCGCAGCTGCGCGCGGGGCTGGACCTGGACGACCTGACGCTGCTGGAGGAGCCGAGCGCGCTGCTGCCCGACTCGGCCGTGGAGCACGAGTTCCGCCTCGACCGCTTGTAGTACCGCGCCCCGCCGCCGCGCCGCCGCGCCGCCTGTGTTCACTCCACACTCACACTCTACTGAGCGACAAACGCATCCGTGTACAGTTACACTAATTATTTTATAATGTGAATATTTACTCGAATATCATTAGGGACTAATTCGGATTTAATGGAGACATTTTTTTATTATTACTGTTCTGTGTGGAAACCGTGACGGTTGTCTCTTTGTATATAAATCTTGAAGTGTTCATTCTACTGAATTTGCATTTAAATCGGTAATGTTGCATGCTGGTATAACGGCGGGTTGCGTGGCAGCCGCGTGCACTCCGCCCGCCGCGACACTCTCGGCGTTCAGCGATTGCTCAAGCGTTGACTGAATTTTGAAACGTTTTTTAATTGAGTGATAATTACGATTAGCTGATATTCCTAGCTTTAACCGCTCGATGTCGCGGCGGCCTCGGTCGCTCCGCTCTCGTTATGTAGCATGTTTACATTGCGCCCCAATTCCTTTCTAAATGTAATTTTTTAGGATAGCCGTGTTAGCATTGTATATAAGTCAGAAAGTTGTTAAAATTCATAAGCTTTCGTCGCAAACATATCTGTACGAGGCGTATGTGTGGTTGCGAAGTTGACACCCGTTTTTTGTATTCCAAGTGTTTTTTTTTTTAATTATTATTTGACATGGCCTATTGTGACAAGTGGCGGGCGAAGGCACGCGTCATAGTGACACAAAGTTTTCATTCCATTGTATAATAATGACTGATCGAATGGTGGCAGTTTTGTATAATTTTGTAAATCATTTTGTATCAAATTAAGTTACGAGAAAACGAAACATGTCACGTTTTGTTCAACTGTCAATACATTTAACGGTGATGGATCACTGCTTATTTTTGGAACCTAATGAGGTTAAATACGAAAAGGATTATATGATTGTCGCTCGCCATACTTGTCCGCTTGTTTGTTTCATGGAACATGATGTCGGCCAACGAGGGTGTTTTTGACAAATACTCGATGCTACAGACAAAATTTTCTGCATTTTTCGGTAGAACAGTAACTATCTGAAGTGAAACTTTACATAGTTATTAAGTTTGATAGAATTTAGTTTGTAGGATACATCTGCATTGGTAACATTGCATGTATAAATGTATGGTGATGTTACTAGTGCGTTTGACATACAAAATAGACAATGTTTTTTTTTTGTTTTATAAATGCTCATTATGTTATGTTTTAAGAGTCTAGTCATCAAGTTATGAATTTAAAAACAGGATAACAGCATGTTTTGCGATTTTTCATGTTACTTATTACTGGTGTTCGTAGAATCTTCGTTCCATTCCACATTGCAATTCACGTACATTTTTGTATAACTTGGGAATGGTTCCGTTTGTTTGTTTTTTATTTTATTTTACTGCAATCTCTTTTTATATAAAATCTTATAATTGAATGAGAATGAAATAAATTTCTATATGTGTTATGTACAGTGTACGCATTATACAACTTGTTCGTGTTATAGTTTCAAAGTTTATATTTCAAATTCCTTTATAAGGGTATGTACTGTGTGACAGGTGATGTACTATTACTGTATAAATAATTATTGTACGATTATTGTGATAAAGGAAAAAAGCACAAGATAATTCATAGTGAAGCCTAATCTGATGTTTAAAGTAAGTTTCTTTTTCTATTAAACTTAGTAGAGTTTTCTAAATTTAGATTGACACAGAGCCAACTCTGAAGGCAATTCGCGCTTTATACACATGAAAAGGGAATTAATATAGACGCAATATGGCCTGTCTCTAAATGTAAATGGATATTTTTTGTAAAGGATCGCCTCTGGAGTTAGCTCGTGTAATAATTTAAATAAGCTAAGTCTGCCAAATGCAGAAGTGGTTTCCAACTCATACGTCGGGTTAGATCGGAATGTATATCAGGTGCAATATGGTGTCGATGAGTCGGGATCGCGGACAGAACATTCGACTTTAAATATAATTCTAAATACCACGTGAGTTGTTAAGTTGGTGTATTGTTCAAATTGGTTTGTGAAAGTACAAATGAGAAAATGCGAGTTGTTGTGTAGCGGGCGGCGGGTGGTGAGCCTGCAGCCATACTGTGCCCACTTGTTGCATGCATACTCAATTATGTTGAATGTCACACCTTTTGCATTTTGGAGTTTATTTATAGATATAGAGTAAACGTGTGTGCAGTTGTGAGCAAGTTCGATGCAACGAGACACCAAAATGTGTGATCGACATTTGCTGAATAATTCCTTAAATCTATTTGAGCAATTTTTATAAAATACTATTTTAGAAAATAAATGTTTTTTCTCAAATATGCACAAACTTAATGACGATTTTGCAGTAAGCAGTTTTAAGGTTCGTTTTATTTAAACCAAATGTACATAAGTGTGATAGAGATGAAACGGTCTCATTTAAAATAAAGTTGTTGTAAGTACACGAGAGTTTTTTTCAACAAATAACACTGCATCACAGTGCCAGATATGCTGCCATTGGAATATAGTAACTGCATCAAATCATAAATTTTAGCATGTTCACCGGCTTTCTGGTAAGTAATGAACAAGAGTTAATAAGTTTTCCCCCTAAAGAGTTCCGTATGTTTTTTATAACTTCATGATTATATCACTGGCCGGAACGTTCTTATTAATAATACAAATTAGAAATTCCCAACACATGTCAATCGGAAAGCAGATTTTTATTACATTGTTTTGTGAATTGTACACAAATGCGTTCCTGTGTGTTGTATTTTTTGCTTTGTTGTGTAATTTTCAATATTGTATCGTCGAAAGCGATACCTATAAATGAAGATGACGTTAAGTATGTAATTTTTACTTAGTTCAATCACAAAAGATTTCAGATTCACTTCACCAACGCGTGTTTATTTGTGACTCAATTTATATTTACTCTTAACTGGCTTTACAATGTTGGGTATTTTCTTAAATTCTTTCCAAATAAAGGTCACAAAGCAATGCTTTGGCATTTTTTAAATTACACTGCACTTACAAACGAAATGTGATCACATACACCGATCTTTAGTTATAACGTGTTCAGTCTTTTACGTGTCACATCCGCCCAGACTTGAAGCTAACATTTGCCAATATTTGCCTTTAGTTGTTTAATGTTTTTGTATAGTTGATTGTTGTGTTGGTAGCGAGTCTGATGAAGCAGAATACGATGTTTTGAACGACGATTCTTCCAACGTCCCAGACAGAGATGGAGACGAGGGCCCCGTGGGAGAACAGGACCACGTAAGCTTCTACAAAAGCTATTAATATTTTTGTCTTATTGCATAACACTTAAGTGCTATTGGGGTTTTCCATTAAATTCTCAATAGCAGCACGAAGTCGGGAAATGTACCCGGAAAATCGGAAATAGGCTCGCCACCTATAACGTGGGACTGATACATCTACCTGACGAAATATAAGTGCAGAAATGCACCTCTGCCTACCCCTTCGGGGAATACAGGCGTGAAGTTATGTATGTATGTATTAGGGATGTTGCGGATTCAATTTTTTTCACATCCGCGGATGCGGATGCGGATGTGAATTTTAAGAGGCTCACATCCGCGGATGCGGATGCGGATGCGGATCTGTATAAAATTGATCGGTTGGTTGATTTGTATAAAATGTTATTGCTTTCCTATTGGTCAATCAGCACGTGCGGTCAACCACTCGACACTCGAGACCGACACGCACACCTCGCCGCCCCTCACCCCTTTCTTTCTTTTCGCCATCTGCTACACATCCGCAACCGCATCAGCTCCGCAGCGATTTATGCGGATGCGGATGCCGATGCGGATGTCTAAATCGATGCGAATGTTCCGCATATGCGGATGCGGATGCGAATATTCGCAACATCCCTAGTATGTATGTGGATAAAAGTTTGTAAAAATATTGGTGTTAAGGTTTCTGCCAATCGGGAGGAAACGGTAAGCAACCAGGAAGACTTGGCAGAAAATGAATACCAACCTTCGGACACGAGCGACCAGCGACGCCTAAGACCTGCCGAATCTGTAAGATCATTTCTTCTTTATATATAATTATTAATTTTACCTATACTGGTTATTCATCTGCAGAATTGAGCGAGCACTCAAAATTAGCTTATTTATTACGCCTAATACATCATTGTCATTATTAACCACAGTACGTCCACTCTTGGATGGACGTCCAACGACACGTACGTCAAGATACGATATATACTCCAGCCTAAAAAACCAGTTATAAATTATTCTAGTTGTATTCTAATCATTGCCTGTTTTTCGTTAGTTTTCAGATTGTAAACGTAGTAGTAAAGAGTTACAAACACTCAAACGTCAGCAATCAAATAAACGCTCCGAAAACAACCAAGATATTCAGTATGCCAACAATCGTGGGACCGGTAACTACGAATTCAGTAATCCCCAGTCGCCTAGCAACGGTGAATTGAACAAGAGAACCGCAGTGGTGCCTATAACAAACGATGAAGGCACCTTGCTCTTTAATAGAGAAGAAATGGGCAAAGTTGACAACAAGTATAATAACAATGAAGCATTAGACACAAACGAGCAAGCGCATCTCTTTAAGCAATATCATAATACTATGCAAACTGATAATAAAAGAGGGCTTTACGATGACACCTATGATAATGGACAATTCAGTAAATCCCGCGAAACACGCGAATCTATTCTAAGACAACCAAGAAATATTCCTAACAGCTCAAATAAAAATTTACAAAATACTGATACTGTCGATGAAGAAACGGCCATAAGAAATCACATTAAAAAATTATCCGATACTGAATTAAAAGAACTGTATGATTCCCTGACAGATGAAAAAAGACAACTGTTAAAAAAGATTATCGATGATACTCATGCTAATTTCGACGCGTACGATACCATCAATAAGAGGGAAATAACTAAAAAAGCAGGAGCTCTTTCCGAAAACAATCTAGTAGAAAATGTTCAGTCGGAGTTGAGCAAAATTCAACCGAGTAGTTCTGGTGCAGAGGAAAGTACAGAATCGTTGGAACCTACTAGTGCAGATCCTACGACTTTAAATAAACAAACAGGAAGCCCTGAAACAAGTGCCACAAACGCGGATAATAAAGAAGTGACCGGCACTGTTGAATTAAACCAAATTAAAACAGAAAATCAAAATTCATTGACATCTGTAACCGATCCTAAAAATCAAGTATCCAATATACAAGAAGTTACAAAGTGTGAAAATAAAAGAGAAATAAATTACAATGACTACTTGAATGATGATTTTCCCGTGGAAAACTCAAAATTGTCTGATAATGAATTAAATAATGAAAATTTACCTGAAACATTGGAACAAGAATACGTATGTTCCCAAGATGAAGATATAACAAAAATTACTGACGACAAAACTGAAAACCAGAAACAAATGTATAAAAGAGAAGTTTATTCAAATAACTTAGATAATTTTTCCGATTCGTTTAAATCTTTAGAAGAATCATTTCCCAATTCGAACTCGTATAGTGACTCTGCTTTGTATTCTGGTCCTTTAATTAGAGTCAAAAGAAAAGATCATAGTATGAAAACAAGGTCAGCTGGTATCCTACCACATGCCAAAACAGGATATTTCCAATACAGGTCCGAAAGCGAAGAAGCTGATAACGATGAGGGAAATGAATTTGATGATGATGGCTTTTACGATGTAAACTCAAACTTCGCCAAAAATAAACCCATAGATGATGCCCCTTGCGACAATTCAGTTCCTAGACAATCTGCTACTGATAGTGCGAATCCTTTGCCTAGCGGGAGCCCTGTATTACCAAGTAACGATAAAATATCTAGAGAAACAGTAAATCTCGGTTCGGATACAGACAATGTTATATCCGGGGTGGAAGGGGTGGATGAAAATTTAATGTATAGCAGCAGTTCCCGGAACAGACGCAATGATGAGAAATTATCCAATATGCAGGAACCGTCTTCGTTGCAATCGACTGAAGTAGTAGATAATGAAATCAAAACAGCTTCGGAAATCTATATGAGTGCACCCAACTACCAAGAAAATGACGCGTTCGGACCACTTCCACGCAATTTAGAAGGAGATTTGGGAAGATACAAAAGAATAAGACGATTGAAACCCTCTCATGACTCGGAACAAGAGCCTAATCCTGTTAGTGCGTAATAAATTTTAGTATTTTGGCCCATTGATAATTGCATTGTAATTAATAAGAAGTTTTAATTTTATGATATTTGAATTTATGTTTTAGATGTATTTTAAGGTAAACTAAAATTCTTCTTAGAAGCTCTAATAAACGTCATATAATTTCATTGAAGTTTTAGTTTACACTACAGATTCTGTACTTATTTGTGGTGTAAAATGTCATAAAAATAGTTTTAATTTTTCGAGGGTAGTAGTTAAAGATAAAACTGCGTTATTCATCTTGCAACATAAATCTTTCGCATGGAATGCCATTTTCCTTATTCTCTAAGACAGAATAATTGGTTTTTACATGTGATAGGAAATGGTCAACAATGGGAAATCTATAATTGTGCCTCAAAAACAGCTCTAGGCATCCCATAAAACAGCTTTTCAAATATTATGAGTATAGGAAAATTAATACTCTTGCCTGCACCTTCAGAAATATTGGATTGAGAATATGTATATTTTATTATGGTAATTACATTATTATGAAAGGCTACACAGGAGTATTTTCATTGCTCTCCTGCTAAAACTAAAGAGAAATGAACATCATAAACATCTCCATTTGTAATTTTTCCCTTGCTTATTTAAGATGGTGTTCTTAACGTTAATACATTTGACATAGAATGTGTAAAAATAAAAACCTTTTTGTTGTAATATAAAAATTTATTACATGGCAATGTTTGACAAAACAAAGGATACATTAAAATTGTTAATTAAAATAAAATATAATATTATGCATATTTATTACGATAAAAGAGAAGGCATGTTAATCATATTAAAAATAGCAACATTTTTGCTTTTTAAATTATAATAGGTAATTTTACCAAATAATAGTAAACAATCTCAAAAGCATTACATAAGGAATGAATAAGTTAGCCTTTTGAAAGACAAGTCTTGCATCGTTTACTGCTTAGTTTGTCCTATTTTAGGTGTGTAGAATCTATGTTCACGGGAGTCGCGTGTGTGCTTGAACGGCGTCTGTGGGGCCTCGATCAAAGTGGCCGGGCAGATGCCGTGGACGTGGGCCGTGTACTCGCGCTTGTAACTAGTTCCGCCGTCACCTAACACGAAATGTGATGTGTTTCCGTGGCGGGCAACACGCTGCACGCGCTCCACACGCTCGACATGCTCAGATCTCTCCGCTCTTTGTGTCTGTTGCTCAGAACGGGAGAAGTTTCCATACGATCGGGCCTCGGAGTGACCATAGAATTCTCCACCAACCCTAAGATTGTCTTTGACGATACCCCTCGGTTGACGTTCATTTACAGTCACAGTGGATTGTCCATCCCTCCTGCTCTGAGTGCGTCGCGAATCTGAATTATCCACGTGTTGAGAAATAATAGTCATGTTGTCACGGTTAGAACGGTGCATGGAACTAATGCTTTTTCTGTCGGAACTGTGGGTGGAGTTGCTGATATATTCTCCCCTGTCAGTCAAATTACCGATGCTCTTTCTCTGCGCCGCTGCGGTAGTACTTATGGAGTGGTGAGCTTCAGTGTTAGAAGAAACGCCCTTCCTATGTAGAACAGCGTTTGTAGAAGCCGTATCTGACACTAAATCAGAAGTGCGCTTATGATGACCGACTCGCGAAGAACGGTCGATTACAGACGAAGCGGGGTCATCACCGCCGTGCATAGCTCTTTGAAAGTCTATGCTAGTCTTTGTCACGCTGTCACTCAGGTTTCTGTTAGTCGATTGTTGAGTGGATCTTAAGACGTTTTGTTCTACATGACTTCCCCTTGTTATATATGTTGTAGACCCACTGCTCCTTTCAACGTGACTGTCTACCGCGTGTCGTTGATTAATATTACCACCGACGTAGTCAGACGAGACGATTCTTTGTGCTGTGTCAACTCCTGATTGCTTATTTACATGGCTATCAGAAACTGATTGTTGTGTTCGTGACGTGTTCTGATCAATATTGGTAGCGTTCGAGATAGTTGTTGAGCCAATATTACGTTGAGTATGGCTCTCCGAGATTGTCTGCCGTTGCTGAGAAGTAGAATGATCTGTTATGGAACTTTTGACTGTTTGTTGCGATGATGTTACTCGTTGATTGTCACTAGCAATGTGTTGGTGAGAAGATCCTTTCTTTACGTATGTCGTATTCAAGACGTCGCGTTGGTTGATAGCATCACTCGAAGCATATTGTTTTTGGGAATGTAAATCTTGTGTCGATGAAGTAATACGATCTGAGGACACAATTTTTTGTATACTATCTCCAGTATCCCTATAACGAGGGGATCTGTCACCGGGCTCTCCTTTAACTGGGGTGACATCACCCTTAATGGCTTGGGTACTGACATCTTCTTCCACGTTACGTGTAACAGTTACCCATTTTCCACCTCTAAGTTTCTTTTCAGTTATCTGTTTAATTATTTTCGTTGTAGATGATGATATATTCTTGACGTTTCTTGTATCGGATTTCTGTATAACACTCTTGTCAGAGACACTACGGCCCACAGTGCGATCGGTTACCCTTTGAGGGTGAACACGGTCAGTAGAATCAGGTGATCCTACGCGATCAATATCTTTTTGTGGCCCTGTCTTGTCTGGGGTATCGCCGCGTCTAGTAGTGCTATGTTTTGTAAACGTCCCTGATTGAATTTGTTTCGTGGTGTGAGTATGATCCGTTACGTCTGCAGATGTTACAGTTGTATGTTTTACGTGAGATCCAGAGTGAACGCGTTTGATGGAAGATTGGTCAGTGTATGACTGATCTGTCACATCAGTAGATCTTACAATAGTATGTGCAATTTGAGGGGCACCTTGAGTATATTTCACAGTGGTGTGGTCAACATGAGATTGATCTGTCAAATCTTCAGACTTGACCGTAGTATGTTTAACGTGAGATCCTGTTTGAATATGTTTTGATGTCGTTTTATCAATCCGAGCCTGATCTGTTACATCGTGAGTTCCAACTGTGGTACGCTTGATGTGTGAATCTGGCTGAATACGTTTTACAGTATTGTGATCCGTGTACGTCTGATCAGAAGTATCATCAGACCTAATTGTGGTGTGTTTGATGTGTTTTGTAGTTGTTTGATCGGCCTGAGAATGTTGCGTATGTGATTCGGTACGTTTAACCTGAGTTTGGTCATCGTGCCGAATTACAGTATCCTTCCGGCTATCTACATAAGTTTTTACAGTGTCATCACGAGTCGTAATTATTTTTCCACCCACTATCTTCTTGATAACTCTGCCAGTTTCAGTTTTAGTCGTATCATGTTTAATAATATCTCCATTTGTATATAGATTATCGGTAGGCCTTATTGGCGTTCGTCTTTCAGCTGGTGTCCATTTCTGAGTCTCTGGACGATCATCAGGCCTTGACCCATCCTTCGGCCCAGGTTGGCCTGGTGTTTTCTGGGTCGGAGATCCCTCAGGATACAAATTGTCTTTCGGCTTTATTTGTTCAGGTCTCTCTGATGTCACCCATTTGGGTCTGGACGGCCTTTCGAAGTCTCCCTCTGGTTTCAAATTATCTTGCGGACGCACTTGAGCTGGAGTCTCGCCTGGTTGCCATTGGGTTTTTGGACGAGTCTCAAATTTACCATCTAAATGCAAATTATCTTTAGGTTTAATTTGTTCAGGCCGTTCACCTGGGGCCCACTGTGGTTTTGACGGCCTATCAAAATCACCTTCAGGCTTAAGATGATCTTTAGGACGTCGATCCGTTGTATCTTCTGGTTGACGGGGACCCTTAGGATATCGCTTTAAGTCATCATCTGGATGCATGGTATCCTTAGGATGACGATCAGATGTATCACCTGGTTGACGAGGTCCCTTGGGGTACCTTGTGTAATCGACTTCCGTTGGTACGCCATCTTTGGGACGTTCTTCAGCCAAGTCTCCCGGTTGCCGAGGGCTCTTAGGGTGGCGTCTGTTATCATCATCTGGTTGCAACTTGTCTTTAGGCATTTGCTCGTATGTACCTGGCTTATGAGGGCCTTTTGGATGGCGACCATAATAATCTTCTGGCTGCACTTTATCCCCAGGACGTTGGCCATATGTATCTCCAGGACCTTCCGGATGACGTTTGTCATCTTCTGGTTGCGATTTATCCTTAGGACGATGTTCCAGTGTATCGCCTGGTTGCCGAGGACCCTTAGGATGACGTCTTTGATCATCGGGTTGCCATTTTTCTGGAGATTTTCTATCTTCAGGACGGTCATCTGAAGGCCCTTTGGGTTTTAATGAGCGGCCAAATTCATCAACAGGTTTAGTTTTATCCATAACTTTTCCTGGTTCACGCTTATCTACATCATCTGGTACTTTTTCATATTCATCTTTGGGCTTTCGTTTATCTTGTGGATATGTAATAGCCGTACCTTTAATAACTTTATAGTCATCTCTACGTGAATGATCTTCAAAAACGCCTTCTATTTTCAGATTATCTTCTCTACGAGTCAATTTAACTCTTTGGCCTTTGACTACGCGGTATGTATCCGAAGTGCGAACATTCTCCATTTTGCCTTCCATCCTTAAATTGTCCTCATGCTTTACTACAGCTGTTCTTTCACCTTTGACAATGCTGTAGTCGTCTCTTTGCTTCATGTCAATAAATTCGCCTTCGATCTTCAAATTGTCTTCTCTTCTTATAATGTCAAGTCTCTCAACTTTTTGCCTGTTATACAAATCGACTTCTCGCTCAATAGTAATATTATCGACTTGTTTAAAAGGCTTTCGTTTTTCAGCGGGCTGGGACGGTATCATTTCAGGCTTATAAAATTTGCCATCAGGTTTTAAATTATCTTGAGGCTTAACCACAGGTGCCCGCTCACCCTTTGTTGCGCTGTAGTCGTTACGTATTTGTAAATCAATAAATTCACCTTCTGTGCGCAAATTATCTTCATGTCTTTGAATAACAACTTTTTCAGTTTTTTCAACACGCTTATAATCATCTCTAGATCGATGTATATCAATCGTTCCTTCCATTTTCAGATGATCTTCATGTTTAACAATATCAACGCGATCACCACGAGTAGCTGTGTAGTCCGTTCTTCTAACTACTTCCATATCTCCTTCTGGTCTTAAATGGTCTTCTGGTTTCTTTGCAACGGGGCGTTCGCCAGCTACAGGTTTCGGTTTTTCCGGACGCTCAAAGGTACCTTCAGGCTTCAGATTATCTTGAGGTTTCTTTGGTGTCTGTCTTTCAGCAGGCCGCCATTCGTCTTGTTTTGGCTTTTCGAAGTCGCCTTCCGGTTTCAAATTATCTTTTGGTTTTTTGACTTCTGGTCGTTCTGCAGGACGCCAATCTTCAGGCTTAGGAGACTCAAACTTGCCTTCCGGCTTGAGATTATCATGAGGCTTTTTCGGTGTCTGTCGTTCTGCGGGGCGCCACTCGTCATGTTTTGGTTTTTCGAATTCACCTTCAGGCTTCAAATTATCCTTAGGCTTTTTAACAACAGGTTTTTCAGCAGGACGCCATTCATCTCGCTTAGGAGTTTCAAAGTCACCTTCAGGACGAAGGTTATCTTTAGGCTTTTTAGGTGTTTGTCGTTCAGCCGGACGCCATTCCTCAGGTTTTGGCTCTTCAAATTTACCCTCTGGCTTAAGGTTATCCTGTGGTTTCTTCTGCACGGGTCTTTCAGCTGGTCGCCATTCCTCCTGTTTCGGCTTTTCAAAATCACCTTCTGGGCGCAGATTATCTTTCGGTTTTTTAGGCGTTTGTCGTTCAGCTGGACGCCATTCTTCTTGTTTGGGTTCTTCAAATTTGCCCTCAGGTTTAAGGTTATCTTGTGGTTTCTTCTGGACAGGTCTTTCAGCTGGACGCCATTCATCTTGCTTCGGCTTTTCAAAATCACCTTCTGGGCGTAGATTATCCTTTGGTTTTTTAGGAGTTTGTCGTTCAGCTGGGCGCCATTCCTCTGGTTTGGGTTCTTCAAATTTGCCTTCGGGCTTTAGGTTATCTTGTGGTTTCTTCTGGATAGGTCTTTCAGCTGGACGCCATTCTTCATGCTTTGGTTTTTCAAATTCGCCTTCAGGACGTAAATTATCTTGTGGTTTCTTAGGTGTTTGCCTTTCTGCTGGCCGCCATTCTTCAGGTGTCGGCTCTTCAAATTTACCTTCGGGCTTAAGATTATCCTGTGGTCTCTTTTGAACTGGCCTTTCAGCTGGACGCCATTCTTCGTGTTTAGGTTTTTCAAACTCACCTTCAGGTCGTAAATTATCTTGGGGTTTCTTTGGTGTCTGCCTTTCAGCAGGCCGCCATTCGTCTTGTTTTGGCTCTTCGAATTTGCCTTCGGGCCTAAGGTTATCCTGGGGTCTCTTTTGAACTGGTCGTTCAGCAGGGCGCCACTCTTCGTGTTTTGGTTTTTCAAACTCACCTTCGGGACGTAAATTATCTTGCGGTTTTTTGGGTGTTTGGCGTTCAGCAGGCCGCCATTCTTCTGGTGTCGGCTCTTCGAATTTACCTTCGGGTTTAAGATTATCCTGTGGTCTCTTTTGGACTGGTCTTTCAGCTGGACGCCATTTTTCGTGTTTTGGTTTTTCAAACTCACCTTCAGGACGTAAATTATCTTGGGGTTTCTTAGGTGTTTGCCTTTCTGCTGGTCGCCATTCTTCAGGTTTCGGTTCTTCAAATTTACCTTCGGGTCTCAGGTTATCTTGTGGCTTTTTCTGTACAGGCCTTTCAGCAGGGCGCCATTCGTCATGTTTAGGCTTTTCAAATTCGCCCTCAGGTTTTAAGTTATCTTTAGGTTTCTTTTGAGTAGGTCGATCTGCTGGACGCCATTCATCCGGTTGACGTCTCTCAAAGTCACCTTCGGGGCGTAAGTTATCTTTAGGTTTCTTAGGCGTTTGTCTTTCCGCTGGATGCCATTCTTCATGTTCGGGTTGTTCGAAGTCTCCTTCTGGTCTTAGATTATCTTGCGGTTTCTTTTGTTTGGGTCTTTCTGCTGGTCGCCATTCCTCTTGTTTCGGTTTTTCAAATTCACCTTCAGGTCTTAGATTATCTTGAGGTTTCTTTTGTTTTGGCCTGTCTGCTGGGCGCCACTCCTCTTGTTTTGGTTTCTCAAATTCCCCTTCGGGTTTAAGGTTGTCCTGCGGTTTTTTGGGTGTTTGACGTTCAGCTGGACGCCATTCTTCATGCTCTGGCTCCTCAAATTTGCCTTCAGGCTTAAGATTGTCTTTAGGTTTCTTCTGAACTGGTCTTTCAGCTGGACGCCACTCTTCTGGTCGTCTAGATTCAAAATCACCTTCAGGACGCAAATTGTCTTCTGGCTTTTTAGGTTTAGGACGTTCAGCAGGTCGCCATTTTTCAGGTTCTGGTGTTTCGAAATCGCCCTCAGGTCTTAAATTATCTTGAGGCTTCTTGGGAGTCTGTCTTTCTGCAGGATGCCATTCCTCGTGCTTCGGTTTTTCAAATTCACCTTCCGGCTTAAGATTATCCTTTGGCTTCTTTTGAACAGGTCGTTCCGCTGGTTGCCATTCTTCTGGTTTCCTTGTTTCAAATTCACCTTCAGGGCGTAAATTATCTTCTGGTTTTTTAGGTTTAGTACGTTCCGCCGGGCGCCATTTCTCCTGCTTGGGTGTTTCGAATTCACCTTCTGGTTTTAAGTTATCTTTAGGTTTCTTGGGTGTTTGACGTTCAGCTGGACGCCATTCTTCTGGTTCCGGTTCTTCGAATTTTCCCTCAGGCTTGAGATTATCTTGTGGTTTCTTTTGAACTGGACGTTCCGCCGGTCGCCATTCTTCTGGTTTTCTAGTTTCAAAGTCACCTTCAGGACGCAAATTATCCTCTGGTTTTTTAGGTGTGGGTCGATCTGCTGGTCGCCATTTTTCTTGCTTAGGTGTTTCAAATTCTCCTTCTGGTTTAAGGTTATCTTGGGGCTTTTTAGGCGTTTGCCTGTCAGCAGGTCGCCATTCCTCATGTTTAGGCTTCTCAAATTCACCTTCCGGTTTTAGGTTATCTTTAGGTTTCTTTACTACTGCTTTTTCGGCAGGGCGCCATTCGTCCTGTTTTGGAGTTTCGAAATCGCCTTCTGGTCTTAAATTATCTTTAGGCTTTTTCGGTGTCTGTCTTTCAGCGGGACGCCACTCTTCCTGTTTGGGAGTTTCAAATTCACCTTCTGGTTTCAAATTATCTTTTGGTTTCTTAGGTGTCTGCCTTTCTGCGGGCCGCCACTCTTCCTGTTTTGGAGTTTCAAACTCACCCTCTGGTCTTAAATTGTCCTTGGGTCTCTTTGGTGTTTGCCTTTCAGCTGGACGCCATTCTTCTAGTTCAGGTTTTTCAAATTCACCCTCTGGTTTTAAGTTATCTTTTGGTTTCTTGTATTGTTGTCTCACATCAACCTCCTCGTAAGTTCTGAATTCTTTTTGGGTTGTAGTTACTGAGTGTAATTCATCAGTAGCGTAGAACTTTTCAAAATCTTCCTTAGTCCATGTACGACGTCTTTGAGGGCGTTCTACAGGTGTAATTTTCTGGGTATAGTCCTCTTGGTTGGATGTGATAAACTCTATTTCACCTTCTCGAATTAAATTATCTGTTCTCCGCGCGACCATTGTTGTTCTTTCGACTATGTCGGTGAAATCAACATATTCTGATTTGCTCGTTGTATCTGTTATCATTTCCCCTTCGATTTTTGTCCAGGTATTACGCCGAACTGGTTTCGGTCTTTCAACTGGTTTAATAGTATATTCCGTACGAGAAGTTGTTGTATCTGAAAATTCACATAAAAAAATTCAACATATAAACTAAAGTAATAAAAATACCAATTTACTCTTGAGCAATAACTAATATAGCGTACTAAGCTACACTTCTACTGGCTTTAGAAAAAGATAATGCGCAGACATAGCAATCCATAAATTATTAAATGTAAAAGTATATTTTAAAAATGGCACGGAAACAAACATGAAAATTTAAATCATATAACAAAATACTGACTGCGAATCATATAGTGTCATATTATTTATCAAACTAAATTAAGCGCTTACCTGTAAACTCTCCCTCGGTAATAATATTATCGACTCGACGAATTATTTCGGCCCTTTCGGCAGTGACCACCTTGTAATCGTCAGTAATAGATCGTTCTGTAGTAAACTCTCCTTCAGGGCGCAAGTTGTCCTCAGGTTTCTTTTGTTTGGGCCTTTCTGCTGGCTTCCATTCTTCTTTTTTAGGGGTTTCAAAATCTCCTTCCGGTTTTAAATTGTCCTGAGGTTTTTTTTGCTTTGGACGTTCCGCTGGCTGCCAACGCTCTTTTTCAGGAGTAGAAAATTCACCTTCTGGTTTTAGGTTATCTTCGGGACGTCGTACCGGTGCCCTATCACCAGGTTGCCATTCCTCAGGCTTGCGTTTTTCAAAATCACCTTCGGGTTTTAAATTATCCTCCGGTTTCTTGGGTTTTTGCCTTTCTGCAGGTTTCCAAGATTCCTTCTGTGGAGTGGTAAAATCTCCTTCAGGCTTGAGATTATCTTCGGGGCGTCGTACAGGAGCTCTATCACCTGGGCGCCAATCTTCTGGTTGCCTTTTTTCAAATTCACCTTCAGGTTTAAGGTTATCCTCGGGTTTCTTGGGCCTCTGGCGTTCCGCAGGTTTCCAATCCTCCTTTTGTGGTGTAGTAAAGTCTCCTTCAGGTCTAAGATTATCTTCTGGACGACGGACCGGAGCTCTGTCACCCGGACGCCATTCTTCGGGTTGACGCTTTTCGAAATCACCTTCTGGTTTTAAGTTATCTTCTGGTTTTTTAGGTTTTGGTCTCTCCGCGGGTTTCCACTGTTCTTTCTCTGGAGTTGTGAACTCACCTTCAGGTTTAAGATTATCATCTGGACGTCGCACTGGCGCCCTATCTCCCGGACGCCATTCTTCAGGTCGCCTCTTTTCGAAATCTCCCTCAGGTTTGAGATTATCTTCTGGTCGACGCACAGGGGCTCTATCGCCTGGACGCCAATCTTCCGGCTGCCGCTTTTCGAATTCTCCTTCAGGTTTCAAATTATCTTCAGGTTTTTTAGGTTTCTGTCTCTCAGCTGGTTGCCAAGGTGCTTTTTCGGGTGTCGTGAAATCACCTTCAGGCTTCAAATTGTCCTCGGGACGACGAACAGGCGCTCTGTCACCGGGACGCCAGTCATCAGGCCGTCGTTTTTCAAATTCACCTTCAGGTCTAAGATTGTCCTCAGGTTTACGTACAGGGGCACGGTCACCTGGCTGCCATTCGTCAGGTTGACGTTTTGCGAAGTCTCCTTCAGGCCTAAGATTATCTTCTGGTTTTTTAGGCTTTTCTCTTTCTGCCGGTCGCCAAGGTTGTTTTTCTGGTGAGGTGAATTCCCCTTCTGGTCTCAGGTTGTCCTCTGGGCGACGGACTGGTGCCCTGTCTCCGGGTCGCCATTCGTCGGGTTGACGTCTTTCAAATTCACCTTCAGGGCGTAAATTATCTTCAGGCTTTTTGGGCTTTTGTCTTTCAGCAGGACGCCATGGTTCTTTTTCGGGAGTTGTAAATTCGCCTTCAGGTCTCAAATTATCATCTGGGCGACGGACAGGAGCTCTGTCACCTGGACGCCAATCTTCTGGCTGTCTTTTTTCAAATTCGCCTTCAGGTTTTAAATTATCTTCAGGCTTTTTCTGTTTTGGTCTTTCAGCTGGTCGCCATGGCTCCTTGTCAGGTGTAGTAAATTCTCCCTCGGATTTCAAATTGTCATCTGGTTTCCGAACTGGGGCCCTGTCCCCAGGGCGCCATTCTTCTGGACGTCTCTTTTCGAACTCGCCTTCAGGCCTAAGGTTGTCTTCGGGTTTTCTCACTGGAGCCCTTTCACCAGGCTTCCACTCCTCCGGGCGTCTCTTTTCAAAATCTCCTTCAGGCTTGAGATTATCTTCAGGTTTTCTAGGCTTAACCCTTTCAGCGGGTTGCCATTGAGGACGTTCCGGTTCTTGAAAGTCTCCTTCGAGTCGTAAATGGTCCTCATGATGAACGGTAGTAGTACGGCTGACGTGTTTTTCGTCGTAGTCTGTTTTGTACGCGGAGACCACGCTCGTCGTGTGCTCCACATCGAACAATGGCTCCGGGACATCGTTGTGTGGGCAACGGTGACGCCTATTCCAAAAGAAAGATAAAAGGTCAATAAAAAACATTAATAAACTTATTTATAAATCTACAAAAATGCGGTCGCTAATAACTTAGTGAAAGTTATAGTACCTCTTGATAAGATAAGGATGAAGAAAAAGGGGAAATCGTCGTGGCTGGGGCAGCGGAGGCAGCGTTAGAGGCTCGGCCATAGCACGCGTCCATTGCGCCCTACTGTGTAAAGTCCTACTTGTGCACAAATAGAAACGACGCGACACATGTATATTCTTCCGAATATTGATAAACAGCGAAATATAGACCAAACATCATTTTAAATTGTTAATCTATGCCACTCAACACTTGTTTCATATGTAAGAGCCTTATTACACTTTAGCTGATTACTGTTCTTTCCACTCGCCTCGCTTTATTCTACTTATAGATGTGATTAATAAACACAATTAACACAAATATATTTGTACGCATTCAAAGTGTTTTCAATGAAACAGTACAAATATTGCAACCCCGGCAAGCTCGCGCCTCATACTGCCGCGTTCCGCCCAGTAATACTTCTGACGCCCTAACTAGTTCAAGCACTACGTCATACAAATAACTTGTTATGTGTCCAACTAAATTGTAAACTAACGTTCAACGCTATTTTACTTTACAAAGAAAGTCAACACCAATCATTTTTTTGTGTTAAATAAAACCTCAGAAGTTCATTAGTAAAAAAAATCTAATATTTTTCAATCAATGTAAACATTAAAAAATAACGTTATTGTTTGTGAATCTATATGTTAATATACAAATCATTCAATATTTTTATCCTTGTGAGTATATAGTTTCTAGAAATTTAAATGATAGTTTTTGTAAGATATCAATTTATTCAATTAAACTAGGAAATTTTTAATAAGTACAGCTGTGTACATACAATTATTAAAATAACAGATCTTCCTTCGAATTTTGTCTCGATACCGAAGTAAAAACTTAAACTCAGTAAACCAAAATAATAAAGCAAATTCTGAGAACAGAAGCATTACAGAGGGCTCATTATTAATACAAGTGGACGGAAGGAGTAAGTGATTCGCAAGAGCCAATCCAGATATAGCAATGACACAATGTTTCAATTGTAAATTTCTGAACGGTGTTTTGATTGCGACCAAGCTTTGGCTCGCAATATTATTTTATCATAGAGTACTTCGGCATGAGACGTAGTTATTTATGCATAGTGCCCTTTTTATAGTTTACGATTGAATCATAGAATCCTTAAATTACAAGATCATACTAGCGATGTTTTAATCGTTATACAGATAGTTTACATGTCAATATTATTTTTAATTATTTTTGAAACCAATCTTCTGTATAAAAAAATAGTTTTTTTTTAAGTTTACGAAGATCCGAAGAATTGTATTACAATGAATGTTTAATAGCTTTAATCTAGTCCGAGTGTCGCCTAGCGATGGAAACCAAACACGTCCTAAATCCCTTTGCGCGACTAATTGCGATCGATATCGCTTCTTGGACAGCCAGTCAACGTCTCTGAAATACACCCACCTTTGTTTGTACGGCTGGCTTACGGAATACTTTACCCAACAAAACATAAAATTTAATGCGAGAAGTAAAAGGGCAAATAAAATTACTAAATACGTACATTACGAAATATTTACTTGAAACTGCTCAACAAGCAATTGAAACTTGGAAATTAATTGTTTATTTTTCACATTTTACTAAACTGTGTTCATCAAAATATTCTATACGTGTGAAAGTTGACAACCCATTACGAACAATGAATATTGGTGAAAGCTTCAGGACGCTGTAACCTAGATACCAGTAAGCTTCGATTACATTAATACGAAGCTGCCAACCGTGGCGGATTGGCAGTCCTTATCTGGTTACTTCCATACGTTGTCATTCCGAATATCGATAATCAATTTCATACAATAGGTACAGTTGAGGCAAACTTTCAAAATTGATGATAATATGTTTTCTAATATAAATGCATGGATGTTTCAATTTTATTACTATAAAGTTACCTATATGCAAACTTAACTTACATTACGCAGGTCATATTATTCACTATATTCCTAGCTAGGATATTAATTCATTATTTTTATCGTATCCAAACAACTCTACATTTCAACACTTTCCATTCCATTCAACAATATACAAATTTTACGTATTTGTTTAACGAATAAAAAATATTATGAGGAAATACTTATAACACAGATTGCAGTCACGTGTCGTATATAAGTGGCGCTGACGGCACGGTGTATTGAAAACAATTAATTATCACAAAACGTGATTTCCTAGCCGAGTGCATACTACATAAATTATTTATATACATGTTGTAATGGTTATATGGCCGACCTATACATCTAATTTCCAACAGTAAATTCTAATGCCTAAAGAGGTATGTGGGCGCATAATCCATCAAACTTATCTGCAGTGTTGAACAGATTACGTAAACTCATACCGGGAATTGGCAGAAATGCAACGTTTTTACAATTTTTTTTACACTCTAATTTTGTAATGAATAAAAAAACTTTAAAAGTTAAAAATAATTATCAAAGCAACACAGATTTCAAAATGATAATATTTGTTTCGGGTTTGGACGTTTGTGAGCCCTCAAAATCTCCGTAGTTTCTGAATTCTGATACACACGGCACGGAACTTGTATCCTAACCTAAGTTCAATACTGTGTGTGTGAGAGTGTTGGGTAATATTTATAATACTATATCCTACAAACATCATGTAATTCTTGCAGGATGTGACTGTCGCGTCACTTACGTGAACCGGATTACCGTTGGCTAATGTCTCGATATAAGTAATATAATTGTTGCAAAAATGCTATACTTGGATGATTTGTTATGGTTGGTTTTGTTCTAAAACACTCACTACACAAAGCATTGAAACGCACAACCTGGTATAAGTGCCATAACCGCCGTATACGAATTAGTTACAATTACCAGTCACGTACGAAAATATTCGGTTCATTCAACGACAAATCAGAATACTAATGCTTCATTACGTATCACACTTTCTATAGTAATAAGGTAAGATACTAATTAATTATAAAACAACAATTTAAATTCGTAATAGCTTAATTGAAAATAAAACGTACAGTCAAGATTGTTAATGGATTTGAAAGCCTACTTTCTGAATTCTGGAGTGACGTGCTTATTAACAGGGACAAAGAATTTCTTAAGCCTTTTTTACGCTAAACCAGTTGAATAAACTAAAGAAATATAGAAGAGATTCTAACGTAACAGTGAGTTTGTGTCCATATGAAGAGTGGATACTCAACATATAATATAAAAATTAGTACTATACTAAAAGGCGACTTCTACACAATATATTACTCACACAACGTGTCAATCGTAATGGCTTACTTACGCTTCGCAAAACTAATTCAAACGTATAACATAAAACTTTTATGTACATGCAAATGGCGGCTGAGAATTGATTGCAGCAATAGGCTTTGTTAATTCTCAGTAAAAGCTGCAGCTGCACATATGTTTATACCCTGAGTCACGCAGGGCAAGAGATGACGGGGTCGAAGGCGCCAAGCTATATCTGGACGATTACTCAACGCCACTTCGCATGTACCCGTTTATTCATCAACAAATGAATAAGAAAGCTTATTTTAATGCACTGACTTAAAGGTTCAAGTTACAAATCTCTTTAGCTCTTACTGTCAGATGTTTAACCGTTGTTGTCGATCACCAACCAGTTTCAACGAAACTTCCAACGAAACATAAACATAGCGAAAATTAGCATTTATATATCATTCTATTCACAGAAACTAATTTCGCATTCGCCACCAGTCAAACGAGTTTCACCGTGTACGTGGAACCACGTATAAATGTCGCATACTTCGTCAGCCTCACAAAAATATTTCTTGGTGAATTATTCACATACAAAAGTCGTGACGTTCAATTGGATGCACACAATCTCTACTCTTATGGTAAACAAAAAACACGACCCCAATGCGCAGGAGTTGGAAAGCGGTCTCAAGAACCCGCCCAAAAACGGCTTGATTCCAAACAAGTATTTAAATGAGACTATAGAAGGCTCGAAGCTTAAAACCAGATCGGCAGACACGAGATAGGTAAGAAACCGCAGGCTTCACCGTTGTGCAATGTATACTTAGAGTTTTCTGTCTGGGGATTTGTCTGAAGATATTTGTGAACTTGTCTGCAAATGTATAAACATTTGTATTTATCTTTTAAATGTCAAATTACTTATTGATGCCTGTTAACATTCCTCATAACAATGCATGTTTTGCGAACATTATAATCTACCTAAGTTGCTTTACATGCAATCGTTCGAAAGGTTATTTAAGATAAGATATGTTTTTGTTGAAAAGTTTTTGTGCACCTTATCTCATTTTTAAACACACTTTGCATCGACTTACACAGGCACGCTAGAAAATCGAAAATTACAAGTGTAGGTGTATGAACAGTTCGCCAGTCACTTGAGCTGTAGCTAGACAAGGTCGTCGACCATATGGCCTACCTGTCATGCTTGCTAAAGCCAGCCACCGGCACGCAATTCTCCAAAAATTACGTAATCACCATACAGATTGTATGAAAAATATGTTTTCATAAACCTTGTTCCAACCTCGAAAGCGCTAACCTTTTCAATTGTATTATAATAAAACGAGTAATGACTTAAGCATTAATGCCCGAGCCAAATTATTTTTATCTTTAAAATATACAATACTTTAATGCCGTCGCGGTCGAAATATAGATGGTATTTGAGTTTCCTTGCGAACTGAAAAAACAATCCTAATCTATATCTGGAGCCGGTTTAAGCACCTCTTAAAACACGCTAAGAGCAATCTTGCGAGCGAAATAAAACTCAAACTTTGTGCCAAGGTTAAACAATATTATGAACGGAAGAAGTTTTTATTCTCAATTGAAAAAAATGAAGGGTAAAATGAACTCATGCTCAGAAAATCAGGTAAAAATAATTATCTTACGCGCACACATAATAATATGGAATTTGACTTAACAAATAAAATTAAGTTTATTTAAATTAATTCAAACAATTACAATTTTATTTACGACATAATAAGCCTCCATATCGATTTAAATATGTAAAATCCTCAATCAGAATTATAGTTTCATATCTCTAGCTAGTGTTTAAAACGATTATTTATTCCGATGTATTTACAACACAGGAAGTAAATATGTGTAGGTTGTCTAGAAAAAGGAACAAGCAAGGATGACGTCAGTCAAGTCTTACTTGATACATGACGTCCTGCGTTAAGAAACGCTAAGTTCTTACATCGACACAAGTAAACAACAAACGAGTTTGTTCGAGGCGAGGACGTGGGCTCAGAACGATGATATCATCGCCGCGAATAGAGCTGCCTGAGGTCGCAGCCTGCACCACTTTACACGTCACATATCTTTCTAATTGGCGCTGCTGTGCCGATTGTATTTACAAAAGCCAGCTTTTACATTTCTCTCACGCGAACGCTGTGAGAACATCCAGCCTGGGCAAACAAAAACAATACCAACCCGCTTTTATTATTGTTCACTGCTTCCAAAACACGAAGAAAAGGAGTTTCAAGAGGAAGGAGGAAAGATAAATCAGTGATTAATGTCGCCTCTTATACGGCCAACGAAAGCCAAAAAAGGCCAGTTTCGAGCCACGACAAACCCACACATGTTATTCTAAAAAAATCATGCGAGCCTTATTCCGTTCATATTAGGTGGTAATGATATAAATATACTCGATGGAAACAGAGTTATAAAGAACAAAACAAATATTTGAAGTTTGATCAACTTCCTCCCAAATTTCATAACGTTCATAACCCAGTGAAAACAATCCTGGAAATTTTGTGATGATATAAAATCAAACTTCAGATATCAAAACTAACGTACGAGTCAATGCTTTGTCAGATGTGTTTGTTCAATAAATAATTACGTTTTCCCAAAGATTCGTGACTCCTCAATGCAGCAAACAGGCAAAATATTTTTACGATTAACAAAACACGACCAAGAGCAGTTACATAATCTTCTGCTCCATATCTGTGCATCCGTTAGAAATTGCTTTATGCATCTTGATCTAAACTACTTGAGGCGACACAAAGGTCAACTCAATGCCGAGCATTTTTCAATTAAGGATATAGCTACAAGTGGGCGAGTAATACGGAGCACTTTTCTTGTTGCTCTCGTTAGAATGACGTGATATTCTCTTATGTCCATCAGTATTCAGTTCATAAAACAAGATTTGGTCTCATTTCATAACCCAATCTAAAGACGATTCATATCAGTCGTGTAATGCGACTTAACCATTATCTAATCCGTAAAATTCTACAATGACATCATGTCGAACAAAATGCATTGCGATAATGATAAATACACTCCAACACAATATTATGGTCATACATAAGAGTTGTGCGAATCTTATGGATGTCACGTTACTCGGTCGCGTACCGTTGTATGTGATCAGGACGGAAATTTACATACAATACATATACAATATGAAAAGTTCTTGGAAAGAGGCTATCGCTTCAATACAATGGTAAATACATGCATCAGTGATGTTTTGATCAACTTCAAAAGAAACTCTAAAAGTCCGATTCTCGTAAGCTGCTTATAGACTAAGACTGATAGACAGCAGTGGAAACTTGATGAAGTAAAAATTAGTATTTTAATTGTAAAAAAGCTTTAAATCAAACAAAATTACGTGTTTATCAGTAAATAACAAATTACTACATTCCTATAAACAACAGTGATTTTAATGGACGGTAATTAAATCAATTAGCTAATGCAATTGCTCGGTTTGTTATGACTTTATTATACAGTAAATAAATAAACTGTTTTCATTCTACAATATTTATGTTATTATACTATGAAAACTTATAGGACAAATTAGGAACAATAAATTTGAAAAACAATCTAATATACATTGAAAAAGGAACAGTTATTTTTTAATAATTAGCTTCACAGTTCACATATCACCGTATGTGACGGAACTACTCAATTATTTGCTAACATAATCGCTGCAAAGTTTAACTAACGGTAGAGGAAAAGGCGTGGACAGACTAATTAGAATATAAACGCATGTTAATTAATGTACAAGCCAGCATCGATAAGCTGCGTCGCTGTCATGTCAAAATCCATATATTATATCCCGACGAAAAGTGGGTGACCTCCATTTCGACTCACCTTCGTACTCTGTCTGGGTAAAGGACAAAGATTCGTATAACTTTATACAGACGTACAAAATGGGCTATTTATAGCCCTTCTGGACTTTTATTTTTCTTTAATGAAAATATCTTTTTTTTATGATGATGTCAGATGTTTTATGTTTTTGGAAGGTTTTAAAGGCTGTGAGGTTAACACAAAATTATAATTTTATACCATAGGAGCAATATAAAATAAATGTATTTCTAGAGTAAATATTACTCACTGTAATATAATTTTGGCGTGAGTAATAAATGTTGATATTACGCGCAGACATTGTTTCAGAATTCTAAATTCGTATGACTTTTCTGAACGTCCTCGCCTAAGGTTGGCTAAAGGGCATTTAAAGTTATTATTAATCAATTTCCTTTAACATTTAAGGTGGCCAATTATCAAAGTCACTCGATATGGTTATCTCGGCTTGTAGATCCTCTTTGTGGTCGAGGCGTGGTTTGAATACTCATGACACTAAGCCTTACCGGTCACGTGTGATGACTTGTACGTTTGTTACTAATTTAAGGCTCATTACCAACAACACATCCATATTAATTATATAGTTCTGCTGTTATAAAAGATTATGGCGATTAAAAAGCAATAAACGTAATGTTGACGAATTGTATTACACAATAAAATTTCTACGGATATTTTCTGCTGCTGAAAATTCGTCTAACCGTATATGGTGTAGCTAACAAAAAGGCTTGGTCAACTAAAGCATTTCTTTGTTTAATGAAATTGCGAAGTCGAAAAATAACTGTTAATTCGGAATCCATTTTAAAATATCGATCTCTGTGGTTAAAGGCGAACACTAACTAAGCGAGTGTCTATACATCTATGAAACAAAACCTTTTCATCATTTTTCCTTAAATATACTAGTAGCTAATCGGACAGACTAAGCTTACTTCATACATGTGTAATCAAAACTTCTTTTGTTACTCCGTAAATAATACTAAAAATAAATTCAAGTTGACGCATTTCTATACAAATAATAATAACACGAACCTTCAGAGCTATCGAAGCTGTCTCATAAGGTATGTTTACGTTTAATCGCTCGACTCTTCCAGACCAATTAGGTCACAGTGCACAAGGCGCCTCTGTATTAATGTTTAAACCAAAGTGATCTCATCCACTTCGGACGAAATACATTATTTACTTATTGGTCAGTGACGATTTGCAAGTATAATGATTACATCAACTTGCAATAATAATTCGATGAATTCATTTTTACCGATGCTCGGCAAATATTAGCGATGCAATGTTGAATTATCGAATTATCTTATTACTTAGTCATTTTTAAGTATTTTATCAGGCTTATGTCAGAATTGAATATTTTAAATATATGATTAAAATATTAATCCTTCTTTTTACATAAAGAGCTATTATTTTTTTATCTCATAACTGTTAAATCAGTTTACCAGGGTAACATAAAGCCAGTCGTCTATGTGTCACGGCTTGCGACGGCACGTTGACTTATCAACGGTACGGTGAGTGCGTAACATGTGGCATACCATCAGTCATGAAATCAAATGCTACGATACACGGCCCTTTTTCCTGGCCAGGTTGGAATGTTGCAGGCCATAACAAAACTGTCGGTCACGGCAGGCGCACACGTAAACCTCACGTGTCACACTCGAGTACTCTGCGCCTGCGCAAACCACAAAACCTCTGTCCTACCACTGTTTATTTATAACGTTTTTTAGTTCATGTTTATTGTACTTTACTGCAAGCCAACGCCTTATTGTTTTAAAATGTTCTGATATAAGTAATATGCAGACAAAGCACTCTTGCATCGCCAAATCTCTTCGACCCATATTGTTTTTGTTTACGTTTAACAAGAGTTTGTTGCAACATAAACAATCTATTAATGAACGTTTACCACACTTTTCTCAATATAAGTAGCGTTTACGTCTTGTGTATTCATTACAATATTACCAAACATTATACCAGTAAAGACGATCCTTTTAACAAAGTATCTATTTATACAAAATTTTTCATCGACCTATCAAACTATCACAATGAAATCACTGAGTTGACCTACAAAACCTATATATTATGTGCTCATTGGATGATATTGAAACCTGACTCAGAGAAGCGAATCACTATGAATTGTTTTCTAGTGTGATCTTCAATCATTTTGGTGAATCACTTGGGCTTTTAAAATACCGCACAAAACTTTCCCATACTCGCAAAATTAAAGCAAGGAATTGTAGGTGCATTGCTAGATTGCCAGATACTCAATGTATTAAATTGATGCGTTTATACTTCATCCAAAGATAAACACCAATGTGTGGTAGAGTAAAATTAGAATTATAAGACGAGAATTTCTTAGAGCTTAAATTTTAACCAGCTGTGTCTCTGCCAATCTGCTACTGGTAATGGATTAGTAATTGTCATTATTCCATACGCCTATAATAATGTTTTAATGTTATAACGGAAATAATACGTGCAACCAAACATCTACCTACGTTGTGATGAACAATTTAAATCGTAGGCAGTGCGGAATTGATCGACCCATTTAAGCCACTCGGCAGTTGCCATTGTTGTCTCACTTGCTGCCTACTCATTTCATTATTCAACATCAGCTTTAAAATCAATACTGTGTACATGGACACAATCTCACGGAATAAATAAATTATCACGTGACGATTAGAGACCAATATGGGTCTTTATCGACGTTTGAAATTACCGGTATCTGTCGACGACATGTCCTCGATTGGTGTCATGAGAATTTTTTAAACTGCTATTGAAATAATAAGAGTACTAATATATTTTCATACAGTGCTTTTGTGGCGCGATAAGATATCTTTAAGTGTGAATAACACTTGCAATACTAAAATTAGATACGCTCATAATTAATAATAAGATACACTTTGTATTGTTACATTTAAAACTAAAACACATCTTTTTATTTTTGGATAGATTTAGCAGTAATAAGGATTTAAAACTGCCGCTGACGAGTTTATAATTAGTAATGAAACAACAGGATGCTACGGAAGCGGCAAACGTGTGACAAAACGTGACATACTAGGTAAATAAAATGTATGCGAATGGAATTAATAGAACAGTATGATGCACGATTCATCTCAGTGCAGCAAGGTTGGACGTGAACTGACACCCGACCGATCGAATCATTGTTTTGCAGGGCCAAAGATAGACCAGCACTCAATTTTCATATCAGGCACTTGCAATTATAGGAATAAATTTACCGAGACATAAAGTTGAGGTCATGCTTAAGGTCACGGCTGGCGCGACTAATAATACGAGTCTGTGTTATGTATTATAGAATGCCATCATTCAGTGATGTATTGAAACTGTCTCTATGCTTTTAAAGTAAATCACTCATCAACAATTATGTCTATTTAGCTTGGAAGTATAGATATATTCATAACATTGGAAATTTCTGATTGTTTTATACTATGAAAGTAAATTTCATATATTATAACACAGTTGTCCAATTTTATGACATTGAAAACTTGTGTAGTAACAGGTGTACGATACACTTACAGTAACGAGTAAATTTCTATATATCAATTTATTCTCTTTTGTTCCTTTTTTATTCTTTATTTTTCGGTATCTCCGAAATATTCCGGAAATATATATTTATCAAAATGAATTTATTTATATAAACACCAAAAAATAATCGATAAAATAAATTTCTGTATCTGCAGTTTAATAAAATTCTTTTCCAAAATTAGGTGTAAATAACAACAAACGTGACTAGATATAATATCGTTATCATACAGATAACATTATAATACAATTCAACTTGACATAAAGGTTTCAACGATACAAGATAGCAACAAAACTACTAAACATACCATATCTCGGTGGCAATATAAATTATTTGTTTTTTCTAACACGCTATCTAATCCGGATAATCTATTTGGTTATTACCTTTATCATGACGATCAATATAAGGTAATAGTCGAACTTAAATTCGTAATTAAATCCGCTTAAACTGCCACTAGCCGACACCATACAACATGTTGAAAGACATTAATTGCTTGCAGCAACAAAATACGCTATGCGAAACGCCAGTATTCAAAACATTTACAAATGAAAATTATAAGCTAGATCTAGCCAATAGATATAATTTTATTGTTACGGACGAGAAAGTTTTATCACAAGAAAAACCCGTAAATACTGGACTGCTTTCACGAACATATCATTGCAAAACTAGTTCTGATTTCTTGTAGGTAAAGTTCCAATTGAATCGGAATTATAAAATCTAGAATTGCCTCTACGAGATCGTGGAGCCAATTATAGTTTGCTTATAAGACTTAAAAGAAAAACGAACAGATATTAATTGATAAACTTTTTAATTTTTTTTATTTAGAGAAAACCCAAAACATGTCAGATCAAACTCGTAATAGATATTTATCAAAAGTATTGCCTTGTAACTTTAAAAAGTTAAAGAATGCCAACACGTAATGTATTGTAAAACTCATTCGGTATTACAGTTCAAAAGCCGACAAAAGCTTCCAGTAATAGATGATGTTGGCTAGATACCTCCGTACCGGGCACGCGACGACACGGCTACAAACCATAACCTACTAATCTATTACAGTAAACTAAAAAACACCATAAACATTATATATCCATCACAAATATGTGATAAAGGTAATGTTTCGATCTCCCTCGTGTCTCAAACATAGCCATAAACCACAGCATTATAAAATAAATAAAAGGTAATCCAGACCTGTACATTGTTTGTGAATAAGTTTGTTAGAATCTAAAACAAATTGACTAATATAATTATATATCCCTATACCTCTATATCGGATTTTAGGTAAAAGTAAGCATTAATGGGAAATGAATTATATTTAATACATGATAAATGACGACACGATAGTTACTTTCGTCTAGCTCGAAATTGTCCTTCATTTGGTCACAGTAAAACATTCAATCACGCTATAGCGTGAACCGATGTAGTTTCCACGTTGGATACTAAAATTACCTTTGTTACAAATAAAATATCAAATAACATAGTAACAGCCACGGCTCTTATAAATTGATTGGAAGAAAAAGAAATATGTTTGTCAACAGATATCAAAGCAAGCAATAAAGTACTAGTTTTGGAAATGATGCGTCGGTGGTATTGAAAAACGCAATGTTTAATATTTTTTGTCAACTCATCCCACGACGAACCAAGACAAAATATTGATTGCATTTTAAACCTACATTTCAATATTTTATGTCTACTCAGACACATTGTTTACATTAAACAGATGGCAGGAAGAACATCTAGGATATAAGTTGTGTCTCATCGTTATTCTCAGAATGGCACTTGTCAATCGTAAAATGAAAACAATAAATTTAAGTAAACAGCATAAATCATAACACAACAAAGTAAAACAAATGGTTAAAATCTTTTATATAAGAAACTGTACATAGAGAGTCGTATACATACAAATCTAGTGTGGTTTAAATCTTGTAAACTTTAAAACGAGAGGTGCTACTAAATCGCTTAATTAAGAAGTCGTTTGAAGCAATCTGGCAATAATTTTTCGGATGAACGTGGGCTGTGGCCTGAGATGAATAGGCCGTCAAGCTGTGGCCCGTCAGACGTGGATAATAGGATCTTATAAGCTTTACAACCACGGAATTCAATTAAATATGTTGCCGTGTCACTTTTTATCTTATATTTAAAGTGTATAATGCTCTTACGAAGATTATAATTGACGAATCTAAATAAGCTTTACTTTGTTCCAGTAGCAGTAAAGAATTATTGAAAATATTTGGCCAAGCATTAGACAAGGCGTTTTTATCTTTTTAGTAAAATTCTTAGTTCGAAAAATTCAAGTATTAAACTCTAACATTCAACAGCAATCGCTTCAGAAATGTTAAGAATTCAGCAGTAATTTTGCGCTTAATTTTCTTGTTTATTTTTTGTGAAGACTCAACGTAAATAACGACATGATGAAAGATAGATTGTGAGTCGAACTAATGGAGTTTTTCTTGAGTTGATGTTTGTTTCCCATCGTCGACCTCGATCGATCGAAGGTCATTCTTATTTTCCTTACAAAATCAGACAGACAGACTGTAAAGATACACTAGCAAATACAAATAAATATTATCTATAATATGAAGAACTTTACACTAGGTAAATTGGAGCGCTTGATTAAAAGTAATCAGCATTAATTAACTTTATCGCCAGGTCAACGCCATACTGTCACTGTTTGACTTGTTTTTGTTGCTGCACGCTGCCAAATGTATTAGTGGGCACAATTTCGTTCATTACTAAATACGTAATTTTATGCCACAATAAAGTAAAAATATTATTTTGAAACATTTGCTTGAAAATATGACTTTTAATAGACGAAGAAATTAGTCTCAATGCCATTAGCTAGGCGCCAAAGGTCTTTAAGCAAAGTTATTTCAAAAAAAATTACGCCAAACATTAGCAGTATCTTAGTATCCTATTATCACGACGCACCTCAACTCCAACAAAACATAAAATGGTAATGACGAAACCCTCCTTACGGGCTTAAAATTCCAGAAGAAAGATAAAGTATCGCAATCTAACGAACGTTTGGTATTGAGGCCAAAAGTGATTGCACTTTATTCCGAATCCACCCACACCGAACCTATGTTGTAACTAATAAGGCTTTTAATAAATGCCTTCCAACTAGAATGACTCACTTATTCTAATCTTGCTATTTTTGGGTTTATGTTTTATCACCACAAATTTCTTATGGAAGTAGGCGGGGTGGTCGAGAATTATATCTTTCATTTCATTTAACCTTATTTGTAATCCTAGCCGACTATTCAATGTCTTTATGATAAAATTTAAAAACAAATAATGTTATAACTTTATATTTGGTAGATTTAACTACAGTGCGATTCGGCACGATCGGTACGGTATTTCTATTACATTTTATCGCAATATTAGCATACAGTGTTTATTACTAAGTTAATGTACCTAATCTCTTCAATGTCCACTCGCTTAATGACACGATTGAATTGTTTTAATGAAAATATTTCCAAATTCAATACTACTTTTAACAACTCATTCCACTCTTTTAGAATCAATCAGAGCATCTAAACAAGATGATAAACAGAAGTAAAGTCTGAATGAGGTCACCCACTTATCACGGCTATCTATTTCAATCTTAGACAAGATAAATGGCATGCTTCATGTCGGGTAGGAATCATTCTCAATTATAAGTCCTTAATATAATAGAGTACGCTAGGTTTCGGTTGCACAATATTCAATCGATTATTGAATATGAGAATATCGATAAGAAAATAGAAGAAATTCTTTTCGCAGATGTTTGGCCATGACACTGACGAACAAAACAAACGAACAAAAAACGCGTTCCTACCGACTAGGCACATTGCCAGGTTCACGGTGGCAGTAAATTGTTTTGCGTTGCAATTCTGAGTACATATTATGACATCAAGTAAAATGTATGTCTCACAGTTAATACAAATTTTAAGAAATGAAAAGCCATGGAACTTCAGTCTTTTGTATACATATCAAACTGATAATTATGCAATTTTCTAATGGTAAATTTAAATTAGTGCTTGTTGTTCGATGCACGATCAATGTGAAAGTACGCAGCGCTGCACTTTATAATATTTACAGATTATGAATAATAATTTTATTAAGACAATATATTTTAACTTTAAAAACGAGGCAGAGAAAACACTTTTCGGAAGAACTTGTATTTGTGATCTTTTAAAGAAAATTGTTTGGTCTACTTATACGTCAAGTCCATAAGTGTCCACACACCAAAAACAACAATTCTTTAAAAATATTGTATTATTTAACACTACTGTTTACTAAGTTTGAAATTAACTTGATATTAGAATATAATCCACCAGCTTAATCTATTATCATCTATTTATCCGCTTCTTCAAAGCTGAAGATAGAACTACGATTATGCTTTTAAAAGAGATCTTTTTCTTAATTAGACACCCACAACAATTCATCGCAATGGTACAATGAAAATTGCGTACCAACTAAATTGACAGCAGCCAGATTAAAATCTCCAGTAGGTTGGACTAATTGGTCTACCGAATAACGTGCGGAGACTTGCCCACTCACTAAGAGATATTACGTAAGCAATGTCTATACTAGCAGACATTACAGATTATTGTACTAACTATATTGTACACAAAAGACTTTTCCAAGGACTGTTATGTATAAATAAGTTGTAATTTAAGAGCTAGCAATCTGTTCCGGCTTCATATAGATACAGCTTTAAAAGATGATCCTTGATACACAAGAGTCGGCCCTTTCGATTGAGAACACTTCTAGATAGATATTTTGTCAGTATAATTTAGTTAATTACGTGAAATAAAAATTAGTTTATGAATATACGCAAATGATCCTTGAAACTTAGTACTCTAGCATACTTGAAGATTTTTAAGGATCAAGCTTACGATTTCCAGTATTCCCTGCCAAATAAAAAAAAAAAAAAATAAACTTCTTTGTTAATTAAATATGACCAAAACGTCTGAGTATTTGTTTACAAAAACCAAACAACTAGTCATCACATTGTTTACAGCGTTATCGGTGAAGGACTGATTTGGAGTATTTGACAAAAAATGGTAAAGTGTACCTAATCACTATCATTATGTAAGGTACAAAAATGTAATTTTATCAATCGCTTAATGGGTCGGTTATTCATTTTTTAGATAAACTATAAAAAAAATATTTATACTATTTAGTATCTACCTTATTCTTCGTCACCACAATAATCTTAAATGTAATTGACAGTCTCTGAGTCTGCGGTCTCGTGAGAGCAAGTTGTGAAACGAGTTGCCACAGGATCTTTTTCTCATACAGAGACGGTAGAATTTTAGAGTACCCAAATTAAATAACTTTTTTTTTAAATTAAATTACTCCTTAATGAACTATTTATTTATGTTTTTTCAAGTATTATTAATTATTCGCACATAAAATTGCTTGAACTATAAACTTTAAACGATTTATTGATTTCCGTTTTCCGTTCACGAGTCGCCAAGTGATCTCATTCCTGATTTATCGAGGGGAATTCCATAAACAAATCAATGTTACACACAAAGTAATAATGTGATTGTGTTAAACAGCTCCGCGTTAATTAGAAAATAATAAATCACGTCAAAATATATGATAAGTAGAGACTGCAAATTGCATTATCTCTCACTCTTACAAAACAACTATGAAGTCATGTTCGCTTATAGAACTCAGTAGGTACTGCTTATTTTTATTTCTTTAAAACTGATATTACACAAAACATTAGTTCTAATTTATACAAAATGTTTAACGTGTCTAACATTCGTCGCAATGTTATGAATAATAACGAAACTAGCGCGTGTTCGCTTAATTTCAATTGTTCACACCTGACAACGCACAGGTGACTCGGCGCGACTTTTCACGGTCATTATGGAACGCGCACGTTCACATCACATACCGTGTAAACTGTACCCGGGCCGCTAGCGTATTCGCAATATACACAAGTCTTAAGGGCGCGTCTCACTCCCGTCGACGGCCATGACATTATTATTGCTGAGGTGAGAAGCGCAAGTGGAAGTCGAGAGAAATGTTGGCATGTTTTGAAAATACGCGCTGTATAATGCTCCAATTATGTATGTATGTGTCGCCGAAGTTAATGTATACACAACTTCAAACCGCCATTATGCGTCTCATAATTTCTTTTATCGTATCGTAAAGTGTTCAAACACTTATCGTGTTGACTGAATAAAAGGAACATGTATTTTCAAATTCCAAGCGAAAAGGATATTTCTTTTTGGCACATATTTTTGTGGTTACGTAACTGCATTGCAAATTTTCTGCACAACCTTATATAATCAGATAGGCCGAATTATATTATCTCAATATCAGCACATACCGCACCTCGTAGATATAATACATATAAACAACAGATAAAGCAACATTTCCATGAACTACTGCATTTAATTGTATTTTCGGGATTACAAGCATAAAATCATGTTGATAAGATATTATTAGTACTTATTGCACGAATTATAGTCAAAGTTGTCTAAGTAAAATATTAACAATGATGTAAAACTTATTTCAAACTGTGATTCACAAGGAGACCGTGACAAGTGTCATGGACACCTACTTTGTTTGCAATGCATAATGTGATTTGTACCTGTATGTTTACCGTAATCATAAGCGGTGATATTTTGCGCACAACATAATATTTAGTATGTTATTTTGTTGCCAAACCGCAATTTATTAACAATATTGTCACAGTACTTAGACTTACAGTAGAAAATTACTAAGGTTTATGTTACCATATCCATAAAATGTAAAATAATTGTATACTAAATGTATCTATAATGGCGCCGGTTACACGTACATCGGCTTATACCCATTGTAAGGCTGATGGTCACCTACACAATAATGCTCCATTAGCCGTCGGACACAGCTCTCGTTTATAAATTGCTTTACCGACTCTGCTACATAACTACGATTCTTAACGCTATAGAAAACAAGATATGTACTCACCCACAAGTGCACATTTCACAGATGCACTGCTCCTTGATAGGCTCCGGTTTTTTGGGGCCACCAGGCCTTGGCCTGGACTCATCGATGATAACGGTCTCCTCGATCGTGGTCCTGTCGTCTCGTACTGTTTTGCGGTCATCGATGATGGTCTCATCGTAAACAGTGCGGACGGTGGTATCCTCCCGAGTGTCGGTGATTGCACGATCTACCACGTCATACTCTTCAACTACATCTTTCGTCGTGCGGACATCGCTCTACAAAAATAATCCACAGTTAGTTATGGTACTTCAGATTTTAATGACAATAATACAAAGGCTATCCACTTACCAAGTTTCTGAAGTCTAACTTGCTCTTATCGACGAAGACGTCCGTCTTAACTTTTTCATCTTCTTTAGCATCTTCATAGGTGGTTATTTTCCTTGTTATGCCATTCTCGGTTATATAACGAGTTACCTCAATTTGGCTTCTTTTTTTCTCTACTTCAAATGTTTTTCTCGTAGCATCGCCAGTGACGGATGTTAATACTGTATGTTCCTCAGTATCGATGCCTTCATACAAATCTTTGACGTCCTCATTGATCTTAGTACCCAATGTTACCTTTTCTATCCTCTTAAAAGGATACTTTTTGACAGTTTCAATAATTTCTTTTAAAATTTTATCATCTATATTCCTTCTTATGACAATGTTTTTGTTACTTACAGTAACATCTTTTTTGGATTGAGACGACTCAATAATCTTACGCAAATCACTAATGGATGTGAAATCTTTGATGTCTCTTGAAGATATAATAATATTTTCCTCAGTATCTTGCCGTTTTAAATGATGTTTTGGTTGTTCTGGCCGGCCAAACGGTGACATTTGTTTTGGTCTTTTTGGTCTATCGTCATCTTTTTCATAAGTGAATTTTCCATTCCAGGTTCCAGTGCTTCTTTCGTAAGTAGTTAAAGTATCCTTGGTTTGAATATCTTGTTTGTCAGTAGTTTCTTTTGTCAAGTTGCGTTTTTCAGTAGTTATGAAATCTGTAGTAGATTTTCTATCTGTCGTATCCCTAATGTCAGTTGTGTCAGTCGTAGTGTAATATACTTTTTCATTTGTAGTATCTTTTATTTGTCGGTCACGAATGTCTTCGTCGGTCACAACTTCAGTTATTGCCTTTTTCTTTGTAAAGTCCCCACCGTAAACATTCCTTGTAGCTGCTATTTCTTTTCCATTTTTATACAGAGCAGATTCTTCTGCAATATAGTTGGAGCTTGTAGGAACTCCATCTTTACCAGTGTCGTAATGAGATTCTTTATCCAAAACGTGACGTGCGTATTCATGTTCAGGTTTAATACCAGTTCCACTAATATTATGGCTTTTTTCATATGTTGAATGATCTTTACTGTCACCCCATTCTCTGTGCGATGAATCAACTATTCTCTCTTTTCCATCAACAACTTCTATTACGTAGGATGACGTTGACGCTTGTTGCGCACTGCTGGTATTACTTTTCAGGATCTTTGTAGAAAAGCTAAGGTTATCAGTATCTTTTACTTGTAATATATCACCAACTTTTCTGAGTTCATTTTGAATTGTGGTATCATACCCATAAAAATTTGAGGAATCAGTTTCATTCGCGTTACGTCTACGGTCAATTCTGGTGTCTTTGCTGGTAGTTATGTTCTCGACGGTATTTTTATTGACAGTGTCTTTGTATACGTTTCTTTCATCAGTGTATACGTTTCGTTGGTCAGTTGTAATAGTCCTGTTATCAGAATGGATATTCCTTTGATCAATGATGTCACTTTGATGGTCACTATGGACATTCTTTTGATCAACATAAACAGTTCCATGCTGTGGGTGAACTCCAGAAGAAATAATTCTTGGTTGACGGGGATCATCCTTTGATGTTAATTGATCTTGAGTAGTTATAGACTGCTGATGTCTAGAATTGTCCTTTTCTGAAATAATGCTCTCGTGGGTGGTTATCTGTTTTCCATCTTTAATGAATTTAGAATCCTCTTTTAAAGTCATTTCACTTGTGGGCTTCTGCCCATCTTTTCCAGTATCATAATTGGACTTCATGTCATAATTTTGAATGTTATAAGCAGATTGTGGCTTTATGCCTGTACCACTCATGCTAGCATAAGATTCTTTCGTAGCCTTTTCTTGAGCATCACCCCATTCTCGTTTTGAACTATCAATAATGCGCTCTTTTCCATCCACAATTTCAACCACATAGGATGACGATGAAGATTTTGTTACATTACTGCTTTTGCTTTCACTTGTTTGCGATGTGCTGGTAAATTCCTTAGTATTTACATTGCGGTCCAAAGTACCTTCACCTCCGTAGAAGTTAGATGTATCAGACCCAACTGTCTGAATTCGTTTGGATGGTTCAGGAGAATTACGGTAAGTCACATTATCACGCTGGTTAAGATTCTTCCGGTCCATAGTATTGCTCGATTGATTTACAGTTTTCGAAGACTGCGATTGGTTTACCATACTTTGACGTTCTGATTGCAAGAAAGTATTCGAAGCGTTAGCCACTTGCGAGCGCGTTGTATATGTGCTATCGGAATCGGTAATATTGGCAGCAGTGTTATCAATGAAAGCTGTGTTTAGTGTTTGATTCGCAGCGGTAGAGTCTACGGTCCTATCGAACTGACTATGAGTGCTGTGACTAGAACCGGAACGCTGAACGGAGGTGGTCGATGATTGGAATGTTTCACTTTTAGAACTTTGCTGATGCGAAGTAGAAGATTCGGAATTAGAGACAAATTCACCGGTGACTGCTTGTGTCATATCGCTCACATTATGTTCATGTGATCTTATCTGAGAGAGATCGGTCATAGATGGAGCCTCAGTAATAATGTAGTGCGGGTGGCTGTTATAGTGTTCTGATATGGTGGAGCCGCTTATAGACGTGTGGTCACTTACATCTGTTATCATCAGCGGGTCATCCTCCTCGACCTTAACCTCGATGTAGCGAACTTTCTTACCCGAGCTGACCTTTTGCAGTGTATTACTGCTACTCTGCTGCACCGATGTAGACTTGCTCGTCTTCTGAACACTGGTCGACGCACTACTACTCGATGATGTCACTTCGGACGACTGTTTAGTCTTTTTATTTTTTATCGTCATTTTGGTCCCACAAATAAATTATAACGTATCAACTATATCTTATCTTAAGGAGATTCTTAAACAACCACGATTAAATATCTTTACGTTTTAAACTTTATCACATAATAAAAATATTAGTCAAACAATTGCCATGTATAGGGAGTATATGAATGGTCGCGAGAGTCGTTCGTGTCGTGTGTCGCAAGTGCGCGCGCGCTGCTCGCGACGGGCTCGCGGATTGTGACTGAGCGCCGGCGCAGCGCCCCACACCTTGATGCCGCGCATCGCCCACCAGACCTTCGCGACACGTAAGCGCGACCGCTTACATCTCACCGGGTTGGACTCATACCAAAAATGGCGTAAAAACCTTCAACATGCTCTTACTTCATATTCGATCTTAGTCACATAGTACTTTTAACAAACAAGCCATTTTTATGAATGAACTCACAATATTTATGCAATTTTATTCCTCGTATTGACCTTGTGAGAAGGTTCTCTTCATGTATAAACTGCGAAAAAACTATGAACAAGCATTATTAATAGTACATTAATCATGGAACCTCGCGCTAAATAAAATTGTTTCTAGGTATTTGTTATGGTTTGTTGTCAAACTATTCATGAGGAAAGACAATCCAAAAAATAATAAATTTAACTGTATACCATCCAGATGTGAAAAAAATCGGCATAATTATCTTTTGCCATAAATGTTTTAATTAATTATGAAACATTTAAAATATAAGTATTTTATTTGTTTAAGTTGCTGATATAATTTGAATGGCTTCTGTAGAAAAAGCGTAACAGTAACAGACAAACCATAATAATTTCATTACAAATAGCTAAAGCTTCGTTTTGTTACATAGCAAAATTAAAGGAACCCAAAGTAATGTGGATTGTGGATATCACAATATTTCAATAAATTACTTCACGCGAATGATTTTAATTCTCAAATCCGAAAGCATGGGGTGATCGTAGACCTTTCTTGTCTATTGAGCTTATTTTTTGACTGCACTATTCTATAAAAAAAAGCTAGTTACTCGACACAATCAACTCAAATCTCAGTGGTCGCGGGTTCAAACTCCAGGCGCACACCTCTGACTTCGAAGTTTTGCGTGTACCTATCAACAATGAATAATCACTTACTTAAAGGCAAACATCGTGAATTAACCTACACGCCTAAAAAGTGCTTAGCAATTTATGAGGTACATAGTCCGCTAACCCGCACTAGGCTACCATGGTGGACTAAGCCTAAATGCTCGCAATGGTAGAGGAAGCGCGTGCCCCGGAGTGCGACGGATATGGATTGATGATAATTCGACACAAACATATAATACCAATTTGTGAAACCCTTGTTATACCGACGATATGAATGCACAAACTTGGTCTGCGGCATTCAACCAGTAATAGCCCTTAACCTTGTCTATTTATTGTCTTTTATCAATCGATACCGTTTCCGACATATTGTAAGTGTATTCTTTCGCATGACGGCTACCATGAAAGGTTTTAATCTGTATCCTAGTGTATTAGAGTCCTGAGCTTTAATTGACTTCACAGAATAGCAAGCTATCTATATTCCACGACGACATATTATATATTTAATAACTACTCGATTTAATGTAAACAAAAAATAAAGGATTTTTATGGCGATTGTTCTCTATCAACATGCTCTAGACCAGCGTAGTGCACTAAATCCTATCAGTTGCAGAGGAGGCCCGTGGCATGGGCTCATGATGAAAAAAATTATTAACATTTTACACCTACCTAATACAAAAACAAACACACCTTACCACAGAATAAATAAGATTCATCAATGCAGTAAGATAATTCAAAGAGACACATATTGCGGCATTTGCATAACATTTTGGTTGAGTACAACCATCTTGTCTCGCCAAGTATTGCACTTTAGTAGTTACTGCAGTTGCTGTGACCTGAATTTGAGTGTCAGCTTATGTACCTAAATCCGAAGTATTCTCAAATTGTTAAAATTAGTAGAATGTCGTATGATGTAGAGCAATGTTTCTCAAAGTGGGGTACGTGAACCTCTAGGTGTTCGCCTTATTTTCTTCAATAGACATTTTTTTATTATTTGGGAAAGGGGGAGGGTTGTAATTAGTTGCTGAAGGGGTTCCCCGTCATGAGGAATTTTATGCAGGGGTGCGTGAAACCGAAAGTTTGAAAACCCTGATATAGATGACTTACATTCAAGTCCTGCGTCAACAGGGTGTAGTGTAATGTCGAGAAATGCACCACTGCCTGTCTGACTACTGTACACGCAAGAGAATGTGTATTTGTCAAGAGTCAATGGAAGCCAAAACGCCTTAGATAATGAAGACTTACAATTTCAATACAAAATAGCCTTCGATATCAAGCTAAAAGTCTGCTGTGTAAAGGCAGACGACATACATACTACAAACATATACTACGTCATATGATTTAAAAATTAAGCACTCAAATACTCTCCGGATGATGAATCGAAAACCTCCCATAGTTTCTGATACCATAGTTGATGATAGGAAAGATTATGTGTGGATTAGAGAAGGGTTAAATTTAAGCATAATATAATTGTGTATTTTTATACAACCGCAAATATATTTGTTAGTTTTGCTGTGACTTCTAGCTGTAAGAAAAGAGGGTGTCTCTACTTATTCATGTTACTCTTTTTCAATAAGGAAATTCTCAGCAGTATCGTGGAGTCGGCAAAATGTTTCCATAAATAAACTCGCTCCCTACTCGTGGGACTTAGGCAGCTGCTATAACAATCCCGTAAAACTATATCTTTGCCTACTCTTTCTGTGAAACAAATCTGAGAATATAAATTTCTACGAAAATTTGTAAATTGATTCACTACGCCTACTGCACACAGGTCGCATCATAATTTTTAAATAGGATACCTAATAGAGATTTCGCTCTATCGTCGTTTCTATAATAAACCCAATAACAAAATTAAAAAAAAATGCAATTATTGACATTCGAATAAACCACTCACTCCTTGTTTCATAAAAAATATCCTTTTGTTTTTAATATTTTTACCCAATAATATTGCAATGCAACTTCACATTTATGAAATTCATATTTCAAAGTTTCTCCGGCGTGGCGAAAATTTATCGAATAATCCACGAGGCGAGATAAAGTGCGTTGTGGGTTGCGCAAGGCCCGGTCGCTGTTGCCTATACAAGGCTCTCGTGGGCGAAGTTGCCTTTAGTCATGCGCCCACGACGTGACTGTATAGCCTGTACACTGCATGCAACCCGCACAAATAAGTCCATTAATCTTGCTTTGCACTTTAAATATCATTGATTTTGTACCTGTGATCGTCTTCGCGCATTAAACATTAGGTAGCCTATTCTTCCACCTACTAAATTATTTTATAACAACAACCGTAAAACCGGACTACCGAAAATAGTTTAACCAGCTTTTGTCAGCTAGGTACGTGATTTAGAAAAAAACATATTTTAAAATCAAGCTTTTATTATGCACGAAAAATTAAAAAAATTAACTAAGAAAACATTCATAAAATTTGTAGTTTTTTAAACTCTACAAGTAACAATTTACGAAAGTGTTCGGTTTATCAGTAGAAGTATGAAACATAAACATATATTATCTATAACTAGTATATTAATATTCTTAAGTGATCTAAAAGCTCGTCGCGGCCGAGGTCTTTGCATTAACGAAATTGCGCGACAAGCTTTTTAATCACTTAAGAATATTAATATACTAGTTATAGATAATATATGTTTATGTATCATACTTCTACTGATAAACCGAACACTTTCGTAAATTGTTACTTGTAGAGTTTAAAAAACTACAAATTTTATGAATGTTTTCTTAGTTAATTTTTTTAATTTTTCGTGCATAATAAAAGCTTGATTTTAAAATATGTTTTTCACCGTTAATTTATTTTTAACTTTTTAGTTGGAAATATTTCTAAGTCTATCCATTTCGTAGTCATACCGAAATTCAACTCGGTCCATGGAAACTAGTGTTCCTATGGGCACCTTCCAACTTCTTATGACACCAGATCAACGATACCTTGTGATTATGTTGTCACTGAAAATACAAAGGCATACCAAATTGTAGCTTAATTGGTCCACAGGAATCGGAGTTTCTATGGGCTTCTTCCAACTCTTCATCAGATCAGCTCTATGATACCTTGTTATTATATTGTCACCGAAATTACATAGGTATACCAAATTTCAGCTCAATTGGACCATAGGAATCGGAGTTCTTATGAGCATCCTCCAACTCCTCATCAGATCAGCTCCATGATACCATATTTTTGTATTGTTACCGAAGTTACGAAGAGATACAAAATTTCAGCTCAATTTGACCATAGGAATCGGAGTTCCTATGGCCATCCTTCAACTCCTCATCAGATCAGCTCCATAAAATGATATTTTTGTATTGTTACCGAAGCTACGAAGACACACCAAATTTCAGCTCAATTGGACCACAGAAATCGAAGTTCCTATGGGCATCTTTCAACTCTTCGTCAGATCAGCACCATGATACCATATTTGTGTATTGTTGTCGAAGTTACAAAGACATACCAAATTTCAGCTCAATCGGTCCACAAGAACCGATGTTTCTATTATCATCTTCCAACCTCATCATCAGACCAGCTCCATGGTACCATATTATTGTATTGTCATCCAAGTTACGTAGATATACCAAGTTTCAGCAGAATCGGTCTATTGAAAGTGGTTCAAATCTTCATTGCAAGATTTGTAAACATACAAACATACATACATACATACATACATACATACATACAAAAGTGAAGTTAAATAAAAGCTTGTAAAAAGGGGAAAAGGCGATATAGATTGTCGTTCATCAATTTGTTTAGAATTATCTATATTTTTTCAAGTCTATTTAATCTATTCATCATCATCATCATCAGCCAAAGGACGTCCACTACTGGACATAGGCCTCCCCCAGGAATTTCCAAAGCGCTCTATTAATTTAATCTATTACTAAACTATAATTTAATATCCCTTAACCGTATTTTCAATATCCCGGCGAAGTCAACTGTTTGCGTGATCTAAAATGTTTCTTTTCTTGTAACTTCCGATAGCCAATGGATAAAACATAATATCTTAGTGTAGATCAGGACTATGCGTGGGGGGTAAGGTGTACGTAGTTATTTATACCCTTCTTCTAAAGTATCTACTTTTATTATATTCTAGACAGGTAAGTATGTTAGTCAAAATAAACACACATTGGTAATATATATAAGGTTTTTTCTATTATATAATATGCTCATATCCGCAGTAGGTACAGTCTATAAAAAACAGTAATTCCTAAGCTCAGACTTGCTCGTTTCATAATCGCGTTGGAAACAGGAAATATAGATATATATATAGGTTACATAGCAACATGTCTCTCGCAAGTCATAATACTAGTTTTATAACTATGTTACATCCTACAAAACCAGTCCTCCCTTACTTTGTCATTGACTATTCTTGGACGCAATGATCCATAAGTATCTGCAATGAGCTTATTTAACGTAGATTATTATCGAATGTCAGTAAAGGCAATACGATTTTGGTTCAGTTTTGCGAGTTTGTTAAAATGATTTAAATTAACTTTTGTTGATTTTCCTAGCGATAAAACCACTTTTATCTTAGCTCGACCCGGAAATCATACCAGGGACGGCACATACATTACTACGAGACCACAAGTCCGTCTGAAAAAATGAAACCGAAAGCTCTTATATTTCAATAGATAAACACATCTTCGGAAGAAGCACTTCTCATTGTTAACATGTCGTTATTATACCTACTACTAAAATCCTGAAAAATGAGTAACAACTCACTATTCGACCTAGGGATTTAAAAAAGTTACCGATTAAACTGATAATTCCAAGAGGCTACACATACAAGGATTCTCTTCAGTGTCATGTCAACACGGAACAAATTGAATGCATCGGGGTATAGTTTTAAGTATTTCGCCTATTATTTAATAACTTAAATATCATTGGGGTCGTCGTTTATCAAATGAACTGGAGCTCAATTTCTATCTTGAGCAAAACGTTATAGGACTTTCGATTAGGACACTCTCAGAATTTTGGAAAAGTAATAATGTGAACAAAATTACGCCTGCACTATATCGGTGGGATTTAAATTACACTTGAAGAAACGTGGGTGAACTTGTGTAATAAATGTTAAAATGTAAATATGTATACCTGTACTTAATAAAATGTATATTTACGATGTTTTATTACACACAATATCAAGCGGGAAAATAAAATGACGAGCAAATAATTTTCTGCCGATTCCGAAATCTCATAGCAATAAAAACATCTCGTGCTGATGAATATGTACAATATATGCCATTAAATATTTATGTGATGTACTTACCCACGTTAATTTTACGGGGTACACAATATTTTTTTTAACTTGTAACTTAAATTATATGAATTTATAAATAAATAACCCTTTAAAATAAGCTTGAATATAAAATTTTATATCCTTTTAGTACACTGTATAAATACAAATTAATCTAAATAAATAAATACTTAAAACTAAGATTAGGAACTAAAAGATGTACACAGTACACGTTTGTACTATTCACCTGACAGAAGACAATATTATAATCTAATAATAATGAGTGTCCGTCGCGGATGTCTTTCAAGAGTAGTTATAAAACATTCCCTGTTTTTTTTTTGTTAAATACAAATAAATTCATAAAAGCAATGTCTCGTTTTACAATTACAATAACTCCGTGTTTTCATTATTTTATGGCTTATGCAAAATTGCCTAAACAACCCATTACACAAGCCCTAAAGACTCTACCATATTTTAAATATCCCGCTGTAAATTATCATCCGTTGTATTCTAAATTTAAGCACAAATCATGTATGTGACTTCTTTTGAATAGCATATGACACATTTTAATTATAGTAATTTTGGACCTCTGTGTGTAATCTCCAAAATATAATTTATTCTGTTTTTATCTTCCCTCAATCATACTAGTAACGACATCTAGGTAAGCAAGAAATAATCTTTACAATTAAACTTAAATAAGTTTAACGCCATCTATGATCTATACGAATATTTTATTAGTCGGAAATATTCCAAAAAGTTTAGTAAGGTGAGCCAGAAAATTTAATATAATATTTTCGTTAGATGGCGCTAGGAACATCGAAGTCGATAACACTCTTGTGCGTCACATCACTGCGCAATCAAGCACGGAAATAAAATAACAGCTGTTCTACAATATTCGCTCGGGCAACTCTGGCAGCAGCTGTACCACGCAGCCGTTTTCCTTGGAATCGCGTTTGTTTGTACGTTGCATTGCTTTCTCATTGTTGAACAACTAGCCGTGTGGTCTGGACTATTTTTTCATCCATTTTTCAACGTTTATTGCTGGCGCAAGTTTCGGTATTGGCGTTTAAAAGTGTGTGAATCATAAATCTGTAGTCTACGTCGGCGCTATGTTTACCAAAATTCACAGTTCGTTGTTATTGTGATTCGAGTTGAAATGACTCGTGAATACGTGGACCGCAAGAAGAGCTCCGCAGTGTTATGTTAATAGAATCTCTTTTAGATAGTGACTGTTGGAAAAATTGTTCTTGACAATGTCTAACACGGCTCCGACGAGTTCCGCGCTGAGGGCTTTGGCCTTAGAATACAAGAGTCTACAAGAGGAGCCCGTGGAAGGGTTCCGAGTGAAATTATTGGGAGAGGACAATCTGTTCGAATGGGAAGTGGCAATTTTCGGTCCGCCGGATACGCTCTATCAGGGTGGATATTTCAAGGTGAGAATTTGATATTTTTTTTGAAAGCACAAAGAACCAATGTTTTTAACTTATAGGCTTTTACAAACATTGTTAGAAAAATATTCATTTTCAATAATATCATAGTCTGTTGTGAAAGTCGCAGTCTTGATGCATCTCTATAGTCATGTCTCATCACAGACGCAATTGCCAATTACCCTGGCAGCGCCTGTTGTCACGCGTTTATTGACGACTATTTGCTTTTGTTACTCAAAAACATTGTAGCATTGTAATATTACTGTTTATGAATATTTATTGTAACAATGCTTTCCAAATATTCAGTTTAAAGTTTCTTTATAAGTTTTGACAGTAATAAAAGGAAGGTAGTAAATTAAAGTTAGTATAATCTTTCTACAACACTAAAAACAATAAAATCTATCTCCTGAAAAGTTAGATCTATGGGTGTACTAAATATTTATTATTTTATTCTAAAAATTGTAGAATGTTATTTGAATTCCATTAATTATGGGAGTAAGATAATAAATGCTTCATTAAATTTTAATATAAACACAAAATAACCTTAAGCACGTTAATTTTGACGCTTTCTATTAAATTTAGTATTTCTTCATATAAAAACAAAGGTATTATATGGTTGTCAAAAGAAAAATAAACCTAAGTGATAATATAACAACTGTAGTTTATTAACCAAACAAGATTTTTACAGTGTATGTTAGATGTGTGTAAAATTTTACTAACAGATGGTGACCATAATTATTTCTTGGGTCCTTTTTTTAATGTTGTTTATGTTGGTTGCCGCACATTGTTTTTTTGATTCAAATAGAATTTATTTTTTGGTATTTATTTAAAAATTGTTTTGAAGTGAAACATTTAGCTTTAAAATGTTTCGTACAACTTATATGATAATAAGCTTTTAAGGTTAATAACAAAAAGACAGAAACATAAAAGTATAATAAAATTTTCCTAAGAAACAAACAATAACAATGGAAAGTTAACAATCATTATAATTTTTAAAAAACTTAAAAGTACATTTAAAACAGCTTGAAGAGTTTAGTTTGAGTTAGCTGTACTTAAAATTATGCTATTTAATACCTCTATTATTAAAATATTTGTTTGAGTAAGAAACATTGCGTAATTGTACATTTTGTATGACCCAGAATGGCATTGCATTTTAATGATTTCATGTCATGCCCTGTTTAACTAATAGAAGTGTTATCTGAAAACAAAAGATAATGCTCTCCGGACATATTTACAACACATTGCTGTATTTATATAACATATGCATTATGTATTAATTTCATCAAGAGGTATTAAAAATATTTATATTTTTAAATACTTGTTTTTGGAGTTGCTACCTACTATGAGTAAAAAAACTTAAATTATCTGCATGGATTCAATTTTATTCAATAAAGCAGCATATCAAAAAATCCCATATAAAAATATAAATATATGTTGATACTAAATGTAGAGTTCACTGATATCTGCTGGGAACAAGTATATCTGCTCACAAATGTGGGTTGATTATCATCACAGAACATATAGAAAATCAATTTATTATATTTTAAAATTTTGTTGTAAACAATAAATAAACAGAAACAAATTCATTTTTCTAAGTAGTATATACAGTTCCAAATATGTAACTAATTAATTACCTTATTTATGATACTTTTGCTTTTGACATTATTGTTGTTATACACCGATTAACTTCAATAACGGACTTCTATAGAAGCCCCTAGGTATTACTCATTTATTGTTTAATGTCTAGTTTATAATTGTAGAATCAGGAGATATCAAATTAGATGTCAAATTGCTTTTGTTTCATAAAGATTTAAGCTTTAAGAATTTTATTCAGAGTTTTTAGGTCAAGCTGGGTTCTTGGGCTTTTATGGAAGTAACGCCCTGGCGTTAACTCATACAGAGTGTGGTGTTTGGTGCAGAACAACAATTATGTCTAGATACAAATAGATTCTATAAAAAATTTAAGTGAGGCTGTATAAATCATTGAATTATTAACATTTTGCTCTAAATTTACCGTAGAAATATAAGCCCTTCAGCCTGAGACTTTATAGTCATTGTTCTACCCAATTGGATCTATACTAAAAATTCTACCATGGTGACCTCATAAGGCCGAATTTAGTAAGGGCAGGGTATAAAAAGATATAGAATCCGCAGACAGCCAAAGATTCGATCTTAACCCGCCATCACTCGCGCGATTGGACGAGATTTTTTACCTCATTTTTGACCGAAAAAATGAGTTATAATTTCTATGGTTACCCTTGTCTCACTATCTTAAAGATACCTTTACGTTCTTCAAGGAAACTTGAAAATACTGAGTCTCAGAAATTATAACTCTTTTCGGTAAAAAATGCCTAGGGTGCTGACAGCACCCCGCGCGAGTGATGGCAGGTTAATATGCTTCAATTAGAAGATCTATTTGAAATATTTTTGCTGGATTTTTTGTGTAAGACCTATTTCTCATTTCAAAAAAATCCAAGATCTGCCTTGCCTTGATTATTTTGTAACTTTTTTTAAACGTCCTAAATGATTAGCAAGCAAAACCAATAGTAATAGCTGAGTATGATATGAACATCATATAATAAAGACGTAGTAGATCCATTAACGGTATGTGAGAACGTCTATATACAATGTTGACCACTGCGTGTCGTGTTTGTTTTCCGTCTAGTTATTTATACAATAACATTGTTGACAGACTTATAGCTGTTTAAGGCAATCGACCAGTTCAAATAATGTTTACAATCCAGAGGAATCCCTAAGCTGTTTATATCCTACATTAAATTAATATTTCTGCATGCTTCATTAATTGTTTATGATCCAATTTGTATTGCCCCATTATTCTCACGGCATTAATACCTAATTGGTGCACGAAATCCCGAGTTAGATTTTACTTCACAAAGTTTTGTAGGGACTTTTAAGTCTGAACAGCAGCTCGGTGCCAACAAAACTGATCGATAAACAGCAATAAGCTTGCGCCCTATTATGTAGACTCCAAAATTTGGTTAAACATGAATGTAGATACCTCAGTGTAATCTTTCAGGGATGGAAACGTGAAAGAGTTGGATTACTGTAGTATACTATTACTATAGTAGTTTCTAGTCAATAAAATACCTGACGTGAAATTTAATTTTGTTCCAGGCACATATGAAATTCCCACCGGATTACCCGTATTCACCGCCTTCCATTAGGTTTCTAACAAAAGTATGGCATCCAAACGTATATGAGGTAAGTTGAAAACAAAATGATGTTGACAGTGAAAATATTGATTCTCAAATCAATTTTTGCGCTGTGTTTGCATAGGGTGGGCTATTCCATCGTTCTGAACGCAGCTAAGATTGTAAAGATTATATTTGTCCTTCCGTCACGCAAAAACTCGATCATTTACTATAAGTTCCGTCATTTGAGTGCATAGATATAACTGAAAATTAATATATAATTATTATATACAGCGAATAAATTATAAAAATTGCGACATTGTTTGCCAGTTCAAACAGGTCTTGATTTGTATTTCAAATGCAGTTGTAATTTTAGATTTGGAAGCTTCTCGAATGCGAACCACATGTGGATATTAAGACATAATATGGATAGGCTTGATAAAGATCACAGGGCGTTATTTGATGCAGGCTACGAAAGCCTCAGTACATGACAATAGGCGTGTTGCGGTTAGACAAACAAAAGAGTACGCATAGTGTTGCACTACTTGTTACTATTTTAGACACGTATGGACAGTATATTCGCGCAAATGTGAAGGATTCTAAATAACTCATATCTCGACTTCCTGTCCATATAAATAGAATATATATTTTCGACGAGCGTAGCTTTAAGCCATGAAATCTCGCTAAAACATCCGACGCGTACTCATGTACTAAACATGACGAATAACAATGATGATAATATTATACCGATGTAAATATAATATGTTTTGCCAAACGTGCTCGCTTTGTTTTTAAATCGATATAAATCAAACGAGACTGAATGTACATGAGGCGTTTTAATCCGCGGCAACAGATTTAATCAAATTAAATTAGAAACGATGCTTCGTGACGCAGTTGATTATATCCACCGAGGCAAATGTTTGTGTGTTATACAAATATTTGTTTTCAAGTCTCTGTGTTTGCGAAACCAAAAAGTCTCTCATAGTTTTTGATACACATATCACACACACAAGCACTTGCCTCAGTGTACTTCATACTATTAGTTTTATTTCAAATTAAACCTTTCTTCTCTTTTAATTCAATTTAAATGGGGTTATTATTATGGGATTTTATATAAAATTATAATTGCGTTACTGGTTTATTTTATTATCACTTTATATATAGAGCTTAGTGCTGGGTACGCGCTACCTCTACAACTGAGAGAGTTCAAGCTTTAGTCCACCATGCTAGCTTAGTGCGGATGACACGCCTAAGAAATTCTTCAAATCTTTCAGGTGATACGATACAATGATTATTCAAAGCAATAATTATGCATAGGTATCCACAAGAAAAAACTCTCAAACAAAAACTCATAAATTCGTCCTTTCCAAAGCACTTTTCTTACTTTAAATTATATTGAATGAATCATCACAAAATACAACGTTGGTTCTAGAAAATGTATTACTCCCCAAAGATAGCGTTTTCATTACGTAACCAACGCTGTCAGAAACAGCCAGCAAGTAATGTATTAGAGCTCTCATGTCCCAACTGGTTGGGATAACCGCTTTGCCTCTCTCCGGCTTCTAAGTACTACACAATACGTACTACAGACTACCCTGTGTGTTTAAAGTGAACTATACTCTAACAGAAAGGCCAATTGATGATAAATGATTCCAATGTTGACGTATAGAGTAATTTTATGATATAATGGAATTCATATAAGGCATTTCTTAAGCAGAAGGCAGACCTATACCCACCAATGTATGGTATACGAGCTGGTATTATGTATTAATCACTTAACGTGCATACATATAAATTAAACATGTCACAACTACAAGGTTAACGAATCAAGAGAAATGCCAAACAATAGAAATTCAATACAGCTTGTGATTACGGTAAAGTACTGCGACCTTCATAAACTATAGCTTCTAAGATTTCTCCCATGACGAACAGGGAAGCCTTTTAGCAATTTACATTATTCTACATCAATTATTTGAGTGATATAACACTCGTCGACGTGGTCATGACCGTGTACTTGACAAATTGTACTTGGCCGACCTTACTTAGTGAATCCAATGAAATCCATCACGAAACAGATTACGAAACATATCATGTATTGAGAGAGGTAGAAATATCGATGAATATTTTGAGTCTCGTAATACCAATATTTCATTAAATTTCAGTAGTATTCAATAAATACTACTACACGTGCAATCTAAAGCCTTTCGTCTCAAAGTTTTTCAAATATCGCAGCATGGAAACAATGTTACAAGGGCGCCCGAAATTTTCTAGTAAAAAATCCGCAGTAACGTTTCTTGCTGAAGAAATAGGCCTTGCCGCGAGCTAGCCCAATATACGTGGCCTTACTTGTGAATTGTATCTGCAACGTCCGAGGTACTGGCGAACATTTCCCTGCGAGACATTGAGCTACGTCCGCATTACAATTACAATAGATTTTAAACTCGAATATTTGCAGGAAAAACCGCCTAACAATAGCAATTGTTAACGCAGACCTAAAACATTTCACAGGCCGTATGCAGTGTTTCAACTTATTGAAACCTATTTAGTATTGAGGGTAATGGATCATTGTTTGAAATTAAAGTTTACAAATGCAGCTCAATCACGGAAATTATCTATGATTAATATCTGACATTGGATTCTAGTGTGTTCAACTCTCGTCATAACAAGGTCACGTACTTAATGACATCGATATAAAGACAATATAGCTGTTAATAATTAAATCCACACATTATTAAGTACACGGAAAGAAAAATATTGATGAAGGCACGTACATTAAAACAAGCCACGGTAACGGAATTATGAAATGTAAACATCACAGCCCATAGTGTACTACGGCTGAACTAAGGCAAAAACCACTAAACCGTAGAGAAGGCCTGTGTTCAAGTGTGCAATATAGTATGACCACCAAACTATATACGTTCCGTTCTATGTATTACAACCAACTGCACATATCCTAGTGTAAACTTAAAACAAGAATTTGTTTCCTTGTGACCTCACTCGGGCGTAATAGTAAGTCCAAATATGGTATCGACTGACGAGAAATCACTAGGGTTATCAAGTGATAAGGATCAATAAATACAATAATCCGATCAATTAATGACCGAATATACATCGACTGATCCAAGAACGCTTGCGTGTTTCGCCGTCGGATTTGCACCTGAAAAAATCCGTCAAATCCACGGAACTATAGGCAAAATTCCTTCACATACATTTTTACGGTAGCGTTGTCGTCCCGGTCGAGACAGCCCACTCATATCGTAGGGCAAGTTATGACGTGACTCTGTCGCTGAGCTATCTAAAATTGTATTAGTTATATCAGGATAGGAAAAGTAGAATAAGGAGATAAATATTCATAAAAGTGAAATGAAGGTGCATGGGGTCTATGCGTGAATAAATTTTGACACGCCATCACTCGCGCGCTTTGGCGCGATTTTTCTGCTCCTTTTTAACCGAAAAAATGCGTTATAATTTCTGTGGTTACTCATTCGCTTTTCTCAGTATCTTCAAGTTACCTTTACGTTCTTTAAAGAAACTTGAAAGTACAGAGCCTAGCGGATGAGTAACCACAGAAATTTATTCTTAATTTCGGTATAAAATGCGTGGAGTGCCAACAGCACCCCGCGCGAGTGATGGCGGGTTAATTCGATCTGCCAAAAACTAGGCTTGCTATTATAATTAAATAAGATGTAAGATGATATGTAAGATGTAATACAATCGTGGTGTTATCTATTGTAACTTTGACTCCATTTATCGGATTTTAATGTAATTATCTGGACAAAGTAAATAAACTGGGTAATATTGTCAAAGAGGTTAATAATCCAGCAATAACGCGTTGTCCAATATCAGCAAAAAAATACATCATAATTCTACCGTTCGCGGTGACAAAATCACGAGGCTGTCTCTTGGGGCCACATTCAACTATTTAGCTGTTGACCTGGTAAAGTAGCAAAAGGAGCCTGTGTAGGTAGGTTAAAACCTCCAGTACTAAAACTTGTACCTGGGCATATTCAGAAAGAAAAAAGGCCATAGAGGTCAGCTCATTTCGTTTTCACCAATAATCTATATAAATGACTTATTACATACACATAATGTTAAAAATCATTACCAGAAATTAAAGCATAATTAACAACACGTAAGCATTTTTTAAATAATATTAAAGTATTGTTTCCGATACCCCTGATTAACAGCAAAAGTTTTTCGGTAGAAGCATTTGTTTTGCATAAGAAAGGAACAAGTCAACCATTTCCAAATAATGTAGGATTAAAGTATTCTTTTCCTTGAAAAGAGTTACATAAGAGTATTAAAATTTTTGTACATAACCTATTAAGGAACAGGAATAAATCCTTAGATTGTTCCTACGACGTATTAAAATATTGAAACGTCCAACGTATTTAAAAGAATTAAAAAAAGACTAACCGACTGCCGACTCTTACATTTGACTATCCCGGTGACGCACGTATTAAATATTCTTATTTCTTTGAGTCATTTCGTGACTCACCCACGCACGCTCTGAACTCGTAAGTAATATCATTGATTCATAGAAGTTGACAATGCGTAAATATTTGATACAATTTTGAAGCGTTCAATTCCACGTTATCGGACACAAGTAACCACATGCGTTTCCTAATGTTAACATTAATTTTCATCGTCAACCACGACCAATCGTAAATGTTGTCATTACGTTATCACATAAATAACTTTAGATTTTAATTGGTCATAACTTCGATTCAATAGTTTCGACGAAACATGATACATAATATCTGGATTTAATTTTTTTATTATAAGAAATTCACGGAACTAACATTGTGCAATTTGTAAAATTTTAGTGCAATCTCAATTAGTTTTTTTCGTATGTTTTTTCTAATTAATGATTAATTTATTTGTAATACACTACAAAAAGAATAATTGTAAAAGTATTGATGATAACCAATCAATTAAGTTTGAAGTAACCAGTAAGGTAAGGACACAAAACTGTGTTCCTAAGAGCCGTTGCGACACGGTCCCGACGTCTACGACCCCCACTGCGAAACATTTCACACTGCATCGCAGTTTGACCCACTTTTAGTAAGTTAGATATTCAACTTCGACACTATTCTTTTTTATTACAAATCACAATTGAGTATTATCTTGTCACCTTCGAAAAATGAAATATTTCGTAACAAAATACAGTCACATTACTCCGATGTAGAAAATTAAAATGGGTAAAAAAGTTATTCAATATTATTTGGTTTCTTTTGGAAAAACATATGTACAACAACGTAGCAATGTAACAACGAAGATCTCTAAAAAAGTGGATTATATCACCCATGTTTAATACTCTTAAGGCTGTCGACAATCGAGCCAGTATCGTAAAATAAACGCGTAAATACGTGTTTAATTCAAAATGAAAAATTTAATAAAGAGAGAGGCCATATAAATATAATTAATAGTATAAATTCTTTATATTTCACGAAGTTGCTCACAATGTAAAAATTCATTATACTAGTCTCCACCAAAACAATGTAAGAGTAGTTAATTCTTGGTAGTACGCATGGAACGTGCACCGTGCATATAACTTTGTGTCTTAATAGGAAGTGCAGCAGTAAAAAACTGATTTACAGAGTGTTCCCCACTTGGATCCCATTTATAATTTCTCGAAACTGCACCGTAGCCGGTACTTTTACATGGAGCGGGAAGTACCGTTAGCTTTTAGAAGAGTCAACTGTGTGTCGGCAACGCAAAATAATGTAGGTAGGTAGTGGTTCGGGGTCATCATTCTAAACGCTTGATTCACGGCGTGACGCGCTCGACCGGCCTCCTCGCCGTCTGCTGCCGAAATTTTTTCTAGAAAAAACCTCGTTAGACAACTAAACTGACGTTTCAAGACAATTGTAATAACGCAATAATTACGTGGGACTTCTTACACACAAGTGTTGGAATATATTAAGAAACAGTTGTTATTTATAGCATTACTGAAAGTAACGCTCATCGGTAATAAAAGAACGTTTACCTCACGTTCTTGGCTCATCCGCAAAGGGACAGCGTATACTGATTGAAAACGTTACTTTTTGCTTCACTTATTTATTGCACATCGTGACAAGTTGAACGATAACTTTGAAAATAAAATATTTCAAACTTTTCTTCTTATTACGTAGGTTTTTGCAAAGTGTTAAAATGAAACCTACGTTTTGGAATGACTATAAGATTAATCACAAGATTGCCAACCTTTGCTTAAATAAGCTAATTAAATGGATTTCATTGGCCAAACCAAATTCGATTGAATTTTCATGAAAACATATTATTACAATGAAACGATCTACGAAAAGATCCGCGTCGAGCAGGATGTACTTAGTGCACGGTTGAACGACCTTACATGAAGCCACTGCCAATGGTAACCGACCAATATTTAATTTAAACGCATATGAATCACTTCGTAGTCAATGAACTAAGTTATTCTGTGACAAAAAAGAAATAAGTGTACTTCAACACTGTTCGTTTATTTTACAACTACAAGCAAACAATCGGGATTAATTAACGCATCAATTTTAATGACGTTCCATTATTATCAAAATAGCTTTGCCCACTGCGGATTCAAAACATTCAAAATATCATTTGGCGCTTTTTCAAAAAGCGTGTTTTGATTTCCTCGTAGAAGAGTCGTTCCTTTATGTCCAGCTTGTCCGTGTCTGGCAGCCCTCCGGCCTTGGGGTAATTAACCTTATTCCTCTCGACCTGCGTCGTTGCTGCTTTGAACTTGTGCTACATTCACATGCGAATCTTTAAATAACGCAACGTAGACTCAATTTCATCTCACCAGTTGATGGACCGTGCCAACATTTCAATAGCAAAATTTCATTGGGCACGTGGTCGCTTTACAGTTGCGCGTATCGAAAGGGTTAATCAGGTCATCGATTGTCAAGCAGAGGGCGAGTTATCCTACAGCCTCACCAACTTTAGTAATCACAACAACTGATTGCCTCATGCATTTTTTTATTCGTCTGGAGGTCTTGACCTTGTGGGATGGCTTTTACTGCGTCACTAAAATGTTAAAAATCCACAAGCAATTAAACAATTGATTTAAGTTTATATCTAAGATTGTTTGTTATATTTCATTTTGCAAAGGTTGCAAAGATTCAATTATTTATCTATACACGATCGACTTGATTTAAACTGCGTTAAAACTATCACCGAATACTTTCAGAAATTCAGTTGTCTCTGCAAAGAGTGTGTCATGAGTGTTGTCAACCTTCCAATAGCCTTCGACTTTGGCAAAGATTGATCAATGAACATTTTTTAAACCTAATACATCGGTGTCTTGAGTTCATTTTTATATAAGACATATTTAATAATGGTATGTTCGTCTGCAAGCTTTTAACCCAGTAGCCATCTAACGAAGGTCCACAGATACACTGCGCTACATTCCCGATAAAATGAATTTACACTATATTAGATACGATATAATTATCTTTTCCTTTGTTGTTTAAACAAAGATAATATTTTATACGGGGCGAGGCTTATCTAGGTTATTACAAGTTTACAAGGAAATCGCAAGGTTTTGTATGTTAACGTATAAGCGACAGCACGATGACAGTTGATGGGTTAAGATCCAATTTTAAACCAATCAGTCAGTAAGGAAATCAATTACAACGATGTTAATATTTAATTATATAAACAAACTGTGTATAGGAATAACACTTCCTCGCTATACAAATGTATTATTATGTTATTAAAATACATGCTCTATGAAATGAACATCTAATACCGTGCTTCAAACATTCAGTGCTAGTATAAACCGATGCAACTAGTATCGATACAATGTTGTAAGATGAATTGGACGCATCCCTGTTAATTGTAGTGTAAACAAAATTCGTGCATTTGAAGTGTTTCCCGATTTAGAGGTCAGAACACACGCAATTTCTTTGTGAGTAAGAGCGGTGTGATCCGATGGTGTATATTTAGCCGAGGGCGTCGCTCTCCCAGCGTCACTCCCGTGTCTGCGCCTTTTGCTCTATCATCGTGACTATGTTACAATAACATCTATTACTATTATCTTTTTAATTGCGTCAATCACTGTCACAAGGAATTGCCTTTTTTACACCTAATTACCCGCTTTACACTAACAATAGACTCAGTGAACTAAAATCTAGTGCATTTCAAGAGATTTAGTAGTTTTATTGAATAACATACTAAACCAAGATTGGACTATTTCATTTGGACATTATTCAACAAATTACAGCAATGTTTCGGCATTTTAACATAATGTCGCGTTATATAGTCCTTACAGAAAGTTTGAAACAACTCGTGTCAGTGGATCATGCGCCAAAATATACCGTTAGGTAGAAGCGTTTACTTTCACGTGATTGTGGTGCTGAGAAATGGTTTGCCGACGTAATAGAGAACACGTTATTTGTTTAAAAATAAATAAAATCAAAACTTTAACCACGACTTCGATCCAATCGAGTGCGAGGAGCAAGCAACTCCTTGCCTGATGGACTGTGAGTACCGTGACACATGAACACACCTTTTGTTTTTACGTTCGACCCGGGCTTTTGAAAACACAGAGAAAAAGCGAGAATAAAAAAAATAACGATACTAAAAATGACAACTCTTCAGGAAATTTTGCACAACTATGTAAAACTTCGTTGTTAAAGCAAGAAATTCAGTTTCAGAAACTCATTCCCGTTTTAAGGTTTATATAGTTAAACAAATTAATATTTAAATCTATTTGCCTAGTACGAAACAAATATTTTTATTACATTTTGAAGCATAATGAAACCATGTTAAAAAGAACGACATACACAAACCACTAGGTAAAGCATCCACGATAGCGGTATGTAGGTCATACGAATATAAGAGTAGGCCGTCGACGAGCACAAAAACTTCCGATTTAGCACAAAATGTTCGTTTCGCGACAAAAATACTGCACAATTGTGCAATCTGTATTGAATAGCTGGTTGATACGGAGATTGTCAAGGGCGGCCAGATCGATTCGGTTTCCGGACCGCAGACATAATCATTCATTTCCGCTATCACCTTAAACATACCTACACTAATATCATTTGAATAAGATTAAAGGAATTGTTTACCCAGTACTGTACACAACAATTACGAGTAATCGAGGGTGATCTTAAGCCAATACACTCAGTAAATAAAACGTATCATTTTGACCTTTACATTTAAGGTAAAATCAACATCCTTCTAGAGATTACAGGAAATATATTGTGTACTCTTAGCAAGCATGATTAATGTTTTTAACGATACTCGCTGCCAACTGAACATTAATCGAGTAATAGAATGTCATGCACGTGTTTATAAAAATAGTTTAGATATCGTTTCAACGGACACATAACAGAGGTGGTTGTGCGGTAGGAAAACGCGGAATCAATGTGAGACGTGAGGTCGGATCTCCTATTGTGTCCAATTGAATAATGCCCATCCACGTTTCTAAATGGTATTTCTGAGAATGAAGTCAGCATGTATCCTTATTTTCTATGTATCGCAGTAAATGATATTTCCGTTAGCATTGATAGTTTTAATCGAGCCTGTCAATAAAACAATGTATAATTTAAAATTTTGTTGACATTGTGGCATAATGGGTCCAAAAATTAATAGCTCGATGATAAAGTCTTGATAAGGTTCTCTAAAAAATAGTGGGTGGAGAAAAATATGTCATGATGTACACTGGTGGCAGTTTGTATGTTAGAAAATAGATGAAATCGTTGCCAATACAATTCGATTCATTGTAAGTTATTACTCAAGGGCAGCCTCGATGCAGAATCCACAAAATCGATCGCAAAAAAATTGTTAAGTCTCATCTGGTCACGGCAAGCGGAAGTTTTCTACGGGCCGATTGTAAAACCGAATGTTACGCTCGGTATGCCAGTTTTTTGCCGCATTTTGTGTGCTCGTAACCATTGTGTAGGTAATCTGTAAACTGAGGGAGGCAACAATAGATTTTACATAACATTCGTGCTGCTTCTAACGCAACGAAAACGAAATCCGCTTCACAACCATGAAGCATTAAATCGTATAAAGATTTAATAACAGCGGCCTTCGTTGCCAACTGGCTGTTACGCAAACTTCATGTCCGAGACAAATATCGAACCGGCTATGGGAAGTACAGCTGGTTTGTCCTGCCAAATTATATTCATTTATATTGTCTTAGTTTCACCAATACGGACTTCCGGGTTTTATTGTTGTATGCTGTTATACAAATACGTATGTACTATTCTGATTTTCCTTGCCTGGAAGAAATCACCGATAGCGATAAGGCCGCCATTTGTGACACTACGTTATAGAGTTTGTTACCAATAATATTGTTTCATTTTAAATGGTGTACAATAAAGTATAAAAAATAAATAAATAAAATAAAAATAAAGGTGTTTGTTCTTCAGCTTCTTTTACCTCCATGCATCTTCTCATAAACGTCAGCCAGTTTAAAGTGCTCTTAAATTGGTTAGAGAGAAGAGATCATTTGTTAGATATCTATGGGATCTCCTCAGATATATCCGATCGAATCTACATTTGCTTAATATATTCTATTCGTAACCTGTTTTTCATACATCATCTGTTAATGCTAGAAATATCCCAAATTATATCATATGCAGCCTCCATAAGTCCAAAAGCATGCCTGTTGGTAGTGTAATGTACAGAACAGATTTTATTTTATTGTGTGGTCACTTTTATTTATATGGTAAATTGCTTTTAAATAAAGATTTAAAGATAAAAGATTGGTTTTTGTAAGTAGAACTGAGCTTTAAGACTACTATGCAAGAACTTCTACTGATCATTAGAAACATTGACATACTTTTTGCTCATAATGGATATAAAAATGTTATTTTGGAAAAAGATAACTATGCTCACGTCAAATACTTGTAAATAAAAATAAGAGAATAGTTTGAAGAGTTTTACTACGACTTACTTCAAAGTAATAAATAAACGCTAGGAATAAATTCAACACTGTAATACTAGCTGCCAACAGTCGATGTAGTGTGAATAGAGCCAATTATATCTACCAACTCACTTGCCATTACGTTTGGTTAATTTCCATCGATACGCTTTCAATTGTAATATTGTCTGATTAGGGTCTTTCTTTCTATGGTCATGCATTAATATTATCATTTAAGAATTTAGTAGGCTTTAGTCTTTCACGACAACACAATTTGTGTTTGTGATTTTACGCATCTCACAAATTCGTTATGGCGAATTCTAGGACATAATTTTTAAATGGCAAATAGCCTGTATTACAATATTTCTCACAATGGCCGTTTATTTAAATTGGAGCACGATTAATATAAAGTAAAGTTCGTATTCTTAACGATCTCGCAACAATCCACGACACCACTGTTTTCTAACAAGGTGTCGTAAAAATCCAAAAACATTGAAATTCAAAATAATTGGATATCACCAACAATATTATGAGTCGAGCTATTTTTGACATTGACGCCGCTCAGACAGGCGTAAAGACATGTAGACACCTTTTTTTGACAGTCTCTGTGGCCTATGTAACAACGAGAAGTTTCGTGCCCTCAACGTATTAAAATTAAGATCTTTAATGTAGAAAGAATTAACAAACTCTGAGTAAATAGTGTAAATTTGAGCTGTTGCTTTCAAATCAATAAATGCGTGATACTTTATAACGTTTACAACCACGTGCTGTTAAAATGGTCTCAAATTCACACCTAAGATTTAAATTTGTTCGTGTGTAGTAAAATATCCCATAATTGGCATGAAAAAAAAAGCATCACGAGTAATCTTGCCTATTTAAGAGGTTTTGAGTCAACGTATACTTCTAATGGGTATGTGTTCACAATAAGCATAATTGTTTCTTATGTTAATAAAATTATTCAGCAGAAACAAAATCATAACATTAACGGAATTTGCGCTCCACCTTCAAATATAAATTTGTATTTAAGATTTTATATAATTTTAATCAATAAAACTTAGATGTATACGACATTTCTGAAAATGTTGAAAGGACAAGCGTGCAGGTTTGTGCAGTTTTCTCGTTATTTCTTCTTTTGTAGCTTTACGGCATAGCATACGCTACGTTGCAAATGGTGGTAACTTTCTGATGTGGCATAGAGGTTACAAAACTCCACCTAGAAAAAGTATCGACCGGCCAGAAAAGCTTTTCGACATAATTATAACACCCGAGCGATTCTTCTTTCCCAATTCGGTTAAAGAATCCAAGGCTACAGGAAGCCCGAGCACGTGCGTGAAAATTTCTTTTACAAGGAAAAGCACTCTTCCATTAACATTGTTACCCTTGGAGTATAATTACTTATTAATTACACTTGCGCTCTGCAACCATACACCTCAATTATAAATTAATGAATAAAAAAAGAAGCAACATAAATATAATTATCACCGTAAAAAAATCTGCGCATTTTAGTCTTCAGTCTAAGAGGTTCGATGAACAATTTAAATGAATTACTTTTGTTGCAAATCTATAAAATAAGACAGGTCGTTAATCGTTGTTTTGTTTTTATAAAATTAAAGTTAAAACTTCTTGGTGATGTTTCGTAAGTAATTTATCGGATAGTGGCGAAATAGGGAAAGTAATTAAGGAAAGTTGCTGTTAGTAAACAAGTTGTATGCTCCATCGGCTTCCTGACCTACTGTAATTTTAATGCAGACCACGCGAGTAACGGTATCAATATTAACATACGTGATAAACAAAAAAAAATTAGAAAAATTCCAATGTCTTCTTTAAAAAAGAAGAATAGATTTTTGGAGTACCGGCTTTTTTTTTATTTTTTTTTTAACATATTTTTATTTGTTTTTATAGAACGGTGATCTGTGCATATCCATTCTGCATCCCCCCGTGGACGACCCTCAGTCGGGCGAGTTGCCGTGCGAGCGCTGGAACCCGACGCAGTCAGTGCGCACAGTCCTACTCTCCGTGATATCGCTGCTCAACGAGCCCAACACCTTCAGCCCGGCGAACGTGGACGCCAGCGTTATGTACCGCCGCTGGCGCGACTCCAAAGGCAAAGATAAGGAGTACGAGAATATTATCAGGTAATTGACCCGGACAGCTGCTAACATCACTCGCTAATAAGTACGGCCAGTTGAGACGGGCCTCAATGACATATTAACCACATCCGAAACTGTTTAGCGTGACGTCAGACAATGTTTGTGTTTGGTGGGAGGCGACATGTCATTACACTCAAATAGCTTATAGTTGGTACAGGCGACTACTCTCAAATTGCTTGTCCGTGGCAATGTACGCAAATTAAAAGAAATTTATAATGATCTAATATTTTTTCTCAATTCGAGGATTAAATCAAATGTATGTATACTCAAATATTATATAGTTATCGAGTTAAAAATCCAACTCTACGTCATTCTAGTAAATATTCGGCAAAAGTTATTACAACAAATTTATATTGTTTTTATTCTACTACATATTTTTAAATCACTTACCCAATTTATGGTGAATTAAATTATATATTTAAATTTGTCAATAAAAATAATAACTCTTTTGTAAACCTTAAATTCGCAAATCTAACATATAAATAATAATGTTCAGCAATGTTTAGAGATGCCGTAGGCCACAGAGCTGCATCTAAAGCTACCATGGCAAATCCCCTTATAGGACAATTATTAAAACATAATAAGTTATTTGGCTATTAGTGCATATCTTCAGCACTCGTCTTTCAAATAAGATTTAATAAAAATATTCTTCTATTTCCAACAAATAGAATAAGTAATTAACTTCTTAAATGTTGGCCAATGTAAGTTGTTGCAATAAATTCATTACGTAAACGGATACAATTAAAGGACACGGAGTAGAGATATGTTTCGTTCAAATTATTCTTACTAGTTTGTTACAGTAATGAATACAATTTTCTAAATGCTATACCAAATGTAATTGATATTGCAAATGTTGATTGACTAACTGGCTGACTATACAATTTACTGAATATCCACCATAAGGAACTTTTGGTTGTTTAAGAAACAATATACACTGTGTCAATACATTATGTTGCTTAGAAGTGAGATAGGAAAACTGAACCAAGAGGACACCCATTGCTAGCAGTAGAACATAAATATAGATGTGTGTACTAGACTGGAAGATAAGTAGAGACTTATAGTCATATAAGTATGACGCAACTGATCCGCATTGACCATGAGCTCTTATGTTTCCGTTGTAATTAATATTTTAAAGAAAGGCAAAGGCAAAATAATCTTCATTTAAATATACTTGTTATTTTGAATTTTCAATATTAAACTACTGCCAGTTCGAAATGTATGGGAGAAAAAACGAAAGCAACTTCCTAATAAAGCAATGTATTTAATTTTCATTATTTTAATTTTATATAATCAATATCATAACGATACAAATTGTAGCAACAAAACTAAACTAATCAATTTACTACCTTCTAGGGCTATCATCTTCAATATATTCTGAAACTTTATAAGTATGCTTTTTATAGAGTTTATCTTAAATTGATTCTTTAAACCTGAAACTCCCTAAAAACCTTCGGAAGCATATAACAATGAATGAAGCAAAAGCTTATTGGATTAAGAATATTAATAAATACTGTAAAAATATATGGCAATCAAATACTCGTCCACAGCTTGCGCTAAGGACACTTGTGTTATTGTGTAGTTGTAATATCTCGTTACAAAGTTGTTAATAAAATCGAATGTTTTTCGTTTTAAAGCTTGTATAATATCTGCCAGAAGCAATAACTTGAAGTCAGAACATTGTAACAATACACAGCGGTACGATTTGAGAATAACTTGACACAGACGCTGCTTTTTCAATAGCGAGGCTGTCATTTTGTAAAGAAAAAGTTACGATGTAAACTTCTTTTTTTAATTAGATATCTTTGTCCGAGTTATGAAATTCAAATCTCTGATTTTTCAGTTTAACCTATTTATCCTAAGAAAGAATACCAAATTTTATAAATTATAGTGTAAACTCTATATAACGACACTGAAGGGACTGTGCATTTTATAGCGTTATAGACAGAGTAAGAGTTGTCGTTAAATAGAGTGAAGAAAAATCAGAATTAGAAAAAGAAAAGATTATTTCAGACTAGTGTTAGTTGTACATAAAATAGAATCTTATTTGAACGCTATTGCGTATAGTCCATTATTTTCGTCTGACATCTTTTGCACCAGTAATTTTGTTGTATTTTTTTTCTTATTTTATTCACATCTTGCAATATTGAGATATCTTAAAGGAAATAATTTTTCAAAAATTTTGCTGCTTCCAGAGCTTCTTTAATGCTCAGAGGCCCAGGCTCATCCGTCCCATCTTCTTCCTGCTTACAAATGTATTAGTCATAGACCATAGTCAACAACAGTCTACACGTGCAAGTAATCCCAGTTTGTAAACACAAGAACGAATTTCTTACTAAGTTCTGTATGAATGATGCCGACAGTCGAGTTTATTACGGATTAGGATAATAAAGCGACAAAAGAACGTACACAGCTTATCAGGTTTTACTAATTTTGGCAACTTAAAAGCTACTCTATTACTCAATTGTTGTCGTTATTGAGAGTAGGTGTAACGCTATGTAGAGTATCAGAGTATGGAATATAAGCTAAACCAACTAAAGCCAATCGATTTCGACGCTTTAGGGAGTTTGTCGTTAAATCGAGTGACGTTATATGGAGTTAACACTGTAGTATTTAAAAAAACTAAAATTAACACAAAAAGTGCTGCAAATCGGTTGAATTCTTAAAATACATAATAGAAACCAGGGATGTTATGGAGCTCCGTAACCGTAACCGAAACAATCGGATATCCGAAATAAAAATATATCCGTAACCATATCCGTATCCGATTTCAAATTTCGGATAGTTTCGGATAAGGGCGGAGTCTAAATAAAACGACATGTTTCGACAGCAGTATCTTGCGGTTTGTTTGTTATTTCTAGTCATAACCTCTTTCATAACTAGTTAAAACCTAGAAATAACGTAGTATTTGTATTTATGCTGCCTCGTGGTCTCGCAGTACAAGTTTGTGGCGTGTGATCTAGAGGTCCCGGGTTCGATTCCTGGGTCGGGTAAAGTGATATTGGGTTTTTCCATTAGGAAATTCTCAGCAGCAGCATGGAGTATGGAAAAGTGTCCGAAAAACGGCAATGAGCTCGTCTCCTATTACGTTGGACTGATACCTTCGGCCTTGGGCATTAACAGCCCCCTAAAATGTCTGGTGCAGAAAGCAATGGGGACTCTCGGCGCCATAGCAATTCCGGGTTGCGTGGTATGAAATATGCGACCGGTCACTCAACTGCGAACCACCAGATAGTGAGTGGAAACTATGTTACTGGTGATCGCACGAATACGTTGAAAAGGAAACAACGTACCTGGAATGTACCATAAGAGGGCTTCTAAGCCCGGGAAAATTGGAAGTCGTAGAGAGAAAGATGTCCAGATGCAATATTGATATCTTGGGAATAAGTAAAGATCATAAAAGAGGTAGTGGTCATTTTTCTACGAACAACGGTAATACTATGTACTTCGCAGGTGCAGAAGACCATAGTCACAATGGAGTAGCTTTCATTATTCCAGGAATGTTGCGTAGCAGCGTAAAAGGTTATGTTGTTCCTAATGACAGAATGATCGCTATAAAACTTGATGCTACCCCCGCGCGAACATCATCCAGGTGTATGCGCCCTACGTCACAATCAGACGAGGAAGTTTCAGACAAATTCTACGCTGATCTTGACAACCTGCTACGCACTATACCATCAAAAGAAGTCATTATTGTACAAGATGATTGGATTGCTAAGATTGACTGCACTTTGGGAGATCCACTCCAGGGCATAATTGTCGGTGGATATGGCCTGGAGATACAAAATGTCAGAATTGAAAAATTCCTTCAATACTGTGTGGAAAATCAGCTTACTGTTCAAACCACCCAAGACAATTGTACATGTGGATTTCTTCTCAAGGCTATAGAAACCAGAAGGCTATAGACTTAATAACAATTAAGTCTAAATGGCGATCATCAATTACTAAGTCGAATACGCTCCCGGGCGCAGACTGTGGAAGTGACCATATAGCTGATTTTAGACTCCGCCTAAAATGCACTTGACGAAAATCACGAAACACTCTAACACTTGACAAATTAGCTTTAGATCACTTTCGCCAAGTAATTGATACTAATATTAGTCTCCGTGAATGGGATCCTTTTGACTCTAGCGAAGCAGACTGGAACACTTTGAAAGAGACTGTTTTAGATACAGCGAAAGAGAGTAAGGATTTAGACCGACCTTTAAAAACAAAAGAAGATTGGATTACTAAAGAGTCGTGGGCGTTAATTGAAGAAAGAATAATGGTGAAGCGTGGAGATCTTAAGACATAAACTAACTTAAGACATTCCGCGGAAGAGCAGCTATGGCTAAAAGTGCTATGACCAATCTTGATAACATCTGGAGGAACAGAGAGCATTCGACGTGCAACTAAAGTGCGCTTGACTCGAGCTCTGGTATTATCCACATTTATATATGGTGCACAGACGTGGACTATGAAAAGCCGAGATTGCAGTAACATCGATGCCTTCGAGATGTGGTGTTGGCAGGGACTGCTCCGTATACCGTGGACCGCTAAGAAATCCAACGAGTTCATACTTAAAGAGCTATAGATCAACATACGACTCTCTGCAGTCTGCCAACAAAGAACCCTTCGTTTCTTTGGGCACATTATGCGATCACCAAAACACTATTTATATTTGTGTTTATAATTTACTTCAATCTAATATCCGTAACCGAAACTATGGGATAATCCGAAATTATTACATATCCGTAACCGAATCCGAAACCGATATAATTTTATTCTCATATCCGTATCCGTATCCGGATCCGAAATATCATATCCGGAACATCCCTAATAGAAACTAATAACGTTGTACACGATTTCACTATAAAGTGTATTGCATTAGAAAACCCACTTTCGATGGTTCAAAAGAAATAGTTGAATGCGTCAGTGAAACTATTAATATAAGCTGAATATTTACAGTGCAACTACAGGCTAATCGCAACATCTGAAAGTGAATTACAGACACTCGCGATGAAACATGAATGTGAAAGTAAAGGTCACTGTTCAAATCTTCAAATAATTCATTTGATAGTATAAAAATTTTGAATGTTTTTATTATGTAGTGTCTAACATTTCAGCCATTAAGCCCTCATGGTATATCATTCCTTTGTAACACCTGGAACTGTAAAAGAAAGTGCTTGGTAAGCATTTGAATAAGAACATTTATGTAAAAAGAGGAAAATAAAAAAGAAAAGCGTTAATTATGTCACATCGGTTTCAATTGTTAAATAGATTCAAATCTGCGTTTTAACAACAATCTGACAACAGTATATATATTCTATTAATGGACATAAATAAAATAGACCTAAAATTTTATCATAATGTGAAGTCAATAACACAATAGCAATTCACCTTGCATGCGCATTCAATATCACCGGATTTGAAATAATTAGTAAAAACGCTTCATCGTAAACCAATTTATATTTTTTTAAATATTGGTTTGTGCTAAAAAAAAAGTAACAAAGCAAAGAGTCACCTTTCCCCAATTACTGTTAATTATTTTTAGTTCTTCAAAATGTGTTCTAATGTCACCTTAGAAATATTTTAGATATTGTAACTTAATAAAAACACTTTAATGTAAATATGTTATGTAAATGAGCCCTAACACAAGAGATTAATTTTGTGTACTTTGTAATTCATAACATTCTCCGTTTGGCCTTCATGTTCTGTGTGAAAACCTTTTAAATATTTTACCTAGTTTGCCAAACTCACACCTCGAATAAATCTGCTTCCTCTTGTACATTGTGTTTCCTGAGATTAAAATCTTTTAACCTATTCTTATTTCCTGTTGCTCAGGGATTTCCGAATTTTTATTTAATCTTATTTTGTTTATAACGGCTGCATCCGTCGAGAGTTTATTAAATTATAAATATTCTTTTGAATTTTTAACTTTATAGAGCGAATTTGGCTTTGAACAGATTGATGCCTGACGATACAAAATTTGTATAAAATCTTGTATAGGATCGAAAATGGTTTCATGTCTGTGGCAATTGAGTGAATATGTATTACATTTTATTAATGTATCTTATTACAATTTCCAGAAAACAAGCTCAAGTAGCGCGCATGGATGCGGAAAAGGAAGGCATCGTGGTGCCACTGACGCTAGAAGATTACTGCATTAAAACACAAGTCAAGTCGACGACTCAAGAGCCACAGGTTTGTTATTTTGCCAAACATATTTAAATTCAGCTCATACGTCAATTTTCGAGGTTGTCGACCGTAACGTAGATACTTCACAAACGAGGCTTAGACGTTCACTGCATGTAATATGATTTTATTCAATGAAATAAATGTGCAATGTAAAAATAAACATTACCAATACTTGTCCAGTCTTTATATCATAGGAATCAAATACAAATACTTGTAGAATCCCTCTAAGTAGTTAAGTAGATGCGTGTGTTGCTCTGACACGTATACGGGTGATAAGAGCAGTATTTAGAGTCGTGAAGAGCTATAAAAAAATTGTGTAGTAAATTGGAAGGCTGTCTTTAATTTTTTTTGCTAATTTAACATTTTGTAGCATTGTTGGTGACGTTACTGTTGCAGTTGGACATGACAGATTTCTACGATGACGATTACGACGACCTCGACACAGACTCGGACGAGGAGCTGGACGGCGGCGACGGGGACGGCGACGACAGCGGCAACGGCGAGTCGTGAGGCCGCGCCCCCCGCGCACCCCGCGCCGCCGCCCGCGCCCCCCGCGCACCCCGCGCCGCCGCCACAGCGCCCGCGTGCCACGCGATCTCCCGCAAACGCGTACGGACCGCCAGCCGACTCTGTCACAACCATCCCGTGTGCACGCACAGGACACGCTTCCACTAACACATACAATACCAACATTTTTACAGCAGTCGCAATGGAGACAGCGGTATATGAACCCATTAAACATTATTCTATTCTATTATTATTTATGATATTTGTAAGCAATATTTGTCTGACAGTCGTACCCACAACAGCGCTTAACGAATCATCGTTTAATTAAAGTTTCGTGCTCGACAAATGTCACACGCTCATACCAGGCTCTCATCTTGATTTTACAATTTGAAACGGCATTAGATATCAATCGCGGCCAATTTAAAGCCCATATCACTTTCATGTTGAGTACTTATTCGCAGAATATTCTAGTTATGATTTATGCGTTTTCATCTAACAGTTTGTGGCAAGCTTCGGAGTAATATCCTAGGGGTTTTGCTTCACCAGCCGTGAACAATGTTTATAATAATTAACATAAAGAAGCATTAGAATATTTTGCATCTATTCGTACTACTACAAGTCATTTAAAAATATTATTACCCTACTCACCAGTCGTAATGTTTTGAAAACTCGTATCACATAATATATTATAGGTACCTCGACAAGTTTACTAATTGCATCACATTAATTAAATCGAATTTACAATTTATTTGTTAAATTTTATGACTATTGCTTTGTAAAGCAATTCAAGAGTCAATAATTAATGCTTTAAAAACCACATGTACCTACTTTGTTTAAGGACTGTGTCATATTGCAATATATGGAAGCGAAAAGCCTACCACATTGATATAACAAAATTATAATGTTCATAATGTTCTTTTTAATAGCCATATGTGTATTTAATTGTCTGCAGTAAATTTACATCACTTTGTTTGTTTATATTGTGGCTGTTAGTTCATACAATATTATATATTCTTAGGAATAAAAATAAAGCCTGGTTCATATGTTACACTGTATTTAGTCCTAAAGCAGGTTTGCATATTGTTTGTACCAGTATAGTTCATTAGAAGAAACAGTTATTGAAAAAGTATCATGTGCATTAATGTTGTAGATGCTAGTTTAATATTACTGTATCTGTAGTGGTAGAGTGTTATTGACTTTTTGAGAGAAATCATAGTTGTGTGTAATGTGAGAGAGTCACTTGATTCCTGACTCGACATATGCATTTGTGTGTTGACAGTTATCACATTGTCCGTAACGCTTGCCTGTATAGTTAATAATAATAATAAATACAGCAATATAATATTAATTAATGCACTTTATTTTTTTACATATACTTAAATGTTGACCCTGATTTTAATGGTGTGCTTGTATAAAAATATTGTGTCTGTTACCTGAATCATGCAATAACACAACATATTTTTATTAAGTCTTGATACAATGATGATGCAATGGTTTAAATATTTTTTTGGAATACATTAAACTTCTGTGATTATATCTTAAACCCATGTATTCAATATAGAGTTTGATTCAATTAGGTCCATAGTGATTGCTTTAAATCATTATAAAGTGAAAAAATCACATAATATTTAACATTAAATATAGGATATTTTCATTATATAAGATTAAATATAACAAATGGTTCAAGATTTAGTCTGATTACAATAATATGAAAGGTTACTGCTTTCGAATTATAACTTTCCTATAGTGTAATAATAGTTATGGATACCTACAGCCTGTCATGCTTATTATATTGCTTCTAGTGTACTTTGTATTGACACAGAAGAAATTGTATACATATATCACATAGTCAGTTTACCATATAGTTTTGGAATGCTCAAATCATATTGCAATACAATTATACAAGAATGAAAGTATATTAACATTATACATCCATAACATGTTATTTCGGTAATTTAGAGCAAAAATATATAAAACGGAAATTATTGTAATGTACATTTAAAATTGTCTAAGTAAATGATTTTAATGGTTAGTGTGCACTAAGTTAAATTTTACTATACTTAGTTAAATATTAAGGTTTAGTTGGTAATCAGTAATTTGGCTTCTAAATTAATAAAGCTATGTGACTTGTTAACGACCGCAACAATGTGGTAATTTAAAAGTTAATACGTAATAAAACACCATAATTGATCAGATTTCAAAAAATATGCTAAAATCGTCCATAACTTTTTAGGTAGTTTATAGATTAAGTTACTCGATAAGCGGTTTGGAAAATCATTGTAGTGAAATTCACGGCGAAGAATGTTAATTATTAATAACATAATGATATTTAATAAACAGAATGTGTTTGGATGCAGAGCTTTGATTTTTTTTTATCACATACCCAGTTTTCACAAGTTTAGATGTTGAACATTTTTATTATTGTTGAAACTACCTTACACACAGATATTTATTCATTAGAAGTCCAAGTCAGTTACGAGAGTTAAAAACATTTTGCGTCACGACTCACGAGCTGTATTTATTTTCTAAGGAAGTAACAATATCTACTGTAATTCCTGCAAGTGTGCTAAAACTAAAACGATGTAGTCCCTACATGGAAAAGATTTTATTGGCGTTGTGAGGAACTGCATGTGATGGTCTACAAAATACCCAGTTAAATCTAATATTGACTGAGATTAAACCTGAATTCATAACGACAAACGCAGTATCCAATATCAAAATAATTGGAAGACCAAATAACGATTAGGACCAGGTCTGACAATAAATGATTGCCAGACTGTCTAGTTATAGGCTGCTCATGCAGTCACTCTCTCAGTAGTCTAAATTCGCAGTAAGCGTTCTATTGCCGGTGATGATAGTAGACATAACCTACAGTCAATGATTTGGTGAAATTACGCCTTCTTTATGCCATTGTTTATATTAATACCCGTAAAAAGTAACTGTTAATATTTAACATGGATTTCGAACTTCTTTTTTTCATTTAACATTTTAGTTCTACTTAGAACGGAACGTACAAAATGACAGCTGAAGCGTCATTTGTTTATCATGACAAGATGTCATTTACACGATAAAAAGTAATGGTTTTGTGCCTTCGACTATTTCAAGAAATTATAACCACGTATGCATTGTAGTATTTTTTGCGAAGTTGTATATTGTATTAACTTAAAATGAGTTATATGAGTGAGCTTTCACAATCCAATGAATACTTAAGTTTTCGAAGCAGTATTCCTCTTAGAAAAATTGTTGTCGACTCGGACAGCTCCAAGGTAAAGTGTAAACAAAACTTGTTTTAAAAACATTCTTGAAATGTGAAATTGAAAGTCTGTGCTCCATTATATACTGCGACCATTGTACATGAGAATTTTAAATACTCCTATTAGAAAGAAATTAGTTTTGTTATAAAGGTTGGTGATATTTTTCTGGAGCCTCGTCATTAAGTCGACATTGCATTCAGTTGAGGTCAGCTTTAAGAGAAGCAGCTTCTGTGATATAGAGAAATATAATTTGTTCGTCATTGAGTCGCCATTTTTTAACTTGAGCACTTGTGTGTTGGGTTAAGGTGCTCTCAGTGCTTTTATCATATATTTAATAGCATCCATTAATGAGATGACTTGCATGACAGACCCTATACAGGACCACATTTTGATTTAACAGTATTCTGATTCTCACCTTACATGAATTACAATGTATTATGATTTACAGAACACAGTATAGGTTGTTACTTTTACATTTCAGGCATGGAAAATATTTGATTGTGGACCAAAATCAATAAAATGTCCCTTAGTTTGCTTACCACCAGTGTCTGGTACAGCTGATATATTTTATAAACAAGTTATGGGCTTAGCATCTAGAGGTGTGAGGGTCATAGCAGCAGAGCCACCTCCTTACTGGAATATGAAAGAATGGTGTGATGGTTTCAAAAGGCTCTTAGACCATTTAGAACTTCAAAAAGTTCATATATTTGGAGCCTCTCTAGGTATGTTGAAGGTTTTAACTACAACTACAAATCCCAAATCAAGACTTTTTATCATTCATAATGCAAAAAAGTTTTTCATGAAAATACTGATGATATAATTCAGTTATTTATTTATTTACTTTTTCAGGTGGTTTTATTGCACAAAAATTTACTGAAATGACACAAAATTATTCCAGAGTTGCATCTCTTGTACTCTGTAACACATTCACAGACACATCAGTATTTCAGTACCATGACTCTGTTGCCTTGTTTTGGCTGTTACCTTCATTAGTTTTAAAAAGAATGCTCATGGGCAATTTCACAACAGACAAAGTTGACAGAAGGATGGCAGAATCTATTGACTTCATGGTTGAAAGGGTAAGAAAATATGGTTACATAATTGGATAAAACAACAGTAGATGTTAAAAATTTGTGGTCATAAACAAGTATATTTTATCATAAAAATATTTGCCTGTAAATTATATGTCAATTTTGCAAATTTCAAATCATGTATTTAAATGTTTATATCTGGAAATCTGATTATTAAAATATAATAAATGAAACCTACCATTTTAATTTATGAAAATTTTGAAAGTATTTATCAGTCAATTCTCAAGATTAAAATTGTTTATTTTGTTTTTTTTTACAGCTGGAATCACTTACACAATCTGAACTTGCTTCAAGACTGACTATTAACTGCACCCCATGTTATGTTCAGCCTCATTTATTAAACAACATTCCAATCACTGTTATGGATGTATGGGATGAAAGTGCTCTTAGTTCTTGGGTCAGAGAAGATCTTTACAAATCATATCCACATGCAAAACTTGCACACTTAAAGAGTGGTGGGAACTTCCCATACTTGAGTAGAAGTGATGAAGTCAATTTGCATTTATTAGTAAGTTTATGATATCTTGTTTATTTGTATGTGTCATTGTAAAAAATCTAAATGCAGTTAGATAATAATCCATCTCCATGGGATTGTGAACTGTTGATAGATTGTAAATGATACAATCTGCTTACAATTTTATGTATTACTAGCTGTTGCCTGCGACTTCGTCCGCATAGACTACAGGGTTGAGTTCAGAAAGAAAATAAGTAATAGTCTATTTTAATCCTTAGAGTCCAATTTACGCCCATACCAAAAATCATACAAATCGGTAAAATTACGTGAAAGGGTAACTCGCCGGCCGGCTCCTTGTACATAATGATGATTATTTTGAAACTGCGATATCTTCTAAGATACTCATTGAAATCAAATGATGTAAAGGGCAAATTTCTTTTAAATTAAATACTGATACTAAATAACGCATTTATTTGGATAAGGATTAATATAATCTTTATAAAAATACCTTCACAAACAATGTTTTATTTTATAACAAATTTAGTTAGCATAAAAGAAGTTATAGTGAAGCAACCCTAAAAGTTAGACATATGCTACCGCTGACTTTTTTGTAGACATTATCAAGCTCTACAACTTTTCTCTAAGACTCAACATAATATATCTCCCATGGGTAAGGCAGTGTTTGCAAAAAACGGTTTCGCTCGCCCGTTTTTTCTCCGACTTTCTTCACAAATCCTGCTACAACGAAAAAGTCTTATCATTTTTCGGACTAATATATAGCCCAGGGCTTCCCAAACTGTGCGTCGCGACGCCCTGGGGCGTCGCGAGGCGATCGGCAAACATTCGCTGTCCGTATTTTTCTGATAACCTCATATTACGCTAACTACTGCTGTTTTTATTTCCAGTAAAATAGGTAGTTTTGATGATGGGGCGATGGGGGGGGGGTGGCTCGCAAGAAAAATAATAATTCTGTAGGGCGTCATAGTGAACTCACAAACCTTACCTCTTTATAATATTAGTATAGATTAAACTTAAATCGGAATATCATTCCAATTCTGAGTCAGGTAGTTATGTTTTTCCTTTAAAAAACTATTAACTGCATCACAGAATCTGGAAACGTCCCCTTAGAACCTCAAGTGACGCACTACCTATTATATGGCAGAAAATTGGCGAAACTGTGAACTAAAATACGCCTAGGCCTTTAGGGATGCAAGTGCAAGTGTGTATTTACGTATTATGTTATATTTGTATCTTAATTTCAGATTCACTTGAGGCAGTTTGATGGAACCGAAATGTCAGCATCCTATCTTAACTTACACAAAAAGCCGTCGGCATCACATAACAATCCTGAAGAAGGAACTGTCAGCTATTTTAATCAGATAGAAAAAATCGTCAAAATAGCTTAAGCTCAAAGTTCAACGAATACAGGCAACATTCATTTTGCTAACAAAGAACCTTTGTGAATCAATATTTGGAAACATGATGTAGTTATTATCGGACAACGAACGCTTACAAAGCAAAAAAATATATTTATTTGATAATAAGATAATTTATGTGACGCGAACCAAATTAACATATACGATAATTTGAATTATCGTTTCTACAACGAAATTTAGTCAATTCTAATTAGTAGTTCGGCTTTAATGTATTATTTTTAGAGACAAAAATTCGTATTACAGTGACCGCATGGGGCGACTTATGGAAGAACCGAATTTTGGAATGATATTATCGAGGAAACAAATCTGTATCACGTATGACTATCAATGAAAATATTCAGTAATAAATACAATAAACTTGATATTTCAGCTGTTATATGAACTAAAACATGTATCCAGGGTATTAATAGCCTATATCGATTTTCTTCGATTTGAATATACTGTAGAACAGGTATTTTACAATCATATACAATAGTTAGTGCATTTATTAAGAGTGTCAATTGGCGAGAAACGATAATTGTCGGTTACTAATGTTCCTTTGCTATGGTTTTGACATATGAAACTGTATAATGTGACTCTGCAACATACTTTATAAGTAAGACAATATAATAACGCTAAGCATAATGTGTTTTTACTGTAAGTATATATACTGTTGCTTGGATCATATATGATATTGTATTGTATACTTTAGAATTTATATGCTAATGTTTTCGTGCTAAGCATTTAACAATGGGAAATAAATTTTGTATATTTGTATTTAAACGTTTATTATTTTAAACTTATCCAAACAAAATTATTTAAGATAACTACTTGTCCAATTTGCGTTTAGGGTCTTGAGATTAAGCTATTAACTACACAGTAAGAAAATAAATATCTGGTATTTAAATTAACTTTTAGTTTCGGCGAGGCAGCTTTTAGTAGTGTTTTACTATCCTAGAACTTGTTTGATACACAGATATGACCTACATTAAAATTAATTTATTATAACAATGAATAAATAAATGCATCAAAGCATTAGAAATCACACATGCTTGCTTTCCTAAACTTTCAAGTTGTTGAACAACTAAAATATTTACAGATTTATGTAAGACTCGAAATTCAAAGTGGTATTCATAGGTAAACGGAAAATAAACAGCATGCAATCTCAACGATTTCTGAACCAACTCAGATAGGAGTGTATTCTACATTACATATTCCACCACCTCGACGAAACTTAACAACTCTCATCCTGAATATTGCAAGCAAACCATTGGAACAAATCAACACACAATTATAATTCTTTGTTTTTATTCAACAACAGCCACTAAACTTAACTATTCTTTGTATTCTTACTTAATTGCTGGTCTTTTTTTTCCTTCTGAGCTTCCAATGCTTTCTCTCTCTCTTCATCGTCTGAGAAGTATTCAGCTAGACTATCATCCGCCTGTGGAATGGCCTGGCCAGCAATTGTAGACCCTTTTTCTGTTAGTGCATTCAGTTTGAATAGACTATCCTCATATACACTAGTGCTTTCTGGATATTCAGATTGACTTTGTGCAGCTTGAGCGTTGTGAGCAGACACGGTAGAGTATATCGACATAGCCTGAGGAAAGAGGAACAAGTTAGAACTACTACTTACATGTAAACAGCGTATAAATACATATGAATAACGCATCTCAAAACAAAGGTAATACAAGGATAGTATCTCTGGTGTATGGTCTGGTAAATCTCTTGCAGTTTATCCAAGTTAGTTAGACGGTACCTGTGCAACCAAATTGGATACATCTCCTGCATTGGCTGGCAATATGAGTGTGTTGTTTGTCCTCGCCAACTTGTTGAATGCGGCCACATATTGTTCTGCGAGAGTGAGTGAGGCGGCGTGCTTGCTATCCTGGAATTAAAAGCAAGGCTATTAAAAGAACTGCCTCGTGGTCTTCTAGCACAAGTATATACCCTGCAAAGTACGAACTAGAGATGCCAGGTCGGGCAGTTTTATTGGGGTTTTCCATTAGGAAATTTTCAATGTCAGCAGGGAGTCTGTAATTGTGACTGAAAAACGGCAAAAAGGTCCCCCCTATTGCGTGGGACAAGAACACAAAGGTATGTACTTTAAATGCACCCCTACTTATCCTTTTAGGAAATACATGCCAGAGGTTAAGTATATCAAAAGGATTACATAAAAGATATCCAAATAAATTCCATCTATCAGTTTATTGAACTCACCCTGTCAGCAAGTGCATGAGCAATAAGCTTGAGTCCGCGGGCGCGCGCGTCGGCCACCGCCATCATGGCGTGCGCCTCACCACTTGCTTTATTGATCTGCTCTTGCTTTTCGGCCTCTGGAATGTAATGTCCTTATTTATAATTTTTATTTTACATACACACACACGCACGAAAGTTTCTCCAGCTGTATTTTAATACCCTATGAACAATTTTTAGTTCAAGATAACACTTTTTTCGCATCGAACCCGGGACCTCTAAATCGTAACGTACACTTTTTGGCAGAAGTCGACTCCGCGAAACCTACAGCGAACTCGAGTTGTAGTTAGTCAAAAATTTATAACCTGATGCCAATATTCTCGCTTGACGCTTTCCCTCGGCTACATTAATGTCGGCTGCACGAACACCTTCAGATTCCAATATGGCAGCACGCTTTCTCCGCTCCGCTTCCACTTGCATTTGCATTGCCTCGTGTACCCTTGTTGGTAATTTAATATCCCCTATAAAAAATACCTAAATTATTTACTGTTGAATAGAACAATGCTACAACAATGCAGTATAACTCGCAGTATATTGTCCATTCCTCTGGTCTTGGTCTCAAAACAAAATCCTTCTTTCATAAAGCTGTTACATACATCTTCGGCATCAGCCCATATATGTCCCGCTGCTGGGCATAGACCTCCTCTACAACTGAGAGGGTTTAAGCCTTAGTCTAACATCTTGGGTCTAGTGTGGGTTGATAATATGAGGCAATGATCACACTGAATTGTCCTAGCTACAATATTAGTAATTATAAACCATTATGTTAGGGAAAATTCCGCGAGATACAACTTTCAACATATCGCGCTATTACCGCCAAATTATCGTAAGCGACACTTTTGTCAAAAATGCGTTTATTATCGAAACTACAATTTTCAGCCCTAACGAACCTATCCCTGCTGGTGTATTTTGTTTAATTATATATGTAAATGTCTAAAAAATATTAATGTATGTCAAATTTTAATTTACTGGCACATTTCTGTTTAAAAATATTAAAAACAAAACCTTCTCCTGTAAATTTTGATTTTGTTGGTTACGCTAAAACGGCGGTAAAGGCTCCATATACAAGAGTCGTCATCATCATAAGTCTATACAAATCCCAATGCTGTAGAGTATAGGATAATTCATTATGAACACACATATAACTTAAAAGAGTCAGGTGTGTGCCTTTTTGCCTTGACCTTCACTATGTTTGAAAGTAGTGACTAGAGTACCAAAGTGTAATTGTTACTAGCTACTTACAACAAAACAGGCATAACCAATTTATCACCTCTCTCATAACAAAATACTTACGAATTTCGTATCTCAAACAAGTGATACCCCATGCAGCACTAGCTTTATTAATGGCTTCCACAATAGAAACATTAAGAGACTCTCTTTCCCTGAATACTTTGTCCAATGAGATTTGGCCTATTTCAGAACGCATTGTAGTTTGTGCTAGCTGAGTAATTGCAAATTCTGGATCCTCAACTCCATAGGAAGCTAAAAATCATAGTGTTGTTTAATTTCACATAAGACTACATTTAGCAATTCTTAATTCAAATAACTACTTTTACTGTGAGAATTTTTTTTTTCATTAATTTAGTGACTTTTTATAATATTCATGACTGTTTTCTTAAATTTATGCACATTTTTTTACATTCAATCTTATATTTATAAATAGTAACACAATTCAATACCTAAGTATGGATCCACAATTCTCAGATACAGCACACCATCAATACTCAAGGTGACATTGTCAGATGTAATGGCACTTTGTTTTGGGACATCAATCGCTATTTCTTTAAGACTTTGCACATACTTTATCTTGTCTAAGATAGGCCACAACAAATTCAAACCAGGTTCAAGTATTCTATGAAATTTACCCATCCGCTCTACAATCCAAGCCTGAAACATAACTTACTGAATCACCATTGTTCACAAAATTATATTCATAAAATACTTTTAGCAACCATTAAAAAATCCAAAAGGTTTATTCTCTGGATTAACCGCATTTAAGCGTGTAACTTTTTAAAATTAAACTAAAATTTCTTTAAATTATACAAAGATCTATAATAAATTCGCTATTTAAAAAATCTTTTATTATTTAATAGGTGTCTTTCAAATATCGTAGACATACCTCCTGTTGCGGAACAAACATAACAACAGTATTGAGCGGCGTAGTGGATCGGTTTCTTATTGCTGTTATATCATATAGTACCCGTGCATTGTTTTGATATTCTGAAACTCCAAAACTCTGAAAAGATTACACCATAATAAGGTTATATTGACATTTTCACTTTAAACTTGATATTTTATCTTACTATACGCACTCGCAAGGGCAAAGTTTTAGTGAAAAATAATCTGGAACGCGTAAACATTGTGACTGGGATTAATTTTTAAGTTAATATTTTCTCTTAATCCATTCCTTATTCATTATTTTATTCCCCAACCTAAAACACCAAAATGGAATGTCAAATTTTACGTCAAATAGGTAGTGCTGTGATCATAGGTGCTGTGTTAACAATAGATATGTCATTTTATTTGTAGGTTACCTTGCATCATCTTCAAGCTTTAAATAACCCTTGGCTTACAAATGTATGCTTCTGACTGCCAGTATCATTTAATATTAAACAAGTTACATTTTATGACAAGTTTTGACAATTATTTTCCTCGATTAAAAAAAATATACTCATACGAAGTCATCATTCGATTGTAGATACTTATCACTAGAAATCGTAATCATCAATATTTGACTACGCTACAGTAAATCCTGTTGCATGGTAACAACATATTTGATCTATAAGTGAACACATCGTTACACAGATTTTTCTACATCATATTAATTTAATATAGTAATAATGGAAACATGTTCCAATATTTCAAAGTCGAGCTTCAATACATCATCCCACGGGAGTGTCAATTCTGAAAATAGGGATACAAATGTTTTAGCAAAAATTAAACGTCTACAAATTGAAGAAAAGCATATTCGCCATTCTTTAAATAAATTAATTAGTGAAAACGCTAATATTTTCCATTTTACTGAAGACTTTAGAGATTCGGATTATCACAAATTTAAATCAAATATAACTGACTCCTATAATAATGTGAAAAAATTGTTGAAGTATGTTCAAGAGAACACCTCGAGTCAAGAAAAAATAAAATCAGTTGGTAAGAATTCTTTAAGTTTTATTCGTGTATGTAACTTTCGTTACCATCATTATCTTCTTGCCCGGTTCTCAATTCTATTTGGGGTCCGCGCAGTGTCTTCATTCGCCCCATTTTCTTTAATACCGTCCCTCACGCACTCTATAAATTTCTTCTTTGGGGTTCCTCTGCTTGTATACCTACAAGCTTCATCTCTTTTCTTAACATTCTCATAGCCCGAAAGATAGTTCCATTTGAACTTATCTAATAGTACTTAATACTTTAGTACTAAAGTATTAATTCCCCTCTGTGAATCGTATGATGGGCTAATATGTTTTGCCTTTCAATTTGAGGGATATTCTCATAATGTGGAGAGTATAAAGGTTAATGGCCATGCGTTGATCCTCTCTCTTAGGTCTTGGTTTATGTCTCTGTTATTTTGCAAAAGTGACCCAAGGTAGTATTCGTAACAAACTGGCGTCGTCATTGCATCGAGTGTAACGGACCCAGAACCAAAAAACACGGCCATTATTTACAAAACAGGTACTTACAGCATTTTGTTTTACTTTAAGATCAACTTGAATGCCACATGCAAATTTTGCTTTACTCTTCTGTACTCATCGTGAATCTGACGAATAGCCAATATGGTATTGAGGATCCTATGGCTAGGCAGAACACCGAACTGGCTCTGTAAAATCTTACACTCCTCTCGCCGGTGGCGCTCGATTATTCTGTGACATTAATTTTATTTTGCCATAATAGTTACAAACTTACACAGCCTCTTTGTTTTTAAAAATCGCCTCAAAATATCTGTTGCACAGTTCATCGGGTATCGTGTCGTATAGCAACAACTCATGTCGAACTAAGTCAGCCACTTCTAACCAACTACTTGATCCAATCCATCTAGATAATTCTACTTCCAAAATAGGTTCTCCTTCTGTATTTGATGTTTGTGTGCAACTTTGTTATATTCTATTAATTGGGAACACATTATATTATGACAATTCTTATATTTGCAGATGTCGACGATATTAAAATGGCCATCACAGAATTGGATGAGAGGATTAAGTCGTTAAAAAAATATTTACAATTAGAGCTGTCGAATTTAAAGAAAGAAGAAAAAGTATTGGAGAAAAATGTTATTATATTTTTTTACTAAGCTATTGTCCGCGACTGCGTTCGCTTGAATTTTAGTTCTAGCGAATATTTTGACTTAGCAGGACTTCTCAAAATTCGTTTTTTAAATAATTTCACCGTAAATATACGTCACTTAGGCTTATCTTAATACTTATCCTCTTGAAATCAGGGCAGCTGTTCTAGATATAGAATAGGTTGAAAAGGCAGACAAACACCAACCTGTGAATTGAGAGACCTCGAATTCACCACCCGCAGCTAGACGCATGTGTACCTACTTATATGTGTGAATTGGTTTTAGGTTATTTGTGGTACTGAACCGTATTTAGTAGTTGGTGATACCTACGATAGTGACTATAGAATTCTTAGACTTGAATCTCAGTGTGGAGTCTGAACTTTATATGTATCTGTCAACTGTATTTATTACGTTATTACTTTACAGGCGAATGAGATACCTGCCTCCACGTTTAAGATTCAAAAACGTCCGAATACTATATCGTATAAGGAAATAGTTCCGAGTCCAGTAAAAGACATTATAAATGCTTCTTTTAGGTGTTTGGTGAGGCCTAATATTATATGGAAAATAGATACCTATATAAAATATTACCTAGAATGTCGGCTACTAATAGTATTTTCAATTGCAGGAAGTTCAAGAGTTTCAAGATTTCATGGCTAGTAGTAAAAATCGACATGGTGGATGGAATGAATATTACCACAACATTTTTGTTAGATCGTGGAACAAATATGTTCCAGTTGATCGTGAACTTGATTTAAAAAATTATATAGCAAACATCATGAACTCAGATGCTTTTCAAACATTTATAAATGACTTACTTCCGAAGTTACCAAGTTGGTATTATCACTGGTATTGGTTACTGTATTTTGGGTAGGATATGGATGTTAAAATTTAATAAATTTTGTTTGTAGATTTCAAAATAGAAGATATTATTTCACATAGTCAATGGTATTCGAAATATATTTACCTAAAGGAACGTCAGAAATGTGCTGTAGAAAAATGGAGGCAAAATAAATTATTAATAAAGCACACAAGAAAAGAAAATGATGCACTAAAAAATATAAAAAATCAGGGTTTGTATGGACCCGTATTCCCTTTGATAACTGTTTTGTGTTTTATGCCATAAATTTCGAAAATATAGTTTTAATTAGTAACCGACTTACTACCTTATACTTCTATCCGCTGTTTTCAAAATAGAGTTTCAAATCCTCGACCATTTTTGAAGATGCTTCATTCGTACCTTTTAGGTACTGCTATTTTATTTTAATTTAAATAATTAATGAATATTATTATTTTCCAGGAAATTCTGATAGTGATTCCATTTATAAAATTAATTGGTAATTCATGTTATTTTTTATTTTTTAATAGAAATTTTTAGATTTTTTAGTTATATGTTCTATCGTCTTATTATTATTATTTTCTAGTGGCATGAAAGAATTGCATAAGCAATACAAAACAAAGGTTGAAAGCAGAGAAAATTCCATGGGCGTAATTTGTGACCATAGGCCATTACGAGGTCCATATTTCAAACCAACAAAACAATGGCTAAGTAGGTGTCAAAATAAAAATGAAAATCCCAAAAATACTTGTGTTGATCCGGAGCAAATAAGCAAATTGTAAGAGTAAGCACGTTCAACAATAAATGTTTGTATAAAATGAAGTAGATTAGGTACATCAGTGTTTCCTTAATTTTTCAGACAAATTCCTAAATGGCGGATGAGTTTACGAGATACCTAAGTACGATATTAATTATAACCAAATTTATTGTAATAGGTATATAATACTTAATTATAATTAACAAAACTTTAGTATTTTGTTTTCTTTCGACAAAACCATTTCAATAATAAATTATATTTTAAAAAGTTAACATATCATCATAAGCCTGATAATAATCAATTCAACGCTTCTTTCTACTGCTCCGTATTGACGATTACAGTTTGAACCTTGTGCTTCTTTTTACTAGATATATGGTATAATTTAAGAAAGAAACAAAGGACGTAGGACGTTTGCAATATTAAAGACACTTAAATATAATTTTACAGACAGAGATATAATTTTTAATTGTGTACACTTTCTGAAATGTCCAAAAAAAAATCATAAAAGATTGCAGCAAAACGGTACGTCTAAGTTCCTATATACTGCTCTAAGTAAAAAACTAATTGCGCTGGCCAGTTTATCGGCATTTATTGCTCAATTACAGGTGCGTTAGGTGCCCCATTCACCTACAATAATATTGCACAATCTTTTTATTGTTCAATAATATTGAACACCCCCTTTGAATCCAGACGTTCAATAAATTCTGTCAATATATAATAATATTGAACAATATTCTGATTGTACAATATTATTGAAACATTGCGCCGTGATTGAACAAAAGATTGAGGGAGCTTAATTTTTATTGAACAATATTTTTTATTGCGCTGTGTAGGGTTAATATTGCGCAATATTTTTCTTTTCAACAAAATCACCAGCGTGGCTGCCGCCAAAACTTCATCGTCAGACATGTTGCTCGCTTGAAAATATTGATCAGACTGGTTAGTCAATTTTATTCACAGAATTTATTGAACGTCTGGAATCAAAGGGGGTGTTCAATATTATTGAACAATAAAAAGATTGTGCAATATTATTGTAGGTGTATGGGGCACCTAAGAACTACCTACACATTCTTGCGGCCGCACTCATAAACATTAGTTTATTTAGACCGGCCACATACATTCGGAATTCCGTTTCGGAATTCCGATTCGAAATATCGATTCGGAATTCCGTTAATATATCACACACATACGTTTATTTCCGTTCGGAATAACACGGCTAAGTTGAGCGACGCTAGAACTTGAGTTCAGACATTTGGCATTATGTTCTTCCGAATTTAGTACCACTATTCATACGGAATTCCGAATCAGATTAAATTTCGAACGGAAAAAAACCGTATGTATGTGGCTGGGTCATAGATGTTGTATGGATTTAATGCGTTCGATATTACGAATCGATATTTCGAAACGAAATTCCGAAACGGAATTCCGAATGTATGGGAACGGCCTAACACCAACTTAAACATGCTTTGTCTCTTTTCTCCTAACGTCACTGATCAATTAATAGAGCAGGTAAAGTATGATTTAATAATAAACTAATGTTTATAAATAATGCCATTACAGTTTTGAGTGTAAGTAGTAGTGTAAGTACGTATGATAAATGTAACGCCATGATAAGCTCTGCAACATCTCGTACCTCATACGAATAAAAAAATATCTTTGAATATTATTACCCAAAATAAAGACGAAAAGAAGTAGACATCTACCTCATTACTCAGTGCACATCACTCAATTTGATAGTTGTTTTATCCAAATAAAGGCTGCGCGGACCCTCGCCACCATTGGTTGTAACTTGTATTACTGTATTTGAAAGTCCAAGGACCAAGTCGCTAAAATAACGTAATCCATTTTACGCTCGCTAGTCCATCTGCCTAGGATTTAGTTTTAACGTATTTTTGCATATAATATTAAATATTTAAAAAAATATTGTAACGCGATTTTCTCATTACTATCTCACCTATTGGTTGGTCCACTTATTACAGAGATAAGTTGGAACAGCCACATACGTACTACTTACAAAATCCATAACGATTTTTCTGCTCGAAGTACTGTGTAAACGTTGATATTAAGTATTGTTTAAACAACTGTTTCATGAAATTGCAAATAAACATTCCAGTTTGTAGTTTGATTCTCCTTTTTTTAAGTTATACCAATAATTTGCTACACTTTCTCGGCAAATTAATTCAGTATTGTGAGGCCAATGACTAAATACAGAAAGCCAGCGCTTCTCAGATCTCCTTCAACACGGGAAGTCTCTGTGTAAATAGACTACAATCGCAAGCATACGTTATCACCGTCCTTTTCTAGTGTTCTCAAAACACGGTCAAACCACCTAATATCAAGATATCGTGTTTTTTTTTTTTGTTTGGACTCATTAGGTATTTTTGTTAGGGGTGTAAATTCAAAACGTTTAACGTTTCACATATAAAAACTGTTCATATAATTAATTGTTAAGTACTTTTTGGAAAAATAATTGCTGTTTCATAAATTTAACAGATTAAAATCTACCACTCTGTCCTATACAGAAATCACATCATAACTGTTTATGAATTGGGGAAATCCGAAAATATAATCAAAATCAAAATTCGCCGTGTGAATTGTTTTTATTAAATGGTCTCAGATCTGTGTGTTTACTCAGCAATCACAATAAAAATGTAAAATGTTGCTTAAAACTTAATTATAAATGGCAAAAATAAGATGATTACCCACTGACATATCGAGTATTGTGCATTTTAAATCGATAAAATCTTGAGTAGCTCTATCGCCGAGTGTCGAGTTTAGGAGTCGGCCGACGAACCTATAAAATCCGCTTGTATAGCATGACGTGGTTCTATCCAATTTGAATTCGCCGGAGACAGTCGTTCACCGGCTATTTTTTTTATTTTACAGAAAACTTTAACTAGTTGTAAGGTACTCACGTAGAGTGTGTCTGAAATCGTGCCAACTAGGTTCTTGTGGTGAAATCGCTAAAATAGCAAGAAAAAAGGCAAAGCTTTTCTTAATCATGGGTGCCTTCGCAACAGGCCTCGGTATTCTCTTATTTATAGCGACTGCTCACACCGAGGAAGCTCCAAAAGGTCCAAAAGTGACCCACAAGGTGCGTAAAACTTTTCCTTATGTAGACATTGCTTTATAACGGTTCGGAGAGTTGACCGGACGCTGACCTTTTGTATGACGCTGTAACTTTTTTCGGGTAATTTGTACGTCTTTGTTGACTTCCTTTCTAATCTATCTAATATAATGCTAAACCCACAATTTCCTCCAAACTATACCAAGCTTTGTTCAATATTTTTTTTATAAATGGTCGATGTTTTTATTATCAAGTTTTTTTCTTAAATATTCGGCTTTATAACTATTAGGTTTAAAATAGACGAGGTTAGTCACAAAAACAGTAACCGCGACTGTTTCAATGAATAAAAGGATTTTTATTTCCGATTTTTACCTCTTGTAGTTATACTAAACTGTAATAATTTGATTACAATTAAAAGCTCAGCATACTAAAAGCATGACGTGTCCTTCGTACCATCTGTATTGTGTTTTGTTCCGATAAGCACAAATTGTAAATTCCTTGAAAATCAACCTTTTAAATCACTCAGATTTATTTACCGTTTATTTGATTTCCTCAGAGGTGTTGAAAAACATCAATTAGTATCTTTAATTATTATTATTATTTGATTGTACCGCGCGGTGGCCGGTTGCAAGAGCGCCTATTAATGCTATTGCCCCTTCACCTCTGTTTGAAGCCTATAATAGTTATTTATTTCAATTCATACATGCTTCAACATAATGTATTAATAGATACTTGAGATTTTTCTAAAAGTAATAAAACAAATAAGTTACTTTTTCATTGGATTAATCTACAAAGGAATACATTTTTATTTTAAAGAAAACAGTTCCTTAAGTATTTTTTTGTTATTAAATTCGTTAAAAGTCCTACTCAATTTTAGATATATATAAATGATATTTATGAATTTGAAATTATTTAAAATTATTTCCAGAAAATATGTACTCGATTTTTTATTATTAATCAGCAGTTGCTCAATTTTATAACTGTAGTTTGGTTTGTAATGTTTGCATGTCAAATCTGTGGAAATGTTGTGTTTGCTAAATACCGATGTCTTTGTAAACTTCTCATTACCTAGAAACCATTTGTTACATAGATTTTGTAATTGTTATTCTGCTTAATTAATTAGCATAATATAGCTTATTTCTTATGATTATCCTATCTTATGGTGCAGTTGAATATGTCTATTATATTTTATTTTTTTTCAATGTGCTGATATTGAGTCTAAGTTTAATAAAATAGAAATATGGAAATAAAATTGTCTGGTTTTATAAATAGTCACAGGTTAATAAAATATTCATGTGTTATTTGATTCCACACAAAGAACTTGCACATGAATGGCTTATATGATATGAATACCTAATAGATGTTGAGTTGATGTTGCTTTTGTGTATCAATTTATCTACATGTTGACCTTTTGCACAGGAGTTCAACTACAGATTGAGTTGAGTGTAGTACAATTATATAAGAATATTTGGTTTTATAATCTTATATTTTATAGTTCTGTATATTGTTTTTGGTTTGATAATATGATTATGGATATCATTTTTTTATGTTAATGTCAATGTGAAATGTATTTGTGATTGTTAATTAACAAATATATTATGAATATTTTCCTGAGTGTGATGATTTTAAAAATCTTCCACAGGTCACTTTTGATATAACCATTGGAGGTGAACCAGCAGGCAAGGTAGTAATTGGACTCTTTGGTAAAACTGTTCCCAAAACAACTGAGAACTTCTTCCAACTAGCACAAAAACCAGCAGGTGAAGGTTACAAAGGAAGCAAATTCCACAGAGTCATTGACAACTTCATGATCCAAGGAGGTGACTTCACTAAGGGTGATGGAACTGGAGGTAATTGTTTTAAGAATAATTATAATATTATTTTTCCTGTAAGCAATAGGTAACATGAAAAAAAGAACAATTAAAAATAATACTTTTACATGGAACATCTGAGCACACAAGAAATACTTGGTTTCATACAGACAATACATTTCAAAAATTTAAATATATATTTAATCTATTATATTTCTTTAAACAAAAAAAATAATATTGAACACAAAGTTATAGTTTTAATAATTTAACTTTGTCATAATTTAGGTCGCAGCATTTATGGTGAGCGCTTTGCTGATGAAAACTTCAAGCTGAAGCATTATGGTGGAGGCTGGTTGTCAATGGCTAATGCTGGTAAAGACACAAATGGATCTCAATTCTTCATCACCACTGTCAAGACTCCATGGCTTGATGGAAGACATGTTGTATTTGGAAAGGTGTTGGAGGGAATGGTAAGTAAATATTGAATATCTACTCAGAACATTCCAATTTATTGTCATGCACTATTGTACTACTAATTAATACATATTTGTACAATTGAGTAAACTCTTGTGGGCTTCAATTAACAATTGGTGTTCATTTTACATGATACAGTAGAGGAAATTGAAAGCCATGTTTATGAATATTTTATTGATCATGCTGATGATGATTGTTCTGTCAAAGAAATATTAAAATTTACTTTTCATTTAATAAAAAAAATAGAGAAATTGACACATCCATAAAGTTACATAATTTTTTACAGGATATTATTCGCAAGATTGAGAAATCACCAACTGGTGCTAATGACCGTCCAATAAAAGATGTGGTTATTGCAGACACTCATGCGGAAGTTGTTGCTGAACCATTCAGTGTCACAAAAGAAACTGCTCAATAAGCATACATAAGAGATTAATAAAAATAGTTAATAATATATAGCATAAGAATGCATTTAATTAAGTAACATAAAACAATTGATACTTTTATGTTGATCCTGTCAAATTTTCTTACAGGGATAAAACTCAGATTGTATTTTGTTTTATTTACAAATCATTAAACCATAAATATCACATGTGGTATATTTAAAATTCTAATAAAACCATTTATAATTATCTCAAGTTTTTTATTTGTTGCATGCACAATTCTGCTTCCTTTTTTAATTCATCATTTTTAGATGTTACTCCCAGTCGCCAACCAAATCCACAATTTTTTCTAGCATCATCTATTAAATTCTTTTTCATATAAGCCCTGCCTAAATTAATATACATCATCCCCAAGTAATCCATTTCTAGAGGTTTGGCTACAGCAATGGCCTCTTTAAAATAATCAATGCTATCATCAGCTTTATTTAAATGATCACATACAGTACCAATATCATTTAACTGAAGGGCAATGTGCTCCTTTTCTACACTTGGTACTTGTTTCATTCTGTTCAGCGAGCTTACCATCATATCTAATGCTTGTTGATACTGGTTATGATCAAGGTACATTCGGCCATACCAATCTTCAGTAAGTGCCAATAGTTTAATTTTGTCTTCGGTTGGATCATTCTTGATAGCTTCATTTAACTTTTTTAAGCACCAATCATAGCCTAACTGGGCTGTCTCATATTCCTTTTTCAAATGGCTTATTCGTGCTAGCTTGGCACTGATGTGCACCACACGGAAATCATCTTCAGTAGCTCCTTCTGCCATGATTCTCTGTGTAACCACAATGAACAGTTGTTTGGCCTTATCCAAATGTTCTCTTTCGAGAGCTAAGTTAGCCATCACGTCATAAATATATGTAATGCCTAATTGATGCTGTAATTGCTGCGCTTGTCTTAAAGCTACATGAAGGAGTTGTTCCGCCTTTTCATATTCCGTCCTTTGGATGAATAAAACGCAATGCTTTATAGTATGAATCAATTCGTCTTCTGAACTGAGTTTCTTATCAAAACCCAACCAAGTAAACAAAGAAAATCCCATCATACAAGGGACGGTTATAGTACTAACATGTTTAATATTAGGTTTCCGTATAGTCGTTTTATGGGCAAATGCATAATTATTCACAACGCGGGACCACTGCCTCCAAAAATATCTGTACTTGGCCGACATTTTATAATAATTTTAATTTAGTGTTTAGTAGTTACTAGTTACATAACTAAAAATTAAGTTTATATGGATAATGCACTAATATTGATATATATTTGAAATTATTAATAAAATTTGGTGGTGCTATAATACAAACAATAAAAAATGTTACTGTAAGCAAAATTGAGGTAATTGAATTACAAATTACTTAAAAAAATAACCTATCACAGTCATTGAATTGTTGATTTAAATATGACGTTTGTTTGACATCGTTGACATTTTAGATTTTTTTAAGCTTTACACTAGAGTTGCAAAGATGTTTAACGTATTAATCCAAAATTTTGATACTAATGTGTTACCTATAATGAAAGTGCGAAACTCCTGGAATTGGCTAATAATTTATTTATTTGACTAGAAGTCTTACTTTAACTAAATATTGAATGACAGTCAGTTAATTATTTCTTTATTAAAATCTACTATGAAATATTTGCTGTAACGCCTGTAAGTCACAAAAAGATGGTCATTACCTAGGTACTACCCCAAGGATTAGCACACTTATTGCAAGGTTCAATTTCTAACTTTGGCAAAGAGTGACTTTTTCATTAGAAAATTCTTATTAGTAATACAGAGTCTGGAATAGTTCCCAGAATAATGGGCATTATTCCGTCTCCAATTATGGGAGACGTTAAACGCATGTAGTGAAAAGTGATAAATGCTACTCCTCCTATTGCTTTGAAAAGAAATCCAAGTATAAAATTTATTAATTAACCTATTTACTTAGATATTTTTACATATTAATCAAATTAATAGGTGTAACAACAATAGATCTTTATACCTTCTGAGTATAGAGTGATACATAAGTTTTATTTCCCGCAAGGCTTTCTACGCAATTTTTTTAGGAAATTATTTTGAATGCTATTTTGATGTGAACATTGATTTGGTACTTATTACCTACATTCGCTACTGTACCTACATTCATCCCGATTCACGACCATGGTTGAATCTCGTGTTATAGACAACCACCGTCAAAGATACAGCTGTCAAAGTCATCGAGAAGAATGACAAAATACTATTTTGCAGAATTATATTGCGTCGGGTGATCGCTTGTTAGTGTCGTCATTATAAATTGAATTAGAAAGCGTCAAATCATTAGTAAAGAAACAGTGTCTATGTTCATAATGTTAGGGCTAAGTTGACGTAACGTGGTCCTACTTTGATAACTCAATTACTGGAGTGTTATGCTGTACCACGATCTCGAAGGCTTTCGTAATAAACTGATGGCAAAACAGTAAAGTCGAAAAAATGTACGGCATTAACGGGTCAGGTTACCCCCCCGTAAAAGAGGATACCTTTTGTAAATACGTGTTATACTACGAGATTAATAATTCGAGGTACGTTTGTGTCTCGTGGCCTTGTCATGTTGTTGCGATACATTGTAGCTAATAATTGTGTTGTTCGCAGGGTCCGTATATGGGATTTGATTATTTTGATACCAAACGCGCTATTCGTGTTGTTCTTAGTGATAAGATTCAATAAAGCTCAGTTGAAATTGCGTGCTACAAGTAGTCCAATATTTCTGACATTCTACACTTTAGTATGGGGGAATGTGATCATAAGCCTGGTGAGATGCATAGTGTCAATGACAGTGAACGCTGCAATGCCATTAGGGGGAATGGTGGATAAGATACTCTGGGTTATGGTCAGGTTCTTTTTGCTGGCTACAGAAATGAGTGTTGTTATATTTGGACTGGCTTTTGGTAAGTGGAATGTTTGTTTAATTTCTATATTGTTTGTAAACATCTTATAAGAATGTTAAAAATTGTGTTTGGGCTTTAAGCCTTATTCTACAAATCTGGCCTAATACTAGTTGGTGTCTACTGTCTATTATAGCAGAATCTTGTGTGTCATGGTTTGGCATTTTTATAAATGTAAATCATATGGTTATATTATCAACTAGTGATGATATCATTTTAGTGCCATATTTTCCCTAATCAGTACATGTGTATTCAAATAATCAACTACTTACAAAACAAAAAAAAATATTTTTTTTTTTCCAGGGCACTTGGATAGTCGCAGTAGCATTAGATATGTCCTATTAGCAACATCCCTCTTATCCCTAGCTTTCACTGTAACTCAGGGTACCCTGGAGATTGTTATGCCTGATGATATATTCCACATTGACACCAGGGACTACGACTTATTCGGACATGGGGGGATGCTGTTTTGGTTTATATCTTCTGTTGTCTTTGCCCTAATTTACTTCTTGATATTGCTTCTCCCCTGGATACCTCTACGAGAATATTTGGCGTTACCAAGTAAGTAAGAATGTTCTAATAAAACATTTTTGGTTGCACATTTAACATTCCATTTTATATATGCAAAATAACAGCAAAAAAGTGGCAAGGTTAGTTTATGAATATTAATAACAACATATGACAGTGTTGGCATACATTACTAGCTGATTAGAGAAATCTTGTTTGCCACAGGTACTTCTGAACATAAAGTTTCTAATTTGTTACCTTAATATAAATAAAATGACCAATAATAGAAAACTACAAACTTGTACATAGTCATAAATAATTATATTTTTCATTTAACATATGTTTAAAAAAATTCAGTTACTCTTTAGATATCATAAAATCAAATAATCTCAGTCTATTCACATACATAAGTAATTAACAAATTACAATCAATATTGCATCAACACTCTAAAAGTATCTCTCAAATATACTAACATTAATGAATATTATGATATCAGATGACTAATAAAATTAGTTGTGAATGGAATATTTATTAATAATGGCAAATATCACAATGCCTTACTCACATAATTAGTCTTTCAGTTTATCCAAATATTTTAAAGTGTGACAGAATTTCAGATTTCTTCATAAAAATTGAAAGCATAAAGTTATAATAAGAAATAGACCAAAATATTAGTTGCTATGTAAGAAATGCCATATTCTTTGTATTATTTGTTAATCAAGAATTAATGAATAGAGTAAACAGATCTGTCTTTTATAAAAGTATAATAATAACATTCATACAATGTGTTTTATGCTACAAATATAGGTCACATAATTTTTAATGTATTTTTATTATAGCTGCATATTAGTTATGCAATGATAATAACCAATTACTGCTAGTAATTATTATTTAATAAAATAAATAAATATATTGCTCTATTAAAATCTAATTATGACACATTAACATAATAAAAGAAAGCAAGACCTAGTTGTAAACAAAACAATAAATTGTTGATAGTAATGTTTTGACAAATCATATTTCCTTGTTGCCACTCCATTAATGATAAGTCTCATTAATTCTGTATTTACTATTAAAAGATTGTGCTTATCAATAATATTACCATTTCTGAACTTTTAGAGTGTATTTCAACCACAAGACATCATATTGTAGCAATTCCTCATGAATCTCAACTGGAGTTTTAGAGATTTGTTGATAAGAAATGAATAGTCAGATGATTAATTATTTTATAGAACACACAATCAATATTGTGCTTCGTAATCTCGCGGTACAAGTATATGCCGTAGAAGTCCTGGGTTGGGCAAGTGTTATTGGGTTTTCCATTAGAAAATTGTCAGTAGCAGGATGGAGTCTGGAAATGTGTCCGTAAAACGGCAATAGGCTTGCCCTCTATTACATGGGACTGATACATACATGGCAAATGTGGTTGCAGAAATGCACCTCTGCCTGCCTCTTCGGGGAATACAAGCATGAGGTTACATATGTATGTGTATGTACAACAATATGTTGGTGTCTAATATTTATATATTTTTTTATTTCAGCAAAACTGTCGTTTTATTTGTATGTGTTACTGCTGGCGCTACTGGACGCGACGCAAGCCGTGGGCGCGGGCCTGTTGGCGTGGGGCGACATGCAGTCTGGCCTGTGCGTCGTTGATGTCACCACTTGGCTCTACTTCTCTTTGTATACACCACTCGTATACCACACGTTCTTGAGTGAATTCTTCAGGTATGAGAAAGTATATACTTTTTTACACGATCTGATTTAGATGATGCCAGCTGATTTTCACCTTGCATTTATTCTTAATTAATGTAATGTTATGTTAAAGAAAAATTCATATGCGGCTTAAATTAGCTTTAATATGTAGGTTCATAGTTTGTTGTTAATAGAAAAACGAGGTCAGTGTTATAGAAAAAAACATAGTTTCAGAAATTAAGTAAAGTGACTATGCTTGTATCTAAGCATCCAAATTCACGTCGTTTAAAAAATTACGTTTTTGTACATAATCTCAACCAAACAAATTAATAACAATTATATAAATTAGAACATGGTGGTTTATTGCAAAGAAAAAAAATACACAAAGCGACCAAAAATATGATATTTCAAAAGACTCAGTGCTATCAGCAATTTCTTCTAGGTAATCGCAAACCACTAAATCATTATGCGATTGCCTGTTGTAAGGAGTAAAGAAGTCAGAGGTCGGCGGGCTTGCTGCCGGAACATTTGTGTTTCACTGATAACGCGTGCCTGACTGCCTATCCACATATTGGACAGGGAATTTTGTAGCACAAACACTAGAAATCAATCTTTGAAAATAGTGTCGAAATTTTGACATTAAATGATATCTCAAACTTATGAAATTTTAGTCTCGTGATGGACATTTTGAAATGATTAATTTCATAAAAAGAATGTTAGTTGGTTGTTGGTTACATGTCTGAACTACTAAATAAATTTTCATGAATTCTGGTACAATGATAGCTGGGAACCTAGACACTATATAAGTAAATAGTGATAGAATATTTCGTCCCAATTTATTTTTCAACTTATACGGTTGACAAGATATAGAAAAGCGAGTAAACGAAAGAATAACCTTAATAAAATTAATTATGAATACTTAAGCAAATACCGTTAACAGGATTTATTTGTATGCAAACGCAGGCTTCCGTTTGATCTTAGTGACGACACTAGTCTTGCTTCAACTGTATAATAGATTTCCACATACACAATCTTATAGATTCCCAGTCATGTGGCATTTTGACGATTTTTTTAAATATACATATAATCAAGACATTTCACCAGTGATGGACATAAATAATTAGAATTTTTTGAAAGTATATTTTAGGTATACCTATTGTGCTTAATTAATCTGTTTAGTGATGGCCTCGAGGTTTAGGCGCGCGGTCGAGAATCTCGGCGGTCGCGGGTTCAAACCCCAGGCGCACACCTCTGACTTTTCGAAAGTTATGTGTGTATTCAAATTGAATTATCACTTGCTTTAACGGTGAAGGAAAACGTCGTGATAAAACCTGCACCTGTGTGTAGTCCGCCAACCCGCACTAGGCCAGCGTGGTGGACTATGGCCTAAACCCTCTCAATGGTAGAGGAGACCCGTGTTCAGCAGTGGGCGTATATGGGTTGATGAAGAAGCCAGTTTAGTGAACTTGAGTCTTAATATTGCTAATAGCAGAGCAGGATGGTGTTCAACAATGAGATGTAAACCTCGTACAAATATAATTATTACTTATGTAGTGCAGTCTGATCCAATTTTGGCGTTGCTCTTCAACATATTACTAGCAAATATTAAATACATTATTTTTAGGGCTTATTATTCTAATAAGAAATATTTTATTATTTCTAAAGTATGCGTGTGCAATAACGAATATCGTTACGATTTCAGCGTGTCTCAGCCGAGCATAATGTTCTCGTACAAGGCTCAGATGGACGAGCCCATGGACGACGATCAGGTGTCGTTGCCGCACCAACAAAGTTTCAGCTCACTCAAAACGGACTCCGATTATATTTACCAGGTATTAACAACATTTTAAAATCACGTCCATACAATGTCTCATGTTATATCATACTTAAATTTTTATTTGACTTACAATGTCTTCTTGTCTTACTTTGTAATATAGAACATTATCGTTATTTTATTTCATTAAGTACGTGTTGTTTTTGTATGTTTGTTAAAATTAAATAGATTACTTTTTGTATATAGTTATTATCCAATAGTTGTTTTATTTTTAACACGATTCATTTCATTGCTTCTAGATGCACATTCATATAAAACCGCCTTTAAGTATGTATATTGCTACTCTGGTATATCATTTGTAGTGTTATAACAGTTGGTTGTGTCATGGGAGTCCGCGAGTTCGATACCTACAGTGACACTTCGTTAACAATTTTGATTGTTCACATAAGTTTTATCATAATGTGGGATTAGAATCATTGAGTATTTGCTTGTATAATTTTAGTTAAGCAAATCTGTTTTGTTCAGTGTTGTCGAAAGGTCCCAAGTTCTATACTTGAGCCAGAAAGTATTAAGGGGTTTTTATTAGGGAGTTCTAAACATCACAGAGTTTGAAAATCCACAACGGCTCGAGTCCTGTACAACTGTTATGTGAAACATAAAATAGATGTCTCTGCCTTGCTTATAGCCTTACTCTCACGAATATGGCCTTCGTGTATGTTTGAACGAAATAAATGGACGTATCATGAGTAATTTAATCAGATGAATTTTTAGCAGAGCAATAGCGTGTACGACAGCACGCTATTCGAGGCGGGCGGCACGACGCCCATGAACCCGGTGTACAGCGCGTCGCTACAGAGCCCCGACTCCATCGCGTCCGCGCACTCCATAGACAACGCGCCGCCCCTCAACCACAACATACCCTCGACATAACAACAATAATTATATTTATAAGTCTCGCGCTATTGAACTCCACACATCCAAAGAAAAAAAAAAACTAATTTTAATGTAAGTAGCATTGAGTAATGATAGAAACTACGACGGTTAATTAAAAAGATATTGTCACTGATATTCATTTTTTGTTACTATAGAATAGGGATGTTGCGAATATTCGCATCCGCATCCGCATATGCGGAACATTCGCATCGATTTGGACATCCGCATCCGCATCCGCATCCGCATAAATCGCTGCGGAGCTGATGCGGTTGCGGATGTGTAGCAGATCGCGAAAAGAAAGAAAGGGGTGAGGGGCGGCGCGGTGCGCGTGTCGGTCTCGAGTGTCGAGTGGTTGACCGCACGTGCTGATTGACCAATAGGAAAGCAATAACATTTTATACAAATCAAACAATCGATCAATTTTATACAGATCCGCATCCGCATCCGCATCCGCGGATGTGAGCCTCTTAAAATCCGCATCCGCATCCGCATCCGCGGATGTGAAAAAAATTGAATCCGCAACATCCCTACTATAGAATCTCGATATGACTTAGACTTCATTCTTTGTGATAGCTAAAGCCAGTGATCAAATCGAATATCTTGAGACTGCATTACATCCCATTTCTGCTAATATAGTCTTTGTGTAATGGATCCATCCATAAAATTTGACATTAGATTATATTGTAGCTACTTATATGAAATTGTAGATATATAAAGTTACTAACATTAGTGACTTATCTTGTGATTTTAGTTTTTAAAGTCAGTTTGTCGGGCAATAAAATTTATTTATGAATGTTTTTGAAACCTCGAATACGAAATTTTATGTTATTTTTAAGTTATGTGTCTGTAGCACTGTTAACTATATAAACTAGTTGATATTTTAAATAACGAACGAATTTTACGATTTTCTCATTGTTCTTGGCGATATTGCTGTCTTATTGGGCAATATTATTTTTAGTACTTGAACTCTGCAGCTGAATGTTTTTATTATATTTTACAATCTTGCAAATGATGCCAAATCATATCATTACATGCGAACATTACCTTTAGTTAAATATTTTACTGCACTCAACGATTTAATATATTTCTAAAGGATTCTCAGTCAATAGTTAAATAATAATTCACACACATTAATTGTTACACACCATTCCGACCTTAATTTATGATTGTGTAAGTTGCAAATTGCGGCATGTAGTGGTAGGTTGCATAGCTTTCTATTAAGAATTATGTGCTTTCATATTGATCTATGAGGCTCTCCACTAATCTGGAATAAACAGTATTACCTTTATAAAAAGTATGTGGCTTGGTATCGCTAGTGACTTTAGGCCATGTATCCTTGGTTGATAATTTCGATGCACTAATGATGGTCAAATATTGACTTGAAATTTTGCTAATTCTCATAACTGTTTGTTGGGAATGTGCTACAGATGTTTTGGTTTAATTGTCGATGTTTTGAAACACATATCTACACCTCACGAGTGACACTAATCGGATATATATTGCAATGTACTGTGATTGTATACCTACCTACATGATAATTATAATTTTGTTGTTAATATTTTCTTTTGTGTGTGCAAATGATCGCTAATATACCTGGTAAGGAAGTAGCAATCGTATTATAAACACAGTTGGATAAGATGTCTGTGATCAGTACTATTCTCTTTTAAGTTATGATTATTTACTATGTTATGATTATTTTAAATATAATTATGGTCCTTTCAATTGGTGCACATACAGTCGTGAAATTGTAATTAATTTAAGTAATTTGATGGCTATATTTATGATATTATTTTGAAACAAATTTATTTCTCAAAGTTATAAAAGCTATGTTCGGTATAAGATGAGGCTTGTACGAATGTTTTAGTTTCTTCTTATGTAGTATAGGATCCTAAGAAATTTGCAATCATTTTTCGTCAATTGTATACATTTACTGCAATTTTGTTTATGGATAATGTTATATCATTTTTATTTATATTGTGATAATCCAAATAGAAGAAACTAAGTGATATTTTGGTTGATGGCATATATTTTTGTTGCTTTGGTCTCTTGATAAATAAAGTATTTTAATTTGAAACTTGTTTTATTTACTATTACCATCGAATAAAAGAAATGTTATTATAGAACTTGTTTACTTTTTCAATTCTTCTTGAATAAATGGATGCTTCAAACAATCTGTGATTGATATTCTTTGGCCGGAATCTAAGATAAGCATTTTGTCTAATAAATCTTTGAGTTGCATAAGTTTCTTTTCTTCCCCTTCACACAAATTTTTGCACGATTTCCTCAGTTCACTATTCAGGTCTCTCATTGCCGTGATGCACGACGTTTCAACAACTTTATCTCTTCCAGTAATTTCGTCTTTTTTATGAAGTAAAAAATTATTATTGTAATTAAAGTGTTGATCTTTAAATTTCCCTTTTTTGATTAATCTATTAGGTATTTTACCTTTTAAATCCATAAAACATTTTAACATTTTGTTGTTTGAGCTTCCAGTGAATAAAATTTTGCCAGTGGTCATTTCATAAATTGTGCATGCTGCTGACCATATATCGATGCCATGCTTATATGGTATGCCCAATATTATTTCAGGGGCCCTGTAAAATCGCGAAACCAAGTAAGGTGTTGGTTCATTGTCATTGACTTTTGCAGCTGAACCAAAATCACAAAGTTTCAAAATGTTCTTTTTTTCATTCACTAATATATTATCTGGTTTTATATCGGCGTGTACAATTCCTATTTTCTTTAACAGCCTTAAGGCCATAAATAATTGTCTACTGTAGCTTGTTATAGCTTTTAGATTAATACCATGATTTTTTCCATATTTCTTCAATACACAACGTAAATCCATATGTAGTGATTCTAAGACCAAGCACAAATGTCCTCTGTGCAAAAAACTCTCAAAGAACTTTACACAATGGTATTTATTATCGGGATCAGCCTCATTAATTTGTTTAAGAGTGGCTATCTCCTTTAAGCCAGTTTTATACATGAGATCGTTATTTCGCACAATTTTTATGGCTACGTAATTATTTCCTTGGTCATTTTCTTGAGCACGTACTACATTAGCAAACACTCCTTGACCTAGTATGTCCCTAATAGTATACCTGTTATTTATAACATCGCCAATTCTTATATTATAATACCCCTCTGAGTCACTCCAATTGTCATTGAGTTGCACGGAATTATCGATGTTAGAATTCAACTTGTCTTTGCTAAACTTGTTATCAGCAAAGTCATCTTGCTCAGAGAACATATCATTAATTTTATTTTCATATTTTTTTACTTGTATATTTGTATTATGTTGTTGTTTGTCAACTGATAAATGATTTTCTGGAACATTCTCAAATTTCTTGTTAATTTTATCATCTTCAGAAACAGTTAATTTTTCTATTAATTGTTTTCGTTGTTTCCTTCTTTGTTCAATAATTGTTTCTTCATCTTCAGATTCAGACTGCACATGTTCTCCATTGTATATTGGCGAGTTTTCCTGTACGCGTAGTTTAATGTGCTTGTCTGTACTTTCATCGTCAAGTCTCGAATTTCTTTTTTTTCTATATGTCTTGCTATCTTTATTGTGTTTCCTTTTTTTACTTTTATCTTTGTAAGAATCTTTTCTATCTACAATTTTTTGATCAGAGTATCCAGCAATTTTTTTTAGTTTCTTCTGTAGAGATTCTCTTTCTTTTATTAATTCTTCTATGCTAGCACCTGTAGGCAATGGTGGTGTACTGGATTCTGCTGAATGTTTCCTTTTTCGGGTTTTTGATCTATAAATCTCTTCATCTCTATGATGTCGCGATGTTTTACTTTTACGATATCTATTGTGTGTGTCTGCCATTCCTATGAGCAGTTTAATAAAAGTTTAAGCAACTTATTATAGTCAATTTTGGAATCCTGTGTATCTGTAAAGATAAAATCAAATTAATGTATATCTTTAAATCAAACTCCTACAATAAGCCAAGACAATAAAAGGAATTAGTTAAAGACTAATCACTTGATTTTGTTTAAAGCAGTTTATTAAAGTCACTTTCATGGCCATGCCGCAATTACTGCCACATTTGTTTAAACATATGTAGCAAAATGAGGCATCTCTCATGAAGATGACAAGGTAAACTTATACATAATTTATTGTGAACTATATCTTTGATTACATTTCCACCCTGTGCATTATCATCTTTGTAGAGGTCCAACATTACTCAGTTTATTTACTTTTCATGTTGGGTGTGGTGAAAATCTCTTTCATCTTCACACATCCCCTGTTTTTTAATAGATCTTGTCCTCTCATAATGTATGATAATTGATCATATTTCAAATTTCTTAGTTGTATCATCCATTGTTTATACTATGCATATCCATATGTCATGGCTAGCTAGAAAAATTAATAAAGATAAATATTTGAAGGCTGAAAAGTTACAATGTGTAATTCCATAAATAGTATAATTGCAGTCATTACTCATCCCATAAAAGTTTCCATCCAATTAAAACAGTACACATAGCATGACATTGAAAATGAGTTTGTGAATATTCATTGATAAAGAGAGAAAAAGCACCATTAATATAAGACATATGACTAAAAGCATTCATTGTGATTTAGGAATAAGATACAAAACAAAAAGTTATCTGTTAATTATTTTATGAAAAAAAGGTAAACATTTGTAAAACATTAAAAAACTGCAATAAAATACTTCAGTATTTCATTTCTATCCATGTATAGGCTCTCCATAGCCTCTTTTTATCATGAAGGCAAATTGTCAGGGTCTCAAAAACCTTTGAGCTCTTTTGGACCCCCTATATTTCTGGTGCTTCTCCTCTTTTAATTTCACCAAAAATTACAATATAAACCATTGTGGTCAAAATTAAAAAAAAAAAGTCAAGAGTTTTTATACCTCCTTTAGCCCATTAGCAATTGAGGGCAGAACATAAATTGCTTCTATTCTTAACATCCTCATCAGTTTTAACAAATAAACACAAAATATTTTAAACTGGATATGGCTATGAATTATTAACAGTCCATTTGCATAGTGTTTGCATAAACTATGAAATTTATAATTAAAATTTGAAATTCACAGACTCATGATTAGTTTATCATATAGCATTTATGACATGTTTATATAAAAAAGTAATTAAAATATAACTGTTGTAAAATACACTGGTAACATTTTTTATTTTTATTAAAACCATAATAATTTTTCTTTGGAAAAATCTTAGTTTGCCGAGAGTTTACAATTGTTTCAAGCTACTATTAAATGGTGCCTAAAAACTAACTTAGTGGTGGTGGTTACTTAGTAACCACATGGTGCAACTCAGTCTATAGAGGTCCAGCAAATCTCACTCAGTGGGCCTGATATTGAGCTAGTTACTAATATTACTTATGATACACAAAATTGTTTCTACACAGATTCTATCATTCTTAAATATAGAGCCAATAAAAATTATTCTTCTGTGTGTAGTCTAATTAGTTTTGAGGCTATAGTTAAAATAAACAAGTTTTCTCATAACCATAACAAAAATGTCTTAGTTTTACCTGCAAACCACAAAGGTTTATATTTTAAGTTTTAATGTATATTTTATATATAAGAATTTGAACACAAACCATTCATGATATGAGCACTGTTATAATAATTTATAAATTACAGTGTAACATAAGAAATAACCAATGTGGTTATATCTAATTAAACATGATTTTCTTATGTTACAAAGTAATGGGTAAACTTTTTATTATTAATTTTTTTTTCAATTTCGCAGAGATGCGTAAGACGCTTTAATAACAATGTGCAAACTTTCACAAAACTATTCCATTTACATAATGCGCTGTGACTTATATTGACGAAATTGATTAAACATATCTTTATTCAATAATTTCAAATCAATTACATCACAATTACTAGAGTCACAGCGCATTAATTATCACTGAATCACCTACTAAATAAATATTCTGTTAAAAAAGCATAATGACTGTGAAAATCCACATTTTTTTAATCTTTGAAATTAGAAATACTATTTTTTTACGTCATTCTGACAATTCACAATTACCAATTGTCGATGGATCATCGCACCGCCACGGACGTAAGGTACCACCGACCACGGTCCACGGACCACAATTCAACAGGTGGTATTCTCGTTGAATACTTACTACTTATTCAATTAAAAAAATAAGTAGGTACCTACCTACTTTTAATTTACCTAGGTTAGATACGTAGGTACCTACCTACCTACCTATCTGACTATTAATTACAATGTAAAAAAGTGTGACGCAAAAATTGATATCGCTTGTTTTTGAAAAAAAAAATAGCGTTACTGTTTTTGGGTCTAATCTATACTAGATTGATTAAAAAAATAATAAGCATTGTCTATGACATAACCTAAAAATCCTCATCTTGTCATATGAAGTTTCGGCGATATTGCTTTAATATTTTTACATAATGTCTTTGCTTTTAAATTCTTTACTTAAACTTTCGTCCAATCCAAACTTCTCTAGACTATCGTTATGCCGAAATTTACATATAACTCAAGGTACAGAACTTTCATTGATTAAATACTACACTTTTATTTATATATTTTATTAACGAGATATCCATTATGATACTTATTTGATTATCGCATTATAATATTTTCTCTTACAAAGTCATTTAATAACTACAATTTAAGCGACTAAGTTAAGAACATCTCACGATATAGTTCCTGTCTAGCGTGAGATGTCTCTTAGAAAACTTTATAACAATAGTTTTTTGATTTGGAATAGATATTAATAATGTCTTTGTTTTGTAACATAAGATATTGTAAGAAATAAATAAATACACCCAACAGTCACATACATAGTTCTGACCCCACACTGAGTTACAAGACCTGTGTCGTGGGTATCAGACACTATGAGAGACTTTTTCGGTCTCACAAACACCCAGACCCAAAAATAAATATTATTATTAAATTTTGTTAAAACTTTTAGTGAATCAGTTGTATTCTTCGGCTGCACTGGGAGTTGATAATTACCTGCAAACAAGGAAGAAAGTAAAGGAACAATTTGCTAGTTTTAGTGACAAATTTCGCACCAAAATGAATGATTTTGTTCATGATCCTAAAAACATGATTTTTACTGAAGATTTAAAGAACATGGTTCATTTAGCAGAGCCAACGGATTTAGAACTTATTCTGAATATGGTTAAAAAGTGAGTTTTTTGATAGTCAATTAAACAGTATTAATTTTATATTTCATTATTTAGATTAATTTGACTATGTTTATGTTAGATAATATACACAACAATTAATTCTATACTTTCAGATTTAATTCACAGACATCTGAGTATAGATTTGGATCATTCATATTTGGGCCTGTTGTGATGAGAATGTTTCATTTCCTTGATGCACCTACTGAGGCTTTGGAGGTAATATATATATTTTTATAATTTCTTATTGAATTTTGCAGCTACATGTAACATATTACAAAAATTGGATTTAAACTTGAAGTCACAAATGTGCACTATAAAAATAAGTGATTTAAGAAACTGTAACATTAAAAATATAGATTTATTGTTTTTACAAATCTGACTAACTTTTTATGTTGATATGTTGCTAAAGTAATGTCATTAATTTGTAAAAAAGAACTTTTTTATTTGGTGTATTTTCTATGTGTTGAAAAGGTCAATGTTTTGACTTGAATAAAAAAGTACATAGTGTAATCCATATTATTTGGAGAAATCTTTATCTCCTATAAAAAATACCAATGATCATTTATGAAATTTATAAAAATATGAAGTACATACCAAGTTATTACAGAAAAAAATAATTTTCAAATTAATAAAATATGTATTAAATTTTGAATATTAAAAATTCCTTTTTTAAGTAACATTTTCATCTATTTCAGTGTTTTAGAGATCCGGCCAATGTGGGATTCTTTGATCAACTAGTGTCATTCCAAATACTGCTGGATCTTCTGTACACCCATCAAATGTATGATGAGATGTACAAGGTGTTTGAGAGGGTACAAGAGAAGCAAATTAATATGACAAAATACCCAAAGTATCCAGTTGTGCTGATATTAGCAGCATGTTATAAACAGGTTAGCATACAAACATGAAAACAAATATCTGTACTTTTAATTTGTCAATATTTTTTTTGCCTTGCTTGAAATGTAAGTAACAAGAAATATTCTAAATACTAAAGAATGGCATAATTGTTTTAGGGTTATTCTTATAAAAATATTAATTAATAATTTTGTGGTTTATTTAATATTCCAGAATACACCCCAAAGCCTGGAATATGCATCTAAGTTATGGTCAGATATGACAAGTGTAGGCACTGTGCCACTCAGGAGAGCCAGCACATTCTTTGCTGGTTAGTATAAGTGTCATATTTCTTATCATACAATTTCATAACATTACCTATTACATTTATACTAATACATCTTATTTTGTCATACAACATCATAATATATTTTAAGCACACTTGTGGGTATATATATGTTAATTACATAAAGATAATGGTACTTCTTATATATTGGATTAATCATTGCACTTTTTTCAGCCTTAGCATTGAATCAAGGTGCCCCGCACATAGCGCTTGAGTCAATATCAGCCCAGAAGCAACATTATGTCACCATAAGAAATATCAAGGTAAGAAACAATTTATCATTCTTATAAAGAAGGAGCCACAAAAAATTATAAAAATTGGCATTGCATCAGGCCACATAAATGCTTGTAGACAGAAGGATAATTTTTTTCTTGTGTTGCAGGCAGCAGCTTTGGCAGACATGGGTAGAGTTGATGACGCACTTCCAGTATTAAAAGCAGTCCTGGAAATAGACGCACCTGAACAGAAAAATAAGCACACATATTTTAATGAAACTGTATGTCTTTTACTACTCTTAATTTAATATAGTATAAGTACTTTGTCTTAATTGTGGTTATTTTGCAGATATTAAAAGTCAGACAAGCTGTAGAAAAATGTAACAATAAAGATTTACAAAAGGAGTATGAAAATATTGAAAAGGCACTCCAAGACAGGAAACTTATTGATGATCAGGTTTGTGATAATCAAGTTATATTTAAAAGTAGGCTAGCTAGGTTCGAATTGAATTTGCACATTAGTCAGCCAGCATGATAAAAGGTTTTCAGTTACTTTAGATCAGTGATCTCATGTGATTTGGTGGACTTGCAATATGTAATGTACATAAAAGTTATTAATAGTTTGTTATAAATATGTAGAGAATCCTTAGAAGTGTAGTGTAGTGTAGGTTTTCTTCAATATCCAGTCTTTGTTTCTTTATAATTGAAACCCATTGAGAGGGTTTAGGCCATAGTCCACCACGCTGGCCTAGTGCGGGTTGGCGGACAAACCCTCTCAATGGTAGAGGAGACCCATGCTCAGCAGTGGGCGAATATGGGTTGATGAAGAATTGAAACCCATGAAAACATAGTTGTCCTGACTGATCACGCGCTTTTTATCTAAAAAAAATTCGGTCGCTATACTACAAAATTTTATATATTTTTCATTTGTCTCCCATGTATTCTCAATCTTTAGTCTTATTTAAAGATTATTTTTAATATTGTATTGTATTATGTATACTTTTTTGTTCCAGACATTAGAAGACTTACTTAACACTGAGATAACGATATCAAATAAAGTACGTGAGCCTCCCCGGGGCATGCCATTCCAAGCCAAGAGACTGCCATTCGGACTCCGTCAGAAAAACCAAAAAGTTATTTCGTAGTTATACTCAGTGCAATATTTATGTTCACATTAGCTTTTTAGAAGTTCTTTTGTACATACAGAGGTGTGCGTGTTTGTGTTTGTGCGACTGTTTCAGCCTTGTGAAAGCAGATGAAATTGTTGATAATGCAATAGAACAATTATTGTTAATAAATAAATGATGTTATTACAGTTTTCGTTTTATTTGTATACAAGTACATTATATATCTTATTATAGTACCTGGCTGGGTCCGATGAAATACTGATAGTATTATACTTTGAATTTATAATCTACCAATTAAAATCACTTCTGATCGCTTACAATGCAATCCTTCAAAAGATACCTATGAACTGGAAATTTCGACCTTTAGAATTTTGTTATTTTACTTTTTTTATTATACAGCCTTTAAATGCGTTACAAAAGCGTGGTTAAAGTTAACGGAAAGTATTAAGTAGTAGTTATTTTTATTTTCTCATAAATTTAATAAACACATGAAACAGTTATACACTACTTGCAGATTTCACGCTAAGATACAAGTCGCTAATTGCGTATATCACAAACTACTAGAGTGGTTTCAGTCTCATAATCACCCAGGCCCGAAATAATTTCTTGGTCTATTTACTGTACTTAGTGTTTCTGTCGTATCCTGTCGTTTTTTCGCTTTGCAATATACTTACATCATTTTCCGCGTTATCGTACGCCGTACGGAATATGAAGTTGCGTATATTTTTAGTCATGATATTGCTAATAAAATTGACGTACTGTAGTAATTACAGAATATTATCTGAAATCATAACCATGTGTTTAGGAATTGGGCTAAAGAAGTTTATCCAAACTGCAACCTTTCGATTCACAGGATTACCTACATGGACCTAAATTTACCACGAGAAATGCCATCAATTCGTAAACGTCATTAAGTCAATTTTATTGTGCTTATATTCATAATATTTGTCTCATTACAAGTGGTATATCCCTCCCGAATAAGTTAGTACTAGTACCTACTAAAGTACCTATACCTATACCTACACCATAGTAGGTACATGTCATTAATTAATCAGTGTCTACAATCCAAGTACAATTAAGAGGATCAAGACACTGTCACTTGCGACAGTCACTTTCCAAGACAGCAGTAACAAATGATTTCAATGAACTGTGAGGGTGTTTTCGAACAATAGTTAATCTCAGTTAAGAGGAGAGCGCGGAAACATTGAGTTTACGATGAGGCAAAGTGCTAAAATGTCACTTAGATTATTTGTTTAAGGATCAATGTGTAAGCTTGACGAAGACATTGGGAACGTGACAGTTTTATTTTTGAGGAGATCGGTGCCAAGGACGCCGGTAGATGTGATTTGATAGAATGGGTAGACGAGTCCATCCTATCGGATTTCAATGAAACGTACCAATATGGAGCGTATTACAGCACGTTATTGTATATCGTAATCGATTTTAGACGAGTCTTACAGAACTATAACATGGCATTCATCACATAGATTCAAGAAAATACAATTGAGGCTTTATAGCTGTATCGTATTTTCAACGTATCTAGTAAGTTTTATCCCCGCCTTTGTTCATGTGGAAAACGGAAAGGGGACGAAGCGACACATAAGTAGGTTACGATCTAGTCCGAGTCTAAAGCTTATATCAACAAAAGTTTTAAATTCTTTCAACGGCTCAAAGGGAAAGCAGTGTGATAAAAGAGAACAATATGATATTATTATTACTAACGCAAGAGACCTTGGCCCTAGATGTGTGTTACCTTAAAATTACTTAATTGAAGCTTCAGAAAACAATTCTACATTAAAAATAAAGACCAAAATCCGAAAAGACGGATTCAAGATAAATTTTATTTCTTTCTTCAAAATAGAAATTAAAAATGCATTATGATTTTAGGATTTTAATTGGTGATTAGAAAACTAAAATTTATATAAAATTGGCGTACTTATCTAGAGTTACCTACGTTAAATTAAAACTAAGCGGTTTTTATTATATTTATTTCAAACTTTTCCTAGCACGTTTCTAAAGCATTAATCATTCGCGTAGTTTCAAGAATCTCTCTGTACTTCATTTGTATCTAAAAAACCCATATAAAAGTTTTCAAACAGCGCGAAGAAGCATCATTTAGCTGGCACAGGCGCACTTAGCGTTCTTAAGTACGTCATTTTGTATAAGTGCAATCTATATAGTTAAATAAGCGAGGGATATCGTTTAAAAGTGGTGTAATTACAGGAGTACGTCACGGCAAGCTAAGAATTGTGGGTAACCAGTGCAGACAATTACTATCCCGTCGACTCGTTCCATTACCTTCCTACCGTTCGACGGCGGAAATTAAAAATACTTCTGCTCCGAATAGGAATCTACTATGCTTCACCGTATTTTTGTAATGTAGCTTAGCAATGGTAAATGTAGGTACTGGTAAAATATATGCTACCTTCTTCACAAATTTAATTTGTATAAAGATTTGTAAATTCAATATCTTAGGTTACTATAATTAAAATTAAGACAAATAATAATAATGAATACTCGTATATTTTTTGTATTTGCGGCGTAGCAATAAAATTAATTACGAAATCGTTTCGATGTGAAAATCGAATTTTACGTGATTTTTCTATAATCCGCAGTATATTCACTCGGAGGCAGAGAAGATAATTATGTTGAAAACAAATGAATAACCCATATTTTTCTTTGCTACAAAACAAAATAATGGCATGAAAGAATAAACAAGAGAATCTCATTGATGGCGGTAGTTGAAGTCAAACATAGCAAACGAGTTAAACAAAATTTGTAGTATAAAATAGTTAGTAAATTGCAGATTTTATTTGGAAAGTAACAATGTTAGCCAGGAGCATAACAAGATAATTTGGCCCGTAACCAGTTTTTAGCCAAGTCAGAATGTAGAATGAGTAAAAAGTAATTAAACACGATAATTTGGAGCCCGGGCCGAACGAATTCTAATTTGAAATTTGAAAATCGTACTTATATTATTCATACATTTTGGGTAATTAACACAATATTTGTCAGGAGGAAAGAATTTCTAGTTATAAATGTAGGTTCAGTCGTGTTTATATTAACAAGGATAAGAATATAATTTATATATTATTTTATAGGTACGTTATTTGTGTTTTTATTCATTTGCCTATGTAACCATGTTAGTATTTATGTTTTTGTTAGTGGTCTACTTAAAACTATCTGTCTATTGTGTCTATTTCATCAAGTCGCTATTTATGCGCTGTCCTTTAATCTCCACATCATCTTAAGGACAATTGTTAGGCTTTACTTATAATATGAATTATCTGAAATATAGTTTAACGTTAAAAAGTCTAGTGTTTGCGGTTTTAAGAGACTGCACTGTAGGTACTGAGTCGCAGTCGAGTACAATCCAATGAAGGGACTTTAGACAGGGACAGTTATTAGTAGTAGAGCTACATTATAGTTAAAAGCCGTCTCTTACTCTATCAGTTACACCTACTACACTACAGGAAATCAAAATTCCCTGGAAAACAAGAAAAGTAAATTCTCGCTAATTTATGTGGATCAAGATATAATAACTTCGTGTTTCATTCGTAGAATGAAATTATTGGTGCCTTTATTTGCTTGTAAGATATTTCCGCGCATAGCTGCCTAGAATGTCGTAGAACCAACTTAATTAAAATAATTTCCCTAAAGATATAGAAGTAATTACAATGAAAGACAATTGCTTGTTTATATTTTTGGTAATTGTTTTCAAACTATTATGATTGGTTTTTCTTTATTATCCAATTTTTAAAATCGTCACCTATTAAAAGTAGATTGGTTTTAATTATTGTTGTTTTTATATAACGTTTGGTAGAAAAAAATCTTCATTTGAAGTAAGCGACACGATGAGGGTACCGAATTTTTTAAGAAATGTTTTTGATAAATTGTCGCATACAAACCCTGATCCTATAGAAACAGCAAAGACTATGATAGACTTTATACAACAACTGGTTGGGATTCACAATGTCTTTGGTGACGAAGGAAGGAGTAAGTATCTTCTTCTTCTTCTTCATCAACCCATATACGCCCACTGCTGAGCACGGGTCTCCTCTACCATTGAGAGGGTTTAGGCCATAGTCCACCACGCTGGCCTAGTGCGGGTTGGCGGACTACACGCCTAAGAAATTCCTAAGAATTCTTAGGTGTGCAGGTTTCATCACGATGTTTTCCTTCACCGTTAAGGAGTAAGTATAAGGAAGTCATAATTTTGTGCCGCTTATTTCATTAAATTTATTAGATATCGAAAAATTCCTCAATAATTTAAGGCTCTTTCTTGATAAAAAATAGCGTATAGAAGTCTTACACTGTGTTAAAATTAATCTCAATTGGCACTTTAGTTGAATGAGTAAAGTTGTGGTACAGGACTAGTCCTGTATTTCCATCTGAATAGAAAATTATAAACAAAATTACATTACCATTTGCGTAGAGAAAACCTATTTATGTAAAACTAAAAGTGGTTTCAAATTTCAATTGAGATGGGGACCTGCACACATAAAATATATTCTTAATACAAGTCAAATGTTATTTAACACAACGCCATTGTACTTTCAAATATAAATGCTTAACATCTAGGAATGACTTAGAATGTAAACTAAATTTCTATGTCTTTTTTGAGAGAAAGTTTATTTTAGTTCTAATGAAACACGAAACACAGTATCTATAATGTATATAATTGATAATAAATTATAATATTCACGATAGGATTTCCCACTAACATATTATGTGTTTAAATAACAATACATAAATGTTATTTTATTATGTTGAATCTCCACTACATACTTCACTACATAGTATAAAACAAAGTCGCTTTCTCTGTCCCTATGTCCCTTTGTATGCTTAAATCGTTGAAACTACGCAACGGATTTTGATGCGGTTTTTTTTAATAGATAGAGTGATTGAAGAGGAAGGTTTATATGTATGATAACAACCATTAAATATCAGCATTGCACCCGTGCGAAGCCGGGGCGGGTCGCGAGTACTATATAATTTAAAGTTTGAATTCATTACAATTCCAAACATATTTGCAATGTTTATTTGAAAAGAAAGTCTTTGATATCCGTAAAAGAAACAGCTCTTACTGTTAATTCTTTTTTAAAAAATGTTTAAATGTCTGTCAACTTAAATATCTGTACTTGACTTATTTACATAAATTGTTGTAATAAAATAGAACATATAGGTACACTATCCAGCTTTTTCTTATCAGCTGTTTTCAAACTATAAATTAAACATTTTATGTGAAGTTGAAGCAGTATTTTTCATGTTTTAGGTTATTCGGCGTTGTCTGTGTTTGCGGTTGTTTTATTCGGAGGCACGTTCGTGTACGTCGGCTCTTTTAGTCAAATAGTGTACTTAATGCAAGTATTTCCAGACAAATCAGAGACGTTTAAGGTTCTCAACTGCCTCAGTGCTACCAGCGTGCCTTTTTCCAAGTATATATTCATGTGGACTTCCAGGTAAATGACTTATCTACTATCAAAAATTTACAGGGTTTATTCAGATTGTGATAACAAACCCATGGGCGTTAAAAAAATCCCAATAAAAAATTGACGTTACCTGTCTTAATATCCGTTCACAGTCTGAATACAGCTTATTAATTTATTATTCTAGTATCAAAATATTTTTTGAATCAGTTAATTAAATATTGAAATACCATTTATATAAACGGTAATGAGGTTTCAAGACTAGATTCAAAACCTACGAGAGCCATTATGTTCCATCTGAATCCAACTTGTGCTTCCATGCCTTAAAAATATTTCATAGTCGGTAAGTGCAGTCAGACATCGTTTCAATAAGTTCTCATTTTTAATGTTTTCTTTTCTAGGACACGTCTTAAAACCGTATTTCAGATGAGCCAGTACGGTTTATCGTCCATTCCCGTAGACAGCAATTCTCATGTTGAAATTATGAAGATTTTAAAGAAAGCTCGCTATGTCTCATGGCTGGTTATTGCTAACCAGGCCGTTGTGCACGTAGCTTATTTGGTGATACCTTTCTTGTTCACTGTATTTGGTAAAGATCGCTACTTGCCTACTACTCCGGGAGATTCTTATGGTAAGGGTATTTTAAAGCAGCAAAAATATGTATGTAGGTAATAGACCTTTTGGTGTTTCTTAATATATTTTGACAAGCAAGTTATTTAAGTTGTAATACTTTTTTTCTTCCTTCAATGATTCATTAATTAGACCAACAAAATTCACGATCATTGTATAATATGTTTGTTATTAAGTATTACTACTGCATAAATAAGTTAAACAATATGCTTAACCGATTAAAATTTATCGTGCGGTTTTGTTTCAAGTATGTCATCATCTGATATTGGAAGATGACGTATTATTTCATTCTCCCATCCATCACGTTTATTTAACACTCCCGCTGCGGAATTTTATAAAACCGCCATGCATTTATTTTTGAAGTTATCCAAAACGGTTTCGCGTGACTAACAAGCACATCATGTTAATTACTCAACTTTTCAGGTCTCAGTCCGAAATATGAAACTCCGTATTATGAAACAACGTTTGTACTCACATGTATAGCTACTGCCTTCTCTGCAATCAACCAGACTGGAAACATCGTATTATTTGTCACATTATTGGCACACGAGCTAGTACATTTCTACGCAATCACGGAGATGTTGAATGATATCCATGAAATCCTGACAAAAACAGAAAATACGCCAGAAGTTATGAAGAATAAAGTGAACGAAAAGCTGAAGTTTTGTGTAAAACACCATCAGTTCTTAATGCAGTACCATCAAAAGATACGAGAGCTGTACAAAGTGATATTCGGGGCGCATTTCTTTATGATGACGGTTGTAATAGTGACAACATTGCAGACGATGAACTCTTGGGACGTGCGGAATACTTTTTTAACCGCAGTGACGGGTATAATGCCCCTATTTTTGTACTGTTTTGGCGGCGAGCTGCTAATTACAGCCGGGTTTGATATGTCGACAGCTGTGTACACATGTGGATGGGAACTAATGGATGTAAAACAAGCGCGGCTCGTTTTACTCATGTTATGCCTGTCACAACGACCCCTCTGTTTGACTGCAGCCGATATTTTCACAATGAACCGCCAAACTTTCGCCAATGTTGTGCAGGTGGTTTACAAAATATATGCTGTGTTTAATTAAACCATACTCTACGAATTAAAAGCTTTTAATATTCAGCGTAAATTATGGCATACGAGTTGCCTTTTACCAGAATTCCAGTGGTACGTAAAATTATTTTACATGAAACCTATTACATATTACAATCTGATAATGTATAGATGCGTTGACTCGACAATTTAAATGTTTAGATTGAAATGGACGTCTAAAATAAATAAATGGTTGGAGTAAAGTACCATTAGTTCGCCTCTTTAAAGGAATAGCAAAGGAAAAGACTTTACCTAATTGCTTTCAAGTCTAACTGAAATAAGTGGGAGAATTAAATAGACTTCTGGGGTATCCGAGATTATATTTAGAGTGTAATTTATTGAATGAAGCTATTTATTTCATTTATGTTTATTTAAGGATATTTATTCTGTTTTACTAAATAATAAAAGATTAAGCATAATAATATGATTTCAAATGGAAAATGGATTTTTTCTAATCGATTCAGTACAAAATCTATCTACATAAGTATATACTTTTATTATAGGTATTGTCCGATGTCGGTTCATAAAATAAAAAATAAATGGATAATTGAGGCATACCTCATTCTGAATTAATATACATCACAGCCGTTATCATGTTTTTTCACAAAACAAATTTCAAATAATAAAAATATTATAACTGTTATAAGAAAATGCACTAGAAATCTTCAAGAAGCTAGGAATACAAAATAAATAAAAAGTATATACTATTTTGTTTCAACAAAGCGGTGTTGTTCAATGTCTGGAGGCGAAGGAATCACATGCATTCAGCCAGTAGGAACAATAATATTGCGCACACGTTATAGAATTTAATTTAACCAAGTCTTTGGTATGTATTCAAGTTTCAAAGTATATTTGCTAGACTGGCATTCGCTTTTATATATTCCGTTAGAATTCAATTATCTCTATTCTTCGTAGGTACCTTGAATTTTGTATTCTTTCTACAAATGTTACAAGTATAAGGTTTTTTATTATGCGATCGTATGCTCTACAAAGGAAAGGAAACTCTTCTAATATAATTATGCTGGGTTTGACTTTTTGTTTCCAAATAATTACAAAAATATTACCTTGTTGATCGGGACAATCTATTTCCGAAGTATTTGTATATGATTTTCTTAACTGAAAAACTCATTTTAATTGTAAAGTAGGTTTGATGCCAAGCATTGAATCAAATATGGTCTGGTCAAATGTGTAGTCCAATATTTCAATGATTTTTACGGATACCATTACCGATATTAAAAAGAGTATTTTAAAATGACAAAATCCATTTACTCAGAAAGTACGTCCTCTATTCTATCAGTCCGGTAGTCATAAAATAGTATGAATATTAAAGAAAATAACGTTTCTTTACTGGTACATAATACCACAAAAGTGTAATACTGTTTCTATGTACAAGGCGTGTCACTTTAATAATATGAATTGTTATGTCGACCGTCGACGTTAAGAATTGAATTTTAGATAAAACTTTCTCAAGAGACAGGTTTTAATCTTTCACGGAATCGCTCGTCATTTCTATTATATTTCCGACTGGTATTACGGGCGCTCCATCTTTTCAAGTGTCACCGATATAGTTTTGTAGGAAGGACGCTGCGACACAATGAGCTCTGCTCCTTACTATATCTTTGTATTGTATTAATGAAAATGTGATTTATCCAACTCAGTGTCGTTTGTTATTATTATATTATAAGTGATAATTAATATATGAGATCGCGAATGTAAATCAGCGCAGAGCTTAATAAAGCTTTTAGTAATGCTAAAAAGTAATTGAAGCACGAGTTTTATTTCTTTGTAAGACAGTGTTATGATTGTAGCATTGGGGTAGAGCCAGCTCAGTCCATATCTAAGTGTAGTGTTTCTCTGCCCAATGGGAAAATAAAGCAATAACAATTCATCAAAGTTAATTGTAGATACAATAACATTTACTAGTTTTCTTGAAATTCTATCTCTTGTTAAGCGAAATTGAACAATTAAAGCTTCCTGTGTTTTATATATTTATTTCCGATAATAATGATAGAAACTACTGAATGCCTAGATACAGCATTGTGCACGTATAGGTGGAATTGTTTGCAGTTATTGTTTGGATAATGAGACTAACCACAGCTGCCAAATATAATGCTGTTGATTTAATTAATGAACATACGTATATTGCTACTACCGCAAGCTGTCGGGTTAGCATAAATTCAACATCGTCGACCCAAGTGAAAATTAATTCAGATAATTCGAATGCTGTGTACTATAATATAATACAGCTTCCGACAGAGCGCTTTGAAAGTCTATAGGGAGGTTTATACCGTATACCGTAGGTTTGAATTAACTATTTAATTTTTGAATAAATATTAAAACTTTGTTTTTGTTGCATAAATATTAAAGCTTGTTAATCACATTGGATGAGGGCTGCTCAAGACCGGGATGGTTGGCGCTTCCTTGGGAAGGCCTACGTTCAGCAGTGGATGGCGATAGGCTGCTTGATGAATCACATTCTTCCTTGTATACATCAGTGATTATATCATATTTTAAAGCAATATATTTCAATCTAATTATATGTTGGTTTGTTAAGATTACTTAAATCCAAAGCCAATGCAATCTGCGTGGTATATTTTTATACCATCCTGATTGATTGGTACATAAGAACTGTTCCGCCAACATCACGTACTTTTAAAGCACACAAAAAAATTGTGTATGTCCCCGTAAACGGTACAAATGTTTGTTCCCACAGGAGTGACATTAGCGCACAATGTGTTAGGCGGGTCCTTTAGAAGCCCAGTGAGCGTAGAGACAATTCCTACAGGATCTGTCGATACATCTCCAGGAGCTTACGATCCTTATCCTGTTACGTGAGTATACAGAACGGTATTAAGCGAACAGATCCGTGTATTGGAAATAATGGGTCCTCTTCAAATATATTCCGTGAGGATTTGTTTTGTATTTTTTATCTTTTTTGTAATAACTTATTATGTGAAAGGCTGCGTTGTAGCTCGTACGGCTTTAAGAGATTTGTTCCATGAATTTCGGGGATTCTGGATGAAAAACTGGCTTTAGATAGGCAAAAATGTTATGTTTTAACCCTTCAAGGTATTTTTGTGTATTCTACTGAAATTATTATTAAAAATATTGCATAACGAACGATCAAAATTAATCCAAAGTAGATTTAAGGAGACAAAGCGAATGCACTAAAAGCACAGCAAGCGTTATGTATTGCAACTAAAAAATTCCTAACAAAAAAAAAGACTAAAACTTATTGCTTAATCAAGTAACCGGACCCGGGACTAATAGATCATATATAATAATGAATCCACGGTACTAATGAGGGTGCTATCTGAGAAAAGTTTCAATTTAAAAAGAATAATTTTTACTCGGCTATAAAGAATGTAGCTATCAGTTTTAAAACGATATATTTTATCAGTTCATGAAGTAGTTAGCTATTTTTCTAAGAGTAAGGTTCTTACTTAAAATGAGAGAGCTGTGAGTTTTTCATTGGTTATCTCCAGCGAAATGAATCTTAGCTGGTAGTTGAGTAACTAGATGGCTATCTAAATTATAGTCGTTGTTAGACTTTAAAAAAAATTACTTCGTTTTTCAAACTGATTAAAGGTCACTTGAATATTCATAATTTGTTACATAGAGTCTATACAGATGACCCCGAATTTTATTTATTTATATAAAACACAGTAACAATTTTTACATAGGTATTAAGTGAATTATAACGAAAATAGGTTGATTAAAGCAGATTGTTCCTGATATCTTCTAAAACGTACAAGTATACTATCATTATACCCATTTCTAACCTTGTACTTCGATTACTCAGGGTCTTTTTTATTCCTAGTGTTCATGTAACAAGGTCAAGTCAGTTATTATTGCGGTCATGTCCTCCGCTCGTGCCTTCCATTACTCGTTCCCCGCAGTTTCCTGCACTTTCCGTTTCCTTTGAAACGTTTTCAATCGCCCTTAAAAGAGCTATTCTTTATGTCCTTCCTCAAAAAGTTTGTAGTTTTTATAACTATAATTAATGTTATAAATGAGAAAGTAACTCTGCCTGCCTGTTACAATTTTACGTCTAAACCATTAGATCGATGTGAATGATTTTTGGATTTAAGATAGGCAGGGAGAGCCTTCGGAAAGAACATAGGTTACGATTGACTCGGGAAAGTGCAGTGTTCTCATAAGAAAAGACGGAATTATAATTGCACCACGATGAAGCCGAGCTACGCCTCGTATACAAAAGGCATGATTCTTAATTTTGTTTTGTTAATATATATATTACCTTCACACTTTCTAGTCCCTTCTTCCTAGTTTGCCCGAGTACTTATAAAATAAATTCGTGTGAATTTATTCTGTTTGTCTCCCATTTTTCGAGGATAGAGTTCTTGTCTTCCAATGGCGCAATAAAACAGCGGAATTTATATACTACACGTTGTAAAATTCTCGCCAACGTCACACGCATGGTATAGGACGAACATAAAATAATACATCTGTACTTCGGATACAGTCGGTAAACTTGTACTCCTAAAATTGCGCAATCAAATTAATGGCGCTATATAAAGATCGGATCTTAAACATTCTCAAATGGAATTCACGTTTTATTTTAACTTTTCCAATTGCTTTGGGCCGAGTTCTAGGTTATAGGGACATTTTTTGTAAACTTTTAATTGGATTACCACGTTATTGATTTTTTAAACAAGAACTACGTGGTTTTAGCAGGATTAAACTTTTTAATGGCAAAGTTTTTTGGCTGTTCAATGTTATATATGAATTGTCAATGAGTATCGTTACTATTAAATTTAATATTTTGAAACTAATAGATTGGAATCATATTTCATTGGTCTCGTTAAGAAACGGTTTCTAAACGTAAAAAATATTATTATACCTTCGTAATTTAAAAGAAGAAACCATATTTTAAATTTATATTTTAGCACATAACAAATTGCTTTTAACATGGAATGATAAGATAATTTTGCTAATTAATCGTTTTATCCATAAGTTGTTCTGTGAGTATTTCCTTCAAAGTTAGCATTAATTGCGGAGAAGCAGACGTACTTTATTACCGTTTACTGGCACAAGTTAATCTTATAATCAAGTTTTATATGAAATGTTAACTACTTAAGTGCCACTTAAAGAGAGTTCTCGGGTGTTTATTAGTGTGGTATGTTACTTCGTTTCTAACGTCGTATTTTGCTTTGAGTAAGATAACTTACTGTTAATTAAATAGTACTTTTATATTGTAAGGATAAGTTCTTGTATTAATCAATGTCATGGCGATGATAACTCACTATTTAACAAAATAAAGCCGCTTGCCTCCATTTTTTTGTTTTGATTAAATCTCGAAGCCAGAAGAAGGTGGAATAAAATATGATATTATATTCCTTTAAAGATCCGATGCTGATGCACGTATTCAAAACATACGATGATGTAGATTTTTATATTTTTCAAACAAATATTTGCAGACATTCGACAAAAAGTAATTAGTAAGTACATTAGTATAGTAAAATACTCATATTTGCTTGCAAAGTACGAGCTTGTCCCTTTTGCTACCGACAATTTAAACCCTATTGTATGTTATACTTTAAAATTCCACTATTCATGTCGCGGGAACGCAATGCAATAAATAAATAAAATTTTGCTTATTACATTCTTAATGATTACATAATATAGGTATTTATCTTCTCATTCATAAACGTTTCATAGGATTGCAGTGTTTAATTTTGTAATGTTTCGGCGTTAGGTAAAACGAAGTACAAACAACTTACATTAAGAGTAGTACATTCAATATTTATGAATTTACTTTGTTCAGTATCCTTATTCATTTGCATAAGAACGGGGTTTCCCTCTCCATACTTTATTAGAAAGTTTCAATACCGCATTGACAGAATACATAAGCTCTTAACATAGAATTACGTCGCCATTACGTATTCCTCTTTTTTTCATATTTAGAATGCGTTCTTTCAATCCCTCATGCAAGAAATGTAATAAACAGTAGTCCATTCAAATCATGTGGCCGTCAGAAAAACAAAAAGTAATAATGAAATAGTTGCACCAAAGGAGAACTTTTCTACCCTAACTAATAACTTCAGAGAACTGTTATCGTCCGCACTGGGTGCACGAACGACTCATATTGTCACCGTTCGCTTTGATACTTGGAATTCAATAAGCTTTATACGTATTCGTATGACATATGAATATATCGATGCGGTTTAGCATTTGTTTATTAAATAAAGTTCTAAATGAATATAAGTGTATAAAAATTTAGGTTATTTTATTTATAGATATTTTTTCGTTTATTCTGATGTGACGTAAAATATATATTTTTTTTTTACTGTACTTAATAGTCTACGCTTGCTGAATTACCTAGCTATTATCTATATTTTGAGAACCACGAGATAGAATGATCCTCTGGAATGTTATTTTACATGGCAATAGTTCCGTCTATGCCCAAATTGCAAAAAATGGACTTGGATCTCAAACCCTCTCCATGGTAGAGGAGGCCCGTGTCCCGTATGGGCTGATGATATCCAAAATGTATAAAATTTGTTCAGCAGTATAGGAGCGAAAGGGTTACAATATCTTTTCGATTTTAGTACCTAAGGATGCCATAGCACATAAAAGCAGACAAAAAGCCAGCGGCGTAAACACAGGATTGTTTTTGTTTTGCCACCTGACACTAAAGCTGTTTGTACTCCAATGTCTCGCGTTCGCGTACAGGCCATTAAAATGACTATATTTTTGTTACGCCAACCGTCTTTGTAGAGTTTATTTACAATTAGTTCTAACAAAGTGTTTGTACAGCGTCGAGCGTATTTACATTATAAGTAAATTACTACGTTGTTAAGAAATACCTTTGTTTTTCTTTAATTATATGTATGATACTTATTTTTGTAGCTTATATACGTATTGATCGTAATATTAGAGCGGTTCTTATAAAAAATTGAAAGTCGAATCATGAAAAAGAGGTTGCTTGACTCTTGTAATGTTAAATTCATAATTTTACGGAATTAAGGTAATTTTCGCGGCAATTGTTTCTTATAAAGATATGGTGTTAAATAAAAGTCATTTAGTTAGTATTGTACAACAATAAAATCAAATTTTATTAGTGGCAAATGTACAAATACTAATTTACCTTCGATTTTACAGTAGTATAAATTAATACATAGATGGTATTGGTGGATACATTTATTACATTATGTAATATCATTCCTTAATTTTATTTAAAAATACATTTTTTTATACAAAACTGTAAAATAAGTTCTGGTAACAAGCTTAGCAGAGTGTACGACTATTGAATTATTGATCAGAATATGGAATAATTATCCATTTAAATTTAATTTAATCCATTTCCATTTAAAACTGTTAATGCGGGAAAGAAACTATTTTTAATAATTAGAAAAAAAGAAGACACAAAAATCGTTTCACGCAAATATTAATCGATAATACTTTATTAGTAATCGAGAATTTTGGCCAGCAACATAAAAATATTAAAAAAGGAAAAAAAAAATGAATAAATAGGTAAATAGGTACGTATTACGTTAGTGCTTACTTTTTGTTTTTATATTTTATGATTAGATTTATAAATTAACTATGCAGATATTTATTACAGATTTGGACATAAAGCCTATGTTTACGAAACCAGCAGGTTTGATTAAGGTTTACCAAAATGGGATTTTGTGATTGTTTTAGTTTTCTAATAACTACTCGTACAATAGGTAGATAGTACATACAATAATTAGGTAGGTATTTATTACATTTAAATAGTACACACTATTAAATTTTTGGTAGATTTACACTTTATTTTATAATTTTATAAGACAGGTTTGCTTATATGAGGTATAAAAGATGTTAAAAGGTGAATACTGTGGTATTCTGGTATATTTCTTCACAGTATTCATTGCAGTTTCTACTTTTTTTTTAATTAGACAGAGGGCAAGGGACGCTCACTCATAATTCACAAAAAATATTTCCATATTACGTTACATCAATAACATTTATAGAAAATAACATCTAATTATGTTAAAATTACGATATGCTACATTTTTTATGATACAAATAGCGTTTTGTTTCCCAATTTCCTTCTTACGTCGCTAAGTGAATACATTCTAGTAATAAACCTACACTTTGGCAACAACATAGAGGTTTGACGTATTTAAACAAAAATATTAGAAACATTTAATTTTTAAAAATAGAACAGTGTTTCTTTCTTATTTGAGTGTGAGGTATCGTTCAAAGATTTAAATATTTCATAAGTTTTAAAGCTTGCAAGTATTTTTTTGAGTAAGTCCTTTCATATTTCTATGAAACATCATAAACAATATTAAAGTCAGCTATCATAAACCTAATTTAAAACCATACTTTACTATTTATGTAACTATAGCATTGTTTATAAGCTTGCCATATTTAAACAGATAAATCGGTCATAATGTGTGATGTTTGAATTTCCACATTTTAAAATAATGTCGACTCCGAGGTATATGGATGGTAACCCGTTTTTTATTTCTTATGAATACTAAAATAAAATTATTTTAATTACATTTATAATAAAATACAATTAAGGTTAGCAACATCATATGTTGTGTACATATACACATATACTGTGCAAAGCTGGTACTTCCAGAGAAGTAAAAAGCGTTATACGTTAATATTGTAATGTTTAGTATATAATTGTTTATTTAGGTATCATAGTTTCATTTATAGATCAAATTGATTTTTTTCAATAAATATATAAGATAATTGTTCTGAATTCTGGCTTTTTGAGTTTTTGTTTCTATGGAAGTACCGTCTCTGATAATGCGTCATTTCAGAGAATATATATCTGTAATTATTCAATTATTTTCTACATATGTTTTAATGTATTACTAGTAATATAATATAGGCAATGTACATCTACATAATATTGGGGATACATATTTATATTTATATAATTATACGTATAGAAAATTCGTCAGTGCATTATACATTGTACACGTAAGTTAACAAAGTTTTTTTACAGTAGCACACTACTTAATGGCTCATATTCTTATAAGTTAACATATTTACATATTAAGCTGAACTACTTAAAATATTACATTATAACATCAATAAATAGATACTAATTTTACATAGAAAATTATTTGAGCTGCGCTCCGTAAAATTGAATATAACTCACTAATATTTAATAAGACAAATCTAAATGCAATTAATTATCATAGTTTATTCGCGGACTCGAGTCACCTGAAATTGGCGTAGACACATTAGACGTAGTATCAGATCGATTTCCAAGCGAAAAAGGTCCATTTGATTTTTGGTCGCTCAATGGCGTGGTGCCGTCACATGTCTTGGAGTGTTTCGCAGTTTCAATAGACAGAGATGACGGTTGAGGTATTGGGTTGGGGTACTCATTGGACAGCTTGAGAGGCCAAATGAGGTTTTGTGGGGTGAAAGCGGAGGGGCAGAGCGGAGTCGAAGAGGCGGGAGAGGCGGGGACGGACAGTTCGATGTTGGCGTCCTCCTCGGGCAGGGTGCGCAGGCGCGACAGCCTCCCCCGCCCCCCACCTCACACTGGAGACTGCTCCCCGCTCGCGCTACCACTTGTAATGTAATCCTGCGCAACGAAACACATTGTTAAGAAAGATGTCATCATCGGCCCGTATACTTCTCACTGCTGGGAACGGTCATCTCTAGAACTGAGAGTGGAGAAGCATCAGTTCGCTACGCCGGCATGGTGCACTACACACACACGGCTAACATTTAAGAATTTCCTAAGAATCTTTGGGTGTGCAGGTTTTCTAATGATGATATCTTTCTTCTTTAAAGTACGCGGTAATTCAATACACACAACATATTAGACTGACTAGACCTATGACCTATGTATATGTAGATTTGTATCTGGCTTGGTAGCGCCTGCCACATTGTCTATTATACCTCATTCACGATAAGTTGATTCTTTTGGCAGATGTCAATTTTTCTGAGACATGACTTTGAAAAATAAAACGTATTATTTTATTATTTTATTATTTTAATGATTTGATAAATATAAAAAAATACATACAACACAAAAGTCCCTAAAGATATAAGAGTTATCCGAAAATTTTGAGACTTTATTGCTTCAAAGTAAAATTAAAATAGGAATACTGAAACTAATTGACGTTTGTATAATGTTACATCGGTCGGACGGAAAGGAACGTAACATCGTTCATATCGATTTCCACGTCGATAATTTTATTGAGCACTATGATGATCATGGCTGTGCTCCAGTTTCTTAATAAAAACTGTTTTAAAGATAAAACTATTTAATTTTTCAATCTTAATTTTTACATACTGCGTTATTTTTGGACCTCCTGTCAACTTAAAATAGGTTGTTTAGACCATGAAACTAAACAACTTTTCTAAAGAAACATGGGTCGAAACGTGGTAAATAATTCGACCCTCCCATAGAAAACTGCTCACGTGGTCGATTTCATGTAGAAGGTCTGAATTTTTTTTCACTTTTCGACCCGTGTTTCTTTGGGGAAGTTGTTTACCTTCGTGGTCTAAAACACCTATTTAAATTTGGCGGGAGGTCTAAAAATAACCCTATTATATTAAATAGGTACTTATTATGAATTTTGACCCACCATCGCTTATCTGCATAATGTTTTACATGTCAAAAGTAATAAAGAATTTCACACATAATGCAGTTTTTTAAAACGCAATATTTTTGAACTACTCGATATTTTCTGTTTCCCATCATTAGTCGATATGCCAAAAGAATCAACTTATCGTGAATGAGATATAAGTCTTATCTATTATAACTGATAAGTAATGGTGACTACTTTCAGCCGATACTTACAGCATGGAGATGTCGGGTATCCTGCGGCGGCGCGAGAGACGTTCGTGGCACAAGCAAAGTTGTTGTGGTCGTCTCAGAAGCAGCTGATTCCCTCTTCGATGGATGACTGTATAACCTGCACCGTATTTTCGTATATTTATTTGGATATAGCTATGGAAAGGTATGTTCAATGATATTTATGACATTCTTTTTTTCTTACGATTTTCTCCTTAAGAATATGGGTATGTCTAGATCCATTTTCCTCAGATATGTTTTAACGTATCTCATATAATTTCTAGAGCCTGAGTTGATATTATAAAAATGTTTGACTAGAAAAGATTGCGATACAAATATCAGCAGCTAAACATAATTTTCATAGAAATGTACTTTCACGCTTTTGTCTTCGACGGGGTTGATAGAATTATAACATATGTATATCTGTTGCCGTCCCTGTAGTACCGGGGTCATTCATATTCTCGATGCTATTAAGGCAATTTTTATAAACATTCAATTCTATTCGACTTGAGAATTAAATGTGGGAGTTCTATCGTATGTACTAATTGTCGCAGAGCCTTGGCTTTGTACCCTATATAACTAATTATGTACGTACATACGAGTAACGAATAAATAAAATTTATAGTATATCAATATTAGCCTATAAATAGAATAATCCGTAACAGGCCAGTAATAATTAAAACTTGGTAAGAGCATACCGTTAGTAAAACTAATAGGGTGTGTAAGGTAATACTTGGTTGATAGGGGTTTGCTATATATTCAAGCTTTTGCAAAATTCATTTCATTCCCGTTTTCTATTTCAGAAAGTTATTAATTTAATGTATTGGAATTAGATATTTCAAACATCTGGACTTTATTTCAATAAAAGGCAAAACGCTTTCTTAATTTGGAAATGTATTCGTATAATTTTCTTTATAAAAATCCTAATTTCGAGCTGATATTATATTTTATTGAAAAGTTGACAATCCAATTTCGTGATGGTCGCTTAGTAATGAGATCATTAATTTTCCAAACGGAATAAGCATTTTAATATCATACAATATTACTTTCGAAACGGATAAAAGAATCCTTCTTTTAACTCTTTTTATCAATAGAATATGGTAATTTACCCTTTCAGATGATCCTTTTAAAAGTAAAGATATCTTGAAGAAATCCATTGCTAAGAAAACGTGCCTTGGGAAATGAATTCTAACTCTATGAATACAAGGTCTGGGGACTATCTAATGACTTTGCAAAATTAGTTCGCCGATGTTAAAGGAATTAACAACTTAGGCGTTTCCAGCGGGTAGGCAAATGAAAAATAAACATTGATCATGCTTACCTTGGGAAGGATTTTATGCATGCGGTTCATTCCTATGGAGCGTATGTTAAAGAAAATTGTAAAGCATTAATTCAATCGGACGCTGTACATAATTATTACGGGCACGTCAACATCTCTTTGAAACATTAAATTTTAAACTTAAAAATACAAACAAGTAAATATTTACAGATATACTTTAATTTGAGTATTTCTTTAAATCCCGCGACATGTGTGATAAATTAGTATATACAATGTTGACTTCTCCGTTCTTATGATGTTTTATAAAATAAATATAGCTACAAAATAATAAACATTTAAATAAAGCTGAATATATATTTATTAAAAACGAACAAAATAACAAAAAGTCTATCATTAAAATAACTGTCCAAATCCACATTGTAACGCTTTCCCATAAATGTCTTCGTAAATGCATAAAGTCGGTCCGGGTTAGCAAATTCGTTGAGTACATCGAACCAAATCCAGGCTTCTTCATACTGTGAGCCTATTGGGAATAAAAATACGTGATCAAATATGGATTTGGAAATTTTGCGTTTACATATAAATAAAATCGTGCATGAATATATTAGGAATGAAAATTATATCAAAAAAAGATTTAAAAATATCCCGAAAAACACGTGCTTAGAAAGCAAAAACATGCGTCAGCATAAGTGCAGTGAAGAAAAGCAACGGTCAAATAAATTAATGAATGCGGAACACCTTTTTAGCATTTTTTTTAACATTTAGTAATGAGCCGTGTAAATTTTTCTCTCTAATAAAATCTGTATGATACAAAACTAGTGTTCTAATAATCAAGTATTTTTTCATTTCCAACATATATATTTATTTTTTGGATTCAAGTAGATTCAAGGCATACAGATTCCGGACCGATGCCATAATTTGCTTGAAATAAATTAGTCAATTTACAAGACATCCAGTTTAGCAAACTTTCTCAATAATCAGTTTTGCTTTGTGCGTGAAGCAATAGCTACTGTTATTAAGTATTTACCGAATGCTTTCTGTTCTGGATCGCGGAGACCAGTCCTTAGAGTAGGACGCGCCGCGCCGCCTGCCGCCTCCGATAGTCCTGCCTGTCTTCCATCGCTCCACGTGGTACCTGATCGCATGTCTCACCTCGGTGTTCATGAAGCAGTAGAACAGAGCTACCGTGAATCCCTGGAATTATATACAGAGGTTATCTTCTAATCTCTTGTTGTTAGCGTCGCTGCCATTGTCTGTCACTTAGTTGGCTATATACCAGGCTGATAAGTGTTTGTGTGTTCTACAAATATTTGTTTCGCATTTGAGTGTTTGTGGGATTGAAAAAGTTTCTCCTTCTCTTTGATATCCACGGGACGAGATTCGACTCTTAGCGTAGGGTCATAAATGTAAGTGATTGTTGGGTGTATTAATACATTTATTTTTATATTAAGTAACTGTCTTCCTTCTCAAATTGTACAGGCCTAACGAGGGTTGTGGAAAATTTTTCATTTATCAGATACATTTTCGTCCTGTTTTTCATTAACATATTTTCAGATGCTTTTGATTAGTTATTTTTAAATTTATTTTTATTTTAAGGCCACCATTTTGTCAATAAAATAATACATACTCAATACCTACAGTATTAAGATTTATCTATGTAATTTTTATTCATTGTTCCAACTAAAAGTTGAATAAAACACGAATTTACGTTGAAAAGGAAGATTCCGTAAAGAAAATATTTTGTAAGGTTTACGTGTCGGGTTGGTCGTTCCGCTCGAAAACGTTTTGGGTGGAGGTACTACAGAGGCAGTGTTATCGCCGTGGGCTATAAACAGTAAGCCGAAACCAACCGTTGTAAAATGCATAGCTGTAACAGAATATCCGGAATAACTAACGAAATTTTAGAACGGTTCAGGAAATCGTTAACCGAATACCACAGCTTATATTTTATAGACACTTAATAGTGATATGTAACATAGAATATTTTTTAAGGTTTATTTGATATAGATTACATTGAATTTCATAATTCACTATTTTATTAGTAAAATATAATAAATGTAGTAAATAATTTATAATTTTTGACAAAAAAATCTCTCAGAGGAAACGTACAATGAAAAACATCTTAACTCAAATTTGTAGTCGCATTCCTACTGTCTTATTTACTATTGTTCTGAATTCATGATGCTTTCGACAGAAACTTCTGGAAGTTTTGATTCAAGTTAGGCAAGATTAAGTGCCGGCTTGTTAGGCGAACTGTTTGTCATGCGGAAATGAGGAAGTGTTCCTGCGGTTTTTGATGTACCTGGTGAAGGCTTTACGACTTAGCGTCTTACTTCGGCAACGAAGTTAAATGATGACGTTGTGTTATTTCAACTTAATGTGGTGTGTTTGCTTTGCTTTTTGGCATTCATTAAAAGTTTCATATAGTTGTGTTATGCATAACATTTATTTATTCGATGAAAAATTGTTTATTAGTAATGTTACAGTTTATGAAGTGTTGGTGTATTGTAATTTTTGACTACGGATTCGCTGGACTGATTTCAGCGTGCCAAAATATAATGCCATTTGGGGTAACTGCTTGATTCTTATCAAAATGAAAATAAGAAAGGAAGCAAAAATATATGCAAGGACAATATCCATTTTATAATTTCTGCAGTAAAACGAAACAGGAATGTACAAAAAAATCTATTTCTAATAGTGTTTCTAATAGTAGAATTTGCATGTTACCTGTGTCGAAAGCATAACAGCCCTTGTGTAGTCGAAGGTGTAGGCGAACCAAGAGTCGTCGCTGGGACCACACAGCACAAGGAGGTTCGTTATACCCAACAATGGTATGAGGACTAGTAGTGCTTTGGTCGCTTTCCTGTATTGTTCAGTCTCAAGCGTGTTGGCAGATCGCAGTTTTGTTATGAGGACCTGCACAAAAGAAAAGATTATGAGTGTATTATAAAATGATTAAGCTGGGTCATTCAATATATAGAGTCAAAGAAGATTCTTGTCCGTCTAAATACTTTGATTAAGCTAACTATATTTAGCTAACTAATTTTAATCAAGTGTAAGTGGCTGTATTGGTGACAGTTTCTGGATTCGGTGTGGTCCAAATAGGAATAATGAAAGGCAATGAATAATTACGATTATATCCTAAAACTATCATATTAAGTAAAGTCTACGAAATCATAGTCTTGGCTTTGGCAGAATATAAAAATAAAAAATTTGGTATTCTTTACTTTACTGGTATCTTAAATTGTATATACTCTGCTTTGGGCGGTTCATATTTATTAATGTGATATCCATATTTACATAATATGTAATAAACTAGCTGTAATTGGTAACGTCGGTACACACTACTGTCGAAAGTAATTAAACGCTTACTGAGAATATGCATTCCCAAATCGAAACGTAACATGGAAATACGGTCTGAATTTAAATTAAAGCAATTATAAATCGTCAGTATTTCTGTAGAAAAGCATCGGCAAAATAAATTGACTGGTGCCCATGAAATTGGACAGCTTTTACCATTATATTCCGTATGATTACTTAGTAAATATAAATAATGGTTTTTATGTTCATGAATTGCTCTATTATATGATGGATAAATCATTTTTGTATGTTTGTAACATTGGATATTTACAGTTGAAGGAGAGGAATACAAGCAGTAAGCAATATCCGGCGACGGAAATCACTGGCTGAGTAATTATGTTAGTTGGTAAATATAATACTTGACTGCGGTTGCTCGAAATTCAATTTACATTTGTAGCTATAGGTAGGTATACTCCTTTGTACTATTATCGGTACAAGTAAATGAGAATAATATGCCTGTTTATATGTAGGAGTAAGATTTTAATGTTTTGCACTTTACACACTTTACTTGAAGTGAAACTAATCGTAAATATTTGTTTGGGGTTTTATAGTCTGTTAAATCTCGTGTTCCAAAATAAAATTTATCTCACATGTTCACAGTCTAGCTCTAGAGGATATAAACACTCAGAGCAAAAGAAATTTTATAAGAAATCATACATTAATTAAATATTTGGGTTTATCAGATCAAGTCGGTATGATCGAATAGAAAGATATAATCGTAATCGTATTCGTCAATCGATATTCGATTACGACCGTCTCTTTTTTTCTTCGAGATTCTATTTATTTGCAGTATTAAAAGACGACAGAACACAAACGAGAAGTAGTATTTTACTTACCCACATTATCCTAATAAGAAAGAATAGGTTTAGCGCAAGACCAACGAGTGCTGGCGCTTTGTGTATCCAATCCACAGGATGTTCATGCATCCATATGCACATTTTTGTTTCGGGTGCGAGCGATAACTGCAAGCATACATTTTAAATTATTACGTAAGCCGTATATATAATAACAACAAAATTTTGTTAACAACATAAATTTTCAACAAGATAATATTTTTTATGAAATGTTCGGAGAGGTAAATTTTATGGGCTATTTGTTAATAACTTTGATTTTTTATTAATTATCTCATTATATAGCAGGAACAAAGCAGTTTCATTGTGCCAACATATTGAATTAATACGTTCTGTGTGATAGGTAATTATCAGCAGTATAAATTAAAATAGGAGTTTATTTCGTTTTTCTGTTAATATGTTACACTAATAACTAGTAGGAAGGAACTAATAATACACTTCTGTGTATAGTTCTTCATAAATCAATAAATTGTAATTACGAATAAAATAAAAAAAAATGTTTATGAACACTTACGCCATCGGGTCCTGTAGTAGGAATGATAGAGACGAAACACCTCGATATTACCCATATTGTTATAAATATAGCTGGTGCTCCTGTAAATGAACATTATTATAAGAATATACACTTTATCCAGAAAACATTAAAATAAGTTAGCTTGCTTGAAAACATTTTTCAAATGAGATTAAACGCAACAAGTGGCGCACTTGGGTAAGAATTTTATGATATGATATAAAATTGAAAATTTGTTCAAGATTTACAAAAGATAGGTGTAGCAAAGTGAGTTTATGCTGAAAGTTTGTGCACCAAGATAAATATTTGTGTTATACAAAACTATTCGTTTCAGTTCTGGGTCTTTGTGGGACTCTTAAAGCATTATAGATGTGAGTTCTGATTCCTACGGCTTAAGACTTAAGTATCTTATGGTGAGTTAAAGATTTATGTACGTGACTATCGGGTGTATTATTTGTTATTTGTTGTGTGTAGATTGTGAATGTAAGAAATGAACTTACCCCAGCCGATCGTAGTATATACTTTTAACTTAATATTTTCTGCTGTAAATGTTTCCACGACTAGCATGTAGAGATATAAACCTGCAAAATTCAACAGTTATTACTACTAATAAATATTACTCGGGATTTCCATACCCATTTTATTGGCCGTAATACGTTGGATGTAACGAAGTCGTATTCAGTCTCTTATTTTTTTATGGATTTTTAATTAACCCTTCTTAAATCTTTATTATTACAGTTGTATTAAATAACCATAACTTTATAGCGGAGTATTTGATGTTGATTACGCGGTTAGGCGACAATTAGAGATTACATCATCCCTAGTCGAGATAAAATTATAAGAAATTCTTAAGGAATAATCGATATAAAATTTCTTGCATTGTAGGTAAGAACTTTAACTAAGCATATTATATATCTGCAAAAATCGTCCAATTGATAACACTGTCTTTCTTTCAGGTGTCTAGATAACTGAATATTTTTTATTATTTAATCACGGTCAGCTTTTTTTAAACGCCGTATTCTCCAGGCAGATTTTCAAGGTAACACTTAAGAAATAATTATATATTAACTGAAAGAGAATTCAACATTTAAAGTTCATACTCATAAGTCATAACTAAGGATGAAAATAATCCACAAAGAACATGAAAATTATAAAGGTAAATATTGAAAGAAACCTAAAAGATTATTCGTTAAGGATGGAAGAAATTAGAGGCAATACAGTTCATAGCAGGATTAAGTACCTGAAGGGATGTGACTTGAATTAATAGAATTTATTATTTCGGGTCGACAGGGGTTCAGTCGGGAAGCGGCCGGGTCCGCTCGGGAATTTTAATGTGTGATAAAAGTAGATTTATTTATATCCTAAGAAATTTGGTCGTTGTAAGAGGGTCGAAGATGACCCTATTAGTCTGTACTGAAATGTTTGGATCAGGCGGATAGTTTTGAAAATGACCTATCTTGTTGCTTTTGTTAGTTATCACGTTGATAATATTATTAACGTATAGAGCTACCATAATTAAAACGCTATAAAATATTCACTATTAAATATATTATATACACGAAAAAATATTTCAGAAAAAAGTCTGTTGTAGTTCAAGGTACTTGTTACCGATTATAATTACTTTAGGACGTTCTCTTTAACATTGTAAGATATACCACGTAGGGAATAAGAAATTTATAATTTTTTCATTTATTTTTGTCTCTCAAATATCTCAGAGTAATTGAAGATATTAATGTATACAGAGAACAGTTTTTGATTCATAATTATGAACAATTAATTACATTAACGTAACGAGACAAAGGTTGCTGGAGACTACAGATATCTCTATAAACTTATGTTTCTTTTTTACATTATTTTTATATATTAACCAAAGAAAAAAACAATAGAAACTATTAAAAAACTTTTTACAATAACAAAGAAGTTATACGAACTATAGCGTACAATATTTAAGTAAATGTGTGATTTGAACACAATTTACAGAATTTAATCTAAATAAACTTTTGCTATCGTATGTTTACGTTCACATCTATTTGTCTACACATAATTTTACAAGGGTATTCGGTGAGGCACGTTATCACTTAAGTAAAGCGTTGTATAAATTCTTTCTGTTCTCTGCGCTATTTTCGCTTACTTAAGAATATAAATAAAATCAGCTTAAGTTATGGATAGAGGTATAGGATCCATCACACACTTTGTGGTTTAAGTGCTAAAGAACGAAAGAAGAACGAAGAAGAAAGATAGTTTAGCGTTATAATTCTATCCTTTCAAATCTGACAATTCATAGCAATCGTCTCTGGACGATGGTCTAGTATTTTTTTTCGCAATAGACCATGTCAGTACCCAGAAGTACAAGTAGACCAACACGATTCGTGTAAGAGTAGATATATTTCATAACAAAATTAACATATTTTTCATAACAAAATTAACATGTTTCAATATTATGTAACTAAAGATTTTTAAGACAAAAAAATACTGTTCAAATGGTTTTATGTATAACTTTAAATGAAATTATAAAGAAAACACTTCATTTACTAGAAATCTTTGACTAACTGTAGCTAAAAATAAGACAGCAGTTATTTTAAATCTAAAAATTTATTCAAGGGATCGTGAATAAATTTAATATTCCACAAAGAAAAATGCAAATTCTTGTATAAAAAGATGTTATACATACATTGGGACTTGGGGATTTCGTGGACAGGCCTTAATTTATTTCTTTTTTATATAGAATATTGACATTACTTTATTATAAGACTATAAAATCTGAACTTTATTTTAGTTAGCACAGGTCGGACTTGAAAAAAAACTAATCTACAGGGAGTGATCATACACGCTTACAAAAAGCATTCTGAATTTATTTTCGGCAATGAATATAAGCGCCATAAATTTTAAGTCAACGTCGTTCTTACAGCAAAAATTCTTTCATCGAAAACATACATGTAATAATGTAAATCATGTTACGAAATTGTGTGCAGTAAACTAGGTTTATAAGCATTTATAGATTAAGATTTTTAATTAATTAAAAATATGTTTGAGTACATTCATTGCACACGTTGTAGAGTAGTAGGTAATGAGGTAGTTGTAAACAATATTTCTTGCCCGCTTAAGGCCGAGTATTGTAACAATAGGTAAATAATTGCATACGCGGCAAATAATGCCAGTATAAATAACTACTGCGGGAATGCAATAGCACTATGCTAATATTTAAACTGAGACACTAAAGCTCTAGTTAAATTTAACTACAATACTACTATTTACGCGGCTATTTCCTACTTAATTAAGACTTCAAAATAGTAGTATTAACCTTAGAAGTATATTTTTGAAAAAATTATATGTATTTTTTTAAGAAGTATTATAATCTTTTTAAACCAAAAAGTGCAGGCCTGTGTCATTTATGATATAGTGAGAACGTTTTATTTCTTCAATCTAGGGTTGAAAAATTATTATCACTGCTTTAGATGGAAAGGAAGGCAGACGCAAAAAAAGTAATAAGAAAAGTTTTTAGTCTGCAAAGTTCTGGGTGTTATTACAGGAAGAATAGTTTTAGTTTTACCATTAAACAATATAAAATAGGTATTTTCAATATGTTTGTATTTTTATAATCGTTTGAGCCCGCATGGAAAAATAGTAAGGTTAAGGTTAGTTTAGGCATTGATGTACACTTACCTTCTACCAACATCCAGAAGAAATTAGTTAAATAGAAGTAGTGCATACATATGATGAGTATCATACATGATGTCTGATCTTGTTGAGCTTCGTCAGACCAATTCTGAAAGGAAACAAAACATTGGAAGTTCTAAACACGGTAAAATAAAGCATCATCAATTTAGGATGAAGGTATGTTTTTATTAATAGCAAGAAGTACACTGTTAGACATAGACTTTCTCAAAAAGGATCTGTAATAAAATGATGCAGGTATCTAGCATTTTTGAAAAATTGTTCAATTAAAATTATTTTTTTTAACGGGAGAACTTTGTACCATAGGTCCTAATATTTTATCCGTCATAAATAATTAAAACTGTTTATAAACACAAATAGTTTTGTGGTAAGCGTAACCTGATATTTAAATAATTGCTTTATATTCCATGTAGTAAATCTATAGGTAGCTAATTTTTGTTGGCAATGAAAATATAATAAACAACTTGGTATTAAATTAGCAAACGTTATTGCAAATACGTCATAGTTATATAACAAGGATGTAAATAAAAACATTACAATATTTGTACTGTCAACAGTTTCATTCATTAACAATGGTGTTTACTTCATTAGTGATCATCGCTAACAAACGATGAGAACTATAGACTAATTGAAATGTATTATTATGTAACGAGTAAATGGCACGTGCTGTTGTGAAAACGTGCATTTATTTTTTGGTGTGTTCTCATATTTTTAATCATGATAGTCGTCATTATCAGCCCAAATATGTTACACTCCTAGGCATAGGTTTCCTCAACTATTGAGAGGATTGGTGGACTACATATGTATGTATTTATTCTTTTAGGCGTTATATTTATCACCTTTAATTAATTGCATTAGCAAAATCACGTGCGAAGATGTAGGCTTTTGGGCATTATTTGGTAATTTAACTAGACAACAGCATATTTAATATCTTCTTCTTCTTCATCAACCCATATTCGCCCACTGCTGAGCACGGGTCTCCTTTACCATTGAGAGGGTTTAGGCCATAGTCCACCACGCTGGCCTAGTGCGGGTTGGCGGACTACACACCTAAGAAATTCCTAAGAACTCTTAGGTGTGCAGGTTTCATCACGATGTTTTTCTTCACCGTTAAAGCAAGTGATAATTCAATGTGAATACACACATAACTTCGAAAAGTCAGAGGTGTGTGCCTGGGGTTCGAACCCGCGACCGTCGAGATTCTCGACCGCGCGCCCAAACCTCGAGGCCATCACTGCTTATATTTAATATAAAGCAAAAAAAAAACAATTTGATAGAAATTATCCAATAAATTGCCATTTTTTTAAGATATGCATGTGTAGTAGGTACCTCTGCCTCTCAGTCACTTTTGCGATGAACTAAGAAGGCACTTATATATTTTTTTATTCTTGCTGTTAGAAACTGAGCTTTAGATACAATAGAGTATAAAAAATCATGCTACTACGTCTCCACGTTATTGAATTTAGCGCACGATGAAGAAAACGAAGATTAAAAATATTTCCTCCAGGCATCTCAGGAATTCATATTACGAGCGCTGATGAAAAGTTATGTTACACTGAAGTGTTGCATTTAACATTTAACATATAAAGCTATAAAGTTCAAGATATTCTAAAGTACAAAATTATTAAAATTATTTCTTAAATAGACGCTTAGACGATAAATGACGTGACTGTTTATTACTAGAATGGGACGAAATATGATTCTTAAGATTAAGAAGTTATAAGAAAATGTTGGATTTAAAATGAAAATTCAGCTTAATGGTGTTAAAGTCTGGGGATTTGAATTTTGATACGCTTTTATCCGTGCATCTTTATTCATGACTAGTTCATTACAGGGCGATGCGTTCGCCGCCTTTAATTTAAATAGTCTAGAAAGCTATTTTAACCAACAAATATTAATTCATGTTTTCATAAAATATTTATTTTATATTACGGGTACTTCACTGAAGTTTTGAATGTTTTTTTATGGGTCTTTACAAAGTTAATGGGTCGTTCTACGATCAAAATTTTTTGAATAGATTTTTGTTTTTTTGAGAACGGGTGTAGAATTACAAAAAATCTCTCCAGTGGTTTCGCTTTTTGAGGTATTACATAATACAAATTTGTAGAACCCAATAACGTGATGGAAACAAATGTTTCGGAAGGACAACATCTCTCCTGGTATTAATATAAATTTTCTAAGGTAGTACTATAGCGAAGCAAGACCAAAAAAGGAATTTCAATATAAATTCTATAGAGCACCTTTGTGCAGTATTAATCAGCTTTTAAATGGGAAATTCTGTGATATCACAAGAACATTGCAGGTACTGGTTTTGCAGATAATAAATTATTAAATTAAGATTTTCAGTAGAAAAGACAAGTAGGTTATGTGGTAGTGACCTAAGTAATAACATCTATCATCATCCCTATGCCATCAATTGGTGAACCATGGGGACTATATTGATGTGAACTAAAACCTCATTAGGATACCGTCATACATCCCATGCTAGGCACGGGCCTTCTTTACAACTAAGAGGTTGTTGACCTAAGTCCACCACGCTGACCTAGTGCGGATTGGCGGAATACACAGACAAGAAATTCCTAAGAACATTTAGGTCTGCAAGTTCTCGCACGATGTTTATTTCACCGTAAAGTAAGTGATGATTCATAATGAATACACATATCTTCGAAAAGTCAAAAGGGTGTGCTTTTTTTCTCGAAAGGTTGCCTGTGGTTTCACTTCCAGTTAGTCATAGAAGCCAGTTCTTTAAAAGTGTTCACAAGGAGTTTCTTTGGAATGTTAAGTCCATCAATCCCAGTGGTAGTACACGTATATTAATAGCAAGTAAGAAATTAAAGCGAAGAGGGCATTTAAATAAAATATGGGTGCGGCACATCTCACAGCGAACTTTGGTTTTATTTACACGTCAAAAATGTATTTTGTTATGCTCACTGGAGAGTTGGCGAAGATAATTTTAAGTACATGAACATCGCTGTACAAACATTATAATTTAATCATGCCATCCCAAGATAAGGGAATTCATTTTATTATTGCTCAATTTAAGATGTATTCGCATTACAGAGTTACAGTTGTATGAGAAAAAAAGCTTATTCATGAATAGGATTATGTAATGATGTTTGGAAATTACATTATTTTTTTGGCATTTGAACCGTTACATGAGTGGCAGGTTATTCAACGGAGTTTTGGAAATAAGAGGTTGGCGTAGTAATATTCATATCTCACATATTCTTATATAATATCATATTCATACATGACAGTACAATCGGCCGTTGCAACTAAGGTATCTCCCAGAAAATCCATTTAAAGTGAAAAATAGTATTTTCTTGACGTAGTTAAAAACTGCCCTATTAACTGGTAAAACCTGATGTAGTGATAAATTTACGTAAGTCGTATTTCCGGATTAACCCATAATTGTGTTAACTGGTGAGAGATATACCTACTTTTGCCAAATGAGACAAGTATGCAAGAATTACTAGATGCGGGTTAGTTTGCCGTGCAAACAAAAAAAATAAGCCGCGTTTTAACGTCGGATAATTACATCGCTGTTGTCTCTGGCAATTTGAACAAAATTTTTGAATTTCGATTTCTTGTCTAAATTCTTTTTTTTTAATTTTATGACTATCTATTAACACAGATTATATATTTCGAGTTAAAACCAAAGAAAAAGAAAACAAAATGATACTTACTTGTAGTGCTAAATTTAAAATCCAACTACAAGCTGATAGTATATAAGTAGACATAAGATTAGTATGTATTGTGTTCCTCAAACATCGCAGATCCCTGAAACAAATGAAAGCAGTTTATTAATATTATACAGTTAATATGGATAGAAGTACGACTTAGCTGCTGTTATATTAGTTGATACTTGATAGGCCTGTTTGATAATTAATAATTCAATAGAAACGATGTATTTTAATAGAAAAAAGCGTTTAAATTACAGTATATTGTTGGAAAAAGTTACGATTATATTTCCAGATAATGATATAAATTTTGAAACATCATATTAATACTTATAATAGTTACAATTCATAGAGCCTCATAGAGTTTGGATAGCGGTTTAAAAGCTTTATCGAGGAAAAGTCACTGTTTGGCCGCTTGATACTTTATTTTTGTCGTGAAAAGTTCTTTTTATTCCTTACAGATATAACTGTATGTATTCATTGAAATGGTTGTTGAGATGCATGTTTGTGTCCACAATTCTTATTGGGTTTTTATTTATGTCACCTAAAAGGGGGCGAGTCTATTGCCGTTTCCAACTACTGTATTGTATTAATTTATTATATCATAATCTACATTCTAATTACATGTTTTCTAGAGGAGCATTCCCAATTTAATACAATACCGTAAATCGCATACGTAGAATGGTGCAAAAATTTAGTAATAAACAATTATTGATAGTCGGCAATGTGATGTTTATAACGTACATCGTAACTATGTACAGTCAAATACGATGAAAATTGTAGCCGAGTTAAACCACAAAGTGACTAACTTGCTTGTTTAGTCAAACATTAAATGTAAATACACAGCTAATGCTAATACAGGACTGTTTAAGTACGCATAGCCGTGCGTCGAAAGTGAAATACTACGCAAATATTTCCTTGACAAATTGCAAGGAACGCAAAAACGTACCGCACATATGTCTTTGAAGTCTCGCATGATGTTTTAACATTCATAGCGAGTTCTTTGTGAATGAGTTTGTCTTTTATGAGCCCTAGACATTTCCTGCGACTTTGTCCACGTAAATGTTGGATATAAATCTTAGCATCCTAGCCCTTGCTTGTTTTATAGGTTCGTTTTCTGTCGCGAAAGTTCTGTCGAAGTTCATGTTTGACGAAGTCTTAAAGCTTGCATACATTCTGAATGTATAAAAAAACATGTATACCAAGTAAGAATATTCTTAATAGAAATTTTCAATGCTATTTTATTTTAATTGAGGGGATGAACGTTGGACAATGAGCAAACAATTTCTTATGAAGTAACTTATATTTAAGTTGGAAAGAATATACACAGTTTTATCATACCTCGAAGGCCTTTGGAATTAAATTTCTCAGTTAATTACTATTTACTTGTGGGTAAGGCGAGGAAGTTGTTAACAACTAAGCCAGAAAAATATTAACTATTTTAATCTAGTCCTTATATGTTGAAATTGACGTAGATTATCGTGATATTTCGAAATTCACACGTGTCTATCAAGTAACATTTTATAAAATTGGTGTAGGAAGATGAATTCACACATGGTACAGAATAATTAATGTAACATCGATGATTTTGTTAGACCAAATTATAATAAAATTTATCGAATCAAGACAAACATAAATCTAACTCCAAGTAGGCACAATACAAATTCCAAGAAAATTTTATGTAAACAAAATCCGTTTTCTTTTCATAAAGATAATGAAATCGGAATAAAAATTCAATAGGAACGAGGCACTCAGTTTCTATTGTTAAAAAATATATGGATTACATTACGAGCAGTAGAGCATTTATAGAATTTGTCCATTGTCAACGTGGAGAGTAGTTAGTAAGGATGATATTGCACAATTATGTGATATTCGGAGGCGCTGTTAGCCTCCAATAGAAGTATTCATATCTATCCTTAAAGCATAGGATTAATATGGGATTTGTATTTACATTATTATTATCGTATGTCAATACCATAAGCAGCTGCTATCCAGATGGATGTGTTGTGAATTTATTCAATTTTTATTGTCGTGCAAGCTTGACAGTGATGTGTGGGCCCGTTCCGACAATTTGTTCCATTTCGTTTATTTAAAAAACCTTTTATATTTTCTCATATTTGTGTCATTCACACATATTACATCAAAAGAATGGATACTAGTGTTTTAAAAATTCTGGCGCCGTACGTGGGACGACGGCCCTTTATTTATGCAATAATTTCCTTTTTCATTCTCCCAGAGGGGGTGTGAATGAGGTCGTTAAAATAATTTTCTCATTTCGCTTGTAGGAACCATAATGAAGAGACGTCAGAGAATACATTTTATCAGTTTCTATATGACTAGCAATTTACGAGGAATTGACTCTTCCTACGAAAAATATTTCGCGGTTTAGTGCCGATCAAATAATCATAATTTCTCAACTTCCATGTCGTTTTCAGATTACGGCCTTAGGAATTCTGTACCATGCAAAAATAGGGGACGTAAGACACAAATTGAAAAATTAATAATAATAACTTTATAAAAAAATCGTTAAATATTTCACAACTATTTCAAGTCTCATATGTCAAGCGAACCTCCCAGAAGCATTTCTTTGGCGGCAGTTCTGTTCTTTATGACCGTCTAGTTTATTTAAACAGGTTCCAGTACATAAAGGTGTCAGGTGAGAACGAACATTGTTATGACATATTTTCTTTATGTAAATTCGAGTACAATCTTGCTCACACTCTCGCTCGGATTGAAATGGTATTCGCGTGGAATTTATTCAGGATTTATCGTCAGATTTTATTTACGGGCAGCTTTTTGTTATCCTTAAGGTTCTTACAGTTGCCTGACCCCGGGTTAAGATATATTTTATGTGGAAGTTTGCGGATATTTAAGCTATTGTAAGTTTTTAAAGGAAAAAAGTTTTGTAGTATTATATTTTGTAGTAAAGCCATGATTTTTTTTTCTAAACCGTCAGGATGAAGTGAAAGCCACTGAGTTATATAACAGTAAAAGTTCGTCTTTGTCTACGTGAGCGACAATATTGATAAATAGGATTATTCTACTGGACTGCCTTAATTAAGGTAGACTGGGCGAAAAATGTGTGTGACGGGTTCCATTTGAGGGTCAGGTACTTTTTGCTCGTTGCGTTTTTGTTTTCAGTTTTAATAGTCTTTTTACAGGTGATGTGCAAATTAAATATTCAGTATTGATCATTGTTGAATGTAATTAAAAAAAATAGATAAACCTCTTACGCATCACGCACAACCTCTAATTTTTCAAAATTACTTGAATAATGTGTGTATGACCTAGAAGTCCAGATGAGTTGTTATATTCAAATGAAAAATGTATAGGTAAGAGGGTGTATACAGAAAATTAAGACAGCCAATATCCACGGTGATTACAAACATAGTGACATAAAAAAATCCGACTTTTTTACGTTTTCCTTACAGCCACATATGTACAATTTATACTCGTAGTTGTACAGTTTTCTCTTATTAGTTAAAAACCCATGTAATACTAACAACTCAAAAGTACACGTAAAAATCTAATTGAATAAAAGTGATTTTGAATTTGGTTTAAAAATCTGACCATTTTTTACTACTAAGTACTTCAAAACTGGTGATCTTATAACAATATCTTTGACATTCTAGTCAACGTGTAATGTAATCAAAATTAGCTGACGATATCGGTCAATGGCATGCGCCTTGTCGTCATGATTATAACGCTGCACATTACAGACTTACAAAATGTTATTTTATAATGATTATAAATTTGATATTAGACACTTGATTTTTAGAGACTTCATCTCAACAACACAAGTTCGAATCCTGAAACACAATTCTGACTCGAAGTCTCGAATTCGATTCCCGTGTCAGGGAAAGTGCTATTGGGTTTATCTTATATACAAAATTCTCGGTAATTGCATTGATTCTGAAAATGTGTTACGTGCAACCTACGCTTACCATTTCCCGGAATACAAGCTATGAGTGTATATGTTTGCATTTTTAACGACTCATGCACTCAAAACTTTGACGGTATTACAAGATTTCCCATGTGTCAACTTCACGACTGCCACTAAGTCTGTTTTATTTTAAGTCAACAGCAGAAAGTATGTGGGCTCATAAATAAATAACTTCAATATTTAAAAGTATTATGTTCCAACTTTATTTACGTCTGTACTATCAGAATAATACACGGGATTATAACTCGTATCATTAAAACGCAGTGGCCACATAACTTGCAGTTTAATAACTGAGCCATGAAAAAATAAATACGAAAAAGTATTTATTAATAGTTTCGAGTGCAATAAAAAACTTATGTATGACGGTTAAACGGAAAGGTTTTTTATTGACATGTATATTTGTTTCCATTCCATTTTTATTTGATTTGATGAAACGAATATTTGATTTGTTGTTTTCGTGAGTGAGCTCTATTAATAAATAAAAAAATCATAGCGTTAACTGATATTGCAGAATCAAACTAAGATATAAATTGTTGAGTTGTTTGTATAAGAAAATATAATAATTGAGATTTTGATCTCGCAACATCTACTGATGTGGATTGCACCAACATTTCACTAGGCGGAATTAAAATTTATTAGGCAAAATAACTCCACTAATTTACTACTCATAAATAAAGGGTGTATACAGACCATGATCGGGTACTGAGGCAAGTGATAGCTGCGGTGAACACAAACCCATTAGGGTTGAAAAATCCCTACAAGAAATAACAATTTTGTCGTTCCCCAAACAAACCACATACAGTTAATATCGACGGTTGTATGGAGTTTCTAACGCCAATGGGTTTGTGATCACCGTAGCTATTACTTGCCTTAGTCACCGATCACGGTCAGAAAACCCTCTGTATACTCATACTAGTGGCAGTGATGGCCTCGAGGTTTGGGCGCGCGGTCGAGAATCTCGGCGGTCGCGGGTTCGAACCCCAGGCACACACCTCTGACTTTTCGAAGTTATGTGTGTATCCACATTGAATTATCACTTGCTTTAACGGTGAAGGAAAACATCGTGATGAAACCTGCACACCTAAAAGTTCTTTGGAATTTCTTAGGTGTGTAGTCCGCCAACCCGCACTAGGCCAGCGTGGTGGACTATGGCCTAAACCCTCTCAACGGTAGAGGAGATCCGTGCTCAGCAGTGGGCGTATATGGGTTGATGATGATGATGATGATGATGGTACTCATATTGTGAGTAAATATTAAAAAAAAATTGCACCGCTACAGCGTTAAAATATGATTGCCATTTTGTAATGTCACTGAAAGTGTGGGAAGTAGTAGCGGTAAATTTAAACGCGGTGTTTTGATACACCGCGGTTCACTGAAACCCGATGGCATCCATCATCCAACGTGACACCGGCGGCAAACAATATAAAATACGGTGTAATTACCTGCACACCCACATAATTTACAATGAAAACACAAGCGTTCGTGACATTGTCCTCGGCTGTGCAATTGGGCGTGTCTTCTTTTAAAAACTTGTCTATATTACATTTATGGTCTTTTTATGTGCAATAAATATGGAAACGATAAGATTTGTGTTTTATAAAAGAAGTTAAGGTAAAAGTAATGTTTCATTAGGTTGATAATCTTAAACTTTAAGAGGTTTTTACGACATCGTGTGTTACTAGTAGACCCGTTCATTATGTCGAACATATAGTACATAAATTTTGCTTCTTTCGTTTCTTAATATAAAATGTCACATGCGATAGTTACGCCTGGGGCTAAATTTCTAAGTGACGTGCAGTTTTATAGTGGCTTTTCTTTAACAAAAATCGAAACAGAGGAGATTCTGATGCCCGTACGGGGATTTGAATTTTGCTTTTCTTTGCATAGCTCTTTGTGGCAATATGTATTTTATATATTTCTACCAGATATTTATTGGCAAGTTGTGACATTTCCAAAAAAAATATCTTGATAATTATGTAAATTTCGTTACCTATAGTCAAACAATAAGCTGTAAGGGTCTGGGAGTCACTATGTGAGAACTTTGTTAGCGGATCCTAAAAATGAGATATTTTTACAGTTGTAATGCTCTTAAAGCTATAAATATTGCCTTATTCTATTTGGAGTTAAATGAATTCTAGAAAGCAATTAAACGAGGCAATAAATCAAATTCAAAATTAATTAAAGTTGATTAAATCCAAATAGTTCGAATGACGATTTACAATAGAGATTAATTAATTTTGTGACTACAAATGTTATTACTTGTTTATTGTAATGACAAACTAGCTCGTTTTATAATTAAAGTTAAAGTTACGTCATTAAATTACAAGTACCTAAGTTTACTCTATATTGTGATTAACCATGGGTATTCATACGGTATAAAATCAGTGTTAATAAGTAAAAAAAACATTATTTCTTATCAATTAAATAAAAATATATATCAACCTCATTTCACGTATCATTTACAATAAAACCACAGTAGTTTGATTATGATATATCATTAAGTTAAATAATATCCGAACGTCAATCTTTAGCAAATCCACGTAAAATAATATTATTTCGTCTGTCGAGTCATTAAAACACTTTTTATCAACAAAAATAACTGTCTACTATTCCATTCACCATCAGATGATTTAGCAATATGTTTGCATTGCTAGTTAGTGTCATTACAAAAAAAGAAAAGCTTTTTAAAGAAAAAAGATATTTTTCATAGTAGACTTTAATGACTGGTCATTACAGAACATAACGTCCGGATGCAGCGATAAAAATGAAAAATTATATGATTTATGGAAACCTTCCGCCATTCTTTGTTTGCTTACGATACAGATGATTTACTGTAATAACTATAAATTACTGTGCTGTGACAATTTGTATGCTTCATTGACTCTTTTATTTATGTACCTGAAGAGTCGGGTTTATTTTATATTGAACAAACTAATGGCAACAAAAAAGAAATTTTGTAAAAAATTCAAGTTTGGCAACTAGCTTCTTCTACCTAAGCTGTGAGATCCATGTAAAACTAAGTCGGATTATTAATTCAGTCCCTTCTTAAGGGACCTTCTGCCTTAAGTTATAATGTATTTAAATGTTTTATGTTTTTTACTTGGGAATCTAAACAAAATCATTTAATATATGTAACATATGTACCTACATAGTATATATGTATCGCTTAGTCAGAATACTGTATGACAAAGGCGATTGAATTACCATATTACTATTTCATTGAAAACAGACTGCCTCGTAGAGTCCGGCTTAATTAATATGCCGCGCGATCTAAGGCTCTCGGGTTGGACAAAGGGTCATCGAGTTATTCCATTAGGGAAATTCTCAGTAACACAACAGAGTCCAAATATGTGCCTGAAAAATGGCAATATGCTCGCCTCCTGCTACGTGGGATTAATAGGTACTAAGTACTATGTACTAGGTATTTCGACTGTCGAAATAAGGGCGCAAATGGAACTCTGCCTACGGGAAATATAGGCGTATGTATGTTTACATGTTATCATCACTTCTGCTTACGAGTTCTATTGTAGAATGGACCCGCGTATATAAGGCTGCCAATAGGCTAGCATTATTGACCAATTGATATGAGATGAAAATGTAATTATTATTCAACAGCCGGCCGTCTATTTAGACTGAATAGCATGTTGTGTTGAAGTATTTCAGTGTGTGAGTGTAATTACAAGTCACGGATTACCCCACATTGCGGCTTGGATTTACTGATGAAATACTAATTTTAAACGATGTAGATATTTGTACGTGTCTGCGTTCGCTAAACAGTGGTAGAGCTGACTCCTTCTATTTTTAATTTTATCAGCAACGTTAAAATGCTGCAATGCACAATTCTTATTTGCAAAAGGTTTTCATTTCAAGACTATTTTATTGACTTAACTCTATATATTTTTAGATAATCTAATTGACTGATATGAGAATGCTTTTATTAATATAAAAAAATAAAAGTAGAGCTCAAAACCTTTTTCGTTATTACGAAAGCGACACAACGTCGCCCCTATTTACACCTGACGAGGTAAACAGACCCTTGATTTATTGAATTATGTTCATCACTAAAAGGCTTTCCTTAAATCAATTTATAAAATACTCACTTAAAGTACAGGAACACGAAGACAGCTAGCGATAGGACGGCGAGGCTGATCGAATAGCCCGCGAGGTATATGACACTGGTGACATCTGTCGGGGACACGTTGGCGATCCTCTCCGTGCAATTTGTGTAGTTGGTGTAGTTCTGCCAAACTCCGTCCAAGCACAGCCGAGAGGCATTCTCTGCAAAAGAATCGTCGGGATTATTTTCTCCTTCGACAGACCAATGTGATGCGTATGCATAGTGACTTTTGGGAGTTTGTTTAGAAAACAAAAGTCACGCATCCGAATTGTAATCATTAATAATAATTTAGTATGATAAAATTGTTTCCATTTTTACAGATGTTTAATTGTTTATCGATATTTTATTCCGCTAATTAAATTTGTGTTCTCTTTTTTTTAAAGGTACCTTGAGTTCTAATCAAGGTGTACGCGCCATTAAAATATTTAACATTCCAAACAACTGTTTTCGTTTATTATTTAAAAAAAAAAACCAATTTAAACGATTTAACGATAAAAATAATATGTAACAATTACAAACATAAAATATTTTCTAGAAAAAATAAACAATTTAGATAAAAGCCTCAATGTTAGAAGTGAAGAGAATATAAAAATAAGCGCATTACGTTCTTGGAAACAAACGACTGTAGAGTACACGCCACGCGCTCGCACCGACCGGAAAATAGAAGGGCAATCGTCTGGCTCCATGTAGTGCTCTACCAAATGAATTATCGTGCCTGCCTCGAGGAATCTAACAAGACGCTTTTAGTTTTCTATGAAAACGTACTTACGTCGAGAACATGGTTGGGACGTGGCTGGCGTGTTGACTAAAATTTCTTATGATTTCAAAATATTATAGTTTTTTTGCTGTGTTATAAAGTCATCTAGTAAATAAGTAAGAAAAAAAACAGTTTTGGGTATCGATTGTGCATATTTAAGTAGGAGTGATTCTATGGGTTATGAAGGAGCCAATATCCTAAATAATATCGACTCATCTGAAATACTTGTAGTCATAATTTGCTAACCAGCATGAAATAGAAAAATATGAGAGTCCAATTGAAGTTTGTTTCCATTGAATTGAAATGCATGAAAAGTCCCTGTTACAAAATGTTCCAATTCTGATATACCGCTACATTCTTGCTACATTTAAAAATGGTTGTAAACCAACTAATTCATAATAATGTGCTCTAAAAACTAAGTCTTTAATTGTTTGTCCACCTACATTGCTTAACAATACTTTCAGATACCCAATACCGATCCGATTTACTAGATTTTTGACAATAACCGGCTCTGTGGACCCAGTCGTATACAAACAGACGGAGGTAATCCGTAAACAAGATCTCTAATAAATTGATCGACTGTACTATTGTAATCCTAGATATATTGTACCATATCTTAATCCAAATACTTAGGGAGTATACATATTTCTTGCGAGTGTTCGTTAGTGTTTCGATCGTACTATTGACAATTTTCGGGTTCGATTTTCAAAGTGTGCAAAATAAATATGCAGCAGAAAATATATGGCTAATTTGTATGTTATATACCTTAGCAATATTCGGTAGTCGTTGACGTTTTTTTTTTAATATTTCCATACAAGGTTAAGAGTCTAATAGTGGTCGTAGAAGGTTCTAGAGTGTATGAACGTGGCTTAGAAAGTCTTCAGAGGAGACAAAAAAGTAGAGAAAGAAAAAAATTGTTAGACTAAATAGAGAATCTAATACCAGTGATTGTAAGTATTAATTGTTCAAATATTGTTATTTTTTTACCCCTTTATTACCTTGTTAACTCAAAAACATTAGGAAAAATAGTTTACATCCATCATTGACTATTATCATAATCTGAAGCAATAGAGTTTCCTTGTTTGTAAAAGTTTTGCGCCCTCGTTAACAAGAGTCCTTGGGCAAGCCATAAACAACCATAAGATTATGAACTTAGGCAGTTCAAATAAAACTTGTGGCGAGTGTGAATTATTCATTGTTTTGAAATAACATTTGACTTTTTTTAACAAGTTTATTGGCGTTGTTTTCCAGTTCGTACTTTTGTTATTCTACATTGATGCTTGTACTACCAGTCGGAAAGAAGGTAACGAAAATATTTCTAGACACAAATTGCCATATTTCCGCCAAAATTTTAGAATCCGTGCTACTACTACTATTTGCTAGATCCGGAAAACGAACCTTTGAATCGCTGGGTATGTACTAATACTGCGAGCAGTATTATCTGTCGTAGTTACGACTATGACGCATTCAACAAATAAGAAAGAATTAATTTATTAAACATATCGCTTTATAGTCTAATTACATAATATTCATATTATTCATTCAAGATTAACATATGGATCATTAGGTTATAATTAAGTATATTTTCAAAATACCTCTTGCTTTGATTATGCAATCTAAATATTATTTTCAAAAGCGCCAAAAAAAAAATAGATGACACCCAACAATCAACTTTTATGTTCAAGGTTTCTTAGTGCATAATTATTGTATCTATAACACTCGAATCCTTGCTTGATGTCATCAAATTATTTTTAAATTATAAACTTCTATTCATAGAGTCCTCACAGGGAATATGAATCGCCTTGTAATAAGTGATATATGAATGTACCCAGTATCTACACATTTTAAAATAGGATTAAATATGACCAATTATAAACTCGTATAATTCATTGCTAATTTGCTTAGCCTTTAAGGAATTTTAATGTTATTAATCTACGTTTGCCAATAAAAATACTTACGTGTGTCATCGTATTGTATTCCGAAGAGTACTTTGAAGCATTTCTGTACCGCCAATGTGTTCCACGGCGTCGGCTCCCAACACAACACTCCATCATAGTACACCGGGCAGTAGTCGCCGGACAGATTAAATCTCCGCGACAGACACTCCTCCGCCATTGCGCTGACATTTTCGTTGACGCTCTCTGCGGTCTCCAAAGTCTGTAGTTCCTCCAGTTTGGCGTTAAACTTTACCTCGTATCACTAGAAAATGGGGCTCCAATAGCTTTGGTTTTGTTCTTTGGTTGAACGCACTACACACAACACTATCACAGTCTATCTGATCTCAACAAATGTCAGTTCTTCCATGCCAACTTGGGCTCGTCGCGAACACGATTTTCAGGTGTTTTGCGTGCCACGCCTGTGCGGTACGGATTCTGTGGTGTACTTCTGAGGCGTGGATGAGAACGTTACCATGATAAGGTTGTTTGCGCGCGGCTTGTGTTCTAACTTATCAAGTGATAACGCTCCGAGAGTAAACATCGGCAGTCTGTAGAAGTATTTGCGTATCGTGCAAGGAACTGTAGTTTTTTCTTTAATTGCCTCCGCTCCATTTAAGCCTTCATGTCCGTGCAACCTGCAAAGAGATGACTTTGGTTATGTTATCGGTAAGATAAGGCTGTACAAACTTTGATATTGTATTTTTTGTGTCACTATTTGCTCCGACAGTGATGTACTCTAACAAACGACCTTTAGAATTTGAATGTTGGGTTACAGCTATCATGTTCGTCTCATTTCAATTTATGTGGTATGAAAATTTCATGTTTACTATTTTAGTAAGTTTCACTATTACATACATGAGCTATCAAATTTTATCATTGACTAGAAGGGTGGAAAATTTCGGTGCTGCTTAAAAATAGAGTTCGTTATAAAATATTGCTCACACATTCTATTTTTGCGTACACTCTTGTCGGTGGCGGTATTTTAATTTAGGTAAAAGGTTATTATTAAAAGGCTTTTGTTGTTCATAGGCTATTTGAGGTAATATTTTTAAGGGGAAACCTTTTTGTAACCTGTATAATATACTCTTTTACTATCCTTTATGATCCTTTTTAACATCATAAGTAGCTATGAAATTATTATTCGTGAAACGAATTTTTACGAAGTATTTTGACCTTAGGTGACCAAATTTATTCATCAAATTCATCTTTATCGTCTTCCTACCTCATTTACCCTTGGAATAACGACAAAATAATTTGTGACATTAAAACCTAAAGAATTATTATGGAATTTGATACATGTAGATTCATATGGAAATAGGAAAGATTTACATGCATCGACATTAAAAGCAAGCCAGGAAACTGATAATTATCTTTTGATTTTTTGTCTTCATTAATAATTTATTTATGTTAACGGAATGCAATGTTTTCTTTTATATTGAAACAACTTTGTTAAGCGTGAAATATAAATTTATTACATAATATTTGGTATGTATTTAAAAAGTAGTAGTATTGTCTTGCGTCACTTGGGCGCGGCTTTACATAAAAAGAAAAATATTTCGTTTCGTAGTTTTAAGATTTATTCAATCGAAAACAAATATATGTTGTATCGCGAACTACATTTGTATAGATTAGCTGTTATAATCTAATAAAAGATTTTAAGGAAATTGATTCTTTATGTAGTAATGAACACAAAAGGTTTAGATTAGCACTGATCTTCATTCAAATTATTTTCAACGTTAAAAATGATGAAAAAAATTTTACATCTGCGTTTTAAAAGAAAATGCTGGCACAAAAAAAGTAACACGCGAAGCTATATAATTTGATTTATTGGCAAACTCGATGGCAATTAAAGTTAAGAAACAATTTTTATCGCTTCCCGTGGCTTTGATTCGGCGACGTCTGCGAGCCGTGTGATCTCCAAAGTAAGTTTATCTTATTTTGTTTTTCGTTTGAAAATGTTGCCAATTTACATCACAGTTTCTTTGCTGATGTGAATTATCCGCAGTCTTTGCTGCTGGAAGTAGATCTTTGTTTTAGCGCTAAATTGAGCTACATATTTCCTTTTGTTTAAATTGAAATTGTTGTTCTTTTCTATAATGGCTATATAATTGTGTCTGTAACGTTTACTTGTAAACTTCCAGAAACATGGTTTTAACGGAATATTAATAAAAAAATACAATTTTAATTTGCATTGGAAAAAATACATTTTTTATTTAGAATAAGTAATATTCAGGTACTCTAAGTAATCTAATAAGAATTATCTTAGTTATGTCAAGTCCACTACACTGCTCTACAGAAACAATGCACTGAAAACTACACCAGTGGATTTAGATCTAACTATTCTCAATCGTAGAGAAAGCACGTGCCGTAGGACACGTGTGTATGGATCGATACGTTGTGTCGCGAACTACTTTTGTTTAATCTTACATTGGATCTTAGAAAACTACTTTTTCACTAACTTACAAAAGATTAAAACTTGGATATTGGAAAGCGATATATATTTGTTAGAAGGTATTGTTTAGGTATATAAAAAATTAAAGGGTGTTGTAAAGCTGGAATTTACCCAACAGCATTGAAAACTAAAGGAGAGTATTTTTGAAATAGATTAGGCTTACAAGTTATATGAGACCAAGTTTTGTTTATACATTACATTGTAACAAATATTGATTACGTTAAACCATGATGACTAACCAAGTAGACGAAAAATTACTATTTTCAACTAAGGCTAGCCTATGCAACGCCATTATTAGGAGATATTTTGGAACAGGAAACAACATCCTTCCTCATCAGTCTCAATTTCAAAGGAAGTGTTATTTTCAAAGCGATTTGCCTGAAGGGAACGGTATAACATTCCTTTGAAATATTTTTTACTAAGGCCATGATGTCGTATTTTTTGTTAAAAATTCTAAAGTATTTTTTGTGTTGGTTTATAAAAGAACAATAATAAATAAATCATAAAGGGACATGTTACAACTTTTACGTGAATTACCTTTAAATTCGACAACTTGCTTCGAAAAAAAAATATTTTAAGCGATATAAAACAATTCTTTTTATTCATTAGGAAGTACACTTTAAAGGTAAAAGATTACATTGATAGATGTTTTTTTAAGGAGTTTTAAGTGTTTATAAAGTCACTAAATGTACTAAGCTATTGAGATAGAGCGTCCAACCCCGTACGTACTTATATACAAGATGTATTTAGACCGTGATCGAAAACTGAGGCAGGTAATAGCGAAAGTGATCACAAACCCAGTGGCGATATTAAAAATCCCGACAAAAAAAAAATTGTTAAAGTATATGGTTTGTATGCAAAACCTCAAAAATTTTATTTTTTGTCGGGACTTTGTTTAATGCCAGGGGGTTTGTAACCACTATCGCTATTACCTGCCTTAGTTTTCGATTACGGTCTGAATACACCCTGTATAACACCCTGGTAAAATAAAAAGATATTTCTAGAAGGGAAATAAGTTTGAAACAGTCACTGCAGTATATTCGAAGTTAACCGACGGCGAAATTGTAGATTACTTTGTTCTACATCGTCTCGCTTCGACTAACTTACGTTCTGTTTTGTTCACGAATAGAGGCTTCAAGATCGGCTGCAGGCATATCTTGCCCAAGATACGTAAGTTAGATGAATGTGAGTATACCTGAGCAAACTTCATCTTGTTCAACTAACTAGCTACCTGCACATTTCTACATTAGTTAGAATGCGGACTTTCTACAAAGAAAAATACATATTTGTCAAAGGCCATTCCCATGGTCCGTGATTAACCGTGACTTCTCAACATACACCTCTAACATATGTACATACATAAGTGTCCTGTGACCTTCTACGTTTCTTTGAGAAGAATTTTATTCTCTTTTTTGACTATATATTCAAATTTCACTAGGTGAGATACATTTAAAATGCACATATAAACCATATGACGATTATTATCGTTGTAAGGGTGAACTTCATCTTTAACATAAAAATGACTTTTAAGTATTGGAGCAATTTGATCTGAACAGTCACAAAATCTAGCATATCGACGCCATACAAATAGCTCTCATGCCTGTCTCAACCCTGGACTTTAACTCCGAACGATGTCTAATGGCCGTCGAGGTAAAACGACGTAATTGAAATGGCGTGTACTTTTCCAACCCCACTCGGGCTTAAATGTAAACATAATAGTCTGGTTTGTCGTATAAAACGTTTTGTTATGAACCACGGTCCGGTAAATTATGTTGGATAAGCGTGCGGGCATAATATCAACATAAAGTTACGTGAGCAGTGATATAAGGATCGGAAAGTCTATTTTATTCATAGATTTTTTGATTAAAAATTTACGTAACGTAAGTAAGGAAGGCTAGTAATGAAGGAACATTCTTCCGCAGTTTTATATATTTTCTTTCTGCTCGCACTTTATTAAATACGTGTCTGGTTACCTAGGTAATGAGTAAAATGATAATATGTTTTCTAGAACAAAACAGATTTCTTGTTTTTTCTCACTGTTCCTTTTTTAGTGTCAAGCATGATTATAGATTTTATGAGATGTTTACTTGTAATGTAAATCTCAAATCTGAATGAAATCATAGCTTTATTATATTATGTACATATGTATGGTACATACAGGCCTGTTAAATGAGTAACTGAACGAACGTGTCCTTCTTGTTTTAGTTCCTTCCACTGTCAATTAAAAATGTTTTGTATTTTTTTCCTATTTTTAATAAGTAGCAGTATATTTAATAACATTTTTTAAAATTAAATTTTTATACTTATTTTTCATTATTAAAAGGCATTCTGTATTTCAGAAATCCTTGAAAGGAAGGTTTATACTGGGTAAACACCCATTACCTATAAATGTGAGACATCCAATCGTTGGCTAAGATATTATATTATGTTGCATTTGCGCAATTTTTCAGTCCATTAGGTTGACGGGTTGTGACGTCATATACAGCGTTCTCGGTCTCTTAGCACATAAGTGGAATATTGGATTAGTATTTTTATTAAACGGACGTTTCATATTAAGAGTAAATCATTATCAACGGCTCTACTTCCCACTGTTGGGCATGGGCCTCCTCTACAACTGAGTCAACTCCTTAGATCCTTAGTTTTTTTTTAATACACCCGATGGCTTGTAAATTGCGGTCTAAGAGCTTCGAATAACGAAATACAATTACATTACCATTAAGTAATCGAAATAATTAAGCACGCTTTTCCCTTTAACAGACGAGTATATTACTTCCACAATTTATTGGTCTATTTCTTGACTTTGAAGTCGAACTAGAGACCTGCAGTTCGATGAAAAAATAAATTTATTAAGCCAACAAGTTTACATTGAAATTACGTTACAAAATTAAAATTTTCCGTTTCGGTATAACTCGAGTTTGAAATATTATTTTCTCCATTAGTTTCGTCGAAGCCGAGCTTTCAATTAAAATCAGCAATTTATCATTTGTTAACTGATATAAAACGGAATTGGAAGCAATAACTGATATCTAATTGGGGTATCAATTTAAAGTATGTTGCAATTAAATTGGGCATACCTACTGATTACGTTTACGTATGATCCCAGTTATAGTAATTGATAGTTTTATACAGATATTATTAATCTATTTTAAAAACCTTTTCAATAGTAGAGGAGGCCTTTGCCCATCAGTGGGGCGTGTATGGGTTGATGATGATGATGATATCCTATTTGCGGATGGATGAAGGCTGTTGAAGATTTTTTGGGGCTTTGATGCTTATTTGGGGAAGCCCACAATCAGAAGTAGACGGCGATAGGCTAACTATGTACGTACATATGTTATAAATGTCTCTATTTTCCAAATAATTTGTTAATAAATGGAATTCTAACCAAAGTAACAAAATATTTTGATGTGTTATTTCTATATTTTCACGCCGAATATCTATTTAATATTTATTAATTATCCGCTTTATATTTTAGCACCTGTGTGAATGATTCGCGTGTTCTAAATTAGTGCATCGTGTTGAAATATGCTGTGGATGCGATTATGTTATTAATAGTAGCAATTTGTGGTTTACTTTGGGTCGTAATTTACCTCATTATACGTATAAATGTATTTTTATGGTAACAAAAGGGAAATATTAGATACTATTTAGTGAATAGTTTGGATATCATTATTTTATTAGAAGTTTTAGGATTAAGCGACCGGACAAAAATCTCGGCGGTCGCGCATCCTAACCCCGGGCACAAACCACTGACTTTTCGAAGATATGTGAGTATTCAAAATAAATTATCACTTAGTATAATGTTGAAGGAAAACATCGTGATGTAACCTAAAAGTTCTGAGGATTTTCATATGTAAGAGTTTAGTTCGCCAACACGTTCTAGAATAGTGTTGTGGACGAGTTGTAGAAGAGGTCCGTACCCAGTACTGGGACATACATAAGTATGTGAGCCGAAAATTGGATTTATTTAGTACATGTAAAAATGATTGTTTTTTGTGGCTAAAATATAAAGGCAAAATTATACAATTCCGTGAACGTGAACGGAGTTGATGAAACAACAAATTCGGCATATTTCCGTTGGTTTACAAGGAAATTACTGTTTCAAACTGAACAACAATGGAAATCAGCCTTTTGTTTGCCTAACCGTACGCAAACATTTTGGATTTTATTGAGGAGGAGTTAGAAGATAATATACCGATATTAAATAAAATTCCTTATAGTCATAAGTTCATTTGTTCAAAGATGTTTGTATATTTCGTCAGTTATAGTTTTAATGGATAGCTCGTGATTGGTGCATATCTCACCATCTATACCTAGATAAACTGAAGGATTTCCCAAAAGTTGTAGAAATCATTTTGGGTTTGGTCTAAAATTAAATGGAAATATACCCCCTTTCGCGTATGAGTGATTGTGGTGTTAACTTTATCGTCTTCACTTTATGATTAAATAAATATGTGTGGAAAAAGTAAAAACTGTGTCAGGGATGAGAATTGTAGCTAGTAGCATTCAACAGTTTCTATCACCCTATGGAATGCGTCCATGAATGTGTATTTATGTACAAATACATACTCTAAATGCCCCTCGATACAGGCTTATATATATATATACTTGAACTCCTTTTACCTGATTGTAAAATATTAAATTTCAATTTTCAATCGTCCCTAAAGGAAATATTTCCTGGGCCCCTCTCGCATTTGGACAAAAGTCGTTTCACCGCCCAATGGTTCATAAAGTCAGCCAGTCGAGTTCAGCTATTGTTTCAGGAAAAATGCAACAAATTGCGCGTCCAATACATTCGTACAAGTGTATAATGGAAGGGCGATTGTGAGGTATCGAACCGTGGGAGTTGCGTCCCGAACTGTCACTGTTTTATTCATGTTTCGTTCACTACTGGATCTTTTTGAACTTGAATTATTTACTTCGTCTTTCATGTTTGCCAAAATGTGTTTAGATCAGATTTTATAATGTTTATGACGGTGTTTAAAGTGAGTGTGTCTTGCAACTAGGGAGTATAGATTGCAGGATTGATAGAAGTGCTATTGGTTTTATCTATAAAGAAATTTTGTTTTTTAAACAGAGCTAAGACGTGTTCGTTAAATGGTTATATGCCCACTCTTTTTCCAGGACACCGTATCAGGCGAAACGAAGACAGGCCAGCGTGGTGAACTAAGGCAATCTCCTCCTTTCAATGGTAGAAGAGGCCCGTACCCAGTACTGTGCATTTATAAATAAAAAAAGTTCAGCAAAAAATCTATGAATGACATGATCATTTGAAACTACAAATCAATTTTTCATTCTTGGTTTACAATTATTATAACTACACAACACTATAGACTAAATATTTCTAACAACGAATCGACAACCCTGCTAGGAATCCGAAGCAAAAGTTAGTCCATAACAGTTTATGCACAAAGTAGATTAAAAACTGTCTGGAACGAAGCCCGTTCTATTTCCTAACATTACTAAGGCGGAGTTATAATAACCACGTCACTGGGACATAAAGTGGCTCTCTACTTGAACGTTAACTTCGGAACGAAACTATCAAAGTACCAGCGAAATTATTGACGCTCCTAGTTTTATGGTAATTTGTTGAGATAGCAAGGACTATGTCCTCCTACTACATATGTACGTAAGTATATTATGCAGAATGTATTCAGACCGTTACCGGATACTAAAGCAGGTAATAGTTACGGTGATCACAAACCCATTGGCGTTAAATAAAATCTTGAAAAAAAAATATTTCGACGTTTTCATTGCAACTTGGAATTGCAATTGTATGGAAAACGTTAAAATTTTTAATTAGCGCGTTCCATTTATACGTTTTATTCCTGAGGGTTACGTCACAGTCGACTTATGAAGAAGATGAAAATGCATTCTTCCTTTTGCCTTGTACACAATTCCATTCAGGGTCGGCGCAGGCTTCTCCTTCCAAACAGTCTATCAGCCACCACAGGCGTACTATTACTATTACCTACCACTATAACAGTGGCGGTACTTTCATAGAAACCCAAAAGTTACACGTTAATTGTGTAATGCCTAGTTTGTAATTATTTACTGTGGGGTTAGGATATTTTAATTTATATACCGTTATATATACCGTCTATTACTCTTTTAATCTTATTCAATTCTGTGTTTAGGTTGCCTTACCCTCTTAGCTATAACTATCACCAGCATCACTCTTTGTCACGTCCATTGCTGAACATACACCTCTCCTATGGCAAGCCACTGGGCTCAATCTTCGGCTTTTCTCATTCAACTATCTAACTCTATAACTATATGTTGATTATAAATGGTGGTTAGCGTCGCGATGCTAAGAAAAATATAAAAGCTAGCCCCTCTAACTGGCTGGCGTTATACAATTTATCAAAATCAGCCGTGAGCTGTGCTAAAGAAATCTTTCTTCCGCCTTTCATCACAATTACTGACCCGTTTTCCTCTTATGCCTCACTCCGAATAATGAAATCAAAATTCTTTCCCCTACGACTACAGTAGAAAACGTTGATAAATTACAAGCCTTATAATAAACTAATATTACTTTCTTCAACTTTGAGACTTCTTAAAGCGATAATTTTTCTTGTTCGTGATGACTACATTCGCTGCGAGACGACATAAAACATTATACGCTAATATAAAGAATAAAGCTGCATTAACCACATTGCGCTGACTCCTATAGAAATGTATGAGGTATTATAAGCATATTAAAATTTTATTGAAAACCATAAAAAGCCCATTATGTGTTCGTGAAGGTTTCTACTATCTAGTTTCCATTCTGCCGTAGCCTGCGGCCTGCCATCTACACTCGTACACTGAAAACACCGAGCTAACATGGAAAGTTTCGCTTTAACATTAAACTTATGGGTCATATTTACAATATATAAGAGGTATATATATCAGTATAATGGAGAATACAGTAGCGAATTACGGCCGTTAAATGAAATGAAATTTCTTAGGTGTGTAGTCCGCCAACGCGCACTAGGCCAGCGTGGTGGACTATGGCCTAAATCCTCTCAATGGTAGAGGAGACCCGTGCTCAGCAGTGGGCGTAAATGGGTGATGAAGAAATGAAATGAAGCTACTAGGTATTTTATATGATAGTGCGTAGTGGTTAGCGCGTAGTCTATTGAGACAATCTTGTAGCTCTTACAAATTTCAGGGGCATATAGCCAGAGTGAGGGTCTTAGCCTTGTAGCTCGAGGTTTTCTTTAATAATTATTTATTGTAAGGCCAGTCACTTTAAACACCTATTATAAGTACATGCCGAGTGATCAACTCGTCACGAGTTCGATTTTTTGGTCGGACAAATAATTATGGAAATTATGAGGAAATTCTCAGTAGGAATAGGGGACCAAAAAATGTGCTCCATATGCTGCCAAAGAAAGCGCCAACCATCCTGGTCTTGAGCAGCCTTCATCCATCCGTTACCCGCCACGTCGTCGTTTTCTCAAGTCGTCGGGCCATCGTGCTGCAGGATGTCGCATATGTCTGCCTAAGCGCAGTGTCTACTTAAAAACTTGTCTGCTTTACTGCCCGTCGGACCGTAGGCAAACATGGCCGGCCCACTTTCACTTTACAAAAAATTCAAATGTTATATCTACACACCTGCAAAGCCCTAATAAAACTATGCTACTATCAAAAAAAATACAGTGGGTACTTTCCACAATGCTGGCAGCACAACGTAAAAATATTAAGTTTAATCCATAAAAAGTGTGTAAAGACGGAAGCGTTGTTAATTCTGTGCGGCTTGTTTTTATGAAAGGAAAACCCGGTTTTCCCGTTAAATCAACAAGACTGGTTCTGGACGGTTATATAAATTGTTCACTTAATATTTTAACAGGCGCGTTTCTCCTTAATTCTCTTGTTGAAAATCTTTTCAGATAAATTTTGCGTTTTAACTGCTGCTTACTTAAGATTTGTGGATTCTTATATGGATACTGTTGTTTTAAGATTAAGATCAATGTTCTTTTCAGCCCAGTTTTTCCTACGGACAATATATTTTTTATTAGTATGAGCATAAAGCACACTTTATATATTTCACTGAACTAGGGGAACTAAAAAATTTACTCTCAACATCTATCTCAGATCTATGTCCATGGCTAACTACGATATTGCTCAGTCATAATTTATTGCATATAACATGAGTAAAATGAGTCTGCAATTGTGCACGAAAACGGAAATAGGCTAGTTCTCTATTACGTGGGACAAAAACACAATTCATGACATTGTGCGTTAAAATATTTGTTCAAAAATATATTTCATACAAGTAATGCAATTTTTATTGATAATTCAGCGGTAAGCACATTATCAGTGCGTACAAGGCGACTGTAACAAAGTTTTTAGCGTCGCAAGTACTCGTAGCCAGTGAAAGCCATTAAACTATCTGCAAGGTGGAGTGTTTGCGCTTAGTTATCTTTTCATAACGCCATTATTGAGTATCTATTATATCAGTGCGGTGGCGTGACGGGATATTAAATGTTCATACTCTTCATAAAACGCTCCAAGTCGCGTCGTTTAAAAGTTGCAACTGTCGCATTTAGAAAGCGCAAGAATGGTGCTGGGGGATTTATTGTTTCCTATATGACGACTTAAAGCGTTCATTGTTGAATCCTATGAAAGATATAGAAGGAGAGGTTTTAATTGAGTGAATTTTAAGCGCTGAAAGAAAATAAATAACTTTTAGAGTACGGCGGTATCCCGGTTAGGTGTATGGTAATTTCCTCATTCTATAACGCTTAATTATTTCCTCAGGAATCACGGGAGACTGTTGCTAGAACTCATTATTCTATTACAAACATAACGTACTCCTAATAGTTATTGTAGTGCAGTTCAAAATAGAGTTTCAAGTGGCCAAAGATACATAAATTTTGACACTCTTCAATTTTCCTTCAAGTGCGCCTAATAGGCCCAGGCTTATGGAAAAGGGTGAATCTAGCTAGCAAATTCTTTAACAGCTAGATTTACAGCAAAGAAAGTTTGTCTCACCGCTACTTTCAAATTGAAATGATAATGATGCTTGATATCATTAATACCAAGATGACCGAGGTACATGATACATACAGAAACATTTCAATTTCCGATCAACGTATGTATGTTTTCATATGTAAATTCTTGAAATCCCAACACGGATGAAGCAGCGGCTCATGGATAACAAAATTACTTTCGCCCGAGGCATCTTATGCCTGATGTTAATCGAGTAATTTAAACGCCGAACGTGTGTGTTTACGTTATTGTGTTGTGTTTGTTGTTTTGTGTAGATCAATCCAACTGGGGTTAAATATTATTCCTCTAAAAATGTTTTACATTAAAGTGTCTACCAATATAAAAAATAAATAATACAATACATATAACAATTATACCTAATCTGGATTCTTGACGCACATTGTCAATATCGGTAGTTTTAGATCCTCTTTTCAAAAAACTAAACTCTCTTAGCAGTAAAGAAAGCCCTTGCTCAGCAGTGGTATGTACCTATATGAGTAAGGTAATGATAACTAATAGAAAGCATTATTCGAGACGGTAACACCATCTGGAAATACAGATCAAGATTTTATAATCACTTACGGTGCTTCCTCATTTATTTGTAACAATAATTTTTTCTTCTTGACTATGCGACAAAAATTGAAATTCCTTTCCGCCATCTGAGTAGCGTTCCTCAACGTAGCGGTTTGCACGGAGTTTTCTTACTTGTACAACATTTATCTTTAAGAGAAGAACGCATTATATAAATACATTATATTGTGAAACTTAATTTTTTTTAGTATTCCAAGCAATTGTACGAATAAAATAGACTATATAAAGAAATTGTCATTGAAATAAATAAAAAATACGGCGTTCATTGTAAAAGTTACATCGTGTTAACACTCTTAAATAATATCTTAATGATAATTTTAAACCAATTCAAATTCAAATCCCGAAACAAAACAATTAAAAACAAAGTAGTCCAGTATTGTAAAAAGTTTTAATTGAATCACTTAAAATTAGAAACTTCAGCACCATGTCACCGTGACTAGACTTTTTCGTGACCAAAACACGACCGTGAAAGAAATAAAATGTTATTATTTCCATTACCACAAGTTTCATTTGGTTTATTAGCCGCGTTAAAAAATCATTACAAGTGACCGTTGATTGTCATTATCACCATTCTCGGCCTAATGTTTTAAAATGTTGATGCGGCGGCCATAATAGTGGTATTACGATGCAAATGTGCCGGTACATTAACCATAATGTTACATCGGGAAAATTTCAGCCGAACGAAATTTGTGCAGTATTAAGCGAAACATTTTTTCCAAAACATGAATAGTTTATCTGCTGTTCTTAAATATTTACGTACACTTAAGTCTGTATTCCCCGTGGGTTCGGCATAGGTGTATGTGCATAAATATCTGCACCAGCTTTTATAATAATGAAAATACCTGACACACTGGACTCATACATAATCTATACCATACATAGTTTTCATTGCACGCTAAGGTAAAAGTCTTGTGATGTGGGTATTAGAAAATACGAGCCACTTTTCGATCTCACAAGAACCCAGACCTGCAACAAATATTAGTGTAAATATATATTAGTGTTGGTGCGGGAATCGTACCCGCAGCCTTTCGTTCCACTAACCAATATGAGTGCGCAACGAGGCTGACTGATTTTCCAGGAGTTATAAACGTAATAATAAATAAGCATATTGTCGTTTTTACGCTTCGTGCTGATAGTAGAGGCGTAATGAAAATAAAACTAATAATTTCATTAATCTGGGAATTATAACTCGCGATTACTCTCAAGTATTGCGGCAGACAGACAAACAGCATGAATATATGAATTGTTTGCTTTTTTATTAACTAATCTGAAGTTATTCTGTATGCACTCTACACCTCTGGAGCTACAACCAGTTTTAATTTAAATGTTTATCATAGTATGAAAAAGTTTTCTCCACCGTATTTACTATCAAATGCGTTATTGTAACTCTTCTTCTTAATGTACAGTATATAAAACGGACACGCTTCCATATATTTTACAGTCATACAAACATAAAGCAAACGTGAGTGACGTTGTGCAAATGCAATACTACGAATGGCTTTAGATATGTCAAGATAGGTCATGTTTACAGGGTAATAAGCAACGAGCTTTAAATTCGTGTTGGAAATGTATACGATAACCGCTTCCATTAGCGGAACCGCAGCTGCGGAAATATGTCCAAGCGTTTTGGTTGATTTTTCAAAACTAAATTCGCGTATATTTTTATTTAGTATATATCACTTATATGAAGGGTAACCCATATACTATTTTCAAGAAATATTGGGAGAGTTGGCCCATTTTTATACCGACTCAGTGACATATCAACTTTTCTAACAATCATAAATAAATACGCATTCACATTCATTCAGACAAGAGTAGTGCTTAATGTTTATCGCCAACATAGACGGAGAATGCAAAAAAAGTAATGTAGCGTCGCTGTATGTCGGACGCTCTCCAAGTAATCTATGATGATTACCAATGGAATTCATCGCTTGACATCGTTTTATGGGCATTAGAATGTCATAAAGCCTGGAATAGACACCGAAAAACGATGTCGAATGGCGAAAAAGGGCTATTCGACTTACACCGACGTGAAACTAAGGCTAAGTTACTAATTAAATTTATAATAGATCAAAGTATCGGCTCGTTGTTTCACTAAGATATTTTAATACTCGTATGTTACGTACATACCGTATTCGTATAATTTCATTAATATTTTAAACAGTCTGGCTTTACTGATACAAAAGGATCGTAAATTCCCCAGACGGTAATATTATTAGATGAGTTTACATATTTTAGATATTAAATGAAGATCAGTTGGTCCCTCGGCATAATAGGCGCATATTGTCCTGCAGTTTTGGGTTTGATTACTGTGTATTTCTGTGGGTGCATGTTAGAATTGTTGCAGTCGTAAAAATAAAGATACTATTTATCTTTATAAACGTTGAAGGTAGTACTTTAAACAATAAGTCTGAGATCACATACAATATGATATACTTTATTTGATAAATATTAGTATAAGAATATATATGTATATATAACAAACAAATAAATTACACCTAGGTTGTTAACCAAAATCACGTAGAGAATATACCAAATGTTAAAATTTATAACAAAATCAATTTATAAAAAACCCTCTATGTTGTGTTTAATCGTGTATTAATACCATGTAAAATAATATAATTTTATACAGTTATACAGAATTGAAAAGCGTCAATGGTACTTCAATAAAAATGATGCCATACAAAGTACAAATGCGGACAGTTTTATATCGGGCTGAATTTAATCACCGTTGAGTGTGGTTGCTGTTTGACTTACATTCTGATCAATAAAGCTTGGCGGTATACAGCCTATGACGTCACCGCAACATCTAACACACTGAAATGGCTGATAGCTCAAATAATACTGGCCGGTTACTTTATTTTACGGTGGTTTTAAAACAGTTCTTCAAACTGAACAGACGTCAAGGAATCTATTTCTTTGATGAGATTTTCATTTGTTTTTTTTTGTCTTTCATTATTTCTAGATACAACGGATGCGTGACATGTCTTTGATGGCGTTTAACTGTAATCGTGGTGTAGGTGTAGAATAAGAAAAAAAATTAGACTTCATTAGGTATTTGATTTTTGGGATGGATGTACACTTTGTGTGTGTATATTTTTAAATGATCATACCCCTTTTGTCAGGTTTGGATATTTCCTTGAAGTACATAGATATATTATTGTCTATTCCGTCTAGGTAAAAAAGCGACTTACTAGCGACTATAAAAAGCTTAATAATATTACGTACCTCACATACGTGTAAGGTAATTGTATCAGAATGAGGGAAAAGAAAATAATAGATGAACAAATTTATATATGACAAGGATTGTAATGTTCTTCCGAATCTGAATGGCAAAATTTATCCAACGCCTACACGGTATCAACAAAGATTGTTTCCTAATTAAATTGATTTATTATAGCAAATGTCAAGAGTCTATATAACTAGATCATCAATAACAAACGAGAGCCGTGTTAATGTATAGAAAATTTAATTACACTGTTCCAATAAATTGATAAAGTTTGCTGCGATATCAAGGGAGATAATTGATTTTGCTTCCAATGAAAATATTAATTTTTGCACACTCACAGGGCTAATAGCAAATCTACAATCGCCGTCATAATTAAATTTACAATCTATGGAGTGTTATTAAAGCTACTTTATTGCGTAATTACCATTCGGAATTTGTATATTAAATTTGGAGACCTTCATATACAAGTATACATATTATGATTAAAGCTTCTTATTTTACTTAGTCAAGAGATTAATAAAAAGTAATGTATAGAAGCAAGCAGTGATGGCCTCAAGGTTAAGGCGCGGGGTCGAGAATCTCGGCGGTAGCGGGTTCGAACCCCAGGCACACACCTCTGACTTTTCGAAGTTATGTGTGTATTCACAATGAATTATCACTTGCTTTAACGGTGAAGGAAAACATCGTGATGAAACCTGGACACCTAAGAGTTCTTAGAAATTTCTTAAGTGTGTAGTCGCCAACCCGCACTAGGCCAGCGTGGCGGACTATGGCCTAAACCCTCTCAATGGTAGAGGAGACCCGTGCTCAGCAGTGGGCGTATATGGGTTGACGAAGAAGAAGAAGAAGAATGTATAGAAAAAATTACTATTATTTTAATACATGTATTTCTTTTATATGCTATGCATCTTATGCCCTTAACGTATAATATGTTCTCGTAGGTTCTATTAGGAATAATTACCGTTAAATCTATAATTCAGCGATTGAAAATCCCATTTCTAAATTTAGAACCACGTAATTTATGTTCGAATTGAATGATTATTCAGGTCTCTCCGTCGGGATTTCGTAGACTAAGGGATCTCCGTGAAAATGATGATTAATAAATCGCTTTAATTACGTAGCATGGCACCAAAAAGGTTTATTACATAGGTTATATGTTGGGTAATACAGACGAGTTATTTTTCTGTTGGTATGAGACTACTTTGGCACCTGTAGTTAGATCCAAGGTAGATTAAGTAGAATATCGATTTTAGAGAAATGGTTACGACTATTTATCACTTATGCCTACATGCTTGTATGCTATGTCAATACAATGTCATTAAAATACGGTCACTTTATCGATATAAAGTACAGACCTATAAAAATTCAACAATTTTCCATCCCACTGTTTTCAATATAGTAACAGAAAAATTGAATTCATTTTGAAACATATATAGAAATGTTCGCACAAAAAATATTTATTTTGTTAATTGGAAAGTTCGTTCAGAGTTCGCCTGTAACTCAATTACTGGTGACCCAAGTTGGTAGAGTTTAGTGTAAAGACGGATTTTGATCTGTGTGCGCAACTTAAACAAATTATGTTTGTATTTAAAACATTAATTTAGTTGAATTAACATTGAATTGTTGAAAAAGTTGTTTTTAAATGACATCATTAATTATATGGAAATTGTATACCAATAAAGTAGGTGCTTAGAAGCCGTTTTCAAGTTAATTTTGTTTTTAATTTGCGTTCCAACTGTTTATGTTGAATACGAAAATTTATGCGTATTGTCCTGCTGATACATCTCATCTCATCAGCCCATATACGTCCCACTGCTGGGCACGGGCCTCCTCTACCATAGAGAGGGTTTAGGCCATAGTCCACCACGCTGGCCTAGTGCGGGTTGGCGGACTACAAACCTAAGAAATTCCTAAGAACTTTTAGGTGTGCAAGTTTCATCACGATGTTTTCCTTCACCGTTTAAAGCAAGTGATAATTCATTGTGAATACACACATAACTTCGAAAAGTCAGAGGTGTGTGTCTGGGGTTCGAACCCGCGACCGCCGAGATTCTCGACCGCGCGCCTAAACCTCGAGGCCATCACTGCTTTGCATTGCTGCTGATACACGTAAATAAAATTGTTTTAACTATCGAACGTATTAAAAAAAATACTTTTTTTTAGATGCGTACATGAGTAGTGTCATGAAATTTTCCGCGAGCAAATTTTCAGATGACATGTCTCGAAATGTGCAACCGGCAATAGCCTCGGCCTCAAAATAAATTGGTGAAATGAACAGCATATGCCAACAGCATATGTATATACTTTCGTGGATACACTAATCAACGATACGGTAGAAGGAAGACGGCAATAGGCTCGCCAACTCTTAAGTGAGACTGTTCTCGGGAAATGTGGGTGCAGAAATGAGCCGCAGCCTACGCCTTCAGGAAATACAGGCGTGAGGTTATGCATGTAAGTATGTAATCTATGTGCCAAGTACAGTCAATGCCAAACAGGTCGTACTATACCATAGACTTTATGTCGTCATGGTATAAAGTTAGCCAGGTGTACAAGCCAACAAGGTGTGGCATACGTGCGCTAAAACTACTACTTTGCCCTCGGCTGGCTATTCTCGTTACCTATAACACAAAGTAAACATCTCCAACATTCAATTTAAATGCAATAAAACCGTATTTACTGTTATGGTGACTATTATTTAGCACTGTGGCTTAAGTAACGGGACTTTTACGAGTAATCTTTAACCTTTTTTTAATTTAAAACTCGTAATTGTAAAACCGGAGCTGTCTTTTGGAGAACAATATTTTTTGTAGGCTGTAGTGCACGAGATTGCAAAGTGGTATTGTGCAAAAAATAACAGCGTGCTTTGCTATTTCAGCTCTGTTTGGAATGTAGATGCGTCGTAATTTGTGCTTGGATAGTGTGCCGGTAATGAGCAATATTGTAGCGGGACTCGTTGCTTTCATTACGACTTGCCAAATCTTCAAAATCGAGTACTGGTGCCTACAAAATTTGAGTGTATTGGAAAAGGTCCGCATCAGATATTTTATGATAGAGCAGTCATGTAGGTTAAAGGTATGGTCACGTGGTGGTGAATATGGTAAAGCTACTGAAAGAAGAGGCTTAGTTGCTTTTTAAGAGAATTTAAATAAAAACAATCGCAGAACGGTTTAGGACAGTCACGTGCGGGTAAAGATTGTCAAAATTGATTGAAAATATGTATGTATCAGTGTTGTCAGGTATCGACAGGTAAGTAATAACTCTAAGACCTTACAGTTATTTTAGCATATTCAGAGCCTTAGGAAGTTCTAATAAGACTACTGATGAAGTTACGTTTTAAAGGGAAAAATATAGTAAGGGTATTTGAAGTTAATCCATAGAAATAAGCTAGTTGGAATAAGACAGAAGCAATGTCGGCGTAGCACAATCACAAATGTAATACAGATATTTTTTAGAAGGTTCACGTTTCTACAGAAGACGGCGCAAAATAACATTACAAATTCAAAAGTTTAACAAGACAGAAATGTTCCCGGAACCTCCATTTCGTTAATCAAATATTAACCAACGTGTTGTTACAAAAGTTTTCTAATTGCTGCCTCAACCTGCACCGCGTTGGACACTGATATTTAATTTTGTTGGGGGTTCAAGGTTCTTTGTTGAGTCCTAGCTTTTACGTGTTGTGAATTTTGTAGAGAAGTCTTAGGTCCGCTTCAGACATGTTATTTTGATGGTTTCACATTTAAAAAGGAAATATTGTCATAAATTTTCTTTGTATCTACTATTTTTATTTTATACATATTTTATGCACGTTAGGAAGTTGCTTAAAATATTTGTGATTATAAGAATAAATCATGAGAATGAATTTTCAAGTGTCAATAGAGACAGTTACACAAATACCTTTTAACGATAACTAAGTGACATATTGTATCAGAGAATATGATTATATTCTACTCTTGGTAAGGCTGTACGTTACCTGAAAGCAAAGATAGGAAGATTTACTGAAATGTATGAGTTGTCGAGATGACCCAGTTTTATATGAACATTGTTGGGTGTTGGCCAATTTTGTGTTGATACTAGTTTGCTGGCAATGTAATCTGCGTAAACTTGCTACACATGGGGAGTTCTAGTAATTTTGGAGACCTAAATGCACTAGTGACACGCTAGTGCATATCATAATCACTGTTTAGGCTTCTAGTTTGAAACACACAACTTGAATTTTTACCTAAAGGTCTCAATCACAAGTAAATGTCGAGAGCAAACGAATAAACCAGGTCTTGCTGCTTTGGTTTACCGTATTGGACTAGATCCTTTGCGAAATAGACTAGTTAATTTTAAAACTATTTGAATTAAAACCTTTTTTGTAGTCTTGACTGGTTTTGAATAGTATAAAGCTATCTACAGAAACTGCTGAATTTAGTTGCGATGAGAAATAGCATGAACTATGACACTAAAAATTGACCTTTAAAGTGATTTGCTGTTCAAACTAGACTGGTTTTGATGCAAAGTCGCCTATAAAAGCCACCTAGATAAGTGTTAATTATGCAGTTGTGACAACAAATTCCATCATGAAAATCGTGAGTATATTTTTATTTTTATGTGTTAAGAGCGTATATATAATGTTAGCGTCATTTTTGAAAAAAAACAGTACTGTTCGAACCCCTTAAAATTGATGAAAGACCCATTGTACATATATGTTACTTACCAATTATTTTAGGGAATATTGTCATCTAAGAAGTTAACTAAGAACATTTTAATATTTTTCGTAAATTTTGATAAATAACAAGATAACTGAGCTAAGGTTGTCAAAATTCACTTTAAGAGTCATTTTCAAGGCTCAAATTTGGTTAAACTTACACTATATCTAATGAAAATAAAATGTTATTGCATTGAAAATATCCCCGAGAAAAAAGTTAGTTACGAAAATTTTAAGATTTTGCTCCATTATTCAAGCAATAAAAAAACTAAAGCGTTCGAAATAATTGAGAAATTACTGTCTGTAAATATATTTTTTAAACCTTTTATGGTTCTTTATTTACAGAGCAACATCTATTTATAAAATGTTGGTAAGTAACATTATATGTACGATGGGTCTTTCATCAATTTTAAGGGATTCGAAAAGTACTGTTTTTGCCCAAAATGACGCTAAAATTGTATATACGCTCTTAAGTGTCTCCTTTACGCTGATAATCAAGTATTACTTACACTTTAATACTAATACTTGTACTGTAATGAATGTATTGCATAAACGATAAAAAAGTAGAACAAGTAAAAGAAAGATATAAAAGACTTTTTCGGTCTCATAAACACCCAGACCCGTAACAAATATTTGTGGATCATATAAACATTTGTCTTGTTTCTAGCAAACTGCGCCCCGGGCTGTCAACTATGATTATATTAACTAATTGTTAACTTTATTTGCAGTATGCTTTGTTTCTGTTGGTGCTGTGCGCTGTACTGGGATACGTGACCGCTTCAGCTTTACACGCTGATGTGGAAGTCGCGCTCGAACCTCAGCTGCCTGTCAATTTTAATCATGATAAGGTACATGACCTTTTGGGGTAAAATTATTAATGATGTCTGTCCGACGTCAGGCACGTGTAATCTTAATCGCATACTATAAATGATACTATGAATAATTACTTGGAGTTTTATTATATTTGTATTTACACTCACACATACACGCACAAGAGATACGTCGATTTAGGACCGATAGTTACTTTTCCTCAGAAATAATCAAAGAAGATCCATAAAAGGAAATGTATTTCAGGTGGCTAGAAAGGTTTTCGAAAAATCACCAATGAGACCATATTTATATTGTGGTGGTATAACTCGTAAAGTAATCTATACTAATATTATAAAGCTGAAGAGTTTGTTTGTTTGTTTGAACGCTAGGATCTCAGGAACTACTGGTCCGATTTGAAAAAATCTTTCACTGTTAGATAGCACATTTATCGAGGAAGGCTATAGGCTATATATCATCACGCTACGACGAATAGGAGCGGAGCAGCAATAAAGAATGTTTCAAAATCGGGGACATTTTTTCCTTTTTGTGAGCTTCCGCTGCGTGCGCTGCGAAAACGGTTAAAGTTTCATTAAAATAATGTTTAAAAGAAATGTTCCTCTTTAAAAGTTCTAAAAAAAAGTCCGCGACAGCATATGTCTAATTTTTAAGGTTGGCTCACTATAACGTTTTTTATCCTAACCAAATTTATTTTAAAATAAAGTTTTATTTGTGAAGGTGTTTTTATAAATATGATATTAATCCTTATCTAAATAAATACGTTATTCATTACAAGTATTTAATTTTAAATAAAATTGCCCTTTACATCATTTGATTTCACTGAGTATCTTAGAAGATATTGCAGTTTTAAAATATTGATCAAGCGCGCAGTAATGAAGTAAAAGGCGCCGATCGACGCGTTACGGTTTCACGTTTGAACAAGTTGACCGAATTGAATGATTTTTGGTATGGACATAAATAGGACTCTGAGTAGTAAAATAGACTACAACTTATTTTCCTTCTGAACTCAACCCTGTAGTCTACGCGGACGGAGTCGCGAGCAAAAGCTAGTCTATACTAATATTATAAAGCTGAAGAGTTTGTTTGTTTGTTTGAACGCTAGGATCTCAGGAACTACTGGTCCGATTTGAAAAATTATTTCACTGTTAGATAGCACATTTATCGAGGAAGGTTATAGGCTATATATCATCACGCTACAACCAATAGGAGCGGAGTAGCAATAAAGAATGTTTCTAAATCGGGGACTTTTTTCCTTTTTGTGAGCTTCCGCTGCGTACGCTGCAGAAACGGTTAAAGTTTCGCTAAAATAATGTATGACAGAATTGTTCCCCTTTAAAAATTCTAAAAGAAAGTCCGCGACAGCATATGTCTATCTTTTAAGGTTGGCTCACTATAACGTTTTTTATTCTAACCAAATTTATTTTAAATAAAGCATTATTTGTGAAGGTGTTTTTACAAACATGATATTAATCCTGATCCAAATAAATACGTTATTCATTACAAGTATTTAATGCAAAATAAATTTGTCGTTTACATCATTTGATTTTAATGAGTATCTTAGAAGATATCGCAGTTTCAAAATAATGATCAAGCGCGCAATAATGATACTCAAGGCGTCGACCGGCGCGTTACGGTTTCACGATGAAACAATTTGACCGATTGTATGATTTTTGTATATTTAAGTAAATGGGGCTCTGCGGCATAAAATACTACAACTTATTTTCTTTCTGAACCCAACCCTGTAGTCCACGCAGACGGAGTTGCGCGCAAAAGCTAGTGCGTTATAAAAAAGAACAGTTGTCACTATACGAATTATCAAAGTGAATTAAGAAATTTGCTATTATAGTCTTATTAATATGTGGAACTTACATAAAAAAAAGGTTAAACAAATTGTACTGCAATAAATCAATTACGAATAATTAAATAAATCAATACACTCAAAAGCCATATACATAGTTCTGACCCCACACTAAGATCAAGTCTTGTGTCGTGTCTATTAGAAACTACAAGAGACTATTTTCTCTCTCAAACGCCCCGACTCAAAACAGATATTTAAGGAGCGCACAAAACATAAACATATATCGTTGCGGGATTCAAACCCGCGGTCTCTCGTTTCGCATGCTGGTGTCTAACTAATTGCACCATAATGCTGTCAATGTTAAGAAACGGAGTTATTCATTCAATATTGATTGTTTTATTGCTAAGGTCTTTAATAGTTTTACTCAATCGACCAAGGTAATTCTTGTACCAACTGTGTAGCATATAGTACCTAATAAGAACTTCTAAAGAGGGTAAAAGGTAAGAGCTCTTTTAGTACGCATGCTCTCCACTTTCTGTCACCTTTCAAGCACCGATCCGGCGAAAAATTGTTTTTACTTTTAGCGATGTAGGTTACTACCAACGCTATTTTTAGTTTAATAAATTTCAGTATTAAGATTATTGTAAAATACAGTTAATGCTATGAACGAGATTTCTATTATGAAGGAAAACAAATACTATTTGTTAGAGTTATGTGTCCTAACTTATTGATTGTGATTGATTGGTGATTTAAAGTAATAAGCAATGATTTCCATTTCAATTATCCATTGCTTTCAAGGTATTCGATAGTTTGTTTTGAATACCCAAATAATTCCTAACGTAAAACATAATAATATTCAGCAATTTTTTTGTATCCGAAAGTAGGTACATTTTGCCCAGTTCTGCCGATTTGCTATTGAAAGGCTTATCAGCGTTTAAAGTATTAAAACAATCGTCATGAATGGACGTTTTAATAAAGAGTTGAATAAATAATACGCTATCATTCGGTGTTTGCATTTGTTGACTACGTTTGTACCAATTAATTTCCTCTTAGTTTTGGATGCACAAATTGAAAAAGTGTTAGTTAGCGATTCTTATTGTTTTACTTGTTTATTACATTATTGGTAACATTTACATTATATTATTAAATAGTCATCAAATTTCATGAAGCTATTACAAAAATATTACAAGAATATTGTAAATGTTTAAAAGCATAAAAAACTTAATATCGGACGTGAATTGTCCTGTTTGGAATTCCTATGCGAAATTTCTGTTTAAATTTTGTAAGTTTTTCATGTAGAGAACACACAAACATACTCACTTATTTTTTAAGTCGTAGGCTCATACATGCCTTATTTAGAGTGACAATAACTTTCCACGGAAGCCAAAAAACCCCAGTTTGCCTTGCAAAGCTTCAAGCTGTAAATCTCTATTTAACAAAAGCAATTTGACATACAAATGAGAATATACTAACCTCACAATAAACAATTATAAACTGCATATTACACAATTCAACTGTAACACATTTGGGCTTCTAAGGAAGTACCGCTACTGCTTATTTATAATATGAATTCAACGAAACGACTGAGCAGAAAGTGAGTTTGCTGCAGCAAAATACAGCTAATGAACGTTAACAAAAACCATATACACTGTATATTAGACATTCAGACTTATGCAAACAAGCACAACCATTTGTCTACCAAGGGCCATTATTTAATAAAGTGAAATTGCACAGCGCTCTACATTAGTCTGGGCAAACACTCCGCCGTCTATTGTCGTGAATAAATACGTGAAACTGCATCTGCGCTTACGTCTCGCGAATTCTGTGTGTAATTAATACGCGGTTGCCCCGGGTATGCCTTTTGAATTCATAGTAAATTAATAATGAAGCTACAATATTGCATCATAACTAAATAAATTTTATAAATGTAAAGTACAAAAGTTATAATAATATACCGATGTGTATGTGTGAAAGGGATAATATAAGTTGAGGAAGCTAAAGAAGTGTTTTTGGACCGTAGCATATACCGTTCTGTAGTCGTCCCCTGCCTCAATGGGACATAAGCTTGAGTTTATGTCATTCCGGTTTAATGCACGTATAACTTCGAAAAATCGGTTATTTGTATCCCAGTGCCTTGTCATTCTACATCATCTTAACAAAAAACTTTCAAAGTTTTAACCACGCTGCTATGAGTCAGGATGAATAGCGACCACTGAAATTTTCTTACAGTTATAGGCGCGTTGGGTGTACCCGTTGTAGGTACGTGGTAAGTAGGTCACCGCGTGGTGGGCACGTGGTGACGGCGCCTATATAAAGCGTGTGGTGATGTGTGCCGGATGGTGATAGGTGCAGCGTAAGCAATGATAGCCACAAGCGGGTGCAAACGTTTATTACACAGTACACTACACAAGAAGAAAGTCAAAGTACATACACGGCACAGGAATATACAGTACACACACATGAAGTAAAAGTCAATAGAATTAGGAATAGTTCAGAAGGATAAGAGACAGATGAAAGTACGAGAATATGAACAATGAAAAGAATCAGCTGTTGAGCGTAAGCGGTAATATAGCGGCGAGGTAGCGGGTAACACGGGCTTCGCGAGCGATCGTAGTGTTCCGACTGGCCGCGCATGTCGGCGCGGCCGACGCGGCCGGCGCGTGCGGCGGAGCGGCGCGGCGGCGGGGACGCTCGTCGCGAGCCGACAAGTTCCGAGCGCCTCCGAAGCACTCCACGTTAAATAATTAATATTATAATAATTGTGTAAGATTCTGTAGGTATGTAAAATGTGTGTAAGTTAGTAAGTGTACGTGTCGAGTGTAACTGTTAGTATATAATATATACATATATTAGATATGTATAGAATAAATAAATATATTTTATAAATAAATAAAATATGATGTTAGGTACGCCACATCACTCCCCCCCTGAGACCGTTACCACGGGCGATAAAAGTCCGGAAAGCGAACTCTACGGCCCGAGCGTGTCCTTCTGGCGTCATCCTGTGCTGGGGGGATTTGCCCCGTGGGAGCAGGATTACGAGAAGGAGATGGTGGGGTGGGAAGTTTGGATGGAGTCAGGATACTGGGTGGCGTTAGTGGAGGTGGTGGAGTTAGTGGAGGGGCTGGAGTTAGTTGAGCAGGTGAAGTTAGTGATGGACCTGGAGTTAGTGTTGTTAGTGGGGACGCTGGAGTAGGATTGGGAGATGGGTCGACAAGCATGTAGGCCGGCTTAAGGCGGTCTACCGATACCGTCACACTCTTCCCTTTGACCTGTATCTTAAAGGTCTTGTCCCCACGGTTTATGACCTCGTAGGGGCCGGTGTAAGGCGGTTGTAAAGAACCGCGTGTAGAATCATCCCGCAAAAAGACGTGGCTGGCGGTAGCCAAGTCCTTGTAGATGAAGATTTTACCTCTACTGTGACGTGCAGCTGGCGTCGGCTTCAGATTGAGCGTTAGCTGCCGTAGGCGAGTGGTGAACTCCGAGATGTCTGTGGAGACAGGTGGTGCAGGCTCGAAGAATTCACCGGGCAGTCTTAGTGACTCACCATAGACCAGCTCGGCAGATGATGCCTTGAGATCGTCTTTGTAGGCGCTTCTGATGCCCAACAGCACCAAGGGAAGCGCGTCAGCCCAGCCGGAGTTCGCGTGGCACATGATGGCCGCCTTGAGTTGGCGGTGGAATCGCTCGACTAGCCCGTTGCACTCTGGATGGTATGCGGTTGTCCTGCGATGTTTGAATCCGATCACTTTTCCAAGATATTGGAAAAGTGACGATTCAAACTGACGTCCGCGGTCGGTGACAATATCGGATGGACATCCAAATCTGGATATCCACGATATCAACGCCTTGCCAACAGTTTCGGCTGTGATATCCATCAGAGGCGTGACTTCGGGCCAGCGAGTGAAGCGATCCACCGCCGTGAGGCAATAGCGGTACCCGTGATTGACGGGCAGAGGGCCGATGATGTCCACGTGGATGAAGGCGAACCGGGCGCGGGGCAGATCGAACGTGCCCAGTGGAGCTGACACGTGGCGATTCACCTTGGCGCGTTGGCACGCCAGGCACTGACGAGACCACTCTCGACAGTCTTTGCGCATCCCAGGCCAAACGAAGCGATCAGCGACGAGTTTCGCCATAGCGTTGGCGCCTGGGTGGCTGAGACTGTGAAGACTGTCGAAGAGTGGCCGTCTCAGCGATTTTGTGACGTAGGGTCTTGGTGAGCGAGTGCTGACGTCACAGTAGAGTTCCAGGCGACAATTAGGAATACTCAACTTTTGCAGGCGAAGTGAAGATCCTTCTCCCAGAAGTTGAGTGAGCTCCGGGTCAGAGGCTTGGGATGAAGCCAGTACCTCCAAATCGACTGGCATCCGCAGCTCGTCGACACGGGACAATGGGTCAGCAACGACATTGTCTTTACCCGATATATGTCGAATATCGGTGGTGAACTGCGAGATGTAGTCGAGATGGCGGCACTGTCTCGGCGAACAGTTCGCCTTTCGTTCGCTGAAGGCGAAGCTGAGGGGCTTGTGGTCGGTGTAGACCACGAAATGTCTCGCCTCGACCATATGACGAAAGTATTTGATACTTTCGTATATGGCCAGAAGTTCGCGGTCGTACGGCGAGTATTTTTGTTGGGAGGGACTCAACTTCCGAGAGAAGAATGCTAGTGGCTCCCAGTGGTCGTTTTTGCGCTGCTGCAATACTGCACCCATTGCCAAGTCGGACGCGTCTGTGACCACCGCGAGTTCCGACTGGCAATCTGGGTGGGCCAGCATTGCAGCGTTGGCGAGGCTTTCTTTGCACCTGTTGAATGCCAACAGGGCCTCGCCGGAGATGTCCACAGGCTGAGAAGCCTTGACGTTGCCCGTTAGCAGGGCGTTGAGAGGGGCTTGGATGGAGGCGGAGCTTTGGAGGAATCGCCTGTAAAAGTTGAGCATTCCTAAAAATCGCCTCAATTGCCTAACTGTCTTGGGGACGGGAAATTCCTTAATGGCCTCGACTTTTGCTTCCAGAGGTTTGGTGCCGGCTGCGGAGATTCGGTAACCTAAAAAGGTTACCTCCGCGGCACCGAAGACGCACTTGGACGTGTTCACGAGGACACCGTACTCGCGCATGCGAGTGAAAAGTTGATGGAGGTGCGCCTCGTGCTCTGCTACTGTCCTGGAAAAGACGAGGAAGTCATCTAAGTAACAGTAGCAGAAGTCCAAGCCTCTCGTCATTTCGTCGACAAACCTCTGGAAGGTTTGGCCTGCGTTCCTCAAACCGAAGGTCATAAACGGGAATTCGTACAGGCCAAAGGGAGTAGTGATGGCAGTCTTTGGTATGTCGACCTCATGGACAGGGATTTGGTTGTACGCCTTCATAAGGTCGATGGTGGAAAAGACCGTACAACCGGAGATGGAGTGGGAAAAGTCGTGAATGTGCCTAATAGGATAACGGTCTGGGACAGTTCGTGCGTTAAGCGCACGATAATCGCCGCAGGGTCGCCAGCCGTTATCTTTCTCAGGCGCGAGGTGTAAGGGAGAAGCCCAGGGACTGTCAGAAGGACGCGCTGTGCCGTTATTCAGCATGAGCTCGAACTCCTGCCTGGCGATCTTGAGCTTGTCCGGTGCAAGCCTCCGGGGAGTACACGATACAGGAGGGCCAGGCGTAGTCCTGATGTGATGTACCGTGTTGTGCTTTGGAGGCGTCGGTGTTCCCGAAGGGCGAGTAATTTCCGGGTACTTTTCCAAAATCGCGTGGAAGCTCGTGTCACCCGTCGGAACCTTCACTGAAAAGACATTGATATTAGCATTAATACATGATGTCGATAGAGTGGTCGTGTTGTCTATTAGGCGTTGATTCCTGCAATCTACAACTAAATTATAAAAACTAAGGAAATCAACGCCTATTATAGGTTTGGTGACACTGGCGACGATGAATCGCCAAGGGAAATTACGTCTAAGTCCTAAATTAAGATTAATCTCGACGAAGCCGTAGGTGTCGATTGTTGAGCCATTGGCCGCGATGAGGCCAAAGTCAGTTTTGGGGCGACGCTCCCGAAGCGCAGCGACGGGGTAGACACACAGGTCGCTGCCGGTGTCCACCAGGAACTGGAGCTTGGTGCTGCGGTCGGTCACGAAGAGGCGACCTTTGTGTGACGGGGCGTCGCTTGCTGCTACTGCCGCTGGAGTCGCAGGCACTCGTGGTGTCGCCGGTTTTCTCGATTTCGAGAAATTGCACGGCGACTCACACTTGAGGGCCTGCGCGCCGAACTTGGTGTGGTACCAACAAGGGTGGTGGTACCTGGAGCCTAAGTCAGGCCGGCTGCTGTGAGGCGAGGTGGGGCGTCCGCGGGGGGCTCTTCTTTTGGGCTGCGCTGCGTGGAGACCAGTGCGCTGAGGATGGTTCTCCAATCGTTGCGTGAGGTGCTGCACCATTTTCTGAAGTTCCGCAACCTCTTCCAGTTGTGAGGCCGATGGGGCCTGTGTAGACGCGATGGTAGCGGTGTGGGACGAAGTCAGTTCCAGGATGCGGTCCGCCAGGTCAGCCAGCTGCTCCAGGGAGTAGGTAGGCTGTGTTGCCAGGGCGGTCTGGATATCCTTCGGGAGGCTGTTGGTCCATATAACCTTCAGGAGATCTTCCGGCACTGATGGGCCGGCCAAATCCCGAAGATGCCGCATGAAGGAGGATGGTGTCCTGTTCCCAAGCTGTTCTTGAGCGAGGAGTTGCTTTATCCTTCTCTCGTGTGACACAGCCGATCGTTTTATTAATTCTGACTTCAGTTTATAATATCTGTCCGTTGTCGGTGGGTTCAGGATTATATCCTTGACGGACTGTGCAGAGGTCAGATTCAGACTGGTCACGATGTAGTTAAATTTAGTAACATCGTCCACAATATTAAAGCACTGGAATTGGGCCTCTAATAAAGCGAACCATAGTTCGGGGTCTTCAGGCGAGAATTGCGGGACCCTAATTTCTATATCGCCGCACGTGGCGTCGCTGGGGTCAGCTGAAGGACGAACTGTTCGTCGGGTTGTCTTGTTGGCACTTTGTTCACTGTGGTTACTCATTTTGAGGTTCGTACCTTATGTCTCTGTTGTATGTCCTTCGCGGGGTCACCAGTATATGGTGACAGATCACGTCGGGGTCACCAGTATAGGCGCGTTGGGTGTACCCGTTGTAGGTACGTGGTAAGTAGGTCACCGCGTGGTGGGCACGTGGTGACGGCGCCTATATAAAGCGTGTGGTGATGTGTGCCGGATGGTGATAGGTGCAGCGTAAGCAATGATAGCCACAAGCGGGTGCAAACGTTTATTACACAGTACACTACACAAGAAGAAAGTCAAAGTACATACACGGCACAGGAATATACAGTACACACACATGAAGTAAAAGTCAATAGAATTAGGAATAGTTCAGAAGGATAAGAGACAGATGAAAGTACGAGAATATGAACAATGAAAAGAATCAGCTGTTGAGCGTAAGCGGTAATATAGCGGCGAGGTAGCGGGTAACACGGGCTTCGCGAGCGATCGTAGTGTTCCGACTGGCCGCGCATGTCGGCGCGGCCGACGCGGCCGGCGCGTGCGGCGGAGCGGCGCGGCGGCGGGGACGCTCGTCGCGAGCCGACAAGTTCCGAGCGCCTCCGAAGCACTCCACGTTAAATAATTAATATTATAATAATTGTGTAAGGTTCTGTAGGTATGTAAAATGTGTGTAAGTTAGTAAGTGTACGTGTCGAGTGTAACTGTTAGTATATAATATATACATATATTAGATATGTATAGAATAAATAAATATATTTTATAAATAAATAAAATATGATGTTAGGTACGCCACACAGTCATTTTTGTCTATAATGTTTCATACTAACAGCATGCCAACATGTGGTGTAAGATAAATTAAAGAAAAGTTGCCCTTCTCAGTCGTATTTTAATATAAACGGCGAAAACGTCTTTTGGAATTGTCTAGGAGACTTTGAAAGTTTAATAAAATTGCTCTTGACCAACGTCATTTGTCAACTTGATGAAACAGTCCACGTTTTTTCATTTCGTTGGAAATAATTCTTGACTTTTTAATAAAGACGCATTTATCATCAAGTATTCTGAATGTATTCTTACTATAACAGTTGCCTCAATTGGATTCTTAATATATAATAATTAAATTATACTTTGGTAACTATAGGTATACCTCCTCCAATTTTACCGCCGATGGATAGATAAAATTAATAAGAAGACTACTTACTTTTGCCCATTTTTATCACGTTATTTTTTATAAGAATTCTTAATACCTACACTGAATATCTTTTGTCTTATAATATTATTATTTTTGGCAGTGGTTTTATTACTTCCTCGAACGTTAGTAAAGGTATATAGGGGAAACTGCGTCCACTTGATCCTTACGGGAGACTAGGTACACTAAATTTACAAAGCAACCAAGTGCAATTGAAAGGTTTAGAGTGGCTAAACTGGTAGTTAATAGTACCCGCCAATTTTTTGATAGTGGTATAAATGCCAGATTTGACACTTTTTGCAGATAGCGGACGATGTATGATTTGTGTTGCTGAAACTTTTTTTTCGTAAGTTTTAATTTAAAATTATTAAAAAAGATGCTTACGATGTTATACGGCTCAATTGTATTATGGGATCAAGTGCCTCGAATTTATAAAAGAATAGAAGGTGCACGAAATGGAGCACCAATCGATAAATAAATATTGGCGTTGGCTGTGAATGATGTTATTGTTCGTAAAAGTTGTAGCGTACCGATTACCGGTTATGAAACTAAAAAGATATGCCAGTGATTTAAATAATACTAGAAAGTTATTAATTGCATGAGCAAATAAATATATTTGATTATAGTAATCTTTAACATATTTATTCCTTGTAATGGTATTATATCGACCTCAAATTTGGGAGATATTCCCAAGGATCAAGTGTCCCAGAGGGGAGGATCAAGTCGTACATATATAGGGGACACTAGATACATTTCTCTATTCGTACTTATTGTGGAATTATAGCTAAAATAATACACTGAGATCGTTGGGTATCACACATAGCATAGATAAATAAATTCCACGTGCGTCAGTAGCAATTAATTTAAAATCCGATAAATATTAAGAAAATGAGGGTTAAAAACAATAGGGGGATCAAGTGTCCCCAGTTTCCCCTACGTAATAGGGCATAGAAAAATCGTTTTATGTATGTCGTCGTAAAATAAAGAAAATTATGAAACATCCTGGAACTTGCATATTATATTGTTTTATGTTACGAACGAGGACATTATATCTTTATGACGAATATGAACGTAGCCAAAAATTAATTTGCCTTGTTAGGATGAGAGTACTCTTATCTCATGTGTAGGGGTTGCCGCACGTAAATAAATTTGTACTTATTTTAAACTGCGAAAGCAGCTCTATTTCTCATCTGTCTAGCTGTCTGTCTGTTTCGCTTTCATGCCTAATTCCCTAGACCAGTTTGAATTATTTTAGTATGGAGATAGACAGGTCCTTGGAAAAGGACAAAGGATGATTTTTATCGCGGATAAATGCATTGTTTCCTCGGAATTAGCATCGAAATTGGACAGGGCAGCGTCCGAACAGCTAATTGTTATATTTTTTCTTTATATATTTAGTCGTTTATCTATTCAAGGTTATAATTACTAATCATGCATTTGATGTTAATAAATTGAAGCTCATCTACAGATAATAATAGACTCGTTTCTGATTTCAAGTGTTTTATTAAAAAATATACCAAAGCTTTTTGGTGCTGCACTTTATTAAGTTATTTAAAAAGTAGGTAATATTGTAAAATTTAGCAACATTCAATTAATTAATGATACAACACAATGTATACATTTATTATAAAACATTAGTAAAATAAGATTTCACGAGGGGATGCTACAGACACATCGAGTGTAAATGCAGAATGCTACTTTATTTAATCATTTCATTTAGTCTCTAAAGGGCATCCGAGAGAGTTGCATTTGGCGACGCCGAATATTAAATTTTAGTTAGCAAGCTGCAGGAGACATGTGGGTAATGAACTCGCCAAGTGTTTTACGTACATACTTTTTCATTCATGGTGTGTTACCAAGCATTTTCATCAAGAAATTCTCAAAAACTAATAGGACTTCAAATACAACTCACGATACGTAAGTGTAGAAATATCCTTTCAAAAATAAAAGCGTATTTATATTTTTCATATAGACTTTTTTAAGCCGAGAGCCGAGTTATGTACTAACTCTTATGCTGGGAAGGTAAAAAACCACAAAAAAATCCAGCCGAGTAATAGAACAACTTTCTATTACGCGAGACGTGGTAACTGGCAAATTTAGTCCCGAAGGGTACACGTTGCTACAAGCTTTTTGAGACAGTAAGTAAAGCATACTTAGAGGTTAATTATTTTTTTCAGATAGTTTATTTTTAAGGAGCTGATTTAATTTCAGCACTAATTGAAAAGAAGTGATGGCCTCGAAATGTAGGCGCGTGGTTGAGAATCTTGGCGAAGGCGAGGTGAAACCCCAGGCACACACCTCTCACTTTCGAAATGTCGAATCGACATTGAAGGAAAACATCGTGATGAAACCTTCACACTTAGAAGTTTTTAGGAATGTCTTGGGTTTGAAGTCCGCAAAAACCCACACGAGGCCAGCGTAGTGGACTAAGATCTAAAACCCTCTTTATGACAGAGGAGGTCCGAGCCCAGCCTTGGGATGTATATAGTATATGGGTCAATCATAATGGCTCTTTAATTTGTACCAACTTAGAATCGCTTTAAATGCAGACGCTTAGTAAATCTCGAGACTTAATAATATAGTCAAATTTTCATAGGCTTCCCACACACTTTATACATATTATTCTAGTCTGTTTACTGAGTTATGATAGTGAAAGTCGAATTTGCTTTATGTTATTATTTAAGCATTTAATTATACATTTTAATATATGTAACCTTGTAACAAAAGATTCTACAATAAGCTTAAAATTTATTTAACAGTTTTTAAGACCTTATTTTATTTTAGGTTTGACAGCCCCGTGGCGCAGTTGGCTAGAACCAGCTTGCGAAACGAGCGGCCGCGGGTTCGATCCCCGCACCGAGACAAATGTTTGTGTGATCCACAAATATTTGTTTCGGGTCTGGGTGTTTGTGAGACCGAAAAGTCTCTCGTAGTTTCTGATACCCACGACACAAGACTCGTATCTTAGTGTGAGGTCAGGACTATGTATGTGACTGTTGGGTGTATTTATTATTTATAGCGGACCCGTGCCCACTTCGTTGGGCAGTAAATATTTTTTGCTTATGATTAAATTATCACTTTGGTCAGGTAAACACTGATTGTTATGATTTATTTTCCGACTGCAAATAGGAGAGGTTATATTTTAACTGCTTATTTTTGTGTGTAAATGAAATCATTAAAATTAAACTTATTATGTTTATTTTAATTTTTCAAAACTTCTTTGTATACTAATATTAGACGTGATGTTATTATTGGGTACCAAAATATATTGTCTTTCAGGAGGTCCAACCCGAGATAAGACAACATAATATCACTCAGCAGATAACAGCATAGTCGCGGCTCCATATTTATGTCGTAGTTTACTCTCCAGAGGCCTATTTATGCCCATACCAAAAATTATACAAATCGCTCAAATTATTTAAACGTGACACTGTAAAGCGCCGTTCGGCGCGTTGTGAATCATTTTTGCGCGCTTGGTCATTATTTTGAACCTGCGATATCTTCTAAGATACTCATTGAAATCAAATGATGTAAAGGGCAAATTCATTTTAAATTAAATACTTATACTAAATAATGCATTTATTTGGATAAGGATTAATATAATCTTTATAAAAACGCCTTCACAAAAAATCCTTTATTTTAGAACAAATTTGGCTAGCATAAAAAAGGTTATAGTGAACAAACCCTAAAAGTTAGACATATGCTACCGCTGACTTTTTTGTAGGCATTATCAAGCTCTACAACTTTTCTCTAGGACCCAACTACGTATCTCCCATGGGTAAGGCAGCGTTTGCAAAAAACGCTTTCGTTCGTCCGTTTTTTCTCCGACTTACTTTGCAAATCCTGCTACAAAAAAAAAGTTTTATCATTTTTCAGACTAATATATAGCCTATGACACTCACAAAGAACGTAGCTTTCTAATGGTAAAAGAATTTTTAAAATCGGTTCAGTAGATCCCGAGTTTACTTTCTACAACGTCACAAACATACAAACATACAAACTCACAAACCTTACCTCTTTATAATATTAGTATAGATAGCTGTTGCCCGCGACTTCGTACGCGTAGACTACAGGGTTGACTTCAAAAAGAAAATAAGTTATAGTCTATTTTACTTCTTAAAGTCCTATTTATGCCCATACCAAAAATCATACAAATCGGGAAAATTATTTAAACGTGAAACCGCAACGCTCCGGTCGGCGCGATGTACATAATTATTGAGCGCTTGAAGATAATTTTGAAACTGCGATATCTTCTAAGATACTCATCGAAATCAAATGATGTAAAGGGCAAATTTCTTCTAAATTAAATACTTATACTGAATAACGCATTTATTTGGATAAGGATTAATATAATCTTTATAAAAATGCCTTCACAAACAATGCTTTATTTTATAATAAATTTAGTTAGCATAAAAGAGGTTATAGTGAACCAACCCTAAAAGTTAGACATATGCTACCGCTGACTTTTTTGTAGATATTATCAAGCTCTACAACTTTTCTCTAGGACTCAACTATATATCTCCCATGGGTAAGGCAGCGTTTGCAAAAAACGGTTTCGTTCGCCCGTTTTTTCTCCGACTTACTTCGCAAATCCTGCTACAACGAAAAAGTCTTATCATTTTTCGAACTAATATATAGCCTATGACACTCCCAAAGAACATAGCTTTCTATTGGAAAAAGAATTTTCAAAATCGGTTCAGTAGATCCCGACTTTACTTTCTACAACGTCACAAACATACAAACATACAAACATACAAACATACAAACTTACAAACATACAAACTCACAAACCTTACCTCTTTATAATATTAGTATAGATTTATTTATTATTCTTTTGTTAATTTTGTATATAATTGTGGCCTCTAGTAACTCAATCGTAAAATAAAATGCGAGACTAAGCGGCTTTTTGAAGTCTTCTTCTGCAATGTCTTGCTTTCAATGATGTTTTTTTTATCAGTGCAATATTCTTAAATAATCTCTAAATGCAACATTAATATGATAAATTGAGATGTGTATAATTCTTAATCCACGCTTAGGCATCTCCTAGGCAGCCCCGTGGCGCTGTTGGTTACCCATCATTTTACGAAACAAGAGGCAACGGTTCGACTCCCAGACCGTGACAAATGTATCTGTGACCCACAAATATTTGTTTCGGGTCTGGTTAGTTAGACCGAAAAGTCTTTCGTAGTTTCTAAAACCCGCGATATGAGGCTTGTATTGTAGTGTGGGATCAGAATAAGTTATGTGACCTTTGAATTTATTTATTTTATATCTGTGTTTTAATCCCACGTTACGGGCGCTGTACTTATTGTCGTTTACATAGGCCATTTTCCAAACTTGGAAGGCATGTTTACATATTCTAGACAGATATAAACAAAAGTTGTTTTTTTTCTTTACTTTTACCCCAGATCTAACGCGGCACTTGACTGTAATCCGCAATTTCGACGTAAAAAAATCTTAAATTATCTCCTAAAATAAATATTGTGTGATAAAACGCAATTACTCAATTTCATGGCCTTCCTTGGCGAGTATTTGCCCAAATACTGAAGGGCCTCGGTTCGTTGGTTCCTAAGCAGAGTTAAATGCAAAGATAAATCAGCCGCGAAAATATATTGCGGGTAATCTCCGTAATGAGCAATAATTTAGTTTTTATACGAATCGCGCGCCCACACGTGATTTAACGGTTTTTGCCTGAATATTTGCAGTATCTCGTGTTTAGATAACTATATTTACAACCTCTAGTATATGATATAAATGATTTATAATTCATTTTGTTTTCACAACTTTCGTATGAAATTGAAAAATAGATAACTAACCCGATCTGAGATAAAATCAGTTCTCGAAATAGACTTTCTGCATTATAATGCAGTTGTTTGCTTTTAAAATTTGCAAATATTTCTTTCGGTTCTGGGTAACCGAAAATATTCTCATAGTTTCTGATATCCAAGACACATGACTTGTATCTTAGTGTGGTGTCATGCCCGTAATATTGAAACTTTTCTTTTAGTTAAATAGGTATTTTTCACTAAATCTTTGAAGTGTTAAGTCCATTATCGTTATTAAGTTAACTAAGTTTAAATTTACCGCGATTTCATACGTTATACGTGTATTCGTAGCACGGAAAAGCCTTCCAAAGTCTGATATAATTTCATGGTAGATAGGTCTACGGTACTTTTCTTCAATGTTCCGGGAACTTTTGTAATAAATCTTAAGCCGTGACCTTCCTTCGATGGACAGATATACTTTAACCGCTGAAGTCTGAGAAATATTCCCTTTATGTCGACCTTAAAGTGTATTGTATTCTACCAGCGGATATTTAATTAAGTGTGACAACAGCTTCATAGCTTGTAGAAGGTTTGTTAAACCTAACACTGATTGCTGATTCGAAAGGATTTGAGTAGGGTTGAGGGTTAGTTTATTTAATTTGTTTTCTTAGATTTTATAATACATTTTTCGCTGATTGATAAAACATGTGTTTTAAATATAATGGTACAATTCGTGTGAGAAGTGATCCTGGAATAGAACTTCTATATAACGATATCGAAAAAGAAAATGTTTTAAAATAAAATGAAATTTTAGCATGCAAAATATGTACTTATAGCGCAAGTAATTTGAAAGCATACTGAGGTCACATGTTGTGCTTCCGCGGTTTGATGGAGAGTTTCCGCAAGCACAAAGTTGTTTACCACTGTATGAATTAAATATCAGTAGTAGATACGTTTAAATCGTTCCTACGTATCTACTACGTTATTCCCAAGGAGGGTTAGCGTCAGGCAGGCGGCCGGCCGTAAAACATTTAGCCAAAACTCTTATGCAGCATGTTTTGTCCTTCCACACAGGAAGGAAGGACAAAACATGTTGCGCCGACCCCAAACAAGAATTGGGATCAGGGCAGGAGAATGATGAGATACGTTTAAATCGTTAACGAGTCAGGTTCGGTATAAGATACGTACTTAGTCATTAAGTTTAAATAACTCGCATTATTTTACAGGTAGGAGCTGCAAGCACAGGTACAAGCAGCTAAGGAGTCACGAAATTGCCAATGAATAAATACATCCATCAAAAATAGTTTTACATTCATGTTTGCGACGCGGCTGTTAAATACTCTATCGGCCGAATAATGAAACGCTACTTAATTCTAAGTCGATAAAAACCGACTAAAATAAGACGGGATTAGACGTTTAAGTTCACCTTAATTTTTAAGTTGCGTTTTAGTATTCGGCCATATGGTTCTCATCACTCCAGTCCATCTAACGCAGTGGTACCCAAACTTATTTTGTCTACTACTGCCCACTTTGAGAATAACACATTTTTTAGCGCGAAACCACAAATGAAAATAAAATAAATTATTTATTTAACCGTCATCCTAAAAAAAAAAAAACAAAAACTGCATAGTATGGTCATGTATATTGCGATCTAATACCGATTTTGGGCGCGTATCTACCGATTTTTGTCGCTCCTACCTACATAACATTACAAATCACCCCCCAGGCCTCTAGGCTCTACACAACGCCCCCATTTTCTTTCTGGGTCTCTTACCGCCCCCCTTGAGACCTCCAGCGCCCACAAGGGGGCGTTATCGCCCACTTTGGGAAACACTGATCTAACGGTTGGCGGGATGAAATCGCTGACAGTGATAATTCTGAAACTACCTTATTGAAATGTGTAAAATGACCATGATCAAAAACTGTAATACGATTAGTTATATTGATTACAAACACATTTACGTTAAGAAAATCAAACCAAAAAATGCAAATTTTAACGATTCCTTAGTCAACACATATGTACATTTAATACTCAAAATTGCTAGGAAAACGTCAAAATGATTAATTTTATAATTACCGTTACCATTGCCTGTCTTAATTTTCGATCACAATCTCCTAAGAGTATAAAAAAACAAGAAAAAAATTACACTAACAAATTCTGTGAAACTTAATCTGTCTTTGTTCATTTTCAGTTTCATCTACTTTCCAGGTAGGAAATTACCGTCTCATTTATTATAACAAGTTTTATGCGGGATGTGTACAAACCCAAGAAGTTGTGCGAGATATGTATAACATTTTCTTACGCAAGCAAGAGTGCTTGAAAATAATTAATACCACTCGTACCTTGTTGCCTTAGGGGCTTACAGGCCAAGCGCAAGGGAACAGCTTGATAATTAGCTGACTATGTGACAGTATCCGATAATTAGGCACACTTACGGACAATTTGTGTAGGCGGGGTTAACGTTATCACTAACTATCATGCAAACTACACTACTTATAGTCTAAAATGTAAAATATATAATATTATAGAATAAAAGCAAGATTTAAAAAATAATGATACAAATATGTACAAAATTTGGGCAAAAACTGCATGGTAGTTTTGCCAAAAATCGCGATTAATAATATTTTTTTTTATTCTGATATAACTACCATATTTAACGCTGTGAAATGTCTATGCTTTGTAGAACTACTACTGCTTGTTGCTACAAGTACACCAAAGTTACATTCGTTTAGTTGTATTACTAAGTGTAACCTACACGAGTTATAAAATTTATATCAAGCGCTTCATGCTTGTATACTTATTTAGAAATTTTGCAGATACTTTTAGCGAAAGGAGTGAATGAGTCACTCGTAAATAATTTAAGAGTTAAAAAGAAAATAAATTCGCAGCTGAAAACACATAAACAAGGCGTCAGTGTAATCCTAAGTGCTCTTTACTTTAAATATATGTATGTGCGCGGTTTTATTTTTCGCATTAGCCTAAGGTAACATCCACACCAACGCCATAAAATATACCAGAGTTAATTCGCTGTAAGTATCAAGATTTATTGAGAGTTTTTCGGCGTACTATATAGAAATATACAGCCCCGTGGCGCAGTTGGCTAGACACCAGCTTGCGAAACGAGCGGCCGCGGGTTCGTTCCCCGCACCGAGACAAATGTTTGTGTGATCCACAAATATTTGTTTCGGGTCTGGGTGTTTGTGAGACCGAAAAGTCTCTCGTAGTTTCTGATACGACACAAGACTCGTATCTTAGTGTGGGGTCAGGACTAGGTATGTGAGTACTGTTGGGTGTATTTATTTATTTATATAGCTGTTTTGTTCTCGCAACTAGCTCATACAGATTTGTGAGATTTAGTTAGTGTAAATTCTACATAGAAATGACGAGGCATTTGTAGATATCACATGTATTTGTCGCACTTCAGGATAAAATCATGGCTACTTGTGTCATTTGTTCGTCTCAAACTAACTGTATAATAAACGCTGTCAGAATCTTAATATGACAATCAGAATATTTTTTCTTCTTAGATGATTATACATATAGCTAAAACAGAAAAGCTGAAATAATATATTTTTTCCATTTCTCTCTAACCTGAAAATAACGCAAAGGAAATGCAAGAAATCGCTGAAACTTCAAAATTTGTTTTCTAAGGTATTACATAATAATCGTAACAAAAGACATTAAAATTCTGTTCCGATAGTATCGCAACGTGAGTCTGTAAACTACGTGATGCGGAAACTCTCTTCCTCATTAGACTACAATATAATTAAACTTTACGTACCGATATCTGAAAACACTCGAAACTTCGCCATTCTTTGGTGTTTTGGTGACCTTTGCGAGGGTGTTACTTTTGTTTATTTTCCTTGCGAACTTTTACTTAAATCTCTTTGTATTTGCATATACAGGGTGTATTCAAACCGTGATCGGAAAATATCTAACGTGATTACAAACCCCCTGGCGTTAAAGAAAATCATGGCAAAGATAAAAAATTTGACGTTTTCCATACAAACCACGTACCTACATTTAATACCGCTGGTTGTACGGAAAACGTCATTTTTTATTTTTCTCGGGATTTTCTTTGACGCCAATGGATTTGTGATCACCGTAGCTATTATCTGTCTTCGTTTCTGATAACGGTCTGAATACATCCTGTATAATCACCAGCATCAACATCATTAGCCACCACGCTGGCCTAGTGCGAGTTGGCGGACTACACACCTAAGAAATTCTTAATGCGATATTTAAATGAAGTTGCATAACATATAATTTGTAAAAAAATATAATCTCTTCTTTCTACCTAGCAGGTATACCTGTTCCAGTAGACCTAATTTTGCTTACTTGCCCAATCTTAAACTTATAAAAAAATATATTAGAAGTCAAAGTTTTTCAAAAATTTATTTTGCTACTAAGAATTTGAAACTTATTATATTTAGGCGTGAAAATATCTCAGCTCATTTTTGGCCGTCAAATTGGTTTTCAAACGTTGATAAAGGATTGTCACACAAATTGTTGTGCAAATTGAAATACCTTCTCAAATATATTTTTTATAATTTATATAGTGAGACAGCAGAGAAACTAAAATACTACTTGATATTTTGTTATGAGATTGGTTCCAATAGCACATCACTTTACTCCTAAAAAAAAAAACAATTTTCGTTCCAATTATGTGCTATAATTACAAAGCTGTAAAAGTCTCGAGGTAGAGATAATTAAGAAAATATCCCTATAGTGTCAAAAAACTATACTCAACATTCACGTCATTTACGTGGGCGTTAGTGAATTCACATTTATTTGTTGTAATTGGTCATAATTATTATTTAAATATTGACGCTTTTTGTTTGAAAATTGTATACGTATTTATACATTTATATTTAGACAGCCCCGTGGCGCAGTTGGCTAGACACCAGCTTGCGAAACGAGAGGCCGCGGGTTCGATTCCCGCACCGAGACAAATGTTTGTGTGATCCACAAATATTTGTTTCGGGTCTGGGTGTTTGTGAGACCGAAAAAGTCTCTCGTAGTGTCTGATACCCACGACACAGGTCTTGTAACCTAGTGTGGGGTCAGACCTATGTATGTGACTGTTGGGTGTATTTATTTATTTATTTTTTGTATTATTATTTCTCGATCGTAATCGTCATCAAACACTGAACCCAAAACGTCACTTATACTATCATTATTTAACTCACGGCTATGTATGATAGTAACCAATGTGGGTATCGATATGGCAACACTAGATAACTTTACACTTCACTGTTATAGTATTTTGGAACAATAGTTGCGACGAGACGGCCTATCTTACAGAGAGATGAATCCTAGTGGATGTACAGAGGAATATTTTATCTGTGGCAGTTAATTTGCCTTGTACAGACAGCGGAACTCCAGAAACCCCGCGTTTACTTTGTTTTGCTCCTCACGAAACTAATGTATATTTAATTCGTATTGTGCTAGTCCGCTTTTGTTATGAATTAGCCTTTGAATAATGTAGCGTGAAATTCTTTAATGAATTCTCTTTGGGAATTAAGAATTAATTTGTATTACGGAAACCTGTTGCTGAACTCTCTCAATCAGCCTACCACCGTCCACTGCTGAACGTAGGCCTCCCCAAGAAAGCGCCAACCATCCCGGTCTTGAGCAGCCCTCATCCATCCGTTTCCCGCCACTTTTCTCAAGTCGTCGGTCCATCGTGTTACAGGACGTCCCACGCTACGTCTGCCTAAGCGCGGTCTCCACTCCAACACTTGTCTGCTCCACCGGCCGTCCGACCGCCGGCAGACATGGCCGGCCCACTTCCATTTCAGCGTACTTATCCTGCGGGCAATGTCAGTGACTCCGGTTCTCTGGCGGATGACTTCATTACGAATTCTATCCACCAGAGAAACTCCAAGCATTGCCCGCTCCATAGCACGCTGAGCGACCTTAAATTTGTGGACCAAACCTTTAGTGAGTGTCCACGTTTCGGCTCCGTATGTCATAACGGGTAGGACGCACTGATTAAAGACTTTCGTCTTAAGACACTGAGGGATCGACGACTTGAAAATATGACGCAGCTTCCCGAATGCCGCCCAGCCTAGCCCTATTCTTCGGTCTGCCTCCACCTCGAAGTTGTGCCTGCCTAGTTGAATGGTTTGGCCAAGGTAGTTGTATTCTTGGACAACTTCGAGAGTGGCATCCCCTACGACAACCGGCATCGGGAGAACATGACGATTGTACATGATCTTTGTTTTGTCTATGTTCATCCCGAGGCCTATCTGTCTTGAAGATTGGTCTAGGCTGTTAAGCATTTCCTCCAAGTCCTGCAGAGATTCCGCCATGACGACTATGTCATCCGCAAATCGCAGATGAGAGATGTACTGTCCGTTGATGTTGATGCCCCGTCCTTTCCAATCGAGCGTCTTAAAAGCGTCCTCCAATGCGTTGGTAAACAGTTTCGGAGAAATTACGTCTCCCTGTCTTACCCCTCGCCGCAATTGGATTGGCTTAGTGCTATGTTCTTGTACTTGGACGGTCATCGTAGCGGCTTCGTACAGGCTTCTCATCACCTGGATGTAGCGGTAGTCAATCTGGCATCTCTGCATGGACTCCAGAACAGCCCAGGTCTCGACGGAGTCAAAAGCTTTCTCGTAGTCCACATACGCGAGGCATAAGGGTTGGTTGTACTCCTCCGTCTTCTCTATTATTTGCCTTAGTGTGTATATGTGGTCTACGGTGCTAAAGCCCCTCCGAAACCCGGCCTGCTCCGGTGGTTGGAATTCATCGAATTTTCGGACGAGACGGTTCGAAATGACCCTCGAGAACAACTTATAGACATGGCTCAAGAGTGAGATGGGGCGGTAGTTCTTCAATAAGGTTTTGTCACCTTTTTTGAAGAACAAAACCACCACACTCTTGCTCCATGTCTCAGGTGTTGTGCCAGTTTGGATGACGGAGTTAAAAAGCTTGACCAGTTCCTTCAAGACAGGAGTACCTCCTGCCTTGAGAAGCTCAGTGGTTACTCCGTCATCTCCCGGAGCCTTGTTGTTATGAAGTTGACTGAGGGCCATTCTAATCTCGCCCAATTCGATGTCGGGAAGCTCGCCTGAGTAGTGGCGGGTCAGTCTGGCTCGCGGATCATCCACGTTGCAGGCCACAGGCGGAACTGCTCTTTGAGCATATAAGTTTCCGTAATACTTTTCGACCTCTCCGAGAATTTCTGGGACTGAGGTGACGGTGGTGCCTTGTTGTGTTTTGAGTTTCGTCAGGTGACAACAGGAGGTGTGTGGCTTAGCGAATACTTTGGAGCCTTTATTTTGCGCAATGGCAATTTCAACTTCCAAAGTATTCGCGCGCCTTATGTCGAACTCTACGTCATGATATTAGGTAGTCGTAATATCTCATTGAATGAATGTAATAAACAATAGAATAATACAATGTAGTAAAGTATTTTATACGTTTGTTTGTATTACGGGGATTTTTATATTTTTGAAGTAAAACAAACCTAACGACCTTATTCTCAAAATTTACTTCTAATTTTATTCAAGTAGAATATTACAAACATAATATTAAGTTGCTTAAGCATAGGACCGAATTATGAATTTAAATTATAATATTGTGGGTGCTTTTGCGTGTTAGGCACCATAAAAAAGAAAGAAAATTGAAATAAAAAAAAAATCAATATAATTTCTAAGTCCATATCTGGCATAATAGGGATCCTTATGCATCACTAGAGGAAATATTTAATAAAAGGAAGCATGAACGGTGCTTGGCGCCAGAACGCAACAAAATGATACGTTCTTTGAAAGAAGTATTCTTCAAAGCAAATGTAAAAGAGTTCTGTGTTATGCAGCCAGACCTTGTTGAAGAATGCTTTATCAATAAAATGTGAGCAAACCATGCAGTTACATATTATAAAAACCGTATTGTTCATGACAGTTTCAATTATACGAAGCGATAAATTTTACAGTAAGTTTGAGCATTTATAAATGGTTTGGTGATAAAATCGCACCTGATTGCGTACCTTACATTATCGTAGTACAAGTGAACAGTGGTTATAAGGAGTGTTAAATGTAAAAAAAAACAACTTTACTACTCTCGTTACATTCATGCTCGCCTTCTGTCAATAAACAATAAGACAAGATTATATATTTTAGTGCATAAAAAATAGAAACCAGAAAACCGGGATGCCTTTAAACTGTTCCATAATTTCATTGAAAAATTGTTGCTAAATATTCTAAGCGTACATCCATGTTCAAAAGTGCAGAGACCATAAGCAGGATCCTGGTGCAAGGTTAATGAGGTGTAACAGGCAGGACACGTGTTAGTAATACAGTTACGAGCCCCTCGGACGCGCCCGGTTGAAAATCGAGTTCAGTGGCGCGCTTCGAGGAGCCAGACGTGCCGCCGATAATAGCAATGCAAGATGTGTATTTAATGACTTCGTTACTCCTATTACTAGACATTACTCGAGTGTGGAAAACTTGTTGCTTACTACCATTGCGCTTTTTGGATGATTTTATGTTATCATCATCATCAGTTTATTTACGTCCGCTGCTGGGCACGGGCCTCCTCTACAATGAAGAGGGTTTGGGCCTTAGTCAACCACGATGGCCTAGCACGGGTTGGCGATCTACATACCAAAGAAATTCTAAGGAACTTTTCTAGGTATTTTCTATATTTTATATTATACATTAATAGGCACGCGACTTTTATATTTACTTCTTTATTAGCTTCATGGCCATGAAAAATTGACCAAAATGCTCCTTTTCCTCCTCAATAGAAAAGCGAGGATTGGACAACAAAAGAAAAGTTTTCGGAACACATAGTACGGTGATAAGTCACGGGTGTCAAGTCAATTTTGAAAGTATTTGTTGAGCACAACTTCAGTCTATGATTGATGATGATGATAATTAATTCTAACCTTCCAATCAGTCGATTATAGATATTATGACTGAAGTAGAGTTGAGACTATACTATATACTATACTACTGAGGTAACCAAAAATAAGTATTACTACACATAAAGAAATACATTTCGTGTTGCTAAAAAAGTTTCTTGCGCAAAATTTTCTCTACAGCGATAACACGTTCCAAAGTGTTGGTACTTTGTAGCTTATTTAAACTGACTATTCAAAGTAATTGCCTTTTACAAGTCTACTTGAATCAAGAATATTTTGATTTTGACTTTGAGTATTTCATACAAGTCTGTATGTTTTAAAGTTGTATTATTTATATAATAAAAATAATATGATGATATGTTTGGCGAGTTTAAAATGTCGCCTTACGCCTGACACGCGTAGTAGACGCCATAAAAGGAAATCAAAGCTATTGTACGTTTTATTGGTCCTAAATTTATTTTATTGCTGAGCGGAGGGGAGAGTCCTTTATGTCAAAACATAGTAATATAACAACAGAGTGTAAATGTGTTCTGACCTTGAAAATACTTTTGGCGAAAACTCTTTATCGCCTAAAAACTTTTATTGCAGTTGAAATTGACTTTCAGTTTTAGTATCCTCTGTATGCAATATATCATAAGTATTTTAGGTTAAATTACATAATTTTTATTATAAAATTTCATTATAAATTTGCATCAAATATTTGCTCAAGCATTTGCGTTGTATTTTGTTTGAGATGCAAATATTTGGCGAGCGACTCGCTTACTCTTGAACGTTGCATATTAATTAAATTCATTATTTACTAGCGGTTCGTTTTCAGATTGGCCTAGATATAGCAATAAGCCATACTCGGGAATCTAGGTTTAAATTTGCTGAGATCATTAAACGTTTTTTTCTTTTGCCACAGCAAAGTGTTCACAGTGGCGGTTGATAAACGAATTTCTCTGTATTTTCATTGATTTACTTATTTACCGTGGCTACCGTTTTTGACCTGCTGACCGTGTTATCGTTTATCAGACCAGCTATTTCTGGCTTATTTATTTTTTAGTTTCAGGTAGTCTCATTATCTTCCCATACACGTCCCATTGCTGGACATGGATCTCCCCTGCAACTGAGAGGCTTCAGGCCTACGTCTCGTCAGGTCTATCAGATCCGTATATACGATATATCCATTAGTATGTAGTGAATGTGTCGCTAGTTAGATTTCGGTTTACACGTGGCTCGTTAGCGATGTACTGTTTGCATATTAAGAGATTAAATTATCCGAATTGGGGATTTAAGCCATACGACGTTTCTGTATCGCTCTGCGAGCGGAACGTCGTTGTTTATATAACGTTAGAAATACAACCAACATTATGTTTTCAGACGGGTGACAGATAAGGATAAAACATTGAATTATCACTTACTCCAACGGTAAAGGAAGACATCGTGATGAATTTGTGTGTAGTCCGAAAAAAAACTAGCAGTAGGCCAGCGTAGTGGACTAAGTCCTAAGCCCTCTTGGTTGTAAAGGAGGCCCGTGCCCAAACAGTAGGACGTATGTAGGCTGATGATGATGATGATACCGAACTACAACAAAGTCAAGTTCGCTGAAGGGTTTATTATTTTCACAATGGATAAAAAATCCAAAAATAACAATTCTCTAAAAAGGTTATGAATCATAATAAAACAAGAAGTTGATTCCACCACATTGGTAGGTATATTTGTATACATATTATATAAATATTACATCCAGTGGAACACAAGAAATATCTAAAATATTTATACGGGTAAGCTCAATGCAGTAGTCGGCTGAATGACGAGTACGTGGAACAAATGCGTATGTAGGGCTACGAAACTGCTTACATTCAATGACGGTTTGACCTTTCGTATCCAAACGGTCTGTACGGAGGCCCCATATGGCACCAAAGGATCTAACTTTTAAATGAACTCACATTCAGAATTGAAATACGCACAACGTTCACTCGTAGATGTAGATCCGATTAAAATGCTTATCGAAAACAGATTAGGAACATATACATAGGTATCCAAGGGAGTATAAAGAAATAGCAATGTATTAGTGTCTTCAAATTTTCCTTTATTGGCATAGATCACTTATACACATGAAGACAAAACAATTATTAGGAATGAACCTTGAACTGTGCAGAAGTCAATTAATTTATTGTAGGAAACCATTTTAAAAATAGTAATGGATAGTCCATGACATGAGCTGCTCAAGACTGGGACGATTGACATTCTATGCTGACAACAATCGGGTAAAGATACTTAATATGATTATTTCGTGAACTCATACATGCGTCGTTCACATCCACATCGCATTGTTTCGCTTCATTGTGAAAGGTAGACTTGAAAACACCTGTTGATCACAGAAACCGCTTTGCAACTTTTGTTCGGCTCCCATTGTGCAGTTGGTTTGCAATGCTAATGTACAAATACGGTGTTTTAAAACCGCGTGTGTGTTTTCTGCTGAAACACGACGACTATTTAGTTAAGCACGAAAGCTTTTAAAAGGTTTTTAATTCTCGGCCGCGAGCCTATCGGTGTTCGTTTTGTGTTTTTTAAATTTAAGTACGATTTCGGCCCCTGTGATTTTCGACTTCAAAATCGTTATTATAATTATATTATAACAGTCACATACACCTTTTATTTCATTTGGTTTTAAGCTAAAAGGTAAGAATTTTTAGGAATTCATAAATTATGCCGTTTATAAAAATCTTTGTTAGCAATAGGTTAGTAGGTATTTGTTTTTCTCATAAATAGGCTACATTTAGTAACCCGCCGAATCAATTCCTAAAATCGTCTCTTGTAGTCGTTATTAATATATAGTGCAACTTGCCATAAGCCATCTTTTGTGTGCCAGCTCCTGCGTAAACAACCATGCCTTAGTTCCATTTGTAATTCAAATCTGTTCTAAATGTCGAATCTATATTAAATTGATAAAAACAACCATAATAAAGCCTTCTCTTTTTCTTTATCACGGGTCTCCTCTACCATTGAGAGGGTTGAGGCCATAGTCCACCACGCTGGCCTATTGCGGGTTGGCGGACTACACACCTAAGAAATTACTAAGAACTCTTACGTGTGCAGGTTTCATCACGATGTTTTCCTTCACCGAATAAAGCCTTCACTACGTATTTTTGTTAAATTTCGCTTTTTTGTATTTGAAATAGTTTCTAACTAAATAAAAACTCAACAAAAAAGAGAAACCGCAAAAGTTCCGTTCCCTTAAAACGCCTACCGGAAAACGAGTTACTCTACATTGAAAACCGAACAAAAGCCATGGAAATAGTCGGGGATGTTAACAATTCCATTCAATAAAAACGCATTCGATTGTTCACGAGGTGGAAAGATGAAACACAATAAAACCAGATTGGATATTTGAAAAAACTCCCATGAATAGATGTTTAAAACACAGTTAAAAAGATGACCTATGATTTAAAATAATTTCTGGTAATATTTTTCACTAAAAGCAGGTCAAGCACGTGCCTCAAAATTGCAATTACATTTCGGTAATTGGTACAGCTCATTAGTTAATAAAAATAAAATATATCCCACTAATGATCGTCGTCAAATCTATTGCTCCAAACATAGGAAACCTCACAAAATTCTTTATACAGGGTGTATTTAGACCGTGATCGAAAACTGAGGCAGGTAATAGCGATAGTGATTACAAACCCCCTGGCATTAAAGAAAATCCCGACAAACAATAAAATTTTTGAGGCTTTCCATACAAACCACATACTTTTAACACCGATGGTTGTTTGGAAAACGTTAAAAATTTTTGTTTTTTGTCGCGATTTTTTATATCGCCACTGGGTTTGTGATCACCCTCGCTATTAGGTACCTGCCTCAGTTTTCGATATATATATTTATATTTACAACCTCTGCGCATCAAGTAAAGGAAAACAAAAAATATAGTCATTGCTTGCCAGTCCACACTATATGAAGTAAATTTGTCGTGATCATATGATCATATTTTTTTATAAAAATGATCAAAACTTATAAGATAAAACCGGGCCAGTATTCTATATATTTATATTTAATAATGTGGTGGACAGTTCTTCAAAGTCTCCCCTATACATACTTTAGAGAAACCTAATAGTAGTCATTAGTAATGGATGGTGGATAGGAGACACGGCATCTTGCAGCGATTAATCTTGTAGATATCTGACGTTTTACTAATTGCCTGAGGAAATACGATTTTTTAGTATAAATTTGAAGGTTATTAATTGGTGCAAATGAGGAGGAAGGATGATGAGTCTTAGCAAAGTAGTAGTAGTTTTAGCTTACTCTAACATAAAACGAAATTTCACAAAGTAACTTTTAGCGCAGTCAGACTATGTTTAGTCTTATTAAAACGCTACAATTTGTGTTTGCATTTCTTAATGGTTCAGGCACTTAGAAAATATTATTTTTTCTTTATTTTAAGATTTTTCATATACATTTTTTACACTTTGCCATGCCCTAGATATTTAACTCTTATTATAATCATTTTTATTAAAACTAGTTTAGCTTATAGCTAACTTTATTTACGAAAAATTTATGTGTCATAAATCGGTAATATTTGTCGGTTTTGGTGTCTTATTTCTCCATCTTTTTGGTTTGCATTTTTATAAGAAAATGGAATAGTGTGAACGATTTGTCAAGAATTTTGAATAAAATTTCGAATTCGTATTCGCTCATCAAACCCATACGTGTCCCATTCCATTTTTATGGAATGCACCCAGAATTGTTAGTGTAACTTGAGCGGTGAGTATTTGTGCATTTACCTTTTTGTTTGCTCGTGCAAATGGAACTTTCCAGACGGCAACGGCTTGTTAAAAACACAAACTTTGCCTTCCATAGATAAATGGTTAATATCTGCTGAAATCTGCATCTGTTGTTCAGTTTACTTTAAAATTGCTCGAGGCTAATTGTGTGGTTTCTACTACGTCTTCGAAATGGTTATTGTTTTCTAATAGTTTGTTGACTTTAAACATTTAATTGGATGAATGGTGAAATGCCGAGACGATGTTTGCTAGTTCGAACGCGTAGCTCTGCAAATTTTATATCATCACGTGCGCATACTCAAGACATATTGTAATAATAATGTGAGGGGTCTTCTTTTTTTTGAATATATCAATAATTTTACTAAAAGCTAGATTGGTGGAGTGGAATGAAGTCTGTTAAATTCTAAAGAGCTGATTGATTGTATTGATGAATATTTCTTTGCTGCATGTGATATACAAGAATAAAACGAAGATGTATTGATGGGTTTTTAAAATGGGTCAGGAAAAGGGATGAGATTAGAATTTTCCCTAAGCGTTTTGTAACGGACGAATGAAGATTGGAATGTTGCCGATTCACACCCTCGATCATGGCGTATCTGCTAATTGCTATGAGTTTTTTTAGAAATCGTGATGTTCAAGAAGTTTAAGTGTGGGGCTTATTAAGCTATTATATCTACAGCCTCAGGTAGGAACTCAAAGCGCTTCCGTCTTTTTGGAAATTGTTGTGGTTTCAAGGTTTATTTCCCACTCTTAGTTTTTTTAAATAATTCTAAGGAAGAAGTACCAAATCTCCACGTGAGTACCAAATCTCTACGATCCCTAATTTATGCAATTTTAATTACAGATAGAATATTCAACGATAGTAATATCACATGATTATGTGAGATTTATTGATAAAAATTTATTTTGAAACAAGATTTTATGATAAAAATGTGGACTTTAATATCATCCGTGCCGCGTCGAGACCTTTTTGAAGTGAGGTATCATTTTTATGTCAACAAAAGCATGTCTTACAAGTACTATTATATTCGTAGTATACAAGGCGCCAGGCTCTTACATCAAGCGGTTTGGGTCACACTCCACCACTCAACACGGGTCGAGACGTCAAATTACGCACCACTGACGGGAATACAAACGACTCATTACTAGCACTCGGTACGCAGCGATCAGTGGTTGAGTAAACACTCGTAATCCTCGCAGCATCCTCGTACTATCGGAATTAATAGCGCGGAACAGTTAAACCTGGACTTGTGAACGGCGCCATTTAATTGGAGATTAAGGAATAATCCCGCGCGTCCTGGACGAATGTGTGCCTCATTTGATTACGAGTACTTCGTAATTGGACCGTTATTTGTTAATTAGGGTTCTCGGAAATGAACAAATATTGTTGTTATTAGATTCTACTTCGTGGATTATTTTAGGATGTATGACATTTTTTTATTATCAGGTTGTTTTATTTAATTAGAGACGCAATTTACGTAGTTCTAGCCGTGTGGTAAGAATTTCTATAAACTATCGATTTTTAATGGCTTCTGTAAATAAGCAGTAGTAATGACGTAAATATTAGGTCGGCAACTAAGTGAGTGCGGATTTCACTCATAGATGGCTTCAGTTGAAATTTTAGGTTTGCTGGCGTAGTCCAAGTGTAAAACACATCTTCTATTTGATAGTTGGTAATTCAGCTATCAATCAGTAAAAAAAGTTTTTTGATCGGTTGCGTAGTTTTCGTTTGGTGTTCGTTGAAAAATGGATAATCAAAAGGGAAATTATCGTCATATTTTGCTTTTCAATTTCGCAAAGGGAAAAGGCATCGCAAGCTCACAAACAGTTATGTGCTATTTATGGTGACGAAGTCCTAAAAGAACGGCAGTGTCAAAATTGGTTGGACAAATTTCGTTCTGGTGGTTTTCACTCAAACACGAAAAACGCTCTGGTCGTCCAATTGAAGTTAATGACAACTTTGTGAAAGCAATAATCGATTCGGATCGTCACAGTATAACTCGTGATATTGTAGAAAAGCTTCATGTATCACATACATGCATTGATAACACTTAAAACAACTTGGCTATGTACAAAAACTTGAAAATCCGAGATTACTTAGTTGCCAACCCAGGTTTGTCGCCATAAACAGCAAATAACTGTTTGTGAGCTTGCGATGCGTTTTCCCTTTTCATAAAAAAAAAGTAAAATATGACGATTATGTTCCTTTTAATTTTCCATTTTTCAACGAACACCAAACGGAAACTACGCAACCGATCAAAAAACTTTTTTTACTGATTGATAGCTGAATTGCCAACTATCAAATAACAAAATGTGTTTTACACTTGGACTACGCCAGCAAACCTACAAATTTAACTGAAGCCATCTATGAGTAAAATCCGCAATTACTTAGTTGCCAACCCAATAAATTCACCCGATTAAAATCGACTTTAGGCTTTTAAGCTTATGTCTTATTCTTTACCTAAACGATGATGATGCTTATTTAATAGCATAATAGGTATCTAGTGATTATTTAACTTATTTTAAATCGAAAAAGAAACTTCACAATAAATTGATAAAGATTTGCGTTATACTACAAATTTAGATTCTGCCCTCATAGTATCAAGTTTTCACGTCTTTTATACAACCCGTCTTATTTTCAGTTGGTCGTAGTAAAATACAGCTTGTTCCCAAGAGACGGTGTGGATTTCTATCAGTGAAAGACCCTTTAGAATTTCCAAAGAACCCCCCAATGTACAAATAAACCAATTTCACCTCGTAACATCAGAATAAACCGATTCTATACAGAGTGTTAATGGAATGCTCTAAAAGCCGAAACGGTAATAATGTCCATTAGCATGCAGATTTTGATATTCGTTGTAAATCTAAAAATCTAGGCAAAATTATTTCCTGGAAATACGGAGGTGTTTAAATAAGGTTGACCTTTACAGAAACTGGAATTATTAATCACATTTTTATTGCATGTTTTAGAATGTTTAGAAGTGATGAAAAACAGAAAAAAATGAATTTATTCTATTCGTGACTATTTAATATGAATATTTCGCAAAGCTTAATAATCGTACATTTTACTTGTTATACGAGTCGATATTAAAAACGATGCGGTAATCTAAATGTCAACAACCAAAAATATACAATTTTATTAAATTCTATTCCTTTCCCACCGCGATACAGCGCAAAGCTGCGATAATTGCTGTCTGAATTTATTGTTAAAAGCAAAAAAGAAATCGCTTTCTCGCCAAACGTTTTAATTATCATCGCTCACTATTCGCGAAAGCATCTCGATTTTTTTCCATCTCATGTCATACGGAAAGTGATGGATGTGAGTAGAAAAAAAAGTAAAAAAATACATTGCGTTCCGTTATACGTATATTCTGTTCAAAGGGCGTTTTGTTGTTTAGGGACTCTTTGAACTCTTTGGACAACGGTCCTATCGCTTTAAAAGTATTTTGTTATGCGTAATAAGTACCCAATTTGTATTCAAAAACTCTACCGATTTATATTGAAAGAGGGTTACTATGCCAGCGTATTCATTTAGGAATTGGCTATAAGATTTGATAAATTAGATTAAAATCAGATTGTTTTGGGTTTAATTGGTTTAAGACGTAAAGTAGAGGTGTTTCACCAGATGGCAGGTAATAATTCTTGGTCATTAGTATTGATTACACTTTGAAAATTTATACGCATAACGATCTTTGACAAGCTTTGAGAAAGCTAAGGTTAAGCATTAGTCTATATGGTGTAGCGTTCATGAGACAGTTTATGTGATAATTATAATTGATCCTTGCTTTTCTACACCTTTATGAACTTAAAAAAATTCATTGCAAAAATTCACGTTGACGGATTTTGTCGCGTTTATAGGGTACCGTACCCAATGGGTAAAACAGGACTCTATTACCTACTAAGACTTCGTTGTACGTTTGTCTCATGAATAGTGATAATTTAATCAATTAGACAGCTTAAATTTTAACAGTTAATGTATTTCTGTCGCCGATATAACAACAAATATTAAAGTGCAGAATAAATAAATAATTGAGTGGAGCTTCCATAAAGTGATGCCGTTTTCATAGTTTGTTAAATTTTGGCGTCTTAACTTTTTACAGCTACCGAAATCATGACAGGGGTCCTGAAAACTGTTAAGGCCGTTCTACTTTCGCGTAAAAGTACGAACTATGAAATAAAAAGAAAAATTAAGGACACGTCACATGAATATTATACACTAGCTTTTGCCCGCGACTCCGTCTGCGTGGACTTTAGGGTTGAGTGCAGAAAGATAATAAGTGAATCTTTAATTCGTCTCTTAAGTGTCGTCCAAAAACAGTTTTACTTTGAAAGAGCTATTTTCGAATTTATAATATGTTTATTTCTATTTTTAGGACTATTTTTATTGTTACTTCACGGAGTCCTATTTATGTTCATACCAAAAATAATATAACTTAGTCGAATGGTTTAGGCGTGAAAGCGTAAAAGACATACAAAGTTACTCTTGCAATTATAAGATGTAACTTCAATGGTTCAGTAGAACCAGAGAATAACCATTCCCGCGGGAATACTACATTTTCAGGGATAAAAGTAATTCTACGTTACTTCAGTGGGTCCTACCTATTCCCATACCAAAAATCATTCAAATTGGTTTAGTAGATCTAGAAATACCCATTCCCACGGGAACACTACATTTTCCGGGATAAAAGTATCCTATGTTACCTTAGTGGGGCCTACCTATCCCCATACCAAAAATCATTCAAATCGGTTCAGTTGATCTAGAGAATAACCATTCCCGCGGGAATACTACATTTTCAGGGATAAAAGTAATTCTACGTTACTTCGGTGGGTCCAACATATCCCCATACCAAAAATCATTCAAATCGGTTCAGTGGATCTAGAAATACCCATTCCCACGGGAACACTACATTTTCCGGGATAAAAGTATTCTATGTTACCTTGGTGGGCACTACCTATCCCCATACCAAAAATCATTCAAATCGGTTCAGTAGATCCAGAAATAGCTGTTCCCACGGGAATCCTACATTTTCCGGGATAAAAAGTGTCCTATGTTACTTCGGTGGGTTCTACCTATGTATCTCCATACCTCCATACCGAAAATCATTTAAATCGGTTCAGTAGATCTAGAGAATAACCATTCCCACGGGAACACTACATTTTCCGGGATAAAAGTATTATATGTTACCTTGGTGGGCACTACCTATCCCCATACCAAAAATCATTCAAATCGGTTCAGTAGATCCAGAAATAGCTGTTCCCACGGGAATCCTACATTTTCCGGGATAAAAAGTGTCCTATGTTACTTCGGTGGGTTCTACCTATGTATCTCCATACCTCCATACCGAAAATCATTTAAATCGGTTCAGTAGATCTAGAGAATAACCATTCCCACGGGAACACTACATTTTCCGGGATAAAAGTATTATATGTTACCTCGGTGGGCACTACCTATCTCCATACCAAAAATCATTTAGATCGGTTCAGTAGATCCAGAAATACCTATTCCCACGGGAATACTTCATTTTCCGGGATAAACTTTATCCTATGTTACTTCGCTAGGCCCTAGGTATCTCCATTCCAAAAATCATTCAAATCGGTCGAATGGTTTAGGCGTGAAAGCATTACACAGGCAGTGTCATTTTTGAGTTACAATATATGCTTATCCCACAGGAACCCTACATAGTGCCGGGATAAAATGATGTTCATGCTACATAATAGGATCTCATTTATGATCGTACCAAAAGTCATATAATTCAACCAAATGGTTTAGGCGTGAAAACGTAAAAAAAAAATATAGAGTTTTGTACCGAATCCCACAGGAATACTACATTTTCCGGGATAAAAAGTATCCTATGTTACTTTGGTAGGTCCCAGCTACCTTCATGCCAAAAATCATTCAAATCGGTCAAATGGTTTAGGCGTGAAAGCATAACACAGGTAGTGTTACTTTCGTGTTACAATATATGCTCATCCCACAGGAACCTTACATATTCCCGGGATAAAATGTTGTTCATCTTATTTCATAGGACTTCATTTATGATCATACTAAAAATCAGTCGAATGGTTTAGATGTGGAAGCGTAAAATAAAAATAGCGTTTTATCCCTAATCCCACGGGAATACCACATTTTCCGGGATAAAAAGTATCCTATGTTACTTCGGTGAGCCCCATCTATGTCCATACCAAAAATCATCCAAATCGGTTCAGTACTTTTTACGTTTATTCGTAACAAACATCCAAAAATCCAAAAATCCAAAAATCCAAAAATACAAATCTTTCCTCTTTATTATAATAGTATAGATGACCATGTTTACATGTATTTTCGTGTAGGCTAAGAGGAAGTCCAAATTCATTACTCTTCGCCGAAACTCGAGTCTTGGTGTCTGAAATTCATACGGTAAAAGAAGCTGAATATCGTAAAACGAATATGTAAGTACTGTTTTTTACTCAGAGTATCCGAAAATATGTAAAACATACATATGTATTTTTGATGAAATATCTGACAAATGTTCGTAAAGAAATAATTATATCTATTTTTTCGTTTCTGTAAAAGAAATGTAAAGAATATTACATATCCTAGTATATTGACAACCCCGTGGTGCAATTGGCTAAACACCACCTAATGAAACAAGAGGACGCGGGTACGATCTCCGCACAGAGACTAATTTTTGCGTGATCCACAAATATTTGTTTCTGGTCTGGGCGTTTATGAGACCGAAAAGTCTCTCTTAGTTTATTTTACATGTTACAAACTTGTATCTTACTATTTAAGACTATAGTATGTATGTATGTGAATGTTGGCTAATAGTTATTATTTTGGTAATTCATACAATTAATTTATAGATATGATTTTTAGATATTCTCCAGAATAGTTTCTAGCCTATGAGAATTTTATGAACACGTACTACGCAAGCCTAGTGAATCAAGGCTTGACCGCTATCAATGCTACGAAAGCCTCTACCGAACAATAGGACACGTGTGGGATGACATGGTATTGCATTATTAATTGAGTGATTACTGCTTACTAACCCTATTGAAATAGTGATCTATATCTATATCCGAAATTTTAAACTTAAAAATGTGTAAGTGTGAATGCACATAAACTGAATTTTATCGTGTAAAAAGGGACTTATGTACAACACGCAAATAATTTTATGATTGTTTAATTTTCCGTACAAATTGCACATGGCTTCTTATGTTTACGTTTCTACCTGGGTGTTTTAAAGAGTTTTGTAGGGTGTTACGTGCGACACACATACAAGGATTGCTGATGACCACAATGGCCCGGTTACCCAAAATCGCTGATGCTTCGTCGTTCCACATACGGATCAAGGCCGCGTAAACGCCGACTCCGCGACCTCAATTATTAGTTATAAGTTTACTATATATATATTGTTATTATTGTAGAAAGATATAATTCTTGTATCTAACATCGATCAAGAAACTAGTATCTAGTTAATAAATTAGTATTATAAAATTTTTGGTTTTTTTAAGTCCTTCGGCTGTGACTAACGTAATTGGCGCAGTCGGTAGGATTCTAGAGTCAGTGCGTGGCGGTCATAGGTATCAAAAATCGTTGCCTAGCTTGACTCCGCATAGTCGCTGGCGGGCTCTTAAGCCATCGTCTGGAATCCGAAACCTACGAGGGCACGGCCGGGGACGTACTCAAACATCAGTACAAAGAAAAACCAACTTATGTAAGTACTCTGAAATTTTATCCTAAGTGTTGCCTCCTGTCTCCAAAATTTTCCATCCAAGGAATAAAGGGGAGGAATCTGTCTCTTCAAGACAGATTCATAGGAACTTCGCTTTAGATAATAGTAGGAATTTAGATAGTAATAGAAATTTAGGAAGTGATAATAATTTAGATAAAATGACATTTGACCCGGACAATATCTATAAGGCCCTACGGCCGGTCCCTGAGTTTGATGGGAACCCAAATGTCCTAACTAGGTTTATACAAATCTGTGACCAAATAGTGGCACAATACATGAAAAACGAACCGTCATATCAATTAAGTAATCTGTGTCTCATAAACGGAATTTTAAATAAAATCACGGGTCCTGCCGCCAGAACAATAAATTCTAACGGCATTCCTACAAACTGGCTAGGTATTAAAAACGCCTTGATAAATAATTTCGCAGACCAAAGGGATGAAACCGCCCTTTATAACGATCTTTCTCTCGCAACTCAAGGCAATGATACACCTCAAGAATTCTACGACAAATGCCAGACCTTATTTAGTACAATTATGACATATGTGTCCTTACACGAATCAGTTACAACCACGATAGAGGCTAAACGCGATCTTTACCGTAACTTGGCTAAGCAAGCCTTCGTAAGAGGGTTAAAAGAACCCCTCGGGTCACGTATTCGATGTATGAGACCCGAGACAATTGAAAAGGCTCTGGAATTTGTCCAAGAAGAGATTAATATAATGTACCTACAGCAGCGAAATGATTCCGTACCTGAGCGACGTAACACTCCAGCACATCCGAGCACACCACATAAGGTACCATCCTTAGGTTTTAATATGAACATGCCTAAAATGTTTAGTGTACCTACCCCTAGTCCAGCGTGGCCGAAACCATCACCCGTATTTGCGCACCCTTATACATCGCAACAGGCACCCCAATGGCGTCCGAACGCCCAGATTTCTCATCCGCAGCAACGCATGCTTACATATCCCACGCGTACTCAGCAAATGTTCCGGGCGCCGCCGCCAAATTATAATCCGAATAACAGTTTTAGATTACCTCCTAAAAATGTACCAGTATATAATGCCGGGCCGAAACCCATGAGTGGTGTAAGCCATTACGTACCGAAGGTATTACCACCAACCTTAACGGGACGCGATTGGAGAGTTCACGGTAATCCTCCGCCATCAAACTATTTTAAAAGTAGGGAGATGAATTTTAACGAAATTGCAGATTACAACGATTATAACGATAGTTATTACGGCGAGTGTTATTATGAGCCATTTACATATCCTCCTTATTCGGAATATTACTGCGACATGAATCCGGAATATGAATACGCTATCGATCAGTCTCAATACGATCATACAAACGCGAATAATGTTACCGACGCGGAAGCGCAAAGCCCGGTTGATAATAAGCAGGATTTTTCCGAGGGCCGTTCCACGAAAGAACCAAGATAGAATTAAATCTACATTCCAAAAGGGAATTACGCTACGTACAAATAGCGGATCCCCCACTTAAGTTATTAGTTGATACCGGCGCGAATCAATCCTTTTTGAGCCCTGAAGCATGTGACAAATTTTTCCCCACTATTCCACGTGATTTTGATCCTTTCGAAGTTACTAATTCGCGAGGTACTAGCATACATGAACATTCAATTACCATCCCGCACTTTCAGGAATTTAATGAACAAAGATATGCGAAATTTTTCATATATAGATTCCATAATTATTTCGACGGACTTATAGGTTTGGACTTGTTAGAAAATTGTAACATAGATTTAAAGAATAATTTGTTAATTACGGAACATGCTTCAATACATCTCAAGTGCTATAAGTGTCGAAAATCGAACCCGTACGAAACGATCCCAGCCGGCTCATCCAAACTAATAAACGTACCGATATATGACTCGGAAGGTGACGTACATGTGCCCCAGCAAATAGTTTCTAATTGCATTATCCATGAGTGCGTTACTAAGGTCTCGGACAGAGTAGGCACGATTGAAATCGAAAACCCCACCTGTGACGATATTACTATTAAATTTGAACAACAACCGCGCATACAGGTATTTAATATCGAATGCATAACGCCAGGGCCGGATTCGGAACGTGTTAAAAATGTTTTAAATCGTTTGCGAACTGATCACTTGAACGTAGAGGAGAAATGCAATTTGGAAGCTTTGTGCAGACGTTACGCAGACGTATTCTATCTCGATGGCGAACCCTTAACGTTTACGAATAAAATTAAGCATAGGATTAGGACAACGGACGAATTACCGGTATATAGTAAAAATTATAGGTATCCATTTATTCATCGTCAGGAAGTTAGGGAACAGATTACTAAGATGTTGGAACAAGGCATTATTCGGCCATCCGATTCCGCCTGGAGCTCACCTATATGGGTAGTCCCTAAGAAAGTTGACGCTTCAGGGAAGCAGAAGTGGAGAATAGTTGTTGATTTTAGGAAGTTAAACGACAAGACCATAGACGATAGGTATCCGATTCCTAACATCACGGATGTTCTGGATAAACTAGGTAGATGCCAATACTTCACGACCCTGGACTTAGCATCAGGATTTTATCAGGTCGAGATGGACCCCGATGATATCCAAAAAACAGCTTTTAATGTCGAACATGGGCATTTCGAATTCTTACGAATGCCAATGGGCCTAAAAAATTCACCATCCACATTCCAACGAGTGATGGACAATGTGCTTAGAGGGTTACAAAATGAAATCTGTCTAGTTTACCTCGATGATATTATCGTCTTTAGTACATCCCTGCAAGAGCACATAGTAAATCTAGAAAAAGTGTTCGACAGGCTACGTGACTCCAATTTCAAAATCCAAATGGATAAATCTGAATTTCTGAAGTTGGAGACACCATATCTAGGCCATATAATTAGTCGAGAGGGTATAAGACCTAACCCTGATAAAATAGCGGCTATTCAAAAATATCCACTGCCTAAGAGTAGCAAAGAAATTAAACAATTTTTAGGACTGTTAGGTTACTACAGAAAATTTATTCCGGATTTCGCACGTATAACTAAACCGATGACTAAATGCCTCAAAAAGACCAATAAGATAACGTTTGACCCCGAGTATATCGATAGTTTTGAAAAATGTAAGAATTTATTAACAAACGATCCGATATTACAATACCCGGATTTTTCGAAAGAGTTTAATTTAACAACGGATGCCTCTAATGTAGCGATAGGTGCCATCCTTTCACAAGGACCGATAGGTTCAGATAAGCCCATATGTTATGCGTCCAGAACTTTAAACGATAGTGAACAAAAATATAGCACAATAGAAAAAGAATTGCTTGCCATAGTTTGGGCAACCAAATATTTTAGACCATATTTATTCGGTCGTAAATTCAAAATTCTAACGGATCATAAACCCCTTCAATGGATTATGAATCTAAAAGAGCCGAATTCCCGGTTAACTCGCTGGCGGCTCAAGTTAAGCGAATACGACTATACTATAGTCTATAAAAAAGGCAAATGTAACACAAATGCCGATGCTTTATCACGAGTCCAAATTAATAATGAGGAAACAGACTCGATGCTCGTAAACCCCTCCGAGAGACCACCTAGTCGCGCTGATTCGTCAACTGAGACAGCTCACACTAGTAATGAAAACCCGATTCTTGAAGTTCCCATTACCGATGAGCCGTTGAATAAGTTCCATAGACAGATTTGTTTTACAATAGTAGGTGATATTAAACGACGAACAACAGCCACAAAACCATTCGACACACACACCCGTACTCACATTCAAGTATCAGAATCCAATTTAGAGCAAGACGTAGTAAATGCCATAAAGGAATACGTTAATCCGAAAGTAAAAACTGCCCTTAAAATAACACCCCCATTAGGGATGTATTCCATAATTCCGATCATACAAAATAATTTTAAAAGCTCTTCTATGAATTTAGTCTTAGCAAAGACTGAACTAGAAGACGTAAAAGAATATTTAAGACAGCAGGAAATAATTAAAAACTATCACGAGGGTAAGACTAATCATAGGGGAATAAACGAATGTTACTTATCACTTTCCCGGCGCTTTTATTGGCCGAAGATGAAAGAGGAGATAAGCAAATACATTAACGAATGCACAATTTGTGGACAGTCGAAGTATGATAGAAACCCTATCAGGCCACAATTTAACATCGTGCCCCCAGCCACCAAACCCTTTGAAATAGTACATATGGACTTATTTACCGCTCAAGCAGAAAAGTACCTAACGTTTGTCGATTCATTTTCTAAGTACGGGCAGGCTTATCATTTACGCGACGGAACTGCAATAAGTATTTTACAAGGATTATTAACATTTTGTACTCATCATGGGCTACCTTTAACTATAGTTACAGATAACGGTACAGAATTCACGAATCAATTATTTGCCGAATTTGTAAGATTACATAAAATTAACCACCATAAGACTTTGGCGAACTCACCTAATGATAACGGCATAATAGAAAGATTCCATTCCACTATAATAGAACATTTACGTATATTAAAGTTAAAGCAAAAAGATGAACCTGTCGTGAACCAAATGCCCTATGCGGTATTAGCGTATAACAGTTCAGTTCATAGTTTTACTAAGTGCAGGCCTCATGATATCATACGAGGTCATTTTGACCCCAGAGACCCCCTAGATATAGACCTGACAGCTCATCTTATGCAGCAGTATATTTTAAGCCACCGGGACCAGATGAAAGTAGTATATGATCTTATAAATAAATCCACCACGGTAGATCGCACTAACCTAATGAATAACCGTAATAAAAATAGGGAACCGGAAGAACAGTATCAACCCGACCAACAAGTATTTATAAGTAACCCGTTAGCGAGTAGGCAAAAATTAGCGCCACAATACACGCAAGACACTGTACTTGCAAACCTTCCGATTCACATATATACGTCTAAAAAGAAAGGACCCATTGCAAAGTCTAGACTTAAACGTACATGTAAGTCATCTCGATTGTTACAGGATTCGACTACTACTAATAGTCCAACTGAGTCTGGCGGCCGACATAAGACTTGAGAGTCTCGACGATGGACCGGGCCTCTTACCATTTAATCTCGGACCCACAAAACTTATTACTCATTATCATTCTTTCTTACAGTATATTGAATTATCCGATATAGAGGACAGAATTGATTCTGTTCAAAATCAACTTAATTATTTTAGAAATAAATTAGACAATCATACACTAGCCCTGTTCGAAATACAGATAAGTTATCTTAGCAATAAATTAATAAAATTGAAGTCGCAATTAAGAGGATTAGAACCTAACCGCGTCAAAAGAGGTCTAGTTGACGGACTAGGATCCTTAATAAAGAGTGTGACCGGTAACTTGGACCATTCCGATGCTGAACGGTACAATCATGCTATTAATGTCTTAGAAAATAATGAACATAAGTTGTTATCTGAGCTGGACGAACACATAAGTCTCAATAAAAATTGGATGACGCAATATTCAAGTTTAATCGCACATATCGTTGATAATCAGGAAAAAATTAACAACACGTTAGAAATTTTATTAAACAGAACCGTTTACGCAGATTACACATTGATTAAATTTGCCAAATTTGCACAGTTGCTAACTATTATAGGCGATAACGTGAAGGATTTATCTTTAGAGTTAATTAAGTTAGAGAATACCTTAGCATTTATAAGTGCATCGAGCACTCATCATAGTATGTTAGAAATAGAAAATTTAGTTAATATAATAGGTAAGCTAAAATCCTTATACAACAAGGATCAAATATTGGACGCGGAGTTAAGAGAATATTATAATATAATTAAACCAGGATTCTATTACATAGATAAAAGAATAGTCATTATTTTTAAATTTCCCATAGTCTCCCCAGATAATTTCGAGTTGTATAGGCTTTCCATTGTTCCTAATAAACACCACCAGACCTTTATCCCTTCATATCCTTTTATGGCAACTAATGGGATAAGTTTCATGTACATGGAGGCTGAATGCCCGAAGTTCGATCGTCGACATCTTTGTGAGGAGAGCATCAATCATCAGCCCCGAGGCCATGCCGACTGTATCCAGAGTCTCATCGGAAACCAGCCCCTACATAAATCATGCCAGCCGACGGAAATCGTTCTCACCAGAGAAGCTATGGAGCAGCTAGATGATCAACACTATACAATCGTCATCCCTAAACCAACAAAGGCTGAACTGAAATGTAGACGCCAGGACTACGTAACGCTAAGCGGAAGCTACCTCGTCACGATTCCTCTGAAATGTTCGCTGCGCACCGACGAATTCACCCTTATTAACATCAATGGACAAATTAAAGGACAGCCGCTGAAAATAGCAAACATACCGAATGGCTACCTTACAAGAGATGATACCAGCATCCCTCATCTTGAACTAGCATCAATCAACTTGAAAGGACTACATGATATTGAAGATAAGATTCAAGCCCAGCATCCAGTAAATTTGGACCATGCTATATATCATACCACAATACCTCTCTACACTGTGGTACTAGTTATAACCGCAATAAGTATTGGAGTTACTGCACGCCGTTATCTCAAAAAGTCTAAAGGATACAAGCCCTCACTATCTGAAAAGGACACCCCATCCAGCGAGGATCAAATATATGCAACCCCTGAAACAAGAAAAATTCAGACATCCACCCCAGCAACATTTTCGCTCAACGTTCTCAAATAGTTGCTGATCTGAGGGGGGAGGTGTTACGTGCGACACACATACAAGGATTGCTGATGACCACAATGGCCCGGTTACCCAAAATCGCTGATGCTTCGTCGTTCCACATACGGATCAAGGCCGCGTAAACGCCGACTCCGCGACCTCAATTATTAGTTATAAGTTTACTATATATATATTGTTATTATTGTAGAAAGATATAATTCTTGTATCTAACATCGATCAAGAAACTAGTATCTAGTTAATAAATTAGTATTATAAAATTTTTGGTTTTTTTAAGTCCTTCGGCTGTGACTAACGTAATTAGGGCTATAAAACTGCAATAAAATTGAAGTGATCCGCTCTGTATAGCTGGTTTGTTTACAATTCTGTTCAATGTACTTCACTCGTAAACAAATGAATACTACGTTTCATAAAGTTTTCCTGAGAAAAATTATGCTTGGTATAACTTTTATCTGAGGTTTTATTATTTGTTCTGATATTAGTGACTCTACTCTTTGTGATTTCTGTAATTATAAGTTTATTTTGGTAATAATTTAATTATTTTTTGTTCATTATCAATTCGTCAAAATTGTTAAAATATTGTTAGTATTATATAATTACTAGCTTTTGCCCGCGACTCCGTCCGCGTAGACTCTAGGGTTAAGTGCAGAGAGATTTTTGCATTTATAACATGTTTATCCCACGGGATTACATTTTCCAGGATAAAATTATCCCATGTTAATTCTGTGAGCCCTACCTACCTCTATACCAAAAATCATTCAAATCGATTTGGTAGATCCAGAAATACCCATTCCCACGGGAATACTTAATTTTCCGGGATAAAAACTATCCCATGTTAATTTATTTATTTAATATACTTTATTGTACACTATATAAATACATAATTTAATTTAACACATAACATAACCTTAATAACTAATTGAAACAAACAACTTTGACAATAATTAATAATAATAAAAAAATATATATATAGCTACAACAGGCGGTCTTATCGCTAGCTGCGATTTCTTCCAGACAACCCACGTACCGGAATAAAAAAAAAGTTGTAGTAGTGGCAGTTGTCTTGTAAATACAAATAAATAATATTATATATAACTAGATCATACATAAACATACATACATAATTTGTTGATTCTGTGAGCTCTACCTCTCTCTATACCAAATTTCATTCAAATCACTTTGGTAGATTCAGAAATACCCATTCCCACGGGAATACTACATTTTCCGGGATAAAAAGTATCCTATGTGTTATTCTGATGTATAAGCTATATTGTGGTAAAGTTTCATTCAAATCCATTCAGTAGTGTTTACGTGAAAGAGTAACAAACATCCATACATCCATACATCCATACTTACAAACTTTCGCCTTTATAATAATAGTAGGAAGTAGGATTAGGTATACTGTGTTTTCGAAAATATGTTTGCTTAGAGTATTCTCAGCAAACATACTATACAAACATAACACGTCTATACGTGGTTGTGACAACAAAATTTAACTCTTAGTTAAAATTTCTGCAGTTTAATTTTTTGGGAAATATGGTTTGTTGGGAACGACTTGCATTTTTTAGGGAGGTAAATGTTTATTGATATTCGTTAAAGAAGGTTAAAAAGCAAGCAACTAAAAGTCCTTATTGTTGGCGGGTCTACCATTATAGAGTAAAGGAATTCAAGAGAAACACCCACAAAAACGAATAGCTAAGGAAGGACTACATTCAATTTGTATCTTTCCGCTTAGATTTTGCCCCATCCATGCCGCAGTGAAACCGTCTCAAAGTTACGTCATAGATATACGATATTAGAATACTAATGGAAAATAAATGCTAATCAAGATTTTACAAAGATCACGATGAAACTCGCTATAGTTGTCGCAGTTGTTTTGTTATTTCACATTAACTGGCTATCCGTAGAGCTATTTGTGCGCTCCACCGTAAACGAGTCTATATAAAGTTTTGTAGTTTTTGTTTACAAGTCCCTTGTCGGGGTTGTTGGTCAACAAACTAAGTATATTTTAACCAGTATTTATTTTAGTACACAGTACAATTTTTAATAGAATTATGGGGAACGATAAAGATGGTATTTGTCATAAAGGCTTTGAATGTTTCGACATTTTTTAAATTACAGTACAAAATTGAGGTTGTTTATTAATATTTTAGAACGGAATCACAAAGAGGTCATTTTCTATTTTAGAGATCACTATTAATGTAAGATTCTGATAGATAGATAGATAAACACTTTATTGTACACCATTTAAACATAAAACTTAATTCATCACTAGATACCAGGATATCATAAATTAAATACGATAACTTAGTCGCATACAAGGCCCCTTACGAACATATAGCATTCGTGCTGCTATTGTAATCGCCGGCTAACTTTCCCAAGGACTAACCTGTACCAAAGTCAAACTACATTTGTGAACAAAGCTTGAGCTTCCACAAGATCTTATGACCTGAGCTCATTAATTCTTGCTTCCATTATGTTGCGAAATGAATTTACCATCGGTTGAAACATTGATTGGCTTAAAAGAATTTTCGAGCGAAAATCGAAGAGAGAATTTCAACGACGCGGGGTCACACATTGATTTGATTTGGTAGAAGCTGATATACGGTAATTGTTTGTAATGGATATTTTGAGAGGGAACATGTAACTGAAAATTCAGTTACTGCTTCACCGTAGGCTATAAGTAGTACCTACTAGCGTCGCAAATTTGTTTGAATTTTAAAGTCTTGTTTGGTGCTCATTTATATCAAATATTCACATTAATGTGACCAACAGTCAACTGTTGTACGGTTCTTATGTATCAAAATTTATTTCTGGGTAAATACAGTCGACAATGACGTGCTTACTGACGCTGGTCATAAGATATGAATCTATTTGTAGTCCAAACTACACTATAATCTAAGATTTACACAATAGAGTTATGAATGATAATATACGTTTTGAATGCATGATTTCCGTTGATAACTTCGATCGATCGTTAAGTCGGTCCCCTCTTGCTGTTCATCATAATTATGCAGCCTTGAGCGACGTTTAATGATTCTCTTAAAGAACTGAAGGTTGCGGCATTGATGGAAAATGAAGGTCGACCAACTACGTAATAATGCGGGATAGGTGCGTAGATACGTACTTAGATAGGTACGTAAATTTTCTTGGTTTAATATGCAGTAGGGGGAAATAATGCATTTATTGGATAATGCATTAAAATTCTTATAAGTGACTACGCTTATAAATGAACTATCATTTTGTTATATAATAATAATGGAATTCAAATATTTCATCATAAGTCCATAATCCATATATGTTTCGTTGCTGGACACGGGCCTCCTTTACAACTAAGAAGGTTTAGGCCTTAGTCAACCAAACTGGGCTAGTGCAAGTTGACTACACACCTAAGAAATTCCTAAGAGCTTTTAGGTGTGCAGATTAGGGATGTTGCGGATTCAATTTTTTTCACATCCGCGGATGCGGATGCGGATGCGAATTTTAAGAGGCTCACATCCGCGGATGCGGATGCGGATGCGGATCTGTATAAAATTGATCGATTGGTTGATTTGTATAAAATGTTATTGCTTTCCTATTGGTCAATCAGCACGTGCGGTCAACCACTCGACACTCGAGACCGACACGCGCACCTCGCCGCCCCTCACCCCTTTCTTTCTTTTCGCGATCTGCTACACATCCGCAACCGCATCAGCTCCGCAGCGATTTATGCGGATGCGGATGCGGATGCGGATGTCCAAATCGATGCGAATGTTCCGCATATGCGGATGCGGATGCGAATATTCGCAACATCCCTAGTGCAGATTGTCCTGACTCTATATATTTAGTTTCTTCATCAACCCATATACGCCCACTGCTGAGCGCGGGTCTCCTCTACCATTGAGAGGGTTTAGGCCATAGTCCACCACGCTGGCCTAGTGCAGGTTGGCGGACTACACACCTAAGAAATTTCTAAGGACTTTTAGGTGTGCAAGTTTCATCACGATGTTTTCCTTCCCCGTTAAAGCAAGTGATAATTCAATGTGAATACACACATAACTTCGAAAAGTCAGAGGTGTGTGCCTGGGGTTCGAACCCGCGGCCGCCGAGATTCTCGACCGCGCGCCTAAGCCTCGAGGCCATCACTGCTCATTTAGTTTGGTACTTACTTATATGATCATTGAAGGAGTATGTACATACCTGCAACAAAGAAATATATATAATATATTTATTAATTAGATGCTCGGTGTAGTGACGCTTGGGTATATAGTTGTGGAACATGCCCTCACGCATTGTTTATTATACTTGAACTTGTGACCTATAGATTTTGTCTTGACCATCATATCTTCTTGGCCATCAGGATTTTATTAATTTAATTATTTTGTGATTCGTGTTTGCGTTGTAATGGCGGTTTTTTTTAATTATCAGCCCATATACGTCCCACTGTTGAGCACGGGCCTCCACTACCATCGAGAGGGTTTAGGCCCTACTTCACCACGCTGGCTTAGTGCTGATTGGCGGACTTGAATTTTCAGGTGTGCAGGTTCCCTCGCGATGTTTTCCTTCACCGTTAAAACAAGTGATAATTCATTGAAAATTAAATGTTCAATATAACGCGAGACAATTGGCGAAATGTAGTTGTAAAAATGCAGTTCTGCAATAAATATATTAATAACTGATCACGGTCTGAATACAACCTGTATACATATGTAACGAATAGTAACAATAACCAAAACAGCCATTGAAAAAAAATAGTATACCCAAAAATGTTTTTGAAAGCTCTCTTCACACAAATGGTGACTATCGTATAAAGCTATTGCAAATGTTTTCCTAACCTACTGACAGTGTGGGTAGGAGCAAAGGCCTTGACAAGGGAGATCTACCCACAAATGTTGCCTTGACCGTCATTTCCTTATTTTTCTTGTTAATGGTTAAAGTTTAGGTGAGGAAAATAGATATAATCAGTACAAAAAATCTTTATGTGGAAAATTGAAGAAAAGAGGAAAAAGAAAGTAAGAAACAAATTCGAAAGTATTACATTTGTGCGCAGTTTCTTATTTCAGTAGAAATCTCTGCATCTGAATTTGTGTACTGGCATACTAATAGGCCCTCGTTTTTTAAATTTAGTGTATATTGCCATTAATTATATGTATATAAACACACCATCAATTCCTTTCTGAAAATTTACGGTATCAACATATTGGACATTTATGTTCTGCAATTTACCTTGCAATATTTGGTTTGATTTTTGATGGTAAGTTCAGTTTTCTCTAATTTTAATTTCCATAGAGGAAATCACAGACAAAGGCTATTAATAATAGTAACAAAAGTTTCTCTAAAGATATATATAGAAATGTGTATAGGCTTGTAGTATCGTATTTTTTTAATAATATAGAGAAAATAATATTTTATTACGTTTTTCTAGTGAAATTTCTTCCACACTTACGGCAGTTACAGAACTCATAAAATGTGAGTGTTGTCACACAATCTCTGTTTATATGTTACAGAAATATCATTTTGTATTCTATGGTTGTCACCGAGCCTTGTTGATGTAGTTGTAAGATTTTACAATCGTATCGATGGTTGGCAATTGGCATACATATTGCCAATCAGATTTTGGAACAAATCCCAAGGGAATGCCTGTATTTCAATTGAGTTATTTCATTTTTTGCATTAGTTTTTTCTTTGGTTTGTTTAATTGATTGTGTTTACCAATGTATGTTTTTTGATTTTTAAAGTTATATGTGCGTACTAGACCAGCGTAGTCGACTAAGACCTAACCCCTTTTAGTAGTATAGGAAACTTTTGGGCACAACAGTGGGACGAATGTGGGCTGTTGTTGTGGTCAATATTTTTATTTAATGTGCAGCTTTGACAACTGCCTTAGTAATAATAGTAAAGGCATTTATTAATTGTTTCTCATAATTATTTCAATAAGTTTAATAGATCAGCAAGATCCACATTTGCAACAAAATTGGTTCGTTTTTAAAGACTGATTTTGTAAACGAGAAAAATAGTATCTTCTTCTGCTAAACCTTATTCATTGAAAGAAGCTAGACAGAAAAGCTATTACACGTTTTGTGAAATATTGGTACCGTTCTTGTTAAGTCGAGAGTTGGACTAAGGCTAAGCCGTTGGCAACTATAAAGGAGCTTTAGGTCGCCTCTGGGATGTAATACTAATAAATCATTAGAGATTTTGTGCTAGTACTTACGGTTTCCTTATAGAATCCATGTTTATATCTTTCAAGGATTTTAATAGGAGTGGAAAATGTAATGTTTTGGTATTAAACATTGAGGTCTGGCTAAATATTCGTAAAGCATGAAATGTTATATTTTCGGAAGCTGAAAATTATTTGATCGTCAAGGGATCATAGGCAATACCTTTCACCCTGATTATGTTCGCATTAAACCATAAACACTTTGTAGAACTAGCTCATGCCGCTATGATCGCTTTCCGAGAAATATGTCATCACATGTGGGTCATATACAAATAATAGATTAACCTCAATGAGCATCCTATAACTCTTGGCTTGTAAACGCTAAAAAATACCATTTCCTGAAGCAAATATGCATGAAGATTTGTTGTTACTTGAAATTTTAATAAAATTTGATTATAAGAAAATAATTCATTTGTGAAATGAATAGGCAATATATCTGATGAACTGGAAATATCAAAAGCCGATTATGAAATCAAAGGTCGTATGTTCAGAACTGAACTTAACGAGGCAAAGTTTAATTCAACCGCAGATCCGCCATGACTGCTTTGAACCAGGATCGATAGTGTCATGCATAGAAAGCATAAGCTTAGAGTGTTAGGGTAATCCTGATTTAACGCACATGCACCGCAATACTTGACCTTAATGTCAAATGGCCCTCAAAAGAGGATCTATAGAATTATTCTTTTTTTTTCACTTCTAGCCATCATCCATAATCTGGCTCTTTCAAATAGTTTAGTTAATGTTTTCCAATCTGTCTAACATCGATCTAGTAAGGTAGAAGAAATTAAAGAACTAGTTGCTTAGCCGCGTATGCTAGCAGATATACAAAAATTAATTATCAGCTTGGTCACCTTAAAGTCCATCAATAAAAGAAGCTACTAGTATTATTTCAATTTTTGCAGTATTTCTATTACCATACGTGGCTGTTAGAGTATTCTGATCGCTCGTAAGCCGTAGCTGGTAAATAAATAAACGGCTAAGTAAGATTGAATGTATCAAGGGCCGATGTAACAGTGAGTAACCAAGCCCATTCTGTGAAGACATTATCGTGATTAGGCCGATCATGGTAATGTTTTGCAAGTTTTTACGGGCGGTAAACATATTGCCTCCATTTACCTTGACCTAATTGTTCTAGTTTCATTGGTCAGCTTATTAGTGCCATCATCAATGTCTTCTATTGTTTGTACTGAATATTGCACACGATATGATTTCTAGCCTCAATACTGGATTTTGTTGTCTATTTTCAATACATTATTACTAGATGCATAGCTCATCTTCGACCAACCTTGACATTCACAAAATTTGCATATGTTTATGTATTACATACCTAATATTTTTATCAAAAGTTTTGTTGAACATAAGATTATATTAGACAAATGATATTCTAAAAAAATAAAAAGTAACATGTATAATATATTCTGGGCGTTAAAAATTAAATATGGCATTGAGTAAGTATTTCTTAGTAGATACAAGAAGTTATTTCAATTAAGAAACAGAAATGAGTGAGTGGAGTAATTTAAATCATATTATTTAATATCTGGATCTAGTATATTTATTAAACACACCTTTGTTTGCGTCACAACGCCCACAATAGAACATCGCCACATGTATCGGCGCATGTATAAAGATATTTTATGAGATAAGATACGATGGGTGCGCCCTAGAATACTACTAATAAAATTGTGTTATACAAAAGAAACGTAATTTTTATTATGTTTACTTGTTCTCTGTCCCGCCTGAGACCTAAGTAATGTAATAAGTGTGAGAGTACTTTTGCTCTTTTTTAAAAACGCCTATGCCGGTTTTGATAAAATTTGAGTCAGAGATTGATGGGACGTAGACTGCTAGCCTTTTTAGCGGAGAATAATAAATTCTCGATTTCTACATTGTAAGTCTTTTTATCATCATTAACCCATATACACACTGCTGGGAACTGACTTCCTTTAACAGTTTAACCCTTAGTCTAGTCCAAGCGTTTTTATACTGCAGCCTAACTAGAAGCAGTATTTAACATTTTGAGTAAGCAAATAATACAAATAACTTTAAAATCTTCGATGTGTACTATGATAAGATGCAATTTATATGAGGGAACTATGACTTTTGACCCTTTGTATTTATCCGTAGTATCCGTACTGGATTTTCTTTAAGTTATTTATATGTATATGTATATGATATATGCGCTAGTCAAACAAAGCTAGTGACACCATGTATATTATGTCAATGAATGTGTAAAATACGCCTATTATAAGCCTATTATGTTTATTTCTGCTCGCAAGTCCGTTGTTGTTAATTTTACGAATTGAAACCAGAGAATAGTCATGATTTCAAATATTGTTTTGTTATAGTAACAAGCATGCTCATTGTTACGGGATAATAATTGTCATATGAGTTAATCCAGGCAAGAATCTACATATTTGTGGGCTGATTTCATACATTAAGGTTTGACTGTGCCACCAAAAACTGCGGATTAATAATTTTGCAACTCTTTCTTATACGTTCATAATTTTAAATTCAGGTTAAGTTATCTAAGTATTATAGTTTTCTGCATATTTATTTCTTCTCAACCTAAAGGTTGGTGTTTATTATGGTTGCGGGCCGAAGCCAAGCAATCACAATTTTCAGTCTATATAGGACAGTTATGTTTTGTAACTAAATGAGTACGAGTATATGAGATCATGAGTTCGCAGCGGTCTCGTCTATTTCCATGAACTTCCTCACAATTCGGCAAGTATTCAAGATGGCAGCTTTCTGTAGGGTAATGTATAGGGATTTATTTAGGTTTAATAGTTTCAGGCTATGGTGTAGGTGTTTTGGGATAACTCCGGTAGTAGAGAGAACGATGGGGACTACATACACTTTTTCTTGTTTCCAGATTTTAATTACCTCGTTTTTTAAATCTGTGTATTTATTGTTTTTTTCGGCTATTGTTTTTTGGATATTGTGAGTATTTGGGACGGCAATATCAATCAGATATGTCGTTTTATTTCTTTTATCTTGTAATGTAATATCAGGTCTATTGTAATGTATGGTTCTGTCTGTAAGTATGGCGCGGTCGTAATAAAGCTTATATGAGGCGTTTTCCAAAACGGTTTCCGGTGTGTACTTATAGTAAGGTGTTTTCGGGCTTTGTATTAGGCTATATTTTAGGGCTAATGTTTGGTGGATGATATTAGTGACTTGATTGTGGCGATGAGTATAATCTGTTTGTGTCAGGCAAATGCAAGCACCGGTTATATGCTGAATAGTCTCTGGTTGTGCATGACATCTTCGGCATTTATCATTTATAATAGTTGAGTCTTTAATAATAAATTTCCTGTAATTTTTAGTATTTATGACCTGGTCCTGTATCGCTATTAAAAATCCTTCTGTTTCTGGGAATAGACCTCCAATTTTGAGCCATTTGTTCGATCCTATTTTATCTATATGAGACTGCTCTAAGTCGTGTGGATGTCGACCGTGTAATACTTTTTTCTTCCAATCTTCTATTTTTTGTTGTGTTCTATCTACATTATTATGGTTTAGGGGACTAGTTAATTCACATAGGTTTAATGGAGTAAAATTATTGTCATTTTGGGATATTGCTTTATGTATGTCACTGGTGTGCGATTTTTCACGAAAGAATAATTTCAGATTTGATATTTGCTTTTGCCAAAGGTTACTAATGTCTATTAGGCCCCTGCCTCCTGCTTCTCTTTTTATTATAAGTCTTTCTACAGCTGATTTCGGATGGTGATATTTGTGTTTTGTTAGTGTAGTTCTTGTAAGTCGTTCTATTTGTTCTATATTACTTTTTGACCATTTAATTACGCCGAATGAGTATGTTAATATTGGTATGGCATAGGTATTCAGAGCTTTAATTAAGTTTTTGGCAGACAGTTGAGTTTTGCAGATGGCATTAACCCTCCTACGATATTCACCGGATAATATGTTTTTAATATTTTTGTGATCAATTCCTTTAAGCTGTTTGTAACCTAGGTATTTATACAGATCGGTTGGTTCCATTGCAGTTATCACCTCGGAATTATTTAGCGTATAGTCACCTGGTCTTATCTTGCCCCTTATAATATGTACGGTTTTACATTTATCGAGACCAAAACGCATGTTTATGTCTTTACTAAAAGTCAATGTCGCTTCTATTAATGTGTTCATGTCTTTTTCGTTTCTGGAATATAATTTAACGTCGTCCATATAAATAAGATGAGATATATTGGTTTCTTCTGAATTATTCTTTAACTGGTATCCGGCTCGACTTCGCTGTAGTATATGGGACAGAGGATTTAGGGCTAGGCAAAACCACAAAGGACTTAGGGAATCACCCTGGAATATTCCCTTCCTGATACTAATCTGTCGTGTTATAATTGGCTCATTTTCGTTATATAGATGTAATGTGGTTTTCCAGTGTACCATTAAATTTTGGAGAAATTCTGTTATAATATTATTTACTTTGTATATTTTAAGGATTTGAATCAGCCAAGAGTGCGGAATACTATCGAATGCTTTTTTGTAATCTATATAAGTACAGTGTAGGTTTCTGGATTTTGTGGATGCATGCTTGTGTATGGTGGAGTCTATAACTAACTGTTCCTTGCATCCCATGTGGCCCCGCCTACACCCTTTTTGTTCCTCTGCTATTATATTGTGATTTTCTACATGTGTATTAATTTTAGATGTGATAACCGATGTAAGAATTTTGTATATCGTGGGCAGGCATGTGATAGGTCGATAATTAGAGGGGTCAGACGAAGATTTGTCCTTAGGAGGATATATGTGATTCCGGTGGCGAAAAAATGTGGGCAGGCCTGTTTACGCAATATAATATCTGTTAAATTCTGTGCTATAGCTTTATGTAATGTCGTTAATTTCTTATACCAGAAGTTATGTATTCTATCAATCCCGGGTGATTTCCAATTATGTAACCTATTTGTTATGACTTTTATATCGGCTTCTGTCACTTCTGTAAACTCCATTTCATCCACCGTACTCCACATGTTTTCTTCTTCCTTTATCCAATTTGCTTCTTCATTATGCTGAATCTGTTCCTCCCATATTTTTGCCCAATAGGCCTCCAACTCTTCTTTTTTTGGTGTACTGAAGTTATTTTCACTATGTATATTAATATTAGTACTTGTATGTGGGTTACGGAGTTGTCTATAAAACATTTTTTCATTTTTAGCAAAGAGCACGTTATCTTTTCTCCTTTCTTGAGCTTTTTTATAGCGCTTAAGTCTTTGGGCTTTTACTGCAAGTTTCTGTTTGAGTGTGTCTAAGAATTCTTCTGGTTTTCTATTGCTGTTTTCATGTCTTGTGTGGGTTGTATATTTTTTAAATATTTCTTCAACTTTATTTATTACTTTCTTGGATCTATTATTATTTATGTATTGGGTGAGTCTTCCACAATCTACTCTTAGTTTTTCTATATCCCTTTCTAATCTATATTGCCACGGAGGTTTATTGTTTTTTCTAGATTTAATACGTCCTACCCTTTGCTCATTTATCTTAAAATCTAGTTCTTCCGCTATAACATAAGCCGTACAATAAATGATTGTGTGAATGTCTAATAATTCAGTAGTTTCAGATATAAAGTTATTTAATATACTTTGATTAAAAATTTTAATTAGTGTGGTTAATTTAGGGCTGTATTTTAATTTTGGTAATTTAGGTCGTAATGTCGGGTCCAAACCGGAATATAATGTAAGAGTCGCTGTGAATTTATCCTGAATAGCTTGTATATGTATATCGATTGGTATATTTGGTTCTGGCATATTATCTGTATCGTTTTCTATCGTTAGTACGGTTTCAGTGTACGGAGTAGACGTGTTTGTAATTTGACTATATTGGTTTTGTCTTTCTTGGGCTATTGGCTGTGTCTGAACAAGTTGTAAGTTTGGTGTATTAGAATGAGATGTGTGGGGGTGTAGCAACGGGCTTTGGTTACGGCATATAACCTCTGTATCATCATCTATCATCGATTCTTCTTCTAATTGTTTTCTAACGTCTGTTTTAAGTTGATCCAATAAATCTAGGGGGATAAGGTTGTTTCGTACTATTGCTCTTCTTTGGTCTGATAGTCTTTGTTCTGAAACTATAACATCTGGGTACCGCTGCGAAAAATGCTCATGTAACTTTTTTCTGTATATGGTCATATCGGTCTCTAATTTTGTGATGTAGTAGTAGGTGCGCATAATAAACAGGTTTACATCTCTACTCCATGACATGCGCACCCTAGGTTTACCAGCCTTAGTGGACACGGGTAGAAAAGGTCTATTGACCTCCCGTGCAGCATCTATAGCTGGTATCGACGGTTCTCTAATTTTACTTGTTACTGAAGGTGGTGATACTGAGGATGATGAACATCTTGACGGGGTATATGACTTTGTACTCGGACTATAGGGTTTTGATGGACTGTTACTTCTACTGTCTGTCTGTCGGTCAACGTAATTGGCGGCTGTAATCGATTCGGGTGACCCGGTGGGAGCCCGCCTGCTCAACTCCTCACCACTGACGGTTTGCATGCTGTAACACCCAGCGTCAGCTCCAGGTGTGCCCCGGCGATCGCCCCCGGGAAGCGGCCCTCTCAGTTTCTTTTTCAAACGGGTCTCCATGTTAAATGGGTTACCATTGCCACGTTAGCCACTCCAGTAGTTTCAGGTAGTGTTGCCCGCCCCCCACGTGATCAGGTGTTCGGATTCGGACGTGTGGTTGGATTTTAGGGGGCGTATTATAGTTATTATTAATATATTATTAGTATATAAACACATCTAAGTATACAAAATTTAACATCCTTACTAATATAATAGATGTGGAAAGTATACTCATTGTACAGTTACCTCCGAACTGATCCTAATTATTTTTAGAAACAATATCTTGCTCTTTTTTAAACCTTTCTATGCTAAACATGTATTAAGCGCGTGAAGCTGCAATTAATTGTTCATAATATAAGTAAAACTATACAAATACAGCAGGTAATGCACAAGTATATAAGCATGGCTTTGTTGGTGCGGATGTCACTCGAGTGCGATCTACATGACGTCTGTTAGTTTGTGCGGCGTGGGTGTTCTGATCCGCATGACATTTCGCAAATAGCCGGGAATTACGGCTTCAAAGGCCAGGCTTATTAAGCTTAAATTATTTTAGTCTTACACATATATATGTGTAAGCATATGCAGCTGATATAAACTTGTAGTCCGCGTTTATACATATAACTATTTATCAAAATAACTGCGACGTAGAAATAATTGCGGCAAAAAGTCGGTTTAGTATTCAAAGTCATAAGGATCTGTAAGTTGTCAAATGGTTATTCCTTAGTCGATTAACCTACGTTAAACCACATTAAGCGTATACAATGTTTAAAATAAATATTTTTATTTGACGTGTTTATGTTAAAAATTCCCGGTACATAAACAAATTGTAATATAAAATATGTCCGTAGAACAAGTTTTACAAAAATACAAATACATTTTCCATATTATTGTAGTAAAACAATGTCAACATGAAACCAATATGTTGCAACGAAAACGTTACGTAATGCATGATACTTGGAGCGGAACCATTCAGATACATTCTCTGAATGGAGTCAATAAATACGCGACAGTATTGTAAGACAAAAGAAATTGCTTCATCAAACTTTCATAAGCGCTCTCAAGCCAAAGGTTTTGCTTGGAGCATTGTTTCCGATGTATAATGCTGAATCAGGGGCTAGGAGCGCCTCTCGCTCTTAAGGGGCAAGGTTACACGCCAAAGAGAGCAAAAGTGGAATTTATTGATATATTTTCGGGAGCCTTTAGGCTCAACGATATTTTGAATTCAAATTACTTGGCGCGATTTTTCTTGTGCTGTATCTTTTGAATTTATTTTCTTCCTGATTTTAGTTACTAGTTAATGTAGTAGATGAATTTTCTGATAGTTAGATAGTTACTAGAGAAAGTTAATTGTTAGTAGACTTATTTTTATCGCAAGAAGAAATTTGTGAAACAAGGATTAAACTTAGTATGAAAATATTTTTATTTAAAGTAGGTTTTCGAACTTATTTTAAATCTTTAGTTCGAGGCAAAACGATTTCGGGCAACATAATAAGTACATAACATAATACAGAAATAAGCTTCCGTTTTCCCTTAAATACTCTCAATTTATATCCTTAGATTATTTCGAAAAACAGAAATAAATGTGTTGTGGTCACCTAGTAACCTGGTCTACGAAATAATGAGGATGAGGGCTTAAGAAAAGATGCCCGACTTCATGTGGTCAGCAGTGTAACCGTCATTTTAAGCTAGAAATTACACACTTGCTTACTCTACACAGTTTTCATTACAGTAAAGCGATGGTATAGCGCTGCTTAGTGGTGAGGTGATCATCGGTGGTGATATGTGATACCATATAAATCAACTAACAAGTGCTGGCAAAATTATTAAATATTGGTAAATTTAAATAAAGCTTACAAATTAATTTAATTTTGATACCGAATCTATTAATACTAATATAAATATTATGCTCGAAAAGTTTAGTTGTACCATAAATTGTTTTAGAATTATCGTCGATCGGATTTAAATTTTAAATCTGAAATTGTTTTGCAAGCTTGTATCTTAAATAATACATGAAGCAATTTCATCATGTACCCAAAAGTGATTACTTAGTACAATGTAATTTAACGTTATGAATTGTTTAGGGCATAATAATTTTCTGCCTAGACGCTATTACTCAACAATTATGGCAAACAATGAACGCGATAAAGAGGACGAAATGACAAGACAATTTATATTTAGGTTACAGAAGTCACTTATGCCAAAAATAAGAAAACAGAGAGTGTTTTAATCATTGTTCTGTTTTTCAATATTGTGATAAATATCATCATAGGCAGCCCATAAACGTCCACTATGCCTGACCCTAGTGCGGGTTCGAGGACTAAACACTAAAGAAATTCCAAAGGCTTTTCTGTTTTCTCCCACCTGTAGTAATTCATTGTAAATGCAAAATAGCTTCGAAGAGGCAGACATGTGTATTTGGGATTTAACCCGCGGCCGCTAAGCTTTCGACCCGACCGTGCGCTTTAACCTCGAGGCTTCCATGACCTAATTGTGATAAAGATAATACGTAACAAATGAGGATGTTCTTATAAAGGAAAATGTTTAGAAGATTTTAATCAGAATAAATATTAATATTTTATAATATCATTAATAATTCGGATCAAGTTTACCTTGTTTAGTTTTTTTTTTTTCTAAAGCTTTGCCTTATGAACCTGTCTGTATAATTTACGATCGAATTGTTTTGTCACTGGAGTTCATAAAGATTAAAAAAAATTGAATTCTGCAGATATTATGGTATTTAAAAATAAAAATTTATAAGAGAAAATATACAAAATTATGAAATTAAAAAGCGATAATTTCCAGGTAAAAAACATATGTTCACTGAATGCTTATATTCCTAGCTTAAAGAATCAATAGAAGACTCGCGTTGTTCGAGATTGTTAATTGAAAAAGGGAGTGATGACTTCACTTTGATTAATATCTCGTATGACAGCTGACTGCAATTAATCCTATACTCAACAATGCAGGGATATGTACAGACGCCAGTAAGGCAAACATTGACATTAATTTATATGCAAATCTATTACGCTTATTAATAAAAGAACAGGCTTTTTATAAAAACATTGTATAAAAGTCTACATTCTTTCGAAATAACTCTTACCGAGGAATTTCTCTGCAAAGGGTTTGTTCATAAATTTAACGGATTTTGGTAATGTGCCTACTGTTAAAGTAAGCCAACCACGCGCCGGTCTGGGGTTCCGACCCAAAATTATAAATAGCATTACCTGTTCTTTTAGGGGTTTTATTAAGCATCTTAATTACCTTTAGAGCGAATTCTTTGTGTTGCTATTTAAAGCTTAGGAGGTTCATTAACTGATGTATAAATAACGATACATTAAAATTTTCAAGACTGAAATTATAGTTTGTTGGTTCTGAAATTATATTCTACCACAAGACTTGTTTAGGCAGTATCCAGAACCAAAACATAAAAACACTACACAGTTCATGGTCATGAAGGGAAAAACCTTAAATAATAATCCGAATTTTCAAATCCGAACTAAACTTATGCTTTTGAGTTATGTGTTGCCATTTTAAAAATGTCGGACTACGAGTACGTGCTGCCACATCTTATTGAAGAACAAAAGTTTACTGTAACTGCAATAGACGCTTACAACTAAGTCTGAAGGCCCTCGACCTCAGCCTTGCAAAGGGTCTCATTGAATTAATATAAAAAGACGTTACAAACAGCAGTCGTCGCACTCAGGGACAAATTAACCTTTAAAATTTAATATAACTTTGTCTTACGCGAGCCAGTTTTATTATTTTCACTTGAAATTGTTTTGTGTATTTATTCTTTCCAATGTATGGGCGTAGATGTTGTTCAGACATTTTTTTATATCGAAAGAAGAGCTGATGGTTGTTTCGTCTTTTGTTTGGACCCATTCAACCAAACGGGTAAAATTCTTTATAGGTACTTCTTTGTGCAAATTGAATGGTCTAATTTATGTGATCGGTCCTCGTAAAATAAATTGAGCGTTTAATTCAAGAGTATTATTTAGAATTCGCAAAAAATAGCACGCTTAGATGGGAATAGAAGAAAAAATTGACAAAGTATAAATTTATTTTAGCGTTTGATGTAAATGTTAGCTTATTACATATGAAATCGAGTTAACTTAATTGCGTCGAATTATCTAGTCTGCGTAGGCCACGATACGTTAAAATTATTTCATGTATCAAAATTCCATGGTAGATACTTTATTATTTAGTTTGAAAAAGTATTTGGCACTGCTGTAAAAACGTAATGTAAGATGTCACGTTATGACTTATTTATATATAATAATAATTTTTATGTACCGAAATTTATTTCCAAATATTATTGGTATATATTTTTACACAACGCTATACACAACTTGAAATGTAAAGCTTTAACGGTCAACAAGACATTTACTTCACAAGGCATTTTGTTCTCATTACATTGTGGGCCTATTTCGTATAAAGAATGTACATTTCTCCCTTTATGACATAATATTATACCCTTTCACCCCGGATGCGTTTACATGCGGCATGAAAAAAATGAAATGAAAATACTCTTTCGTTAAAACAATGTTGATTGCGCATAATGTGAAACTCGGGGACAAAATGCGTAACCGCTATTACATTCAAATTTCAATCATCTGAATTTAAACGCAAAAGCCGTGTTTCATTTGAAAACTTTAATGTTAATATTTATTTACGCCAAAATTATTCAATAGAAAAGTCACGAGGTATTAAGCGGGTTTAATTAATTTGCCAATAGGCTATGTTTATTGTTTACAACAGATATAAATGTATTACGCAATAATGCCAAAACCCTCTCAATTGGGAATAAAAAAGTATGTTAGAGTTTTTTCATCAAACTTTTTTCAATTTTAAAAAATGGCCAACAAAGCTGTAACTACAGTTTTAAACTTACTTTACAAAACACAACTTGGAATTGCGAAGGGGATAAAACCTAGAAAAAAGACTTGAGTCTTTTTCTTGAGTCAAACATAGACAAAAATAAAATAAAAACGTCTTCCTAACACCACATACATTTAACATCTATGGTTCTTCTTCTTCATCAACCCATATACGCCCACTGCTGAGCACGGGTCTCCTCTACCATTGAGAGGGTTTTTTAGGCCATAGTCCACCACGCTGACCTAGTGCGGGTTGGCGGACTACACACCCAAGAAATTCCTTAGAACTCTTAGGTATGCAGGTTTCATCACGATGTTTTCCTTCACCGTTAAAGCAAGTGATAATTCAATGTGAATACACACATAACTTCGAAAAGTCAGAGGTGTGTGTCTGAGGTTCGAACCCGCGACCACCGAGATTCTCGACCGCGCGCTCAAACCTCGAGGCCTTCACTGCTTTTATCGTCACATCTATGGTTATTAGGATTATTTTTAACGCCCATTGTTTCGCTATCACCGCAGCTATTTCCTGCTTTAGTTTTCGATCATGGTCTGAGCACACCCTATTTGCAGTGGCGTGCCTAGGGTGTCAAATTAAGGCAAGCCCAAATGTTTATTTAGTAGCAGCATATTTTTTTTGGTACGTAGGACTAATAAATACCTACCGGTTAGTACTCACATTCACGTTTATAGCGTTATTTTATAAATAAACAATCGTTAAGTTCGTTATTCGGAACTATGTAAGGCAAGTCGGGCTTTCGGGCTTCTATGGAAGTACCGCCACTGCCTATTTGCAATACGCAAAACAGATACTAAATATGCGACAAGATTCGATCTTCGTAGTGTAAGTTGGGTCAAATGGGTCGTCGACTGCAGGAAGACTCGTAGTAATTGGATACAATGAGGCGACCGTCGAACGTATCACTATTATATTGAAGAGAGCTACGAAGTCAACAACCTCATTGAAATACGCTGCTGTAATAATCTTTACGATATTGTTTTAAGTAGTCTGACAACCACATTAGTAATATAATATAAGAACTAGGGCCTCAAATGAAACAAGACAAAGTATCCAAAATGTCTAAATATTAGATTTTTTTAAAATTAATACAATGAGCAATATTTAGTAATCGTAGTTTTGATATGCCTTGTACTCGAAGCTATGATCAGACCACTTGCCACTACACCAACCGAGGTATACGCTGCTGTATAAAAGTGATACAAAGATTGTTGTGCTTCTTTTGTAAAGAATAAACCGTAAGCAGAAACCAACGCAAACCTATATTCTCCCGATCCTACAAATTCCGGACAAGCTGCTGTAAATACACCATTTTTATTTATTTATTTATTTATTTAACACTTTCTTGTACATAATACAATAAAAATGGGAAGTAACTTAACTATAAAAGAAAACAAGAGGCGGCCTTATCGCTCTAAGCAATTTCTTACAGGCAACCTTTGGATGGATAATAAGAGAGGAATAATAAGAAGGGTAGAATAAAGTGTTCAGAAAGAAGTAAAAGAGGAATAAAAAATAATAATAAAATAATACTAATAACTTAGTTAACATATATAAATATGTATACATATATATATATATATATATATATATATATATCTATAAACATACTTACACATAAGTACAAAAATAAAAATAGACAATATATATACAAAATAAATTAAATAAACATATATTTACAAATATACATACACAAATATAATATAATAAAGCATATAAAACAGGTGAGTGAAGAAAAGATAGATTACAGAGAAAGGTAATAATCTTTCACTTGCTTTTTAAATGAGTGAATTGTTTTTGCTCGTCTTATTGCAGGTGGAAGGGCATTCCACAAACGGACAGCCTGGACCTTAAATGACTTGTCCATAAAAGTCGTAGTATGCACAGCCATTCTCAATTTCAAGTCCTCTGACGGCCTCCAGGTTCTAGAATTTGAGTTCTGAAGAAATACAAAGCAGTTTTTGAGATAAGAAGGAGTAAGAGGATCAAATAAGATATTGTAAAGAAGAGAAAGAATATGAGCATTCCGGCGAAGACGAATAGGTAACCACTTGAGCTTGATACGAAATTCGGAAACATGATCATATTTGCGAAGACCAAATATGATTCTAATACAAAAATTCTGAAGACGCTCAAGTTTATTAAACTGGTCTTCGGTGAGATCAAGATAGCTGACATCCGCATAATCAAGGATGGGAAGGAGAAGGGTTTGTACGAGAGAGATCTTCGTAGCAAAAGGTAGAAAATTGCATAACCTTCGCAAAGACCTTGCTGAGGCAAACAGCTTCCGGCTTAGCTCCCGAAGCTGCGGACCCCAGGAGAGTGTCTTATCTAGATAGAGCCCAAGGTTCCTGACGCAATCGCTTAAGGGAATTATCACACCATCACAGGAAACATTCCGGAGTGTGAGCCTATCTAGTTTCGACATCATCCTGGGGCTGCCGACAGCAATAACTTGCGTTTTGGACGGATTTACTTTCAGCCCATGACGTTTGCTCCATTCACAAATATGCTGGATATCGGTGTTAATATCAATGATAGCATTGTCGAGATTGTCGAGAGGTGCCCGGATATATATTTGCAGATTATCTGCGTAGAGGTGGTAGGAGGAGCGAAGTTGATTAGTTATAGTATTAATAAAAAGAGCGAAGAGTAGAGGAGATAGCACGCCGCCCTGCGGTACGCCGGCTGAGACCATACACCAAGAGGAAAAACTGTCCTCAACGAATATACGCTGCCGGCGTCCAAACAGGTAACTACGAAACCAATCAACCGCCATTGGAGATATGTTAAGAGAACGCAGAACGCCAAGTAATAAATCGTAATCAACGGTGTTAAAGGCATTACTGAAGTCCAGCAAAGCTAGGATAGTCAGCTTACCTTCCTCCATGCCTGATCTAATACCGTCCGTAATATGAGTCAGAGTGGTGGTCGTACTATGCCCGCGACGAAATCCTGACTGGAGAGGATTTAGGAGATTATTTGAAGTAAGGAAATTGTGAAGTTGGGAGTGAATTAAACGTTCAAGAACTTTAGACAGGAATGGTAGGATGGATATGGGACGAAAATCAGAAAGATCAGAGGCACTAGGTTTTTTAGGAATAGGGATTATATTAGCATTTTTCCAAGCAGTTGGAAAAATGCCGGAGGAGATGGAGTGGTTTAAAATATGGGAAATGATTGGTAGGATTTCGTCTAGGATAGGCAGAACCATATTACGGCCGATACCATCACTCCCTAACGCGTTGGACGAAATAAGCGTAATGGTTTTCCTAACATCACAAGGAGCGAATTGATTAAGAACAAATGGTGAACAATTGGGAGTATTCAGGGTAGAAAGATAATTAAGAGTATGAACTTTGGTCGCCCTGTCAAAACAGGGCGAAGAAGAAAAATGCTGGTTCAAAGAATTTAAGTCAATGGATTTAGGGATGGATACTTGATCAGATTTACCCACTCCCAGTGACTTTAAGAATTTCCAGACTTTGGCTGGATCTCCGTTATTAACAGAGTTGTGAATATAACGGCGTTGAGCACTCCTACACACCTTACTACAGTGATTCCTGATGCTAACATATTTAAGCCAGTTAGAGTCATTGGGTCGACGATTATACCTAGATTTGGCAAGAGCTTTCTTAGACAGCAGGTCTTTTATATCAGTTGTGAGCCAGGGTGTTGGTCGGTGTTTGAGCTTGATAGGACGAATTGGTGCATGTACATCATATAACGTAGTCAGTTTATCCACAAAGATGTCCACTTTGGAATCAATGCAATCGGCATTCATTAGCATACCCCAGTTAATGCTGTCGGCATCCTTGCGAAGGTTATCAACATTCATTCGCCGAAAATTGCGCTGCAGGATAATCCTGGGTGAGGGTTTAGGAGGACGGACACGATAGGATAGAAATAGGAGATCATGAGAAGAAAAGGCGTCAGCGGAACATTGACCATGCTTCGCAACATGATTTAAGGAAGAGACAAAGATAAGATCAAGGAGCGAAGGAGTGTGATTAGGAGAGTGGTGTGTGGCTGAAAGAGGAAGAATGGATAGATTGCAAGATTGGATAGTATTAGAAAGGGAAGACGACCGACGATCGTTCTTAAGGAGACAGGTGTTGAAATCACCCATGATTATGGTTTGACTGTACGAAGGGACCAGGTTTTCGAGAACGAGTTCAAGCGAAGAGAAAAAGTCAATACGAAGAGAAGGACAGTAGTAAACACCGAGTAAAACTTTGTTAAGGGAGCATTCCACCTCCAGAAAAAGATGTTCACCAGCATTGGAAGGTGGTGGTTGCGGTGATACACTAATTATAGAATAGCGAAATTGTTTACGCAAGTATATAGCAACACCGCCGCCACCACGAGCTGTACGATCATTCCTAATGAGGCGGAAGCCGGGAAGGGAATAAGTGGTAGAAGATAGACATGGTTTCAACCAAGATTCAGAAATTAGAATAGCATGTAGGTGAGTACAGTCAAAACTAGCCAGCATATCAGGGAAATGGGCCGGAATACTCTGAGCGTTAATATTTAATGAGTGCAAAATAAAATGTACCTATAATGATTACAGCTACGAGTATGTATATTCTTTTATAACAGCACAAATTCACTGCGCCAACAGTAAACATTTAAAAAACTACAGCGGACTAATCAAAAATCTCGCCGTCCGCACACAAATGGACCCGCAGAGGCCCGCAGCAAAGCCTGTGATAATTAAACCGTAAAGATAAACCATTGTAGGAACCGAACGCTGAGTCCACAATGCGGGGATTGCGTGGAAAGGGAACAGAATGGGGACAGACACGACCGACCGTACTTGTGATAGGTGAGCAATACTTACGGCAGTAATAGCACCTTTAACCTCCAAAGTTGCAAAGGACTATTATTTTGAATTTCCCTCTGATTTTGGCTACGTACTGCTAGGTATGAGAAACAATTTAGGAAAACATACCTTGTTGAAATGTTCCGTTTGAAATTGAAATGAAATTGTTTCTGTTCACAGATATTTGATTGTTAGATGTTCTAAATTAAGGACATAAACACTCAGGATGTTAAATGGGTCCGAAGTTTAGTTTGTTGAGACAGACTGCAGAATATTGACCTGACTTATGTATAAGCGTTAGTAAATTTAAATATTGCATGATATGTCCTGCAAGATTCATTGACCGGTGACGTAAGAGAAAGCATAATTAAGGTGCAGTAACTATAGTTAATAAGTAAAGTAGTATGCGTTCTAATTTAGTACTTTGTTTTAAAAAAACCTCTGTAAGGGTTGTTTAAAACAGACTAGGAATTTAAGTCCACATTTATGGCTTCGAAGATTGCGTAATGTATTACGTGTTATTTATCTTTACAGCAGAACTAATTACTTCTCATTAGCTTAATTAAGCTTTTTTTATCGCGAGAGGAAAGCGCCTTAAGCTCCCCTGTTCGGTACCTCGGGGGAGGCCGTAAGGGGTATGTCGGGGTCACTGGCTACGCCAGCATACGGACTAAAACCTCTCGGTGACCATCACGCGCATTTAGGGCGGTTTTGCGACATCTCAGGGCCAAAAGTACCCTAAAGGGTCCGCTGCCGCAAAGCGCACCGTCCAATTATGGACCCCTCCAAATTGGGAGGGCTTGGTATGCCCTCCACTTAATCTATTTGGACGTTCGCCTTTCGTGAACGTCCGCGACAGTTAAGAGGTCACGTCCTCTGCTGCCAATCTCGGGGTTGCTATCATAGGGTACCGCCCCCGCAGTACGCTCTGCTACCCCAGTACCCCTGTTAGTCGCCTCTTACGACAGGTAGGGGATGCCGTGGCGGAATTCTCACACCCCCAATCCATAGGGCGGAGCTTAATTAAGCTAATGCCTTCAGGTTGTATCAATATATTAATAAAAACAATATTTTTCGTTTTATGGACAAAAAAAAATACTTGTAGTTTGTAGTCACAGTCCTCGTTTTTGGCGAAACAAATATTAGGAGTAAATGTCCCTGTGATTTAAATACTAAAATAGTAGAATTACCCTCTAAAACGCAAGAATGTAGTACAAAACAATGAAATGTAGACAAGCCGATTAATAAAAGAACATTCTTCATCAACCCATATACGCCCACTGCTGAGCACGGGTCCCCTCTACCATTGAGAGGGTTTTAGGCCATTGTCCACCACGCTGGCCTAGTGCGGCTTGGTGGTCTACACACCTAAGAAATTCCTAAGAACTTTTAGGTGTGCAGGTTTTATCACGATGTTTTCCTTCACCGTTAAAGCAAGTGATAATTCAATTTGAATACACACATAACTTTCGAAAAGTCAGAGGTGTGTGCCTGGGGTTTGAACTCGCGACCGCCGAGATTCTCGACCGCGCGCCTAAACCTCGAGGCCATCACTGCTTTATAAAATAACATAGAATTAAGTAATAGGTGATGATCAGACGACGAATTCCCAAACACATTTTTTATTTGGATTATTTGCAAAAACATCGACGAATTATTAATTTAATAAGTTTATTAGGTATTTCTTGTAAATGCCGAGACGAAGACGACTCCATCACCATAAAAAATGAAAATGACAAAATTAAAAATAACATTAAAAAGGAAAAGGTTGTATGATAAGGTCATCTACGACATGTTTTGTTACGGTGTGCGTCTGGTTTTAAGTCGTTCTGAAAAGTTGCCGAAAGATATTTCTGGCAAACGTTGTATTTGGAGTAGGTCAACACGGGATTTTGGTTAGAGGATCAGCTGTGCCGATTTAAAAGAGATTTTTCTCGTCAAATTCGATGGACCGAAAACCTAAAAGTACCTTTTCGGCTCCTCGTCTAAGTAATGAGCTTAAAGCGCTTTCATCGTTTTAAAATATATATCTATGATAAAAACAGTGAAGCTAGTTTCCTCTGAGAAAACTATTAAAAATTTATAGTATACCCTAACATTTAATTTAGCCGAACAAACAGGGAAGTAAAATCTGTTTACTTTTAATTAAAGGTCTATTTTTGTTTCTTTAGGACGTTATACTGGCCGAATTTTTCCACTACATCATTTCGACCTTTTGAAACGGCTACTCCCTCGTAATTTATGCAAGATCTCCCATTTGAATATTAATTTGGAATATGTTGATGTTGAAATTACAAAGCCCTCGCTTTATTAACAACTCCGATAGGTAATCCATACTGGCCAAGCGTGATGACGAAAGTAGTATATTTGTATGGTAAATTTTTATTTATAATATAATACATTTTTAAAGCAAGATTGAAGTACTAACGCATCTTAATTAGTCATTAATTTGATTTTGAATCATGTATAATAATGAAGCAAATGTTTTTCATAGTAAATTTGTACTGAAAAGACAAACCATTTTTGTGGAACCCTTTCGATTCCATCCAAAGTTTGTTGCGTTCTGAACTTTTGCGTGATTAGCATAATCCCCTCCTGTTTTTATAGATTAATCAATTCTTGCTCGTATATAATATGTGCTGTTATTAACAGACAGAACTAAATATCAAGTTTTGGAAATACTGCTGTATAGTCTTGAGCCTAGACTTAAATGGTGTCGAATGGGCCAGCTCAGCATTACGGTACCTTGTTTCTCAGATAACCGACCTAAATTAACAGTCTTATTATCACATGTCCCTCGTTCAGTAGGATTATTAAAGCCATTTGGTTCCCTTTCCCCTGCCCTATTTCAACGCCTACCCTCAATGAAAGATAACAACCCTATAATTTTCAAGAATTTATCGCTTGTCAAATTTTGCTTTGATTGCTTATTCGATTTAGTGGCTTGGGCTGCGGGACTCTTTTAAGTTGTGTATTTCCAACAATTATCATCTTTTACGCCTGGTGTGAGTATTGTACGAATTTGGTGTGCCTACCTACTTACTTGAGAGCTTGATATGCTCCAAATAATATTTTTTCAACGAAGAAGATACTGATATTCTGTTATTAAATTCTACAATGACAAAAATACATATCTCAATTATTACGATGAATGTTGGTACAATACACAGTACATTCAAAGACAGCGTAATAATGAAACGAAAATACTACTGGGCACAGGCCTTGTTAGCCTTTACAGTAATTGCTAAGTGGCAAGGGGGCGATGGAATTTCACCGCAGTATCCCTTGCCTATAGTAAAAGGCGACGCGGTAACCGAGAACCATGGGGTTTTCAGTCGGTAAAAGTCCGACATATCCTGCTTGTTGTAGGAATCCAAGAGGATTTTCCCCAAGCTAAAAAAAAAGGCAGGATATGAAAAACTATTTGAATAACCAGTCTTTTACAATTAGAACATCGTTCATTCGAGTCAAACCAAATACAAGCCTATAAATACACAAATAGCCCCATTGATATCATGTGAACGCGGTTCGCTAATAACCAATTAAGTTATTACCATATTGAGTATGCAAGTGGGTATCGAATAGACAATAATAAACGTGGTGTATTGATTTCTGTATTAACGTGTGTAATGGCACATGTGTTGGTAAACCCAATTTTAGGTCAGCATAATTAGATCATTATATCAGGCCGTCCCACTGCTGGGCACGGGCTTCCTAGCGTTAGTTAGTGTAGTCCACCACGCTAGCCTAGTGTAGGTTGCCGAGCTACACACCTAAGAAATTGTAGGTACGCAGGTTTCATCACGATGTTTTCCTTCATCGTTAAAGTAAGTATAAATATAAATTCAGTCATAAGTGTGTATCTGGGGTTCCGCGACCGCTGAGACTCTTCACCGCGCACCTAAAACTAGAGGCCATCACTATTTACCCCCTCGGTTTGCCTATAGACTTTTTAACACCCAAGTAATAGGGAATCAGACTATGTGCTGCTACTGAGTATATCATAACGGAAAATCTGAATGTCTTACTCTTCATTACTTCTTGCACGGAATTGTCACAGGATCGACAAAATTTACAAAACTTTTATGTCTCTCGGTCGGTTAAGGGTTAAAATTCACACCATCGCCGGTATTAAAGAATGGTTAAGTGAGGGCTTTCAGGACGGACAAAGGGCCGATATAATCAATGACTTTGGAGATCGGACGACGATGAAGGCACAGCCAAGCTGGTTCCTTTTAATGGACCCTTCACACCTTTGAAGGAGATTTTGGAATATAAAGGAAACTAAGTGATGTAGAGAGTTCCATATATTGTCTACAGGGGCATATGTACGTTATAACGTATGCAAGATTGTTTGATGAAGCCGCATACTACGTAATAATGACATTGAGCATTCATTACAAAGTAATTATACATATTAAAGCCTGTATTCGCGAAGCTACACTTTCGCAAAGGTATTTAAGCTAAAGTTAACCTAAGAAAAGTATTTTCTTATTTATTTATTACAGCAGTTAAATATTGCATAAGTGAACGATTCTAGAAGAGACCTACCAATGGGGCATAATTATGTCATTTATTAACCCCATAGAACAGTTGAATAGAGTAAAAGGGAAATAGATAAGGTATATATTATAATTCTTTATATGGCGATGAGTGTCGCCGCTTGTCTGTCGCCTTTTCATTTTACTGCTTTCACACAACTAATAATAAAAATTTCAAACAAAAATGAAGTGCTACTGTTGGTTGTCACACATCTATAAAAGTCTTTATATTATTGGCAACTCGACTTACTAAGAAGCAGCCATGACATTGACTGTATAATCGTAGTTTCGGCACGCTCGTCATCCTGACATTTCCTTTCTAGTTTTATTCAACTGTTCTGTGTGACTCCTTAAGTTCGATTCTACCCCATACCAAGTTGTAAGTACCATTGTTTGTCTTTACACAGAAGGACATAGTCTATACGCACGGATTGACAAACCAACCGAAACATAATTTCCTGCGAGTAAACTCAGCAATCGTGTCAACAAGGGTAATGAACCAATCGGCTAGGGCGGTGAGCGTGACACCACTCTGTTTGCGCAGACTGGTGTCATCTCAAGTTTAGTGGCCTGGTTAAAATTTTCGTACCGTGTTAATTGTAAATTGGGTTATAGTTTTGTGAAGACGACACGTCATCAGCAGTCCAGCGCAGTTGGCTAAATTCAAGCCTGCGAAAGGCCGCGGGTTCGATCCCCGCACCGAGACAGATATTTGACAGACGTGGTCTCTCGTTTAGCAAGCTAGTATCTAAAACTGCGACAAAGGCTGTCAGAAGTAAGTCTTGACATCTATAGAAGAGCTAGAAGAAGTCCAACAGTGGTATGTTTCCAGGTTTATATTGATGGTTAAAAATTTAGTATCGTAACGTAGTTTACTTGGCAGCCCCAAGCGTGGGTGTTGTGTGTGGGAGTATTTTTAACATCCATTTAATTCTTTATTGAGGCAGGCATTGTTTTCTTTTAATCTAATTTTATTTGGGTGCTTTTAGACACAATGGGATCACTTCAAGCCCATCACGGAGTAATTACGTTAAAAATTGTAGCAACAAAAATTGACATGGGTTACAGTTACTTTTGATGGCCTTTTTACTTTTTATGAAACAAAGGAAGGGTAAATTTTTAACTGCTTTTATTAATACTTCATTTATGTATGGATACACGCTAGAGGTATATGTATTAAAGCAATTTACCTTTTTTAGTATTTCAATTATAAATAAATACATCACAATGAATTATAATGAGCAAAGTACGTAAATGTTTATTCAAGAATGGTTCCTAATTTGTTCTAAACATATTTGACTTTATAATATCGTAACTTTTTACAAAACAATTAAGTTCCAAATAAATCCTATTAATTTCCAAAATTCGAAACAAAATTGTTAAGAAAACAACGAAGGCAGAACCTTAAACAAGAATAGACCCTTTGTGAGTTTTAAACTCGCCTATTGTCGTTAGAAACTTGTTAATGAGAGCGCAAAACCGATGTACCGGGGACGCAAAAAATGTTAGCGAGATCAAAAGATTCCCTCGACTGTGCAAAACTCAGGCGGCTAACTATGGACGGTAATCCGACCGATTACAGGAGATATGCATTTACTCGCCGGCATTATGGAAATGGGGGTCTCCGCAAACTGGATTTATGAAGCCTGTCAGACATGAAGTAGCACTCAAGCACAATGTACCATCGTGATTCAGTATTCAGTGGAACAGGCTATCCTTTGGATAGATACTTCAACATCTAAACCAAAGATGACCGCGCCTTTGATGGTATTAGAGTACATAATTTATATATCGGCGACGCGATATCTTCGCGGTCAGACATTGTAGGCGTCAGCAGGGATCCGGGCGAGAAATAATACTTTGAAGGATTACGAAGTGATTTATTCAATACAACAGCAAGTCAGAATATAATTCACTTTACTGTCCTTTATAATTACTTTATAATTACAATACACTTACAGTTCCTAGGCTAGAGTTACTTCTTGAGCGATCGGGACGATATTGTGTTCCTGCTAAGAAATGCTCCTCCTTTTATGCTATCTACCCTCTCTAGCCTAGGCTCTGTAAACGTCATTTTGACATTTGTGTAATTTGGTAATGACATTGCCGTCCTGTACTCATGACCCGGATGCGACATATATATTATGTACGTTTATGTACATATCTACATTTACATTTTTTACGTATTTGTATTATTTTGTATATATTTCTAAAGAGTATAGTCTGTCAACCTACACTAGGTCAGCGAGGTGGACTAAAACCTAAACGATCTCACTGGTACAGTAGGCTCGTGCCCAGCAGAGGGGCGTATACCTAATGATGCAACCCCCAACATACCTACTTATTTTACGAACTACTTCATAAAAATGATTGGATGATGTCATTGATGTCTCAACATAAGCTACCATAAGGACCAAATCTATCACTTGCAGCCGCCAAAAACGACTGTAATACCCTTTCACAGATAGCTAAGTGCATTGTAACAAACGTGCACTGTCAAAGGAAACTGACATTACGGCCATTCGATCGACGCTAATTCGATTGCCACGGCTAGAACGGTTCTCTTTGACACCATATCAACGGGATATGCATTTTAATCACATTTTACTGAAAGCACGGCTTCCTGGAAGTGTAAATATCATAAAACCATACAGGGCTTAGTCAGTTCCACTAGTTGTTTGATGTTCGTTTTTACATTTAACGTTTTAATATTTTCTATTTAACTTGTACTGAACATAATATATTATGCATGATCCAAACAGGATGAAATTTTGAAACTATTCTTTGAGTCTATAACAGATTGAGCTGAAATTTTGTACACTAACTCAGTTATGATGACAATGCGTGGTTAACATTATGATTTCAGTTTTAATCCAATATAGCGTCACACCCCAGATTAGATTAGTTATTTTTATTGCAGTTCTATGGTATGGGTGTCATATGAGAAGACTTGCTAATAATAACTAGAAAAAAGTTAAAATAAAAATCTTTATAAGCAGGCCTTTATTTGAATGGCCTAAGACGAAAAATATTTTATAATTTAAAAACTTTTACAATATACTTATAACGTATATTTACACAATATACGTGGCAAAAAGCTTGTCTGGAGACTTACATTAAATAACTCAATGTGATACTTTTTAACTATAAAAACATTCAATCTAAGCAAATACGAGTACTTAAATCCTGAGTAAAAAATTCCTCGCCAACAATATGCGTACCGAACTAAGCTACTGAGCGTTAAAAACATTTATGCTTCGAAAATAAACATGAATAACCTCAACTACTATTTTATTATGGACAAACACCACAAAGAGTTCCAAACCCCTTTAAAAGTAAGTGTGAAATTTATTTTAAAAGTGGACGGTCCAGCTTAAAACTGCAGCTGGCAGAGCTGCCGCTACTTTAGAGCTTATCGCGGGGAAAATAGCTGCTTTGTTCCTTTAAAGGTTGTCATTCCAGGAAAACCTGGGATTTCTATTTATATCTGCGCTCCGAGACAATGTTTGCACTAGATGCTGTTTTAAATCACAAATGGCAGTTGCGGGAAATAGCATTTGCATTTATCAAATGTCATCTTGTAATGGTTTGGAATAATGCGCATTTTATTGATTATATGTATGTATTTCTTAAAAATATTTTGTCAGTATCTTATCAGAAGCTCGCGAGTCAATATGCAAACTAGAGATTTTAATAACCACTAACTAAGTTTATTAGAATGAGTTTATTTGTTATATCCGTGCGACATTGATTGACTCAACCTGACGACACTGCGGCGTGAGTTGAATCAAATTGTTTAATTTTCTATTGTGAAGTGAGAACACATTACAGAAATAATGGCCAATAGCTGTCGTTACTAGCGTCGCATTTTAATAATTTTTCAGTTTGACCATTACATATCAGGAAATACCCAGCAAATTCCATTAAACATGAACATTCACGGAGTCTTTTAATATTTGGGTATTAAATACAAAACTATTTCTGAAATCAATTACGCAAAAGTTTTACACGGAAACTGATATTTACAATATTTATTTTCGCCTTTTTTGTCAGACAGTTTTAATATTGGCTACTGCGCCAAACAAAAATTTGTTTTTCGAAATATGAGCTCAGCTAGTAGGGCCGCTGTTTACGAAACAAACACAAATAAAAGAGCACCCGGTATTGGTTCCATTTGATATAGCGTTCTAGAACATTCGACCGTAAGAACAACTTAGTTTACTCCAAGCTTTTACGAGATGTAATATCGTGGTTGATTTAAATTACATTACGATTCCAACGTCTTGTCTTAAGCCAAATTTATGTGTAAATTTAAGTAGTAGTACTATTTTGTATCCTACATTATTTAGTTACGCCTCGATGATGCGTGTTTAGGAGAAGCTTAGAATGTGTTTTCAAGTTACGGGTATGAATTTAAATTGAGCACGATTTGTAATAAAACTTTGCAACTTTGGTCGATAAGTATGCAGTCTAAGATCGGGTGATCGGATAATCGACTTTAGGAAAGTTTATTGTTTACTTTAATTAGGAATTCCACTATCTGCACAAAGGCTGGTAGTCTGTCCAGAAACTGCAAATAACTTCTTAAAATTTTGATACCGATAAAATAAGACTTAAGAATTTACAAAATTTAAAATTAAGTAATTGTTTTTCGTTTAAGTAAGTGTGAAGTCGGTCGAGGACGTCCCAGGTGCTACGTGAAGATCACGCAGGAAATTTATTTATAAAGGGTCTCGAAAGGTAATGTCAGAGGAGGTAGCGAAAGAGGTGTGTTTTTTATTGGAGACTTTAGAAAAAGAAAACGAAGCACAGAATTCAATAGACTGAACCAAGCCGATGGGCGAAAATTAAATAACCATCGAAGCGTAAGAAAATTAATAAAGGAGATATTTTTACACTGTCGGGACTGTGTGCGACTAAAAAGTAAATTGTTGGTTCAATAGAAACAAACTTGTGATGACTTTTTTTGTTTTTGACGTCAATTTAGGATCGATGTTTCTTTGTATTTATAATATATTCACTTACTTTAACGATGATGTAAAACATCGTGGGGAACCGGCACTCCTTAAAGTTCCTTGCCGTTTCTTCCGTGTCGATGCGGCACTAGTTCAAAATTTACGATTCAAAAGAACTTGTAAAAGTCGATTTAAATAATTATTATTTTGACTTCGATTTGATTTTAATAAAATTGTTGTAGGCCAACTATATTATTAAAAGACTACAGCTATGTAAAAATACTAAAAATTAACTAGGTTTTTTGTAGTGTGCTCTTTGCTTTTGATCTTTCAGGTATTATTAAATACGAAACTTTCAACAGAATGTTTATGCTGGAGAATATACTGCAAGTAAAAATACATGGGCTGATGATCTTTGGGTTAACATATAAAGAATCTTATACATGGAGATATTACTCATATAGTCGCTACCCGGATATCTCCAAGGCGCTCAAAAAATTGAGATATTTGTCAAAACAGAGAGCTCAATCCTTCCAACGGGGGATCAAACTTGTCATCCAAAATCCACTTTCCTTATGGAGAAATGCACACCCCGTCAACTCTTGTTCAGAAAATATATTTTATTTGTCAGTTGGACGAAATAAATGTTTCTTCATATCTGACACAAAAAGAAAACCTTCGCCAGTTGAAAAGTGAGACCAAATGGGGAAAGTAGTTACATCGAAAGAATGTTATTATCGCCATAGTTTCGTTCCCCAGTTGTATTGTTATGATATAGCACGTTTTATTACATGTCGTTTACATTAGCAATAGAATGTGCGAGATCGGATTCTTTGTGGGAATTTGTATTATTACATTGTTTACCTTATTTGTCGACTCGGAGGTCGTCGCTAATGCCTAAGCGACTTTTCGCGTCATAAACCTGATAAAAAAGAAAGTGCAACATGAATACGGTTTATCAGTTGTTAGTTGTTGTTAAAAGGAGTTTGTGAAACGAGAGGCTGCTTCCTCAATCCTAGTCATGTTATTTGATATTTTAATCAGGTCTGTATGTTTTGAAGACCGAAAAGTATTTTGTAGATTCTGATCCACAATATGAGACTTTAAGAGTAGCTGTGACAATATGTTGTTTGATGTATTTATTAAAAAAACAATATATTTTATTCTTTATAAAAGAATATACCTTTTTGTTGCGTTGATTGATATTATAACTTGGCACATTGTGTAACATGCGACTTTTACTTCAGAAACGCAAAAAGGTTGGAACATAAAGATGTCACACCTATCAGTTACTCAAGAATAAAACTGAATGCTTGAATCCTGTGAACTACGGCTACAGATATTTTATGTAGAAAAATTCTTTGAACTTTGGGTATGCGTGAGATGAAAAAAGCAAAATGAATTTGGTAAATTGCATGAACTTTTAAAAGTTCTTTTACATCATACAAAGGGAATACAAAGGATATTACTCTTCGTTTACTATTTCTCATCCCAAATTTATTTAAATCTGAAGATAGCCTCTTCAGATGCTTGCCTTTTCAGCTGTGTGGGCTGTTTGAAACCCACTACTTCTGGCTATGACGTGGTGTTATTCAACAGTCGAGATGATATAATTTGCTTCGTGTTCTTCTCTATATGGACTCTTAGCTACGTCCGTCATCTACTATTTTATCCTAGGAACAACATAGCGAAATGTTATATGAATACCATTTGGAAACAGAAATTCAATATTAATAAATAAAAACTTTTCTTACTTTGTACGAAATATTGACCCTAAAGATTTCCCTACTCAAAAGCAATAATTCAATTTACTGCCCAGTGAACACGAAAGATATAATTCCTAGATACAATTACCGTTTGCGTAAGGCGAAAAAGTTAAAGTACATTGGTTTGACGGGGTTGAAAGGCCGGAATTGGGAACAAAAGGAGTAATATTAAAGGGTGCTAATTGAGAAAGGGCTCGGTTTTATCAAATTAAAAAGAGGTCGCATTGGGAATAGGTACGATTCACACCACTTCTACTTAACGCTTTCCATTTCTGTCATCGTAATTAGGTCATTATGATGATAAGGGATGATAACTGTAGAGAAGTAGTAATAGCCTTGAGGTTAAGGCGAACGGTCGACAATTTGGGCGGTGACGGTTGCAAACCCACAGGATTCTGACTATGTCTGACTTTCTGAAGTTGTGAAAGGAAAACATTGTGATGAAATCGGCACACCTAAAATAACTAGGAATTTCTTAGGTGTGCCATCTACAATCCCTTTCAATGGTAGAGGAGGCCCTTGACTAGCAGTGGGACGATTAAGGGCTGATGTTGACTGTATACGAAAAGCTATTAATTTAGTTAGCTGATAATTATTTATACTATCGCCGAGAAGAGTCATGTTTGTTTCGCTAGAAAATTCTCGGTAGTCGAAGTCTGGTGATGCGCTCGAAAAACGCCATAAAGCTCGCCCATTGTTACGTGGAAAAATAGCTAAGATGAATTTCTGCATCTCTGTCTCCCTATTGAAATATAGGCGAGAATTCATGTCTGCATACTTAGTATCGGTATAGGCACAAATGGACTCGTCATTCTCTTATTACGCATTGAAATTGGTATTCGAATTTACCTATAATGCAAGGGGAGTCTGGATGTAAACTATAGGACACACTTAAGATGATCATGTCATGTCAAAGAGGCTATACGCGTTCTGTGCCGTGTGCACTCAGCCTAATTACCCCGTTTCCACACTAGTGGAGGACACATCGACATTGAATACCGATGTATGCATTACACGTCAGAAAGAGAGTACGAAATTTATTTGCAATGTTTTTTATAAATCCTACTACTATTATAAAGGCGAAAGTTTGTAAGTATGGATGTATGGATGTTTGTTACTCTTTCACGTAAAAACTACTGAATGGATTTTAATGAAACTTTACAATAATATAGCTTATACATCAGGATAAAACATAGGATACTTTTTATCCCGGAAAATGTAGTATTCCCGTGGGAATAAGTATTTCTGGATCTACCAAAGCGATTTGAATGCAATTTGGTATAGAGAGAGGTAGAGCTCACATAATTCACATGGAATAGTTTTTATCCCGGAAAATGAAGTATTCCCGTGGGAATGGGTATTTCTGCATCTACCAAACCGATTTAAATGATTTTTGGTATGTGCATAAATAGGACTCTGAGATGTAAAATAGACTATAAATTATTTTCTATACTAAACTCAACCCTGTAGTCGATGATGTCGCGGGCAACAGCTAGTAATTTTAATATTATTGTTATAATATAAATGAATGGTAAATCATATTATTTTTTGTTCTGGGAGTTCTGACAAGAAATATTTGAATAGTACTCATAATAAACGATACGAAAATCTTTTGTTTCGTGTGTTACAGGCTATACCTACTTTTCTTATAATAATTTGTCAATATTTACATTACATATTATGCCGTTTTTTTCTTTGTAAGCTTCAATTTCTCCTACATTTGTTAACGAATTGAGCTCATGGAGATATATTTATTCTCATTTTCTTATTATAAATTCTATAAAAGCTAGACTTAAAACATTCATGCACAATAAATTATAATGCATTTATATTAGAGTGCTTTAATTAAATATATAAAACCACTTTTAATATTTTATATCAAAGATGAAATTGCTCGGCTAGGAGCACGTAAAAGTAATAACTTATAAGTGAGTAAAAAATTAAGGTTCCTTTTTTTCTTCTTTAAGCCTTTAATAGCGGTGTTAAACTAACTTGGAAATGTTAGCAAATTGTTCATCAAAGTATTAATTATACGGTAAGCTTACTTAACGATTTTCGGGTCTGGTGAACTAAAAAATTGAAGACGCGGAGCATTGAAGTTATTAAAGGAATTATGAACTTTTACCTTCATCTGCAAATGGGGATTACAAGCCATTACCTGTAAAAAGAGAAAATCATGATATTAGTAATGAGAGTCAGAAGGCAAAGCCACACCGTGGTGGGATAAACTTTTCAAATTTAGATCTTTTGCCGCTCTTAAAAAAAAGGGGACGATGGATTATACTTCCATCTTTATTCTTCCTTCCTTCTTCTTCTTCACAACCTATGAGTTGTGAATGGCGGGTAATGTTCTACGTCCATTACAAAATTGCATTTATAGTAATTTGTAAAATTATTTATAAAGAATATCTTACCTAAGAATATTACCTAAGAATATAATCAATCAAAAGGACGGTATGACCTATGTTGTTTTATTAAGGGCCCTTTGAGTACCTTTTTTTAACGCGAGAAAAAACAATAAGTTAGCCCTTAGTATGTCGAGGCCGAAAAAGGTATGTCTATGTTTAAAAAAATGTTTTTGGAGAATGTAAGGTAACATATTTCCATAGAATAATAAAATTGTTACAGTAGATTATTGAAAAAATTACATAAATTCTATCATAGTCATGTAATTAGAAGTGAAATACTTGAACTCAAATAGTAATATGTACCCGTATTTAGAAATAAAAATTAAACACCAATTCCCATTACACGCTGGAATATTAATTGGACTAGGAGTAGCGTAAAAAAGCATCTGTAATTGCTTCCCCGGTGGAAAGTGATTCAATTAATTAACTTTTTCACACGCAATTGCAAATTGGCTGCAGGAGCGGACTTGATACCTACTTTAAAAAAGTTAGTGTGTTAGTTATTACCTGCCTTAATTAAGGTCTTGAGGTCTCAGACCAACAATTTAAATGTATGTTAATAAATAAATTTTTGATACATCTAAAAAAGTCTGGAGATTATTCTATATAATATTATATTCACGTCGGTTCTAACTCACTCGTCACTTGGAAAGAAATCTCGCGGTGAACAATGTGAAGATGACGTTTTGCCAAAGCTATAAAAAACTGCAACTTTTTATAACTAGTTCCTATTTCGAAATAAATAAGCCCGCCATAGTTTACTCGCAGAGATTTTTCTAAGCGAAGAAGATTAAATATTCTCGTTGCAAGTTGTTGGATTTATTAATTTTCCTCCGCACAAAGTAAGTCTTGTGCTTATATATTGAAGTTTTATTCCCGTCTGACCTTTTTTCTAAGTTACATTTATCTATTTTCAAAGGCACGTGTACTCTTTTATACAGTACTTTAAGTAAAAGAAGTTTTTCAAAGCACATCTATTTATTTAATGTATCGGATGTTTTGTGTTTTCCTTATTTTGGTGCGTAAGGCTCAATGATGCGTACACATATTCAAAATGAGATATGGCTTCAAACATTTTCTTGAGTCAGATGTAAATAAAAAAATACATATGCGATTAGGGCTTTCATATCTTTCTGTTACGAATGATCGAAGATGGGCCGTAGTTATTGAATGTTTACAATCGTCAATGTAATCCTTATCCATGAATGAATGACATTTTTCATATCCCACTACACACTCGTCACTATAACTCCTATGCTCCAGGATAAATAGCGGCACGCACAATATTAACGCTAAGTATTAAAGCTCAGCGAATCTACGGGAGCCTAATTTGTCATGATCCCGTTCGAAATTAATCAAAAAAATCAGTAGATGTTAGAAACTCAGACTTGTCTACTTCTCTCCACAGCAAAGCGGGGAGACAAAAATATTGATCTATAAATTTTCACCCTCTCGTAAAAAAAGACAATTACAATTGGTGAAATAAGACGCAATTAACGAACCAAATGATGACATGTATCTATACTAATATTATAAAGCTGAAGAGTTTGTTTGTTTGTTTGAACGCTAGGATCTCAGGAACTACTGGTCCGATTTGAAAAATTCTTTCACTGTTAGATAGCACATTTATCGAGGAAGGCTATAGGCTATATAACATTACGCTTCGACGAATAGGAGCGGAGCAGCAATAAATAATGTTTCAAAATCGGGGACATTTTTTCCTTTTTGTGAGCTTCCACTGCGTGCGCTGCGAAAACGGTTAAAGTTTCGCTAAAATAATGTTTGAAAGAAATGTTCCTCTTTAAAAGTTTTAAAAAAAAGTCCGCGACAGCATATGTCTATTTTTTAAGGTTGGCTCACTATAACGTTTTTTATCCTAACCAAATTTATTTTATAAAAATAAAGTTTTATTTGTGAAGGTGTTTTTATAAATATGATATTAATCCTTATCCAAATAAATACGTTATTCATTACAAGTATTTAATTTTAAATAAAATTGCCCTTTACATCATTTAATTTCACTGAGTATCTTAGAAGATATTGCAGTTTTAAAATATTGATCAAGCGCGCAGTAATGATGCACAAGGCGCCGATCGACGCGTTACGGTTTCACGTTTGAACAATTTGACCGAATTGTATGATTTTTGGTATGGACATAGATAGGACTCTGAGAAGTAAAATAGACTACAACTTATTTTCCTTTTGATCTCAACCCTGTAGTCTACGCGGACGGAGTCGCGAGCAAAAGCTAGTTGTGAAATAAGGTAGTTAATATCCACGGTGATCACAAACCCATTGGCTTTAAAAAAAATCCGACAATTTTTTTGCGTTTTCCATACAAATCACATAGATACATTTAATACCGATGGTTGTAAGGAAAACGTCATTTTTTGTCGAGTTTTTTTAACGCCAATGGGTTTGTGATCACCGTAGATATTACCTGCCTTAGTTTCCGATCACGGTCTGAATACACCCTGTGTATCCGAAAACAACGAAACAATATTAAATTATTCCAACCTCTAAATTCACACATGACACCCCGAAGTACCCACAACCCCAACAGTAAATTGTAAAACGTAATTCATTACGTCCCCACATTCACAAATTGAATTCCAGCAATAAAATTTGTCTACTAAAGACAGTTCCTGGGGGAATGTTGTTTTGATTTATTAATAACGAGGTGGAGATGGAGTGAACAGCTTGATCTTAGCATATTCATGAGGGAAGGTTCGGGAACATTGCTTCCCTTTTATGAATTTGGCATCAATGGCAGGGATCAGGGGGCGTTACACTATTAATACAGCAACGTGACTTTCAATATTAAGTTAATTGTTGCAATTGAACCTTCACATTCAAATGTTTTCACATTCATTTGTTGAATTAAATATGATACGTATGTGTATCACTCTATTGGGGTTAATTTTTAAATAAAACTTTTAGAAGATTTTGGTTCCTGACAGATAGGTAAAATGTGGTATATGGAAAATGCATAATTTTATCGTATTTTTTTTTTGGTACTCAAAATTTTTGTATTGAAGTTTATTAAAAATATAATTAATGCCATTATGTCAGGTATCATAATTGTTATCAGCCCATAGGTGAGCACTGGGATCTCTTCAATTTTCTATTTTTTCTACACTGCTCTTAAGAGGTCACAGTGTGATCTTTAAAAATAAAGAACACTGACAAGTCTATTTACGTCCGCACTTAACTAGAGAATACACTAATTACTCAGTTAATGAGAGGCGGATAAAAATAAACCCGGGAAGATTTAATCATAGCTAATTTTACTATGCAATTAGCCGCCTAACTGAAGGTGTGACGGCGGGCGGGGAATTAATCGAGTCAAAAGCAATTAACACGGCTGCCTGACATCCGCACCGATGGCCAATTACATGAATCGCTTTTTGCCGCTACAAGACGACACTTAGACCCTTATAGATACTCAGTTGTAGTCCTACAGCATACATCAACATACATCGCCAACATACATCGTATATAACGCGTCGAGATACAACAATGTGCCGTATGATTTAGAAGACGTGGTTTCGAAGTTTGGATCTTCAAAGTTTTTATGATTTTTTTACGGAGTCTTTCTTTCGTTTTAAGTGTCAATATGCTTGCGGCCAGCACAGCTATTAGCTGTGTTACTTTTGAGCGCATTCTTTTTTATATCTTCCCGTAGAATATTATATATATTATGCTCCGGGCAGTAGTGGTAATATTCTGCCCTGTGGCAAGGGGGCGTTAGAATCCCACCACGGTATCCCCTGCCTGTCGTAAAAGGCGACTCAAAGGGGCCCTTGGGGTTGCTGGGTGGGGCAGCACGCTCTCATTGAAAACGACCCCGAGAAGGGCGGCGGCACTGTGGCCTGTGTACGTCGCGGGCGCCCAAACCAAGCTAGTGGGGGCATAACTGCGCCCCCTTTTAACTCCGAGACGTCCGAGACAATTACGTCTCGGAGGCGCACCGGGCGGGTGTGGTTAATTTGGCGCGGAGATGGCCACCGGGGGATTTTGGTCGGTATGCTGGCTTACGGATTTCGTTAGGGACCTAGCCCGGCACTAACATCTGCGCGGATATGACGTCACCGCGCGCCGGGCTAGAAGACCGGTGACCCCGACATACGCTTACATCCCCGGGCTGGCGGGAAGTACAGCCATAAACAGCTTTCCCCTCGAGAAAAAAAAAAGTAGTGGTAATATTGGGGCTTTAAAAAACTGGGCTATAATACTCTGCCTTCAAACAGTGTCAAATCATTAATACACTTTAGCCAGCTCGTATCTGATCATATCTTTAGAGACAGTCTGAAATAAATAAATACACCAAACAGTCACATACATAGTTCTGACCCTTAACTAGGTTATAAATCTTGTGCCGTGGGTACCAGAGACTACGAGAGACTTTTTCGGTCTCACAAGGAAAGGTCTCTTCCCAAATACTCCTTCCATTCGCTTCAGCGTTCTGGATAGCTTAACGTGAACTTTTATGCCTGACTTTACTTGATATTTACCATATTAATCTTACTCCATGGAGTTTCTATAGATATGTATGCAGGATAGTCTGCAGCGCAACATGGTATTAATGACATATATGACCGTGTAAAACTTTACTAGCTGATTTAAATGCATGAGCAATGTAGGAAGTTTGACTCGGCCTTTCAAATTCCTGCCGTAGTAAACTCAGGATGGCATTAGTTTACTGCACTTTGGCATATTATGATAAATATATATTTTTTTTGCATGTACAAGCTGTGATAAAGCTTGATACAAGCTTATTAGGCAAGCTAAGCTATAATTTCCAGGTCTTTCTTCTATTAAATTTGTTTTCTAAATCGAGTGAATTAAAATAAAATTAAAGTAAAAAATACCGACTTTATGGAGTTGATAGACAAAGTCATTAGCTTACATGTTACAATGGAGATGGTTGAATATCGGACAAAGAGCAAGTCATGCTCTAGGATGGCAGACTCTGGAAATGGCTGGAATAGCTCCAACCACTACCACTTGGGTCTAACAAGTGACAGTAGAGTATTGTGCAAATTTAACATAACCGGCGACAGAGTCGCATACAATATTAGCTTTATAATTTATACAAAGACCAACGTGCTAGCAAACAAATAAAAAAATGCTGTATGGCCAGTTATGTAAGCGAATATTAAGGATTTTTCCCTTTGATGTGGCGTGCCTTGCGCAGCCATTGATTCAGTAGATATGAAAGAGCTAACAATTTTTCAACGAGTTTTTTTTTTTAAAAACTACCAAAATCAAAGGCCGAATCTCGATAAAGAGAATTCGGAGAACGCCGTGCATATATTCAGATTTTTAATAAACCATTTTACTTTACATAATTCTCGGTAATATTTTTTACCTTGTTATTTTTATAATTTTATCTACTGGAATATGCTTCGTCGTAGTCGTTGGTATTTCGGCTTACAGGTTTGAATCTCGGAATAAGACAGTGCATGGTTAATATACAAAATAGATATTATAGTTGATTTAAAGATGATGTAGAAATACCACGATGGAGATAAATATTTAAAGGCTATAAATCTATTGGTCCTAGGGAGAATCGAACCCGTAAACATAGTGGTTAGAATATCTCGATCCATATAATTCTTTGAGCCTACACACCTGTTTGCTTATTGCTAGTCGAATGGCATTAGACTCGCAACTCCGTATGTGAAACTTTAGACTTTGTGACTCAATGCGAATTTGTGCCTCGCTCCTATTGATCCTAGAGTGTTGTATAGCATATACAATACTTATAAGCTATCTTATACTGAATTATAAAAGAACTAAATCAAGCAAACGAACTCTTCAATGATAGTTCAATTTCACCAAGATTTGTGCGTATTGAAACATAAATTATGTAGTTTCATAAACTGCGCTAACCATAAATTTGACTCTACGTCACATGTATAGCTACGCCTGAAATAAGATCTAGCGACTCTCCGCTTGCTTCACAAAAAGGTCAGAAGATGTATCAATTCATATCCAATTAGAATTGGTGAAGAGAATTCGGATTTTTATTGCTTTTAGCAAGTTTTCTTATAATTTATTCCCTCTGGAACACGAAATTCATTTGGCTATTTCAAGGAGTTGTTTGTTTTAAATTATTCTGGTATAATTTAGTTTTTGTCGGGTAAAAGCAAAAGTCATACAGCCAATCTTTTTCTTGAAACGAATTGGATTAAATAAATTACTGAGAAGGTACCAACTTTCCCTTTTAATTCTTCAACAAAGTCAATAACGTCTTTTACAGAGACATTGAGAAAGCAGGCCTTTCTAGTTTTTATTTGTACTTGAATGTTCATAGTCATTAAATATGAATAAATTGCCGTTTGTATTATGCATTATAGAGTTTACTACCATACGAGTACGAGTATTATTATGTAGGTTTATTATTTCGCACAACTGTCACCGACATAGCGTTTTCATTCACAATATTTTTTTCTGGGTAATATCCGGGATCCATCGGCTTTTAATTTTTCATATATTTATATCTCTCTATCAATATTGATCGTAAGGAAATTGCGTATTACTTTTTATACAGTGTCACCTTTTTTTTTACTTTAGTTAATTGAGATGGTAATTTTTAGAGAATATGACGAATGGTTACGCTACAAAGCTTTAAGATATCGTCCTCCGATGAATTAGATATAAAAATTATTGAATAGAACTACGTATAAGAGGTTTAAGTCCTTAGTGTACCTAGTGCGAGTGGGCTGTCTATATGCAAAAATAATTCCTAAAAACTTTTAGGTGTGAATTTTTTCAACTTTACTTTCACCGTAACATTTCGCGACAAATTATTGTCAATTACCCATAATGTCAAAAATATACCGGTGTGGAACTTTTGGGTTAGGCATGGGTTATGTTTTTGTGACCATCGAAATTTTCGACTAGGGCGAAATTTGACTCTAAAAAAATCGTTCGCCGCCATTAATCTACCAGGGCGCCAGAACGTACAAGAGGTACTCATGTAGCTGTAAAGTTTGAGTACTACTTTATTGTTTTATAATAAAAATTGATTGTTACTGGCCAGAACGTATGACGTGCTGAAGGTTGGCTTCAAGCCAAATTCTACCTCGGCACGTGTGCCGTTCGAAAGACAATGATATTAAAATTTAATTTGACGTATGTTTTGCGCACTTCCTATACAAACTACCGAACGAAGAGTTATGCCGTAGCCGCCCCATACACCTACAATAATATTGCACAATCTTTTTATTGTACAATAATATTGAATATCCCCTTTGATTCCAAACGTTCAATAAATTCTCTCAATAAAATTAACAAACCACTCTGATCAATATTTTCGTGCGAGCAACATGTCTGACGGCGAAGTTTTGGTGGCAGCCACGCTGGTGATTTTGTTGAAAAGAAAAAAAAAAGAAATATATTGCGCATTATTAAGCCTACAGAGCGCAAGAAAAAAATATTGCACAATAAAAATTAAGGTCGCTCAATCTTTTGTTCCATTACTGCGCAATGTTTCAATATTATCCCTACACGTTCAATAATATTGTCAATCAGATATATTGTGCAATATTATTGTAGGTGTATGGTGCGCCGTAGTCAACACGAACTCCGCCAAATATGCCTGGACCGAACAAAGGTATTACAGTCTCACAAAATATCGACTTGAAGTAAGCAAGTACTGAAGCGTTTCATTTGTTGAATGAAATTTGTTGTAAGTCCTGTTATCTATAGTCTTGTTTTATAGTTTACGTCCGAATAGCCACTATTCCACAGAACATATTAATCCGCCATATTGGTAAGACTACGTCAACTGGACCTCCTATTTACATCCTGATCGTGGACTTTAATTGCCACTTTTTTATGTAGTTAATACTTGGTAAAGAAGGTGTTACTATTTGTACAGTATCCTAGATATTAGTGTCATCTTTTAGTCATCTAGGAAATACCATGACCAAAGACCCTGCAGTGGAAGGTTCAAAAGCATTAACACATTTTTTTTGCCTTCAAAGCCGAAACATTGCGCTAGTATGAGTACATTGGGGCTTATATTTATTCAATGAGTATTTAACAAAAAGGCACGAAAAAGCCGAATGGAAAAGTCAACCACATTCTGCTTTCGAATTCATTCAAATGCATAATTGTGGGGGTTTTAAACACGTTTCGGCGTTTCAAAGAGGTCACGTAGCGAAGGTCGCAGCTTTCGCATTTGATTCGATCGCGCTCAGATACTGAAAAAATTGCGGACTACGAAACGTTTCAAGCAATCAATTTTTGATTTCACGAACTGTTAACACACCCACTTGGGTTTGACGTAGTTATTCATACTTGGATTATTCGTTGCTGGTTTCGATCCGTATATTTAATATTTTTTATTTAACTCTTTATTGCACACATTTAAACATTCAAAATATGTATGCAACTTAAAGGAAGGTACAAATGGCGATCCTATCGCACATGGCGATCTTTTCAAGACAACTAACCATAAGATGGATATTTTGATAGGATTTATAAGGAGGGCAATGTGTACAAAAGAGAAAAAATATAATAATTATGTAGATGTGATATTAAAAAAAATCACCTCAAATCTACACTTTTATCTTTGAAAAAGCAAGGTGCCAATGTTGACTAATGTTACAGCCAATAATAAACAGTGATACTAAAGATGCTATTCTTACTATGTTATTAAATATATGCTAAATATTTGCATTGAAACAATATTTCCTTCTCGAATATGAAATACTAGATACAAAATAAATTTTTGACACTATCTTGAACGTTACTCGGCGAAGTCGAAAAGCTTGCGCTACGAACCAGAAAACGGGGTTAGGCGGCCTACTTTATGTACCGATCGACAAATAATTTTGTGGTTTTACTGTCCAATGCTATCCACCTAATGTTAGTATTTCGTGTTTATGTCGAAAGATTAGAGGAATGTCTTTTTATTTTTTTGGATTTCGTTCATAGACTATATTGGTTTTTGGTGTACTAATAATATTAATATAATATACTTCATAATGAATATAATATGAGTAAATGTTTTATTTTTATTTTTCTTTGCTTACAAAATTTATTAAGGTTGTACGCAAGCGGCGAAACTGCTGTTTATCTTGGCAGCAAACGACTGCAATAAGTCGAAACAATATTCCGACCTGATTGTAAAATTCTCTATGAAATAATTAAATTCATTGAGTCGTGCACCTTATTAGCTTGATGGTTTCGCTCGACAAATGGCGAAGTAATCCAAAAGATAAAATGCTCCAATCAAACCGTCCGACTCGGTTTTCCATTTCAATTAACTTTCACAAACCTTCAGCGGGAAATTTGACGGCAATCGGGCCTTTATCTAACGGTAATGGATACAAGATTTTCTCTTTTTGGCGATGGGAATCCCATTTTTGACGCACGAGAATTAACACTTTGTTTTTGTACCTGTTCCCTTTAAATTGAAATTTAATTCAGATCAACATGTATAGTACATACATTTTATAGTATATTTCATATTTTAGCAATATATGGATGTCCGTAAAATACAAACTAGACGCAATTAAAGTTTGGGAAGTAGCTTTAATCCACGTATTTTGGGGTTTGACAACATCTTTTCAAAATGTTAAGGTAAGCTCTCCATGGAAACAATGGAAAAGCTGTATCTATAACTGTAAAAAAATCTAAAAAGACGTAGGTTTTCACGCTCAAACCTCCCACTGAAACGGAATGATTTTTAATATAACAAAATGAAAGATTAACAAGGAACTTCCCATAAAATACATTGATTGATTAGGTATTGCAAATGTAGATGTTTTTTTTACCTTCTTTCATACTTCCTACATTTGTTTCTTATCAATGTCGTATTTTTTTGTAAAACCACCCAATGTTTTAATGTCGTAACAAACTAATGGAGATAAAAATTTGCAGGACTTTGGTCTATTCGGAGCTCGAACCTGAAAAGTTTCCGTAATAGAAAACTAACTTAACCTCTGGGTAAAATCATGGCTTTTTCCTAAATGCGCTTCACGGTAATAAATGTTAATAATGAGCTGTTTACTGCGATCCATTTTCAGTATTCTATATAGATATCTGATCGAATCCCTCGACTCTTGGATCTTCGAAATAGGTACAAAGATGAATCTTTATTACCTACTTGTCTCATTTAAAGAAAAAAATATTTCTAAATTATATTTTCTAGCAGTATCATCCATATGGTAATATATCCAACGTGATCATAAAACAAGATAAATAAAATTAAGAGTCATACACATATTTCACAACCCTTTTCCTCTTTAATGCTTGTTAAAATCAGCTTCATAAAAGTAGACATACATAGAGAAATATTATTAAATAAACAATCATAGATACATTTATTACATACTGTTATTTTCCCAAAATCGCGATTTGCCGATCCGGCAATCAGCCATTAAAACAAAACTGACAACCTCGAATGCAGCTTAAAGAATATTTCGAAATACGCCTTCAAATGAGGAGATAAAATACAGCAGATATTCCTCGAATGATTGTTTTACCGGCCTGTCAGTCGTGTTGGGTGCAAAAGAGTGCGAGATTTATTAGACATCACGGGCGCCTGGTGCGGACAGATTGTCCACGACGGTCGGAGGGCGGCGGAGGGACGGTCGACACCGCAATTTGTCAACCACTCGCGCCTGATTTATCGACATCCTTGACTGACACCGAAATACCAAAACACGGAGAGACAACCATGCATTTATAGCACATAAATAACATACACGGCCCGTAAACTCACTGACCCAGATACGGCTGTAAAACTCCGCGCGGGAGCATTGAAATGTCATTAGAAGGGATAAATGTTGGCGTTATTAAATAGGTCCAATTGTAACAAATATCATTTGATCTATCTATGGTTGTTATTGATGCAATGTAATTCGAAGTACATATGGCTATAGTACTATTTATTCCAAAATAACTATATTTAACTTAGTGGACGTGATATTCTAACTTTTTGTCTGGTCTTTTTTGTATGTTAAGATGTGTTAGTCCTAATTAATGTTGATGTGGGGTGTAAAAAAGATAAATTAGTTATCACTTGCTTTTTAAACATTGTGTTGAAACTTGACCCATCGCGCTGTCAACCGCCCAGAAGGCTAACACTATGGCCTAAACATAGGAGGAACGTGATCAACTGTGGGAAGTGTAATGTGGGCTTATAATAATGTATATATGCTTAGGAGTATTATAAACACGTGACTGTATAGAAGAACATAGATAATATGTGTATTGACCTGTTTTAGTTTTTCTGCTATAACCGTATTAACTTACTTTCTGTTATCATGAGAACAAAGTGTGTTTACGATCTCGGTTTTCTGACAATAACATTTCACTGTCAATAAGTCTTTTAACCTTCTTATAGTGGAATGTTTACGTTTTTATATTATCGTAAAGGTTGAATTTTGTTTGATCGAAATTTATTTGAGTAATTTTTCAAATAACTACTTTGTTGTGCTAGAGAAATGTACAAGTCAATGTAAATAATAGTGCTCGATCGGAACAAACATTTCTTTGAAGATAAATGTTTGTTTTGTCTTGTATCATGTTTGTTATTAGTCTATATTGACCTATACACAATCAGATGCTCGACGGCTTTCGCTGCTGTTGAAAGAAATACGTAAACTCTCGCATTTAGGTAAACTTCGTAAATACATAACCTCACGTTTGTATTAACCGATGGGGTAGGCAGAAAGGCCAGCGCAGGTCTTACATATAAGAGCTGCTGATGTATGAAAATTAAAAACAATAAAAGTAAAGAAAACCAGTGTTCGTAGCTGTTTCTCGGGATTTATTAAGAAAAATATTTTTCTGATAACAGCAAAATATTAAATTTGGTTCACCAGTTTAAGCACCAAAGCGTGGCAAATAAAAACTCGCTTCTGCACGACTATAGTAACAATAATGTACCGTACACTTTTTAAAATCCATCTGTCACCAGTAAATCTCAGCGTATTATCATAGTAGACCAGGGTAGAAGCCTTTAAAAATAATGAAAAGTGAAAAAAAATTATAACAGAATGAAACCCATTAGAAAAGGAGGGAAATATGATAAAAATGAAAGGAAAAATAATTTACGGGCGATCTGAGGTTGGGAAGGGGATGGGGGTGAGGTTTTAAGGGTAAAAAACGGTTTTTCTCGATTTCCGGCAAAACTAAAAGTCCTATCGAAAAAAGTCAAAAGGAAAAGTTGTAGATAATAAAAAGATCTAAAACTTTTGTATTTACACTTTTTTCACATAACCTCAAAATTTATGTGAAAAATTCAAAAAACTAAGTTTTTGGTTTTTTATTTTTATCTTTTACAAAATTTTTGTTTTTTTAACGAAATTTTGTGAAAACTTACCTTTTTATGTCCCAAATACGCTGTAATTTATTTGATTAAAAATATTTATTTTTTCACCTTATTTTGAATTAATATCGAAAAAACACCCTAATTTTCAATCGAAAATTCACCCGTCAAAATATCAGCTTTTTTCAAAAAGTTGGTATGGTTTCTGTTCGTTGAAATCTCTACTTTCCGATGGTGAAAAAAAATATATATGTTACTGTGGTAAATCTTCTCAGAAAACGCAAAAATTAATTTCAATCTTTAGGTTATGTTAAGTTAAGCATACTATTTTTTAAAGAAAATATTACGATTTTTATGGTTGAGTTGATTGATACAGATAAAAATAGAGATAGTATTTACCTTCCTATGCAGATTCGAAAAGTTTTAAGACCCGCCGGTCTGGGTCTTACTACATACATACCTACTATTATATACTATATATTTCGTAGCAGCTGTTACAACCGCTAGCCTAACCAGTATTCGAAATACAGTAAAGTATACAACATCGTTTATAAAAATACACGTGCACGCTGAGTTTCTTGAAGATAATTGTGACAAGTTTACTTAAAAAAACAATAAAACTTTTCGAATCTGCATAGGAAGGTAAATACTATCTCTATTTTTATCTGTATCAATCAACTCAACCATAAAAAACGTAATATTTTCTTTAAAAAATAGTATGCTTAACTTAACATAACCTAAAGATTGAAATTAATTTTTGCGTTTTCTGAGAAGATTTACCACAGTAACATATATATTTTTTTTCACCATCGGAAAGTAGAGATTTCAACGAACAGAAACCATACCAACTTTTTGAAAAAAGCTGATATTTTGACGGGTGAATTTTCGATTAAAAATTAGGGTGTTTTTTCGATATTAATTCAAAATAAGGTGAAAAAATAAATATTTTTAATCAAATAAATTACAGCGTATTTGGGACATAAAAAGGTAAGTTTTCACAAAATTTCGTTAAAAAAACAAAAATTTTGTAAAAGATAAAAATAAAACACCAAAAACTTAGTTTTTTGAATTTTTCACATAAATTTTGAGGTTATGTGAAAAAAGTGTAAATACAAAAGTTTCAGATCTTTTTATTATCTACAACTTTTCCATTTGACTTTTTTCGATAGGACTTTTAGTTTTGCCGGAAATCGAGAAAAACCGTTTTTTACCCTTAAAACCTCACCCCCATCCCCTTCCCAACCTCAGATCGCCCGTAAATTATTTTTCCTTTCATTTTTATCATATTTCCCTCCTTTTCTAATGGGTTTCATCCTATTATGATTTTTTTTGGTTTTAAAAATTATCGACCCTGGACTATAGTAATATGATTAGCTAATAATTTGATTAATAACGTAGTTTAGATGTCATGCCTGAGTGACAAATAGCTTGACGATCAGATGGCGTGGAATCAGTGACTTAATTAATCACACACATTTAGCACAAGATTATGTATCAATTAATTAGCATTCAAAATAATTGTTTTTCCAGTAGTTAAAATATGTAGTGATGCGTATGGGCTGATGATGAGTGCATTTTTTACTTTCTTTAAAGGTGTTTCTTTTATCTTAGTGAGGTTTTTGCTGATACTCGCCACGCTTGGCAGGCGGATTGACGAGCGCAGGAGGGGACTCGCGTTGATGACTGCTGCCTGTCATCAACTGGGGAGAGGAAATAGGGTTTTTGGGAAGAGGATATTATGGGAGAGGAAAGTATGGCCTGTAGGAGAGGAAAGTTGATAGTGACTGCAGAAGCTCGGAGGCCGAGGTCGCGTACCCGTAGCATCTAATCTAAGACAAGCCATGACCACTAGATAGCAGCATCCCTGACTATTACAAATCATTGGGGCCTTTGTTCACCAGTGGACTTCCCTTGGCTGATGGATGGATGGATGTATTTAATACGTAGTAGCTGTTTTGTATGTGTAAAATAACGTTACTTCTACGAATTTGGCTTTAAAAAATACTAAAAACTGAAACTTTTATTGATTTTTCAATGTATTGCTACTCACGTGGATTTTGAGCTCTCGGAATTTTGAGAGCCCTCGGCTACTATCAATTTTGTTTTTTTCATCGTTAACAAATGACTGTCAATTAGTCCTTACAATTTTGCGTAACATTTAAATCGTATAAGATTCAAACATAAACAATATTCGAAAATGGTTTATTGATTAATTAAGTATTTATTTACCCTCATTTTGTACTCAATCATGCATTCGTCCCTTCATGTCGTTATCTTGGGAAACATAGGAATCTTAGTTATTTGTGTAATGTCTTGTATGTTCTCTAAAGACACCTTAGAATAGAAGACACTTTTTGATTTTATATTCCCTAATCTTCATTGATACTGAATAAGGAAGAAAAGCGACATTAACAGCCCAAAATTAAGCAAGAACCGGGTGGAAAGCTCTTAGTGTATGTAGCAAGTCTGGGGATGATGACAGCCGCTTGCCATGCGAGCCTTCTACCAACCTCTTGCATTTACATAAAAATGCTCCAGCACTTCAAAGTGAAATGCATGAGAAGGCAGCTACTTGAGTTCTTAAGTCATGACAGACAGCCTTCGTACACGCCACGGCCGTCTAGAATCGAGCAGCTTCTTAGTTAGAAAAATATAGAAAAAATCATTCGGGTCTGGGGTTGATGTTATAGTTTGGTTACTCAAGATCACAGTTGGTGTTTATATCTTAAGGTTCAACAGTGGACGGCAATAGGCTGAATATAAAATAATTATATTTATAAACTTTAATTTATAAACACTGAATATTAAATAGCTTGCATCTACACACACATAGATCGTGTATCCCTTGTTTACGACTTAATTAAATCGTGCTTGAATCACCTTTACAGTGTAATTTAATTTAGAGGTGCTATCTTCATTAATACGATTAATATTTCGCTCATAATGTTTTTTAAGTTATTAATTAATTTTCAATTATATTGTATTTGTAGTCGAACCAGCGGGGCGCCTCATAGTAGTGTTGTATTGAACTAATTACAGAAATGGAAGACAAAGCGTTGGGACATTCAACTGAATAATATTGTTATGAGAACAACAGCCGTGAATAATTATCCGTTAATTATATTAGGCGCGAGGATTATTCCAATTGAATAGAATCCTGAGGTTGTATTCGGTATTAGACTTAAAGACCATATAGGCTATGATCGTTTCATCCTCGAATATTAAGCATATCGAGGTTCACATCGCACCAGGCCATCGTGATGGACAAAGGCCTACTCATACATATATGCTAATGATAATGATTAATTATTTTTTGAATCTAAAGTGTGTTTTTATATAGCAATTAAAATACTTTTATAACATCATCAAAGTGAGACTTCAATGATCGTTGAAAACAATGTCTTCTGATGACGTGGCAATGGCTCGTGGTCTGAAAACTGCTTCAAGTCTTAATTGCATGACGGTTCGGGATCAGCAAACTTACCAGATTCTGTAGTGGTTAGATAAAACTACGAAATGGCTCCCTCATCAATTTTTTTATAGCTTTACTATCCAGCATCTATATAGATCTTTGCTTAAAGAGGATTTTTAAATATGTGAAAAAATATTATTTAATTTTTTCATAGACGATAGAATTTCATATTTCATTTTACATCGAGGAACGGAGCTACGAGCAAAGGCGATACCGAGAATAATTCTCAATCACCGTTAATTATAAATTTCTAGAAACGGAGCCATTAACTAAGGATAATAGCTGAGGAGCATATTGTATTAGAATTGGCTATTTCTTGGAATCTTCAGCATATCCTGCGCAGCTTTCAAGCCGTGTTGGTCAGCAGACTACGAAACCTAAGCCAACGTATCTGCTTTAATTCGAGGATATCAGTTTTGTTATTGAACGGATACAAAGAATAATTACCAAGATTCACGAAGTTAATAGTTATTAAGCCGACGGGGCATTTAGCAGTCCATATTTTGGGAGCGTCTGTGATTGAGGCCGTAAGATTATTTCGGCTTTAATAGCTTCCACTAAAGTTTATGTAGTTCATATTCATTTGTTTCAAATTTGGATGTTGTAGGGCCGAAACATCTTTTGTAGTTTTTAATATCCATGACAAAAGAAACTGTATCTTTAATATGTGTCAAAAAGTGTTGCTATTGAGATATTCGTTTAATTTGACATTATTTATATAAGGTCTTTGTTTTTGTTTTCAAAAATACCTTTATTGTACCTTCGTCAAATTGCATTAGATAGTCGAGTCCTCAACAATTGAAAAGCGTGGGTTGGGTCTCAAAATATTACATATTTTTCACTGCTAACAGCAAACAATTTTTTTTATTATGTTTCCAGGATATTTTCGTGTGTTTTAATTAAATAAAGCTAGCTGGCCGAGAAGTATTCGGAACTCAACAGCACTTTTTATTTGGACGGTGATATGCTGTGTGTGTGTGGGTATTGGAGGCCCTTACCTAGTGGAATGTTAACGGGCCGATGAGAATGGAATCAAACTCATCCGTGCGCGCAAATTTTACAAACCGATGAATAAGATTCAAAAGTCTATCTCCAAGGATAAAAGACTCATAAAATTCTTGATGAAACATATCCTTAGTATCATTCAGCTTGAAGGAAGCCGAAGAATTCCCGGATTTGAATTATATTTATTGGACAACTCACAGATTACTGTAGAGTAGAACTTGGAAATTATCAACCATACTGTTCAATTGACCCGGGTAGGCTATTGAATTAGAGATCCACTACTGCGTACCGCATACGGGCATCAGGGATTACATGATACTTAATTAATTAATTAACTTGTACGTGATACCGCAACATACTGCGGTGTGCCGATTGGCGGTAATTGTATGTTGTAAGTCGATTGCTCATTAGAAGTTCTTATTCATCATAATTATTATCATTATCATCGACACTAATGATGTATCTCGAGATTGTCGCGTAGTACTAGAGTATACGTACGATGTAGCAAACTTAGTTTTGATTCCTTGACCGGGAAAAGTGTAGTTGGGTTTCTTTATAAGGGAATTCTCAGTACTATTAAGGAGTCTGGAAATATGTTGAAAATACGGTTAGTAGTTTCACGCTCTATTGTGTTAGATAAATATCGAAGTGAATAAGTGTACTTGGTACATGCCCACGTCTGCGAGGGCTACATGTGTGTGCGTGTATATACTTAAAGATTTTCTTTTAACAGTTTAGTAATCAAGGTGATAAACTACTATCAGTGTGCGAAATTTTAATAAAATACTCAAGTCAGTATTTTCGGGCCTGCATGATAAATAAAATTTTTACTTTTTATAGTACCTATGTACAATGTACATATTATGTAGGAGTAAAATGACCACCAACAACAAGCTTAAAGTTGTTTAAATGTTTTTTTTTCTGTTTCTACCTTTCTGACTACGTTGCCACTGTTCGCCGCAGTTCAACTTTTCCCGGATTTTATAATAACATTGCAAATTCCACGAATATTGGAGTTACTTCAATTATCAACGAAGCTTTTTATAACTAGAATAAAATATAAATTCTTCGAAACTTTTATGCTTTGTTACTACCAGACCTAAAAACCAGACCTCAGGTATATGTATTATTTTTATTTGACGAAACAAGATTAACTAAGATTTAGCTTGTTAATGTTATGAGAACGGTTGTCCTAGGACCTAGGTATTGCAATTGAGAAAGGCTAAGGAATTTGGAGCATGGCTATATTTTTGAATATATTTAACGTTTTTCTCTTTAGCTTATAAAATTAAAGTTAGCATTAACTTTAAGTATGCAAGTTAAATCCATGACCACAATTTTTCGCAGTGATATATCAATTGCTATTTTTCGCGTAATTTTGCTGTGTTAGGTTGGTAGTATGTACGTGGGTTGTATTATTTCCCTTGGGTGACGTGACGTAAGCAACCAACCGCGTAAAACGTTTTTGCAATGTTAGTATAAAAACATTTTGCGGTAACCTATACGAGTACTCGTGTATTTTTTGTATCTACGATGGTTACTTATATACTTACATATATTTATATTATGCCACTCATATTTCGCCACGAATGTCCCACTTAGTAGGGACTTAGCCTATTGCCGATATTTAGGCGCAGTTCCAGACTCCGTGCTGTTTTGCAATTTTCTTCATGGAAAAACCCAATAACACTTTGGCGGTCTGGGAATCAAAGTCTGTAGTTTATCATACCAATACATACACAACACACTTCAGTGTGTTACAAGTGTGTATATGACTGTTGTATGTCTATTTCAATTTACAAGGAACTTTAAAAATATAGAAAATATATTTCGCTCGTAATATTTTTTCATAAGCCGCATATATGTGCATATACTTTATATATTTGTGTACTGTTTGTTTCCGCGCATTAGCTTACTGTCCAGAACACGCATTGCAAGTGACACTTTTTATTTCACAGCCCGTCTCATTAGTGTCATGTTATTAAATAGCCTTCCTCGTGGTCTCGCGTAGGAGGTATGTATGTGCTGTGCTATTTAGGATACTGAATTCGATTTCCGGGTTAGGAGAGGTGTTATTGCGTTTTTTGATAAAAAAAAAATCAGTAACAGTAAGTCTAGAATTTGGCCTAAAAGAAGCGATGGATTGAGAAAGAAGAGAATCGAGAAGATCGAGAAGAAGAAGAAAGAAGCGAGGGATCAAATACGATTGTCGGTGCTGAGATGCACCTCTGCTTATCCCTTCGGGGGATACAGGCGTGAGTGTATGTATGCATGGTATATCACTTAACTATAAATTCTTATTAGCTTATTTTTGAAAGGTATATATAAAAAATTAAGTGTCGATTAACTGTCAATGTACAATCTACATACATATATGGGAGTTCTAAGCAAAACTTATTTTGAATAAAGTATTAAAACTTCAATTACGCAATTAATTTAGGTTTAAATATCTATGTCCTATTTAAAGAAAAGGGCGGCTTTTCGGTCTGCTAGATTTACATATACGAAACAAATATTTATGTAAGTCTCAAATATTTGCTTTGTCGTGGGGATAAGTGAAATCAACCCGCAGTTTCTCGATTTAAAGTCTGGCATTCGTCCAAATACGCCACCAAGGTCATCATTTACTTAAAAATATTTTGTGCTTTACTAAAGTTGTATATATAACTAAAAGTAAGCAAATTACTTCATCTGAGTATACAACCATTGTTAGTAAGCCTAACGTGGAATGGGCTATACAAATAGGCGTGGAATCTGCTAAGACACCATCTAGACAGTCTCGGTGTCAAATCCTAGGCACACACCTATGATTTCTGGAATAAAAGTGTAATTTATATTAATCGTAAACTATTAACACATTGATGAAAGCAGTGATGGCCTCGAGGTTTAGGCGCGGGGTCGAGAATCTCGGCGGTCGCGGGTTCGAACCCCAGGCACACACCTCTGACTTTTCGAAGTTATGTGTGTATTCAAATTGAATTATCACTTGTTTCAACGGTGAAGGAAAACATCGTGATGAAACCTGCACACCTAAAAGTTCTTAGGAATTTCTTAGGTGTGTAGTCCGCCAACCCGCACTAGGCCAGCGTGGTGGACTATGGCCTTAACCCTCTCAATGGTAGAGGAGACCCGTGCTCAGCAGTGGGCGTATATGGGTTGATGAAGAAGATTAATATATTGAGAAAAATCTCTACACATCAGGTATCAAACAGCGTGGTGGAATAAGACTTACTAAATGGTAGCCCAGCAGGGATACATACCTGAACTGTTATTTCGCCAAAAGTTCCCACTTTCAATTCTCGCGTCGAACCAATTTTTTTTTATTAAAAAGTATAATAAACAGAGCAAAAAAATGAGTGTGTCTGGTTGTTTTTCTGTCTACCCTTCCCGGGATAAACTATGAATTTATCTGTAAATTTCTTTCTTAACAATCACAATACATGCATAGTTATTTTCTTTCACATAATGTTTCATTCAAGTCATTTGCCATGTACATAAAATAAAATACGTATAAATCTCCGATCCTCGGAATGCAATGACTAACAAAAGTATTGTTTATACTCCCGGGCTAAATTAAGATAGACGATGCAGCAGTGGTAATAATAAATGAAGGGGCTTAAATCTTTCTACCGAATGTTTATTTATGTTCAGCTCGCTAATTGCCTTTGAATTAAACATAAAGGTAACATTTAGAAGTATTTATTATTCGATGATACAGGTTTGTTGTTTTGCAAGATAAAATTACACTGTTGCAACTTGCATGACTACATGTAAGAAAATTTTATGGATGTTCCTAGATGTAGGAATATTGGAGACATTAAGGATAAAACCACAAACCAATTGAATAAGATTAGAATTACTTTGTATTTTACATTATTTTGTATGAGGATGTGTGACGTCGCTAGTCTGTCATGATAAGAAATTCGAACAAAAATGAAAAGCTGATATTGGTTGACACACATTTATAAATATCTTCATATTACAGCGAACCGAATTATTAAGAAGCAGCGGTGTTAAAAATATGACAAATCAAATCGTAAGTTTGGCACGATTGGCATGCTGACATTTCCTTAATAGTCTTATTCAACTATTCTGTGAATAAAACGGTATTCCCGTCGTATTATGTTTTGTTTTCCTCAAATGCTTTCCGTCAAACAAATACTTCGATTGTGCAAGTGCGAATTTTGTAGTTGTTTGAACATAGTTTTTAACAACCTTTTATGCAGTTGGCTGGACGCTAGCTTGAAAAGCTTGAGGTTAGGAGTTCGACATCTGCACCGAGAAAAATGTTTTTATGAAGCACAAATATTTCTTTTGCGTCTTATGAGGTGTTATGTCTTATGTAGCACGATGGTACAGTTTCTTTCTCACTTAAATGACAGCTAGCGTGCCTAATTTGGCACTTGTAATTAAACACAGTGTCTTAGGTGTTTGCCAATTAAAACATTGTAAAAGCATGTTATAACATAATTTATCCATATAAATAATAATCCAATCTTCACGTGTATAGTCTAGATCACAATACAAGATACAAGTATTGTTTTATGGGTACCTATCAGATACCACGAACAATTTATCGTCTTAGAAAACATCTATCAAATTAAAAAATTGTGTGTCATGCATTTTCCTTGGCGTAGACATTTAGTGTGCGGATTCTAGTATTAGGTGTCTTTATTTCCTTATTGGTTTTTTCTTCATGTGAAGTAGTTTTAAAGGTCAGACTATTGTCGATGCTTTATTTATTATTTATTTATTTTATTTATTTGCTTTATTGGACACCACAAAAATAACATATTATAGAACTAATTACATGAATTTCCAAGAGTGCCACAATGGGCGGCCTTATCGTTATTAGCGATCTCTTCCAGACAACCCTTAAAAAAAAGAAGTTAACAAAAATAAATGGGTGGTCATGGAATTACAAAAAGGAAAAAAAAAAGATAGAAAACAAAGAAAAAAAAAGGGGTATTTAATTTAAGTGTACAAATATATTTGACGGAAACAAGATCGGATCGGATTAATTATATTTGGTGTAGTGTGCTTTGAGTCTACTTTTAAAAGTAGTCAACGACTGAGCTTGTTTTATAGATAAAGGGAGATCATTCCACAAGCTTTAAGATAACAATAGCAATATTTCGCTCCTTCATTAAACCATAGCGGTTGGTTAATTATATTTTGTTTATCGGTGGCGTTGCTATGAACGTATCGTGATCTAAACATTTACAAATAAATTGTGGATGGGAGCCAAACGTGCGTATAGTGCCAAAATAGGCAACGTCTTATATGTATGTAGTTTTATTGCGATACGATATATTTCGCGCGGCGATTGATGCGTCTATTTTAATCGGGAACGTCGGCTGTCTGTTTTTTATTCGTGTCTGCTGTCAGGAATGCGGAGTGCCTATGTTATATAATGTGCCTATGTGTTCAATATCGTCTGCCCACCTACTTTTACATTTAACGTTTTAAAATCCTTAATGTATTCTAGCATTGAAATCTAAAAAGCATGAACTTTGTATGTAGAATTAGGTATCGATTGTTTTGTGTTACTGTTTTGATTTTATTACATTGTTTCTTTTGTAACTATTTCAACAAGAAGTTCCAAAAGTAGTAGTGTGTTGCCTGCCTTAGTTTCCGATCACGGTTTGAATACATCCGGTTTAGCCTCGCATTGGTGAAAAGTGTACTTGAAGGTATAACTGTTGTCCATCCCCATGCTCTTCATACAACGATTAAAAACAAAAAAAGATTACGTTACTCTTAGTTCAATCTTCTCGTCTCTGGTTCTTCATGAATGATATGTTAAAAATGTAAGTGAAATGACTAAATAAATTCCAAGACATTACTCGCAGACACTCCGCGAGACGTAATCTCATTGGTAGTAAATCAAGCGGTCTCACACACGACACACGCCCACGCCTCAGTGCGAAGTCAGAGCTTCGTTTAGGGGATCAAATCTCAGGAAGCTAAGAATGACATATTGTTATTTTAGAGATGTAAAATAATATTTTTTATTACCGAATTTAGAATTTTTTTTTCTTTTTTCTAAAAATTTTAAGAAAGAGGAGGAAATAATAATAACAAATAATAAATAAATACACTCAACAGTCACATACATAGTTCTGACCCCACAATAAGATACAAGTCCTGTGTCGTGGGTATCAGAAACTACGAGAGACTTTTCGGTCTTACAAACACCCAGACCCGAAACAAATATTTGTGGATCACACAAATATTTGTCTCGGTGTGGGGATCGAACCCGCGGCCTCACGTTTCGCAAGCTGGTGTCTAGCCAACTGCGCCACGTGGCTGTCAATGAACTTGTAATTATTGTAATACTAACAATCGTATTAGCGGAGCCTAATATCGATAAATCGATTAAATCATTACAAATATTATAATAATTATGTAGGATTTTTTATCTTAAGCTTTTATGCATTGTGAAAGCAAGCACTCCTCACGTTATTATTCTGAGTACGTTCGCTCTTATGTATTTGGAGAGAAAATGTGCCTTTATAATTTCTTTTGTTTCGACTCCAATATAAAGTGGTTACTTTACAAAGTCATTCCTCGACTCTCTAATACGAAATGTTTCAATATATTAATTTTATAAAGTAAGCATATTTCATTTATAATATTGTAGTTTTTTTAAGTGCATATAAACCTTCATTAAGTTAGTGGTGTGGAGAAAATTTATTTTCGTGAGAAAGCTGCGATTAGTCGCTTTATATTTGGCTGCGAAAGAAAATATTTTCACATAAAACACGTTGCTATAGTTAGAAGCAAAAAGTTGTCGAAGAAGTATGTACATTCTATTTTTCTTGATCTTGAAAGACCGTTGGTGTTAATGTGAAAACATAAACAAAAGAGAGTCGCTAAACATCCACATACAAATAATTTCGAGGTAGTAAGGTCAGCGTAAGCGATTTTTTAGTTTTCCACAGAAATCTCACGCGAGATTAAAATAAAACAATACAAAGTAACATAAAAAGTTTGCTGAAATCATTCTTCACTTGAAAACTAGACATTAAGTAACGAAATTTAAAACAATTAATTTCAATGATCACTGAGTAACCAGAAAAATGTTAACCACTACCTTTAAATATATATTAGCTATTGCGCACAAAAAGCCAGTTATTGCCGTTATATTCGATCACGAATTTCCAATTTAGGCGACACACGAACAGTTTATGATCTCATAAAAATCTTCATCCGAACAGATGGATCTACAGATGGTATGTTTTATTCTGTTGCTGTCATAAACTGCTTAATTTTTGTTTACCCATATTGAATGTATCTACAACTAAAGATTTAAGGACTTAGTCCACCATGCTGGCCTAGTGTGGGCTACACACCTAAGAAATTCTTAAGAACTTTTTAGTGGTATTCACGCTGGGGTATATAATATATGTATAATGTCAATAAGCGATTATGGAGTTCGACTGTTTCTAATCAAACGAAATTATTATGTGGACATGTATGAACTTTTTTGTTTGTATTTTGAATGGACGGATTGGTTTAGAACGTAAGTTTTTGCAAAGACACCAAAATCTTTTATTTACGACCTTAGTAATGTAAGAAAAAGTCTGGCATTACAGTATCTGTTACGGGCTAAGTCTTCGAGCCCAATAAATGTCACGGGGAAAGATAGAGCGGGATTATGTAGTCTGGGCCTATCGTCTATGGAATTCTGTAAGCTAAGGGGATATTAAGAGGAAGCTTAAGGGGCTCACGATAATATTATGATACTTATGCTTTCCATATGACGATGATCGCTCATTTTTTTATTTATTTATTTTTCCTATTCTGTTATTCAAAAGTTGTCTGAAAGACAAATACCGCCTCTTGTTTTTGCAATTTTTTCCTCCATATAATATTCGTAACAGAGAGTGTTAATAAATATATAAATGACGAGTGCGATTAGCTTTGTCTTTTGTACGTAAAGTTACTGGTTTTATTGTATTCGAAAGGTTGTGAATGGTTGTTGACTGTAGTACTAAAATATTTTACGATTTGATGGGGTTCTAATCTAAGATACAGTGCTCGTTATTCAAGCAGTTACTACTAACAGAGAATAAGGTTTCCAGTAAACCCCATCACTGAACTAGATAACCTGAAGTATCTATAATTTAATGTAATCATTATAATCATTGTCAGCATCAGCCATCAGACACCTTAAATAAATATATGCATATTATGTCATATATACTCTTATACATACTATAAATATGTTAAAACCTCACGCCTGTATTCACTGAGGGGGTAGGCAGAGCTGCATAACATGTGTTCGGACCGTGACTTTTTGGGATTTTCTTTAACATCAGGGGGTTAGTAATCACAATAGCTATTACATGCCTAAGTTGCCGACCATAGTCTGTAAATTTGTAAATAAACAATGTGTTATCTAAACATTGCCTCAATTTCCTCATCTCCTACAAACAACTGAACCCCACGCGACTAAATGTAGGACACGACACACATTTTGGAATTGGCAACATTTTTTAATAGAAAAGAAAACATTCCATCGTTTTTATAGCCTCTGGGAATAGGCTGTTTTTGAACGAGTTACAAAAATTAATAAAGCTCTTTAATATAATACTTTTATTTAGTTTCAGTGTAATTATATTAAACCTATAAAAACCTTGTATTATATTTGCGTGGGAAGTCTTCTAAAAAGTATTAAGCTTTAATATAATTACTGAATGTTAATTTCACCTACAGATTTTGTAATATAGTATAGACATACACTATACATTCTGGTTAGTTCTACAAAAATTATAACCCACTAGCCCGTCAAGGATAACTAGAAAGAAATCAATGAACATCGATGTTTCGAAAAACAAATTTGTATAAACGCTAATATTTCGTTACTTTAGCTACTCAGCAGAAATTCCCCAGAAATTCAATTACTTGTGTATGATATTTTATTAACGTATGGTATTAGAACGGTGGATTGAGGTAGAATTTTTCTTAGCCACAGAGGAAGTTCCTACGCTTCGCTTTAAAAAGTCGGTAATGCAATGAAATATCTTCTTCATCTTCATCAACCCATATACGCCCACTGCTGAGCACGGGTCTCCTCTATCATTGAGAGGGTTTAGGCCATAGTCCACCACGCTGGCCTAGTGCGGGTTGGCGGACTACACACCTAAGAAATTCCTAAGAACTCTTAGGTGTGCAGGTTTCATCACGATGTTTTCCTTCACCGTTAAAGCAAGTGATAATTCAATGTGAATACACACATAACTTCGAAAAGTCAGAGGTGTGTGCCTGGGATTCGAACCCGCGACCGCCGAGATTCTCGACCGCGCGCCCAAACCTCGAGGCCATCACTGCTTTGCAATGAAATATAAAGATTTTCAAATGAATGCTGCAAAAATTACAGACGTCGTCCATGTCAATTAGAAATCCAAAACCAATGTGGAGATTTGCGTAAATATGCATCTTTTTCGCAGTAAAATTTGTACAAGATCTAGTCGGTATTAGCTATGGCTCGCCATGGGATTAAAAAATAAATTCTGGAATGTGGGTGCAGAAATGCAACTCTTCCCACCCCTTCGGCGAATACAAGCGTTATGTTACGTGTGTGTCTGTTACTAAATGTCGATTTATGGAGTTCGCTCGAAAACTCGACGAGACAAGTCTGTAATCACTGAATGTTTACACGAAAATCTCATTTGTCCCCGGATATCGGCTGGTTACCAACGCTAGCCTTTTGAATTGGCTTCATTTCCGGAGTGCGCCCTTAGTTAGTTAAAGTAGAGTACGGTACGGGCCTTCCTAACTGCATGAAACGTATAGTTTCGCTTCACTCATGTGACGAAGAATGTACCTAATGTGGTTTTCTAGCGGATCCTCCTCTTAGGTATAGTTGAAAACAATAATTTCCAAGACATACTTTCGATTTCATTCATAAAGGTTTAGAGAATACCATTAATTTGAATAACAATAGAAGAGACTCGTACTTTATTTCTTGAGTGATTTGAAATAGTGAGATCTCACATTATATCACGTGGTCGTTACTGTATTGCATTAATGCATTAATTAGCATCATTTTTAAAGTATCTATTTATGAACTATAATATGCTTTTATACCGGGACTCATCACATAATTCAGAATTTGCTATGGAGGTGTGGTGATAGTGCCGCTTTTGGTACAAATATACATACACACATGAGTTACATTAACAAGACATTCTATAGAATCACCATTGTTTGAATTTATTGTTACTGTAATATTGCCAAAGTAATATATACGTAGTTGCTGAAATTCTTTTCTATGATGAATGATGGTATATTTCGTAAAAAGCACATTACATAACACAGTAAAGCGCGTAACAAGGGTCCTTCTATTTTGGTGATTTGTCGCATGAATAAAGTTATTTTTATCTCCAAGTTAAAAAGGGTAAATCTGCGTGCGACAGATAGAGATTGTAATGTAAGTGATGTAACCAAAAGCCATGGAAATTCATATAATTGAAGATATAGAAACATTGGTAGGGCGACCATTACCTATTTATTATTCATATTAGTCAGCATCTTAAGGCCTTTTTGTTTTATGCTAGTATATGGGTTGCAGTCTGGTCTAAGAGTAATATCCTTTTAAATGTAATGTTGTTGTGACTGCCTCGTGGCCTTGCGGTACAAGTATGTGCCGTGTGGTCTAGAGGTCCTGGGTTCGATTCCCAGGTCGGGCAAAGTGTTATTGGGTTTTTCCATTAGGAAATTCTCAGTGGCAGCACGGAGTCTGGAAATGTGCCCGAAAAACGGCAATAGGTTCGCCCCCTATTACGTGGGACTAAAACATACCTGGCGAAATGTGGGTGCAGAAATGCATCTCTGCCTACCCCTTCGGGGAATATAGGCGTGAGGTATGTTTGTTTTGTTTGTAATGTTGATCTAATTTTATCTATGAATACTTGTTACTGAGAATCAATTTACCTTTATGATTACAGCGGGTCTGCTATTCTCCAAAAACACTTGAGGCTCACTTGCTGCTTTCCTGTGGGAACGAAAAAATTGTCTGTTTAGCAACGAACTTCAAAGAATGGGAGGTCAAAATTGAAAAGTATTTATTGAAAAGTATATTCGATTATCAAAACTAAAGCAAGGTTACTTTTTCATTGAAACAATAGTAACCACAACGGTCAAGCCAGCCCATTCACTTTGTGGGCTTAATCTTAATGTACATATGTATGGGTTTGGACATTCAAAGCACCCTACTTCACATACAAGGCAATCTGCCGCACCAAGTTGTTGAATATGGGATTAGACGTGCATTCGGAGGTGCGAAATCCAATCCGAAACTAATTGGAACATTAAAGCAAAGGATTTGTCAAGGTGTAACCACTCTATCACCTGGGGATATACTGACTTAGCACAACGAGTCCAAATTAGGTTTGTCTGGTGGAACGCCATAAGCTTAAATCGTGATGGAAATTAGTGTCAGTTTTTTGTAATGCTATTGGTAATATGGTCTTCTATTGCCAGACGAACCAAACAAATGAATTATACTATATCGGTTACGTCAGAGATATGATGATATAAAAATGTCGTGTGATGATATTAGTAAATATACATATAACGTCAAAACGTAAGAGGTGTGTGCCTGGGGTTTGAACCCTCTGCCGCCGAGATTCTGGACCGCATGACTTAGCCTCCAGGCGATCACTACTTACAACGCAATAATTCTATATGTGCTTTATATTTCGCCAAAACTAAAATATAAAATGTATAATACAAACGTAAGATAGAAAACGTCTGTCACAAACTAAATTGTAGTGAAAGCTCTGTGTAAACAACAATAAATTCGCATTTACATGTAGAGAAAGTAACATCTCGTATCTTTTGCAAATATACATTCTGATTTTCGTAATAACATTTTATAAAACCGAACTAGAAGCTCCGCAGCTCAAGTGACCCTGAGGAGAGTTAATCTCTCTTGGAATACGCAACGGACTGGCGATAAGAAATAACCGAGGTTTTAGTAATCCGCATCCGACAGGCCGAGAGACAAAATCTGTTCTAGCTTTTCAGATATTAATGTAAGAAACTTTAAATTTTTTGCGAAATTACAATTTTTTGTTAACATTAAATTGTGTATTTTTGCCTTCGTCTTTTTCAAAATTGTTTTACCAAGCAGTATTATGAAAAAAAAACTTGTATGAAAAGTCAGTCAGTCATGATATGGCCAGTTTTCGATAGAACTGCCAATTTCCAATTCTCAAACTCAGTAACAATTTGCTCGACTCAAGAATCGAATCTGCATTCGACCGCACGCACCACACTGCATGGGCTACAGCACACAGCTGCAACAGTTGTTAAGAAAATATTATAATTGGCACATATCACATGGACGTCCAAATATAACGTACGCAGCTAAATAAAACAATAAATCACCGAGCTGTTATTGAACAAATCAATGTAGTGCCAGATACCAGCGAAGAACGTATTAATCATTGACCATCTCAATGAAATTGAGAACAGAGTAATTGAATTTAAGTACTAACTATACCAATAGAAATTGTACTGAATGTGACCATCTATCATACTCGTCTTAATCACTCGACCCAATAGGATAGAACTCGACTCTTAATAGGATTAATAAGTATAGTGACAGAAGCAAGGTCGTAAAGCAAGTGTCATGGACTAAGGCCCAAACCCTCTCAGCTGTAGGGTGAAGAGCTTATGATGATAGTAATAAAAAGAGTTACTAAAAAAGTTTATTTAAAAAACAACTTTGTTGATTGAAGACACTTTAATATAACAATTATTTATTTCAATCAAAACCTGAAACTGCATAACCGAAATATTTAAGCATAAAATAGAAAAATTGGATGCGGGGATTATTGGTTCGTAACGTTGATAGTGTATTTTGCTTCACGGGGCACGTGTGAAGAAGATCCAATAACGAGACGCGCTTCCGTCCTTGTGATAGTACCGAGCATTCACAGACCAGAAGGTTTGGATTTATGTCATTTTATTTGAGCAATGGGATTTTATCGATCGCTTTCGCTCGAATGATTCTTCATACTTGGTTTTCGCGCTTCCCGCGAAACGTATTTGTTTTGATAACTTAGTTTTTCATTGCATTGGAAGAACTAATAAAATAATTATAGATAATTGCCTATCCACATTTAACAACTACAACAAAGTTAGTATTGAAAAATTCACTAGAGTATTTTTAATTATAAACTAAGCTTAAAGTATTTTTAATTATTTTTCAAAGAATTAGTGAAAGGCGAGTTCAGATGTTAAAATCATTTTTCTGTTTGATGAATTCTACGCAGATGATTAATATTAAATGTTCAGTGAAGTGCGTTTAAGGATAATAACATTAATCATTGATTGAGGCACCAGAATGAAAACTGATACAGTTTTAATCATGATAGAAAAAAACTAAAATCGTTCAAATAAATGCGCCTTTCATCATATCCGCCGATCATACATGCGAATGAATTTCGAAAGTCACTGACTGATTGACTTCCAAAAATCGTCATTACTATTTTTTTTACTTTACTGTAAACAGTAAACTCCAATGTTGTAGTTCTTAAAATTATCGTTATATGCAGTGAATGTCAAATAGGCAAATCAAAGGAATTTCATTAGAAACCCCTTCAATAATGTCAATAGATTAGAATTTTAACGAACAAACCATACAAGTTATTACAATCGGGTTAACGTGTAAATGATTAAAAGTATCATTCATTGTTTCTCGCAATCCATCAAATATGAGTGTAGCCAGGTTCCCTAGAAACAAAATTATCCATTTTACTATGGGCAGTTATTTTTTTATTATTCGTGTTACGTTGTCATTGTCTGAGATGAAACGAAAGATACGGACGTTCAAGCTATTTGCGAAGTAGAATACAGTTGCCTTATAATGGGTGCATGTAAACAAAGTTTTTGTGAGATACAGGTATAAAATGATTTAGTATTACTGTGTACTGGAATATTATTGTGTAGTTCACTCCGTTATGACTCACTTCACATATTTTATTAAGCTGTAAAAGTTTGTGGGTGTGTAACTCGTCAACAAATGTGTGCTGAGTGATACAAATGTACATCAATTTAATATTTTAATTACACAAATACGCCCAACAGTTACACACATAGTTTTGGCCCCACACGAGAATACACGTCCTTCCAAAATTTTACTTACTATGACAAATCGTGGTATAGTATTATAAGAGATAAAGTAGATATATGCACTTTTCGTGATACTGTGCTAAATTCCTCCACTATCAAGCCGGATTAACTGTTATCGTGATGACGTCATGTCACAAAACTTTCGGTGACGTCACTTTTATACTGAGTTCTTATAATACTGTCATGGCAATGCATCACTTATATACATATTCTATTAAAGATATATTCGATTAAAGATTGTTAATAAAATAATAATAAATACTAAGAACCGAAAAAAGAGGCGGTCAGTATGAATAGTATTCATACATATATAACGAGAGTAAAGTTCCATAAGCTTCCCGTGAGTGTACAGACTTAAATTATTCCATAAAGTTTTTTTTATCATCTTTATTCCATACTCATGGTACTGCAGGGAAAAGTCGGTAATATTGAATTAAGTCAACAAGCAGCAGTCTAAGCGAAGCAAGATGCAAAATATGCTGATCACATATAATGTGGTTGTTTGTTCAACATAACCTAGAGTGGAAATCTGAGCGTAACATTTGTTACGAACACTTATGTGACTCCAAGTTTCCGTACACTACCATAACTTGATAAGTTTATTACAATTTAAAATCATTCGAAATCGCTAGAACTCAGTATATTTTAATGGTTTGTTGTATTGTTTATGGGAAGAAAACATATTTGTTCCGGGTCAGGGTATTTGCAAAACCGCAAAGTTTCTGTTGCCCACGACACCAGACTCTTATTTGTACGTCGGTTTTAGAATGTAGTTGGATGGGCTCATTGTTATTTTAATAAGTGGTGACTAGTACTTATAGTTGACTTGCGAATTAAGGTGGAAGTGGCATTCGAGAAGGAGGTACACCAATGAAATAAACAAACTTCCCTGTTGTTGAGATAATGTCTGGAGATCCTTGAAGTAGGCAATATGTTTGAAGATTTAAGAGCGATGAAAAAGCAAAAAAGGTATTTTTGCCCAACCTAAAAACTTGCGTTTTGATATCCTTTCCCATCTCTTTAGTCTGATTTCTACACCTTTTCTTAATACTAATGTTTTTTTTAAATGCGACAAAAAACATAAATTACTTTTCGTAATACCTAAATTATTGCTTATATGACGAATTTCTGAGTCATATGCACACATACCGAATGCCTTGGAAATATTCCCTTATAATATACACAAAGGTGTATAGTAATGGGTGTATTATACGGTAGATGTTAATGAGTGATCAAGTGCGTTTATCACGGCGTTAATAGCAAGGATGCGTGCTTGCTAATGGCTGAGTCACGATTGGCGCGCGACCGCCAAATTCCTTGCACGCAATTCCATGCTACAATTGTAAGATTGGGTTTGTACCGTATTTCAGGATATAATGACTGGCTCCTCATAAAAGACATTTAGCAATCAAGTTTTCTCGAAAATTTTAAGATAATCACCTTTATATGGCGGACATAACTTATATTCTTAGGATACTGTGGGATTAGTAAATAAAAAAGGTGCATTACTTGCAGGGTTAAAGTTTTGAATTCTCACAACGATGAAGGTCGGAAATTTGCCTGGTATTTGGATGAAAAAAAAAACAATTGGCGCATTTTGGGTGCAGAAATGCAATTCTATTTGTATTTATTTAAGCATCGTTTACGCGTGGCATTGCGCTACATTGTAATTGAAATTGCCTTATTTAAAATACGCATTTAAGCCGATGAACTTAAGTAACATTCACTAAGTATTACAAAGGAGTAAAAAGCTGATACTTGAGAAAATGCGTACTAGTGAACAATGTTCCAACTCGTACAATATTAAAAAGAGATAATAAAGCGCTTTGTGTTGTACGTACTATAAAGCCGTTCCCAGTAATTTATTTCTTCTTACAGCTGTAGGCTTTGTGGGTTCTCTTTCCTTCCTCAAATTATGAAATAAATCCCCTAAAGATTGGGTTTTGAACAATGTTCATGACATTTGCGGTCAAAGTTAGATCGCTAGATAATTACAATTTTGTCATCGGACCGATTTTAATATCAGTAATTGAATTATGTTGCTTTATTACTGTTATTCTTGTTTCTCAACGGTATATTTTTTCACTCCAAAATTAGTTTAAAACCAAAGAGAATTTTTATTGGATTAATGTTAATGGGTGAATAGAAGCTTTTTTTGTATATATACAACACCTAAAACGGAGTCAACCATATTGGTGTTTTACTGGCACGTATGCAGAATACGTACGGCACTTGGTAATTTTCTAATTGAAAGTTCCAATAACATGTTTAATCTTAATCGTACATGATAACATACTCGTATCGCGAAATGAACAAACCAAAAACAGATTATCAACTTCGAACGCATTTGCACATAAACCAATAACTTCATATACCATATTTAATTTCACATTCTACGTAATATTTTTAGCTATTGCCGTGTTGATTTTGATCTGTATCTTTAATGCGATTTTCAGTTTGAAGCAGAAATGTATCAAATGTTAACTCCCGTGGGAGTTGGATTTGCAAGGAATTCGACACAGAAAGCATCTTTGCGTCTACATCAATTCGGTGTATAAGATATCGACACCATGTATCCCATGGGCCAATAGAAACACATTGATATAAATATGATACAAACTGTACTATTTTGCTTGCCATTACAAAACATACGGTACTACATTATAATTCACCAATTGAGGCGGATTTTACCTACTTACCTAAAATAAAGTTTGTAAATTGTTAAGTTTGTAAAGTAAAGCATTAATTATTTTTTGAGAACTTTTTAATTATTCCTTTCTAGTCTTTAGTTTATTATCAGTAGATCATTAAAGCACATTATCACTGTTGGACATAGGCCTTACCCAAAGATACAGTGACCTGTTGAAGTCAACCAGCACCTAGCGTCTAGCAACCTTGATAAATCCAACAAAAATTATTTTGTTGCATGGTCATCAAAAAATTTATTCGTAGTAATTTTCGACTATGTGTGTTTCCTATCATGTCATACACAAGATATAGTATGAGTAATAGAATATTAATATTATAATATTGTCGGCATTATATTTTTGTCTATTTTTTGAAAAATAAACTTATTTTCATGTTCGCTTATTATGTTACAACTAGCAATTAATCTGATAGCCTCCAGGGCCGAATCCGAAAGCTGACAAGCTATTGTTTCGCTTTCCATGCATGGAAACATGATAATGTAGTTCTAAAAAAATATTTACGCTTTTGGTCTCCGTAATACCTCGACATGTGTCAAAAATTGTTCATAACCATTTTTTTTTCTCGATTCTTCGGTCTTTATCTTTAGTGCACTGACCACCTAGTCACGGTAATACTATAATATAATACAGAATTTTAATTTGGCCGCATTTTTGAAATCAGTTTTCTCTGCTTTATATCTTCTACGTAATATATACGAATAAAAGCCATTTTCCCGCACACTAATCTACTTTGGCTTATAAATTCACAGCGTTATTCTTGTCAATGGAATCACGACTTACGAGCAAATGATCTGGAAACTTGTAGCACAAAGCCCGTATAAAGTCGGGGTTTATGTCAATATTGCTTTAATGTCGGAATTCGGTCAGAAGTGCTTGAATAATAAATATGCTTGAGATCACTTTTGTTTTCGCCTGTACCTTTTTAGTTTATAAATATTTTCCTTTGCAGTTGATCCCGTATTTGTGCAAATGGTTTTATTAAAGACCTCGCTTTTGAATAAACAATAAGAATGCTTTAAATTTTCTTTGAGTTCGTAACATCCTTTGTCTGTAAATAATAATAGGGGCGTAGTAATGTCTTTCATTTCGTTTTCATATTATAACCGTTCAATAAACAAGGTATGATTTTTTTGGTTTTTGTTTTAGTCTGTACCCAAATTAAATTCTAACTCCAATTATGCCGAAAAAATAATTTTGTTGAGTTTATTAAAATGATTTTCTGGTTTCTGGAAACAAATGAATTTATCGAACTCTCAATATTTATATGCATTTAAGGATGGCTTCTTTCATTTTCAAGTACGATGTCCCTTATTTTGCTATAGAAAGTCTGATGAACGCTAATTTCCCCTTGATATTTTCTGATTCGATAAAAATGTCTAAACGAGTTTCAAGTTTCAAACCTATGTATAACTTTATATTTATCATTTTTTTTATTTTTTTCTGAGCTGTGAAAATTGCATCCATTTCTTACAGACTTTATGTATTACTAATGAAAACGATACGGGGAAATTGAATTAAGTTTACTATAAATTATATTGGATGTTGGAGGGATGAAGTGTGTTACTTGTCCATGATTGCCGTCATTTACTTCATCGTATGTATTGTATACGACACACGATAATACTCGGATACAAGCATGTAATAAAGGTTGCTAGTGTAAAAATTCGATACAGAATATATGCAAAAAGAAAGCGTCCCGAGAAAACCTGCAAACCTAAAAGTTTTTAGGAATTTTGTACTAATACTTTGCCGGTTCACACTTCAGCTTGGTGGACTGAGGCCCAACGCTTTCTGTCGCATCGGTGGCCCGTGCCCAGCGGTGCACTATGCGTACACTTCTGGCTCGTAAATTGTTTATTTAGATACCCTAATGTTTATTTGTTATTATTTCGAATGATAGTATTCCACGTTTTAAAAACCATATTCTAGGTTAAAAAAATCTAAATCTTGCTAAAATTACTAATAGTTAAACCTCTGACGGTATAAGAATATCAAATATCATTGTTTTCATCAATTTTCTATGAAACGTTAATATTTGTTAATGTTGTATTTATTTTATTAAAATAAATGAAAGAAGACAATGGTAGAAATAAGACTAAGCATCGAAGTAAAGAGAAGAAGTAACTAGTCTAGAAGGATTTCAGAAGAAAAACGTAAAAACTAGATTTTTTGGTTTTATGTGTCAAAACAAATAGACATTCAGCCAAACCCTAATACAACGGAAAGAATGTAAAGGGATAGGCTCAGCACGCGAGAATGTAAATGTATCGAGAGCGGAGATGAGATTCTTTCGGGATATCTAGTAGGTTTCTAGTGAGTGAGTCGTTTCAATCGACCTTTCCACTCTCATGCAAAAGGAATTGAATCACAGAATCACGTCACCAATATAACTGTAGGCAATTTTCCAAGCTTGTGTAGTGCATGATTTTATACACAATTTTTTTAAATGCATTTTAGCAAAAATAACAATTTAATTCATAATATTCCGTTCTGCGTGTATCTTTACTAAATTATTGTCGGTAATATTTATTGATTACTTTATTTTGGTATTGTGTTTATGGTATTTATGACCTCGTGAAGGTCACAGGACGTCGCTGGCTGCAGGCGGCTTCCGATCGATCCCGGTGGAGGTCACTGGAGGAGGCCTATGTGCAGCAGTGGACCACGATTGGCTGATGATGATGATGATGATGACGAAGTCAGAAAACTTATGAACGTATTAAGTGGAACTTTAAATACGTTCTTCTATATCTCTCATCAAATCTCATCAACCCTTATACGTCCCACTGCTGGGCCCGGGTCTCCTCTACTATTGAGAGGGTTTAGGCCATAGTCCACTACGTTGGCCTAGTGCGGGTTGGCGGACTACATACCTAAGAAATTCTTAAGAACTTTTAGGTGTGCAGGTTTTCTTCATCAACCCATATACGCCCACTGCTGGGCACGGGTCTCCTCTACCATTGAGAGGGTTTTAGGCCATAGTCCACCACGCTGGCCTAGTGCGGGTTGGCGGACTACACACCTAAGAAATTCCTAAGAACTTTTTAGGTGTGCAGGTTTTACCACGATGTTTTTCTTCACTGTCAAAGCAAGTGATAATTCAATTTGAATACACACATAACTTCGAAAAGTCAGAAGTGTGTGCCTGGGGTTCGAACCCGTGAACGCCGAGATTCTCGACCGCGCGCCTAAACCTCGAGGCCATCACTGCTACTACTACTATATACAAGTGTTGAAATTTTTAACACTTCGTAGCAGACGTGAGATTTTTCATAGGCGACATCCGAAGAACATAAACCTTGAGATCACAAAGTCAATTTCTATATAAAACTTTCAAAAATATCATCCTCTTGGTCTGGATAGTTCCTCGGGGGAGTATCCTTAGACGGCTGGTATTCAAATAAATGTATAGCCTCATAATTATGTTGGTCCAAAACCATCGGTGTCATTTGGACATGTGATTTAGCATTCATTGAATCAAAGCCAGCAGTGTAAGAATGAAACTTCAATATCTTCTGTAAACAAATAAGGTGTTTCTACAATAGTAATTAAGTCAATTGATTGAATGTGAAATTTCAAATTAAGCTTCAGTTATTGCACGTGGGGAAATCGTAGATGTTCCCAATGGGATAAGAGTTGAAACATGTTATTTTGTACTCGATACTTTTTTATTTAATTTTCGTGAAGCTTTTGAAGTATTATTAAATTGTATGTAGTTATGACCACTACGTCATCAGGTCAGGGAAGCATACTGAAGTCATGTTGACAATCGCGGGTTCAAGCCCCAACATCTCTGAGTTCTCATTTGCTTATTCATAATGAATTGTCACGTTTTTTTTAATGGTAAAGGAAAATATCGCGAGAGAACCTGCATATATAGGTATATAAAGATTTTTACATTTATTTTAATATTTTTTCTAATATCTCCTACTACTTCCTTATCCAGGACTGTAGCATCCTTACCATCAGGCCAAATATCCTTTCCTGCAATATCCTGTACCCAAGACACGGTATCCCTACCCCGTTCCTAAAACAATGAAAGTCCCAAGGAGGGTTGGCGTCAGGCAGGCGGCCGGCCGTAAAACATATGCCAAAACTCTTATGCACCATGTTTTGTCCTTCCTTCCTGTGTGGAAGGACAAAACATGCTGCGCCGACCCCAAACAAGAATTGGGAGCAGGGCAGGAGAATGATGATGATTTACTGCTCCGCTGTTATTGGTTGTTGCACGATGATTAATTGCGTAAAGTATTCCTCAATAAATGGAATATTTAATACAAAAAAAAAAACATTCGAACCAGTAATTTTCATTACCGCAATTAACCAAATAAAGAAACTCTTTTAACTTTCTAAGATTATTATAGATAATTTAATAATATGCACATGTGTAATTATTTTATACATAATATATAATGTTATGTATAAGTAGAATGTTTACTACGTAGTCGGTAATCCTGTCCGTCTGCAAGATGACGTAACGACGTCGCTTCTGATCTCCCAATAATAACATTCACATTTAACGCTCCATTACTTGGTTCCTCGCTCATGATTGATTAAAGTGTAAATTTTGACACTTTTATTAAAAGGAAAATTTGAGTCGAATTTTACAATAAGATGAGTGTTTATTAGAAACCGAGGGATATATGTATATCGAGGAAATTAGGCTTTTGATGCCTTTTTTTCTCACAACTTAGATCAACGGGAGGGATCGATCTATCTAAGCACGTGTAATTGCTGTACGATCTAGACGTACCGGGTTAGATTCCTGCATCGGGCAAGGCTGTTTTGTGCTTCTTCCAAATGAGGAGCTCAAATAATTCTTTGTCAGTTCTCCCAATCAAGTTCGAAATCTCTCGATCATACGTTACACAATTCTGGCTCGGGACTAACAAAACAGTCTGTGATTTTAGCTTTAATATTAGCTTTTATAAGTGTAAATGCTAAAGAATGGCAAAGTTAAATTTATCACATTAGGCCAGTGATTCCAGTAGCAAATAAATGATTTTATGATTCGTGAAAGTTCAGCAAAAACTTCTCAAAATCATCTCAAAATCTCAGCTGTATCGAAGAAATTCCGAGTCTCATCAGTGATTTAAGCAATGTATGTATGTGTAGACGTTATTTCCTGTTATGATATAGAATACAGAATTATAAGCAGTGATGGCCTCGAGGTTTAGGCGCGCGGTCGAGAATCTCGGCAATCGCGGGTTCAAAAACCAGGCACACACCTCTGACTTTTCGAATTTATATATGTATTCACAATGAATTATTATCACTTGCTTAAACGGTGAAGGAAAACATCGTGATGAATGTTATGAATGTAACCTAAAAATTTGTAGGAATTTCTCAGATGTGTAATCCGCCACCCCGCACTAGGCCAGCGTGGTGGACTATGGGCTAAACCCTCTCTAGTTGTAGAGGAATCCTGTGCCCAGCAGTAGGACGTATATGGGTTGATGATAGATAGATAATACAGAAGCTATACCTAAGACTGGTCAACACACCATGTTTTACAAGAACAAAAAAGACAGACAGTAAAATGAATGTGTTGTAAAGTGTTTAAAACTAAATAAAAGTAAGTTTTAGGCTCAATTTTATTATGATATGCCTGCGTTTTTATTCATATAAGGTAGTATCACCGAAGATGGCCCGGCTTCTAGGATAGCCCACTTTAAAAAAAATACAGGTACGATTATTTGAAACATTTGAAATTTCGTGGGTTTGTGCTACTAGTATAATAGACAATATTGCAAGTGTGTTTCGTTACCGGCGCGTCATCATTTTGAAATCATATGCCAGTTTCCTTGGTCATGTTTCAATTATCGAAATCCTTTTGAAAATTAACAAACTTAAAGCACATCTCTTACTTTAAAGCTGTGGAACTTAATATTACAGGCGAGTGTTTTTACTTGATATTTTACTTAACTCGGGTGTAATTTCCTATCATGGCCCATACTACAATACGCAAACATAGCCCGGGCCTTTTTAGGATTATTGAAATGAAGTATGTGTGGGTTTAACCAAAGACGACGAGGACCAATTCATATATCCAGAGTGCAATTGAAGTTCAAATTAAGTTCATTTTCATATTATTTTTTGTTAGGAGTGTACACAGTCAATTAAGGACATCAAATTTTTTTGTTTACCTCTAATTTGTTTTAGCTTATTGGGTAGGTATATTTTGATTGATCTCAAAGTCAATTTTCAGTATTCCTTAGATAGCCCACGTGGAATGACATAAAAAAAATATATTTTAGAAAAAAGAGCTTATTTAATTTTATTTTTGTTAAGTTAGTTTTAAAGTTGATCTCAAAGTTAAATTTAACCTTATTCAGTAGTTTGTTTTTATTTTATATTTGATTTTTATATTGATAGATAAGATTTAAATTTTTGGTTGATTTATTGTCTGTTATGAATAATGTTATAAGAAAGATGTGTTTTTATTTCGATGTTTTATGTTAAAAGTATTTAAGTGTTTCTTTTGCATACATTTTCAATTATATTTTTCTGGCCATCTTAAGCGACCAGCTTCCCAAGATAGCCTAATACTACATATGTTTCTGAAAAGTGTTTCAATTTGTGTTAAAATGGCAAAACTGTACTACTTTTTTAGATATCTTGTTTCTCAAATTAATATATTTTAACTCCCAATGTGAAATTTATTTACATTAATTATTTATCTGCAAGATTTTACGAGGTTTTCAAATTAAGTGGGCTTTTATCGGCGTCTATACCTTACATCACTATCCTTAAATATTGGTCATCTGAGTCAAAACACTGACTAACAAACTAGTTAATGTAAATCTATGAAGTATATTGTGAAATCGCTATACTATACAGTATAATGAACGTACTATAATGACTAAAGGAGAAACAAGTTTTTGGAGCTGCTTGACCGCCGTCGCCTCGAATGTCAGTGTCGTTTTGTGAGTATAAATAAGGATACATACTTTGTGCGTTAGAAAAAAAAATATAAATTTTTATTTTTTTTCAAAAATCAATTAAAATGAAAGAAAAAAGTGAAAAGGACAATGAACTTGTGGAAATTAAAAAGACTGATGATGAAGTGAATGTTAAGAAGGAAGAGAAAGATAAAATTACATTTTCTGAACGTGCAAGAAGTTTCATGAATTCAATTACTTTAGAATTATACCTACTGTCCTATATAATACCTATGGCAATTGCAGGTCTTGCAGTAAACCAATTGAATATAATGAAAGCCTGCCTTGTTGACCTGGGTTATAATGAAACAGTGTGTACAGCGCACATAGGTAGGTTTTTAGGTTTTATGCGGCCAAAATTATTTTACTTGCTAAAACTATTCTAAATGACATAATTGATAATGTAAAACAATTTTCTGTTGATTTTTTTTATTTTAATTCAAGAAAATATAATATTTATGAAAAAAAATGTCAAAAACCTAACGTGACATATATTAAAAAATATATATCATAAACGTACATTTTAAACGTTAGTGAGTAATGAATGGACAGTCGTCATATACTCCATGCCAATTCGTTACTCCAGATCCTCATCGCCCGAGGATTCTGGTGAAGCGGAATCTGGTTTGGTGGGTAAAAGCATGTCGAAAGTCTACGGAGAAAAGGAATTAGACATTTTTTTTCTCCTTCTTTGTTTTATACTAATACTGCTAATGGGCGGATCAGAGCTCAATAATAGTCGATTGTAAATGTCGCGGTTGCACTGTTTGCGGGAAAATTTTCTTGCGTAATTTTCTCTATACATGCGAAAGTGCTTATTTCGGGCCTCTTGAGCCTCCTCCGGGAATGGGCCTATTGGAAGGATGGAATTCTTTATTATGGCAGGACCATGTATGAGCACTTTGTGCAAAGTAGGGGTCATCGGGTGCCACCTATAGTGCTTCACGTATAATTTGGCGGTATCTAGTGGGTATTCATCATATTTCTTGACATCAATAATTTATCCACTTGAAATCGTTTCTAAAATTACTTTGGCTTTGCATTTTATCGTAGAGAAATTGACGGGTGACTAATTTTATTCCGGATGAGCCAGGAAAACCTACGACGAAAATGAAAATTAAAATGATTTGGAACATTTTTCAACATAACTTTTTTTACCCTACCTGCACCTACCTGCAGCTGATTTTTATCAAAATCATAAGAAAAGAGTATTGAGTATTATAATAAAAAATAATTTTGAGGCGATAGGAAGCGATAATATAACTAAATTACGTTGAAATTGAAAAATCAAGAATATTTTTTCAAGAAAACGTTGTATGTTTTAGAGGTTTAAAATAAAGTATTTTTTATTATACTAGGTTGACAATTTCTATAATAAATAATGGTATGTACCTGAAGCACTCGAATCCACATTGTTTACATTAATAACTCTCTTCAAATCAAAAATATTAACGACGAAAACAAGTCACTTTAACAACGTAAACAGCGAAAGCGCGGGCGCAGTGGGAGACTAACAAGATTCCACCACCTGCACACGTCCCCCACGCGGGTATTTAAGCCGAGAAGACCGGCTAATTATCACTTGTTCTATTGTTAACGTAGAAAAATATTCCATTTTGCATTTGTAACTAGTTTAAAATTTTCAATTTTGGCCGCATAAAACCTAAAAACCTACCTATGTGCAGCGGTGATTGATGAAAGTGCTGTTGATAATATAACAATACAAGCTAAGCAAGAATCTGCCGCCGCCCTAGCTCGGATGACCGCCTGGCAGGACCCGTTACAGAGTAGCATTCCCGCAATCCTTACTCTATTTCTCGGCGCATGGAGTGATCGTACTGGCAATCGAAAGGTTTTAATGCTGATGCCGCTTCTAGGGCAAATTATAACAGCATTTGGATTGATTCTTGCTACCTACTATTTCCTCGAATGGCCCTTATGGGCGACTGCGTTGATAGAAGCAATACCAAAAATGTTTTTCGGAGGACTTTCTTTTGTTATCATGGGCTCGTTCAGTTACTTAGCTGATGTGACATCTACTGAAGCGCGTACATTCAGGATTGGTGTATTAGTTGTGATAGTTACGCTGGGAATACCCTTAGGCACGTCAATTAGTGGCTTTTTGTTACAAGCCGTTGGATATTATGGAGTATTCTCTATTCAGTTGGTGATACACATTATTGGATTCGTATATACACATTTTAAAATAAAAAATGTACGAAACGAAGGAAATGAGGGAACTTTTGTTCAAAAAGTTAGGAGCTTCTTCAATCCTATGAACATTTGGGAAACTGTCTCCTTGGTCATCGTAACTAGGGATTGCAATTGCTGGATCCAGCATACAGCAATCCAGCTGGATCCAGCGCCTTTTTAAACATGCTGGATCCAGCATACATCTTGATCCAGCGATGCGGATCCGCAAACGTATCAATTTCTATTGTTTAGTTTTGAGTTGCCGCCATTTTCGAATCGGCGCGGCAACTTGCCGTTCTGTCACCATAGCCTGGCTATTTTCCATTGCCAAAAAAGAATGCGATGCGGTAGGAGATAAAAACATTGTTAAAACGAGTAAATAAACAATGTATTGTAGAGCCGGTGCAAGAAGATACCATGGAGATAGGAGAAGATCGTGTAGATGATGACGCAGAACCCGTTAAAATTACTTTAGAGCTAGAGCTTGAGATAGAACTTAAAAGAGAGAAGGAGAACTTTAATAAGCAAAAGCCAAGTGGTCAATTAGATTACTAAAAGATCCTGAAAAAAGAAATGAGCGTTTATGAGAGCGAAGGAGTGCGAGGTGAACATTTATCAATGGTTTATGAGTATTTAATGACCTTAAAACCGACCAGTGTAGAGGCCGAAAGGGCATTCTCAGCAGCCGGCTACATAATATGCAGTTCTGTGCGAAGCAGGTTGGGAGATAAGACTATAGATAAAATTAGTTTTCTAAGGTCTTACTTTCAGAGAATTCAAAAAAAGAAGTAGTCTCTTATCGTCAGACTTTAAACTGCTTAATTATTAAGGATTAACGAGCGGAGAGAAGATTATTTCAAAGCTTTTTTTGTTTGATACAAAAATACTATTGAAAATTAAAATAGTGTTATTGTTACGGTCCTTTTTTAAAAGAATGTTAATTAAGTTAATTTTAAAAGAATTTGTGAGACTGATTGCTACTGATTAACTGTCCTATCATTAAACATAAGCGTAATTAATAAGATAGTGCTTACTTAGAAACATTATCTTAAATTTTATATCGCATCCCCGGTGAGACAAGGGCACAATTGCATGTTTTACTGAATTATTGATTTTGTTCTTACTGATAACTGGGTGGTTTTAAAAACACATTGGCGTATTTAACTCATTCTAAGAATTTTTGCCTTTTATGCCCTTGTCTTATCGAAGGTACGATATGAATATAAGGTTATATGTTTGTTATTTAATTTTATGTTGATTATTTTGATCTCAACTTATCAAAAAACCAAAGCAAATTAATATAAGATATCACCAAATGAGTGGAAGATTTCAAAGATTATCGTAAGAAGTACAAATTAATAAAAAAAGTCTTAAAAATGTCGTCTTTTTATTTTCGTTCTACGTTTTGCTGGATCCGCGCTGGATCCAGCTGGATTCAGGTCAATCCAGCAAAAATTCCGCTGGATTGAAAACGCCGCTGGATTGCAATCCCTAATCGTAACACCTCCAAAGCAGAGAACAAGGGTGATACTAGTAATTTGTGCTTTAGTTCTTGTTCTGGGACCTTCACAAGGTATGGAGTCTTGTTGCCATTACTAAAATAATTAATAGCAGTTGAACAAAAACGTTATGGTTTGGCATGTTGATTAAAATTTAATATCGAATCGAAATATTCTGACTGAGTATTTTTATATTTCCAACACTAAGTATATTTTTTAAATGTTTGAGATTATTGATTGAGTATGAATTTTATTTTATAGACTTTATTAGATATAGGGAGAAAAAATACGTCATTAGTTTATTTGTTGTGCATACAAACGCAATCACGCCTGTATTTCCTGAAAGGGTTGGCAGAAATATTTCTGAATCCACGAGGCTTAATTTATTTCAGAATAATCAGACATATTATGTTATATATGAACTGCCTGACTGCATCGTGGTATCGCAGCACAAGTATGTATGTGCGATCTAGACGTCTTAGGATCGACTCTGGGCTGGGCAACGCGTTAATGAGTTTTTCTATGAGGGTATTCTCACTTGCAGTACTAAGCCTGGAAATGTGTCCGAAAGGTGTCAACAGGCTCGCCAACTCTTTCGTGGGATTGATCGAGGAATACAGTCGTGAGGCCATGTATGTATGTTTTAAACAGATTGTACATTTTTAATTTGCTTTACTCATTTTATATTTCCAGGCGAAAGTTCAGTTATATACCCATACTTCACAAGCAGATACAGTTTGAACAGCGTCGAGTACAGTTTGTTCCAAACGTACAGTACATTAATGGGAACCGCTGGTAAATCAATCGCACCTTAATAATACTTCATTAATATTGAAATCAGATTTAACAGGTCCAGAGTAAAATTTATAACACAACTTACAAACATTTTAAAATTATAAAGGACAAAATGTAAAAAAACAGGCTATATTTACCTTCATCAAATGATATTTTACGATATAATGGCTAATATTTGTGAGCGCTTCATCAAGATGTATCATGTTGTTCCACATCTGCGTAGGAATGTTTCCGTGATCATTCTATATAATTATACTCGTAATATAGCAATGGCGAGGCCAACTGATTGCACTTAGACCTGATTTCCACACTGTTTTTGAGTCGAATGTATCCTTGATCGAAGTCACACAAACTGTGTCTTATACCTGATTAAAAAAATAAATATACTCAACAGTCACTTGCATAATTCTGACCCCATGTTAAAATAGAGTCTTGTGTTGAGGGTATCGGAAAATACAAAAAACTTTCTAGTCTCACATACAACCAGACCTGGAACAAATATTTGTACATCACACAATCATTTGGCCCGGTGCTGAGATGGAACCCACGGTCTCTCGTTTCACAAGCTGACCTCTAGCCAGCTGTGCCACGTCAAGCTAACTACTTACGACTGAATGAACCTCCCCATTGTTAAAATCCTTTGTTTTTATTCTCAGGCACAACTGTTGCTGTATTGGTGTTCAGTAAATATTTCAAAATGCATGATTCCTTCATTGGAATCATAGGCTCGGCTAGCAAAGCAGTATCAAGCATTGTGTACGGTTTCGCACCAAACAGGAAATGGGTTTTCTCCGGCCCGGCATTTGATTTCTTTTCAAACTCAGCAGTCACGGCTACCCGCTCAATTGCAACGAAAGTTGTTGATCCAGACAAAGTTGGTAAGTGGGTGAAATCATTTTTGTGAATATTAACTATAACCTTGGTCATATGTAGTATATCGCTTTCTCTTGCTCATGAAATTGATTAATCGTAAAAAAGCATGTTTAAATCGTAAACAGGTCTGCCGCTAACTTTTTAGCCGTACGCGTGCAAACACCATTATACCGCCCTAAAAGAACTTACTCTGAGTTTTGTCTAAAGAAAAAAAAGTCACCTAAACAAATTTGCCGCCCCGTGGACGTACTGTCCGCGTGAAGTGCACACTTTGCACGCCCGCTTACGTAAGCTCGATCGTAAAATATAAGTCATATTCATAAATAATCCTTTAAATTATTAGTGAAACAATTTAACCAAGAGGTGTTCTACCATGCCGATGTTTAAAGCTTTACTTTAATTTAAAAAAAAATTAATTTATTTTAAAATGCAACAAAGCTTTCATTCGATTTAGATTACAGACAGTCATTATAAGCTTGTGCTGTCATTATATGGTGTACCATTTTTGCGTTATTTGTAAGTGTGTTTCGCACAAGTTTAAAGTCCCATATGACTCCATACAAAACGATCCTTTGGTTTAGATTTAAAAGCGTAAAAGACAATCTAAGTAACCGACGCATTTACAATATAACTAGATATAATTTTTTGTCCCCTCGGAATTCAAAAGATTACAAAACTTGAATATACTTTGAATTGAAATGTTTTTATTACTAACTGTATTGAAGATTCGTGCAAAATATTTGTCGTTTATCAAGATACTTCCTCGTGGAATGCTAAAACACTTCAACATATTGAATCGTAAGCCTACACTTAAATTGCATTTTAATAAATTATTAAAAAACAACCTTCCGACCAGAAAACAAATAACTTCTAAATCGCTTGATTATTAAGAAATCATTAATCCAATGCGGATGTTACATGGAGGAAATTAAAATAATTACAAATGTACCGTTTCAAAGATTTGTTTAAATAATAACGTAGGATCCACGAGATTGCCGAATTTTTGCGATGATGATCTAACTAAGGAAATATTGTTTCTAGTGGCTACAACAATACAACCGGATTTTGTTATAAAAAACCGTAAATCAACTTGATCCGCATTAGGAGTCCAGCTAGGCCTTTTTCATGTAATTTTTATTTTTATTGTAATTCCTGTGTGGCGCAGTTGTTTGGACTTTACAATAATAAATAATTTTCCCATCTATCATATATTAAACATTATCATATATTTAATGAAGAGATCCGTAGGAGAACTAAAGTAACCGACATAGCCCAACAGATTAGCTCGTCGACGTGGTAATGGGCCAGCCATATGGCGCGGAACTGATGGCCGATGGGGCCAGAAAGTTGTCCAGTGAAGGCCACGTACAGGAAAGCGCAGCCTGGAATGTCCCCCGACAAGGTGGTCGGACGACCTTGTCAAGGTCGCGGGACGTCGCTGGCTGCAGGAGGCTTCCGACCGTTCCCGGTGGAAGTCATTGGGGGAGGCCTATGTCCAGCAATGGACTTCGATTGGCTGATGTTGATAATGATGATGATGATACATTAAACATGATTTACAAAATGTATTAAATGCATAATGCATTTTTGCACAGCTTAAACATTGAATTATAAAGAATATCTCAAGCATAAAGTTTTGGGCTTAACTTCAAACTTTTAAGATATTTATTAGGTGTGTTATATACAATCCTGTTTTAAGCCAGCTATAGCGTATAGAACTAATGCCCTCCTCCGTAATAGAGGAATCCTAAATTCAGCAGCGGGACGTTTATGAGTTGATATAAAGTATGGTTATAAGATTATTACTAGGTATACATATAGCGATAGAAATTAAGTCAGCTCCTAATTGTTTTCTCCTGTTTTGTGATCGTGTTCTAGATTTAATCATTCGATGGCTATACACATTGGACACACGATTCATTCCTACATTGCCGCTATTATTGCTCGATGGTGACTAATTAACAGTTATTATTTGTTCCAGGTAAGATGGCTTCTCTACTTAGCTTAATGGAGAGCTTGTTGCCAGTCTGGAACACGCCTATTTATGCTAAAACGTTCGAAGCTACATTAAATACACTTCCCGGGGCAGTCTTTTTCCTCGGCAGCATCATGACGGTGCCAGCGTTTTTCCTTTTTGTGTAAGTTTTTTTATTTTGTCCCTTAAATTAATCCGACTCGTTTAAAATTTTAAATTAGCTACAATTAGTATTATGCGACAAACAGACTTGGGTTTTAGGTTCAACAATATTAGCGTGCGGTCTAGATAGTCAATAACCGGTTTCTGGGGTGAAAGCGTTGTTAGTTTTTTAACCGACTTCAAGAAACAAGGAGGTTTTCAATTCGAGTGTTTGTTTTATGTTTGTTTCCTCAGAAATTCCGACTGAGTGAACCGGTTTTATTATTTCCTTTTTTTTGAAAGCTAGTGCTCTCCGTGTGGATTTTTTTTATTTAATCCAGTTCTGACAATGGCATTCATGAGTAAACCGTATCCAAAACCAATAATTTTAATTTAAACCCTAATTCGCATTTAAAGAATTTGCGCAACAAATGGATTAATAACCCAATATAACGCCAATTGCTTTCGAAGATCCTTTTGTATAGAAATGGATCTGCTTCAAAAGTAGTTTGATAAGTGTTTGTTGAGGTTTCGTTTACGGTATCCATGACAAAGTAACAATACTTTTTAAACCTCAGGAGCAAACTTATGATGCTCGACCGATCTTCTATTGGCTATCCGGATATTTAAGGCACTCATAATAACGTTATGGGCAAGTAAATAATTACTATCATCATCATCATCATCATCAACAGCCAATATTGGTCCACTGCTGGACATAGGCCTTCCCCAATGACTTCCACCGGGAACGGTCGGAAGCCTCCTGCAGCCAGCGACGTCCCGCGACCTTCACAAGGTCGTCGGACCACCTTGTTGGGGGACGTCCCACGCTGCGCTTTCCCGTTCGTGGCCTCCACTGGAGAACTTTTTGGCCCCATCGGCCATCAGTTCTCCGCGCCATGTGGCCGGCCCATTGCCACTTCAACGAGCTAATCCGTTGGGCTATGTCGGTTACTTTAGTTCTCCTACGGATCTCCTCATTTCTGATTCGATCACGTAGGGAAACCCCGAGCATAGCCCTCTCCATAGCTCGTTGAGTGACTCTGAGCCAACCCATGACGCCTTTAGTGAGAGGCCACGTCTCAGTGCCGTATGTCATCACTGGTAACACACAACTATTGAAGACTTTCGTCTTCAGGCACTGAGGTAAATTGGACGAGAAGACGTCTCCTAACTTTCCGAACGCTGCCCATCCGAGTTGGATTCGACGATTGACCTCTCTCTCGAAGTTGGACCTGCCTAACCGGACCACTTGTCCCAAATAGACATATTCGTCTACAACTTCGAGAGTCGAGCCCCCAACTGCGATTGGGGTGGGCACAACATGGACATTCGACATGATTTTCGTCTTGTCCATGTTCATTTTAAGACCCACCTGTTGGGAGACTCGATTGAGGTCTTCGAGCATAGTGCTAAGGTCCTCCAGCGATTCTGCCATGACTACAATATCGTCGGCAAACCGAAGGTGTGTGATATACTCGCCGTTGATATTGATGCCGAATCCTTTCCACTCCAAGAGCTTGAAGGCGTTTTCCAGCGCGGCAGTGAACAGTTTCGGAGATATAACATCTCCCTGTCTCACGCCTCTCTGTAGTGGAATAGCCTTCTTGCTCTGATCTTGTACTCGGACCGACATGGTGGCGTTGTTGTATATGCTTTTCAACACCTCGATGTACCGACAGTCAATGTGGCACTGCTGGAGAGATTCTAGCACCGCCCACGTCTCGATCGAATCAAAGGCTTTCTCATAGTCCACAAACGCTGAATATCCGTCGTTTCGTCGTCAAGATGAAATCTATCTCATTTCTCGTGGAACCATCAGGGCTCAGCCAGGTCCATTTCCTGTGAGGCGGCTTCTGGAAGAAAGAGTTCATCGCAAAGAGTCCCTCTTTCTCCAGAAATTCGGCCAGCCTCTGACCCCTGGGGTTCCGTTGCCTATGTCCAAATTGCCCCACTTTCAACTCCGCATCGCTTCTCATGCCCAACTTTGCGTTAAAGTCTCCCATAACAACATTGAAGTAGGTTTTGGAATTATGTATGGCCCGACTTATGTCCTCATACATCTCCTCTACTTCTTCATCTGGGTGTGTCGAGGTCGGCGCGTATACCTGTATGACCTTCAACGAATACCTTTTGGATATTCTGAGTATAAGGTACACTACCCAGCTCGACACACTTTCGATGGATACGATGTTGTTAATGAGAGACCTGTGGACGAGAAATCCGACACCTCCTCTGGACTGTTGGTCGTCCCCCCGGTAGAAGAGCAGGTTACCGGACTTCAGGGTTATCGTGTCCTCCCCAATCCTGCGGACTTCCGACAACCCCAGAATGTCCCAGTGTAACCCGCTCAATTCTTCTTCCAGTTCGACAATCTTCTCGTCCGTCCTCAAAGTGCGTACGTTGTGTGTTACCAGGGCCAGTTGTCGTCGGGGGTGGTAGCCGGGGCCAACCCGGGGATTCTTAGCACCCCCCGCCCCGCCGTTACCATGGCCGCTACCGTAACCAGGAATAGCGGGGCTGCCGGGGACTGGGGGCCTGGTCCTAGTTTCTTTCATTGCGGGGATTTTGCCGATACTCGCCACGCTTGGCAAGCGGGTTGGCGAGCGCAGTAGGGGAAGCGCATTGATGACGCTGCTGCCCGTCATCAAGCGGGGGGAAGGGAATAGTGAGGGGGGGGGGTAGAGGAAGTCATGGGAGAGGAGAGTGTGGCCTGTAGGAGTGGATACTGCAGTCACGGAAGGGAAGGTTGGTAGTGACTGCAGTAGCTCGGGGGCCGAGGTCGCGTACTCGTAGCACCCATTCTAAGGTAGGCCATGACCACTAGATGGGAGCATCCCTGACCAAATTAAAACTGAAATAATTACTATAAAGTAGTTGAATATGACGATCAATGGAAATCATAAACGGCTTACGGATGGTACGATCTGTAGTAGAATATCTGTTTTTTTTTTTTAATTGCCTTAGCAGGCAGACGAGCAGACGGCCTGCCTGATGGTAAGCGGTCACCGTCGCTCATGGACTTTGCAATGCCAGGGGCACAGCCACGCCGCTGCCTACCGTGAGGAAAATGCTCTTTTTAAGCCTCGTTTGAAGAAGGCCATGTCATTGCGCTGGGGGAACACCGAGGCAGGGAGTTCATTCCAGAGCTTGCACGTACTTGGTAAAAATGACCTCTGGAAACGCACCGTACGGGTACGGTACGTCTTCAGGTGAAATGGATGAACTCTACTGCGGTGACGGGTGGTGCGATGGTAGAACGGCGATGCCGGTACCAACCCGAACAGTTCCTCGGAGCATTTTCCATGAAACAACCGGTAGAGCACACAAAGAGACCCAAAGTCTCTCCGCAGTCCTAACGGCTGTAGATTCTCCGTGAGATCGGGATCATCGACGATGCGAGCGGCCCGTCGCTGTAAGGAGTCAAGTGGGTCGAGCTGGTATTTTGGGGCACCTGCCCAGAGATGCGAGCAGTACTCCACGTGGGGCCGGATTTGTGCCTTGTAGAGCGACAATCTGTGACCCGACGTGAAGTACCGCTTGGCTCTGTTCAGGATACCCAACTTCTTACTAGCCAATTTGGCTTTGTCCTTCCAATGACTCCTAAACTGGACTAAGCTCAAAATTTCGACGCCGAGGATCCCAATACTCTCAGAGATCTGGAGAGGTACTCCTTGGAACTGTGGCGCTATGACGAAAGGATTCTTCTTCGCAGTGAACGCGCAAACTTGTGTCTTCGTGGGGTTGAATTGAACCAGGTTCTTTTCTCCCCATTCGAAAGCCCGCCCCAGAGAGCTCTCGACTTCAGACACAAGTTGTGACTGTCTTTCCCCAACGGTACTCCGAGGGACATTCTGTTGGCCGATGTATCGCGCGTCACCCGTACTATCATCTATCTATGCAGGATGAAGAGTGTCGGCGATAGCACCGAACCTTGAGGAACGCCAGCATTAATGGTCATGGTCTCGGAGCAACAGCTGTCAACGACGACCTTGATGCTTCGACCATCCAAAAAGCTGGCGATCCACTTGCAGAGTCACTCGGGGATCCCATATGCTGGAAGCTTCGCCAGAATGGCGCCGTGCCACACTCGGTCGAACGCCTTCGCAACGTCTAGGCCGACGGCAATAGCCTCACCCCCACTCTCCAAGGCCTCCGCCCAGCGGTGCGTGAGGTACTCAAGAAGATCGCCAGCTGACCGACCGTGTCGAAAACCATATTGACGGTCGTTAATCAGCTGGCGATCCTCAAGGTACCTCAGGATCTGAGTATTAATTACTCGCTCCATGACCTTGGAGAGAAGGAATGTGACCGCTATCGGCCTATAGTTGAAAGGGTCCGGTCGGTCACCCTTTTTAGAGATTGGGTGGACACGTACGACCTTCCAAGAAGCTGGGACCCTGTTGGTTTTGTAGGAAAGGCGGTACAGGCGCGTTAGCGCGGGGGTCAACTCAGGGGCGCATGTCTTAAGAACCACCGTGGGGATACAATCCGGCCAACTCGACTTTCGGATATCGAGAAGTCTGAGCTCCCGTCTGACAACACGATGATTAAATCTGATATATATCACACCTGGGTATATATAACTGGTGGAATGGCTCCCCCGTCATCCAGTGTTGCATTCGAGGCAAAGGATTTGGCCAGGAGATCGGCCTTCTCCTTTGCACAGACTGTGACCAGACTGTGAGCATCCTAACGCAGTGGCGGGAGACTGGGCTGGCAAAAATTACCTTCGACAGTCTTGGCGAGCGACCAGAAAGCTCGACTTCGAGAGGGATAACTTTCGAGTCGCTCGCCAATTCGTCGAACGTGTTCCGCCTTGGCCCTAGCGATAGCCCTCTTACTAGATCTAGAAGCGGCATTGAATTTTTGCTTCTCCTCCATTGTTTTAGGATCCCGACGTTTTCGGGTTTCTTGCCAAGCCTTAAATGCGGACTGCTTGAGGCGCACAGCATCGGCACAAGCGTAGTTGTACCAAGGTCGGCTGCGGTACCCCACGGGTATTTTGGAACTGGGGATGAAAGTATCCATCCCCAGGATTATTGTATCCCTTACGCAGTCCGCACAGGCGTCAGGATCGTCGGAGGAGAAGCAGAGTCGCTTCTATAGTATTGACAGGTCCCGATGCTCGAGGCCCCGAAGGCGGCGACAATATATATCACCCCGGACGAAGACGCACACCCCGGCTTTACGTACGAATGTATGTTCCAATACGTAGCCGGGGTAGTTAAGGTACGATACGTCGTCAGGGGTAGATATTTGTGTCTATGTTAAAAAGAGCAGGCCAGGCCGCGCCGTCTCGAGGTGGTGATGGACGGCGTCGAGGTTGCAGTGTAGACCCCTGACATTGCAGAAGTCCACTGGAATTGGGGATGGTTTTGCCGCCGTGAGTTACTTGCTATTTTTATTTCTCCGTGCCATTAAAAAGAGATCGGTGAGAGGGAGGGGAGGATGGGTCCAGAGCGAATCCTAAATGATGAAAAAAGATATAAGGCGAAACTCAATGTGAGGCAGCACACGGCCAAATGAGTGGCCTCTGCGAGGCACGGAAGGGCCCCCGGTGCCCTCCCGCGTACAGTCGCCGGGATCCACCCCAGTCTCCCACTCTGGCACGACGACTGCACGACGGGATTTTCACTGGTTGGCGGAACAGCTTCCCGAGGCGGGAGTTAAAAGAGAGCAGATCCCCGGGTTCAGGTCTCCTACTGACCGGCAGGCGGTCGACGGAAACCATTCCCACCGGGTCTGCCTGTACCCCGCATCAATCCCCAAGGCCGCATGCCACCCCAGACACCGGATCCACCCGGAGCAGTGCCGTTGCAACCCACCAGCACCCAAGAAGGTAGGGGGAGGGACATAGAAGGAATGGCTATCCAGTCCTTCCGCCGGAAAGCATTCCTACTTTACGGTAGAAATAGACTGGACGGTGGTACCCATCCGCTCGGGTTCAACATTGAGTAAATAAATAGTCAGTATTAAACCCTACCACCAGTGGTGGGTGAGGGAAGGGACACCAAAGCTGCGGAAAGGACAGTGAATGCAGCAATGGTGGCTCGAGGGGCCGGGGTCGCGTACCCGTGCCATTTTGTAAGCCAACCGGACAAGTTGGCAGAAGAATGACCCTCTGACGTTTGGAATCCAATTTCACATCACACCACTGCAATGTATGAGCCACAAATTTAACATACAAACGATGTATTTTATTCAGTGTACTGTACTTTTCAGCACCTGTCTATAGTTATGAGTTGATATCTGTCTACCTATATACCTAAAATTAAACTGTGCCCCTGGCATTCAAGGCAAGATCTCTTTGATAATGTCAAGCTAATAAGTGCGTATATATGTACACCCTAGCCTGTAGTAGGTAGGTAGAGGTGTATTTCTGCACTCATATTTTGCTAATTGTTTTTCGGACAAGTCTGTTTACCGCAACGGGGGTCAGGCATGAGTTTATTCGTCTGTATGTATTAATTAGTTTAAAATGACTGTTAGTATATTAATATTGTTTTTTTGTATTATTCCAGTATTATCTACGTAATGAGCAGAAGAGACGCGAGAGATGTTGTGAAAGACCCGGCACAGAAGGAACAGCACGCACATGACAACCAAATCACTGCTCTTTAGATTAAATTTTATTACGATTATAATATTCGTATATATTTGCTTGTAAAATATTCCTACTCGAGTAATTCTTCATGAAACATGGCCTGTTTTTGTCTTGGCTCTATCTTTTTTTAAGTATTTATACGTACATAACCACACGCCTGTATTCCCTGAAGGGGTAGGCAGAGGTGTATCACTAACCACATACTAGCCCATACCAGTTGTCAGATACTTTTTACGTTCCGTGCTGCTATTGAAAATTTTCTAATGCAAAAACCCAGTAACACATTCCGATCCGGGAATCGAACCCAGATAAGTAAATATTGATTTTTATTTCTTGAATTCTATTCATTAATACACTTCACAGTTTGTGTAAACGGTTAAAGCAATATAGTTATAGATAGAAAATAAAAAGATTAAAATTTAGTAACGGAACATTCCTGCGGGAGATTTAAGTGAATGGTTTCCAATAACCGTTAAGACGTAATTTCATTTCCGTAGTAAATGTTTATACACAAGATTGAATTGATTTTTTAAATTGGTTTAGCTCGCGACTTTATTTGCTTCCATTTTATTTAGATAGTAAAATTGTGTTGCTTGCTTTTAATATTTCAGTTTTTAAATCATAGCCCAAATATTTTTCATACAAAAATATTTAGCGAAAGGAGGGATCACAAATACAGCCCTATTTAAAGTTTGGTGTAATACAGATTTGAGTTTATGTATGTATTCAAGATATCCATAAAAAAATAAGGAACCATTTCAAAGAATAAAAATAGTTTCAACCTAGATAGTTATTGAAGTTTTTCGGCCAACGCAGATGTAAAGAGAAATAGAAAAAGACGTAGGTACTCTTTTTTAAAAAGTGGATCTAGAGGTGAATAATGTTCGCGTTTCGCGAAGTTAACATAACGAAAAACTACGACGTATTTAAAAAAAAAAGTACAAATCAAAGAAAAAATAATCAAAAAAACAATCAAATAGTTGCAATCTATGTTTCCATACAGGACCGTGATCGGAAAACAAAGCACGTAATTGCTAAAGTGATCAAAAATCCATTGGTGTTCAAAAATCTCGACGATAAATTAAAATTTTACGTTTTCCATACAAACCACATTCCGAAAAACCTCAATTTTTTCATTTTCTTGCTGCACTGATCATGCCGTTTGATTTTCAAATTCGGAGTTTTTTTCTCACACCCATAAAATTAAGTGCACGCTATTCGTAATGTATGTGCTTTTTATCGGCCATAGTCCAACTTCCTATTCATTTTTCACTATCTAATAAGCCATTACACTGGCCTAAGATTTGATCTGCAAATCAAACTCAAACCGATAGAGACTATCCCAGGATAGATTATCAATATCATTAGTATTCTGTAGACCACCAAGTATTTATAATTCGTGTCTTTATGTTTTGATCTTTCCTTTTTTCAAATACAATTGCTCCTTGCGACCTTCACAACATACTTACAATCTGTAAGTAGTATTCTCGTGATAGCCCATTGAGTAATTTTCAATTGATGGCTAGGCGTATCTCGAGTGTTCACGTTTCCGCTCTACATGCTATGGCAACTAGGACACTCGTCGAAGATTAATTCTTTAGCTAGTGGTGTGGGCGAACGAAAAACTTAGATCTTTTCTCATACACCCAATATCACAAGATTTGTGATACCAGAATCATCATCATCATCATTTACAGACCCATCACAATCATAGACATCATCATCATTTACTACACTAAGAAAACACACACACACACACCTAATAAATGCCTACGAACTTTAGGTGCACAGGTTTCATCATGATGATTTCCTTCACCGTTAAAGCAAGTGATAATTTATTGTGAATGGTGAATACACACAAAGCTTGGAAATGTCAAATGTGTGTGCCTGGGGTTTGAACCCGCGACCGTCAAAATTCGAGATTTGAGTCCCTGAATATCTGGCCCGTCCACCCCTGTGCAATTTTACAGTTTGTATAAAGTATGTATGTTTTACCTTATACATGCTAAACTGAAGCTTTCACTGCGTAGTCCTATATACATAGTTAGCGTTATATTATGATTGGGAAACTTTAACGCAGTGATACCGACTAATGCCGCTTTAGAATTCCGTTTGAAGTCTAAAAGGACACTGGCCGCTAATAGCAATTTAGCACTCAGCCGAGCTATAACTTTATACAGCATTTATGATACTGGCAGCTGTAATATTAGAGCGAGCCTGTTAACTTTCATTATTCCTAAAAATGCATTTACATTTTAAATCTGATTTAGGAACGGATTCCAAAAACAAATTTAAAATCATTTCCCCGACTAATTAGATACAAGTATTACTAAAATACAGACTCGGTACAAGACATGCGTGACTTTCACAAGTCATGTCTACAGCTGCGATACCATTCCAAAAATAGACATTTTGTGCCTCAAGATAAATATATTTCCTGATAAAAATCAATCCATTACCTTAGATATAAAATGCGGTAAAGAAATGTACCTCTGCTTATCTCTTCGGAGAATAAAGGCGTGAGTGTCTGTATTACTGATATTCTCACATTAATTGCTGTTTCTGTTCATCTAATTAGTTTACTAGTAAATACGTATTGTATACAACAATGAAGTGTAACATTAAACAGATATACAGTGTTTAATCTTCAGATTGAATGTGATCTAGTAGGATTACTCGCGCGAACAATGTGAGATTATGATTTAAGATCAGTTTCAGATGAAACCACGGACGTGATTTAACTACACGGTAGTCTGCTGTTGAATATTTCACTACTGGTTCTCTCGAAAATTCCAATTCTTCGTTGAAATTGTTTAGAAAGAACGCTTTGGATCTAACATAAACATTCTTTGAGATGGTGTTCAAGTTTCTAGTGATCCGGTTTGAACATAATGTTAATGGATTTTGATGATTTGTGTACTACTTTTATTAGATCGATTGCCGTGTTAAAAGGTGTGTGGGCCAGATGTATAAACGATAGTAACACACAAATCGTTTTGGACGTAATCCATCATCGCCTGCCGATAAGCTCGGCGTTTTGAGATGTGTTAAGGTTATGTTAGTTTTACTATTTTTGTTCTACACTCAACCTTTAACAATCATTAATAAATAATAGATAAATTATAATAAATGTTATTTCCGCCTACCTGTTCTAGAGCGTGATGGACTATGGCCTAATCGGTCTCAATGGTAGAGGAAGAAAACTAGACAAAAAACCGTCTAGTTATAAATTACATAGATATTAATATAATACATAATACACCCAACAGTCATATACATAGTTCTGACCCCACACTAGGATACTAGTCCTGTGTCGTGAGTATCAGAAACTACGAGAGACTTTTAGGTCTCACAAACACCCAGACATAGACAGAAAACAATTATTAAAAAATCACATCACACAAACATTTGTCTCGGTGCGGGGATCGAACCCGCGGCCGCTCGTTTCGCAAGCTGGTGTCTAGCCAACTACGCCACGGGGCTGTCAACAATCCTTGTGTTAGACGCACCACTTACTAGTCACGTCTGAAACATTCCAGATAACTGTGTAAGTGAAAAATATAGTATGGGTGTACATGACTATCCTTTGAATGCGCCGAGAGCTCTCTCTTTGCATTCGAATTTATATATTTAATTTTATAAATATGTTATAAATATAATTCAACTGACTTTCATAAATAAAATACTTTAATATCAACGAATACGCGATGATACTTTTGAGACCGAAATGCTTTGATATAGGAAAACAATTTTAACACTGGTATTTTCAGAACTTCAAAGGATATTGTCCCGAAACTGGTAATGAATGCAATGGCTATTAACAATATTTTTTTACCAATACTTATCAATAAATTAAACTGCAATATGTAGCTGCAGAGTAGAGATTACCTCTACCTATTTGTAGGTAATTAACTATAAATTTAAGTATCATCATCGTCAGCTGAAAGACTTCCACTGCCAGACATTATCTTCCAAAGCGCTCTGTTGGAAGAGGCAGTGCTCTGTTGCATCCAGTGGCTTCTTGCGAGTTATTTCTGTCCCACAAATATTTCTTTGCCAATGTAAGTATATATGACAAAGCCACTAATGTTTTTTCGACGAAGTAACAAGCGTCCTAATTCTTGTATTCGTTAACACTTACACATTCCTAATATTAGCACGATTATGATCGCAAGGTTTCAGATGAACTTCTATTAAACCTAGTTAGAAATTTACAGTCAGTTGGAAGTGTGCGTAAGTAAGTTTCCATTCGAATAAACCAGATGCTTGCAAAAGGCGTAAGATGGTAAATATTGGTTGAGCTGTTTAGTTTCATCCGTGACTTCGTATCGATTTTTGTCTATTATTGTCAGTTCACTTTCGTCACAACAATAATGTTTGTCTTCATCTTTAGAGAGAGAGTTGTAGAAGAGGCCTGTGCCCAGCAGTAGGACGTATATGGGTTGATGATACAGAAGCTATAGCTAAGACTGGTCAACACACCATGTTTTACAAGTACAAAAAAAGACAGGGTAAAATGACTTCGTGAAGAGCAAAACGTACGAGTGGGGTGTTGTAAAGTGTTTAAAACTAAATAAAAGTATGTTTTAAGCTCAATTTTATTATGATGTGCCTGTGTTTTATTTATATACATCGCTCTCCATGAATATTGGTCATCTGAGTCAAAACACTGACTAACAAACTAGTTAATGTATAATCTATGAAGTATATTGTGAAATCGCTATACTATACAGTATAATGAACGTACTATAATGACTAAAGAAGAAACAAGTTTTTGGAGCTGCTTGACCGCCGTCGCCTCGAATGTCAGTGTCGTTTTGTGTTTATAAATAAGCACACATACTTTGTGCGTTAGAATTAATGGAAATATAGCTTTATAATTTTTTTTTCAAAATTAAATAAAAATGAAGGACAAAAGTGAAAAGGACAATGAACTTGTGGAAATTAAAAAAAACAATGATGAAGTGAATGTTAAGAAGGAAGAGAAAGATAAAATTACATTTTCTGAACGTGCAAGAAGTTTTGTAAATTCAATTACTTTAGAACCATACCTACTGTCTTATGTAATACCTATGGCATTTGGATATCTTGCAGTAAGCCAACTGAATATAATGAAAGCCTGCCGTGTTGACCTGGGTTATAATGAAACAGTGTGTACAGCGGTGACTGATGGAAGTGCTGTTGATAATATAACAATACAAGCTAAGCAAGAATCTACCGCCGCCCTAGCTCAGATGACCGCCTGGCAGCACCCGTTACAGAGTAGCATTCCCGCAATCCTTACTCTATTTCTCGGCGCATGGAGTGATCGTACTGGCAATCGAAAGGTTTTAATGCTGATGCCGCTTCTAGGGCAAATTATAACAGCATTTGGATTGATTCTTGCTACCTACTATTTCCTCGAATGGCCTTTATGGGCGGCTGCATTGATAGAAGCAATACCAATTATGTGTTTCGGAGGTCTTTCTTTTGCTATCATGGGCTCGTTCAGTTACATAGCTGATGTGACATCTGTGGAAGCGCGTACATTCAGGATTGGTGTATTGGTTGTGATAGTTACGCTGGGAATACCCTTAGGCACGTCAATTAGTGGCATTTTGTTACAAGCAGTTGGATATTATGGAGTTTTCACTATTCAGTTGGCGGTACAAATTTTAGGATTCTTATATACATATTTTAAAATCAAAAATGCACGAAACGAAGGAAATGAGGGGACTTTCATTCAAAAAGTTAGAAGTTTCTTCAATCCTATAAACATTTGGGAAACTGTCTCCTTGGTCATCGTAACACCTCCAAAGCAGAGAAAAAGGGTGATACTAATAATTTGTGCTTTAGTTCTTGTTCTGGGACCTTCACAAGGTATGGAGTCTTGTTGCCATTACTAAAAACATTGATGTCAGTTGAAAGAAAAACGTTATGGTTTTGCAACGAACATATTATAAGTCACCTGAATTAAATTTAAAATAGAAACCTAAAGGCGAGTTGATTAAAATTTAATATCAGATCGAAAACTTCTGAGTATTTTTAAATTTACAGCAATAGTTATGTCTTTTAAATGTCTGAGATTATTGATTAAGTATTAATTTCATTTTAAAGACTTTAACATAGAGAAAAAATACGTCATTGTGCATACATACGCAATCACGCCTGTATTTTCTGAAGGGGTGGGCAGAAGAACATTTCATTTATTTGTTTATGTACAATAATTATAACATTTTTATCTATGAACTGCCCGACTGCTTCGTGGTATCGTGGATCGTACATACACAAGTATGTATGTAAGATCTAGAGGTTCCGGGTTTGATTCCTGGGCCGGGCAACGTGTTAATAGTCTGGAAATGTGCCCGAAAAATGACCTCAGGCTTGCCAATTCTTTCGTGGGATTGATAAAAACCCTCGAAGAATACACACGTGAGGCTATGTATGTATGTTTTAAATCATTTTCAAATAATCATTTTTATATTTCCAGGTGAAAGTTCAGTTGTATACCCATACCTCATAAACAGATATAGTTTGAGCAGCGTCGAGTACAGTTTGTTCCAAACGTACAATACATTAATGGGAACCGCTGGTAATTCAATCGTACCTTATTAATCCTTAAATAATATTGAAATCAGATTTAACAGGTCCAGAGTAAAATTTATAACACAACTTACAAACATTTTAAAATTATAAAGGACAAAATGTAACAAAACAGGCTATATTCACCTTCATAAAATGATATTTAACGATATAATGGCTAATATTTGTGAGCGCATCATCAAGATGTATCGTGTTGTTCTCCGTAGGAATGTTTCCGTGATCATTAATATATAATATAGCAATGGCAAGGCCAAATGATTGTACTAAGACCTGATTTCCACATTGTTTTTGAGTGGAATCCTTGATCGAAGACTCATAAACTGCGTCTTACACCTGATTAAAAATATAAATACACTTAACAGACACTCATATACTTCTGACCCCATATTAAGATACGATTTTTGTGTTTCGGGTATCGGAAACTACGGACTTTCCAGTCTCTCATACATTCAGACCTGGAAAAAATATTTGTAGATCACACAAACATTTGGCTCGTTGCGGAGATGGAACCCACGGTCTCTTGTTTCACAAGCGGGGCAATAGACAGCCGAGCCATGGGTTCTCAAGCTAACTATTTATTTCTGAATGAACCTTCCTATTATTAAAATCTTTTGTATTTATTTACAGGAACAACAATTGCTATATCGGTGTTCAGTAAATATTTTAAAATGCATGATTCCATTATTGGAATCATAGGCTCGGCTAGCAAATCTGTATCAAGCATTGTGTACGGTTTCGCACCAAACAAGAAATGGGTTTTCTCCGGCCCAGCATTTGATTTCTTTTCGAACGCAGCAGTCACGGCTACCCGATCAATTGCAACGAAAGTTGTTGATCCAGACAAAGTTGGTAAGTTGATGAAATCATTTTTGTGAATATTAACTATAACCTTGGTCATAACTCATAGAATATCGCTTTCTCTTGCTCATTAAAATGATTATTCGTTGGTTAATCTGTATCAGAACAAAGCATGTTTAAATCGTAAAGAGGCCCGGCGCTAGCTTTTTCTTGTTGTCGGCGTGCAAACACCATTTTACCGCCCTACAAGTATTAACTCTAAGTTTTGTTTAAAGAAAAAAATGATCACCTAAACAAATTTGTTGCCGCTCAGGACATGCCGTCCGCGTGCGGTACACGCTTTGCACGGCCGCTTACGGCGACACCGATCGTAAAATATAAGCTATCTTCATAAGTAAGCCTTTAAATTATTAGTGAATCAATTAACTAAGAAGTGTTCTGCCAGGACTATGTTTAAAGCTTTACTTGAATTAAAATGTTTGCAATTTGTTTTTTAATGCAACAAAGTTTTTAATCAATTTAGATGACAGCAGCCAGTATAAGCTTGTGCTCCCTTAAATTTGTATATGGTGTACCATTTTTTGCCTTATTTAAAAGTGTATTTGGCACAAATTTAACGTCCCATATGATTTCATACATATCGATCCTTCGGTGTACGTTTAAAAGCGTAAAAGACAAACTAAGTAACCTACGCATTTATAATATGAGTAGATCTAGATTTCTATCCCTTCGGAATTTAAAAGGTCACAAAACTTGTATTTTACTGTTAAACATGTTTTTATTACTAATTGTATTGAAGATTCTAGCATAATATCTGTTGTTTATCAAAACACTTCCTCGTGAAATGCTAAAACAATTCAAAATCTTGAATCGTAAGCCTACACTTAAATTGCATCTTAATAAATTATTAAGAAACAACCTTCCCACCAAAAAACAAATACCGTCCTAATCGCTTGATTATTAAAAAATCATTAATCCAATGCGGATGTTACATAGGAAAATTAAAATAATTACAAATGTACCGTTTCAAAGATTTGTTTAAATAATAACATAGGATCCACGAGATTGCCGACTTTTTGCGATGATGACCTAACTAAGGAAATATTGTTTCTAGTGGCTACAACAATACAACCGGATTTTGTTATTAAAAACCGCAAATCAACTTGATCCGCATAAGGAGTCCAGCTAGGTTTTTTCGTGTGTATTAAAATACACACGAAAAAACAAACAACTTAAAATTAAAACAAACAAATTAAAATTTGTGGCGCGGTTGTTTGGATTTCACAATAATAATTTTTCCATCTATCATATATTTAATATTATTTATAAAATGTATTAAATGCTAAATAAATACTAATAACATCTGCATTTTTGCCCCACCTAAACATTGATTTATAAAGAATATTTCAAGCATAAAGTTTCGGGCTTAACTTCAAACATTTAAGATATACTTTATTAGGTGTGTGATTTGGAATCCTGTTTTAAGCCAGCGTATAGGATTAATACCTTCCCTCCTTTGTGATAGAGTAATCCTGAATTCAGCTGTGGGACGTTTATGAGTTGATATAAAGTATGGTTGTAAGATTACTAGGTACGTTTAACGTTACACATATACATAAAGCGATAAAAATTAAGTCATCTCTTAATTGCTTGAGACTTTAGACGATTGGCACTTTCCGCTTCACTTTATATAGTTTGCTTCTTTTCCTTTCCTGTTTAGATATTTATTCATGTACCTAGTCTTTGTGCTCCTTCTTTCACAATATCTAATCCTCGCGATGTTTCTAATCTCTCTAGTGTTGTGTTAAATTAACTGTTTTGTGATCGTGTTTTTACTCCTACATTTTCGCTATTATTGATAGATGGTGACTAAATAACAATTACTCTTTATTCCAGGTAAGATGGTATCTCTACTAAGCTTAATGGAGAGCTTGTTGCCAGTCTGGAACACGCCTATTTATACCAAAACGTTCGCTGCTTTATCACATTCTGTTCCCGGGGCAGTCTATTTCCTCGGCAGCATCATGGCAATACCAGCGTTAATCGTTTTTATGTAAGTTTTTTTTATTTTGTCCTTTAAATTATCCGACTCGTCTTAATTTTTTACTTAGCTACATCCTTGAGGATTAAGCGACAGACTGACTTGTGTTCTAAGTTCAACAACTTTAGCGTGCGGTCTAGATGGTCAACAACCGGTTTCTGGGGTGAAAGCGTTGTTAGTTTTTAACCGACTTCAAGAAAGGAGGAGGTTTTCAATTCAAATGTTTGTTTTTATGTTTGTTGCCTCTAAAATTCCGACTGAGTGAACCGGTTTTGATAATTCTTTTTTATTTAAAGCCTAGATGCTGTCCGTGTGGATTTTTTTTATTAAATCCAGTTCTGATAATGGCATCCATGAGAAACCCGTATCAAAACCAATACCAAGTCTGAAATTTGCATTTAAGCAATTTGCGCAACAAATGCATTAATAACTCAATATAACGCCGACCGATTTCGAAGATTCTTTTATTTTGTTACCACGTGAAAATTCTCAGTAGCATCACGGCGTATGGAAGTGTGCCAGGTTTGTGGCGGGTGGTTCCTTCGCAAATATATCAGACATCCTAAATGACCAAAATTAAGTACACAAATACAACATTACCCATTATCTATTATAAGAATGCCCATTTTGACTTCATTTGACCTTTAAAATAATCAAAACAATATTAAATAATTACTTAAACCAATTACTTACCATTCTTACTTTTGATTCTTATACATACCTAGCCTTGACAAACGTTTTTTGGGCCTGATTGATTAAGGTCAAAAGTTATCAAAGGTCGTTGGGTATTTGAATTTAGATAGACAGCCTCAATGGCGCATTTGATTAAACATCAGTTTATGAAATGAGAGGCTGCAGGAGCAATCCCGCGCCGAAATGTATGATCCACAAATTTACCTTACAAACTTATGTATTTTAATATGTTTATCATACTTTAAAGTACCTGGCTGTGGTTATGAGTTGATATATGTCTACCTACCTATACACTTAATATTTAACTGGGATTCAAGGCAAGATCTCTTTGAAAATGTCAAGCTAGTAAGTACGTACATATATACCAGGTGTATGCATAAGTTTTTGCCGGTTTAACTAAGAGATGCCGTTAGCGAAGAGTACACAACGTATTAATTTGACACATACGTCATTTTGTTTGTCTGACATTAAACTACAAATACCCACAAGTTGAGTCCGCCAAGAACTATAGTCTTAGTTTTATCGTTCAGTGATCATGTCGAGTTTTGTCCCTGAAAAAGAACATTTGCGGCACGCATTGCTTTTCCTATTTAATCAAAAGAAGAAGGCTGCTGAAAGTCAATATTTGCTGGTAGAAACATATGGTGAACACGCTCCATCGATTAGAACATGTGAGACATGGTTTCGACATTTTAAAAGTGATGAATTCAATGTGAAAGACAGTGAGCGCTCTGGTAGACCACAAAAATGGGATGACGTGCAATTGCAAGAGTTATTGGATAATGACCCAACTCAAACTCAACGGCAATTAGCAGAAGCATTACATGTGTCAAAAGAAACAATCAGCAGACGTTTACGAGCAATGGGAAAGATCAATAAACTCGGTAAATGGGTCCCACACGATTCGAATGAACGTCAAATGGAAAATCGCAAAATCACCTGTGAAATGCTGCTTCAACGCCACGAAAGAAAATCATTTTTGCATCGAATTGTGTTAGGTGACGAAAAATGGATTTATTTTGAAAACCCAAAGCGGAAAAAATTGTGGTTTTCACCTGGCGAAGCCGGTTCTTTAACATCAAGGCCGAATCGCTTCGGCAAAAAGACCATGCTCTGTGTCTGGTGGGACCAGGGCGGTACTGTGTATTATGAACTCATAAAACCCGGCGAAACCATTAATACACAACCTTATCGCTAACAAATGACCAACTTAAACCACCTATTAATCGAAAACCGTCCGGAATGGACCAGAAGAAATGGCAAAGTGATTTTGTTACACAACAATGCGCCGTCTCACACAGGAAAACCAGTGAAAGACACGTTGAAATCGCTAGGATGGGATATCTTTCCGCAGCCGCCGTATTCGCCAGACCTGGCGCCGTCTAATTATTACCTCTTCGCATCATTGGGGCATGCGCTCGCAGAGCAGCACTTCAGCAATTTCGAGGAAGTTGGAAAATGGCTCGACGAACGGTTTGCCGCAAAAGACAAACAGTTTTTCTGGCATGGTGTTCATAAGTTACCTGAAATATGGGCGAAATGTGCAGAAATCGATGGCCAATATTTTGAATAAAACTAAAAATGTTTTCCCTTGAAAATCACGTGTTCCTTTTTACCAAAAAACCGGCAAAAACTTATGCATACACCTGGTACACTCTCGCCTATTCTGTAGGTAGAGGCGTATTTCTGCACTCATATTTTGCCAATTGTGTTTCATTTACCGTTTACCGGACACAATCCCTGACCCTGTGCTGCTACTGAGAATTAGCTAAGGCAAAAATCCAGTAACACTGCCCGATTCGGAAATATACCTCTAGATCCCATGACACATACTTTTACAAGTACAATGTCAGATATTTTTACTGCGTACGTGAAGACAGATATTATTGAAGTCGATTTTCGGACAGATATTTTCGCTAACCTGCCCATTGTAATATATTTATGCTCGAGAGTGTACAGATAATAACACGAGGCATATATGTATAAAGTCAAAAACCCTTTCATTAGTTTATTGAATGACGTGAACCGAGTTTACGTAAAAATGCCAAGAGCAACTACACTACTAAACCATAACAAGGCCGGTAAAGGTCTAGGACGTTTTTTATATCGCTTAGAGAATTAATGACGAAATATCTGATTGACTGTTATAAATAATTTGATTTTTTATTAAAATTTATGCAAAAAGTTTGGTTTAAGATATGAAAGTTTTTCTAGGAAACTCTGTGATAATGTGTTTCCTGGTAATTATGATTACTATATTCGAAGTCTATAAGCCATATCTTAGATATCAGTCTGTACTAGGCCAGAGAGGATGTCCGAATGACTGACTTGTGGGACTGCGGCTGATAATTTTATAACGCAATCACATCTCAATCACCTCTTTATTTTGTATTCGAACAAGGTACCCAGACTTTAAAATGTAACTTTAATATGAAGAAACATGAAAGTAGAATCATTGCGGTAGAAATGAGAGCACTGAGTAGCATATTGCGTGTGAAACTGCTAGGCAAAGTTTTATAAGGGAAAGTAGTGGATTGAATATCGATGTATTAACAAAATTGAGGGGGGAATGCTTAAATGCCTTAGCCACGTTAAAAGAATGAATTATAGTAGAATTATTAAAGAGATTTACTATGATGGTGTCCCGGGCTAAAACACCTTATCGGTAATATGTTTAGGTCCATGATTAAGCGATAGATATGTATTTCAACCGTAGCATCTGACGCAATATATAAGTAGTCTGCCTACCCCAACGGGAGAAAGGCATGAGTTTAAGTATTCGTTTATATGTATTTAATACTTTAAAATGACTGTTCATCATCATCATCAGCCTTTCATGCCCACTGCTGGACATAATCCTCTCCTATTTCCTATCCCTAAATGACAGTTAGTGTATTAATATTTTTTTTGTATTATTCCAGTGTTATCTACGTAATGAGCAGAAGAGACGCGAGAGATGTTGTGAAAGACCCGGCACAGAAGGAACAGCACGCGCACGACAACCAAATCACTGCACTTTAGATTAAATGTTGTTACGATTATATACTCGTATATATTTGGTTGTAAAATAGTCGAGCAGGAAGCTCGACTAATCCTTCACGAAACGTAGACTATTTTTGTCTTGGCTCTTTGCTCTTAAAATACTTATACATAACCTTACGCCTGTATTCCCCGAAGGGGTAGGCAGAGGCGTATCACTATTTATTTATTTACATTACAAAACACAATACAAGCTGACAGTACAGACCATAGCGCTTACATTGCTTAATAAGTACATATACAAAACTTAAAAAAAATAAAAATTATACATTCTACACAACACACAAATACATTATATATTATACAAAAAACAATTATAACTAAAATAACATTTAAAGAAATTAATAATTATCATTACTGCATCATCAAATAGGTCGACATCTTGGACCCCAGCGATAAATCGATTCAATAAATGAATGGCTCTTACGGTGGGAGCATTTCCACCCTGGAGTGTACGCTCTAATTCCGGGGGCATGAACAAACTCAGTCGACGACGACACAGCCGCACATAGTTGTCCGGAACGAAGAAATTAATACAACTGAGCTGTTCAGGAGAATCCACCTTATGTCTCAAAAGAAGAACATAGTGCCGCGCCAGGAAAACTTTACGCCTAAGTTCAAGGGTGTCAAAACCAATCATTCCCGATACAAATAGTGACGGATAAAGACTAACCACACTAACCACATACTAGTCCCACTTAATAGAGAACGAGTTCATTGCCATTTGTGAGGCACATTTTCAGACTCCGGGCTGTTATTGAGAATTTTCTAATGCAAAAACCCAATAACACATTCCGACCCGGGAATCGAACCCAGATAAGTAATTATTGATTTTTATTTCTTGAATCGACAAAACGTTAGTTTTCCAAAACCATGCGATGGTGTTTCTATACTAATCATTAATGTACAGAAGAGTTTGTGAAGACGCTTAAAGCAATATACCTAATTACCTATAGATAGAAAATCATCATCATCATCATCATCATCAGCCTTTATTCGCCCACTGCTGGACATAGGCCTCTCCTATGGCACGCCACTAGATAGAAAATAAAGGATAAAAGGATTAAAATTTAGTAATGGAACATTTCTGTGGAAGATTTAAGTAAATGGTTTTCAATAACCGTTAGTAACTTCGTTTCCGCAGTAAATGTTTACACACAAGATTGAATTGATTTTTTAAATTTATTTAGCTCGCGACTTTATTTACTTCCATTTTATTTAGACAAAGAAATTGTATTGCTTGCTTTTTAATATTTCAGTTTTTGGGTCCGATGGGGGTCACAATAGCCCAAATATTCTTCATACTGATGCATATCTAACGAAAGGTGGTTTCAGAAATACAGCCCTGTCTAATGTTTGGTGTAATACAGATTTAAGTTTATGTATGTATTCAAGATAAATAAGGAGCTATTTCGAAGAATAAAAATAGTTCCAACCTAGATATTTATAACAGTTTTGCTGCCAACGCAGATGTATGGAGAAATGGAAAAGATGACGTAGGTACTCTTTCTTAAAAAATGAATCTAGAGGTAAATAAAGTTCACATTTCGCGTTCAAGTTAACGAAACAAAAAATAATGATGTCCTTAAAAAAAAAGAAAGTACAAATTGAAGGAAAAATAATCAAGAAATCAAACAAATTGTTACAATCTATCTCTTTACATATCTACCTTTTTGATTCCTCATGTGTTTATTTTATTTTTTACATTTTTAAATATAAAATTTTATAAAAAAAAGTACATTTAAAAATATAAAAATTAAACCCGCAGATGGCGGGGTCTACGACCCAAGCCACCGGTGGTTAGGGTCCAAGAGTCAGAAACCGTCTCACGATACGTGCCGTGTCTAATAACACTGCTTTTTGTATCTGGGTTTTGACCCAAGAACGATATTGTCCGTCCTTCATGATGTATTTTCGATAATTGTTCGTCTTGACAACTTCGTCCATAATTGCAAAGACAAAACCCTCAGTTTCCCCAAAGAGGTTACCAAAACGTAGCCAAGTCACAGATGCGAGCTGATCCTCATCAGGCCCGTTAAGAGCTCGATAGAACCGCCCGTGTAACTCCTTGCTCTTCCATATCTCCCTACGTTCCGAAACGCCCAGTACCATAGGTCTCCGCCAGTTCTCGTTCGCTAAGGAGAGTGGGGTGAATCCTTTATCCGTCATAACTACAACACCATGCATACTCACGTCACTGTGTAAGAAATAATACCTGAGATTGCATACTTCACGGTTATGGAGGTCTTTGGTATTGAGTAAACCTCGACCTCCACATCGACGTGGAATATACAATCTCATCACAGATGAGCGTGGGTGATGCATACGATGTGCAGTCAGCAGAGTTCGGATTTTTCTATCCAGGGAGTCTAACTCAGTCTGAGTCCATTTGAGTACGCCAAAAGAGTACATAAGAACAGGCATAACCCAGCCGTTAAAGGCACGAATCTTGTTACCTCCTGACAAAAGACTGTTAAGTACTTTTCTCAGACGGCTAAAAAAACGTTCCTTCAACGACAGTTTTACATCTGAACTCAATATACCTAAAGATTCCGGCATACTCAAATATTTGTAGGTTTCGCCGTCAGAGAGAGACTTTAACCTAACAGTTTCTGAGACTTGTATGTCATCAGAAACCTTATCTTTACTGTATTTAACATTCATCACGCCTAGCTTTTGTTTATTGACACCTTATTTCGGTTTTAGATACGAAAAAAAATTACTAGTAATTATCACAATAAAATCTCATCAAATCTGTGAATAGTACTGGAGCGATATCCTGGTTACGTGGCAAAAGTACATACTTTTGCTGCACTGCTCATGCAGTTTGATTTCCAAATGCGGTGTTTTATTCTCATACCTATAAAATTAAGTGCACGCTATTTATAATATATAGCTTTTGCCCGCGACTCCGTCTGCGTGGACTTTAGGGTTGAGTGCAGAAAGATAATAAGTGAATCTTTAATTCGTCTCTTAAGTGTCGTCCAAAAACAGTTTTACTTTGAAAGAGCTATTTTCGAATTTATAATATGTTTATTTCTATTTTTAGGACTATTTTTATTGTTACTTCACGGAGTCCTATTTATGTTCATACCAAAAATAATATAACTTAGTCGAATGGTTTAGGCGTGAAAGCGTAAAAGACATACAAAGTTACTCTTGCAATTATAAGATGTAACTTCAATGGTTCAGTAGAACCAGAGAATAACCATTCCCGCGGGAATACTACATTTTCAGGGATAAAAGTAATTCTACGTTACTTCAGTGGGTCCTACCTATTCCCATACCAAAAATCATTCAAATTGGTTTAGTAGATCTAGAAATACCCATTCCCACGGGAACACTACATTTTCCGGGATAAAAGTATCCTATGTTACCTTAGTGGGGCCTACCTATCCCCATACCAAAAATCATTCAAATCGGTTCAATTGATCTAGAGAATAACCATTCCCGCGGGAATACTACATTTTCAGGGATAAAAGTAATTCTACGTTACTTCGGTGGGTCCAACATATCCCCATACCAAAAATCATTCAAATCGGTTCAGTGGATCTAGAAATACCCATTCCCACGGGAACACTACATTTTCCGGGATAAAAGTATTCTATGTTACCTTGGTGGGCACTACCTATCCCCATACCAAAAATCATTCAAATCGGTTCAGTAGATCCAGAAATAGCTGTTCCCACGGGAATCCTACATTTTCCGGGATAAAAAGTGTCCTATGTTACTTCGGTGGGTCCTACCTATCTCCATACCAAAAATCATTTAGATCGGTTCTGTAGATCCAGAAATACCTATTCCCACGGGAATACTTCATTTTCCGGGATAAACTTTATCCTATGTTACTTCGCTAGGCCCTAGGTATCTCCATTCCAAAAATCATTCAAATCGGTCGAATGGTTTAGGCGTGAAAGCATAACACAGGTAGTGTTACTTTCGTGTTACAATATATGCTCATCCCACAGGAACCTTACATATTCCCGGGATAAAATGTTGTTCATCTTATTTCATAGGACTTCAATTATGATCATACCAAAAATCATAAAAATCAGTCGAATGGTTTAGACGTGGAAGCGTAAAATAAAAATAGCGTTTTATCCCTAATCCCACGGGAATACTACATTTTCCGGGATAAAAAGTATCCTATGTTACTTTGGTAGGTCCCAGCTACCTTCATGCCAAAAATCATTCAAATCGGTCAAATGGTTTAGGCGTGAAAGCATAACACAGGTAGTGTTACTTTCGTGTTACAATATATGCTCATCCCACAGGAACCTTACATATTCCCGGGATAAAATGTTGTTCATCTTATTTCATAGGATTTCATTTATGATCATACCAAAAATCATAAAAATCAGTCGAATGGTTTAGACGTGGAAGCGTAAAATAAAAATAGCGTTTTATCCCTAATCCCACGGGAATACTACATTTTCCGGGATAAAAAGTATCCTATGTTACTTTGGTAGGTCCCAGCTACCTTCATGCCAAAAATCATTCAAATCGGTCAAATGGTTTAGGCGTGAAAGCATAACACAGGTAGTGTTACTTTCGTGTTACAATATATGCTCATCCCACAGGAACCTTACATATTCCCGGGATAAAATATTGTTCATCTTATTTCATAGGACTTCATTTATGATCATACCAAAAATCATAAAAATCAGTCAAATGGCTTAGACGTGGAAGCGTAAAATAAAAATAGCGTTTTATCCCTAATCCCACGGGAATACCACATTTTCCGGGATAAAAAGTATCCTATGTTACTTCGGTGAGCCCCATCTATGTCCATACCAAAAATCATCCAAATCGGTTCAGTACTTTTTACGTTTATTCGTAACAAACATCCAAAAATCCAAAAATCCAAAAATACAAATCTTTCCTCTTTATTATAATAGTATAGATAATTTTTTAAGTCACACTGGCCTAAGATTTAATCCGGGAATCAAACCCAAACCACCAGGATGAACTATGAATATAATTACTGTTCTGTATTTGTAATTCATCTTCTTTTCAATCATAACTAAAGTAATCCCTTACTAATGTCGATCTTTCCTTATTTCAAATACAATCGCCCCTTGTGACCTTCACAACATACTTACAATCTGTAAGTAGTATTCTCGTGATAGCCCGTTGAGTAATTTTCAATTGATGGCTAGGCGTATCTCGAGTGTTCACGTTTCCGCTCTACATGCTATTGCAACTAGGACACTCGTCGAAGATTAATTCTTTAGCTAGTGGTGTGGGCGAACGGGAAACTTTGATCTTTTCTCATACACCTAATATCACAAATTGGCTTATCTGTCAGCAAATCATTGAGATTACTGATGCCAGAGTCATCATCATCATCAGCTACACAAAAAAGAAGAAAAGAACCCCGGCGAAAAAAGGGAGAGAAAAGAAAGTGATTTGAGTCTCTGAATAACTGCCTCGTGGGACCGAAATAAATAATACAACTGTCGAATTATTATTTTGACGGGTTTCGCTACTCAATACTAGGTATATGTGGACATTATTTAAGAACAGGTTTTGAGTAATATTATAAATAAAAATTGCATAAATTTTTTGATATACTTTAGAAATTATATGTTTCCAGTTACCGCGGACAAATGTTTACGGTGGAACATAAAGCCTGGACCACGGGGTTACAGGTGAAGTCACATATATGTATGTACGTACATACATCAATCGACTTTACGTTCAATGTTTTTTTTTCGATTTATTTATTATCATTTATTTCAAAACTATAAATGTATAGTTTTAAAATCCATCAATGGCATCCATGGTCGGCCTAGTTTTGGCAGATAGCAACAAATATAGATAATAAATTAATCAAATAATTTGATTTACTAAATTAATATTTATTTTTCACCTATTCAGTTTCATACTCAAAAAAAAATATATACAAGAGAACAGGAATCATTAATTCGATCCGCAGGATTTCAATGCGGGGGATTAGCGAAATAAATAACAAGTAGTTCGCGACTATTGTTTGCTCCTGTACAATTTTACAGTATATATTATGTTTTGTGTGGTACAGGCTCAACTGAGGCTTCCACTGCGAAGTCCTATATAGTAAGCGTAATATTATGATTGGGAAACTTTAACGCAGTGATACCGACTAATGCCACTTTAGAATTCCGTTTGAAGTCTAAAGGGATACTGGCCGTTAATAGCAATTTAGCATTCAGCCGACACTTTACACAGCCTTTTGGTACTGACAGTTGTAATTAGAGCGAGCCTGTTAACTTTCATTATTGCTACAAAAATGCATTTACATTTTAAATTTGTTTTAGGAACGGATTCCAAAAACAAATTTAAAATCATTTCCCCGACCGATTAGATGTTACTAAAATACAACCTTGGTACAAAACATGCGTGACTTTCACAAGTCATATCTACAGCTGCAATACTATTCCAAAAATAGACATTTTGTGCCTCATGATTATGTCTATTTTCGTACTATAAATCAATCCAATACCTTAGATATAAAATGGTGCAGAAACTTACCTCTGCCTATCTTCGGGGAATACAGACGTGAGTGTATTACTGATATTCTCACATTAATTGTTGTTTCTGTTCATCTAATTAGTTTACTAGTAAATACGTATTGTATACAACAGTCTATAATGAAGTCTAACATTAAACAGATATACAGTGTTTAATCTTTCGGATTACTCGCGCGAACAACGTGTGATTATGATTTACGATCAGTTTCAGATGAAACCACGGGCGTAATTCTACTACACGGTAGTCTGTTGTTGAATATTTCACTACAGGTTCTCTTGAAAATTCCAATTCCTCGTTGAAATTGTTTAGAAAGAACGCTTGGGTCCAAGATAAACATTCTTTGAGGTGGAATTCAAATTCCTAGTGATCCGGTTTGAGGAAAAGACTGAACATAATGTTAATGGATTTTGATGATTTGTGTAATACTTTTATTAGATCGATTGGCGTGTTGAAAGGTATGTGGGCCAGATGTATAAACGATAGTAACACACAAATCGTTTTGGACGTAATCCATCATCGCCTGCCGATAAGCTCGGCGTTTTGAGATGTGTAAAGGTTATGTTAGTTTTACTATTTTTGTTCTACATTCAACCTTCAACAATCATAATTAAAAACCGTCTAGTTATGAATAAGATAGAGATGAATATGCCAATAATACTTGTGTTAGAAGCACCACTTACAAGTCATGTCTGAAACATTCCGGATAACTGTGTATGTGAAAAATATAGTATGGGTGTACATGACTATCCTTTGAATGCGCCGAGAGCTCTCTCTTTGCATTCGAGCACGTTTGATTCGAATTTTAAAGAATTCAACTGATTTTCATAAAAAAAATACTTTGACATCAATGTATATGTAATGATATAGGAAAACAATACAACACTGGTATTTTCAGAACTTCACTGAATATTCTACCGTAACTGGTAATTATGTCGAAAGTTATATTAAATAAATGATTATTTAAATACTGATCAATAAATTCACTTAATTTTGAGGCAGTGATGGCCTCGAGGTTTGGGCGCACGGTCGAGAATATCGGCGGTCGCGGGTTCGAACCTCAGGCACACACCTCTGACTTTTCGAAGTTATGTGTGTATTCACATTGAATTATCACTTGCTATAACGGTGAAGGAAAACATCGTGATGAAACCTGCACACCTAAGAGTTCTTAGGAATTTCTTAGGTGTGTAGTCCGCCAACCCGCACTAGGCCAGCGTGGCAGACTATGGCCTAAACCCTCTCAATGATAGAGGAGACCCGTGCTCAGCAGTGGGCGTATATGGGTTGATGAAGAAGAAGAAGAAATTAAACTGCAATATGTGGCTGTAGATTAAAGATAACTACTTTACCTACTTTTAGATAAATGACTGGAAATTTAAGTATCATCATTGTCAGCTGAAAGACTTCCATTGCCAGACATTGTCTTCCAAAGCGCTATGTTGGAAGCGGCCTGTATCTAGTGGCTTCTCGTGAATATCGTAAGATCATCAGTCCGTCGTGTGGGTTGACATCCAACGCTCTGCTTATCGGCACGCGGCCTCCACTGGAGATTGTTTCTGCCCTACAAATCTTTCTTTACCAATGTAAGAATGTATAATAAAGCCACTAATGTTTTGTCGTCGTAGTAACAACCGTCCAAATACTCGTGTTAAACGTTAACACGTACATACTCATAATATTAGCAGAATTATGATCGCAAAGTTTCAGATGAAGTTCTGTTAAACCGAGTTAGAAATTTACAGCCAGTTGGAGGTGTGCGCAAGCCTCAACCCTTTGTTTCTGTTTATCTAAGCAAGTTTCCATTCTAATAAGCCAAATGTTTGCAAAAGTCGTAAGATGGTAAATATTGGTTGAGCTGTTTAGTTTCACTCGTGACTTTGTATCGGTTTTCGTCTTTATTGTCAGTTCACTTTCGTCACAACAATAATGTTTGTCTTCATAAAATTTAACGTGTGCTTTAACTGCGATGTTTTTCTTTTCGTTTTCGTTGACTTTAAGTTGATTGAAATTTTTATTATGCGCTTAAACGCTTTGAATATTAAATTTACCCCCAACTGCAGATTTAGACTTTTTAGGCACCCTGAGTTTTCTTACACCCGTGTTTCGCAAACTTTCATTTAATCACAGTTGCCATTTTTAAAAGCGAATTTCTAAATTATTATGATGAGTTTCTTAACAAAGTCACATTTACGTAAACAAAAAACGCCCAAACTACAAGATGGTGATTCCTAGAGACGTTATTGATCTGCATGTAAATAGAAAGAAGTTTGACATATAAATAACATAGAAACACACAATAATTTATGTCTCAAAAAGCCAATATACTTTAAACTAATTTCACTGAAGTAATTACGAAAATTCAGATGCTTTATACCCAATTCTACGTCTCTAGCAAAAAAAGTATACGAGTAGGATGGTATGAGAGCATAATCTTCCAAGTTTCCAACTATATAATTTGTCTTAGGCATTCACACACATTACTTAGAGCTTGACGTGATGTCTGGGGCTGAAGCGTTCGTCCCTTGTCACTCTGAACGAGGGCATGAACTACTAGAGGTAAATATAGTCAACATAAAACAGTGACGTAAGGTCTGATCAAATCAAAGTTTACGAAACCGTTCAGAATTTGAGCGAAAGCATTTTAAGTAAAGTATAGTAACAATTAAACAACAACTGGTATTTAAACTGCGATTTTTTCCTTTTTTTTACGCAAGAAAAAAATAATAATGTAATTGGAATCGGACTTTTTATGACATCCACAAAAATACAGGAAGTACGTAACATTATAAGTGACAAAGAACAGCGTTCAATTACATTACCCATACCATTTTACTAGGGCTGACTCGTTCTTATCGCGGTAGGAACATTGAGTATTTCCATTAGGAGATAGTCAATACCAGGAATCTGAAAATGTTTGCGACAGGCAACATAGAGCCCTATCTTTTTTTATTTAAAAACACATTGGCTTGACATATAGGTATTTAAATATTCATTGATATAGTCTTCAGGGTATACTACTATTGTATCAGCGTATATTCGTCCCACTCCTGAGCACGAGCCTCTTCTACAACTATGAGGCTTTAGACTTAAGACCACCACGCTCACTCAGTACTGACTTAGAAATTTTAAAGAACTTTGAGGTGAGATGATTTCCTCACGATGTTTTCTTTCCTATAAAAAACGAGATCATTTATTAAATTTTGTGGCCTATGGCCTAAAACCCTCTCAATGGTAGAGGAGACCCGTGCCCAGCAGTGGGACGTATATGGGTTGATGATGATGATTCATTTTAAAAGTCAGAGCTATGTAGCTGGCGGTTGAAATGGCAACCGTCGAATTACTCTTAGTGGTATGTATTAATCTGATAATGTGTTATTTTTTTAAATTATCATCATACATAGTATAAAATATTGTGTTGGAACTGGATTAAAAAAGCTATAGAGGTAAACAAACAGATAATTTTATTACTATTTTCACTTTGCTAAGTGGATGATAAAATTGAATATAAACACACTTACCTACTTGAATGGAAATAAATTGTTTATTGTTGCATTTAATAGCACTTAAATAAATGTGTGACATAAAAAAACAGAATCAACAATGTCAATTAATTCAATTTAAATTTTTTGCTAAATGAGTGAAAAACTAATAACTTCCTACTCAATTTCGGGATGGAATCTGGGACTTTTAGATAGCATGGCGCACACTCGTGGCACAAATGAGACCCTCGGTCTATTCCGATTTGTGTATATCTGATAATTTAACATTAATAAATAATACCCAACAGTCACACACAAAATCCTGACCTCACATTAAGATACGAGGCTCGTGTCGTGGGTATCAGAAACTACGAGAGACTTTTCGGTCTCACAAATACTGAGACCCTAAACTAATATTTGTGGATCACACAAACATTTGTCCCAGTACAGTGATCGAACCCGCAGCCTCTCGTCTCGCAAGCTAGTGTTTAATCAATTGCGCTACGGGGCTGTCAATAAAATTAAAGAATAAATTTACCTGTAACAGTTTAACCTTAAATAAACAAGACTACGAAGTCTTTCATGATAAATATTATATGTTAGACTACAGCATACCTCCATATATTAAAGGATATCCATTAATCTCCATTTATCTATCTTATGTTAAACCGTTAATACCCTGAAATTTCAGTCACGAGGCGGCAGTGAAATCACGAAGATCATGACGCGTACGTCACGTGCCAATTTTAGATGGTCTGGGTGTAATATGTAAACCTAACGATTTGAGGGATCTTTCCATAATTGACGCAATATACGCAATATGTATGCAGTGATGGCCTCGAGGTTTAGCCACGCCGTCGAGAATCTCGGCAGTTGCGGGTTCGAGCCCCGGATTTTCGAAGTTATGCGTGTATTCACACTGAATTATCACTTGCTTTAACGGTGAATGAAAACATCACGAGGAAACGTTGAAAATACAGAGGTGTGTCCCTGGAGTTATAAACCAGCGACCTCCGAGATTCTCGCCTGCGCGTCTCAACTTCGTGGACATCTTAAGCTCCTTAGTAACCAGAAAACAATAAAATTATTTACATTATGTAAAAAATATATATAAGATAACGTGCACAAAATATGACATATGTGACTGATAACTATAATTGATCAATTAACACGGATGACATTGAACAAATAATTACTAGGCTTTTTGGCATAACACTTTAGAGTAACCACGATAAACATGCAAGCTGCTTACGGGATGCAACTGCAATGCCAGGATTTAAGAGGAAAATAAAATAAAATCTAAGTTATAATGATAGTAATGATAATAATGAACTAAGGCCCAAACCCACTCAAAGGTAGAGGACCAGCAATGGGACGTATATGGGCTGTTAACGAATGATAAAATTATTTAATTTGAAATTTGCTTATGCCCGCGACTTCGTCCGCGTTGACTTCAAAAATTGGTGCAAAAAGATAGTAAGTAAATCTATAAGTCGTCTTCAAGTGCCCAAAACGGCACTTTTGAATTTAAATATTCATTCCATGGGTATCTTACATATTTCCGGGATAAAATGTAGTCTTTGTAACTCCATATGGTCACATTTATGTCCATGTCAAAATTTGTTTAATTCGGTCAATTGTTTTAGACGTAAAAGTAGAACTCTGAAAGAGTTACTTTCGCATTCATAATTTAAGCAGTTAAGACGTGTAAACGGCAGATAAACTGAGTAACCATCGCATTTTCAATATCGGTTTGAAAGTATAGATATAGTACTGATTCTTTCATCACCCCTCTAAATGCCAAATGTGTGGAGTAAATAGATTTTGAAATACAAATGTACGGTTCTTATTGGCAACCTTTTGTACGCGCAATGTAATTTCCGCCAGGATAAGTGACATCACCTTGGAGTTGATGTTTCTGCCAAATTCGTTTCCTTTACACATCCTCATTCCTCACTTATAGTGAAGACGTTTCTATCGTATTTATTTTATGTGGTTTAATCTAGAAATCTGGCTGGTGCCAACGACTTAGATTCCGTAATATATAAAATTTATTAATTATTTTTCCCTTCAATTCTTTTTCACTTATTTTATCACGCAATGATTTTTTTATTATTATCAAATGATATACTCCAGCTACCACGCCCACGTGACCACTGCTATCATAATAAAAAAAAATCTACTCTAACTATTGGAAGTTACGTGTGTAATCACAATGAATTGTCACTTGCTTTGACAATGGAGGAAAAACATCGTAATAATATCTGCACACCTAAAAGTCCTTACGAATTTATTAGGTGTGTGGTCCTCCTACCTGCACTAGGTCAGCGTGGTGGTCTTAGGTCCAAACTCTCTCAATAGTAGAGGACTATACCCAGCAGTTAGACGTATATGGGCTGCTGATGTTGATTATGCTCCCTTTATAACCTGACCACTATAGTTGTTACCTAGTTTTTCCATTAGACAGTACTAAAAATAATCCCGACAAACTGCTATAGTCTTGCCCTCTTCTACGTGGGATTGATTGTAATCGGCAAAATGAACATAGCATTCTTCTTTGCCTAACACTTTAGCGTTTAGAGCTTAGATTAAGTTTGTATGTATATTGTATAATAAGGAAAATTTAACCGACCGAAAAAGGAGGAGGTTATCAATTCATCCGTATTTTTTAAATGAACACATTGTTTACGGTCTTACTCAGCGTGATAATCGCGGGGCAATTATAATCAGTAATGAATAAATGGTCAACGCATTCGATAAACTCGTGACATTCATCGCTTATGACATAATAGATACAAGTAATGTAAACAGCTTTTGCTTGTCTATAATTAAATGAATAATTCTTGCGGTAAATCACGCGACGAGTCAAAGACTTGTCGTTTACCGTCTAAAAGAATAAGATTAAGAAGAGTATTTTCCTAAATATTATAATATTTAAAGCTTAAAGATCATTCTTTGGAATTTTGTAAGGCAAATTAGGCTTTTGGGCTACCATGGAAGTACCGCCACAGATTTAAACTATGGCTCTAATACTACGTAAGTAAATTGCAAAAGGTTATAATCGGTCCGGGTGGTATAAAATTGGTGCGATTGAATAAATCCATTACACATAAACTATTTGATCGCAAACATTCAGAAGTGGTTTCCATATAAGGAACATTTTCATTCATTATTTGCGATGGTATATTTTCTACTAAGAATTTCAATTCTTAGAATTTTGAATACGTGCTGCAATTAAGAATACATCGGAATATACTGGGCATTGTAAGATACCTTTGGGAATGTTTGTTTGAAGACATAATTGTAAATGATATATAAAGACTTTTGCAATTAACATAAATCTATAATTATTTGCTTCAACATTTCCAAATTTTGTTGTTTTGATAGTCGTAGCTTTGCGATTTACAAACATCAAGATACTCTGTCAGCAAAGCTTTACGTTACATATACAGAAAGTATAAGCGGTATCCTAAAAAAATATCAAAAAAGTTGTTGAACATATTTGTAGAATGGTACTGCGAATTTACTATGAGAAAAACACAATAACTTTCGCCATGGTTTATCTAGATCGTAAACAAATGAGCTCATAGGTATATTTCGCTCATAAAATTTATTTTACCTACAATTAAATTACGACAAGTATTTGCCTAATAAGTTTAAGACACATTCATTTAGGGCGATCGTCAAATTAAATCTGATGGTAAATTCAAATTGTTCTGTTCCACATTAAACCGCCCACATCTCGTATCTAGTGAGGTGCAAGAGATGTGACACTCAGCTCGTTTAATCCTGAGTAATCCTACTCCATAAATCATGGGCCATGGATGTTTGCTTTTTACTTATCGATCTTGACATAGTGAAAATTTCCATTACGTTTCTCTTCTGCACTTTTATATGAATACTTAAAATCCGTAGCCTATATAATTAAATTTGGATTAAATGTTAAACAGGGATTATTTCTAGTATTTGCAACACAAGTAAATTGTAAATGAAATAAAAATGAGTATTGAAGCGAAAACAACTATGAATGCTTTGCTTAAATTTGCTTTCAAACCAATATTCAACCAAAACTGACAATACGATATAGTGTCAGTCATAAAATTATTCCTGCTCGCTGTCAATTCCGACAAATGAGATACAGCCATTCGCCTTAAACGTATACAGAATGAGGACATTCGCAGCAGTTGTGGTGTACTGAACTCTGAGATGTCATGCTAGGAATGTTTCTAGAAAAACTCATAACGGACTGAGTTCAAACGTATTTGATTAAAGAAATGTGTTAGTTAAGGAAATAAGCAAGTTCATCAGAAAATAGCGAGACATAAAATCTTAAGAGACAATCTTTTATGTCAGGATTTTCAAAGTACACATTTCTTTTTAGATCGACAATCTGAAGTAGCTTCTTAGTGCGTCCACTTCGCTTCTAAGAATTTTAATGTAATAAAATATGTTTTGAATATTTTGAATAAAGAGAGTTTAAAATGATGTAAAAAATCACGGACTTTAAAACGTTTGCTATTTTTTATACAAAACCCATTAGCAACGTCGAGTCTAGAAATACGCCAAAGGCGATAGGCATTAAAATGATTCGATGTTATTTAAACAAAAATGACGAAACATCGATGTGAAATACCTATGTAGATACTACGTACTCGTAATATTTATGTGATTCTAGACCAACACATAAGAATTACAATGTTCTCCACGAAGGCCCACATAATGCGAGGTGTGGTTATTTCAATAAGTAACTTTATTGTATCGTCGAGGACGGGAAGTGCTTGCCTTAACGAGGTCTCAGCCGGTTTTTATGACTATTTTTATGGTGTGATGTGGTTCACTAGCCCGAGTTACTCATGCTGTTATCTTTAGGATACTTTCACGCGAATATCATTTTAACATCAGACAGTTTGACTTTTCCGCGTTTTATTAGCTATTTAATTATTGGATGTGTGGATCTTGCGGTTTGGCTGTGAACGTACGACGCAAGCCTGTGCTGCGCTCTATTTCGCTGCAATGGTTTAATTCAATATTAATTTTATGTCTTCGTAATATTTTTAAAATGAGAATAAGTTACATACTAGGATACAAATAGTACGAATGACGCCTGTTGTCTTTAGAAATTCCCCTTACAAAAATTAGGCCCTTCATTATCGTCATTTAGATGTTATAGTACACACATTGGATATTCTTCATGATTTTCATAAAAAAAAACAAAAATATTTCCAAATCTCATCATCATCAGCCCATATCCATTTGTACTTCCAACTACTAACGTCTAACCAAGTCAATGAGTCAGTCATTATGTTCAGTTTGAAAAACGAAACGCACGTACTAAAACTCCTTATAGGGAAGATTACATCACCGATGTAACTGTTAGTGAGAGAGAATAGCTGGAACGCAACAATGCTCTAGAAAGATCAGATGGTAATTGCAAAACGCAGTAGAACGTACCGATCATTCTCGTCTCAATAGTTTAAGTGATGATTACATCAATATCTGCCGGCGATCAATCTCCTTTACCAAGTGGGAATCGTCAGTGATAAATGTGGTTATGGAACTTCTTTATATAAGAATATACATAACTATAGATGAAGAAGTATTTATTTCTCGAATGGGTAGTTTGAGATGCATAATACCTGAACTCACATTTCACAGTCTATTACTGTTTTTCACATTGCCAAACTTCGTGCTCCTAGTGACAATTTCGAGTTTCTCGGAAATTCTCCATAGAAGTACGGACTCTGGAAATAGTTGTCATTTGGGACTCAAAAGCTGGAGACATCATTTAATAAATAATGTTTTTTAGTGGCGTAGTATTTTATTGTTGCAAATTATGTCTAATGTTATGAAATGTGTTAATTTATATTGCTGTCTAAAGTATTTAATGCAAATTTTAATAATAATTAAACAATACCTCAAACTGCATAGCCCCACTAGAAGACCGAATACATAAGCAATTTAGATCCAAATCCAATAAAAATAGATCGAGGCATACTGTATATAATTTGAGCTTTATTGGTTTCGAAGTTTCCTGCGGCTAATGGCGAGATCAGATTTCTTCCACGCGATTTCTCCTTATAATATCTATACTAATATTATAAAGCTGAAGAGTTTGTTTGTTTGTTTGTTTGTTTGAACGCTAGGATCTCAGGAACTACTGGTCCGATTTGAAAAATTCTTTCATTGTGAGATAGCACATTTATCGAGGAAGGTTATAGGCTATATAACATCACGCTACGACTAAAAGGAGCGGAGCAGCAATAAAGAATGTTTCTAAATCGGGGGCATTTTTTCCTTTTTGTGAGCTTCCGCTGCGTGCGCTGCGGAAACAGTTAAAGTTTCGCTAAAACAATGTATAAGAGAATTATTCCTCTTTAAAAGTTCTAAAAAAATGTCCGCGACGGCATATGTCTATTCTTTAAGGTTGGCTCACTATAACGTTTTTTATGCTAACCAAATTTATTTTACAATAAAGTTTTATTTGTGAAGGTGTTTTTATTAATATGATATTAATTCTTATACAAATAAATACGCTATTCATTACAAGTATTTAATTTTAAATAAAATTGCCCTTTACATCATTTGATTTCACTGAGTATCTTAGAAGATATTGCAGTTTTAAAATATTGATCAAGCGCGCAACAGTGATGCACAAGGCGCCGACCGACGCGTTACGGTTTCACGTTTGAACAATTTGACCGAATTGTATGATTTTTGGTATGGACATAAATAGGACTCTGAGAAGTAAAATAAACTATAACTTATTTTCTTTCTGAATTCAACCCTGTAGTCTACGCGGACGGAGTCGCGAGCAAAAGCTAGTTACTAGATAAATATTATGAGTCTCTGTCTTAAAATTACGTGTATTAAACACACCTAGGCATTTAAAAAATATTTTTTTCCTCGTTATTTCTAGTTGCATTCTATTCTACAGATGGTAAAGTTATTGGAATTTTCCATCCAAAAATGAATAGCAGCAATGAGTCTGGAAATTTTTAAATGGAAAAAATGTCCGTGTTAGTACTTAAAACTGTACTTGTAATGCATGTGTAGTTATAATAATAATTGTTTAGCGTAATCAAAATTTATTACAAGCTTCGGCCATTCCACATTAAATGTTGATAATAATTATTGGTGCCACAAGAAGGCACAAAAATTTTTGCACTGTTTTTGGAAAGTTGAATGTCGTATAGATATGTATTTCTATTTTACTTTACTTACTCGTGAGGGTGGCTTGAATCACTTCAGCAGGTAGATTTATACCGACAACTGTTTTCTATTGTCTCAAACAACTTCGTTCTCTTTTTGAACAACACCGTCCTTAGCATCAAATACTGTGTAGCCATTTCAGCGTACACCGGTATAAAATGTATCTGTCGCAGGTGTACAGGTGCAATATATTACCCCGAGACATGGCCTTTACATATTACGCAGAAACAAGGAGGGGTGGAAGAATACATAACGATATAAGCGAAGGTTTTTTTCTATGAATATTTAATAGCAGTCCTTTACTGTACGTACTCTAACGATTTACAAAGGAACCACTACGAAATTCCCATATAATTAATTTCCTTAATGGTAATGTTCATTTTTTATCAACACTTTTGACGTAATATCACAAGCCTGGGTTCCTGAAATGTAAGACTGGTATGAGTGTCTTTCACCTAATGGCATTCTAGAATCCACTGCTGAGAGTTTCTAATTAACCACTAAATAGTATTCCCTGGATTGGGAATCGACTTTTCTCATGCGTCTATTATGCCGAAAGTTTAAGCAGCCAGTAAAAACTAAAGTGAGTCTCGTCAAATGATATTTTTTACCCGCTGTCAGTGTTTTATAAATATTTACACCAAGTAAAGGCGCAAAATATGAACATAAAATATCAAAAATGATTTGAATCCTATTTAAAATTTAAATGTCGAGGCGCTGAGCCTCTTTCGTCTTTTGTTGGGCTCTTAAGATGTCTTAAAATATTCCAAAAACCTGACTTGGAATAATTTATTTTCTAGTTGTTAAAGTTTTGTTTAGTTTAACTAATTTGGTCAGGCGAAATATAATATAGAAGCATTTGTTACTTAATTAATCGCATTAATTTGTAAGATGCAAGTCGAACCTGTATTTTCCTATCGTATCTTATGACGTTTTAAAATACATACTCGTTCGAGACAACTAATCAGCCAGTTGGCGCGAAGATCATGAAGGATATTGGCAATGTTCCAAAGCACCTTAGAGTTGATTATATTTATATTTTATTAATACATACAAACAATAGATTGAGCGAACTGTTTAGTGCCAGTTGGGCTATTTTCAATTTAATTTGCATTGCCCTATTCTGAGGTATTTCTTTATATATAAATAGGTTTATGGCAGCAGGTGTGTACATACCGTTTGGGCCTTTCGCCACCTGGGAATAATTTTATACAAACTGAAGTCTATGTTACTTCCCAAGATCTCATTTATGTCCATAACATTAAAGAATTAATTTTAGTAAATAGTTTTTGAGTTTTTTTTTTGTATTTGTAGATTTTGTATGTTACTTGTTAGTGAGTTACACTGGAGTAGTGGACTACGATTATACGATTTCCGATACGACATGTTCTGTCTGTCGTAAAAGTCGACTAACAGAGGTCATCGGGGTGACTGGCCCTGCTGTCATAGCCTTAGTCCGTTGTCAAACTATAGGGAAATTGGATAGAACACCCATAGGTCTTTCTGCGCTTTTAAACAAATAATGCTTGCAAAAATACCCATTAACGTTACGTGTTACCATTAAAACGTTTGAAGTTGAAATATTTTTTGAGATCCAATCACCCATATTTTGACCGCTGCTCCTAATCGGGTGTCAGTCATAGATGGAACATAATTTTAATATCACTTAGCCATTGGCAGACAGTCGTATTAATACATAGTAAAAGTAGGCACATTTTATGTTGCGATAATAATATTAATAGCCCGATTAACGATGTTATGATACTAAAACTTCAGTTATGTGCCGTATTACGTATATTTCATCGATCTGTTCGGAGAGATGGTAGAAATAATAATAATATTAAATATACTTTCAAGGCGAATTGCTTAAATTTCATGGGTTCGATTCCCGGGTCGAGAAAAGTGTCATTGGGGTTTTCCATCTAAAGATACTCAGTAGCAGCACAGAGGTTGGAAATGTGCTCGAAAAACGGAAATAGAGTCGCCTCCTATTACGTGGGATTGATAATTAGCTGGCGATTTATTGGTGCAGAAATGCACCTCTCCTTACACCTTCGGGAATAGAAGTGTGATGTAAGGTATGCTTACATTTTGTGACAATATCACACACCAAATTTCTTTTCGTCTCACTCAACAGGGAGCGAGCTTATTGTAGGTTTTCACGAAGAATCCAGAATCCGTGTTCCTACTAGAATTTTCCCGATTATGATTAATTTTGCCCGATCTTGGAATTGAACCCGGTACTTTTAGATCGCAAGACATATACTATCCGTCAGACCAAGCGGCAGTTGGGCTACTGTTCAATATATTGTGTACTGTTTAAAATTAGTTTATTATAAATATGTGTTTTTAAAGGTAAAAGAATAAAATTACTCCATGTCATGATGAGACATTATGATTCTAATAAGTTCTACGCTTGACGCAGAACAATAACTTTTATTATTAGTCACTAAATATCCATTATTATTTAGAAAAGATGACGTAAGTAAAAATTTTAATTAATTATATTTTCGTTGGAAAAAAATATAACTTTTTAAAGACACAACTATGTAGAGCGTTTAAAGTATCTTGTTCAGTTTTTCAGAAAATTAACATAGTTGCATGTGACTACTTTTGGAGATTTCAAAGTCCTTAAATAAATAATCGATGTATATTTTTAGTAATCGATAATACTATAAAAACTAGTTAATAATGTAGTTCAACAAGTTTCAATATTTCTTTGCGAAATATAAATCGATAGCGAATACACTATGTAATTACTATGTCAAATAATTTCGTGTACAACTACATTCAATTAAAACTATTGCAAAGAAAATCGTACAAGGAACCTTGACAATCTAAATTAACTTTTACGTAATTGTCTATATCATTTCGCAACATAAGTAGCTGGATACAAAATTCTCGCGAACGCAAATTAATCCGTTTTGATGAAAATTTTCATAAGTAAAGTACCATCCGCATATTGATTGCAAAGTCCAGCCTATGTTTGCAGTCCCATAATCATTATCCCACCCCACCACGCCTACACACCATTATTTTTCGGGGTCGACAGCCACTTCAAAACAAACGGCAATCGTTTGTTTTATTGGGGTAACTTGTCATGTAGTCAGCAGCCGCGGAAAAGTTAAGAAGCAATCATTTGCACACGATTCTGACCTTTAACGCTATTTAATACGACATATATTATAGTAAATATGTATTTTCTACAATTTTCCACTCAATGTAACGTTGTATAATTAAGCGTGAAACTACTATACTATAGATTGTTTGGTCATCGCCTTCTCATAAATTGCAAGCGAAACACAATAACCCATTGTCGCATTATCCATTCCTTTTACATTTGAATAGTTTAATTGATTGCACAATTTATAAGTTATAAATGTTAATAGGATTATAAACAATAGTGTTTTAGCATGTCCATTCGCATAGACACTCGTATATAAATTGTAGCATTAACAAATTGAACAAACAAGTCTCAATGCCGGGGTCATTTGATAACAAGATCAATTCCTTATACGCATCACTCCTTCCTATGCAGTTAAAAGAAATTATTACCTTTGGAGATTTCGATGGGTAAATGGAAACTTCACTGTAAACTTAAGAAGGTAAACTTTCCACTGCACTCGCACTAATATTTGGTGTTATTTAATTTGTCTACGTTTCATCGTCTAGTTCCGATAACTTCGTAGATGCGTCGCGTGTAGTAGGAGCGGCTAGCGCGCGGCCGTGTCCCGCCAACAATCCGGTTACACTGACTCACAGCCTTTAGATGTGAGGATATTTCAGATATGCCCTCGATGTTTTCAAGGGGTGCGCGTTTTTTCAGGTATATGCGTTTGGAAGTACATATTACGGTCATGAATGTGGCGGTCATACTCTAAAAGAAGTTTCGTAATATGAAAATAGATCAATGAAAATTCTGAGAGCTAAACGTTTCGTAAATTAATAAGTTCAAAATCAATAACTGATTAGTGGCTTTAAGTCATACTATTCATTCATTTATTATTCTTTTTTTTATCGGTTCGGATATTTTTTTTCTAGTTTGAGTTGTTTTGATCGACAGACCCGTGATAACTATTTAATGAATTTGAAAAATGTGTGGTTGATTATGAAAGATATTTTACAATATTTTTTTAATCGAACAACTAGAAAATGGCTCACGTAATGACCAATAAAGAAACATTGAATTTGCAGTATAGGAAAAATCTTAGTTTAGTCGAATTATATGAATGAAGAGAGAAAATCAAAACTGATGAATATTTTTGTAACTTCACAGCAGATGGATGACGTACGATGGAGCTTACCTTATTATAAGTCACTTTATGCAGAACTTGTGATATACTGTTTATTGAGATTTTTTAATTTTAATATATATACATACATACATATATACACCGCACTGCAATTCTTACTACTTTATAGAATATTCTTCAGTAAATGTGACGTCACGTCTAAAATAAACGGAGTGAGATTCAACAAACTCCTGACGATTCAATTTGCGATAAGGACCTCTCGAAGCTTACGACGATCATTTTGTTCATTTTTACAAGCTAGCATATCTTTATACCTTTTGAAATCTACTTACTCCAGTTAACTCTTTGTTTGATCTTGGGTCTGACACTTGATAACCAACTTTGTCTGTAGAACTACTTAGAAGTCGGGCATAAGGTATGTGATTAATTTAATTGGAATCAAATTTTGTTGGATATCGCTTCTCGAATGCTCTGGAGGTCTTAGCAAGAGGCCGTGGACGTTTTTAGGCGGATGATAACGATGATGATGGAATGGAATTAAACATAGAAGTGAACAGCTCTAAATATATTGTTTCCTTCGAATTATTATATACTTTAGGAAAGACTATGTTACTCTTTTTGATAATAATCATTGTAATGAAATAAATACCGGTACGATACTGTTACACGACTACGAGAGGCTCTACTCTACTGAATCGGCTAAGTGGATGTTGATCATTAAGTATTTCATTATTGAAATTTTCTAGTGGTCTTGCTTTTTTGGGAGTCATGAGTGAGTATATACATATGTTTGACATTTTTTTATTTGGACGCTACGTAACATTTTCTTTAACTGCCTGATAAAAGTAATTTATGATTTTAAATATAATTTTATAAAATGAATGATAACACTCAACAGTCGCATACATACTTCTGAACCCACACCAGGATATCATTATTGTGTCGTGGGTAGCAAGAACTACAACAGTCTTCGGTCTCAGAAACACCCAGAGTCAGAACAAATATTTGTGGACAATACAAATATTTGTCTTGTTTGAGCGGGGATCGAACCTGTGGGGTTTCATTCTAAGCTGGTGTATAGGCAATTGCGACATGGAGCTGTCATGGAAAAAAGAATATCTTAAAACCTTCCTAGCTTCAAAACAAAGTATGCAACGGTTTAGTATTGGAGTGTTGACTAATAATATCTTATATAGTTCTTGGTACTGATATCATATAAAGCATCTTCGACAACGCGTGAGCAATTTTCTTATTGAGCGTTTCCTTTAAAACCCATCGGTCAATAAACGCTTGTCACTTGTTCCCCAATTATACTTTTAAAATAGCACTTTTTCCTTGTAATAATAATAAGACTATTATTTTAATATTTGCGGTTAGCAATTATTAAATTAAACAAGACGCAATTGAAGAAATGACTTATTACAAACTACTACGACTTTTTATAATTTCTTTTTTAAATCGCGGGAGAAGACTATTTTTTATTTGGAACCACCATAGAGACATATGCATATTTACATCGTATCTACCGCGTACCGTACTTTCTTTCTTATAGTTTAAAATGTGTAGGATATAATAGAATTCCAAAGACTGCGCGAACCGCATGCCTCTGCCAAGCGACTTTGCAAGAATACTGGCAACTTTAATTTGGAAACTGAAAGTATATACTTTAGCCATAAACGCACAGAAGATGTGTGATCTTAATACATTTTCTTGAGAAAATTACTCACTATATTATCATTACTCTGATGTATTTTTGAGATGAGACATATTTTATTGAATATTACTGACAAATGGACAAGCGGGTCAGCTGTAACAATTATAAATGAATAAAATAATTGACCATTGTTTGCATGCAGAATACCTGCCTAAAACGTGCTTATAGTCCTAATATCTCACGACCGTATAAACCTCGCTTTAAATATTTTAAATGTAGTACATACAAAGCCACACTTTCATTAGAGGCCGTCACTTACATTCGCGCAAACAATAACTAAATTAATTGAACGTACACTTTGAAACGTGCAAAATGGGCCTAAATTCTGTCACTGCGTCACCAACTTGTCTCGTTCGCGTCCTGTAGTCACAAGTGTCTCTCGTGCCCGCTTTGATGTTTTCAATGGCACTCTTTGTGACAATAATAAAGCCTTTACAAATATTCTTGGAATCCATCTGGGTGTTCGAGAATATTCGGCAAGTTGAGACAAGTATTCAAGGAAGCAAGGAAAGTCTATTCAATTGACACTGAAGAAAATGAATAATACCTAGTTTCCATCGTTCATTTTTTCATACATACATTGACGCCTACATTCCCCATAAGAGTAGGCAGAGGTGTGCGTGTGGTTTAAACTTTATATGACCTCTGTCTTTTGATAGGAAAATTCAGATAGTTATATTTTGAATAAGTGTCAGTAGCACACAAAAGACCAACACTTATAATATCATTAAATAGTATAAAACAAACTCGCTTTCTCTGTCCCTATGTCCCTTTGTATGCTTAAATCTTTGAAACTACGCAACGGATTTTGATGCAGTTTTTTTAATAGGTAGAGTGATTGAAGAGGACGGTTTATATGTATGATAACATCCATTAAATATCAGCATTGCACCCGTGCGAAGCTGGGGCGGGTCGCTAGTCTCTTATAAAATAACAAACACGCTATCAAGATGTGATTCCTTTGCCTCGACCGAACCGTTAGTACAGTCTTATATCGATCGGCGATAAATGGACTAGAACAGAATAGAGTAAATACATTTATATACCATATATTACAATTTCATACAACACTTTACGAGTATACAAACGTTTATATGCATTAGAAGTAGGAAAATTAGAGTGTGTTCCATTTTCACCCCGCGTGGTTTATGGTAAGACGAGTAAAGTCCATGTTTTATTAGTCACGTCAAGGGACATATCCCTTTTACGCATCCACCATCAATCCAAGGGGATATATTCATCTAACAAGACCCCAACAATATAAGTAGTGGGTGACAGCTTAGGCTTAGTTAGAGACTAAGGCAATTCTCTGCCTAAAACTCCCGTAATTGGTATCCGAATACATAATAAATAATGGTATAAAAATATGCTTGGGACTAAGCGACTGTAGGCCTTTTATCACTAGCTGCGATCTCCTTAATCACTAATTTACACAAGAAAAATGTAAAAGGATGATAGGGTAATCGAAAATGGAACAATTATAACATAAACAGCAATGGTACAGATTGAAAGTAAAATATAAGGGGTTGTATAAAAATATAAAGTAAAGAAAATCATAAAAAGAAGATATTTATATCGGGTTTGGGTATTTGTGACATCGCAAAGTGTCTTATAGTTTTTGATAGACACAGTACTAAACCTATATCCTAGTGTGGGGTCATAACTATGTACATATATAGCTGTTGAATGTATGTATTTATTTATAATCACATAAAATGATTTTTTTATATACATAATATCTACCTACATAGGAAAAAAGAAAGTAATAGTTTTAATGACAGACGTACATATCTGAGGGCAGGAATAGAACAGTGAACGTCAGACAATAAAACGATATGACTGCCTCTTTGACATTCCGATTAATTGAATAAAATGACATTTGTGAATGAAATGTCGCATATTTGTGTATCAGTTGTAAAATATATTATTTTTACAAGCCAAAAGATACAAATGTATTTGATGTCATTTTATCTTGACTAAATATGAATGTCAAAGAGCAACAGCGATCAGAATGTTACGTATAAATGTATTGAACATATTATTATATGGACATTATCATATCTCTGTAATATATGTAAAAAAAGTTACACAATATCACATTGTTCTTGAACCTGAGTGGCGCCTGCGATACAGATAATAATTGAACGAATTTATAAAATAATATTTTTTCAATTAAATTACACACTCAAATATTAAAAGGTTCTTTTAGTTTCAAATATATGTATCGAAGTTGCAATAAAATTGAATTTATGAATAAATTTAAGCTTCACTGAAAAATATCTCTTCATTACTCAAAATCTCAATCCTTTCTTAATGCCTCATTGCTCGTGACAAATATGGTAAAAGGCTAGCCCCCTATTACGTGGGATTGGATTAATATGGGTGCAGTAATGCGAGGTGCATTTCTTGCCTATTCTTTTGGATTATACAAACCTGAGGAAATATGACATATATAGGTAAGTACATATACATATTATGTACTATTTTAAACTACAGACCAAGAAATCTAAACGTAAAATTAACCTCTTTAAATAGGGTCCATATTAGAACGATTTTAAACCACGACTAGATGACTGAATGACTCGAATACAAAACTGCCTTTTTAGAGAATAACTGACATACTTTAAAAATTTAAAGAAGATTTTTAATTTGCTCCGTGAATTTCTTAATGGAGATTATATTACGGCATTTCCTGTTTCAGACTTATCTTTAATACAAACGACTTGTTGAATAAAGAGCGTCTCGGGAACGTAATCCATCTGAAATGTTTATTGAAGGAAGTCTTGATCTGCTTAGATGAGTGGATTTTATTCTTTTGATGTTCATTCCGTGTTACTAGTGGCTAGATAAGTGATATTGCACATGGAACTTTAAGCCAATCATATTATATAAGCTATAAGTCCACCAATCCGCACTAGGCTAGCGTGGTGGACTAATGCCTAAACCCTCTAAATGGTAGAGGAGGCCCGCGCCCAACACTGGGTGATACAAATATATTAGAATGATTTTTTTTATAGTCGCTTATAAGGGATGCCACTACTGGGCAAAGGTCTTTTCTTCTTCCACTCGTCTTTCTAAAGTGTCAAGTTACGCTACTCTCTCTTAAGTGTGTCTAGGTGTTTTGACATCATTTTACTTATATACTCAGCCAATCGCTGTCCACTGTTGAAAAAACTGTTTCTGCGAGAAAACGCCAACCATCCCAGTTTTGAGCAGCCCTAATCCATCCGTTACCCGCCACGTTTCTCAAGTCGTCGGACCATCGTGCTGCAAGACGTCCCACACTACCTCTGTCTAAGCGAACATAGACAAAACAAAGATAATTTTGTTTAAGTGCAGTTAATTATGTTGTACAAGAATAAAAAGAATCATAAATTGTCTCAGCCAAGTTAAAAACTACAGCTTAAAGCTTACAAAAGTAATTCCCACAAGTTGAGCTGTATGAGAATAAATTAGCAAAACCATTAATTTGCATCAACCTACCTTCGTGCCATTTTCATCAAGCCGCAAACCACGAGGTTAAAAAGGTATCCCTGTATGAGGGTCGAAAGGGAAATTTGTCATTGTTCACGTAAAACAATAGAGTAATATATTGACTTAGGTAGTTAAATGTTTTTTGAAGTCAGTGTATATTTCTTTATGCCTTTGTTTAATTATTAAAATTAAGGTAATTCTTTGTCACTTTCAATTTCATACTAATGTAAAAAAATATCCTATTTCAATTAGAAATTTTCTGCTTTATAAACTCTCACGCTTGCGTCTGTTAAAGGTAAGACAGAGATTAACTTTTAAACCATAGTGTTTAAGTCCCGAAAGGCGAAGCTATTTCCGTTTAAGTCTCCAGTACTGGAAATGACATAAATGCCGGACCCGAAAATTGAATTATACCGCAAAATTATGCCATTGCACCAACGAGACAGTCTTTTATACTAAATAATGTTATGAAGTAAAAAGATACTATTTTTAAAGAGTTTTCAATGTAAAGTCTTTTACGAGTCTCCTTTATCATACCATGTGGCTACAGAAACACTCTTTTTTCATAAAATTCAAGCATTACACACTGTAAAAGTAACAAGCAAAAACAAATTATTCGAGTGAAATGGTTTTGTAGATTCAGCTACTCAAAGCGATGAGTACGTGGCGAGCTGTTTGCCTAGAATCAGCAGGGACTGCCGACGTAAATACCCTTAACTTGTTTATCTACTCACAATTTAGAGATATTATTTTGAAGAGGGACGCTACAGGTGGCCTTCGTTGGAGTTTTACTCAGTTCATGGGTAAACTTTAAACGGTAACTCATTTTTAAGTCTGCCAAATTTGGTGTTTCTGGAGCAAGTTAAAATAAGGCCAGGTCATGAGGGTATCGGAAGTGGCTTTATATTTTTTTTTATAATTTTAAAAGGATTAAAACTTTTATTGTGATAATTTAATTCCAATAAATAAATATTGTAAATGTTGCAAAATTAGAAAACACAAATATCGTTTGTAAGAGCAGTTTTTGTTGAAATGCATAAACATCTTTTTTGAAGTTTACTTGCAGCCAATTTGTATACAATTTGGATAAACAGAGACTATGGAGTACTATTGACTATGGAGACATTTGCTTTACTTATTTCTCGGTCTTACATAAACCCAATTTGGCCTAAAACTTTTTTGCAAGTTAGCTTCTAACCAAGATAAGCCAGAAATGCCATTAAAATGTTACGAAAAAACTATTAGTCTGTATTTAACTTAGCAATAGTTGTTTTATGCAAGTAAGCGAGACATTACTCAGCTGTTACGAAAATATATAACAATTCGGTTAGTATTCCAGCGAAAGCAATTTCGAAAATAACGTAAGCACGGACATTTTCACTCCAATTATTTGTAAGGGCGCTACTCCTAAAGGCCTAACGTAAGGACATGTCGAGAGAATAGCCTCGTCGGTTGCTTTTCGCTTTATATAACAGCAGTATAAGCATTTGTTCAGTCTTTTGAAGTATTAAATGATGTTTAAGGGTTAGTTTTAGGACAATTTTGTAACAGATACTAAAATTTATATTTTGTGCATATTTATTTTGATAACTATCGGTCCTTTGCTAACCTGCACAATTGGTCGTGCATAAAACTAGAGTGTACAATCAGGAGGCATTCGATACTCAATTGCAGATTTTATTTAAATAGAGGTTTTCAAAAGGAGATGAATTTATCTTCTAATACGGTAACTGGAAGAATACAATACTCCTTATTTTACTATTTTATTATTTTAAATCTTACTTTATGATTTTAGACAGGGATATCTATATATATCCATTTCTATGATTCTAAATACAAAAGGGGTTTCGCATATTTTTTATTTTTAAGATTAATAAGAAACAGACGCTCTTTCGCGTTAATAATGGTATTAAAGTGAGAACTAGTGGGATTTGGTGAATAGTAATGACCGCAATTACGTCTATATTAGATGGTATTCGCTTCGCTGCGAGACAAAGGCTTCCTGTATCGAATAAGCTTTCTACACTATTTCTGAGCAGGGCCTGTGCTAAATATTGATTTTCCATGGCGTAGAAGTGTAGTTTATCTAAATGTTTTTAAAGTTTAATTTGTTAGTCATCTCAGTTTAAAAACTTAGTATTTTAACAGCGTCTAGCAAAGTTCGCGCACTAGAAGCTAAAAGGATGGCAAATGATTAAAACCCGCGGCACGAAAAAGTTCGCTTAAGTTTTTCTCTCGGAGTGAATTAAAATTTTACTTGCGGTAGAAATCTGCTGTCATTGTTTTGTTACGGATAAAAAAGGATTTTAAAAACATCAGGCTGCTATACAACTTTACTGTTATCCCACAAAAAATCATTGTTCTAGGTTTCTTTTAAGTCGAAATAACGCTTTGACAAGGAGATTTGCTAAACGCTAAATTAACATATAAACTGAGAAAGATAAGCCATCGGAGGAAGCCACACTAAAGGTGTTCCTAGATTAGGAATCATATGTGTCTATAGTTTAATTTGGTACAGCCAAAGTGTGGATGGGCAATAAGAGGAACTGTCGAAGAGATACCATCAGACGCGCCCTTTACTCGAATGTCTCTTAATAGCAAAGTTTACTGTTTTGATTAGTGTTGAAGTGTCCGATTAGGAAACGTTGAGACAGACCGAAGGGTGCTAATGCGTTTACGTAACAGTAATTTGATTCTTTATAAAGTAGTTAATGGGTATCTTCACTTAATACACGTTACCAACTTATTGTTTGTGAGTTCTTAGGATCGTATGAGGTCAATCGTTCTAAATAGGTTCTAGTTATTGATAAGTAATCGATACTTCTCAATTTATTCATTATAGGCCTATATACGTTCCACGGGTCTTCTCTGCAACTGAGAGGGTTAGATTTTTAACCACCGCGCTGATCTAGTGCGCTGTGGTGGACTATACAATAAAATTTTCCCTACGAACTTTGTAAGGAGTTTTTTTACGTTGTTTTAAGAGAAAATCATTTCAGAGAATGGCAATGACTAGTCAATAAAATATCATAAATTAGACTCTTACAAAAAAATTGGCTCGTTACAAGTATAACATAAGATGCGTCAAGTAAAGAGCAACCACTAAGGCCATAGGAACAATTTCTAAAATACTGGTCGTGATTTGGGACAAATATTTTGTAACTACACAAACATTAGTCACGAATCTTGCGACCTTTCTTTTGTCATCTAATGCTAATAAATATTATAAATAAGGTAATAAACATCTAAATAAACACATCAACCTTCGGAATGATGGTTTTAATAAATATTTACGATTCATATTTATGTTTAAATTACAAAGTCCCCTATTATTGCCTAGTTTTACACACTCGACACAAACTTGCGATGTAGTTCACCTTAATTGCAATGTAAAGACATCTTTAATAAAGTTTATGCCCACTGATATGCAACTTTTGCGTCATATAAGTATTTTCTTACCATCAATACTGGGTATTATACATTAAGACGCTAGATTGGTTTGCTACAAAAGATTAAGGGTGATTATTATTCATCTTAACCATTTTGACCAATTCTATGAAGTTGCTAAAGGGATGAACGTTCGGCATAAAGAAGTTTTCCAAGTGGATATTAATTTTGAAATCTAAGTCATTAGCTTCTGTTTCATCCACCACTATTGTTTACATTAATGGAACAAGCTATTGAAAGCTAATTAAGTATAAACAATAGCATGATGAACAGTCAACTAGACAACAACACTGATAATTCACAGAACTGGCTGAATGGAACACTGCTATCAGAAGCGAGATATCCGCGCATTGAGGCGGGGATGTAAAGCCGATTTACTGCCACTTCTGCAGCGAACTTGATGCCTCTGAATGCAGTAATTAGTTATTGAACTCACCGCTATGAAACGTTTGAATGGTTCCAGGAATATGAGGCTTCTAATTCAAGAGTCGTTTTGAAAATGATACACGTTATATACCAACTGTACTGTAGTAGCAGTAAGCTGAGGATTGTCCTTAATGCCTCATAAGGTCTACTTTTCGAAATCATTTACATACATATATACTGAGCCTGTCACCGTCTACTGCTGAACGTAGCAGTTCTATTGCTTAAGAGAGTGCTAATAATATGGAGAATTCGAAATGGAAAAATCCCATAAAACCTCCGATAAGAGAACATACGATGCTGTTATTTTGACGTCACGTGCTTGTGCCCGTGACCAGAAGGCTGTCAGGTATATTTTTGTAACAATAGCAAAGTCTACCCGCGCATCGTTATACAAAATTGAATACAATACGAAATCCTAGCTAAAAGCCCACACACTCTTTCGCAGAAATTTAATTCCAGTTATAAAATCTAAATTTATAAATTTAATGCGTATTCTCTAATAAACTATAGCTATTAGAATCTGCGGCAATTTCCCCATACCACGCAACCTGACCTAGCTCATCTCTAAATGTAATTACTTTGTAATCACTGTGGCAGTCCCGTGGTGCGAATCCAATAGCATTGTGGTCATACTAATTTGTCACACTTGACCTAAATTCACTGTTTTGTTGACAATCGTTCGATCCATCTACAACGCTGCCACGAGTATATCCGATAGGCAGAAATGGAATCGAACAAGTTAAAATTCCACCAGCCGTATTTTCGCCCATAGGAAGCTATTTTGTTACGTCTGGCACGTTTCCAAACCCTAAAACGAACGCAAAGGCTTGTCGTATATGATTTGGATCTGCTGTATCGCATTAGTTTACGGAAACATAAACTTCCCAAGTCTAAATTGAGCACTGGCAGGCAAAAAGGTTCGGGAGATAATTAAGAAATATTGCAGGAAAACAGCCCTCCTCCGTTCGAAATGTCGAAAAAAAAATTAAGAAATATTGCTGCGCGTTTCTATACATTAGGGTCTCGATCGTAATTTACGATTCAACTAGTTTACAGGATCATAGGATTTGTTATTAAACGTTAACATAGCTGCATCACACGTTCTAATGACTGTGGGAGTTGGAAAACCTTAGGGACTGTGTTAATAAGCTTTGAAGCCGCACAGCATCTCCGGCCCTACTAGATATCTAAGCAACTAATTGTGTCATTTATATCTATACTCTAGTATATTACTTATACACTAAAGAGGTTCTTGGATAATAGTGAGCCGCTACAAGAATAATGGAAGTTTTTTTCAATATGTATGAAAGTAAGTATATTGAGACGTGTTGATAGTGTCTATGCAATACAATGGGATAAAGGCGAAATAGAAGGTGCAAATCTGAAAGGTTATACAGTTTGTAATTCCATTCCGATCCACTAAAATTGTAATGGAATCTTTCAACATTATTACTGAATAATTTTAATTAGAGTAACTATGATGTAACTATTAATGTAAGTGAAAATACGTATAAACTTTATGCCAATAATGTTCAAGTTATAAAGTAGTAATAGGTCTCAAGATTTGAAGAAAACCATAAACCTTAATCATTTTTCGCACGTTTTAAATCTGTGCCGTCACTTTAGATAGGAACTTCGGAATTATGTCCGGAAACATTTCATAATATCACATGACATATTTTGGCAAGAAGTCAAGAACCGCTTTGTCGATTAACGTGAAGCGACTAGGGGTCCAAGCTTAGTAACTTAAACACATGTTAGTAATAAAAAATGAAGTGCTGCCATTGGTTACATACATATTACTTTGTATAGACTAGATAATTTATACCTCATAGCATCGTCATCATCAACCCCTATACGCCCACTGCTAAGCACGGGTCTCCTCTACCATTGAGAGGGTTGTGGCCATAGTCCACCACGCTGGCGTAGTGCGGGTTGGCGGACTACACACCTAAGAAATTCCTAAGAACTTTTAGGTGTGCAGGTTTCATCACGATGTTTTCCTTCACCGTTAAAGTAAGTGATAATTCAATTTGAATACACACATAACTTTAAAAAGTCAGAGGTATGCCTGGGGTTCGAACCCGCGACCGCCGAGATTCTCAACCGCGCGTCTAAACCTCGAGGCCATCATCATCACCTCATAGCATATGTAAATTAATTTAAAGAACACGCTATTGGTTCGTTTAATTTCCATACTGATAAAACATAAGTATAAAATATGTTGTCCTTCTTTTACATCTTTCGTTTTCTGACAGGTGACAGGTGCTTTAATAAAAAACCAGACTTTTTAGCATATTTAGCAAATTGTGATGATGCAAATAAAGTGGTATTTTTTTTTATTATAATTATTTGGAAATTACATCTAATTATTTGGGTCTAAAACGCATAATTTAGGTTAAGTTCAAGAATGAGTAAGACGAGCTGAATAGTTTCCAAGTGGCAGCAGTTCAAGATTTTGAAAATATCGCAAAATACAGGAATGTAGTATGCAAATGTAATGTAGTTTTAACGGCACAGGCGCGGCAAACTTGATTCCTATTTTAAAACGGCAAACGCAGGAGCTTAGTAATTCTATTCAATATCTACTTCAACTTTCTGAAATATTATTATAAAAAAGGAACGAAATAACATAAACTTCGTTCCGCAGTATTTTTAAATGAAAATTCTTGCGCTGAATTTTAGTTTTCGACGCCTGGCATAGTTTTAACCATGTTAGAATGTAAACCTCTAAATGGTTGGATGTACGCCAACTTTCTCAGAACTACGTTCAATATGAAACGTAGTAGTGTTGGCTAAATACCAGTATTCATCGGATTCCGATAGACTAATGACTGGTCGTATTGCTATCAGAAATGAAAAATGATAACTGCTCCTATTGATAAAATTGTAGGGTATTTATGGCTATTTATGAGCAAATGAAGGAAATATTATTACTACATAAAACTAAATTGTGTATTTTATGGATATCTTCCTTTACATATATTGAGTACAGAAGCTACAAGTCTATCGCGTCTAATTTTGTTGCGCGGCCAGGAAAGCGTTATAGACGATACATAATACGACAAAATATTCGACAAAAATTATCTATCCTTGATATTCTCTTTAAATAAGCCGAAGCAGCAAACGTAGAAATTAATAGTAAAGCTGAACTAAGCTGTGTCGGACGAGAAAATCCTGGTTCGACGTAGGTAATTGATTTAATACATAAAAATAATCTGCAAAAAGCTAAACCTATATTCCAAGGAACGAAGTCACGTTTAGCAAAATGTGAGTGCAAAAATTGATCTCTAGACTCCTTCGGGGATATAATATTCTATATTCGGGGATACATATCTCCAAGACATAGAAATAAAATTTATACATTTTTTAAATAAAGTACAATTTATTTCAAGAACAAACGAAAGTTTCACATCGCTCATGTGATATTTAATGTCACGATATTTATATTACCTCATTCAATAACCGTTTAATACGAATATGCACCGTTATAACCTCTTATTACGTTAATGTGATACAGCTTCGTCGGGGTAATGTTATTGCTATCGGTCCACTCCGTATTATTAGCTGGGGCCCTATTCGTGTGATCTTGACCTCAATTTTAAAGCCTCGTTTCACTAGGTTTATTTGACGATCGTCATAATGCAACGTTATACATATGGAATAAATAACTACATCCGTGCTTATGATATTTAGATGAAGACATGAAAAAATGTTATGAGCTTAAGTGACTAAAACACGAAGAATAAAAATTGTTCCCATATTATGGGTTTGAAATGAAGACTCTTCGATTCGTAATACAATACTGAACCTACTTAAGCTTATTGCTACCTAAGCTTATTATAATTTTTTTTTATTAATTTTTGTAAAGAGCTGCTGATAAGGTTTTTCCTTTCAACTAATACCTAACTATTTTAACTCCTTATGCCTACGATATTTTTGTGTTAAAAGGAAAACAACACTTTTTTTCTGAAGAGGTTTTTTTGGTTCTATGTATTAAACTTGTACATTACTATGCCCTGTATCTGGGGAAAAGCGTTTACTTACTTATTCAGCGAACCACAAAGTGAATATTGCGTGGATTCTGGAAGTCCTTGTTAAATAGTTAAGGGTTCACCTTGGATTAAAAAAGTTCGCAGAGAAAGTGAATAGGAAAAGAACCTGAATTAAAAATATTTTAATTTCAACTTTTTGATTCCTCTAGGGCGAAGCGAATTCAAGCTGTACTGTTTTTTAAACGAATTTCAATTAAAAATCTTTACAAATATCTTTAAAAGAAGGAGGGGCCTTGAGTTTTAAATTAGTAAGAGACGCAATAAAGAAATAAGTCTATCATTATTGTTTAAAATCGACTCGGAAATAAAAATCTCTTATCACCAATCGTTTACTGAATTGAAATTAAAAGTATTCATCTAAAAAGCTATCTATGGGCGATTCCCGGCAGAATATTATTATGATAACTTTAGCCGAAAAATAAGGGTGGTGACTTCAAACCACTCGTTACGCACTGCCTAATTATAAAGTCACTGCATGACTTTATATCATTTCGTCATCAAGTCAAATCGCAGTTGTTTTCCTTCGCTTTGAATGACATCCATGTTCTCTTAAGAATGAAGTTCATTGATTAAGGCTACTTTCTGATCTATGGTCACTGAACACGAGAGGCAACGCCTTTCACAATTTATCGTAGTGGCTGGCGAATGAATTTTGCATGAAGTTGGTACTTAACTGATTAGTTTTGTAAGCAAATGAAGACTTTGAAGCAATTAATAAGTTCTTTCTCCAGTAGAATTTTATAAACAGCGAGAAAACGAGTCCGGTAATTTTTACCGATTTTTAAAATCTCTGTGCTGCTACGGAGATTTTTTTGAAAAATATAACAATCCATGAACTTACCCAACTTGGGAATCGATTCCTCTTCATCGTACGATGAACTCATCTCTCAGGAGCAATGAGGTTGTCGTTAAATAAAATCCAGCACAGAGTTTCATAAAAGCGATCTTTTATTTACAGACAGCTTCAAAACCACCTTTAAAATATGGAGTCTCGATGTAATCTCTTTATAAGTTCTCTAACAAGAATACATTTCATATAAGACGCTCTTTACGCTCTCATAATGGACGCGACAAATGGAACTGCGAAATATTTTTGCGATTTTAATATGAATGCATTCAACGGCGGCCTAAAGTCTGATGGATCTTCAAGTGACGTGGAAAGCCGAATAATTGTCAGCTTTTGTTATTACTCAAAATGTAAACTGCTTTTGGTTCAAGGACTTTTTTCAGAATTTTGTATGTCATATTGCTACTGCTTTAATGAAGACTTCTTTATAATAGAATGTGAATGATTTCTTGATATTTTGTGCGTGTGTTTAAGTGTAAAATATTTATGTTCTTTGCGATAACGCCTCAAAAAGGAATAAGGAAATCTCTCGCCACTAAATATTCTATGGAAACAGTGTAATAACTAAAAACAGTGCATTAAAGTATTGCATTGGTGTAGTCTTCTATTCACAACCAACATAATAAACAACAACTATGTAGTCACGGATTGGTGTAAAATTTGATATTACTCCTGAGACTGGAATTTACATGGGTAGAGTGTATACAGTTTATAGACGTTGTAAACAAAATATGCATTCTGCTTGATTGGTTTGGGAAATTGGTTCGCCTCTAAGAACTGGTTTAAAGACAAATTTTCGTGCCCTATCTTATGCATTCTTTAAATATACTGTAAATCACATGAATTTTGCTGGTTTAAATGTCTTAGGAGCTTCTTTACGTGGATAAATAAAGTTACTGGAATCATCACCTTCATTGAATTGGAGCTAGAGTTGGATACTGAAGATGAGCAGTGATTTCGATTAAAGCTCCAAGACAAGCCATGTAGGAACCTTCCCTATTAGTTAAAAATATTTCAGTTTTACGTAATTCAAACCAGTGTTCTTGTTACTACGAATGTCCACCTCAATTTATAGGGCGTAATAAAAATATTTTTTCTCCAGTAAAATATATACCTGGGGAGTGCATTTTTCTCGTTGATAAATAGCCGTTGGAGTGGACAGAGGTACTGTCACCGTGATTTATGAGCCACGCTTGATTCTACACTGAATACACGCAATAGTGGCCAGTGCCATAAACGCTCATTTGTCTTGGCATATTACTTGTACTGACACACTTTCATACATATACGCAACCTCACGCTTTTATTTCCCGAAGGATGAATGCATCAGTCCTACGTATTAGGGGTGAGGCTATTGCTATTTTTCAAGCATGTTTCTAGATTCCATGCTGCATGTGAAAATTTAGTAACAGACAAACTCAATAACACTTTTCCCGTACCAGGAATCCAGTCTGGGACATGAAGATCGTATCGCACATCTTGTAATATTTATTTATAAGACAAAAGTATGGGTATTTATTAGTATTCGACGACTCTACTAAACCTTGAAGCCATCTCGACTTTCCTAGAAATTACAAATTGTACCACGGGTCACTCAAATAAGCTGAAAACGGTAGAATTCTACCTTTGTCTTGATACTATCAAGTCTTGGTTTAGGATTATACATTCTTCGTCAACTTTATCTATCTTGTATTTGTTTGAGAGCAAACATATGCTCATTATTAATAGCTAGCCATTGTTTACTTATTAATTGACCTACAGATTCCAATTAATTCCAATTGTAGCATCACTATTGACGTACAAGGACAATCATCAATGATATTATTAAAACTACGACTTTAATCTTCGTTATATGTTTTGAGCACTTAGCTGTATTTTATACGTCCCACTACGAAGAGAGTTTAGGTCTTAAACTGCGCCCAAAAAGATAGTTCATAGTATGTGTATTAATTACAATTTGTCTTCCTGAAGGGACAGGAAGATAATGACGAAGTTGCAATGAGGGCATTGCAACACTAAGTAAATCATTATTTTTCAGTACATACTTCATCGGAATAATTAAGACATGGTGATAGGAGGTAGTTCTTATTCAATTTTGATATGATGACTCGTTGAGTCTACCATTTTAATAAAACCGAAGCGCCGTTGAGGAATAACAGCTGCGTTTAATTAAATTGTCTATTAAGCATTATGAATGATTGTCGGTTTCATAAATATACGTGGGCGATTTACAAGACACGCATTTCGAATCGTTATATTTAAAATAAATTATTCACGTCTCGCAACATGTTATTGCTTCGGAAAACAAACGGAAAAAAATTCCCTCAGCGACACGAAATGTCATATGCATGTATTTTTAATTTTGTAATTTAAAACAATAATTTTCCTTCCTTAAATCCCTTCAGTGTTCACAGGTGTACAAAGCGTGAGGCAAAGCATGAAGATTCATGCCGTGCCAATATCGGTTCATTTACTTTCAATCCCTGGATTAGAACAGAAATGTACTATCACGGCTCGCTTTGAAATCTCTAGAGCGCGCAGCCAATATCTCTTCCATTAGACGCAGACTTTCAAAGGCGCTAATGAATGGAGCTCGGACTGCAATAAAAAACACTAGCGAAGGGTAGTGTAAAAATTATAATCCCGCACTCCTATAAATCTAGAAGCAAAAGTTACTTATTTGGATTCAATTTGTAGATAATATTTCAGGATTAGTTGAACAAAGTACTGTTTTGTAGCTGGAAAATACTGCCTGATTAAAAAGTGAAATGGGTAAGTGATTTTTTTATTGCTTGAAATTGGAAAATGGATACAGATACATTTAGAAAATATGGGATTACGATTGTCAGTGTGAAATTTATTTTCCAATGTGTGAGAATTTGTGATTTTCAAATTTGTAATTTATATGACTGCGTCTATGGTACTATATGAGTACTATCAAAACAAAGACTAGGTGAACGCAAGTTGAAATATGAACTTGGGCTTTTCGAAATTATCTATATATAATACCAATTAATCCCATATTAGCTAAGAGGAAAAACATCGTGAAGAATGTAGTCCACCGTTTGATAAAGGAGAGATTATTTGACTCAGCCTTTAAGTATATGGGCTGTTATAGAGGTAGACAAGGGAATCACGACATTGGAATTTAAACATAAGAGTTCCTGTTCAAGTTAGTGAGAAATATACATTGCTAAGATACTGACGACAGGCGCTACTCTATAAGCTTGGTTATATGCACATTTAAACAGATATCACACGTTCACTGCCCGCTGTGCTTCTCAAAGGAAATAAAGAGATCCTATTTTTATAATCTTTAATATCACTTTTCCTACTATAAATACCATTTGACACAATAACATTTAAATGTTAATCTTTACCTAGGTCAACTTTTCTCCAACCTTATTAATGCATAACAAAAGGGACAATAACCTTTGCCTTACAAAGTAGCTCTCCGATACATCTTAATCAAAATTCCACGGGGTAAATTTTATCGAGGGGAAAAAAGATGCTAATGCGACAATTTTAACGGAGCCTCCTTGTTTTCGCCAAAAAAGGTAATGAGATTGGAAGTTTCTCAGCGTCATGAGAAACATTAATCATGGCTGAGTAGATAAATTGTTGGGGCTCCACTTTTCCCCACACAATGGGAACTCGTTTAAAAAATTATGAACCACTTCCAACCTTATGACAGTCGGTTGCTTCCTCGTTATAAGAGAGGACATTTTTATACAAGAACATGATATTGCAGTTTTTCTTTCAAGTTGCGATGCATGAAAGAGAATTTCTACGTAACAGTTTGATTAATTTTCTTGTAGTAACTACGTGAACTAAAGATTTACGGGTGAACTAAAGACTTAAGTTAGTTCTTCTTCTAGACTTCGGCTACCGTGTAATAATTTTATGCAGCAAGGAGTAGAAAAATGAATAAAATAAAAATGGTTATGTATTTTAGCTCCTTCTCTTACAAGGATATGGTTAAAAGTAATTACGTAGGGCTATTAAGCCTCTAGGCTCTTATAGAGGAAATTGATTAGTCCAGATATATTGTTAGATGTTTTAAAACATAGTTCTTGCGGAGATAATCACGATTATAATGAAATTAGGAAAATCCTAAATCACATCAAAAGAAATGTTAATTGTAAATCAAAATTGTAAATGTGCTTTTACGATTGACCAATATTGTTATATTAAGATCACCTGTCATCGGTGATACAGCCGTGAATAAAATTCCTCTTCCTGTGAAAGTTGTTCGATTTATTTGTTGAATTTCTGAGCGTGTCAATGTTCAGAAGTTATATGGATTTCTCGGATATGTCGGACGGACTCGAGTGAGGCGAACGAAGGTGGTTGTCGAGACTAGTAGTGGAATACATTGAATAAAGTATCGTTGAACAAGTTTCTAGAATTTTTCCGCCCAATTGTTTCTTCCGCGTGAACGGAGAAACGGATAAAATATTTTCTATGTTTTCGCGTATTGCTTCAACAGTTTATTGTGTATTGAATTTATTTAAAGCTATATTTTCTTCAGTTTTATGCAAGAATTATTGCATATAAGTATGGATTATTGGTATTAATATATTAATAAAAAACTAAAAAACAAGCTAACTAAAACCAATTACAAAGAAAAAGTCATTGTATTCTATCGTAAAGTGCCGAGTCAAATAGGGGTATGATCTGAGAAAGGTTTCTGTCGATTAAGATTTAGTCGAAGTAGGATATTTGTAGAGACCCTATAGTTTGTGAGCAATCGCTCAATCACTACACTTGGTATACCCTAAAAACTGAGAATGGGGCCTCTAAATCGCACATCAAATACTTTTGGCTGTCGATAATGTAAACATTTTACGATTAAGACATCAAACTCCATCATTTCATACTTGACTACTCTTTATTTAAAATTCGAATAGAATATTTGAATACTTGAATTTATACCACTGGAAACGCATACATCTAGTATTTACTTACAAAGCGCTGATCAGGTGATTACAGGGCAGAAATCGGTTGCAAGGGGAATGTAACTTGGTGTTTTCAATTTAACCGTGATTAGGGAGCATCGAGCTCAGTAATTACTGGGGCTAGACCGGTCTGTTAGGTGTAATGAAAGACCTACGTTGACGCGGAGTTCGTTAGGATCTGTTGATCATTTGAGTAAAGTTCAACTTTGTGGGGCTGCGTAATTATGTGTTAGGAAATATACTGTTTTTTAAAAGACTTTTTTATTTAGTGATATTTTTTCCAAGCATCATTATAAATTTCTTTTTCTATTAAAAATATATACTGTGTTGGGATAGAACACTAAACGTTTCTCAATAATTGATATTCTATTTCGATCATACTACACTTACTCGTACAAGGTGACTCTTGTATAATAATTTGGCCAAGCGTACGATACGTCTTCAACTAACCTAAGATAACCGAATAGAGAGGCACCATGGCTGGTAAACTAAACCACTAGGAGTTTGACACATCACTGCGCGACATAGTATAACTGAAAAGCCGTTAGGTCTGGTTCACACAACCGTATTCGAAATCGTTACCACATAGAAATGAAAAGAACACATCAATACACACACACAATTCAACACAATTCACGTAACGGCAATCGAATTTAATTCACGACAAACACGATTGAATGTGTTTGTGATCATCGTAACTATTAACAGTCTTAGTTTCCGATCACGGTCTTTTTACACCTCGAATAGACTAAGTCCCAAAAACCGCATTTAATATTCCATGCCATCACACCTTTCCCTAGAGACACTTTTATATAAATCTAAGTAGTACGGCACTAGAAACAAGATCTAAACGTACAATTACTATCTCAACTGTCTGGAAAGAATTATTTTTCTCCCGGGATCTCACATAAAATATTTTTCTAGCACTTTTCCTTGTATTGCGCTGTGTCCTACTTACGTAGTCTTAAAATAGTTTACACCTGCATATGAAATGCAGTTTATTACGTTTCTTAGAAATTATCTTCTGCTGAGTTTCAAGTAAATAATATTTTTTTACAAATTTTCTTATGAGAACGTTTTCTGCTGCTAAAGAATTTCTTTTCTTATCTTAAAGGTTGCTCGTAAACCGTGATAACTTTATTACTTAGATGTAGTCTAATAATTTATCCTATTAGTACGGTTATGCCTCAGGGAGTTCAATATCACAAAACAAGTATTCGAGAATTCATCTCATCTGTTTTCATTTTGGTGATAATTAAAAGCATCGGGGGTGCTAAAGCAGGTATAAGCATAACTAAAGCAGGTATAATAGCTTCAGTGCTTACCTATCATTTGCGAAAAAAAAAATCTTACGTTTTCCTTACAACTATAGATATTATATGTAGGTATGTGGTTGTAGAAAAACGTCATTTTTTTTTTTTTTTCTGGATTTTTTTTACGCCAATGGATTTGTAGTCACCGTGATTATTGCCTGCTTTAGTTTCCGATCACAGTCTTTATACTCCTGTATAAAACTCACAATTACGCACAGAATGCTATTTTAATTTCATCAAGCAAAAGACGTTTGACTTTGAAAGGAACTTTACATAGCATATGAAATAATTTCTAGAGGAATTAATTTGATTTTATGATCCATCAACCAGTGGCGTGCCTAGGGTGTCAAACTAAGGCAAGCCCAAATGTTTATTTAGTAGCAGCATATTTTTTTTGGTACGTAGGACTAATAAATACCTACCGGTTAGTACTCACATTCACGTTTATAGCGTTATTTTATAAATAAACAATCGTTAAGTTCGTTATTCGGAACTATGTGAGGCAAGTCGGGCTTTCGGGCTTCTATGGAAGTACCGCCACTGCCATCAACGTACATTTACATTTGAACCAATAATTTGCACGCCTCAGTTCAATAGCCGTATTAATTTACGATAATTTCAGTTCAGGGAGTCTTACAAATGACAAATTATTTTTGTTATAAACGTAGTTTGAACTTCATACTCCAATACGTTATAGGAATATAATTATAAATGTGACTTTAAATCAACCCACGTAACTTGAAAATTCTTGGAGAGGCTTTCGTTCACCCGTGGACGACGACAGGCTGTGTATAAGTATTAAGTGTATTCAAACCGTGATCGGAAACTAAGGCAGGTAATGACTAAGGTGATCATAAGCCCATTGGCGTTAAAGAAAATCCCGAGAAAAAATGAAAATTTTGAAGTTTAATGGTAGGTAGTAATGAAACGGTAATTTTTTTATTATCATCTAAGCCATAAGCAGTGATGGCCTCGAGGTTTGGGCGCACGGTCGAGAATATCGGCGGTCGCGGGTTCGAACCCCAGGCACACACCTCTGACTTTTCGAAGTTATGTGTGTATTCACATTGAATTATCACTTGCTATAACGGTGAAGGAAAACATCGTGATGAAACCTGCACACCTAAGAGTTCTTAGGTGTGTAGTCCGCCAACCCGCACTAGGCCAGCGTGGTGGACTATGGCCTAAACCCTCTCAATGGTAGAGGAGACCCGTGCTCAGCAGTGGGCGTATATGGGTTGATGAAGAAGAAGAAGACATCTAAGCCATAACCTCCCTTAGTTTCCGATCACGGCCTTAAATACACCCTTTATATAAGTGATTGACGATATATTTTTTACAGATACCTACAATATTTATAACGAACTAGTAGCTCGGCCTTAAGAAGTTAATGTTAGAGAATTGAATTCCACCCGTCGCAGCGCCAATCAAATCAGGCGAGGGCCTTTCAGTAGGAAATTGTATTTAAAAAAGATTCCTATTTCACCCAGCATGATGTTGGCTGTCTCCGGCATCCGAACATTGTCGACTTGATGAGGGTGTCTGCAGTCTTACTTGTTATCAGTATTGAAATCTTGCAAATAGAAATTTAAATATAGAAATTCAATTGATACGGAGAAATGGGAAAAAATCTTTAGAATTCCAGAAGGAATTGAATTTGGTAATAATTTAATTTTGGAAAAGATAATATAAATATATTTAATGCCTGTCGTGCGAATTAAAAATATACCTGGGTTGTTGAGGTTTATCATTAGAAATTTGGTAGTAACGGTATGAAGTCTGAAATCATGGAAATAGGCTATAAGCAAAATTTAAGCTACTGTACAATTGGTGGAATGTAGGCGCATAAATGAACGATGACAACAAGAATTATAAAGTACAGTGCAAAGATTTATTCAGTAAATTATTAAAATGTTTCATTATAAGTTATTAAGAAACGTATGATTGCGCTTCCACTAATCCACCCGAGCGGAATATAAATACTAGTCTATTCCTGTCAACGCTAGCTTAAGTGTGCAAGTTGAGAATCGATGCGATAACTAAGTTTGTCGCAGGATATTGCATCGCACGCACGAACGGATGTCTGTCCACACGGCGTGAAAGGTTCAACGTTTACTATTGTTTATTCTGTATTCATCGTCAGCCTGACTATCCCTACAACTGATGCTGTTAAGGCCTTAGTACACCAGTACGCCTTAGTGCGGATTGGCGGACTACCTTTACACATTCTGTAATTAATTTCATTGTCATAAGGTTATAAGTTACTGGGGTCTTTTAATAAAATTGATTTATATTTTAATAAAAATTAATTTTAATTAAGTAACTGATTCGTTGGAACCACAGTAAATGTACAGTATGTTGTGATAAACGGACATTGTAATGGTTATTTGACTAAGATGAATTGAAATTCATCAGACGAATTTGTGTTACATGAACCTTGGGTCTTAGAAATTTGTGACGTATATGTTTGTATAATTTTTATTCAGATTTCTAAATTTTTATGATCCACTTTAGGGGCCCATGAAATTGAGGAGTCTTATTTTTCCTGTCTCACGACACTTAGCGGCTAAGGTTTTAGCCATGTTTAAACAATTTTCACATAAAAAATTCCCACAAGCGTAGCGGGTCGCTACAAGTACTCAGACACCTGGAAGAAAGAGACGTAAGAAGCGTAAAATAGATGTGTAGGTATAGTATAATTCAATTTATCTTCAAGCAGTGGCGGTACTTCCATAGAAGCCCGAAAGCCCGACTTGCCTTACATAGTTCCGAATAACGGACTTAACGATTGTTTATTTATAAAATAACGCTATAAACGTGAATGTGAGTACTAACCGGTAGGTATTTATTAGTCCTACGTACCAAAAAAAATATGCTGCTACTAAAAAAACATTTGGGCTTGCCTTAGTTTGACACCCTAGGCACGCCACTGTCTTCAAGGTATTCTTTACCAGTCGTCATTACTGTGACAGTTTGATTTTCTTTTATTAATCCGATATATGCTAGGGAAAACACAATATCGTAATTACATGATAAATTAAACAAAAGAGTATTAGTATTGTATAAAATAAAATAAGGTAATAAAAAAATCTTGCTTCATTCAAAAGAAGATATATTTTACGCCTATTCAGTTTCAATAATATAGCAAAAGTAATACGACCTTATATGTAATAAAAGAATGTTATTTTCAAGTTCAGTGAACGTAAAACTAATGCTTTTATGATGTCTCACTGTTTATGAACAATATTAAAATGTATCAGAAGTTTCCTGTTATTTATTTATTGGAAAATAATATTTTAATATTTATAATAATGGATCCAGCAAGCGGAATGGTTGTGGTAGTTTGGTGTTCCAAAGTTCGCATAAAAATTAAAATACAACACACCAACAGGAATAAATACATACATATTATACATACGTATATCGTACAAAAAAAAAGTCGAAATGATCATATTTTGAAAATCTTGTTTTGATAAATAATAACAGCTTATTGTAAAAAGCTTGTAAAAGTCAGACCGTGTGAACCACTAACAAAGAACTAAGTTACATCTTCAATAATTTTTCTGTAAAGCCGAGGTTATTGAAGCAAAAGGCTTTAATTAATTTGGTTAGACGAGATTGACGCAAACCTTAGGGGCTATCGCGAAGATATGATTTTTCATTTAAACTTGTTTAATTGACTAACTTGCTGTTTGACTTGTTTATTAAATTTATTAATTGTGCTGATGTTTTCAATGGTTTTATGTACCTATAAATATTTTAAAATGTTTTGTTAGTTGACGTAGTTTAACTATCAAATTCACGTATCGTAAAGGAATAAATTGATGAAAATGCCATACATGAACACAGTAAAAAATTGTAACAAGATGTTTTGGCATTAATTCGTCAAGAATTAAAGTTTTCTTTTAGTTGTTTCTCCACCTCATATTTGCCATTGGAGCTCTGGTGTTCCAGGATTGAAGATGCACGCATCTTGACATCGAGCGGTAAATGTAGGTATGTCTATGTAGAAGAAGGTCACAGATTAATAATATAAAAATAAAATAAAATATAGAGAGAAATGTAATTGCCTATTTTTGTGACATTGTTTTCAGTTTCTTTGTTATTACTGAGAATTTTCAAAAACACGACCTCTCGACTTCTCTCGCAGATTTTGAAGAGGTCATCTTCGCAGACATTGTGACTATATTAGATAATTATTATATCATATTATCGAAGCTTGATGACTTTGCACTGTAACATATAAGTATTTAATTAGTATTAACCGCAAATCTCGGAAACTTGTGACGCATCTGAGATATAACTTTCCACTTCCCTTTGCGTAACATCGTATCGGCTGGCTATCCACACATAGTCTTACGATAATATGAAATATCTGGCAACTGAATATATTCGGTTTGGTCTCGGCGCTTGTAAAAGTTTTTCAAAGCTTCTGATGCCCACAATAAAATACTTGTTTCTTATTGTAGTGTGAGTGCTATTTCACTGTTAGGTGAATTTGTAAAAAAAAATTAAATTAGAATCTGAATTTGGAAATAGAATTTCGAAATAGCCGAAAAAATAAAGAAAACTCTCCTACATTAAAAGTTTTTAAGTCTTAAACCAAAAAATCTATTGCCGTAAAAAATTTGCTTAGTTTCATACATTTAGTGGAATCACGTCTTTACACCGCTTTTCCCGAAGACTTTCGTTCCTAATTTGGTTCATTCTGTTCGTCGCTTTCGAGTGCTCTTACGAGGACCGAGTATCGGTTTCTTTCGACCTATCTATAGTATCAAGTGTTTGGCTCCGGGCTCAATGTTGCGGGATTAGGCCTTAAGTAAATTTACTACGGAATTTCGGGAGAATTTGTTGTGGTGACGATATATTTGTCGTGAGCCTTTTTATGAGGTAAATATATTAATGATGTTAACAATGTTACGATATGATGTTACCGTAGGCACGCAACAAATAATTTGAGCTGATTTTAAAAAAATAACAAGTATCTTATCAAGCAAAAATACAGAAATGTTCCGTCGAACGACATATTTTAGTTCTACAGTCAGTTAAAAACCAAATCTATTTTTGTAGAGTTGCAGTAGATAATCGTACGATTTACATTTTATTAAATTTTTCTACAAGTAACGCCATCTAGTTAGCGACAGTTGGACTAGATTTTTTTAAGAAAAAAAAAACGTCTTTTTAATTTCCAGGATTTACGTTCTTTGAAGCAATAGATGTGAAAGCAATTGAAGAGTGATTAGACAATTATATTAACATGGGTGTAATATTGGGTGGGTTTATTTATTTATTTATTTAATATCCACAATAAAGATATAGGTGTAAAATTTCTTTAATATAGACATAGCTGTAAACCATTACCTTAGTTTAACAATAATTTGTATAAAAATGTAGTGACTGTAAATCCATACATGCAGACCATACATTCAAAAAATATTAGTGGCATTTAACGTGGTTGTTGACAAGCGCCTGTCATCTGGAAATAGGGTCGCCGGGGCACTCATTGCTCGATATCAAACGTTAAAGCACAATTTGGCATCGGCACAAGTGAATTGATTTTGGTATTGACAATTGAGGTCACATTACGGAGGGACGATGGGCAGTTAATGTTGTTGAAATTCGGCGAGACGAATTAGGAGCAATTTTATTCGAAGTACACTAATGGCATTTTGAGTATGTGTTTTTGGTATGTAGTCAAGAGATGACTGTCTTTATCTATGCTTGAGAACATCTTAGGATAGACAACAATATCGATTTTTGTTCTAGTGCTGAATGCTACTTTCTATTTTTCTTTTATATCCTTTGCGAAAAGCTATGGTTCTCAATTTCTTCCAGGCTCAGAACGGTTCAGTAGAAATTGGGATAATAAAACCTGCCAAAAATATGTAGGTATATGTATGTAGTTACTTTATGTATTTTATGCCACATGTACCTATAGCAATTTGGATATTTTCACTTGTATTCACATTTATCTCCTTCTCGTGAACATCATCCACAGCCCCAACTTATATGTGTACCCACTTATCGTATTAAAATACTTGGATCTTTCATCTATACGCGGAAATGGATTATAATATTTTCCGAGGCAACCCTCTTCGATATTGCCCCTAATAACTGTAATAAGGAAATCCATTTTTCATTCCGGCCGCGAACCAATTCATCGGAATTTTATGCAGTCGACACTTCGGAAGGAAGATTTTGAAAATAGACGAAATAATATTATTCCAGCGGAGAATTTATTTAAAGAGGCTCGCAAATGATTCAAGCCAAATAATTGTACAAATCTTACAAAAATATCTGTATCTGGAGGAAACTTTTTGAAATATGTTTAGTGCTTTTGCAGAAGTAGGGGAAGCCTGGGCAAAGTGCATATGTTAAGGGGGACTGTAAAAAAAACATAGAAATAGGCTACTTAGGAACTATCTTTTATTATCTTAAATTGCACATTTAAGTAGCTTTGGGTGCATATAATCACAATACCTTAACTCTTAATTTTCATATCAATAAAAAACTAAAAACAAAGTCCTGTCGATTTTTTCCTATCCGAACCACCTGGGCAAAGCGGATAGATTTTTTAATCGTCACAGTTAACGCAGGAGTAACTACTACTAGAAACTTAGCTGTGTAGTTGACCAAACCACACTTGGCATAGCAGATGGATTAAGTCCTAAACATTTTCAGTTAAAGAGGATACCCATGCTCAACCCACGTTCAAATACCGTGGGAATGTAATATTATTAAAGCAAATTCCTAACACAATACAGAATATGTTGAAAACAGTATCGTTAATGCATGTATTGTTCTCCGCAGTTTGAAGTCGGAAGACTCAGCGAGTTGTTACAAAGCTTAGAACCATACGCTTAATTAAACTTGGACGATATTCAACTATGAGGTTCTTGTTACATAATTATATGAGTTTTACCTCTCCCATGTATTTAGCTTGGTATATATTCTTCTAGCTTATTATTTCTTTTTATTTAATATTTATTTCCGGGAAAAATAATTGATGTTAAAGATTTTTTCTGATTTTAGAATACGGATTTGTATCCAAAAGATTAAAAAATATACGCAAGTTTAACAAGTCATGTTTAGGCTTGAACGCTCGTAGATTTGAATACCAAGCCCGTACTTTGCAAAATTATACCCAAATTCTTCAAAATACTCTTTTAGATAGAAGATAAACATCGCGAGGGAAGTACTGTGCCACTGCCCAAGGGCCTATTCTACAGCTAAGAGATGTTAGGCTATTATCTACTACGCTGGCCTAGAACGAGTTGGCGAATAACATACCTAGGAACTTTTAAAGTATGCAATTTCTGTTTGGCATGCATTTTTGCTTCTACCGCTGAAGTGCATTCATCATGAACACACAATTTCAAAAAGTACGTGTCTGGGGTTTGGTCCCGCGACCGCCGAGATTCTCGACCGCGCGCCTAAGTCTCGAAGCCATCATTACTTAGCACACAAACGGACTTATTATACATATACATTATACACTTATAATACATAGGTATATTCGACTATTCTTTCGCCCGCTGTCACCCTCCATGCCCGCAAGAGGGCGTTGTTTTCACCTTGAGAGACATTGGTAAACGAATGATATTTAAAATACAGCATAAAGAATGTAAAAACTTGTTTCTTTTTATAATAGAACACGAAATGTCTGCATTATTATTAGTTTATTAACCTCTTCCAATGACGGCAACAAAAACATTTGAGTTGTGTTAAATTTTATGCATATTATTTTAAATAAACTTAAAATATTTGAATGAATGTTGTATAAATTATAGCTGGTTGCTAGCATAACGAATGTTTTTTGTTGACAAATAAGTTGATTTAAATTGTTAAGAGTGCAAGTACTCGTATAGAATGAAAATTACGTGTATAATTGCTATATGACCTATTTTTTTAAATATTCAAATGTACTTAAAAATTATTGTATTAAAGAACTATGCATACAGGATAATAAGTATCCTCCGTCTTACTCCAGACAGTGGACTATTTGAGCGCCAAATTTTATTCGAATGCACAAAGTCGTTTGGAAGATGTAATCACGTAATCTACGTCTAGACAAACATACTTTCAGATCACATGAATAGACTATGAATATCTTTACAGAGAAAGCCAATTGCACTAAGCCAGATATTTATCTTTGTACAACAAATTAATTCGTCACAAAGATTAAGGAGAAAGCGCTGTAATAAAAATATTATCCCCATTTATAATTCTCTTTAAATTATAATTACTCAAATCAACTTAAATGTTAGATGATACATCTTTCACTAAGCTTTTTATTTGTTTATTGAGATAAAAAGAGCAAAAAATTAAATAGTTGTTTTTCTTAAGTTTTGTTTGAGACAATGGTTCAAACTAACTGACTCCAACAAAAGTATATTAATACTTGCATTTATTTTCAAAACTGTGGATTTAATTCAGGTAGAAAACCTACTTTGATATTTATTGTAAAAAATAACGACCAACGCACTATACAAGCCATTACTTTTTATTAATTCAGTGTAAAGGATGTTTATTGTCCTCCCTGTTGTTTCTATAGATGTATGTTTTCCATAATAAATCATAGATGTCGCTAGTAGCACGCGCAACTGCCTAGAAGAATAACTACAATGTGATATAGCGAACACTATTAGAACCAAATATTGCCAAAACAGACAATTTCAGAACTGAACATTCCAACTATTTGACATAATAATGGCTCGGTACATAGTTTTGAAACTTAATATCGGAATTTGAAGCATTTCAATTACTTCTGTTGGCATAATGTTTGCGCAAGACAAAAACACTTGCGCGTAGTGCACGTACATAATATAATAATTTCCTAAGGAAGGTGTAGTATTAATTATAAAGCATATACACTCGTATTCGGGACTTTATAATGGGCTTACAGTGAAAAATATAAGTCAAAGAAACTATTATTTGATCATTATCTCAAGAAAAACAAAACACAACACCACAGCTGTGCAGGCCTTAACTTACGACTGAGTCCCAGGAAGGAACCAAATTATTGTAGAATACATGTCTATACACGGAGATCTATTTCGTACCGCATATTGTGTTATGACGTTTTAGAATTTTAAATACAAAAGAGAAAAATAACTCATTCCAGTAGGTCATTTAATTTTGAGGGTCGTACGTCGTCCTTCGAGTAAATACTTCCACAGTATACCGTGTTATTGTTTTAAAACTCATTTATTTCAGTACGCTATACAATATTTCATTGAAACAAACGATAAAGCCGAACTAATTCGCAACAAAAGTACAACAATGACACCCGAACAGAATAGATTCCAGACATGTTACGGAGCGCAGAAATCTTCGTTCCGCAGACGTGATTATTGTTCCATAGTGACAAGGGATTCGCCTTATGTACAGCCATTATTGGGACATAATGTATTTCTCCCAATATTCCCGAGCCTTACATCTATAAGACGAAATTGTTGAGATGGGTCTGTACATTGAGAATCGGTCTTACACTGTAGCGTAGTTGTAACAAAAATAAGAAGTATTTACTTTCAAGCGGGTATTTTTGACAATTCAAAATTTTTAAACATTGCATTTAAGAGTGATAAGATAGCTGATTAAATAGGAATAAGGACATATTATAATGTTGTATAATAAAAACATAGGAGATTTTCCCTACAGCAAAGGATAAATAAAATATGATCAAGACAAAAAAAGCCGTGCAAAATATTCATCCGGGTAGAGTCACGGGATGAATAACATTTAGGTCTCTATTTCTTATTGGCTTTTGCAATAAATTTTCTTTGAGTCCGTCAGGATCCCTTAGTCTAGCATCAATGAGTTTTATGAAGTATTCTACTGAAACAAATCGTGTTAATCGCGTTATAAAAATGTATATTTTTCTTAAAATTAATTTTGATAGTTTGCACTCGTTTTGTTTGTGTAGGTTTTTTATTTTAACCGACTTCAAAAAAGGAGGTTCTCAGTTCGATTGTTTTGTATGTATGTATGTATGTTTGTCCGCGATTATCTCGCGTTTGGCTAAAGCTATTTGGATGCGGTTTTTTTTAATAGATAGAGTGATTCAATAGGAAGATTATAGGCTATATAACATCACGCTACGACCAATAGGAGCGGAGCAGCAATAAAGAATGTCTCAAAATCGGGGATATTTTTTTCCTTTTGAAAGCTTCCGCCGCGTGCGCTGCCGAAACGGTTAAAGTTACGCTAAAATAATGTATGACAGAATTGTTCTCCTTTAAGTGTTCTAAAAAGAAGTCCGCGACAGCATATGCCTATCTTTTAAGATTGGTTCACTGTAACCTCTTTTATGCTAACCAAATTTGTCCTAAAATAAAGCATTGTTTATGATTATGAAGTTGTTTTTATAATAAAGATTATATTAATCCTTATCCAAATAAATGCGTTATTCATTAAAAGTATTTGATTTAAAAGAAATTTGCCCTTTACATCATTTGATTTCAATTAGTATCTTAGAAGATATCGCAGTTTTAAAATAATTATCAAGCGCGCAATAATGATGCACAAGGCGCCGACCGGCGTGTTACGGTTTCACGTTTAAACAATTTGACCGATTTGTATGATTTTTGTATATTTAAGTAAATGGGACTCTGTGGAGTAAAATACTACAACTTATGTATGTTCTATCTGAACACAAACCTGTAGTCCACGCAGACGGAGTTGCGGGCAAAAGCTATGTATAATAACATCCATTAATTAAATATCAGCATTGCACCCGTGCAAAGCCGGGGCGGGTCGCTAGTTTAATTATAATTAATATAAAACAAACAATATATCATTAAATATCAAAACAAGGAAAGGTTACTAAAAATTGTGTATCACTACATAGTATATCACTATTCACTAAAAAAACTTAAAGTAAATTCCTATTCCAACTAAAAGAACTTAAATCACTAAAAAGTATGAAATAAAAAATGAAATACAAAAAAATCAAATTAAAAAAAATGAAAAACAAAAAAATCAAATTAAAAACAAAACAAAAATTCTTAAGTACTTAAACTATATTTTTTTATGTAAAAAGGAACCGCCTTCAAAAAACCAACTGAAAAGAAAAAAATAATTTTTATTATGAACACCTGTATTTCAATTTTGCATAAGCAAAATCATGTATATAATCAATCAATCAACAAATAAGAATATAAATTAATAATTAACGGTTATATGTAAGTATTACTTCTACTTTTTGAAGTCGGTGCCAAACCAACAAAACCAAAATATTTATAGGTAAGTATGACATATGCTGGTGGGGGGGGGGCGTACTCCACCCGGGCGGAGCCATTAATAATAATAAACCAGCGTTCTTCTTTGTCATGAAAATTTGTTTGGCACCGATTTCAAAAAGTAGAAGTAATACTTACATATAACCGTTAATTATTAATTTATATTCTTATTTGTTGATTGATTGATTATATACATGATTTTGCTTATGCAAAATTGAAATACAGGTGTTCATAATAAAAATTATTTTTTTCTTTTCAGTTGGTTTTTTGAAGGCGGTTCCTTTTTACATAAAAAAATATAGTTTAAGTACTTAAGAATTTTTGTTTTGTTTTTAATTTGATTTTTTTGTTTTTTAGTTTGTGGGCTTACGTTGTGAATATTAAAACTTATAAGGAAGATTACAGTCAGGCCAGGCAGGTGAGAAAAATAAACGTTGTTTGAGATGCTGTTCAGAACGCACCGCAGTTCAGTAGGTTAAAAATACATGCGAGTTTAATATGGTCAAAACAAAATTTAAAAAAACCTTTGGATTTTTTAACCTACATCGAGGTCTACGCAGGTGGTCGAGTCAAATCTCTGTGGCCACAGTTTTAAACCTCTCAGACATCTTACGTTTAGAAGTTATGGGAGTATTTATAACAAATTATCACGTGCTTTAACGGTGAAAAGGAAGATCGGGAAGAAAATTGCACTCTATGTTAATTCATTGGAATTTCTTAAATTGACAGTCTGCCAACCTGCTCTAGACCAGCATGTTCGACTAAGGCCTTCTGTGCATTAGAGGAAGACTGTGCCCAACAGTGGAATATATCGACGGCGGAAAGCAAAAACGTCGTAGTCCACAAAATGTGAATTTTTTTTTTATTGCACTGTTCGAATCAGAAAAAAAAACTGCTTCGAATGGTCCCGGTCCCATAAATCTAGGATGAATGGATTAGAAATTAACATTTTAAAAAAACAGGTTTTCACGTAAATGCCTGCATTCAAAAACGCTGTAAGCTACAGAAAAAATAGTAATAAGTTATACTATGTTGATTACAACAATTTCGCTTTCTGTAAAAAAAGGTACATGTTGATGATGCGGTCAGTAATGCTGCGTTTACTACGTTTTCGTCGCTCGTGTTTTTATGTATCTTGCATTAAGGACGTTTTAGCGAGTAGTGGTATAAAGAACCGAATCTATTACTACATTTGGTACGGTTACCCCAAGTTAATTACCCCAAGTCAGTAATTATTGTAGTTTACACCATATCTAAGAGATGGGTTTCATTAAATAACCACGTTTACAACGTTCAGTTGAGCAGCCCTAGTTCAAGTATAACTGCTTACCACGTTTTCGCTTTCCCTAAAAAATGTATTTGACCCATCTCTATACAACTCGATGTGCATTTACAGCATTTTAGCATTCTGTAAAAATATTTCAAAATGTCGTAGTCAACAAATTTTTGGCAAATAATTGTTAGAATGAGATTTGAGAGTTAGAATTATATTTAGAAAAAAATAACATGTCTAGTGTCCAAAAATCATGAGTCTAAGTTAAAAAACACGCTAGTAATGATTTTTTGAAAAAATATGTAAAAGTTTTTTGGCTCTGGTGAACATTTCCATTTTTGTGGTTTACTACGTTTTCGCTTTCCGCCGTCGATATGACGATGATGGTGTTAGGTATCAGTAAAATATGAGGACAAAGAATATACTGCAGACAATATTGCAAAATATTTCACATTACTTAATTATTGTTCAAGATAACAAGATATGACATGTGCTGCTATCGTTCATTCAGTTATGAAGGATTTATATTTACCTCTTTGAAAGTCATGCTGTGCTTGGAATTTTGTGTTTACATTATTTTAGAAAAGATATCTGACGTTACATCTGCATTTTTTACTAAACCAAGTTTCCCTTGTAAAGATAAATGTTAAAATTTACTCCGTACTAAGACGTATTTAGTCATACGAGGAAAAATTTTGTATAATTGTTTGTCTCAAGTACTAAGTTGTTGTGTCGGGTTTTCTAATGACACATTATGTAATGATTTTTTGATACGAATACTCGATTCAATTGAAGTGGTTTAGCATTTTAATCATGTTTTGGAAAATCCCTAGGTATATGAAAGTACCAATCAGCTTCAACTTTAACATTCTCTTCTTCTATATTACTTTCTCCGCTTTTACAGGCTGATACCAAATCTACTCTTTGGGAGTTCAGGTAGTTATTATTATCAGGCTTTAGGTTCGGTGCTTACCATAAAAAATTCCGTACTATCTAAGTATACGTTTAAAATTAGGTATCGTATAAATATCTTCCAATTTGGGTCTAATTTCAGTATGTGTCTTCCACGCTATTTTGTTTTAAATGTGTATCATAGGTATCTATTTAAGCAGGCAGTTACTGACTTTCTTCAAGCTTCATTTTTTTGGTATAGAAATTTGGTGTACTTACCGCCATCAAATTTGCTTAGCGATACTCGAAAATCTCTTCGTAGCATTGCTTTACCAACCATAAATCTTTAAATAAGATTTTCTCATTACTAATCACTAAGTATAAACCGATAAAAATCCCTGATAACATCCAGGCATGTATCCAAGCGTCGAAGGTAATTATTTTATGTTTCATTCATTGTGTTTGAAGAGAGATAAAGGAACATTGAACTTAATTTGTCACCTAAGTAAATGCACGTAGATAAGTTGATTACAAAAGCAATTCCCAGAGTTTGTTTGATTTACAATTTCGTTTATTAGATAATTGTTTGTTGGTTTAGTTCTCTTTGCGGTGGATAAACAAATTGCGCAATATAACAAATGCTATACATAGAGTTAATAGAACGTATATATGTAAATACCATGTCATTCGTTTATCGCACTGTATGAATCTTAAAGATGACTATGTCTTGGATATTATTTTAGGAAATATACATACATATTTCACAAGCGGTTTAGTCCTCTTTTTATTCTTCGCTGTTAGAGTACGTGACAATTCATTTTAAAAATACACATCGTTTTAAAAAGCTATAGGTTTCTTCCTGGGATTTGAGCATGCGTTCAACAAATTTTTTTCGCGACCACGCGGGCCTCATCTATCAGACTAGTATAAAACTGCTTCATACTACTATCAGTGCATATAATCTATAGTATATTCATAAAAAAACTGTAGGCCAAAACAGCCAATGATGTCATAGGCTGAAAATTAAACAAGGAAGAGTAGAACAAAAAACCTTAGCCTTGCCAAACAGGGTTATCGAATTGAATTATTACCGCACGCGACCTGTTGAAATGTTTCGATAATGTGCATACTGAGGAAGGCAAGCATCAAGTTAACCCACTTTCGCGTTTTTCCTTGAATATTCAGTAATTTCCGATGTAGATTGGCTATTTCGCATTGCTATTAGTACTCATTGTTAGGCCACAGGTGTACTAGATTTTTTTATTCTATGTCACAGCGTTTTAACACCGGCAATAACGGTCTCTGTCTTTGACTCAAAGATTAGCTAATTTTCATTCAGTAAAATTTTGTATACAGTGTAGGTACCATTAAATTAAAGAAAATATTAAATGTATAACATGTTGGTTTTTATTTTTTAATTTCACATAAAACAGTCTTTTCGCGACTTTTCACAACCTAAAATTTAGACATCTCGTTTGTCCTCGCGTATTCTTCTTTCTTCTGCGGGTCTTTCACTAAGATTTTGTCTCTTTTCCGCACCAGCACATAGATAAGCCTGAAAATTAACGAAAAACATATAAGATTACGATGTTTTTTGTCGGTAGTTAGAAAGCTGATAAGATCCTTTGATCTTCAACTGATTGATAAAATAAGAATTAGATCCTTTTTGTGTAATTGCTGTATGTTATAATAGTATATTATTATTTTTTTATACATTATATATTATATAAAAATAATAACAGTAGTTTATACATACATACATTATTTCTGAAGAAAATAATTGAAGTCTAACGTAACAGTCTCAGTAATTTTGTAAAAAATATATTATCATTATAAAAAAATAATGACTCACCCAAACAATCCTAAAGCGAAAATAGTGAGGGCAGCGTCGAACATATAGAACGCCCCAGGGAACGAGTTTATCGTCATCATGTAGATGTAACTCGATGCTGGCATGTAGATAGATGGTGCCAAAGCTTCTGTGACCCCCATTAGTGCGTTGAGTTTTGCTACATAAATTGAATAATATATTACTACTATGAGCTGTAAAGTGCGACTTTACCACGTTAATCAACCCTCCGTTGATTCATATCATCATCATCATCTTTATCAGCCCATCTACGTCCCACTGCTAGGCATAGGCCTTCTCTATCATCGAAAGAATTGTTTTCGTCTGCACTGATTGTTTGTACAAAGTAGGAGTAGGACTCAATGATACTATCTATGACTTGACCTTGACAATCAGTGTAAGGAAAGACTTGACGTGTAAGCTGATATCCAAATGTAAATATTATTTAAGTGTTGAAATTCTTAAGCGATTTTGTCGTGATAAAGAACTTGTTGAAATAGCAAAGATAGCATAATTGACTGTGGATACTTTGGCAAAAAACAAATGCCTTCTCGAATGTACGAGAAGTACAAGGTTACCTTTTTTAGGCGTGTTTTAATATGATTGTTATTTATTCTACAAAAAAGCCTTCTCGATTATAAGTTTTAATATCGAAATTTTTTCGAAAGCCATATTTTAAATTGCGTAAAATTTAAAAAATTGCATAATATGCGCCCACCATCGCGTTTCCTACATAAGTAAATAAAAATAAAAGTACCGATGAAACTAATCAAGTTGTATCCTCAACCAATTATGGAATCATAAAGATTTACATGCTAATAACAGCTTTCTAATTCTTGTATATGCTCAATTCTATATAATAGAGGCAGTTTTTTATGGGTTTCTCGTCATTTATTACTTTATGTGGAGCTTACTGGACTTACCATCAGGTTCCAGTGTGGTCAGATAGTAGGACCAATAAAAATTTTGTTTGTATTTGTGGAAACTTACCAACTTCCTCAGTAGGAACACTCTTAGAAGCTATAGACCTGATGGCAGTCAAGCCTGTGTGGCTAAATATATTGAACACTGGTGCTGAGTAGTACCACGTTCTGTTTGGTGCGAACGCAAACATGAAACATCCAGCTATCCTGCTCGCTCCAGCTAGTCCACCAATAACGCTGTCTTGTACTAGCAATCTCTTGCTGAGGACTGATATGCAAAACATTGTACCTGAAATGAAGAGAGTATTTCACTTATTTTTGAGAGGAGCAATGCCTCTTGTTGCTTTTGTAAGACTGCCTTGTGGTCAGTCGGGCAGTGTTATAGGGTTTTTCAATTTCGATTTTTTCTATAGCAGCATGGAGTCTGGTATTGTGTCCGAAAAACATCTAATAGCTCGACCACTATTACGTGGGGCTTGTACATTCTTGTCGTAATGTGGGTGCAGAAGTTCATCCCTGCCTACCCTTTCGGAGAATACAGGCGTGATGTATGTATGTTATTGTAAGATTAATACTTTGTAGTAATATGCCCATAAAAGAGAAGTAATTTTAAATAGGTTACCTCATGATTTAATAAAATTAAGAATACAATAGGACGGCTAACATTGTATGTAAAGTAACACATTTTAGATTGTTTAGTATGACAGGACCACTAATTTGTATTAGCTCAAGAGATGGAGTTAGGTCTAACCGAGGGGTTTGTAAGAGGTACAAATTGAAGAGTTCTTTACTTGCGACATTTAGATTTGATGTTATTAAGGTGTTCGAAAATTCTGGCCGGAATCGTGTTTTTTCAACTTTATTTTTTCAACCTTAATATTGTTGGCGGTTTTATGACATTAAAAAGAACATACATTATTGGTTTTATTTTTGGAAACATACATTTGCACTCAACCTTTATGTTTGGTACTCCAATAATATTAGCATTCAAGACGGTATTTTTATAATTTTACTGTTGCATGATTCTTATGCGCCGGTATCAACAACTCTCGTAGGCTTGCAGGAACTTCGAGTATCAGGATCACTATGCAAATGGTAAGGTTTTGACAGATTCCATTCTTTAACAAACTATTCTGGTTAGTAACTTTTGCAATGTGATTGCTTTTGCAACTCTGTCATCGGAATCGAATTGAGAAGTCCAGATGAAAGATCGGAAAATGACATATAAAGGCAGAAAGAGTAAAGACGTTGGATAAAGCATTAAGTGCACTTACACAAACTTTGTATGAAGTGTAAATAAAATAAAGAGAACGAGGAGGTGTAAGTCAGATTGACACAGGGAAGTTGGACATTAACGGTAGAGTGCATAATGTAATAAACTCAATAAAGTACAGACAAGGCTTGATTTACTTCGGCCAATTTTAATAGAATCTTACAGTAAACACAAATCGATTGTATGAACCCCTATATTTCCTACTTGATGCAAGGCTATTTGTATTCTCGAGAAATTCTCATAAAAAGCTCTTAGCTTCTATCATGCTTTACACTGCTCTTTAACTTAGCAGTAATAAAAAAATATTTTTTAACTAAATTCTACAAACAAAAGGTTTTGGACACAAAAGTGCGACCACTGTTACTGCAGTTTCCACATTCATATAAAGATACCGCTCACTTTAGGTATATATGATTTACTTTCAATCACTACCTTTTCATCCCGGCAATAAAAAAAAAAGAAATTTAAAATTTATTTTTAAAGTGTTTACGTCAGCACGTCAGATGGACTCGCTAAAGGTTCCATATAAAATAATGTTCGATTTTATTTAGGTTTCAATAATACCCATTATTTACAATGCAAAAAGAACGTGCAATACATTCAGAAACCGGGTTGCGTTGAATGTAGTTATCGAAATGGTAACTAGTGGCAATAAAGATCTTTTTGCCGGTGATAATAAAATTTATATTTAAAGCGCTCGGCCTGATGAATGCATTTCATTATCACCATCGGAACCTTGACCGTTTGTGATAAACTAAACATGCAACAAAATGTTGTTTTCGGATTAAAATATATCTTTGTTCATTTGCGCCGAATTGTGGAAAGGTCACATTGAGGGAACAAACAAGATCAAAGCCAAATGTATTGAATCTGATTGGCTGCGTTGTTACATTGCAAATTATTGAATCGCTCATAAAATTTAAACCAATTGCGATGGAAAACAAAACGAGGATGTCCAAAAAGTTTTTATGGAAATTTAATAATGCCTGTCCTAAATAATTATTTCCGCCTTTGTGCAACAGATCATGACTAATAATGTGATTCACATTCATATCAATTAGTTTTGATACCTAATCTTAGCTTTTGTTTATTTAGACAGAAAGACAATAACAATATCCACATTGGCATACAGTGTAAATATAAACCACTTTAGGTTTTTCTGTACACTAGCATGACATTATGAAACAATAGGTGCCGATGTGACTGGAGATCGATGAGGAATGAGGGTAAAGGGGTCAAAGAAAGGAACGGACGAAAAAAAAGAAAGCCCTAAAAGAATATGATTCCTTGTTCAGTTTGTTGTTTGAAATTACTGTACGAGTTGACCTGGTCATTAAATGGTGTTTAGAACTTAGGCATTCATTATTGAATTAGTTAAGTCAATTTGCATTATATACAGTTATTATGAACAATAGTCATTCTTAATTTCGAGTTCATGCACATTTTATAATTGCGTAATTACTAGAGAAAATAAAAGAATTACAGTTAATTGTTGTGTGACCAATTTTTAATAAATATATTGCATAATTGGTGATTAGGGTATTTTTGAATACTATTGTATGTTTTTCTAATTGAACGGGAGCAGAACTAATAGCTTTATAAACCAATGAAGCCGAGGCCACCGGTTCGAAGTATGGAAAACCATCTCTGACAAAGGAAAAAAACCGAAGAATATACTTAAGCGTTCTCGGCGAATTTCGATCGCATATCATATCACTCAGTCGTCATAAACGCTGGCCTGTGCTAAAGCCTTTTTGTAGGATTATTATTTATTATTCCTGCAGTACGCAAGCTGCAATATCTTGATCCACACACAAAATCGTAGTTATTTAAATCTTTAGCTACAAAATTACTACTAGCTACGTTTAGTAATGATTGCCTACTTCGTTATAAGCCATACCATATACCATAATATATTAGGGCCAAGATATTTCATCAAACGCTACTTGCTCTATTTGATTACGTCAAGGCTGGTATCATTAACAACCCATGTCGATAGATCATACAAATCTATTATTACTTAATATATTGAACATACTAGAAAGGTCTTTTTTTCAGGTTTTAATATTATATTAGGACTATATAGCATATCAAGTTAAGTGGTGACACTATGCTGTGACAGTAATAAAACATAATTTATTTTTAGAAAGCCATACTAGTAATACATTATACGAAATGTAGATAGTTAACAAAAATTTTCAAAGGGAAATAAGCATATGAGTAGTAAATAACTGTTGGGACAAAAGATATCTTAATAATGTAGGTTTCCTCACGATTTCAATTTCACAACCAATGCTTAATGACTATCTCTGAATACAGAAACAACTTAGAAACCTAAATTTTTTATAAAATTGTAACAGCCGATATTTTATATTGGTTATGCACCTTTTAAAAGTTATCATTCCATAATTTATTATAGTATAATTTAATTTTTTATAAATTACCAAAAAACATAAAAGCTAATTTAATTGCAAAAAAGCCTTTAAAATGACAAAGTTGTACAGAAAGAGTAAAATAGCATGACGCCAATGACTTATTTAACATTCAAAACAATATAAAGGTGAACGTAAAGAATTTTAATAAAAGTCACATAATAAATCTATATGAAGATATTCGTCTCTCAGCAATAAAATGAGAGAGTGAATTTTAAGCAAATATACAAAGATGTCACAAACGTTGACAACAGAGATCAGTAATTAATGCAATTATGTGACACGCTAAATTTCTAGCGAATTCTAAAAATTTCCGTTCATTAACACCTGTTAAAGCATTAAGATTGCTTTTTTGATTTGACAGTCTAAGTGTGCGACGGGTTATCGAGAAGTTTTGGCTTTATTTCTGGAGTCGGGGCGTTATAGGGTTATAGATAGGTAAATGTTCAAAGGGTTGCTTTTTTGAAACTTGAAGCAGTAAATTTGAAAACGGCGATAGCCATTTTACCAGGGTGGGAAACTATTAAGGACTATAAATGGTGGACGAAGTAAAACACTCTTATATTTACTGCTAATCGTGACTGTTTACATTTGAACTCATAAGTAAGTATGCAAGTTTTGAAATTAGATTTAGAGTAGAAATAAAACGAAGGGATAAAGAAGCAAAGATGGTAAATGTTTTATTATTCTCTCAGAATGTTTACTGTGATGTCTCACATGAGACTCCACCTATGCTGTTAAAATTGATACTGGGGCACTTATAAATTCGATAAAATACATTGTAAACTATTATTATTCCGACTATCTCCGTCCAGTGATGGAAAGTAGCAATGCTAGAGAACTATTAAGTGATTGGAACCCGGTCGATGCTGTGAGTCATTGTTTGGACATTAACCTGTAAGTTCAACGAGATGTTATAAATAAAACAGGGCGACTTTGAGACACTCTCAGGAAGGGTTCCCTTTTTAAACCACCTTATTATAACTCATTGTTTATTGAAAGTTTTTAAAGTTCTACACTCAGGACCAATACTTTTTTCTTAAATCTATTTTAAAATGTTATCATGTGTATTTTATTGACATTTTAGTCTCCACGGTAATAATTTCTGTCTATTTTTCTAAGTCCTTTCTCATTTCATCTACCTGCTTTGAATTAAATCTTTATATCAGAAGGGAAAGGTATTTCTATAACCAAATTCCGTTAACATCTAACTAATATGTTACAGGTTATGTTACAGGTACAACCAAATTCCGTTAACATCTAACGGAATTTGATTGTAGGTGTAGCCTTTTTTGCATTTTCAGACTTCGTATTGTTATTTGAAATGTAACACAAGAATAACCCAGCAACTAATTAAAGTATCTTTAACAAAGGAGACGCATATTCTGTATATTGTAGGTATATCACTGCTAAAGATTTATTAAAATAATTATGTGTAAACAAAAAACGCTAAAAATAGGCTAACTTTTACACATATAATTTAGTATCATTTACCGTTTGTTCTATACTAATGTTTGGTCTAATTATTTCATGTATGAATATTGCATTATCATCTGTTAGTTAGGTACGGGCCTCCTTTACAACTTAGAGGGTTTAGGCATTCGTCCTCAACTCTGACCTACTTAGTTCGGGTAGGTAAAAATTTCATGTATGACGATCAAGATCAAAATTAATTTAGTATGTTGACCTTCTCATTAATCATTCAAGTGTGTTTTTATTGTAACATACATTAAGGACCGTAAGTATTATTAATGAATAACGAGAGGTCATGAAAATAGCTTTTCTTGCCAAGCATGAATTCTTTGTGAAAAAATTTCAAGTAGTATAAACATTTGTGTGCATGTAACATAGGTACCTAACAGGGTTTTGTAAATAAAAATATCCCGATATTGGCATATATTAAATAAAAAACCAAAGGGGTATAAATAGTAAAAAAATGAGGCAAAATCATATTACCTACCATTGTGATTTATGTTTGTGTACAATGTCTTTTTATAACATTTTGTACTCACCGAACAAACCCAAGACGATGTTAATGGTGCCATAAATGCTGTATTCCACTTCGCTAAAACTGAATCTGCGTATTGAGTACAAATACGAGACTTGCGAATCACCTGAAAAAAAAAAGTAAACATAATTCCGATATTCAGTCTGTTCGCTATTTTCTTTTTATATCAATGGATAGCCGTTCTGAGAGTTTTTTGAATACTATTTACTTGAAACGGGGTATTTAATATCGGTGCTATAAACTATTTAAAAAATCGATAGGCTTAACTTTATAGGTACGGTATTAAGTTATAAAAAGTTTGACCACTTGGGTCCGACTTAACATAACTTTAGGTTTAACTTTCACACAATGAATAAATGGTATCCAATATATTTATTTATTAAAACACTTTATTGTACAGGGAAAATAGTATATACTATTGTCGGTTTTATCGTTCATAGCGATCTTTTAAAGCCAATCACAGTATAGACATAAAAAAGGATGCATGAAGAGGCAATTAGGGAGTCATGTGAACAGCATGCAAATTTTAAATAAACCTGTAACATATTATCTTATTGTTAGAAAATATAAACCTACATAAGTTTATTTAAAAATATACCCTAAGTCTCTGAAAGTTTTTAGAATGATCGACAGGAAAAGCGATCCTCGACAAGTATTTTGAATTAAAGCAGTGATTGTGCTTGTCGTCCTTCAACTAGGATTGCATTCCACAACCGAATGGGCTTGACAATAAAGAAATTGTCTATAATACATGTGGGGTGGACAATTCAAATTATCTCGTATGAAGTATAAATAAAATCATAAGTCTTAATGACTTCATCGTTGTCAATGATCGTTCTACTGTTTATAATCCCTAAATAAATTATCGACAAGATTTTGTATACCTAAAAGCGAATGGAGAAATGTTGGTTTTTCACCAGATAAGACTAAGTAAATCGTCCCTGAAAATAAATAGGATAGTGCAAGACAGGAGAATAATGCAATAAGTTAAAAAATAAAACTTGTAGATACATTAAAAGATGACCTTTCAAGACTTTGTTTCGAACATATTAAAAAGCATTCATCCTTTGGAACAGGTGCAATGCAATAATTGCGGTACAGTCAGATACCAATACTAGTTTTTATGGGACATCACGAATTTAAGCTGATGATAGTTGCCTTAAGGTTTTTCGCACGTGCACATTAATTAAGAATGTTATTCGTTATGTACAAAGTTGTTTTGATATAACTGTAATGAAGAAAGGATAAAAATAGATCTGCCCAGTCCTTAAGGAGCGGAGAATAAAGTTAGAACGTAATAGAAAAGATAGGTCTCATAAAAAAGCCCTACTATTCTCGGGCCCAAATCTTATTCCCTTTAAAGCCCGACAAAACATATTTTTTATAGTTTTATGGAGTATTAAAACACTAAGTGCCGAATTCTCGTTGCCAAGAAGATGTACCATATAAAGTTGTATGTCTTATGAACTAATAACACCGTGGTGTTTAAAAAACATAAAAAGGTAGTGACGTCAATTCCTCGTTCTGTGACAAAAAATGTTGGATTTGAAATATAAAATTTATGTAATATATTGCTTTGATAGAAGACTAGTTAATATTTATGATATAAAAGTAGGAATATTTATTATTCTTCGAAACTAATCATTAATCGACATCAAATGATAGATTTTTATAAGATGCTATACTTTTTGTTACATAGAAAAACAAATGATTAATTTATGTACAAAAAAACAGGCCAAACGCGACTCGTATTTGCTTACGAAGGGTTCCGTTCTGTTTGCCCGAATGATAGACATTCAATTTGAATTTATTAAATAGATAATGTCCCACTTTAGAATTAATTATGATTTTCCACTTTTCATGATGAATAGTGACAGAAAGAAAATTGAAACCCGCGACTGCCGAGATTCTCGGCCGCAGCGTTTAAGCCTCGAGGTCATCTCTGCACTATATGGATACTGTTTGAGTTAAACTAAAAAAATGCTTTGTCTGGTTTGTTTTTATCGAAATATGTAGTTGGTTATATCAACTAGTATTACTCATGGGTAGTACAATTTGTGATCAACTTTACCAAAAATTCAAAGTCATCATGACTCAGGAGGTTGGTCAAAACTAGCTATAAGCTTTTCTTTATAGATTACCATTTTGGCTTCTTAGAACTCGTGGAGTATATTTGACTATTATATTTTGAATGTTCCATCAATAATTTTTATTGCAAAGTTGGTCAGGAACCGGTTATGAATAGACAGGTTAGATTTTATCAAGACAGGTCTCTAAGACTAAACTTTTATTTCGGGGTTGTTTTTTGCGAAGAAAAACAATATTGGAATATTAAGAATTATCATCATCAGCCCATATAGGTCCCACGCGCACCCGTCTTCCCTACTATCGTGAAGAATAGTTAACTAAAAAGGAAACGAAATTGCAGCTAATGAAGTTATCATCAGCAGTGGCGGTACTTCCACGGAAGCCCAAAAGCGTTACACGTTGATTGTGTAATGTCTAGTCTATAATTTTTTATAGCGAGGTCAAGATATTTTTACTGATATGTCGAATTACTCTTGTTATTATTCATTTAAATATTATTATTCGGAATTTTAAAAGGCTACTTGAACTTTCTGACTTCTATGGAAGTATCGCCCCAGATCGTCAGTGCTGTATATTTTTTAATAGGGATTATGGACACCAGACCGGTATAAGGGTATTGAGTGATGAAAGATGAGGGTTTCTCGCCATTTAAAGCTCTGTTTGGACAACATCATGCTTTCGGTACGGTGTTGTCAGTTTGACGTTATAAAAGTTATAGCTAGATCATCATGATTAGAATTTTATTATATCTTTAGAAATCAATTCGCCAATAAACAACTTTCAAATCTGGCGATATAGATAATGTATAATAGTTTCGAAATCATTATTCAAGTTTGTAAAAGTTTGAGTCGTGCGAATTTCACTCAAGGATTGCAGGTTAATTTCGAAATATTGCATTTTTTTAAATTTGATGATTTTATATCTCTTTTATTGGTTTTGCCAACCCAATTTCTTTTCCAAATTAAGGAAAGTAGTAAGTAAGGAAAGTAAAGAAACATATAATTCTTTTAACAAAGATAGGGACTGAAAATAAAGACTTATCCATTGTGAATTTTAAAATTATATGGACTTGGGTTTTATAATAAATAGGTACTTTCATTTCTATTTTTTTCAAATATTTATAACTCTAACAACATATTTTGGTTAAAATCATTTACAGTTGCTTTACAAACCCATTTGTCTTTTGAATATAGAGCACTGTAATTACCATCATATTACTAAATTCATTGAGTAATTAGAAATGCTTACATAGGTATTTACTGTGGTGTTGAAAAAAAAATCGCCCTCATGTCAAGGATAAAGTCAAAGTTTGAAAGATATACAAAGAAAACCGCTTAGTCAAATTATTTGCAGTTTTCATTCCCTTCTTAGTAGGTTACTCCTTTGATATAGGGTTAAATTATGCTTCAGCCTTTATCCTTATACGGACTGGTTGACTTGATATACCTAAGAAATTCTTGTGAGGAAATCTCAGGTATGTAAGTATTACGACATTTTGCTTCAAGACCTAAGTTATTATTGATTGTAAGTAGACACACTTTGAAACTGATAAGTCAGAGGTGAGAGTCACAAGCTTCCATTCAGTGATTAAGTCGAATTATGTTTACAATAAAAAAGGCACAATGGGCTGGGGTATCGGAGGCAGTGGAGACAAAAACTCAGCGATCGCAAATTGGAATCTTAGTTCCACCTAGATTAAAAAAATTATCGCTTAAACCTGAAATTGCTAAACACCTTAACTTTTCCACTTTATTTTTCTGTCATGTGTATTCCGCTAACTTACGCCAGAACAAGCGTAGGGGATTTAGGTGTTACACCTGTTTTTTGGGGATGTTTTGTAGCCACTAAATAGGAATTTTATGAGCTGATACATAAAGTGACAAAGTGTTTACAAATTATTTAAAACTCCCAGCAGTCAGAGTACAAAGGTTTGCGTTATGTATGAGCTCATTTACTTTTGTGTCAATGGCGAGACGTGAGCGCTGCGGTCACGGACGTTGCAAACGAAATACGTGGTGAAATTTTAAATAATATATCTATGAAGTAATATCGAAGTATCTTATTAACCTATTGAATAATTTCATTAACTGTTCACGCGCAAATTGGGTCACGGTACAAGATAATTTATCTCGCGATTGTTGTTTTAGTATGCTCAAAATAACTACTTGGAATAAATTCATTCATTTTTTGCACGAGAGTTCAGTGATAACAATGGACTTTTTGTGATCAAAATATTCGGTATTACTTCTACTATTATCGCACGCGTGTGCATGCAGTTTTATTTTATGTTGATTAATGAATACCCTAAGTTAACTAGAAATCGTGCCTTTGATTAGAATGTTTCTACATCAATTTTTTTCCTATTTGTTCAATAAAAAAAATATTTCAGTAAAAAATATACACATAAATAAATGACACATGTTTAATAAAACATATGCGACTCAGGAACCTTCAAGGAAAGAGCCTATATTATCCTCAAAGCCCGGCAGTACACGCATAATTCCTCTGGTATTGTGGGTGGTCATGGCCGATGTTGACCACATAAAATCATATGACTCTCTTGCTCATTTGCTTCCTTTTTCCATTTAAATCATTGTAGACGGAAGAAACCCTTCGAAAATCGTTAATATAACTTGCTTAATCTCAGTCTGTAGTGACATATTTTAACCCTTGACATTATGTGATATACATACATATGTACATATAAATGAACACAACAAGCGAACAATGAACTCGATACAGCTAGCATAAACTTTTAATGACAGTGGGTGGCGATCATCTTTTGTCCTCTCATCACCATCATATGGATGAAAAAGTCATCTAGATTTAACGATTTTATTGAAGTTAGTAATAGCTTTAATTCGGATAGATTAGCAATGAGATTAGGAGGAATGAAGGGCCGATGAACAGCAGGTGATTAGTCATTAGTGAAAATATTGAGAAGTACCAATTTATTAGGAAGGAATCAGGGGATTGGAAATTAATGGGGAGAAAAGGAAAAATGGTATTAATGTGTGAAATGAAAAACAAAACTACTTGACCGTTTTAGGAAATTTTTGCATAGATATAGATTGAATCAAGGTCACATGAAAAGGAAGAAATATTGTTTTTATATAAGACTACTGCACACGGGTAATGCGAAGCACGATTCTAAATTTCCACATTTTATGGTAATTCAAAGTTTTTTTCAATGACATTCCTCACGATAAAACAGACTCCTTTGTTTCTAAATTCATTTTGTATTATCTATATTTAACTTCTAAAGTAAAACTTGCTATAGACATTATAAAGAACGGAACAAGCCTTGGCGCCATACCTTCGGAATTTGGAGACTTGTTTACTTTCGAAAACTCATTATTACTTTACCCTTAATTGATATCAGTTACATGTCGTATTGAAATTGTTGTGTTTTAAATTTCGAACAATTATGTGGCCAATGTTACTTTTTCTTTACAAATGGTATTTAGAAATTCGATAATATTAACTTATTTTGTAAGTAAGTTCTTATGTAAATGATTTGTTATTGCCCAATAGACGTAAACTTACAAGTTTGAAGTAAATTATGTTCAAACGATTAAGACTAGATAATGTCTTTAAGATTATCGAGTATAAACTAGAAGTGATTTGAGTCAAGGCAGACGTGTTACGAACTATGGAACTGGTATCGATTGAATATAAAATCTGAGTTATGGACTACGAAGAAGGTACAAAACCCGAGGCGCTAATTAGACTTAAGGAAAATTCACGTGCGATGAATCATAAAAGGTCACTCATCCAGAACTTATCCGGTGAATGCAATTGCCGCACTTTATATAAACATATTTGTATTTACACTTAATTCAAGGTCAACATGTGTAACAGATTGATATTTATTTCGATTTTATATAACAGAATAATTACTAACTTTCGTTCCACATTCCACATTTAAATACGAATTAGTAAAGATACTTTAGTGTTAAGTGTCGAGTCCCGAAAATATACGCTGGGTGACGGTTGTTTTGTAATGAAGTATTTATTGGTAGATTTTATTGTGTTCTTTTGAAGTTAAATTGTATAAAGTCTTCTAACTACAAATTAACAGACCTAGATTAGCATGTCATAAAAATGGAACGTCTGGAGGTGTATTGTGACTATGTTGCACTTATTTTTTCAAATTATTTTATTTAATTTATTCTTTAGTATCTAACATACTATATATACATTGTAACGTCTCTATCATTCTGTAGGTAAAAATGTAATTATTACCTCAACGTATTTTTAATAAGTCCAAGTACTACAAAGTGAATCTTTTTCATACATATATTTTTGTAAATACTGATACTTTTGAAACCGGTTTGTTTAATACAAGGCAATTGACAGGCGATTCTCCTGCTGGTTGCCTAGGATTTTATTTGCATCATAAACGACACATATTAATTCTAGGACAAACACTTGCGATTATGGACACATATTTTTAACTGCTCTGTGGTCTCATAAGCGTGTAACGGTTTGTTATAGAAGTCCAAAGTTAAATTTTCGGGTCGGATGATACTATTGTTTTTTTTTTCTACTCATCATCTCTTGCCCTGTTCCCCATTCTTATTTAGGGTCGGTGAAGTATGTTTTATCCTGCCACACATCTCTATGATACGTCATGTCTATCACCCCTTTTTCTTTCATATCTTCTCTCACACACTCCAGCCATCTTTTCTCTGGCTTTCCTCGGCTATTGTATTTTTTCTACTGAGACCTTAAAAATATAGGTGGATGCTGAATGCGGACCTCTGCCTATACCGTCTAGGATAAATAAGCTAGTGTTTGCGTATTACATTCCTTAATTTAGCTCAACGATGCAATTTTCTTAGCACTTATTTGCGTTCACTTATCTCCTAGTTAATGTACATTGATAAGTAAGACAACTTTAACCAGAAACTTAATAAACCGGTTATTGCGGAATTGCTGTGTGTAACGTTTAAAACTGTGTGACATACATTGATTTTTATGACTTTTTATGTCTCCTATTACATGTAGTTAAGGATTCAATTAGGAAGCGTGGAAGGGTTCGTTTGCCAGGTCGTCAAAGTATTATTGGAATTTTATATTGAGAAACCATCAGTCAACCACGGACTCTGGATTTGGGCGCAAAATTCAGCAATACGAGTAGGCTCGCTCCCAATTACGTGAGACAAAAAACAATATTGTCGTGTGGTGAGTCTATGCACATCTACCTACCCCTTCAGCAATACTTGAATGTTATTTATATAAACCAAGTTAACGAAGTATCGACTGGTAAGAAATGGTTTCGAATATTTCTAACCAGTCGACACAAATATGCCAACTTGTTCGAAAGTAGATATACAGGCTGATCCCGAAAAACGACATTCTTGCGAGGGTCACTGTGTTTTATGCCTAGTGTATCGGATAGCGTATGAGACTTATGTTATAAAGGCGATAGATCTTGAGGATGCAAATTTAGTTCAACGGCTAGACCAATTTTCATACAAAAATTATGGAGATAGCTGACACTCCATTTAAGTCATTACCTACTTATGTACAAATAACAAAATTTACGCGAGTGAAACCGAGAGGTGAGAGAGGTAGTGTAGCTAATATTTATATTGTTCAGTCTCACAACTCATACTTAGATAAGTAATAAGATTATTGCTGTGTATGGAAATGTGATCCGATTATAAAAATTCTTGCGGAAATTTTTCCGACACATATTTACTGTTTCTTTTCGTTTAGGTACTGATTCTTCTTCTTCTTCTTCATCAACCCATATACGCCCACTGCTGAACACGGGTCTCCTCTACCATTGAGAGGGTTTAGGCCATAGTCCACCACGCTGGCCTAGTGCGGGTTGGCGGACTACACACCTAAGAAATTCCTTAGAACTTTTAGGTGTGCAGGTTTCATCACGATGTTTTCCTTCACCGTTAAAGCAAGTGATAATTCAATTTGAATACACACATAACTTCGAAAAGTCGGAGGTGTGTGCCTGGGGTTCGAACCCGCGACCGCCGAGATTCTCGACCGCGCGCCTAAACCTCGAGGTACTGATTATTTAGTACTAATTATCAAGCGATTGAAAAGTCTGAGATGCGTGTCCAGAACCTTCAGCCTTGACCACAGTGTTGACAGTTTTGATTGCTTTTAACTATCATCGTGTGATTTTTATCGTAGTTGGTAAATAATGGACCATTTCTGGTCAATGATCTCTTCTAATGATCAATATACGAAGCTCATACACGCCAACTCGCATTCCACTTTTATGTCCTTTCACTTGTCCTTAGAGCGTATCTACTATTTTTTTCTAACTGGAACGAAATACTGACAGCTTTGTGCCTGATAGTAAACCGGACTGACTAATGTTCGAATAACGACTTGCTTTGAAAGAAAAAAATAAGCAAGAAAGAAACAAACAAAAAGAAGACATACAAAAACGAATCAGAATATAAAAAAACAATACATTGCACTAGCAAAGGTACCTCCCATTCAGCTGTATGCTGCAGTAACGCGTGAACGATACTGCACACTGATTTTCGATAGGAGGGCCAAGCGACCATAGCGACCTATATAAGACGCATTCTTGGATCAACCTGTGTATACGTTGATAAGTCGGGCGTAGTTGTGTCGACTGGTCACAGAAACATTATTATTAACAGTTGACAGTCTTTGGATTCACTGCACTTAGTACCAGTTATAGTTATTCTCCGTACTTCAGAAAAACAGTCGACTGGTTTATATTCATGTTTATGAGTTTACTTAAAATGCAGTGCTTGCACTTTTTTTACACTGCTAGTCCAATTCAACGGGATATCGATTGGCTCGAAACGATTCCGATTAACGTATAATAATCGATATAAGTATGTGGACCTGTTATAAACAGAGAACTGTATCGGTATAAAAATACGTTATCTCATTAGCTATACAGTAAATACAACGTACGTCGCCCTAGAAAACAATTCTGCGCATAAATTATCATAAAAATGAAGTATGACGATTATTGAAAAAACTTGTACGGTTCGAATGTGTAACGATATTTTTAACAAAAATATGTTTCATAATTAATTTATAGAGAATACCATCGAACATAATATGAAAAGAAACAAAATAGAGGAATTAATTGACTTAAAGAAACTAAGATTGTAGGAAAGAGGGACAAATAAATTAATAGATTGTCCCATATTTGATCAGCCCATAAAGCTCCACTTTATTGAGAGGGGCTAAGCGTTAGTTCACCACTGATGCTGAATAGGGATTTTGGATATTTTTTTATATGATCAAACAACCAAGAATTTTGAAATTTGAAAGAATAAAAAATTGTAGTTTTGTATCGTACAAGACAAAACTAAACTATTATGGATGCTTGAAACTAAATAAATAAAATATATTACGGCAAGACGACAATTTTTGATAGACAGGGCAGTGGAGGCTATATAGTGTCACAAAATAAGATCTTCCGGCACGAGTTAACACAAGTAATGTAGTTACCTAAATGTTTGAATCGATTGTTATTTTATTATTAGTGCTACATAATTGTAACTCATATTCTAATGATTACATGCATTAACTACTTCAATTTAATAAATTGTTTACGGGTTGTAAATAGAACGCTTAGAAATATGAAGGTTAGGGTGATTAGAAAAACATATTTTTTTCCTTTCAAGGCATTTTTAATAGCATTGTATTTGTAATCACCGTAATTGTTATCTGTTTTAGTTTTCGATAGGTTTGTTTACACTATGTATAAGTCAATATCTCTGCTATAAATTTCATGATTAATAATACGATGTTATTAATGGCAAAAGTAATTAACATTACAATACAATATTCATGTTTTCCTCAACCAATTACGTTGTTTTTTTTTCTAATGCAATAACTGCCTATACTATGTAAATACGTTTTTCCTTAGATAAATAATGTGTTGTCCTGCCGAGACCTTGAGATCTACTTGTTGCTTACATAATAACTATTTTTATGGTAAATAAGGATGTATTAATGATGTATTTATTTATAACTGAATCAAGGTCATTACTTAATAAATAATATTCTTTAAATTATGACTTGTTTGCTCAGATATAGAGAATAACAATATTTTTATATCCAATGTAAAAACCTGATCCATAATTAAGACTTAGCCTTGAATAAAAGTTTTTCTGCATGCGTGCGAGATAACCAATCTGTTTGGATTACAAGCTTGGTGCTTAAGATTCTGCACATATGTTTTTAAAACTCGATAATACACTGTCACTTTTCCTACGTACTTAATTATCATACATAGCAAGAACTCAATATTTAAATGAGAGGTGTTATAACAGTACTTACCATACAACGGCCCCACCATAATGAGGTAAAGGAGGAGAATTACGAATATTTGCAATCTTCCACAGAACGCTCGAGGCTTCAAAGCTACCATCACAGTTTTTCCAACAAGTTGTACCACTTCTCTTAATATTTTGAAAGACTCGTTCTGTCCTCCACTACTATTACTTTCATCGGGCAAGACGTCTTCAAGTCTGAACATGCCGTAGATAAACGAGAACGTGTATAAAAATAGCAATAATGAAAAAACCCCGTAGTAACCGAGGACTCGTAATAGGATACCGCTGAGAGCAGTGCCTGTAGGGGTTCCTAATGTTACACATATAGCGACGAGGCCGAGTCGAAAGGTCCTGTTCTCCACTGTCGTCCTATCAGTCATGAAACTGTACATTCCAACAAATATAATAATGTAACTGCCGGTAAAAGCCGCCGGCAACGCCTCGATCAAAGCAGTCGACGCTAAAGACAACTCCTTGAAGTAATACGTAGCGAACAACAATCCTATATTCGATATTATTTCCCCAGTGAACGGGAATAGAATGCATATTTTTCGCCTTTTGTACTTATCACTCCACGCTCCCACAAATAACACTATCACAGCCGGTATGCCCGTCTGAAGAGGGAACTTCCATGCCACCACTTTAGCCACCAACGATTGGATTTCAATCAACTGGGGGCCGAGTCCCGTCGTATTGCGATCTCGTAGGCGATCGCAGATTTCATCTCCGTAATCGAAATTGACTCGGCACGCCTTCTCCAGGTGCATATTCTGTACTGCGAGCGAGGATATCGCCGTGCACAACATATACATAAAGAGACACGGCTCCACCGTAGTTTCGCGGAACACATTTTTCAACTTTTTGATCGCACTTTTGGATTTTTCCCTCCATGTTCCCGGCGCGTTACCGGTTAGAAGTATGTTAGATTTGGTGAGGTCGTTGACACTGCAAATATTTTCAGTACTCGCGATCATATTGATATTAAAAGTGAGAGTCAGTAAAAGTTTTCTTATTTTATAACGATATCACACATTGCACTGAGAGCCGCCGGCGCCCGACGGTGACTACGCGCTTAATCCGTGGCTTTTCGACTGTCGTTTCCAAAAACCTGAGTACTAAATGTCAGGTTGTAAAATGAAGCGCGATATGAGAGTGCGTCGGCGCATACGAGCCGCTCGCATCTCGCCTGCTGCGATAACACAGGTCTCACTGTCTCACTGTCGACGACACCACTTTTAATAAATATGTGGCTCATTTATCTTGTACCTTGAGTTACGCATCAGCCAACATTGTTCTTCGATACGTATACGTGTGTCGCGTGTTGTGTTTTGTAGTGGTTTGTTCGAATAACAACTGTACAAACTGTGGCGTCGTGCGAAACAAACCTTTTTTTATTTACTACGTTATTTTATTATCATTAATTGTCAGTCGTGTTCGAGTTTTAAATGAAGATACAGTTTCGTGAGATTTAACTCGTCACATACGCTATTGTGTTGTCGGGCATAGACCTAGTAGATTCTGACGTAAGGCGGGGTCGTTGAACTTTTTTATGATTCAATAACCATCTCGTGGTCAGGGTCGCAGTTTACTTTCTAAATGGGGATAATGTTGTCTGTTTATACAGAAATCTCCGGTTGACGGGCAAGTACCGGGACGCGAGGTTTGAGTTCATGCCCATATGGATCCACTTACGTAAAACACTTTCTATTTTCCATATTTTTAGTGTTAACCCGTCGGACGGGTCTTATTTAACGCCCCCGCACAAAACACAATTTAATTCTCGGTGCAGCGGTTACCTGCGGTTGAAAATTACGTAACATTATGTCGATCCTGTGTCTTCCGCGTACGCTTTTTACGTGATTCTAGTGAGGCGTAGGGTTATTAATCCCGTACACAAACAAGTTATGTTGCAACAAAGAACTATAATGTGCTTTGTTGTTTCCACATCTGGGTTACTTGCGATCTTATTCACGCGTGCAATAGTTAGGAAACTTAATTTCCCGCCCGCGAATACATTGAAGATGTTGCAAATCTATTACGGGTACTTGCCTTAATCGCTTGTCGCGTAAATGAGTATTTTATAATCAGCCTCAATTTGTTGTCATACGTCAACAAAATGGATGAAATTAATTAAATGTCTTTCTTTTTTGCAATGAATTTCCGGAGCGTTATTAAGCATGCGTATTTTTAATATAAATATTTACTTGAAGATATGATGATAAAGGTCTGTTTAGATTAATTAAACGTCTGGCACCATGACCCAGAATCTCGAAATAATCTAATTAATATGTTTATACATTTTAATTAAAGAATCTTAGTTACAAAGATAAGATTAGTTTAAATTTAGAACGTGAAGGAAGAATAATATACATATTTTTATTTACACCTAACATTTAAAATAGTTCTAAGCTCAATCTAGATTAGAAACATTTTTTTTGTCGTGTATCAAATTTGGGAGTGTTTTCGGATTCTCCTAGCCCAGCACCAAATAAAATTGTGGAACAGGAATTTAGCCTTTAGTTTTTCGGTTCACTTGCTAGCCTCAAGCCACCGTCGCTACGAAGCCCGTAAATTTTTAAATAAATGTTTTTTTTTACATTCAAAAACACAACCTTAATACACTTGGTTGAGTAAATGTAACCTGTAATGAACTTGTTCTGTGCCAAAAAATCTTTACAAAAAATAACCTTGATGTAATAAATATATTACTTAGGTATGTAATATGGTATGTATCTACATATCTACAAGTAGGTATATATTATGGATAGCTGTTAGCCAAAACCACGTATGTACATGCTCGCGCCTACATCGTCGAAGATTCTTCGTGGAAATATTCAAGAGCACTTTTCCCTATATTTTTAAGTTCTGACTGAATAGCCTAAAAACTCAGGTATCCGTATAAATGATAAAAAACAAACTGTATTACATAAATGATTAAATAAATGCACCCAACAGTCACCTATATAGTTCTGAGCTCACATTTGGATACAAGTCCTGTGTCGTGGGTATCGGAAACTACGAGAGACATTTCGGTCTCAAAACACCCAGACCCGAAACAAATATTTGTGGATCTCACAAACATTTGTCTCGGGACTGTCAAATATTACAAATGTATATTGTATTACAGCATGATGGTCCAAACAGCGCAATTTAAGAAAGGTGGGTGCAGATGGGTAAGGGCTGCATTGGATGGTCTGTGCCTACTTTCGGAGGCCTTCTTTCAGCAGTAGACGGCGATAGGCTGAGAATATACGGTATTATAAACTCTATTTTCATGTTAACATGTTTCCTCACATTTGTATCACTGATTAGGGTAGAATGTATTATAAATATGTGTCTCCATACCGGCCCATACACAAACACTAACGTATATTTTCGTACGAACTTAGAACTAAATCCTCAACTACTCTATCGTATACGAGACCAACAGGCTGAAACGAAATGAGATAAAACCTTAAACTACTTTTACTTATTACCAACTCTCAGTAAAACTCAAAACCATTTCTTTATTTAACAGCTTTGCATCAAAAGTCTCCGTTACCAGAAGCCTTGTATAAAGGTATTATTCGTGAAACAAGTTTGGTAAATTCAAATACTTTACGTAATCTTGACTTGACGCCGGACCACCTTAATTAGCGACTGGGTGTACTTTAACGGTTTGTCATAAAAATAAACAAAGTACATTATTTTGGCTGTCAGCTGTTTGGGGTTTAAATTGTTTACGGCGGAAATTGGTACATAATATACTACATCTTGTTTGGTAAATCTTTCTCACAAAAGATAAGTATATCCATAAAAGCCCAAAATTGAATTTGAATATTGGCAAACAATATTCCGAATGATAATAACATTTAACAAAAGCAAAATGCTACATATGAATAAAAATATCCTGAGCCCACATTCTATCTCTTGTTTGGAAAAGAGCAACACTAGAATTTCTTGCCCGTTCTTCTCTAATGTTGACTGCCTTCCGAACAGGGTGGTAAATATTTGAAATTTAATTTTTTTAAATTTGTGAGTCTACGTGATTTACTTGTCATTTTTAGATTCAATAAATATTATTTCATTTCACAAGCTGGTATCTAGCCAACTGCGCCACGGAGCTGTCAATACATTTGTGGGAATTTACCACCCTAGTGCAATTACACGATAAATACTTTATTTTGCGGGGAATAATTTTCCCACAACCCAAGCCGTACTACGTGGGAATCAGTGACAAATGACACAACTCTGTAAGCTTTTATATTCACTTTTTCCTTTTGTACTTTCTTACATATTACTAACCCTCATGTCACGTCAAAACAAAAAACGACTGAATAGGGTACTATTGATTTTCGTTCGGTTTGTACTTGGTATTCTATGATGCGTAAGAATATTTTTGTCTATGTAAAGGTTTCGTATCAATTAAATTAAATATATTTATACTTAATCTGGGTGAAGTGGAATATAAATAGTTTTGGCTAACAACTCGATAGCCAAAACGATTTCTAAATCAAAGTTAAAGGAGGGAAATAGAGTCGAGTCTAATGTCAAAGAATACATTATTACAATGTGAAGCTAAGAATCATTGCGAGTCTCTGGACTTTACACATAACCGCGGTGTGAATCTTTGAAAAGTATGTTATTTTATTTTACCCTTCATAAACATAAAAAAATAACTTGTTACAAATACAAATACCATACGTTTTTGACACTGACCTCACAGGATTTTTTTATCGCAGTATTAAAGTGCTTCGGCTCACTTATAAAATAATGCTAACATCACGCGAAATAAGATCGAGAGCGGATGTATCTGACTTTAAAGTTGTATATTTATCATTATCAGCTCATGTAAGGAGCCTAGAAGCGGAGAGCACGGGCCCCCTCTACTGTTAAGAGGGTTTAGGCGTTAGTCCACCACGCTGGCCTAGTGCGGGTTGGCGGACTACACACCTGAGAAATTCCTATGAACTTTTAGGTATGCAGGTTTCGTTACGATGTTTTTCTTCACTATTTAAACAATATTTGTTATAATCATTGTATAATACGTGTTTTTAAAAAAATAACAAGTAAATGATCACACCATATGAGAGAGATTCTAGGTTTGACTAAAACCGGTAAAAGGAAAACTAAGCTAAAAAAATTTATAATCTTGAAATACTCTTACAAAATGAAAGAGCGATTTAAAGGGTTTTAGCTTAACAGAGATTGAATTTTACAGTATATTGAAATTGTTTTTAAAGTGTAATTGCTCTGAAGAAGTTGCCAGGCGCTCAAATCGTTTTCAGATGTCGATTTTAATATTGAATCGGCAACTTCGCTGCGAGTTTGTCAAACTTCCAGAGATTTTAATACAATTCCGAATGGTAGGAGAATTGTTTTCTAAAAGGGTGTAGTAGAGTATTGTTTTAAATAAATTAATGCATGCATGTTTCCAAAAATTATGTTAAGAGCGCCTAATAAATTTATAATAGCAAATATTTTTTGGTGCAGCTGCGTTATTGTAGCAACGGGTTTACTTTTTTAAAATTATGATTTTCGAACCCAGAAAATATAATTGAAATTTATAATTAAGACTCTTTCAATTTTTATTCAAACAAATGTAATTAGTATTTTGGCTTTGAACAATTATAGGTACCTACGGTCTTGGTAGTTAGGCCTCCTTTTATCGTTAAACTACGAATAATCCAGATTGTAGCAGAGCAGTGATGGCCTCGAGGTTTAGGCGCGCGGTCGAGAATCTCGGCGGTCGCGGGTTCGAACCCCAGGCACACACCTCTGACTTTTCGAAGTTATGTGTGTATTCAAATTGAATTATCACTTGCTTTAACGGTGAAGGAAAACATCGTGATGAAACCTGCACACCTAAAAGTTCTTAGGAATTTCTTAGGTGTGAAGTCCGCCAACCCGCACTAGGCCAGCGTGGTGGACTATGGCCTAAAACCCTCTCAATGGTAGAGGAGACCCGTGCTCAGCAGTGGGCGAATATGGCTTGATGAAGAAGAAGAAGAATCCAGATTGTACAAATTAATAGAAGTTCCCAGTCGTATCGTAGTATACCTACCGTACGAAATATAGGTCCATTGCTCGATTCCCGTCTCTAAATGCCATATTAGTATTTCTAAGCCAATAAATAAAATATTGGTCTTCTTTGGTACATTTTAAAGACATATAAAGAACAATTTAGTTGTGATTAATAGGAAATTCCGTAATGACTCCTTTTCCAAAAGTTAACACCATATTGTGTTTTAAGGTGCTTGATTCATCAGACTGCATTGTTTCAGTACATTATTGGATTTCCCTTAACACCTTTCTTTGTAAGGTCATCCCTTGGTGTCTAACAACAAATTCTAGTACTAGAAACTTACAAAACCACTACAAAAACTGTTTTCTGTTATATCTGTGATATTATGAAAGACCTGTCACTAACTAATAAACTAAATTCTTTCTCTATTCCTCTTTTAATCACGGTATGTTTGATCTTGATTATTTTTTTAAGATCCCATTAAAAACTTCAACGATCCTTTTGACCTACTTCCTGAGTGTGTTTAGAAAATCCCTCAGCACGCGCCTACGGCATAAAAGAAGCTTACCCGCTAATTTCCAACTCTGTGTTTCGCGGTTTGGGGTTTACGTTAATGAGTAAGTTAAGGGAAGCTCATTTATTCACCACTTGTGTGTAGTTTATTCATGATTTTGTATTTTACTGCCAACATGTTCAGACTCTGTGGGTTTTTCATCCATTCCGTTAAAATATTCTCCTTATACAAACACAACCTATTTTTTACATCAATAAATGGTACTATCAAAATCGAACAATTATGGAAGAGTTACTCTTCTTTTTGCTATTAGGAAAAAATTGCTTCTTCGTAACCAAACGAATGAAGAATGTAACGTAATAATATTTCTGCTAATTTAAAAGACATCTTGAGACAATGTCTGTCATGTCCTTATACTCATGTTTAGAAAGATAAAAGAAAGAAGGAAAACATTCATTTAATACAGTCACAAGAAATAAATACACCCAACAGTCACATACATAGTTCTGACCCCACATTAGGATACTATTCTTGTGTCGTGGGTATCAGAAACTACGAGAGACTTTTCGGTCTCACAAACACCCAGACCCTAAACAAATATTTGTGGATCACACAAACATTTGTCTCGGTGCGGGGATCGAACCCGCGGCCCCTCGTTTCGCAAGCTGGTGTCTAGCCAACTGCGCCACGGAGGCTGTCAAAATAGATAATATGTATAATGTATTATTATATTTATGACAGTGCATTCGACACAATTCGATCAACTTAAATGTCTTTAAAGCTTTTCTTTAACGATCCATAATTTTTCGTCTGAAATTTTTAAATCATGAAACATTTATTTGTAATACATACAGTTACGTCTGATTCCAGAAGCGGTAGGTACGGTGCATCTTTTCACCAATTCTGTTTTAATAGATGGGATGCCTGTTGCTATTTTTTCAGGTACTTCATTAGTTTCCGTGCTGCTAATGAGAATTTCCTAAAGAGCACGATAATTTAAGAAGTATAGTTAGTTGAACAGTACTGCAGTTGAGAGCATTTGCTATGCATTTCCTACTAGGAGCTGACAGATTCGCGTTAAACATTAACATACGCATATGCGTGAGTATTTCTTCTTGTTTTAATAAGTAAACAAATATAGTCAACGTATACATAGTCCTGATTCTACACTAAGATAAAGGTCTTGTATAACCGGTATCAGAAAATGGGAGACACATATCAGTCTTATACATATAAATAGACAAATTTAATTTGTTGTTAAGAGATTCGCATACTTAAACGGTAAAGGCAATCTGCACACCTAAAAGAATCTTACTTATGTAGTCCATTAATCTGCTATAGGCCAGCGTGGTGAACTAGGGCCTTAACTCTTTATATTTCAAAGGAGGTCCTTACCCAGCTGGGAGACGTATAAGGACTGATAATAATGGTGCTGATGATACGGGGCGATTTTTTTCATGAAATGACGCACTAGCCAGTGGCGGATTTAGCAACAGGCTGAGTTGCGCGGCAGATTTTAGGGGGCGACATATTAACTCTAATTTTTGTCACATTTTTCATAAGACCTAGATAAGCTAAAAAAGCAAGGATTTTTTTAGTTTGAAGGATCGGAAAAATTTAAATAGCCTACTGGCGGCAAAGGGGTAAATCCGCCACTGGAACTAGCACTTTGCTGACATGGGTTTTATAATGAAACCTCTGATGATCTGAATGATCGAACCAAGTACCTATACTTATGCGATGTATATGATTAGCGAGCAAAAAATCTCATTTATGTAGTGAAGTCATGTCGTGTTGTATGATACATATCTATGACGCAAGTTAAAAATAAGTCGTTGCCAACACAATTTTCAAAGTAAATATTATTGTGATAATATGATATACATTTTTTTCTCAGTATCCTAATTTTCACTTTTATGATAAATATTATAGTAAGCTATTGTATTTAGAGAGGGTAATAATAGTACCGGTAGTAATACCTTACTGAATTATACGTACATAAATATATCGTACCTTCGGTAAGATAAGGGCATAAAAAGGCAAAAATTCTTAGAATGAGTTAAATACGCCAATGTGTTTTTAAAACCACCTAATTATCTGGTAGACCAAAGTCAATCATTCAGTAAAACATGCAATTGTGCCCTTGTCTCACCGGGGGTGCGATTAGGGAATGCAATCTCGTTCTCGCGAGATCTCGTTTTCGCGAGATCTCGGCGTTTTTGGGCGAGATTAATCTCGGTCGAAAAAAGGGCAAGATCTCGCGAGATTAACGAGTTTGTACTGGAGTATAAAACGGCTTATTCGAAGCGCTATTTCAAAATAATTCTTATATTAATAAATTGTGATTTGTGATTTTAATTGAACAAATATTTCATTTAATTGGTATATTTTGTTATCTGTAATTTTCGATGTTCTACTATACTGAGTAGTATAGTTTGTTATTTAATTGTTAATAATAATATCTCAGTTTAATAGTCAACTCAAGTTTTGTTTGATATATATATATTTTTTGATAGATACATATGTAAAAGCGTAAGAGCATACTACTTAAAAGTTTATTTAAAAAAATTTGAAAGTTACGTTACGTCATCTATGATTATAATGCATGAAAAGTCTTGAAAAAAATTGTGAGAATAAATATTTTTATAATACATATTTATATTTTTTATTATTATGTACCTTATGTATTCAAATATTGTTATTATTTGATAAAAACAAACTCAACACTGCTAATCTCGCGAGATCTCGCAATTGCCGAGATCTCGCGAGATTGATTTTCATAAACTCGCGAGATCTCGCTTGAGCCCAATCTCCCGAGATTTGCATTCCCTAGGTGCGATATAGCCTCACGCCTATCTTCCCCGAAGGGGTACGCAGAGGTGCATTTCCACACCCATAACGCTAAGCATCAGTACCAGGGAATAGGGGGAAACCTATTCCTGGTTTTCAGCAGCTACTGAGAATTTCCTAAAAAAAACCAATAACACTGACCGACCCGGGAATCGAACCGAGGACCTCTAGACCGCATGATACATACTTAATCCGCGGAACCACGTCAGTATTCAGCTACAGAAAAAGATACTTCAAAATACACATGACTAAAAGGGCAACCATGAATAACTATAAACACAAGTATCTCTTTATTCCACCCACGACACAGTTGAATAAGACTAGAGAGGATATGTCAGCATGCCGAGCGTGGCGAACCTACGATTAGACTATCATGTTTGACAAGGCTGCTTCGAAGCGCAAAGAAACACGGAATCTGGAAATGTGCCCAAAATGACAATAGATTCGCTCCCTGGTACTGGGACGAAAATTCTATTACCAAAATATGGGTCCAGAAATTCACCTTTGCCTTCCCCTTCGAGGTGTACAATTGTATGTGTGTATATAATAAAGGCGTGAGCTATAATGTAGTTTCTTCTATCATAGCTAATAGATTCTTCTTTCCGAGCTAGAGATAAATAATTATATTAAAGGTATTAAAAAAAATCTACATTAATTTTAAAGAAACTTGTAATAGCTAATTATCTTAGATAGATTAATCAATGTGCCCTTAGTTATTTATCTTCTAATGGCAATGTTAACGACTTTAACTGTTATACGACATAACCGTTATTTTGACAGTTATATTTATACGTTGATAACAATTAAACCTTATCGCAACTCCTTGTTATCCAAAGCCTATAGTCCACAAGGAGGTAGACAGAGGTGCATTCTTGCACCCACGTTAATAAAATTGTCTTAGTATTAAAAAAATAAACTGATATTACCTACCTCCGGCAAAAAAAAATAGTTGCACGTCTTCGCTAATAGATGGCGCTAAACCACTAGGAAATATTAAAATACACATCGCAAACAAAATCGCAGACATCAGCCAGTGAATAAAACACCATCAGCAGAAAACAGCCGTTCAGTGATCCGAAACTGAAACTACATAATCAACAATAAACCTTGGACATTCTCTTGTTTATTGATTCATTCATATAATAATAGTTGGTATGAACGGGCTCATTTGTGTAAGTTACGCAACTTTTGATCGAACTCTTGACCGACTTTTAGGGTACAATTGGACCGCAGTACTACGTGATGCCAAACAATGCTAATGATATATGAAAGTATAGAAATAATCCCATAGAATTTGCTCTCGATGAAAACGACCTTATTATTCAAGTACAATATCGGATGGCCTCCATCCCATGATTTTATAAAAATATTTCTTGGATTTTATTTCGGGTCACTAGGGTAGTGAAATGAGTGAGTCTTTCTGCTTAAACGTAAATAAAGACTTCTAAATTAACGGCTTAAATAAAAAATAAAATAATGCTTTGCTCGGACGGGTATAAAAATTAAAATACATATTTCTATCGCGCGTCTTAGGTTTACGCCGTGAAACGAACATAGAGGGTTGTTTTTCTGTTATAGCTTTTCCTTTTAGCTATTCTGTTTCATTTTCACTCATTCATAAGATTTTTTTTTGTACCGTTGTTGTATTTGAATATTTTATTTTAACAATATCTGCCTTTGTCTAACTATTATTACAATATTATTTATTGTACGAGGGTCAAGTAAAAAATAAGGTTCCCACATTTTTTCTGGTGTAACGCATTTTTTATTATAATCGAGGAGTATACCATCTGAAAGCTTGTACTTTAAACTATTTTTCTACATAGTCGCCAGATTTTTCTATACATTTTTGCTGACGAGTTATCCACTTTTGAAAACCCTCTTCGAAGAACTTCGCCGCCAGGCCGTTGAGGAAGTTAGTGACCGCTTCCTGTACCTCTTCGTCCGATCTGAAGCGTTATCCACCCAAGTGTTGTTTCAATTTTGGAAACAAAGTCGCTGGGAGCAACATCAGGGCTGTAGGGGGCTTGTTCAACCACATCCCAGCCGAATTTCTCGGTTAAGGCAAGGGTCTTCCGAGAAACATGCGGGCGCGCGTTATCGTGGTGCAGCCTAACGCCTTTGGTCAATCTTCCTCGCCGACGATTTTGAATGGCCCTTTTGAGTTTTTTCAACGTTTCGCAGTATCTGTCCGAATTTATTGTCGTCCCTGTAGATAGGTTTCAATAGGTTTTACCTTTTTTGCGTGTAAAAAACGGATAACTGATCGAATCTCACACCTGGCGGTGACAGCGATTGGGGGCTCCATCTCGGATGGCTGTCAGGCCGGCACTGAGCGTCGTACTGACTTCGTCCGGGTGGGAGAATAAAGCGCGAGAACCAAGGAACACGGCGGTGTTGCCAGATTTCTCATAGCATGTCGCGCGGCGAGTGTACAGCGTTGGGAACCTTTTTTTTTACTTGACCCTCGTATGATTATTCCTATTCAATTTTTCTATATGAAAAATTACGGTCTCTGTACAAAACATTCACTCGTATTAAACAACTAATTCACATACAGTTACGTATTTTCATATTTTGCTACATATTTATACTAATAATAATATAAATTCGAATAAATTGTTTCTAAGTTTGATAGCACCAATCTGAGAAACAACTAGTTAAAATTGAAAAAAATAATGTGTTGTATAGTCTGTTTATCATTGAACGCTAGAATATTCAACATAATTACTTAAACATGCTTATTTTCTTTATCGTCACATGTAAATGGATGTAGCTAGCCAAAACAGGTTTCGTGATGTGAGGCCAGTGACTCCGAGATACGCTTCCGTTCCCCCTCCCCGCAGGGCTGGTAGAAAATGGAGCCATAGTTAGTTTACCCCTCGAGAACAAAAAAAGGCCAAAATATGGGTAAGTAGTAACTTAATTAACTAACCTGTGAGCTGTATGTATGGTTCTCAATGTTTGGGACAATGACATTAGTTTCATACATCATGATCATCATCAACCCTCGTTCGTTTTTCTTCACATAGGCGCCTTTTTTTTTGTTCTCGAGGGGAAAGCTAACCGCGACTAAGAAGTTTGTTTTGTTAAACCACGCCGGTCTATCCCTGTATGTTACCTAATAAAATACTTAGGTATAGAGAACAAACAAAGATGAAGGCTTTCTCACAAATTTCCCTTTTAGCTTTAAAGTTTATATATTTATGCTTACATGCTTGTATCCTACAGGAATAGAAAACTATTGAGTGGCACAATTCTTAGTCATTTTCTTTTATTTTCTGGTGTTTTCAGACCGTGATCGGAAACTAAAGTAATAGATAAGGTGATTATAAACCCCCTGACATTAAGCAAAACCCTGACAAAAAATAAAAAAATGACGTTTAATTATTAGTATATGTTTTTTATGAAAAACGTCAATATTTTTTTTTTTGCCGGGATTTTTTTTAACGCCAGTCTAAATACCTGAAACCTTGTATATTCTTCTGAAGGGCTATTTTCCGGTGTACCACCATAATCCGATAGTCAATGTACTGTTTTTGTAAGTCGATTTTTTTAGTTTATATAATTAAACTAGTTATTAATAAGATACAAGCCTGGTAAAGTTCCAAGTAGATAAAAATACTTTAAAATTGAAATCATTTATATAGTTCGTGGCATGTGGTCATAATATGTAGTATTAAAACGCCTTTTTATCGTTGCGACATTTACATACATATATACATTCGTACACGAATAGGAAAGTTATAAAATACGTAATTTACATAATTTGTCACACTTAATTATTTCAATACATTATTATTCACATTATTCGAATCGCAATTAGAAATAATATATTTTTTAATATTCTGTATTGACTTAAATATTTTTGGAGACCTGTTTTACTTACAGATTTTTTAGATACTGATATTTTGATTCGTTTAAGCCATTACACGTGTTTACAAAATTATATTTGGGTAATGTATAATATTACTAGAATTATCTTAAGTATTGATTCAGAAAAAAATATCTAATGGCAGTCATTAGGGAATACGAGCCTAATATGAAAGTAAATTAATCATTAACCTATTGGCAAACTATCGGATTCCACCACCACTCATCCAGCCCGTTACAACCCATCTGCAGGACTTAATTAAAGTTTATAAACACGCGAGTGAGTGGCCACGGTAGCCACGTGATAACATGATAAAGTACAAATTAAATAGTTCCAGCGCCCAGTTGATAGGCAGTAAGAGCGGCGGAGTTGCGCGCTACAGCCGATGTGTAGCACAATCCGTCGCCGCGCGCGCACCGCACCACTCGCCACCGCACGCCAGTGTACCGCGATTCAATAACAAAACAAAACTTCTCAATACATCGCTCTATTTGTTATGTTCCAAATAAAATAAATGAACCTTATAGTGGCAACTAATCAAAATGACGTTACGGGTCGAAGTGCCCGGCGAAAAGGTGATGACTGTGGAACCATGCAAGTGTACGCAATACGGCGAGCTGAAGAAAACAGAAACTAGACTGAGTAAAAGTTTAAAACAATACATTAAAAAATTATGGGCGTTCAGGTCCAAGATTACAGTGGAACCGTTTGTTGTATGTTATGTGTTGCCTAGTGTCCTAGCAGGGTTAGCTGTACAGAATCTATGTTTCGAGAAAGCATGCCTCGTCAATTTACAATACGACAATCAGACTTGTCGGAGTATTATACAGGGCCGCTCACACAACTACACCGAAGAAGAGAAAAATGTTCAAAGAATGGTTACCAAAATGACCAGTTGGAGCTTTCCACTCCAAACGGCATTGCCTGGGATACTAGCCCTGTTTATAGGCGCGTGGAGCGATCGCACTGGAAGCCGAAAGACGTTTATGGTAATCCCCATACTTGGGAAATTGATTTCAGCCATAGGGATCGTACTCAGTACTGTATTCTTCTTCAAAGTGGGAATGAATGAGACGGCGGTGTTGGAAGGATTGCCGCCCGCATTAGCAGGAGGGCGAGTTGCTATGACCATGGCTGTGTACAGCTACATCACCGACGTCACAAGTGAATCCGAAAGGACTTTTCGTATAGGTATCATAACAGCCATATTGACGTTAGGAAGACCCATAGGTCTCGCGCTTAGTGGCATTATGACGAGTCAAATAGGATACTATGGAGTGTTTATGGTTGCGTGCTTGTTCTATCTGTTCGGTTTCGTCTATATTCTTCTACGTCTGAAGGAGAAGAAAAAGAAAGAGATAGATACGAAACAGCAGAGTATTTTAACAATATTCACGATCCAAGACCTTGTGGCGACTCTGTCGGTGGCGTTCAAGAAAAGAAGCGGTTCCCGAAGACTTCAGATTATGCTGATTTTATTTGCATACATGCTTATTGTCGGACCTGTATTAGGTAAATATTTTTATTTATTTTACATAGATGATTCGGATTTTATGAACCCTTGGTGGAATACAAAATACATTGGTTCTCAATATAGTGGTTAACAGTCTTTAACTATTAGGTTTTTAAACAAAATTATTTATTTAGAATGAATACCTGGTTTATTTTCAAACAATACAAAATGTAGCAAAATATATGAATTGCCATATGTGCGCGAATCGTCAATTTTTATTGTGATTAAACGGGCGACTGTAAAAATTTCCTCCTACGGTATTGAGAATATTACATCTACTACACAGTCATTGTAGGCACACCGTGTGATTTACATAATGTAATTGGTTTTAGGATTTCAGCTATTTGACAGCTGCACAAATATGTAGACTTGTAGCCGACAATGTAAGTCTACGAAATTTTGATTTAAATTTCTTTCAACGATACGAATTATTTAAACTGTAGTCTAGGGTGTAGAATTCATAATTTAATCGTAAAATATTTTTGTTTTACCTATTTTACTTTACAAAATCTCTGTCGGTTCTAGGATGAACCGTTTTCTCGATTCTCTTTTTTTGTTCCTTCTAAAAAATATATCTGATTTCTCCACAAGCACTTTTAAGGCGTGTTCAAACTAGCATAAAAAATACGAATGTCATTACAAATATTAAAATCTGAATAGAAAAGTGTCGCCACATTTACACATTTTTCAGTGATTATTAAAATTTTATTTAATTTTCTTAACTCTAAATGATACAAATTCTGGGCTAATTGGTGTATATTGCATATTAACTATTTCTTATTTCAAACAGTTTGATTATTAAAAAATTGCTTCAAAACATATACTTAAAAATATATAGGCCAATAAATGTTTTATTTATAAAATAGTCTACCCACGATACATATTTAATTACCAACAATATTAGAGTCTGTTTCCGAATCGATTCGTTTTGGTTGGCACCAAGATATGTATACTTAAGTAAATACTAATCTTAGTGTGTAATCGGTCTTAATTAATTGATATGTTTTAGAGCGTAATTAGCTAGTAATTCTCGTATTACTTTTATTGCTATATGCGGATTTTTTATTCATTCATGAAAATCTGTACAGGAATTTACGTGACTATGCGTTACAAATCCGATTATATACACAATATTAGCAACTAGCGCAAACTAAGACATTAAGTCGACTTATTCTATAGTATATCAAACAATGTAGAAGAGCGAACATAATAAGACGACTAAGGAATATAAAAATATACACACCTTCCGTAAAAGGGTAGGGATAAGTACATATACTCATCCATTTCGCCAATTGTGCTCTCACCGCACTTAATGGGGGCATATTTCCAATACCAATAAACAATAATTGAATTCAAATAATAGCAAATCAAAATAGTCAAACATATTTTGAATTATTGGGCCATCTTACGAACTGACTTAAATCCGCTAAGTTTATTTTTTCAAGATAAAAATACTATGTACTTTGACGAGTTTAACGGTGAAGGAAATCTGCAACGTAAAAATTCCTAGAAATTTTATAGGACTATTCAAGTGCTCAAACCTGCGCTAGGCTTACATAGAGAATTAAAGTCTTATCCTTCTCAGTTGTAAAGACCCGTGCTCAACAGTGGGACGTTCATATGTATGTTGGCCGATGATAAAATTTTAGAAATGAGAAAAAAGTACTCCTGTACCAAACCTGTTTAAAACTTAAAATTATTTTTTATTATCTTAAAAATATTTATTGTTGTTATGATATAACAGTAATTCTGTTGTATATTAACAAGCTTCTAAAAACCAACAACAAATCGTTATAAGTAAACGTGCTATTCATTTCTTTTTTTTTTTTTCTTGATTTGCTCAAAATCTTCTCACGTCGATAAAATAGTCACATAGTTATAAGCCCGAATAGCCCACCCACTGCTTTTTAACGTAAAAGGCATTTATCCACTACCCTGGCCTACTAACGATTACTAGAAATGATAAACCAAAAAAAAAAATCTCGGTAAGGTAAAAAGCGACAACTGTGACTTATGGCTTCAGTTTTAATCCCAATGCCATCGTTTTGTGATAATAGATAGCTAACAGCCAGTCATCAAAACATTGTAACAATATTAGGAAGGAAAAAGTGGGTTATAACCTCTTATTATTGTGTCAATCATCACATTGTTACTTTTTGCCTGGAATTTTGATTAACTTTTTTGCATTTGGGGGATAAACGAACTAAACCTAACCCAGTCCAACCATTTGATTAGGCTAATGTTCTTAAATTTTAAAACAACTTATCGCAAGAATTTTGTTGAAGGTTTTCATTTAATCATGGTTTTAGATTTTAGATTTTTTTCATTTTATACGACCATTCGTTTTATTTGATGCCTTTTTTAAATGTCAAAAGCCGCTCTAGTCTAAATATGACCTTTAGAAATTATTATTATCGATTATCTCACTTTAAATTAAAATTTTGCCGCTTATTTTTTAGAATTGTGAAGAATAAAACAATATTCGATAGCCATCAGCCCCTAACGAAAGAAGGAGCTTTTTTTTAAATCAGTCCATCTTCGATCCAAGACTTACAAACGTTTTCTTAAACGATGAAGGTAAATATTGAAAATGTCAGCAACACTGAGATGTTTTTATTTATAGAAGTCATGGCAGGAGATTTAACATTAAAAACGAATATGAAAATATGACCTTAACTCTTACAATTCACCCACAAGACATGTATCATTCATAAAAAATATGTTAGTCTATTTTTCTCAAACGCACTTTCCACGTCTTTCAGAAGTATCTTATTAACTATCTTTTGTCAAAATTCAAAACACATACCTACCACGGAAAAACTGAGGATAGTTCGTGCAAAATTATTTATAAACAATGCGGTTCAACCCTCCCAGATATTGTTGAAGCTCGTGCCCACCAGTAGAATGTACATCATGGGCTGATGATAAGATCAAGCAGTATTTATATTACTCATTAACATGTTGTGAAAAACTTAAGTCTGTTATTAGAGTAAAAAGAAAATAACCTTGAACTCTGCAACAGTTTAGTAATAGATTCTTTGCCAATCGATTACAGAGGCCTGAACAAATAAACAAAATGCGCTCTTAATGTTCCCAGTAGATATTTGTGACTTAGCAGTATCCTTTAGTTTTGGGCAGCTACCAAGAGCTGCGTCATGCGGTACTCATTACTAGAGGGATCTCATAGCCCAAATGTAGTCTAGATAGTTACTTTATCATTAGTAACGAGTATCAAAGTTGTTTTGATACTTTATGATTATCTGTCGATTTTCATGTGAGTGTATATACCATACACATAATAATACATATAATATGTAAAATATGTAAAATATCACGTTATACTTACCTCTCATCCTTTATAAAGATTGTTACTTTTTATGTTGCTTTGTTCTAATTTTATTTTGATTGTTTGTTATATTAGTAAGATAAATTTGTTATATAAATATAATATAAATTTATTTGTGATGTTCATATGTACCTGTTTGCGATTTAGTGTCGGAAATGAAAATGCAAATGTTTGTAATGTATCCGCTGTATTTTACTGTCACTGCGATACAAGCCCCGCTTAGTGCAGAGTCAGTAGCATAATTTAAATTTATGTATATATATGTTGAATAAAGAATGAATAAAGAATACCAGCAATACAGCTATAAACACATATTTACGTATTATGAAATATTGTAAAAAAAAATTCATTTCAAAGACCAAGACCATAATTTAAAAAATGAAACATGTGTTACATATTTCGCCAGTTACATATCAGTTCCACGTATAATTAGCGGTGAGCGTATTGCAGTTTTTCGGTAACATTTTCATACTCTGTGCTACTGAGAATTTCGTAATAGAAAAAACCCAATGACACTTTGCCCGACCCAAGAATCAAACTCAGAACCTCTAGATCGCACATGCTTGTACCGCGAGACCACAAGGCAATTTATTAATTTAACAAATATAAATTTAAATTCGAAATATCGCATATATTTGAAATAAGCATGCTTATATAAGCATTAAAATGCTCCGTCTTGTCGATGGGTCCCATAAATTAATTATTTATTGTATTACATATTCATCATATCATCATATTCAGCCCACATGCTCGCCATTTTTCTCGGTCTTGAGCTTCTCTCATATACAGTGTTCCAGCTACATAGGCTATGTCATCCGACCATCTCATCGACATTTGTCATCGACAGCTCCCGTGGCGTAGTTGGCTAGACACCAGCTTGCGAAACGAGAGGCCGCGGGTTCGATCCCCGCACCGAGACAAATGTTTGTGTGAACCACAAATATTTGTTTCGGGTCTGGGTGTTTGTGAGACCCGAAAAAGTCTCTCGTAGTGTCTGATACCCACGACACAGGTCTTTCAACCTAGTGTAGGGTCAGAGCTATGTATGTGACTGTTGGGTGTATTTATTTATTTATCTGGCCATGGTGGTCTGCCCCGTTTCCAAGCACCTTCCCGAGGCCACCATTCTTTTACGGCCTTTGTCCATCGACCATAATTCCTTCTTGCCAAATGTTCTGCCCATCGCCATTTTAGCTTTGTGATGCGCTCACCTACATCAACCTCTTATGTTCTTTGGCGTATCCTGCTGTTAGGCACTTTGTCAATGAGACTGACGACTGATGACTTTTATCTTGTGTATATGCTTGTTTGTCAGTGGCCATGTTTCTGAGGCGTACGTAAGAATGGGCAGAATGCATTGGAATATTACATATTAAGTTTAGTAATTAGAGGTTATAAAAACCGGCATATTGAAATACACCTGCCTTTAGAGGTGCAGACGTAAAAATATAAAAATATATAAAATATGTTACCTGAAAACACATCCATGAGAACTAATGGATGTATAGAGTTTGATCTTGACCCATTTTGTTGAACCATGGCATCTCAATTGCAGTTTGAAAGCGTTCAATTATTTGATTGAGAAAACTATTTTGTTTCATTTCTGGTTGGTGGATGTGGGTGGCTTTAATCGCTTTAAACGTAGTGTATTCCAATAGCAAAAGGTAAATAAATTTAGGAAATATCTAATGTATTTTCCTAATTTTCTTTATGTCCAAGATACTGTTTTCTCCGCATTATTGTGATGTGGTATATTAATAGATTTAATTAAGTTAAACTACCTAATTAGACTTTTGTGCCGACACAAAGAAGGTTGACAAATTAGGTTCCTTATACTTATGAGTTTCGGTACTCAAACGGTAGTCAATATTTTAAATAACAAGATAAGTTATCTGTAACTTTTTGAAAAATACGAATTTTATGTGTAAAGCGCATATATATTTACAAAGCATACAGCAGCACATAATTATTCATAAAATCATCTGATTGCGGTGAAGGGAAAATACTATAAATGTTTATTACGTATTTAATGAGTAATAGTTATCTATACGGTAAAAATATTTGTATGAGAGTCAGGAAAATACAATAGTTTTATTTAAATATTAGCCCATGCTATACGCACAAACACTTAAATACAATATTACTAGTATGGTATTTCTTCAATTCAACAATTAAATATTGAAAAATGATCTGAATAGTTTAACCACTTTTTACATAGGCGCGTTAAAGTAATACGAACAAGTAGTTAGATGTATATCAACAAAAAAAAAACGATTTTAACCCAAAAGATCTAGACGAATTCAGATTCTACAGGTGCAATTCCTACTTACATTATAAATTCGAAATCATGATCCAAATGTGCATAGCAAATTTATCTAAATAACGACTTTTCAAACCTTATCATTCCGTGGGACTTTAACACTATCGGCTAAACATATGGCGTAGTACACTTTTGCCTACCCTTCGTATATTTTTGCTCTTTTAATATTGTGTTGGGAAACTGATTATTTCTCCGCAATATTTTGCCATTCCCAAGTTTTCTCGGCGGTGAGATTATTTCCTGTTCGGAGAGAATTGGCGCAAGTGTATTTCGGAAGGGTCGTGAAGAAGTTCTGTCGTTTCCTTTATTTACGTTTCACATATCAACAACAACGAAGTTCGCAATTGGTCCCGCGAAAGCATGTGTGGATAACGGTAGTTTCACGGAAAAACTGCATAATGAATTTTAATTAAATTTGGAGTGGAGATAATTGATACTTGGGGCTAATATATACTACTTGGAAGGAAAAAAATGTTTTCTTAGGCTTGCCACGACATTTAAAATTACGCCTGGTCGGTTCGAATCTAGGTAAAACCCCTAGGTATATAATGTGGAATACTCGAATAATGTTTGCAGTATCCAATTTCAACAATAATATAATAAACGCAGAAAACAAAATATAAAGCCTGATTCCCCTTTATTTAAAGATTTCTCTATTAATTTAAGCAATGTTGATCATTATTATTGGAACAGTAAAATAATTTCACATTCACTTTTTTTTATTGCACCAAACAGTTTACATGAATTTAAATAAAAACTCATTCATTCTAGTAATTCAATAGTCTACCTTCGTCACTTAGATATAGACCTTATACTGATAAGTGTAAGCGTGTTTTATCTTTAATAATGAGTGTTTAACAATGATACATACAATTTAATAGTATTATATCTATCACGTAGATTTGTACGTGCGAAATGAGCAATTACAAAACGCCAGTTTAACACATACTTGATATTAGCAATTGTCGCGTAGTGGCCGAATTTTGAAATTGTTTCCTTCCCTTACTTAACAATAGGCAATTTTTATTACTTAACAATTTCGTAAGTATTCTCGTATACTTTCATAGTTAAAGATAAATAAATAAATTTTATTTGCACACCAACTTCGCATCATCTCTGCATCACCCAAGGTTTGGCTGGTAGAGAATGCCTTAGGCATTAAGCCCACATTTACAATTATGTATTTAATTGTATAAAGTGTCGAAACAAATAATTGTGTATCACACAAACATTTTTATCGGTGCGGGGATCGAACTCGCGGCCTCTCGTTTCGCTAGTAGGTGTCTTAGCTAACTGGACTATGGAGCAGTCAATCAAGATCCTGAATACGATTTCAGAGACTGTTCATTCATGAGATGAGGCATAGAATAGTTTTATTACGGCTACCTATTATTCCGAAATGGCTAATGTCATATGAAGACATATGTTTTTTAAACTTCTTTGTGTCTTATGTAAAAATATTTCGCTCATTCAGTATTGACAATAGTCAGTAATCATAAAGAGGTGAACTAGTCTGAAGAGAAATTTTATAATGTGTAATTTTTTACAAGACAGGGAAGGATTTTTTCTTCTTGTTCTAGGATGCTTACACTTATTTCATACGGGATAATACTTTCTTATAAAAAAAATAGAAATTTATATATTTTTTAGATTATTTATCTTCCTATTTCTCTTTTTCACAAAAGGGGCAAAATACTCGTATCAATAAAAATTGTGAAATAACCTGCCACAAAAAATACTTAGGAATTTCTTAGGTGTATAGTATGTAACCTGCACGAGGCCAGTGTTCACTAAGACCTATACTCTCTCAGTTGCAGTGGAGGCCCGAGCCCAGTAGGGAGACGAATTTGAGGTGATGATAATGATGATGATAATCAATAACCAAGGTTTTTGTTTTCACCAAATCAAAGCAGCAATAAAAACAAAGATTTTTTATAAACGCGATCCAATATATAATAATTCAAAGTGAGCGTTTTGTTTGAACGCCCGCATTGTAGTTTTATCGCGTGTGCACTTTTCAACCTGACGCGGCGATCGTTCGAGAATAAAATGGGTTGAATTTTATCTTCAACTATTCCGTCATTTTTGAAATTCACAAAATTTGCTATTCATGTTGAAATTTCCTGATACTACTAGAACTATAAGAATAAACACAGATCTTACGCCTGTAATCCCTGTATATAGGACATAAAAGGTGCATTTCAGCACACATATTTCGCCAGGTATTTGTCCCACGTAATAGAAATATTACCATTTTGCCAGATTCCGAAATGCTATTAAAATTCCCTTCAATAAGTTCTTGATGACGTTGACCCATCGAAAATACAAAAGCATTTTATGCTCGCATTATCTAATAAGCATTCAAAACTAAATTCTATTAAATGTTACAGTTTCGGTAAAATTGAAAAACTTATCAACAAGATGACTTTCAAAAGAGATGCTGAGTAATAGAGGTCGTAGACATTTTATAAAAACCTGTTGACTCATGTTGGTCATTTTCATACTTAAGATGTAAACGGATATTTATAACTAAATTTGTTGAATCTATTCATATGATTGCCGTATTCTGTGATTAACTCCTTTGACAATAATTTAAACAAAAATGTATTCTTAAAGATTTATTATTCCTTAAAGAAACGTACGAACTGATTCGTATTAAAAAAAGACGACGCATATCTATTTCAATCTCAGTTTTCATTTTGAACTTACTATTAATTAGTTCAAACGCTCTGATGCAAATTTGAGTTTCGGGTAATAATAATTATTTAGGTAGATTGGTGGTAGTAATAACATTAACTCATAATATTGTCGTCAGTAAAGAACCTTATTAACCGACACATAAATAATCTTAGCGACTCATGCTACTTCATCATGTCTGAATAAAAAAAACGATATTAGTTGGATTAAGTGCTTTTTACGTTTCGCTAATTCCTCCAACATTATTAAAACTATCTTTTAAAAAAGTATCTTCATTATACATTGTTCTTGCTTTTTCAACAACTCTTTTTAAGAACATCATAATCAATGCATAACTATGATAAATAATTTACATCTTTAACTTGTGTGATCTGTTTACCAAATGTTCGAGTGATAAGCGGCACGAACATTGTCTCCAATCGTCTCAATAGGAAAATTACTTGGAATAATTACCGTTTAGTGCAATCGATGTTGAGTTTGGGTTCTCTCACATGTTTACATGAACTAAAAATTGCAGTAGGTAGATACTATTTATGGATCCAGGTTCACTGAGGAAGATAAGAATTTTTTTCCTATATTCTAGAACTGCTAGGTAATAATTTCAATATTGAATAGTAGTTTTTATACTCAAATCTAAGAACGTAACTTGACAAGTGGCACTCTTTTCCTCCATAAAAAAAAACTAGGAAGTTAAGAGATTTTCTATTTTTTATACTTTTGATAGGTTAATTACTTCTAATTTCTCATCTTATTGGATAGGACTATGATAAACACTTTGTTTCATATTTATATATATATATTTCCTTTCTGCGTTGTAATTTAATAGATTCCAAGTTGAATAGAACAATGCAAACAGTATCAAATAGGACTGCCATATAAATTTGTCGGCTGACCGCAGCAGCACCACTGTCTTCCAGTAATTTTTGTACGATTTCTAGATGGCCTTTATGCGATGACCTCAAAATTAGACTAAAAATACTTAAAGTTAGATAATGGCGGCATAGCGACTTCTAACTCGTTGTATTGCGTTGTTGGTATGTATACCGTAAAAAATCCTCAAAGAATAACTGTAAAGAATTTTGACAACCCCGTGGCGCAGATGGCTAGACACGCTGGTGTCGCAAGCTGTTGCGAAACGAGAGGCCCCGGGTTTGATACTCGCATAACGTTTGTGTGATCCACATTTGTGGATCCGAACGTTTGTTTCGGGTCCGCGTGTTTGTGGAACCGAAAAAGTCTCGTAGTTTCCGATACCAACTACACAAGTCTTGTAACCTGGTGTGGGGTCAGAGCTATGTATGTGACTGTTGGATGTATCTATTCATTTATTTAATCATCATCATCATCAGCCTATATAGGTCCCGTTGCTGGACTCGGCTCCCTTCTGCCACTGCGAGGGTTAAGGCCTCACTCCACTTGGCTAGATAAAGAAAAGACCATTATTTTGTTAGCTGATGTCAAGTACTAAGTTTCCAATAATTCGACATGTACTAAAATTAACTGGTTCAGCATATAATAAATATTTTTTTAAGTGTCAACTAATTACTAACACATAAACACATACCTCAGGCCTATATTCCCCGAAGGGGTAGGCAGAAATACATTTCTGCACCCACATTTCGCCAGGTATGTATCAGTCCCACGTAATAGGGGGCGAGCCTATTGCCGTTTTTCGGGCACATTTCCCGACTCCGTGCTGCTACTGAGAGTTTCTTAATAGAAAAACCCAATAACACTTTGCCCGACCCGGGAATCGAACCCAGGACCTAGATGGTACGGCACATACTTGTACCGCGAGACCACGAGGCAGTCCAACTAATTACTGTATGCTACAATTACTTTGATTGCCATAATTTGGTGTAAAATGGAATAAAACATAAACAATGGACGCGAAATCATATTAATCTAAGGATAGTAATGAATGAATGCGTAATTAATTAACGAGACTAATAAGATCGTCCTTCGTTTACTCTTATCATAAAATTCTAATACGCACTTATTTACGTTCACATGGAACTTTCCTTAGTGGAATGATTTAAATATTTTTAGTTCCGAATTTTTTTTTTGTTTATTTCTTTCCAAAATTCTACATCATCAGCTCTTATAAGAGAACGTCCATACATAGGAGAGGGTTTTGGTATTTGTCGATTACGCTGGTCTAGTGCGGGTTGGCGGACTACACACCTAAGAAATTCCTAAGAACTTTTAGGTGTGCCGGTTTCCTCAAGATGTTTTTTTTCAATGAACATTGCAACTTGATTATTGCACTGAAGATTATAACTCTAGCGATTTTCAAAATCTTAGACAGACGATTCCTTTTAATTTATTCTTAGGTAAAGATTTATTGATACTAGTATATGAAAATAATTAAACCAAGAGAGTAATTTATGGCTGTTACTTACTTACTTAAGGCTTGATATGTATTATTTGTGAATTAAAAAAAAGGTTTATTTTAAATATATCCCGCTTTAGACTTTTATTTACTAAAATATACCAGCATATACAATCAAACGTTTTCAATTTGATTTTAGGAGTCTTTTTTATTTCATTTCTCTAAAAATATGAAAATAATTTTCTTTATCCACAATTCCAGCAAATTAGTCCTGCTGGTTCATATGGTATGTGCCACAGCCTTCAATTAAGAATTAACGTGATGAAATCTGATGTGTTTTAAGTCCCATGTAAAAAGGTACTGCTGAGATTTTCCAAATGCTAAACAATAACACTAGACCCATCACATCCAGTAACTCTAGACCGTACAGCCCACAGCAAAGCTTGAAGACCCAGTGGTCATACAGGCTGTTTTTTTTTTACTGTTTTTGTCATTGCCAAAACTCAGTAGACGCGTAGAAGCAAACAAAACGAAGAGCCGAGGCTATTTCGGGTAATGTTTGCAGATCGCCGTCGCACGGTGGCCACAGATTCACTAATACCTGTTTCGTTTGGGATAAAGGTGAGGCGCAGATGACCAACTGGTTCACTCGTTACAAGTTCAGATTCACCGAGGTCGACTACAGCTTATTCCTCACCTACTCCGTCCTAGTCGGTATTGTTGGTAAGTGTTTTTGCTATTCTTCCACAGGATCTCTAATAGTTTTAAGGTCTTGTCCCCGAGTGGAACTTTTGTAGTTATATTGAATATTTTAAATGTGATCATCGCCCGAAGATCGGGGGAACCAATTGAATTCAGACAGTTCCTGATGTATTGAAGATAATGGCAATGCTGTTTTTTGGCAAGTTGTGACGTACAAATAGGGGGTAATAATAACGAAGATTTTTATTATGACATCGCATTATGTGTTCGGCCTTAGTTAATTTATTAGGGTCCTAAAATTGTATAAAAATAAGTTTTATATAGGTTTTATCGTACCCTGTTTCCCTCCCATTATAAGGTTTATTCATAATATCATAAAAGGTATGTTTTTTGTTTACAAAAATTCAAGGACAAATTAATTTTGAAAAAAAAATAAGCCATTTGTTAACGAAAATACGTATTTATACATCGTGCCCAGCCAAGTTCCGATAAAAAAGTTGTCGAAGCATGCGTAAAACTTTATACGAACTATTCCGAGCTACTTTTGATCCTTTAACAACTCAAAAACTGAACTTGTCTTGAACTTGACTGAACATTTTTATTGCCTTTAAAATTGCATGTAGTTCCTACTTCATGTTTAAAAGTTCGAAAAACAGCAATGCAAGGTAACACATTTGCAAGAATTTGACTTAAAATCCGTATTTTTGTTCACAACAACTTAATTAATTTCCGTTCCTTGCCTATAAAAATTAAATATTATGTATTTGTCCCTTTGATTGTATTTATAATCTGCATTTGAGGCAAATTGTTGAACCGGCCTCACAAGAAAATCGCTTCCTGTCGTCACGCTGCTTAACACTCCACCCCTGAAAGAAGTTAGACCTTACCCTTACTTACCTTATTTTTCCACAGGTTCCTTCATAACGATATACTTGTTCAGCAAAAAATGGTGCGTAGAGGACAGCATTATCGGCGTGGCGGCGTGTTTGAGCAGGATAGCTGCTAGCGTTCTGTATGCTTTGGCGCCGACGAGGACCATATATTTCATTGGACCAGTGCTGGATATGTTCAGTTCCGCCGGCGCCACGTCACTTCGCTCCATTGCTTCTAAGATCGTCAACCCAGATGAAGTGGGTGAGTTATGGAACTACTTTTACATACGTTTATGCAGGCATCACAATGTTTGAGTTGGTTTTAGAACAGCTCTTGAAGCTAGTGGTTTGTTTCTTGCATCTAAATTTGGTTACCCCGGGTGGATCATCTACGGAATTCGCGTTGTAAAAAATAATTTATTGCAAGTAGTCATGAATATAATTGTAACAAGAAAAATCAAAAGTGACCTAAGAATTTTGTGTCATCATCCAGGTTTTAATTGTTATATCCCTTGATTTGAATCTACAATAAAAATATTCCAGTACTTAGTTTTCAAAAAATTATATTAATAAAAATTCGCATGTTAGAAATCGTGATTTAAAAAATATACATAATAGTAAACAATGAAAAATCATTCTTGAATCAATATTGCGCAGACACAAAGAAGAAGTTAGACAAACACAATAATCCAAGGTTTTCGTACAATTTGCACAACAGCTGTTCTACGTCGGACATGACGTTACAGTTCGCAATCCAATACAAATAAACCTAAATGTTTCCAATATTTATTTTGTGCAAGTTACAACGAGTATGTTTATTCCAATAAACGGCCCATTGTTTCGCCCAGCACGGATTTGCAAATATAACTTCATAGTCAATATCTTTATTCCATAATGATATTTCTTTTCAAGTAGTCTTTGGCTTTTAAGTAATTTGTTATATTGGTATCTTCATCAATGTCGTTCATATTAAATAATAAATAATACGTGAAAACAGTCGAACATTTAAAGATACTAGTTTTATGTCATCAGTATCAAAAACTACGACAGTTTTCCGATCTCAGAGAGTTTACCATCTCAGGTACAGACCCGACACATGTATTTGTTACACACTTACCTACGCAGAAAATATAAAAACCTCTTCAAAAGAGACAATGACCCTTGAGTTTTGTATTGACGCTTTCTTCTCGGGAGCAGTCAACCAGAATTACCAGCGGCATCTATTATCAAAATTACGTGTAAAAGTATTTTTTTAAAAACCCACGCGTAAGTTAAATTATATGTAATTTTTAAAACTACTGTAAAACTTCCGTAGCACCGTTAATTTGAGGCCAATCAGTGAAATAAGTAGTTGTAGTACTTGTGTAGGGTAAACAGTGTAATATAATGAGTTATTATTTACTATTTCTTTATTTTTTGTTTTTGTTGAGTTATTTTAACTTAGATACATGTTTTACATAGAAATTATCATATGTATTTTTATCCACGTTTTTTTGATGTTGTGACAACTCCTTAATATGAGATCACAATTAGGGAATGCAATCCCGACTCGAGATTGCAAATTCGAGATCCCGCGGGATTAGAAATATCAATCCCGCGGGATCCCGGAATTTTCGGGATCCCGTCTAGTTTTAAAAAAATAATTAATTTGGATGACTAAAGAAACTAATAACTGCTTGTTTGTGATAGTGAGGTTAAGTAAAATAACATAATAAAATATGACATGACCACGTTTCTGAATTTCGTGATAAACTCAAGTGGGTATCTATGCGCCTTTGCCGGAATACTCGTATTCTTTTGCTACTTTTTCAAATTTTATTCAATCCCACTGTTCCCCGTTATCTTAAATATAGGTTCCGTTTTCTAAGCGCTACACATGCACGACCGCTTAGGTCCTCAGAAAATTTAACACTTGAAATAAGCATAGCACCAAATTTCTTAATAATTCTTTTACAGTCCATGCTGCACGTCTGTGGAATGAATTACCACTAACAATTCGTAAAGCTAAATCGCTTTCCACTTTTAAAAAACTTCTCAGAACTTACTATTCTAAACTTTATATTTTATTTGGTAAATTCGTATTCTTATATGTATGTATGTCGTTTAGTATTTATATTCTTTTATTAATAGTGTTGCTTTTATTTCTGTAAATTACTCATGCAATCTTTACACTAATATCTTCTATTCAATGTTAAGTTAAAATATCTTCTTTTTACATTCATGTATGTTTATGTATGTATTTGTTATTGATATACATTATTAGATTTTTTTTCTGTTTCTATTTTACAATTCTGAAGACAACTGCCAGAACTACGACCTTTCATTCCAGTCGCGTAGCTTGTCTGGAAGAGATCGCAGCTAGCGATAAAACTCGTATTCGTTATGCTTCATTAATGTTTTATATTTATTTTGTTGTATAGTGTACAAAAAGTACATAAATAAATAAATAAATATTACTTCAAAGAAAATAAAATCCTTTTTTTTTAATCTTACCAACCAAAAATAATTATCAGGTTTTAAGGAAATTAACATAGGTAAATTAGATAATCAAAATAATAAACATATTTCAAAGGAATTAGGAAGTAGTTACCAAAAACGAGTGATTTTGAAAATGACTCCTTAAAAAACAAAGGCTACCAAATGATAGTATCATCTGCTAAACGGCATCTAATGTCCTTTGCAATGTATCGCGCTGCTGAGAATGCCCTCTCCGACTCAACACTGGTTGGCAATAGCGTGGCGAAGCAAGTATATATGCAAATTGCAAACTGCAAAAATCGCCCCCTTGTTCCTCCACACTGAAATAAATCCTGACTACTGCCGCCCAATCCCGTCAATCTCGAACGGGATCTCGTCATATGATGCGTCGGGATTGATCCCGAAAAATTACTCGGGATCCCGCGGGATCCCGATCTCGCGGGATCGGGATTGCATTCCCTAATCACAATCAAAATATTTTTGAAAAGCGTCTACGAACCATAGTACTTTTTGGATTGATTTCATGTATATAAATAAATAAATACACCCAACAGTCACATACATAGCTCTGACCCCACACTAGGTTACTAGACCTGTGTTGTGGGTATCAGACACTACGAGAGACTTTTTTGGTCTCACAAACACCCAGACCCGAAACAAATATTTGTGGTTCACACAAACATATGTTCGCTTAGATCATCAAGTATGTTTATTTGAACGTATAGTTATCCCTGTATAATCATTTTAGCGGTTTTCCGCTGACCACGTTGTAATACGTCACTTCATACGCATAAGCAGCCTGAAAGTGTTCAGATGTCATATCATGTTTGTATTTTTGAACAATGGAATCACGACTTACCTTAGTACCTATTTTTCGATCTATGTTCCCTACTGCTGCCCCAAGCTCGAATTCTCTTCTATTTTACCAGATTTACCTTTTAGACTGATAGACCCATACAACAATTTATAACTTCTAAAATTACGTGTGTATTCGTAATTAAGCACCATATGATTTAACGGTGAAGGAAAAAAATCACTGGTACAACTAATGTGGGAGACTAGAACTTCTTTGAATCACATGATCACATCGCATTTTGTCACGCGTATAAAAAAAAGTTTAATTTTTTATCGCTACCTAATGTGTTTTATAACTTTTAAAATATTTGCATTTTGAATTAAATTCACATTAATAATTATCAAGCTAAACAGGAATTTTCGAATAAAATCCTCATGAATAACAAATGTTTTTACAAATAGATTTATATGGACATTATTCAAATTATAAAGAATCGATTAAATGAAAGAAAAAATATTTATCTCTACTTTTATACATGCTTAGCATACTGACAATACCGCATCTGATGTTAAAAAAACTTATGTATATAAACAAAAGACTTCTATTGATCGTCAACTGTCAAAATGTCGATCTGCTGAGACGCCTGTAAATGCTACACTTGAATGACTCGTCATATAAAGTACAAAACAAATAAACTGTGTATTCCGCAGCTCCATGATAGACTTGCCATCCTTTTGTAAGGGACTGTAGTAAAAACAAAGCAATACGGCAGTTCTGTTACGAATGGCAGTGTGGAGGGCGAAGTTGAAAAACTTGCCAGAACTTTCGCAGGGAAATCTCTCCACGCATGTGTAAGCATTTCAAGCTGCTAACGTCTGCGTTACTTACGATGCGGGTGATAGTATTGCTCTGCAATTAAATATTGTTTCTAGAAACTTTCTTCTTGTGGACATTCAATACTTGTGGTTGTCAGGAAAATGTGAAAACTCGTGTTTTTCTGTTTTTTTTTAACCTCAATGTCTTTGTAATCACCTTAACTATTGCCTGTCTTAGATTCCAATCAAGGTCTTTTCTGTATATAAGAGAAAAGACATCTTGTAATAGACTAGACATCTTACAGAGACTTTGTAGTAGATAAAGTAAGCATGTACTATTTATGATAAACGTGTCTGAGATAAAATGGATAGTGCGAACTTTCCGCTCGGCCGCCCTCTTCCGCGACTATTCGGAGATATCGTAATGTTTCCGATTGTAACACCGTTAGGAAACGTTCGGTGACGGATATTGCTACATTCACCGAATCGCCGTTCATCTTGACTTAATGAAGACTTCAGATAGTTGTAACTATTTTTCATTATTTCTAGTATGAATAATAGAATAGAATTAGAAAATAGAATTAGAAAGCATAACCGACAATACATTTATTTACCAACCAAATTTTGTAACCATATGTACTTTTTACAAAGAGGAAAAAATAATAAAATTTTTATTTTTAATTAGAAAATGAAGCAGTGATGGCCTCGAGGTTTGGGCACGCGGTCGAGAATCTCGCCGGTCGCGGGTTCGAACCCCAGGCACACACCTCTGACTTTTCGAAGTTATGTGTGTATTCACATTGAATTATCACTTGCTTTAACGGTGAAGGAAAACATCGTGATGAAACCTGCACACCTAAGAGTTCTTAGAAATTTCTTAGGTGTGTAGTCCGCCAACCCGCACTAGGCCAGCGTGGTGGACTATGGCCTAAAAACCCTCTCAATGGTAGAGGAGACCCGTGCTCAGCTGTGGGCGTATATGGGTTGATGAGGAAGGAAGGAAGGAATTAGAAAATGCAACAAATAATACTGAATAAAAGTTAGACGCACGTTTTGGCGTTAAGATTTTTGACATTTTTCATTTTTTTTAATACATAAAGTAATAAAGTTGTTGAATTCAATTTATGTTGCATACAGCTTTAGTGACTAGATTTTTTAAAGCATTTTCGCACATCCATTTTATGTGTAAATTACATGACCATTTTTGTTTGAGTATTTAATGTCTGGCTTTTATTTAATGAAACATCGGTGCAGTCTAAAATAGTAGGTACCTATTATGCCAGGTGGTGAACAGTTTTCGCTTGTTGCTATGGCTGTACTTTTTAATTAAATACTATGGTTCTGTTTTTCGATGTGTTCATTTTATGTATTTTTTTCTATTATTTCGAAGTGTTATAGGTAGTCTCGGTTGTATCTATTTGAATTAACGTTGATTTGGGTCCCGCTATGACTTGTTGGAAGTTCTGGCGATATTGATATCGAGTATAGAATAAGCGTTTAAACTCTTGATTAACATTTTAACGGACTTCTAAAGCCTGACCCTCAGCAGGGAACATCACATAGTCATAAATATCACACGTGGTTCAATAAAATATATTGTCAACCGATGATATTTCGGCCCATCGGACCGATGGATAAAAAGTTCTCGACAGACGTCCACAAACAAGATGACACAGCTGGCTGGCAGGCTGCCTCCAACAAGTCACTATGGAAGTCGTTGGGGGAGACCTGTGTTCAGCAGTGAACTTCTATTGGCTGATGGATGGGATAAGATCGAAGATATTTAGGAATGTTTCTAAACTTATGTCAATCACCTAGCCAACATTTATCTTCTTGATATTATGTTATGTATTCTCGATACATTGTAGAGTATTATCATGATTCCATGATTATGAATATGCAAATTCGTACCACTTGTTGAATGAGTTACTAGACAAGACATACAAACAACACATAACCGGATTCATCTAGATGTTTATCGATAGCAACAATTAACAAAGTATGCTATTGATGTATAAAACGTGTGATATCATTGTGGTGAGGATATTTTTCATATTTCCAATATTATGGAATATGTTAGTTGCCTAATAATTATCCGCTATCTAACTCAAAAAATGATTCCTTGATGTACGAGAGTTTATCCCATTTATTTGGAAGTTCCACTAACACGCCTTCGTTATATTATTTCCATGGAGTTTAACCAATGGCCGACAAATGGATGTGAAAGCTAATTCAACTTATTGCGTCTCGAAAATTCGACTCAGAATGACTATGATTTTTTTTCGGTCGTTAGCGGTATTTAATGCCTACTTCCCGTACATCTCGTGTAAACACGGCAAATATTCGGAAATGTGTCAAGGATTGAGGAAATTGTTGTATTTTCGGCACGTTTACTAAATTGGCGATTTGATTCGTATGTTGATCTACCTTTTCGTAAACAAAGTTACATTTTATTTTGTTTATTGAAATGTGATTGGATACTTCGTCATTTAAACGTGTGCCAGAGTAAAAAGACAACCTGCAGAGCAGTTAAATAACGCATTAAGCCGATACAGTCCATAAAAATACTATTTCCTTTTTGTCCAGAGCTTTTTCTCCAATTGAAAAATGTTAAACCAATTCTAGCGACATTTGGTTTGTTTCAGCGATATATTACTCATTAAAATATAGATACTTAAAAACTAAAAGATAATAACAATAATAATATAAGCCTCATACGTATTACAGTCAAAGACACGATGTTCTTCCCAAATTCTTTAGTATCGTCAATGAGAGATTTACTGTTTTGGAACGCGAAAACAAAAGAAAAATCCCTCAGCAGTCAGCAGTTATGCTATGCATAATTACGTAGCAAATTATGTAGCGTAGGTCGCGTTTTTGTTTACAATAAAACTATTGACTGACAAAATAATGGTTTCCTTGAAAGTTTGTATGCGTCTCTGGTTTGTTTGAGATAACACCTGTCTTCTACTGATGTTTACTTTCAGTGTCATATTGCGTACCGATGCCCGTCAAACTGATAAAAAGTTTATCTGCACGTTGTAATTTGAAACAAACGTGTGAAAACACGAAGTAAGATCCCTTTATCTTTCTTTCCGCAGGAAATTTGGAAGTAAACAGTCGTGAGTTGGTTTTATACTATTTTGTTTGCTAATGATAGTAACTGTAAGGGAAAGGCGAAAAAACATTGTGTATAATCGTAGAACGAACTAACAATGTAATGGCTCATATTCTTTTGAACGATTTAATAGAACACACATTGAATTCGCTATAACGATGAAGGAAAACATCGTGATGAAATCTGCTTTTCTAAATGTTCTTAGGAATTTCTTAGGAAAGTAGTCCGCAAGCCCGCACTAGGCTAGCATGGTGGACGAATATATTTTTTAAAAGTTGAAAAATACTATATGATATTATCATTTTTTGTTGAGCTGCAAACTCATAGTTGCAAGTTCAATATGTTTCAAGTAGAGTAGTGTTAAATTACAAATAATTGGCAGGACTCCACAAATACGCTCGTTCAAACTAAGCATAGAGATCAAGGATAATAAAAAGAAAGTGATAGGTGGCCTATCAAGCAATTCCATAAATAAATTTAAAATCCTAATACACGATTAGATGATTGTCACATATTTACCGAATCCATTTAAATATTTGTTATTAATAAAAGTTCATCCCTATACTAACCGCAACTAGTCACAGTCGATATAATGGAAATAACCAACACATTAATAATTACCATTGTTTTGAAACTAACGAAATTCAGTAGCCAATGTAATTACCCAACACCCAGAACAAATGTCCGTATAATCGATGTTAATATGGAATCGACTCTTTCATACATTACAATACTAATTCTAGTTTTATCAGTTTATATAACTTGTATTATTTCAAAACTGATAATGTAAAAATAGAGTAATTAACCGTAAGTTGAATGGAAAATACCTTTGTGTGACGACACTACACGGGAGCAAGTGGCCAACCCTAGAATTACAATACAATTGCATAATGCCATATCAGCTACGCGATTTAAGCGGTACTATTTGCAGCTACGTATTATTTTTTAACAAAGATAAATATACGTGACAAATTTTGCAAATTACTCGTGCGTTTGAATGTGAACCGTGCGATTAATAATGAACAACAATGAGTAACAGGAGCATTGTTTTGATAAAAATAAATTGCCCGTTTATAATATTTCCACGTGGTTTAAGAACGGTTGTTATGTTAAACGATTTATTGTTTGACTAAACCTTTTTAAGCTTTCTAATTCATTCGAAAATACTTACTAACATGAAACAAAAATTATATCGTATAAATAATATAGAAACAATATAGAATTATTATATTCTATAATGATATCGTGTCGGCCTATTAGAAACCGAATTAATAGGTGCAATATTTTTATAGTGCCTCGTTATTCTCCTGAACTTTATCGAGAAAATCACAGAAGCAGAAAATAATCTAAAATCATGATCGAAAATTTGTAATAGGCCATATAACTGGCAACAGCGCTGGCTAAATCTAGTTGTAGAAATACACATCTTCTCTCTTCGACGACATAGCTACGATTACTCATAATACTGTTTGTTGCAGGCAAAACAAGCTCTCTAATCAGCATATCAGAAGCGCTCGTACCTGTCATCTACTCGCCAGTATACAGTTTTGTATACGACCGCACTTTGACAACGTTCTCTGGCGCATTCTACCTGATCAGCGCCGGGCTTGCCGTTCCTGCCATAGCTATATTAGTGTGAGTATTTATGCTGCTTACGGTATAATGAGCTTTAAAAACAGGTAAATAATTAATGGATTCTTCTGCCTGTAATGTATCCCACAGGCCCTAATATCTGTGATTACTGTCAGGAGGTTTTAGTCGGTATGCTGGAGTCGAGATCCTAGAAGGTCCTTAAACAAGTGAAATGGTGAATGAAATGAGGTACTCATCAGCTTATATACGGCCCTGCTAGGCACGGGTCTCCTCTACCATTGAGAGGTTTTAGGACTTAGTCCTCCACGCTGGCCTAGTCTTGGCGGACTACACACCTAAGCAATTCTTAAGGACTTTTTTTTATTTTGATTTGAAATGAGGTACACGACATAAAAACTATACATGTCTTTATATAGACTGTAGCTTTATATAGTCGGCTTTATAACGTGGTGCTATAACTAGTTAACTAAAACTTACTAGTTTTAGAGGCTGTCTCACTATTAATCCAATACAAACGAAGGAAGTAAACTTTTTTATATTACTATAGGTAAATATTGTTCTTTATTAATTTTTCCTGTTCTATTATCCATCTAAAGGTTGTGTGTAAGACATTGCCTGGAGCGATAAGACCGCCTATTGTTATTTTTTTTCTGCTTAATTAATTTTGTTAACAAGAAAGTGTTAATAAATAAATAGATAGAATCCATAGGATAACATAATATCAACATTAATTATAAAAAAAGAATAGTTAAGTTTTAAAAAGAAATGTATGTCAAAGGTCGTTTGTTTTAGAATCGTTTAGGAAGTTACTGAGTGTGGTGGCGTGCTCTTTAGCCATGACAAAAGCAGGAGCAATTAGCTGAAGGAGCATTGAAGTACGCTAGTTTGTGGAATAGAAGAAAAAGCTAATGCAACATTTTCATTAAATTATTAGAGGAATAGACTAGTATTTAAATATATTACAAAAAAAAATATAATTAAACTTAATACTTTTTAGGCCTTCGGATAGTTTGTGAGGATATCGGATCGGATAGCTTTCGAATAGATAGTTAAACAAAGAACTCTTAATTGCACCAATGTTATAAAAATAGCAAAAAGGCTGTATGAAATAGCAAAATGTTTTTAAAGACAGTCTTTTTTAATTAATTTAATTTTAATGTTTTGAGGTTTAGGCCCATAGACGAAAGTATCTCGGTGGTCGGATATTGAAACCCCGCGCACACACCTCCTAATTTTTAGTTAGTGAGTTATTTTTGAGACAAGCACTATGTGTATTGACAATGAATTATCTCGTCTATCGTAAAGAAACCTGAACTCCTACCCTACCAGCTATAGAGACCCGTGCCAGGACTGCAATATGGACGTGATGATGCTAAAAATATATGATAAATGCTCTAATAACTAATTCATACAAGACTATTAATGTAAAAATAAATGTATACAAATTTGAATACTACGCCAGTATTTTTATCGTGTGCGTAATTAGTTAATGATCCGATTGACTAATAATATAAGGGGAAGTTTGTAGTTACCCAAAATTATATTCACTGTTTTTTTTACCAAGATTCAGTAAAGGGTGAATCACAGATAATATAAAAGCAAAAAAATGATCACACAAAGAAATTTTCCAATATCAAAACATACCTAATTGCTATTAGTAACAGTTATACAAATAAGTTCTTAATAAAGCATTGTTATAAACCGTCATATGGGCATTGTCCTTGTGTCGTTTACACAATAGATACGTATAAACCACGCAAAAATATGTATCAATGTTGTTTTTCTGTCTTCCAACCCAATGAAACAAAAGCACATTTAAAAGGATAAAAATCACTTTGTTGATTTAAACTTTTGAACAATTTATCTTTGATAATATAAAAAATTTCGGAATCACTGTTTTAGTCATATTTATAAATCATCTAAGCGATACTTATAGGCGTGGATGCATTTAAAAGGAAAAAAAATACAAAAGTATATTTAACAATGGCGGTAGTTAGGAAACCGCTATTTTTTAATTTTTTAAATGTCAGTGTGTTTGAAAACACTGTAACTATTAATAATCTTTGTCTTTTCCCTCTGAAACACACACACACAAGTAAAAAATCAGCTCAGAATAAGCAGAGGTTATATAATTTTTTCAAATTAATATTGTAGTAACCATAATTCCTGAGGTCAAAACGAGTTTTTTTATTTTTTCCATTAGACCACAAGATAAAGACCACAAGAGTGTGATAAGTAATTAGTGTTTTATGAAGAAATTTAAAAGCAATTTAAACTCCATTTATTAATCCGCTCCGAATCCAGAACATTCGTTGCTTTACAGAATACTCGAGATCAATTAAAAATAGATAAATACTGTGAGGGATTAGGCTTAAGTCCACTATGCTAGCCTAGTGCGCGTTGACCTGTGGAAATTCCCTTGCATTTTTACGTGTGCAGATTTTCTCACAGTTTTTGGTCGCCATGATATTCCTTGATAACAGGTTTAATTCATTGTGAATACACACATAACTTTGTAAAGTAAGAAGCGTACGCCTGGGGGTTGAACCCGCAACTGACGAGAATCTCGATAGAGCACTTAAACCTCGAGGCCATCACTACCCATGGACGTATCAACAAAAAATCATAACAGTATTCGATTTTTATAGACTTTTTTAGTTACTTATTCCATTAAATTATTGTATGTGAGAAAATACAATTACGGCCAGTGCATATTTCCACGTAACCGAATCAGTTACCAGAATAGTAATTTCGACATTCGCAACAAAGGCCTTGCGGTCTCTTGAGAGTGCGCCCTTACTATAGTTTTTTCTTCAGAGATCGATTTCTAATGACCGAAGCCTTGAACCGTCGAGTTTTCTATTTACGTTTGAGTTATTTATGTACCTTTGGTAGCCCTATTTGCAGCAAAAAATCTTATTGTGAATTGTATGAACGAGATTTTTTGCGAACGGTATATTTAGATTAGGGCCAAATTTTTGTGTAATCCACAAATATTTGTGACGGGTCTGAGTGTTTGTGAGACTGAATAGTCTTTCGTAGTTTCTGGTAACATGAAACAAGGCTTGTGTTAGTGGGGGTTCAAAACTATATAGGTCCATTTCATGTCAATATTTTCCTATGAGTTTTTGGGTATTACTTGGCACTTGGGTTCGAAAGTTGTAGCTTAGGCACGATTTTTAACATAAGAAAATTGTTGACGAAGTCATTGGTTCGGAAAACATTCTGATACAAGTCTTGTTGTATGTGTGTCAGAAATTAAGAAAGACTTTTCTGGCATATCTAATCTTTGCAATTCACACAAACATTTTTCTTGGAGGATCGAATCCGCTACCTCGAATCACACTGGTTTATAGCCAACTGGGCTAGGAAAGCTGTTGAGCTGGAACATTTATAAGTGAGTCAAGGTGCTTTTATGCCTCTTACTTCTTCACGCTCAATCGGATGAATTTTGATGAAAAAATTGTGGGCAACTTTGTTTCCTGCAAAATTTATTTTAAGCTTGTTAAAACGAGGGATTAACTAGTAATACATTAGCAATGTCCTAATGTTACATAGATGGTTCGTATACAAAAATCTAATAAAGCTAAGTTTCAATAGCGTCTGGTGCGTCCACTCGGATCTATTTCAGGCTTAGTTGTGTACCAGGTTTGGACAGGGAATGTCACTTACGCTATAATTTATTTAAAGCTTGCCATATGCCAATACTTAATTTTATCTCTACGTCATCACATGCAACAAACATATCCTGCTAAACCTTGAGATAAACAGGTTATATGTTGTATTCCGCGCATCGGATACATAGCTACAAGTTGAGACACCCTGATCCATTAATTAATTATTTAATAGTAGTACTATAGCGAAGTTAACTCTATTTCCTATAGAAGAATATTCTAGTTTCCTTACATATACATACACCCATATTTATGTCATGTTGTAAACATTGTAAAACAATTTATGGTATAAATTTTAATAAACTTCCATATCATTCATTATAAGGATACTATCGTATTTTTCCCCCACGATTCGGAAGATATATTTGTTTTGGTTTTAATAGCTGGCTTTATTTCTAGAGTCCGAGTTGGTACTGAGAATTTCTTAAATGAAAAACCCAGCACCACTTAACCGGACCCATACACCATCAATAATATTGATCAATATTCTGATTGTACAATATTATTGAACGTGTAGGGATAATATTGAAGCATTGCGCCGTGATTGAGCAAAAGATTGATGGAGCTTAATTTTTATTGATCAATATTTTTTTATTGCGCTGTGTAGGGTTAATATTGCGCAATATATTTCTTTTTTTTTTCTTTTCAACAAAATCACCAGCGTGGCTGCCGCCAAAACTTCGTCGTCAGACATGTTGCTCGCACGAAAATATTGATCAGAGTGGTTTATCAATTTTATTGACAGAATTTATTGAACGTCTGGAATCAAAGGGGGTGTTCAATATTATTGAACAATAAAAAGATTGTTCAATATTATTGTAGGTGTATGGGGCCCCTAACTAACGTATCGAACAACTAACGTATCGAATGTCATCACGATTAATCGCGGTAATTTATTCGGATATGCAAAATCACAAAAGAACTAAATTTTTCGAAGAATCTGTATGTTATCAATGTTGGGAAAAACCACCACTAAATCATTACCAGCATATCATTATACCAAATGTAACGCCTGAGAATATGGAATTTGCAAAGTACGAGTATATCAATTTCTACACTCTACATTACCATAAGCCAGTAACCATACTGGCATAACCCACCAAGAATATACCTTATCTGTGATGCATTAAGTCAAAGTAGAATCTTTATTCAAGTCTTTATTCAAGTTGAATTTTACACGTACTTTTGAATCGTCATTTTAAAACTGTTCCCACATTAGCCGCCAGTAGTCGAGAAGGGTCGTCCGCCAACCACTGCTGATGGACTAAGGTCTTAACCCTCTCAGTTGTAAGGAAGGTCCGTTGTAAACAGTGGAATTATCTAAAGCTAATGACGAGTCGAGAAGGGTTATATATCAAATCGTCTATTTTCTCAAATATCACCCATATCAATAGACTTCAAGAAACCCATTGATTAACTAAGATGAGATATTAAAGCGTTAACAAACACTTATTTCCCACGACGGATGTGGTAGGTCTTATTAATGGCTGTTTGTAATGCTAATTGTTGGTAATAACCTAGAGCTTACATTAAGTGTTTTTCCTATAGTGAAATACGTGCGTACGATTTACATGTTTGACTGATTTACTGATCCGGTTGTAGGTATAACACGCGAAAACAGAGCTTGGGTTCGAATGTCTGGTCGGGCAAAGTGACTATGGAAATTCTTTTATATTTATTTGTAGAAAAAAAGACATAAAATACAACAAAAAACACACCCATATAGGTTAAAGAAAATAGCTAAAAAGGTATTAGCGTGATGTACGTGTATAGAAAACATATAAATTATACGTATGTCACATTCAGTGATGTTTGCAACGGGAAGGAAGTTTAATTTCACGCATCTATGGTGTCAATACGAAATCCGATTGTCAGACCTTGGTTAACTACTAAAACATTTTAGAGTACATTATACAGTTAGAGGACACCATAAAAACATGTAAATTCGCTTAATCTTTTTTTATGAAGAATGATCCTAAACAATAGAGAACTTCACAGACAAACCAGGAAACAGGGAAACTATATCTTATTTCTAAAAATGTCTTTATTGTTTGTCTTTTATAACCCAACACAAATTTCCAGCTGTACGTACATATGGCACTAGAAGTAGGCAGTAGTATTTCTGCACTCAAGTTTCAGCATCATATTTCATGTTCCTCGTAACAGGAAACGAGCCAATTTTCGAACTCATTTCTAAACTCCTTGCAGTTTCCTAATGGAGAACCCTAATTACTATGATGTCTTGCTTAGTACACTATGCTCTATTAACATATCTCCAACGGCTATTGACTGGTTTCGAAGTTACCTGATGGGACGTCGGCAACGAATACGTCTTGAAAATGACACCTCCTCTTGGTGTAATGTTACTGCCGGTGTCCCTCAGGGCGGCGTTTTATCTCCTTTACTCTTCGCGCTATTCATTAATTCGATTTCCCGTCATCTTATTTCTTCCTACCATCTGTATGCTGATGATTTACAAATCTATTATCATGCTCCAGTAGACAGGGTGGCGGAAGCTATAGGGTCTATAAACAAAGATCTCTCTTCTATAAAAGAATGGAGCCTGACTCACGGCCTCAAAGTCAATCCTTCTAAGAGCCAAGTGATTATTGTCGGCAGCCCCAGGATGGTTTCCAGAATAAATGCCCAGTTGTTGCCTCAGGTTGTCTTTGATGGATGTGTTATACCGTTTAGTGACAAAGTCAAGAACCTGGGTATTTATTTTGACAAAACCTTGTCCTGGGGCCCCCAACTGCAAGAACTCAGTAGGAAATTGTTTGCTGCTGCGGGGTCCTTAAGAAGACTAAGAAATTTTCTGCCTATTCCTACGAAGATTGCGCTCGTGCAGACTCTCCTACTTCCTCTTCTTGATTATGGTGACGCTAGCTATCTTGATCTCACCGAGGCCCAGTTTGATAAACTTGAGAGACTTCACAACTTCTGCATAAGGTTTATATTTGGCCTTCGCAAATATGACCACGTTTCCGAATTTCGAACTAAACTCAAGTGGCCTTCTGTCCGCCATCGCCGGAATACTCGTATTCTTTCCCTCCTCTATTCTGTCCTCTTCGATCCTTCTACTCCCCGTTACCTCAAGGATCGTTTCACATTCCTCAGCGACACGCATGCAAGACCTCTGAGATCGGTAGAAAATTTAACACTCGTTATTCCTAGGCATAGCACAACATTTCTTGATCATTCTTTTACGGTGCATGCAGCTCGCTTGTGGAATGAACTACCACTGCCTATACGACAAGCTAAGTCGCTTCCTACATTTAAGAGACTCGTCAGATCATTTTATTCACAAAAATAATTGTTTAAGATTTTAGTGTAACTATTTATTTTATTTCATTTTTGTTTTTTTTTTTATTATTATTTCTATAAGAATTTTATTTATTGTTTTGTTTGTTTCTTTTTTTTTTTTTTGTACATCATGTTTATTATCTGTAGATGAATTACCCGTACCATTTTAGTCTTTTTATATTCCTGTTGTAAAATAGGTTGTCTGGAAGAGATCACAAATAGTGATAAGGCCGCCTATTGTTCACCTAATGTTTTGTTTACTGTTGTTAATTTTGTTTGTTGTTTTCTTTGTATATATTTTTGGTGTACAATAAAGTGTATATAAATAAATAAAATAAATACTTATTGCTCGGGAATCGAACCTATTTATTGCAGGGCGAACTAGAAATAATATAAACTTGAATTACATATATTGTGGGACTTGAATCTGGATTTTCTGTCAGTCGATCTCGATGATTCCTCTGAATCTTAATCGTCATCATCCAACTGTCTCTACAGCAAGTTTACGGTAAATGATAAACAAAGAAATAACTTAAAAAACTAATCATACTTAAATTGAAGGTAACTGATATTGATAGGTTTATTAATAAAATTTTTAGGCTCAAATTAGTCAGAGAAGCTTTTAATTTAAAGGACATATACAAAGGAAGAAAGTAAATAGGTCATATGTTAACAGCGTGTATACGAACGTGTTGATAATAAATATTCGCTACACAAGTGACCCGCGGGTTATCTCCCAAGTAGTTACTGAGTTCACCAATTGACGATCGTAAACTTGCACATGCGGGGCACTTCGAACCCTTAACAAAGTTTCATATAGTTCAGTATTAGCTTGTTGGTATATTTTGTTATATAGGTAGTAGATGGTAGTGGTAAAGGTACGGCCGAAGGTAGTATGAGTTAAAAACGTTATTAAAAGAAATTCATTCTAAGAGCTTTTAGATTGGTTTGTACTAAAGATTTCAATGTAATTTTTTTTTTTATATTTTCATTATATGCGTTTTCGGTTCTAATCGATGATTTACAGTTCGGCATTTTTTGTAATAATAATTTCAATAAACCATTAGAAAGTTAGCTGTTAGCGACCTACAGTGATTGGAATCCCTCATCATTTGATGCTCTCAAAATTTAGATCACATCGTCTATATTTATTCAAAATTTTTCATGGCGATAGATTGATGTCTTTCAGCCGAACGCATACGTAAATTTGAGTAAATGTTGCCATTTTTCGGTGCCTGTTTTAAATAAATCACATAATTGAGAACATGATTACACTGGCAATATTTCATTCTTTGTTTGGATTCACCAGATAATAACTATAATAATAAATCTTTAATTCAGGAAATATTGTGTTATTAAACACTCAACCATAAAGAAGTATGAATTATTATTATTGTTTATCATTAAAGTTTATTAAGGAAATGTAAGATAGCAAGCAGTTTTTAATAATTTACACGTAATCTCGTTATGTGATGTCACTGTATGTGTGATCTCTAGTGTCATTATTCATTTATTTTAATAAATACAGATATGATATAATAATAAATAAACAGCTACATGACGCAATTGGCTAGATACCAGCTTGCAAAACGAAAGGAAGTGGGTCCGATCCCCGCACCGAGACAAATGTTTGTATAATCAATAAATATTTGTTTCGGGTCTGGGTGGTCGTGGGGACTTTATCAACGATAAAAGAATTGTGTCCTAGTTTGGGATCAGAACTATGTACTGTATATGTAACCCAACAGTTATATGTATGTTTTTTAATGGATTGTGTGCTATTTTTATGAATCTTTTTTGGTAAAAGTTAACGATATTTACAGGGTTCCATTAGATCAATTTAATGGAAGTACCAAAAACATTTTTGTTGTTCACTTGAAAAGTTTTCTAAGTAATCCAATCACGTGAATCCGAATAAAGTTGATCAAATAAGTTGACTTCAAAATTCCAATAGCGAGAGAGAACATGTTATGCGCGTCATATCGTTTTCCAGAACGATATATCTTAATGGACACAATTTTGTTGTTTTAGGGTAACATTTTTGTTCAAATAAACATACAATATTTTTACGATTATTTTAATCCTAGCATGACCCCAGCATTGATATCGATTCTTTACCCATGGTAGCGTCATTTCTGTTTCAAGAACAGGAAACATCGGTTTTTCAAGTTTCCCTAAAGATTCACTAAAAATGCAGTAGATTTTTAGCAAAATGTCAACTACAAAAATAAAAATATTAAACTCTAATTAATTTTCTCATGGGATATATTACTATTAATTGCAATTTATGAAGCTTTGACAACATTTTATGAAATTACGGTGGATCACACACCCCCTTTCGATTACAATATACCTAACTGTACACGATATTTTATTAATACTATAATTTTATTAGTACTAGGAAGTAATTATTTCTTTTTCTATTCCAGATTGTTGTATTACCTCCGTTCAAGAGAGGCTAAAGAGATTGAGGCGGCGACAGACACGAAACCGCGGGAGAATGAGATAACTCGTTTTTGACATTCGCTACAAAAATTATTTATTTTTAAGATATAATGTTACCTATAATATTATTCGAAAAATCTCAATAAAATTAAGGTTTGTACTGCATTGTGTGTTTCATTTTAAATTCATTGCATAAAGAAAAAAATATTAGACAGTTGATATGTTTTGTTATTTGCCCATTTTTCAAACTAAATTAGAATTAAGAAATATTTTAAATTTCTTTTGGATATAATGTATTAATTACAGGAAATTCTTAATTGCAGCAGTCCTTCTACGAGATAAACGAATTAGTGTTCGCATGTAGTATGCATATAATATAAAGTTACCACTTACGCCTGTATCCCATTGAACATTGAACCATAGTACTTTAGTACAAAAATCTTTGGCCCGTACACAGCTTTTTCAACAATATAACTTATTGTTTAAAACGCAAAAGTAACGTACAGTATGTAGTATTACTTTGTAAAGTTCAACCCGAAGTGTATGACGTTTTATTAAAAGGCAATATTGCTTTAATATTAACAAGCTTGGTTAAGATTCTGCGACAGGAAGCACGTAAGATAGATGGAGGTCGACTGTCTTCCAGCCCGCTGCGTCAAATCTGCTCACATCGCACAGATGTCGCTGCCGAGTTTCGTCAAGCATAATCTTCTGCCTAGTCATTAAGGATCAGACGTAGGGTAGCAAGAAGAAATTCGGAAACAACTTGAAATTACAGATTAAAAGATAAGCAACTAGCTTTGAAATAAAACGAAGCATTCACGTATAATTGATTTTAGTTGTGACGGATGCTGAAACATTTGGTAAGTAAGAAGATAGAGGTATTCTTATTTCCTTTCCTTCTTATTCTTAGGGGTGATGCAGAGATAAACGCATGTATGTACAAAAAAAATTGAGACCTCGTGGCCGAAAAACGAAACAAATTTTGATTATTTTCCTTCGGAATTATGTCGGAATATGGAAATTTGACAACAAAACAGCATTAATATAACCTTCCATTACATCTTCCGTAGCACTGGTAGCAGGTGGACCTCTATAAGGTACATTATCTCTGCTTACCACTTGTAGGATACTTTCACATGTACTTATTAATTACACCGGGGAAAGTCATACCGATTCTCTAAAAGTCACTCGGTGAAATTGTTACAAAGTACCTCTTCAGTATAAGACATTGTGTATATTGATATAATTCTTATCCATTTGACACCAGAACAACGTGCACGATACTTATTCAAATAAAGTTGGACGTAATTAGGACATATTGCTGATTAAATATAAACAATATTATTATCACTAACTGCGCTCCAACGTACCAGTAATAAACCTGATGAATAAGTTTTAAACTGTTCTACTGTTTAGTAAATATTCTTGCCTTGAAACGCCTCAAACCTATCTAATTCTTCAAGCAAAAAAGCTAATACAAAGAATAAGAAACGCCATTCTGGCCTAGTGCGGGTTTGTGGACTACACACTTAACCCGCCATCAATCGCGCGGGAGCTGTCAGCACCCCACGCATTTTTTACCGAAATTAAAATTTCTGTCTTTCTTTCAAGTTTCCTTGAAGAACGAAAAGGTAGCCTTAAGATACTGAGAGAAGCGAATGAGTAACCAACGAAATTATAACTCATTTTTTAGTTTAAAAATCAGGAAAAAAATCTCATCAAGTCGCGCGAGTGATGGCGGGTTAAGAAATTCCTAAGAACTTTTTAGGCGTGCAGGTTTCATAAGAATGAGATATAATGTATGCTTTTTTTTAATATTATGATGTGTCAAATCCATAAATTTTATGAGTCATCGACATTTCCGCTGGTAAAATTTTACTTTGTCTACCCAAAGTAGTCTGTGTTTGCTGACTGATGCCGTATTGTAACATATTTTAACGACGTATATTCAGTCAGCCGTTAAGTCAGCGTATACTTTTCTTTTACCAGCAAATTTAGCTTCCGACATTCTTGCTCGGTTAAGCGACAAAGTGAGGCCTATACAGGGTGTATTAAGACGATGATTGGAAACTAAGGCAGGTAATAGCTATGGTGATTACAAACCCCCTGGCGTTAAAGAAAATCCTGACAAAAAAATAAAAAAATTACGTATTTGTTACAATCATAGGTGTAAAATGTATGTGGTTGTAAGGAAAACGTCATTTTTTGTTTTTGTCGTGATTTTCTTATCACGGTCTGAATACACCCTGTACGGAGTAATATAAATTACTTTAAATAATAATGATAAGACGATTTTTCATTTGTTTCGCAATAACGTTTTAGTTACAAAAGAATGTTAGATGCGATATTCTAATCCTATTCAGTAATACGTGACTCAATATTTACACAATTTACTTCCTATTGCTGCATGTTATGTAAGTTATTGATAAGAGTAACACAACGTACTCCGATATAGTCAGCCCATCGTGATTGCGAAGAGAAAAATCTACGTCCATGATAAGAAATAGTCAACTGCTGCTCTGAACATAAAGAAGGGCTAAGATTTAGGCTACTAAGCTGGCCTTAAATTAGGAAAGAATGAAAAGGTTTGTTTTATGAATTCGAGCAAGAAATCTAATCAACTTGAGACCTACTTACAGGGATTCTACGTAGCGCTGGTTCTTGCTTCTGAAAGTAACATATTATAATAAAATCGAATGAGTTTCCAAAAGTGCATTAGATACAATTTTTTCTCTTCTTTTCTCTATTCTGTTAAGCACCTACTTCCTAGAGGTCACTTAGAAAACAGAAGGCCTATTCTAATTATTTTTTAGTTATTCTTTGATATATTAAACTAGACAAGAATTAAATATTTGCGGACCTCATAAACATTTGTCTCGGAGCGGGGATCCAACACATGGCCCCTCGTTTCGAAACGTGGTGTCTAGCCTACAGACTACCTCGATATTCCGACACGAAAACAAGAAAAGAATGACATATTTACAGTATTAAAGTGCTGGCCCGTGTCTTATGTTAACACAACAATTTATTCAATTTTGAATGTGTCCTATCTTGTACCAGGTCGCAAGTCAAACAAATTAACTATTGTTTGTTATATGTATATGTCAATATTGATTTGAACTTACGTATGTCGAGCTAAAGGGCATTACTGATATTGTATGACCATTTATTGAATCCAGTACCTAAATAAAGTATGTTTGTATTTGGTCTAATAACGGTTATCGTCTTTCTTTAATTGAAATACCAGTTGAATGAACGAGTTGAAATCTAAGGTATCTACAATTAGTAGTGTTGTTATTTATTCTTTTGTTTTATTTGAGAACAGTTGTGGTGCTTCCACTAAGCGTCCATAATATGTCCATTTACTAAAAACAAAGATTTCGAAGTTTACATTCATAATAACTTATCATATATAGTGCGTACATTGTAGTACATACCTATATAGGTAGGGTTGGCGGACTACACACCTAAGAAATTCCTTAGAAGTTTTGGGTATGCAGGTTTCATCAAGATGTTCTCCTTTACCGTTACCTAGTAACTATTTCTGATTACACAAATAGCTTCGAAAATTCATAGGTGTGCCTGGGGTTTAGTTGAGTCTGTTTATTAAGAGCTGAGGCTCAAACTGGTCCGATCATCAGGGGTGGTACTACTTTCTCAGAGAAAAAAAATGAGCTTGAGAAATACTTGTGCGTCTTACTATTAAGGACTTGGCACAATTTTACTATTGGTAGTAACTGTATGCATAGTAACTGCCAAATCTAGTAACAGGATCCTTTTAAGAATAACGGATCAAGGTTTTAAGAATCTTACAATCCCATTAATGATTCAGTATGATCAAATCAATTAATAAACTAAATTTAACAGTTTCATAAATGATGTATCCCAATTAAGACTTAAAATCAAACATCAATTAAAAAGTCATGTTTTATTTACACTACCTACAACAATATGTACAAATTAAAAATTAAAATTTAAGTTTGAAAGATTTTGAGACCGGTTTCTCTGCTTTCTCTCTGACGTCTTCAGATTTGCCTTGGATGAGCATCTTAATGTATCTGCCTTGTTGACTAGACGACAAGCTTATGCCGAGAACTTCACAATTTCGTATAATTTCGGTGCAGCCTCTAATATCTCTGTTAGTTACTGAAAACAAAATGAGAAATTATCTAAAACAAATGCATATAGAACAGTTTTAGACACCAGACTATAAAAGGGCGCCTGGTATATCTTCGGGACGAAACAAATGTTTCTTTAATTCAAGAATATTTCTCTCGTGCCTAGCTGTTTGTGAAACAGAAAAATATCCTATAATTTTCAACATCTGATGTCATAATTTCCGAGACTAGACTTGTATCGCAATGTAGAGTGAAAATTATGTACTATCTGCTTTTTTGTTGTGCTTTTCAGGTGTTTTCATTTTCTGATACCACAGTTTAGTCGACTGTGGTCATCTGTCTCTTCTTTTATCGACATTTTATTTGCACCATACCAACACAGTTACTTTGTCAAAACAGTATGAAAGCAAAAATTAATTCCCAGGAAACAAATTGGTCCTCATTGTCTCATGTACAATAGTACAATATCACGTGATAAAATCGACAAACAGACGAGACAGTTCATCAGGGCAACGATTAGCATCGTAAGCTGTATTTATCCGTCAACAGGGTCCAACTTTGTATAGTATACCGCAGTATAAACGAAATTATCGTTGAAAGGAAATTATATGCTGCTCTTTCTAGTTATTGTATATCATGTTTTATTTTTGCGACTATATTAACAATAATATAATGTTTAAAGATTAAATTACAAAAAAAATAAATACGTAATTTATTTTGCATTGTTTAAATAATGTTACGTAAATTGTTTGGTTTACTATTTAATTTTCAGTTGCTTTTTCCATGATGGGTGTATACATATGTTATCACCTATATTTTGTGAATGAATAAACAATATTAAAATAATAATAATTACAAAAAGTCAACCAAACAGGACACAAGGATTATGGGCTAATTGCTCCGGATCACAATTTTTTTGTATGTTTGAGACAATTCTAATTCTAATCAGGACTGATATTGTTTATAAAATACTTTAAACTTTAGCAGGTCAAATATCTCATTGTGGAACAATAAATAGCGCAATACAAGTATTCAAATTAGGCCGTTATGTAACATTCGACGAGCTAAATACCAAAAATTATCTACACTTCATACTTTTGTTATGTAAGAGACCTTTGAGAACAATGCCAAGCAAATGGTTATTTAAGTTAGTTGTATAGTATTCATGTCATTTGCGTGTACCAAAATTATAATTTGAACTACAGTAACCGAAATAAGTCTCAGGGTCCTTAATAAGTTCAGTATAATTCGTTGTACAGAAAGTGCTAAAGAAATATAAAAATTTTGAAAAAATAATCGTCAAACAATTTTCAACCTTAAACGTTTCTGTGGAAACAGCATGAGGTTTAGATAGTTTACGACAACAAAATCAAATTTATAACCAATAATAAGCATTGATTAATTATTTAAAACCAAAAGGGGGTGTACAATAATTAATTAATCCTTTTCGAGATGAATTGTCCTAATGAAACAACGGGAACAAACTTTATTAACTAGCACACACTGATAACGGGACCATTGTAAGTCGAACCAAACGATAATGATGTCTCAAATGTGCCATTTTCAATATCTGCCAAACAATTGGCACATGTATTATGTACGATAAACTGTATATGACGTGTTCGGACAGAGTAATGGTTATTGATTAGGCATATGCACGTACTTCCTACCCACAGGTCTTTGGCGAAGAAGGTTTTAATGGACCATTGAGTCGAAATCAGTTAAATTAATAAAGAAACAAAAATGAACTTAGTCTTTTTTTTATATATGATAAGAAAAAAAAATATGCCAAGGATGACGCTTTGGCCATGGTTGTCTGCGTTCGTGAGTGCATTTATAAGCTTGTGCGTGCGTTTGTTCTTCTTCTTCTTCATCAACCCATATACGCCCACTGCTGAGCATGGGTCTCCTCTACCATTGAGAGGGTTTAGGCCATAGTCCACCACGCTGGCCTAGTGCGGGTTGGCGGACTACACACTTAAGAAATTCCTAAGAACTCTTAGGTGTGCAGGTTTCATCACGATGTTTTAAACATCGAAATTTTAAACAACAGAAACATCACATAAAAATGTAATAAAGACACATGTTTAACTATGGGTCTTCTGGTAAAACTAATAAAAAAATGATAGTCGACATTAAAAAAATATATGTAAAGTCATAGCTAGAAATCACGCCTTTGCTGTAAATTACAGAGGAAATTACGCTAATTTCCATTTACGTAACCAAAAACTTGTAGGCTTAACAAAGTTGGAAGTTATTATGACCGAACGTGCGTTGAGTAACAACCGTGTTTTACCGAAGATACGCTGCAAAACTTTTAAAAGAATTTTATAGAATACGTTAGAATATTTTTAATGTGGCGATGGACATTGCCAACATTTTTTTAGTTTTTAATACAAAATTTTGTTATATAAAATATTAAGCTATTATTCGTAGAGTAAATACTAATATCAATCGAACATACCTCGATAAACAATTACATAAAGTTTACTAAAAATAAACAGCTTATCACTTCGCGACAGAAGTTAATAACCTATAAACACTGGTGCTTATGATAATATATATAGAAGCTTACACATTACCCCCAAAGGGCGGTATACAACACTCAATCATAACTGAGCAAAATAATTAGAATATCCAGGTGTAAGGTAGATTTGATTGTTTATAAGCTGACAGCTTTTCCACTTGATGAAAACAACACAAAATTGCGTCTTGTGTGGGGTCAGTTATTACTCAGTTGACTGCTTATATCATATTGATAAGAAGCCAGACAATTACAACTGTTACATATGCAAGATAATGAACCTATTATTTCTTTGACATTTTTTATGTACAGACATATACAGCACATCTTACATTTATTTACTTTATATAGCTGTTTGAGACTATATATTCTATATAATTAAATTGCAGAGACACCAATGCGCAAAACAAGTGGCTGCCAGTTAGAGCTACTCACCAAAAGAAGTGTGTATGTGATTCACATATATTAGTTTTGGCCTGGATGTTAGTAAAATCGAAAAATGCCTCATTGTTTCTGCTACCCACAACACATATCTTAGTATCCTAGTATGGGTCATAAGTCATAACTATGTGACTGACTGCTGGGTGTATTTGTTATTATTATTTATAATGGTATTTTAAGAAATCCTATGATATATAACCCACTACAGAGGCACAATGTATAAAAATCGCTGACTATTGTGCAAGTGCTGCCATCTGTAATTTTTTGTGGGACATCAGACTTATGTAAGGCAATTTAATCTTCATAATTGTAAAATTATTTTGTAATATAAACTCCTTATTTAAAGGGAATTTTTACATGCCAATTTTATATGTAATGTATGATCACCAGCAAAACACCACCAAAATATTTGCAAATACAAAGTGACAAGATTTTACTGGAAGCAAATTTATTGATATTTAATACTTACATTTGTAATTAAACAAAATTTGTAACACTTTGGTGTATTCAGTTATCATGTCATACTTGAGCAGGGTTTGAAGAAGTCTTACTACTGCATCCTCATTGTAGTCTTCTTTTAAGACTGTTATGGTAAATATTGTGGCTCTGAAAATATAGTATTAACTCAGTTAATTTAATTGTTTTCTTTAAGAATAATAAAGGTACAATTATGTCTATAGAATTAGAATTATAGATTGTAAATTATAATATAGGTATAAACTCAAACCACAAACTTATGGATTATAATGATATCTCTTACTTCGTCCACCCTGTCATTTACAAAGCTAGGGTTGAATAATGGGCTTCATTGTGCCAGCTTATATTAATACATTTCATTTAAATATAAAACATATTTGATATACTCACCTGTCCCTTACAATATCTAGTAATGGTTTTGAAGTTTCTAACAATTCATTTGAGAGCATCTGATCTGAGAACCATGTGCTTGACCAGCACGCAAACCAGAAGCATACCAACGGATAATGATCTTCCCATGTGGAACTAAATTCTAAAGTATACCTTTTAAATATCACCATAGAAGCCTCAGATCTATTTAATACTGAGTCTTGTATTAACTCTTTAAATATGTATCTGTAAAAATTTCTCCTGCTCTCATATTTAAAATAACATTCTTTTAATATTGATAGTCCTTTCTCGGAATTCCCTTTCAGACATTGTGCTTTAGCTAGATAATGTAGAAATTCAACATTTCTTTTATACAATACAGGATCAACTTTTGAACAGTATTTTTGCAAGATAATTACTATATCTGGCCTTCCCGCCAAACTGTAGTGCCGGAATAACTTTTTTAATGTGTCTTGATTAATGAATTTACGGTTGTTGTGGCAACCAAGAACAATATTTTCAATTTGTTTATCTTTGTTTTTGGATATCAAATCCAATAATTTTTTGTCAAGTTCTTCATCCGACATTGTCGATATATTGGACGCATTGTCTGCGTTGCCCACAAAATTCTGCATTGTATAATTAGACGGATTGAACAAATTATTTTTACTTTTGTCTCGTAAAGTCATGTCTGTTGTAAATTCGGCCAAGTCTATCGTTGTACTAAATTGACACACCGGTATAAACTTCTGCATGCGCAATACATTGTAGATGATTTTCACGTAATTTAAAGGCTGTTTCCTAATTTTTGTACATACTGAATTCATTTTGTTTACCACTTTATGTCACTTATAACCTATTTTTGGGTTGCCCTCATTTAAATACAGTGCTTCCAAAATATAAATATTACGTGCCGTGTCTTTACGTTCTCATGTCTATTTCTTGTTAAATATTATAAGTATATAAGGTATTCTCGAGCACAAAAATATATTAGAAAAAACAATTCGAACAAAAAAGTCAATATTGTCACGATTGTCACTGTCAAAAAACGTACCACGAACATAAACATCACACATTATCTATTTTTAATCGTTCAGAAATTATAATACATTGCCCTAATTGTAAAATCAACATCATATTTTTCTTTATTACAATGTTAATTCGAAATACAGGCTTACATTTTTTGAATTGTCGTCAATAATTAAATTACGTAATAATTACGAAATCAAATTTATTAGATGCGCCATCTAGTATTGTTTCTAAGTACTATTTTTGATTTATAAAATCTACTCAACACTAGATAGCATTGTTAATGTCATTATTTATTTACAGATAAATAATTTAATTTTTTTCTGAAAAAGATTATGACGTGTAATAAACACTTTATACTTTTATTATTTGTGTAGCTCTAATTTCATACAGTTACTAGCTTTTGCCCGCGACTCCGTCCGCGTAGACTCTAGGGCTAAGTGCAGAGAGATTTTTGCATTTATAACATGTTTATCCCACGGGATTACATATTCCAGGATAATATTATCCCATGTTAATTCTGTGAGCCTACCTACCTCTATACCAAAAATGATTCCAATCGGTTTGGGAGATCCAGAAATACCCATTCTTACGGGAATAGTCCATTGTCCGGGCTAAAAACTATACCATATTAATTCTGTGAGCTCTACCTCTCTCTATACCAAATTTCATTAAAACCGCTTTGGTAGATCCAGAAATACTAATTCCCACAGGAATACTACATTTTCCGGGATAAAAAGTATCTTCTTCTTCTTCATCAACCCATATACGCCCACTGCTGAGCACGGGTCTCCTCTACCATTGAGAGGGTTTAGGCCATAGTCCACCACGCTGGCCTAGTGCGGGTTGGCGGACTACACACCTAGGAAATTCCTAAGAACTCTTAGGTGTGCAGGTTTCATCACGATGTTTTCCTTCACCATTAAAGCAAGTGATAATTCAATTTGAATACACACATAACTTCGAAAAGTCAGAGGTGTGTGCCTGGGGTTCGAACCCGCGACCGCCGAGATTCTCGACCGCGCACCCAAACCTCGAGGCCATCACTCCTTAAAAAGTATCCTATGTGTTATTCTGATGTATAAGCTATATTGTGGTAAAGTTTCATTCAAATCCATTCAGTAGTTTTTACGTGAAAGAGTAACAAACATCCATACATCCATACATCCATACTTACAAACTTTCGCCTTTATAATAGTAGTAGGATATTTGCTCAACCTATCTCTATTTCTTTGAAATTTTTCATAGCCCCTTCTTAATGCCTCCTGTGCACTCAAGATGTCGCTATTCCAAGAATCAGAAAATGTTTATTCAAACAACTCCGCAAATTAATGGTCGTGTTAGACATCTCGAAGCAGACGATGGCTCGAGTCTTGAGATCTATGAGATCTTTCTTTACTACCGACAAAGTCTTAAGGTGTCATGTTCATAAATATCTAATACGCGACATAGTTACTTTTGTCCTGGTTCGACCTGATTAACGGTGAGTGCATCGCAGCGCAGTGATCACTAAAGAGTACTGGAGTAGTCTAAAATTTTGGGACACTGTTAGGTTTAAAATCACCCATACAAAAATGTATTTTTTTTAATGCATATGGTCCCACGGTTATACGAACGGCGCAAAAACATATCTTTGCCTGTCTCGTAAGAGTTAGAGCCCTCTAAACCTAAATACTCACGGGTAGGTGAGTTTATCGTTTAGTGTGATACTGAATAATTAAAACTTTATTTGTTTCTTAAATAAGTAACAATACAGAAAACAATATTTTCTCCAGTCTGTATGTTTTAACTACTTTATCTCGCGGGTTTCGTTGTGATAAAATTTCCTGCTAGTTAGTATAAGTGCTTCATAAATCTTACGGCTTCGATGCGTGTGATTGAAATCTTGTTGGTCCGATTCTTAGGTAATTTTTAAAATTATTTAAGGGGCATAAACACTTTTATACTGCTAGCATTCTTACCAACCTAACTAATTTTTTTTTTATCAAATCGGTTTCTATACTGATGCGTACTACAGTTACTCGGAGTATCCCGGCTTTATCACATTTATCTATCCGTAAATGTTTACGTTTTAATAAAAAGATTAACGGACAGACAATTTCTCTCTGCGTCTAAGGCATCGATACTCTTTGGTTGAAGTATCGTTTGGCTGTCGCCCCCCGCTGTGCACTTGGCATTAGCAACTAATAGCTGCATGTTAATCGACATCCGATCATTGTCGGCGATCACTCCATACGAAAATAATAAAAAACTGGAGCGTCATACGATATCTGTGAAGATAAAATTCATAATCCGTTCCACGTATTGAATGTCCGTAGACATATTACACTGGCATTTTTTTGTTATAATGTTTTGAATCTTGGTCGCAACTTGCAGATTTTAAGTAGTCGATTGTTTGTTAATTGTTTTAATCGACTTATTTTAAATTACTTATCGAGTTTTCTTCTTTTTTGTTTATTTTTGCGAAGATTTTCACATGATAATTAAAGTCAAATTAAAATTTGTAATATACAATGCGAAGCTTTAACACGAATTTCGATAACTCGTTTTCAGAACCAAAAAATAGACCCGGATATATAAATATTCATTTTTTTAAGTTACGCTATGTATTTTCTGCAGGACATTATAAATTATCGTAACAAACTGATGATATAATAATATCTGTTATGCCGACAAAAGTATTCACACACGCTAACAATAACCCTAATTTTTTCCGTAGTTGCCACAAATAGTATACCATTAACTCGGCCAATAAATAACCCCATAGCCAAGTACGTTCGGTAATAATGGTGTTTTGAATTTATCACTATAATATGGTAATTGTGTATGGGGGAGCACGCGGTACTATTTCGTCAATTTGATGTTTTATTAGATTTGGTCTTTTGCCTTTTTTGTGGTTTATCAAATTAGTTGCGTGATAAATTGTTTTGTGGTTGATGGCTTTTTGTTTTATTTTTAACTTGTTAGTACTCGGTCCTATAGGAATTTGAAGCGTCTAATCAAAATTGAATCGAAGACTTTGTCCTTTTGGAAAGAAAGTGTAGTGGTTAATTAACAAAAATATTTTATGGGCTGATGAGAGTAGGCCACCAACCTACACTAGGCCAGCGTGATCGACTAAGGCGCTCTTAAGTCGTAGAGGAGACCCGTTTCCAGCAGTGGGACATATTCATAAATTTAAGTCATTATTCCAAGACCATCCGATCACTATCATAGATTTATTAAAATGACTTCATCTCAAAGAGCTTCTTCTCTCAAAGGCTTGGAATGGCCCAATTGTTTCATAGCCACTGTATCTCTCAAACGTATTCATCAACCGTCGCCGACGAGCTTGCCCTCACTAACTCAAAGTCAATTAATAAGGCAATTAGTCATATTAAAATGGGATTAACACTTTCTCGGTGTCACGAATATCTGCTTACTAGTCCTCGGGATGTATTACTGTCCACTTTATGAAGACCTGTGCTACAGTTCAGGTGTTGGGTAAAGCAGGGTCTATTTTATTTGGACGTTTGTCACATCCTGCCCGTACAATTAAGTGAACCCGCAGGGTACAGCTAAGCCACTCTTTAATCGAATGAGTTATGCTTCGTTTCTTCCTTCACGTAAGTTATCATTGTTAACAAGAAATTCTGGGTTTTGTTTTAATGAAAATGTTTGGAGCTGTCACCACCCCGCTATTATGATGTCTGGTGACGACGAGAATGTTAATTATCCGTTACGAATTGTATACAGGGGTGTTTTGAATTAATTGAAATAATTTAGCCACGAATGTCTTGAAATTTATTAATCCTTTTATTTGGACGGTGAATTTAAGAAGTATTTAATTTTATGCCTAGAATAAGCATAGTTATGACTGCGTAAATTAAACTAAGTATTCTGTTGTTTTTTATCAGAAGCCAACAATATTTTTTTTACTAGCCCAGCGTAATGGAGACCCGCATCCAGCAGTGGGGCGTATGTATATGGGCTGATGACCATGCAAATTATTATTTCATAACAGGGATCTAATACACGACTTCATCTTGTCACTAGAGAAACAAATTTGTTTACCTTTGCCGTAACGACGCTAACGCAAAATGTTGAGTCTTTTTTTCTTGCGATGATTTTGCAATATATTAATTTTATAAGAATTACGTCACAATTTGGACTCGTTTATTTCATTTAAATAGCATAACTTAGGTCAGTTTCGGCTGGTGCCAATTTAACGTAATTTAGCTTATTAAACGTCTCATTTATGTATAAAATATAGTATAATAATAACTAGAAGATAATACTTTCGCATTGAAAGTATTAATAAAGATTTAAATACACGCTGTATGTAATGAAAACAATGGTGCGTCAGATGTATCTAGTGCGAAATTATTGGACCGTATTTCGGGCACAATAACGTGACATCAGACCTTCATCGGTATTGGGTGAGGTCTACATTGTCATTTGCTCATTGATTGATAGCCGTGCGGAATGAAACCAAATGGTGTCACTTCCTCCATTCTTAATTACATGTATACGACATTTATATTCGATGTGTTTTATGCGCGTGCAAAAAATTTTGATACTTTAGTGCAATTTTGAGGCGAGGTAAAATAAGTGTTCGAGCGTCTGTATTGATTGAGTCGATAAATTTTGCATTATTGGGTGTGTGGCTGGACAGTCTTTAAAAACAAATCCCATACCATAGTTAAGTTCGTTAAGTTTAGCATTGTCATAAAACTCATTTATAGCTTGTTCATAGCCATCAAACTTATTCGTAATACCTACTCGTGACGGGGCTTAAGATTATTTTTCTTAATTTGCAGTAATATTCGACCTAAAATCTTTAACTTTCTGTATATTAATATGGTGTTTTAAAAATATCTTTAAAATTAAAAGTAATACTTAGACTAACACAAAAATGCATGAAGTTCGAATAAAAATAATTAGAACTAATTAAAACGCATATTTGCCCATAATTCTCCTATTCTATTGAAAAATCGATAATTAACTACCACCTCACAGAACATATTATAAAACCCCCGCCTTGTCTACCGGACAGAGAGCAGACAACTATTAAAGTGTGCCGTCACAAAGTATAACAAAAGTCACAAAAGCATGTAAATGTCGATACAATCTGAATGCTTGAATAGCATATCGATTAAGGTCCTATTCCGCTTTGATACCCTTATTGTGCTGTCTCCACCCCCATTATTGAGCATAAACTATGCGTTGATATAAACGAACAATGCCTCTTATAACACGTTTGTCTGGCGGCGACATTTTATAGACATCTCGGGTAATAAAACATTCACATGCATGTTTTTATTTATAAATGAATTGTGGAATAGAAAGGTAAAAGGTTTTTGCATTCGTTGCAGGATTGGCGGAGAGGCAAGTTTATTTTATTTAGTTTATAGACACAAATATTTGCTACATTTGTGCAGACTGTTTTTTGTATTGTCACGGTGAAGTAATAAAGAAGCTGATTAAGTTACTTCCCATTTTTTTATTATAAATAGAAGAATAAAAAATCCTTCAAATATGACAAGTTGCTTTTAGAGCGCAAAATGTAGGCGTAGTAACAGGCTACCCCTTCAGGTGGTTTCTCGCTCCGGGCTCTTAACGACTGGTAGCTCATGACTTGAGTCGCGAAATCGGAAGGTGTAAACATTTTTCTTTTCTATTTAAAATACTTATAAACACTATATAAAATTACGACCCAGTTTCACAAATTTTAAAGTTTAAGTCGTAAAGACTGCGGTCTCGTTGGAGTTGAACTTACCCTACATTTCACACCCTTACGGCGCCACGGTGTTTATGTTCCCTACAATTGACACGTTTGAGGGGCGTTCACAACGGCCAGTTAGTGATGAACGGTTTGCATCATTAGGATGCACAGGGGTGAAGTGAGAGAAAACTGCAGGAATCTCGAACTGATTGGGTTGTTTTTACTCGTCATAAATCTCTGGGATTATTATGTACATCTGTTACGCATGCCACACTTACATTAAGGCAATGGTATACTTTTTTGTTTTTAGAGAAGAGTTGTGACTTATACTCGTAATTCATAATTAAAAACTTACTTATAAGCACTTGGACTTTTTTTTTATTTACACTTTCAATATTACCCAATTTTCTCCTTTACTGTATTTTGTATGTCTGGTACATTATTGATTCATTGTTTCCCTAGACAAGTACGGCATTTGCTCCACATACCATCGGGTTATAAACCAAACGCCTCCTCAATCCACACCTGCGCGAAGATTGTATCACATTCAAACGATAGTAGTGTGTCAGCCTCGAGTTCTGATGCTAGGCATTTTGCTATCACTGTCTCGATCTGCCAGCGAGAATGAGGTGAAAAGTAGGTCTCACCGGCTATGCGAAGTAGACCAATTTTGGTTCGCGAATACATGTTAAAGAAATAACAATCATTTAAGTTGGCTTGTTTATAGGACTGAATGTAATAACTATATGTTTTGATTGAAGCCGGCTGTTTATGATCAACTGTTGGTGCGATTTAATGTTTGTTTAGTCAAGAGAGTATAAGGCAGAGAAACTCCTTTTAAAAATTTATTAAAAAAATTCACATGTAATGTAAAAGGTGAAATTCAGATTTAAGGTGATGCAGGGACACCTAAAATTCGACTCTTGGGGATTGCTTCAGGTATTAAGTCTACCTTTACATGTTATGTAAATAAATAAATTCACTTCACATTTATACTTTTTTGCAAATTCACCCACGGTATAAGATACCTACTGCTGAAAACTTTCCAATTCTTTTAAATTTAACACGAGCGTGTGAAATACATCAAATAATGACGTAAGTTATACCGTCATTGTATTTGGAGTGAAGGTTATCTCATAATACCCATTATAAATCCATATATCATGCCATAAATTTTTCGTATCCTCTCTTTCCATGCGCCAAGCGCATAAATCACGTATTTATAACAGTATTAACCAATTGCTTTCAGTAAACTCCCCATTTAGCTTTAAATAGCTTGGGTGTTTCTCTTTGATACGATAAATTTTATACGAATGAAAAGGTCATGTTTTTGTAAAAGCTAGTGACAGAAATGGGTTTTCGCAAATTGATTCTTGTTCGATAGATTTTAGGATCCTTAGTTACTGTATTCGACCTACTCTTCGATTTTATTGATCACTTCGGACGAATTACTGCTGTTGATTTCTCACTTGATTTCTAATCAGTGATGATAGTTCACATGTTTAATGCTACCCATGTTCGCAATGAAATAGCTTTTAATACATAACTTTTTTATAACTAAAACATTTTATCAAAACTTCTGTGTGCCTGATTTCAAACATTCTGCTTATTAAAGTTAGGACAAATATATATTGAAATGAGTTAATAAAAAAAAGAAATAATACTTCAGGTATGAATAAGTTTGAATTTCAAATTCTAAGGAGCAGAAATGCAAAAAAAGTCTTATTGACTCTTTTATCACACCAACGGAGTTAAATCCTAGAAATTTTAAAATAAAATATCGACTTGCTGTTTTTATCAATTCTTATTTTTTTATACAATTACCTGGAATATTCAGCTCCCTTAACTTACCTTTTCAAACTTAATTGTCATTTTTAAACACATCAAGAAATTCACGTTTCTTGATAAATCATATGTGACAAATATTGTGTCATATGCGTCAAATTTTGGGCATAACTAGCATTATGTGAACATCATGAACAGTGGTGAATGGATAACAGTAAACCATTTAAATCTTGATTGGTACAGTTAAAGTGGTAAATGATTTGATTTATATAAAACAGTTGGTTTAAAACCGCTAAAGTACAGGCTATATCTCTTTTTTATTATTCCTAACAAATTTATTCTATTTAGTAGAAAGATTTTTATTTATTCAGTTCATTCATTCATTCAAAAAACAAGTTAAAAATTTTGCAATTCTGGAGGCAGAAATAGTTGTACAGCTGTTATGAAGAACATGAAGCTGTATAATAGTGACGACTGTTCCTTCGAGTGCACGTACACTATGCTACTACTCCGAACTTAAAAACATGCGTCATTATCATCACCAGCCCCTAACAACAATTAAACATTAATTACACCTTAATTTTTAATTTATTTTAAGGCATATTTTACTCTATATCCTATTTCGTATCATTTTCCAATCCTAAAGCCCTGCTAGTAGACGATGCAACAGCAATCCCTAATCCCCAATCTACATCATTGACATCATCATTAAGATCCCTGATATCGATCTTAAAACCAACGCCGTATAATCTCTTAATTACATGACATTCGAGACTACGGCGATCTACATAGTCCGTAATATTGAGAGTATTCCGTACAGTGTTGATCCAATGTCGAGAGGTCAGCCACTGCGGCCTGCGGTCGCGATGAATCGGAACACCCCACTTATCGAGTGTTATTTATACATCGTAGCTGATTTTGTTAAGGATTATATCGAAACAACAAAAAATATGGATTTTGCAATGCCTTAGTCAAGTACAAGTCTGGTTGATTGAATTTCTTATAAAAAGTTAATAATCCCTTAAAAAACTAGAGCTTATTAAGCGTAAGATAATTCATTCTAAAATCGTATTTTTAAAAATCATCTAACGTGCTTTTTAGATTCAAGTTTATCAGTTGTCGTTCACTTTATTAGCAGCTTCATTCAGAGGCATATATATTTTTTTCTCTGTACAATCAATCCCTACTTACATTAATCTTTATCTCGTCTAATACCAAGGTATAGGATTGTGCTACATCTTTCAAAACAATGACACCCCGTGCAAATGAAGGTTTTTATGTTTTATTATTTTTTGCACTATTATTATGGCCGTTAAAAACTCCGTAGAGCTAGTTAAGACGACGGTTCCGGCTGTTATCAAGCATCAAGGGTCATTAAGTCACGTCGGAAGCTTCGTGTGCGGCTTAAACTTTAACACTAGGTCACTGAAATAAAAAATTGTTACACGGAAAATTTAATGTGTATCAAAAATATTATAACACCAATGGACGAATCCTAGTTTTGATTGACAATTCAAAGTAGGTATGTGTTTAAAATTTTTCGACTATTAAAAAGAGCTGATTAATATATTTTTGTTAATTCTTGAGTTTAAGCTTACAGTATACTTCAGCAAAGTTACACATCTCAAATTGAGACCTTGGTTAGAGACTCTCAAGCCACTCATAATGTCTTTAAACTCGACCGTTAAAATCCGGTACAACCCGTAAATACTTCAAAGCTTTTATTTCTCCTCCCCCGGCATTCCCGAGTGGGTTCACAAATTGTATTGCCAATTAAGCGAATCAGTGTGCCGATCATCGTCGCAAATAGATTTTCTCGAGCTAGATACCAGTAAATTATCTCTGGCCATTACTTACATTATCGTTGATTTGGTTAGCACGTCTCCCAATGATACTTGGTCGCAAAGGCGCCGGTCGCATAAATTGCTTAAGAAAACAGACCGCCCACGGCTCTGTTGAATACAAACGGGACTAATATGACGCTTTGAAAAAAAAATGCGTTTTAAAATTGCAACTTTCAATTTTATTCTCTTTCATAATATAATTTGCAAGTTAGCAAGACTAAGTTGAATTTAGATGGCTTTTGACAGGTCACTCTTTGAAACAGGTCCAGATCCAGTGAAAGTCTTTTGCCTGATAATAATGACGGATTAAAAAATGTGCTGGTCCATTGCACTATTATGACTTACATAAGTTAAATTTTAAAGAAAAAAAAATGAACTTAAAGTCCTAATATTCATCATCATCAACAGATGAAAGACGTCCAACGCTGGTCCACAGACATTTCCCATGACTTCCAATAGACGACAGAATCAGCCTTTGTTAATTAACATCCTACAGTCATTGCTAGTAGCTTCCTTCATCATTATCATAACACTCTTATAAATAACGCCAATTCCCAATTTTATGGGCCAACCATAAGTAAATAATTTGATAGTTAAGAGAAGTCACATTATTCAAAGTAATATAAATAAAACAGCCAGCGAGCCCAACATTATCGGCACAATGCTTAATTTAAAGATGACGGACCCTGTCAGAGCCGAATGCTGCCGATTAATTTAATGCTTCGATTGTGATTGGGTATTTAGGTAACTTACGACGCCGCGCAATCAAAGACGCCTGATAAGATTGCGAACTTAATAGTCAATTCTATACACTAATTGATTTTATTCTAAGCAGGATTATTGAATTCACTTACAATTGAATTTCGAATGTTAGCCGTATCCCGCACCTTGCTCTTAATTGAGAAATTGAGTATTGCGTTGCTATATTAGGCTACAAATCTCATTGATAGATCTAGCTAGAGATTACTATTTCTTTATCAGAATTATCGCTTGTGATTCCTAAAGAATTATTTCGTCACTGTTCAGTTTCAGAATATGCTCATTTAGTTATAGTACGAAGGAAATAGACTTTTATTATTCTGTTATAACCGTGGGTGTTTATTTTCAGTCCATTAAATGTGTCAACACATTAGCCCCCAATAGGTGTTATACATTTAAATATGTATACTTTACAATTAACGACACAGAAGTATTTTTTAGGACACTAGTATGTACGATAATATTTATATGTTTAAATAAGCAAGATAATATTATATTCACTTTGAACAGTTTTTTATTCATCTTCGAGTGCCTTAGTTTCGCGGTATAGGACATGGCATTTTTTTTACTTAAAGCACGATAAGCCAAACTTTTGATTATTATGGACAAGCATAATACCGTGGTGTTGCAACCGACAATTATAGTTTACCTTTAAGAGGTTAAGTTTAAGTTTTAAACGCTGACCTAATTTCTTCAAAGACGTGACACAGATGAAAATATATTTCTTTTTTAAATATCGTAATCATTAGCACCTATTTCTTCGCCATTGTGAACAATTTTATCAATTAATTATTTAAATTAGTATTTGCACAAAATCACAACTAAATGAAACAATTTATCGTTTTCACCAGAAATAGAACGGTTATAAATTATAATTTATAACATCGACGTCTTTGATATCCAGATAACGTTCTAAAGGGTTCTGGGCAGGTTGTAAAATAATTTAGAACATACATCTAAGATTTTCTCCGTAGAGACAATGAACAATGAGCTAGACCGCCGAGAGCGGATGCTGATGTTTTGCTATACGGGACAGGTTATAGACAAGTATTTTGCTAGTTGATTTACTTATTCTATCAATTTTTCATAGTCTCAATAAAATTTGATGGATTGTCAAGTGAATTACAATCTAGACCCTGAAAACCATTGCTAGTTTTATATTTTGTGTTCCTGTAGGTACTTCATGAATTTTGTTGAAAAGCCACGTACTTCCCAAAAATATCCACGCATTTATTAATTGTCACCTATGAAATAACTTTTATAGCATTGGGTTAACATGAGTTCCATATTTCTTATAAGAAAAATTGAGACGTCTTCTTTATTACTCCGAGTTAATTTGTCATTAAAAAAGGCTTTCTTATAAGAGCTCGTGTTGATCGATTAGTAGGTTCTCCTACATACGTTTATATTGACAGATCACGGAGCCCTCGCTCACAGCTTTTCAATATTCAATATAGAAAATACACAAGTATTTCATTACGGTATACATTTGTTTATGTACCAACGTGACTTTCCAGCAAACATTTCCAGTATATTTATAATATTAGTAGGATGCCCCAGCCCTACTTTATGATGCACGCCTGGCATTATTTGCGACAGAGTCGAGCGAGGAAACATGCTCGAGGTCACTTGTTAAAGTTCCCTGTTCTTGGTATAAAGTTTATAATCGTATTTAGAATATTTTAGAGGTTATATTTTATGAAAATTTCTCATTCATAATTCAAGTTTTCCGAATAGTGAAGAATTGTTATTTTTAATTAGTTTTGTTAATTCTAATAGTAGACTTTCAAAATATTCCAAATACGACCCATTGCAGAATATTGCCCAAAGCTGACTGGCCAATATTATGACACATCAGAGGCAGTGGCGTGCCTAGGGTGTCAAACTAAGGCAAGCCCAAATGTTTATTTAGTAGCAGCATATTTTTTTTGGTACGTAGGACTAATAAATACCTACCGGTTAGTACTCACATTTACGTTTATAGCGTTATTTTATAAATAAACAATCGTTAAGTTCGTTATTCGGAACTATGTAAGGCAAGTCGGGCTTTCGGGCTTCTATGGAAGTACCGCCACTGATCAGAGGTATCTCGAAACAAACGACTACTGTCCACATGAAATATGTAAACCAAACACATCAATCCAGATTGCTCCATTAATTGAAGTATATAGCTTTGAGTCTGATCTTGCCGATAATGTACAGAACAACGTGGCATTAGCATCAAATATCTAATTGTTATTATTTTACATAGGATTATAAAACACAATGAGTTCCGGTGTGGAGTTATCAAATTTTACAATGCATAATATCCTTGGTAATAAGTAATAACTTTCCTTTTTATGAGTGCTGTGATCACTTTCAATGCTTCTTTGTATCTATATATTATTATACTTATTGCTGTTTAGGGTGGTTTAGGAGTTTGAAAGGGGTAGGCAGAGCAATATCAGCCACATTTCGCCACTTATATTTTTGTTATTCGTCCGAACTAGGAATCGACCTAAGGACTTCTAGATTGCACGACACATACTTGTAACGCGAGACCTGTGGACAGTTATAAAAATACTAACATTTTTCAAGCATGAGTAGCTCACAAATGTGATTAAGACCTTTTGGGAATTTCAAAACACATTTTGCGTAGACTATTTATACTGGAAGAGTATAATTTTTGTTAAGCTTTTCTTTCGTGTGTATTGAATAACTGACACAAAAAATTTGAAAGGATTTCGAAGCACTCTCAGAGCCACGACATTTTGAGGCAAAGGGGGAAATTACGTTAAATAAATATATATTTTTAAGCAGTGATGGCCTCGAGGTTTGGGCGCGCGGTCGAGAATCCGACAGTCGCGGGTTCGAACCTCAGGCACACACCTCTGACTTTTCGAAGTTATGTGTGTATTCACATTGAATTATCACTTGCTTTAACGGTGAAGGAAAACATCGTGATAAAACCTGCACACCTAAGAGTTCTTAGGAATTTCTTAGGTGTGTAGTCCGCCAACCCGCACTAGGCCAGCGTGGCGGACTATGGCCTAAACCCTCTCAATGGTAGAGGAGAGCCGTGCTCAGCAGTGGGCGTATATGGGTTGATGAAGAAATATATATTTTTAAAGTTACCACTCAAACTAACCCTCTGCTTTGATACCAACATAAATAATCAGTCCCCAATATAGTACATATAACTAATATGCACACTATAAAATTACACTAATGTATCGCAGTACGTAATCATACCGCGATAAAACGTTCAATCTGTCGCAAATAAATTTGTTTAATGATTGCAATTAATTTTCCGTCATTTTCTAATGTAGCTTTCACTTGTTTGTTTATCCCATTAATCATTCTCGTATCGGACGCTAAGCAAGGGATAAGGTATAAATGGATGGTGTGCGGACAGTTTTATGGTTATCCTCATCGACGGAACAATTAGCTGTCATCGGCGCTTCCCACTTTATGCACCGCCACTTACGGAACTAAAAATACTATACAGTAGTCATTGTGACTTTAATTTTTTATAAAGCTCGCCTCTACTGCAATTTTATCACCAAGGACTAGTAGTTCATTTTAGTACTGTCGTATTTAGGGTAGATAGATTGACTATAGATTGTCTGTTATTTAGGGTTCCGTACCCAAAGAGTAAAACGAGACCCTATTTAGTAATAGATTTCGCTATCCATCTGTCCGTCAATCACCAGGCTATGATATCTCATAAACCGTGATAGATTGACAGTTGAAATGAAGGCAGATAGGTATTTCTGTTGCCGCTATAAGAACCAAGCCTAATAAACAAAATAAATGAATATTTAAGATGGGCTCCCATACAGCAGACATGATTTTCTTGCCGTTTCTAAAAAAAAGGGCACAGGAAACTTTGCACGTGAGTCCGACTCGCACTTGGTATGTTTTCAAGTAATATTTGTAACAGTTGTTTAAGTAACGTGATCGACTTCCACTTGTGCGATAACTTTCGTCAGAATTTAGTGATTTAACAATTTATTGACTAAATTTAATAATTAATGTTTTAAACATTTTAATAGGGGTCTTAAATTGCAAATCTGAAATATTAATATGATTTATTTGGGCATTTGAAGATATAATTTGTGTCCTAATAAAAAAATAATAATGTTATAAATAACCGTGATAATTTTTTTAAATATTTCATTCCGTTAACAAACTGCCAATATTTTACATATTGTTTACGCGAAAATTGACCTTATTATAACAATAGTCGTAAAGATTTTTAAAAGTGGTTATGCCGCCGGCGCCACTATATATGGAATAAATATTTGCGTGGCCACTCAATCTTATAACAATAGATTTAGCAAAATAGATATGTAAAATATTTTAATGTGCAATAAAATCTTGAACAGGATCTTATTGCTTTCAAATATCTATTTTATAATTTAAATAACCCATAAATTGAGATTTGGTTTGATAAATAGAAACATTAAAAGTTATTGGATTCCTGTTATTCATGATAGATTTGTTCGTCGACAATGGCAATATTTTACGTAATTATTTGAATATCAAGTGATTGTTCCGTTATCGTATTTCAATTTATGTAAAATAATGTCCCATTATTATATTGCCTGAATACCAGGACTAATATCTTAACTTAAAATAACAAAGAAATGTCGCGAATCATATTAAAAGTTTATATAGTATTCGCAACACTCCAAAAAAAAAATCATTTATGATAGACGTGGAGATGTCTAGGTTAGGAGTAAACTGACATAATATAATAGATATAGCGCTTGCTCATTATTGTTATTATATTTTTTACATGATACATTAATTTTTCGTATTGTAGAGACATTTTCAATGCATAATTTTGGAAGTTTCTTAATTTTTGTTCGGGTCTTTACAATAATCTCAAAAACTGCTCGAGTGATCTTTCAAGTAATTAAAAATAGAAATGAATAAAGATTAAATTTCCCATGAAACAAATTTCTTTTTTTTCCAAAAAACAATATTAGAAACACGATAAATATTTTTCAAGCTCTATAAGCCAGTCCACGCCATTCCCTGTTCGAGCTGCACACTGGCGCTGCGCCGGCGACACGGCGGCGGCACTTCAAACATCGTCGTTCTTGTCCGCGATGTCATCGTGACACGTATTCGGGGACACTACCACTGCTGAGTAATCAATTATATTAGTTTGGCGTTGCATGTTATGTCTAGTTCTAGTATAGTACTTTCAATTTGAATTTCCTTGGTAGAAAAAGTTGCTTTCTGTTTTTTTTTTCTTACATATTATACTTTGCAGGACACCAAATTGGTGAACACCTTTAATTTATAATGATGGGCTTTATCAACTGAACAAGGTGGGAAAATAAATATAAATAGTCTGCTCTGCTACATTCAATATCATGTAACAAAAATAACATGTTTGGACCATGGGTTGCATTATGTCAGAAGCATGGCAATTTCCATAAATATAACACTTTTTCTTATATAGTACATATTTTCTTAAACTCTTTGTTTAAAAAAAGCAACTGGTGACTTTCAGCGAATTAATCCTTCTAACATTTCTTTGGATTCAGTAGGTATTAAAAACGGTATTTAATAGGCATTTTTGTAACTTCTTACAAAATTATTTGATGGTCAAAACGCGGAATATATTTCGAATCCATAAATAACCGCAGGACAGCTCGCGTGCGGCGCCTGTCACTCACGCGGATATATTTAGTGCTCACACTAATAAGGTAGTAGAGAATTCGGTAACTAATGTGATAAATGATATTGCTCAGTGTACGATTACCCGATGCCTTGGGGCGTGAGAACCATCACGTTCTTTGGACACCTCTCGAGTTACAACCTACTCGTGTTTAAGAGTATGTTCCACTGGTTCGTTTTTGTATTGTGCCTGTTCTTTATTTAGGAAGAAGGGAAGAGTGCTAGTGGTGGAATTTGGCTGATTGATGACCGTTAAGTTTACAATAGGAAAGTAGGTAAATGTTATATTTAGGGATCAACTTGTATCTTTAATAATATAATATGTCAACTAACCTCTGTTGGCGATCATAAAACAATTGATGTTCGTTATACGTGCGTTTTTGGCGAACTACACACCTAAGAAATTCGAAGCAAGATATAATTTATTGTGAATACATACGATTACATAACTTCTAAATTTCTGAGGTGTGTGCCTGGATTTGAACCGGCACCATCCAAAATTCTGGACCGCGCGCCTAAACCTCGAGATCATCATTGCTTACTAATCGACAAGCCCTTGAAAATTTTTCATTAGCCACCTCCGATATTCAATGAAGGATCCAACCTCATCAATCTAATGTGAATTCTTACAGGTGTATAAGAATTAATTTACTCAGCGACAAATTCGCCACCTAACTTGTTTGATTACATTGCTGCGATAAGCCGATGAGCGCATGCAAATCGATGACCTCAAGACGCTATCGAGTTAATATCAGTAGCTATCAGCTGAGAAAGGAATTAAAGTTTTGACGATCATATTATATAATTCAATCGTTTTTAAAAATACGATCACATTTTATAGATTTTTTCAATTTAAATGTTTTTATTTAAATAGATAAACGTGTCACTTTTTAAAATAAAGAATGATTTTGTTGCAAAAAGTATTTTTAATAGTAACATTACTTCTGTAAGTTTTATGCTGATCATCCTACTACTATTATAAAGGCGAAAGTTTGTATGTATGGATGTATGGATGTTTGTTACTCTTTCACGTAAAAACTACTGAATGGATTTGAATGAAACTTTACCACAATATAGCTTATACATCAGAATAACATATAGGATACTTTTTATCCCGGAAAATGTCGTATTCCCGTGGGAATGAGTATTTCTGGATCTACCAAAGCGATTTGAATGAAATTTGGTATAGAGAGAGGTAGAGCTCACAGAATTAACATGGGATAGTTTTTATCCCGGAAAATTACGTATTCCCGTGGGAATGGGTATTTCTGGATCTACCTAATCGATTTGAATGATTTTTGGTATAGAGGTAGGTAGGGCTCACAGAATTAACATGGGATAATTTTATCCTGGAAAATGGGATAAACATGTTATAAATGCAAAAATCTCACTGCTCTTAACCCTAGAGTCTACGCGGACGGAGTCGCGGGCAAAAGCTAGTAATACCATAAAAATCAAATCTAATATTCTTAACAATCTCATCACTCTCATAATTACGAAAGTGAGATGCTAACTTTTTACGATGATTTTAGCTGTGTGAGTATGTTCTAAGTAGGTCGTAAGGCCTGTGTCTGCATTTTGGAACGTCAATGTAGAAAATACTAATAAGTTTTGCAAAATATAACAAGCAAACATGAAAGGCAAACGTTCGCAGGTGTACAAACCATGGAGTATTAAGTATATTAACATATTTTTCTATTTTTTTTAAATAATGTTTACTAAAATCACACACAGAAAGTATAGAAGTTGAAAATGAAAAAGACAAAGTAGAATCCATCATTGTTGGTGTGTGCAGAGACGCACCGCGGCGGACCGTCATCCTCGAGTCAAGTGACAATCAATTATTGTGGATAAGTAAACGCAAATACAAACAACTCCATCTAACTCGGACACTATTCACACGACAATAGTCTTGTTGGAAATTTGTCAAACGGGACTTTAAGCTTCTTCATAATTCTATTATGCTGATGGGTAAGTAAACACTTATGTTCAAGAGTTTCGGGATAAGAGAGATAAAACGGGTCGGTGCTAATATCGTATTTTACGATTTCATTTTTCATTTTCACTTCGAAGAACAACCTCTATAGTTCTTAAAATATGTTATCACTTAAGTATCTTATAAAGTTTGCTTGCCACCAACGAAGGCATATTTAGCATATAGTATAGGTACTGATTTAAGGAAAACATAAAGATATACTTATACCTATATAAAATCTAAACTCACCATTTTTTTTCAAATAAATGAACGTATTCATAATTACACCCTCATATACTTACTTATTAGTGATGGCGTCGAGGTTTGGGCGCGTGGTCGAGAATCTCGGCGGTCGCGGGTTCGAACCCCAGGCACACACCTCTGACTTTTCGAAGTCATGTGTGTATTCACATTTAATTATCACTTGCTTTAACGGTGAAGGAAAACATCGTGATGAAACCTGCACACCTAAAAGTTCTTAGGAATTTCTTAGGTGTGTAGTCCGCCAACCCGCACTAGGCCAGCGTGGTGGACTATGGCCTAAACCCTCTCAATGGTAGAGGAGACCCGTGCTCAGCAGTGGGCGTATATGGGTTGAAGAAGAAGAAGAAGAAGATACTTATGTTTAAGATTATCATCTATATAATAGAGATATTTATCAGAAATAATCGGACTCCATGCTAAGATAAAAAAAATATCGTGGTTATAAAAAACTTTTGTCCTCACAAATAAACCCAAAACAAATATACCTATAATCTATATGCATCCTACAAACAAATGTCTCGATACAGGGATCGGACCCGCGACTCTGCCTCTTTCGCAAGCTGCTGTCTAGCCTAACTGCGCCAACGGACTGTCGTTGGCTGTGTAACACAATAACCAGAAACTTTTTATGTATTTTTCGAACCAATTTCTATGTAAATTCCGTATATAAAATGCATTTTCGGAATAACAACGTGACGGGCGATTGAACAGTAAAAGTCACTTTTCTGAATGGGGTTTCCGATTAACATTTATAAAACATATCATTTGTGTGAGGCCGAGCGACAAATTGATCTGCACCGAAAAAAGATTCGGAAACGCATTTCGACGAAACATAGTAATTACATTTCAGATATGTATGTTGAACGTACTTTTATCGTATACGTATTATCGGTTTGTGAATCCACATGAATAAAGTCGTTTAAATTAAAAGAGAATTGAAAAGAGTATTAACGGTGAAAAAACATTTTAAAATCAAGCTTTTATTATGCACAAAAAATTAAAAAAATAAACAAAGAAAACATTCATAAGATTCGTATTTTTTTAAACTTTACAAGTAACAATTTACAAAAGTGTTCGGTTTATCAGTAGAAGTATGATACACAAACATATATTATCTATAACTAGTATATTAACATTCTTAAGTGATCTAAAAGCTCGTCGCGGCCGAGGTCTTTGCATTAACGAAATTGCGCGACAAGCTTTTAAATCACTTAAGAATATTAATATACTAGTTATAGATAATATATGTTTGTGTATCATACTTCTACTGATAAACCGAACACTTTTGTAAATTGTTACTTGTAAAGTTTAAAAAAATACGAATCTTATGAATGTTTTCTTTGTTTATTTTTTTAATTTTTTGTGCATAATAAAAGCTTGATTTTAAAATGTTTTTTCACCGTTAATTTATTTTTAACTTTTTAGTTGGAAATATTTCTAAGTCTATCCATTTCGTAGTCATACCGAAATTCAACTCAATCGGTCCATGAAAACTAGTGTTCCTATGGGCACCTTCCAACTTCTCATGACACCAGATCAACGATACCTTGTTATTATGTTGTCACTAAAAATACAAAGGCATACCAAATTTTAGCTTACTTGGTCCACAGGAATCGGAGTTCCTATAGGCTTCTTCCAACTCCTCATCAGATCAGCTTCATGATACCATCATCATCATCATCATCATCAGCCAAAGGACGTCCACTGCTGGACATAGGCCTCCCCCAGAGACTTCCAAAGCGCTCTATTGGAAGCGGCCTGCATCCAGCGGCTTCCCGCGACCTTTATCAAATCGTCGGTCCACCTTGTGGGTGGACGTCCAACACTGATACATACACACTGATATATACACGTCATGATACCATATTTTTGTATTATTACCGAAGTTACGAAGACACACCAAATTTCAGTTCAATTGGACCACAAGAATCGGAGTTCCTATGGGCATCTTCCAACTCTTCGTCAGATCAGCTCTATGATACCTTGTTATTATATTGTCACCGAAATTACATAGGTATACCAAATTTCAGCTCAATCGGTCCAAAGGAATCGGAGTTCCTGTGGGCTTCTTCCAACTCCTCAATAGATCAGCTCCATAATATCATATTTTTGTATTGTTACCGAAACTACGAAGACATACCAAATTTCAGCTCAATTGGACCACAGAAATCGAAGTTCCTATGGGCATCTTCCAACTCTTCGTCAGATCAGCACCATGATACCATATTTGTGTATTGTTGTCGAAGTTACAAAGACATACCAAATTTCAGCTCAATCGGTCCACAAGAACCGATGTTTCTATGGTCATCTTCCAACCTCATCATCAGACCAGCTCCATGGTACCATATTATTGTATTGTCATCCAAGTTACGTAGGTATACCAAGTTTCAGCACAATCGGTCTATTGGAAGTGGTTCAAATCTTCATTGCAAGATTTGTAAACATACAAACATACATACATACATACATACATACATACATACATACATACATACAAAAGTGAAGTTAAATAAAAGCTTGTAATAAAATTGGTTAACATTTGTTTTGAGTACCATTTAATGTAAATAAAAACAAACCTTGGAGCATTCTGTATGAAATTCTAAAATATTTATCTACAGAGGAAAAAGCTGCGATTAACAAAACAACGCGCTATAAAATATAAAACAAAAACAAACACACAATTTACTGAAATATTTATATATCTAAATATAGGTTCATATGTATATATATATATATATACCTATATAGGTGTAATTATAAATAGAAATTATTGAACTTGTTTATCAATGTAGGATACATGAGTCAGAAGTTTTGAAATTATTTTGTGCCATTATCGTAAAACTTGAACTGTGTGTCTTAATTTTTTGTACGATTAGTGACGTGTTTGATTTAATATTAAGGCATTTTTATGCTCACAATATGAAGTTACTGCACTTTGATCAAGTTTCTTTACTTTTTGTTGATGCAAAGGGTGTAGAAAGTGTCAAGTACCCATATTGGTCACAATATTAATGATTGTCAGCAAAAAGTTAACTTTCGTCCGTGTTTTTTACGGCATAATTACATCAGATTTCGTATAAGATTATGTATTTTTAACGTGAATTAAGCATGACCTCTTTAATCTTGATTTTCCTGTATCTTCCTCCCTTAACTAAAGATGTATCATCGTAATGAATTGTCTGTGTGAAATGGATTTATCTCACAGCCAGATTTATGTCGCAAATCGTGTTAAATATAAATTAAGTAATGAAAATGTTAAATAAAATAAGTATGAACATAGTTAAATAAAATAAACAACGTTAAACTGCAGTAGTAGATTAAAGAAAATTAATCAATTATAATTTTGATACTTTCCCTCACATTTTTTATAAGTCAAACAGAAAATACTTTTCATTTATAAAACCGTTTTATTTCCAAATGCAATCGCAGTCTAAATCTACCATTCATAACATAACAAATAAAAAAATGATAATAAATTAAATTCCTGAATATTGTAGCTTAACTCTTCATCAACTCAACAAGAAACTTCACAAGAATGCAAACGCCTTCACATGAGTCATCTAGACAAATCCTTTTATTGGACAATTCATTTTTATAGCACCCTGTAATATAGTGAGGCGTGAAGCTCATAACATTTCTGTCCTTATAATTGACACATACACTCGAATATAATGTCAACAAGTTTAATTAAAGGTGTGAGTTGAGGGAATAAAGTGCTATTGTCCACGCATCTTGTCTAAAAAAGATGTGAGGACTCAAAGATAAAATAAGAAGTAAAAAGTAAACCCAACAGCTATACAAGTAATTTTGATGCCACACTAAGATTCAAGCCTTGTGTCGTAGTTTGTAAAAACTATGAGAGACTTTTCGGCCTCTCAAACACCTGCGACCAAGACTAAGACCTAAGATTCGGAACAAATATTTATGGATCAGACATAAATTTCTCTAAGTGCGGGGTTGAAACCATGTCCGATTTTTTTTCAAAGCTGCTGTTCGCCTACCGCGCCGCGAAGGCAGTCAAGAAGAATGAAACGGAAGGATGGAAGAATGAAATTAAGGAACAAATTCCCATAAAAGCTTTAGGTTTTATGAGATCTGTATTTAAATCACGAGCCTTTCTTTTAATTCAGATAGACTGAGCCTTAGTAGTAGTAGTTAGTTAAAAAAAAGCAGTGATGGCCTAGAGGTTTAGGCGCGCGGTCGAGAATCTCGGCGGTCGCGGGTTCGAACCCCAGGCACACACCTCTGACTTTTCGAAATTATGTGTGTATTCATAATTGAATTATCACTTGCTTTAACGGTGAAGGAAAACATCGTGATGAAACCTGCACACCTAAAAGTTCTTAGGAATTTCTTAGGTGTGTAGTCCGCCAACCCGCACTAGGCCAGCGTGGTGGACTATGGCCTAAACCCTCTCAATGGTAGAGGAGACCCGTGCTCAGCAGTGGGCGTATATGGGTTGATGGAGAGCCTTAGTCCACTTCGGTTAGTTTGCATTGACGAAGAAGAAGTTAAGAAACTCTTTGTTTTGCAAATTTCCTTTAGGACTTTCGTAGTTTAAAAATCCCCACAAAGCTTTTTATCAAGGTTGAACTACATTTCAATCCATATTATTTTCTTTTTGTATCACAAAATTAAAATACTTATCCAATTAGAAGTAAGTGTATTAAACATCCAAAGTCGCGTACTTAACCTCAAAAACAATAAATAACCCCCCGTTCCAGAATCTAGCATGTTAATTGCGTTTAAGTCGTCACCACGTCCACGAGCAATAAAGACAAACGTTTTCATATTAACAGTATTATGGCTGGGCTCTCGTTATGCCGACTTCATTTAATAGCGTCAATTTAGTTCAGTTATTCGCGTAAAATATTCTGTCTTGTTAGTAACGCAAATACTTACATTTTTAATTGGAATTTTTATTAATAGCACCTCGTAGTTGTAGATAGTAATGATATCATTATGAAGGAATCTTTTGACTATAACTTTTATATGATGAGATGTCGTGGTAGGATCCGTTTGTACAATAATATACGACTACGTTTGGTGTAGAACAAACAAAAGAAAAATAGATAAATAGAAGGTATGACAATTGGCGACTTTCCGCACAAATGCCATCTAATTTACTCGGGAATCGAATCCCGGACACTGATACCGGAAAACCGTTATTCATAATGTGACATATTGTAGATGTGCTTTATATTACGAACGCCTGGTTTAGTTGCTTACACGTAGAGAACTCTTGCGAAACAGAAGGCCAAGGACACGTATCTCGCACCTAGATGATATTTTGTATCTTAATATCAAACTAGTAGCTGCTTGATACATTTTTTTCACCCTTAACTTCGTGTAATAAATAATGTAACTAACCATAATAAGAATGATAATTAAAACAACATTTATTGCTAGAAAAACAAATTTAATTATTAATACGTAGTAAGCAAGAGGTATTTTACATACCAATACATACATATACATGATACATTAGTAGAACGTCGATTTTGATCTGAGGCGGAATAGAAACAAAGTTCAATCTCGATAGAAATTATTAATAAACACCAATTAAAAATGTTATAAAAACTTTCGCTGATATTAACAGGAGATCAGGCGTTCACGCGGCCTCCTCGGAAATCGTGTGAGACGTTGACGAATGCACGGGAATTGGGAAACTTCAATCAAACGACATCGACCTTATTTATATTGACGTGTTTGACACGTAAACATGTACAGTGCGTGCACAAATGACATCGAATCCGCACCGCAGACGTAAGCCGATTGAAATGTAGAGGAGTGGCTTTGATTCCCGCTGGGAAAAGTATTTGCACGATGTTCGTATAACAACAAAACACGACGTGTCATAGTTTACAAGAATATCTTCATCAACCCATATACGCCCACTGCTGAGCACGGGCCTCCTCTACCATTGAGAGGGTTTAGGCCATAGTCCACCACGCTGGCCTAGTGCAGGTTGGCGGACTACACACCTAAGAAATTCCTAAGAACTTTTAGGTGTGCAGGTTTCATCACGATATTTTCCTTCACCGTTAAAGCAAGTGATAATTCAATTTGAATACACACATAACTTCGAAAAGTCAGAGGTGTGTGCCTGGGGTTCGAACCCGCGACCGCTGAGATTCTCGACCGTGCGCCTAAACCTCGAGGCCATCACTGCTACAAGAATATCTTGATTGTATATTGAGCATTTATTGAAAGACAAAGCATTAGTTTAGAGGTGAAAAACACATGAAATTATTTATGATTGAAAAATGGGATTCAACAAAGCCAATGACTGAGATCTAACGTGTTAGTTGTAAAGGAGGTTTGTAGTAATAATGCTTACATGAGTTGTAATTAGTTGCTGTATAAATAAGTCGATTGCACTATCGAAATTAATCCCAAAGTCTGTCATATTTTAAGAAAAATTGACAAAAGAATCTCATTTAAGCTTATTGGACAAATAAATATTCGTACACAATGCGATATTTTTGGAATTTTTATTACATTACAATAGATTTGGATATTTGAATATGAATACAACTTACGTAACGTTCGGCGACACATATTCTATATCGCAGTCAGTCAATAGGTACAATACTGACATAATAGTGTTAAGTTAATACGTAACCAAATAGATGAAGTGATTTTCTTACGAGAGGATTTTCAAGAAGAAGAATCGTTTCTCAATGGGCACTGAATTTTGAATATACAACTCATATACAGTCATTTATAATTCTTAATAACATTGAAACGAGCTTGATCACAATATTATCTTACAATTGATTTACTAGCAATATTCCTTTCATTTACTAGTATGATTTAAAAATAGGAGTTCTATATTTTTTCTCCACAATCTGCCTTGTTGATTGACTTTATGTATAATTCAACTATCTACTGGATTTTTTCATATCAAAACTTGGACATTTAATCTCTAAAATAAAATGAAAGTTTATTTGGTTTAATTCAAACAAAACTGGGCCGGAATTTGATTTCCTTCGTAAATATGAAAAAGGAAGGACATTAGTAATAGACATATAATTCTTCGTAAAAATAGCTCCATCAAAATTCATTGATAACAGAAAAATTCATCAACAAGATGATTCTTGATTAATGTTATTATTTATGTGTTTGTCCTCCATCAAAATTAACACATAACATTGTGTCATAGTCATAAGTAAAGAATTTAAATGTTTCATAGTTTCAAGCGATTGTTCATTAAAGTTTAGCGCCATAGCACGCGTTATGTGTGTAAGGCCGGTTTAGAACCAAACTAACTAATCGAAATAGGCCTTTTTTTGATTTAAACGATCACTGCTGATGCCTATGTTTTACTTCATCATATCAAAAATTTTCTATAAACTCTGTAAAGGTTTTTAAATGTGTGTTTACTTAGCGGGCTACTCTTATCCTTTTTTTGTTGTGTAGGTCAACGGTACATTTCATAGATTTCTTTTATTTTTGTAGACGAGTTTCCGAACCTTTAAATCGATTTATTTTGAGCTTAAAACGGCCACAATTTACTGAAAATATTGTGAATCGGTTGTTTTACATGTGCAGTACGCGTTCTAGTCACTTGTTAACAGTCATCAAAACACGTGAAAACTTGTGAAGAAATTATGCGGAATTAAAATTCGAAGCACTATGTACATAAGGTGTTTACAAAAGTAAAATTGACTATTCAGTTATACGGGTTCATACCTCCAAGACATAGTTTGGCAGTTGGCTATAGTCGACGACAAAGCGCGACGGAGCTCGGACGCGTCGGTCGGCTGCACGACTTAGCTAGCACGCGGTACGGTACACGCACCCTGCACTGTGTTACAAAACAATACACATGTTTTTATTTTTAAGTTTGTGAATGAAACAGTGAATGAATTTGCCAGTGTTTTAAAAAGAAGGTTAGTATTCAATAAAAAAAATAAACTTGTTTATTTACATGCTAATTATAAGAATGTGAATGGAGCGGGACAGTTTTGATTAGAAACCGGACACGATAGTTCATTGTCTAACCTTAACCCTTCGGACTTTGTCAATTGTAACTATTCGTCTATGCTGTATGGATATTTTGCGTTCCATTTTTGATACAATTTTTATCTCACACTATTTATGATCCAACAATAATAACCGCGAGAAATAATATAAAATAGTTTTGTTGTTCGCACAGCGTATGTTATTTATAAATATTCCTTTGCCTTATAGAGGTATCATGAAAAACTTAATTGAAAAAAAAATGAGTTCGACAAACTTTTTGCTTACACACAATCTGTTTTTTCTGCATCACTGATTATTATTTAAAAAATGAACCATAATGAAGACATTAAATACACAGTAAAGTATTATAACAGTCTATCGTATTTAATTAATTGGATTCATTCATTAAAATTGAAATTTATGCAATCGACTTATCAGTGAATTGACATGTGGTGGGTACGTCGAATCATTAGATTTTTTATCATCAACTTTTTATAGATCAGCTGGATATTTGATAATGTTTCCATTTATATTTTTCCTCTTTATTTCTTTTTTTTACCGGGGCTATTTTTTTTAATGCACACGTCATGACGAATGCGCGCTCTTTTTTGCTGTTTTTGTGGCCCAGAGATGTCATGGCAACATACGGCCAAATTGATTTTGTTATCAGTGACATTGTCATTTTTGATGTCTTAAAGGCAATACGGAAGGGACAATGACCGTTACTTTTTATATGTAAGGTTTTTTATTGGGTTACGTCACGTGTAAATCTGTCCGCGGTTTGTAAACCACGCTGATGGATTTATGAAAATGCACGGATGTGATATATCAGTGAGATTTATGGTGTTACATTGCGGCTGTGTTTTTGTGCGGTGAAAATTTAGTCAAAACAACAGAATAGTTTTTAGAGTTTATAATAAATAATTCCATATGAGGAAAATTTGGGGATTGATAACATAGTTGAAGCTTTTTATAACTTTTCTTCTCATGAGCCATTTCTACGTCAATTTGAACTTTATCAACTGTATTTTCTTCTTGTTTAACAATGGAACGAATAAAAGAATCATAGCGGACATTAATTAGTCCTTGACATTGATATAGTAAAATTGTTATTCAACTACCTATTTTTATATCTAATCAAAATGGCAAAGGATCAAAATTGCAACCCAATAAAGCTTCAATCTAACATTTAATCATTGCAAAAATTGGTATTGATGCGGTCCAATTAGTGTCGGCTGCAGAAACTACTACGGTTTTCCCTCATTATGCTATGCTAGGTTCATGCTCACAGGTGTATAGGTCAGATCCCGTAATAAGATATTTTTTGCTCGTTTGTATGTTGCTACTTAAAAATAAGATAAAATATAGACATCCAATTCAGACTGCTTCGTGATCGTGTGGCATAAGTATACGCCATGCGTCCTAGAGACTCCGGGTTCAATTCCCAGGTAGGGCAAAAGGTGTTGGTTTTTCGATTGGAACGGATTCGCGGAACGTTAAACATGGGACTGATAACATACTTGGCGAAATTTAGGGACATGAATGCACTTCTGAGAAATTCATGATAACCTCGAGGCTTAGATACGCTGGCGCAGGTTCAAATCTCAGGCATACACCCCTAATTTTTCAAAGTTATGTGTGTATTCACAATCAATCATCACGTAATTCAACGGTGAAGGAAAACATCGTGTGCAGGTTTCACAAGTAAACACTCTTAAGAATATCTTAGGTGTGGAGACCGCCAACTCAAACTAGATCAGAGTGGTGGACTGAGGTTTAGGCCCCCGCCCAGAAGTGGGACGTATAAAATCTGATGTTGAATGATGAATAAATGCAATTCTGGTAACCCCTTCAGGGAATTTAGGCGTGAGGTCACGTATGTATATTTAATAGTCTGTGCAACGAAATGTAAACGGTAGCAAATAATTTTAGGCTTTATGTTCCGAGGCTGAATGTTGTGAAACCGCTTCATACATAGTCCCTGCGACCAAGATACATATACATATCATTATCGAGTATTGTTTTGTCAATGAGCACTAACTTGTGGCACAAGCGATGAATACCGACATTACATGCTACTCAAAATATAATGAATGGTTCAATGCATATTAATTATAGTGCCGTGAGTGAGCGATGGCTTAGTTGTTGACTAAATTTCCTAACAATACAGAGGTTCGAGACCATGGGAATAGGTTTGAATTTGGACTTTAAGTTTTTATTTGATTTAGAAATATGATGTATAATGATTTGTATAAATATTTTTATGTAAATTAAATTGACGATGCTCGAGTAATAAATTAATTCGGGAATTTTCACGAACGATCAGTGATTCCTAATGCTCTAACGGCTCAAATTAAATTCGCGTAATAATTATTGCGCATGCGGTTTATTGAGACAGAGTTTTGGCAGTCTTGGACGAACCTGTACAGGAGCTCTCAAATAAATATAGAAATAATAGCAGAAAGAAATATGAGGGACGCTAACCCATACTAAGACAGCCAGCTGGTAGGCCTACTTCCAACTATAATGTAGGTAATATACGTAGATAGGTCAAACCTCCCAATTATAGAACACGCTTCTGCCAGCAATACTGTATCTGAGCTAATAATAATTACACAAAGCTCCATAAATGTTCAGTCTTTTCAACAACTTCATTCAAAAAACCGTTACTAACCTAAAACATTCAGATCAAATCGAATGTTCTGTTTGTATTTTTAATAATTTTAAACAAAACTCCTTTGATACCAACGCGAGCGTGAAAGATAACTGCATCGTGCTGTTCGACAATTTCCCAGCTCTCACAATGGACGTCGTGAATAGTGACGTCATTGTTCCTTAGCCACGGCTATGAATCATAAACGGTTCTGCTTAATTAACAAGCGCGATAAAATACTAAAGGTAGTAAAATATTGATAGATGCAATTTGTTTCCATGAAAATGAGGTATTTCAATTCTTGGTTGTTACTGACACATGTGAATAATATATACCTACCTATGACCTAATTAAAAATGATAGGAGTCTATTTAAATACATGAAAAGTCTTTCGGAATCATCACCTGTGTGCTGATATTTTGATAGATGTAAGGTATATTATGATATTTATTACTTGGTTTACTTCTTGAATTTTGTCAACCCACTTTAAATTAAGCTCTTAGGGATCAAACATTATTCCAGGATACAACTAGTAAAATCTGAAACAAAAATACATCAAATTTGGTTCAGCCGTTCACGCGCGACAGCATCCCAGAACAACCAAAATTTCTCATTTACAATATTAGAGTAAAGCTAATAAACATTTGTCCAGCTCCAAGTTATTTTCTTTATCAGAAAGCCTACTTGTAATAGATTGAAACATTTTTTGTATCATGGCCTATTACTACTAGATAGTAGAGGGACGATTGTCTCTATCTAAATTAATCTGGTTCTAGTGTGTTTTATTGCCCGTGAAATTGTTAGCGGATGCCTTTTATTAAGCTGCAGGCTATTATGGTTTCAGGAATCCAGTCATTTGTAGGGTTTCCGACATTGCTTACGAATGAGGCTACGGCCAAATGACACTAAACTGGCTCGAGTAAATACTTGAGAGCATACAAACTTATGCTCTTCAGAATTTGAACTAGATATTTTTTCATTAAAAACAATTTAGGTTTGTACAGGGTATCTACTGTCTTGCAGTAATGAAGCTCCATCTCTAATGTTGAAATATTTTTTTCACACATCCAGAATAAAATAATTTGCCCATGTAATTTTTTTCATTATGGAAGAAATACGTTATCATGTAGGATTGTGGTGTATAAACATACTCGATCGAGGTGGGGCCACAGTTGTATAGAAAAGTGACATTATCGAGTAATATCTTCGAAGCCTCATTTGTTGGCAATAGTTTAAAAGTATCACTCCTGATGTTTGCTTCTTTTTTTATAGTTCAGTCTTGCTATTCTACTAACCTACTGGTATGATGGAAACTACTGATCATTGACCAAGCATCTCCTTCTTACGATATCAATCACAAGCCAAGCGTGATACCCTAGTACCTTGTACATGTTCTCCTTGTATCTGTAACCTCGGGGGAGTCAAGATGGACTACGTTATTGGCTTTAACTTTCCAGCCTAGACCCTTGTTTCAGCATTGACATGTACTAACATAAAGTTAGACGTCATTCGTCGAACACTACACACTGATCCGTTCACATAAATAGAAACTGTTCGATAACTACGTTCATTACGTACAGTACAGCGGGGCACAAAACGATTTTATAACAGATAGAGCCAATTAATCTATCGTTGGCGGGACCAGTTGCATCGTCCTGCACGATTTAGGGCTGGCCGATAACACTATCGGCGCGGATGGTTTAACGGGTCCTATCGTGTGATTTTTTAATGGGCTCGCCTTGCATGTGGGTCGCATAGTGTATAACGATAACAGTAATAGTGTAATACGCAAAGGTTATTGTAGCTCATAACTACGTTGCGATACAGCAATAGCATTCGCTTTGTTCTGTTGGAGGAAATACGCGAAATATTGCATTTCAGACTTGTAAAACAAATGAGAAATGTACGATATTTTTATTGTACGGTGTAGCATTGGCTAAAGGTTTAATATTGGTGATTTTTTCACTTCTATCTCTTAATTACTGTTTTCCGTATTTTTATATAAATTAAAAATGCCAGAGATGGCATAGAGGTTTAGGCACGTGGTCGAGGATCTCATTGGTCGCGGGTTCACACTCCAGGCATACACCTTTGGCTTATCGAAGTTATGTGTCATGGTCAAGGGAATCATTACGATAAAACCTGCACATCTATAAGTTTTTAGGAATTTCTTAGGTATGTAGTCCGTCAACCCGCACTAAGCCAGCGTGGTGGACTAAGGCCTAAACCCACTCAAAGAAGAGGAGGCCCGTGGCATGTACATAATATGTACATATATGTCAACGTGAAGAATCTGCTGTTCTGGTTGTCAATAATATAGTGATAGCATTTCGTACTAATTTTGTATCTAAGAGTATATGCCTTAGAGTTAGGAAGCGGTCTGTCGCATTTCCAAGGAGCGTTGAAAACATACAGTTTAAATTGATCTCAAGCGGATTACGTAATAATGTGACGAGTGCAAATGTGTTAAGGCGACATTGAACTCGAATCAAACGGTAATTAACAATGCGATTATGTATTTTGCTGCGTCGTGGTTTAACGGCAAAAGTGGGTATCGTATAGAAGATCCAGGTTTGGTAACCAAATCGATAAAGTTATTGTTTTTTTTTTCATTAGGAAACTATCGTAAACAGCAAGGAATAACTAAGGCTGATAAATTGGGATTCGTGGGTGTAACAAACACCCTCTGCCCATTGGCGGTACATCCATTGAATAGGAATAGCGTTATAGGTACATAATTTAATGCAATAAGTAATTGTTAATTGTGGGATCGGTAAATTCCGATTTTTGTCAAATTTTATCAAATCATTTATTAATTAAGATTATTTTCGGAATTTTGAAAGGCAAGCGCGGCTTTTGGGCCCATATTGAAGAACATCCACTGCTTCAAGGACGCAGGCTAAAATGTATTTTTCCAAAGTATAAAAACAATAAATGTTCATACTCAAGACGCTGGGGGAAGTTATCAATGAAAAAGTCGTATTTAATCAATAAAGTTCATCGAACTGCAATTGACACGCATTATGATGCCATACCAATACTTCCCACATAAATAAAGAATATGATGCGACAATTGAGTTATGACGTCATAATAAAAAAAAGATTTTCTTTTATGTTCTAGTGTAGGTTAGTACTAAAAGTGTTAGAACAAAGAGCAATTACATTCCAAGGTTAAACAAAATTAAGTGCCTTTTGGTGTTTTCGGGCTTAAAAATACATCCTATTCTTTAATACAGAATCATAAACTTTTTTACATTTTGAAGGATTTAAATGTAAAAATATTAAATGTTCCACAAATCTTTGGTCTCTATTGGTCTCTTAAATTATTATTACTCGCTTCAAAAATTTGTCTTCGTATGTTACTTATGTCGCAAGCCTTAGCGCCATGAAAATCCTCTAATAAGCTTTATTTAAACGTTTATAATACTGAATGGTGTTTGTATAAGCCCAGTTAATTCGAAAAACATTATTGAATTTAAAAAATACTCATGGCTATTTCATAACTTGCGGCGTAAGTATGAAGAATAACTATTTAAAAATCTTCTCCTTGTGTGGTCATGGCTTTCGAGGCGGACAGAAAAATCGCGTATTCAAACGGAAATATGCTTTAATAGCAACTTTTTACGTTTCAAATTACTATGTCTGCAGCTAATTATATACTGCAGTATTCCAACAGCCTACTGTAATTGAAAGTAACTACTGTAATTAGGAAAAAAATATAATAAACGACAACGTGTAGGAAGCTTTACAGTCGTGTACGAGTAATATATTGTCTAAGAAACATATATTTTCTTGTCTTCGCTAAAGAAGCGTAGTAAACAATAATTATCAGTGCTTTCGCTATGATAGGCATCCCTTTGATGTCGCAATGCATCGGTTTTCCGAGATGGAAGATAATCAATTAATTAGGAATTTGAAGCTCAGAATTATTGAGATAATATTACGGAAAATATGCCTTTCGTTAATAAGACAATGAACTGGAAAGCCGAAATAACTAAGTCGAATAGTAATAGATGATCGTTTTCGCTTCTTGCCCAAACTCTATTTGCACCTCAAAGTTATCATTAAGTTGTGCCAGTATAAAAAAATACGTGTAAAGGTTTTGTATGGGTTGATCACGTAGTACATAATATTCTGTTGGAATGATAAACCAGGATTGTCTAAAGAATACTGTTTAGTTAGTTCACCAATTGTAAGATGTTTTGCTAACGTGACAATAAAAATAACAAAAAGGCATCATATATTTTCATATGGTGCCTATTACACTACATCTGAAAAGTGCTGCTAATTAATAGTACATTAAATACGTTAGAAGTGATAACATTATTATGATTGTTCTCCAAGGCCGACCGTTGAAATTCGGCGTAAAGCAATCTGTGTCATTTCACTTGATGATGATGATTTAAGATGGCCTAAAACACTGAAGATGTAGACTTGGTAACTACTAGAAGTCTCTTTATACTCAGGGTGAATTCGAAGTATTTTATAATTTAAAAATTGTGATCTATAAATGCAAAAAAAAATCTCCACCTTTTTATGTTCAGTATTTTCTTCGGCTATAATTTATTAGCCCTTCCGTCCGACATGAGAAACAGCAGCTTTTGATTTTGTTAGTATGATGCTTATGGGTGTTATAATTCTTTAGCGTATTTGAAACACATTTTGGGGTTTTGGTAGCTTACTGATAGCTTTTAAATTTTGCTACGAATAGTGTATAAGATTTCACTTTTCAGTAATTATATAGTACCTACAATTTTTCCAATTTAGGAAATATAAGTATCTTTTCTAACAACATCTTATACAGAATTGTAGATCGACCTAACTAACCTACAAAAAGCCTTTTTAGGAAGTCGATATACGGATGTAGATAACACACTTAACATTATAGTTTTGACACGTATTTATGTTTCTTCTCTATGGGAGGTAAACAACAAAGACAGGTAACATTGTTATGAGTTATATTGTTCAATACTTCATCCGTAAGCAATTCGGAATGCAATTCTTCTGATATCGTGATGAGATAAAAACGAGCAAGCACGCAGCTCTGTCAATTGGTAAAATATATTGTTACAAATTCAATGTGGTATAGCTTAAAAATTAACGATGGGGAATACCAACGTCTGCTTTATGCTATTCAGAAGGGGTTGTCTTTTATCACTTCCGATAAAGAAACCGTTGATCGAAAGATTGTTAGTAAACCATACCGTCTAGACTTGAAAATAATGCTGGTGTTTGAACATTGTCGAATTGAAGTTTTGTAAGAAGAAAGTAAATTTAATTGTTAAATATAGATTCGAACTCCAGCTTAAGCTGAAGAAATAGAATGCAAGATTACAAAAAGGATAAAAACTAGAGAATGTTACACAAGAGTTCAAGCTTTGTTGTAGTAAACATAATGTATGCAGGTCGAGCACACAAAGACGCTACAGTCTGTAGTAGACATGGTACAATTTACTTAGGTATCCTTGCCAGTAGGCAATCTATTACCTTGGGTTGATCGAGTTCTTCATATGTTTAAGACGTTTCTGGTGGAGAATTTTCTGGTATATACAATTCGCATATGCGAAATAAAATGTTGTAAAGTATATGAGTAAACATAATAGTTGCTTATTATATGTTGCCTATATGATTTAAGTATGAATTCGAAGTAACGTTCATATTACATTCAATAGCATTTATGATCACTTTATTGCCTAGGGTTTTAAGAAATTTTGTTTACTAGCAAAACAGAGCAATCATGAGTTTAATCATTTAGGAATAGACCATTACCAATCAATTTTCGGCACAATATTACCATCCTATTCAACGTCAGACTCACTACGGGTCATCCCGGAACATGACACACCTGCACGATCATCAAACCAGATGTTACACCTTGTATGTCGTCGTTATCTAGATAGATACATAATATGTCCTATGTCTATAGCATCGCTCGATTATCCTGTGCTATTAATAAACTGCACAAGTCAACGTGTCCCAATTTTGTAACGATGCACCTATGTTAACCATATTACGAAATTTCAAACGTTCCTCAGCACATATTTTTCTAACAGTCTATTTGTTTATGAGATGGATAACAAAGAGATAACCTAATTACCACCACGCTCTCTTATCTCAACGAATTGTACTATATTTTCTTTATAGTAAAGACTCGGACGGTCTTACGACAGACCAAATTGAACAGTTTGTTTTAATTTCGTTGAGCAAAGAAAGCTATCTTCATTCTGTCTCTCACGAAAATAGGCTGCAATTGTTGCATTGTTTTTCATTTGTATAATAGTTTTGAAAACAGATGCCGGTAATGCTTACTGCCTATTATGATATTATCAATTGATGTCATTATTTTGTCGTTTAATTTTAATGGTGACATCATTGTTAGATTTGTGTTTTGATGAAATAACGAATGCTATGATTCGTTTATTGAAGTAATTTTTAACTTGTTTAAAAAATAGTTTTTACGATAAGCTCATTACTCATTTTTTGCATAGATGCTATGACAAAATAAAACACAAGTGTTTAGGCCTAGGTACTCATGATGTATAACTATGTAATACATACGATTAATAAACTGGAATTTATAGACGAGCTTTTAAGCTGATAGTCTTTCTTTCTGTTCATACCGAAGCTGCTCCCACTGCTGGGCACGGACCTTCTCTACAACTGAGAGGATATAGGCCTTAGTCCTCTCACGCTGGCCTAGGGCGGGTTCGTAAGTATTTTACGTTTATATTTTAATACTATGTAATAATACTATACAAATATATTGGCAAAAGGTCTTCCATAATATCGCAAGAATAATTCAAAGAAACGTGTCAATCGTGCAAATTTTTGTAATATAATTCGCAACTCGGGCGCTCAACCAAGGTTCGGTATAATTTTTCACCTTTTCAAACAAAACACAATCTAATCTCTACGCTAACATCTTAGAACATCAATGTCTACGTTTTTAAGGTAAGCGTTATCAGGGAAGTTGGGTAATCCTTCACTTATCCAAACTTAGCCCTAATTTTCTGATCCCAGCCTGGTAGACGGCAGTTATAGAGCAAAATTTTCTGTATGACGCTTTGCGCTTATGTAAATTAGATGTGCAAAAGTTTTAGTGAGTAGATGTATACATGTAAAAATAAAGTAAAAAAAGGCGACTGAGTGCAGTTTTACTGAAATTCCATGGAATTTCTCGACTTATTAAATAATAAGAAGTGTATAAATTACACATACGCCTTTTTCCGACAAAAAATTGAGGCTATCAAAATTATCACTGATCATATTATCCTCTTCTAAATTAGTTCCATGCGACATTAAACTACTTTTACTGTTAATTTTCATCGCAATATTCAAACCCGTTATTTTTCAGTCATAAAAATCTTGAAGAGGTTTTAATAAACTTTTATTAGGAGTTCAGTGTTTGTGGGGTGCTATCGTTTGGTACATCTCCACTTTTACGGATCCTTTTTTGTTTTTATTGTTCGTAAAGTGGGAGTTTTTAATCCGGGAGGGATTCGGTTGTGGAAGTCATATTATAACAGTAAAACTCAATTTCATAGCGTCATGCTTTATGATTCCATGCAATGAGGCAAACGACTATTTTTTAATATTACCAAAAAATCTATTTTCTTCGTCATTTTTAAAGGTATCTATTTTATCTTTACGTTCTGGTGCGATTTGCACGAGAATAATATTCTACATATAGATTGTGGTTTAGAAATAAGTATTGTACAGACCTCTTGTACTATTTATGTTCCTCAGCCCATTTAGCCTATATACTTTTATTAATTAGTTAGATTTAGTCGACTGCACTACATTTCTTGGTACCTAAATGCATGTATAAACAGTTAATGACAATTGAATTAACGAAAGAAGTGTATTTGGAAATTTGATATTCGGCAATCTGAAGTGTCTGCTTAAACCTTTGTTATGTACAATACTGTGATCAGGTTAAAATATAGCAACACATAAAAATCATCAGCAAAAAAATATCTTTTTAAAAATGCCCCTTAACTTATGTTTCAATGGAAAAACATTCAAAATGTTAAACACAAGTTGACATCACGTGTCAGCTCAAAGCTCGGTGCTAACTAGCGAAAATGTTCTAACGCAATGCAGTCGACGACACAGATACCCGGAGGAAACAGCAGATAAGAAGTTACCTAACATGACAAGTGTAGTAATCTGCATATTATAATCGGTCAGTGATACCGCGTGATTCATGCCTTTGCAAATTAACTTCGTGTTTATTAGTTCCTTATTCAATTTGTACGTTATTGAATGTCTTTAATACTTCTTTTTATTCGTTTTCGAGGTCAAAGATTCCTTTATTGATCTCGCCTGATCTGATAATTGCCAAATTTTATTTAGACGTTGATCGCAATTAAATTACTTGATTTGATTATTTTTGTACAGAAAATGCCCATTTATGGTTTTATGGTGGACATCCCGTTTACACATTTAAAGTAATTTCTTAATCATGTGTCTAATATCCACATCCTTAATGATATTATAAATATTTAAACATACTGATTGCTTTTTTTCAACGACATTTAAATATATTACCTCTATTCTGTTACATCCAATATTAATAAACTTTTCAAATGGAAAAGATCTTTAATTATTAATACATTTTACATTAGTTTACCGATAATTCTTTCTGAGGTTTTAAAGGAAATAAATCAATGAAACTTCGTGATTCATCAAGTCATTTAACTATATTCTACTACGGAAATGTACAATGTCATAATAAAATATTGTTACCGCCGGCTTTGCAGCGAAAAAGGTACAAGATTGCGTGGACCATCATCAAGCATATGTATGTTTCCTATAAAAAAAAAATAATCATGATACAACTACCTATCGATGGTTAGTTCAGTATAATGTCAACCAATCATTCAGATACTTCGCGACTCTTACAATCAAACATCAGCCCAACATTGGAAACCGATATACCCCGTCGTAGTCAAAATTCGGTCATCATCAGGTTGGTCCAGTAGTCTTAAAAATCAGATGACTTCAAAGGGTCATCGGGGTCGCTGGGCGTATTGCCGAAGTGATAAAAAAAATGACTTCACAACACGCTTATCTTATGAGTATCCGAAGTCATCGCTAAATAGAGGATATCCGTTTCTTGTCCTAAAAAGGTCTCCATTAGTTTAAAAAACAGATCACTCTTGAAGTAATGATGAACAATAAAAATCTTATTCAATTAAAATTTCTGTACATTGATTTTTGAAAATTGCTCTTCATTGTTCCATTGATCAAAGAATTTATTGTTAGCGGACACCAAAACAGTGTGAGTAGGAACTCTGCCGCCATTGTCTTTAAATAGTCGTATATTTGACGTGTAAATTGGTTCATGGCAGTCTATATTTGCGCAGATGTTACAATGTGTACGTGTATATTACTTAGACAATTGTTGTAACAATAATGATTTGACACCATTTCTTCTAATACCGGTCAGGGTGAAAACATTTTAATAAATGAAAGAAGTAAATGTTGCAACTGCATTCCTCAATAATTTATGTCTTAATTAGATGGATGTATTAATTCATTGTACATACATGATGAAATCAATATGAACGTGTCTTTATTTAGGTTGGAATTTATGTTTGGCTCATTAAGACACTGAAGTGTTTGTTTTTTAATTCCAGTTAATTATTTGCATCCAAACCGAGTTTTAAAAATATTAATTCAACAATATAAAGGTTTTGTTTACTTTGTCAAATAAATATTGGTATTGAGTCTAATAATAGGATTTATTCTCACATCTGTGACAGACGTTGCTTCCTTGTTTAGAAAAATGATGTTACAATTAATCATGTCAGCACTTGTCACAAAACAAAAAGTCCTAAGCCACTAAAGAAAACACGGACAACCATTATTTTAATTCACTCTAATGTGATTGTCACAATTCTTACATCAATCATCTTTTTGGCTAAATCTCGGGGTACTGCAGTTTTTGACAAGGCTTAGCTTAAAAGTGTTTTTATCACTTAGGAAGTTGTTACATGATAAGTGCTTCCTGATTGATTTAAAAATTGCCTCGCGAGTTTAGGCGCGCGGTCGAGAATCTCGGCGGTCGCGGGTTCGAAGCCCAGACACACACCTCTGACTTTTCGAAGTTATGTGTGTATTCAAATTGAATTATCACTTGCTTTAACGGTGAAGGAAAACATCGTGATGAAACCTGCACACCTAAAAGTTGGTGTGTAGTCCGCCAACCCGCACTAGGCCAGCGTGGTGGACTATGGCCTAAACCCTCTCAATGGTAGAGGAGACCCGTACCTAGCAGTGGGCGTATATGGGTTGATGAAGAATAAGAAGAAGAAGTGCTTCCTGATGTGTACTCAGATGTAATATAGGCTATAAATATTTCTAACACTTTAGGTCTGTTAAGAAACAAACAACTGATAAAATAAGAATACTATTCAAAGATTTAGATGTAAAAGTTGAACCAAGAAACTTACTTTCCACTTGTGTGTAGCCATTATAGAATACAAAATAAATACAAACAGTAAAAAATTACATGCAGTATTTTTCAAGCACGTGATTATTTTTAAATAAAATCATAAACTTTGTAGTACCTCGCATCTTCTTCTTTTAAGATACGAAACCAAATGTCCGTATACAAACTAATAGGTGCAAGTCAATAAATTAAAAAATCAATCCGTTACAAAGGTGTAAACATAACTTACAAGATTAATATGTGTAATGCGACGCCCCGATGATACACACATCAAAGGGAGAACAAAAAGAGGAACGATGACGGACAGCTGAAGATTTATGGTCATTACTGGAGGTGTAGCGTGTTCACGCATTACTCACAAGTATGGGAGAAATTTATTAAGACAAACAGAACACAGCTTCCGAACCCATAAACAATGATAGAAGATTAAAAACGTGTCAATATACAAATTGAAACGTCAGTGATATTGATTTGTTGTACCGCCTAGAGGTCATGTTACGGGAGTGGAATTCCTTGCTGCAGTATCTAGTTAGATCTGTGTAAATAAATTAAGTTATATTTCACTGCGCTCGGGAGGAGCCGGCCCTTGATTATGCGTCCGATGAAAAATGTCATAATCAATTTCTTATAAACTAGATTTGAAATCGAATCGGTTGTCCGATTAGTTTGAGAATCACTCTTGGGCTTCATTCTGAGAAATATTCATTTTAGTAGGTCGTTGTTTAGTTGTTTGACGATTTAGTGACACTTATTGGGAGCAATTCTTTATTTCGGAACTGGATTTAAAACAAGTAAAATCAAAAAATGGATTTGATCTTTCTGGATACTTAATTCGAAAGAAACTGTAGCCATAATTTGAAGGTCCTTTACGAGACAAATACACAATAACCTTCACAGACATTTAATACTAAATTGACCTAGTGTCCAGTAAAATAACTTCTAAACAAATGTATGTAGGTGATACTTATAAGTTAAAACTAAATTGGATGTGCCTTAGCAGCTTTGTTATCGTCGTGTAACAAACAATCCTAACGCTGAGTTTTATGGCATAAATAAAGTATCGACTGGCGAGAAACGATTTCGATTACTCACCATTTGACACAATTACTTCTGTTACAAAAACCGGATGTACTCTGAACGTGACATATTTCTGGTCAACAGACAATGGCCGCGATTCGGCCGGATAAGAAGCAATAACTCATTTGTCCAATTTACGATATCCAAATTTATAGAATTATGTACACACACTCATGCCTGAATCAGAGGCAGTGGTGAATTTCTACTCCCACGTTTCGTAGGGTTTAGTCTTTTGTAATGGACTGCCATGTGGTCTCGCGGCAAAAAGATGTGGCTTGCGATCTAGAGATTTTGAGTTCAGGTCTGGTAAAGTGGTATCGGGATTTCCCATTAGGAAACTCGTGATTGTTACTGTGGCGCGGAGTCCGAAAAGGTGCTTGAAAAACAGCAAAAGGCTTACTTCCTATTACGTGGAATATACATATATACCTGGTGACATCTGGGAGCAGTAATCCACCTCTGCCTACTCCTTCCCTGTTCGTCATGGGACGTAAATATTTTTACATTTTTCAACTATATTTCAAAACTCCATGCTGCTGGTGAGAATTTTATTATGAGATAAGATTTACGTATAATATGTTTAGTCCGAACATATGCTGAACCTTTTTGCTGCGGAACAAACGAAGCTGCGTTTCGTTAAGTTAATTCAACAAATATTTGATTGTATGTTGGTAAATTCCGACAGGATTCGTTAATATCGTCAGTTTCCTCACGTACGCTAGCATCTGCCATTAACTTCATTGTAAATCGTTTCCACATTCCAGCAAATATATAACGCTTTTTGCTTTTAACGTTGAAGGTTTTTATATGTTTCTATTGATTAGTTTCTCCTTTTTTGTCATTCGATGATAATCAATAAGCATCCGGCATATGTGAAATATTATAAATTAATAGATCACAATAACCTTATTCAAAGTTTATTACTTCTTAATTTATGAATGTTTATATATTGTATTTTGTGTGTGGGTGATTTTTATAACTTTTTAATGGCGCAAACAGTAGGCTAAAGTACAAAACAAGTTTACGAAGAATAATGTTTGAAATGATATATTTACTAAAAGTATTATAAAGTTTAAGATCCTGTTTAGTGTTATCTGTTATAGATACTACATTACATAAAACACCACTAACGTTAGATCAATCTTAAACATGAAATATTAATTAAAGCAGACAAAACATTCTTCACTTTTAAATCTAATAATATTGATGTTAGACCCCTAATAAATATACAACAAAACAAGACCTACACCGATATGAAATTTCCAAATAGAAAGTATCTTATTCAAATCAAAATCTACATCTCCATAAGTTTTATCTAAACCAGTTCACTTGTTCCCAGATCCGAACAAACTTCGAAGATTTATAATATTAGTTGGGAGTACAAGCAAAAGCCGTTTTAGACAACTTCGAGTTTGATAAGAAAATGTAAATGGAAACTGACCACCCAGACTTAGGAAAGGGAAGCAATTTTGCCTCAGTTGCCAACCGAGTCCAGTAATAGAATGTCCACAGTGTGATTAACTTAGCGAAGATCACCTGCCGCTTCCAATCGTCTGTTTCATGTATGCGCCAATTGATCGGAGTGTGATTTAGCCTTGTTTTGTGTAATATAGTTTCGAATTAATCCTCGGAGATTTTGCCAGGAATTTTGCTTTACAAATAGAACACCTTTCGATGTGTATTAAAGTGCGTCGGGTTTGGTGCAGCTAGTTAAATGACTATTTTATTGCGACTAATACGAGTATGTGTATCTGTTAGGTTCAGATAGATGTATCCTATTATCATGTGTCCAGTATCAAAAGTGGATATTTCTATTCATTGAAAAATTGACAGATCAAATAAACTAATTGTTACAGACGTAATCAAAGTAATAAGAAAAATCTTTATCCAAAAAAAGATACATAAAATTAAGAGTCTTGTTTACAATAAATGTGAATTTAATGATACGATTATCTCGAATACAACTAAATTTCCTTCCATACACAACACGAATATAAAAGAGACTTCAAATAACGCGACGCCTAACAATATTTTACTCGAAGATATAATAAAGTTATTCACTACGTCCGAACATGAAACAACTTTTAGTTTCTACACGCTTTGTGTTGTAGGCAATAATGTACACCAAGAATGTAAGGAGCGAGCCACAAAATCGTTAATTATCTTTTTACTGGCACTCGCTTCTTGTGTAGAAACCTATAGAAGCACGTTTGACGACAACGTACCGTGAATCATTGCAGACGAGTCTATTGATACTTTTCAATAAGTCTTTTTCTCATTACCAATATGTACAATAAACTTTTATTTTTTTGCATCTAAATGTGTTTGTTTTTAGTTGTTTTTGTAATCTTTGTTTCGATTCTTACGCACGTACTTTTAAGTTGAAATTTGTCGATAAAATTCGAAACACTTTTACAATGGCTTACTGTTTTTATTAGGCTCTTAATTGCCTGCAAACTGCAAGTAGGCGGTTTCACTTTCCACCATTTATATTGATTCGTTGCGGACTTTTTATGGTGATTTCTCGACATGTATCTAAAACTAACTATGAAATAACACATTCAACAATAGCGGGACTACTGCTGATATGACGGTAAAACGTGTCGCATAATAAACTACGAGTCATCGTACTGAAAGATCCGGATTAGAAACAAATATTTACCAACCCATTTGTTTCCGTGACCTGTTTCTTCGCAGCCGAATCTTTCTACGTGAAATTGGGAATGTTCATTATGAATTATCAACTATCATCAAAGATATTTTAGCTTTAAATCGCATGAAAAATCTTATTAGACAAGACATCTATATCTTAATTACAAAAAGATGTTTAGAGCAAGGTTCACTTGCTCAATCGTCCAGTCTGGCGCTCTTCGCTTGTATGCCCGATTTATGAAGTGTGTTATTTGTTTTACGTCAGAAATTGATCGATCATTGGCCGTTGTTGAAACTTTTTTCTATATTTAGCTGGCACTTCCCGACACGCGCTCACATACTGATTATTACGTTCCAATATAATCGACACGTTTCTTATATTCTAGCGTTATAAACTCGTGTTATGTTTAATTTATTTCGACTTTAATTTAATTTAATTATATAAGTTACATTCAAAATATTGTTTGAGAAATGTTTGTTATTTAATATAAGGTTGATTGTCTGCCTCAGTTAAAATTCCATTCTCAAATTCTGTAGTGTTATTCAGAATGTTATTGCGAATTTTGTATTAAAAAATATCTGTGCCTCTTCGGGAATAAAGGCGCCATTATACGTTTTTATGACGCCAAACTCGTTGTCCAAAGTTAATAAAATATTTTTTAAAACATTATACACGCAAAAATTACAATGTACATTGATATGATATATATCATGTTATTGCAAGATTTATTACATATTTCATTTTTTTTATTATGTTTATTGGGTATAAAATTATGGCTACATACTATATTTGATTTATACAGTCCAGCCTAGGATATATCATGTGTCTTTTATTTAGGCTGTTTTCGATAGCCGATTCCGTTTGGTTGGCACTTATCGCCACCACTAAGTAAATAATGTGCTTATAAAAACGTATTCTACGTAGAAAAGTCTTATAAGCTTCTGAATCAATGACACTGGACAACAAAATTGACACTTTTCTATGATGATTGACTTTTATCACTTGATGTTTACTAATTTGACATCGCTGATTCTAGATATGAACTCAGTTTTTTTGTATCAGCTCTAGTTTACGAGTTATAGCTATCACAAAACAATTAAAGTATTACCGTGTTAAATTACTCATAAATTCAAACTTATTATTTTTTTAATATAATTTTACATGGCATAGTAAAGACGAGTTTCTGTGAATGATTCGAGTATTTTTTTTTTCATTTGCGGAGAATATATGTACAAATAATGGACTTTGAATGTGACAAAGCTCATAATTGAGGCTTACAAAAGTTACTTTCGACACTCCCTGGAAATAAACAACAAATCTTAGATACGGCAAAAGTATTGCAAAACGTGTGTTGAGTCTCTAACTTTGAGGACAAATAGGAAAAGGAATAGATTGAACCGCTATCATGTAGAAAGAAGCCGTGAACCATCACGAAAACAGTAATTTTTGCTACGTAAACATAACTAGTATTAGCTGTCAAAATCGAGTTAAATGGGAATATCCATCCTTACGGTTCGCTTATAGACGTGTTTTGAGTCCTACTATATAACCTGAACCTCAGTCCGGTCCTTCTCTGGAGATATCTATGGATTTTGTGGCGAAAACTGACACTTTTAATTTAAAAAAGTTTCAAAAACTGATTGCAGGGAAGATAAAAGTTGGTATTTATTTATTTAGCGAGTATTTTTGACGGGTCACTGATGAAATCGTTAATACACTAAGCTAGTTTTGTTAGTACAGATTTTTTTGTGACTTGATTGATGATTGAAAGTTTGGACGTATCTTATGACGTCCAAAAAGTATTATGCCACTATTAAAGGCTCGGAAGTAATATGAGCATCGAGGTACACTATTTTCATAACCATCTAAGCTTATTTTTCTGTCAATTTTGGGAATCTAAGTGAAAAACAGAGCGAGCGACTTCACCAGGACATTCGTACGATTGAGGAACGCTATCAAGGCTCCTGGAACACATATATGATGGCTGGCTATTGTTAGAGCATTCAGAATAGCTTTCTGCCTTTAGTTTTAGAAAAAAAAGTAAAAAAAAACAAGGTATTTTCGACTTCACCTGGAAAAAGAAGGATTATCCCCAAAATTTATAACGTTTTAATATGAAAACAAGCCATGTGTCATATTTTTTTAACTAGAGCTCACACAAAAATTTCAGTTACAGATTTGAAATTGTCGTTGAAAATTGGACCAATTTCATATATCATAACCCAATCATCAGAAATGCTGTTGTCCAGTGTGATCTAAGTTTCGGTGATTATTTTTTTCTTCTTGCTATTTCACCATTCCACCAGCTCTACTACTTTACTTTTTTTCCTATAAAGAATGACCGTCTTGCTGCAAATTCTTTTTGGTATTACATTGGCACGGCAATGTAATAAAAAATACAAATGAATATAATTTTCCGTTAGCACTTAGACGATTCGATGATGTTTTCAATTTACTAAAAGAAATGTGTTCTTTTTCAGAAATTTGGCGTGAACCCAACCTCACTACCGGAAGATGACCAACGTTGGCATAACGTAGAGTAAAATGAAACTTTGGTTTCTTCTATACAGTTTGGACATCAACAATAGTTTCTAGTGCTAAATTAGTGAAGTGACTCAATACAATTAACTACAAATTCTTCATAAACCTTTGATAGTGATATTCCATGACTGTGATCTTGTGTTAAATAATTGTGCCGTCAATATGTTTCTTCAAAGGCGCCTTCTGTTCTTCATAGTTGTAATGTGAGTATCATATTCATAAATTACTTGTTTATATGTTACAATGACTTTCTACTCTGTTCCGGAGTCTAATTGCGTTGATTTATTTTAAATAAATACATATACCCAACAGCCACATACATATTCGAATCCTACATCAGTGTATATTAATACAAGTCTGTAGTGGGCAGACAACTACAAGAGACTACGGCCTCACGAATACTGAGACAAGAAATAAATATTTCTGGATCACACAAACATTTGTCTCGTTGCCGATACCGCAGTTCCTCGGTTTACAAGTGGGTGTCTACCCAACTGCGCCACTGGGCTGTCAACTGTAGTTATGGATTCTAAAACAAGATAAAGTTAAGCCTAATCCTGTTCATAATAATTGATACAAAGCTAATTCAGGTAAAACATTTATATTAATAGCCTTAAATGTTGTTTCGGCGAAGCTATATTTAAATGTTATTAGGCAACGTGAGCTCCATATTGATACAAAATGTTAGAAGCCATAAGTATGTTAATAAAAAAATAAAAAGATTTATGCTAACGATCATTTACCACGACGTTTGGAATTCGATCTGTGAATTTTTGCATTAATTTCACATCTAAAACTGGGAGGTCATCAATGAATAATGTATATGTATCAAATTTAACTAATTAACATAATTTTAGGTGTGCATTAATTTTGAAACACAACATCGTAAAACGCCATAACAATCTCGAGGTTAATTTTCATTGCTGATCGTCTATTCGGGTGGTGCCTACCGTAAAGGTCCGCTGCGGTTTAATTATGATTTACAATAGACATATCGCCATAAAATTGACATGTCATTGTAAATAGATCCGTTACTGTCTGATGCCTATGGGTATTGTCTTTTAAGATTTATTTTATAGTGATTAAACTTATGGCCCAGTTGGTACAGCTACGGGGTCTCGGGGCCGTAAATCATATTTATGAATGTATAAGATTCAACATAATTAACATAACAAAATTACGATGCTGTTTAACATTTGTGAGCGTTAATTTGCTCCTATTGTTGCTACTTCGGCTCCACAGTCGCTCTTCTCTTCGCTTTGACTGTTAAATTAAAGATATTACTAAGTAATGGAACGGCTAATTCATATTCAAATATTCAAACACTGTAATGCTTATCGTATTCAACTACTATTTGTTTGATTTTGTAACTACTCCACAGCGGAAATTGATGCAATTTTCACCGTTATTCTCTAGGTAGAAAGGGCTATAAATCAGTAACTGGTTTTGTGATATATACGTCTGTACATCCAGAAATACTCCCAGTCACTGTTATCTCAATGAACGAGTTTTAATTCCAGACACTATTACGAAGTGTTAATCTGCGTTGCGTAATTGCGTGGTCGATATTTATGAATGGTGGACGATCTAGTGGGCGATCCGGGTCTAAAACGAGCCCAGTAAATTCTGTGTCACTAGAATGGACTAGTGCGGCAAGTACACTCTTTCCCAACTTTACGGAGAAATTCTCGCACCAACGTCCAAATACCAGTGCTTAATTTTATTTATCGTCTGGTTTACTGTGTAGGATGCGAGTGTTACTCTGAAGATTTTATTGACCATCATTATGGTCTGGCAAAATGGCAGACCGTAATATCAAACTTAATTTAAATAGTAAGCTTCATGAAACAATTGACAAATATAACGAAGATAAAGATAAAAACATCGTTAACCTAAAAAGCAGCCTCTAATTAAGTTGAACCATTAAAGTAAACCTAATTATCTGTGAAAACGTTTGTATTTTAACGATTTTGTGTTGAATGTACGCATTCACATAATTAGAAATCGCGATAAAGTTAATTGAATCTCGGTATCCAAATACTTACAATGCACGACTTGACAAATGTGCTACTGTAATGGTTTAGGTAATTGATTGTATTTCCTGTACCATTAATAGTTCTCACACAATACATTGTTGCTGGTCAATCTATTCTCCGCTACTTTTTGGTGGATTGCATCATCGTTTTTGGGTTCATTTGCCTTTATATCTATTTAGGATTGCGGTCCTACCTTCTTATTGCAGTAAAGTATTTATTAAAAAAATATGAGGTTATTTCCAAAGATACTCTACAAACCTTCATTAATATTGCTTTTGTAACTTTTAAGAATCTAGCAAAAATTGAAAATGTTATTTTATTATTATTACCTATTTATATTTTTAAATATGTAAGGAAATTATTGGGTAGTAGCAGATATATTTTGTTATTTCATTTGATTTAAATTAGTCGTTTGTTTGAATGATTCTCGTTGATCTTAGACAGTACCTCGTACCTCATGATGATCAAAACAAACTGCAAACATACTTCCATAACTTATAATCAGCAGATTTCAGATCCAGTTTTCAACACCAACATATAAAATACTATTAATGTTACTTCAAGTACAGATATTGGCGCTATTAGTGACAAACTCAATAAAATAGGTGATTAAAGAGACTTGCCTCAGCCCACTTGTTAGATAAAAGATCAGGAAATCATCAGGTTCCTGTGCAAATAACCTACATAATGAATGAAATAATCAGCATCAGATAATCTTAGCATTCACAATACTTCTCGATGTGCAAGTAGGCTGTCGTGTATCGAAGTGAACGATAGCTTAGATGATATCACAGAATGACGAGAACAAACTAATGAACTTAACAAAACAACGTGTGGATTAATAGCTGAACAACTGGTTACTGTGCATAATACTATGGAAGGAAGCCTATACATATAAGTGAATTCGTAGTGAGCTCGTATCCATAAGAGATATCGGTGCCTAGCAACATACATATTCAAAGTTGTATAATTTTGCTATTATATTAAAAAGTCCGCATCTATGTCAATTCCCATTGTACTGTCTATAACTCAATCATGTCTTAACGCACTTTTTGTCTCATCAAATATGCGAAAAGTACAGAGTATTTCATAGTGATTTTTTGTTACAAATGATATGTTGAGTCTATTTTGTAATGAATGTTTTATAAAAAACGTTACATGCTCAAGTAATATGATGTTTGTTACTTGTGTTATAAATCATGCGTGTTTGGCTGTTTCTTAATTGCCTAGTTTCTGGGCATGTATTTAGACAATTTCAATCTAACCAAATACTCATTCATTATTTTCAAGTCAGTTGGATTGACAGGTGCTACTTGCTAAAAAACAAATATGAAGATCAATGAATAGTGAGAAAACGACTTGGCTTCTGGTGGTCCGTGTAGAAAAAAATATTATACAAATATTCAAATATTATTATTTTATTTAAGTATCATGTTAAATTTTATAATAAAATAAATCAACGGATGTCATAGCCTACTTAAAATGATCACGATCAATATATTCGAATATTTCGGGAGAATTATTAAAACCTCATACAAACATAATATGATAAAGCCTGTCTTTTATTGGAAGAGCATATTATATTATAAAGCGACTAATATTTCTGCATAACAACACAAGAATTTAAATTTCAAACGCGGCTCCTTTGTTTTATTGATACCGTTTTGTTATTATAGTAAATTTCGCGTAATACACATACAGAGTGTTAAATTAAATTATTTCTAATTAAACATTGTTCGTCAATAGCATGAGTGACAAGTTCTAAAGATACCCACAATTTAACGCGACGTTTACGACGAGATAAAATAATAATTAACGTCAATATATCATGTGGTCGCGGCGCCAAACACATGTCTACGCAATCCGGAAATTTACCACATTGTGTCAAATTATGGCTTTAGTTATTGCAAGCAGCTTTTGTAGCGTTCCTACTGCCGTGTGTTCCATATTTCGGAAGTCTATTTTACGACTTTCCAACCATTTCAACGTGGCTTCAAGTTGATAGACAGTGTATTTAAAGAAGCTGTTGATTATAGCCTAGTAATTATAATTTTTGAGGTACGATTTTCATCGCTAAAATAGAGACATTTTGCCTGTTACTAGAGATAGACAATGAACCTACAATGTTAGTGTTCAAGTTGCTTTTATGTTGTTTCATAGTGTTATTAGTATTTCAAATCAAATTAATAAGTTTAACGGACAACAAAAAGCTGATTACAATAAAAGCAAATCTTAGAAGCATTAATGTCACTGTCTTGGAGATCTCGAGGGTAACGATCATGCCTACTAAAAGGCCAAAATACAAATTGCATAAAGAAAATACTACAAGGATTTTTTGGATCCTTTGACACCACACCACACGTTACTTGATAGCGTAATAGAAAAGGAATTGCATTCTGCAACACTTTTTTCTTTTCTTACTTTTACGCTATTAAAATTACCTAGCAAATTCTTTAACGTCGTGTCATCAAACATAACTCCTTACCATAAATGACACTCTAAGTGATACAACAGGAGTTTCTTAGTACATAAAATTGAGTTATCAACGAAAATTTAATGTTCTCTCCCATACTTGGACACGTCTTGTAATTCCATCTAATTTATATGTAATCCGCTATTTGCTTCAAGAAACCCATTAAAGTATTACGGCCACCTTTGACATTATAAAAGATATAATATTGTATAAGTAATAAGCCTATGATGTGAATGAATTAACCTAAAGAAAAAAAATCAAATTATGTTTCTATCGAGGCAAATGATAAAATTTTTTGGTTTACATTACATACAATCAAAAAAGCTAGACTGTTTTTGATATAAATAGGTGAAAGTCGTTTGTCTCTCGTCACTAGATACCGCGAACTCGTTACGGCAAAGAAAAAATTTAAGAACGTTGTGGTTCAAGCCATAGCCAAAGACATTATATAAGACAAGATTAAATATCTTCTCCAAAGTATTTACCATGATTTTTATGGCTGAACATACCGAATGAAGTAGTTTCTAGGCAATTGTAATAGTAAGACTTCAAGCGGTAAGCAATAAATATCACTATTTGGAAAGTGAGTTACACATTGGTATCTTTTAATTAGATTCAAGTAGATTTATTGTTCCGCTTGCAGCTTTAGTGCATTTAGCAATTATCCAAATATATTTATGCCCATTGCTGTCGAAATAATATGGTCATTTCCCTGAAATTCCCCTAGTAAATTGCTGAAAAATATACCGTTTTGCAAGTAAATATTTTTCTTGAATTGTTTAAAGTAAAAGTGTAACGTCGGCATAGTAAGTGCTATTGGAAATTTTATGCCTAGATTTCACCTCATCTAAGCGATCTGAATGTAATAGTATTATAGTGATAAGATGTGCCCTATTATTATACACTATAACACGATATTAATAACTTCTATTTTAAAATTTTCCGAAAGGCAGGATCATTGGATTCAAAGTAATTATCACAGTCCAGAATTACATCGTGGTACATTTCAATTAATGCAAGGGTGTTAAATGACAGATGGATTAAGAAAAGAAAAAGAAGGGTTGAAGTAGATATTAGAATCAGAATTAAAAGCACTGCATCAAGCGAATCAGACTTATAAAATAGTAGCAACAATATAATACCAAGTCAACACTAAAAAGCGGATTGATTTCGTATTTGCGTAACATAAAGCAGAAAAGTGTCTTTTACTTTTTACGAGTACAGCAAAATGATTACGAGTGATTAAGATAATCATTATTAAAGAGCAATAAATAAAATCAACAATGACTTAATTGATTCAGAATTGTAGCAACAAATCATTTTAATTGCATAATCATGTTCTTTCAAATGCTCTGATCATATTGCTAAGGACTTATGTATATATAACAACGCTAATTTGATGATAAAATAAACGGCTCAAAATTGAGTACTAATTATCTCCGATAAAATGGGCCCCATTAAGGCGTCTGCGTGCTATGTCAAGTGGTTGGAGCTCAGATAGGTGATAAAATTATTAATTATAATTATTACAGGGTAGTGTAAGCTTTGATTAATGACTCTTAGATAACGTTGGAACGAGTGTTAAAATTATAGATGCGTTGAAACGGCTTACTGTAACACAAAACACAAGGATCTTAATGTTCTAGTATTAAAGATACGTTTGTTAATAAATGTGTTACACTTTATTGTACACTTGTAAAATATTAACAAGAATATGATTATAAAGTATAGCAACAATATACTACAACATTTGAAATACATAAAAAAAGATACACGATCAATTGTAATGAAAATTAGAAGAGTATTAATTTTCTTTATTGCTCATATAGAAAAATGTTTCCATATGACTTACCTACAAACATAATGCCTCTAGTTTTACTGTAAAATTCTTCTTTATGTCGCCCCCAAGATCTTGCTTTATTGCTCAAAAGTTTTTCCAAAATTAATAAGAAAAATATTAATGTGTCAATCAATTTTATACACAAAACCAGTTTCCATGGACTAACGCAGTATTCGGATTAATAACCATTAAACAATTTTATTATATTTCATTTAGATTAAGCCATAGATAATCCTTAACCCCACATCCGCCAATTGATGGACACTAAAAATTCTAATCTCACCGCTCAAATTTCATTGATTTGCATTCCAAAGCAATCCTAATATCGGAAGCAGATAATGGCGTTAATTTAGTAAACTGATGTTCTGTTTCATAAGTACAAAGGATTTAGTATGAACATAACCCTTTTCTGTACGGCACCTTTCTACGATTGTGTGAGGAATCCGGAAATGGTCACTTTGATCCTATACTTTACGAGCTCTTTACAAATGGTACGTAATTAGCTATTGAATCGGTGTTTGATGTTTAACCTTAGAAGGAACATCGGGTGTTTCTTTTTATATCAAGGTTCCATTTTGATATTATGACATATTGTTATTGTACTGGTATGTTTGTATGTAACTTTTTAGGTTATGTGTTTGGAAATACTTTTGAACAAAAAAGGCCGCAAGCTCCAGCTTACGTATAGCTACATAATTAAAGGTAAGGTATCTACATACAACTTAAATACCAGGCATAAAGGCATACATAGAAAAAGTTATATCTACTAATACCTCCTGGTTTCGTTGCATCGTGTAGTCTCTTCACCCAGAAGTCCCGTATTCAGTTTTCGAGTTGAGCAAAATGCTATAAGGTTTTCCACTGCAAAATTCCCAATAGCGCAGATACAAGACGACAATTAGATCGACTTAGAAGTCGATCACAGGTGATAGATCACCTGAGACTTAAAAACAACTAGCAAAATTTGGGTGCAGATATGCGCCTCCATTCGCTTCTTCTAGACTTGAGTATGTGAGTAAAAAAGTATAAATGCTTGGTATAAATGCTGCCTATAATAGTAATAAACATTGGGAACGACCTTGAACTTCATGTCTGTGATAAATCACGCCGCTTCTATTTCACTAGAATCGTGGAGTAGACATTCTATTTATTATCTTTAGCGCGTATCGCACTAAGCATGTGTATATCGAATTAATAATAGCGAATTTATTATCGTAGTCATGTTTATATTGTTTTCTAAGATATTTGTTAAGTTATTAAAAAATGCCATAAATTTGGTGATAAACATTATTATTAGTATATCAACTGGCAGTCACTATGTATGAGTAACAAATCATGATACCCGTTCTTCAGATAATTTTTTATTTTAGGTATTTCGGTCGTCCTAACAAATTCAAAAGCTATTCGTGAAAGAATGCGGTAGTTATACAAAGGGCTACAAAATAGATAATGAACGATGTAAACAATTATTCCATCGCCATTACTCGCTCAACGCCACAATCCAACGTTGCGAATTTAGCAATTGTGTAAATCAGGTCAGACTGGTAAATTTTCATAAAAAACAACAACCAACGGTCTAGATACCTGTACAATAGGTTAAACACACAATTGTGTAAATAAAATGTACTTGCATACAATAAATTGTGCATGAGTAATAGAACACTGAAAGGTTTACAAAATAATGATGCCATAACTATTAGTCTGTGTCCAACTGACCGTCTTACAGGACGTTTTGTATCTACAATGGGTGTTTGTGTTCGAAATAGGTTAAATATTACAGCACAGACGCGCGTGGATGTGTTATTCCCATTCTATATCATGTTATTAAAATGATTTTGATTTTCTGTGTGGCAAACAGCTTCATTTAAATAAACTGCATTCTAATGAAGATACATTAATACAAACAAACGCCTTAATATTTAACTTTATAGTTTCATACTATTTGAATAGATTTTTATGTCAACAGATACATTACCAGACTTCATAAAGGCGAAACTTAATACGGAAATTGAACCCGTAATCTTGATTGCAATTTAATGAGGCAGCCGAATTAATTTTTACAAATGGATATGTCACAAACTCAAAGTGCAAACCTTACACGACTCTAGACTTCTAAAAGGAAATAGTCAATAATATGTAATGTACACCAGTTTTAATTAATATTACAACATAAATAGCGTTATCCTTATCGGACATAATCCTTTGCGGGACCTGCACGGTGCAACCATTGACACGTTGGGAAAATCTGTCCAAAGTGTGCCAACACATCTCACACGGTTCATGGACGTTGAACAAACATTTGCCAATACCACCAATAGTGGCTTGTACTTCAAAATATTTGAAAGGGGCAATGTCAATGAACTCGGCGCCATGTCAAGAGACATGACGCCCCGTATGTCGATTAATTTGGAACACTGGTTAGGTGCGCTAACCGAACGTCATTAGCATTTTAATTTTATCTCGCACAAGGATTGGACATTGGCCGTGGATGTTGGTTTGATTGATTGGACTATTGGACTTAAGAAGGCTGACGGACGTTTCAAATTAAGACACGTTTAGCAAATGTTTGTGACAAGATACTTCCAATGTGTGTCCTGAGGGTTTTAATAGACACTTAAATTAATACTCGTCCCTGTATTTCTGAAGTAGGTGAAAGTAAACTTCTGCCCTCATGTTTAATTCCCATACGGGCAGCCTATTTGGATTGTTCAGACATATTTCCAGACTTCGTGATATTTTTAGGGATTTTCTCTAAACATTTTTATATTCAACCTTCGTCTCAGTCCTTGACTTTGATACGAACAGCTTTGTTTTCGAACATTTTAGTATTAAAATAGACTTTCTGAACCTGTATACAGTTAAAAAATAACATAACGCAAAAATTATGCAGAGTACTATCCAGCTGGCATAATATTCAAATAACGCTGTGACAGCTCCTAGGTTTTTTAATGTTACTTTACTCCTTACATTTGCACGTTTTAAATGCTCACTGTGGTATTTTCTATGAATATTTTAATATTCAACATGAAACATCGCTTACTGATGCCAAATAAGTTATATCTTTTTAATTTACTGTAGTTAGTTTATGATGTAATTATTTTGTCGTGGCCATTACAATACACGGGACCACACGGCTTGTAGTTCTCCTCAAATTTTTTATTAATAATATTAACAATTCAAAGATATGTAGAATTCAACGGAACTGAATATTTAAAAATATTTTTTCCTTCTCTAATTTACATCAGGATTAACTTATAAACAGGTGCAATTGGTAAGACGACTGTGTAAAACAAGAGGCTTCCTGTCTTAATATAAATCTTTGAATGGTGCCCACATTACGAGAGACATACGATATATTTGGCGGAGCTTAAATGTATAGAAATGCATCCTACCCCTTTTACATATAGGCCTGGTTTTATTTCTTTATTAAAAGATACGATTTGTTTAATAACAGTCAACCATAGTAGAAAGTGTATTTAATAAACCTGTTAATTTTTAACCTGTTAATTTAATAAAAAAAATCCTGTTTACTTATTATTGCGTTGTTTTTGGCACCAAGTTTTATAAAAAAGAGCATCTTACAAGTTAGGTCCCCATAACTCCTGAACCTCCTGTTCGAAAGATACCTAAGCCGAGGACGGATCGACGGACTTGACGAAACTTTAAGGGTTACTAGTGAACCATGGAACCCTAAACGGAATGTATTGTTTACTACTAATTCTCTTGAGTTTGTTTAACTACCACCTCCATTTTATGATAGGCGACTAAGGACCATTCCTCATCTCATCAGCCCCTATTGAGAGCGTTTAGGCCTTAGTCCACCACGCTGGTCTAGTGCGGGTTGACGGACTACCCACTAATTATTATATATTTTCCTTCACCGTTAAAGCTAGTGATAATTCATTGTCAAAACACATAAACCTCGAAAAGCCAGATATGTGTGCCTGGGGTTCGAACCCGCGACCGCGACCATTCCTATCCATTTCCAAATACCTTATACCACATGCATCGACGTGCTATTTTTAGACCTATAATAATTTAGTTCAGCAACATACAGGCAATGAAGTCAATCAAGACGCCGTATTCGCACGGTCTGTTCTCGACTGGTGAATATATTCAACCAATGCCTATATGATTATTTAGTGCGGATGGTCGCGACTCTTCCTTATTGCTAGATCGGTTGTTTATTAAGTTACTGCTAGTATATTGAAACTGTTTATTGGACTATACGATCGGTGTGTCTCTGTATAAAACTATAGGGTAACCAAGCTTTGAAAGGAAGAGTTAAGCTTTATAAGTAAGTAGTGATGGCCCCAAGGTTCAGACGCGATCGAAAATCTGGGCGGTCGCGGGTTCAAACCCCAGGTACATATCTCTAACTTAGACATTTCTTGGGTGTACCCCGGTACCCCGTAGCAACCGTATGCTCATTAAAGTTTGTATGAAAATAGGTCGACAAACACTTTAGTAACGTAAGCAAAGCCACGGGCAATAGCTAGTATAGTTAATATTATGTAAGATTAGTCCGATTACGTCATTACAGAGATACCATGCATAATTTTCACATCTTTAACTCAACTTAAATCGATTTACCAGGAATGTCTATTTTGAGAAAAAAAATTGATATCGTGTAATTTATATTCAACGTTGATTAGATAACGTATAAAACAATCCTACTGAAAGTAATGATCCTGAACATTTCTTCCTTCATTTAGAGCAATCATTTTTGGTATAACTTCCAGCGTACATAAGATTAAATAAATCTAAGAATAACTTTCTCGTTACTTCCGTCTCGTGTATGATACAAAGGTTCCATCTTCACTTTTTGAGTCCGGCAATATGTCATTTGGTTGTTCTATTCGGAAGTGCTCGACAATAGACTCAACTCCTACGTTGGACTTAAAACAAAGCCGGCAAAATGTGGGTGTTGAAAAACACCTCCGCCGTCCTCTTCTTTATGGCTTAACGAGCTTAATTTTAATTCGTCTAATCAAAGGTATTACGAAAAGAGTTTAATTATTTAATTCATAAAATTTAAAAGTAGTGCCAAGCGAATTAAGAGTCTCAACATTGTTATCGTCAGTGAAAGAATAAGTCGAAAAGCCCAGTTTGCCTTTTCACATAATTAATCTTTTTGAAGAAAGCAATTTAACATAAAATGAGTATATCCTGTCCCCATACTAAGCAAATACTAAACTATATTACAAAACTACAGTTTATGCTTTGAGGCTTCTACAGAAGTACAGCCACTAGTTGTCGTATTATTTACATGCTCCGTACATCTTCTGTAAATTAAATGACATAGCAATATGCAAAGAAGCTGAATAAATCGAATAATAACAATAAACCTTTGCAATACGTTTCGATATCTGTCGCACGCCGTGGGTGGTCCGTTTTATATTAAAATTCAATTAAAACTTCTCGATTCTTGATTTCGTTCATAACTTCGAGCACTAGACCATAAGAAAGCGTAATGGAAGGCGATTAATGCAAATAGAAAATATTTTTATGGCTGCACTGTTCTGTTTGATGTCAACAAATAAAGATAACATAAATGTATGATATGAAAATAAAACTATTGTTTTTATGTTCGCTACAAAGCTGAACATTATGTATAATTACTAATAAGTATATGGAAATTTTATTTTATTCTATAAACATGTCAGTAAAGGCATATTTATAATGCAACAGATAGTGAACATTTTTCAAGATGCATATGGCTCTCTTAATGGTTTAGCACTGATAAGTTTAAATATGAAAAAATATTTAGGCGCTCTCTTCGGGCATCATATACAGAGTGCAAAGCAATCGCAGATACTTATTCCGAGTGTACGTCTAAAAAAGATTGACATCATGAAGTTTCTTCTGTGTTCTGGTATAGGAGTTGGTCAAAGCAAATAAAAAGCTCCTCTGTCTTGAAAAAAGTAATACATAATAGCATATAGGTCAAGCATTTTAAACATATATACATTTATACAGATATACCTCCTTAGGTAAATGATGTTCCCATTTCGATCGAATTATAAACTTACATTAGAAATGAAAATTTCAATTTTTGACTTAACACTCAACATTTATGTTCACATATTTTGAGTATGGCAAGAGTTTTATTACATGCATACTATAACGAAGCTATGAATTAATGTGAATGGCGTCTGCGACCAATACCGTCAGTGCCATAATGGGAAATCGTACAAACGGTTATGTCAACTTTGTCATCCTCCATTGTGAATGAAGCTTGGAATAGCTTTATGAACGATTCGATCCCATAACGGCTCGTTTTTACCTTTGTCTCAAAATATTCTGACATGTGTATAGCGAGACAAAAGGAACTTGATGAATTTGCTATGAAGATACGAAATCCTCGTCTACACACTTAAATTCAACAAATATTGAAAGCAAAGGCAATCAAAATATTTTGACGTTTTTTTCCGTCCAAAGATTATATAGTATGTCATCTGGATAGCAATCTTTTGCAAAATTTTGTGAAAAACATCCTCGGTATGAGCAATTTTTTTTTTAGAGAGTTACAGTCATTAATAAAAACCGGCGTTATTTTTTTAATATACGAAACAATTATAATATCAGTATATGACCTTGTGAGTTTAAATACAATCTGTATGCACAAATCCAGCACCCTTAATCACACACTACAATTACGTTCCAAATAAAAACCAATTGCCTTTAAATTAAACAAATATTACAAATTTTGGAGTCACAGCTGTATATTTACCTTCCATTGATCCACAAATAATGGCCACTTTCGTCAACAATATTGTAACACATTAGAGCCCGCCTAATATTTACAGAGGCGTTTACCACTTGTGTAGTTTGCTGAGCGTTGCGTGTCGCGTCTGTCCTATGATTGTCACTTTAAACATTCTTTTCACTTGTTTGTTCGTATCATTATGTAACAGTTTCCAATGTTGCGTATGCTTTCTTTTTGGCAGATTCATTCACGAAGTAGGGCCATGCCGTTGCTGAAGACCATTGCGGTAGGAATAGTAGGATAAAATTTGTGAAGCAGCTTTGTCACGATTTGTACTCCAATCGTCCAATTACTAGAGATTAAATTGTTGATGGTCGATTGTTTGTTACCAATCGCATATTGATTATAAAGTGGGCTACCCAAGCATATCCCTTGTGTACCTATCTGGCACCAAAGAAGCCGGCATAGCTTTGGCGAATAGTTCGAGATAAACGTTATCGATACTAAAGTAAAATGATAGCACTAAACTTACTAGATGCCAATACTTGACGTCGTAAATGTTGTACAAGTATCCGATGCTCCTTAGTATGCAAAATGAAAGTAAAATTAACGGCGCTTCAGTTAGTTTGTTTACTCGTGTTCACTCATTAAAACGAGGGCGTGGCTCATTTACAAACCTTAGGGGAGTTTGGGCGTTAATTCTTTCAACCACTAGTTTCTTGATTAAGTTGTTACAAAGGAGAAACTGACTGCACGGGTTAATTAGAGTGGGCTGTCACATTGTCTTCATTTGTTCAATTCCTTACCACACATCATCGAGTCTCAGATATCTGAGTCATTTCATTGTATTATTGAACGAAGGGAGAAATAGTAAGGACATAAAGAAACAGGTTTTTAAATTTTCTTTTTACGGTATCATGGTGGGCTAAGCTCTCATTTCTCACCTATGGATCTTTCAACCAGGATTATACATACATTGTGAATTACTTTAGGGGCTTAGGATAGCTCTGATGCTCTTCTCGACAGTTGTTTTAATGTGAACTATTTCCGTACTCCGTGCTTATGTTGTTGATTCATTATCATCAGCTCACATACGTCCAACTGCCGAGCACGAGCCTTTTCTACATCTGAGAGAGTTTGGAATTTCCCATAAAAAAATACTGACGCAACGTTGCCACCGACTCCTCGAATTCTTTAAATACACCATAATGAAGCCAGTAAAACTTTCATGAAACCTATAACACGAAAACATAATCGGCAATTCATAATATTCTTAGAAACAATTAGCCTGCACTATAAGTCATCAGAGTTTATTTACTCATCGGCAAAACAGAAGAAACACGCCAGAAGATTTCCTCACTTGCGTAAATATTGTAGCGTAATAAATTTTGTTAATTGCGTGATGACCTAGTTGATTATGTTATGTTAGTTCACCTAGTTGATTATTGGGAATTCTACTATCATATCCCAATTTTCAAAACTATTTTTTTTTATTAAATTTCATGAATTCTGTACCTCTATAAGAATCTAGGTTAGCTTTTACTCGTCTTATTTTGCTACGGTCTTCTTTAGTATAACTAACAGCCCTTTGGTCTTCAAATTTGTCGAAGATGTCATGTGACATATATTATTTGTTATCTTAGATAGGACAATTCCATTTGCACCTGGCCTGTGGTGGACTAACGCCTAATGGCTCAGCTATTTACGAAACTCAGGGCGAGAACGAACATTAGACGGACTGACATATTAATATATGTGGAATTTTATTAAGGCCAGCGATAGAACGATAACTTGATTCTCTTCAATCAACCCGACACTCACTTCCACAATACGGAAGTCGCAATTAGTAAAGAAATAACAAGCAATCTAGCAAATTGACGATTTATCTCGAGTTATTTCGAAATCGAAGCATTTGCCTTTCTAATTGTTGGCTTTGACGTCGTGTTGACGATTTGATGGACTTCAACAACTTTGCCTACATAAGGAATTAAAATATTTTAACATTACATCTTCAAGATAAAATAAATAAATAATTTTGAATTCCTTGTTTTTCAAGTCAATGTATAACCTGTTTCGAAACAGTTTTCTGTAGAAAAATGCGTAAAAATATATTTTTATTTTTTAACTACATTAGATCATCTAATTAAACTGTTCATATTTCATTTTCATATTTCAGTTTCATTATAATTAAAACTGTTTGTAGATAAGTCTTGTTACTGTGGCTTTCTTTATGCAATTTGTGCGTATTCAAATCAAAAGCCTAGGTAAAATTTTCTAACATACAGCTTCCACACACAAACACACATACACACGCACAAAGAGGAATATACACAGTGTAAGCATAACTCTAGAGATCCGCAACTAATGTAATTATTGTTTGTTTATTTTGTTGTTTCCTTATATTGGTTTAAGTAATTATTAGATGTTCTGTTTTATTTTTATACAGGGTGTATTTAGACCGTGATCGAAAACTGAGGCAGGTAATAGCGAGGGTGATCACAAACCCAGTGGCGATATCAAAAATCCCGACAAAAAATAAAAATTTTGACGTTTTCCATACAACCATCGGTGTTAAAAGTATGTGGTTTGTATGGAAAACCTCAAAAATTATATTTTTTGTCGGGATTTTCTTTAATGCCAAGGGGTTTGTAATCACTATCAGTATTACCTGCCTCAGTTTTCGATTACGGTCTAAATACACCCTGTATTTTCATTATCTCATTTTAAAGGAATCATATGTTTATTTTGTTATTCTGCGTGTAGCGAAACGGTGTTGTCAAACATCAGGAGTGGCTGAAAATCAGCGCTACTCGGACTACTGTCTGAGTAGCACGAGCTGAGCCGCATCCTTTTGCTTTGAACTGTTGGATCCATATTTAATTATTATTTTTGTATTTAGTTTTAAGCAATAAAGAGATTTTATTTTTTTTTATTTATTTATTCCGGTGGAAGTCATTGGAGGAGGCCTATGTCCAGCAGTGGACTACGATTGGCTGACATGATGATGATGATGATGATTCCGGAGTGGTTCTATAGTCAAATACTAGTATGAATATTGAACATATCAGAAATGTAACTGTTTTATTTTTTTAGTTATGTACCAAAAATAACCTTATTTTGCAAATTAACCATGAAATAAGTGAATTGATTTGTTACACATTTTGTGTGAGCTTTATTAAAACCTCCTTTCTATTAAGAAGATGAATAAAGCAAATTATTAAATTCTGTTCGCAATTTGCAACTATTTAACCAATATGAATGACAAAAGCCCGCCAAACCACCTGTTGCTAGGGAAACCACACCGAACTCGCTCAGTCACGACATGGTGTTCTGAAAAACTATACTTCAAATTCTGTATTTACTAGTTTTTGTCGTATTTTTTCGTCGCATAAGTAGCCAATAAACTATGTCATCTCGACAGAATGACACGTAACAGGCATGAAGCTTGCGAACTGAAGCAAATTGCCGTTAGGACACACAAAGAACTGTTCAACGCGTCACCACCGATCACTAAATGCCTTTTAAAAGATAATAAAGTTCATGTTCGTGAACCGTTTGAATTCCGTTCAAAAATGAGACATTCTCGATTTTGACATTACAATCCTTTTAATTATCATCACTCTCAGGTTAGATTATTTCTCCTGCGGCATTTTTTACATCATTTGATAAATAAGAGATCTTTTGTTAATTGAAATCAAGCGTTTGGCAAAATTCTCATACCCTTTTCGACTGTCTCGTGGTCTCATAGTACTAGTACGTGTCGTTGCGATCTAGATTAGGTTCGATTCCCTGTTCGTTTCGGTTGGGTTAAGTTTTATTGTGTTTTCCGTGTACAACACAGAGTTTTGAAATGTGCAAAGACGGCAATAGACTCGTCTATTGTTACGTGAGACTGGTTCATAGCGAAATGTGAGTAGAAATATGCCTACCACTTTCGGATAAACAGGTGTGTCTTGATAATGTCATTTTTTTTCTAAAATATATTTATTGATAATACCTGCTGCTAAGATTTGAAACTATTCTGTTACACTGCTCTCCCGGTCCTACAACTTTGGATGTTTTAAATAAACGTGAGCAAGTAGTTATACAAAGCGACATTACAATCACGAACAACAAAGATTTACATGCTATTGGCTATTCCTGTCCCTATTCCTAATTTACAATGTACCTAATATTGTAGGCAATTTAATGCTGTTGTTGACAACGTGGTGGAGAATAATTAGTACGTACCCAATACAGATGTACTCTCAACTAAACAGTTGAGATTATCGAAATCAATAAGAAAGTCTTCAATATTCAGCCGGAATACTTGTATAGGTACTATATGAATTATTCATACCCACTTTTAAACATTTTCTGACGGAATCGTCATTTCGCGGCACAGATATCTGCCGTGCTTAGAGATCATAGGTATATCTAGAAGTCATACATTCGATTCCCAGGCCGGGCCGAGTATTATTGTATGTTTCCATAAGACAATTATCAGTAACTGCACGGAGTCTGAAAATGTATCCGATGTTATCTCTTCGATGCATCTTGTTCCCGTTTGACTTGACGTCATGCTGAAACAGACTAGACGGAAACAGGGAGTAGAAATTCACTTTTGATGGAGTCGTGAGCGTATTTGTTTGTGTGCGTTTATTTTTACATCAAAAGGACATAGGACCTGCATAATTCTCAAGTGAAAATCCTCGCAATTGCATGTACTTTGATTCTATTGAATTTATCATGAATTTCTATTCAAATGAATCATGATTTCATGAGTAATATTTAGCGTGGAGCGACAGTAAGTGAATGTAGAGGTGCAAATCGCGATTTCGCCGGCCATGAGGCCATTAAGCCATTGGTCCCGGTTGTTGGCAAGCGCTCAAACTCATTAGCCGTGTCTATTTGATTTTCTAAAATAAATCTTGTATAGATTTTTTGGTACAATTTATATCCAGTGTCAAAGTTATAAAAAAGCAATATTCAATAGTTTACTTGGTACCTACAGCTTTGCGGTATCAGAGTTTAATGACAAACTTGCGAAATGATAAGCCACGCGTTCGACCCTTGTACCGAGACAAATTTTTGTGCCATCCACAAATGTTTGTTTCGGATCTGGGTCTTTTTAGCTAGACACCAGTTTGCGAAACGAGAGGCCGCGGGTTCGATCCCCGCTCGGAGACAAATATTTGTGTGATCTGCAAATGTTTGTTTCGGGTCTGAGTTTGAAACCTAAAAACTCTATCAACAAAATACAACAGTAGTTTAACCTCTTTTTTCTGGGGCAGTGATTTGCCCAGATATCCTTTGTAGCTTTCAAAATTCAATTTGAAGACGATTGTGCGTGAAACTCATATATAGCTCTCGGGCACTGTAAAAGGCGTTCTTATGTGAGATTAAATTGACACATTGTTTAAACGTTCTCGGAATCATGTATTTGGGTTAACTGCGTCCATTATGCAGTGATTCAGCTTGTTTCATTTATTCTTACTTATTTATTGTTTATTTTTACAACTTTCAAATCTTATTGAAATTATTACACGAACGTAGGTAATTAAATATAAAATTGCATAACTTCTTAATCAAAAATAATACGTTTTGTCCATATATACATACATATCTTGAATATGTATCTCTGATAAATTTATTTTTCCACATTTCGCCAATTGACACAATGCTAGACTCCGTATCGCTCCTAAGAGTTTTCTATGGGAACTCGCAGTAAAACTTTTCCCGGCCTAGTAAGCGAACTAAGTACCTCAAGCTTTCACGGCTTCTACTTATGCCACTCGATAACGAGGTAGTCTATCATGTTGATAGTACCTTGTTTCGTCACAATCAGAATGACGTAATCATCCCCCAAATTAAACAAAAGAAAATCTCAAAACTAAACAAAAATTCTAAGTTCAAAAGACGTTTCATTCCATTTCACTCAGCAGATATGTGACATATACACGGTGGAAGCGACAAAGAGACAGTGGCGTATTGTTGCTCGCGTTGTCGCAACACAGGCGCGACGTTCCGGATCATCGGCCGCATATATGGGACATGGTACGTTCATGTTGCATCCTGATTGAGATTTTTTGGATCACGCTTAATTATATTCAAGTTATTTGGAGCGTCACCGCTTTGTTGCTTTTGTCGCGTCTCCGATATTTTAATTAGGTACATGGATCGACGATATGGGTTTTATAGTAATTGGGATTATACGACACGTGCGATAGACTGATTTGTTATTTGAAAAGTACATAATTTTGAGAAAGCGTCATTGATATTTAAAAAAAAATCTATGGAAACATTAATTGTACTCTCTCTAAATATTGTATAGCTTGGTTAATAACTATCTTTTTCTGGCACAACTTAACAGCTTAACTGGTTCCTAATGGAAGTGCAGTATGGTCCTAACATAGTAACTAATAAAAAAACTACTGCACTTTCGACCCTATTATGTTGGCCCCTTCTTTGCCATATCTTAAGTCTTTTCAACTTTAATGTTCTACATTGTGATAAACTCCATTTATAAACATCGTTTGATTTAATAATTCATAGGTACCTATAAATATTTTTTCCAGCATTATCTAGCTAGTGCTTTTATTGTAAATGTTTTTCAAATCCAAACAAAGTTATCGATATTTTTTACGTAAAAATGTTGACCATAAGGATTCTATCGTTGACATCCTCAGACCGTGGTTCAAAATTACCCTCCGCGTAGGTGGTCTTCACAACATCTCGTATATTAACGATTACAATTCATTAATATAGATTAAAGTCTCGAATAACATCTCATTAGGAACACTCAAGCACGTGGCTGTTATGCATTATGTTTGACGTGTTCGTAATCACCTTAACTCTGAATCAGTACAGACGGATTTAGGATAACGTTGAGTGAAATGATTGACTAATGGCCAATGGAATCGTATTCCACAATATTAGTTAATCAGTTCAAAATCTAGAATATGTAATGCAGTTCCGTTTCGAAGTTACGTAAATGATTTATCTATTTGAAGGGACTAATGGATTAGATAAAATAAAGTTGGATCAGTATTTCTTGAGGAGAGTATTGAGGAGATGCAATTCAATGAATTGAAAACATCACACTCCTTGTTCTTCTTAGAGCTGCACATGTTAAAATAGAATAAAATAAATTAGCAAACATGGGTTGCATACATAAATTTTGTTAAATTTACGACGTGCACGCTACCGGTTGTAGTACAAACTTGCTTCACACATTCATATTTCATTTAAATTACGGGAGAAACACCTTTTCAATTCATCTATTATAGAATTAAATAAGTGAGTATAGTAATTTAATAAAGTTTTAAATTATAATACACCTTTACACAATATTTTAAATACATTCTTTTAGGAGTAATCACTATAAAAATATTAGAATTTGTTTTCAACTTCATTACTATCAAACAAAGATATCATTAATAAATAGAAAGACTATTATCTTATTTCATTTTCTTTCGAAAATTCACCAGTAAGATCAACTAATACGAGATAAAATCATTACATGTGACACTGGTCGGGCATTCCCTCTTGGACGGCACACGAAAAGTTTAATACTTTAATATTTGGAATCCAATAAATTATGGACTCTTGCTATTATGTCAAACTAAAGAACGTAAACATTAATTTTCTTTATCTGAACTTGAAAGATCACGGATTGAAATTCCTCAATAATATAAATTCACATAAACGTGTACATGGAGTTAAAATAATGGTAGTTGGTGATGTAAACAACAATTATGCGCTTCAACCGCGCGAAACGGAACGTTATGGGACAAGGGTGTGCATATGTGACCTTTCAGCATAAGTAGTCAATGTTATTCTATCGTGGGATAAAACTTACATATTATTCGAAGACTTCGTGATTTAACCGCAGCAATGTTTAGAAAATGAATCAAATTTAAAAAAAATACATAATACTTTATATGTAGTTTGATAATAATAATTGAAAAACGAAATTAACTGGAGAATTCGAAGTGTTAACTTAATAGCATGTAGTAGATTTATTTGAAGATGATACGTCCGACAGCCGGCCACGGGTCTCTTCTACAATAGAGAGGGTTTAGCCTTAGTCCACGACGCTTCCCTAGTGCGGTTTGGTACTACACACCTAAGAAATGAAACGTATGGGAAAGATTTCTTGCCTTTTAAAACGGAATATATTTTATAATTCCGTACTCAAACACGAAGAGGCCACGTCACAATTAGTACAAATCTCTCGAAGCTAGTTTTGTGGGCAAACAGCCGCGTTGTCTGCGGGATCGGACACAGCCGAGCGGTGTTCACACTATTGACACGGCTCTTAACGTCTCGGAAATGTTCTAGGTTTTGTTAGTTTTGAAGGAAAATGCAATAAATATTTTAGCCAGATTAGTCATTGACTTTTAAAGAGTATTATTTCGTGAATATTTAGCCATTTGAATTATTAATTTTACAGGCAAAACTTTAAATAAATAATAATTTGAATCAATATTAAGGTTACTTTCCTTTTTTTTTTATTTCCTTTAGTGTTGTTTTCCAAAGCTTGTCATTTATTTGACGAATATTTTAAAAATAAATATCCTGCACTCAATGACGCTACCGGCTCTTAAATCAACTACATACATAGTTACAAAATACATTATGTAAATATGGCCGATACAAGAAAGAACACCAAGGAGACTAATAATAGCAAAAGAAATTAGTACTGATGCTATGTATTTTATTATGAAGCAAAACTTTCAGTTCGCGTTGATGTAAACAAGACCACGCCCCCTGCCAAGAGATAATAATTTAAAACGAAAGTACGTGAACACTTTCTAAAGGAACTAGCAGAGTCATCTCGCTGAGTTTTATATATATTTTTTATATGTATATATGTATGTATGTATATATTTATATATATGTGTATTATATATGTATGTACATTGTATGTTTATTTATGTATTTCTATGTATAAATACAACGCACTCACTTATGTAAAACGACTGTAGTATACACCTACCAGTTTTCATCACTGCACCGTCCAAAGGTAGACTGGCAGAAAATGCCTACGGCATTAAGTCCGCCTTTATACATACTTGTATAAAAAGTTTAAATAAATAAATAAATAATAAAAAGCTACAATAAAGCTAAGATGTTACTCAGTTCCAATTCGGAAACTTCAGGGGCTACTGGGTAATAAAAATGTCAAAGGTGTCTAATACTGAGAATATGGAGATTTATGTTGTTATTGAAAACGAAAGTGAAACATTTTAACTGGAACGTCTATTTAATTCTGTAAATTAAGAGGTTATTTGGAGAGTTAACTTTTAGTTAGTAGGTATAGGTCCAATTGAAAAGGAGGATCATTTTATATGAATAATTTGGATCTCAGTCAATACCCAACAGAGATTTTTAAAGTTACCTAGACCATCTAAATAAATACATCTTGTTCCATTTTAACTGCATCTTCATAAATTAAAATTCATGACGATCTTAAACTATTTTCGCCTTAATACTATCGCTGTAATGTTTTAATAAATTCCCTATGATTTTGTTATAAATTTGCTTGCATTTGGTTCTGATGCGTGTATTGCTATCTTTCATCAGTCGCGTTTCGACACGTGTACAACCACTAATGTATTTTTACATTCCTCAAATTCCACATGAGGAAGTGACGGTATACTAGTCGATCACAATTTATATCTTCCTGTCCCACATGCTATTACGTATTCGTAAACATAATGTCCCGTTGTCCGGGTTACTGGCTTCAATGCTCTGTCATTTGATCTTAACAATCGCGCACTGTTACGATACACATCTCAATTATACAAAGTTGCCTTGCTCGGCATTTATTTTAATTTTATGCACAGAGCATTGTGATTCCGACTCGTCACTCTAATGACGTCAGTAAGTCATCGCATGAATTATTTTAATGTGCTTACACTGCTTTGATGATTCCATTTGTTTTGAAACATGTTCCGGGAATTTTGTCGGCGACAGAGTAAGTAAGAAGCTTCCTGATTGGGAATTGTTTATAAAACGGTATTAACCCTTCGTAGCCCAAGATCATAAAAAATTATAATACTTTGGTATATGATAGGCTTGAACAAATAAAAAAACACGTTTTTCGTGGAAATTCAAAAATATTTTTTATTCCGTATGTATTGGATCTTTTAGGGTTTGTAACATTACTGTCACATTGGGTTAAAATGGATGAAAATGTTTTAACGTAGTATGAAAGGATCTAACAGATTTATTTTGTTTTTTGTAACAACTACTATTCCGAACTTTTTAAAAATTGTTTGTGCTACATCAGGACATCGAAGAAACTTGGGCCAAATGATTTTCCAACCTAATTCGGTCAGTAGCCAATTTGATACTGCCCTACCGTCAATGGGGTGACATGTTGCGCCGGACTCTTGTGATTTTGGCTTGTATTTCATTTTCAAATAATCATCGCTGTTGGACATTAGGATTCAAGCATAGCTTACATAAAGTCTCCAATTTCAAGTTGAAAATCTGCTGAAGACATTTGTTTGTCATTGCATCGTTTAGTCTGCGTTACTCTCACATACATCAGCCAAGAACTGGCCATGGTTAGGTCTAATAATTGGTAAAACATCCAAACCTGGCATCTTTTAATTCGTGTCATAATACTATAAGTTCCCATAATCCTGTTTATAAAATCTACACCTCCAATATACCCATTACATTCTTCGACGATATGAGACCAATCAATGTTGATGTACTTCTATTGGCCTTATCGTAACGACTTGGACCTTCGACCACTCACCAGCAAAAGTTGAGAGAAGCGTGACAAGTTTGTTGTCTTTTCATATATATTTTGACACATCAATTGCGTCCATATTTGCTACGTAATCAACAGAAAATCTACATTACTTTTTATTACATCCTCGTCAGGGGGTAGTTTGGAATCTGGAACGAGATTATTCCGTACGGTCCCAGGACTCCCCAAGTCCAAGATATATCCACTACTGCTAAGTACTCCAGTAAAGTTTCAAGCCACGGAAGTAAAGTAATTATCCAAATATCGTTGTTATTTCTGATATCTGGGTATGCCCGCGTCATTCTAAATACGACGTTTCAAGATGCTCCTTTTTTATTCTACCAGGAGCAAAACTCTTTCAGTTCCTGTTTCAGGTTCAATATTATAGACGAAACTTGAAACTACGCTCAGTACATAAAACTTTCAACGCAAATTGTGTTTTTTTTTTTTGGCATATATCTATTCAAATTGTCTCTTCTCTTAGTGGAGCAAATCTATTCATCCACACAAAGGTATACCTCGAATAGAACTCCACTAGAAGTCCTATTTAAGGCTTATATTATAGATCTAATTTTTATGTAAATACTACCCCTATCTTAAAAAATAGGATAAAAAATTCATAAATATATGGATATACATTAGTTGTATTTTTTATGACATTGTCACTCAATGTGACAGAAATGTAACAAACCTAAAAAGTAACTTTTTACATATAAAAAATCAAAAGTATGAATTGGTAACGATATATAAACCAAATTATTTACTTACCTACGGGTATCAACGAAAATTATACAATTTTATATACTTTTAGTATTTTTTTATAAATTTTAAACTTTTGGCAAGTTCAAACATGGCATTTTCATCAAAACACGAAATTCAAAGCCAAAAAGGGAGCAAGTTACGCTACCTATGATTTATATTTGATGCTAAAATGTTCGGTGTGTTATTTAAGAATATATTGATATTGATTTGACAAATCTTAAATGTTTAGTTTAAATTTTATAGAGACTTTTTGGGTTTGTTACAGAAATGTCACCAGGGGCTATAAAGGGTTAATTGAAAATTTACTGTGTGTAAAAGAAAATCATTTCAGGACAAAATTACGATGATAAATAAATTTGGTGGTTGGGTTTCGTTATGTAAAAAAGCGATGATGAAGAACAATCATGCTTTATGCATTATAAAGATTTTATTCAATGTTAAAACTTTTTAGAAATCATCAGCCATCTTTCAATATTCCTACGATTTCTATCTCTTAAAACATGTTATTTAACTTTAACGTTTACGATAATATTAAAATTGAATGTCAGCTGTACCAATTTCAGTGTAGTGAACACATGAAACTACTCTGTGCGGATCAGATTCGCAACTAAATGGAGGCAAGTCATTAATTTTGCTAAATCACTTTTTCGTCTGAGTGCCGCAGTACTGTTTGCTTACGAGACAATTACGAGGCCTCACATTTTGTTAACTATTCAAATTTTATAAATGATATACTGGCGCCTATTATTGAGTCCAATAAAATTGCTACGATCTATTCAATGGTCAATGATAAGAACTGATTGTGGTTTGTGATGGTTTTAAACAGCTTTATTGCCATTGCGTAATTAACGTTTTGACACACTTGAAAATATTGAGAACGAAAAAGACATCTGACATACATTCTTAATAACAATGGAGATATTTTAAATATGCCAGTAACTGTCGCAAATAAGTATATGCTTGAATTCCTGAAAAGGTAGGCAGGGATTTATTTCTACCAACCGAGTGACTTGGGGCGTAAGAGCTCCACCATCTCATCCACTGAATGTTGAAAGAAATGCCTAAGAGGGATTCAGTCATTGCCATCAAAAATCACTAGGTATTGACAGTAATCTAATTGTACTATACACAATCTTCAATTACTCTATTTTTCCCTTCTAGTCTCAATATTGAGACAAAAAGCTTTTTTTCCCCTTATTTTGTCTACGTTTTTGTTGGGTATTTTTTAAATTAAAAATAAAATCTTTGTTCCAGACAATATGACATGAGCGTTTATCTTCAAAACATTATTAAAACTATTATAAAATTACGAGCCCATATACTGCTAACCTCTGAAGGAATCAATTGCAGTAAATAATTAAGTCATGTTGCTGTTTCGTTTCATTACTATTGGCATTTTATGGATGAGCTGTAGTTAAATTTATAATCACTTAAAACAATTCTAGTCTTCCTCTGAGTTCAGAGAACGGTATATATTATATTGATCGTTAACGAAATGGCACCAATCTGGATGTATGTACTTATAGATGTGAATATCATTCTATTAAATTGAACCATTTCTATATTATTGAATTGACTGAATAATATTATATGAAATCACTTATTTTGTCATAGAAGCAATAAAAGAACACATTTTTTCAAACAAAATGTGACCTAAAAAAATATTTTTCATATACAATATATCTGCAATAAATCGAACAGCAACATAGTTTATTATTTACTTAAAACAATTGTTACAGAGCCTATCTACATATGTATTCGCTGAGCGGAACGGAAAGAATATACGATTTTTGGCAAAAATATCATAGAGATTTTGGTAATTTTTTCTACGTAGTAATAAAATTCGAACAAATACGTACATAGTTCAAATAGTGTCATGATTTTGGACATAGATATTCACATTCGATTTCTACAGATTATAATCTTAATCTATATCTATACGTCTGGCTATTCCAATTTGTATGCTGATTTGCTTTTACGGTATCAGTTTTCTTTCCTACATGTGTTCGGTTCATCCGGTTCACATCAAAATATTACGCTTCTTAATTTGATCGCTAAAGCTATGTATTTTTTCCTCTTCCTTAAAACATTGATGATGAACATACAACATAATGTTTTTCCACATTATGCCCGGGTCCGTAGTAATACATGGTAATTTATTCCTAATGCGGTCAGAAACTTATTAGTTTCGATATAAGGCGGCTGCAAACTGCAGTATCGCCACGTACAGCTTATGCAGATTTCAGTGACACCACTGGCGCCGATCGCTTGTATGCGGTGAGTGTCCGTGGAAATATAATGTGGTTGATTTATGATTAAAATTCTATGCACCATGAGCGCAATAATTGTATTCAATCATAGTATATATTCTGCACACTTGGCCGGCATTACTGATAATGTATGGTGGGGTGATGAAAGATGACCGTATGAAATATAAATGGCTATTTTATGATTAATTGACGTTAGCTGTTTATGGTCTGACGCTAAAATATGTTCCTCAAATTATCTGTAATGCTGCTTTAAAGCTGAACGTATCCACGATACTTCTAAACCAACTTTTTTAAAACTTACGTTATTATGGAAAAACTAACGAACTTTATGTATCTGACGGAAAATAAACGAAGTTAAGAGGAAGTGCAAAGTTGCTGATGACGTCAATCGACCTAATTACATACCTTTGTGTGTTGGATCTGTGATTGATAATAAGAATGAATTAAATTATGAAATTAATCATTTACAAGTCCTTGAGCTCTTGATGGTGACTAAAAGGACGGTCTCAACTATCATATTATCTATGTTATTGCACTAAGATTTTTTGTATAAAATTAATAACCTTTGAGTTATTTTCACATTAAAAAAAATATATAGTTAGCCAAGTCGTCATAATTACGTCTTTTTAATACTTAATGAAACATTTAAAAATAAGCAAACTATATAGTTACCACAATGCTGAATTAAAAGAAGATGGAAGTTGTATTACGATCGTTTAAATAGAATCCTACATTAAACGAGCATCTTTTCATGGATATACTAGTAAATGAAACAGACATTATCGATTGACAGCGGACAAATCCAGTGCTATTGATGTCTATCGTACTTTGTAATTGAGCGTAAGCTTCTTCCTTCATTTACCTAATGTTATCAATCTTTTATCTACATTTATGCAAATTTAATCACAGACAAGGCTTATAATACACTGTTTAACGTTCAGAAACCAGTAAGGTTGGAGATTAGCGTGGAATCTTTAAGGGGCATGCCTATGCAGTTTGCGTTACTTCAATTATATTTTGTATAAATATTTATGTTGCGACCGGTTGGTTTGTTATTTTAATTAAACAGCGAACCTGATTTATGACTGTGTTCAATTTCATAGCTGGAAAGGGTTTTTGATTTTATTATTGGGTTGGCAACTAAGTAATTGCGGATTTTACTCATAGATGGCTTCAGTTAAATTTTTAGGTTTGCTGGCGTAGTCCAAGTGTAAAACACATTTTGTTATTTGATAGTTGGCAATTCAGCTATCAATCAGTAATAAAAGTTTTTTGATCGGTTGCGTAGTTTCCGTTTGGTGTTCGTTGAAAAATGGAAAATTAAAAGGAACATAATCGTCATATTTTACTTTTTTTTTACGAAAAGGGAAAACGCATCGCAAGCTCACAAACAGTTATTTGCTGTTTATGGCGACGAACCTGGGTTGGCAACTAAGTAATCTCGGATTTTCAAGTTTTTAAACATAGCCAAGTTGTTTTAAGTGGTTATCAATGCATGTATGTGATACATGAAGCTTTTCTACAATATCACGAGTTATACTGTGACGATCCGAATCGATTATTGCTTTCACAAAGTTGTCATTAACTTCAATTGGACGACCAGAGCGTTTTTCGTCTTTGAGTGAAAACCACCAGAACGAAATTTGTCCAACCAATTTTGACACTGCCGTTCTTTTAGGACTTCATCACCATAAATAGCACATAACTGATTGTGAGCTTGCGATGCCTTTACCCTTTGCGAAATTGAAAAGCAAAATATGACGATAATTTCCCTTTTGATTATCCATTTTTCAACGAACACCAAACGAAAACTACGCAACCGATCAAAAAACTTTTTTTACTGATTGATAGCTGAATTACCAACAATCAAATAGAAAATGTGTTTTACACTTGGACTACGCCAGCAAACCTAAAATTTCAACTGAAGCCATCTATGAGTGAAATCCGCACTCACTTAGTTGCCGACCTAATAGATATACCTCTATTGACATTTGTGGGTACGTTGTCCAGATTTTACCATAAAGTTATGATTTAATGATTTATTTCACCCTTAACGATTTAACCCAAATCTCGGTTTCTGTAACTCAAAGGAGAAATAATCGAAGTCTCACAAAGCGGAATGAATATGTACCGCGAACCAGATACACAAGTTTGCATATTCATAAAATCAGAAGCTAAAACGACGTTAAAATCCACAAGTCATGGTTACAAACGCGCCTTTACAAGCTCCGTAGCGTGCAACGTACATGATTGCATAGTTGCTTTATTATAAAGTACACAGGTGCTTCTATACATCTCGTCCTATTCTAAACCAGACCCAGTTAATTGCGAGTCTAGTCTGTGCTCCGAGCACACCGTTACTCAGCACGTTGAAATTTACGCACTTGACTATAAATGCTGATCGTTTGCGAATAACTATAGCATCGAATATGCAAAAAACGGTGTGGGATGGAGAAAAATATGTTCAGCTAAATGTCAATGCGGTCCGTTGACATTTTTTAAGACTATTGTTTGATTTAGGTTCAATGAGACGTATGATGTGTTTCTTCAGCAACTCTAGTGATTATTTAATTTATATACTACTATTTAAGTCGCATAAACAGTCAAGGAGTTAGTTTCTTTCAGGAAAGTCTAGACTCTAGAGAATCGTGAGTTATAACGCCGTGTTGTCAGCCACAATTGCGATTAATCTCCAACTTATATGAATTATAAAAACGTACTTTTTCAATTGTCACATTTTCAACGTTATCAATATTATCAAGCACACTACGTTGTAGGAGAATAGTAATACAAGTTGATTGAGTAAGATTGAGTAAAATACAGTATTAATCCGGACCGTTTGTTAATATTAAATAAACCCATCCATTGTTAATAATAGTGAAGTATATAATAATAAACTAACATTAATTAAGCAATCAATATTTTGATTTCTATATACAAACAAAAATGAGACTCAAACTTAGTCATAAAAAGGACTCATCCATAAAAGTATTTCGGAACACGCTGCGTTTATTTTGGCAAGTGCGTGGCGTTAAATCGCTCGGGAAGTCGACCGTTTTGCTATCCCTTGTTTTATGATAGAAATTAGTTTGTATTACTAGGTCAACGTTGCGGAAAGTACTATATAATGCAAATTATGTTTATTTCTTACCATAAAAATAAATTATCTAATAAATCAATAAAGCACTATCAAAGAATAATCAAAAATAAAAATAATGTTTTGTAAGTAAATAATGTTTTTAATTTAAATAAATACGCATAAAATATTGTTCTTTTGTACACGAGCTAGTTCTTAGAAGTACTTTTCGCTCTTTAATACATTAGAAACAAAACTTTGTTTATAGTTCTGATCAGGATTAAGCAAGAAAATAAAAAAATAAATGAAATTTTAATTATTTACCTAATTTTTATATCAAAACACAGACACAGAGAAATTTAAATTCCTTATAATTTTTGACCTTCCTTTCGGGCTTAATTTCTCAACTTAAATAACATAAAAAATATTAAACCAACAACTAAGATAAGACACACAGTAATGCAGTCGGCGTGTTTCTTCGAAGGGATATTTAGTGGTGTTAAATTTATCTAACAAATAAATAATATTTTAATTCAATATAAGTAGATTCTAAATAAAGCTGTGAAAACATTATACAGTAAACGTAATTAAATTGTTGGGTGGTAAAGGAGTGGCTACAGGTAATTGGCAATTAATACAACTATAATTATTTGTGCTACTATGCAAGTAATTTCGAATATAGTACAAAAAATGTGACACAAAAACTAAATCACAATTGTATACCATTTAATTATAGACTTTGGCCGTGCTTAGATAGAATTCCAAAGCTCTTTAATAAATATTCAAATTAATCACGAGTTTTTGGAATGCAAAATATTTTTCGCAAAAAATATGCTTCAACTTGTATAAAGCCAATGAAGTACTCCACCATTAACGAGATTAAAATCTAAAAATGTTGGTTGGAATTATATTTTTTTTATATCTGACTATGGAAATATATGAGCGCTCATTAAAATTTCCGTGATTCTACAGAGAGAAATTTTCATACAAAGGCTCTGTAATGTTGAATATCATTTCAGTGAAAAATAAATTTAAACTTTTGGGGTTTTTGTTCTATAGAACATGCATGACTTACTGACGTTCAAAAACGTGAAAGGGAGTATTATGAAGAAAACTGCATTTAGTATTTTATTATGCACAGTAGTAATTATTTGTAGAGGAGAATTTTTGAGGATTTTGTATAGGGCGTTATAATATCGTAGAAACTCATTTTCTTTTATTCGCTTTGAGGTCTTTAGGTTCGTTGAGCACGATTAAGATAAAGCAGTAAAGATTCTAGAGGGTGCTAGAAGTTCGAAAGATCTTTTCAATAAAAAACTTTTTGGTAAAATTCTATTTTAAAAATTCTAGTTGATACAAATCATAAAAACGTCAAATGCGTGATGTCGCGGTAATCGGAGGTGGTATAGTAGAGCAAAAACATGACGGGTTTAATGAACTTCGGGACTCGCCAATCGATTCTTGAGTTTTGCACATTAATGTGTTATGATTACAAAACATAAAACCGTTTTTTGCCCGTACATGTAAACATGGTTAACAGTTTGCTGACAACATGTAATTAGATTAAGAAATACGCTCATGCTAACGAGTTAAGGTAGCAAATGATGGAACTATTCATTTTGAAGGATTTATCAAGCTAATCATCAAACTATGTAATAATTGAACTATAAGAGAGCATTTTGAAGTGTAAATTGAATAGAATATTGCTTACTTCCTTCTGTTTTAGGTTATTGTAAATTCATGATCGTTGACGCTACTTCTTCTTCAGATCACTTTCAGCATCAATTAGTAATTCTTTCGAACAATCTTAAACAAAAAGTTTGTGATTTATCTTTAAAATTGTCCACTATCAATTTTGTACCTACACTTATCTGCCACCCGATTACTGGAGACTCAAAATCACCCGACAAAAATAACAGAGCTTAAACGCCAGAGACTTTCACCGCGCATTGCAACACAAACTGCGAACTTAACTTGAACTTAATGCCAATTATGACAATTAGCTAATACGACATCGGCAGCGAGCGTGACCGATATACACTCCGTTGTTATTCCACAGGAGTGGCTTCAATATTCGCCAGCACAGATTGACATGATGTCACGTATCGTTGCATCATGCCTACGGTTAGTAAATCATTCAACTGTACAATCACTTTGTAATGTGCAAATAAAAAATAAAGTGCTCCATTTAGTGATAGCTGTACAAAAAGTACGCAAAGCGCGCTATGCACGATCATTGTTGGTTCCATGAATTTGCCTCTCTGACTTTAGGTGAGCTTTGATGAATTATTTTTTTCATTTTGTTACTGTTAGAGTTGATATAATTTATTGCGTCTATAGACTCTTAGCTTTAATAATTTATTTAAGTTGTACGATGTGGAATTTTATTTAACATCTACTTCGATTTAAATGCTGAGGATAATGGAATATTTCAATTTACGATTTCATTTCGTATACATTGTTTTTAATTCGTTTAGGAGCTTTATGTAATTTTAATTAACAAATATTTATCTTGTGGCTGGGATTTTTAATATTAAAATTGTAAATAATAAATTTCAATATTTAACTTAATTATTTTTGAATCTTACAGTAGAGTTTTGATCTACAGTAGGTAATAAAATAAACAAAATTTTAAAGTTTAATATTGTTTTCATATTTAAGCTCATTGTTTACTTTTATTTTATTCCCAAAAGATGGTCTTTCAAATTAAAATCTCGAGTAATTACTCAAAATTTGAGAGACCGCCTAATTAGGCGATCTGTAAAAACTATAAATTGGTTATCGTGAAGTTGTGTTTCCTATTAAATTTCACAAAACATGAAAGAACAAGAAAGTCTATAATATCAACCCTTTCCAGTTATCTATTATAAGTGACGTAAGGCATAAAGTTGATTGACACAACTATGTATATTTAAATGCCGCCCCTTTCGAATTGTGTAACATTTAACATTTCTTCCTGGTGGTATAATAATGTTTTTACTCAAGTTATATCTATTAACTTTATTTCCATTTGCGACGTGCAAAAACAACTGTTACCATACTAATCACGTCTGAATTATTATTATTATATAATCATTAAGGAATACGTTTATTGATTCCTTGTATTCCGCAACCCACTATTGGAATGAAATCTAGTATGGAGTACCGCTGTCTCGTAGAAAGTCGATGTTGATCTTATTTTTTTTTCTTGCTTTGACAATGCATCAGCGAGAAGCGGGGACAATGTCAGAGTGTTCTTACAAAGAGGTTTTAGCCGGTACACTAGAATAGACTTAATTAACCTCGCAAATCTTCCAAAGAGGACTGATTCCCGGGCTTTTAGCTTGTATGTTGGAGCTTTGATGATACCACTTTTGATCTGAGGTAAAAGGGGAAGAGCCTAAAGAACGTTTCTCCCGGTTAAAAAAAAGTAGGTTTATATAAATTCATTGTCTTTAAAGTCCATCCCGCAAAGAGGAGGCTCAGTGCGTTATATCCACGTACCGTGACGATATTTCATCGCAATAATTGAAGCGTAGTTCTATCTAGATGGCTGGTTAGCGAGTTTTTTTCATCAATCGACCTAATTACTACCTCTTGACCTCTCGCCCTCACAACTGAACACTGACTGAACACTGGGGTACCAGTGCACAATTTTTTTATATTTCACACATCGTATTTTTTGAAATTGGAGAGTTTGTCTTTGCTTGTTTCAATTTTAGAATTTCAGGAACTTTTGGGGAAATTTGAAGTTTTGGGCAATTTTTTGAATGAAATATATTTGTATGTTCCTTTATGGGAGAATAGTTACAATGAAATAAAGAACAAATGGGGGATAGTATTAAACGAGGACATAATATACTGAAAATAATAAGATAATAAAGGGGCAAAGGATTTGAATAGTGTAAAAAATATTACACATAAATACGACGCTTAGTTTTACGCTCTGTTTAGTTTGACGCTCTTTAGTTTCCAACTGGAAAGCGTCAAACTTTACAGAAAGAGAAAAAGGTTTTTGATTTGTCAGATTCATATTAATTAATTTATTTATTTATTTACACTTATTACAATTATTTGTAAAGGTGGACTTAATGCCTCTGGCATTATCTTCCAGTCAAACCTTGGGTGATGCAGAGATTAATTAATTAATTCAGATTCATATTAATGAGTCAGTGATATTTCAAAAGCGGGGTTTTAAGCTACTATCATGCCTTTAGTTAAAATATAAATAATAAAAGTGGCTAAAATAAAAGTTTTGCTGACATTACTTCTACCTACTTTATCTAGACAATTTCAATCTCTCAACAATAGGATCCTAATATAAATAAAGTAAATATAGAACGAAAGGTCAAAGGTAAGATTTATTTAGGTCAAATCTATTGTTCTTGGTAACGTTATTAATATTAAATACCCTTCAATATATTTTAAATACATAAACGCAAAGCTTCGCATAAAGCTATCATTCAATAATTTACATACATTTGAATTAAGAAAATATTATTATGTTATACCACCCACATTATTCCTGTAATATTGTAAATTATATTTGCCACCTAAATAGTTGGCGCCGTGGCAGTTACTAGATAACAGTAACACGCACAGATAAGGAGCAATCATAACTTAATTTTCATACACCATAAATTTATTTATTACGCGAAACACAATACTAGGTACTCCCTACTATGAAATTGTTTGCCGTGAAATAGGTGTTTACACGCTTATTTACCTCGGTTTGGACCCCCCATTATGTAATAATGGTAGAAAAATTAAAGTAATGAATTTTGTGGTAATTTACACGAACTCTTGTAATTGGTTATCTCGAAGGTTTAGGCGTGCTGACATTATGTAGACAGGTGCTAGTTCAAATCTAAGACATATTCACGTGTCTTTGGGAAGTTTACAGACAAGTTTACATATTTCTTCACTTTGATGGAGTTAGAATGCCTAGGGCATTTTGTCACAACGGAAATTACGATTGCTATACATAGTATACATAAATGCAAAATCTTTATTTACTTAATTAAGTTATATTTAAGAATGAATGGAGCGTAAAGAAATTTGCACAACCAAGAATTATACTATATGGTATGTACATATTATGTCCGTCAACCCACATTAGGTCACCGTGGTGGTTCAACCTCTCAATTGTAGAGAACGCCCGTGTCGAGCAATGAGTCGTATATTAGCTTGTATAAATATATAGACATAAACAATGTTATCTGGCAACAAAATCCATTCGAAGCCCAACTATCTGTGCGGGTACAAATGACCCTGTATTAGCATTTTACACTCGTAAATTCGTGTCGAGTTTAAACTACTTAATCCAATTAGCGTATAAGTTGAAAGTTGGTAACATAAATTTCAATTCTAATTCATTGTGGTAACGTTTTAATGAGTTTAGACAAATTCTGTGTAGAGTTATGGTTAAGTGCTGTTTCGGGCCTGTATTTGTTTTGTTTTCAGATTGTATTTGATACTGAGCTGTGTTGTGCGTTGTTCCAATACAACGCATATATAATACTTATAAGACGTACATTAACGTATAAGAAAAACTGGCATATTAGAAATATTCACAGAGTATTGATACCACTATATCTAATACCACGGTATGATTTCCGAAAAAAAATTGACGTAGGTACATTAACGCTAAAACCACCAAACAGATGCCCAGCTGTGGGATAGTTCATATTATAAAGCGAAACAAATCCACCTGTCAACACAGTGTTGCAACAGATAAAAAGTTCGACACATATCATGCTTCTAACAATGATTAAATGAAATGGGATCCATCGCCGACGCCCGGAAATCATCTTCACTGTCACTCGTAAGTGCATTTATCGAAGCCGTCAATAGAAGTATAACCAGCATTCTCTTGTAAATCGTGTGTGGCCAATTAATTAAATGTAATGCAGCCAGGTATGTACTTAGAATATTTGAAAAAGTGAACGGTGTGAACTAGATCGAGAAATATATCTAAACAGAGTATACGCCTCCTTGTACGTAATTTAATAAAGTAATTACCAGATTAACGCCTTCCGTTGTGGTTAAAAGTCTTCATATGTCAATTTTCAAATAATCGTCTAAAATCTCGTTTGTTAAGTTGAACGCATCATCTAAAATTTATTGAACAGCATATATGTAAGTAGCTATAAGCGTGATAATCAAATCTTACAATAAGGCATTAATACACCTGTTTAATTGATCAATTCATAAACAACCTCCCACCTTTATTCACGAAAAGGTTAGACGTAAATGCACACCTAATTTAAGCATAACAAAGAAAAATGCTTGTTTCAGTCTTTTTTTTATTATAATATACACTTTATTTATTCATAAATTTGACATATAATCCATTTTCTATACTCTTAAAAATAATAGGCTAAACCCGACGGATAAGTCTTGGTTCGTGCCTGTGTGTGTAGTTATGCGCCGGCGCCTCCGTCCGTTTACCTTTGAACTAAATATTTGTACTTGAACCTGTCCTTGCATAATTCGTTATGATAACATCAAAAACAACATCGTAAATTCTAGACATAACGTGAGCACTAGATACACATTGCTTGGAGTTTGCCTTTGATTTCCATGTATATTATGATGCAAGCGTTTAAAATAAATTGCTTAAAAAAAGAGTAAAATTTATCTTTGATTTTTATTTTAATTTATGCATGAAATCACGACTTGTAAAAATTCTAATTGTGAGTGAGTGTTGTCTGATCAGAGATTAAAACTATTACCAATAGATATCGAAATGCAACATAAAATACTTCATGGTTAATTACAAACCATAAGCCAGCCAAAGCATTGCCTGCCAAATCTTCTAAAGAAGAAATCATAAGCAAATCTTCTAACGAAGAAATCCATAGTATATTCCTTAACAACGCTAGGAAAATGACCTACTTTAAGTAACGACCACCCAAACGGCATGTCACTCAATAAACAAATATTGAAACATAAAATAAATATTCTAGATATGTCTGAACGAGTTCCAATTAGCCATGTCTTTCATTTGGAATATATTTGAGCCCATGATCTCATTCCGATCCAGAAACCGGGTGATTTATTGTCAGATTAGTCCGTGTCGATGGTTCGGTGACGCAAGTGGCCACCCAACCGTGACTGAACACTCCCTCAGTACCTAACGTGGCCTATTTTTACATATGGCAATGTTAACTGAAAAATGCCAATGTCATTACGTACAAACAGATAAAATTCGTTAACACCATTCTCGTTTTATCCGGACACGCCATGAATGGCAAAGTGGCCACGATTCTAGCTAAATGACTCGTTTGATTAATCTCAGTCTTGGTTTCATGAATACTGCATAATAGTATCGGGTGTTTTATAGAGCTCGCCCATTATTTTGTTTGTAGACACGACACAACAAATATACGATAACTGTTTCGCTTAACATGCTGTTAAATATTGTGTGAAATATCTTAAAATAGGTGCAACAGCAAATTTAACGAATAAATAAATTTGGATGTGTTAAAAGGAATTGCTATCAGTTGGTCATTTAATCTTGTTAGCTGTAAAGTTTTAGGTATTAAACAAGGTAATTAATTCGTCATTAAGGAAGTTGTACACAATGCGGCGAAAGCACTAGACGGATGCTCGTGCAAAGTAATACTCGTAAAGAACGTTAAGGTAATAAATTTTAATAGACAGTTGCGCCTTCTGTGTGCCGTGTTACAAATATTATATGTAAACTTCTATCTAATCTGGCCAACGAATCAGCAGATCCGAAGCACGCGGAAGTCAGAGCTATTTCAAATATTCAAATGCAAACTTTACTAAGAGATAAGAGTAAATTTAATGATAGAAACCAACAAAGGCTGGATAGGATTACGGTATTGTTCAAGGGTGGTCTCGGCCATGATTTTACTGGGACTTCCTTTGAGATTTATAAAACATGAACTATAGTATCTCGTTAGACGTATATTCATGTCAGGCAAACATTCTCTTCAGTTTATTCTCGTATTTCACCCGTAGCGTGGTAAGGATGTTGCAATCGGACGAGTGAGACGGCGATTTAATGACGCTAATTGGTTGTTTTAAGTGCAATTTGTTACGTTACTGATCAATCAGTAGTGCAAAATGTAATGTATTGATTGTATTTCCATAAATAGTGTGATTTTGATGTTAAAGAAAAAAATATAACGTTTTTGGAAATGAAAGGCGTTTAAGATTATTAGATCTTTCAAATACTTTTATGTATTTTTTTTAGTTAGCAGCATTTATTTACATAAAAGCGATATTAGCAAAAATATGTAGTGAGACAGTTTTACCAATTTACTTCCAAACAAGTAACATAATTGATAAATAACAAAAACCATTACATGAAACATGAACTTATTTATAAATTATAATGAATAATATAACTAATATATATATCTCAAAAGAAATAAGTATCAATAATACAAACCCCTGCAGCATAACTCCATGATTTATTAAAGTATAAGGATGTACCAAAATCAGCAAGCTAAATCTTTCCGGGTCCTTCGTGGCACGGAATTGTAAAACGTTTAAAGCTTAAGCCCTACTCGATGTTATCGCTTGTTTTGTATTCACACGAGCTCCTATCGGCAGTATAAAGAACGGCCGTCGATTGTGAGAGAAATTATAATTATTTGACACTTCCATTGGTTATTAAGGGCCTTTTGCTTTGTTGATAATTGTTGCTGTTAAACTGGACATAAAGTTCAGCATGGTTCGAAATTATATTTAATTAATGTGAACTCACGATGTTGTTCTAGTATTTGACAAGTCCAGGTAATATAGAAAGCTTGAGCAGGTGTATTTATAGACGTTAATTTGCTCCATTGAATACTAGAAATATATAGGTTTGATTTTTTTCTCGACGTTTGTGGAAATGCAAAGGTCAACTATGCAACTCTTCTATCTTTGGCTATACAATAAATGAAGCGATGATTTTGTTACTGATTTAGCTTTTTACTTGAGCCAATGAAGAAAACGATACAACAAAAAACCTGTGGACTACATTTATACTAAATCATAATCTAAAGCAAACACAGATTTTCTAATATATAATTATAAAGAAAACGTATTTACAGTACCTTTATTTACCCTTGATAAAAAAAATAATTTACATTGATTCCGAAGATAATATTCCAGTACAATAGACATCCAAAATAACTGTCGATCCTTTGTATCGATAATAGACGAACACAATATTTGACTTAGTCAAAACTTATACGTCTATAGACGTCATTTTATTTAAAATATCTTACGTAAAGGCAAGAAGAACAACAAAACGTAGTAATAAAATTAAAGGCATACCATATTTCGTACTTAAAATAACAAAACTGGGATCACGTCACTTTTTACGGGACAAAGCTGTCCCCTTTATGATAGCCACGTTGCGTGGGCCAATAATGACCTCAATATGATTAGAAACAATCCAAGTAAACTCCTATATATTTCCGTTTCTATACCATAATACTAACATTGTATTAAAGAAATAAGTTATGTTGTCACTCTGAATAAACACTATAAAATCAATGTGTTAAACGACGTCTTAAATAATGCTCTGATTTTATGCGATCTTCACTATAATCGGCTTAATTTTGATGTGGTAAAATACTGAGTTAACATCTCAACTTTACGTTATGACAACATAAATATTGGAATAATTTCTAATCCTATTATTAAGGAAATCATTAATAATAGAGAATTATAATATACTGCATTTTAGATCTATGATACGTGCGTAAATAATGGTGAATGAAATTAGAGATACAAAGAAATTTGTATTGGAGCACATATAATTTTGAGTGATTGATCCTGTGGCATCAGTGTCCCTATACGGTGAAAGCATCCTGGGTTCGATACTCAGTTCGTTGAAAGTGTTAAAGGGGTTTGACTATTTCGAAATTCTCACTAGTAACATTAAGCCTAGAGTCAAGACCGAAAAATGACTCTTAAGGGTTCCACCTACCGCTGTATAAAAATTTTAGGCGTGAAGATTAAACAACATTACAATTAGATATGGTTGCCTATGCCACACTGAAATAGCAATAGAGGGACAAAAGTAATCAGTAATTGATATTAAGTACCTACCTTTAATATTATATTACTAGATACCATGAAAGAACCTCATTATAGAAAATAGGTACATATCGTGGAGGAATTTTTGCTATAACATTTTTTGTCAGATGTATTAAACAATTTTATTCCACTGATTTATTTAAATTATGAAGAGTTAAAAGTAAATCTACGGATGTACACTTTTTTCGTCAAATGTTCTCAATTGCTTAGAATTGATGAGGTAACAATACCCTCTTCTATATAGAGTAAAAGAAATAGAGAAATAGAACAAGGAAGCTCAATGCAGAACACCTGCTCTTTTTATGACCTATTGGAAATGCGCTTGTCTGCTATTCGACATCATTTAGTTGATAATGATGATTTAAATAACCACGCATTTATAGTATTTTTTAACTTCTAGACTATTACGTGGCGGAGGTAATAATACTCGTGACATAGCAGAGATAAAAATCTCGCCGCTTGATGTTCAGTTTGAACAACCTAGCACCATTAGGTACGATATTACTATTTTGTCGTGACAGAGCCTACAATAGATGGTGTACCTGAAGATATGAAGGATATAATGACGTAATGGATGAATGTGATGTGAATTGTGATATAATGGCATGTTCCTGTTAAATCCAATCCTCAGTAAATTACAAAAGAATTAAATTGAAATAACGATACCCAAAAAATCTGATTGAAATATTGACTATATCAGGGCTTCCCAAACTGTGCGTCGCGACGCCCTGGGGCGTCGCGGCAACATCCGAGGGGCGTCGCGAGGCGATCGGCAAACATTTGCTGTCCGTATTTTTTTGATAACCTCATATTACGCTAACTAATGCTGTTTTTATTTCCAGTAAATTAGGTAGTTTTGATGGTGGTGGGGGGGGGGGGGTGCGTCGCAAGAAAAATAATTATCATATAGGGCGTCATAGTGTAAATAAGTTTGGGAACCCCTGGACTATATTATATCTGATGTGTAAGTAAGACATAGCACCAAAAATGTCTTTGAATTTCAACAATGCCTTTGATGTTCTCGGGCTATTATAGACTCCAGAATACTTGGCATTCCTCTGAAGAATCTTAAGCTTTCATTGTTCAGGAACAAAGGAAATGAACGGGTGAATTATTTTGAGAAACAATCCGTTTCGTCACTGCTTTATACGGACGCTTTCTGCCGAATAAACATAAATTATTTGAGTAATACGCCTTAATAACTGGTGTTAACAGAAGGGCTTACTGTTTTAACGAATGGAAGTCACATATGGGCCACGGAATTTGGAGCGCCAAATATAAAACGCGGTGAATACCTATACTTTTAGCTATTTTAGAAGTAAGTCATATGTAAAAATTGGGGAATGCTAAAGGGATATAAGCTATCATATATATGTATATTATCACGATCAGGCCAATTGGACCGCAGTCAGAAAATAAAAAGTTGGATAAACGTGGAAAGAATATCCTTTTTGAAGTCTTATGTTTTACATAGAGAATTGCGGGCAACGACTATAGGAAACATAGATTGTATTCTTCCTAAACCTCAATAACTATAAGTCTGTTACATCATGTATTTACAAGTACATTTTTGTTCCAGATTATTATCAGCGTGTTCTAACTCACACATACATGCACAGTCGACGAGCACAGAAGTTGGATTACCGGTAAGTGTATTTTCAAAATCTAAAGCGTTGTGATGATAGCAAATGAAAAGAATATTATATTGACAATAAATGATATTTGGTTTTATTGCATTGCGTATGGGAACGACCGTGTTTCGTGATAGCTCTTTGTGGCTTGATAAAAAATTGAAATATTGACAATATACACTGACAATCAAAAGTGTTTGATTGTAACAAAACTCGACGGACAAATATACTTTTTTTTGTCATTATTATTTAATTCCAACGAAGAAGGTTGAAGTAAATCTCTGAAACATATACCTATGAGGAAACTTCCGAAATTTAACACTTCAGTCTAACTTGCTTCCTTGACTTTTTTATATTGTACACGTGTAATGCAACGTTACAGCTTTAGGTGGTAATGTAAGATAGAAATTTTAGTACAGTATCGATTGCCAGGAAATAATTTGATAATGTCTCACCAGTCTTGATTTATCTTGCCTATTCAAGACTGAGTTTATTTCTATGTACTCTGAATTATTAGGTCGTTACTCGTAACTCATATTTCGGGAATTCTTATATGTTATGATGTGTTTTTGCTTCCGCAATCTCAGCTTAGCTGGTTTCCTAATGACGGTTACGGACCATGGTCAAGCGACCGTCATTGATGAGTAATCTATATATCGTTTACTATCAGTTGGTTATCACATTGAAGGAATTTCCCAACAACCCGGCATGTGTTCAAGATGGCTGCTTTTTGCATAAGTATATAAATATTTGGGGGGAGATCAAGTAGTTTTATACTATGGTGTAAGTGTTTAGGGATTACTCCTGTCGCAGATAATATCATAGGTACTATATAAACTTTATTCATTTTCCATATTCTGACGATTTCTTCTTTAAGCTCTGTGTATTTTGTCACCTTTTCTGTTATGGTCTTCAAGATGTTATGAGTATTGGGTATTCTTATATCAACTATGTACGCGATTTTGCTAATTTTGTCCTGTATAGATATGTTATGATTATTATTGTAATTTGCTTTCTTTTTGACGGATCATCCCCAATACTTATTAATAATTATTTTTATAAATAAATCAATACACACAACAGTCGAATATCTGCATAGTTTACTACACTAAGAAACACGTCTCATGTCGTGGGTATCAGAAACTACGAGAGACTTGTCGGTCTCACTAACACTCAAATCCGAAAAAAATAATTGTATGAAAATTCCATTCCGGTATATCTATTTTTCATCATAATATAAGCAATTTGAATTGCTCGTTTTATTGACGGTTAGTAACTGTATTATTTATTGCTCTTTCAACTACAATGTTCTTGGAAAATGCCTCTCTAATAGACAGTTCGATCCCTTTTACACTATCAAATGCAGACGCTTTTAATTATTCAATAAAACAGTATCAAAGGGACAATATATTGAGAGGCTCACAGATTTATACCACTTCATGTCATTAGCTCGGACCCTGTAAGTAGGTCGGTGGACATCTGGGCGAAATTGAACATATGGGGCAATGTCAACTAGCAATTCGGTTGAGCGGCGTATTTTAAACATGCTCAATAAGCTGCCAATAATCAATAAGGACTTAATGAACGGTAATTTGTTTGCCAAACAATCTATTAGGCTGGTAGGGAATCCGAGTGGAGACTACTACGGATGACGTAAATAAAATTTGTGCTGTTTCATCATCATCAGCCAAACCACTTCTGGGCACGAGCCTCATCTACAACTGAAAGGGGTTTTAGGCCTTAGTCCACCACATTGGTCTAGGACGGATTGGCTTACTACAGGACGGATGGGATTTCATCGTTCATCAATAACAATTAAGAATAACAATAACTTTGCTACCTATTGGAGCTGATGGCACGATGAGACGTTGTCAAAGGAAGTATTTAGGTATAACTTAAGTTTTACTGATTTAATTATTATCGTTATATTATCGTTTGCTTTTATCTATAAAATTTATGCAATGTGAACTTTGACCTTAAACCTGTCAGTTGTAACAGAGCCACGTGTTATGTAGTTGGATATATAAGAGTATATGAACTGGTATATAGAAGCTGTAAAAGCAGAGTAATAAGTTTTACATAGAGTTACAACATACGAATTTCTTAGACACGTACAGATCGCAAACCGTTGAGAACCTGACATAAAATTGTCTAAACTATAATGTTTCTCATCTAGCAGCATAACAACCGTGCATGATGTTGCAAAATATTTTGACTGGCGCCAACTACAATGTTTTTCAATATACTATGTAAACTTTTTGCTCGTAACATAATTGCAAAAAGTAATATGTGTGCGTTTTTCATAATAATTATATATTACTTAGTGTCTGCTAATGTTGTTAAGAAATTTATTCAGAACAAACACAACAACAGAGTGTTATTAAAATTTGAAGAAGTGATTTTTTTAGTTGATTGGCGAGTTTCTTCGACTAACGTCACTTTTTGGCCCTGGAACTAAAGACCCCGGGTCGAATCCCTGGTCGGGCAGAGTCAAAATGTTTAATCTATTCCATTATGTAGAGCAACATCTTAAAAGTAGTCCATGTCCATCTTCTTTTATATGGTTTGATTTATTAAAGCCTGACATTCCACTGCCCGTATTACTATGACAGAAAGTCGACAACTCGATATTACATATTTCCATTTCCTTCAATATATGATTTTTTTGCATATAGATTAATATGAAAATCATATAAGTAAATAAAACTACGCATTATTAAAACGAACTCATAAAGGGACTTAATTTTAACGATATTGCAAAATAAAGAAATAGCAATAATTAATACGAAAAAAGTGGGACATAAATGTAAAATAATAGACCAACTGTACTTAATCCATGCACGGATAAATCATAACCTTCGTGCTCGAAGACAATAGATCACAAGCGAACACAATCGAATTATAGAAACTCGAGTAGATAATTTACATACGTGAGACGAACAAATACGTATGTAAGGGAACACAAATGCCTTCGGAATACTAATTATTACCCGTAAAAGGGATAGATACTATAGGTATCAATACTATTATTGAGATAGTAATGATAAGAAAAGAATTTAAAAGGTCTACCACGCAGCAAAATTAAACGTTTTTCGTTAATTTAAAATTGTCAAAATTTAAAGTAAAGCTTTTATTTATGTGGTGTTTCATCTTAATTGACCTGTTTCAAACATACTAGTTTTTCTGGCTGTATAGGAAATGTTCAGTTTCGTGTTCAGAAATTTTAAGGTTTTCTAACTGACTGACTTAAATAAAAATTGTCATTTACAATAACATTGCAAAGGTATATACCAAAAGACTGGCTACCAAATTACGAATCACTATTTAAGCCGCATATAATTCATCTAGCATTTTTTACCATTTTTCCTGTGCCTCCATTAGGTGGATCATCTTATTAACTTGTTATATTTGTTCCAGGTGGCTAGAACGACGCAAGTTATACGAACGAACGTGACGATGTACGCGTGGAGCGCCTGGGGCAAGTGGAGTGCGTGCTCCAGGACCTGCGGCGGAGGAGTGGCGGTCCAGGAGCGACAGTGTTTGCCCAGAGATCCTGCCAGGTATAAAAACTGCGTAGTATACGTAACGTACTAGATAATCAGATCAAAGGCCATGGTGACGGTACCACAACTGTTTCTAAACGACTCATGACGTAATGAGACTCCCGTTCTTTGGTATAAAAATCATGAATATGCCATTAAATAGGTTACTTTAAAAGTCATACTAAAGTCGACAGCCATGTATCGACACAAAAAAATCTTATGACCATTCTATTCCGATGTAAATCTCTTCTTTCTTCTTCTTCATCAACCCATATACGCCCACTGCTGAGCACGGGTCTCCTCTACCATTCAGAGGTTTTAGGCCATAGTCCACCACGCTGGCCTAGTGCGGGTAGGCGGACTACACACCTAAGAAATTCCTAAGAACTTTTAGGTGTGCAGGTTTCATCACGATGTTTTCCTTCACCGTTAAAGCAAGTGATAATTCAATTTGAATACACACATAACTTCGAAAAGTCAGAGGTGTGTGCCTGGGGTTCGAACCTGCGACCGCCGAGATTCTCGACCGCGCGCCTAAATCTCTGTAGCTGACAAATTTTAAGCCTGGAATGGGGTCTCTCCATTATCATTATACAGAAAACCCCGAAAGTCTTCCATAGCGCTTTGTTAGAAACGAGCTGCATTCAACGACCTTCTTAGGTCAAACTGATGATTTGGAATTGTCCCGGAGGTATGTTTTCCTATTCCTTTCATTCGCTCTATTTTAAGGTAAAGAAAGCAATATTGACGAATCTCAACGACATTCAATAAAAGAAGCTGTAAACTCTCGATAGAACGGTACATATCTGTGCGGCGCCAGACAATTTTCATTGGAAAATGTTTTATAGTTAATCCACGTTGCTACTTTCGTCACTGAGCCGTTTTGAATACGTCGCTTCACGACTTCGACTCCGTGTCGATTGAATTCCTACGCATAGAGGCATCTACTGTTCTGTTACGTATGGATTAACGGTATTTTCATGGTATTCAGCGGGCCTTATAAAATTATTTGGTATATTATTACACTAGTCAAAAGAGGTGAGTATTAAAAAGAGTTTCCCTAGTTTCTCTATAACAAACAATAGTTTTTTTAGCAACAAAGACGTTTATCTAAGCGTTTTTGTATCCTTTCATGATTCATTTATTTGTTTATCAACCCATTCCTGCTACCACACTCAATTGTTGTAAATTTTATTCCTCAGATTACAACTTTGAACATTAGGACAATAATTGACTTTGAGGTATACTCAAAAGGAATTCTTTGAGTAAATTTTTATGAAAACTTACTTCTTATAGTACACTATTTCATTAGATAACTCAAAAGTAGTTACTTAACAATTGCAACTTCCACTGATAGTTAGACTATAGATTTAGTCTTATCAGACCACAGGTCTTATCTTCTTAGCCTCTACACACTATCTCATATTTCGAAAAAAAAACAAGCGGTAAGGATAAAGAATCATTAATTTCAAAAATCTTATCACAGAAATATCTCATTAAACCTCTCCTCGAAGGATAACTAAGATAAAATTAAAACAGATAGCTTTAATATTCTAATTTGTGAATACTAAAAACGAAATTCGTGTTTGACACAAGAAAACAAACAAGCGGACACGAGAATAAGATTAATGTTGTTATATCTTTTATTTGGTCCATTGTTCGTGGGGTATTGCCTTAATTGTTTCATTATGAGGCTCTGTACTAGCTATTAAGATAAGAACTTGTGTCGTATGGATACAAATCCTTCGACTTTTTTGGATTTACCGGTCAGGGTTCAACCACGGAGCGTCGGCCGTGGACTATTTAAATGTACATGATTTTAATGGTTGCTTGAAAATTTTGAATTGAATTTTTAGTTATATAATATATTTTTAAAAAAGCAACTATCCTTGTATTTTTGCTAATAGTAAATATTTGTAATCTTTAAAGAAAAACATAATAGAGATTAAAAGTAATAGATTGTCAATATTAGAAAAAAATGCCGTATTATTAAACTAAACCAGCATAACTTTCCCATAAAAAAACTGGTTGAACGAATGTGAGAATGAATTTACCAACTCACGTCTTTACAAACCTGGATACTTTAAGCTTTACTTAAAAAACCATATCAGGCGGGTAGTATCATACATTTATTATTTACCATTTAGTGCCTTATTAAAATTTCCGTATAAAAATCGAAGTAATCCAGGGCAACCCTACGTCACAGTGCCAGTCGCGGCCGCAAGCGGACCATTGATCATAGATCACAATGATATCTAATGATACGGCTGTGATCGATAAAGGATCGAGGGCTGCCCACCGCGGCGAGGTCCCCGCGCCGTTCGATACCGCCTCACCAATACTCAAGTCAACGCGTGTCGGAATTACCATTATTTCCGTGTTATTATCCGTGTGTTACTTAATTGTGAATGTATTTAAAAATGTATGTAAATTTTATTTTTGACCTGGTTAAATTGGAATTAAATTTATGTTTACTCGTGTGATCTTAAATAGTTTGAATTGCTTTAATAACTTTATAGAAAATACAATAAGATTATTTATGAAAGCTTTAAGACTTATGTAGGTACAGCAAAATGGATGATCACCAGGTAAAGTTTTTGTACGTTTTTTATAGAGGTAAAATTCAGAAAAAACCGTACTATACGCATTTTCACTTACCCGTTTTAATGAGTCTCATATATGAATCAGATGCAATCACTGTTATCGTGCATGTTTCAAAACACAGAAGATGATGTAAGCATAATATAAATCTCATGGTAGGGGTGTCGAAACAGTACTAAAGTACGCTGGGCCTTCAACTATGAACCGAAGATATCATAATTTACTTATCCCTTATTATTTTATTAGCATAACGGTACGTTTCCTTTTTAGTGGGATTATAATTTAATTTAGTTGAAATATGATTGTTCGGTCAAAACTCGCGTGCGGTAAATCTATATTTGAACATTTAAAAACTTGTTATAGGATTTATGGATTTTCTCTGTGTGTTCCTTACTCATTTTATGAATAAGAAAGTGCCGCTTCTCTTTGATATGTTTATAATATCCATTTCCAGTACAATACGATTAATTCAAAAAGATCGATATTTTATACCTCAATTAAATTCGAAATGTAAAGCAGAAAAAACGCGTAATTTTTTTATTTTCCTTAATGGATAAATAGTTAAACGATTTCTACGATAATAAGGTACAGATACAGAGGATAATATAATCTATCGGCCTCCACTGCTAAACGTATTCCTCCCCATGAAAGCGCCAACCATCCCGGTCTTGAACAGCCCTCATCCATCCGTTTTCTGCCACCTGTTTCAAGTTCTTGAACCATAGTGCTGCAGGACGTCCTACGATAATTATTTATTGATTAATTTATAATTATAATTATAAATTCTGATTCTTCTTATAATTATAAATTATGGCAGAGGACATGCTAATGAGTCTCTAACATCCCTTCATCACATATTCTCCCCTCTGGTGGGTAAATCTTGCCACGAACCAATCCAGAAAAGGTTCCTATTGAGGCTCTGCTGTATCGAAATAAATAATTCATTTCGTCCAGCATAAACTATTACATTCCACAATCTGGGTTTTAATTTCCGGCCTACACTAGAAAGCGTGTGTGCCATTTCATTCACAGTGAATTGATAACCTGCCTATATGTTCCTTCATACATCATTTTCGTCGCTCCATCGATCCTTCCTCTATTATCTCGGAATAAGCGATGCAAAGACGGATGATCTAAGTGACTAATGGTATGCTGCAGTTATTCCTATTGGAATTCAAACGCTTATAAAATCACTTTGCTATCGGATGGACGATTGTGAACATTATGGTTCGATGTGAATGATAGCTTGGTTGAAGTAGTGACTTGGGCTGTCGTGATAAAAGTTACAGACTCAATGACATTTAGTCTGCAAATTTTAGTCATGTGACTGTTAATCTTTAATTGTCTCAATAAATACTATTTAATTATTACTTCACTACAACTTAAACTTGGTAAATAATTTCTCATTTTCCTTACTTCTATAAAATATGAGAAAACACACTTAGAGATTTCCTCTGATACCCAAAAGAGAGACATAATAATATGGGCGAACCAACAAAATATAACTTTTGACATAAATATATAAATTAACAATATTTGTTTAATGTTATAAATATATAATTTACTCGCGCCATATTAATCAAAGCTTAAAAGGACAACAGTGACATCCGCTTGAGAACAATGTTTTAAACTAACGCACGCCCAGAAGTCCGCCTACACGGAAATAATAAAAAATATATGGACTTATCATCTTCATCACTTCTAGCGTTTCCAAAAAAGAATTCAAAAGACTGATTGAATCTATGACTCATGCTAATTAATCCACCTTTTGCAAACATTAATTGTACAAGCTTTAGGCGCTTAAATTATTCTTGTCTAAAGTTACAACACCTTTCATACCTTAACAAATCTTTTTTTGTTTATATTTCAGAGAGTAAAGCTCAAGTTTTTTTAAATATTTTTTTTCACCGTACAATATTGTTATTTATTGGTCATCTTGAGATTCGTTTTGATATTATGAATCTTACAAAAATCGACTACATTGTTTAATTTCGATGTTTTAGCAGTGATGGCCTCGAGGTTTGGGCGCGCGGTCGAGAATCTCGGCGGTCGCGGGTTCGAACCCCAGGCACACACCTCTGACTTTTCGAAGTTATGTGTGTATTCAAATTGAATTATCACGTGCTTTAACGGTGAAGGAAAACATCGTGATGAAACCTGCACACCTAAGAGTTCTTAGGTGTGTAGTCCGCCAACCCGCACTAGGCCAGCGTGGTGGACTATGGCCTAAACCCTCTCAATGGTAGAGGAGACCCGTGCTCAGCAGTGGGCGTATATGGGTTGATGAAGAAGAAGAAGATTTCATTACTCTATTTTTATTTCATTCTTCATTTGTTTCTGCATTTTCATTCATATGGTAAAGCCTACAAAAAGGCGCCATCATTAGCAAATATTTTACGTAAATATTATGACAACGGCGAATTATGTTTAAACTAAACCAACAAAAGAATCGTTCAAATATTTGACAAAAGCGTACAGACATATCAATGTATTTACACTCGATTATGTAAATATGTAACCAGATTTGGAATCATATGGAGCTATTAATATTGTTCAAAGCCGTCCGAAGGTTGCGGCCGATTAAAATACAAATGATAATGAAACAGATCCATATTGGTAGCGTGAATCACTCACAGAAATAAATTTGCTTTTACCGATTTTGAGTGCGTACGTCTGGTTCTGGTCTACCGCACACTTACGACACGAATTGGCATTATGATTTAATATATTATTGTTGGTTGTAGAATGCCTTTACGTCGTAACATCCACCCTACAAGTAGTGACATCGTCATCAGACCATATTATACGTCCCACTGCTGGGCACGGGCCTCCTCTAGTTATTGAGAGGGTTTAGGCCTCAGTCCGCCACGCTGGCTTAGTGCGATTGGCGGACTACACAGTCAAGAAAAAAATCCTAAGGAATTTTAACTGTACAGGTTTCATCGCGATGTTTTCCTTCACAGTTAAAGCAAGTGATAGTGATAAAAACAAACTGAGTTATTAACAAATATAAATAAACTTATGTTTAAATAGAATTTAAACATTATTCGGTTTTATTTCCTTTATCATTTTAATACACAATTATTCAATCTTAGTGTCCAATAACAACAACAATAAAACATAGTTTTATTAAGTTATACACAACTAAATACGCCTTTACTTCTACAAGAGTCGTTGGTCTGCAATAGCCCTTACCTCCAGTCGATACCGTCTCAATCCATGGATTGTTATAAATCAATCTTCTTGAAGCACGATAAAATATAGTTGCTACTTTTATAGCACGTGATGGATGAGCTAACAGGAGAAAAATGAACTCAGTATAAGCAATCACGACACGCGCTATTCTTTATATAAAGCTTTATTCGCTGGAGATTTTATTAGAAACAATATTATTACATCAACGTCGAGCTATGGCTTCATATTTCATTTTACTTTTTATGTATGTTTTCCAGCAATTAATAACATATTTACATCACTCTACGTTATGCGTGATATATGACTAAAGAGATCAGCATCCGTAACTTTTTATCTTGTTTATAATACGACAAGGATAAATAACAATAGTAAGAGAAAATGAATTATAAAAGCTTAAGAAAGGATTATATTCAAAGAATCCATATAAAAGTGTTGAGGTGTGCCCATCAAGAACATGAAAATAATCTTATTAGCAAAAAGTAAGGTCAAAGAAATTGAAAAGATCAAAGTTAGGCATTGGATATATGTACGTATATATATTATCTATATCAGTGGCGGTACTTCCATAGAAGCCCGAAAGCCCGACTTGCCTTACATAGTTCCGAATAACGAACTTAACGATTGTTTATTTATAAAATAACGCTATAAACGTGAATGTGAGTACTAACCGGTAGGTATTTATTAGTCCTACGTACCAAAAAAAATATGCTGCTACTAAATAAACATTTGGGTTTGCCTTAGTTTGACACCCTAGGCACGCCACTGATCTATATATAGTACAGCACAGGAGATCTAAGACTCAAAGGTTACATATAACACTCATTTATACGTTCTACTTACTCTATTCGAATAATGTCGTTTGTTTTCTACAGCTCGTATGTATTCATTCAAATATATTCTTCTTCTCCTTCATCAACCCATATACTCCCACTGCTGAGCACGGGTCTCCTCTATCATTGAGAGGGTTTAGGCCATAGTCCGCCACGCTGGCCAAGTGCGGGTTGGCGGACTACACACCTAAGAAATTCCTAAGAACTTTTAGGTGTGCAGGTTTCATCACGATGTTTTCCTTCACCGTTAAAGCAAGTGATAATTCAATTTGAATACACACATAACTTCGAAAAGTCAGAGGTGTGTGCCTGGGGTTCGAACCCGCGACCGCCGAGATTCTCGACCGCGCGCCTAAACCTCGAGGCCATCACTGCTTCATAAGCGTTAAAAAAATACGTTTTGCTTATCTATATCGATTCCCTGTCTTAGTTTTCAATCACGTACTGTGTACACCATGTAAAGTTTTAATTCCCTGTACATTAACAGTAGTTAACCGTAGTTCCATTGGATGGTGGCCAACCTGCATCTTGCTCGTATTTGACCTGTTTCTATGTCACGTTTAATTGCTTTAACGTTCAGAAAAATAAATTATTTCTAAAACACCTGACTACAATAATTATGCTTCATTCATATTCAATCCAGTTATATTGGGGTATATACTTATCACTTCTCGTAGCAAAGAAATGGCGTTCTGTTACATTACACATTACGTTATTTGTGGCAAGAGGTCTAAAAATCCTACACGCACTAGGCCAGCGAGGCGGACTAAGGCCTAAACCCTATTAGTTGGAAGTCCCTGCTCAACAGTAGGACATATGTATACAGGGTGTATTTAGACCGTGATCGAAAACTGAGGCAAAAAAAAAAAACAAAAAAACACGTTTTCTATACAACCATCGGTGTTAAAAGTATGTGGTTTGTATGGAAAACCTCAAAAAATTTATTTTTTGTCGGGATTTTTAATATCGCCACTGGGTTTGTAATCACCCTCGCTATTACCTGCCTTAGTTTTCGATCACGGTCTAAATACAGGGTGTATAGGCCGATGAATAATAGATCCATGATTAGATTTATTGGACGGCCGAAATATTTAGTGAAACGTAGGTATAGAAATACACGCCCGATTCAAGAATACCGACGTATGAACATATTTATCATCATCGTCATCATCATCATCAACCCATATACAGCCTACTGCTAGGCTCGGGCGCCCTTGACCATTGAAAGGGTTTAGGGATGTACAGACTATTAAGGTAGAAGAATGTAAGAAGGTTTGTAGATAGAAATAAGAAATACTCTTCGACAAATGACATAACTATGAAAGTGCATATCAGTGAGGCGGTTATGAGTGCTGATTGGTTCCGATAATTTCGTTCGCTCTTCAAAACCACAAAGCCTTCAACGCGCAGATTACGTCAACTTTCACATTTCAAAACTGACGAAACGAGATCCAGAACATCGGTACTTTTATTCGGATACGCATATTTCATTTTCGATTCGACATAAATAGTTATATCTGTCTTGTAAAGTGGAAGTACAGATAGAAACGTGAATATTGTTTATTAATTTTTTTGGCTAAAAAAATGAATCTATGAAGAAAGACAGAAGATACAGGGTTTAAATGTTTGTATTAATAATTCATGTGAGTACGGGGTGATAATGCTTTTTTTTAATCGACGTATGCTGTTTATATCCTGCAAGTAATGCTATAGTAAAAAATTGTAGGAATACTGCAATTATACTTTTTAGATACGGCAAAAATAGTTTTCTAAGAAAATACTCCTACTGGTTCCTTTATGAGATAAAAAATAACAATCTACTCAAGTCATGGAAAATAAAAATAATTAGATTCATGTTATTGAATCATATTTTGAAGCATAGATTCTACAGAATAAAGACGAATTCACTTTCTAAACAAAATTCTGAAATGTCAAAGCTGTTATAAGCATGCTGACTGTACAGCTCACATTGATCGACTTACAAATAAATTGATAAAATCAACATGAGTTAAACATGGACAAAATCAATCAAAAGCGATCCGTGGTGTTTGATTACGGTGCGATTTCGCCACGAGTCAAGAGGCTAATGCGTGCCTAACTGCCCCACGCCTCGCGTGTAACACCGAATCAAGGCAATATTGATGCTTGTGACGGAACAACGGCTTATTTGCCTAACAGCGGATGAGCCATGTAAACAACTCTTGTTAGACGGAATTTTGACAACAAACATCTCCAATCAGAGAAATTCGAATAAATAAAAAGAGTACGAAATAATTCTAAATCGAATTTTGTATTGCAAGTATTAATACCACGACTAAGCCGAATTTATTGAAATTTCGTACATACATAATCTCCTCGCATCTATATTATCCGAAGAGGTAGGCAGAGGTGGATTTCTGTATCCACATATTACCAGGCATGTATCACTGCATAAAAAGGTGCATTTCCAGACACCTTATTGCTACTGAGAATTTTCTAACGAAAAAACTTAATAACACGGAACATGGATTTGCGAGACAACAGGGCAGTTATCATATGAGTTATTTGTATGCGTATTTAATACGAGAACCTAGGGATGGGATGAATGGGCTAGCAGAGGAAGGCCAAAGAAAAGATGGATGGAATGCGTGAGAGGTGATATGAAAGAGAAAGGGGTGACTGAAGACATGACTGAAAACATGCTGCGCCGACCCCAAATAGACTTGGGAAAAGGGCAAGTGGATGATGATGATGATTTAATACGAGAACCGTAAACATTGTTAATTACAATAGCTTAGTTGGCAACTAATTTAATAGCAACTACTTTAGATATATCACTTTAGATACTGGAGCTACCTAGACTACTTTCATTATAAAGCTTTAAAACTGTAGACACCTAGTGACCCGAATGTCTTATTGTTTCCGACTGCTAACGATTGTTTTATACAACGATCTCGTTTAATGTCTCAGATTTAGTTTAATTGAGTCATAAAAATAACCGTTAAGGTTTCGATCGCTCAGTATTAATATTAGTTTAAGCACGATACTTCTAAAATACGAAATTGCGGGTACAAAGTTAATTGGTACAGTAAAAGTGATTATTTTTTGGCTTGCACGATAAAGTCATTTTAAAAAGACCACTAAAATCAGAATTACTTATTAATATCGTCGGGAGACATACGTCTTTCTGATGGACACAGGCCTCTACACCGTAGAAGGTTTGGGCCTTAATCCAACACGCTGGTTTAATGCGGGTTGGAGTGCATTGCTGTTATTCTGGCACGTTCACCTCTATAAGTGTCACATACTTGATGCTACCAAACACTTTTTCAATAACGGTCTTTTGATCCAAGAATTGAAAAACGTCTAGAGCAGTCTTTCCCAAAGTGGGCGATAAAGCCCCCTTGTGGGCGCTGCAGGTGTCAAGGGGGTGGTAAGAGACCCAGAAAGAAAATGGGGGCGTTGTGTAGAGGCCTGGGGGATGATTTGTAATTTTATTTAGCTAGGAGCGACAAAAATTCGGTAGATACGCGCCCAAAATCGGTATTAGATCGCAATATACATGACCATTCTATACAGTTCTTGTGTGTTTTTTTTTAGAAGAATCTTGGGTAATAGTGGTGAAAAGTGGCCACTACTGTCCAGAGTGGCTTTTGTTTTATATTTATTTTATTTTAATTTGTGGTTTCGCGTGTTTTAATGGGGGCGCTAAAAAAAATTACCCCAAAGTGGGCAGTAGACAAAATAAGTTTGGGTACCACTGGTCTAGAGTCTAGACTACAGATCACACAACCCGCGTTTATTCCGGGAGTCCAACGAAGTAATTTTAATTTTAAAAATAAAAGATCGTATATTTAATCAAATAACACGGTTTAACATAATTTTTGCATTTGAAATACAGATAAAATATTTAACTCCCAAAGTTATGTTTGTTTAACAATGCGCCGTCAAAGACCATTAGTTTAACAATTAAATTATGTTCCAATTCATTAGTGAATTTTACGAGCGTATTTGTTCAGCATTAAAGATTTACTGTTACCAGAACGCCGCGCACGTCAATCCATTATTTAGTCTTTAGTTCCTTTGCGCTCTGCATTCAAATCTGGTGTAATGGCCCGTAATTTGTTTAAACTACGGGGACGTCATAGCTTAGGTAGGATAAATTTTGTTGTTACCATTCATGTAAGATCCACTGAGTTTGAAAGGTGCTAAAAATTTAAGAAGATTTTTTTAAGGGTGATAAAATTATTAACGTTCACGCGGTAACTCGTTTACTTATTTAGATCCGCGACTACCTAAAACACTTGCAATCGGATGTTGGACTCAATTTTTCATGGTTTTTATAATATTCCCTTTTGAAACAACAATTTTGCTACGACTGCCTTTGCTATCCCTAATATACTTCTAGTCATCATTTCATCAAATAAAGTCTTTAAATTCCTCGAGTTCAACCCGAAGCCTAATAAATTAACTGTAGCCTTGACTATTGACTAACCAACAACATATTTACAACTCTCATTGTTCCTCTATTGTGTAATTAGTTTCATTCAGAATCGTTTTTGTGGGGTGGATTTTGGGAGGTCTGATCCCACACGTTCCAATGAAGTATCAATATCAGAACCAATTACACGTAGGCGGTATTTATATCGAAGTGATGAAAGTGGCTCATTTTAATTACAAGACAACAGTTGTATGGCGCCCCGTCGTGGTCTCATCTTCAAATGACGAGCTGAAACAATGCATAATTATGCAATGTATATTACGCGCCAATGATTTGAAATATATCTACTTGTTTGAAATTGATTTGTTTGCTTTTCTTTTGTCGGCGGAATGAAAGGAAATGTATTGATTATATGTCAATAGTACATGTGTAGTTATAGAGGATTGTGTTCTTCGCTGGATTCACAAATTGAAATTCTTCTGTAATGCTATCTTTAGTTTTATTATTATTAGCCATTGTTCATACCATTTCTATTCATGCACTTGGCCTTCAATATGATTCACCGCTCTTACAAAAAGACTCTCATGGATATTTTTAGAAGGCATAAGAATTTCGCCATAACATCTCTTACCAGTCGCAAATAGCAACTAAAAGTTAAGTACCTGGCTCTGGAGTTTGTGGTGATAATCTAAAGTGGCTATGAAGTTTAACGCATGTGAGCTTTTTGGGCCGAACTAATAAGGTTTAGCAAAGTCAAAGTATACATTTTAGATATTAGAGATCAGAGACATGAGTCGTGCCAGTAATCTCTCTGAGTACGGAAAGGTCAGTTAAAAAAAATATATGTATCAGTATTCATAAAAAAATTCAAGTATTCATTGGACCCATGATTTGCTAAAACACCGTGATATTTGGGTACCCTGGATGTGTAACGCGACTCTCACCACAACGCATTTATTAATCACTCTTTCGCACTCCCATCTCAAATTGAATACCCAATTTGAGTATCCATTACCATGTAACTAGTAACCCATTCACAATTAGGTCTTCGGACACGGCGGTCGGTAATGTATTGAGACGTCTCAGACCGCAAGCACGTGTAAACTACCCACAAATGTACGGCGAGAGGTCGCGAGCCACAATGTTCCCGCGACCCGGAACAACAAGAGCCAATCAGTCCCGCCACTACTGTTCGTTAGCTATAGGGGTGCCAACATCATCAACAATTTTAAATTTTGAAAAAAGACATTTCGGGTATTCAGTTATTTGAATTGCGCAAAAACGAATGAACAGATTTAGCGCAAAAATACTTTTATATTAGGGTTTGTTAATAATTTATTAGAATGTAAAATAATATAGGTTTGGGCGCGCGGTCGAGAATCTCGATGATCGCGGGTTCGAACCCCAGGTACACACCTCTGACTTTTCGAAGTTATGTGTGTATTCTCATTGAATCATCACTTGCTTTAACGGTGAAGGAAAACATCGTGATGAAACCTGCACACCTAAGAGTTCTTAGGAATTTCTTAGGTGTGTAGTCCGCCAACCCGCACTAGGCCAGCGTGGTGGATTATGGCCTATACCCTCTCAATGGTAGAGGAGACCCGTGCTCAGCAGTGGGCGAAAATGGGTTGATGAAGAAGAAGAAAATAATAAAAAAGATATTCTCCTTCCCGACTTAATAATAATTGATCTAAAAGCAAAGAAAATACGGGCATGCATAATCTAATCAGAATGTTTTACGCCTACGAATACGTCATGGACTTAGTAATGTTTATTGAAAAAGAAATGTTAAACAAGTGTGTGACAATATTAAATGTAGCTACAAAAACACCTTTGTCTTTTCATTGAAATGTTTACGAGAATTGTTCACATAAATTTTCACCTTTTTATCGTCTTCCGCAATCGAGTGGCTTTGGTAAGGGAGATTAAAGAGATTATAGAGTTTTTTAAAACTAACGCGACAGTCCGCCCCTATCACTCAAGGTCTGTTGATTCTGGCTGAATTTAAAAAAAGTACGCATTGGCAATTTGAAAATTTTCCGAACTCTTTCTAAATTCGAATTTATTAAGAGATAGGCAATTAACGACTGAGACATCTTATGTGGCTTTTTCTTTCTAAAATAGTTTTTTTTTATTATATTATTATTCCCAAGTCTATGTTAGTGGTATAAATATCTACCCACATCACAATATATTCCCGGTAAATAAATTTATCCCTGGACACTTCATCGAGTACTTATACCGGAATTATTCATAGAAAAAAAAAGAAAAAATTGGTAACCCTACCGTGATTGTGCCAGTAACACAGTGAAATCGGTATTTTAACCACATCTCTAGATGTTCAGTCACACGTTATAATGTGTGTGTGTTTATTACGAGTAAAACTCCGTAACTTAATGTCAACTTACTGCGTAGGTAAACCAGTTCGAAATATACAACGATTTTTTTCTATATTTGAAACATGTATACCTACTAATATATACTGCGTCTGTACGATTCTGCTATCAAGGGTTCTATTAATTATGCATGGAAATGAAGGTGTAACTGCCTCGCTTCTCTTCCAAGGAAGAGAAACGAGAGAGTGACTACCCACGCGTTGAAATCTGTCCACCAAAACTAATTATACTATTTTAAGTTGTTTCATCAGTTATGTAATATTCAATGAATATGTTTGCGTCGAATTCATGTGTACTTATTATGTATTTCACCTTGAAAGAAGGAATTAAAGAGAAAACATTGCTAAAATACTCAATTTGCACTATTGCCATTTTGGGTATACAAAATATATTTCATAGGTTTATTCATGAAAAATACCAAACATCCCGCGTTATTTACTTCCAGAATGCGTCGCAGTAGAAAGAGAAGGAAGCTGGTAAGGAGTGCAGATCACACCAGGCGAGCGAGGAACGTTCTCCACGGGCCTGCTTTGGAGCCAGACTGCCCAGGACTCGCGCGGCGGTACCACGAGTGCAATACTGCGGTAAGAACACACAGACATACCAATTGAGTGGACAACTTTATTTTTCCAACTCCTCCTTTATAGTGTCTTTCTAGTCAACTTCAATATTTAAATTCTTTAATATACCTTATTCTTAAGCGCCGTAATCTACCCCTATTGTCACAACTTCACAATTCGTATTGACCATCATTTTGCTCAACCTTCCCTCATATTTTCTAGTTGAATAAATCTTTTAAACGTTCGGTTGTGTTATAAATATAACACAACCGAACATAAATCAAAAGAATGTTCTAGGCCGTATAACGGAACCTTGTTCATTTTAAAAATGTCATACTTCAAATTGCTTGAGAAATTACCCTTGTTTTGTAAAGTCCGTAGTGAGGTATTTTTTAGTTATTTAGTATCAGCGAGTGAAGAAACATAATTACCGCACATTTTCTTTCCGTTTCATAGTGTGTGAGAAACGAAGTTAAACTATCTCAGAAACGGGGAGCTGAGGATTCCCACTCTGTGACGAGACTAACATGACAGACTAGAGCACCAGTTGGCTAGAGACCAGCTTGTGCAGGCAAATGTTTGTGTGATCTACAAATGTTTCAGTTCTGGGTATTTGTGAGACTCAAAAGTCTCGAATAACCACGGAATAACTTATCAAAATTAATATAGGTAAATAAATTCACCCATTTGATGCCTCCGATGGGCAGGGACGATTCCTACAGTATGTTGAGGAGTAGTGTTCTGTGTTATGAAGTTAATATAGTTATTATAGATATTTATTTACGCACACCAGCCATAACGTGATTACAGAAACATAGGTAACCCTCCTTCCGTATATCATTTTTCTTCTTCTTCTTCTTCATCAACCCATATACGCCCACTGCTGAGCACGGGTCTCCTCTACCATTGAGAGTGTTTAGACCATAGTCCACCACGCTGGCCTAGTGCGGGTTGGCGGACTACACACCTAAGAAATTCCTAAGAACTTTTAGGTGTGCAGGTTTCATCACGATGTTTTCCTTCACCGTTAAAGCAAGTGATAATTCAATGTGAATACACACATAACTTTGAAAAGTCAGAGGTGTGTGCCTGGGGTTCGAACCCGCGACCGCCGAGATTCTCGACCGCGCGCCTAAACCTCGAGGCCATCACTGTTCCGTATCCGTATATCAGACATGACTAAATATACTTTACTAATTGTATCCCCTTTGGCTCTAACATTAACTCCAAAAAATTCTACACATCTCCATAATCGCACAAAAATTCCTTTCACATTCAGCCAGTCCTCTTATAACACATTCTAGCCTCTAATCAACACCAATACACAACAATAAATAACAAATAATGTATTGTTCCAGCCGTGCCCGGGCCCGCAACGGGACTCCCGCGCCGACCAGTGCGCCGTGTATGACCGCAGGCCGTTCCGAGGGAGATTTTACACCTGGGTGCCCTATGTCGACGGTGGGTTATTTATTAACTGCCTTATTATAAGTGGGGCTTTGCAATCAGCTCCGGATGTAGTAAGATTCACAGATCTAGGCCGGCGTGATAGCACAAGCTTACATTCAACAATTGAAATACAGTTGTATTTTTCGCATAGTTATGATCAAGTAGGCCATATTTGATGTTTTTAAAAATAAGCATCACACAACAAAATTTACTCCTAGATATCCGAAACTACTAAGAATAGTGCTAAATCCAATCATCACTAATATCACTCAGAAAAATCTTCTTCTTCATCAACCCATATACGCCCAGTGCTGAGCACGGGTCTCTTGCTCTTCTATCATTGAGAGAGTTTAGGCCATAGTCCACCACTAGGTCATAGTGCAGGTTGGCGGACTACACACCTAAGAAATTCCTAAGAACTTTTAGGTGTGCAGGTTCCATCACGATGTTTTCCTTCACCGTTAAAGCAAGTGATAATTAAATTTGAATACACACATAACTTAGAAAAGTCAGAGGTGTGTGCCTGGGGTTCGAACCCGCGACCGCCGAGATTCTCGACCGCGCGCCTAAATCTCGAGGCCATCACTGCTCAGAAAAATACAGTTCCTTATGTACGAAACTACAAAAAAAAAGGTTCTCCAAACACCCAAATTCGAAAGCATTTTTGAACGTCACTAGGATTTTTTCAGCGTTAACGAATCAAAGACGCCGTTGATTGAATTTTAAAGCTCTTTAAATTATTACATTTCAGGAAACTACATTAACCTCGATAATAACATAAAATTATTATCAATTATCTTTTAGGTGACGCACCATGTATCCTGAACTGCAGACCTCGTGGACAGCAGTTTTACGCCTCCCTGGCGCTCGTAGCAGACGGCACTCCATGCACTAAGCCGGGGTTCAGAGCCATTTGCGTGCAAGGATCTTGCAAGGTAAGAAAAATTAATAAAAAAAATCTCTCATACTGTTACTACGAAATGGGAATTCACGCGTGCGTTGGAATTCTCGTTCTATGGATTTATTTTAAGAACAGCGCCATCTGTCGTTGAATAGTTTGACCAACCGGAGTTAAAGTTTTAATGTAGGTAACGCCATCTATTGTCGCATAGGTAAATTTCCGCGCATATATTATTTACATAAGGATTCTTCAATTTTAATTTTGAAATAGCTCTTAAAAAATATTAGCTAAGAAATATTTTTATAAATAACTTCCATGGTCTACTGTCTTATAGCCGGCAGATTCATTTATTTTGCCTTTGCTCATTACGAAAAAAAAACGAAAATTCTCGCTATGGATATCAAACTACACTATACTAAAAATATATTGCTGTGAATTAAAAAAATACTAAGCTAAAAAAACAACTGGCCCATGTACATACATAACAGATTATTCATCAACAAGTACTGTAATCATAGCTCGCCACTGCTAAATGCAATAGACAAATTAAAACCCTTTCCGTTGCTAATAATGTGTCTAAAACAAAACACAGCAGCATTACGTGGCGTGTTATCAATTCCCCCATCTCCCCGGGCGTTGTGGTTCAGTTTCCTTAGGATATGTGCTGTCAGCCGTTCCGCAGACACTGATGTATCGCCCCCCAGCTAACACAATACTATCTCGTATCAGCGCAGTTTTACTTTAATGTTGGGAATGAGCTAAAAGAATAGGGTGGATGAAGTGGTTGTGATTGTGGAGATAATTTGGTGTTTTAGATTACTTCGATGATTGTCTATTTTGAACTCACTATACCTAACAAAAGGATGGTATTATATTTTTAAATCTACTTTTTCCGGGTATTTCAAGTCCCATTCGGTCCGACTCGGGAATGGAATCCGGGAGTTCTTGATCACATCCCCATTGGGCTTTCGAGGACTACAAAAGAAACATTAATGTATGGAGTTTAATTCAGTCAAAAAATCTTGTATACCCATCTTGTTCTTCTTCTTCATCAACCCATATACGCCCACTGCTGAGCACGGGTCTCCTCTACCATTGAGAGGGTTTAGGCCATAGTCCACCACGCTGGCCTAGTGCGGGTTGGCGGACTACATACCTAAGAAATTCCTAAGAACTCTTAGGTGTGCAGGTTTTATCACGATGTTTTCCTTCACCGTTAAAGCAAGTGATAATTCAATGTGAATACACACATAACTTCGAAAAGTCAGAGGTGTGTGCCTGGGGTTCGAACCCGCGACCGTCGTATTCTCGACCGCGCGCCCAAACCTCGAGGCTATCACTGCTTCTTTATACCCATCTACTCGTACCTATATGTGATAAACCAATTTGAGTGTAACAATGAAATCCACTACTCTTCTTCTATAAATTTGGCTTTGAACTAATTGCACCACGATTTTTTTTGTATAGGCCCTATAGGGGTCTTATAAAACCTAAAATTGAATCATAAGATACATCACCTTTGTTAAAGCTACGACCCAAGTCTTCATTTGTTCAGACTCAAATCGTGTTTTACGGTCGAAACAGTCAGTAAAACGGCTGTTACACCCTTATCAAATTAGCAATGATCTAAAGTATCAATAGGCCCCTTTCACAAGACAATACATTAGCCGACCATACATCTAACACTATCACAAAATCTGTCTAACCATAAGGTCACAACGACCAGCGCCGGAGGCTGCTAACGGTACTATAGATCAGTTGCTGTTTCTGACAGTAATGGTCGTCGATTGCTTCTACCCACCGTCTAGTTTCAGCAGACACGCAATCTACCGTAGAACAACGATCTATAATACACTATAGAGGTCTAGATAAATTGGTCACATATTTTACAAAATCTACGTCCGATAACTTAAATTTCTAGATGTTTGTTATATTTTTTGTAATACACTAACACTGTTGTATGCATTATTTTAGGTAACGTTCAGTCTATGGGTTTTAGTTTGTGTTATACAAACATAATATCGCTTGCCCGCAAGAATACTGTATTAACTCTGAAAAAGTACTTTTTCAGGAGAAGCGTGTAGAAGGTAGAACGGATTTTTTTTAGTCGAACTGTATTATTAAGTCCGTAAGTGCCAAATTTTGACATGATACAGTATTCTTCCGGACAAGCGATATGTAAATTTTTACTATGAGGTTATAATACTTGGATTGAAATCCGTGACATTAAAATCGGCGTGAATTTAATTAAAGCACAAATTTTGGAGGCGTGTGATCAAGAGTTTTGATTAAAGTCATCGTACATGTGTTTTTGACTTTTCATTAGAAAATTCTTAGCAATAACATGGAGTTTAAAAACGGTCGCATTTTACGTCCAATTCAAAAACACAGACGCTCATAGGCCTTTGACACGCCATCAATGATACGTAGGAACTAGGAATATAATTAGTAAAATGAATCCGAACGAATACCTGACAAAACTGCCAACAACAGTTAAGCTCACGACAGAAATTGCTCCACAAAGACGAGTCTACTACAAACGGCGTTTTCAAGGCGTCTAATGGTCCCCAGATGCGTTGATCCACTAGCCGACTACTCAAACTAGCGCCCCGAGTGTTCCGGTCTGAATTGCATTGATTGTATCGATTCCTTCTACAATCTTACACTCGGTAAATTGAAAGTCATAGCTATCGTCAGTCGTTTCAATGATTACAAACAGTAATTTGGTAATAAAGGTAAATGTCACGAAATTATGGAATTACAACCAAATTATGCTAGGATTATCGCAAAAAATAATACTGTAATGTTAAAATTAAAGAAACAAAACATAAGAAACCAGCTTTAGAATGACAGTGTTAGAGAGTGACATGAGTTATAGATGAAAATTTATAATGTTGAAAAAGGCGCCGCAGACATTATAATAATTGCAGAAGATCTCAAAAATGTGTTCAACTTACTACGTAAACAGACTGTAGAAGGAATAGTAAATTGACGGGATATCGCAATAGCATCACAGGTTGAAGACAAAACTGCTGCAAACAAATAATTATCGCCAGAATAATCGCATTACTATTTCCAATGCTGCGTTTAGAGCATCTATCTAACTTGAAACTAATTTAAGTGCAGCAATGGAAGGTAAAATAAGCGAGAAAGCCGTACAAAATGACGTAACAAAGTGCCCGCAGCTGTATTTACATTGCATCGAACGACAAATTAATTGTACTGTAATGACAAGCCGGCGCTGTCGCTTGATGTAGGGGACCTGTTAGGCGATTTCTATCGACTGCTTATTACCAATGCATTGGTATGGTAAGTACCGGTTGTTTGGAGTGAGCAATTCATGCCGATATTATTCATTTTCTGGACAGTAATAAGTATAGTTGTTTCTGACATTTTTCCTTGCGTAAACCTATTATGAAAATTTATTTATAGCAAATCTTAAATATACTCTGGACCTGAGTTGGATATTTAATAACAGCACTTTAGAAATATAATTTTGACCCAAATTTAATTTAAGTTTTGCAACATTCTGCAGACGATGTTTTGCTGTTGATTATTTTAGGAGAGCTGTTAATAACCATTGATATGAAAACTTAATCTGAAAAGGTACGATGAACTAGCAAATAAACCAGTCATATATTCGAACCTTTACTTAACAGTAGTTCCGTGTATAGTCAACATTGACTAGATGCGAACTTTAGTTAACATAAAAGGGCAACGGGACTAATAGTACATTTTTGATAAGAATAAAGATATTTTTTTGATAAGAAGCATTTAAAGGTTATTGAGGGTTTAGGCTTGAAATTATAATCAAGAATCTCACCGCAAAATAATGTAAATACAAAAGTAAATTATGTTCATGTTTCTTTTGATCTAATCAATTCAAGCACTTTCTTTTTATATCGATCCTTTTGGAGTGATTGGCAAATTTGGTTAATAATATCAAAAAAACACTAAGAATGCAGAATCCATCTTGAAAAATAGTAACGTTTCATCTTTCTTTAATAGCAACATATTCAATTTTCTAATATGATTCATCAAAGCCATTTCGATAGCACAACAAATAATTTATTGAGAAAGGTCGTAAGGTAAATATAATTTAATTTATATATTTTTATATGATACAAAAGACCATAAATTTACTTATATTATTGAATTGAACACACTATTTGCACATCTTATATATGTGAATAACAACCCAGACAGTTTGCACAATTGTTACTGTCCTGTCTCTTATTTAACCTTCTGACTTTAAACGTTCTTTATATGTTTTGCCTGAACACATAACCATTATAACACTGTGTATCAGTTTATGTATAGATATATTCTCGTAAGAAACTCTCTTCTTCACATAGGCTTTCCCTACTGTGGTTTGAATTTAATATTTAGTGTCTTAGATTGGTAAAATGCAGTTTGATGGACTCAAAATATTATATCTAAGATATTGACTACGTTGACTGGTATTCTCACGATGTTTTCCTATTTTCCTGGTATTTTAACGATGTTACTGACGCACGATGTATTAAGTGTAGGTATGCGTGTATATGCCTTAGGTTCTTTCCCTTGAGATAATAATTCTAAAGATCGGGAGGAATGTGTGTTTATTTACTAAAATGTCAAGATATAAAATAGAATTACTTTGATGTTAAGTTCTAGTGTCGCACAATACTTGAAAAGTTTCTAATTAAAGTAACAAACAATCCAATGAGTTTTCGCGTCGTAAACAAAGGAATTTCTAGTAATATCGCATAAGTAGTTTACGAGCAAAATAGTTTACGAGCAGCACGATAGCTTCGACCCAAATACGAGGTTCAAAAATTTCCTTTTGAAAGTCTGAAGTCTCAATTACTTTAGAAGGGAAACGACGCAGTAACAACGAGTACTATATAATTTGTTTGATCGTCAAGTAACCAGATAAAAGTGGCTTCATGCATAATTGAAAGTGCCGCTAGGATAGCAACTGCTTATCTATCCAGTGCTTTAGTGTCTGACGCTTACGGTAAAGTTTGTGATTAACTACCGATGTAAGAATTATATGGATGCATATTAACTTTCCCCGTAAACAACTTTTTACTGCCCTCTTTTAAACACTTAGACATTGTAAAATACTTGGGAACGTTTTAGCAATTTCCATCCTTCATAGTTGTAATTTAGAGTTTTAAAAGTTTATGGAGTTACTTATGATACAATTTATAGTGAGGAAGACTGAAAATATTATAGTTCTCTAGAATGAAAGTAATCATTATAATAATTAGAATCTTCCAACTCGCACTAATCCCTGCGATATGTAGGTACAAGTAGTGTAGTATTCCGCCTACATATAGCAGTCACTCGGCTTGGTTTAGAATATTACATATACACGTGTTGACATAACATAATATATCAGAATTACATAATTGTTAATGTAATTTATTTATTTATTTATTTAATCTTTATATACATGTTTGTATAAAGGCGGACTTAATGCCGTAGGCATTTTCTGCCAGTCTACCTTTGGGCGATGCAGTGATGAAAATCGGTAGGTGTATAGGTACTAAAGACGTTTTACATAAATAAGTGAATAATATTTATACATAGAAATACATAAATATACATACAATATACAAATATATATATATATATATATATATAAATCAAATATATACATACATATATATATACATATAAATACATATATATAAAACTCAGCGAGATGACTCTGCTAGTTCCTGTCTGCTAGTTCTGTAATAGCAACGATTAAATAAAAAAACGGTAAAGAAAATCATAAGATAGAATAATCTTAATGGTACAAACGAGGTCTTGTCAATGAAATGGGTTGAAATCGTATACACCACTATCCAATTAAAAACAACATTAATACTTTCACCTTTCTACCATCAATCAATAATGTCAATTTGTAACGAATTGCATTTATTGTTGGTAATTAAGTAAACGACTGACGGACCACTAGCGAGGTTTCAATATTTGCATTGATAAATGGCTTTTCCACTGTAGATGACATTTCATTGTAACTTTATAAACATAATTTTTAGTGTTGTTATAAAGTGACGATGGTGAGTTCTCAACCTTACTTTAAATCGTAAATGTTAAATAAAGACGTCTGAATTTATGAATTAACAACACTTTTAAATCCAGTTCATCAGGCACGATACATCCTTGTAACGACCACGAGGCAGTACACTAAAATTAAAAAAGAAACAGTGTAAGGTACAGATTATGTAATTACAACAAAAATTTAACGACCATCAATAACAATTCTTAAATTAACCATAAAAGCGGATGTCTCAATTCCTCAACTGTCTCCAGATATGACGACAACATCGAATGCCATAACAACAACATTGACGAAACCAGATCACATGACATCATCGAGGAGACATGCCCAAATTCGATAAGGCGCCACATAACAAATGATAGTAGTGACGAGTCTGCTGTCCCTAAGTTATGGTTGGTTGCGACACTGTTTATACCAAAATAATTACGAAATTTTATCTATTCTATAGGAACACAGTGGTATAGTATGGCTTCGAACTGGTTGAAAATTAAATAAATACCCTCATCCCTATCCAGGATTCAGTCTTTTCTGTTCCAAGAATTATGGAAACATTTCAGTGATTCACTACTTAACTTACTTGCTCTTACCAATTAGCGGATACAGCTTCTTTATCATGTATCTAATTATACTAAAAAGTAATTGTATTATATTAAAATTAATTTCTTAATAAAAAACAATTTCATTTATAATTGGGTTATTAATAAATGGTTCAGCGAGATTGCAGCACGAATGTAATCACACATCCCTTGGGAGTTTCAAAAATCTTAATTACAATTTACAGACTATTGCAATTACGTCCTACAATATGGACCCACGATTTGGTGAAAATCGCGGGATGCCGCCAGCGGTTTCCATTTACAGACCGCTTGCGATAGAGCACTTTGTAAGTCTTTGGGAGAGGCCTACGTCAAGCAGTGTATGTCTTTTAGCTGATGATGACGAAGATGTGTTGGCCAGTGGCTAGTCAGGCCGCCCTGATATTTCCTCCCAGAATCAGTGACGACCAACATAAATTGTTAAGCCCTTCATGATCCCCCATTCCTGGCGTTTCCCGTGATCAACATTTTATTTATGAATTCGCTTAAAACATTGAGGAAGCAGTTAACATCAATTTTACATTATTTTATGTGAATGTGTCGAGAAGCTGTGGTCATCCTGTGTTATGACACATTTGGTTTAATTTAGCTGAAATATACATAATATATACATAATTTTGTAAAATAAGTGCAATGGATTAATTTCAATCAGAATACTTTAGTGTTACAAGGTATAGGAAATTTAAAAATAATTTCAGCGTTGTAGACATTTTTGTTTCATGACTTCATTACCTTAACACAAAAGCTTCAATAATACCGTATTATAATAACAGTAGCCAAATATGAACAAATTTTTTTTATTTTACCGATGATAATAAATTGGTGAGAATGTTATTGCGAGGATACTCGTCAACTTACAAGAATGTAGGTCTAAAATAAATGATAGGTACCACGTAAGTACAAAATAATTTAACTGTTCAATGACTTTATTAGTTTTTCAAATACAAAATCCCAGCAGTTGCAGCAACGTCATTAAAGCAAAAGAGATTACAAAATGATTTACAATCCAATATTCTTCAAAGCACATATAATTTGCGTCCAATTGTAGGTAATTTAAATATTTTACTAAGCAGATAATGATAGCAAAGGGCACTAACGTGAAACGTGAGTGTTATATCAGGGTGACTAATTGGTAAATTACACGGACGCCGATTGTTGAGCGGAATGAACCCTAACCCCTGTGCCTCCGGCTACACAACAAACCGAACTTTTGATTGTGCATGTTGCTGATAAACTTGACAACATTGTGCATTTTAGCATTAACCAGTTTCCGATCTGTATTAGGGAGGTTATTTGGAAGTTTTCGAGCATCATTACCCTACTTACATCTGTAACCCCTTAAGGAAAGGTAAAGGTGGACCACATCATCCATTTTTCGTTAGTTGTGTCTTTTGTTGATGTATTATTGCAATATTTTTATATTTGATTCTCGACCATCTTCGTGTTAAATACTCAGTGAAGTCTGGTATGGTCGGTAGTCTATTTGGACCTAATTGCAATTATGATGAGATGCCAGTGTTGTCCCTTTGTCGTGACAATATAAACAAAAAACTTATAAAATTTTGGCTTTCTAAACACGTGTATGCAAAAAAAGATTAATTTGAAACATCTCTTCATTCGTCAAATATACTATCTCAACATTAAAAATAAATGTAGGTTTGTTGAATTTTGTCATTATTCGATAAACAACGGTAACATACAATCTGAGTAAGTCATGATCTGACATATGCTAATCATTGTTTGCAATATCATTACATGAGAATTTGCGGGTAATAAAATCGGCCATTTACAATATTTACAGATATTATTTTATCTAGTGTAATTATAGTGATTATCTACATGAACTATGTTTGTATTAGGAAATCTGCAGAATGATATAGATTTAAGATCAGCGTAGTAAAAGGATATCTATACCCTCAAATTTCAATCAAAGTACGAGCTGAATTATAGGTAACAGTTACAAGTTATAAATGTAGGTTTTATTAACGCCATATAAAAAACATACCTGTGCAGGAAAAACTCTGCAGGAGACATCTATCAGTACTTCTCTTATCATCTTGCATACAAAGCTGTTCGCAACGATTAGAAGACGAATTTGAATAATCGAATCTAATAACAAATACTAATGTAATAACTGGCTGTAGAAAGAAAGTAGACGCAGAACTACAAAGATGAAGGGTTGAATTCCTAAGCCCATAACCGAAATACAGTTTAAACAAAAGAGACGTCCGTGTAATTTCACCGGACATTTATTCTCACATAACGGTGTTGCAAACGTTATCGTATTATGTCGATGGCTCCTAAGAATACTGAGTCAACTAACATTTTTAGGTATTTTGACTTATTGGTAAATTTGATAATTAAAATACCTTATTTATCAGTCTAGTTCACAAAAATTCAAAAATCACAAATAGAATCGAAAATAATCTAACGAATACTGGTGTAAGGTGAGCCGTTTGCGATTTCGGTACGTCGTATACTGAGGCAACGAAAGGATTCGTCGGACGGATGCGGTGCGGAGGTGCGGCCGGAGTGGTCCAAGTGCGAGTTGTACCAGTGTACAGCGCACTCTTTGGATGGATCTTTATCATTTCCCAAGATGTTTAACCTCTACAAGGAGTGGTTTGATCCATTTATGTACTCTACCCAAGTTTCTAATGTACGTCAGTATCGTGATATTGTGAATAAGAATTTAAATATTAGTTTTTATAAGCCTAAAAAAGATAAATGCGAAACATGCCACATATTTGAAAACAAAAAACAAGTCACTGAAGAAGAAAAAGAGAAACAAGGGAAACATTTAAAAGAAAAGGATCTTGCGCGAAAATTAAAAGGACAGAACAAGGAACTGGCATCGAAGAATAAAAAAGTTTTAACACCATGTTTCGATTTACAAAAATGTTTAAATGTGCCGCATGGAAATGTCAGTACGTTCTATTACAAAAGGAAGTTATCTTTGTACAATTTCACTATATTCAATATGGCTTCTTTGCAAGGCTTTTGTTTTTCTTGGCATCAACAGACGGGAAAGAGAGGTGCTAATAAAATTACCAGTTTTGTTTACAAATTTATAGAAGATACGGCATCTAAAGGTTTCAAAGATTAATCGTTTCTAGTCTGACAATTGTGGAGGTCAGAATCGTAATAGAATAGTATTCTTAATGTGTATGTATACCTGTTACAAACTTAAGATAACTCAACGTTTTCTTGTCGTCGGTCACACTCAAAACGAAGGGGACAGCATACAGGCCTTAATAGAGAAACAAACTCAGCACAAGCTAATTTACACACCAGATCAGTGGTACGCGGCGTTTCGATGGGCCAAAACGGATGGAAAGTTCTATGAATTCATTGAGGTATCACAAGAAATTATTCTAGACTTCAAGGCACATTATAAAATAAGCTTCACTCGCTATATTTTTGATTCTGATTGCAAACGAATTTTAAGTCCTAAAACGTATAACAAATGTACATCTAACTAGCACAGCATTGAAGAATTGCTTTTTATGTTAGTGGTGTTTAACCGTAAATCAGGTAGTACCTGCCTACCACTTTTATCGGTAACCCCCACGTTAAGTACATCTTCCGCCAGATTTCAATACCAAATAAACACAGCCAAAAATATCGAAGACAAAAGAACGCTCTTCGCTTATATTATGCTCGTAAATTTGGGAAGAATGCGAAATATTTTGAATCACCGCTTCTGTATTCCGTAGTGACACGGGTTATTTATCGGTGTTTCCAAATGATCTTTATTTAAAACTGACGTGTACGTATGGTACTAATCACTGTTTTGTTTTTCCAATTGCCGCTTGCACGAATTTTGCAAAATATTTATCGCCGACAATAAGTTCGATTTTGTTTATTTTGATTTTTCAAGTGCTTTTCGCTCGAACTTCTTCTTCAAAAATAGCGCCTGACTTAAGCTTAGTATTATAAATATGTATGGGAATGCTTACGTTAAAAATCTACAAATAAATTTGTTCACGTGTAAATAACAAGAAGTAATAGAGCTAATGGCATTAGCACATTATTTCAGTTCGGACAGTTGCAAAATGCAGGCCCTCTTGTCTTCGTAGGCGTCGCAATAAAAGCTTTCGACGATTGAATAAAGTCATACTCTGTTTGTTAATGCAATTTGAATATTTCTCTTTATACTGTATCTAGTGACCCACCTAAATTACACCTACGGTTAGGCCATATCATAAAATATTCCAAAATTTAATTTGTTGTTGCAGCTGTGGCTTCGGTGTGATGTATTGCTTTTTTTAAATAGACAACGTTTTCTTTTTGGATAAAAATGTTTATAAGACTGCGAAGATCAAAGAAGTATATTGGCACTGACCTTTGGGGATAAGTAAAGTCCTTGTGTCGATTGTACGGCCGGGCTATTCGTGCTGAAACATTGTTAGCGTTAATAAAAGTGATGGTATTTGTAGCCTTCCACGTAATACCAATGTGGTAGTGAAAATCGTGAATAGTAGTTACTTCGTTTAATTCACTAAAAATAAGAATAAAACACTAATAAACAGTTTGATCATTTTATGACATATAATCAATAAATATGACTAATATAAATAGCAAGTAGTCGAAGTAACATCATAATCATCATCAGAACTATTCTGCTCCCGACTGGCAAAACTGAACGACCATATTGGCTTACTACGAGTTGGTAGAGTATGTTATAATTCCTAATTATAAAATAAATAAAAAATAAAATTTCAAGTAAATATTGTTGTTATTACGATGAAAAATAACTTGAAACTTTAAAAATGGTATCACATTACGTAAGGCGCAAAGTAACGGCCTCATCGTTTAGAAGATGCAGCGCTTGCAGAACGCCTCGCGACGCCATAAATACTACTTAACTATGATTTAAAGCTAGATTATTATTTCCGCAACGCAAACTTGTTCAACTACACGTCGACAATGTGTTAAAATGAACCCTATTTACAGCTGTTGTAAACAATCATTATCAGTTATAACGTTTCCAAAATTCATCTATTGCAACTAGGTTAAGCTTCAATAAAGTTCTATTTGAATCGATATTGTGTTTTCGCTATTGCCTCATTCCTAACATGTTCCATATGTTATATGTGAACTCGTCATGTCTGGCAGATTTTCAAACAATTCTATTTGGAATTAATAGTTTTCTACGTCTTCATTTTACTTATTATCGTTATTGATGAGTTATGCGTGTTAAACAAACAAAGCTAAGAGTAAGTCGTTAATTCACATTGCTTAACCTTCCGGTCAATGACCAAACTTTCAGCATTCGTTCAATAACCGGGTACCCGGGTACCCACATATAATGTGACGGTCTAAAAGTTATTAGTAAGCTATCTACGTGGCATGTTACATAACTATGGACACTATACACAGTTTATAGGCCCCATGGAAGGTTCTAGACCTTTCAGAGACCTATTAGGGACTAATCGGCCCTTTAGCCCAAACAATAATTTTAAAACTTTAGTGAACAGACGTTACATGTCGGTACTACCTTAACTTATTGCCAATCACGTTTAAAATCTACTGTAATAGTAAAAATATATATACAAATATTATTAATTATATAACATGAAAAAATCTTTGGTGAAAGAAGTGTCCACCGTGGTGGCTCTGTATAAAGAATCGAGAAGGAACATTACTAGGATACCATTATTATTGGATAATTATTTTACTACTCATCCATTGGTTAAATGTTTACTATTGTGATACTTGACGATTGTCGGCATTTTGAAGAAAAATAAGGCATTTATTCCACGAGCAATAGCTTCATCAAAAACGCGAGAAGCCATTATTTACTGCGTTTAGTTTTAATAAAAAACATAATTATGTGGAGTTATGTGCCAAAAAGGTACTATAATATTATCGTTAATCCATCACGAAGCAAAAATTTGTATTAGTGCAAAGAAACAACCCGCAATCATTGAATTTTATAACGGTTCAAAGGCTGGAGTGGACACTATGGAGAAAATGCTTGGTTGATATATTGCAACGCATAGATGGCCTCTAGCATATCTATATAATATTCTCGATGTCGCCTGACTTTCACCATGTCTTCTGTATAATGAAAATCATAAATTGTTAAGAAATGGCATGAGCGACGATTATTTTATCGGCTATTGGGCAAAGAACTGCGTACTCCTTTTGTCATAAATCGTTTGCAGAATCCTCAAATTTTGAGGCATTTCTCAACGAAAGTGGCGATTAAATCTTTTACTGGCCGAGCTATCAATCCATATGCACAAACGGGAACAACTGGAAAATTTATGAAACCTCTTTCCTAGGATCTATGAACTCAAATATGTAGTATTATATAACCTGATCTCATATACTTTAGAGTAAGTCTTAACTTTATTGTTTTATATAAGATTCCTTTGTTTTGTTTATTCTCTTGTATTTTCTTTTTTTCTGTTTGATATTTTATTTTATGTTTTTAATTTTATTTTAATTAAACTGGAGTGATCACATTGTAAACAAGCAATCAAAGAACATCTTACGATACAGGCTCTGCCTCGTGTAAGATATCTCTTGGAAACTTGTAAACAGCAATCATGTAATATGGCATAGATTTAAGAACAAGTTTTGTTGTAACACAGCATATTGGAATAAATATAAATATAAATATATAAATCAAGATCCCAGTATTTTCAAGTGAAATAAAAAATAAACGTCGCGAAAACGAGAAAAATATGTTTAGTATGTAAGAACCCTCTTTGTGATGAACATGTGTTGGGTATGCGTCATGATATAATTTACTTTTATTTCCGAGTAGCAGTGTATCATTATAAAAAAATAAACAATATAAATAAATAAATAATAAAAGAAAATGATACTAATAAAAATATGACGGGAATTATGTGTTTTTTTACTTACTATTTTTGCTATTGCTTATAAAAAAATGTTTGAATATAATAAATTATAAACTATATTATTTTTTATTTATTTTTAAAGTCAAATTGCAAAAATACTTTAAACAATTACTTTCTTTAATATGTATTACCGACGTTCATGCGTTATATTTTCAGTGGGTACCCGGGTGCCTGGTCATTGAACAAAGGAGGTATCAAGTTTGGTAGTTAATTACTATTATTACATAATTAATTATAATCATTTTTAACAAGAATTAGTTTTAAAAATACTTAAACTTTGGGGATCCAGACGGTTTTGTAATTTTTTTAAGAAAAAAATATTAAATTCTATCCGCGAAGTCAAAATGGATACCCGGGTACCCGGTCATTGACCGGACGGTTAAGCAGGAGTCACCGTTTTAGCTTTTATTGTTTTAAAAATACTCTAATACGTCTACACGAAATGTAACTTTTAAAGCAAAAAACTAAACAGAACACATTGAACGCAATGTATAATAATATTTTCGGGACGTTCAACAAATCGGTTGGATAATATAGCCCGACTTGTATTGGTTAGTCTAAATATGACCATTCATTCATTCTATAAAATTACCATACATTTAGGTTGCTAAATTTGAGTAGGTTGTTATGGGACCTCTCGGCTATACATAAGTTTTAAACAAGTGACAGACTTATCAGCGGTCGCGGGTTCGAACCTCAGGCACACACCTCTGACTTTTCGAAGTTATGTGTGTATTCACATTGAATTATCACTTGCTATAACGGTGAAGGAAAACATCGTGATGAAACCTGCACACCTAAGAGTTCTTAGGAATTTCTTAGATGTGTAGTCCGCCAACCCGCACTAGGCCAGCGTGGTGGACTATGGCCTAAACCCTCTCAATGGTAGAGGAGACCCGTGCTCAGCAGTGGGCGTATATGGGTTGATGAAGAAGAAGAAGACAGACTAATATTTCAAATAATGCCCAAAATGATGAAGACTCCTAAATCTCCCAATCCACATTTAGTGTATGAGCAAATTTTTTTGCCAAACAATATTTTCTATGAGAGAATGTAAAAACCACAGACAATGCGTGCCATAGATTCCTTTGTTTATTTACATATAGAACTTCTGCTTTTTCATGGTATAGGATACTCATAAATATATATAACGTATACGCAAATGGACGGTTTTATTCCGCAACATATTTCACTATTGTGATTACCCACTTGTGATCTATTTGAAACGCCTATACCGTGATGTATGGATTCAGACCGTAATATATTGTTATATTTTTAACAATAAATAATAGATTATGTAAACTCTCACAGAATTTTATGTATATTACTCATATGTGTTCTAAAATCGTATAGTTATACAAAATAGGTGATACTTGAGTGGAACATCGATCCACCAAAAAAAATTGATCCGTTAGACGAAGAAAGGTTCTACAAAGTTCAGTCTTTTTTCAGTCATAATCGTTCTACTACTCAAAAAGCGACGTAGCAGTTTTCCTTGGTTAGAAAATGGAAATATTTTTAGATAGTATCTCATGTTTCAAGACACATTTTTTGGACTATTAGGGTAATCTTTTATTTTATTCATAAATAAAATTCGCTCCTGCATTAAGTATTTGGCAAAAACCGGCCAAGCTTCAAACCCTTTTCGACACACAATGACACAAAATTTCAATGCTTCCCCGCTATATATCTGTTCAAGTTCAAGGCAAAACAAAACTTGTTCTACTTTCTTACTTACTTCATCAACCCATATACGCCCACTGCTGAGCACGGGTCTCCTCTACCATTGAGAGGGTTTAGGCCATAGTCCACCACGCTGGCCTAGTGCGGGTTGGCGGACTACACACCTAAGAAATTCCTAAGAACTCTTACGTGTGCAGGTTTCATCACGATGTTTTCCTTCACCGTTAAAGCAAGTGATAATTCAATTTGAATACACACATAACTTCGAAAAGTCAGAGGTGTGTGCCTGGAGTTCGAACCCGCGACCGCCGAGATTCTCGACCGCGCGCTTAAACCTCGAGGCCATCACTGCTTGTTCTACTTTCTAATTTAACTAAATTCTGAACTAGGCCAAAATAAACCCTCATTCACCATCATTCCACAACACAGAATTTCGCTTGATCTATTTGTTTTCAGTGTCCATCTTATAGATGATTAGGTACATGTTAGACAAGACGGTCAGTTACACGATAGGCACCTAAATGCCGATGTTACGGCGCCAAGTGTTAACGCATTGACCGAATATAATCATCTGAATCATGTACGGACGCACAAACTGACGCGCCGCATGCGGTGTTACTTAACATTCCTATCGAATGTTGTTCACATAATTACTCAAATAAATCATTACATCTTACGTTACCATCTATTTTTAGTTAGCACAGTTTTATATGGATCACGTAGATTCTATTTATGTGCGGTTTCGCGAATGTACACGGATTAATGAAAGATTACGCAAGCAAGCATTGCATGGTATCAGTGGTGGTATGTGCTTCCATAGATGCCCAAAAGCGTTATACACTGATTTTGTAATGTACAGTTTATAATTGTTTATTATGCGGTCAGGATATTCTCATTTTTATTAATATTTTCGATAAATAAAGATTCAGAATTTTGACAGGGCGCCTAAACCTAAAGGCCATTACGACTTTTACAAAAAACATAATCTAAATTCTCGCGAAATGCCGAAAGGACATTTTGGAATGTTAATCTATTCATTTAATAACAGAAAGAACTAATAATTAAGTATTCAATAATCCCGAATAATTACTCCAGCAACAAAACACTCTACTCGATTATAACTCAATCCATAGAAAAACAAACAATTTACTGAAATATAAACAAAATAATATAGATTACTTTAATGCGTAGACGGGGAGCAATTTAAACATCGTCGAGTATGGGAAGTATTCATTCTACGTCCGAAGAAAAATGCGGCATTGTGTACAAAGTATGGAGATAAGCCCTATACAAATTTGTAAGACGTGTGTAAATTTGGTTAAATTCGTTAGGCTATTTTCGTGCAAGGCCTTCAGTTCATTGTGCCGCCGTATAGGGCCGATCGGCGTATTAGACAATTTATAAATGCTTCTAGCAGTGACATGGACGTACTTGATCTGTAATTTTGAATGAAATTGAGCGTTTCTTGACAAATACTGAATACATTTTTCATTTCTTTAAAGAAATTAAATATGAAAGTGAAGTCAAACACTTACGGTTATAAAATTAAAGAGCCCAAATCTCAGTACGCCAGATCCAAGATTGATATAAAACTTTGTCTTACAATCACGTCCCTGGCATAAATTTAAGCGAGAATTTAAAAAGATCTGGCTCCTAACCGTTATGAGAGAACTTTTACTAGCAGCATATACTATATAGAAATTTCCTTCATAGGCTCCGATCAAATATATACTTCATATGTGTCAATAATTGGCCCATTATATCGTTGTATCATCATCAAAAAGACGTCCACTGCTGGACGTAGGCCTCCCCAAAGACTTGCAAAAAGTGTAAAACTTGAAGTGTAAAACTTTGTATACAGAACGTGACAGGCGCAAAATAGACGACCGCTTACCACTAGAAAACTTAAAAAGATGTAAAAGTTAAGACAATATAGTAATATCTATTTAGGGGAATCTCTTCTTTCTGAACGAATTTATTTTCATAAAACCCTAAAAGGCGAATACAAATTACTGCGCGAGCAAAAAAGATCGATTAATAAAATTTGTTTTATCGCACAAAAACGTTAATGTGATATCCATTATATCTTATATAGCGATTTTACCTTATGTTACTTATATTGTTCGAAAAGTTGATGTAATAACTGAATATGGGTTGTAAATATTTAATTAACAGATAATTTGCGCCACGCATGCACATTATGCAACGTATAGTGAAGTTTACCTTGTCTGCCATGCGCAAAATATTTGTTATTTTAATCAAATCACATAATCTTAAGACAACTCATTGTCAATTTATGCTATCTTGGCAACAGACAATGGTATATGAGACAAAACGGCGCAAGAATTAAGACAACTCATTGTCAGTTTATATTACGAATGTCTCAACATTAGACTGTGCTATGAGTGACGAAACAGCGCTAAAATATCCTTACCGACACCTTATTCAACCATTGTTTTTTATACATTCTGTTTGGATTTATAGAATAAATGTAAAAGTAAGTCTATAAGACTATCTGTAATACTTTCAGATCTAAACGTGATTGATTTAAATAAATTGTGGTATGGAGGTTGATACATAGATCCTTAGGATTTGATAATTCATTTCGGGAATATGCAATTTTCGCTCCACACCTCGTGGCTCGTAGTAATACGAATGTATGTCTTTGTTGAAAAATGTGACTAGATATTTCATTATTAAATGAACACAAATCATAGTGTCATTTAAATGTATATGACTACATTTAAAAATTGCTGGAGGAGCTTATTTGGACAAAAAATTTACCAATACTGTTTTTAGGGAGAGTAAGGTTTAAAATAATGTAAATAAATCAAATTGCAAGCTGTTATCGCATTAATCAAGTATAAGGTAACAGGTGATATGCACAAATTTAATATTGAGAAACAATTTTACACCATCGATCTTTGATATTGACGTACTGTAAATGTCAGAGAAAACAGTGAGAATCAATGGAAATGATAAGATATTATGTGCATAATTGTACGGAACCATGATACATTATTATGGAAGAGTACGACAATTCATATTGAATAAACAAATAAATTAATACACCCAACTGTCACATACATAGCTCTGACCCCACACTATGTAACAAGTCCTGTGTCGTGGGTACTAGAGACTACGAGAGAATTTTCGGTCTCACAAACGTCCAGACCCAAAACAAATATTTGTTGATCACACAAACAATTGTCTCTTTAACAACAATATTTGGCTTATGTAAATTTGTTTCCTATTGTCTTTTACTAAAGTGGTTTAATAATAATGTATTATAAGGCAGAATTATAATTTTACATAGTTTCTATTTATTCATCAAATGAATGAATAAAAAAAATGTTTTTAAGGAATCGCTAAGCTTTCATGCCTGAGTCAATAAATACTTATTACGGTACAATTCAGTGATTATCATAAAAAGACTCTACCTACCCTTTACATCCCAGTAAAGTCGGTAAAATATTTTTTTCATAAAAAATACCTGCTGAGTTTATAGTCCTGTTGGCCTACTACGTAAACTGTTATGGGAAATAAATATGTATATAAAATAGCAGAGAGTTTCTTTCGATATTAGTCCAGAAATCGGGTAGCCCTTAACTCTCAGATACCAAAGAAATAATAAATTATTTAATTGAATGGCAATAATCAAAGCATAGTTTTTAATTTTGGATTTTCCACCCTCTCTTTACATAGAATTCCCGAATCGTGAGCCCCTTTACAAACATTTTCACATACACCAACACCCGGATCCAGGCATATATTTTTCAGTTCTATTATAATCGTAGGTATCAGTTCATGATAAATTCGAACCTTAAACCTAGTGCTACGACGCCTTCTTACGAGCAATTCTAAGCGTAGACCACTGTAGTCAACATATAATTCGTAAATGACCAACGAGGGTGACTTATCATGTCTTAACATTGAATAAATTTAAATAGTCTTGTATTGTCTTTAATTAGGTCTACTTAAAACCTCATGCATTTTAGTATTACCTGTTATTTCAAACTTCACAGATTACTTTGTATTACTTCCTCTTGTAATTGTAGAATTATCATATCCAGTAAACGTGTATCTCCGTGGCAGGTCTGTGAAAACATTCGAATTACGTTACACAGAATGATTTATGAGAGAACCGAGCCGCCAGTTATTGTACCCTTTATAGGATACCTTGCTTTGTTGTTACCGCGACCGCCGAGACAGACTTTCGATATTTGACGAAAACAATAATGCAGGCGAATAATTCCGTATCGAACAATACGATAAACTATTTTCGTGAATTAAATTATCTCATTCTATAAATTCCTTATATCAAAGTAAATAGAATAGGTACATTCGAATATCAGTATAGAGCTAAAATTTCAAATCAGGCTGCATTAGAAAACCTAAGAATTAGTTATCGGTGTTAAAGAAAGTTGGTCAGGGATGCTCCCATCTAGTGGTCATGGCCTACCCTAGAATGGGTGCTACGAGTACGCCACCTCGGCCCCCGAGCTGCTGCAGTCACTACCAACCTTCCCTTCGGTGACTGCAGTATCCACTCCTACAGGCCACATTTTCCTCTCCTATAACTTCCTCTCTCTCTCACTATTCCCTTCACCCCCGCTTAATGACGGGCAGCAGCGTCATCAATGCGATTCCCCTACTGCGCTCGCCAACCCGCCTGCCAAGCGTGGCGAGAATTGGCAATATCCCCCTACATGATGGAGACTAGGACCAGGCCCCCAGTCCCCGGCAGCCCACTATTCCTGGCTACGGTAGCGGCCATGGTAACGGTAGGGCGGGGGGTGCTAAGAATCCCCGGGTTGGCCCCGGCTACCACCCCCGACGACGACTGGCCCTGGTAACACACAACGTACGCACTTTGAGGACGGACGAGAAGATTGTCGAACTGGAAGAAGAATTGAGCGGGTTACACTGGGACATTCTGGGGTTGTCGGAAGTCCGCAGGATTGGGGAGGACACGATAACCCTGAAGTCCGGTAACCTGCTCTTCTACCGGGGGGACGACCAACAGTCCAGAGGAGGTGTCGGATTTTTCGTCCACAGGTCTCTCATTAACAACATCGTATCCATCGAAAGTGTGTCGAGCAGGGTAGTGTACCTTATACTCAGAATATCCAAAAGGTATTCGTTGAAGGTCATACAGGTATACGCGCCGACCTCGACACACCCAGATGAAGAAGTAGAGGAGATGTATGAGGACATAAGTCGGGCCATACATACTTCCAAAACCTACTTCAATGTTGTTATGGGAGATTTTAACGCAAAGTTGGGCATGAGGAGCGATGCGGAGTTGAAAGTGGGGCAATTTGGACATGGGCAACGGAACCCCGGGGGTCAGAGGCTGGCCGAATTTCTGGAGAAAGAGGGACTCTTTGCGATGAACTCTTTCTTCCAGAAGCCGCCTCACAGGAAATGGACCTGGCTGAGCCCTGATGGTTCCACGAGAAATGAGATAGATTTCATCTTGACGACGAAACGACGGATATTCAGTGATGTCTCTGTGATCAACAGGGTGAAAACCGGTAGCGATCACCGAATGGTTAGAGGCTCATTGAATATCAACGTCCAATTAGAAAGGCGTCGCTTGATGAAGTCTACGCTCCGACCTACTCGCGCTCATATCCAAAACCCCGAAAGCTTTCAACTCGAGCTGAAAAATCGCTTCGAGTGCCTGGAAGAAAACCTTGCCGTGGACGAGTTAAACAGCGGTTTGGTAGAAGCTGTCCATGCGGTGGGATCTAAGCATTTTAGACCTCGCCGCAGAGATAGACCTCAAAAACTCTCGGTCCACACTCTTGACTTCATGGCCGAACGTCGATCTATGGCGCTGCAGTCTTCCGAGGACGCCGAAGCATATCGTCAGCTCAATAGACGGATCTGGAAGTCCTTGCGACACGATGTCCGTGCTCACAACACTGTGAGCATTAAAGAGATAATAGAGCGGAACGGAGGCTCCAAAGTGTTTGCAAGAGACTTGTCTATTGGGCAAAGACAGTTGTCTAGGCTGAAGACGGAGGGCGGCCGCGTAGTGTCGACGAAGGCAGAGGTTTTAAGGGAGATCGAGAGGTTCTACGGACAGCTTTACACCGCGGTTGCCAAGCCCGCTGTTCGCTCGGCCGAAGACCCGAGAGCCGAGTTGATCCGCCACTTCAGTGATGATATCCCGGACATCAGCTTGTGTGAGATTGAGATGGCCCTGAAGCAACTTAAGAACAACAAGGCACCGGGTGAGGACGGAATCACTTCAGAGCTTCTGAAAGCGGGCGGAACGCCGATGCTTAAAGTCCTTCAGAGGCTCTTCAATTCCGTTCTCCTCGAGGGCTCAACGCCAGAGGCATGGAGCAGGAGCGTGGTGGTACTGTTCTTCAAAAAAGGTGACAACACCTTGCTCAAGAATTACAGGCCCATCTCGCTCCTGAGCCATGTCTATAAGTTGTTTTCGAGGGTCATCACAAATCGTCTCGAACGCAGGTTTGATGACTTCCAGCCGCCCGAACAAGCTGGTTTCCGAAAAGGCTTTAGCACCATAGACCACATCCATACGCTTCGGCAAGTTATCCAGAAAACCGAGGAATACAACTTGCCGCTTTGTTTAGCGTTTGTGGACTATGAGAAAGCCTTTGATTCGATCGAGACGTGGGCGGTGCTAGAGTCTCTCCAGCGGTGCCACATTGACTGTCGGTACATCGAGGTTTTGAAAAGTATATACAACAACGCCACCATGTCGGTCCGAGTACAAGATCAGAGCACGAAGGCTATTCCACTACAGAGAGGCGTGAGACAGGGAGATGTTATATCTCCGAAACTGTTCACTGCCGCGCTGGAAAACGCCTTCAAGCTCTTGGAGTGGAAAGGATTCGGCATCAACATCAACGGCGAGTATATCACACACCTTCGGTTTGCCGACGATATTGTAGTCATGGCAGAATCGCTGGAGGACCTTAGCACTATGCTCGAAGACCTCAATCGAGTCTCCCAACAGGTGGGTCTTAAAATGAACATGGACAAGACGAAAATCATGTCGAATGTCCATGTTGTGCCCACCCCAATCGCAGTTGGGGGCTCGACTCTCGAAGTTGTAGACGAATATGTCTATTTGGGACAAGTGGTCCGGTTAGGCAGGTCCAACTTCGAGAGAGAGGTCAATCGTCGAATCCAACTCGGCTGGGCAGCGTTCGGAAAGTTAGGAGACGTTTTCTCGTCCAATATACCTCAGTGCCTGAAGACGAAAGTCTTCAATAGTTGTGTTACCAGTGATGACATATGGCACTGAGACGTGGCCTCTCACTAAAGGCGTCATGGATCGGCTCAGGGTCACTCAACGAGCTATGGAGAGGGCTATGCTCGGGGTTTCCCTACGTGATCGAATCAGAAATGAGGAGATCCGTAGGAGAACTAAAGTAACCGACATAGCCCAACGGATTAGCTCGTTGAAGTGGCAATGGGTCGGCCACATGGCACGGAGAACTGATGGCCGATGGGGCCAAAAAGTTCTCCAGTGGAGGCCACGAACGAGAAAGCGCAGCGTGGGACGTCCCCCAACAAGGTGGTCCGATGACCTTGTCAAGGTCGCGGGACGTCGCTGGCTGCAGGAGGCTTCCGACCGTTCCCGGTGGAAGTCATTGGGGGAGGCCTATGTCCAGCAGTGGACGAATATTGGCTGCTGATGATGATGATGATGTTAAAGAAAGTATTTTAAATATCAGTGTCCGCGTCCTCCTGTTGGTGCAAAAACCTCAATTTTGATATGGATTAGTTTCGAAGTGTAAAGAACGGAATCACAACAAAAGTCAATCCTAACAAAAATCCGATTTCTGTTTCTATCTCTTCTTCATTCTACAAAATTTACTGCAGTTACGCTATCGATGTGGACTATGGCCTAAGCCAATGGTAGAAGAGGCCCGTGCTTATGGGTGTATATGGGCTGATGACATGACGCTATTGATGTAATGCCGTATTAAATGAAAGGAAAAAATCTTAATTTAAAATATGATCAGAAATAAGCAATTCAAATAAATACACAATAATAAATATTTTATTAAATATGACTAACATTATTACGTTATAAACGCGCTCATTATGCCTACTGCAGGCATTTGTTTATTACCATTAAGTTGCCTGTATTGTTTCAATTCTCGGCTTCAACAGTAGTGTCAAATTAACCTACTATTTAAGTATAAACGCCAATCTTAACAGACCCGATAAATTATATTGCAAAATGATTCAGTCAACATCAAACAGACGTCATATAATTTGGATTTTATCAGAAATTATTATTTTATTTCATTCACAAGACATAAATGTAATCGGTAGTAAAATGATTCATCATATCAGCCATTAGTGGTCCACTGCTGGACATAGGCCTCCCCCAATGACTTCCACCGGGAACGGTCGGAAGCCGCCTGCAGCCAGCGACGTCCCGCGACCTTGACAAGGTCGTCGGACCACCTTGTCGGGGGACGTCCCACGCTGCGCTTGCCAGTACGTGGCCTCCACTGGAGAACTTTCTGGCCCCATCGGCCATCAGTTCTCCGCGCCATGTGGCCGGCCCATTGCCACTTCAACGAGCTAATCCGTTGGGCTATGTCGGTTACTTTAGTTCTCCTACGGATCTCCTCATTTCTGATTCGATCACGTAGGGAAACCCCGAGCATAGCCCTCTCCATAGCTCGTTGAGTGACCCTGAGCCGTCCCATGACGCCTTTAGTGAGAGGCCACGTCTCAGTGCCGTAAGTCATCACTGGTAACACACAACTATTGAAGACTTTTGTCTTCAGGCACTGAGGTATTTTGGACGAGAAGACGTCTCCTAACTTTCCGAACGCTGCCCAACCGAGTTGGATTCGACGATTGACCTCTCTCTCGAAGTTGGACCTGCCTAACCGGACCACTTGTCCCAAATAGACATATTCGTCTACAACTTCGAGAGTCGAGCCCCCAACTGCGATTGGGGTGGGCACAACATGGACATTCGACATGATTTTCGTCTTGTCCATGTTCATTTTAAGACCCACCTGTTGGGAGACTCGATTGAGGTCTTCGAGCATAGTGCTAAGGTCCTCCAGCGATTCTGCCATGACTACAATATCGTCGGCAAACCGAAGGTTTGAAAAATGATTCAGTATATTTATTTTTCATAATTTCATTTTTAGATGAACTACCTCAAAGAGTTGATAATAATGAACATGGATTTGTTGAATAATCTAAGGGAAAACGGAATTTATAACTACTTTAGGATCATTCGGATTTAAAATAGCTATTTATATCATGATTGGATCTTAGTAGTCGTGAGTCGCTAACTGAGTTTTTATTACCTAACAACAGATGGCAGACATACCAAAAGATTGCACATAGAAATTGCATTAGAAAAAAAAAGCGAAGACACTAATTTGACAGTTTTTTCATTGTATAAAAGTTTACGACTTTAAAATATATAGGTACATACATACATATTATAATGTTTTCACCTACAATTTATGTCTCCGAAGATATAAACATAGGTGCTGTTTAGCACGGCCCATATTTTGCCATGTAGGTTTTCTATCTGTCCCACGTAATATGGGCTGTCCTTTTGCCGTTTTTCGGTCACATTTCCAGACTCTATGCTGCTACTGATAATTTTTCAAAGAAAAACCCAAAGAGACAAATCCCGACCCGGGTTGAACCTCTGATCACTAGATCGCACGGCAGATATTTAAGCCGCAAGACCACGAGGCCTTCATTTATAAATATTCCAATATTTATTTGTCCTGTCTCAGTATAAAAGCTGGCGTTAGAGGAGGCATATTCTTCATAGCCTCCTATTATACACTGGCGTGACGTCAGCACGTGCGTGGAATGCACTGTGCAAACACTTTTATCAGTTTGCTAAAATGATTGCATAATTTAATGTACCATTAAAATATTTGCAACGTCCCGTAAGTAAATATTATGAGATCACGTTTGTGAATATATTTTTTTCTTAAAAGCAACTTTGATTTACATGTTCGCACTAAGATTTTTTAGTGTTTTCTGACTTTTATTGTATATTTCATTTCCAAGTTTACAGTTGAAATTTTTCGTACTGCTGTTAGCTATAATGCTTCCTACTTTAATCCGTAAATCATCGTATTTGTTTTTGGTTTTTATTTTTTGGTAGAATATTTTGCGAAGTTAGTGTTTCAAGGTCGTTGAGTATTATATTATAAAATGAGTGTTTTAAATATAATGTGATGACTTTATCGAATGGGCGAGTAGTATTTTGAACAATGGAGAAGAAATTCTGCCATTTCACAAAGAATATTTAAAGTATGGGATAAAAATGTTGATTAATTTTATTCCCAATTCATTTTCATTCTAGTTATAAGCTGTATTTAATAGTAATAAAAAAATGAAATTCATAATTGCAACTCTGTTTTTTTTTCTATATCCTAATACGTTTTTACAGTAAACAATTATGTCATTCAATTTGCAATGATCATATTTATCAGCAAAGCACTTTTGTGAAATGTAAACAGCAGTGCTAAATCGTAATACATCTATTATGATGTCAATAACTATATTTATTTCCATATACTGCTTTAGTCCGCAGATTGGGTTATAATATCATCTATTTTCTTACTTCAACTTGACATTTTTTTTAGTTCCAGTTTCTATACTCGGGTTTTAAATTATAACCAATGATATGGAGCCTGTAAATGTGCTCGATAAACGGCAACGCTATTGCTTTCACCACATAAAACGTAATAGAAAATGTGTTATTAGTAGTGCTGCTCTGCCTACTCCTTTCTACTACATGCGTGAATTAAAGTACGTACTCTTACTTTCTTATCAATCACAATTATCATATCGTTCATTAACCTATGAATAGCATACGTGATGCGGCAGCAGGAATTTCCACTAAAGTGTTTCCAAAGATAATTGAGAAAATTTATAAAACTACAATTTAAAAATACTTATAAATCATCATCATTCTCCTGCCTTGCTCCCAATTTTTTACACATCCCTATCAGCCGTTCATGCTCATTACTTTAATATATTTATTTATTTAATAAAACAGTAAAAAATAAAAGTAAATGTTTGAATTTCAGTGTCTTTGTTTTCATCAAATCAAGATTTTGATATTTTTTGCATGGCCTTGGCAGAATTGCATATTATAAGAAAAAGGCCATAATAAAGAGCCAAAATATTACATGTATTTCACAATAATAACACGTAAACGATAAACATTCCTAGTAGCATACCTGAAAGATGAATAAAGGAAAAATCTTACTATCAGCAGCGAATAAATAGAATTTTCATTCAAAACTTTTAACATTTCTACAGCAATGGAACATGTCAATTTCAATGTGAAAAACATCTATTTTCACGTTGAATTCGAGAGAAACAGCTGTTAACAGAGTCGAACAAACGCCATAACAATCTTGTTTTTCATTCATAGGATTGCGCCATACGTAAGAAAGTAAATATAACTCTTTGATCAATCCATTATCATGAATAACTTCATATGTGGATTAAAAATAGATTATACGGAAATGATGGATGTCAATAAATACCCATTTATCGTGGTGCTAATTCTTAGATGGTCTTTTTCACAGCTTACTGCAAATCTGTAGTTGTTTATTTGCGATGGTTTTATCGTTCCCTGGTAAATGAAGAGTGAATTTCAATGTTAAAAAATATTTAGTTTTATTTGTTAAAATAAATTTGTAATGTACAAAGTATTTATAATGCTTTTGTAATATTATTAAAGTTTTATTTCACAAAAAAATCTTGTATTTTTTTATTTGCAAATTATCCTTGGTCTTGATGCAAACTGCATCCAGCGAAATATAGGACAAGCGATCAAGAGATTACGGGTTCGATTTCGCGTCGGAGCAAAGTTTGTTTTGTATTAAAAAATTCCCGGTATTTCCCCGAGAACGAACAATCAGTTCCCCTATGACGTCATCGTGATAAATATCAAGTAAAGGGGTAGAACACACCTCAATCTTTTTTATTAGATTTTTTTTACACTTTAGAGACACGTTTTTTTTTTATTAACCACATTACCGTACATTGCGCCATACTATCAAATGCATTGCATAATTCCGTCGATCAATACTTCAACCATTTTTTGAAACATGAAAGAGCTGTAAATAACGTGTTTTAAAACAAAATACTGATTCTAGCTAAATGTTTACATGATCACATTTTTACGTCTAGGTCACGGTGGCCTTGACTGCCCCCACAACCGGAATGCAACGTTATGCGCGGTCAGTTTTCATTGTGAAGAATCGGAATATGAAAATAACTCGTTTCTATTATTGGAGTGGAAACTGCTATATTTTTAGTCTAAATTTTGATGCCTTGTGTGACAGCGTCTATGACGCAGTTTCCAAAATACAAGCTTGTAAAACTAGAAAAAAATGCAATGACAGTAGCGCTGTTGGCTAGACACCAGCTTGCAAAACGAGAGGCCGTGGATTCGATTCCCGCACTGAGACAATATTATGTTTATGTAATCCGCAAATATTTGCTTCGAGTCTGGGTGTTTGTGAGACCGAAAAAATCTGTCACCTCTGAAACCCACGACACGGGACTTGTAACCTAGTGTGGTGTCAGATTTATGTATGTGACTGTTGGGTATATTTAATGATAATTAATGTTTTCGTAATCTATTGTTTATTTCGTAGCCTCTCGCAGTTTTTATTAAGTCAACCTATATATATGACTGTTGGGTATTTCTCTATTTTATTTTCTATTTACACGCCTATAAAGGCTATATACAGGTATGTATAGAGCTAAAACTTCCACTTGAAATCCTGTGAATACTTCTCACGTTCCATTTATCAGGGTCAGGAATAACATTAGCAGAGAAGCGCCGGTGTGATGTCGCGGTACCAGGCAAACATGACTTGTGTGGAGGGCTCTCGAATTTATGCCTTCTGAACAACTTTGCCATCCAAGGGCGGTCATGTAGGCTAAGTGTGAATATTTTACGGACTCTTAACGTTGTGGAATTACTTTTAATGTGTGAGCTAGGTACTATTGGTAGCACTAAATTAACTGTTAGGGTAAAATTTTCTGTTATGTTTCATTCATTGATTTTTTTTTGTAGCGGCCCAGTAGGCCGTACACTGCTCAGGTTTTTTGCAAACCCCAATCATAAAAGGAGGATTATTAAAAAGCCACACCTTATTATACTTTTTTGTTTTACGCAAAGCAATCATAAATTACTGGCTGTTGGGTCATTTTTTAAATATTTTTTCCAATTATCAGTCAAACTAAGGCTATTTTATCTCCTATGTATAACTCTATTAGGCGAATAAGCCAAGCTTCTATACCTTTCTCAACATATCAATTAAGTGATACAATGTGAAACCTGAAGCCAATACTTCTATTAGGAACGCTGATTACAGCATGAACGCTATAAATTATATCTTTCTATCCTGCTGGTATCGATTTCTGCGCTATTTACGATCCTTAAACACACGTTAATATTAATAAGAGCCGTTTACCGGCACGATACTACGTCATCAGCACGTGCATTGGATAAGCAGCATGCTGATTGAGTAACAAGCTTCGATTTATAATATTTGCACCATTTCGCCTGGATTATAACAAGGGAACGTAAATTACACCCTCACATTGCCTTGAAAAGAAAATTTTTCCGACGCTCGTCAACAGTTCACGTGCTTCGTATACGCAAACTCTGATAATAACTGCACCGTAATTTGGTAGCTGAATTATATCTGAAAATAAGTATTAAATAGAGGTGTTGCGCTGTTTTTATTAATAGATATGAAGTTTCGCTTCAGATCTGCTGATAATGTATCAATCAGCTTTTTTTGCAGCTCTACAACACCTACATACGTCCTGTGAGATGGAATAGGTGATGCCGCAAAAGATGTGTTCAAACCAATGATAGAACCGTTCCATGTTGTAGTTGGGTCTACAATAGATCCGGCTAAGGTCAAAGTCAAAGTCAAATTTCCTTTATTCAAATAGACTTTCACAAGCACTTTTGAATCGTCAATTTTTTATGCTATTTTTAAAACTATTTTTAAAACACTTCTTTTCGAAATTGTACAAATTAATAGTATTATAAATCAAGAGCTCGGCCTTTTATACGGATACCTTAGAAAAAAAATTGGTGAAATGCCTGATCCTCGCCAGTCTATTACCACTTTGGTAAAAAGGCAAAGAAAATAGCTGTCCCAATTCGCAATTAACGCAAAAATATTATTGTATAATTAAAGAGTGTATTAAAAATTTTAAAATCGAAATTGTTTAGGTAACAATGCCAAATGAGTCTAAAAGATTGATTAATTAGAGTATAGCTACCCACTTAGGATACTTCTAACACCCATGAGACATCGAGGAATAGCTAATACTACAATACATAATAAGCAAAATAAATTGTTGAAATAAACAAAATAAGCTATTGAAACAAAACGCAATGCATTTAACATTAAAAACACACATTTCCGTCACAACCGATCATTACAATCGGAAGCGCAACAAAACAGAAGCTTTCAAACCGTCAATACTTTCAAAGCGTATTATCCACGCACCATTTCGCAATCCAGCCGAACCACTTAAGCATCAGATAGCATCGAAGGGCATCGTTGTTTACTTAGTACAGGTCGTTATCATCGCGCTTCCATTTGCGGTGGCTGGCAGATCGGCTAATTACACCTGTCCGTCAAACTTATCTGAAAGGCTTTATCGTCCATTTACCCGGACGGTTAAGACGTTATTCCCTCGTTCAAATTACGTGCTTGACGCAATATGCTTGAGTGATAACAAAGGAGTAATCCCTTTTGTGGCTTAGAGCAGGTGACGGGTTTACCAAATCACTTTAAGTTAGGTGTAAGAGCGACGTAAATAGTACAATTCCTGAGGCTCACGATACGTTTTGTATCGTAATCTGTTTTCTCAGTTGTAGAGGAGGCCCGCGCCCAGAAGTGGGACATTTATGGATTGATGATGGCGATGATGATACTATGGGAATTTGTTTAAAATTCCTGTTTATTGATTATTCTAATAATTAATTTAATAGTATTTAATTTAATAATAATTAATTTAATTTAATAGTATCTTGTCTTGTCAAGATTAGTCTCGTCCTATTTGCAGGGGTCGAAATTAAAGCTCAATATTATTGCAATGCCTAACTCTTTCCTCAAAGTTATGGACTAAATTACCTTATTAATGTTATTCATTACATTTTAGGTCCTTTATATTATGTTTTACTTTCACAGCGCGAATCGAAACATTTTCGAATAACTCGCGATCGAAATAAGTTACAATTTCGTACAAATTAAATTAATCAATCAACAAGATTAACACATGGTTGAGTTGATGCGGAAAACCGCAAAAATTTCATTATGTCTCACACGTTTTACTTACAATTTGTGAATTCCGAATATATTTTATTAATTACATATTATGACAAACAGGGAAGGATACTTACGTAGGTTGATAATAAGGTTAGAGGTAGTACTGACTCATGTACAATTAATGGGTAGATTTGTTTTCAATTGCTATATTTTCCGCATTGTTCAGCTGCTTCGTTGGACCAAACATTTTGCGTGTTCGACCAAATCGTCCCAGGTTTAAAAGATAAAAGTTTTGATTTTTGGCTGATAATGATGAAATTATAATTTTCAGCTCTATTCAATAGTAATTGTCTAAAGATTAGTCGTCCCAATAGCAAAATAATGAATATCAAGATAAGTGCGCTCTATTCAACGCACTTTATTAATATGTATAACTAGTTCAATTCCGTGGCTTCTTCTGAGTTAATATAAATATTGTCAAACCCTTTTCAAAACAAAAAAAAATACCTCTAAATTCCCATTCATCGCAATGCCTAAAACAAGTATTATCCAAATTGACAGAAAAAAATATTAATTTATATAAGATTCGAGCATCAATGTACCACTGAAATAATTTCTTATCATTCGAGAAAAACATGCCAGCCTGATAATTCTATTAAAATTTATTTTTTTATAATACTTACTTATAATAGTTATTTATATACCTAACACTTATTTTTGGTACAAAGAGTATAAGAAAGAAGTAAAAGACAGAAAGAAAAGTATAAGACAAAATAAGCATCAAATAAAATAATTGCTTTTTGCTACTAATGTTTACTATTACACGAATAGATGCGATGCGATCTTTGGCACCATTGCACTTAAAAGTGCGTAAAAAGTATTACGATCAGTTTGTTCTCATTCAAGTAGTTAGATGGCACATAAATTGTTTGGGATAGTAAACTTTATTATTAGGGTCAAGTTTAGTTTAGTCTTGTACGAAATAGAACCGTGAACATCTACTATATTATTCACCGATGCTAATGCGGCCGTTGTCATACTCATTGTATACAACCTCTTTAGAACGAATCTTATACCACAGATAAGCAGGAATGTGGATACATATTTAAATTTAGAAGGCATTCATGGAATGTTAAACCAGACGTGCTTTTTATGTCAAAATTTCATATTCAGCCTGGATTTAATCCTTTGCTTTTAAATTTACTCTGTTTATTTTCATTCATGTATATACAAACTTTTTAATCAATAACGTGGTTAAATACTTTTGGAAAACGAACTACGTTTTTAAAAAAGGAACGCATGTAGCATCAGCCACCACGTGATGAGTTCAATGTTACAAAATTTTTGTCGATTTTTACGTCACGCCCGTAAATCGTGAAGTAGTAGATGGGGCGCAGCTCGTCGGCGAGACAGTCCACACAGAGAGCGCGCGGGCGCGCCACCGACCGTGTGCACACGACCGAACTCTTCCCGTGATTACTGGAAAATTGGCGCGAAAATGCGGAACTGTCAAAACGCTTAAATGGCGTTTTAATATTTGTTTTGTAAAGTACGCGACCTTATACAGCCAAAGGACTTGATGTGAAGTGAAATTGTTTTTTTTTACTGTCAGTTTCGTAACATTTTTTTTTCTGAATGATCCATCTCTCTTTATATTTTTAATATCAAAGGATTTAAATTTTCTTTGTTTTTATTATTAACATAAAATTTACTGACACAAAATATTTAACAATAAGTTATGTGCGTAACATAACTTTTATGCTTTTATAATATGCAATTTGGTTGGCATTTATGAAGTAAGCATTACCGTCGTGTAGCACGTGAGTACAAACGATGTTTATTTACATCCAAAAAAATCGAGCATAGTAAAAATTGCTAATAACGCTAAGTATCGTAAATTTAATAACTATTTATCATTTTATCTCACCTCAAATATGACCTACTCCCGATTTCATTAAACAAACACATTAAAACGAATATTTAGTTGGAAATAAAACTCTCCACGAATGTTACCTGAACTTTATTTACTTTAATTAGAACGAACGTGAATTGCCGCGTCCTAATATTCAGTTTTCCTAATCTACATAGCGGTACGTTTAGAGAAAACGCATTTATCGTATTGCAAACACAACGTATCTGTGTTGTTTCAGTCCAACTCAAATTTTATTTGCACATACGCGACTGATGACTGTGTCTGCTAAATGGGAAATTATGTGTTTTCAAAGTAAATGTTTCTTTAGGGGCAAACAAAGTTCCGGATAGTTTCGAAAGAAAATGTTAAAAATGAAAAGGCGAACGTTATTGAATATTTGCGTAACTTACATTAAACTCTCCTATTTCATGTATTCGGTATAGACTAATTTAAGCTACTACAAATTACATTTGTTATACAACTATGTACTTTTGAACAAAAATATTAAAATTGCAACTTGAATATTCCGTTACATGTCCGAAAATTCTCTCATTGGTGTAAATAAATTTTGAGGAACATTATAGACGTTAAAACTGATAATATGATGATTATTAGGGAATACAAAAAAAAAATGAAAAAATTACTGAACCATAATCCAAACCATAACCATAATCAAAAAGACGCGATTGTTTCATAATCATTCTACATTTAAAAATGCGTAGCATTAAATTACCTATATCTTTTACAATAACAAATAAAACATTGCTTTATCAGTTTTTGCACAATTTCCACAAACTGATCATAAAAATCGGAACAAGTCGTATTATCAAACGAAAATTGCAATGTTTTACCAACGTTAAGGACGATAAGAAGATGGATTATTTTATTTAGATAATGAAGTAACAATCATTATCGTTTATAAATGAATTATCAGCGATTAAATCAAACTTTACCCATGTGAACGGAGTACAGTTTACTTTTGTCATTTTATTGCCTTGTCCTCGCCACTTTGTCTGGTTGTATTTATTAATCAAAATTTAATTTGTACTTGTATTTCTTTTCATGTGATAACAATTTTCAACACCGAAATAGAGTACTTATGCACTTTTGTGTCCTCCATCCATTAAAGTTAATTATTTCTTTTTATTTACATGCATTTGTTTCCAAAATTATTAAGGAACCTAAACTTTAGCGTCCGTAGTGATACATATTCAATTTCATGGTGATTAAAAAATCCCTCCATTTAATTTTCATTTTCTCCGATTTAAGCTAAAAAAAAAACCAACTACATTGATTGACTTTACCATAACGTTACTTAACCTAATAAAAAAAGTAAACCCCAAGACACTTGGACACTTTACTTTAATTAAGTTGTAAATGTTACTACGCTAAATGTCAGTAATATTAACAAGTTCATTGAGAAATCGGAATCCGAAGAAAAATGAGTTGTCCACATCAACATTACACGTAGCGTAATTAGTTAGTCGGTCTACATCTGATACTGGATTGCTCTCAGAACCGCGCTAATAGCTACACTATCCAATAAATCTTCCGAACCTGGTTTATCTTAAACGTTTTCATATTTCACAACACCCTAATTGCCTGGGTAATCACTAAAAGAAATACATTTGTCATGGCTATAACCTAAACCGTTGGCAGACGTGAAAGTAGAGTTCATATCAATCTTAAAGTATTGGCTAAATTTGAATGCTAACTGTGATAGGATAAACGAAAGTACTGGGCTAATAAAGTCACTATGCATATTTTTAACGATATCTGATTGTTCATTTCGTACCAATTCCTAGGTCCATAATTTTTTACAAGCTTGTCAATTTTAATTCCACGAATATTAATGTTATGTACAATTTAGATCTGTAAGTAATTGGATCAATTTTTTACATGGAAGTGCATGTGATTGATGTGCTATTTTTTCAAAGGAATTTTAGTTTTAGTAACAAATATACCAAATTTGCATTTTCATTTAATTCTCATTTGTCAGCGGTCCAATATTAGTAAGGCAGGAAGCTAAACACGTGAATACCCATCTTAGGTTACGCAACATAAAAAAAATCATTGTTCATTAAAAGGTGGGTACCGTACCAGCTAAATACAGGTCAAAGATATAAAATTTCCAAAAATAAAAACCGTGTACCAAGGTCGGCTGAAAACCTCAATGTCAGCGCAGGTGAGGCTGTTATCGCTTTATCTAATTTGTTATCAGCCCATAGCGTCTTAACTGGGACAAGCCTGTCACACGCATTTGCATATGCAAGGGCTTTAACGTTTGTATATTAAAATATTGCAGTGTCTTGTTCAAACAGTGTGTATCGCACCTCGATCAAATGCTGCTGTAATAAAACTATCTGCTAAAGACTAATTGAGTTCGCTCCTGAGCGTGCTAAAGGCGAAAATTCTTGAATTCTGATATTATTGGCTGCTTCCTATTGATCAATTTCTGATAATACCGTTTTCTATGTTTTAAATAATTTTTGTCGATTTTTATATTTTACCAAGTTCGATAATTTAAAGCTATATCAATGCTTTATTGACGGTGTGGTATGGTAACTCTTAGTGTATTAAAACAAGTTAGTAACGCTTGTAAAAAGTTTTTTTTGAAAGAAATACATTCTGTAAGTGGATTATGTAGTGTCGCATATACTCGGCAAGTTTTTGATATGCCACGCCAAGTCTTGAAGAGCTCATTAGGCCGTCTGCCTCCGCTTAAGCCTCCTCTGAAGCCCTATTATGGCTAAAAATTCTCTTCTTAACAAGCCGCAAACAGCTTGCTTGCAAGATTGACCTAATTTCCATCGATTTGAATAGACGATATTTCTTTTGTACATTTTCATTGCTTACTTATCAAATTATGGTATTACTTAACTTTATACTTTATTCATATTTTAAATATGACGAGATAACGTGATTTTAGTCGCTTAAACGTCGAGACCAGAAATATAATTAGACTATGAAAAGAAAACTGACAACCCACGACTATTCGTTTCTCAGTTAGATGTCAAATAAAATGCTTTAGAGATATTTTTATAGATACAAACCAGCAACAATAACACGACAGTCAAATCACCTTATCATACTTCTTTCCCAAAATCGTGACAAACAAGTAATTTCAAATTCAAGCTAGTGGACTTGTTTTGTAATTTATTCTCAAATACTTGACCATAGGTATTAGGTAGAATAAACTTCAATCTCGAGTGCTGGATTCTGCATAACTGGGTCTATTTTAGATATTTTGTAATAGCAATAATTTCATATGTGCCCTAATATTGTTCCTTAGTGTAAGTTACCCACAAGACGGCCGCGAACGCTCATTTCCAAACCACAGTCGTCGCCCAATACCGAAATTTACGATATCAATGGTCACGACTCACTTTATTAAACGTGACACCGTAAAAATTAACATTTCTCTATTTATAATGAGATTGAATGGATTTTATGGCAAGTTTATTAAAATTCTTGCTACTGGATATCGCACATAAAATCTCTGGTAGAAATTTTGATACTTTTAAAATATTAGGAAAGATGAAAAAACGAATTTATATTGCTTTTGTAAAATATTTTTTATTAGAGCTTCATTACATAACATTCGTGTTATTAAAGTATGTTGGGGATCCTATAATCTTGTGATACTATGATGAATTTATTTGCTAAAATTGATCAATATAAATTGCAAATATGTAATCTTCATTTCACACTACAGCTTGTTACGCAACTTCCAGTAGGCGTTACTCGGGAATTGTTAAATTTATGTTCGGCCAAATTGTGTACCCGATGTGAGATCACTAATAAAATTTAATTGTAAGTGAAGAAACTAACGTATTCCCGCTCAATATGACTCCGCTGTAAGAAAGAGGTGAAGTAATAACTTGTTAATGGCCATTTGCTGGGAAAAGATCTTCGGTATTGTATATAAAAGACTTGAGCAAATACTGTGGGCGATAGAATTTTCCATTTTTAGAACTGCGGACTATTGTGTGGGCAATTATGTAGACCGTTATTTGTTTTCATAGCTACATTGCTTGAACTACACATTTAGAGATTATTTTTCTTAATATTCTAATGAAATCTTTTACCTATCTGTATTCTAGTCCTATCCTATAGTGCTTAATATTTTTTTTAAATTTAATTTTGATTTTACTTAAACTTTTTTTTTTGGTTATGTTGGGGAAGACCCAACATTATTTTCACTGATCTGCTATGAAGCAAGCTTTACCATGTGCAATTCTTACAGTATAAATGGCCAATTTAGTGATCGTATGGCGCAAAATGTGGTTATGTTATAGTTACATACGTTTTAATTGCAAAAAACATTACAATTAAACATTCATTTTAAGAAGTACCGGTAATTGCCCTTATTTCACAATGGAGTTCATATATCCAATTTTTTGTGAAGTATGCAATACTCAAACATTGCTTGTCCGTAAATTCAAGAACTTGTGATAACAAAACTGATTTCGAAGACCATTTCCAGCACAATTCACGTACCAATAAATAAGCACTATCAGAAGTTTCAATGAAAGCTAAACAAAAATTTGAGAGCCCGAGCGTGCAGTAGTAAGTCGTCCATCGCGGCGTGTGGCCGAGCGTCACGCTAATTTGAATACGCATCGAGATAGAACAGAGCGAATAGCTTTGTAACTTTATGTCGCAACTGTACCACTCGTTTATTATTTAATCTATGACAAGCGCAAGATAAAAAAACCGCTGGAAAATGGGCCAATTGCAAAATATAATAAATATTGTAAAAGTTTGCCTACCGCGTCCTCGTTGGCGCCCTAAAACATAATAGTTTACACGCCCCAAATATCGTGTAAAGGGCTCGTGGTTTATCTCTTTGTGTCAATTTCGCACGAGATATGAACAATGGATCGAAATTTTGCCTTCATGTTAATGCCAATCTTTAAATTTTAGATGCATTAGGTAATTTTGCAACTTAACCTATATAATATTGAAAATTTATTAAGGATAAATTAAAAAAAGTTAATAATTTCATTAAACATAAATCCATATGATCCGATAGAACGCTACAACCTATATTTTTTTTAATCACTGCGTTCAAGAAAGAAACTCATTCAGCCGAAATAAATTTAGCTCCATTCATTTGACGTTGTACGTCGGTTATATAAATACAAATATCTAAATATACGAACATTAAAATTTATAGCGGCAATATAATGTACGAATTTAAGACCTACAGGAGTACAAGGAACAAGGAAAATGACCGGAAAATCAGTATAATTTATTGACATCATAAATGTTGTAGAGTCATAAAATACCACAATATGTGAATAACATTGACACAATCAAGAATCAACAGATTTAGAATTCAGCCGAGTAATCTGTAATATCCGTCCCTGTATGTTCTGAATACGTTTGTTCAATTAACAAAGTCAAACCATGATTTTGTCAATAAGAAACAAATAAATACTGAATATTTTATTAATAAAGACAAAACCGTTTCGAAACACACGTCTTTCGTATTTTCAACATCTATAATTCAAAGTGATAAACATTGCTACAAACTTCTCCATGTGATTATCTCATAAAAATCTTAAATACATGTTAAAAATCACCGGAGGCAACTCGTGTCTGAGGTGTTAGATCATTAATAAAAAATCTCTTTACCCAATTCTTTATCTGATACGAACACCAGCACACGTTTTAAATTAATAATCGCTTTTAAAAAAGCCCCAACATCCGTTTATAGTTAAAAATAATGTTTGAAAAGAGACATCACATTCCATTCTTGATTTCCATACTAATTATGTCATCATACTTATAAAAATTTATAACGTTATTAAAAATAATTTAGCTCCTAAATGAGGCGAATCAACACATTTATAAACGGTTATTAAGTTGGCATTTGATATAGATAAAAAAGAGGCCTTTAGACCTCCGTGGCAAAATTCCATTACGCATTCTTGGTCTTTCTTTATGGTCACAGCTTTGTCACAATTACCATAAAGGTTATATATTATCGCTTTAATGTAGCGAAATATGTAAAATAACTTAATTATGCACCGGTTACTCTGATCACGAAGTATTAATTTTAGCGCTAATGAGGAATAAATGTTTTTTTTTATTGAAATATATTTTTTTGAAATTCGCAAGTTTACGAAGGCTGCTTAAACATAAACAACGAACGAAAATTTTAAATTTTACATATCAAAGCTTGCCTTCATTTCACAACATATAAAAGTGAAACATTTATTGACGAAAAGAAAGGAGACTGAAATAGACACACCACTGTTTCTTTGAAGGATCAATTTATAAACATAATAACGGATTAAACTGTAGAAGGTTAGGCTATTTCGAACGCGAGATTATCTTCATTATAAAGGCCCACTACAACGTTAGGAGGAAATTGCTTCCAGTTTTTCAATAAGACAGGTTTCGTAGAAATGGAATCATATATTCTATTAGAAATAAATCTTAAAGTAATTTTAGGCCACACCTATCAAAGCATTATCATCGCAGTTCTATCGGAGTATCGACATGGCAATTAACAGACGCCAACCCGTTTGTTAAGGCAAAGTTTGTTGGATATAAGATACGTGAATCAGTATTAAATAATGCGTCTTCAATTGTTACTTAGATAACAAACATACTTCATTAGCATTATAATTGAATATTCTTGCACAGCCGTTTACTTTTAGGCGATTAATAAAAATACGTTATTTTTTTTCCGCTGTTAGTACTATTTGTCGTACGTTGAAATAATAATTTAGATTATCAATTACTATAAATCGCATTTCATTGAGATCTTAGATATAAAAATGTGTATATGCAACAACGATAACACAAAACACATATCACACATGTAGCCACTCGTTGAAATTTATTTAATGAGCCGATAATTTCGATATGTTATCTATCCAGTACAGTAATTAACATTGTTATGTGATTCATAAAACCACATATATCTTTGAATCTAGCGAAAATTTATTATCAATAACAATACGGAAAAGGCTTGGCCCGTTTTATTCTATAGGCATAATCATAACAAAAGGCATGGATGACCATAAAAATAAATCACAACTAGAATTCGATATTTGAATTTTAAATATCGCGCCCATTGGCATCTTTTTGGAATAATTTACGATTAGATTGCCATCAACAAAATTGTTTGCTAAATATATAGTTCTTTTAACCAAACATTCCAGATTTTATAAAAGATATACCTACTAGCTTGGACTTTTCCCTAATATTATTATACATTTACAATATGTAAAGAGATATTGTAGCGAAAGTAATCTAGGCGTGTAAAAATAATGTAGAATACCTACTTAATAAATATAATAGAAATGAAATGAAAAAAAATGAAAAATTTATTAGACAAAAAAGAGTTACAAAAAAAATATGGTACAAATAAATGGTAAAAATTATACATTTAGATAGTTTATTATAATTAGTTAATCTTTGTAAAATACTTCAGAAATACTGTAATTTTAAGGGACTTAGCCTTAAATAAACTACCAAAACAATATACGCTTCTGTCATTATTGACCGATGATAAATTTAGTATAGTTTATCCTTATAGCTACCATTTAGCAAATCCATATAAAGTAAAATAATGAATGATATAATTATTTTAAACACGACAAAAAATACTTTGCAGTATTATGTAAGAGCGAAATGAAAAGATTGTCTACAAACGTAAAGCGCTAAAAAGAGAGTTAAAACGGTTAGCCATAACATTATTATAATAAACATATTACAAAAAAAACCGAGTGGTTTCGGTGGCCACATCAAAATAATTTTACGATTATGCCACCATTAAGGCGGAAAAAAGTTACAAACATTGAACGTGCTAATGGCGAATTGATTTATGTGTTTCTAAAGGAATTCTCAACAATGCGAGGATTAGTAACGTATGAAAACACGATAATCGGCGGCTTGGCTTCCCGCCAGGGCGTAGAAGCCACTCATTCACTGTAGTCATTCACGACAAATAAAGAGATTTGCGTTTATTAAAACATCGTTGTACACAGAACACATCGTGAATGGACGCCTTTACTATCACATTTTAAACCTAATGGACTTAGATCTGACTTTTTTGTCGTATCAAAGTCTTATCAACCAGTACGAAAAAAAAGAAATTTTAATATATTTGCGTTTCTCATCTTTCCTGATGCTAAAGCTTTTCCCTTCACTATTCGTTGATGAAAAAATATAAACAGTATTTGTAAGTGTATTGGCCAGGAAGTTACTTGTCAAAATGTAAAACATCTTGCGAGTTGAAACATGACGGTAATAATTTACCGGTCGATTTGACAGTCCCTAGCGCAGCAGGCAAAATGAATGACTGTAACATTAGAAGCACGAGTTGAAATCCCGTATTGAAACGAATACTGTACTATCAATAAGCGTCTTAGATAGGTCCGAATACGAGAACATTTCCTCTCGTACTGTGCTTGTAATTAATTAAATCTCGCTGCTTTCAATTTTACAAATTGACGTGGAAAACTCGTGACCAACCGTTGAGTGTTGTTTCATTTATAACTGAATACCTTTATAAAGATACTATAGCGATAGCATGAAGTTGTTAAAACACAAAAGGTCCCTAATTTTTCTGAATCATTCTACATTATAGAACCAAAAGTAAGTGCCCAATTTGAATTAAAAAGAAGTAGAATTATAGGTCCATGGACAAACAAATTTACTGGAAAAAAGACAAAAGCCGTTGTTCTATGTTAATTTTTGTGAGGTAACAACTATCCGATCGCATATCTTAAAAAAAATCGAAAAATCACTATCAAAATTCCATTGTTATGAGTTAATACATCTGGAATGCAAAATATTTTTTACGCAAACTACGAGAGTAATTCTATTCCGGCGGCAGAGCTACGCAATTGTCGGCTGTGTATAATAATCTTAGTTGGGTCAGTCGGAAATAATGTTACACGGGCAACGTAGATACTGTTTTATTAACCTTCTGCATCGACATGTGTGATTTAAACTAAAAATAAAATTTGTGACGCAAAATACACGATGAACTTCATACAGCCGGTACCAATGTGGATCTATTTAAAGAAGTAGTAAAAGTTGTTTGCTTTTCACTAGGCCTGCCCTTGGTAAGGTTTTGTAAACTAGCCGACGAAAAACTAATCATAAATGAATTTATGGTTTTATTTATAATAGTCGCGGGAATACGTATATGATTTATATGCCGTAAAGTCACATTTTGATTGATGTTTCTTTTTATCCTAAGATGTATGGGTAGCTTTGATAACCACAAATTATTTTTGGTTACAATTTTATATACAAAATTATGTATGTTTTTAAAGAAATTACGTTAGAAAAATACACATGACATTATAGTTAATTAGTAAATATGACGCATCATTGAAATATGCGTAGTACAAATGATCAAAAATATTCCAAATTGCTGTTAAAAAATGCGAGCCTCGCCGGTATCAGTTGTGGTTATCTCTCCTTCATTTGTTGATTCAAGCTCAATGTTTTATTAACACATAGCCTATCTGTATAAGAAAAACGGAGGAATGTGTTTTTTACACAGGGGTAATCTTCATTGGAATTTTCGTATATCCTTGTCGCCTGTTGCGCAAAAATTGTCGCTAAATCGATGTGCATGCAATCGAAAGTAAATAATCTATTGTTAACTGTAGTGCATGGACCTTCTTATCCGTTAGTGTCAACATCTGCATCGAGCTGTTGCATATTTAATTTCCAGATTTAGCGACACTCACGGTCAAATGCAATATTTATTTTATACAATAAATTCATCGAGGTCATTTTGGTTACTTAGATAGTATATAAAAATTACACGTGTGATTTTATATTATAATCTTATTCTCCCGATATTAGAAACGGTCTATCCATTATGCTGGTCTGAAATCAGTTGTTACTTCAAAGATTTCTATATTAAAGTTTTGTTCGCGAAGTTTTCTTTCACCGTAGTGGAAGGTTTATATTCTACTCGTAACATTCAATTAAATTATGAATTTATATTAATAAAGCTATTCCGATGCGGATAATATTAAATCTTTAATAAACTTGTTCAAAATACTAAACAAACCAATTGATAATAAATCTGCGTAGTTAATAGAATTCATCAATTCATATTAAAATTTAAGCGTAGAATGAAATCATATTATATTCAAAATTATGCGCATTGTACAAAGAAATGCGAACGGGTGTAAACGTTACCCAAATTCTGCTAAAAAAACTGTTATTATGATAATCTTTATTAGTAGTGATAATACCTTATCAATATTAATGAGATGCGTAATCCATTAATTTCGGATAGAGATGTGATCATTCAGAAATAAGTATATAAATGTTCTACACAGGTCACCGAGATCTTTTATCATATTGAAATATCAGTTACGACAGTGTCAAATAATATATTACCTGCGAACAATTCTTTACTGACAATATTTATTTTTGTCGGGCTTAAGAGTGTGTTTTAGTGTTTAGACTTTGAAAAGTTTGTGAAAAAGTGAAAATGAATTCAATATACTTGTTGGCGGTATCAGTGGCGGTATGCCTGGTAAGTTGTTTTACTGTTTACTAACGTAGTTATAATATTAATTTAAATATTCTTTAACTCTTCAGTTATTATACTTTTAATTTCGACGTGTATGCATGAGGAGGATAATTTTAGTTGAAGAAGTGAAAGAAGTGTGTTTGGACCTTAGTATTTGACGATCTAGAATCTCTGCCTACCGAAACGATAGGCAAATGTTTATTTATGTATGTAAACATATGTTTACATATATAGATATATATGTCTGAATGTCTGTATGTAAGTGTGTATGTATCTACGTACATACATATGAAATTTCGGAACTTGCATTGACTAATAGTGTTTGTCCAGTCTTTTTAGTCGAATGAAATATAGCAACAAAAGATACTTTATCAAATTTAACATGTACACAGACAGATTCTAAAACGTAATAATCGCATAACAAAGACCAATTGTACGTATTATTTGCGTCAATAAATATGTCATAATAATGATCGCCCAGTTTTCGCCTCTGTCTAAATATAGAACGAAGGCATAGCTATGATTGAGTCTATATGGCGAGCTCGTGTTTATACATAGGAACTATTTTGTGATTATTAAATGTATTGGTGTAAAAATCACAGTTTAATAGATGCAAATAAATACTTCGGATATTTGTTAATCCGAATCTATCATTCTAATCTAGATATTTAAAAATAAGATTTATTTCTCGTCTAAAAAAATATTTTTCCCTTTATTTGTAATTTGTTGTAATTTAATTGTAAAATTTTATTTCATTAGAAAAAAATAGCGTAAAACGTGTTTGCGGAAATCTAACGTTCCTTCGTAGGCACTAGGCGCTTTGCGCGGAGATATTCGTTTATAATTCCATTACCACAATTAAACTGCGGCATTGAAACCGTTTGTTCTGTTTTATAGGCAGGAAATCAACATTATCGTCAAAATACTAGGTCGGTTATGGAACATTGGTCAGTGATTATGTGGTGACGCGCACGCTTACGATACACAAGAAGAATGTTGGCGCCAGCCCGTAAGATTTGTTTAGATTTGACAAACGGATATCACGTAGACGTCGCGCAAACTCAAAATTGTCCAGTCACGAATTTTTCATTTGTTCAACTCTATAATTATTGGCAAACATCAAATATTTATGAAACAAGTGTACAACATTGTCACTTTTGGAACACAACTCTTAATTATATTCGACCGTTTATGCTCATAAATATTGTATTTGGTGTCTAAATTATTATTACTATGGATATGTGGCGCCATCTATAATTTTGTATAACAATTCATTAACGATCGTGAGGTGTTTGTGTGTTTAACAATTAATATATTGTCGTTTGGTTTCGTGCCTCATTGTTTCATGTTCATCAATAAAGGATGCTAAATGAGAAACATTATTGTATTACAAGATAAACTCGGCGCGACCCACTTGCGTGTGGTGCATGCGAGTGTTTGCATAGCCGCTTCGTCGCACTCCCTAAGCCACCTTTGTTATTGTTGTCGCTAATGTATGGCTAATTTAGAATACCATTTATCTGATTCAGCTGTTCACTCGACCTGAATTTTCGGCTCCATAAATTTTATACTCACGTCATAACCAAAAGGAATTCTATTGTGTTGGTTACAGCAAACATCAATAACGTCTCGATCTTTTATTCCTCAAATAAAGCATTCAATTGCAAACCACATCGGGGCGAATGAGCATAAAGTTGTCAGAATTGAGACGTAACAGCGCGTCCAGTCTCAATTTAGCTGGACACGAACCAGCAGGCCTTCAGGACACAAATCCTGTTCCTCAAGCCGTCAAAGTTTAAGCGTTAGTACGTTGCAGGCTCGGCAGTCGGTCCCAAAGTGAATACAGTGAAATTAGAGCACGGAATACTTGATGCAGCCACGCCGGGGACCCGACTGAGCCAATAAATTTATAATTCCTTGTGCGAACCTCATCGCGTATGATAATGAAAAGTCAACGACTGGTCTAGTTAGTACAATAAATGTAACCTCGGTTATTCACACACCCTTCCATTGTAATTGCTGAATGACGTTTGTAGGCGTCGATTTTATTATTTTATAGACGCTAGACTTTTTTACATTTGGCGTATCTGCGACGGCGCGGTTGTTCGCTTCTATGTTTGCATCGAATTGCACACCCTAAATGTTTTGGCCTTGTCTGCGCGTCTGATACTCGTAACCGTAAACGACAAACAATTGAAAGTAATAAAGTAACATATGCGTCGAATCTAGACGACTGATTGTACAGTAAAATTTATACGATAGAACCTGTTTGTGACCTCATTTTAAATAGGTACCTGCTTAATCATGTACAATCATTCGCAACAGGCCAACGTTCCAATTTGGACACTTGAATTCAAATCTGGATCCAGAATACCCGTTGCTTCTTCTCGGTAACGCGTAATCAATATTGCATTTAAATTACTTAATGTTTTGATTGGACTATATTAAAATGTATGGCTTGGTTGTTTAACGCTATTAACACGTGGTGATGAAACAAATTTAAACCAATCAAAGATCTGTTTTTAAAGAAACGCTTTGATGTTTTTCAAGAATGAAAAATACAAATAGCTTGAGTAAACTAACATACATACATTGGTACTCGATTCCGTACTCTTAGAAGTAGTAGATAAAATAATATTTGCATAGCATAGCTTTCACAATAATTGTTTTAATACCATCTAATTACCTAGCGTATCTTTACCGAGCAGAATTATGGACTTCGCAAAGCTCTTCAAATTCTTGGACCGTAGATTCAACCCGATACTTCTAAATCGTCTCGGTAGTGAAACTGATATCAAAATTACAAACAGCGATATCCAACGTCGAAATAACATTTCCATTCAGCTTTAATCAAACAAAAAACAAATTGATATTTATATGAAAAGCGATCAAACACAAATTGGTAGCGAAGAATTTTTATTGGCCACATGGCGGTCAATGCAAAGCTCTTTATGTAACTGACAACGCCCATATTTTATACGTTTAACTACTGGCGAGTTGTAATCGGCCGTACGAAACAATAATGAGTGGGCATTTATGGGGGCGTATAATCTTTTTGATTACTTAAACATTTATGATGCATTATAACTCGCTACCTTACATCAATTAATCATATTTGATTTAGGGGGAACCGTTGATACTTCAGTATTTCTCTTCTTCATCTTTATTTTTAAACTCTTCTTCAAATAACTCAAGGATAATTCACTAGAAATGTAGCTGGGGAATTCTCGAGAAAAGATAAGCAACTTGGGAGTAACAATTTTCCTCGTTATTAAGAATAATAGTCCACGTGGGATCTAGTTGAAAAAATCCTTTATAAAGAACAACAAAAGGCTACCTCGGTTCTATGAATGGAGATACAAAAACTCAAGATAAATATATTATAATATAATATTAACGAAAATACGTCAAACAGTATAGACAAGCGTAGCAGTAAAGACATAGAATTTCTTTTAGGCTTGCACTTAAATTTAAAATATGTACGATTACAAAATTTCAGTGCCACGCCCCCCCGTTGAAAATATGAAGTGTTCGCACTTACTCTCATTGCTGACTATAACTAAAACTTATTTCAAATCTCGCAAAATATTCTAGAATTCACGAACACATTTTTCAACGCGTTAGAATTATCTTCGGTAATAAATTTGGTTCGGTTAATATCCACTTATTTACAGTTCGATAACATGTGTGCCTAACCTATATTCACACCCCTCATTCAGCTTAAGAACTTAACACGCACAAAGGGCACACTGACTCACCGACTTTAAAAATGATTCACACAGCTCTTAATTAACAAAGTTGCTGTTTCGCATCGAGGTTGCCGAGGTTCGGATGCAGTTATCTTGTACAGTGGGCCCATAAAAGTGCATATTACCATCCACTAATGTCAAACACACATTAGTGTCACATTAATGCTACGAAACGATGTGAAAATACCTCCACCAACCATGTGCAGGATGCCATGTTTTGATAAACCTCTTCATTACACACAAGTCATTAAAAGCGTGTGATAATGAATAAAGACACTCCTTTATATGCAAGAATGAGATCGATTCAGTCCTTTGAGAAAAGAAACTTTGTAAATATTATTAACAACTGCTTTCACCTATGATGTAATTCTCCTGAAAACACCATTTTAATAATCATTAGTATTAGATGGTGAAGTCTTATCAAAAGATAATACTAATGTTATAATGTAATGGAGACAATTAACGCTATCATCAAATACGTACATGTATTCATAATTATCATGTTTGATAATCGTGAAATTTTCAATAGACGACACCACTTATCTAACACATTAGACAAGCTGGCATCGTATTAATCAATTTAAATACATGTCAAATGTAGATATTTTCTGCTTCGTTTAAGTCATCTGTTCTTTCAATTTCGATGCTATTACACAAATTAAATCATCCCGATTATTTCGTTACGCTTATCTTATGTACTTTTATAACTTCTAAGTCTCATTTGTTACAGACATTTTGCATTTTTATTTTACACAGTTCTTTCATTTTTATATAGACTTTTACAAAAAATAAACTTAACATTATTTGTTCATTTATAACTATATTAATCATTTATTACTCTTAATGATAAAAATGTTTATGAAAACTTAATAGTACTACGACAATCCCAATTGTAAATTAAACAAAGAGTAAATGTCTCAAAAAACGTAAAAAAAATGTAAAGGTATTAAAATCTCTTCATACTACTTTTAAAGATTCATAGATGTGAAGACTAATATGAAATTCGAAAATTATTTAGTTGATTAAAAATATCACACTTTTCAACAGCGAAGCCTTGTTCATGATAAACGTCGAAATTAGGAGGACTGTTAACAATGAATTCAAAACATACACATACCAACTGTTTAATTTGGAGGAAAATAATTGAGTTATCAATTACTATGCTGACTTGAAAAGATTTCCAAATATCTATCTTTAGGTCAAGGGCTCGTTTCTACAAACTGTTTCATAACAATGAAAATAAAGACAGATTATTTACCCAGTATGTATTTAAGGAAAAAATATCTTTAAACTGTAGGTAATAAAGAGGACACTTGCTTAATTTGGGAAAACAATTGTTCATACATAAATGTCTATTCTTCTCTACGAGGCTTGATCGCTTACGATTGAATGCTCACGAAGAAATTTTATTACACACACACAAGAGAAACAAAAATTAAAAAAATATTTTTTTATTTTTTTTTGTTTTAAAAATCACTATCTCAGGACTAATTGTGAAGTCAAAGGAGTTATCGACAATAACACTTAATTTTAATGAATTTGTTCCAAACAATTTAACTTTAATACAATTGTGTCAATAATTTTACATCTAACCGTTATTTATCTACAAGATTACTAAATCTATACTAATATTATAAAGCTGAAGAGTTTGTTTGTTTGTTTGTTTGTTTGTTTGTTTGTTTGAACGCTAGGATCTCAGGAACTACTGGTCCGATTTGAAAAATTCTTTCACTGTTAGATAGCACGTTTATCGAGGAAGGCTATAGGCTATATAACATCACGCTACGACGAATAGGAGCGGAGCAGCAATAAAGAATGTTTCGAAATCGGGGACATTTTTTCCTTTTTGTGAGCTTCCGCGGCGTGCGCTGCGAAAACGGTTAAAGTTTCGCTAAAATAATGTATGAGAGAATTATTCTCCTTCAAAAGTTCTAAAAAAAAGTCCGCGACAGCATATGTCTATTTTTTAAGGTTGGCTCACTATAACGTTTTTTATCCTAACCAAATTTATTTTAAAATAAAGTTTTATTTGTGAGGGTGTTTTTATAAATATTATACTAATCCTTATCCAAATAAATACGTTATTCATTACAAGTATTTAATTTTAAATAAAATTGCCCTTTACATCATTTGATTTCACTGAGTATCTTAGAAGATATTGCAGTTTTAAAATATTGATCAAGCGCGCAGTAATGATGCACAAGGCGCCGATCGACGCGTTACGGTTTCACGTTTGAACAATTTGACCGGATTGTATGAATTTTGGTATGGACATAAATAGGACTCTGAGAAGTAAAATAGACTACAACTTATTTTCCTTCTGATCTCAACCCTGTAGTCTACGCGGACGGAGTCGCGAGCAAAAGCTATTAGCTATAAAAGCTGTTAAGCAAATTCAAACACAATTCCGGAAATAATATCGGAGGCATAGATCGATCCAGTAATGTTTTCGGTAGATAACGGGCTCAGGTTTATTGGCTCTTAGTGGTACACTGGATGGAATTAAACGCGAGATCATCTATTAATGCGATTAACTTACGGTTGCTCTGATACAGTACAGTGTTAAATTGGATTTAAATCCAATGAACAACCGGCAGTGTTACCTCGATGGGCAGATTAAGTTGCACATTTCGCTACGCCTAGCAACCATTAAACATATCTTTCTCATTTTACTTCATATTATACTCGTAATTTATCGGGATATTTGCAATGCTAGACGGCCATAACATAGCCAGATAATCTTTAGAGGTCATTTAATATCTTCTAGGACTTACATCGGCTTTGAGGGCCGTGAAAAAAAACATTGCTTGCATATAATATTTTACCGGAGTTTAGTGTTTTTATTTCGAGTAAAAAAAGTCCTCACTAAATGCAAAGGTAAGTCTTTGTCTGTTACACTTTACAGCTAAAACGCTGAAGCAACTGGAATATTTTTTTTTAATGGAGATTGTTTAAATCTTTAGATTCAGAATCATTTATTGAGGTAGAGCAGGAACTAACACAACACAAAACGCATTTAGAAGTCATATTGCTCATAAAGTTATGACAGGCGTTTTAAATCTATAGTAATATTATCAAGTTTGTATTTTTGTAGGTTGTTACCCACAGCTGGTATGAAATATAAAGAATGAAATATATTTATCGTGTATCTGTTTTTAGTATATTCCAACGCATATTTTTAAGCGGGTTTCCGAATAATTTTACAGCTTCTTAAATAATGCAAAACGGTAATATTTCAGTATAATACCCATGATTTTTACATATGATCTGGTAAAAAAACATTTAAAAATATACAGGAGAGATTGTACAAATCCTACGGCAAATTTAATGGGTTTAACTGGATAACGAACGAAAGTCACAAAAAAGCGTATAAAAACAAATTATTTAAAATTTCCCTCGTACTTTCCACTCAAACAGATGTTTTGGTTGAACAAACTGCTGTTAAAATATTCAAAACGGTGCTCTGTGGAGTAAAATTTTGATACAAATTACTCGTCGGATGCGGTGTGATTACGTTTAGAAGTTTTGGAGTTTCGTAGCCATAATATCATGAAAAATTTTGCAGTGGAACGCTAAAGGGAAAGAGACTGAATAAAAACTTATTACCATTACTTATTTTCAAACTAACCCCCAAAATAGTTCATTTAAATTTTGATACTTGTAAAAACGGAGTTGTTTATATTGCATTATTTAGTGCGATGAGGGAATTTCTTTGTCTCCTATGTTATTAACTTATTATTACGATAACTCCTTACTACCTACACATAAACACGAGCGCTTGAGAGGTTTAATATGGCAGTGAGGAAAGTAAGAGCTGAGATAACGATAATTACATACTCCCCTTCCTTATTTGGACTTCAGTATACTTCAACTTCTAACAATCCATTTACAAACCCCAGCTTTAATATAAGATACAAAGTAATACCAACGAATTGTTTGGTCTCTGATAGTCCTCTGGTGCTCTAAATCTATACTAGACTTTTCTTATTATTTTCATTTACGTATCAATCAATTAAAGATTGTAACCTCAATATTTTCCAGTAAAATATGCATACATAAAAAGACTTCAAAGATAAAAGACGGAAGACAATTAATAATATTTTTACGACACCTTAATACCATAGAACAATAATTCAATTCGCTGTTATGAAAGATATTCCCCAGCATCTAATAATACGAAAGCTGCTCGGATATTACAGAGAACGTTGTTCGTAAACAATATTTTAAGGATAAAATTAGTTGTCTACAAAAAATCTATTTAAAGAATGCACGTACGATGTAGGTTTATAGTAAACTCGTGATTTTTATTTGGTGTTGAGGATTATATCTGTTTGATCTTGACTTGTATTCTATTTGAATTTATGGAATGTTCTATTATCTTTAAAACGTGCTACTTTATTCTGCTTTAAATAAAAATGATTATTTATAAATCTTGCTTCTTATTCGCTGTTACATTTTAGAATCAATCGTGGACTTCATAAGCAGGAGAAAAAAAGTGCTACATAAATAAATTTGTCGTTTAGAGCTAGTATTAAGTTTGTTAACGCAGAATGTTTTTGCATCACAGGTAGTCGGTCGCGAAGGCGTCCTAGCGTCTACAGCTTCGCGTGAGATGCACTGTGGCCGACGGCTAGTGTCTGGCTTGTTTTCGCGGCCAAGACTTCCACTCGGCTATTCCTACGTGGTCACAGTGCCGCGAGGAGCGTGCCGGCTAAATGTCTCCGAGGTCATCCCAAGCGAAAACTATATAGGTTAGTAACATTACCATAACGCACAATAGCATTGAACCCCTATTACTCCAAATTGACAAAAACATCGCCTGAACTCAAACATCATAAACTCAAATAAAACAATGTCACATGAAATCGTAAAAATCACAATCAATACGCACGAATATTATTCGGCCTTGTAACATATCATTTAATTCGTAACGATGTCAATATCGATTTTACATTGGTAGCACTTTGTAGATCACAAATAGTAGGTCACAAGGAAAGATCTTAATCGAGAGATGAAGTGTTCGTCAGAGCAAAGATCGATGTCGAATCGATTAATCGGAATTGCACATGCGAACCGCGGCACAACGCTTCAATAGAGGCGCCTACACCACAAATTGTGAGATAAATGGAGGTAGTCGGCAGAGCAATTGGTGCTTAATTATTTGCATGACGCAGTCGGCGACGATTTAGATGGGGCTACCAATTTATTGTCTTCATCCGTTCGTTAAATTTGTACCGCTATGTTTGTTTTAGCATTAAAAGTAACGAATGGCTCGTACATAATGAACGGCGAGTTCGCGGTGAGCGCGCCGGGTACGTACGAGGCGGCGGGCGCGCGCTTCCTGTACTCTCGCGGCGCCGGACTCGATGTCATATACGCACATGGGCCTATACACCACCCTATCGACATTATGGTACGTTAATCGGTTAAACTAGGATAAATAATTTATTTTGGGCAAAAACTTCATCACATTTCTATATTTCAGATCTTATACACCCAACCGAACCCGAACATAAAATACGAATACTTAACCGACTCGGATCCAGATGACACAAGCAACGACATACCCACGGCCAACCCCGCTCCACATCACCAAATGCAAAGGCATCACCGTCACCACAGCGCAGAATCTCACGCGAGGGACCTTGCGAAATCGCAGCCTTCCTTATCAGCTCATTCGGACTTCAACAACTTGGAGAGTCAATCACAGGTAGAAAGTAACGTGATCGGTGACAGGAAGTTCGCGTGGAAGATATTGTCGTTTACCCAGTGTTCTAGGAGTTGTGGGGGAGGGTTGCAGATTGGAAAGTACAAATGCGCTGAGCTTGGTGAGAGTGAGGACAGGGAGGTGTCCCCTGCTCATTGCAATGGGGCAGCCCCGCCAGCTCGTCGCCGCAGGTGCGGAGGAGCCCCATGTCCTCCTCGTTGGAGGGCTGCTGCCTGGGGACCCTGCCCGGTTTGCGGACCAGCGCATAGGACAAGAATCGTGGGCTGCGTTCAAGATCATGCTCGGGGCATAACAAAGGTAAATTTTAGAGTCAAGTTTATTTTCTATCTTAAGGTAAATTTAAAAGATACAAAAGTGATATGGACTATCATTGCTAAGAATTATTAAGTAAGACGTAAATCGTGAAATTTATCCAAATCTTCCCTTTCAGATTAGTGACCAAAAATGTCCCCTTCCAATGCCTCCGAGCAGCGAAGCCTGTGATATTCCGAACTGCGATGGCACTGCTGTAACACCTAGCGTGCCTCGTCTGGATTCTAGACGCCAAGTGCGACCAAGAGATCACACCGATAACTTCCGTGAAGGACCTGTTATATCTCTCGCTACGAATCTCACTGACAACGATATTATATCAACACCAGCTCCTTCGTACAGTTTCAACGCCGGTGGTGGATGGTTGTATACGGAATGGTCGGAGGTAAGTCGTAATTTTATTAATATAAATGCTACAAAGTTATGTACTTTAACATTCTTGATCAAGCTATGCGAGTTTGATATTTAACTTTAATTATACTTACCAAAATGAACAAAAAAATATTTATTCTAAAATTTAATGCTTATAACATGATCATAACTAATGCAAATGTTAGCGTTCAAGGAACAGAATGTAGTTAAAGAAAATCTATATCAGTACTGCCCCTGTTCCGATTTTTTTTTATTAATTGATTAAACTAATAAAACTTGCATCCAGTGTGTAGGCTGGTGTGTCGGCGGCGGAGTCCAATCTCGTGGAGTACGTTGTGCTGATCCAGCTGGCTGCGCCGCTCACCGAGCTCCAGAATCCACACAGACATGCTCCGTCAGGAAACAGTGCGATGCCCAGTGGTTCTCCGGTAAGTATGCAATTATTTCCATCTGTATTTAATGTATCTTCACCTAAGACTTCGAAGATATCAAATTATTAAAACTCTATTGGCAAGAAACATATTATCTATCTCTACTTTCCTGATACTAATTAATGATAGTCACTTGATGTAAGAGCAAAAATCTGTACTTAGTTAAGCATAGTAAGTTAAGCAGATACAGATAAGTATATTGTGTTGATAGGTGAAGACACATTCTACCCACCCTTATTTTCAGACGTGGTGCACCCAGGTTTCATTTATGAAATGATACTACAAATGTATTAAGTGTAATAATATCGTGTGTTTGGAATTTTACACATAACGTTATCTTGTCTAGACGCGTCAGTCACGGGTGTTCTTTCTTATTTCCATGACAAGGAATTTGTTCCACTGTTTATATTTTCGTTACACCGTTCATTTTCGTTTGAAAATACTGTACGTTTTTTTCATATGCTTACGCGAGAATTCTGACAATTTTGTTTTCAATCTCTTTGAAACCTAAAAATCTTGGCTATATACTCCTACAATTTAAAAGCTAAAATTATTCTTCTATCTTACGTCCTACAGGAGAGTGGTCGCCATGTACAGCTGAATGTGGTGGACGTCAAGTACGAGGAGTGATTTGCATCGGTGGTAATGGCAGGAGGCTTCGGGATTCCGCGTGCAAAGGTCTGAAACCTGAAACTGAGAGGGCTTGTGGGGGAACCTGCACGCCTTCGTGGTTCCTCAGCGATTGGGGCGAGGTAAGTCAATGATATACTAATGACATTAAAAAAAGTAGGATTTTTTTACCGCCTGGTGATATTTTTATTATATTCTTTTGTTACTGCGGTTCATCGTTACTGCTATTTGGTGATTGTGTACATACTTTAATAATGTTCAAAAGGTTTTCAGTATTTTATGCATGTGGTTCTTGATAAATTAATTATTTAATTATGGTTGGTTTATAAAAATATACAGATACCTAAAAATTATTAACGCAAACTCAACTAAACGACTATGGTTCCAAAGCTATTTATTTTAATTAATATTAAATAAATAAATAAATAATTTCTATACCTACTTAGAAAACAAAGATGCCGTTAGTATCTTCGTAAGCTTTAAGTTCAGCATGATCTAACCCCTTACAGCTGGTAACAATTCCGTCCAAACAATCAACAAATGATTATGTAGATGATTGAGATCATTATTATTGATTCTTTTTCTTCTTTACTTATAACTTATAGGTATTACACGGAGTTATTAAGATAGTACTGCATCAAGAAAAGTCGTAATTTGCATAATTGCAGTTACAATTCATGACACATCGTCATGTGCAGTTATTTTAAGAATAATCTCGTGTTTCCCTAGCACGACTGTTCTATTCATTGGTATTGAAGCCATTAATAACAGAAAATAAAATAAATATTCATTTGCCTCGATTAACATCGTGTTTCAACGCATCACTTTTAAACCAACAAGAGTTAGTGAGATCACGCGATGACGCGTATAACGATGATTCGTTTCTTATCAAAACAGACATTCCGTATTTGTTTAAACCTGACTTCTCAGTACCGCATCATAGTTCTTGAGAATCCTAGTTCTTTACAAATATTAAAATGAGTATATTTTTTAAATTGACGGTTTTAAAAAACTTGTAAGCGTCCATTTGAAGAAACATAATTAAATTATTTTGACTTTGAGTAGAATACATTTCTGTGGAAACCTAGACGTCAAATATTTGGATGAGATGTTAATGATTTCTTGCTAAAAGTATTATTTGGCAATTGCACTATTTTGCCAATTTAATATTATAATTTCAAAAGGATATTCCTTCAGAATTATCTATTCTCTTATGAGACATAAATTAAATCAAAGTATTTTGAAAACAAACAAGTTTATGTAGCACGATTACGCCATCAACTTTTTATAACCCTCAAACCATTTCGTACTCATATATTAATGAAGGATTTTTCTACCCCAGTGCCAAGGTCCGTGTGAAGCAGGAGTACAGTCGCGAACAGTGTGGTGCACTCGCGGCGGGGTCGAAGGGGCGAGTGGAGCAGCCCGTGACGCCGACTGTCCTGGAGTCAGACCTCCAGCTAAACGCACCTGCGTACCTTCCAGATGCACCACCAGACCCGACGTTAAGCCAGCTGTCATCAACCCAGTCGCTACAGGTATATACTTATATCTATTTTTTTACAGGCATGACAATGGTGACAACTCGGTGAATGTTCAAGAAGCCTCATCAAGGAGTGAGAGACTTCTGTCACGTGTAATTTTTTTTCGGGTAAAACCAAATGGCTATAGGTTCAAACCGTATTATTGGAGGATTTCGCGTTCATAACTATCGCTAGAAAGTTGTTTCAACTATGAACGAATTTATATACTCACAATATTATAAAGTTAAATGCATACAAACAGACAAGAATCGCAGTAACACCAAGGTCTATTATTAATGGGGTGAAACGTGCAATCAAAATGTCTGCAGTTGACGTGAAGACGTCAAAGAAATGGACTGGTCTGACGAACAAACTGCCAGCCCAAGTATAAGGCTTAAATACTAACATTACCTATAAATACTTCGGCAATCAAAGTTCTTGAAGATTTATATCCAAAAATTTACTTTATGTGCAAGTTTTGATGGTAAACTTGTAAAATTTAAAGTTCATCTGCCTCTTTAAGGCCATTGTGAGCCATTAGGCAAGCCTAAAAAGTAGGTGGGTAGGAATGTATTATAAAGTCAGATAGAGTACAAGAATACAGAAATAAAATAAAGTAGTACTAGAATTCTCATAGACGTAGAAAAATAACGGACACGATCCGTCAAATTATTTTGTTGATTTAAAATTTAAAGCCCCGTAATTCTTTCGTTCTTAATATGTAAAATTTCTGTAGTACTACAAATTTAAAGTGTCTAGATAATTTTAGCTGAATTCGCTGCATGGACTAAAGCTTGTATTTCCAAAAGCAGAAGTTTTCTTAGCGCAGTAATGTGTTTATATTTAGCAAATCGCCAGCCTTGCCCATCTTATATTTGTTTAATACCTAGTTTCCATATATCAGAGAATCCGGTTCTCCCTAATTACTAACAGGTGTATAATATATTAAAACTAAGGTGAGAGATATTTCCCATGCAGTACGAAATGTTTTATGCTGTCCTAATTTAAAATTAGGTCTGAATAATGTAAACGTTAGATTTTTACTTTATTCAGTACCGAATTTATTATTTACTTTGTTTTACTAGATCAGTACGGGTTTCTACCAGGAAAGTTAAAATTTAGTCATTGCTAGATGATTAAGATTAAGGAAATTATTTTTAACATATTTTTTGAGTGCCTAGAATAATATGGCATTGCCATGTTTTCTATTTTTAAACTATACCGATATTTTAAAGTTAGAAATTTTTGTTTCCTTAAGTATTTAAGCGTAACGTATGCTATTCTTAGGAAATAATATTTTATATCAAATATTGTTGTATTGAATAACCAATTTATCGAGATATGCTATAAAATAGGAAAAACGGAGATAGAATATTTTTTTCGAAGTTAAAAGTTTTGCCAAATAGTTAATAAGTTTGCAAATTCTGTATTTTTAAGTATGTCGACCTTGAGAAGTTTAAAATGTTAGACCGTATAGGTTTGTGGAAAAAATGGAGCCCATGGAATTGCATTGTTCATAATTACAATTACTTTTATTATTCATAGTAATATGTCAATTTTCAGTTTCAGATCCACAACAAAGAGTCACAAGACATCAAAGTCATAACGCTCAGAGGCCAAAAGACAGATCCTATGCTGACGGTAAACTATAATCACATCTTTTATTATTACATCTCTATTTTTTTGATTACTTATAAAAAAACAGTATTAGTATGTTTCTAAATAACAATTTTCTTTATGTACAATTTGAAGAAGACGTTGTTTATTATGACCTAGTTTCGTATTAAGTATGTCAGTGAGTTTTTAATATTTCTCTGAAAATATCTCATGTCATACCTACTCATTGTTAGTTAAATATTGTGTTTGCGTATCGGTCGTGATTGATGAGTGCTCACCTCGTAATACTTCGCAGAAATTAATCATCGATGTTATCATATTTAAAATATTCTTCTCTTTCAACATCACACTGTAGTAGTCCAAGATCCTGTTGCTTTCATTGCATATCTTCTGTTCAACTAACAATAGGCGTGTGACAACCCTCGGGAAGGCTCTTTTACCAGCAGTGGAACTCTTGATCTTGATGGCTGTTTTAAGAGCGATTTGTCATCTTGAATGTTTTTACCATGTTTTTGTCTTCCCAGGTGGTTGTGAAGACAAGCTGACGACTTGCGCGCTAGCTGTCCAGGCACGACTGTGCCACTACCCGTACTACGCGGCGAACTGCTGCAACTCCTGCCACGGACGATAAACTGATATGACGTGGTGAGTGTAGTAGTAATTGCCATATAGGAGGGATGGTAGGAAGTGATGAGATGATGAGTGAACGAAGTGAAGTCGATGAGGAAGGTATTGTGCCGCTGAACGATGTAGAAATAGAATTTGGACAAAGGCAAGAGATAATAATGATTTGTTGTTTTGTTTAAGAGTTAATTATGTAACGTAACAATGTACAATAAAATTAACTAGGATTACTTAGATGAATTGTGATCCAAAAAAGTGACAATATCTTTAAAAACATTACATAGTAATTCGGAAGTTTATCATTTGGTACCAACAAAACCTTCACTAAATTCTTTGTTGCTGAGCTTTAAAACGAAAGACTTATTATAAAATATAGATTGACGTATTTGTTGGGAAGGTAATGAAGCCTAAATAGAGCATCCATCCATAAAATCTTTAAAAGCGGCGAAAATATCCGAAACTCGTTATTTTTAACTGAGCTGTGTAAATGCGCATAAAGCCCACTGGCTTTAAACCTACAGTAATACACACTTTATTTACTTTGGGAACAGGATAATAATATATATTTTTTAACTTGTGCACGTAGATTTTTTAAATACAATTAATAAAAACAGTTATATAAATTCTATTAAGTTTAATAGTAGGTTACCAATAATTCTTGTATGGAATAATAATTGCTAATTTTACTAATCGAACCTTTTTGTTCCAGGTACTTCAAGAGGATTGCACTAAGGCGTTATGACATGTTTTGTGATACAATGTGGACGCATAGTGAGATACGTAATCTGTTATAGTGAACATCAGTGCTCGAGGCATGCGCACATAAAACACTAGGATATAGTATACAATTAAAGATCTAATAAACAGAAAAATCACTCGTTTAATCGACAGTGACTTCTCTAAATTTTAGCAAATAAATAGACATTTTTCTATTTGCATAATATTTCTAATAAGCGACAAAAATAGATTTTCCTAGTTTTAGATTGTCTCTCGCTGGAACGGGTCGCGGCGACAACGGAACCTTCACTTTGATAAAAGTGTGCGCGTGGCTCAATAATAAACCGTTGATTCATGTTTGTAAGTATTAGGAATAGTTTCGTGATCTCCAGATGTTTAGTCGAGTTTTGGAGTCGATCTGTGGACTGTAGGTTATGTTTACACAAAAAAATATAAAAATGTTTGTGTTTATTCAAATAATTATTGCACAAATGTTATCGAGTTCGGCACTTAATCGTATGTTTAATTGTAACTTGCCTTGTAACCTTAAAGTGCATTTCTACCGAATTATTGCGTATTATATTTAGGAGATTAACTTTAACAATATATTGCTGCAGTTCAATTTTTTCGTAAGCGTTTGCAATGCAACTTCTAGGTTATACTTTTAGACTAAGAACAAAAATAGTATTCACTTAAATTTTAAAAGGACAATCTTAGTTTCTATTTGATGTACTTTTAGAGACTATGTTATTGTGTTCATAATTTATTTGCCGATTGTGTATGAGGATCTATATATTGTTTAAGTAACGAATTGAATTTTGTAAATATATTACTTTGTATGTATAGAGCATTTTCATACTGGCTATTACGTATTTATACTATATTTGTTAAGTTAACATCGTACCATCACAATAATGTATGTCTTAAAATATTTCTCTAATTGTAATTATTGCCAAACAGTTTGATTAAATTTTGTCTATACTAATGACGCATATAACAATGTACAAAAATAATAAGCTTTAAATACATTTTGTGTATTTATTTCAATCCTCGACAAATTAGTCGAACCTTCCCACTATATAACATTCAACAGAGACTTACGAGTACGTTCACCTACAACCAATGTATCAATGACATAACGAAAATGGCGGGTAGCCGAAGGATGCAGGTCGCTTCTCACAGACCGCATTAGAAGTTAGTGGGGGAAGCCTACGTCCAGGACTGGACATTTTTCGGATGATGATGAAGAGTTGTTTACACATGAAGAAAATTGATGCAGTTTGAGATGGTTTCCTGAACTGCACTCACCAAAGCGGAACAAATATACATATAACTTTTACATAAATCGATTTATTATTATACTCAGAACAAACAGAATCATTATATTTTTTGAAAGTCATACCTAACAATTTATGGGGATTAAAATAGCCCAATTAACAGTATCTTATACGGCCTTAACCTAGTCATATTACTTCAGACCAAAATACTGCGTACGAGCAATTAATCACGTACTAAAACCGTTACTATTTAAGGACCTAGTCATTCAGTTTTTAAGTGCTGTCAACATCAATTGTTTATACAGTGTGTTTACAGAAAACCTGATGAAAATCTTCGTGTATATGTGAGTCGATAACAATATGATGAATATGAAAGTGGATGGATGGGTGAGCCGAAGGAGGCAAAGAAGAGGTGGATGAAATGCGTGGCTGTATATATAAAAGATAAAGGGTTGAATGAAGACATGACGGCTGATAAGGATGTGTGGAAAGATGAAACATACTGCGCTGATCCTAAGTAAAAATTGGGAACAGGGCAGGGAGAAGATGATGATAACCATTAGTCCCAAAATAAAATTACAGTAATGGACTTGATAAAAGGTTAGATAAGAGAGCTTATTATGTCTTTTAGTTTTTGTAACTGTATCCAGTGAAACAGTGTTCCATCTCTCGTGTTCCTATCCTGTTCTTACCCTGAATTGCTAATTTTTAGTATATTTAGCAGTTTTAAATAACAAGAACTGGCAATGTGAATCTTGAACTCAACTTGCACTGCAACAGCAAACTTTTCGCATAGTTCTATGCATTGATTTATTTATTTATTACTTCAAAACATCATATTTGTGTTTCTTTATCTGAACCTACAACTCCTGAGGTTGAAAATGTATTTGATCTTTAAACAAGAGTAAATTTTTCATATATGATTAAACAATTCGAAACACCGTCTACATTGTTTTATCCATTTCACGACGTGAGTAATCACTCTTAATAGTAGTCCCTGATGTTGAATGACATGGTATTACCAATATGTCACAATCAACTGAAGACAACACTGCCAAGCAGGTTTTTAAAAACAACGAAAACGTTTTGGTGAAAACAGCATGGCTTACTATAAATTTTATAACAAATACACTAATTTGTATAACAGTATTTGTGTGTATGTTATACGCCTGTAGTTTGCCAACAATCAGTGCGTACAGTTGGCATATTATATTGTGCGTTCTAGGGGTAAGTAGTATATTTATTGCAATTTTATAAATACACATTTATTAGCTGTACCCCAAAAGGGTTGCAAATGTCTTATACAACCACAATCACGATTATGCTAGTAGGGTTGAACCTTTATTTTTTACTTGCCCGATACGGAAATCGAAGTCACCAAAAAAATAACCGATAGTATTGTTCGTAATATTCTTCCTATGTACTACTATTTCATTTGACTCATCGTTCAAAACGATGTGTTTATTTTGTTATTACAAAATGGGATTACAGCAGAGCAGGAAAATAGTATGATAGAGAAGTCACGTAACTGTTTTGCGTTCCGAAATCATCAGGAATATGAGTAGAATTTTTTTCCAACTCAACCTATTCAATGATGTCTTTTTTTTAATGCTCCTATATTATAAATACTGCATATGGGACTGAATATAATTGTACTATGTGTCTTTCTCCACTCATCTTTCGTCAGTGAAATACCAAAGACCCTCTATCTGATTTTAATTTTTGTACGTCAATTACAAAGAATTAATGTTATTGTTTTGTCATGCTTCACTCAATACTTTTCTATCCAGTACCAATTCTTCATGTGCCAAGGAATTATGGTGATGTCTAGATACAACAGCTGGTCGGTATTTATAAATCGGCGGTACAGGAGAAAGGTACATCCAATGTTGGAAGTAATTGGACTTCTCCTTGTAGTCATCGGAAGCGCTTTAATTGTTCAGCAGAAAAGTGTTCATTTCAGCACAGTTCATGGGACCTTAGGTATGTAGAATACATCAATGCATAACCAGATCATTTTTTGTTCTAATGAAGATCTAAAAACTGTTAGATTTTACTTGTTTCTTACCAGTACTGAACATAAGCGTCCTTTACAATTAGAATGGCAAACTTTATGCATTCAGTTTGATTAGAACATACACGAAATGACAACAAGAAGCGTGAATGACCTGATAAGAATTTAATATATTTTCTTGCATTCGATCTAAACCAGATGGCGATAGCTACAAGTAGGAATTAATAGACAAAGATGGGAGATCTTTAACCATAAGTAGATAGAGGTTTTCTCATAAACGTAGATACAAAAACAATGAACTGAAATAAAATAACAGAAATGTTTCATCAATTAATCATTTACGCGCCAATAGTAATGTGGATGAAATTAATGTAATATCAATAAGGAAAAAACAGCCATCTGTTGATGTTGACTCCACGAGAAGACGAGTGACTATTGGCATATGGCTATGCACACTTACTAACTACATCAACAATGAGATAAGATATACCATGGGAAATCTTGATTAAAATTTAGGTCAACTGATTTCATGGGATTATTTTTATTTTATCTTTTGGAACTTTGTTAAAATCCTCGTCATTACAATCAAAATGTGTCATCATTATGTGTCTTCTTCTTCTTCATCAACCCATATACGCCCACTGCTGAGCACGGGTCTCCTCTACCACTGAGAGGGTTTAGGCCATAGTCCACCACGCTGGCCTAGTGCGGGTTGGCGACTACACACCTAAGAAATTCCTAAGAACTCTTAGGTGTGCAGGTTTCATCACGATGTTTTCCTTCACCGTTAAAGCAAGTGATAATTCAATGTGAATACACACATAACTTCGAAAAATAAGAGGTGTGTGCCTGGGGTTTGAACCCGCGACCGTCGAGATTCTCGATCGCGCGCCCAAACCTCGAGGCCATCACTGCTTTTTAAATCATTATGTATATTATAAAATAATTATGTTAGTCAATTTAAGATACATGAATGATAAAAACACGCAGGATAGATATATGCAGGTAATCCAATCGTCAGATTAAAAAAACAGCAATATCAAAAGTAATGAATAAACTAAAATAAAAATGTCTATCATATGCTCCACTTATTAAAGAAATAAGTCAAGGCTCACTTTAATTTTGCTCGGGCTTTTAAAACGTATATTTTCGCGAAATTGCAAAGTAGATTAACTATTTATAATCTGTTTTATTTCAGGTTTATGCGCATTAATTACAAGTTTAACGAGCTTAGCCAACGGGATACTAACCACGTATGCAAATAAGATTAGCTCTTGTATTAGTTTAAACTGCATTAAATTCATACATTTCGTTAGTGGGATTAGCACCATTTTTCTCTCAGCATTCAGCCTTTGCGCTGCCTTCGACATCCAACATTTCAGAATGTGGACTGGGTTTTCTGATGCTCCTACAGTTTTAATCATCATCACCTGTTTGTTCACCATTTTTGTGTCTATAAATTTCTGGATCGTGAATCTAAATAAAGTTTGCAATTTCTGTTGAATCTGTGTTTCAAATTATTTTCATTGTGTTATTCGAGCAACCTTTGAAATATGTAAGATAATTTGTTGTGAATACACATTTATTTTCCTATAGTTAGAGGTTTTTTTGCCTGAGGGTTCGAAACATGTGCGCCAAAACCTCAAGCCATCACAACTAAAAATTGCATTTCGATTACACCTTGAGTTGCGTTCATGGTGAGCTTTTCCCGGTGGAATATTTCTAACAAATAAAGGTTCACTTATTTTCCAAATTCATGGCAGTCAATACTTTGCTACAAGCAAGAAAGTGTATCGTACAGGTATATATCATATTAATTTAATAACATATTATTTGGTTATAATTTATTGAAATAAGTCATACAATTTATTACTTTTACATGTAATATTTTAATTTAGATATTCTTTGTTACTAGTTTTTTATCTTTATTTAATTCCTTTTATTGTTTGCGAATTATATGTTTTTTTTATATTGTTTTTTCATTATTTAGTATAACTATTTTGTAAACTTTTACCTGATCTCAACCTGTACAAATAAAAGGTTGCTGGTACTTAAATTTCAGGGTTACCTTTTTTAGGTACCGGCGCTCAACTTTTAGTCACTAAGGTAGTTCATGAGATAGTTTTTTTTGTATTTGTCGCAAGTTTTACTTAATAAATAATAAAAATATTTATAGTCCTCCTTTTCCTCAGCAAACGGAAACCTTATGACATCATCTATGTAATATATATTACAGATTCATAAATCCAATACATTAATGTGAACAGACACGGCAAACATGCCACACAAAGTTACAAATCATTTAAAAAATAAACAGTAGTGGCCAGTATTCGTGCACAAGTTACAACTACACCAGAGGGAGAAAACTATCGAAATCGATAACGTTATCAACAAATCAATGATAACAACTTTCAGATATTATTTAGTGACACAGATACTCCGGTGTTGGCTCTCGTTGTAAGCTGTAGTGTGAATTTTGGTGTATCTTTCGTGTGAGTAAGAATGCCTCCGCCACCGCCGCCTCCTCCACCTTCCGACCAAGCAATGGCTGAAGGAAATAATTACTACAGCTCACGAGAAACAGAAGCTACCACTCTTACTGTGGCAATGAATGTGATTACTACAGTGACTCAGTTACTACTCGGTGCTGTGGCTTTCAGTGCTTTTTTCTTCGCAAACGCATTCGAAGGTACTGCATCTCTAAAACAACACATCTACTTGTGTGTCATTGGGGTAAGTCAATTTAAACTGCAATTTAAATACTGACCTGAATACGTCTATAGTTATTCAGGTCATAGCCAAACTATTGTTTTTCTTCTTAAATATTTCACGTGTTCCAGTAATATAAAACGTGAAGCCGTAAAAAACGTTCCGTTATTTTTGTTTTCAAAAGAAACGCCATTAAGATGAATTTCTTAAGATGCTGTTAATCATTGTTTTGTTTAAACATTCGTTGTGTAAATAAAGAATTTTATTTCAGTACGTGATTATGATGAGCCAAGCTATACTTACGTTTAGTCCACACAACAGCCTCGCAAATTCTTTGAAATATCCAGACAAGAAAATAATACATTGGGTAATGCAAGTTGTCGGGTCGATTTTAGCGATCACTGGTAGCATCATCAGACTTACTAACATGACGTCGAATTTACAAACTGTACATGGAGCACTTGGTGAGTAGTATAATAAATAGCTAAAAGTATGAACTTCGCGTCTTTGTATGCGTAGTTTTTTTTTATACTGAAAAGAATGCTTCCCCAACGGCATTACTTGACGTCACCTTTCAAAGAATAAAACACTAAAATAATTATGATGTTAACAAATTCCTTTGAATACTTCTTTTGATTGGGAGAGGAAAATATGATCAAAGACAATTCTTAGTTGTAGCCGTATTTCATACAAGGAAGACAATGAGGATAAATACAATCAAAAAATAATTATGTCACGTAAATTACGTTTGCAAGTCATTGCTGTTGTTTATTTTAGAAAACCCTACAATAATAAATCATTGGATAAACTTATCCTTCTTAAGAATTGTTGATAGCTGTCTTTGCTCCAAAATTTTCTACTTATCAGACTTACAAAAACCCAGGCAGTAAATAATATTCTTCGATCGTACAAATGTTAAAATATTTGTCTCAGGGCGGGGATCGAACCTCTGCCCTTGCTTTTGACTAGTACGGTTTCTAGCCAACATCGCCACGAAACCTCACAAATCACTAATTAACCTGACAAAGCAATATTTAATCTACGTTTACATTTTCAGGTCTGATGGCTATGATATTAACATCGGTGAGTCTCGTGGGTGGAGCAGCGAATTTAGTTGCACCGCAAAAATTCTCTACTGTTTTCTTTAGAACACTACACATAGTTATTGGTGCATTAACAATTTCCGTAGCGTTTGTTTGTTTATGTCTTGGATTTGATAATGTGTACAGAGCATTTTCAGGTGATATAAATGCAAATTTATCTATATCATTAACTGTTATTGCTTTAGCAGGAGTTTTGGCATCTACTGTCCTAAAATTAAGTAAACGATTTAAGCGGCGCTGAATGTTATATGTTAGTAATTTTTTGATCAAATGTGTTACTATGAGAACTAAATTGATGAATAATAGCGCTAATCTATTTTACAAAATATATTTATTTGGAATGGAAGACATGTTCAAAAAACAAATCCTTATATTTACATTAATATAGGGAAATTGTTAGGACAAAAATTTACTAAAAACTTGACGTGGCTATGTTCCATAGCCTAATGTTCAATGTCTCAATACCAATAATGGAGTCAAGATTATGTATTATGAACGTTGTATAAATTTCAACTTCAAGATACGTAACGGACATAATAAAAAGAAAATAAAACATCAGTGTGTTTAATTTTTCTATTAAACTTCTCTTCATGACTTACTATTTACAAACGCTACTCATCAACGTTATACATAATTTAAGTAATCTAAGATTAATACATTGATATAATATAAAGCGTAAATCTATCTTATGTTATATACTTATTGGCTATTCTAAAATGATATTTTTAAATATGCTTACATTAAATATCACACCAATAAGCAAAATACATATTTAATACTATGCTTTTTAATTTATAAAGTTAGAAATATTAAAGATAATGTGAAAGATGATATGTACAAGAAGGTTAATCGGTGTTTGGCAATGATAATGGCAGCTGATAGTAATGTCATTTTAAAAGTTTATAAAATATTAAATAATAATTGTTCAATATATGCTACAACTCTCAAACTTGCTTAAACTCTTATACAGCAAATTGGGTTAACGATAACAGTTCATTTCTACCAATAATTGAAGAAACTTTGTAGTTTACTGACCTGAAAATATATCTAACTAATCAAATTAAGAAAATACAAATGGTAATCTTATCGTAATGGTAATCTTAATGAATGTAAAATATTGTAGCTCTTTATTATTCTTTTAATTGCTAAACTAGGAACGCAAAATGACGGCAGTTGGGCAATAACGGCAGTTTCAAATTTATGGTTTTATTATGGTCACTCCCTAAAAATAAATGTGTCCTAAGTCCTTTCTTTATATTGGTAAATAAGAGTATTAATGTAACGAGATAAGCTTTAGTTTTGTTAGTAATAGATAGCTAGAGACTCAAATTTTAGTGTTTATAATGGCAAATAATACTGATTATAATTCGAAATCTGAAAAAAGAACGAAAATGTTTTTAGTGGTAGTAGAAATTATTTTGTGATTTAATGGTTATAGAGTTTATGCAAATTCATCTTTGACTACAGGATGCCTATTGCTAGACACAGGTATCATCTAAATTTTAAAGAGACCTGTTAAAAGAGGGTAGAATAGAGAATCCTGTAAAGAAATTGTAGCATAGCTTGAAGAATATGTATTCGAGACATGCATCTTAGGTCCTACAGGAATCGCAACAGTTTTGTATATAATAATTGTAGTGACAGAGTCGGGCCTGCACCGCCAGCATACAATTGGGCAGTTTGTCTTCACAGTCTGAAATGATAAAAGAATATAATAATAAATACACCCAAAAGTCATAGATATAATTCATACCACACTTACATGCAATCCCGGTTTTTACCAGACTAAAAGAAAATTTTTGATACCACAAAAGCCTGGATAGAAATAAGTAACGTAAAAATATACAAAAGCATGCAAATAGGATTTGTAACTTGTAATGAGGATCAAAGAGATTGTTGCCTATTAAAAAAAAATAAAACACAATAATCTCAACTTTTTAAATTTTGTTCAAAAAAATTTGTTCAAATTTGTTCCAAGATATGGTCCGGAAGGAAATAAAACAATCGATATTTCACAGGTAATATAAGAATTTATTTTTTCTACTATACGTTTCTAAATAATTTGAAAAGCACACATAATGACAAATACACTACATTATGCTTTGACTATGACTGACTAAAATTTACCTTTAGTTCTGACACCTCTGGTAGCACTTATTTGGGTGCTGGTGCCTTCGTAGCCCGACACTCTTTGAGACTCTGAAAAAGATTTATCGGTTTTATTTTGGGCCTATATAAGTGACTCAAGCCTGGTTGTCTGGAAGAGATCGCTCTAAGCCAGGGCTTCCCAAACTGTGCGTCGCGACGCCCTGGGGCGTCGCGGCAACATCCGAGGGGCGTCGCGAGGCGATCGGCAAACTTTCGCTGTCCGTATTTTTCATATTACGCTAACTACTGCTGTTTTTATTTCCAGTAAAGTAGGTAGTTTTGATAAGGGGGGGGGGGGGGGGGGGCGCGGTCCCAAGAAAAATAATAATTCTGTAGGGCGTCATAGTGTAAATAAGTTTGGGAACCCCTGCTCTAAGCGATAAGACCGCCAATTGTCCACTATATTTTAGTTGTTTTTTTGGGTTGTTTCTATGTTTAAATGGTGCACAATAAAGTGTTTTTTATCTTATCTTTTATCTTAAGCAAGCCAGGATGACAAAATTTGACCACGTCCAAAGCATATTATTTTAAGCTTAAAAGTAAAAAGGAAGCAGTTGAAAAGTATTGTTATATTTATAAAAAACAAACAAGAAAAAAGAATCCTTAAGGCTTTTCTTATGAGACTTTATATTTACAGACTACAAAAGTCAATTACATTGATTGATGAAACATAAAAAATATCAATTATAATAAAGCCAAATCCACTACAAAAATCAATAGTGGCTATGCCGTTGCGGGTCTAATGCCAGTTAGTATCTAATCCTAGATTCTTAGAGTACATAATCACTCAAGTTTTCGCCCAATGTAAAAGACTTAAAAGTAAAAAAAATGTAGGTTTGTTACTTTGATTTTAAAAATGACAGGTAAGCGACAGGCAATAATCAAATAGGTTATCGCCCTTTTTCATTCCTAGTGATGCAATAAGTTATCTCAAATTCATATTGCGTAATAGCATAAACGCAATCTATGGGTAAAAAAAGACCTTATTAATTTTAAATTGTAACAAAAACTTCATCAGCATCAGCTCTTATTCGTCTTACTAAAGGCAGATGCCTTATCAACTCTAGCCAATTACAATTAAAGAATTACGTAATATTTGTGAGTTTTTACAATTTCTTGATTTACACTTTGTAAATATTATTTGTCAATAACAATAAAAAGAATATTATGACGCCACCTAATTATAGATATGCATTGTTAAGAGATAAAACGATATCGTATCTACAATTAGTCATATGTAACGGACTCATAAAAACATAAAACTTGTCTAACTTTATCAGCTCGAAAGAAACTTACCAATTTGATGACTGTATAACTTGAAAACAATTTTGTTTGATTAAGCATTATTTATACCTTATTGTCAATATATTTGCTTATCTTTGTTATAAACCTATCCAGGTAAACGTAAATGTTATCAATCAACATTGGAAAGCAAATATCTGCTATATACCGAAGTTTTGCAGTAGGATATATCTGAGCCTTTTTTAAATAGAAATACATACTCTGTTACTGCTGCTCCAGGAACGGATCTGAGGTGTATTTTTTCACATTACGAGAATTACGTTTTTAGTCTCACGTAATAAGCTAACTTAATGCCGTTTTCGAGCAGATAAATCTCCGTGCTGCCACTGATAGTAATTTAATAAATTGACACAACAACATACGCTGGAGTATCTGAGCCAATTTTGAAAGGAAACATAAATATACAAACCAATAGTCAGATCTGGTGGTAATGGGGAGAAATTGGAGCAGCTCAGCTCGCAAGTACGGCGGGATATAGGCGGCGCTTCTTTGCAGTCAGTTTCGCCACTTGCCCCATCAATTTCTTCATGAGTGCATACCACCGTTCTTCTTTGTACGCCCGTATTTAACGAACAATTGCCCATACACTGAAAAAATAGGAACGAACATTAAAAATCAATTTATTCTTCAGTATTGAAAGCAGTATCAGAATAAATCAACGAAGGAAGATCCGAGATCATAAGAATCTTATCTGCATATCTGTCTGAATTGGAAGTTGATATGATTTTGTCATAAATAATCTTATTATCTGTTTCATTTTTATACCTTTTTCTATACTTCAACTCAAACTATTTATCATTATCTGGAATCGTAAAATATTTGTTGATAAGTGCACGCCCCGTTACTACCGTGGACGAAAGTGTCAGTTTAATATCATGTGTATAGCAAATACAATTTTGAAATGGCTTAATAATGTTAGCCAACATAAGTTATTCGATAGCTATTTAATATTTTACTTGGATAGCAGTGCAGTTTTGCCATGACAAAATAAAAATACCTTTACTACAAATACTGCTACAATTGTATCAAAATTATCTGAATAGCCCTCGATAGTCCTCAAGCAAAAAGACCCTGCCCAACCTAAACCAATCAAAATAATTTACTACATTCACAATATCTTTCAAATCGCCAATTAGTAGTACAGCTGCTACGAAATGTGGTAAAACTGTTGAGAGAAAATGGCTCATATAACTCCCGCAGCAACTTTTATCTATCAAAAACCTTCGTAATATCAAATGCATTTTATTATAGATACTGAGAACCATTACAATCTTAATAAATTCATATTAGCTTGACACATAACTGCAATACATGTATCAGTGCAAGATACGCATCTAAAATATGATATGCGGACATGTCAGAACCATTTAAATGCAAAATGGCCATCATAACAATTCAAAGGAACATTCTGCGGGATTGATTGAATCTTTTAATTTACGCGACCTCGGGATAGGTGAGCTCAATGAAAATTGAGACCTGGGTTCATTGAATCCAGTGTCACATTTACTTTATTAATACTAACGAGATGTGTGTTCGTGACCGAGAACACACGCTCCGTTAATTAGTATATCAATCACAAGACGCTGTTGAGTCCAATTAATTAATGGAAACGTTTATACCAACACCACGTCCATTAACGTAGGTGTTGTTTAGTTATTTATTGTTGAGGGGAACGTGTACTTGAAAAAAATCTTCTATTACAGATTTAATGTCTTCCATGTGGAGTGGAAATCATCTGTGTAATGTTGCATCGGGATGTACTCATTTATAAAGTATATCTACTATAAGGTTTATTTTTAAAACTGTATTTATTATTTACCAAAGTTTTATTTTTAGGGCTTCCAAGTTTAACTTATTGACTGTTGCATGTCTATTTTTTTATTTTATTTAGGAATTCACGAACCAATCGCTTGTAACCTTCACCTGAATGCAGCCTAATATTTCTTCCTACCAACCTTGTTACTTATTGCTAATTCCGGGTTTTGAAAATTGCCAGGATATATGGGAATATTGAAAAGATCCACATTGAGAGTATTGCCCGGCCTTGAAAATCTAATTTCGCACAGCATGATTCACAGCTATCAACGAAATCGGCTGATCGATAGCGATAAGAAACGCTAACAATAAAAATATATATATCAAGCAGTATTAACGTTTATATTATTAGTGTACAAGGTGCATTCAGACCGTGATCGGAAACTAAGACAGGTAATATTTAAGGTGATTGCAAACTCCCTGGCGTTCAAGAAATTCCTGAAAAAAAATTACTTTTTTCTTACAAACCACATACACTTAATACCAGTGGTTCTATAGATAACGTAATTTTTTCTTTTTGTCAGGATTTTCATTAACGCCAAGAGGTTTGTAATCACCTGGCTTAGTTTCCGATGATTAGATTCCCTGTATGATTTACGTTATTTGCTCACCTGTCCCCAATCGCTGAAGTACCACGTTGGTGGGCACTCCCCTCCGCAGTCTCGCTCATGCTCCGGTTTGGGACCCCTGCACGCCGAGTTCCTCAAATGTCTTCCAGACCCACCAATGCATAGGACACCACGTACTTGCTTTCCACCACACTTGGCCGAGCATCGAGACCACTCACCTGGTAAATGTTTTAAACCATAAGAAACTGCGATTCTCTAGGATCTCAATCCAAATAATTAATTTAGGAATAGTGAATATAAAATATCGAAGTTTTCTAATTATTAAAAAGATCAACGCTTAAATGTACACAAAAAATAATAATCGTTAACACTGCGATACCTGACAGATACGTAGACGAGAAATGAATGGTAATAATACAAGAGGCTAAGGGTTCCATAGAGACATGGAAGTCATTCAATTTAGATTATCAATTAAATGTATTAAATTGTTGTTAAGAGAAAAGACCGACATTTTTCATGTTTCAAGGAGAGGAAGTTTTAAATCAATTTAAGTATTTTTTGGTAAGGATTGGATTGAGATTAAACCTTAAGAAATAATATAGGTTACTTTTTACCAGGGTAATATTAAATATAGTATTTCCGTAGAATGATTATTATATTCAAAATTCGTCAGTTATGGTAGTTAGTATGTTAGAAATAAAAAGCAGTTTACCGTCACCAAAAATTATGATGAATCTGAAATGTGCCCTACCCATTTCAATAACCAGTTATTTTTATAAACGGGTACAAATACAATGTAATAAAGTCTTAAGTAGACTACATAAGCATATTTGACATATTGTTATTGTAGGAAAACAAAAGTTTAATGATAACATAATTAAAATGAAATATGAGTAAGGTCGTCGCATGCTGGCATTTCCCAATATATTTATAGTCATTCCGTGCTAATATACTTAATTATCAGTTATGGAGAGTAGGTAATAAATTTTCTTAGAACATATTCCATCACTGATTTTATTCGTGGCTTTCTAGTAACAAGAATATTGGAGAAACAGAATTTACTGTTATTACGAAAATTCTATAGGACATTGATTTTAAGTGGCTATACGTTTGACGATTTTCTGTGTTATTATTGTTGTATTTTACCGTTTATTTTAGTGTATTCATAATAAGAGGCAAATTCAATGGTGTTTTATTCATAAATATTATGCGAAATTAATTTTCTAACAAGTAACACTCGACCATATTTCATATAATGTAGATATAATTACAAATGCTAATTAAGCTAGACATTTGAGAAATACACCCAGAGTAATATTTACATTCGTATAGATTTCCGTAAATAAATTCATTGACAAAACTCTCAATTATTCTGATTAAATAGCTATGAATGGGCTCTTTCAGATATTGAGAAATTTAGAGCTAGAATTCTTGAAGTTATAACTAAATTTAAGACGTGTTCTACTGCTTTAGAATTTGAACATGCTTTGTACTTTTCTTTCTTTGTTATAAAAAATTAAGTTCGTAATTCTCATAAACAAGTAATATTAATATAAGCTTAAATCATTTCATCATTTTCTATCTACATAATGTACGTTCACGTAGAAATATTACAACTACCTGGCTACTAAAACATAAAACTTCGAATTGAAGTATTTTATTCCATCTTCAAGGTATAACAAAAAGAATTTCAATCTAAAAAGAACTTACTGGTAAACCATTGTCCTTCCAGAGGCTCGCACGGTAGCCGCGGGGTGCACGTTCGAGTTGCTTCAGGCTCCTTCTTCGGAGAACAACCGGAGGGATCAGCGCAACGCACGTTTCGCGTCTGAACCCCGCCTCCCACGCACCAGCCTATGCACTAGATACATAGCACAAGAATTATTATGGAACATAATGATAGGTTCATATTTTTACACTAAGCATATAAATATGTAGAAGTTGCCTCAAGTAACCAACATATGTTTTTGCAGCGTTGAGTCCGATTCAAGCAACGCATTGAAACGATTGTTCAAGAGGCCAACATTTATAAATCAACGGCCTACATTTATTAGAAAAATACGACATGCAAATTAAAACTTATTTCATTTCGGTAAAGATCATCTATCTTCATGACTAAAATCTTTGTTTACATTATCCTACACTGAAGTTGAGAAGACATTTCCATAACTATATTTTAAACATCTATTATCTTTAGTTTTTCGTTACGACCGATGATTCCAGCAACGTGGGAGCTTATGAGGTACCTTGGCCCATTTTCTTCAGGTGAGCCACTTAAAAAAAGCGAAACATTGAAGGCAGAATCATCAGTCACAGGAATGATGTCACTTCATACAATGTAGCAATTCAACTGTTTACCGTTCTATAAACAATGCTATAACACACCTCGGACCATTCTGTGTAAATCCATCCAGCTGGTGCACTAAAACTGTATTCCGGGCCAATGTCGATGTCCGATGTGTTGACAGCCACGGTGTAGACGGGCCCTTCGCGGAAGGTGTCTGTGTGTTCACGCGGCTTCGCTCGTTTCGGTTCGATATGCCGAATGCCGACATTTATATCCTCGCATCTGGGTATGTTGCACTGCTCGGTCGTAGGAGGTTTCGGCAGCGGGCATTTTTGGTCGCTTATCTATAAAGAAAACATATTTGGACACTCCAGCGATTCAGTAAGTATGAGTAGATTCAAAGCTGGCTTAATACCAAAAAAACCCTCTCATCCATTAGGTCTTAACCTTATTAGATCGTAATTACTACATATACAAATTTACCTTAGTAATTCCCTTGGAATGATCCTGAACGCAACCAACGTTTCTAGACCTCGTCGCGGGTCCACATCTTGGGCAAGCAGTCCAAGCTGCAGCCCTCCATCTCGGAGGACAAGAAACATTACCACATCTCCTTCTGCGACCCACTGGTGCAGTCCCTGAACAATGGACTGATGACACTTCTCGGTCTGGTCCATTTGGCAAAATTTCTACGCAGCGGTATTTCCCTAGCTGAAATAAGTAAGGACTTTATTTTTAAACGGTTTGACCGAACACCATATCTAAGATCAAAAGGCGGTTAAAACATTGAATATATTGAAAGTCTGTCATGTTCTAGACTTCAAAAAGATTAATACGACGTTTTTGATTGTTAAATTAATTACAGTCAACAAATCCTGTACCGTGAGTAATAACTTTTTTAAGTATATCAATGTACCTGAATACCTCCGCCGCAACTTCTCGTACATTGAGTATACGACAGGATTTTCCATGCAAATCTTCTATTACCAACTGTATTCTCGTCTAAGGAAACATCGGAGCCTTCCTTAGACATGCTAGTTAGGTCTGGATGTCTAGGACCTCCAGCTTTAGCCCTAGGATGAGCGTCGAAGCTGTGGTGCCTTCTAGTGTGCTTAGTAGCAGGAGTCACAGGCATATCAGGTATTTCAGGAACTTGCGCAGAGTCTTCTTCACCCGTCGCCTCAGTAAAATATTCGTATTTAATACTCGGATTTGGCTGCGTATATAAAATCTGTAAAATGTTTGGTCATTGTAATTTTTGGAACTATTTACACAAACAAACCAGTGCGTATGATTTTATCATATTTATATGGCACTGCTTATCATCAGGTATGATGCCATCGCAACGCAAATTAAGATTGATTACTTTACAAAGCATTTTTTATAATACTTGCCATAATATCGATAGGGTGGTGTATAGGCCCATGTGCGTATATGACATCGAGTCCGGCGCCGCGAGAGTACAGGAAGCGCGCGCCCGCCGCCTCGTACGTACCCGGCGCACTCACCGCGAACTCGCCGTTCATTATGTACGAGCCATTCGATATTTTTAAGGCTGAAAATAAACAACAATTCTTCAACCGCTAATATGTTTATACTTCATTATTTATTTACATATCCAGATGTGTGCAAGAATGATGCATGGTTAATTAGAATTTGACATTTTGTATACCACCTGTCAGTGTGTAAATTGATTCATCGTAAAGCCAAGGTGAGCTGTGGCTCGAAACAAAGTGACCGTCCTTATTTTAGCCGGTGGCAAATGATTTACAGGTTGCGTTTTAGACGACATTGTTGACTGACAAGTGAGCAGGCTCACGTTCGCGGCCCATTTGCTTTCGTCAAAGGATAATTGAGTGCATTGTGAACTCTCATATAAAAGTCTAAATGGCACAAACGTCCACTCTATAATTAATTTATATGACGTGAGCTTTTGCTGACTACTACGGCCGGACCGATTGTTGGGTCGACGGCAAGTAAGCAATAAATATACCGGACAATGATTTTAGACTCGAAATAGATTAAATATGCACAATGCGCAATGCTAGACTGACTGCATTCATATTTTATTAGTTGTATTTAGTTGATGGGAAAGATTTTTGGTCACTCTGATGAAGTCCAATTTACGTGAAATTCAACCACGAAAAAATCCTCTAGTATAAGCATTTTTGGATTTAAGCAGGTCGACATAATTTTATCCACACTTAGGATGTAAATAACGGCTACAAGTAAAAGTCACAAATTAATTCTGCTCAAACACCACACATTTAACTAGAGTTCCACATTCCACCACCACCATTAAAACAAAACACTATTGATCTATAAACATGCATGTCATACCTGGCTTAAACTTACCGATATAATTTTCGCTGGGCGCTATTTCGGAGACGTTGAGTCGGCACGCGCCCCGAGGCACGGTGGTGACGTAGGAGTAGCCGAGAGGCAGCCTGGGCCGGGAGAACAGCCCCGACACCAGGCGCCGCCCGCAGCGCATGTTGTGTGCTCCATTCCCCGCCAAGACAGACTCGTGACCTACCACCTGCAAATCAAAGATATTTTATAATGTGTTACCTATCTTCTTGACAAGAGGAATAATAATATTTGCTTCTGTCCAGCCTTTATTTCTCTTTCATAAGTTGTGGTATCGTATGGTTTCATTAAATGAAATTTTACGGAAGTCGATTTTAGGAGCAATGTTTATACTGAATGTGTTACAAACCTCCTGGTATTAAAGAAAATAATTATGACACTATGTATAATATTAAAATGTTGTTGAAACTGTTCACTTACATTTTTCCGTAATCATATGTATGTATATTGAGAACTGAGCATCTCATTAGCAGACAAAGAAAACAGAAAAGCATATTGAAATGGAATTCATATCACAGTTAAAGGGATATTTAAGGGGCGACAATGAGATGTCGTAGATAAAAAGTCAATCATTGTACAATGCTTCCAGAATATTACACACATACGACACATTGTTCCAGGGTTTAAATTATTCATCAATACAATGGAGACGTTTAGTAAGTTTTTAAATAATAGAAACAGGAGATTTTGATATATATCTTTTTGGAACCGAAAGCAAACGACTCTTATGAATATTGATCGTTGGGAGTTTAAACCTTTTGTTGTTGACTTAATATAAAAATTGTCGTGATTTTGGATCTTGTGGGCTATGAGAAAGATAAAAAGCAGTTTACCAATAGGCAAACAAATTGCGACAGCATTGATCTTACGATTTCTTTGCAGGTAGGTATTTCAATACGAAAAATCAAATTTCATCATAAACAGAGAAACAATATTTTGCACATGGCATCTACAAGAGCATCTAGTAATTGTGATGTATACAACTAGCAATAAATAAAATTTAATATATATTTCAATTAACTGGTTGTGGTCATAAACTGAATCCCAGTATAAATTTATATTTACGCTCACGAGGAGCCGCAAATGGTAGCAATCGTACACGCAGCTATGTATTGGACATGTGAAATAAATATAAATTTACACCTCAGGAAGTAATAAAGGAAAATGCAAGTAGTTAATGCTTCGAGTTAAATTGTACTAGATGCAAATGCAACGTCGGCGACGGTGCAGATCGTATCTAATGAGATTAAGCTGTCGCCGACACCTCGAATGAAGAATGTGTGATTTGCTCGACTGCCAACAACGGTAGAATTCACGCTTTCTCTTTAAATACGTTTTCTAATGAAACTGCTTCCCTTTACGGTCTCCTTGAGGTATAAAAACTAGAGGCGGTTGCCAATTCAGGTAACTAGGTATTCATTTATAAATTATTTATGTCGTCTGAGGTTAATTGTCTCTGATTTAATTTAATGAACAGTATTAAAAACTTAACACGATGGTTATGTAGAGAGATTTTATCTCTATTAATCAATAAGCAAAATCACTAGGGAATGTTCATAATATGTTCATTTTCTTCTAATCGTTTTCCAAAATTCTAGGCGCATAAATGCGTTTTTGCTCTATTAATTCAATGCTATTTCTTTGCGTGTCGCTATCCACTTTGATACATACATTCAAATCTATGTGATCTTTTCTTGTATAAAAAGCTATCAGTGAATGTTTTCGCAGCTTGAAAACAAATTTCTATTTTAACATTTCAACAGGACTATCTTCTTGAAATTGTTCATATAAAAAAAATCTATCAGCCGTCACAAGAAAAATTATGTTTTAACTGAATTCAGAAAATAATAAGCATCTTCTAAATTTAAAGCGATAAAGACGAAAAAGATAATCTGATCAGTCAAATACTATACTCTTGGACCATGGCTAAAAACTATTCAATGCTACAATAAAAATAAGCGAACCATCTCAGGAACTTGTAATATTAAAGAATCACGACTTATGAAATGAATACGATACATAATACACAACGATTCGAATATTAAAAGGTTGATTATGCAAATGGCAGAATGTGTTAAAAACATTCTTCTGTTTCCTTTAACTTAGACACGAATAAAATGCAACTAGATAGTATTATTACACCGGCTAATACGGGCTCGGGAAGCGCTATTTTAATTTACATATTTTGTAAATACGCAAGGGAATAGCATGGAGTAAAAATAGAATATATGTACGTTTCTATGAACGGGAATCTGGTCTCTCAAGAGGTTTCTATAGTTCAAACACCAGGTGGGATTATTAATATTACATATTAGCTTTATCAATTACTAATAGAAATGATCGCTGTAACAGAAAGACTTGCTTTGAATCGTAATAATGTTATGACTGACCATTCTTATATTATCCTCGAACATTTTGCGTATCCAATACTCTAAATATAGCTTCTGATAACCCTTGAGTAAATATAAAATAAACATTTGTACCACCACAAATATTTGTCAAGCATTTCCTTATTTTACTTTTTAAGTTTCTGATAAAAATAAAACATTAAATATTAACCGCCAACTTTTTATGTTCTGCCAATTTATTGCTCCAATTCGATATTTGAATATTTAGAGCATCGAAATAAAACTGTTGAGGCTCCATTGATAACCGCCCACTCAACGAAACAATCATGTTCCGGGCAAAATTTATGTTCATTCTACATTAAAAGCCCAATAACAAAGACATTTATTGCTTGTATCTCTTTGTTCCCGATAGGACGATACGAAATTGCTCTCTTTAATGTCATACTCAAGGACTCACTTAAAAGCATTGTTTTATTCATCACCAATATATGTATACATAGTAGGTATTTGAAAATATAAGCATTTCAACAAATTGTAAATAATGCACGTTAGCTAATACAATGATATTTTGTCTCTTTTCTGAAGCAACATATGGATTAAGTCGGAACAATAAAATACTCTGTTGATTTTTTTATTCTTTGACGTAAAAGAACACGTATTGACCATTGACATTAAATTAATACACCTTAATATTAACCACCTGTAAATATGTACACTCCTTAATATCAATTAACGTATAAAGTACAAAATATTGTTAATCCGAACACAACAATCGCTTTGGATAAATCAACGTATACTTAGGAATGATATAAATCAAACCAAGTGGTAATTGAAAACGTCCGCTAATAGTCTATTAATTAGGATTAAGCGTCAGTTAATTAATCACCTGTCGTTTGGCGTTTGCTTCGAGCCCACAGCCACACGTATAAACATAATATATTTTGTTTCTATCACGCGCAATTAATCACTTTGAATGGATATTTTTTTATTTATTTCCCACCGCTTTTATGTTTAAGATATTTTCAAGTCAAAAGAGAAATGATATTGAAATTACTATTATAGGAAAACTGAAATAAACCGTTGAAATATAGTAAGTGAAAGCCAAAGAAATATAGTAAGAGTCAATTAACACTTAATTAGACGCAATTAAAACGATTATGTTTAGAATAATAGCGGTCATAGACATGCATATAAATGAAAATCGATAAACTTACCCAACAATGTGAGAAATGTAATTTAAAAGTACACAGCGAGTTATTTTAATTTACCACGAACAAGCAAGGTAAGCTTAGAGAAATGCTATGATCACAATTTATATCCAAACAAACGGTTTATGTCGCCGCCTCTGACATGTTAAATGACGTGACTCCTTACTTTACATAATAAAAGCAGCGCGCCCATAAACTGCCCATGTAATTGGTCAGAAAACTTTAATTGGCCGTAATGTGTTCTTATAAATCAATTAATACCAACCTCCTTTCTTGGACTGCACTGATTACATCTTGACTTGTCGACTGCTCAATGGACAGTATCATTTATAAATCTTAGCAACACAGCTAATAAACATCAAGTTAGTTTCTATATTGAATCTCTCCGTATTAGATCATTGTGTAAGTAGAGAACTACTGTTTGATGTTTTAGATAAGTTTAGTTGCATGTGTGACGTATTTAAAATGAATTTAGGTTGAGATAATACTTACGATCATGTAGAGAACGGAAAGTAGAACGGATGCAGGCACCATCGTGTTTGCTTCTTTGTCGATAACGTTATTAATTGGGGTATGGAAGACACAAATTTTGACACACGCTAATTATCTCGGCGATGTTTCTTCGCCTAAATTATCATAAAATTTTAAAAGAAGATATGTGAAATATTTATTTTTATTTATTTATATTTTTGTTTCATTATTAAAAAAACATCCAGCATTAGTAACTTTTAATGATCCGAACAAGTATCCATAGCCTCTTAAAGTAATTTGTCTATAGTCTAGCTCTAATATTATGTATAGTCTATATATATACTCAGCCTATTGCCGTCCACTGCTGAACGTAGGCCTCCCCAAGTAAGCGCCAACCATCCCGGTCCTGAGCGGCAATTCCCGATAGTCTATAGACTTGCCTCAATTACGTGGGACTAAATAATGTACTGCATTATACAGAAATGAACCTTTCCTTATCTCTTCGGGGTCCAGACAGAGTATAAGTATGGACATAAACGGACAAACGTTAAAATAGAAGGCCAAATTACCCATAACAATAACAAGATGAGCTCACAAATACATCAAATTACTAAAACATGTCTCTTTGCCGATGACAAAGACATGCGAAGTTTCGAAACGAACTGCATGCAACGTGCGTGCCACGTGTACCAAACACCGATGGCTGTATAAATCCCCAATGACACAAATGAGATAAAAGCTTTGTACCATTTCATTCCGTCTTTATGGGTTATTACATTTCATAAGACAGCAAAGGGCTCCGATCGAATACGCGCTCATTACGCCCAAATGTTTAACATACCAAAACGCGCGTAAAATAAATGGAACAGAACAATTCGCATCGTAAATAAAATTAATAACCATGAAGGTTAGGACGTGGGGACGAGCCAACTCGATATTTAACTGCTATAATTACTCGCGTGCTCTTTGTAAAGATCGCTTTATTATGAGTACGCCCGTCGCCAAGAGGTGCTTTGATCCAGTCGTGAATTCAAAACTGGTATTAGACGAGTCCCCATTGATATCTTTATACAGTTGGCGCCTTTGAGTAAATCTGTAAATGCATCGCATTATAACTTATGCGTTTGTGCTCTGTATCTTTCAATGTACCGGTTGCAAATTCCTGTATTTCCAGATTCTAGTGCGTCCTCTAATCTATTGCATATCCCGTGTATTACATGCACATTCACAAACATACCTACATAATTATATGCAATAGTGATTTGAAATAATACAAAGCAGACTGTCCCTTCTGTCTAACATATCATGTTGGTCCTGAGACGACATTATGCATTACGCAGCTTAGAGTTCCCGAGTTCGATTCCGCGTTAATCAGGGTATTTTTTTATATAACAATAATTTATTCAGAGACTCATCTTTAAAACACAATATGCGAAACATGTTTCCAATGTAAATGTTTATACAAAAGCAATTACTCCAACACTACATTTAACGCCATACTACACAACAATAATCAGCCGTACTTTGTAAAATGATTGCGGTGATGTATGCATCCTACAAAACAAAGATGTGGCTAAATGATACAATAATTGTTTGTTATTATTTGTTTTTGCTCAGTTACAGATCAACTAATGACGGTAATACGATGAATACAAATCGAAATATATATTTAATCCACGTTTATTATTTTATTAATAAATGCATAATTATTATTAGTGACTATTTTAAAAGTTATTGGAATTTGACATCAACGGATTTTTAGTAATAGCACAGTGCAATAATGTGCTCGAAATACATCATAATTAACAGAAATTTTACTCAAACTGGCGAAATGTGAGTGTTGGGACTCAGTTCTGTACATTTCTTAAGAGATATCAATGTTTAGTCATTTTTGTCTGACTATGGTTATGGCCTTGTCTATGAAGTAGAAGTTTAAACCCCAGATACACCTGACATTTTGAAGCTACGTAAAGAAGTAGTGAAGAAACCTGCATTCCTAAAAAAAATGGAATTTCTCAAGTGCGTAATCCGCCAACCCGCACTAGCCCAGCGAGGTGAGTTGAAGCCTAAACCAGCAGGAGGAGGCTCGTGCCAAATAGGGCGAATGGTTGTGACGATGATGTAATTATAATACCTTAAATACACTCAAACGCAAACAAAACTGGAAATCCAACGCAACTAAAATCACTATGTCCTGTTACAAATACAGTTACCATAAATTCGCTGCAACATTAACGTGGGTTATTCTGATTCCCTTCACCCAATTTCCTTAGCAAGAGCTGAATACTGAACATGGAATACAGAACAACACATTAACGTGTCCGCCGGCACTCGTAAAGCAACCGATGGCGGAGCGCCAAACACTTGGTCGCACATTAACGTTGAGTGCACATACACCGCTAGTTTACATTATATTGCGATGAATGAACCAATAATCATCGGAAAGTTGATGGAAATTGGGAATTCAATAACTGTTACGTATATGTTCATCAGCCATGACTTAAAGCTCTAAAGCGGAAAGGATTTTCGCGCCTCAAGTCTCTGCTTGTTGGATAGTTTTACGATGCCCGAAATTTTTACTTAGTAATTTGACAGAACTAACAAGTCGTTTGATTCTATAACAATGAAATAATTTGTTGATGAAGTAGTGGAATAAACAATCCCTTATCACTTGTGACCTCTGTTTTTGAAAGCCAATATTCGATTTAGGGTTTTTATAATGATACAGTAGCACTACAATTTCACTATAAATCATATTTTTGATGTCATACAAAACAGTAACAGTCCAGAAATATTCCGTCAAGGAAATTTTATCATCATAGCTCATAGGATTAACAGATGAATTAGCATGGCTCCGCTTCGTTTTAATACAAAACTGACCATTGTTTAGGTACACGTGTATTCGATTAGAGATCTCGATTGATCAGATTAGTGCAGGGCGCCTTCAACGAGCAGCGTTATTTGAGAGAAACCTACGAATATTCTGATAGGTAAAACAAAATTTACCTCTATTTCAAATTGACCTAACGAAATCGTATGGCATTATTTGACAGCCCCGTGGCGCAGTTGGCTAGACACCAGCTTGCGAAACGAGCGGCCGCGGGTTCGATCCCTGCACTGAGACAAATGTTTGTGTGATCCACAAATATTTGTTTCGGGTCTGGGTGTTTGTGAGACCAAAAAGTCTCTCGTAGTTTCTGATACTCACGACACAAGACTCGTATCTTAGTGTGGGGTCAGGACTATGTATGTGACTGTTGGGTGTATTTATTTATTTTGATAGTATTTAAATAAATAAGTACATGCACTCAACAGTCTCCTGGTGTCGGAGGCCAAGACTCATTTTGGGTCGTTGCGCAGTGATAAGTAAGTCACATAATATATGGTTTTTGCTCCACACGAAAATACAAGTCTTAGGTTGTAGGTATTAGAAACTACACCCTCACAAACGTCCAGAGCCGAAACAAACATTTTTTGATAACGCAATCATTTGTCCCAGTGTGAGTATAGAACGCCAGGTTCTTGTTTTGCAAGGCAATGTCTAGCCAGATACGTCATCAGTAACGCTATCGTAATTAAAAGTTCCGAAGCTATTCTACGGATACAAGAATCACTTTACAATTTTTCCCACTACTGCCCTTGACAACAATGCAGGAGACAAAATATTGAACTATGATATTCACGTAGCATTATATATCATAGTAAAACGTAATACGTAATAAATGCAAGGACATCGAAATCGACCTTCCAGTAATCATAAATCTGGATGCTTCGCAATGTTGCCAACGGATGCGTGCGTATGCGTTATATCATCCATTCATTCAATACATTTACGAGGCCACCCCACAGTCCCATAAATTATCAGTCTATTAATGTAAACGTATAAATCAAAATCTAGTGTGCATCGGGCCTAACAGTAGTCGCAACGTGCATTTAATCCTAAATGTTATAATACGGTCAGTGGTGCATCTTCCAACAAGAGCTCTCAGGGCTGGCAGATAAACTAATAACACTAATAAATAATAATACGGCTAACAAATATGTAACCCAGGTAAGAATATGTTTTTTGCATCCAGTCTCTTTCAAGTATGACATTTAATCGTACATAAATTAACGCCTGTAGTCCCCGAAAGGATAGGAAGAGGTGCATTTCTGCACCCACATTTCCCCAGGTATTCGTCCCAGATATTAGCGAGCGATTCTAGCAGTTTTTCGGTCATATTTCCAGATTCCATGCTTTTGTGAATTACCTATTTGAAAAAAACAATATTGTTTTACCTATCCTGGAAATAGGAGCCGGGATTTCTAAATCACCATACTTTCGTGCCGAGGCCACGAGGCAATTAACTATTCATGTCATGCGTATTTAAAGTCAAAAATTAAATTATCTCTATGTCGCAAAGATATTCGATCGGTAGTCAAAACATTCCAAACTTTTTATACGGGCATGACAAAATGACACCACAGTATCTAAATGATAGCGGGAACGATACTCTTTAAAAAGAAACAACGTTATAACAAACAAAACTTCTACATAAATGCAGGTAAAAAATCCTAAACTAATATTATACCTCTTTATTGAATAATAATTGACATCAAAAAGTCACTAATACGCTAAGCAAAAAACAAGTTCTTTTGAAGTGCAAACATCAAGTGGCGATCGCTTAAGACGAGACAAAACCTATTAAAAATGAAAAGGTTAAGGGGAATCGGCGCCAGACTTCTGCGTGGTTGGAATTCATCAATCACGCATTCAGCTGTACTTCTGAGATCATTCTGCCTGTATACACGACCATCAGCGTCAGGTTAAGCTCTTAGATCTTACTACTTCCGTATGGAAATGAAATGAAGTCCATTTTACGGAGTTACATGGCCTTCAAAAATATTGTCTCATTGCTTGTAATATCAAATTTACACTTTACATGACAATAAAACTATTACTCATTAGCGTACTATTATTTATTTTAAGTTTTGATCGCAACATGGTAGAATATAGACTTATTCACTTTCCATCTAAAAAAAGGTATGGTTCGCCAATCAGCATTAAGAAAGCGTTGTTAGTTGAGAGTAGTTCCTCTTTATTGTAGCCAAGACTCGTATCCTGCAGTGGGTCTCAGGCTGAATAGATAGATTATATGTATATTAAAATGTTTGCAAAATTAACAACGAACAGAACGAAAATTTTCTCTCTGCATTTTAGCACTAATCATCTTCGAAAGCTAATTATACTGAAGATTATATTTACGATCCAATAATGGTCACAAGTCTTGCCCCAAATTATATATTAATGAGTTCTCAGTAATTTATCTTTAAGTATAAACGTAATATGACTCACGAAACATAATCTACTAATTCGCACATTCATTACATCTTACAAGCAATCTTTTTCTTTTACTCCTGTGTTGCTAACGACATCGATAGAAATGTCCATAGCCATTTATACGACGAATTTTAGACCTTATCCTTGCCCTTTTCCCAACTTCATTTGTGGTCGGCGCAGTACGTTTTATCCTTCTACACATTCCTATCAGCCGTCATATCTTCATTCCCCCTTTTTTCTTTCATATCTTCAGTCATGCACAAATATAGGAAAGATATTTTTCCGAATTATTGCTTATTGTACACATCGTTTGACCCTGATTCACAGTCTTCATTCGACGTAATGACTATAAAACTTAACAATAACAGAATCAACAGATACCGCATAAGTTCCTAGAATCGATTTTAACTCGTGTAAACACAATATTTTTCGATGTTTTCACAGCACGCGGCTAAATCTACACGTGAGCGAACCATGAGTTCATCTCACAACAAATGTATCCAATTTAAATAAATAACATAATAAACATTTCAATGCGATTGCGAACTAATAAAAAACCTATTAGAAGCTGCATAATAGATCTGATCACCTCATCTAATTGAATTAGAATAGGTTATGTTACGATCGCCCGTTTTTGGTAGTTCAGTGGGTACACCGATTCGATTTTGAATGATATTAAATTTTGAATGCGTTTTAAATAGGTAAGTCGGATAATGTTTTCTTCAAAGATGAAAGTTTGCAATTTTCTTAAAATTGAGAGTCCATAAGGATAACCAAACCATTTCACCGAGTCACGTCAAGTTCGTAAACGCAACTCTCAATAAAGAATCAATTATGAATCACCAATATCTAACAAAACTTGATCTGTTAGGGCATATTGCAATGAGTAACTAAACTAAACTTTATAAATTTTCGTTATATTTATAATTTATATCATCTGCGTATATGTTTATTGCATTCCTGGTTTTGAAAATATAGAAAGTATTGATAAGAATAAAAATAGGGAATTTGTGATCGATAATACAATAAGACAAGCTACTACTAAAGTGCTGAGTAACAGTTCGTCTGAGAGAACTAAAGATACCAAAATGGTTCCAGGCCAAAAACAAGCATGAATATTATAACGATACTCATAATCGGTGCGTTTACCTCATTAGGTACACATTTTCGCCACGACCACGCATAAACAGGAATTATTAACTATAATGCGACATAATGATAGTGTTTAAATGGAAAATAGGTGTCCTAAGTGAGCCAAACTAAGTTCTTAATTCTGTTATAATCGTATGGAAGACTAATAGTATTCTTAGATACAATTTTTAACATGTGACAATATTTATGTCCTGTGTAACTATTTATTTATTGACACGTATTTACATCCGATTCTCTTAATTTAAAATGTCATTTTAAGGAATGGAGTTTTCCAACGAACCCCAGTTTACTAAAAGCTCGGCGTAAAACTAGTAGAACTATCATACGACGAAGCTGTTCTAAAAACTACCGTACAATTTACTTTTTTTCAGGCAAAGGACTGTTTAAATTTAATTTACGTACATACAACCAACCGCACCTTTCCCTAATATACATACATTACATACGCAAATTAGCTCTGACGCTACATGCGGAAACCTATCACGGTTTACCTATCATATAAGACATGTAGTTTGATTTATTTAATACTTTTCCGATTAATTTAACATACCATGAAATTAAATAAAAGAATAAATTAAAAAATTGGCATACATTATCTGAAATTTCATATTATCCTATTGGTATATTACATATAGAAACTCTTATAAAACTGTGTTCAAAAGGGTAAACAATATAGGGCACATAAATGCACTAGCACCCGCCTCCTGTCATTTTTTTATAGACCACAAAATTAATGTTCTTTTTTATTGACGGCAACACATTTATGTGAGGCATAAATCTTACCAAACTGTGTCCCTATTTAACCCTGATTTGCCGCCCGTCGCCACTAAATATTTCAATTATTGTTATTATGATATTCCATCGTAGTAACTCTGGCTTTTGTAATTTACAGCCGAATCGGATTTTGTCAATTGAAAAACTTAACCTTTGGCTATCATTTTATGGGTTATAATTCTTAATGAAGGGTGGTAAATCGAGTGAATGTGTTTGAAAGTCTTTAGGCGAGTGCACTGGCATACAATAGTGTCGACTGGCGAGTGGCGATTAAAATTATTTTTACAAGTAGACACAATTATCTGAGCTAGTTTGCAAATGGGCACAAAATCACGAGTTTTGCTAAGCGAACCATGGTAGCGCAGCGCAGGCAACTAAATAAATAAATGGGTCAATCAACTTTTAAATGTACCATCAATGATAGATTTTATTTTTCAAATTTTTTTTTACAAATTTGTATATTTTATACGTATTTGTTGTTGATAATTATTTATATTTAAGGAATTCAAATAAAGCAGAACAATTTATGGTAAATTTTACTCAAAAATTCACGTGACTGTAGTCAAGATAGTCCCTTGAACATTTAAAAATTCAGTCAAATTGTTAATTTACTTTTAAATATTAGAATCGTATTTGAAAAACCTTACTGTTCTTTTAAAGTAAATATGACGATGATGTGTCTTTAGGAGATAAGAAAAAAGTGGTTGTCCAGTGGACATAGACGTTTGTTCATAGGAAATACTCGGGTGTCCAAAGGGGATTCTATGATGGAAATCGCCTGTATTTCTTCTTTGTATGTAATAAAAAAACAACTATTTGAAAATAATTATCAGTATTAGAAGAGAAAATATTGAATAATTTAGACAATGATCTTGGATGTCCAAGGGACTGGTGGTGATATTTATTAGTCTTTCCGCTCCCTGGTAATAAATAATAATATTTTGAATTAGGTCTTACGCGCAGTTAAAAATATACATTAAATGGAATATATTCCACTTTAACTTACTACAATATATAAAATACAAAAGTTTTTGTGCTGGTTGTCCAGTGGACACACAATAAAGCCACGCTCTTTTTCAAAATACATTCGGTCGTCTGGCGCCGCGGCAAAGATGAAATCAAAATCGGGGCTGGATGAGTTTTGTCACGAAATGAATCCACTTGAGTTCCAGGCAGTAGTCACGCCATAAATGTTTGGATTTTGGAACTTTTTTACCGTTGTCTGGTGGAAGTCAGAATAATAAAATATAATAGGGACTAAAATAAACATGCAAAAAGGTCGTTAAGATTTTAAAGCAAACAAAATCTATTTACTAGCATCATAGTAGATATTGTAATTAATAATTATGTTTCATTGTAATGGATTGCCATATATATATTTTTTGGAAAAATTAATGTTTCATTGTACTAACCTACTGGGGGACAAATTTACATAGTACTGACAGGACAGATAAAAGTTGATTGACCCAAATACACCCAAGAATCACATACAAAAAATAAATAAATAAAATACATTCAGATATAATTCGGACGCCACATTAGAATACAGGTCCTTTCTCGTGGGTATCATTTTGGCATATATAGATATGTAATTAGTGCTTATGAATTTAAAGAACGCGTGGGTATGGACACACTTAAAACATAAAAGCACTGGAATCGCGGTATTCCACTTAACATAATGGCGTCATTATATTATAATCAGCAAAGCTCACATCACAAATCTAATTAATAACACTCATGTTGTAGTGGATTATGAACTTCACGGCGGAACATGGCGACAACTAATGGACACACATCAAGATTACAATTTCTCATTATGTTACATACAAGCGTATTACTTACCCGACAGAAACTCAACAATATGACATTAGGCTATATAAGGCTATGATACTTTATGGTCTAGTGTAACTAATTTCGAGAATAGACAAATATGAATGTGATGCAAGTCATTGCGTTGTCTATGGTTGGCGATTAACGGTAACAGATGATCTGTAAAGTGGCAAATGTGGGCGTCTTGGGAGCGCAAAAAAACTGTATGTGTCCAGTCATCATTGTGCTTATTATTTGCGTTGTAATATTTGATGGCGCTAACTTCAGCTGCTATCATTATATCTAAAAAAAATTTTCAATGTTTGACGTAATCTGATAGGAAATTCTGTCTACTAACCATGATTATTGCACTCTAATAAATGCTAAGAATGAAAACACACAATGAAAAGGAGAGTTATAGGTGATAGAGCGAAATAAAATATTCAACATGGGATAGAAAGGTAATTAAAGAAAGATGTTTATGAATTCCCAAAATTAACTATAACTAAGGAGAACAAGAACAACCCCAGAACCTAAATGAACAAACTATATATGTAGTAGTAAATTGGAGACAAAGTAAGTAGAACGGGCAGCCGTTGAAACGACAATTCTAAGGAAAAACGAAAACGGGTACGAAGACAGTTAACAAAACCAAGTAACAATAAAATGCATAGTCCTTTCACAAATTTATCATATTCTGATGTCTTTGGGGTAGATTTTTTTACAACAGTGAACTTTTTATAACCAATGATGATGATCATACACTCTATGATGCAACGTTTTAAAACAAAATCCTATAAAAATAGAAATTACATGTTACCCAATAAATCTGCCAACAAATTAAATTATTCCCACATTACAAATGTATTCTACGAATCCACAATGTCACGGTAATATATATTATTACTTGTGACCATTAATTTTAATTAAAATAGTTTAAAGTGATTGTAATCGCGAAATCGAGCGCATTGACGCGAATAAATATCATTTACTGTGTACGATTGATGCCAAATCTGATTTAGTACTGGGAACAGTTAATCAAAGTGGCGTTATATGAATCTGTTGTCTTGTTTAATTATGTTTAAATGTCCACCTATTTATAAAGCTGATGAAGACATTCTTTCTGACAAAACAAAAAGGTTGGCGCTGGTATTAATGATATTTCTTTGTATTTAATCGTATTAATTGTATGCGTGATGGGATTTGATGACCTACGAAGAATTTCTTTGTGAAGCACCGCATTTATTATAATTTAATTAAGCGTTAATAAATTCCAATGAATATACGTATATATGTATGGAGAACGGCATCTGCTTTTAGGGATGTTGAATAAAAATCTGATGGGTCTTAGCAAAGAAATAAGAAAACGTACAGATATCTTGTGATAAGTGGCTGATACACTAAAAATGAAAAATTCAAATTTAGGTATCTAACAATAGCAATGCGGTCCCATTTCAGGAGGACACATAAAAATACAATCTAAATTCCTCTCAAAGGTTTTAACTTTAACCAGACAACATTCCCTTCAAACTGTTTCATTTATTACAAAAATTTCGCTCGCTAGACATATAGACATTATCTAAAATTGAAAGGACACGATCTAAGTCAACAACACTAGCCTAGCCTGTTTCTTACAATTTCGCAACAACAAGAACCGTTTTTATGTATTTTTGGTACGGAGATAGTTGTGTCCCAGGAAATGGATATAGACCGCCCCATACTAGAAAAATGCCAGATACTTAGGATTATATTTACAAAATTTTGTTAAAGGGATTTGCTGGCTAACCCTTTCATTATTTTTAATAAAAACTTTTCTATGTTCAAATTTACTTAAGCACGCGTGGTAAGCTAAAGCTAAACCCAGATTTATTCTCTGTTAAGGCAAATAAATAAATATAAATCATTCACGTTAAGAGCAATAAATCATTTAAATCCAATTAATCTACGCCATTTTCGGTAATTTTCAATTTCCTAAATGACTTGGCGCCACAATTAGACACGAGTCGTGAAGTTTAATTATATTCGCCAATATACATCACATTTGTTTGGTATGACAAATTATTGAGTTTACTGACACCGTAATAGCGGACGCCATTACAAATTTCAGAGAATAACAATGATGATGAATGGCTATACGTCGAATGAAGATGTCCTCTATAAGTAGACACCTACAGTCAACCATAGGGTTGGCAAAATGTCCCTTTATAACTTATTTATTAAAAGTAGCAAGTGACAGTAAAGCAGTAATGGCCTCGAGGTTAAGGCGCGCTGTCGAGAATGTCGGCGGTTGCGGATTCAAACCTCTGACTTTTCGAAATTATATGTGTATTCATAATGAATAATCACTTGCTCTAACAGTGAAGAAAGATCGCGATAAAACCTGCACGCAAAAAAAAAATCTTAGGAATTTTTTCAGGTGTATAGTCCACTCTAGCCATCGTGGTGGACTATGGCCTCAACCCTCTCAAGTTGGAGAGGAGGCCTATACCCAGCAATGGGACTTATAAGGACTGATAATGATGATGAGCAAGTGACTACTGTCTACTAGTATCTCGAACCTCAAACTATAATTGTCAGTCACCAGTTGACACAATTACACCCACATTTATATTGACAATCTGATTCAAGAAAGCGACATTCTAATTTGGTTTCTGTACCCTATATACACTTATCATTATATAGATTGGCTTCGAATTTCCTACCACCAGCAATCTAGGTAAATTGGACCACTGATAATCTCACTCAGCGAACAGAATGCAACTAGGTTTTACGTCGACTTTCTGTGAGACGATTGTTAAACAGACAATCGACTTAAAAATCCCATTTTAAAAAAAACCTCTAGTTTCTTAGGGCTGCATTGTGGCTCTAATATTTAACAAGAGGGCACACTATTCCTAACTAACTTCTAGTGACAGAATGAAGCGGATAAAGTAGATGTGTGGGTGAGAGAATTGTAATTTATTAACAAGTTTTGGTAGAGTCCCAAATCGGCCAAAAAACCTGTTTTCACCCTGTGCTACTGAACTTATAACACCCGAAGAATCTTCTTTATTAACAGGTGTATCAGCTTAGTCTACAATCGTCTAGCGCGACGTATAGTTTGAATAACTTATTTGAAAATTCTCTCACTATTTTCAGCCAATACTGGCAGTAAACTTATTTCATTAAAATTAATTTATTTATACATACTTATACATAAACAAAATGTGTATTTCCTGGCGTGGAAAACAGAGGTAGATTTCGACACCCACATTTTGCCAGATATATCAGTCACACGTAATGGGTGCACATTTCCAGACTCCGTCCTGCTATTGGGAATTTGCCCCACCCAGGAATCGAACCCTGGACCTCTGAATCGGCACGTACTTGTACCCCTAGACTACGAGGCAGTCTATACTCACACTACACTCTATTCTTGAAACTGGTCAAGGAACTTTTAGTAATGATCACATACGCACTTCTCAGTAATATAGAGATTATCATGTTTGTGCCATAGCTAGATGGACAAATCTCAATCATAATAATCTACAATCAAGCATGTAGTCCTCATATAGGTGCGTATGATCGGAATGTTAATCGTCGAAACACCAGCAAGACTAAATTGCATGCAAAACGACACTAAGGAAAATCTAGTGCATGAATTAATATACTAGTAGGTACTAGGATGTCAATACACCAATTCCTTGAGACAAATCTTACTAGGTTATAACTAGTACTAAAAATACACACAACAATTAACAAACCGATTCCTTGAGACACACTTTACTAGGCAATAATGGTGATTTTTTTTTAATTTCTTCGTCACATTATTATTCAAAATGAGCCCAACTTTGACAAGGCCAGCGTGAACTAAGACCTAACACTTAGTTTGAGGCCCGTGCCCAGAAGTGTATGAATCTATGTATGAATATAGGTATGATGATAAAATAAACACGGGTTAAGATTGGCGAATTTATTATTAAAACGTTTTCTAATAAAACTCAACTACATAATTACATATAAAAGATGTGATTAAAATATAAGGAAATTAAATCCTTCAACAGTGACTAGAGTAATATAAAAATAATAGGGCTTGTGCTGACTGACATGGGTATAATGAAAGAATTTCCTACTTTCCCGTCAATAACCCTCGAATAGACATAAATCACTCTCCACATTTTATGGGATAGTTCGCCTACTTATAATTTTTATAAAACCAAAATAATATATATATTAATAAACACACATGCTAAATAAAAATCGCATAAACTGACGGGACAATTTTACGACGTGTGCTTTTAACATGGCGCCACATAATTTATCAAAAGTAAACAAAAATGTACGATAACCAATATATTCAACAATTTGTTTTAAAAAAGCGTTAATGATATCAAAGATCGAATTGAAACAGTCTCCTGTATTCATTAAGTCTTAATATTATTAATTTATTTATTTGCTTTCTTTTTAATGATTGATTAATTTCCTTCTTAAAGCAATACATGTTAGCTATTTCAGATGTAAAATGTAGACATTAAAAATTAATTTTATAGGGATAAATAATAAAGAGAATAATAAAAATCGGTTTACCACGGTCGAAAGTAAAGTCGAAAGATATACCTACAAACCGAAAGAAGAAATATAGACGAAGTGGTAACCTCCTTATTTTCAAGTCAGTTCAACGAAAAAGTTCCTCTTCAAAATAAGTCTACAAAGGATGAATGAACTACTCGTTTCACAAAATAATACTATTAGCAACTTGCAATGGCAACCCTGACAGATGTTAATCGACCTTAAAGTAACCCCAATTTGTTGATCGCTATTTGTGACGCTTTTATGGCGGTCTTTTAATAATCTCTTAACGGAAATTAACACAATATTGCTTGGACATGACGAGGCGGTGACAACGTAAATAAAATAACACAACGGTTGCATGATGTGATGTCATTCATTCATTATACTTACTTGCGGAAATACTGCTTTGTATATCTTTTTCTTCTGAATGATTAGGTGAAACCAGTACTCACCGAAAGCACTTATGGTACCTTATGTCTAAAATAATTTAGGGACCGTTCCACTCAAATCGATCAGAATGATAGAAAAACAACAATCGTGCTAGAACACAGTTTTTACGCTCAGTCACCTACATCATGTTCGAACGAAAATTAACTCCAACATGTGAAGGCCTTTTGAACAACACAAACTACGTTAAAAATATGTGAGAAATGTTTTTACATTGAAATAGTCATACGGTTAGTAATTAAAAACACATGTGTTACTACGATAAGAGGCTATGGGGAAGATGCACTCGACATCCAAATTCGACTTTTGACAGCAATTAAATTAACATCGGATTGTCATTGCCCGATGGTTACATCACTTAAGTATTATAATTGCGGACGATAAGAGACTTTTGGAGTAAATCCAATTGCTCCGACGTATATCTCGATAAACGATTTTATAAAAGCTTTATATGCTAAATGTTTTTTAAATATAGAAATGATTTATAACGGTGTTTTAAAATATCGAATTTAATCTAATATTTGAAATGATTGAGACTGTAAAACTTTATCTTATGTTTTAAATCTTATGTGCTTGACTGGTAATATTTAAGAGTAATAAAGAAAAAAATGTAAATGTCACTAATTATATAAGACTGGTTGGTAAAATCAAAAAAGGGTTTATTATTATAATGTTCACTTTTTAAGTTATCGTTTGAATTTAAAAAAAAATTCAAAGTTTAAATTACAGTTAGGCGCGAGTTTTTCCGAATGTAGCGAATGCGCTGCGCGTGTGTCGCGCGCCGCGAGCCGCGTAGCCGTGCACTACTGGCGTAAAAGACTCGTCTCTCGCGCATTGATATGTGGAAAACCGACAAACTAACAGAGTGGACGATGTACCGACGGCATACTTGAACACTCCGACTTATCTCAACACTTCATATAAAATAAGGTGGTTTAATTGCATGTTTCTTATAATGTACCTAATAGCTACGTAGTAAATTTTAAGTAGCCATAGATTTTTAATTTTACGACGTTCTGTCTTAATGGCTGTTTTAAGCGTGGCAACATTTTAATGTATGAATCATTGCAATTGCCTGCAATCAAATTATGAATATCAACATCCAACTTTAAGCTCTTGTTTTATACCTTTAGCACCTACTTATAATCACATTTAACTGCATTACTTTCGAACAATATTTTTTCTATCTCTCCATTGAGTATCTTGTTTCATGGACTATATTTACCGAACTTATTAATCGACGTAAAAATAACTGATATGACGATAGATTCTCTCACCTTCCACCTTGATTCATTCACATTCCATCAGGCTTATGACTAAAATACATAAATATTGGGGAAATGTGGGCGTTCGTGGGTAAAAATTAATGATTCCATCAGATTCTGGTTTTCTGACTATGCTACTGACGTTACTCTGTCACCACGAGATTCAATTTCGTAAAGCTCCCGCCGAGCCCGATGATTTATTCAATCGGTCAAAATTGTTCCCGCAAAATGAATGAATTAAACATGCCATTTGCACAGTTCAAATTGATTTAGATGCAACTGAATAGTTAAATCCAATCTCCAAAACTGACTGGCCGTTTAATTGCATTCCGTGATATTTACTTTTGAATGAATATTCCATGATTTTGGGAACGCGTTGCAGTGATGCGACACGTAAAGTTGACGTTTAATTTAATATAGAGTAGATGATAGTGCCACTGTACTTGAAGAACTTGTATGTTACGCTTGCTTATTGGTCCTTGACGAATGAAATTTTCCTCAATATCTAATTCCACAGGAATTCTAATCTAATTCTTGTAAGTCGCTTACATCCCCATAATTGAGAGGAATTATATCTTCACCCCGTTTTCCTAGTCTTGTTCATAGATTTTTTATTTTTTATAGAGAAGTTTAAACTGTATAATTTTATTTCTACCTTCAAAATTGAGATGCATATTCATTTATATAAAAATTTCAAGCAGGTTGCAAAAACTAGACGTTTGTGGATGATTATTATCATATCAAGATGGTGCTTCGACAGACATCGCTCCTGAACTTCTAGGTTCCTATTTTTTGTATTCTTTGTAAATTAGATTTGAATATTGACTATGATTCACAATACATCGTCTGCCAACTGCGGAGCCAGACAATCTGAATATAATAGAAGCAATAGGCCGTAGCGAATTGCCCTAGCCGTGTGCAGGTTGCTCATCGAATAGACTTTTATATACTTTCAAAACAGACTGTCTGCTTGAATAATGATATCATGACTCGGCTTAACAGCTACTAGTACGACTTGTTAATGTTTATCGACATGTGCAGACCATTACCTTAAATCATAAGGTAATGATTTATTAGTACGTGGCTGTATAAAGAAAGCTATTAACAAAATTAAAGAGATGTTAAAATTGATTGGAATGCCTCTCTATGTCATTAAGAGTTTTAAGGATATCATCTTATTCGAGAAGGGCGCAATGTAAAGCATACATTTCATAAAATCGCGCGTATTACTGGTCGGTATATGGTCGGTATGGTTTAATAACACTACCATTGTCTTTTTTAAAAACAAACATTTCATAATATTTTTAATACACTCAATTGTTCTTTAGAAAGAAGAATAAAATTCCTCACTAATTTCATAATCCTAGCAACAACAGTGAACTTGCCATGTTGTATGGTCTCATTGGTAGCATAGTATTGAATATTGTTGAATACATTAAATATATAAAGATTGACTTGTATGATCATCAATCAAAACAAAACGCAACTAACCACCAATGAAATACACATAACCAATAATTCCTTGGTGAAGTCAAACGCAGCGAGCGGCACACAGGCGCAGTTAATCAAATAATTCATGCAGCTTAATTCCATGACTGCAGTAAGTTATTTTACGAGTATTAAGAGATCAAATCGCTAGTATGCTGAGCGTAAATCTCTATTTATGTTTGTAGCACCGCGCCCATATATCTCTGTATTTTACACCCTGTCTATTGTCATATAAAATGAGGTAAAGGGCGAGCTAAAATGATCTCAATTATCCAAAGTACTATGAACTTATCGGGCGTCTATCACGAAAATGAATCTCCTTTACAACTAAACGTCTTAAATAATGTGCGTCGTGATCGCATAGTCTGCGTGCTAAGAGCAAATTGCTTGCGAATTGCGTTTTTCTTCACGTTTTTAGCGCGAGCTATTGCAGCGATACCGCCTGTTTAGCTACGGAAACCATTATGTTTTCGCCGGCTGATTATACGGCTATAAAGTGAACTTTCCTATTCAATTCTGTGAAAACATATTGGAAATAAATTATTAATATAAAATTGATCAGGAATTTATATTTTAAGGGAAAATTCTTTATTATATTTCTTTATTATATTCTTTATTCCCTTAACCAATCTTCAAAATATTTTAATATTGACCAATTTAATTTTTCTTAATATTCAAATTTCTTAAAATCTAATAAACTATCATTTATTTATGTATTTGTGTATTCTATATTATTATACATTATTAATGCCTATTTCATTCCACACCTTACAAAGCCGACAGTATTCTCTAATTAATAAATTTTATCCACATTACAAAAACATTAATTTCAAAATATTATACCCCTAGCCAAATCCAAATTCAAACAAAATTATTCGTTCAAAATCATACTCCAAATTCAAAATTTAGAATAGGTACCAAATTTGAAAAAAAAAAACAAAACAAACAACAAATATCCTTACAAATGTACGGTTGTTAAACCTCATAAGTGTGGTAAGGCCGGCGCCACAGTAAAGCGGGACCTTGCCCAACACTCGCTATTTGGTACCCACACTGTAACATACATATACGTTATTTATGGTCAGCCATAAAATAGCTAATCTGGCCATTGACACACATACGACGGCAGTGAAAACATCGCATAAATAGAAAATATTATATTATGTTGCTATGGAATAACGTGAGCATATTATTATCGTAATGATTGAATATTCATTATAAGGGTTTTTTGGTCCTTTTTTCTGGCAAAAAACTTAAATTTTTAATGATGTATGCAGCTTTTAGTTCAGTCGAATTGTGATGTCAGTGAGCAAAAAACAATCTTAATTTTATGTCATCAATCGGGGTATTTTTGCGGACCTAAGAGTTATAGGTTCAATAGGTACACTATTAACACTAGCCATTATGCCATCAAAATTTTATTTTACAATTTACTTATCGGGGCCGATCTATATCTAAAAAACGAATTTGAATGGAATTTAGCATCACAAGAATTTAAATATATAGGCCGCCTCCGCAGAAAAGAAGCATAAAACGAAAGTGAGGTCTTGAACCTCAATTCCAATGAAAGCTATGCGGAATTATCAATTTGAAAAACACCTATTGCATAGTTAAAGCTCCGGAATGAATAGTTTCTCGAAAGATCTCCATACGATCGGTCGTAAAACATAAATCCATTTTACCCTGTACATAATAATCATAATTCGCCGACCCCACATAAGTGTGGAACAAGGGCACATAGAAATAGTACATGAAGGATATGAATTTTAAGAACAATAAAAACATAAATATTTCATTACTAACTGACTTTGAATATTTAAAATGACCAAAAATACTGGGATCATTACTATAATAAGACTGTAAATGTGAAAATAAATAGTATAATATAAATGAATATTGGTAATATTACATTAATTTTCAATAGTCGAAATCAACTCTGGCTTATCTCGAAACACAAGATACTCTTAGGATTCCTGTACTGGTTTATCCCATATGAAAGTCGCCTTCCAACCGAATATCAGGACACTAGCATATCAATCCTTAGGCTGCATATTCCAATGATCGCAGTTGCGTGACCCAGCCCTATCCCGGTCAAGCTGACCAAATTTTTTAACCACGCAGACTTCGTAAGTACCACTAAAGGAAGGTACAAAATCCTTACAAAAAGAAACAATATGTGTTCTATGACCTTCATCTATGACATTTCGATCGTAAAACGCAATGGACAAGTGAAGTTAAGTAAGAACAGATTATTGTAACAGATATTTAGCTTAACAAACAATCATGTCAGTAAAACTATAATTATCTGGAGTTACTGAATATTGCGAACTTCATGTTGATGTATAATTAAGTGTGGTGAATACAGTTGGTCCCATACCATTTGCAATCTGTCAAAGAAATCGCTTCTTGGATTTATTACACACTGCCAACGTTTCTGGTTCAAATGTAATAAACCTTTAATGGCAATTGATTGATGTTTTAATGACATATTACCATTCATATTTATGAATGAAATACAGAAATAGATTTGGTAAATACGAGCGTTAAAGAGACTTATAGAATTATTACTACCTACGTCTATTTAGCGGAAATGTGCTCGAGGAATGGTGACAGGCTCGCCCCCTATTATGGGGGACTGATACATATAATATTATAGAAATGTGGTTGCAGAAATGCACTTTTATTTTCGAAGAATACAGGCGTAAGGCTATGTATGTATGTACAATGTAAATATTATCTCCACTTAGCTTACTATTATCACAGTATCATAACTGAAGCCTATCGTTCACTTTTATACCACTATCTAATCTCATAATAACATCCTGAAGCAATACCGGATGCTATTTCAATCTTTTATCAAACAATCTTTTATCAGGATCCAAAACCTTAATTTACAAATTGGATATAGACGTTCCCTTACGCCATGGACAAATTAAGTGTTAAAAATACTAAAGGTTTCCTCATCGCAATGAACAACCCTATTCTCATTTGGTATAATGTGTTTTCTACCTAAATGGAGATGGAATGTCGGTTCTTCTAAGTGTCACTCACAATGACACCGCTCAGACGCCATATTGTTTAAAATACAACCACAAAGCCATTCGTGGGCGTTTACGGTCGCATAATCAAAATGCTTTCAATACACGAGATCGGTGGTTCACTCGATGAAGATTTAAAATTTTATGACCCTCTTTAAAACACATCGGGGTATGTTAATTATGTCCAAAAAATAAATTAGCCCACACTTCGTGAATTGAAAGGAGTTTTATTTGTTTTTGATGGGCAGCTCGGATCTCGATCTGAATTCCAATACTTTATTTGGTGATAATTTTGGCGGATATAAATTTTATTTTATTATATTTGCATATATACAGGTACTACGACTTAACTTAGGGTACCTTCCAATATTTGTTAGACTAATAAATGTTTCCTTTTATTTTTTAAAAAAACAAAAAATATTCCGATTACTTTTAAAAGCCCTGAGTGAGGAACCACCTACTATGTGTGCCGTGTCTAGTACCTAACAGCGCCTTCTGAATATGGGTTTTGGTGAATTCAGATGATATCACTTCGAGAGTCGTGAAAGAATAATTACGTTTCTGAAGATCAGCAACACACAATGTTTTAGTAATTTTTCTATTTGTAACTAGAACTACAGAGATGGCAGCAACCATTTATGATCACTAAGAGAATCATGTAAAATTTTAAATTTGTCTTAGCAAATAAACAAAGAGGCATTACTTGGCATATTACTTGCAAACAATTTTTTAAATTGTTGTATTTTGTAAATTACATAACGTAAATACTTGTGAAAAAAAGCTGACAAATAACTGTCCAAGACAAACGGAACCAACATTAACTAACACAGATTAGACATATCAAAATATATGTAGTTCACATTTCGTTCCATTACTCGTCGAACATCAAGAAAAAATATATGAAGAAACATAGAACGTTCAACATCAAAGCGATACTAAAATAGACGGTTGCAAAATAAGGAACAAACACCTATTTATTACCCAGCGACCAAGCCCAAGCAATTCAGCCAGTATCAAATTGCAAATCTTCCAATTCTACTTCAGATCAATGCAATTGGCCTATAATTTAGACGAGCGCTTATTGGCCGCTATTATTACGTACCAAATAAGGAGGGTTCATAGGTGGCGCCGAGCCTCGAATTTATTACTATACAAAGTAATTATTTGAACTGAGTGCTAAACATCTAAGTTGCCTCTAAAGGTGCTAATTTATATGGACGGCTTGTATATTTTATAGACGCCGGCGTGAAAACGCTTACCTATTCGCGCAAGTACGTGGACGTGTTAAGCGGAACTGCTTTGGTGTGAATCATCGGGGATTTGTCTGTTTTGCAACTAATAAATGAAACATTAACTTTCCATACTTTTGGCGTGGTGACAATTATTAACCGCGTTTGTGACAATGCTATTGACCTAAATAGTAGAAAATTCTTTTCCAAATGTATTTTAACTCTGTTTTTCTAGTAATTTATGTAACATTTCCCGCCAAAGGGCTAGGCAGGATTTCATGGTTTTTCAAGCACATTTCTAGACTCTTTGCTGCTACTGAAAATTCCTTACTTAAAGAGTACATAAATATAGTCTGAATTAGAAATCAAACCCTCGACGCGTTAACAATGAGACTGGTAAGAAAAACTTTTGATTAAGTTAGTTTTACATCATTTATTGTGTTGTCATCATAATCATGATTATGAGTGGCAAATGTTAAATACTATATATTAACAACACTCTTTTAATACAACCAATTATTGAATAAAAAACATCAACCCATCAACAGCACATTGTCGCTAAGACAACTGATCGTTCGGAAGTAAAACATTTCCAAACGGTTCATTGGCCTGCCAAATCCGGAGTAATTAATTGCTAATATCAAAGTGTATGAACCCAGACGATTACTCACGGCAAAAAATTACCGAGAGCCGTGGTAATGAAACCGTAGTTAGGGCGTAATTAGACGAGGCGCCTGGAACGCGCCGGGCGGCGGTACGACCGCGCTAAATTGTATCAAATTAAATGCAAATAAAAAACGTATCTTGTCCAATTTCAGCTATTTTATTGTAGATAAAAAGCAATATAGAAAACTGTATTTTATTAAGGATCATTTTATTTTTAATAAGGATGTATTTAAATGACTGTCTCGTGGTCCCGGGACCGATTTCGAGATATTGTTTTTTTTTTTCAGAAAATTCTTAATAGCAGCATGGAGTTTGCAAATATACCTACCCGAAAACACAAAAAAAACATAGTTTGTTTGACAAGCGTATACATACATATATTAAAGTCAACCAATATAAGAATATTCATCTATGGGAGATCCGTATATTAATTATTAAATATATTATGAGGCGCTTCAAGAACGCCTTCTGTATGTCCCGCCTTAGAGTCTGACTAACAACAGCTGTCTCGTAAAAGAGCACTCAAAATGGTATTACGTAACTAATTATCCTCATTATAAAAACCTTGTCAAGGAAATTTTTGCCAAAAAATAACAAAATGTGACCATAGAAAGACCTTAAGTATTTTTGTGATGTAAATTAGTTTTGCTTTATTCAGAAAACTTTAATGAAGCATACATTAGCATATTCTTAATAATTTTAGCAATTTTGGACTTTTTCACGTTTGACTTTGTATGGACACGACGAACGGCAGCTACTAATAAGTGCGAGACGCAATTAAGATTATGTTTCATTTATTTTATTATTATAAATATTCCTTAATAATGTATGCACAAAAATAGTTTTCACGTATTTCTAAGTAAATACAAAAAAGTATATTAAAATGTCTGCACTAAATGTAGCTTGTATGGCAGATCTTAATTTTACAAGTTTCTATCATAATAGCTGAATAAGACTAGAAGGGAAATGGACAGTACTTTGTATGTGCATGAATCTCGCCGGTTATCTGTCATCTATTCTACTACGATTACACGACAAATGATAAAAAATCAAACAAATCTGGGATTGGCTGCTATTGGTTGTAAAACATTTATTAAAGTCTTGACATTACGCGCTACCTGAATTAATAAGAAGCGGTCGTGTTAAACATTTGATAGTCTAATCGTAGGTTCGGTACGCTCGGCATGTTGACATTTCCTTTTTAGTCTTCTTCAACTGTTCTGTGGTTTGTGTACTCACTTTTAAGGTATTTAAAGATTCAAGCGATGGTTCGTAAACCTTAAACAATATAGAAGTACAGTGGAATAAGGCCTAGACCCTCGAAGTTGCAGAGGAGGTCCGTGCCCAACAGTGGAACGTATATAGCCTGATGATGATTTTATATTATATTTAATATGATATTTTTATGTTACTGATGTTAGCATGCTAGGCCCTTAGCAATATTTCTACCCATAGCCAAATAGTCAAAGAGTGTAAATTTAAATAGAATCGGCACAAGACTACATTGCTTGTAAATTTGTTTTACGAATTAGTATTTTCAGGTGCAAGAAGCCAAAAACATTAAGGTATAGACAAGACATTACCACGTAAGATCGCGAAATAATTTACGATACGAACGCGACCTTGCCAGCTTGTGCCGATGCATACATCGAGTACTTTATAGAGCAGTGAAGCGAGTATTAGTACCACTCAACACGCAATAGACAATTTATAATTTATTACCCTCATATAAGAGCAGCGGCCTATTGTAACTCACAGTATATACTCATATTCTCTGAAGAACGAGTTATTCTGCACTGTTTAATATTTTAGGAGTTAACTGAGTCATCAGGTTGGTGTTTTTAAATATAATGAGGAATAGGTGAGACTATTTAAAATCGTTTACAGTCCAGTCAGTCTTCAGATCAGTCTCAACAAATCAATAGGTTTTAATTTGTACTCCTATTTTGAAACAACCTGTAGATATTTATGTTGGCATAAAAATAATCATCAATTTTTAAAAAGAAATATTAAATTTGCTAGAATATTGAGTATTCCTTGCTATGTTAGATTAAAATCGGTATACCATTCGGATTATTGAAATAAATTTAATCTGGAAAATGTTATCTTCTCTAATAAAGGACCCCAATTTTAATCCATTTTGTATCTTACGCCCAGTCATTGGAACAAATAATACCCTGGACTTTAAAGATCATTACCAAGCTTAAATCTATTTTTTAATAATTTGTTTTATTTTAACTGGTCTTATCAAAATAATTGCAAAACGAGATGTAAAATTAAAGCTCGCATAAGTTTTTTTGTAACGTCGTACACCTCAGCGCCATCTACCGACAGTGTTCTAACATTTCCTGATATGTATATACTATAGAACATACCTTTAATATTTGTTTCTTAGTATAGCAAATCTTGTAGGTATTAAAGCTTTTTGATCTAAGACAGTAACATTGATTCGTTAATAATGATATCGACAAAATGTCTACCATAAACAGGCTTCTGTGTTCACACGCCGCACAATTAGTAGCGATACTCAGAACTGCAATGGGATACAAAATAAATTTCCATATACGTCTAATACATTGTGTTCGTTCCGAGAACGGACCGGCTGAGATTCAATTGAGTCGAGCCTCGGTGCAAACGCTATTGTGATTGTAAAATAATTGGGACAAATTGCTCGTACAAATCGCCTGCCTACATTTGGGATGCAATCTGAGCCTTGAACAGCTTTATTGTATGCGATTTAATGATGGAACGTATACCGGCTGTTAGCGACATGTTAGCAGTTCCTGGATTGATTTGCTTAATTGACAATAGACTTGTTACTTGTCAAGCCTTATCGTAGTTTTATGCGAAAATATCTACAGTAATTACTGGCAAATTGCAGATGTAAATCTTTATTATACTTGAATGCTTCGTGGTCTCGAAGACATATACGAATCTGTATGTGGCGTGTGATTTAGGCGTCTCGGAATTAATTCACGAATTAGTCAATGTGTTTTACTTTTTTCATTTCGTGCACAATAATAGCGCGAAGACGCGAAGGCGCGAAGTAAATAGACTCACTAGGACCTGGCGAAATCTGGGTTCAGAAGGCTGCCCCTGCCTTCACCTTTGGGGAATACAGGCGTGAAGTTATGTTATTATGTATATATACTTTCGAATTTTCGTTAAACATTTGCTACACTTTTACGCCTAAAATATATTTAATGTGTAATGCTTTATGCCTTACCTTACACGATCCTTGTACGCATATCGCCCGAAACCCTTGCTTGGTGCACGGCGTTCCATCGGCCACCAGAGACAGGGACGCGTAAAAATGCTGCCCCAGCGGTCGGCAGTTCAGCGTACATGGCGAATCACCTGACAATTCCAAACATATACATTATCCTCAGCATCATAATCAACATCCGTTTTAACGTGCTTCTAGAAATATGAAGGTCTCTCCTATAGCAAGCCACTGGGCTCAATTATCCCGGCTATTCCCGAAAAGTAAAAATTAAGGCCTCTTTACGCAAAATAATGATTATTAACAATCTAATAATGTCGGTTATTAGTCCCCTCTTTCTTAATCTAGCTTTACATTGCAGTATAACATTACAATTACATTGTTGTCATGATTTTTGTAGCTTCATTAATGGAAACATACAAATGACAATTTTCAATAAAACCCAATCAAAAATACCTACCGTCTAAATAAGGAACCCAAGTATAAAATCTTCCTCTGAATGGTCTCCTGTCGTATGCAGCACATTGCTCCGCCCGAGAATTAACTTCTCCACCAGCACACGGCTGCAACAAAACAGTGGAGTTAATTTCTTATTGAGTTATATACTTCTAGATCGACCTATATAGGCTTCTTCGGTTATTAAGTAAGTTAGGGCTTTAGCCAATCACGCTGGTCTTAGTTAATGAATATCGCATATTTACGAATTTCCTAGTGAAAATTCTTAGAAGTGCAGGTTTTTTTGCGATGGGATCTATACAGTCTGAGTGTGTTATAAATCATTAGGTATGTAATTTGTACACCTCTATTTTAAAATCATTTGTGGTGTACATCTCGAACACAATTTTAAATTATTAAAATAAATACCAAAACACCAAAGTAATCCACTACAAAATGGTATACATAGCGACTAAGTTAAATTTTTAAAAAAATAAGAGGTGTGTGCGTGTGTGTGTGTGTGTGTGTGTGTGTGTGTGTGTGTGTATTCAGGATAAAAGTTTTTGAACATATTTGCTATTCACAATTGCATGTAATCAAAACGGTTTATTTTAGAATTAGTAGAACGAACTCAATAGTTCTTAAGTCAGAAAGAATAGTATTCTACAGACAATAACTGTGATAAATAAAAGATCAAATTGTACAAATGCACAAAGATCTCTTGAAGCGAAAAATATAAAGCGCACATCGCAGTGAATGAAAATGTCAGTCTGATATTTCGAGATCATAAAACCATAATGGACGACGGTAAATTATTACAAACACCAAATGAATAATGTGCTCAAAATAACCAGTCTTAAGACAGTGTAAGTAGCGTGTGACTGTCAAAGTAAATATGGGTAAATCACGTCAAAAATGACAATTCCAATACAAAATCTGCATAAACAAACAGAACATTTTTACATCCAAAGCGTGTCGAAGGAAACAATGCTAATCAAGGAAGCATTTATGACCCATTCGGTCGTAATTCAGGATTAAAACGAGTGGATTAAATACTAAAGCGCGGCGCCTAAAGGGTCCATTTGCAATTGACGCGAATCGTACATACGGTTACATGTTCATTACAAGTATTAACAGGCATGTTTGCGGATATATCGTATTTTATTATGTGTGATTATTGTATTTGTCTAACAAAAATTCTTGTATTGTGTCTAACTTTTTGAAGCTATAGCGACTACGTCCAAACTAGCCACAAAAATTACCTTGTTAATTTTTAAATCTAATTTAAACAAATTGTTTCGATTTTTATTAAACAACTACAATTTCAGTAAGGAAAAGATCAAACAACGCGGAGAAATCTGAATGACTATCGGGACTATTTCCTGATAAGTGAGAGTAAGTGAGACCATAAAAAATGCGAGTTAAATAATGCCATCTACTTTAAATATCTGGTAATATTGTTAAGAGTAAATAAGATCTTAAACTTTAAAATACGTCATTAATTCGCAAGAATTACTCACGAATTCATATATTTTTATACAGCTGTATTTTGCACATAAATTATCAAAGTACGGCTTACCTTAGTATTGCATTCGTGGTACCTCTTGTCGACGCCTAAACAATCTTCAGCGTGCGTTTGTCTCGTCACACGCACTGTTATCACGGGCGTGGGTAATGTACTGTTTCCTGATGCGTCTTTTGTCCTGAAACAAGTTAATGCTGGAATCAAAAAAATGCCAGTAATAGTACAAGTCTTCTTCTTCTTCTTCTTCATCAACCCATATACGCCCACTGCTGAGCACGGGTCTCCTCTACCATTGAGAGGGTTTAGGCCATAGTCCACCACGCTGGCCTAGTGCGGGTTGGCGGACTACACACCTAAGAAATTCCTAAGAACTCTTAGGTGTGCAGGTTTTATCACGATGTTTTCCTTCACCGTTAAAGCAAGTGATAATTCAATGTGAATACACACATAAATTCGAAAAGTCAGAGGTGTGTGCCTGGGGTTCGAACCCGCGACCGTCGGATTCTCGACCGCGCGCCCAAACCTCGAGGCCATCACTGCTTATTGCAAGTCTTGCCTGAGTTTAATTTGATTTCGGCCCCAGCTAAGGCTGGATTTGGCAAGACACATGATTCAGGTCCTAATCTTAGGGACTTTTCATGTTATATAAAAAAGAAAACATGTCGATTAAAGTTGAAATCTTCTCAATGGTAGAGGAAGTCCGTGCCTAGCAGTGCGCCGTAGGTATGTACCTACCCATGTGGGTTAATGATAAAAAATATTCTAATAAAGACATTTTAGGACAAGATGCACCCATAGTCACATTACCATAAATACATTCCGAACCGCATATATTCATAAAACATTTAAAAATTTTCTCAATTAAGGTCCAGTAATAAATCAGCCCTTATTACCCAATAACTCAACTAAAAAATAGATAAAACATTGACGCGGCGAAATGAAAAAGGAGCCGTAATGAAATCAACGAGTTCAGTAACAAATAGCTTTAAATGCGTTAATCTAATTTAATGGTACTAAAAATAAAAGTCCTGATGAATGTCGTGCTGCTTCGCTTGTACTCGGCGTATAGAGATACGCTACACTCAATGAAGCTATACGGCGATATAAACTTGCTTTTAAAAAATTACGTTTATTATTTCATTTATCCGATGGTATGTTTGATAAAAATGAAACTATTTAAATAGTACATTTACGTCACAGAAATTATAATTCAATTTTCAATTATTTCAATTTTTTTTTGTAAAAAAATACTTTTTCTTTTTTTTTTCTTTTTTACATGTCATAAGTGTAATATTGTCACGTAAAACACGAGTAAACGATCATATATTTTTATATCATATTTACAAAATGGCGTCGAATATCCTACTCGCGTCGCTTAGCTCTCTGTCCACGGCACAGCGGGCTACACAAATGTTGTTCTCACATAACAGGACTCGGACATTAATCGAAGCTTGAATATTCATGCTGGCGCAGTGAAAGATTAGTTCCGTCGAGTACTCACAGCGTAACTGCGTGTCGTTTACTGATATAAACATCCCCTCCGTGTGAACATATTCCTGCTTTACACAACCTTTATGGACACTTTTTTTGCCACAAATCATTCATCTTTAGGTAATTTGATGGTATGTAATTGCAACTTATTCGTTTGGAATCTCTATGAATATACCACAGCCTTCGATATTCAGTAGTGCTATCGAAATAATGTATCGGGAAACGGGAATTACGACCAGTCATTACCTATTCAAGCTCATCTACCAATATTATATCTACCTAATAATTACCACCAGTGCCATTAAATGATTTGTTGACGTTATTTGAAACGCTAATACCATTAGGCGCAAATCCGATCAATTTTCCAATAATAACAAAACGTTTGGTATAAATATATGTATGTATGTATGGTAAATCTCATATTACGGGATATCGAAGGCATCTAAAATCAGGACGGAGTTCCAATCCCAGATATATTCAGAAAATTAAATCGCAAGATATAGTGAACATGTAGAAATACGTATAAATTAAGCTCGTCCATGCACCAAAGACATTTGTTAGAGCCGCAACATGTGCGCATGCGTGGGACATGAAAAACATACACCCCAATTTGTCCATATCAGCAGGATGTAACTGGAACCATTTGTTAAGTAATTGTGAAGGCGCAGCTCCGCTTTGGAATATTTTAAGAAGATCGATTTTTTTGCCGTATACATATTTATTTTTATATAATAGAAGCTATAGTTATGTTCTTGATAAAAAAAATTAATTCATTAATACTTATTGATAGATGTAGAAGCAACTATTTTATTAAGCTTTGAGGCATAAACTGCTTGACTGTTACTTGCTTACTGTTTCAGAAAGGTTACTTTTGACACCATAAAGATGATATATTACCTAACAATAAGTGTTTCTCACATCAGTTAACAAATTCTTTATTAATTTAACCACAATAATTTGCCTCGGTGATGAGATTAAACCCTCAGCCTTTTGCAGTCATACCAAGGACAAATACTTGTGAGAAATTTATGAATATCGAAAAAATGCCATTAGTAGAGTGCCGTAAGACATAAAAATGGTCAAACCTCGGAACCCAGGGCCAGTCAATGAATCTGTATATCAAGTATGAGACTGCATTATTAAAACCTCAAATAAAAAAGTTAAAAAAAAAAATTTGACCGATCTCGATTTACAACAATTTTTAACAACAATTCACTGAAAAATGAGAGACGGAAGAGAGAAATTTTTTTTATAGTGAAAAATTTAGTTTTATTTGTAATAAATTATATGTGCAGAGTAACTTCAATGTTAATTTATTAGATTATCGTAAAAAATAAGTTACAAAAAAAAAAAATTATCATTAACTATTCACATTGTTACATCGTGTACATTTCACAGCTTTCACTATTGCATTCTAAGCAAGCTGCAGTGCAGTTTAATCCACTTTTCCTGCACCCACAAGATGCTTCACATCCTGTTTTGCATGAGCAAAAAATAATTTTTAATAAAGATTCTGGAGCTGGTCGTTGCGTCATTGTTTGCGGTGTCAATATTCCGCATTCCAAGCCATGTTTGAACTTGCAAAAATACTCTTTTAAGTTTTAGTACAAACGCCCAATTAATTCAATATTTCGTCAATGCGAATATTGTTGCTCGAAAATTCCTTAATCACACGCAATAGCAACAAAGGGCAATATTGGCGTTGGTGACTTGAATTTCCTCAAGTTGCCCCAAAACAACAAATCTATACAACAAAATGTGAAAAAAGCTCTTAAAAAAGAATATTTCTCATTTCTTAAATTATGAGCTTTGCAGAGCAAAAACGTGATCCCTTATTTTTTCAAAAATTCGATCGAGTGAAACAAAAAAATGGCTGGATGGATTAATTTGGCACTTTGTAGGATTTTTGTGGACATATTGAACTGTAAAACGCACACTTAACATTATTGGTTTTCACAATATTTTCGATCCAGCGCTCGATTTTTCAAAACACCATCTAAAGCTCATTTTTTGATGCATTTTCAAATTCATGTAACAAGAAGAATTCTTGTTTTTTCGAAAAAGTAATAGCTGGTGGTTAAAGGATATTTATTCAAATTCTTGAAACGCACCTTAAACTTGGTGTACAATTATTTGTTGCTGAGATATCGATAATTAAAGACAAAAGGATCCTTTTCCATTTGTAGACTGATATCTCGGCGAGAACTAAACATATCGAGGTGTTAAAAGATAGAAATTAAAGCTAAATAAACAAAGTATCCGATCTTTATAAGGGTTAAGCAAGAACATTTTTCTCCACGCCCGTATGTAAAAAAAAGAAGCATTAAAAATTTTGAAATCGTTTTGTTGCTGCTTTTCCTAAGATCACTCAAAAACCACTGATGCTACAATTTTTTAATGTGTTAATCCAAAAACTAGAGACTTGAAGCTACAATTTTCTTTTTTTAAATTTCCTGTACGACCATTTTTCTCGAAGTTACGGCCCAAAAATTTGGATTTATTTTTTGATCCTTTAATTTTTTCCAGTAGTGTATTTATTTATATTCATCGGTATACCTGCAGTCCCTAAAGATCCAAGATCAAGTTTTCAAGTTTGTAATAGTTGTTATTTTTAAAATATGACTTTTCAGTAATATAAATCAATTAAAACTCCAAAAAATTAATAAATGTTTATAATAATAAAAAAAAATTGAGAGCGCGAAAATTTTTTTTTTTAACATTTTTCTATATACTATTAAAAACATATTTTCAAGGTTTATATTAAGATTCATTGACTGGCCCTGGATTCCGAGGTATAAACCTTACGGCGCTCCACTACATATTTTGTACAACGAACATTATTCACACACTGATATAAAAAATACTTAATTATAATCTATATTATTTAAATGAAAATACTTATAATCGTTCTCAACCGGACCGCTAGCCTCGGCGCCACAACGTTCTCTAATTAAGAGTGACGGTATTTTGATTACCTACTTATGCATCTAACAGGACTTTGTATAGCCGCATTAATCCTGCATCCTTGGCCCATTATCTCCGCTCACGCTTTAATTTGTAAAACTGGTAAGTGTTTTAATTAGTTCGGTTTTATTTTATGGTTACATTTACCTGGCGACTGATACGGGATCTGATGTGGGTTTTCTAATGTCGAACGTCAAGTTGGTCTTATGAACATAGATTTAAGGGGAACGGCTTTTTTCTATGAAGAAATTCATAAAGTTGTATTATCTACTATTACTGCTTTATTAATATTTTTAGAAAAGTCCTACGATATCAAGAGATTGATTCCCAGGTCAGACGACATTCTTTTAAAGAATATAGTAATATGTCTAACGATAAATCTTTGGTGATTACTTTTAACACTATGAGAAAACATTGAAATTGTGATCAATAATCATCGTCTTTGTTGACAAAGCATATAATATAGTCCGGTACAACCGTAGTGACTCCTAACTATTTTTAATCAATAGTAAAAAAATATTGGAACAGTATCGCTAGCCAATACCGAAAATATATTTATTAAAAAGAACAAATTAATTAGTATCGAAGGTCGTTATACAAGTTCACTTTACTGCCCTTTGATCTTAGCCAAAAGAAAAAGCAAAAAGCGATCGGTCTGTTTTTTTGTTCTTTAATACCCAGTATTTATAGGAAATGAGGCAATACCAACTTCTTCTATTGAAATAAATTCATTATCTAGAAATAGCTTATACACACATTGACTTCTCATACAATAAATTAATTCCCTGGTTTACATAATAACTCTCATTTTTTAACAAGGGAAACATAATATTATTTAACAGCACGTCACTAAATCTCATTACACGCGCGTTTGAAACTGTCAACGCGACGAGTTCCGATTACAGATCGATCTTACATCAAACATCTTGTCGATTTTACTCAACAAAAGCGCATAAAATAAATCCTTGGTGTATAAATACCTCAATAAGTTGATATTGTGAATACAAATAGTGGCGCACTGACCCGCAAATGGTTGTAAGTGAGATACGCGACGCACCTGTGTGTGTCTTACTGACCCAAATACTAAACCCAAAGTGGAGATTTCAAAATGTTTCTGTCATCGCTCGGGATGAACAATTATAGCCGTGATTGTGTATCTATGAATCGAATAACAGAAAAGTTAAGAGTTAACAATGTTTAAATGAGAGTGAGTCTTGATAACAAAAGCATTGCAATCAAATAAAATTTCTGATTTTTATAGATGGCATGGTATAAGTACATAGGGAAAAACGGTTAGAAATAAACAATGTTTGAAATTAGTGGATAGAAGAAGTACGTTCAAAGTTTCTCTAACCCGGGATTCGAATCCAGGATGTCTCAACCACACACCCCACACTTAGGCTTGCGAGTCAAGGTATTTTATTCTTCACCTCTACATATGAATGTGTATAATTTAGTATATCATAATTGTTTTCTTATAACCACGTTCTTTTAATTTCGTGTTACAATAAAAGCTGTGACAAGCATAAAGATTTAAATCTTTTATTCACATCCGTGCTACCTTGATCGAGATGACTCGGGTTCAATGCTCAAGTGTAAGTAATTTGCGCGTTAGCAACTTTTCAGCAGCAATATCCACCAGATAACAATTGCTGAAAACAAAGGTTTGACGAACGTTAATCTGTAAACAATTGTTAAAATTAAAAGCTAACGAAACACTGTCAAAATTTAAATTATGTTTAAATCCAGCCTCCAAGAAGACATAAAACACCTGAGAATCGAAAGTGAATTCAGGGTCACTACAGAGCTTAGATGTCATTTCCAGAATAATTAAATCATACGACGATTCGCAATTAAATACTTCAATAAACCTCGAAGCGGCTCCATTGAGCATAAGATTATTTATTATTATTATCAATGCTTAGTGCTTCGCTCACATCACGCCGTGCGTTGTAATTAATCCGAGCTGCAATGCATTTCTATTGTCATACATACAGTTATGGTATGACGTAATGAGATGATTCAATTTCCGGCATTAATGCAGCATAGTTTCCTAAACAGATTGTGGTGTTCCGTGTTGTCCTCTTATTAATGTGGCATTGATAATATAGTTGAATTGATAATGATAATAGCCTCACATATACTACTTACTCGTACTACCTCCTTCTAGTCTACCGATTCCCTCGTGGTCTTATGTTACAAGTATATGCCATGGGATAAAGAGGTCTTGTTTTACCAGGTCGAACAAAGTGTCATTGAGTTTTTCTATTAGAAAATTTTCAATAGCAGCACGAAGGCTGAAATATGCCCGAAAGAATTCGATAGGCCCGGTTCCTATTACGTGGGACTGATACATACCCAGCGAATTGTGGGTGCAAAAATGCACCTCTGCCAACCCCTTCGGGATATACAACCATGAGGTTATATAATATGTATCTCTACATTTGGTGTAACTGAGAAAATTAACTTGATATGTTTCATGCTAAACTTTATGCCAAGTAGAATGTTGAATAACATAAACATAATTTAATCAAAACATTATTTATTTATGTTTCATGTCCTTTTTTGAAGACCTCTCGCATTATGACTTTTTATGTTATTATGAAGATGTTTGGTGCAAGATAATCACCAACAAATTACCTGACACTTATTTGACATAACACATACTTGTACATATTAACAAATGACAGTCTCAAACCTTAGTTAATGACGGTAACATTATTAAGTACGCACTTATGTTGACTGCGTTGACCATTCAGTCGAGTACAAAGAACACAATTCGACACTAATACGCGGTCCAAACACAATTCACATATTTACAACAATAAATGAATGAAGTCTCAATCATTGATAACTGCAAACGACGCATGTAAATCCCTCATTAGCCCATCCAACACACGCGAAGACAAACAAAATGCGTGTGTATCGGATCGAGGGCTCATTACTCGCTATATTTGAAATGATTGACGTACATTGAGGGCCGTACGAGAGCGAGCAATCAATGCTCTAACTACAATAACAGCTTGTTACATCGCTTAACGCTACGGGGTTTCCATTACCTTAATTTAGTCGATAAAAACCGTAAGAGTTGGGTCGCGAAGGCATATTTAACCTTTGCACCGCGCGCTTTGGGTGGCTTTTACACGCCACGGAAATGCGTTTATGTTTTACGATTTTTTATGACTTATCCGTGAAGCTAAATAAAATTAATTTAATAGTATGGAATATATCTTAAAATATGTTGCTCGAGATAAACAATACATAAATAAATAAATAAATAAATACACCCAACAGTCACATACATAGTCCTGACCCCACACTAAGATACGAGTCTTGTGTCGTGGGTATCAGAAACTACGAGAGACTTTTCGGTCTCACAAACACCCAGACCCGAAACAAATATTTGTGGATCATACAAACATTTGTCTCGGTGCCGGGATCGAACCCGCGGCCGCTCGTTTCGCAAGCTGGTGTCTAACCAACTGCGCCACGGGGCTGTCATCATGTCACATAATTTGGAAGTCATACACATCATACACAATCTTTAAAAGGGAAATATGAAATAATATTTAATTTGTACGTATTTATAGTAAGTATTGTTTTCCTTACTAATAGAAATAAAATATATGCTTATATAAATAGTAAAATCTTAAGTCGGTTATAAGCTATTTAATAGTGCAAAAAAAATGTTTCCTGACGCATAATTAGTGTACAAAGGCTTTGTATCCCTTAGCAACAAGCAGACAAAAACTAAACCAAATATCGCCAATTTACCCTACTCAAACCAAAAGCACTATATCTTCCGGCACTCCAAACAAAGCAACAACTAGTTTAATTAATTCTTCGACAAGACCACCTGACCGAACGTATGATTGTAATTGAACTGATTGAAGTTCAGACGCCGTCAGATTATCAAATTGTATGTGTCAACAGTTCGATAAAGGCACGCGTAAGTGCCAATGAGATGTGACAGGCGAATGCCACCGATGTCGTGTGCCCTGCTACAATTTAATTAAGTGCGATGGCTGGAACTTGGTATGTAGTGGTCACAATCTCACAGAATGTGAGGATTAGCAAAATACGTAAGTATTTTTTTATTTTTGTTGATAACAAGATATGCACATGGACCTAAAAGTGCCTATTTATTATAGTAAAAAAAAATTTATAAATCATAAAAATACTTTAAACACGTTAAAACATTTTTGTTAACGCAATGAAACAGCACCTGCTTCTAATTTAAAACTTATATCGACCCAAAAATATTAAATAACTAAGGTGGGCCCTATTTCCCAAAATTTACTCCAAATCCACCAACAAGAACGGTTTATTTGTGTAAATATATTTTGTGACATGTTGTACAGTGATTCATGGCCGTTCGGAAACTGAGATATCAGGGCAATCTCATAACTGGTTTAATTTTCACTTCACTAATTTACCTAATGCTTAAGTGGTTTTGATGTTTTTATAATTACCTATTCATAATTTGTCGTAATTGAACTTGTTGTTAATTTTACATCGCCATTAACTACCATTTCAAATTACCAATCGAAAGTTTTTACACTTTGAAGTCTCAAATGAGCGGCAATTTTTTTTTTAATTTCGAAAAAAAGTTTTGACATTGTAAATGGGCAACGGGGATCTCTTGATATTAGGCATGTGATCAACTTAATTACTATTTCCATTTCAGATAAGGTAAAGTATTAAATTATAGTCTATCGTTTATAATTCACGTAATTGCACAAATACATATTCACATAGGTGGTCTTCGATCACACTAGAAATATCTCCGTCTGGCAGCAAAATTAAATTATACATTCTTTCAAAGCAAGCAAAAGAAATCAACTCCACATAATTTTACGCTAAAAAACTCACTAATAACACCATTTAATTCTTAAATCTCTTAAAGAAAATCGTCAGGTGTAAAGCGGGCTCAAGCGAATTACCGTAATAGGCGTGTAAAAGGTTGACGTTTACATTTTTGTTTTATATAATACAAGCTTCGCACACACGGGCTGTCGGCGCGAGCTTGTACCATAATTTGTATCTTGCCTTTTGTACAAACTCGTTGCAAAGAACATAAAACATGGTGATAATCGGCGGAGGGTTAAGCATTTCTTTGAAAAGAAACTTATAGGCTGTGCAAGCTGATTCGGATGCCATCGATCTATAATCATCATATAATATGTGACATGAGAGATCGTAGGTAGTAAACAGGTTTCTCTTGAAAAAAACATAGTAAAATTGAGCACCTCTAAACACACGATGTACATCTATGAAGGTAAAAATATAAGCAAGTTTTATAAAACAACAGTTATGAGGAAAAAATAATGAAAAGATGATTGTCATTTTTAAAATAATACCGCTTTACAAACTGCTCTGTTTGTCGACCACGAGCAAACAGTAGCCCGCAAGTGTTTTAACATCAAAACTACGCGGAATTGAGGCTCTTTGCATACGTAATTATCTTGAGAAGCCATCTCAACGGGTCAAGAGATTCTCAAATGTAAAGGATTAAGTAAACTTGACCCGGCAAAAGTACAGACGTGCACTTCAGTAACTGCCTTTCAATTTTTTTAAGTCTTTCTATCTATCTAATCTATGTTTTTCCAGTAACACGTGGAAACCAAGCCAAGGAGCTCTCGATAGCACGTCAAAAACCATTGGCATAAGATAAAACCTCCTTTCCTTAGCATTTGAAGAGATAGGTTTGTCTACTACCAAATCACAATATTGGGTCTTCTGACAATAGAACGAAATGCGGATGCGTTAACTCATGACCCACCTTTGACGCTTTCAACTGTCGTGAACAGTTCATGTTTCATTACTTTTAAAATATATGCTATTTTTGTCGTGCTCTAGTTCTAAAAGTTTTATAAAGCGCGGCATGCTGTGTCATCATACTAGTGTGTTTCAACCTTATCAAAGAATTAACATATTGTGAGCCTATTTTATATAATAGATATCTCGGGTCATTACCTTTTTTCTGACACTCTCAAGATTCTCAAAATCATGTTTAAAAGTATTTAATGCGTAGCAAAAATTCTTTCACTCCTGGCATAAAATAGGCATAAAAATTTAAATTTAACACTTTGACTAAAAAAAATAGAAGAAATCAATGAAACCTTTTTCAGCAATAAGAATACTAGCATTCCCAGAAAGGCAGAAATGTTCAAAACTGTGTACCATTATTGACAAAAACCATACCTGGGTAAGCACTGCCTCTCTTGGACCGACACGCCTCCCCCACAGCTTCTCGAACAGGGACTCCAACTCCCCCAAGCACTCCATGCGTACCCACCAACGGGCTCCTCTGTACTCTGGAATTTAATACCATTACAGGACTTCTTATAACACTTTTATTATTATAACACTTATTCATTGTCAGCCAAAGGAGGTTCACTGCTGGACATAGGCCTTTGCCAATGACTGCCACAGGGACCTGTTGGAAGCAGCCTACAGCCAGTGACGTCCCGAGGCCTTTACTAGGTCGTCTGACCACCTTCCGGACGGTTTACATCCGGTCGGATACGAATACCTAACTACCAATTACCACCAGTACTTGAATTTAGTTATAGATACGATAAAATCCTTCTTTTTCAGTTATCAAAACAATGATACGCGTTTGCTTTCTACCACTACTTGATTAGTAGGAAATTAAAGATTTAAAATTACCTCCAGTGGAGCTTCAGTAGTTGTGACATTTGTCGTGGTCGACATTGCTAGTTGGAAAAAAACAGCGACCCTGTAATCAAAAATGTCATTTTATAATCTCTGAATATATGAAAATTGTTATAAGATTATTTATATTTGCAATAGACTAACAAATGAATTCGATTAATAATGTTATAAAATTATTTTTCATTATTTTTCTTTATTATTATTCAACAATATAATATTCGTTTTTCTAAGCACGTGCTTGCTGTAAGCTCCAAAAAGGAAAATTGCAGAAATATGTAATTATTATTTCTCATTTGTTAACATCATAAGCGTCATCTTGCACAAACTATTATAGCAGGCTTATGACGAAGCTGGTTATAATAATTCCGCAAGGTAGAACCAATGCAACCCGTGGCGCAGTTGGCTAGACACCAGCTTGCGAAACGAGAGGCCGCGGGTTCGATCCCCGCACCGAGACAAATGTTTGTGTGAACCACAAATATTTGTTTCGGGTCTGGGTGTTTGTGCAACCGAAAAAGTCTCTCGTAGTGTCTGATACCCACGACACAGGTCTTGTAACCTAGTGTGGGGTCAGAGCTATGTATGTGACTGTTGGGTGTATTTATTTATTTAATGTCATTATTTTAAAGTGTCATTTAATATGGAACTAGAAATACTCGTATGTATGTAACTGCTAATATTTTGCAGCAGGGTTTGCTTACAATCAGTTTGACGTTCATTTAACTTTACTAATATTTCGTTAGGAACGACAATAGTGTTAAAGTCACAAGTCGTGATGGTCTCGAGGCTTAGACATTCGATATAGAATCTCGACGGTCACTGGTTTAAACCCCAGGCACACACCTCTCACAGATGTCTTAAGTATGGGTTTACACAGAATTAAACGTACGTCAACTATGAAAGAAAACATTTCGGGGAAACCTGGACACCTAAAAATTCTTAGAAAATTTTTAAGTGGCAAGGCAAGCGTTAGGTACAAAAGCCTAAAACCTTTAAGTTCATGAAGAGGCACGTCCCCAGCGTATATGGTGATAATGAAAATAGTATTAAATCAAAGACAACAAAAAACAGACAATATCAACTTCAACATACTCTCCAAATTAAGCCTATACACTTTATCAATTACTATTAACATTACACGCTGCTAGTACTGTCGGTTTGGACACTTAACAAGACAGTCTGACAGCGGATTGCACAAACGTGTTAACAATTATAGTTCCAATCGCCAATTTGCCGGGGCAGCCGACCATATCAAATCCCACGGTACGATAATGGACACTAAATACATTAAACCATTGTCTTAAGTTAAACATATAAGCGCCAGTTTAAGCAACGGTTGTGTGACTATGACATACATTCACTTTTTTAAATTCACTCTCCCGATATGGAATATTTTAGTTAGGGCTGTCTAAGCGGATATTACAAATTACAAACTTTATTTCTAACTTTGGTTCATTAGGTATTTGTGTTGATAATTTAATTAGTAGTGATGGTCTCGACGTTTAAGCATAATTTCGGAAATTTCAGCGGCCCCAGGTTCAAACCCCAGAATCAAACCTCTGGCATTTCGAAGTAATGTGTGCATACTCAATTATCACTTACTTAAGCAGTGAGTTTTAATACGTAAAAACTTTTAAGTGTGCATGATTCACCAAAATGTTTCCCTAAACCCTTAAATTATGCGGTAATTTATCGTTAATACATAACTCCAAAAAGTCAGAAGAGTGTGCCAGGGATTTGAACCCGGGATCGCCGAGGTTTTCGACCGCGCCTAAACATCGAGGCCAAATAATTTTTATTACCTTTTGAATAGCTTCTATTTAAGATTGCTTCCTCCCAATGTTTTCTGAGTTAGATAGGTACGGACTATTCCTAATGAATATGTCAGAAACTTTGTTCTGCTAAACCAAACAACTATGTTATTTCATATTGCAAAGCTCGTTCAAGTAAGTAGTATGACATCAATACTAAAATATTAGATATTAAGATTAGGATGATAAAATAATTTGTTCATAAATCTAAGTTTAATCCGACTTGTATCTGATAATGGTTAATTCAATTAAATATAATAACTTCATTCAGAAGAGAAACCTTGAATAATTCATAATTGTTTATATAATAACTTCATATAAATTAACACAGTAGCTAGTAACCACAAAAGCGGTTGAAACAAAAAACGTACATCCAATGTCACTTGAAAAATTATACGAACTTCATTGTTTAATAATGTACGAAAATTCAAAAATATGCGAGCTATTTTATGCCATAAAAATATGTAAGTATCATTTGTTATGTTGTTTCAATAATATCCTACATTTGTAACTAACTGCATTGTTGTTGTAAAAGTAAAGGGCGTACGATTATGACCTCCCGAATTTGATTCTCGGGCCGGGCAGTGTTATTAGGAAACCCCATCAGGAAATTTTTCGTACGAAGTTTTTACCTAGATCAAAAACCAGCGTAGGTTTATCGGTGTTTATAAAAAGGTACCTCAGCCTATCCATTAGGTAACACGGACGTGAGAGTACATAATATATGTCGGTTTTAGTTGATCATCTCGTAAGATAGCAATATGTAAAATTTCCCATTAAATATTGCCACAGCGTGATGTGAGATCAACTGGCGATCTATCATTTATTATAGGCACGGTTTTAATGTCGCACTTGGCTTAGTTACGTGTTCTGAATGATTCTTAATTGTTATTTATTATTTGAAACGTACACCCATATTATTATGCTAACGAATCTTATAAATCAATGACAAATACTTTCGTATTGCAGATGTTAAATGTCGCTATCTAATAAACCTTGGGGGTTTGCCTATTTAATTGTACATATATTTATTTTCAGGTGTAAAAATTAAGTAATAAATACAGTGATTAGAAACACATTAAGTACGCTAAAATATGTTTTCAAATTTTTTCCTGTTTCTTATTGCTTTTTTTTGGAATTTGTTATCCCTGTAACTTTCACATGCTTTAGTTTTTCATCACGGTCTTTTTACGCTGACTGTTTGACTGAGATTCAGTAGAAAAAATTGTGTAAACAATTTAGAAACAATTACAACCATCTTATCATGTTGCACGATTATTACGCAATGTTAACGCCGGAACATAGACCTGGCACAACATGGAGTTTGATAACCTACGGGTTGGAAAAGCGTACGCAAATGAGGAGGACAATTATCTACCAGCCCTCCTGTTACTTCGTTCCAAAAAAAAATTGATAATATTGCAATTTCTTCAGGTTGATTTTCCAAAAAAGAGAATGACAAAATTTGAGACGCTTGACATTTAGGTACATACATCTCGACCCCAAATTGCATTCTTATAAATTTTAATACATCGTTCAGATATTTTTTTAAAGAAAACGTTTAAATGACACCTCGTGAACGCACCTCTACTTAATAAAACGAAGTCTTGTAAATTAGAAATAACGAGTCTTATACGGCTAAGCCGGCGTTGTAATTGTTTATTCACCATTTTGGGCATTTCACAGCCCTGGGTTTGTTCGCCCACGCATTTCCCACTGCGTTGCGCAATCTGACATCTCCATTAGACGGCTCTGTCCCAGAGGCCGAAGGAGTCGCCTGCACTCCACATTAAAACGATGAAACGACTCTAAAACGCCCTAATGAACGTCTTAAGTGGTTTATTAAGTGCCGATCGCCGTTATTTTTATGATAAAATCACATCGCTTTCGACTGTCATATGAGAATGGATGTTTATGCGGCGCGTGATGCAATTTTTACGGCATTTGCACGTTTTCTTTCCCACAGCTTTGTTTAATGTGGTGTTTATGGTCGTAAATAAACGTGAGGTAAAACAAACTTTTTCGTTATGATAAAAATAGTATTTCATTATAATAGAATACGATGGAGATAGATGTCTGTGACTAAAACAAATTTGAACGCACATTTGAATTATTAATAATATTAGTACAGCATATCTCTTGTTAGCCACGTGCACGTTATTTGAAAGAATACTGTAATGTATTAATATATGTCACTCATGTTATTTACCAATAGTACCGAGCAAGCAACAAAGAATAACGTATCTTTTAAAAATAAATATGAGTCTATTCTTAATTAAGCAAAAATTCAATACAAAATTAATGAGTATCATTAATACTCAGTAAAGTAAAGATAAACATGTCAATAGTACTAATTGGATTTACACCGGAGCCCCGACGCGGCGCCGCCGCCGGCGTCCGACCAATTGAGAAGCAATGTACGCGCTAAGAAATTGCCATGTCGTAGACAAAGTTACGTATTAGTAATCGTCTGAGAAGATCCAAAAAAATGTGTTCAAATATTGTTGAAATCTGGACGTCTGGATACTTTGATGTCAATCGGAAACGAATTTTTATCGGTGCAAAAAAGCCCTTGGAGAACCTAAATAATCTATAACCAACGGTGTGATAAGTAAGTCAAGCACGTTGATTTTCGTTTAAGCATCTGCCTTCACATATTGGGTATCTGCTTAAATATAGCAAGATTTCTCTTTGATTGTTTCTCAAGTAAAAAGAAATTATGAAATATTACAAAAGATTAGCGGTAAAGTCTATATTATCAATAAAATAATGTTCCTAGTTCCTACCATGCCATCAACATGTCCATAAACAGATGAGGTAACAAGCGCATTTTGAAAATAGTTAGCGCACGAAGGATTGCTGTATCGCATTCGTACTACAACCGCCTTGACTTTGATCACTCTTTTCAATTTGGAATCTAAAACATTTTGACGAACACGCATACTTAATTTTGTACGAGTATAAACTAATAAAGACGACGAAAAAATAGCATGACATATTTATGTCTTTAAGTTTTAACATCGCTTGCGTATCGGTTGCGCTCATACTAATGCTATGCTTTTGTCGACTTCAAAGCGCTATTCAACTTGACATTTTTATGTTAGCGCCATGGCTCCAGTTGAAAACTCGTCGTGGGTTCTAGTCTTATGCAAGATATGCAAATGCAGGGTAACTAATTATTGCTTATCCCTAGCACATGCTTAATTACGGGGTTCCAATGAAACATTCAGTAAACTTATTATTGACAGTAAGTTCACTTTAATCCTAACATCATTCCAAATCCATAAAAATCGAGCGTAAGTTCCGCATAAATGAATACCATATATATATATATTATAGCTCATATTAGGCCAACGTGATGGACTAAAGCCTAAATCTTCCCAGTTGTCAGAACTAGCAATGCGACGTTTATTTGATGATATTATACATATCTATCCATATCGTGCCGATTCATAAAGCGTTTACGTGCGAGCGATTATTTCAACTCCTTATGAATAGGTGCAATTTACGAGGGCTATTAAATGTTATAGTGCTCCCTGGTAGTGCCGCCCCGGGGTATCGGTAACACGACAGTAAGCCAATCGGCCACTTTACTATGTTGCGTTTACGTCACTTATAAAGATGTAAAAGGCTCGAGATAATTAGCGCGTGCACGCATAAAGCATATATTGCTTTTAATTCCACATTTATTCTGCTACTTCCTTATGTTGTTATGTGGGCTGTTGGGTTATTAGTGCACATGCGTTTATAAGAGCGATGAACTGTAATTTCGATTTGATGATATCCAAGTGACTTCTTGTCGGTTGATATTTTATTTTACATATACTGCGCCGTATGCAGGTGACAGATATAAATTAATCTTTTTTTTTTATCGCCTAAGCAGGCAGACGAGCTGACGGCCCGCCTGATGGTAAGCGGTCACCGTCACTCATGGACTTGGCAATGCCAGGGGCACAGCCCCGCCGCTGCCTACCGTGTGGAAATAACTCTTTTTAAGCCTCGTTTGAAGAAGGCCATGTCATAGCGCTCGGGGAACACCGAGGCAGGTAGTTCATTCTAGAGCTTGCACGTACGTGGTAAGAATGACCTCTGGAAACGCACCGTACGCGTACGGTACGGTAATCTAGTGAAGACTTATTTTACGCAGAGGCTAATTAAGACGATAATATACAAATATCACAACAATTGTATTATCAGATTGGGTCATAGGATGATGGGCATAGGCCTATCATATAGGCGCCTCTATAGGCTAACTTACAAAATCAATATACTGACAAGGTTTTAATCTATTTATTCAACATCTTCATTACAATTAAATACATAGTTATGTTCCTTCCAGTTCTGTGAAAAGGGAAAATTCTACGTAAAATCGACTGTATCAGCGTAGATTATTATCTGTTTTGTTATTATATTATCTCTAATAATTAATATTTTTATGTACAACAACGAACCTATTTCTCTTTTAACAATTCTTCCATTTTTTATAACTTTTCGACTATTTCTTACTTGTTAATTATTATTATTCTTATTCATAACATCCATAATCCATCAGAATGATATAGAAAGTTTAAAGTCAGTAGTATGAAGAAGCTTGGCTGCGCACTTGACCCATTTCTTCCTGACTCGCGTGCCCCCACTGAATGGAGCGCGTAATTATTGTTTACTTATACTATCAAAGGACTCTCTAATAATACAGAATGCCTTCACGGATTCATAGCAGTGTTTACATTGAACTATTAATATAAATAAAGATCAAGTTTTTTAAAGAACCTTAACGTGTCATGTTTTCTATCTGGTACCTTCTGTCATATTCCACTGACAAATGACGTCTGGGATTTGAGGCAAAATTATATTCTTATGGACACTATAGATTGTTCGACCCAGCTACGGCTTATTACAAGAGATTTAAGTATAGAATCAATTCGTGTATATACTAGAAACAAATTTGGAAAGAATTTCAACTTTAGGTACTCCTTTATTTAGCCCCGAAATTCAACATTTTTGTACAAAACGACAAGCAAATACTGCTTCCTGCAAACAAATGATTATACGCTCGTTTATCGCGAACCAACAACTAACCCAAAAAAGCACCTTGTTAACAAAATTTTAACTCGTTTTCCTCTAAATCCATATTTCGTGGAACACAAAAAATATCGATGTAGCGAGCCATTAACCAAAATGAGATAATGGCCAACACTCGCTCGTAAACGAACTCGATCAGATTTATTAGGTATCGAGTTTACTGTATAGTTCTTTCAAAAACACTTTTACTACTGCGCACACGTAAACTTTCATCCGAAAACAATTTGCCTGTGTTTTTTTCAATAGATCGAGTTCATCACACTCGTTTTGTAGCTCGCATTTTAATTCACAGGTAATTTTTATATTACTACGTTAAAGTGACGTAGTGTTATTCGGTAAGTGGTACGTGGTACGAACATACAATCGGCGAAATATGAATTCAAAAATACACTTCATTCTCCTCCTTCGGGGAATACGGGCATAAGAGACAAGCACATTATAGGAATGTCAGTGTACGTATATGGAAGACCCGCTAGCACTTCTCTTAAATGAGAAAATCTTAAAACCACTATAGACATTTTTTTTATAAACAAGACATTACACAATAAACGAGTAACGCGTTCGGGTTTCTATAGAAATATCGCCACTGGCAAACTGATAATACCGCATATATGTACATACATAGTAAATACAGGGTTGTCTACAGTGATGATGGTGAGAGACTTGTACATCTCATTACCAAACACACTCAAGCCGGCCTACTAAGATGCATCATCATGGTACTAATTATTATTAGTTGCACCAATGAAAATTGGATGTCGCAAAAGCCTTTATCACAGTCAAGGTCACCATTATAACACTACACAACTTGAAGGAACAAATCCAAAGAGAGAAAACCATTAAGAGCCATTGAGTAATAAACGATTTCTCTGAAACCGAAACCTATCCACGAAATAAAATAAAAATGACTTGCATGAAAACGGGCAAAATCTATTTAATTCAATATAAAAACAATAAAATGGCTTACATGCCGTAAACCTTAAATCAACACGAAACAAACAGAAACACTCACGAGCCGGCAATCGAACTCCAGACACAACAAACACAATTTAAAAACCGTGTGAAAATCCACACAGTGCGCGTGCGCGGAGGCAAGAATAATCAAACTTAGCCCTTAGGCTTTTGTTTTTGAATCATCATTTCCTTATTTGGTCATCATCGTCAGCCCATATAAATTCTATTTCTATGGCCTCAGCTGAGTGGCTGAGAGCTTTAGTCCACTACGCTGGCCTAGTGTGGGTAGGTGGACTACTTCCTTATTTAAAAATTAAGAAATACAAAAGTATACGTACCATAACAACCTTTCCCACACAAAGTGTCTTTTCTTCTCCATTTTACGTCACTACAAACTTTTACTGTGTTTAAATTTGAACTCGCCTCTGTACATTTTACTGGGCAACATTAATGTTTATCTTTTGATTTATATTTGCGTGTATCAGCGATAATCTTTACGACATCACGTCACTCCACAGTTTATAATCACCATGGCGTAAAACCGCTTTCATTTTCTTCTCTGACGTCTTCCTGTAAAAGAAAAAATGTTTTTACAGATTTTTTGTTTTATTTCCGTGGTATTTCGAAGCAATATTGGATAAGATATGTGTGAAGATTCTATGAGACCACTTTATACAGACACTTCTATATCTTGTAATGTCGCACAGGCCTCCTCAGTTGAATCGTATTATTCCATAGAAGCCTATCGTGTTGGCTATCTTCTATCAAAAGGTTCTTCAATAATAAAAAAGTAATCGTGTATCGTGAAAAACAATCAATCATAGCTCTAATCTCTAATCTAGCCCATTTTATAAATACTTCTAATACTAGCAAAATTGCCAATCCCCGTCGCAACTCCTATACATCTCAAATACAAAGTCAGCATTATGACGTCACTTATTCAAAGCAAATAAAACAGCGTGGATATTTTTAGCCGCAGCCCATTAAGGTAGGATTTCACCGATATAAACAACTCTAATTCGATACCGAAGGGAAACGGAAGTACTAAGATAAGGTGCAAACAATGGCTGCGTGAGAAACTGTGACTCACAAACTAACGGTGGTACCGCTAATTTATAATGGGATTATGGGCCAGTTGAAATTGCTATAAAATTTATTGCATTATATGGACCAGATGAATAGATAGCGCACTTTGTTAACCGACTGGTTTAGACTTCAATAAATGGATGGTAAAGGCACTGTAGCGATGTGTTGGTCTAGTTACTATGGTTAATGTTAAATAGAATACACATAATGAGATTCATCATCCATCATCCACTTGCCCTGTTCCCAAGTCTATTTGGGTTGGCACAGCAAGTTTTTTCCTTCCAAATATCTCTGTCAGCCGTCATGTCTTCAGTCACCCCTTTCTCTTTCATATCCCCTCTCACGCATTCCATCCATCTTTTCTTTGGCCTTCCTCTGCTAGCCCATTCTTCGACACTCATACTCATCACTTTTTTTCCAACATACGTTTCATCCCTCCTCATAATATGACCATACCACGAGAGACGGTTTCCTTTCAACTTATCTATCACCGGAGCTACTTTCAAACTTCCTCTAACATAGTCATTCCTCACTCTGTCCATTCGTGTCACCCCACACATCCATCGCAACATTCGCATATCTGCTGCATGCAGTCGCCTTTCGTCCGTCTTCTTCGTAATTTTCATAATGAGATTAAGCATAGTAAATAGGACATTGAAAAAATACCCTACTAGATGTGTATAGTACGCATACTGGGTTGAGACGTAAGTTTTTCATTTTGTAATTAATAAGACACACGGAGAAGCACACATTATGTACATATGTGATAAATCATACTGACTGGCATATTGGCAACAAATATAAGTTTTGATCTTAAAATAGATTCTATGATCCCTATTTCTTCAAAATCAATTCGTTTATTATACCTAGTATAAGTAAAAACTGTTAAGCGAACTGAATAAATGTAGTTCAAATTCATTACCGTAAAATTCATAATTCAATGTAAAATGTAAAACTGCTTAATGAAAGTAGCTTTTCATACAGGAATAAGGATATAAAGATAACCTATCGATATTAAACAATATTACCGCCAAAGTAATATTTCGATGTATCTCGTAAATAGTAGAGTCAATATAGAAATGTAAATAAAATGATTATCAAATTATTACACCATATTTCGAGTGTGTCAGTGTGTTGCGGCGTATAAAACGTTATCAACGTGCAAACAAAACGTTAAGAGCTTTCAAAATGAAACATCGAGTTGAGCAAACCTTCTTGTGACCCTTGTGTGAAGTTTTTTTTATAGATAGGTCTTTTGAATAAGGCTTCTCCAAGAGAAAAGTAATGTAAATAATTGAGAAATGAGCCCCGTTTGCGAAAACGGTTGCATTTTCTTCAGTAAAAATAGTAAAAAAGAGCGTTGCTTATGGATTCACCTAATCAAAACTGACGGCACTCATAAGCCCCATACATCAGGTCCGATTTTCTTTACAAATCTTTAACTTTATATCGAGACATGATTGATCAGTCTTATACATATACGCATTTAGTTTAATTTACAACGGTCTCATCGCATACAAAAATAATTGTTGTAAAAGTAAATAAGTATCAAACTAAAACCATGACATATCTATTTATTAACTACAAAACTATCCTTCAAACTGAGCAATAAAAGTAACATCAAAGTCTCCCGTTACAAAAGTGTTTATAATTTCAACCGCACTTTCCTTCACTTAGCGCTGAGGTACTATTTCACAGAAGTTCATACACGACCTGGTTCTGGCGCGTTTTATCATTGCTAAGGTAAATAAAAATGAGATCAAATTGGGTCATGCCCGCTTCTGTTGCTCGTACAAGCAATTAATACCAAGAAGGGCATGAAAAATTGCCTGTGGCGAATCTTATTAAGAAAAATGTCCCCGCAATTGATTTATTGCTTTGCAGTAAGTAATAAAGATGTAGAAATAATCGACAATGAAGGCAATTAGCAATTCCAATGAAGACAATTTGGTGTTGAGTCATTTACAAAACGAATTTGGCTGTATGATTTTTAACCTTTGCCATTGTTGATTTAAAAATGTGTAAGAGATAAATTATTATTTGAATATATTTGCAAACAAGTTGCGTCTAATATACGGCGTGAAATACAACCGCATGAGTCATTATTGCGGAAGATTGAACAGCAATGAGAATTCATTTAAAAACTATCATCGAAAAATAAAAATGAACAGTCCTATAACTGCATTGTCTTACGTTTGGCTTGAGACGAGTACGAACGTAATTTATAAAATAGGTATAAGAAAACAAAACTTACCTAAGCGTTCTATTTTTCGAATCAATCTCGAATTTAAATTAACAGTTCTAAATTTAAAACACTGTCGAACCATAGACAGTTTATATTTATGCCCTAGTTAAAACTTTTTGAACAATATTTTTTTTAACGTCGCTTACTCCCGAAGGGCGCCGCACCGAGCATGCGCGTAGCCCGTACGCCCGTACGTATTGCCTTAAGCAGACTGGACATTGAACGCAACCATGACTTCCAAAGTGGAGAGGATGAAGAGCACTTTACTGTAAATACGGGAAAATCACTTCCGACTACAAACAATTGGACAATTAATCATTTTTCATAACTTCGCCAGTTCGATCCATGTATCTAAAATGCATCGTACAATACAAAATGTTGGTCAGGTTGTTGAACTTGACGGAGAATTAGTTCGTGACAATCGGCATTCATGCCGTTTATTTGCTCTAGAATAAATAGGCAAATATTTGATTGGCAATAAAATCCTCTACCACGAAACGAATGAAAATCAATCTGCGGTCGATGGAATTGCAAAATGTCGTTTATCATTCAATTGTTAGGGGGGACATTAACGTCGACATCAATCAAGTATTGTTGTTTTGTTAATTCTACCTTGGCCAAGACATGCCGGTTGCTCACTACAAAACTTGAATGCGTGTGATAAAATATTATTCAATATTGAAATGTATTTATTTGCTAAGTAACGCAGTTAATAAATTTTAATAAACATGTCTAAAACGACTTTCAATAGAATTTACATGGACTTTATTGAATAAAATTTATAACCCTATTATTATATTATAAAATTGCAATATTGCATATAGGGGAGACAGTATAGTTATTGGCCCCTGTACAGTTATTAGCCATTTCGACTTTCCTACCAAAAAACTAGCAATATTCTATACTAATAGTAGATTTAAAAATTATATATTGGCGACACTTTTATTCTCTGTCATAAAGTCTCATCGAAATTCCGCTAGGTATGTGGTTTGTTTGTTTTCCGATGTGTAATGTTTTGCCGGAGGGAGAAATTCAGTTAAGCGATTAAAAATAATGTTAAGACTGCATATTTTTTTTGGCGCTATATTTTGGAATGAATATGTAGTTTGTCAATGATTTATACTTCACAATAAATGGTTTTTTATGCGTTATAAACATATTAAAGGTGCAATATAACTTACTTTCTTTATAAATACTATGTTATGGCCAATTACTGTGATTTTGAGTTTAATATTTTTGAGTTCACACTATTCTTAACATGTATAGTGAAAGTTTATATAAAGTACCTTTTTTAGTAGTACATTAACAAAGCAACATAATGTCGTGAGTTTTATTTATTTTCAGTAAGGATATAATTTTTTATTTATGTTTTTTTACCAACTGGTCGCTTAACTGGCCAATAACTATACTGTTTCCCCTAACTATTCCTTTGAACTAAAAGCGCTTTATAAATAAAGAAGTTTTTTTTTTTATTAACGGCTGAAACTATTTACATTTTTTAAGGAGCAAATTTCATTTACATAGTATAATTTGATTTTTAATTTCTAAATTATAATAACAATTAGTCTCTATAGGGCAGCAATTGCGTGACCGAGTTTCAATTGGTGCATGTGGATAATTTTTGGTCTTTTTGAAAAGGATTGTATAATATTTCGCATCCTCCTCTAGTCTGTTTTATCGCATTCCAAAGTTTACAAAATAAATAATATAACGTAATGATTAATTAGTATAAAAAGCAAAATAATAAGAACCCCATTACTACATTCTTAAATATAGACTGATTTATTATTAAAATTCGTTATTTCTAAAATAATCGGCTTCATTAGTTTTTACTGTGCGTTTTACGAACGAAAAGATCTGCGTTCGGTTCCCGCGCAGATTCTAGAAACTAGCAATTCTCTAGCTCATAAAGCCCTAAGTATCTGTTAATATAATCATATTATTTAGTAAAACCGTTTTTATGAAGATAGAACAGACTTTTAATGTTTGGTTGCCCAGGCGCATCGTATCCCATTTCTAAATTAAGGACAAGTTTGGACTTCTTCATTCCAGTTTCGTTGCTTATAAACCATAATCATAAATGTGTTACGGCCGTGTGCGTTTATCTCTGCGGTTTGTTTATACTGCTACGTTTTATTTTAGCTGTGTGTTGTCTTTTCGTAACTAATGATACATTATTAGGTAGCTACTGTTTTATGATAAAAAGTTTTGTAACAGTAACAGTGTTTGTGGCACCTCTGCCTAACCCATCAGGCTACAGGCGTGAGTTCCTGTATATTTTGTATAATAACAATTGCCAATAAGTTTTTTTTGCCACGTACCTAGTAGTACCATTCGGAAGACCTGGATCAATCCTAGCTTTTCTGCAAGAAGTATCAATATCTATGTATGGTGGCGCCTACTTAAATTTCATCAGCACTGATCTTACCAACAAGTGTCAGGGCAATTGCTTGACTATATCGGTATAAGAAAGGTATAAAAGCTCCATCTATTATCAGTACATGGAAGCTCGTCACATCGCCATTAGCATTCCATTAATCCCATATAAAACGGTCTAAAAAGCCATAAAATCTGAATCGTATTCGTTAGTCCAGAGTGATGTCGCCCTAGGTGGTCCGACAAACGACCACAACCCCACTAATCTTTCACACTCGACAGATAGATTTTATTGTTTCAATTCACTTTGTTCCATTAAAACGTGTGTATAGTCTACAATATGGACACTTGCACTTACAGCTAATGTGTGAAACGGTGCCATAGACAATTTAAGCAGGACTAAGAATAGTTTTGATAGTAAGAATTCGAGCACAGATCTAATCGAAGTTCGGAGAAATATGCCTCATGTTACCGTTAGAAAGGACGAATTATGTTTCTATTATCAGTTTTATTTATTGGTTTATCCGTGTGAAACAAAATACACTAATATTTATGTCACTATTGTGTTGGGAGTGTCATTACGAGAAGTGATGCTGAGTCTTAGCCTTAACTCGATTTAATTTGGCCAGTAAAAGTAGACCGATGCAGTGATAAAATGAATCACTTTGGAAAACGATTTTTATTTAAAGAACAAAAAAAGTAAATTTAAAAAAGAAAGAATAAGAATAAAGGTGAAAGTGACATTTTATTTTCTCTTCTCAACATTGAAATAAATAAAGCATTTAGGAAGTCATTGCTGTAGAGTAATTTGTATTATAAATGGTGTAAGAACTTATCTCAATACCATCATTACAGGATATATGACAAAAACATACTAATATTTTTTGTAACCACAACTAGTCCACCACACTGGTTGTCGATTTTGTATACCCAAGAATCAATGTAGAGAACACGATGCACAGGTTCAAAATATTTTCCTTTGGCGCTTAAGTGAGCAATCATTAATTACGAAGGTAATAATGATGTCTCAGAGGCGAGTATTTTATAAATAAATCCCACTAATGAAGTGAAAGCTGTCCTTGGACCGACAGAGTCCTTACCCCGGTCGTGTTTGTTGACGTTATTAATCTGAAGTGTGTACTTGTGCTTCATTGACAAGTTGAATAGTGATAAATCTGATTCATTGAAAACTTCAGTAAATCGGAGAAATTCTAAACAAATATTGACTCATTAGGTAGCCCTTTCTGTTATAAAGTGCTGAATCAATTATTTAGGTAGATCTTTTTTTCATTGGATAACTATTCAAACAAGTTCAAACAAACTTGTTTTAAGCCTTCTTTATTTTTGTGTTTATTGTATACTGATTAGTTTATTTGTTTTGTATAAATATTAATTTAAGAAATATGTAACACCAGCACACATTCACCAGCACATCACATTTCACCACACATTATGTACTAAATGCTCGCGAAGGAAGTTGAAACCGTATCAAATAGCGAATTCACCTTCATGTCGCGGGCACCGCTTAACACTTCAGCACTCAAACAATACCTCACACTACCCTACTGAATTAATGATTAAAAAATTATATAAAAAAAGAACTTGTTTTAAGCAACTGCTTTATGGTATCACAGTAATAGTATGAACCGCGAAATATAGAGAATCCGAGTTTGGTTAAATGTTGTTTGGTTATTGAGTTTTTATTGCCAATAGAAAACGGTAACTTAAATTACTTATTTTTAGCAAAAATGGATAGAAGTGACAACAATTGATTGAGTTACAATTAATTTTGTATGTCTAGTCTCTATTGTTCGATATCGGTTCATTACCATAAGATATCATGCCTACCTAATAATTTAAATGCTAACAGTGCACTTAGGTGTTTCGTCTAGCATGACACTTGACAAAACACAAAAATGTGTCCTCAAATAAAAATAAACAATGGCCAATAAACCAAATGAATTATGCCTTTATTTCCCTCATTATCGTCACTTCTCTGAATATGACGCAACGACAAACAAGTATAAAAATATTTTATAATGTTCTGTGTTTCTGACTTCCTATTTTAAGACATCATTTCTAAAATAAAACTCGGATTCTACGTTATACAAGTTTCAAAATTTAACTCTACTTCCATACCTTATACCTTTATATCAATGATGTTTTGGAATGTGGTGCGCATAGGCCGTGTTTGTCGAAGAACCACAAATGCACAATATAACAAAGAAAAACATAATTAATTTAATAAAATAGATTAAGGCTTTCAGAGGTTTGATTTTCGATACACCAACCAATTTGCCTACATTAAATGTGAAACCCAGATAATAATCATAAACAGTATAACAAAAATGCTTAATTACTAAAAGACATTCGCAGTCGTCTTTAGCGAACGTTAGATAAGATTGAACATTAACGAACATGAGATTGCACTTACCCTGAAATAATATTTTTTTCGATATAAACCTGTTTTCCGAAAAAAAAACATATGACAATAAACTATTAACGTCATATACACCAAGCGTAAAAGATATTTGACACGATGATGGCTTATAACTGTTCATACAAACACATTGTGAATTACATGCATGAGTGTAGTAACTTAGGGCCCAATTAGCACCTCTTAGCGGACCTCCACTAAGGACACCCACCTTTGACCTCATACGAGGAGTCGAAACACTGACCTTAAAACTCTCTAATCGGCTAATTGCTCCGTAATTGTCTATGAATTCTTGCTCTTGTGTTGGCAGTTAGGTAACAGTTACAAATTGCATTATTGATGCCTAATGCATTCTTTTATACAAACAACAAAAAATAATCTTAACGTTTTCCATACAAATGACATTCATTTAATACCTAAGGTTGTAAGGAAAACGTCAAAATTTTTATTTTTCATCAGGATTTTCTTTAGCACCACAGGGTTTGTAATGACCTTGGTTATTACCTGCCTTAGTTTCCGGTCACGGTCTGAATACACCCTGTATTTTTAAATTACTAGTTTTGTGCATTCCTATCGTTAGATCTAGTTTGCTATTCATGATAAAAGTTGTAGAAAATCCCCGCAACAGAAATTCATTCAAGTGTATTACATGACGGATTCAGCATGTGTATGAGCGGTTACATTGATCTAGGCGTATTTTTGTTGGTTTTGAATTAATAATAGCCTATATTTACTGCACTCGCGATCGAGTAAAATTTGCTGAGATAGAATAAATATGTATCATAATAAATAGACTCTAAATTCAGGTCACTTCTCCATGGACACAAAGGTCTATAGCCAGAGATAATATTCTATTACTTGACGTTTATTATTAAAAAAAACTTCAGTGAAACTAAAACTAAGCCCAAAACCCTCTTTTAAATCATGTGCCGTCGGAAGAAAAGACTAAGCAATTTGGATAAGAAAAACTGTTTTAGTAATTTAGACAATTTCACAACAGTTTCATTATTATTACTACTACAGACAACTCTACTATTTTCCCCCCTACCATTCCGATTTTCGCAAACATCCATTCAAATCTAAATAACAATACAATGCCTTATAGCAGCAAGGCGCGGCGCAGGAATTCAGTAAAGTACCGCTGCTGCAATCTTAAGTAATATCAAGCCTATAAAAGTCGGAAGCGCTTGAGAGATCATATGCAAACAAGCTGCACTGCTTAGCATGAAAACGTCATAAGGTCCAACCGTGTACAAAATAAATCGTCATTCGACGTACTGCCATTTATTTTTAAGGTCTTGTTCAAATTACTCGATTTGGGAACAAGAAAGAATTGAAATTTCGCGCCCTTCTACATGGGTTTGATATAACAGTTGAATAAGACTAGAACAGCAATGTCAGCATGCCGAGCGTACCCAACTTACGATTATACTATCATAAGTTTGCCGCTTCTTAGTGATTCTTGTCATTGGTCATGTATTCGTAGTAGAATGAACAGGCAACAGACAGGCGGCGACATTCGTCCCCATACAAAATACTGTCTGTTTCCTTTCTTTCTTTCTGGTACATGGCATAAAGTGGAAGCAGAAATGGACCATCGTCTACCCTTTCGGAGATTATAGGCGTGAGAAATGGGAATATCGAACCCCTAATGCTTTACTTGTTATCACATCGAGAAATGAGCATAAAAAGCTAATTAGTGCTTAATCATACCACGACTGCAGCCTCACTAAGAATATATCTTGGGAAATCATACGATATTTATTACTGACACTGAAACTCCTCCTTAAGAAGTAGTCTAAACCAAGTTCTATGATCAGATAGATATCCAGACGCAATAATCGCTACCAATATCTACTTCCTTCTTCATTAGCTAATAATATCGTCAAATAAATTGTACATACAAATGGAACCGAGCTGTTTAAAGATATCGGTCGATATTCAATTGTTTTATATCGCATCGTGTGAACAGCATACAGCCGACATGACGGCAAAAACTCGGCATGGTACTCACAAACCGCATATCAGCTGCAAGTGAGTAAAGCTAGTGACACACGTTCACTTTTCCCGCGGTTTTAGGTAAAAGTTAGACCGCAGGCGCGCTTCGCAACGTTGCCCAGTAGGGTGTCCCAGCTTAGTAGGGCGATTTTTTTTTTCTCGAAATTAGATACGCATACCCTCTATATTTTTTCTAATTGACTCTAATAACTCAAATACGAAATATTATCGAAATTGGATAGCGGTAACCCGTGCCGACTTGATGGCAAAGTTTTAAGAAAAAAATTGTATGGTAATTGTAGAGCACATATAAAAACTCAATTTTTATTTTCAAAATTATATCCTATTTCACCGGTATTATATATTTATTATTAAAACAGGAATATTTGTGATATTTTAATCTCAAAGTTTTCTTTTTACTGTTAGGATAAATCACAGGAAAAATTGCTTTAGTTTCCCTTTAAAGGTGACTTTTTCACGCAAATGTTGTATCAGTATAACTGCAATTTGCAGTATCACTAGCGACTTTTAGTGTCATTATTTATTTCTTAACTGCTTGAAAAGAAGTATAACTAGCCTGTGAAGTAAGCAACTCATTGAGAAAAGTGTAAAAATTTTTAAAACGATTGAAGAAAAGCAAGACTAGTTTTTGATCGAAATAAAGTCGTTTATATCTTTCTAAAAAAGTAAATCACGCAGATATCTTTCCAGGGGATATATGAATTGATGGATCCTCTTTAGTTAAGCTTTAAAATATTATCATTTTTGGTTCCTGGTCTCCATCATAGTGATATAGAGACAAGACAGCTACTTCATGAACCAAAGACCAAAAATGCTGAAAAATATTCTGTATAGTCATTTCTGAGTTAATTTTATTGACAGTTCCCCAGGGTTTCAAAGTATTAAGCAAACATAAGTCGTGGTTAGGTGCCGTCACTGATAATATACAATGCATCCAAGCCTTAACATGGTATATAGCGATGCAAATCTAGATGTCTAATAGTGCGACTTTTTATTAGTAATTTACAATTAAAAAATAAGTTACGACATTTTTAAATCAATTAATTGCTTCGGCCATCATGGTGTCTGGTACATAGAACTTGGAGATCGAATAGTCAATTTTCTTTCTGTATCACCACCAAAGAATATGATTATAGCTATAACTGTTAATTCTTGATAGCCAACCCTTAAATTTCCTTCCTAATTCTGTCCGGTAAAACAATGTATATCTATTTATATAACTATATCTATTATCTAGATTTATTTTTATCAATTAAAGGGTACTGGCGTGTGCAATATACAAAAAGTAGTCCAAGCTTGTAACAAACTCTTGACGACACTGTACGAACACATCTTGCGATTTTTCCGCATTATTTGTTGATCTCTTCAGAGTCGGTATAAGGCAACTTATTTCTTAAAATTAGTTAATTAAAGCTTAAATAGGCATATAAGCCCTTTAACAAAAAATAATTAATCTCGAATAGTTAGATATGCGATTTACAAAATTCAATTTTACTACATGAATTTTGTTAAACAGAACTGCCAATATTTGTTCTTTACAGAGAAGTTTTAAGCCGTTATTTTAATGTTTTGCACCCCCCTATTAAAATTTGCCTTTGAAATTTTAATCTGACATTTTGATTAAACAAAAAGAGGCGTTTACCAAAACAATAAACAAGCAACCACGAAACTTCCATGCGACTGTTGCGACGCGCCGAAGTTCATACAAAGTATGTAAGTACTGAAATACATGAATGCAAGTCGGCACGGGTTGCAGTGGTACTAAGTTCATGAAATTTTATTTATAAGTGTTTTAACACCATTCGAAAATAATTAGAGGGTATGCGTTGACAAAAAAAGACTTTGATTTTTTTGGGACACCCTATTGCCCAGTAATTTAGTACTGGCCAGGGTTAGGTGTTAAATTTCTTAGCGCACTTTCCAATGGTACGATGTTAAATTCCCGCCAGTATTTTATTAGTCGACCAAGAGTTTAATTGCTATTCGAGAATTGTGACGGTTTTGTTCTCTAAATGAGCGCAAAATTTGCATTAAATTGTCTGACCTAACCTTAAATAAATAGTATAGGGATACTATAAAAGCATTCTGAAAAGATATTTCTATTTAAATTATATCAATTGTACTCTATCAAGCTCATTAGAGAATCTTATTTGGTGGTTATTCATAGGTGCTTATATTATATTTTAGACTTTTTTTAGCAACTTATTGTTGTAAAGCTAGATTTCATTTAATAAGCATTAAACCATTATTTTTTTTAATAAAATTATTTGGAATGAAGATAATAATTTGGAATTACCATAAACCCCGACATATGTCTGCAAATTGAACCAATCCAATAGAATTCCTACCAAACTCTAGCAGGAACGGAATAAAACATTTCTAAAACAAATTCCCGCAAAATGCTTGAGAAATCATATTGTGGGGAAGGTTAGAGAACTGTTAGTACCCACGGCAGTCGCCACCAATCTGCAGCTATTAATCAGGAATGCACTCCGCTTACCGTGTTTACTTTACCCGCAGACATGTTGTACAAACTAATACTTTTTCCATTCATTCTAAATCTTAGCTGCGAGCTACGAACTTATCAGGGAATAAAGATAATTGCGCCGCATTTTAATAAAATTATGTAAGTTTATGCTTGAGGTAATTCTTTTGTATGATGTTAATTCCATGTTATAGCATTTTAATATGAAACTGCTTTAGAACGTTCGGTGAAGGTTTAATTAGAGCAATACTAATAATAAGGTTCCTTAAAACTAAGGCATAAATCATGGGAAATGCTTATTATCTATACAAAACTGTGTGTATTCATTTGAATCCTGACAAATAATATAAAAACTTTAACAAGTTTGTTAGTTATACTTTCACGCTTTGAATGATTAAATGAAATTTCACGCAATAAATATTACCTAATTCTTGTTCCTTTCATTGGGATCCTTTTAACGGTAATAAGCTATTTTTGAGTATCACTGATTGACCGAATCCATAATAACAGAATAAAAAGTGCAGTTAAATGTTTACAAGTGGTTATAAATCGTAACTCAAATTTGTCAGCTAAACATCTCAGTTACCGCGAACAATTTCCATAGACATAAAAATGTAGAGCAAAGTTCAAATACTCAGTATGTCAATCACAAATGCTGGCCACTAAACATTTTTACGACCTGTAAATTATTCAAGGACAAAAAAACAAAAACTAAATAATTGAAGTGTCCGATAAATAGATAGGAGCTGGCTACTTGATGGAGTCGTGGGGTCAACAGGCGACAACGATCTGCTAGTATTGGACATAATGATATAACAGCTTGAACACCCGTGATTTCACCGGGTCAATGACACCCCCACACACATTGATGTGTAATTCGAATTGATTCTCGCATGCAAGTTCATATGCTAACATCGTGTGCTTTTGTTCTGCGAATTGGTGTATGGATTTTCTTTTCAACTATAAAGAGCTGGAGTGTGATTTATATAATTGATAGTTGTTGCCCGTCTTGTGAATAGGTTGTTGTCTTTTTCGGAAGCAATAAACAGAATATTCTATATCCGTTTTACTACATATTGCTAGGTAGGCTTCCCTATGAATAAGATGGATTAGTCTTAGTCCACCATGCCAACCGAGAGGCAAACTCTTACGTTTGTAGGTTTCCACAGGAAGTTTTTCATTATTCTTTAATCATCCATACTAATATTATAAATGCGAAAGTAACTCTGTCTGTCTGTCTGTTACGCTTTCACGTAAAAACTACTGAATGGATTTTAATGAAACTTTGCAATAATATAGCTTATACATCAGGAAAGGATATAGGATACTTTTTATCCCGGAAAATGTAGTATTCCCGTGGGAATGGGTATTTATGGATCTACCAAACCGATTTGAATGATTTTTGGTATAGAGGTACGTAGGGTTCACAGAATTAATATGGGATAATTTTATCCTGGAAAATATAATCCCGTGGGATAAACATGTTATAAATGCAAAAGTCTCTTTACACTTAACCCTAGAGTCTACGCGGACGGAATCGCGGGTAAAAGCTAGTAAACCTATATATACGTCCCACTGCTGGAATGGGAGACTGAGAGGGGTTAGGGTTTAGTCCACTACGCTGGCCTAGTGCGGATTGGTGGAGTACACATCTAAGAATATTTAGATGTGCTGTTCTCTTCACGATGTCTTCCTTAAAGTACTTATTATGTTATTATTTATGGAATACATACCTACGCACAAAAACGTTTTGTGACATTTTTTGCTGATGTGATATTATATAAGGAAAGTAATTATAGTGGACAAAAGCACAATTTAAATGATCGTTCGTATATTTAAAATGATATTCGTATTTTAATTTGTCAGCTCAATGAGCTTTATCAATGGAGATACAAATCTGTGACGCGATGAACTGTTACGTCAATGGTTTGCGCGTGAGTGCTACCTGTGCTCAATTTGCATATAAAATACAACTCTTGTTCGTTTAATAACACCATAATATGTTATAAAGCTGATCTTGTATGTAGTAATGTTTTAATTAAAATGTTAGCACGCACAGCCTCAGCTCAATAGGTCGGTTAATGTTTGCCATCTGCGTTTATAGTGTCCTATGATTTTGTTAATGTTGAGCTTGCTTCGAGGAGTTCCCAAGAAGTATATCGGTTTCTCTAGCCTTCTAAATTAGCCAAAGCTATGACCGTAACGAAAATTTAATCCCAACGTAATAAAACCCTTGAGCATGTATAAGAACGAGTAAGAATGAGCGAGTGGACATTTCGGTGGGATTCAAGGGACTACTTGTTCTACAGCAAATATGATTTAAGCAATATAGTAGCCAAAATTAGAAAAGGTCATACTAGATACCAACATAAATCACTGTATCAACTAAGTACACTAGATTATTTTTTTCTATAAGTATATTGCAGCAAAAAATGAACGTATTTCAAACATTCTACACTACAAACTCCCACGCTCACACTTATTAGAACGATACTACGCAAGTACACTGGTCAGCGCAGATACAGATCTCTTGACATCCGACATTATACGTTTCAATATTATCCATAGCCGTACGTCGTTCCGTTCATTGTGTGGTCGACATTCATTGTAAAAATATATTAGCCTCCAGATTACGCGGCGGCGATGTTATCAACCCCTCGAGTGACACGTTCGGTCGCACAGACCCATCCAAAGCGCCCGCTTGTTTAACTCACGGTATTTTATTGTCTCGATTTTATCTCACCGACAAAGTGCTTAAGTTTCGGTTTTGTATGCTGACGCCACAGGGTACAATAATACAAACACAATAAAAAAGTGTCGCGTTATGGTGTTCTAATGAGTTCGACTTGTTGGAAATCCAATAACAATTCACACTTTCTATTATTTATTATTATAGGACGCGATGAATCTAACAGTACAAAAGTGACAAATATCATTTCTATACAGTTTAATATTAAAATCCATTCATAAAACGGGAAATAGCAATCAACAAACAATATCTTAAACACTAAAAAGAATTAACTATTACTTTAGAAAACACGACATAAACTATTCATTCAGCCTGTAAGGGACACTTTCCAATCGTAAAAACTTTATACGCTACAAAATTACACTTGTCCAGTCATTTCCTTTTTATATTAGTGTAATCAAAGAAATTTGGGCGGTGTTATCGTACAAAATAATTAAATTATCTACAAACATACGAATGGAATGTTATATGTTAAGTTACAAGTTTATGTCCGTGCTGGGGAACTTGAAATCACTCAACTATCGTATCTGTATGTAAATAAATTTAATTTTACAGCGTGTCCCCGCGTAATCGGTTCACGGTTAATGCTGTCGGATTCATTCATGTGATATAGAGTCGTGATACCGATTTAAATGGCTATTTGATAGATACTTTAATAGATGAGTTTGTAGAGGGGTTGGATACAGCGGAATTTTAATTTACATTGCATATACGAGTAGATTAATATAGTAGCGTTTAATTTTATTTAATAACATCATTAAAAATTATAATTATTTTATATGGGATAAAAATAGCTAGTCTTGCGTGAGAGCATTAGTAAAGGATTTTTTATGGTTATTACATAGAGAGTAAAAAAGGAAGAGTATTGCGAATGTACAGTTTACTTGATTAAAATGTCAAAATGAGACATCTAATTGCCTTGAGGTCTCACTGCATATGTAAGTATACCTGGTGATCTAGAGCATCCAAAGTCGAATCCCTAGTCGAGCAAACACGGAAACCTTTAAAAATATAACCGAAACATAGCAATTGCTCCGCGCTTTATTACGTTGAACTTAATCATAACTGGCAAAACGTAGATGCAGATATGCACTTCTGCCTATGAGTTTGTATGTGTATACATGTATATCAATCAATCAGCCTATCGCCGTCCACTGCTGAACGTAGGCCTCCCCAAGAAAGGGCCAACCATCCCGGTCTTGAGCAGCCCTCATCCATAAGCATAAGCATACATGAATAAGCCGTTATCATAAATTTACCATTCTTCAATTGTTTTCTTTTCGGATTCAAGTTACAACATAATTAAAGAAACAAGAGTAATAAACGAAACTCCATCATAATTGAAAACAAATACTAAACAGGCTAAAGATTTATAGTGTAATGAATTTGTTTGGTAAAAATAATGTACTAAACTCGTATTGCATTCGCCGATCGTATTGTCGTGTATCAATCCGGTTCTAATGCGATACTGATGTTCAAGGGACACTATAACATGCTACATCGAGCCTTTAGTATGCGGTAGCAAATAAATCCGCCGCTAAAAATAATGTAAAATGGGCCCATTAGACCACCCGCGGCGGTAGACAGTTAACAGATTTGTCTGCGAACGTAGTAGTTTATCCAAGACAATAACTATCAATTACAGGGAACAAGCTATATTTATTAATCTCAACAGCTTATTTGTGATCTAATAATCTTACTCGTGGTTTTATTTGATAGGTTTAAATTAATTAGAATACGTATATATATATGTATGTACACGATGGTCCGATGACTTGAAAAAGGTGGCGGGTAACGGATGGATGAGGGCTGCAGAAGACCGCGATGGTTGGCGCTTTCTTGGGGAGGCCTACGTTCAGCAGTGGACGGCGATAGGCTGAGTATATATATAGACATACTCCGAAATAGTTTACAAGCAACGGAAAGTATAATCGTACCCCGCCTTTATACGTAGGTAATTTGTAAAAAACACAAATAAATATAATAGACTATGTACGGTATTTCTACAAAATAGCCTAGAGTTACATTTATTTAGTTGTTAATTACTTTTCAAGGCGGACGTCATAATTGTGTCAAATAGTAAGGGTTATTAGTATTATTTTCTCGCCAGACACTCCATTTATATCACGCTATTAACATACGTGCATCTAATACAAAATATAGCTAAGCATATTCTCCGGTGAATTTTCTAAGAATATCGCGACTACGATCTTGAACTTACCAATAAGATATTTTTGTAATACTGTTTCTAATATCGCACATCCGCTGTTAAAAGTTAATAAAAAATAAATACACATAACGTTCCGTAAAACGGAACGATAAAAGCCAACCAAGGTTGCCAGATTTAAATATGCGAGATTTATATTAAAATATTAGGCCTACGATTTGTAAATTAAACCACAATGCATGATGATAGTCTTTCATACATAAGTCGTGGAAAGTGAATTGTGTTTGTCGCATTTAAACGTAATTAATTGACATCATTAAAGACCGTCGATTAATACAGCAGAATCTTCGCGAAATACGGTCCTTAGACCAAAAACGTTATTATACCCATACCCCAAACAGATGGCAAACTAATATAATATTAGGTCACAAAAATTCCTTGGATTAAAATCATAAACCTTTTGATATGGCAAGGAATAAATTCAGTAGCATAGAACATAAACCCGATATCGGTAAACAGACAGCCGAACATCCATAAAATATTAAATACATTTTACGACTTGTTGCTGTAATTAAACGTAAATATAGTTATGTCATATCCATCCACGGGCGTCAACAGAATGTCACATGGGATCATAAAACCGAAGGAACTAAAACAGAGATACAGAAATAAATGAGGTTAATTAAAAAAAACAGATATGCAATACAAGGAATAGAAGCTATACAGCCACGACGTAGACAGTTCGAACTTAAATATTACAGAGAATAATTTTAAAGAATATTATTACATTTCGTTGAATGAATAAAATCGATGATAGTCTAATTTGATGGGAATACAAGTTATTTCTATTCTCATAGACTATCGTAACATTAACCATCCTCCATCATAAGCCCACTGCTGGGCTAAAGTTTCCTCGCTGACCCAGTGGGTTGGCGATCTACGCACTTAGTAAATTTCTAAGAACTTTTTGTTATGTAGGCTTTCTCATGATGTTTTTCGTACAGCGTTAAAGTAACAATGCCGTAACATTATAAATAACTATAGAGCGGCTAAAGTTACTTTAAATCATAAGAAGTAAACTTAAACTCTAGATGATATTCCATCGACCTGCTAAAATTGTCTTAGAAAATAGACGAACAAATCCACGTGCAAATCCTATACACTAAACAAAAAAAAAGAAAAATTAAATTCCGCGATAGTAACTCAATCCGGAGCTAGTGAACTGAACAACGTCACAGGTTAATATATGTGCGTGCCATTAGCACTGCGGTGTCGGGTTCGCTTCCCGTCTGTGCCCACATGTCCATCGAGTTGTTTGTAATAGTTGTGATTTAGTGACTGCGGACGTGAAACAGGAACTATGGAATGTCTAATATCGAATGGGTCCTTGAAGTGCCTTGAGTGTTTTGCGGTGTCGATTTGCACTTCGTAAAATATGTTTATGCTATTAGCTTTGATTAAGATTTCATTACTGAGGATTTGATTCAGTTGTGATATTATCAAAGCGGAGATTTTGAGAAAAAGCGAGGAAGCTGGAAAATGTAAAAGACTCGTCACAGGCTTGAAATACGACGAGTTTAAACGCATAACAGGCACAAATGTTTGAGTGATCCACAGATATTTTTTTCAAGCGTATTTTTGAGACGGGAAAATCTCTCATCATGTCTTATACACATGACTCAAGACTTGTTCCTCAGTGTGGCGTCAGAAGTACAAGTAAATATGTGACTGTGGGGCGTATTTTAAAACTTAACTTCCACGACATAGTTAATTAATTAGACACCTATTATAATAGTGAAAAGCTTTTCCAAATGGGCTACATTATTATTATACGCCAATTATCTGACCCTCATTATATCCATCACTATTACACACAGTCTGCGCTCGAGCGCAAGGTGAAATGAGAATCCGCGACAGATATCTATTAATAAAAAAACGTAAGAGAGACAGAATTCAATTAATTACAAAATATTTTCCACAGCCAAACTACATAGTAAATCTAGGACTATAAAACCAGGTTTTTATAGTTTCCTTATAGACCCCATAAATATGGCGACTAAGAACGAAGAGACCGGATGTCGCATTAAAGTCTTCGGCGCATTATAAGCCGGACAGCATGCGCATTAATATCATAATACCCGACTAATCTTATATCTCTTATTCCATTTGTATACCTCCAGGAATAATTGATCGTTTCAAGATAATAGATAACGTCAAAGAAGTTAATTCATTATCAATCGATCCTGGATAAAAATAATTTAAGTTACACCACCTATTAACCTATGTTCCTTTGCCAGGTAGGTAGAAGCTTAGCCCTTAATTTGATTAAACCTGACAATCTTAATGGTAAAATATGGTCTTTTACCTCTCTTAGTATTTTTCAATACATACTTTTTCATCTACTATCAGACAATATAAATTCCCAGGCACGCGGTATGACGAACATGTTTCCGTCATTATGTTATTGTGCCTAAATTGAAATTGAATATAGTAAAACATCGAGTGTCTAGGTCAATTCTAACTGAGTTAAAGCTCAAACCCACAGTAATCTACTGATTTACGTCCAGTTTTCAACATTAATCGGTCGATTTAAGTTACAGTGGACTAGATATCCTGTTGTTGATAATTACCGCTGTATCAAACGAGATTGCGAAACCCATGTTTAATCAATGGCAGATAAAATCGGCGAGACTTAACGTAGATTGGTATATTATGGAGATGCTGTTAACGTTATTTATTAATTATTACCCACGGCTTAACATATTAGATTACTTTTATCTCTTTTAATAAAAGTAAGGCAATACAAGATAATAGGCATCGGAACTTTATTATTTTAAGTTTCAATGAGTAAACTATAACGATTTCTTAAATTTGATGTCTATTTCTTTCTATATTTCTTATGTATGCAAAAAGTGTCACGCCGTAAAGTGATTGAGAACTTACATGGCGTCGATTGCAGGATAAGTTGTCGTGTGAACTTTGTACAAAAGGTGCCACCGTAGTGATTATGCCATAAAATATTAATAATGTTAACAAAGGCCATTGAAGACCATTGAAGTGCCATTGTTAATGTTCTCGTGAATTTAATGAACGAACAGGCGTAGTATTCTAGTAGGTTTCTATGGAAGTTTTTGGAACAGACCTATGGCCAATAGATGACGATTATGACACATTTTGATATAACATTCAAAAAATACATTCAAATCTACTGAATCCTCTGAAAATATCTCCATTCTCAAAACAGCGATTGCGAAACCTGAACGGCTTATATAATAATTATGTTTCAAACTCTCTTAAAATAAAACGCAAACTATAAAATACCAATAACATAAAACCGATTGAAATCATTAAATCCCGCTTCCAATAATAATAATTATACGAACTCAATAAAATCACCACAAGCGATATTACCTCAGTTAATAGAAGTGCTAATGTTAACCATCGTTAATACTGTTTCAAATAAAATTACGTAGAATTTTCTCTCTCATTGATATGCTGCAAGACAACTCAACAGATCGAGAGCCTAACCAGCGGAAAATCCAGAACAAACGGTACATTTGTGACTTTATTGTTACGGGGAGCGATGACAAAAGAAAAAGTTATTGTTAAGAATAACATTTTAGGCCATGATCAGTTGGATATGCGACTAGTACCTGAAAATGCAAATCATAACCATTTTTCGATTCGAACTTTCATTGGTTTGCTTAAAATAAAATAAACAATAGGTCTGATTTCTGCATGCAAACTTTATGTTTTTGAATGGAGTTTAATTATGTCCTTAAATCCATTAAATACAATTATAATTTTTCAACGGTGTTTTAACACATGCGAAACTACATAATAACTTGGGGAAACGTTCAGACTTTCAAAGAGTATTGAGGTGATGACAAAGTAGAAAAAAAATTGTCGTGGGTTAAACAGCCAGTAACCAGTAAATGAACTCATAAAAATGGCAGGTAATAAAATATATCAAAGCATTCACCCTAACCTTCAATCCTAATCCGCCTAAAGCCATACAAGATTGTATCCACGTTTTGAAATGGCAATCTCCACAGACTGTGTACTTTAAGAAATCAAGTTGAGTAATTTAATTGCTGTTAACCATTTGAGCAATTACTCTTATCTAAGCAATTTATTTAATCTACGTAATTCGCTGCGAGCAACTATGTACAAGGCGGTAGGAATATAATTTATACTTCACCGCCAGAAATATGATGATTTATTTAGTCGAACTTCTCGTTATCAAAATGGCTTTATACAAAATTGGTTGTAATTGAATGAGGGCTGCTAAGCGGAAGTTTTTGTTTATTTGTGATCAACAATTGAAAAGTGAAATTGGTAAGATGCGATAAAAATATAAGATTATCAAAATTCTTATGTTTAACTACCAAATGAACATTCATTGCAATTTGCTATTACTAATCATACAAAGCTAAAAGAAATACAATTGAAATCGCTCTGACTTGCAGTATGCTCCCAACCTAAGGCTGAATAACCTGTTATCGTGCACGTGGTGCATCGTAGTGCAAACAGAATGACGCGGCGCCCGCGGCCTTTCGATCCACTGTAAACACACCTTTACGAACTTCCAGCTCATAAACTTAAACATTAAAATCATTCGTAGAATGTTTGTCTCGAGTTTAATGAACCGCACCACATAATGTTAAATCACGCGTAAAATGGAAACGGATCTTGGCAACGCTTGTACATTCATTAGTGGGAATTCTCATCATTTTCGCACGACAGATCTGAGACATGATTTGAAAGTTTCGAATATCATTCATGTTATTAAGTTGTTAAATATGTCAGGGTATATTTTACTCGTTTTCTTGTCGGCTTGTAAATATGAATTATGATATCCGACAATTCATAATATTTTAATTTGACTTTACTTCGGCTTTGAAAATGAAAGTCAGTGATTTAATGTTTTAGTGTCGTGTTTCTTTTTTCTCTACATTTTTAACAATTAGTTTGCTAGAGCTTATAACTTATAAATAAAAAAACGGACATAAATACGTGGACGAATTTAAACTTGTCTAGTTGATCTTCACGGTTCATAGTGAGTACCCGGAAAACAACGAGATGAGTGCCAAAATTAAATTAAAAACTAAATCCAATTAGTTTTGCCTCCCACTGTTCCACTCGTATTTCTAGGATTTAGAAGTAATTGCCAAGAAAGTCTCTTAGACGACATTATCACGCGACCAAAGTTTTAGATTTATTTTACTTTCTTTATGAGATTTAAGAAAATTCGTAGAGAAAGTGATTAGTGTTACATTGTGGAAATCAGATTGTGGACTTCATTCACGAAGCAAACATTTTTTGAAATAATTCATAACGTATACTTTAAGGTCAGGAATAATTAGAAACATTTAAATAAAAATGATAGGAGAGAAGGCTGCCGGTATTTCTTAATCTTAGAAAATATTAGAAAACCTTCAACATTCTATGAGCTTAAGTTTAAAGCTTTAGCTCAATTAAGTTTGAGTTACTTCTTAGAGATATTTTAATTTTCGAAAAACTAATTTCAAATACCAACAATTATGTTACATATTGATGAGCTAGGCTACTTTGTTTTACAAATTACTTAAAATACAGTTTCCGATAAATAAGTCTTAGAAATTTCTTAATACCATTTTTGTTGGTATGGACTTCTTTTTATTTATTTATTTATTTTATTTTGTTAGGGAAATCAACAGAACAATTACAATTTAAAGTATATAACAAAAATATAACACACAATCCATAAACAATTTCCACTTATAGTTATATCATAAAACAGAAGCAAGTGAACAAGCAAGAAAATAACGAAATAAATTATACGAAAATAAATATTATACAAAAACAAAATTCAAATTGTATTTTTGTTCCTTTCTACCCTAATTAACGGCTGTGAATTCGTCCATCTTACAATATTTTTTATTAAATTTATTCATAGTGAAGTTGAGTATTTAGTTTAAATATAATGAGCAGTAAACACAAATATGTAATGGCATCGCAAAAATTCTGCTAATCGTACGCCGTAAAATCGCTCCCTGTGCGGTTTTATGGCCATAACAAAGTAAGAACACATGTGCAAATCTCGAATTATCCGTTGGATTTTCTATTAGCGGAATTCCTTAGACCACATGTGTGAGATGATATCTCCCATTGAGTAATATAATATTTGACCTATCTGTATCTAAGGGTATCTACACACTTTCTCAGCATCCTATCCTGCAAAAAATCTTAATGTGTCATGGAAAGATTATGTTTGGAAAAAATGAAGAATAATTGGAATTGTTGTACACCTTCTAAGTTCTTCTATATAAAAAATATATTTCCAATAGAATTAAATTTTTTAAAACTTGGTGTTGTATACCTACACAGATCATAATATCTGACTAAATCAAAGACCGGACTCTAAAAAAAATCACTTTGTGAATAATAATTTTGATTTTTGGTATCACGACCATCATTCCGAATAAGTAATTCCACATGAACATGTATCATTTAAATATTTTAGAGTACGAAATGAAAAGGTAAATTGCGTGTTGAAATTCGCTAACACCGGAATAACACACTTAGCGTTTCGCAATTTGCTCTAAACAGCTTCTAAGTGTCTGATAACTATACAGTATAGATTACTTAATTTAGAAATAAAAGTAACATAAAATAAATCAAGCAATTGTAATAATAAATAAATAATAAATTATATAAAAAAATAGATTAATTTCATTGGAAAACACCCACCTTGAAATCACAAACTTTCACACAGCACAAAGTAAAAAAAAGTTTTACAAACAGCATTGACCGTCACTGCGGATATTTTCTACGCAACTGATTACTCTCAAGAATTGTCTTAATCACCGGATTTTCTCCGAGATGTATGAGATACGATGCGCGTGCGCAGCTTCTAGCGCGAGCAACATTACACTGTTCAAAGGGCTCCATACTAAACCGTCTGTGGAATGTAAAAATGTTACTTACAGTGTTTAGATAATTATATAAACTAAAACAGCAGGCTGTGTCATGCCACGGTACAACTATAAAAATTGTTAATCTTTGATACGCGATCTCTAATTCTTGTATAAACAAATTACACGTGTTAAACAACTCATATAAATTTCTTAATAGTCTTACAAAAAATCATTTGAATGGACAAGTAAATATTAAGTGGCTACTTTAAACGCGTTTGCGGCCTATTTGACAGGAGTTCGGTGAGATAATTTCAATCAGTAATCGCGAGTTCGGAGCTGAAGCTTAAATCACAGGATGTTTGGGGTTTATGTTCCTCTAAACTAAGATCATTTTACACGTACAAGGGAAAAAATACGTTAAAACCTTCAAACCTGAGGGGTCTTTAATATGTCGTCTTCCAATGAAAAATAATAACTGACAGATAAGTGGAAAGTTACTTTGAACGATTGTTTTCAATTTGAATTTGTAGATATCAGTAAAACCAGCCCAATATTCATTTGTCTTATAGCGTTACATTAATTAAATTATCTTCAGCAATGGGACGAAGATGGGCTAATATAGACTGCATTTTGGCTGACCAGCTATTATTATTAGTTAGATCAAGATATTTTACGATGAAAACCATCAGAGCAGTTTCCACTGCCAATATTTTTGGCCTCACACAATCTCTCTAATCTAGTTAGGAAATATTGTAGCAACCTTTTGTTATTGGTCACTTGACAACTTCCAATGCAGTGACTTTACCATGCCAGTTTAAAAAATGTATATATTTATTTGGCCAGTACTTCCTCAATCAACATCTCTGCGAAAAAAAAACAACATTAATTCAAAAATAATATCATCCGTCTATTTCCTTGCAGCAATCTCGTGTGATTTATTACATGGTGTTATGAAAAAGAGATTTCCTCGACTAAATTCATTTTACGTTCATCTGGCTTCCCCGTTGGTATTTACACATTCGCCACGGGACATTCTGGATGCGGTCAACCTTGATTTATCGCGTCTATGCCTGTGTAGGACCTCAGGTTCAAGTGTAATAGAAAATCATTATTTCTCACCCATACAATGTAACATAATTAAATATTACAACATAAGTACATTACATTTAAAGCATTGTGAGCCCTAATAGTGGTAATTTCTTGCTAATCTTTGAGGAAAAGACTGCCCTTATCATTGGTTGCAGGGTAAGCAATTTTTTTTGTTTTAAATTAAAGTTTAACAAATTTCTGAAAATTTTACTAACCTCGTATATATTCAAGCGATAAATATGTTACTCGTCCAGCTGAGAGAACGTAGAGTAAACATCCAAAAATCTATTTCATATCAATAAACGAACCACTTAAAACAGAACAAAACAGTAGGCGGTAGACACACGGCATTACACCTACGATAAATAACTAAGAACGGCATATCTAAAAGCGCTACTCGGGTTTCAAAGGGAACATGGAGTATTTAAAATTAACGCACATCGCAGCTATATAATTCTTAGGTAACCACTGTTAATATTGGTTCACTTCGAAATAATCGAGGTAAGCGATATCGTAGATCGCTCCGACGGACCACACAGAGTGGACGCAGCTATTATTGCAGCCCACCCTCGTTCAAATTGTGGTCTGCAATCAGTATTGCCTTCTTATTAAGACATTAACTGCTGGTTTTAAACGCCATATTAATTGGTCTCAGCTGAGCGCTGTCCACTGCCTTACGATTATAAATCCTGTAAATATAGGATCGAATGCCAAGAGTTGAAAAGAATAATCATCAGTTGATGATTTATAGATCAATCAATCAATCAGTTGATGATTTATAGATTTCTAGAAAGGCATAGAAAATAAATAAATATTCTAATTTTAAATCAGAAGTAATTGTTTGATATAGTGCGATTTCAGATTGACTAGATACATCTTAAATAATTAAACAGTAGTAAGATGTTAATAATTAAAACGGATTAGTTTCTTTAAGACCTAAACAATACTTAAATGAAAGCATTTTAAGAGTGATATAATAAGAGAGATCTATTAAAATATTGATTAAAAAGAAAAACATTTCTTTGCTATTAAAATCTTAATAGTCATGAATTTTATTTTATTTTAATTGAGAGCTTTTATCAGTAAAACTTGACTTTAATTTTAAAAAAGGCAACAGGTGCGTGAGATGAAGTGAATGACTACGTTTCTTTCAACTATTTTTTTCTATACAAAGCTCCAGATGCAATGTCGAACAGTTCCGATTTGGAGTCAATTACTGGGCCACAAATCTTTTCTATCTTTTTCAAAAATCTCAGCAAATGCCGTTTTAAACATACATAAGTAGTAGCATACATGCGTAGGCAATATTTACCTACCCTTTAGAAAACACATCCGTGAGTGAAGATCGACGTGATACACACATGTGTCAATAATAAATGCAGTTATAATGTAAAAACATTCTAATAAGGAAACCAAATTCAAATATGTGGTAAAATCTACAAACATGGAATACAGACTGCAGGAAATCACCAACTAAGCAGCAAATATTTGAGCCAAGAATTCTTGATTGGGAGCCACGTTCCAGAGGGTAATGTAAGACGCTAGTAATTGCTGCGGTCTACCTCGAGCGGAGTACGAAGGAATAGTTTTTACAACGAAAATGTACGGCGAAATCTTGCAGAATATTTTTCAAAGCAATTTAGGTAATATTTTATTGATTAATTGTTCAAAAATATCACATCATTTTCGTTTTGTTACTAATAATGCTCCCACTCGAGGCACGGGCCTCCTCTAGAATTGGGTGAGTTTAGATCTTAGTCCACCACACTGACCTAATGAGGGTTAGCGGACTAGAAATTCCTAAGAACTGTTTAAATGTGCAGGTTTCCTCACGATGTTTTCCTTAGCCGTTGAACACACACGTAACTTCGAAAAGTCAAAGATGTGTACCTGAGGCATGAACACGCGACGGCCGAGATTCTCGACCGCGTGCCTTAAACTGGCGGCCATTACTTTTATTTAATAAATTAATTATACACAACATTCCAAACACACAAAGATCCAGATACGAAAAAATATTTCAACATTTTCAGAATTCCATTTCACTTTCAATCGACACTTGTTCCCCCAGCTGCCCGTATTACATAAGTCACATCTCAAATCGTAAGTGAACATAAAAGCTTTACCATCTGTCATTGGATAAAATTTATTACAAGCCGAGTGAGCGAGTGAGTAAATTCAATGTAAATCAATGTACACTTTCGTTTTGGTAAAAGCGTGATTATCACGATCGGTCACGGAGACGGGCGATATTTAAACATTTTTAATGCACTCGTCTAATAAACTTAATGTATGATTCACACAGCGACTCTGGAAACAGTAAATACTACTTCAGTAGTACAACTTCGATTATAAATAAAAAATACTTAGTGACTTCACAATAAATTATCACGTAGTTTTATCGGTCAAAGAAAACATCGTAAAAACCTACAGACGTAAAAGTTCTTAGAAATATCTAATGTATTATGTAGTCCGCTCTAGGTTAGCGTTACATAAGCCGTCTTAGTGGTCGATGAGGAAAGGAAACCCGACATACGCCTCCTGCCCCAAAGTGCTCAGTCCTAGGTCGTACCTTATAGCCTGATGATAATGATGAATGTGACTACACATTTACTTAATAATAAGTGCAGCTCCAAGTAAAGAGTCTAAGAGATATTCGTTACATTTGCGTACATGATTGTTTTGAGTCAGGATTTTCTTAATGAATCAAGATCTAAAATTTATACCACTGTCTTAGTTGATTTTTATCTGACTGTACCTCTAACTTATTTGGCATTAATGTGTCCATATAAATAATGAAAACAATATGAGTATAATTTTAATTTGCTTTAAGATGATTTGATGTTTTTCGCTCAATAGTTAAGAATTTTATTATTCAACTTATTTATTTATTTTACATTCGTTCTTAATAAAAAATGGTGATAAGCCAGAACCCTAGAATATATCTAGTATCCTAGTAAAATAACAGATCAGTTGGCTGCTATTTTGTGTTAACAGAAAAGACGTAGAGTCACCCATAGAATCACTATCCCATAATTGACTAACATGTAACAATTACAGTACTGTCGTGTTTCGTTCAGTAAGGAAATACCTAATGGTACTTTCCCGTTTTAATCGGTGTCATTGCAAGACAAAGATAAGCCGACATTCACTCAAGATCTCTACGAATTGTGAATCTTTATCATAAAATATTTACGTGAAAATCATATAAATATAACAGTCTATATTCTCGGAAGGGATAATCTGAAGTGGGTTTCTGCATTCACACATCACCAGTTAAGTACTCTACGTAATAGGGGACACGAACTTTTTCGGACACATTATCAGACTCTGCGGGTCATACTAATTACATGCAATACATATATATTTTACTAAGTTTAAAGGCAAAATAATCCCTAACACTTCCCTCTCTCGGTTTTATAGCTTACTTGAGTACTTGACCATCGCATCAATGAAAATTGTTGTAATGGTTGCTGATCTTTTAAATATCCTTAGAGCCATGGGGTAATTCGTCGCATTAAAAGTCTTACCTCTATTTACCTCGCTGCGATTAATCAAGTTGTTCGGGTTTCGATGACCGGGCCGGACAAAATGTTTATGGATTTTGTCCATTATGAAATTGAAATAAGGAATCTACAAATAAACTTTCCTGGCTAAAGTCAATAATCTTGTACTATCTCATTATATTTATTTTACGATATAGGCGTGACACAATACACATGTCCGATAACTCTGAATTGATGTATTAAAAAAGTGTTAATTGTATCTGACACTTTAGAAAGGTGGTAGAAAGTTTCACCCACATTCTCTGTTGATATTTGGATGATTTTGAATCACAATAGCATCATGTATTATTTGATAACACTCGGTAAATATACAATCACTTAGGCGAAGAAATTTCATTGTTAGCGAAAGCGATGTTTAAACTATAGCTTTAAGACGACAAAGATTAAAATGAAGCAAAGCTTGTTCTTAATACATTAATGTACTTACGAATTTTATAACCATCAAACCATTTGAACTATTTAATGATCTATAAAACAAGAGTGTAAGCGTTGACAAATAGCAAACTTTAACGCGGATATAGAAATATACAAATAAAACTAAACGCGGTCGGAAATCATTTTTCAAAGGCATAATCCACCTTGGTAGTATTAAGTAGAGCACGATAATCTAACGTTGTTGAGAGACATTTCTTAACAAAATTAATTCTTTAAAAACTATTAAATTTTTTTTCACAAGAATTACATAATTATACACTCGTCTGTTGATCCAAAAGACTAGGTAGATTAAGTTACCTATATATGACAAACTCTGTTACCTCTTAAACGTATGCATGAGTTTCTGAAACAATAATTAATAGATTTTTTTTTTATTATTTATTTAAAAAAAATAAACAATTAAAATCGGCAAAGGCAGACTACACTGTGCCTAAACAGCAGCAATACAACTTCAAACTGGCAGTCATTGTCTATGCGCATTACTTTTTTCTACTGCACGCGGTCGTTAGTCCGACACTACTATAAATCTAATGATAATAATCGAATGCAGCCGACGCGGCCGCTGTGCACCATCGATTTATAATAATTAACAGCCATGGGAATGACGTGGGGCGTGTGAGTCGGTGATTTACCATTGAAATTGTTGAAGCTTTTTACTCGAATACGATAAATTAAGAACACTATTACGTAGTAGAGATTCTATGGTATTTTGATGGTATTATTATATGCAATGTAGAGCAGTAGTGGTTTGATGATATAGGTGATTAATAAATTAGCGAAAAGATTTTTGTAGTTTCTGTTAGACTATTAAGTTATTGCAAAATATTATAGTACCTAACATAAAATATATATTTATTTTATTTATTATTTACTCAACAAAAATATAAGTATAATAAAAATATTTCTAAACGCTAAAATGAGTTAATTCATGCTAAATGCATGCATGCTCTTACAATAAAACAATAAAGGAATAAAGGGATCTTGACGAGTTTTGCACGATTGTATCCATCACTAAAATACTTCCTCAAGAATGGTTGCCGGCCGTGATTCGAGTAGGTTAAGGCCTTAACTTGGCTATATATTATGAATAATGCTATGAATAGACATAGATTATATATAGGCTATATATAGGCCCGGGCCTAGGCAGATAATGTCAGAAACCATAAAAATACAACCTATAGGGAAAAAGTGGAAGAGTAGGAACATTTGTATATTTTACGTGACAATATCCCGGTTCCAATCTGACATAACATACTCCTCATGTTATGAAACGCATTTTATTACATAGTGTGGATATTTCTGTGCGTGTTTGTTTGTCCCCATTCCCCACGCTCGCCGAAAAAACGTAAAAAGAACAGTTATTCAACTGCAGATTTGAGTATAAATTTATCTAACATGTACATTTGACAAGCAAAATTATAGTTTTGCAAAGGGCAATGCGACAAACGTAATGTCTATATCCGTTATAAAACCAGTCCTCGACTACGGGCATGTAACAGTTAAGAAGATGCATTTGCGAAGAAATTGACAAGACCGACACATGCAACGACCGTTGACATTAATGCGACTCGTGACAAATGACAGACTTCGAATCCTTGTGGAACATAAACATAAATTACTTCCTATTACAAAAAATGTAATACCGGCAAATTGCTCTATAAATAACTACACGAAATCCCTTTAAGGTTTCAATCATGTTAAAATTAAGGCAGCGATTGACGGGCACGGATCGATAAATCAAAATCAATAATCGGCTGTAATCGATGAACGTTGCCGAATGCCGATGCGGAGTATCGATTTATAATCGTTGCAACTCGGGAAGTGTAATGTTACCTGCATGCATCCCTCACGAGACGAGTTAATGACCGCATAAGTGCGGGATTACCTTACCGGGGTTATTATAAAAGTCTTAAGTTCTATACAGGAATAGAATTTATATAACGTCGTATTTTTCGTTGACTAGTGGCGAATATCGGGGTACATTTTTTGCTTGATTTGTCTATCATAACATTTTAACTTTAATTTAGTGCATTTAATTTATTTAAAAGACGATAAAAGAATCCTCCTTTTTGAGGTACTTTATCTTGTTGTCATTGTTCGCGCTCATTTTCAATCTCTGTTCTCTAGCTTTAAATATAAACTCTAACACTTAACACTGCCCCGCTCAGGAAACAAATATAGGACTGATGAACTCGTTAATTTATGCTATGATAGGAAAGGAACCGTCAAAATATTTGTTTCCCTTGTCTAATTATGATACATAATGTAGAGTCCGTTTTGTTTGTACATTTTAAATATATTTTTATTAAATGTAAACCAATTTAAAATTCATATGCAAAATAAACTAGTTTTACTGATTTTCATTTTGTGTTTCACAAAATAAAGTCCTTAAATATATCGCATCAGCAACCATTTGCCTTTCCATAACATAATATTATTGATCCAAGAATTGATTTACTAAAAAACGATTCTTAGGGATAAAAAGCTAGATACTGCCCCAGTGACCACTCATTATTGCGTGTTGTTGTTGACAAATGGGCTACGCCTCGTTTAGACCCCGAGGGATGAGAGAATTCATTAGCGGGCTTATTAATTCGAAGGCGGTCGCAGGTTCCTCCCTAATTGCACGCGGCTTCACAGAAACTTTTTTGTTACACACCTATTTCGACTTCCATTTGAGAATGCATTTAAAAAATAGCCCATTATCAAATTAACTTATTCCACTTTCATGGACTGAGACCTTTTATTCGTTGTAAAATTTACACCTTACATCCAGATTTGTAATGTTTTAGGTTAAGTGGCGCCATCTACCACCATCATATATTAACATTGTTGGTGCCATCTTGCGTTAATTTGGACAACTAACACCAAACTAAGAAAAGTGTTTATGTTTGGCGACAGAAAGCGCACCAACACAAAAATTAAACAACCGTCACACATATTAATCCGAATTAGTATTGATAATTAAAAGATAATAATAAACATTGCCAGAATATTTGTGCACTCTTAAGAAATCAACATATCACTATATATTCTTATTGATAGTCTAATTACGTTCCCATCTATTGCAATTAAGTAATCTAGCCACAAATACGCCAACAATTATATTCTTGTAAGGAGGTAGATACATTGCTGCGAAGAAATGCACCTGGTTTATGAACAACTATATTAGGAGCTCCATATAATATACGAACAATGTTATTCGCGCAAATGTAAAAAAAACGCGTAAATGTACTCCGTACTACTTACTAAGGAATTCCTAATACAAAAGCCAATAACACTCACTTACCGAAGAATCGAACCGAAGATTTTTTTAGGATTATATAGACTGTAGCTTGCTCTAGGCCAGCGCAGTGAGCTAAGGACAGCCGTACTTACTACCAACGTAGTAAAAAAGATAAATGACCAGAATACGAACCCACAGTGTACGGACCTTTATAGACTGAGATAATTGTTTTCGTCGTCATTACGCTAATGAACACTTTGGGGCATCGGTATATGCAAATTAATGACCATGTGTTAAGCAACATCAGTCAAATTGTTCAAAACGTATTTTCTTTGTATTTACATTATCCTTAAATTGAGTAAATCGCGTCACCAGACATCATACAAAATTCATATTCTTTTCTGCATGTGAATGGAGCGATATTTCATTCAATTGTTATTTCACATTCAGATGAAATCGAAGGCAACGATGAAAGTATGTATTTGGGTCGTATCAACAAATATGCTCCCAACAAAGAGCCACTCTTCAGAGGTATTGAAAAATTTCAACATTACAAAAAGAATGGGCGCGATAAAAGTAATCTGCCGAAGTTACACTCATCTCACATTATCACACGGTTACGCAAGGTCGTAATCTCAAAACTGTCAATTTCGATTATGATAGTAGAAATACCGATCGAACCTCATCTTATCTTAAACAAGAGTACCACTATCTGGAACAAATACTCTAAAAATTTAGTACTAACGTCGGCCGGACTCCATGTGACCGCGTGTCACATAAAAAAGTATAGTTTCTTTGAAACTTTGTATCGGTGCGTGGGGTCTACTTGTGAGAGAAGATCAAGATGGACAGGCCGAGTACGAGTCAGCAATCGATGGAGAAAGTGGAGATGTACGAGGTTCGGGAACATGTGCCGTACCAGGCGGAGATAACACGTGCTCCTGCGGCTTACGACGAGGAAAGTGGGGACGTGTACAGCTCCTCTTGGGATTCTGCATGGGCCGCAATCTGTCAGCTGTTCAACCTTCTCCATCACATGCAAATTGCTATAGTGGTGTTTTGCCTGTGGAACTTCGCACTGACCTCGGCACCGAATGGAGCAATCAGCAATTTGCAGCTGCACATTATATTCGCGGGAACCGGCGTACGTATTGCAAATGTGATGAGATATTTGATGTAATTCCGTGAAGTGATTATATAGCGGAGGAAACATAGATATTATATAATAACTAAGAATATAACGTGATTTTAAGAAAAATATCTCTATTCTTGTGCGTATCTAATTTAAAATTAACGGCAGAATTACGTCACTTTCATAATGAAAGCTGCCTAATTTTTACGGTTATTAATTTAATTCACCTTTTTTAAAATATTTACTCTTCAGAAGTACCTCAAGAAATTAAATAACATTAATCCACTATGTATACTCCATATCGATCACAAATAATTCCCGGAACCCTCGATATCTTAAAAGTACAGTTCGTACTTTTTCAAACTTAGTATGTAAGTTTTATGAATGATGGATAACTCTAAATTCGATCAGCAAAATGATGAATTACAGAACATTGTTCTAATAGAAATTATACCATTTTTTGTATTTGAAAACTATTTAACCATGTTTTATTTGCCCCATTGATATTAAAGCGTTGCCAAAAAATAACATTATAATCTCTCGTTTGTAAAACTTTGCCATAAATTTCCGCCAAATCAAGACTTATTTCTAGTTATTTAAAAAATCTATCTATTTTCAAAAACCCTAAAGGCATCAAAAATACTCATAGAGTACATTAATCTTGGTTCTTAGAGTTAAATAAATTTTCTGATACAGATATTAATGTATTGTTTTATTATTTTCAGTATCAACTGTTCTTAGTAGAAGCTATTCTGACGCTGCACAGGCATAACTCCTGGTCTTTCCAACTATCCAAGGACGGCAAGAGGATCGTACACGGATGTTTGCAGCTTATCGGATCGGTGTTCGTCATAGCTGGCACATTCCTAGGATTGGCAGAGGTCGATATGCAGATATCTACGGCTCATGGCATTTGTGGTATGAATTGCTAAATATATTTTTTACTATTCTGTTTAACATTGACATACTTTAATATATAGTTTAAAAAAAGTCCCTAGGTTAGCATGCTGGATTATGGTCTCCCTCATTGTTATAGAGTAGGACGGTGACCGGCTGTGGGGTGTATGTGAGCTGATGATGTGATGTGTATGGGTGTGTGATAAAAAAAAATATGAATTGGCTTTTGTTCGTAATATCGATTCCTTTAAAATGTAGTTTTGTTTCTGAAATAATTACAATAACCAAGAAAGTGGTATTATATCTTAGTATATTCTCGAATACTTCTGACTCATCCAATGGTTTTTGTAGGCACTATATGTATGGGATATATGGCATATACAGAAAATATATCGCTATGCGCTTATTTATCTAGATGATAATGAAGATAAGCTTGACAGTATCATTCAGCAAACTATTCGTACAATCTTAACAATAAGGAAAGTTGATATTTTTACCGCATAGGTTCAAGCAGTTATTTCTTAAAGCTGTTTAACTTTGTATTAAATATCGGTTGCTAATACAGCTTAAGACTCCGATTCTACTATAGGCTATAAAGCTGGAAGAGCCTAGGGTAAAATCAATTTAGTGTAATAGTACACACCGATGATCAGATAAGGGCGTAGTTAATTGATTTGTAATTTTTTGGACAAAAAATTATAAAATCTGACCATAGAACTCATTAGTTATTTAACACTTAACAACAGCTTAATTTGTTATAAATTATTTATACTGTGACAAAAATTGTTTCAGGTGTAATCGCATTAGCGTTCACCCTAATCAGTTTCATCTCCGGCATCATTGCACTATTTTCGGCGAAAGTACGTTTAATGATCAAGAGCGGACCAGTGAAGATTCTCCACCTGGGAGTTGGACTGTTTGCCATCAGCATGGGGCTTATCACAATGACGATGGGTTTCAACATGGACTACTTCGCGGCTTCCCAAGGAGGTTTATCCACCGCACTGATGGTCTTCGTGCTAATGATCCTAGTGTATGTACTCGTTCAGCCAATCGCCGATTTGATCTCCACAACCAGAAACTCTATGTGACTAATTGACGTACCTGGGTCAACAGATGGCGATAGTACCGCTTAGTTTTAAGATAATTAAGTTAGTCAGTAATCCACTTTAATTTAGCAATCCAAACTTTCCTAAATAAGTTTGGCTATTTATTCGTTACTATAATCCCATCACATATAGAACATCTCTTTGAAATATAATTAAATCATTTGGGAAGTTGCCTCTTTCTGTATTAATTATATTTAAATTGATAAGTTTTGAAATTTTTAAATAAAACGCCTAATAAGGACGCAACATACACGTAATGACATCATCACCATTAGAGCTCAGTTAAATTGGTTAGGCACACTTTGTGCTAGTACCCTCTTGAATTTAATGTATTTTGAAAGTCTAATTGAGTAAAAGCTGCTATCAGAAAACTTCAATCATAATATTATGATTAGGTACTTAACAGTAGATGTATCAAGCTAGAATAACCATATATCATGATAGAATATTCTTTGTATCGTATTCATCATCACATTTATAACTATAAGTCCATGAAAATTCCATCAAAATTAATATTCAACTATTTTTCTGAAATATTTAAGTTCCAAAGACATATTTATAAATAATTTATATAGTGTGCGTATAGGCGTGCTTTCTAAATCGATTTTTATGCGTAGTTCAGACTATTACGTATAAAAACTCCGGTAGTGATTGAATATTTGGGTTCGCTAATTTGGTTTAAATAATCTTTCCTATCTACTAAACAACTATTTTATAAAATGACATTATTTGTTTATTTATTTAATTAGAGTAGGTAGGTAGATCATATTGTGTTCGTCGTTTTTGTCTCGACGTAGTTACTTATATTATTATTAAATTATAATAATATAAAGTAGAAGAGACCTAAATGTGTGTAAAAGAGTTTTTAAATAAATATTTTTTTTATATCATGAGTTTTATTTACAAAACATGCACTGTAATATAATTATGGAGTAATTAGACACACATGAATACCTTTGTTAGTTTTTGGATTCAAATCCAACCCAATCAATCAACCAGACTTGTCGACACAAAAAATATCATGTGGCTGTATGGGAGCAGTAAGTACATACTTATTAAATTGACTGATATTAATGAAAAAAATAAATACTATTAGATCTTAAAATACTATTAGAAAATAATTTACTTGTTATTAAATTGCTTCCGAATTAATTTACCATGGGATAATGGCCAACGATGTGTCTGAGAAAATGTTTATAATCACAAATATACCCAACAGAAATAAAGTTCAAACCTTATAGATATAACTTTTGAAAGCGAGAGAAATTTCGGTCTTACAAATTCGAAACAATTTGCGGATACTACAAACGTATCGTAAATCGTCCCCGTGGTCTTGCTTTTTTTGCAATCTGAATTACAATATAATGCAAGTACTTGCATACCTACTGTAAGTAACTGTTTTGAAAGAAATCGAAGTTCCCTAAAGCACCCTCATAAATGAATTTGTAAGCCACTAGATGGCGCTACTACGCTTAAATTTCCTCTATAGGTGCTAATGTATATGAAGTATTCTAAATATAATTATAAATTAGAATTGGTTTTCGGACCTCGTGTAAAATTTTGACAGTTTTTAATGCGGATCAAATAACAAAACCTTAAACGCCGACAGCGTATACCTACTGGTGATTGGCTGACTGGTGAATGGTGTGCATAACAATTTTTTTTTTGGCACAAGAGATCGCTGTTATATGGATATTATGTATATTCATATTAGCATATAGCGATCTATTTATTTAAGAATATTTTGTCTATTTAATTTGGATTATAATACAAATAGTTATTATTTTGTCGTAGAAAAAAACCGTATTACTGCAAGGTATATGTTGACAAACATGGCAACTCACAGAAGCTGTCATTCTCAACAAAAAGCGATTGTCATTTTGTAAATGTCAAAGTCATCATCGAATCCGGCAAAACCAAGCCAATAATTTGATTTTGTACAGGCGTAGCATAAATAAAGTTACATTTATTGATATTTCTTTAAAAAAGACAATAATTTCATAAATATGGTAAGTTACATCATAATATGGTGTCCCATCTATACAAAACAATGTTTTTTACAGGTTACTCTCATCTTGCTTGGTCATTCAACTTCATAACAACAATTTTCTTTTTAACAGGCCCGGCGTTATGACACACGTACCACTATTTTCTCGCCTGAAGGTACTATTTTAATATTAAATATGTGCTAACCAATAACCATTTAATATTTACTACTATTTTTTGTTTTGTTAGGGCGTCTCTACCAAGTTGAGTATGCGATGGAAGCCATCAGTCATGCGGGCACATCTCTCGGTATTCTAGCTACGGACGGTATTCTCCTGGCCGCTGAGCGCAGAAACACCAATAAACTTCTAGATGAAGTGTTCTTCTCTGAGAAAATCTACAAATTGAATGATGATATGGTTTGCTCAGTGGCTGGTATCACGTCAGATGCTAATGTGCTTACTAATGAGCTTAGACTCATCGCCCAAAGGTATCTTTTGCAGTATGGAGAGTCTATTCCTTGTGAGCAACTGGTGTCTTGGCTCTGTGATGTGAAACAAGCATACACCCAATATGGAGGTAATTATTGAATACATTTGTTAGCAGTACTTTTAAAAACAGTTTTAATTAAATTATTTGTGTTTTCTTAAACCTGGCTTGGACCTTGGTGCTGGGTGGCTCATAAAATAATAATAAAAAAATCTATTTTAAAATTGAAAGTTTAGAGTTTTGGAGATTTTCTGAAGAGTAAAGCATTTTATGTCTTTTTAATATTATATGGTATTGGTTGTTTCCTTCTTCTAAACTCTTCTTCTTCTTATGTTTCTTCTGAGGCATAATAAAACCTTCTTGTTTATTTTTCAACAGGTAAAAGACCTTTTGGTGTTTCTATCTTATACATGGGCTGGGATAAACATTATGGATATCAACTCTACCAGTCTGATCCCAGCGGCAATTATGGAGGATGGAAAGCTACTTGCATTGGAAACAATAGTGCTGTGAGTTATGTCCATGAAAATAACTATTTTATTATAAGTAACCTCTTGTTGTATAATCAACAATTTTATTGAAAGTAGAAACTAATATTTTTTTAAATACTTTGAAATTGTACCAAAGAAACTTGTTTTTTTTAGGCTGCAGTATCAAGTTTGAAACAAGAATACAAGGAAAATGAAACCACTCTAGCTGAGGCCCAAGCTTTAGCCATCAAAGTTCTCAGCAAAACTTTGGACATGACCAAACTTACTCCAGAAAAAGGTATACTGTTATTGTTATAATATATTTTGTTTAAATAGATGTATAATTATTAAAATAGTATATCAAGACCAAGACTCAATTCTTTCTTGCAATATTTTATTGAGTTGAATTTCATGTTGAATTACAAAAAGAAAGATAGTTTTATTGTAAATGACATAACTCAGATGGTGTGTAACTTTGTTCTAAATGCAGCTGTTAAAATTTTTAATGTGTTATTTTATTCTCATGTTCTAGTGGAAATGGCAACTTTGACCCGCAAAGACAACAAGACAATAATTAGAGTATTAACCAGTTCTGAAGTTGAAAAGTTGATAGCAGACTTTGAGAAGAGCGAAGCTGAGGCAGAAGCTGCCAAGAAACAGCCTGCTAAATCTTAATATCTGCATTTTAAGTGATCTTTCTTTTGGTACAGTAAATGTTTTACAATACAACAGTTGTTTTTATTTATTTGATTTTAGTTTTAATGTTGACACTTACCTCTGTAACAACATAAAGTTGTGGAGAAAATTAACGTTGTTTAAAAAACTATGGCATTGTGGTTGAGCACCAACAGCCTACTTATTTTGCAAGTAAATATTTGGTGTATTTTGGCAGAATAAATTATTATAGATAAAACTGCTGTTGGTCGGAAGTTCAGAGTTAGAATTAAGCTTGAAAGGGATAGCGAATATCTACTGTAAAGGATGACTTGCGTCCCCATTCATTGGACGAGCAAATTGCTTTTTAACACCTTCGCTAGCATTAGCGTGAGGGCTCGATTGTTTATGAAATATTTGTAATAATTTGACAGTGACACTATATTCGTATTTTATTTTAACTTATCGTTAAATGTTTATATCGAAAAATAATGTTTACTTAATTGATCTTTTTAAATGGAGAATTTATTAACTTGAAATATTTAATGAAATATTATTTATTGCAATAGCAACATCTGTTAATGTGTCAGTGCGACGTGCGCAAATTTTGTCAATATTGTGAAAAAAAAGTACACGATTAAATAAGCTTTGCACACAACGCATGGTTTTCTGCAATAATAAATTACATACCAATCGTTCCATAAAGTATTAAATTTAGGTCACCATGGCAGTGGAAAAAATGAAAAGCGTTGGGACGGTTCCTAAAAAATCCCGTCTAGAAATGAATGTTAGGCAACTCCTAAATAAATGCGAATTAATTGCGAAGCAGGAACCTATCGACGGCAACTGGAGGCTAAAGAAATACGTGGAATCTCTAAATGAAATGATAACAGAATTGAAAACTGGACCAGAGTATGTTACTGTATTTCTTTCCTAATAATTTTATTTGAAATTGCCCAATACAGTTGTATTCATATACAATTTGTAGTTTGTATATTATTTGGACTGTACAGTCTTAAGACTAGCTAGTAAGCTATAACATAGTTATGTTGCATAGAAAAATAATTAATTTTGCTCCTCCGCATATAGCACCAAAATAGGATAACTATTTTAGTATTTCATTGTCACTTTATAGAATTTAAAAAAATACATTTTTAATTGCTATTTTTGCCTAATATTGCAGGCTGATGTTAAAATTAAATGCCGCTTCTGTCTCCCATCTAATCAATAATTCACTTATTTGGGTTTTGTTAAATAATTTTGTCTTTCTGTTCCAGTAAAGCCTCTAAAGAATGCTTGGCTGAATACACTAAAAGGGCATTATTTCTCAAGGGTGTAGTGCAGACGGCCACACTCAACAGTCCTATTGAAAAAGTAAGTAATTCCAAAAGGATTATTATACAAGATTTATTACATATAAAAGTTATCAAATAGCAGTATTATGATACTAGTTATTCACAATAAGCTATATCTTCTGTAACTACTGTCAAGCTTGACTCATTTTGGTCAAGAGCTGGAATATGTTGTCTGTTGTTATCCAAAGTAAATTCTAAGAAAAAAAAGAGAAAAACAAGATTTAAATGTTAATATGTTAAAATATTAATAATAACTTTAAACTTTTATAGCCATACAAACTTTAAAAAAATATCCAAGAAGTAATAATAGTAATTTGATGAGATGGACTTTGCCAGTAAGAGAAATAGTAATTTTAATTATTACACACTATTATAGCTAGAGGCTGTGCAGCAATTGTCTCATGGAGCAGCCACAATGTCAGTGGATGCGGCTGCACAGGAAATACATCAGAAGACTGTTGTCAAGTATGGAGTTGAATTACGTTCAGAACTCTTTGGACTTGGTAAGTGTAATAAGTATTTTTAATTGAAATATAATTAAATGATTATCTGATTTGAATCTTTGAACCAATGGTTTTGTGGGTCCAGATTTTTTGACCATTGTTTACATATTTACTTGTCTGCAGCAATGTGCACTTGCAAGAATCAAATAAGTTTCCAGAGGGGATTTTTCTGAAAGAAACACTCAATTTTACAGTTGTTTGTTGTTATTTCTGAATTTGCAAATTAAAGTATTTTTTTTAATTTTCAGAGGACAGTGATGAGACATTACGAAAACGAAATATAATCAAAGCACCAAATTTCACAAGCAACAGTAGCAGTCAAGAAGACATTGATTCCATACTAAAATACCATCAGAATATGCAGGAGAAAGTAGCCGAGAATATGGTTTTACTGACAAAAAGCTTGAAGGAGCAGTCTCAAATTGCTAGCACAATTATAAGAGGTGATACTGAGGTAAAATATTTCATGCTATGCATAATATTGAATATATTAATATATTGAATTTAATCAATAATTTGTTTTTAATAAATATTAAAGTTTGTACGTACAAACCCTCATTATCTCAATTTACTGGCAGCTTCTATCAAAAGAGGGTTTAAATACTAATGAGTATCTAACCTCAGGGGTTTTCTTTTAAAGGCACTGAAAAAATCATCGGAGCTGACAGACCGTAATGTGGTATCGCTCAAAGTGGAGTCGGAGAAGTTACAAGAACACAGCCGCAGTGCATGGAAATGTTGGCTTTGGATCATGTTGGCTATTGTGATGGTGATCTTTATCAGTGAGTAGACATGTATTTTTCCCTTGATTTTTATTACTGCTATATCTTCCTTATATCTGTGATTCGTTCAATGCTATGAATGCTATGGTAATGTCACCCCATATCTTAAACATCTAGTATTTTGTTCTTTAAATTAAAAATATTATGTAATTATTACTTTGTAAAATAGTAAACCAATTTTCATTTTTGCAGATATGGTCCTCTTCATGAAGGTAATGAAGAAGAGGAAAATTGAATTGTAAATGTAGGTATGTAGTAATAGTTCCAATATTATCTAATGATATTGTTAAAATAAATCTGTATGTATTTAATCATAGCGCAAATAAATGACATGTTTATCTATTTATTTTATTCTTAAATGTGATTTATTATTATGTTAGAAATTAAACTTCTTTCAAACATTTCTGTGTCTCTGGTCTTAATATATTTATGTATGCATTACATATACATTACATATATGATGTACTTAATGCCTAAGGCAGGGCTTCCCAGACTTATTTACACTGTGACGCCCTATAGAATTGTTATTTTTCTTGCGACGCACCCAGGATGTTGCCGCGACGCACAGTTTGGGAAGCCCTGGCCTAAGGCATTATCTTAACAGTCAATCTTTGAGTAAAGCAGAAATAAATATAAGTATGAATATAAAAATGAAATATATAAATATCAATACATACTGTAACATTTATTAAATAAGTCAAAAGTCGGTATCAACACTAATTATACACATTTCCTTACTACTCAATCACCAACTTGGTCCATATTTTATGATCTCACCATGTTCAAGGATAATGAAATGAAAAAACTATGTATTGTGATAAATATAATAGCTACAAGAATTTTAAGTTTTATTCGAAGTTATACATATTTCCTCAGCTCCCAGTTACATATTATGTGCGTGATTTTTGGACCTCCAGTTCCAATTTCCATCCACAACGTGTCGCAAGGCCATGGCAGGAACATACTTACGTATAAGATTACATACATTCTATGTGCTTTATATATTTAAAGCAAGACATATAACACTATTAAGCCTACACGTTCTCTATGTTAAACGTATAAGCATACTTGAAAGAGTAATAGAATATGAAAATTTGCTACAATTCCTCTAATATAATCCTTTATAATACTATTGCAATTGATAACTATAATGTAATTTTATGATGAATTGAAATTGCGTGTCAAAAGACTCGTTGTCGTAGCGAATTTTATTCGCACTAAAGCAATTCTATGTGTAATTAAGCTTAATATATGGTTCAACTTTGTGTTATTGTTTTATTTTTTGTCGTATACATCAGTTAATTCGAATTTCCAGATCTTGTTAGGTCCTATTTCAGTCACGTAAAGGTGTGAGCCATTCCTTGTTACAGCCAATGCGTGGGGATTTGTGAAGCCCTGCAACAGACGGTTTGATTGTATCAGTAATCAAATTGATAAATTTGACGTCACAAAACAAATCCAATAAACAATGTTCAATCTGTGATTGGAGCAATGAATTAATTTTATCTGTTTGGATCATGGTAGCAACTGTTATGTTGAAACATACATCATTATCAAAATCTGATAGATACATAATTAATTGGTATTTAATTTTTATGTTTGTTTATACATACTGTGGTAGGTTCCCAGGTGTCCAAAATATTTCCATTGACAGCGTTAACAGTAAATCCTCTTACAGCAATGTTAGGAGAAGTAGGACCGTTAACAGCATAGATCGTATCACCGTGGGAAGTTACAGCAAAGACTCTACCCAGTGTAGGATCTTCAATGATCGTTGCTGGTTCTAATACATCGACGTAACTCTTCAATCCAGCTTTCGGACAGACGATTCTCATATTCTCCCTGTCAGCGACACATACCATATCCAAATGTTCCAGTAAAGTAACGCTGTGTGGGAGATTTAGGGTTAAAGTGTCAGAATACGAAGGAATTGCTAGAAGTAAGGTTCCTGCTGCGTTGAACTTCAGTATTTGGTTATTGCAGTAGCCATCAGCGACGAATATTTCGCCCGTGCTGGCAATAGCAACCGATGTTGGCATGCATAGCAACACGCGGCGACGGTACGGGTAACCAGCTGTGAACGCTTCTCCGATTGTAAGGCTTGGATACTTGTGATTGCTTGGTGTGTACTGTGAAATAAAATTTTATAGTTCAGAATAATTTTATTGTACTTGCATACTATGAGGTAATATTTACTATCTATCTACTGTATTATTGCAACGATCGAACATATCATTAAACCTTAATTCTCATCATGTTAGGTATTCTAATCTCCACTGAGAAAAGAAAAAAATAAAAGTTTAATTACACATACTGTAGTAAAAAATGTTATTTCTATATTATAACAAAAAAAAAAAAAATGGAATTAAAGAACAAAGAAAGCAAAGTAGTAGTATTTGTGTAGCTTTCAACATATTGGTCACTAGGTCATTGGCATTCAACATCAATATTCAGTAACTAGGTCTAGGTCAATAGCTAGCTTAAAACCGATCTAACTGTAGTGTTTACCTTGAAGACCTGATGCTTAGCGACGTCTGTCACCCATACATTGTCATGATGGTCGACGGTAAGTCCATGAGGCATGTAAAATGCATATGCTCCCCAACTATGAAGTACTGAGCCGGTGCGAGGATCCAAAACCAGAATAGTGTCTTCAATAATTGGGCCTTTGTCGAGGTTTTGGTAAACGTTGGACTCATTGAATGTACTAGAAACAACACGACAGATATTAGCGATTTTTATCGTTCTATAAGGTTTCAATCACATCTACTTACTTTTCGTCCCAAACTCGTTCAGCTCTATGGAATATTACAGGTTGGCCCAAGGAATTAATTGACACAGCTGTTATTTGCCCAACGTTCAGCGATTGTTGGGGCCAATCCTTAACTTCCTGGGGTCTTAACACTATTTCATCTTTTGGCTAGAATTTTATAGTAATACACATTATATGGCTCGTACACCTATGCTAATTATAACTGCCTCGATGTTCTTTCTTACCAGATGCAAGTCCAAGTTCTTCAATATATCTTCGTTGGCGCCATAATTGAAGTAGTCGAAGTTTTCCCTAACTGTTTCTGGTTCACAATTAATTCCAACGAAAGCCCAAACGAACAATATAATCGAAAACATTTTAAAGATATATTTTGTTATGATCGCACTGTTGTCGAAGCTAGAGTGCTGTATGCTTGAGATTTTATTGATTTGTGGTTCTTTGATTCTGGCTGTACGCATGCGCGTCACATCTATGACTTCTTTACTACATTCTCAAGGTCAGATTTAGGAAAAAGTACTATAAACATCCATAAGTATGAAATAAACATAGATTTATTAAAACATACAACAGTTAACTGAGCTGGTCGTGAGGAATATACATACATTCACGCAGTTGTCACTCGAGTATTACATGTGAAACAAATTGCTAAATCTTAGATTTATATGAAAATAGAAGGCGAAATTTCATTTCATATTATAGAATCAGTCTCAAATTAGAATCGTTGTTAAAATTTGGCACATGTTCTTAGTTCTTATGCCTAGCGCAATAAGCATAATAAAATAACATAAGTGGAGTTGTGTGTGTGGTAGCATCCGTGTTACTGGCCACGCCACTCTGAATTTGGCTGGTCCCATATGTAGCCTGTTTCCGTCATGGAGCACACTGCGTTGTAGTACTTCCCAGGGCTTCGGCAGTATGACCACGATGGGCATTTACATCGAAACAACGTCTGGAACTCTTCCTTGCAAATTTCGTTCCACCAACATGTTCTCTAGAAATATTTTAACCGTTAGTAAGTATTGTTATGCGCAATGCAGTTTGATCAATAATTCGTAATAAGATTATTGAATGAATGGACATTTTTATTGAGAATTACGATACCTCCGTGATGTAACCCTTTACGGATTGGTCCGAGTAACTCCTTTTTGTTATAGATGCGGTGTCTGGCATTGCACTGAACATGAGAATTAGTACGAACATAGCATATTGTGCCTGTAACAATATACGCACACATTTCACACGCAAACACTTCAACGAAACGCACACATATTTATGGTATATTGTAGACTGGTTTACCTTAAACATAGCAGGGTTTTGGTTAGAGAATAATATTATTTAGGGCGGCGTATCGTTTTCATTTCACGCCCCCTGACGGCGGTTTCCAGCTCGCCATGCAGACGGCAGCGTTGTGTTGTAGGTTTTGTTACGTTATTGATTAATCATACCAAACATACTTTGGCCAGATCGTGTCAAGTCACCTGTGTTCGGTAATCATTTTATTGGTTGAAAATCGTTTTGGTGTTTTACTGATTGCATTTTGTTTTTCGTGTTTATTGTTTCTTCTTTTTTCTCGTATTACGTAACTTACTCTAAAATATTCTGCGTGTTAGTACTTTTTTAAAACAGGATTTTTTTATGTTACTTCGTTTTTGATATACAGTGATTAAAGGTTATATTGCATTAGTTGATTGAAACAATCGTACATCTTTAAATAAATTTATTAATTAAATCATTTACAATATTCACTATCTACTGTAGGACTTTTGCGAGTTCCATAACTTAAATGCAACAATAACAATAAATAAGAGCAGCATTATAATTAATCTTATAAAATAAATAAATACAATATATTTAAGGGGTATTTTAAGAAATCATATATAGCTAACCGTGAAGTTTGTGAAAATCATATAGTTAAATTAAGCAATGTAGAATGGCACGTAGATATTTTTAAACAAAGCACCTCTTTACTTATAAACGCTGGTCTATAGTTAAATGATTTCTTCAGCTACCTAATATGTTAGAGAATCTTGTAACATATCCGTGATTAGATAGAGAAAAATCATTTTTCGAAAAATTAAAATATCACTGTTGTACCGATTTCCGTTAATTGAGGAAAAGTGGTGAATTTAACAGGTAAGGATGATACTATAACAATAGAATGCCCGACTATTTTAGTTACGTTATTATGATGAATGATAATGAAATAATCAATCATCAAGAAAAATCGAATTGCTAAAATAAGAAATAAAACAGCGTTTATAAGTAAGAGATCAAAAAATAAATAAAAATTTTATCTATAAGAGACTAATTAACAATGAACTTTGGTCGAAAACTACCACTACATTTGGGATTATTTTTCTAGCTCACAAGAACTTGAACTGTGTTTTGTAAATCAAGTCGCCGGTATCTACCTCCCTGTCATTATAATTCATTTCTTCTTACATGGCTTGGATCTCTTCTATGATATTTTCGTCAGCATTGTCGTGTTCTTGTCTTCTGTGTACGTCTTCGGCTTCTTTCCTATTAATTAAAGCTTGGTCAATAATAGTTTGATTGATCACCTTCAAATAAATCTACGTAATGTGTGTCCTTTAAGAGGATGAAACATATGTTAGTAAAAAATTAATGAGTATAAAAGTTGGGATAGACAAGCAGAGGAAGGCCTAAGAAAAGATAGAATGAGTGAGAGGAGATACGAAAGAAAAAAGGGTGACTGAAGACATGACGGCTGATAGGGATGTTTGAAAGGATAAAACATACTGCGTCGACCCCGACTAGAATTGAGAACAGGGAAAGTGAATAAAGAATTGTACTTTTAAGTCCCTTAAAAATATAGCAGTTTAACGCGCAATATAATTTATAAAAAATCGTATGATCGATTGCTATCTAATAATATAGTCCTGATTGCTTAATGAGCTTAGTGGGATTTTATTTTCATATCGTGTTAATTTACCTATAATATGTATATTATTGGCCTAAGGTATCCAAATAATTTTGAAACTAGTTAGTTATATCATGTCATGTTATTTTAGGTAGCTTGACACAGCCAACAGATTGGCTTCAGGGAGTTTATATTATGTATATTGTATAGACATAGATTTAACTCACGTATATTTATTTGCGGAAGATTCGAAGATGCTCTTAGGACAGAGACGATAGTAGGGCCAGCATTCGCCACCCGATTCACCAGCTTTTTGGGCTTCCACGTACTCATCCAATAAATCAGCGTACGGTGATTTACTTGGTCTGAAACAATAAATAACTTGTTAATTGAATTAGTGAACTAGTCAGTTGCATAATTCATACCCGCCATAGCGAAATCAAGTCATCACTCAATGCGGATTTTCATAAGTGTCTATATTTAACTATCTCTTAATACACCATGTTGGTGTACTTGTTGTTAGACTTAATCCCGCAGAATTATGGAATGACAATTTTAGATAGGTTCTAAACAAAATTGAAAGTAGTGAGAGTGCTGTCATAACAATATATGTATGTACTTCTTCTTCTTCAACAACCCATATACGCCCACTGCTGAGCACGGGTCTCCTCTACCATTGAGAGCCATAGTCCACCACGCTGGCCTAGTACGGGTTGGCGGAATACACACCTAAGAAATTCCTAAGAACTTTTTAGGTGTGCAAGTTTTATCACGATGTTTTCCTTCGCCGTTAAAGCAAGTGATAATTCAATTTGAATACACACGTAATTTCGAAAAGTTAGAGATGTGTGCCTGGGGTTCGAACCCGCGACCGCCGAGATTCTCGACCGCGCGCCTAAACCTCGAGGCCTGCCTATGTATGTACTTAACGTAACTTTAATCCCCAGTCGTGCCGATAACACGAAGTACGAACCTTATTGCAAATAAAGTGTGAGCGTATTAATATAATGAATATAAAAGTGTTTATGTTAAACAGAATGGGTGATAATTGTCTTACAATTACTAGACGTAATAGAAATAACATTATTATAAAGACTTTATGCATTTGCGAAACAGCCATACCGGTCAGTTTGATCGTGTGCTTATTTTTAGTTAATAACCATTGTCTGACTATGTTAATGATAATATTATGTTTCAATGGCTTATTCATACTAATTATAAGTTTAAGTTTTCATATCTATCGTATAACTATATACATAGTTCTTGTAGACCAATTTTATTTATACGTAAAACGTGGATAGTTTGGAAAGAAAGAAGAAAGACTTTTAAGAAAAAAGCTATTTTTTTAAAGAATCAAACTATAAACTGCAGTATCTATTAGTAAAAAAAAAATAGAAATATATTTATGATTATCAGCGCCGCAATTCCGTTTACACGGAATTGCAGCATACAGCTGAATGAAGGGATCATTGTTGGCTATGTAAATTACAATGGTTAATTGTTTGTTTTATATTTGTTCTCATTATGACCAATAATAAAATATTTTTTCTTTCTTTTTTTCTTCATTATTGTAATATTAACTTTTGTAATACTTACGTGAAGAACAACTTCATGACTTCACCGAGGAAACCAAAGTTGGTCAACGGGTGCGCTTGGACCTCACAAATGGCTCGCAGAAGACATTCCTTGCCAGATAATCCAAAGTTAGCCAGCATATCTTCCGCAATGCCGTACATCAGAGCCCTTAAAAACAATATTAAAACAACTTTAATATTTGAAACAAATATAATTACATTATTTAAAACAATATCTGAAGAGATCACAGACATCTATGAAATGGTTTTATAATTCACTGATCCATTACGATAGAATTATCGTGCAATGCATCAAGAGCAACCTCTAAAGAAAGATTCTAATTTTGCGTACCTTGATTGTTCTTTATAAAGCCAAATAAATAAATTAGTAAGTTTAAATAAATTTAAGCTAAGTTACTATTAAGGAACAATAAATACGTGTATACGTAACATAAAAAAACAAATAAGTTTTCTAATTTACAAATTTAGACACTACATGGAAATACGTAACATTAGAGTCACTTCAGTACTTCCAATTAGCGTTATCCACATTACGCAACGGCAAGCGCCGATTTTCGAATCACAAACAGCATTCTAAAAGGATTTATGTAAAACTTCCTGCTGCTATCGCCAAATGTTCTGTACGGAATACATGATGACTTTATTGGTATAAAGGTGAAAGTAACCGCCAATAACTCACCAGAGACTGTCATACAACTGTTCAACCGTTCAAGGTTTTGAACTACTGAAATACGTGACAATCGGTACTGCGTGTGGTCCCAGCCCAGTGTTTTATTTCACATCCGACCCCGTTTTCTGTCTTGGTTATCGTTTCATTGTTTAGGTACGAATGATTTACATGACAAAAGGCGACGCTCATTATCTTCGAGAATTAATCACTAAACCTCATGACAAAAGAATTAAGTTTGCTTACCTTTCTCCGCCGTGCATTCGGTCGAGAACAGCCTTTTCTACTTCAGGCGTGACAGCATTTTGCACGGATCTCTTGCCTCGTCTCCTCTCCAAGTATTGACCGACGTAGTCCGTCATCATAGACAAGGCGGCGCTTCCCATAGATCGCGCCAGAATGGGAGGAAAGGATCCATAGGGATTCTCGTTATCGGTTAGTCCGAGTTTATCGAAATCAACTGAAATTAGAATAATTTTGATTATTGTATTGTTACCTTGTATTGGATATACATCTGTAATACCTTGGTAGATAAATCAATGTTAGTATTTTTGTCGTCTAACTACTTATGTTTCTATTGATCGAGTACCGCTAATATGATTATAAACTATGATATCTAAATCCTATCGTTAAACTACATTGCTACTGTGTTACTTTAAATATTATTGATAGTATTTAAATATCGAATTGATATTTATCTACTAATCTATAAAAATCTCGCTTCTAATTACCAATATGTACTATTTATTTCTATTTAAATTATGTAGATAATTACATTACATTTTTTAAGGTTTATACAAATAACTATAGAGTTTTGACTTCGCTATCACATTTTTTTGTTTCCAACCTCTTTTATGTTACTACTAATAATCTACACTACTTATAGTACTATAAACACAAATCTACGAATTCAACTACTAAAAAAACCTGAAACTACTGACTTTTAAATTCCACTTCATACTTCAGGGTACCTGTAAGTGTTGAGTACCGAAAAATTTATTTGCATTATATTTTCGCGAGCTTAATTACGAACATTTGATTTTTTTCTTTCGATAGCTTTAACGTTTGATTTTTAATTAGACTTATGTGTGATAGCCTCGAGGTTTGGGCGCGCGGTCGAAAATCTCGGCGGTCGCGGGTTCTAACCCCAGGCACACACCTCTCACTTTTCGAAGGTATGTGTGTATTCACATTGAATTATCACTTGCTTTAACGGTGAAGGAATGAAAACATCGTGATGAAACCTGAACACCTAAAACTTCTTAGGAATTTCTTGGATGTGTAGTCCGCCAACCCGCACTAGGCCATCCTGGTGGACTAAGGCCTAAGCCCTCTCATTTGTAGAGGAGGCCCGTGCTCAGCAATGGGACATATATTTGGGCTGATGAGAGATGAATGTTACGTCCAACAATTATATCACTAGCATATGCTTGATGTGATCATAAAAATACTTACTTGTAAAGGGGAAACTTATAGTCATATTAGATAGGAACCCTTTTGGCGGATGCCTCACGAAAGGCATCGATAATGACGGTGTGATCGACATAGATGTTCCTGGAGGTAATGCCAATCTCCCATCATTTGTTATCCAAAGTATCCTCTTTTGCCGTGAATGCGGTATATTCTCCTTTGCTAACTGGTCACTCGGTGACGCCATTGGCAATAAAGCTGCTAACGCAATGCTTAGTATTACGCGAGGTACTGATGCGTCCATCGCCAACCTGTAAAAAAGGGAACAATGAATATTGCTGCTTGTCACAAAAAGGATATTAATACTTTTTAGATCGATCTCTTTTATGTTATAAGGTAAAACTGTACCTTATTGAAAATATTTGTCATTTTTTATGATAGCTACAGTCATTGTCATTTTTGAAGATTTTTATCACAATTTGTATAATTTTGATAATTTACCCTAAAATCCATATATAAAAATCAACTGACCATGAAATCATCAGAATGTCACCATTTACGCATCAGGCACAACAATAATCATAATACCCATGTCGAAAGCTACATAAAGTTTATTGAGCGGCAATACAATATAGACTTTAGATCTTTGCCTCAATGGGAAGAATTAATACAGGGTTTATATACTATGACATCGGATTGTAAACGGAAAATTCAAGATTCGTACAATAGAAAAACGGCAATAATAGACAAAATTTGTCTTCAATGGAGTCGACCTTCACCATTTGAATTAACAGATAATTTAGTAAGAACTTCCAAAAAGTGGGAGAGATTAATGTCGGATATAAAAAAACGAAAAATTTGTTTGAAGCCAGAACCGGAAATTATTAGTACTGATTCAGAACCTGGCGAGCAATCTTCTGATACCAGTGAAACAGCTCACCAAAATACTGAAGTAGTTATTTCAGAAGATCACATCGAGGCAAAATTGAAACACACCGTTGATTCCGAAGTTAAGTCCGTGTCATCACCGACTCCTACACATTTGCCGACCTCGATATGCACAAATCCGAATAAATACATTTCACCGCTAAATTCCAAGGATAGTAGTCTTATTAAAGCTCCCCCATCTCCTTATAAATTACCATTAGAAACGGCGACAAAGAAAGAAGAATGGTCAATACTAAACCCAACTTTAATTGTCGCATGTACTCCTGAAAAACTCATCATTAACAATAAAAGCTTAAAAGAACAAACTATGAAATTTTCACTTTTAAATTGTTCTTGTGAATATGTGTACGCTAGGTTTGTATGCCCAACCGAAGCTTCATGGTTCAAATATTACAAAGTTTTACCAGAAACATCTTTGCGAATTTATCCAGGATTAGCAGTTACTTTTAAATTTATCTTTAAATTAATGCAAATTGAAAGGGAGTTTAATACAAGCTTGTATTTTAAAGTAGGCCGCAACGCACTTGTTGATGCACCTTATGAAGCGTGCCAAGTACCGGTATTTAGTCAATTCAAAGAGTCAAGTTGTGTGTCTGTGTCCGACCCAGTATCCATAACACCCGTTTATTTATGGCATATAAAGCATGGACATCCAAGGGGAATGATCACTATCAGTGTCAATGATGGCTACCATTATCATATTCATATTGAAAAGCATGAAATAGATTTAGCCAAGGCACCAGATGGTAAATCTGTATCTATGGAAGTAGTCGCTCCAAGTTCACAAAGCTTGATACAGAGAATAGAAGATAAAGAAGTCGAAGCGCAAAGTAAAATATTAGCTTCAACTCTTATAAACGAAAACAACATAGAAGAAAATGAATATGTAAAGCCAGTTGATGTAGTTGCCTTGGTAGTTGGGGAAATTATAGAATTATCTTTGGAGACATTTGTATTTCAACATACATATTTATTCATGAAGTCTTATTCTAAAAAGTCATTTCCTGTCTATTTTACCAAGCCTCATCACACTGGTAAACATCAAATGTATTATAATGTTGAATTTAGAAACGCTGACAATGAGGAAATCATGGCTACAATACCTATTAAGGTATTTTCTGAAGTGTTGCCACATCCTATCCACATAAATCCTGAGAATATATTGGATATGTCAGCTTCTCCAATAAAACATGGACTTTGTGAAGATCGGTTCATCATTACAAACAGTCATAAACTTTATCCAGTTACTATTAAAGTTAAACTAACTACAAAAATGAAGAAATTATTTTGTATAGATCCTATGGAAACTTTAATTCCTACAACTTCAAGTGTTGCTTTTCAAGTAAGGATCTGTTCAAGAGATTATCTGTTATCTAAAAGGTGTGAAGATTTTGCGCATTTCACAATAAAAATAGTTATAAGTGGTAGCAAGGATATTTACGATAATGTCCCGCCATTTTTCTATGAAATTATTGCCCCGTGTGCATTCGAATTTAAAAAGGTTTATAATGAGTTTTATTTTAAAGAAGTTTCTGAAAAAAGTCAGAATGAAATGAACGTTGTTCATTATGATTAAACTTTCTTTAGAAACACTTTGTAGTAATTTATAATGTTAAAGTACACTATTTAAACAGTAACAATGTAGTTTACATTGTACTTAGTTAATTAAAGTTTAAAAATCATCACATCAATGACCGATGACTTTCATGTCAACACTGTGATAGAAATACAAAACAAATAAAGAGTTGCCCGTTTTTTTTATCGCAGACGCAAATTTTCATGAAATACAATGCCAATATCTACAAAATAATTATGAATCAACTGAAATATATTTTAAGTAAAAGTATAAGAATTTTCTAAAACATGTACCTTAAATGTTTCACAAAACTTTCCAAGGAATTTCCCGAGAGAACTCTAAAAGGATTAAACCTGTTAAAATGTCCGACTTTCGTATGTATTACAGGTCAAACGTCTTTATAACCTGAACCTGCATAATATTCCAGACCAGATCCACAGGTACCGCGAACCGGTCGGATGTGACAATCGATTGTAAATCATAGATAACTTTGATGAACTCTTTTGAGCCACACTTATATTGTACGGGTCGTGTTAGATCGTGTAGTTTGGTCACATAAAACGCTGTAACTGGAAAGATAGACGGCTGGGAACGCATGTGGCGTGAGTTATAGCATTTATTTTATTGTTAAAGTGAACATATCCTTAGGAAAATGTTTTAAAAACCAGTAAAGTGAGTATAGATAACAAATTGAATAGATGTTTATTGCATTAATAGGAAGGTACTAGATGTTGTTTTGTACTGCCTTAAGGAATTGCATTATTTTATTTAAACAATAACACGGCGAAACACCAGCTAATGCAAATGAATGCAAAACTTAAGATTTCAATGATCGTTTAGCTACTAACAACCGTAGCGAACCTAAACATGCTAAACGGTGTTTTCTCAAGACTAACATTTGAAGTGTTCGCAAATGAGCATATTAATTCCAAAGCAGAAAACATTAGCATATTTAGTATGCTTGTTAGAAAAACATTTTCCACGTCTCTTAACAAATTTCAGGGTGGCAGTGATGAACGTTCGCCTTTCCTATTCTACTTAGCTGACCTTTTTTGCAAACCACGTTTTGTTTTTAGATGCGTATCTACGGCTATGTATAGAGATTGGACTGTACGCTAGTCATAGCTAAGTAGTACGTACCTCACGAATTAATGTATCGATTTGTAAAGTATCATCACGAGTATATTTGAAATTCATTCCGTCTTTTACTTTCACAATAAAAATACATGAGGGCTTCTTATTCAGAGACTAGTTTACAATATATGCATAAAATTAAGGCACTGTGCAATTCGTGGGTGGTTTGTGATTTCAAGCCACGATTGGCATTTTAAGTTCATCCATACAAATCAGATTTCAATATTCTACTATCTAGATTTTCACTTTGTGCAAGATTTTATATAAATACAACCTAGTTGATAAAAGTAACGTGTGATTCTATTACGAACAAGCGCGTCGGCGTACTTATGTATCTCCTCTCTGGCGGAAATCTGTAAATAGTATTTTTTCTCTAATCGTCTCTACTTTACTAAAACGTATAACATATTAATTATATAAATTAATAAATATTAATTTATTTTCTCTATTATGGAATTTTCTAGTACCTACATATATACATATCATAGGTCTCACTCAGATTTTATTACGTAGAATAAGTGATTCTTCAAAGTTGAAAGATCTCGCATCTATGTACGAGTATATATTAGCTTGAATTAATTTCAAAGTTCAAAGTCTACCAATTTGAAAACTTTCAACACAACTGTTTGTCAATTTAAGGACCAAGATCTATACGCTCTCAATCATGCAGAAAGCTATTCTTTGATAATTGCATTTTTTTCAGCGATATCGGGGTGGATCACTATGGCAGGTTTTACATCTTAATATAGGTTGATATAGTTGCCTTATTATTTATTATTATTTTAGCCCTGTTATTTTAGCGAAACAAAAGAAGGATTTTCATACATTTACGAAACAATCACAGGGTTGTTTACGCTGCTTCGCATGTAATATTTATCATGCACTTTGTCGCTTGCGCTCTGGCAACTGCCCAACTTGGCGACACTGGTGATAATACATTTTATACTCTTTATGGATGCCGCGGTATGTGAATTCATTATGATATGCAAACCTTGTTCGGGCATAAGCTTTCATTAAAGACATAAAGAGACAGCGATGCAACGAGATGCTATGTAGATAAAATTTATTATTGTTAGTTATTATTGTTTACTATACATTTTGTTCAGCATTTGCTGTACAATGCAAATAGCCTTATGAAGTAGAATAACTTCATCATGGCATATTCAATCATTTGGATTGTGCTATGGCTAAGAAATTATGTTCTAATATTACGGTGCTGATCTACGCAGGCGCTGGTTCTAGCTTCATCTTGAATAGAGTACGTAATATTAGTCAGAGTTTAAATGTTTTACGTATAAATATAAAGTAACGGAGAAAACTCTCTTTAGAATATTTTTTAAGCAGTAGGAGAACAACGAACTTAGCAGTGAAATGACTACGGACTTAAAATGGTTAGACAAAATAATTAATTATTTATAATAAAAATATGATAATAAAATAATTGCGTGTTCAATTATTTTTTAATCTCTCGTGTCTTAAATTATAATAAAGCGACGAAAGTGAATACACAGTTTTAAATATGGGCAGAAAAGGCGTTGCAAAATACGTTTATATGCCATTTTTCAATCGGGAAAAGTTTCAATACCAATTCATAGCGAAATTTAATAGAATTACCTTGGTATATAAAAAGTTGCTATTGATGTCACTTACCTCACATCGCACCGTTACCAAGATTACCTCAGCTCTAATGACTTTGATGTCATCTATGTACGTGTAGCTAACTGTTAGATTGTGTTAAGCATAGTGAAGCATAGTGTCTACAAGAAGGCACCTAATGTGGATGGTTAGGGGTGATTAATGACTGTTTTACCATTTAAATTTATAGGCAAATGCCAATAACAAACAATGATATGCTATTTCCTTCTCCCAATTCATTTTATCCCTAAATACTACTACTGCCTAACCTTGACGAATTGGGATTCGTTTTACATCAGATTTTTTTGTTTCCTTTAAGATTATCGACAACACAAAAACTAAAAAAATTGTAGCCATGTTCAAAATCAAAGCTTCTAAATTTCTTGTTTACTCTTTGCTATTTACTGCAAAGAAAGAAAGCTTAGGGCTAAGAAACTTATTGCCATCAATATTTAGATGTACACACAGATACTGCCGTGAATTTCTCTGTCATATAAATACCACCCGAAATGAAATCTAATACTTATTTTACTTTACAATAGAAAAATCGAAACTCATTTATTAACATCTAATTCGAAAATCTGAACTCTATATATACACTAGTTATGGCCTCGAGGTTTAAGCGTGCGGTCGGGAATCTCGGCGACCGCGGTTTCAAACCCCAGGCACACAACTCCGCCTTTTCCAAGTAATGTGTATTGACAATGAAATATCACTTGTTAAACCTGGAAACTTAGAAAACCTACACACCTAAAAGTTCTAAGGAATTTCTTAGGTGCATAGTCTGCTAACGCGCACTAGGCCAGCGTGGTGGACTAATGCCTAAATCCTTTCAATTGTAGAGGAGGCCCATGCTAGTATTGGAAACTAAATGGGTTGATGATCATAAGGAATATATATCAAATAAACTTTCTGCAGCATGTGTCAATATTTCTACTGAAAATCTCATCGATGAGAAGTCATCATAAAGGAAAATAATATATGTTATAATATTCTATTGGACAATAAGCAATTGTAATGGGTTAGAAGTCACATCTTGTTGTAAACTGATGCAGTGATTATAATTTGTATCAGCACATAAGCGCTTAGCAATTGAATGCGGTATCGTCCACTATTCGAACATTCTTTCAGATGGTAAACTTAACTCACTTAAGGAATTTCGTAACTATGCAGCCTTGCTCATAAAGTTTTTTTTTTCACTAATCACCATTTATTGATATTATGTATAACATTAAAGGGTAATAAAATTAAAGGTGATGTGTGTATTCATATTGAATTATCACTTGCTTTAACGGTGAAGGAAAACATCGTGATAAAACCTGCACATCTAAGAGTTCTTAGAAATTTCTTAGAGGTGTAGTCCTCCAACCCGCACTAGCCCAGCGTGGTGGACTATGGCCTAAACCCTCTCAATGGCAGAGGAGACCCGTGCTCAGCAGTGGGCGTATATGGGTTGATGAAGAAGAAGAAGAAGAAGTGTGCGCGAGCTTGCGCCCGCCACGAGATGCGGTGTCTCAGCTATGAATCATAGTTATTGAGTTAAGTCCAATGATTTTATATCATAAATCTAATAGTGAGGGTAATATACAAGTCATGCAAAATATTATTGGGTTTTAAGGAATTCTCAGTAACATAACGAAGTCTGGAAAAATACTCACTAAATAATTTTTTACGGGAGTTAAATGTGTTACCTGTGTAAGTTATGCCTTTGCCGAAATAATTTAGCATAAAAATACAAAAGAACACAAAGATCTAACTGTGTCACGAAAAGTTTCGCTCAGAATTCGTATCGATAATAATTATTTCTTACGGGTATACACGCTAGGAAGTTTATTTTTCATATTTAAATTATTTTCAAAAATGTTATTGATGTGTATCGTAAGGATGTGACTATTGTGCCAATATAAATTAAGAAGCACCTAGAAGAAGTTAAGCGTGCTCTTGTTGTACCTATATATATTTTTTAAATCTACCAACTTAAAAAATGACCACTAAGTATAGGTAATATAAATGCGCATGAAACAAAAAAAAGTAGGTTCTTATTCATTATTTACCAATTAACCCTTGGTAAATTCGTTCTGCCCAATATAATTCATAGTCTGTCCTAAATACTATGTTTGTATGTATATTTTACATCGTGAAATAGCAATGTTTCTTGATAATTAAAACTTGGTCGACTTTGAAATCAATGTCATTATCCCCATTCAATTATAAATACTTTTAAATTGATGTGTAAATGATCCACTTTCCTTAAGTAGAATATCGTAAAATTAATGGTCTCGCGAATTTTATAATGTCCAGATGTGGTCAAAACATACATTTATCTACATATCTAATCGTATTTTTATGCTATATGTACTTTATACACAGCCTTTACTTTAAATAAAATAAATGTTCGTTCAGCAGCTTTTAATAGACATGATCAACGAACCGCTTTACACACGTTCAAATAAAAACTAACTGACTTACGCCATCGCGATCACATCCAACCATCCTTTAGGGGAATTATCGGAAATAGAAGTAAACAGCATAGCTTAGCGGTCACAGTATATGTAGAGAATTGAAAGGAAAACACTGCGGTTTCCCCGTACGCTTTATCAACGATTCAAATCTGAACAGGTGAAACACAAACAACCGCAAAATCAATAAATTTTAAATATCTATTTAAGATCATAGGTATGTTCTTTATTAACGTTAAAACGTTTAAAATTGCTTTGAAATTTAAACCTAAATTGAAATCAAAGAGAAACTAAATAATGAAGATCTCTTTAAGTTAATAATACCGAATGACGTTCAAAGCCTTATTAATATCGGTAATGAAACATTAAATATGAACATTCGCATTCAGAAAATAATTAAGAAGAAGGTAGAAAGTGGTGTAATATAAGCAGTAATTATTGACATGTGGACTTGTCAACGCAGGTTTGACCTAAACAGAATCTGGATCGGCTGCATTGCGCGGCAACAGTGTTGTGGTACAAACAAATCACAGCGTTTCATCTCGACCAAATGTGTTATTGTTTTAACTTGTAAACCGTTTTATAGCGTTAGCATGACTTCGTATAGCATATGCCGACCTTATTTAGGTACCGCTGTGGTTTTCCAGATATAAACGTAGAAATTATGTACCACTTTTGGCACTCGAATCAATAGAATGTTTACTGCCCGCAATAAGATAAGCTTTATGTTTTTAAATAGCTTTTTCATGGAGTCGTTTCAGATTTAAGGTCATTTCACTATCGTTTACAGATGGCTTAATGTATGTAATAATATAAAAAAAAAACGTTTCTAAGGGGTAGTAGGTAATTGCGAAATATTTCAAATTGCCGGCACTACTTCGAGACGCGAAATCATTATCTTGTTCACAGTAAATGCGCCATAAAATTGCCATTAAATAAGACATTCACAATTTTCCAAGAATGCGAATTAAAATCTGCTTGAATCAATTGAAAAATACCATACAAAAATTTACAAATCAGGCATTTTAACACTTTAAGCACATAACGGGGATGTGTTTAATAGTTAATATGCCTAGTTTGCTTTGTAATTGACAAGTAGTAACGGATAGTGGACTCACCTCTATATCACAACAGCTAGGAATAAATTTTCATTCAATGCACCACACAAGGCTAACTTGTCCTTGTTGAACAATCGATCACCATTAATCACACAGAACAAGTATGTCCTTCGCGAGCGATCATCTCAATGTATCTATCGGCCGATTGCAGGTCACATGCGCACGCGACTGTGTTGTTGCCAAAATTTCGCTAACTTTCGGCCACCGTCGTGCATAACAAACTATTCCATGGATCGCGTACTCCTTCGATATAATCCGCTCAAATTTCTTTTTAGTATCGACAATTCGAAAAGTTATGTGTGCGGTGTCGTCACGTTCGTCCTCGAGTCCTTGGTCGTCTGTAATTTCTTCGGACGGCGCGATATACGACGACTTTGTATTCACATGTCGCCAAAACTCTCTTTACTAATTAGGATGCACGGTGCGTCCTTCGCTTTCCGCATTGTAAAACAATGGAGCGCGGCACCCTGGGGTGATAGGTGGCTGGACCTCATCGTTTATGGCTCGGGCGTCATAAGGTCGGTGGTACGGTTGCGCCTGCAGTAATGAGAGTCACTTTAAGTATCTGGTTGCGAGCGCTGGCGCGGCGATACCGGTACGGAATGGAGGCTCGGGCGGGTGTAATCGTTCGACGTCGCCTCGCCAGTTGGCCACTGGGTTAGCGGTGTTCCTTTTCCTGCTTGCTTCTTTAATGGGTAACACACATTGGAAGCGAATTCGTCCCCAAACCCGTTTGGCGAGGACGAACATGAGATCACTGGACGTAAATTATTTTCATTTAGCGGAAACAATTGCATTCATAAATGCAATATAAAAATGTTATGTTTATGAAAAAAAATGCGGTAAATCGACTTTCATAGATTTAAATTTATAAAATTTACACAGTTGACTTCATAAACATGCATTTAAATTACAAACACGAAGTACGTTATGTTGCACCGTAGTGTGAAAAAGTTCAAATGAATTATTATTTATGACATTCAATCGTTTAGCAGGATTAAATCAGTATTATTACCAATTATCAATTAATCCGTTTCTTTTATATATAATTGTATTAAAGCGAAATATGATACAGAAATAATAATACTATTATCAATACTATCAGTTTATCCGGTAATGTAATCGGTTAAAGTCGGCAATTGCAAATTATGAATCTATTTTCATTATAATATTTTATTGCCTTGATACATTAAAAAATGGACTTAAGAGTTGGGTAATATTGTGTTCGTATACTTTGGCTTCCTTTTTTTTTAATCAATAACTTTTAAATAAAGAAACAGATAAACGCATGACATCCGCCATTTTTGTTTTAGATGACTAATGTCATTCACGAATAGAAACTGAGGTTGCCATCCTGGGTATAAATAATGTATTTAACAACTTCATTGTTATGGTAATTAATTTGGCCCACATACCTAGTCCAGGGTGAAACGCAGGCTACAAATTTGAATACTTGTGTCTTAAACGCCTGTTTGTAATGTTGACATAGATTTCTCAGGAAGCGTCATTCGTGATGTTTTTCAATGACATGAAACTTTTGAAATAGGAAGCATTGTTTGAATGTTCACTTGTCTTGCTTGTCTCTCCAAGTGTTCAACTTTGTCTACTTATCTGCCTACTGGCCTCGTGTTGCAAATTATTTTATTAATTTATGTCTAATGTAACTTTGCAAATGCGTTAAATAGTTTTAGAGAAAGTATGGGTTAGAAAGATGTTGACTATAAATAAAACGAGACATAAAATTATTTATGTACGCGCATCTGACAAACGATGTAGATTATTTTTGATTTGATGAATTAGCCATCCAACAGTCCATGATCCCGGATTAACCACCTTTAGGCCTAAAACCAAGTTCTATTAGTACCACAAGATTCTGGGGAAATGTGGGTGTAAAAATACACCTCTATATACCATTTCGGGGAATACAGGCGTGAGTTTTTACGTTTTGACAGCCCCCGTAGCGCAGTTGGCTAGACACCAGCTTGCGAAACGAGAGGCCGCGGGTTCGATCCCCGCATCGAGACAAATGTTTGTGTGATCCACAAATATTTGTTTCGGGTCTGGGTGTTTGTGAGACCGAAGTCTCTCGTAGTTTCTGATACTCACGACACAAGACTCGTATCTTAATGTGGGGTCAGAACTATGTGTGTGACTGTTGGGTGTATTTATTTATTTATGTATGTAAATTTGGAACTTATTCAGTTTGATACAGTTCTATAGGGATAAAAACTTGCTAGATATTGTAACATATATTGCTGAGCTGAAGTTATTAAATTAATCAATGACCTCAGTTGTTTATAACTAGCTCACTGTCAGTCTAGGAATTCATTCCCAGAGTAATAATTGTGTATATTGAAAGTATTTACTGGTTTAGTTAAATTTACTGTTGCATGACCGAAGTTTAGCGATTTATTTTTTATATCGAAGACACAAGTCTTAACATTGGATTAGAATTACATAAACTGTTGATAGTTAACTATTAATGACGCATTTGTGATTGCTTTTTACCCAAATTTTTTATGACGTTTATTTGAAAATCTAGTATTTTACCTTGATCTGTTCAATATTTTTCGAATAGCATTAAGTCTTATCACGTGAAATTTATATAAGGTAGATGAAACAGGCAGATAAGTGGAGTCCATTCGTGCTAACGTGTTACATCTGTACTAAGTGTATGAATACATAGCACATATTTATAACAAGTTTTGCCCCGGACTTCTGAGCGTCCATGTGGGTCATATTTATTGAATTTGTTTTCCTTGAGCTTGGAAATGAAATTTTATAGATTCCCTATATTACAATAATGTTGTAAGTGTGAAAGTTTGTATGAGAATATGTATGATGTTTGTCGCTCACATATAGGGAAATTGATTTTGACGGTTAGTTTAGAGTAGAAAAGTCATAATATACTTTTTGGCCGAGCAATTTTATTAAATAGCATTAGAATTTTTTTGGATGATTAATATTACCATCTTCAATGTATGGCTCTACAACTGGCTGAAGATCCAGCCATCCTCAGATTTTTTTTTCAAAACCTAGCCATTTTGAGAAGACGGTCGGTCTCCATAGTTTCGAGTATTCGTATAAGTACTGCATCTATACATGGCTAAATATAAATAGCACTATGTAATTAGAAATTATGTATATCTCTAATTAAATATCGGTTGATCGCAGCGGTCAATTACAAGAACACTAATGTTAAGTATTCGTTCTACATTTCGAACTTTATAAATAATTGATATCATTTATTTTATTACCGTTAAATTATTTATTTACTTCTTCTTAGTCGAAGACACCGCCAATCCAGTGGAGTAAAATTAGCAAAAATAATATGCCTATAGAATGTGTACTTTTAATTGTGCGATGTATAATAATAACGTGCCGTGCAATCTAGAGGTCCCGGGTTCTATTCCTGAGTCGGGCAAAGTGTTTTTCCATTACCTAATTCTCAGTAGAAATCTCCCCTAAAGACGGCAATAGGCTCTCTCCCTATTACGTAGAGCTCATACCTAGCAAAATATGAGATCAGAAATTCACCTTAGCTTTACATCAAGAATACGGAAAAAAGCATGAGACTATACAGTATGTATGTCTAATGTTGAATTTGATTTCTAGGTGTTCCTGAATTTTATTCTTTATCGTACTAGTTGACCACAACAAATACCTGTTTCTTTGAATGATCGGGGATGTGGGTAGAGCCGCCGCTGGTTTAACCATGAATCGAGATGTAAGACCGATATGTTCGATTTAGCTAATCTTGGGATCGTGAGAACTTGTTTTAAGAAAGGGACGCCTTTGACTTATTCGCTGGTGATTCTAAAGTCAACAGTGCGACTATAATAATTATAAGGTACCTATATTAATTTTATAAAAAGAAGCAATTGTAGGTATATCTATTTGTTGATTGTGAATAAATCCTTTAACTGCTGTAATTATTTAAACAATTTCTGGTACTATAAACATATTTAGATGTTGTAATAAAACAAATTCTTCCTGTTCAAAACTGTGTTCGGGAGAAGCAAAGCCCAATCATTTGTAAATTATAACTTCGAAGTATGAACCATTTGATAGAATTAAATAAATGTTCGTGAGTTCCATATAATCTGTCACTGGGTGGTCGGAAACTATTACGGGGCCTCGAAAAATCTTTTGTCGTTTCTTGTGGGTGTCATAAACCAAAGAAAAGAGGATGTCAGTGTGTGGTCCGATCTATGTATGCACTGTATTTTTAAAGTTATATATTTGACTGAATTACTTTGAGATAACCATAGGTCCACTGCAACTTAGGGGTCTATTGCTCCATGTTGTAAATAATATGTTAAAGCTATGATATGTCACATTAACTTCGTGTTTGGGTCAAGTAGTAATATTAAATGAGTACTATATACAGAGAAGGGTAAAACTATTCATAAGCTCTTTATCTATACTATTCTATACTATTATTATAAAGAGGAAAGGTTTGTATTTTTGTATTTTTGTATTTTTGTATGTTTGTTACGAATAAACTCAAAAAGTACTGAACCGAATTGGATGATTTTTGGGATGAAGATAGATGGGACCCACCGAAGTAACATAGGATACTTTTTATCCCGGAAAATGTAGTATTCCCGTGGGATTGGGTAAAAAACCCTATATTTCTCTTACGCTTTCACGCTTAAACCATTCGACCGACTTTTATGATTCTTGGTATGATCATAAATGAGATCCTATGAAGTGACATGAACAACATTTTATCCCGGGAATATGCAGGGTTCCTGTGGGATGAGCATGTATTGTAACTCGAAAGTAACACTACCTGTGTAATGCTTTCACGTCTAAACCATTTGACCGATTTCAATGATTTTTGGTATGGAGATAGGTAAGGCCCACCGAAGTAACATAGGATGCATTTTATCCCGGAAAATGTAGTATTCCCGTGGGAACGGGTATTTCTGGATCTACTGAACCGATTTTAATGATATTTTGTATGGATATAGGTAGGGCCCACCGAAGCAACATAGGATGCATTTTATCCCGGAAAATGTAGTATTCCCGTGGGAACGGGTATTTCTGGATCTACTGAACCGATTTTAATGATATTTGGTATGGAGATAGGTAGGGCCCACCGAAGCAACATAAGATGCATTTTATCCCGGAAAATGTAGTATTCCCGTGGGAACGGGTATTTCTGGATCTACTGAACCGATTTGAATGATTTTTGGTATGGAGATAGGTAGGGCCCGCCGAAGTGACATAGGATACATTTTATCCCGGAAAATATAGTATTCCCGTGGGAATGGGTATTTCTGGATCTACTGAACCTATTTGAATGATTTTTGGTATGGAGATAGGTAGGGCCCACCGAAGTAACATAGGATACATTTTATCCCGGAAAATGTAGTATTCCCGTGGGAATGGGTATTTCAGGATCTACTGAACATATTTCAATGATTTTTGGTATGGAGATAGGTAGGGCCCGCCGAAGTAACAAAGGATACTTTTATCCCGGAAAATGTAGTATTCCCGTGGGAATTATTATTATCTAGATGTACTGAACCTATTTGAATGACTTTTGGTATGGAGATAGGTAGGACCCACCAAAGTAACATAGAATACTTTTATCCCGGAAAATGTAGTATTTCCGTGGGAATAGCTATATTCAAGATCTACTGAATCAATCTAAATGAGTTTTGGTATAGAGATAGGTAGGACCCACCGAATTAACATGATATACTTTTATCCTGGAAAATGTGTTCCCGTGGGTATGGGTACATGTTATAATTGCAAGAGTAAGTCTGTAAGTCTGTTATGCTTTCACGCCTAAACTATTCGACTAAGTTATATATTTTAGGTATGAACATAAATAGGACCCTGTGAAGTAACAATTAAATGTTCCCGTGGAATAAACATGTTATAAATGCGGAAATAGATTTTTCAAAGTAAAACTTTTTTTAGACACTTATGAGACAAATTAAAGATTCACTTATTATCTTTCTGCACTCAGCCCTAAAGTCTACGCAGACGGAGTCGCGGGCAAAAGCTAGTTATGCCTATAAAGATAATGAGATTATTTTGTATACGACGGCTTCTTAGAAAGATATTGGAAACCTAACCGTTATGCACCTAATAATAATAAAAGTGATTTAGCAAAAGCATCAAGTAGCCAAAACAATCAATTTCGTCAACCAGTTGTGTAAGTGAAATAAGTATCGTTCAATATTATTATACCGGCTTGCTGAGTTGTTTCTTCGTGATGCTTTTACAGACATAGATATGCACATTCAAATTTGTTTCCCTTATAATTGAATGACGCTACGCTTCACGAGAATTGTTTTGTGCTTATCGCACGGAAGCGCTCCATTTTTAAGGGTAAAATGTAAGTCATATTCTTCTTCAAGGTCCTATCCATTTCAAAGCCAAAAATCATTGAAATAAGTTCAGCGGTTTAGACGTAAAAACGTAACACACAGATAGACAGACGGACAAAGTTACTTTCATAATTATACTATAGTAAAGTATGGATGTGTGGAGCTTCGGTTGTCTCGCGGCATAAGTCTGCGGCGTACAATCTAGAGTTCTAATTCCGCGTAAAAATTTTATTTTAATTCTGCATGAGAAAACTCTTAGATGCAAAAAGTGCAATGGTTAGGCAAAACTAAAAAAAAATAACTTCTTCCTACACTTATGGGAATTCAAGCTAAAGAGCATGAGTAATAATAAATTAAAATACCCTTTTGGGAATCATCATCAGCCCATATACGTCCCAAATCTAGGCACGGAGCTCTTCGACTACTGAGAGGGTTTCGACCATAGCCTCAATTTAGAATTGACAAAACATATGAAGGAGAATTTACTACTTTACTTTAAAGTGAGGATGGTAAAGGACGCAACAGCGTGTAGCGCACGTGCTATCTCTGTTGGTTTTAGCGTTTAATTGGCAGTGCAAAGTTGTTCACCCTGATATGCCGGACATGCTTTTGCGTAACACGGTTAGCATAACATCCCGCACATGTATTCCCCATGCATCATATGCCGTGGCCTTTATAGATAACTTAGTAGTAGACATTAATTTGTGAAGGAGTGGTAAAGCTTAGAAATGGAAACTTTGGTATGGAAGAACATTATAGTGATGATAAAAGTAGCAGAGGTAATATAAATTAAGAAAAAATAAAAAGCTTCAAGTCACATAAAAATTATGCAGAACGAGATTCAATCCTACCTTCCTTAACACCTAAGTGATAATAAAGTATTTTAACTTGGCAAAATTTGATAATAATAAATAAATACACTCACAGGTACATACATATTTCTGACCCCAGACTAAAGTACAAGTCTTGTGGCGTGAGCATCAGAAATTCCGAGAGTCTTTTCGGTCTCACAAACACCCAGACCCGAAACAAATAATTATGGATACGGAACCGCGGCCTCTCTTTTCGCAAGCTGGATACTAACCAACTGCGCCTCGGGGCTGTCTAATTTATCAGATAAACAAACAGGTTTGAACATAAAATCGACACATTACAAATATCGCTGTTTTCGTTACATTCAGACCAGATTACCTTTATGTTATGGGACATCGATTGAGGACAAAATAGATGTATGATAGTAATTACTGGAATAGATTTCGTTATCTATGTAGGCTAAACAAATATTTTTAATTATTATTTAACCAGTTTATCTGATGTTAGAATCTATATCAGCATATATGCTCGCAAGTAAAACGGCTGTTTATTTCCGTGTAGTTTTAACATATAATTTTTAGTCGACCGAGCTTGGCACCAACTAAAAATACATATCTTCGAAAATGTTTTTGGGGAATCTCAAGCCATTAATTTTCGTCAACGTTATGTTAAAGTAAGCTATGATAAAATACCAACACTTCACCATTCCAAGAAAAAGTATGTTCTGATGAATTCCTATCTCTTAGTTCATTCCTTATAGGTAAAGTTGGTGATATCGTTTAACTTAACACTTGCATATGACGCCATTAACCGGCTTTATAGTAAGGTTATGTACGTACTAATGGCCTCATGTCTGGGTTGGTAACAGCCGACCGGTCCCAAGTACCGGGAAATAGAGAAGCGAAAAACACTAACGTTATAATAAAAATAGAAAACAATTTTGCAAACGGATAAGGAATACAGGTTATCATTAAATGTGGCCAAAATCACGAAGGAACTTCTTGAACGCAAGCAAGAATGTTTTTACTCCACCTGTTTTTACCGTTACGCTGCATCGACCCCTAAAATATGGCAACCTCGAAGCCTACACTATTTTGATAACTTTCTCAAAATCACTACAAGTACATACAACGTTAAATTGCAGTCCCATGAAGAGGATCAATGGAATTTATGTTGTTTCATTTAAGGTAAAAAGAAATTCGGCATAAACTTGTTTGGTTTCAATTTCACAAAACAATGTGTCACTTGCGTTGACAATGAAATTTATTCACATGTGCTAATAAACAATATTATCCGTTCCGATAACTTATCTGATTGAAGCGATATCACTAATCAACTTCGATTTTGATAATTGGCTATTGATGCTTCATTGATAGTAATGTTTAGTGTATCTTTAATTATTGAAGTAATAAGTCGTTATGGCGGAAAAAGTGAAAAAGAAAACGTTTTTTACTCTTAGACGATGGAACAGTCAAAAGAACCATGATGTTTCGTTGGAAGTGATGTCTCCGAGTGCTCTACCACCTCGGTTGCAGGATAGTATGCAGATGAACAGAACACAAAATTCTCCCGTAGTACCAAGAAGGGTTAACGTTGCTGCACCGGAATTAAAGCCCAGAAAGTAAGCAGTGATTTTTTTATAGCACATGCTCAGTTTATCGTTATACAAAACGATGTTTTAATTGAATTATAAAACATGTGACAATTGCATTCGTATAAAACCATAATATTTTTTCATGGATTATAATTTAAAATAAGTGTTAGTTTAAATATCAAATATAAAAAGGCTGAAAATAAGAAGTTAAAATGTAAACAATTTATTTTGTTCAAGTTTTTGATTTGTGATTAGTTTTGAAGAGTTAGTTATTAAAAAATATTGAATGCAAAAAATATTTGTAATCGACAGCCTACGCCTGCTTCTCGATGAATGGGACATAAACAAATGTTTTTTTTGTAACAATTTTTCTTATAATTTTACTTTTTTTATAATTTTACTGTTAAATCATTCCGAGCATGTAACCCATTGAATTATGTGTTTTTTAATTGCACTGTCACTGGCAGTGCGGTTCAAATAAAGATTGGGCTTGCCAGCAACGATCAATATTCTACTATACTCGTCGATATAAATATGCCGGTTTAATCAGAACTGGACATAATTAAGCTAATTTCAGGAATGCAATATACTTGAGTTTACTACTATGTCGGGTACGAATACGAACGTCTTGCTAGGAAAATTTATTCAGAACGTTAGCTTATAAGATATGCTTCAACAATGTTTTACCGTCATCAATGTCACTCATAGTCTTCTTCTGATTTATACTTTTGCATAGAATTCATTCAAATGGTCTATTCAGATTATAATAAAATTCAAATTCATAGAATTCAATCAATGCATAAACTTCGCGCGATCCCATGGCAAGAAGCAGCACAGGATAGGCCTAAATGGCGTTTCTTGGTGTCGGACGCCAGGACTCATTTTGGGACGTTGCGCCGTGATAAGTAAATAAGTATAGAATTCATAGTGCTATGTGCTCAACTCAAGGTCGCTCAGCGAGCAATGGAGCGGGCTATGTTAGGTGTTTCTCTGAAAGATAAGATTAGAAATGATGTTATCCGACAGAGAACCAAAGTTTACGACATAGCCCAAAAGATCAGCAAGCTGAAGTGGCAGTGGGCGGGTCACATCTGTCGCAGAACCGACAACCGTTGGTGTAAACGTGTTCTGGAGTGGAGACCACGGCTCGGCAAACGTAGTGTAGGACGCCCTCCGGCTAGGTGGGGTGACGATATCCGCAAGGTGGCTGGCAGCGGTTGGATGAGAAGAGCCGAAGATCGAGCCCAGTGGCGTGCCATAGGAGAGGCCTATGTCCAACAGTGGACGAAATAAAGGCTGATTATGATGATGATGATGTGCTTTAAGATGTCTAAGTATACAACTATTTGACAGAGTTTCTGCCGGCGGCATCAACGAATTAGTCCAATGTGCGTTATGTTTGGAAGTACTACACAATCCCAAAATGTTGCCATGCCAGCACACTTTCTGCATGGCCTGCCTCAGCGTATACATAGCCGGTTAGTAACACTCCTCAGAATATTGCTTTAAGATAAGCTTTGGCTGTAAAATCGTAGACTAACATTTATGTATCAGGTTTATTCAGCCTTAAAATGCATTTGCTCGTCCGATGTATATAAATTTATCCTTAATGCTTTTTACATGCATACCTATTTAAGATACAATGTAAATGAGTCGATTCGAGATCTTTCTTCATATTATTGGCATGCATTTTATTTGCAAGAAGATTTTAATCTTAAATTACAAGTTTACATTTAGAATACCGAAGTATAATCCCAAGAGATTCTTATATCTAAAATATTTTTTTCGTAACGGACCCTCCATTGATTGATTTTTTTTAAACAATTTTGCATTCCACTGAATAAAATTAGGAATATCATTTTATGGAACTTTCGTCACAGTAGTATCCGTCTATCGTATTGTTTATTATTACAATCTATGTTTTAGACTTACCAGTCGTGGAATGTCCTATATGCAGAACCAAAATTCAAGTACACGGTCCAAGTTTCGTCAACGAGTTGCCTTCGAATTTGTACATAGATTCCCTACTAAACATAGTGGGGATCAAAACGAAACCCAAACCAGTTGAAACTCCTCCTTCTACCCCCGGTACAGTCGGTTTGCAGAGCGTTGACTTATTCGCTGCTGGAGTAAGATGTTGTCATTGCAAAACAATGTGCGACAACACAGAAGTTACCTGTTGTCAGCATTGCAAGTTGGTAAATATAATTAGAACAGCAAATATTATATCAAGGAGTAAGATTTTGCTTTGATTGCTAATTAGATAGTAACAATAGCTTCATAATAAAACTTATTGCATAATAATGACCATTGTATACGCAAAAGCATCTTTTGATCTCGATATGCTATTTCATAATTCTTATGTGCTAAAAATATGATATTCCACAGAAATTCTGCAAAGTATGCTGGTCTCAGCATTTGGACGACATGAGGACGCAGATGGGAGCAATATTGAAACAGCTCGACTCAGCGGCCAATCGCTTGGATCATAAAATGGAACATTTCAAGGTACATGTATATTAATTCACTGAAGAGGTATATTAATATCGAAGGTTAAGGTGGTTAATTCGAAATAACACTTTCAGGATCGTTGCGAACGGATAATAGAACAAATAAACATAGCTGCTGACGATAAGATAAACGCAATAATTGAGGCCAAAGAGAATATATTACGGGAAACTAATTCCCTGCAGAAATCTGGAGATATGTCTGCTTTGGCGCTTAAAACCTCATTAGACGAAGCGAAAACAGTTGCAACAAATGTAATGACTCTTACAGATCCTGTTGACGAACAAGAAAGAGTGAGTTTACAATATTTCAAACCATTACATTAATCATGTACTTATCTTTATAATTAAATCTCGACAAACAGTTTGACACTGATTAAAATGACTAAAATACTTTATTGATAAAGTAAGGGAGCTGATAAGTTTTACCTCTGATTTTATTGCCGGCATTAACGAAATTGGAATGAAATAAGCTTTGTTTTATCGCGGGGAATCACTTATTTTAAATGCCTAAAGAAATTTTGATATTGCACCTGGAAAATTCTTATGCACTTTGTTTTCGTCAAGGAAATAATTCTTTAAATTAAGGTTATTCTCATAATTTTGCGATAAAATACTAATCAGTTCGCTACAAGAGCTACTTAAATTGTTTCAATCTTAATACTTCAAATGTTGTTTACCTATCCACTTCCACTAAAACTTTAAGATAAGTGGTAACGTTATGAAAACAGAAATTTTCCAAGTAATTTTAGTGTATTTTATTTTTGTACCAAACATTAATAAATTTTATCTTTGGAGTGAGTTTTATCAGCATGCTGTTGTACTAATTGAAGCAATAGAAAGCTTTGATAAACCAGGTCAAAAACTTTTTAATTTTCTGCCTAAAATTACATTACTCATACAGAGATACCCAAAACAAGGAATTTGCATTAAACATATTTTGCCAATCAACTATAATCATAAGTAATATTATGATTGTATCAAAAATTTATATGGAGAAATTCCTCGACCGACATCTGGCGGATACCAGCAAAAACTCATGCCTAGATCAGTCATTTAATTTCAGTATGCAAAAATAATGTTAATCTTTCATTATCAGGTAACGACATTCATGAACCTCCACCAAAACGCAGTACAGCTTCTATCAGACGTATCCAAATGGGATACAGACAATTTTGTTTTTGACAAAGAAAACTTCCGTATAGAAAAAGATACGGATACTCCAATAGACGCCGAATCTGATGATCCAGTGCCTGAAGGGGTCAAACAAAATGATCCATTGGAGAGTGAAGATAGTCTCGTTATGTACTACAGGTAAGTGTGATACTAGATTCATTGTACTATTACTACGTTAATACGAGACGTAATAGCTTCGAGGATTACGTCGAGAAATAACTTCGGTATTGGTAAATTCTAAACCTCTCCTCTGCCTTTTGATGTCATGTGTGCTTTTGTAATGAATTAGGTATTATGTTTTTTTAGCTGTGAACGAAAACATCGTAAGCAAACCTGCACACCAAAAATTTCTCAAACAATTTTTTTAGAAGTGTACTGTTTAGTCCGCCAACCCGCACTAGGCCAGTTATAAAATAAAATACATCCCTCTCTGTTGTAGAAGAAGTCCATGCTCAGCACCGGAACCTATATACGAATAGGTTAATATTATTTGAATTTTTTAAATTGCATCTTGAACCTTCTTCGGTTAGTGATAATAACCCCCTAATTTTGTGCTAGTTTCTATCACCAAGGTCCCTATTAGGCAACACGTTATACATTCCCTTTTGTGGGTCACATGTTTCACTTGCATTAGAGAGTCAGTGTCGATCGATGTCCATTGTATACGTCGATAAGTTACTATAAAATTGAGTAGACGGATCTGTACAGGTTTTTTTACTACCTCGTTAGCATGACGACATAAAATTCTCGGGTCAGTCAGGGTTATTGGGTTTTCAGATAGAAAATTTACAATTCTAACAAGGAATGTGGTAATTAATGGTCACTGTATACTGCAACAGCCTATTTTACGTGTAACTTATAAGAGCTTGCCATATCATCATCATCATTTAATCATTTTCAGCCCACGTTTACTGCTGTATAGAGCACCCCCCAATCCTCGCTATTTTTCTCGGTCTTAGGCTACTCTCACAGCTTTCCGGCTACATGGGCTATATCATCCGATCTACAGCTGGTGATCAGCCCAGTTTCCTTGCACTTTCTCGATGCCACCATACTGTAACTTCTTATTTGCGATATGTGGGCGGTGAAATATATTACTGCCCATTTGAAGGCATAAAAACATACGTGAATTTTTATTCTACTGATAATACACGATATTGACTGCCTTGTTAGTATGCGGCGTACGATTAAATTGACTACTCAAATACCTGGTTGAGTGATTGAGTTAGTTAGTTTCTTCCTTGGAAAATTCTTAGCAGTTTTGGAGAGTCCGATATAATAATGTGAACTTAAAACTTCGGGGTATTAGGACATAAAAAATTTTTTTAGGAATACTGAAGTATATAAGGGAATACTAACTGTGTAAAGCTTAAAGGTCACATAAAGATTGTATTTTATGTATGCAAGGCGCTTACAAATTATCACATGTTAGATATTTAGTAAGATTTTCTATTCATATTCGATATGTTATTAAATACCTACGGTTATATGTAAGTAAGTATTGCGACATGTAAATCACGCGGTAATAGTCATAAAACATTTGGGCATAAGTGATGCGTCAACACCGGTGTACAGATATCGCCTTACTTAACCATAAAACAGATGTATATCAATGTTTTAAAATAATTGTTCCAGATTCAATACTAGATTTAGTGTAGTAATATTTCACGACAATTTCGAAAAAGCTGTTTATTCGCATTGAATTCAATGTCTTTGCAATATAAATATAACGCAACTCATTGCTTGTCGTGGTGGGGTAAAATTATTTTTACAGAGCAACACTGAGCAAATGTTCCAGACTTTATATCAAGCACTTATCAAACTATGTTTCTTGACAAACATACCACCAAACATTACGTACAAATATATAATTTCACATTCAACCCAACTCCTAGTGACAATTTAAAACTTAATGATTACTTTACGCTTAAAATCATAACAAATTTTATTGCATCACATTTAAAAAACAATTACGTTAACGCAAAATAATCCGATTGAATCAAAACGCGCGATAGAAACAGCATTACGCATGATAGTCACTTCGCATGTCCATCGCTACACTTTTCTGATGCGTTCAAATAGTTCGCTTGAAGGATTGGAAAACGAAAGCGATACGTGAGAATATGTAAGGCATGTACTCACTTGACAAACAGGGTGTCTTCATAGAGGATTTGTCGATTAACCTACGTTTTCAATTTTAACACACACATAATCGCCACTCGGAGAACAAACGTGAAAATAATGAAATTAATGCATCTTATGAAATTTTGCGCAGACTTTTTAACTCGCGTGATAATCGGCGTGTGCGCGCGATTCCAGCAATTTTTCATAATTAATAGTCAGATGAAAAGTGAAATATAATTCGATAGTAAATTGGTTACATAGTTAATTGTGCAAGTTACTGTTAACGCAAAGATCTTGAGCGTTTTACGGCTATTTGTGAGGTGGATTGCCGTATCGAATATTTATTGTATATACAATTTAAAACTAACTAAAACATTAGTATCAGTAATAATTTTTATTTTGGGTACTTATGTAGATACGATTTTTTTTTAATAAATTTAAATTTATCTAAAAATGTTATTGTGGGTGAAAAGTGATGCGTATTTATTTTAAGTGAAATTGAGCATAAACGTAACATATAGGGAAAAAATTAAAATCGGGAAGTTTCAGTTAACTCCCTCAGAATTTGTGACTCATGGGTAAGTTGACTTCAAATTGTGCACTCGATATTTATAAAATTTTCCTATACCAATACTCATCAGTATAATTTCGATATTACAAATATATAATTTGTGACATTAATATGTTAAAGAAAATTGTAAATTGCATTAAATGACATGCTTTGTGACTGAGCCGTTGATGTCTTTTATACAGGTCACGGAGATCGTAAAAACGAATTCATCATTCAAGGTTGAAAAGGTTAAGTTGTCGTGATATTTTCGCTTATGATTGGCGGAAATTATCATTTTAAAATTTGAAAGTGTTTTTGTTACTAAAAATAAAAATACACAAATAATATTATGGATTATATTTTCTATATTTGCAATTCTGTGTATTATTTTTTTCGACTTCCGCCAAAGTTATCTGCGTCCTCCTCTAGGCGCAAGTGTCTTCTTGGAAATCCGATTACCGCGAAAAAAACTCACTTTATAGAGACTTATGTAGGTATACTTAGACACACGTCATACTTAGTAAAGGATAATCAGAGCTTATAAATGTAAACTTCATTACCATTTTAAACCGCTTAACCAAGTAGTTACTAGAATAGACATTACCCATTGGATTAACTAAAGAGACTAAATAAATAGTGAAGCATATCTTCATCACCAACCCATATACATCCCACTGCTGGGCACGGGTCTACTCTACCTTTGAGAGGGTTTAGGCCATACACGGCCATAGGCCATCCACGACGCTGGGCTAGTGCGTGTTGGCGGACTACATATCGAAGCATATTCACCCTTTATTTAGAATTAAATGGAGAAAACAATATCTCCAGAGTAGACTAGTTAAGCTAGTCACTAATACATTTTTACTAAAACCATTGGTCTCACAGGTCTCGTAACTTCGTCCCACATTACGTATGGCGGAAGACTTCGCGCCCTTGCGGCGTTGGGCTCAGTCCATGGGACAACCATCTGTACATCTGCGGCATGGACAGCCACAGTGTTCTAGTAGTGGAGCGCGGCCAAGCCAAAATCGTCACTCGGCTCACACACGAAGACATGCTGTGCCCTGTACAGATCGCCTTCATGAAGAGTTTGGGCGAAATTTATGTTACAGGTATTGTTTATACAAATCTGTTTCTGTATTTTTTCTTCTATGTTGATATAGTCAAATTTCGGTCTCCTTTATTATGCCCGATAGTTGTGATGAAATGTTTGACCTAACTTGGGGCCTTTGTGCTTTGAAAGTCGCGCATAAGATACAAACAAAAAATTTGGTACACTTAAAGAAACCCCTTCAATATAGAAACTAAGTTATTAAATCAGAGTTTCAAAATTAGTGTTTAAGATATTAATTTTTATAGTCCCTTGTCTCTATCATCCGGTCTAACAGTGGGACTGTACACTGTACAAATGCCCAATATATTCTATTGAAATAAAAATAACCCTGGTACTATGACATAAATTCACCATAAGACCGATTACGTACTGGGAAGGCCGTGTTTCAATTTAAGTTGCTTCGTAACTTTCCAAAAAGTGAACAAGTAATGAGTAAATGTGGAAAGTTTTTGGCTGTACTCCAATGCTTTTAGATGCTCAGATCTGAAGGAGAGCATGCAAAGTGCATCTGTATGTGTCGAAATCAATTCTTGGCTCAGTCTGTAGGTTATATTTTACATCTCGCCTCATGTTTTTACCAACAGATTGTGATGAATAGATTAAGTTTGTTAAAAAAATACACCTAACATTCACTTCCACAGCTCGGACTTCAAACTAAGATATAAGTCCTGTGTCGTAAATATCAGAAACTACGAGAAACTCTTCGGTCTCATGTACACCCATACCCATGCGAAACAAATACTAGTGAATCACACAAAAATATTTTGGCGTGAGGATCGAACCCGCGGCCTTTCGTTTCGCAAGCTGGCCTAGCAAAAGTAGGTGACAAACAATAGCTGGAAAAACGGTTACTTTTAGCCTGATATACCTATTCCTAATAATCTGCATCGTTCGACTTTATAGTTCCATACTATATCCACAGTCGACTAGACATCTTCGCTGTTCAGGTCAACAATACACAATTAAGTATCTCTAAATTAAATAAGCGCTAAATTAGCGATACACCAAGGAGTCCTGGTGCCAACACTGATGTATGGAAGTGAATCTTGGGTATGGCAGAAGAAGCATGAAACGAAAATAAATGCGGTTGAGATGAGAGCACTGAGAAGCATGTGTGGAATGAAATTGGTAGATAGAGTGAGGAATAGTGTGATAAGGGAAAAATGTGGATTGAAAGTCGATGTAGTGACCAAAATTGAAAAGGGGATGCTTAAATGGTTTGGCCACATTGAAAGGATGAATGGTTGCAGAGTTACGAAAGAGATTTACTGTGCGAGAGTGAGTGGTGAAGTCGGTCGAGGAGGGCCCAGGTGTACCTACAAAGACCATATAGGTAACTTATTTAAAAAGGGTAACGTAGAGTCCTCGAAACCGACGTGCATGCATGAAGAGGATAATGTCAGTGAAGGAAGCGAAAGAGGTATGTTTGGACCGTGGCATTTAGCGCTCTATAGTCTCTGCCTACCCTAATGGGAGACAGGCGTGAGTTTATGTATGTATGTATCTCTAAAAGTGACGTAAAGTAAGTATATTTGTTCCTGAAGTTCGTTGTAAACCACCTGTTAAGAGTGGGACCTCAGGTTTTATCCTCGCATCAATACGATTTATTATGCATTTCTTTAGATATTGGACGAAATTTTAATAGGTTTAGAGCCGACTACACTATGACTCTAAGCTATAACACTGCTACTAATCTTTTTCAACATTTCACTTTTTTTTAAACCTATCTTTTGCAGATAAATGGAAGCATTGCGTGCACGTGTTCTCCAAGGAGGGTCAATACCTCAGGTGTATAGGACAGAAGGGCAGTAGAGTGGGCATGTTCAGATCTCCCGAAGGTGTCGCTACAGATAATTCACAACAACTCATCTACATCGCAGACACCGGCAACGATAGAGTACAGGTGAATATAATCTGCTCATGTACGTGGTTTAACTTGTAATCGAGACATGTATGAACGTATCGAAATACCAGAGGAATAAATGTTGTATTAAAAAATTGACACTTGATAAGTCATGGACCTTCCATGACAATTGACGTAAAGGGCTGCGGTATTTCTCTCCGACATGACTATGCCATAGTATATCCGCCAACCTGTACTAGGCTAGTGTGGTGGGTGGTGATTAATATTGAGTGCAGGATAATTGTTGAATATGACACACTGTTTCTTTTCTTCTGCATTACGGTGTTGACTAAGGGTAATTTTTAAGATCTTTTAAAGTCTACTGTGTAATTTAATTCAATTTACGACATAAACGTCTTAGAATTGGATTATTCCGGCTCAAATTAATGCGTAACGTGAAGCTCGTCATATAACCATAACCGGAATCCTTAGTAACATAATTGGGGATTATGCTACTCCAACATTACGTATAAACGTGGATATACTGATGAATAAATACCACAGTTGGTAATTTAGGAACACTTTTGTTTGCCGAAGATTGTAGGTTTCTTTTTGTTGTTTATATTATATACAAAGTTAAAACTGATAGACTTAATTTTAACTAACATTTTTGGAAACTTATAATTAATTTATTATTGAAATTTATTAAGATTTCTCACACCAAATGTTAATTATAATAGTCTTGCTAAAAATCAAGCCACATGTCTTGTAAACGGTTTCTGTATACAAGTATCAAAAACGTAACGTCACTCTTCCTTCAAAAACCATGCCGTTCTTCATTTGTTTTCAATTACCTTCATTTTCATTATAGATCATACAACCTGACGGAAAATACGTGGACCAAATAGGCGTGGTGGTGAAACAGCAAGCAACACATACCGCAACCGTTTGGGAAACGAAAGAAGTCACATGCACTGAATTGAACGCCCCTACAGCCGTAGCAGTGACTACAGACCGAGTAGTCATACTAGACAGCGGAAACCGAAGGGTCAAAATATACAACAAAATGGACAAAGGAAAAATCACAGAGTTTGGATCCATGGGGCAAAGAAAAGGACAGTTTAGGCAACCCGAAGTCCTTGCCGTGGACCCAATGGGATACATCCTGGTTGGAGATTCGGGCAATTGCCGGGTCCAAGTGTTTAAACCCACGGGACAATTGGTCAGAGTATTCGGAGGTTTAGGTTCCCAACCTGGCAAATTTGGTTGGATATCTGGCATCCATGTCACTAAACAGCTAGACATCATTATAAGCGATACGAAAAACCATTGCGTCAATTTCTTCTAAAATAAGTCAACTCATTCATAACAACATTTATTTCAATGAAGAAACAATACCTTAATTGTTATAAATTAAATCATATCTTATGAAATAATAAATGAGATAAAAATAAATTGTTGTTTAATTCGCCAAATTGAAATAAGTATAATAATTTTTGTCAATATCACAACAACACAGATTCTTTTTCTTACATAAATTATTAAAGTAAATGAGAGATTTCATTTATCTAAGACAAAACATTCACTGGTAATGAAAAAAATAAATTGACAAGCCTCTGAACACAATACAAAAATCATAATTTTATACAATAATCTATTTTTGCTAATGAATGCAAATTAAAAACACATTTACTGAACATAAACATAGCACCACATATCTAAGATGCTAACACCCATATATTATGCTACTTGGGTCACCATATGTCCTGACTGAATTATCATTAAACTTTAGGATATGTGAATACAAATTATGGATATGATGAAATATATTTTTTATAAAACGAATATTTTAATCGTTTGGATGTAATTTATCAAGATAACATTTTCATTGCTTTTTCTGCTTCGAAAAATGTAATAAAATATTACTTTCTGAATACTTTATTTCTTTACGAAAAATATAGTTCTTGCACGATTTTAGAGATTCGTTTCAAAATATATACAAAACAAAATTTACAACTAGCAACAACATATTCTTATAACACAGTACTGATACGTGATTTATCACAAAAGTAACCAAAATATTTTTCTTTTACTAAGTTTAGGCAAGCTCCGGGCAACCAGACATTTTGGTGACCCAAATTGTAACTGTATTTAGATTTTATATTTTACACTATATAACGAAAGTTAGGTATATTTGACTATTATCTACAATAAAGAAATATATACACTCTGGACGCCATAGTTGCAATTCCGTCAAACAATATTCTCTAAAATGGGAGGTAAGTTTTGTAAAAGTACTATAGAATGCGTTCTATGAAAGGTCTTTAGAAAAATGTAGAAAATTAGTCTACAGTGGGAAATTTCCAAATTCTTTAGTAATCTTTTGGTCAGTACTTTTTGTTACTAATTTACTGAATTGTGCTGGACAACGCAAAAATGGTTACACAACATGACAACATCAAATGAATTCTTTTTTTAAATCAGATGTTTTGAATAGCAACAGAAAATCTCCTATACAATTGTTTAGAGGAACATTAAATAAAAACTTTCACTTGGCTTGAGAACCAAGTTTTAACAAAGTCAATAAAACATTGTTGTAAAACAAGTTTAATGGCTTAATTTTTTCAATATCAATAAAGTTATTGTTTATATTGCAATACATAATCATATATTAACAGGTGAACCGATGCTCACTTTACTAAAGTACACAGAAAAATAAATAGATGGATTGTATAACCACTTTTGCGTTTTTCATAGGTATTTTTGAAAAAAAGAGAATAGAATAGAAATCTCGGGTGTACAATAACAAATACTTATTATATGGCGTTAATCAGTCTCGATTAGGTGGTACAAGTAAATTAATAATTAATATATTTACAGTATCGAAACTGATTTTAAAACAATACCACTAAAATTAACACTTTGATTAGACCACGTACACTTAAGATTAAGACTTAAAGCCATGATTATGAGAAACATCGTGAGAGTATCAGTTTTAAATGCATACTGAATGTATGTCCAAAACTGGGTAAGTTACTTGATTTCATAGTCTGATATCAGGGGGAAAATGAAGCATATTCAATAAACAATCAGGAATTGATAATACACTGTTAATATTGAGCAGAAATCTAAACGATTTAGTTTGCATTTTATGCTTCGTTTCACACGTAAGACCTGATGAAATGTTAACGCATGACTAAGTTATAGTGCCCGATTCACACTGAAGGCACGTTTGCAATTGATTTAGCATTTGTGACTATGAACAACCTTGGATGTATGTTTCACGAGAACGTTTGGTCATGTTACCTAAATGTCTAAGAGGAGCGGCACGGTTGGCATCTGCTCACCGAGTGACTGTCGCCTAGAACCACTGAATCGCACTCTGCTGGCGGGCCTTCGCTGCTGTCGTGTTGTCTCTGGAAACAAACAAGGAGTTATGGTTTAAAAAAAAAACTAACTTCAATTGCGATTCGGTTTTAGAATTTGCGGTGCAAATTGTACTAAACGATTATTTGTATAGATAGTAAAGCTGATTATGACATTCTTTCACGTAAGTCCTTGGAAGGGAAAAAAATAAGAAACGTCTGAGACCTTCATTTGCCCTAATATCAGAGAACTGACGATAAAAGAACGGCCTTAAAAATGCATTTAAAAAACTAACGTGCACCACCATTTCCTTCGATAAGTAAAGTTACCAGTCTACTTTGCATACATGTAAATTATTTATATTCGCCCGTAAAGAAAACCAGACGCAAGCGCTTTATACTTACATGCGAACGTTCCGAAAAAATTATGATTAGTGTAATAAAATCGTAAATTGGAATGCCTGGCCGTTATTTCGTATAGGTATTAAGAAAGGCTTTCATAAATATGATTTATAAGAGCATTTACAACCACTTGTGGTATCCTACATGGCGGTCGATAATAGGGGTGTACACCCCAATGTTTATGTAACCACAGTTGTTATGGCAATATCAACTGAACGGTAATTCTAGATTATACTACGTAATACAATAGCAGTATGGAATATGAGCCAGTTTGTCCATATTCAATACACTTACAATGCAATATGATATGGTTTCTATACAAACTGTATTTGGCTGGATTCCAAACCAATGGTGTTGTCTGCCAATTTTCATTCATATCATGTTAACGTTTAGTGAATATGGAGGTTTAACAATTATATTTAGTAAGCATTAAAATAATTTTTTTTAAATGTGGATGACACAATCATTTTGGCCCACTGAGACACTTAGTTAAATTATACTAGATGTGGAACAAAGGTCACAAATGTAAAACTCAATAACTGTGAATCTATGTATGAGAAAAGTTTCTGATGTGACGTCGCAAATTTTAATACATTTTTTTCTAATCCCCTGTCTTAATCGAGATGAGACTGTTTTAGAGTATATGGTTAAAAATATTAAGCTAATCATAAAAAGTATCAATTAGCATCACAATCCATTTAAATGTCAGTGCTGAATAAGTCAAGGTGAATCTCGAACTTGTAGTTACTGAAACTATTTCACGCCACCTTATACAATGACCCTGACTGAATAAACAAACATAGCAGATATATTGTAAAAATAGACACCAAATCAATACTTTATATTTGTGGTCTATCAATATCAGACATTTTACAATAATTTGATTGATATTTCAAGGGCTTATATAATTGAATTACAAAAGTATGCCAAAGAAACCACATAGCATAATTTAAATATCATTGAAATCTCTCTAAAACTCTCAAATAATCTTATTACTGATGCTAACTTTCTACTTTTTTTTAAATAACCTACATAGATCATTAAATCTAGCTATATACCTTGCACATATGACACTGAGAATATTTTGATAGAAATGACAAAATTTGTACATTTATGTGCGAATAATTACAATTTTAATGTAGCTGAATTAAAATAACATTACCTTCAATTCTGTAGCCAAACTGCGGAATGTATCTTCAACATTTGTGTTATCTTTAGCAGATGTCTCCATAACAAACATGATTTCAGGAACATAGTGGCAGAAGGATTTCGGTTCATCAGGCTCGACCTCTCTTTGGTCAGTCAAGTCACACTTATTGCCAATTAGAGAGACTATCACATTTGATGATGTATATCTCCTAACTTCTTCAATCCATTTTTGTAATGACAAAAATGTTGATCGTTTTGTTATGTCATACACTGAAAATAAATATTACTTAAATTTACATCACATATGACATAGTATTCAAATGCACAATCATAATTAATGTTTTAAAGTTTAATTAAAATCTATTCCAGATTTAGACAGTTGAGGGCAAAATGGACTCTACTTAAATACATTACCTATATTTACATAATTTAATAGTTAATCACAACAATCTACTTCTAGTCAAACTTTCAGAGAAATTTTATAGTTTCTATATACAGTAAACATACAGTTATACAATTACTCAGTTTTAAATTGTTTAGATGAGTCAATGGCACATATATTATTTATCTTATTAAGAATACAATTAAGATTATTTTTTCTTTGTTCTCACACTTTTATTATATTGAGTTTATTTAGAGATAATAATTTTCAAATAGATCCATGTTTTTAATTGTCCAAAGTCAAACAGCTTACATTTTATGTTATCAAGATCTACTTCTGACTTTGTATGCAAATTATCAGTGGGAATTATTCACAATATGTGAAGTTAGAAGATAGAATAAATTAAATAGTTCTTATTAAATTGAATACGTTGGTTTATCCTTTATTTTTCTTTCTTAATTAATACTTAGCAAATAACTGCATGTTATATTTGTGTGCTGACTTGAATAGAATGCATTGCTTATGATAAATATTTACTACAAACATTCAATCTAAATGCATTGTCACCAGATTTGAGTTATGAAAACATTGACCAGACAACTTTCATTGCAAATATAATGCTAAGCATACAGATAAGATTTCTACTGACTTCTTTTTGTCAAGTCAGTTAAGTGGTTTTATGCAGGATTAACAAAATGCATAGCAACATGATAAGCATATCCATTGTTTCATGCTAAAAACTGCAAATTGGTAATATAAAAATAATATCACACCTTCTAGACATGGTACTTAATTGAAGGTTGATGTATAAGATATTTATATACACTATATTGCATAAGGGTTAATGAGATAAAATTCTATAGTAAATATGTTAATCATCTCATCAGCTTTGCTTTGTTAATGATTAATCAATTCATAAACAATATGATGACTCACAATAAATATTGAATGACATGAAATATGTATATGTGGGCGTTTAATTACAACATACCTATGATTACTCCATTAGCCGAACGATAATAACTCTGGGTAATTGTCCTGAAGCGCTCTTGCCCCGCTGTGTCCCAAATCTGAAGCTAATTAACACGATGTAAATTATAACATCTAAGAATACAACGCAGTATGTAAATTTAATTAGATAACTGCACTAACCTTGACTTTCTTTCCATCCACTATCAATGTTTTCATTGAAAAGTCTACGCCTATAGTATTTCCGTGCCTTTCTATGAAATTCCCGGATTTTAAACGTTGAACGATGCATGTCTTTCCAGTGCCACAGTCGCCGATTAGAACTATTTTGAATAGATAATCAAATTGCTCGTCGGGAATGCTCATCAGCGTGTTGGGGTTGCGGCTGCTCATTGTTAAATTAATATATTTTTTTAGAAAATACACTTGTGTTTACGTTGTTAACTTGACAACCCATTTGACACCTATTTTTTATGACATTAGCATTCCTTTGATTTTATTGCCATATTAAAAAAAAATGTTACAGCAATAGAATAACTGCAGCACAACGAGCGATCCGACAACTTGAAAAAGGTAGCCCGTAGCGGTTAGCGGATTGTGAGGGCCGTTTAAGACATGGATGGTTGGCGCTTAGTAGCTTTGGGTAACCTACATTCAGAAAATTGAAACTTACATTGTTTATAGATTTATTTTTAGCTTAAATCCATTAGTTCATCAACGGCCTATAGACATCGCACTGCTGGGTACGGACCTTATTTATAATTGCAAGGGTTTTATTCCACCATGCTGGCTTACGACTAGTTGGCATTAATTAATTTGGACTTAAAACATAATTACGACAAAGCTGTATAGCCTGAAACGCCTTGCCTTTTTTTAAGGGAAAAAAGAGGAGAAATATGAAAATAATTGACAAATGACAGTTGACATTCGGTGTTATAAAATAAATGATTAATTCAATTCATATTTTATGTTATTGCTGAAATAAAATAGTAATTACGATTATTATTATATTAGTATGAAACAATGCATTTAATTAACACAATATGTTATTCAATAGTATTAATAGCTTTAAGGTGCTCCCACACCTTAGGAATAGAGGTAATTTTTCAAAGAAAACATAAAAGTCCTATCGGAAACTAGTGCAACTTTTATCTTTTTAAACATTGAAACAAATTTTCAGATACCAGAACAATTCCAAAAATCAAATCATACCAATAACTGGGCTGTTTTAGTAGATACATCTCGGTTTTGGTTCAATTATCGGCATGTAGCAAACGTATTATCAATATACAGAAGTGTGAAGCGGTTGGGCATTCCCGACAGTCAGATTATTCTGATGATATCGGACGACATGGCGTGCAATCCTAGGAACCCGCGTCCCGCAACAATATTTAACAATGCTCATGAACAGATCAATGTCTATGGTGATGATGTTGAGGTTGATTACAGAGGCTATGAGGTTAGTTTGCATTCTGTTTCCTGTTTCTACTTTTGAGATTTAATTTTCTTCATTTTAGGCCTATTTCCTGTAGTGGATGTGAAAGGCTGGTGATGATGGTGCTTAAACAAATGAATAAGTTTAATTTTAAAGAAGTTTAAAGAAGGTTTCTCTTCAATATTCATAAGAAGTAATACTCTATTGAAATATCAGAATGCACTAAGATCAGATTTTTTATTCTTATAAGCCTTACTTTATAATCTTTATAGTCAGTTACTCAAATGTTATACCAACAGTAGAATTTACCTAATTATAATATATAAACTTTTACTTCATATTTTAGGTTTCAGTAGAAAACTTTGTGCGTCTGCTAACAGGCAGAGTTCCACCTGACACTCCGAGATCAAAACGTCTTCTCACCGATGAGGGCAGTAACATACTGATTTATTTGACTGGACATGGAGGTGATGGCTTTTTGAAATTCCAAGATTCAGAGGAAGTTACAAGCCAGGAATTAGCTGATGCCCTAGAACAGATGTGGCAGAAAAAAAGGTAAAACATATAATGCTAACCCTTTTTCAATGTTGCATTTTCAATTATTGGTGTGGTATATCTTCCATACATCTTTCAGTGGATAAAAAAGAATTGAAAGACACTTATGACCTCTCTTTAATTTTTATAATGTAGAAAAAAAAACATGTGATGGAATCTTAAATTTCAGATATAATGAGATTTTCTTCATAATAGACACATGTCAAGCCTCTTCCATGTATGAAAAGTTTTATTCGCCAAACATATTGGCAACAGCAAGCAGTTTAGTTGGAGAAGATTCTCTTTCGGTAAGTATTTGAAAGTTGCCTATAAATAAGGATCTGTAATGTCATACCATTAAAAAAATTTGGTTGAAGATTGGTTTCTCAAAAATTTCTTTTTGAAAATAAAAGAGACGTTTCAGTCTTACAAACACCCAGACCCATATCACACAAACACTTGTCTCAGTGTGGCGATCAAATTTGTCATAAATTGCACCATGAAGTTGTAAAATTATATATGTATATAATTGCTTAGTAATTGTATTTATATTTCAGCATCATGTTGACTCAGCGATTGGTGTCTACATTATCGACAGATACACATACTATGTGCTGGAGTTCTTAGAAAATGTACACCCCAACAGCCAGAGGACCATGTCAGAATTTGTAAGACAAATATTTTATTAAGATTTTTTTTACACTTTTACCTAGAATAAGAGAAACATCATTTTAAAGTTATACATCTCTTTAAAGTGTATTAAAAATAGACACTGAACAATCTTTACACTTAGTAGATCTCGGAATCGATCTCACCTTTGTGGCGTCCCTTTTCAAGAGTTCATGGCGATTTTTAAAGTGACGTGGTGAGGTTTTCGCGATTTTGATCCAGAAAATAACGCTTGTTGAAATAAATTTTTGCATTGCTTCCAATGCTATAACACGTTTAGAAAGCGCATAGTATTACAAATTAATAAAACTATTTAAAAGGCTATGTTTGACTTTACAGCTCGCAGTGTGCCCCAAAAGCGCATGTCTGTCCACGGTAGGCGTTCGTCGTGACTTGTTCAACCGAGACCCCACTAAAGTTCCCATAACAGACTTCTTTGGCTCCGTCAGGCCTGTGGTGATCACAACAGACCCCATAGATATTCAAGAAATACCAAAGAGGAAAAGGAAAGCTGAGTAAGTCATTTTTTTTAAACATAAACAAACCTTTTTTGTTCCCATTTGATAAAAATGTGTTGCATGTTTTTAAATCAAAATAACATTATTCATTTGACTATCAAATTACTTTTACTGGTCATAGTAGAGAGTGCTAAGTTTTGCTCGCGGTGTGTGCCTTCGATCTGTAAGTCCTGAGTTCGATTCCCAGGTCGAGTAGTGTTATTAAGTTTTCCATTAGGATATTCATAGTGGCATTGGCAATAGTCTCGCCCCCTATTTCGTGCTACGAAATTATCGGTGAAAAGGGAGTGAAGATGTGTTGTTCGAATTCACTAGTAACCTTTTTTAATGATTTTTTACAATTCGTTCTATAAATATTTATTCGTCGTTTGTTTTTCCAGGAACAAAACCAAAGTGCCAGAGAAGAGGGAATATCTTCCACAGTTTCCGATGCATCTAGTCCAGACAACATAAATTATTTAAACTAACCAATAGAAGGACGTGTCGAGTTAAATGGCCTTTTGGGAATTCGCCTTTTGGTTAGGTACACAGTTGTGATGTTTGTATTAGTATTTGTAATAAACATTATAAAAAACAATAACTTATTTAATATATTTTTATTGAATCTCATCAAGAATTCCTTTGATCTTTGATTTGATCGTCTATCCCTTTGCATTTCTTTTAGACATAATTATTTATAATGACTTGTACCAATGTAACAACAGATGATGTGTTTTTTTTTATCTGGAAACACAATTTTCGATTTTGATCAAAAATATGGGTAAATAAAACACCAGTTAATATTAAATAATTAATTTATTTCTCTATAAGTACTAAGAATATTTTTCTTTTCATTTCAACGTTAGGTAAACACAACCGACTCATTTACCGCTGATTTTCTATAACTCAATACATATTTAGCAACAAGTCTGCATTACATTCACATCTCACATTCTGATATGAGATCAATATCTATATGACTATAGCACCATTACAGTTACGTTCATAGGCCATATCTTTTTGGTCTAATAAATCGTTCCGTAACATTATTCATACAATTCACTAGAGATTTGGGCTTTGGGTTTCTACCATGGCATCGAACTTTTTAAAAAAGCTATCATGTCAATTTTCCCGCCAATAAAGATTACATTTTAAAATATGGAATCGATATTTCATGTTCATAATAATTTATAACATGTTTTTTTAACATTATACTTGCTCGTTTTTTTTTTTTAATTATAAAGAGCTTTTTTATTTATGAGTACTGTATATATTGATATTTTTTTTGTAATGCCATGTTAGAAACACAGTATCAGAAAAACCGCCCATTTTTAACTAGTATCGTAGTATTAACAATTTATTAAATACTTTAGGAATTTTAGAAATGTTCATACTTTATGAAGCTTACATAAATGCGAAACAATTAACTCTAAGCTCAGATTTTAGTACTACGACTAGTAAACCTTAATTTCACTTTCAAATTACATCTATGTATCTTCCAAATATGGTTGTTTTTTACTATTATTTATATTGCCAATAATGTAATGCATATGTAACTCCAGTCGGTAAAGCCTAGATACAGTTTGAATGCACGAAATATTGTTAAGATTTTTTACGGCCTTTAAGAAGTAGCCATTATACGAAGCATATTTTTCATTCCCGTTTCATGTCACATTGATAATACACTATGAAAATGGTCCGCTTAAGTTTAAATATGGGGCATTTCACGTGAAGCGGACAGGGAAAAAAAAGTGAGGTTCTGAAAATCGTTCATATTCAGCCCATTTATACCTCTAGTAGGAATGAATGTGGACACAAAATATTTTTTTTGTATATTAAATATTTCACAAGTTATGGGCTTCTAAAGAATTGCCGTAATTGAAATATCAATTTTTTAAAAGTCGTTTATCGTATTTAACAAATTTACAATAAAATATTTAACATAGCGATATATATTGTAAAAATACTGTTCTTTTTAATGATGAAATAAAATTAAAAAATATATTTTTTTTTCATGTCCTAAACCGGAAGTAAACTTTTCAAACCTGAATTTCAGTCACTTCGGCCGCTTTTTTTTTCTTCATTTTTTTTCCAAATATAGCTTAAAGTATACTAAAAATACACGAGAAAATTGAAAATGGAATCTCTATAAGTTTCGGAGTTAGAATAATTAATGTACCATCGCGTCGCATTGGGCGTGATATCTGACGCTTTTAAGGTCGAGTATTTTGCGCGATATTGCATTAAAACTCGCAACTTTATTAAAATTTTATCTCGTTTCAGCGTATTTAAGCTCTAAAAAAAATATGGAATAAGTAATATTAAAAACAAAATTTAATCAGTAGTTTTTCCGTGGAAGAGTAACAAAAATATATTTCATTCCATATTCTTACCAATTTTCGCTTAAATAATATTAGCAGACTATATATATTAATATTATGTACTTAACCCAAATATAAATTAATAAAATATTATTACAGAATAAAAACATTTTAAGGAAGACACTTACTACTTACTTACTTACGCTGCAGATTGCGTTATTTATTGTGTTTCGAAAATAATGTTTTTATCTACTGCTTCCTTAAAATGATTTTATTCTTTATAATATTTTATTAATTTATATTTGGGTTAAGTACATAATATTACAGCTGTGATGGCCTCGAGGTTTCGGTGCGCGGTCGAGAAACTCGACCGTCGCGTGTTCGAACCCCAGGCATACATCTATGACTTTTCGAAGTTATGTATGTATTCACATTGAATTATCACTGGCTTAACAAAACAGTGAAGGAAAACAACGTGATAAAACCTGAACACCTCAAAGTTCTTAGGAATTTCTAAGGTGTGTAGTCCGCCAACCCGCACTAGGCCAGCGTGGTGGACTATGGCCTAAACCTTCTCAATGGTAGAGGAGACCCGTGCCCATATGGATTGTTGATGTCGATGATGATGATGATGATGACATAATATTAATATATATAGTCTGCTAATATTATTTAAGCAAAAATTTGTAAGAATATGGAATGAAATATATGTTTGTTACTCTTGCACGCAAAAACTACTGATACTGGATTTTGTTATTAATAATACTTATTCCATATCTTTTTTAGAGCTAAAATACGCTGAAACGAGATAAAATTTTAATAAAGTTGCGAGTTTTAATGCAATATCGCGCAAAATACTCGACCTTAAAAGCGTCAGATATCACGCCCAATGCGTCGCGATGGTACATTAATTATTCTAACTCCAAAACTTATAGCGATTCCATTTTCAATTTTCTCGTGTACTTTTAGTACACTTTAAGCTATATTTGGAAAAAAAATGAAGAAAAAAAAAGCGGCCGAAGTGACTGAAATTCAGGTTTGAAAAGTTTACTTCCGGTTTAGCACATGAAAAAAAAATATTTTTTTTTATTTTATTTCATCATTAAATAGAACAGTATTTTTACAATATATATCGCTATGTTAAATATTTTATTGTAAATTTGTTAAATACGATAAACGACTTTTAAAAAATTGATATTTCAATTACGGCAATTCTTTAGAAGCCTATAACTTGTGAAATATTTAATATACAAAAAAAATATTTTGTGTCCACATTCATTCCTACTAGAGGTATAAATGGGCTGAATATGAACGATTTTCAGAACCTCACTTTTTTTTCCCTGTCCGCTTCACGTGAAATGCCCCATATGTTACAGAATCGAAAGTCAGCGATAGGTTTTTTTTAATAGATAGAGGAATCTAAGAGATTTATTGAATTAATTCAATATTGAAAAGTTAACCAAAAATAATAGATTAGACTTAATAAGTTGCTGTGTACAAATATGGAGTACGATTATTATTACCAATGGAAAAGTTCTTTAAGATCGTAGTAGTTTATTAGTTATACAAATTTATTGGGACTCAGATGTCAGGACACTCAATTTTAATATGCAAGTATTTTTTAATAACTTATATCTTATTAGGTATGGAATGGTATACCATTCTACCATGGTCTACCAGTGAAAAAAGAAATTATTCCAGTTACGAAGTCCTTTTTTGTCACTCAGAACCCTTGGTAGGTATGTGTTTTATTTTAGTTTTTTATGGGTTGTATCGGTTACGGTAATTTACAGACATAACAGCATTGCGGGCCCCTTATCATCTCATATGCATAGCGGTAATGTAGATAATTACACAGATAATTGAGTTGTACACGGTTATGCTGTGAAACGTTATTATCGTCACGGAAATTCGATTCCACAATGTTTCCTTGGAAGAAATCAATATTTTTATAATGTTTTTCTGATATTTAGATTGATAATTTGCATGCCGAATCAATCTGAAAAATTTATTAAAACACCACTTAAATGTGAAACAAGGGCAGTAGATTATTTTTTTAGACTTATGCCGTATCAAATATTCCAAAGTCATTCACAATACCTACTTAATCTAAAGCCACAATATGAATTAAATCTGCCAAAACGCGGGTGTGAAACGCTCTTACACCTAAGACCAGGCGAAGATAGAGTCGGAATCACAATCTTGGTACTTTTCGTTAAAAGAGAAATCATAAAGAGATTATAACGCCTCAACAATTTTAAATATACACATATAATAACAAATTATAATATCTAAACCAACCGTCCAGGATTGAATTATATACACAAGTAAAATTCAAAATTATGGTAACTAGGGGAATATAGTAAATAAATGTTTAATATCTAATTGTTCTATATGGAAACTATCTGTATTACAACATAGTTACAACAGGTATCTATAAAATTATGAACGACAACAATGATTCTACAATTTGAATATGATTTTTTGTTTTTACAGGAATTTTATTATACATTTTTAAACAAGAATAAGTAATGACGATTGATGCATAACCAAAACTTCAATGCCGTTTCAAATGGGCGCAATAACTATTAAATTTATTAATTAATTATCTATTTATAACGCTTTTGAAATTGTCTTTTTTCGCTTGTTCACCCATTTCATATTAATAGTTTATATATATACAGTTACAATTTTGTGAATATCTTATTTTATTTGTTGATTCCCTAAAATATTTTTAAAGAGTTTTTTTTTTAATGATCAACATGGATTGAAATTACCAATTTTATGCGCATGATTTTTGTCCATAAATCTATACTTTATGGAAGCACTAAGGAATTTGTTCATTGCATTTAAACCTAAAATTTTCTAGGTATTTACACGATTTTATTCAAGTAAATTGAACTATTAATATAAGGATTCTATATAAACTCGATTATTTCAACAATGCATATTATCGTTGTTCATTTTTTTATTCATAACAAGGCTTTTTAAATGGGAGTTTTTGTCGGTTTAGGACTATAAATATAATTTTACCTACATCTATACAAATTAACAAAGAACTGGCACAAATTATTGCAAACCAAGATAAGGGTCTGCTAATTAAAAAACTAATTTGCTATATTTTTATATCGTTTTGTGGACATTAATGCTTGTTACAATTTTGGTAGTTTATTGTCTTTTCAAATTTCAATATTTCATTGCTCACAAGCCGTTGAATATATTGTAATATCCGATCGAAGTAAAAGTAACACGCAATCAGTCATTTCATTTTCAAACATAATTACTTTTAAAGGTTATTTAAAATAAATAATATATTTTATAATATCATTGCTTAAACCAAAAAAAGAAGAATTTAAATATAGGTAACTGTACTGTTGTCATATTGTACTTGACACATATTTATCTATAGTAACATACGAAAACCCAAACTCTCAAGATGCCGTATCACAAAATATATCTTTGTAGCGATAACAAATTTGTAAATTGACGTAAAGGACGCACTTCATCGCCGCGGGATCAATAAAATGTACATCAATCATTGGAACGTCCAGTTTTTCTTTCTATTGATGAATTATTTCATCAACCTTCGATGCTTATGTCTACCCTGCCTACACGCGTAATAATAAATTATCACGAAGCATTCTCAGCGGCGGAAAGTTCATCCATGATTGCTTGAATCGTCTTGCACTATTTTGTAGTAACTGTCTATTGTGTAGTTGAAGAGCTGGAAATCGTGTCTGAAACAATCAAATTTTAATCAGCCAAGACATTTAAATTTTTGCTAAATTACTTTTGTAGGATCGATGACATAAGTATTCAAAGTAGGAAAAGCTTTGTTGGGATTTTCCAAAAACGGTTTGCGTGGATATAAACTACGCTCCTGTCTTTTTAATCGTCGAATCATTTTTCATCCTTTTTTAATGGGCATCATAACAACAAGTGTCTAAGGAAAATATACCTGTACATCCTATAAAGGCCGTCTAGTTGTGATTTCTTTAGCCTCGAGTACAGATGGTTGATGTTATTGAGCGTGTTCGTGCCTTGCCCGCTGTTCCTCCATTCTGGTTTTATTATGTCTTGAAGATGAGCCAATTGAATTAAATACTTTTGATCGTCCTGTAATATAAAATAATGAATACATCTAACGATCGCACTTTCATTAGTTTGTGATATAAGATGTTTTACCATCCATAAAACATTTTTAACACCCTGTATAAAAGTAAACATTTATTTCGATTCAGGCATCTACGATATTAAGACAAATAGAGCTGGTCTTTCAAAAACTTTTTTAATAACATAAAAAAGGAGTCGACTGCTATTCGTTTTTTTTTTTATGTCAAGAAAAGGCTTCATATGAATAAATTAATTAATAATCACATTATAATTAATTCATACGATAGCCAATTACACAGGCGCCACCGTACAAAAGTATTTCCTTTCAATTCTTGTTTCCTAAGTTACAGTATCTCATAATTGCTCCACCAAAACTATAAATATAATAAAAAAAAATAATATTATTTATTTCACTTTTTAAATTTACAACTGTAGGGTACGGCTAGTTCTTATAATAGGGAAACCCTGTGCTATAAGAACCAGCAGCCTTCCAGGATCACAATTACAATTTTTGCTTATTTCTAAGTAACAGAACTTAAAGCTATAATACATTTACTTAACTTTATTAAGTTAGTACTAATATGTCTTTGAAATACAATTTCCATGCAGTGAGTCATTTGTTTACCCTGTATTATCATAATATGGACATGGTAGCGTTATTCCCCTAGCAACTATTCCGCCGATTCACGCTCTATCCAAGCGAATCCACGGGCTCAAAGCAATTTGTCAATGCAATGACAGTGTGGCAGTTCAATATAAAGAGTGACAAAGTACGCGGTTGCCAACCACACGACTCTGGAACAAAATGTTGATGGGCAAAGTCCCATTTTCCGCTCGCTTAAAAACACAGACTTCCTGAATAGTGGCATCAATCTTGTGTCGCTGCGACCGCAACGTTCCAGCACAATGGTTTTACAATAAAAACCAACGGCAATAAGTGATGCCGTACTGTGTTTTACTGATGCTTTTGTCAACGAATTCAGGTCATGTGGTTTTGCTTCAACGCGGTGCTTTTGATCATCGTTTTTAAGGCTTTCATCAGGTTGATGAATAATTAAGGCATTGCTTTTTTGTATGTGCTTAATTGGTTATACGACTTTTGATTACGGCCACGCTCGCTATAAAACCCTTATGAGGTGATTTAAAGAGAAGTATGAGAACTATGAAATACACGAATATTATTTATTAATCAATCGAAGCAAGAACATGAGCAAAAATTTAGAAGCACGCGAAGGCGAACAAAGGAAATCCTTGCATCGGAATGAAAATAAACATTTATTACTCACTTCTAATGTTTCGAACTTCAAGATCACGTCAAAATTGATCTTACAAGGCGTGCAGAATTGTGTGTACGGTGTCCAATGCATGTCCAGCATCCGTTTTGCCTTCACTTCATCCAAAATATATGCGACAAATTCTTCAAAAACTGGATGTCTTGTATTTGGCGCCGGCTTATTTTGAGTCTTGAAATAAAAAGAACATTGTTGTTATTCGTATGACATTCCAAAAATAGTTGATGGTTTTCAAGTATAATGTTTAAAAACTTAATCAGATCCTGCCGCTTTTATGTCACGGCGAAACGGTTTCTCGTCAAACCATTAGCAACATGTTTATGGTCCGAGTTTTTAACGAGCGATAGGTTGTCATCAACCTGTTTATCTGGTCGTTTTATGGGATTGAATACTTGAAAAACATGAGATATGATCTTGCAACTGTATTTACCTTTCTATATTTCTTGATAATCATGCGACCCAACTTGTCGTGGAAAGACTTCGGCCAGGCGTGGACTATCTTGTCGTTGTATGCCGAAGCTAGCCTTTCCAACGGATGTCTAACTATGAGAAATGTTATTGAGTCAGCTTGTGCCTTCCTAATCATTTCTACGGTCGGTCTGGCGTATCTTTTCCTCGCAAGTACTAGAGGCACTTCCTTCGTAGCCGATAAGAATGCTGCTGAATAATTGGCCATCAAATTGAAATTGTACATCCAAGATGTCGAAGCTGCCTTGAATATGTTACACCTGAAAAAATTTAGTCATTATTTTTCTGATCGAATCTATTTGAACAAGGACATTGTGGCACCAAAAATGCTTGAAGGCGTCTTAGTAAAGCTAATAAATTTATTAAAATTTAGTCTCAATAGATTTCTGTTGTAATTGTGGGCGTGAAAAACTCAATAACACTTTGGCGGACTCTGGTTTTGAAGCCAACAATTACACTGGTCAACACGATTTTTGGGTCTGGCTCCTGAATATGAAATTTTAGTTTCTCCTATGCCACAAATAAATAAAAAAATATCTATTCCGATCAAAGTTTGCTTTTGTAGAAAATAGAGCAATTTAAAAATGTATACAATTTTTTATCTATTCTCTTTAATTTTATTTAAAATTATAATAAGGTTTTTTTTTATTGAACACAAAAAGTGTTTTTATACAAGAAATATGATAAATAATAGCAAACAAATAGAAAATAACAAAAAGTCGAGTTCAAAACACGATTTTTTTAGTTGATCTTTTATCCAAGTATGGGCTTTTTTCGTATGAACCCCTAAATACCAGATTGGACTTTAGCATTAGATAATTCAGGAAAGTAAGCAAGCAAGATAAGCAGTGATGGCCTCGAGGTTTGGGCGCGCGGTCGAGAATCTCGACGGTCGCGGGTTCGAACCCCAGGCACACACCTCTGACTTTTTGAAGTCATGTGTGTACTTATTCACATTGAATTATCACTTGCTTTAACGGTGAAGGAAAACATCGTGATGAAACCTGCATACCTAAGTGTTCTTAGGAATTTCTTAGGTGTGTAGTCCGCCAACCCGCACTAGGCCATCGTGGTGGACTATGGCCTAAAACCCTCTCAATGGTAGAGGAGACCCGTGCTCAGCAGTGGGCGAATATGGGTTGATGAAGCAGAAGAAGAAGAATTCAGGAAAGAATCTCTTTAAATATCTAAAAACTCCCGAATTATGATCTAGAGCTTTCAAAATTATCTTCATTAGATCTAACTTTATACATTACGGTGGTATCAATATATCTTTGGGCTTTACGATTGGTTTAGCATTCATATTATGTTTTCCAATTTGAAATTACAGTCGATCAGGCCATATACGCCGTTGGTAGTGTTCTAAATCTGCTTTGCTATCCCATAAGCATAGGTGACAAGAATATTTGGTGTATCCGCCTTATGGTTGCTATGATAAATTCACTGCAAATAAAACAGAATGAATCAACATCTTCTTTATACAGTCTTGCTGCCATTTTCGACATAAAAGTCGGTGGTTATAACTGTAATAGACTTTTTTTAATAGTAATGGACAAGTAAACACTCACTAATGTTATTTAGAAATAGTGCACTACTTGCAATTAAGATAATTATCAAAGTGCCACCACCCATTGTTTATAATAATCAATGAAAATCTTCAAACGAACTTATCAACATAAATCTGGCAAAAGCAAACTTTCAGACCTAAAAATTGATATCCGAGTATTTTTCGATGTTTGGAATCAGAATCGAAGCATTAGAACAGAAACCCAAAATAATATTTTTTTTTTGTTGACCTGTGTTATAGATCAGACGCCGCAATTACAACTGACCAATTGTACTTCGTATGGTTTGTAATCTGTATGGCTTTAAGTATGATCGATGAAGATATAAGTGATGTGAAACCAAATCTCACCATATAACGTGATACTGCCTGTTAATCAGGTACTCCCACGCATTGGCCTTGTATCCTTTAGTGTCTAGACCTAGTTTTGAACAGCCATTCTTTAGGAACTCTCGTCTGGCTTCCATCCTTTCGTTGACTTCCATAAACTTCTCCCTGGTAAGCAGGCCTTCTTCATGAGTTCCATTGTCGTATACGAACTGTAACAACACATAAGTGAATAAATACACCTTACAGTCATATACATCGTTTTGAGCTTTCGTTAAGGTACATATCATGTGTTATTTCTGAAATTAAGAGACTTTTCGGTCTCACAAAAAGCGAGACCAAAACAATTATTTTACATATGTACATATTGTTATTATAAATTTAGTTTTAAGCAATAATTATGGATTTGTTAGTTTGCAAAAATATACAATGCATTTTTATACTTAAAGTTTTTAAAAATCGGTTCACCCAGTCAAAACTTCTGAGGTAACAAACGTAAAAAAATACGGATGAATTGATAACCTTCTCCTTTTTTGAAGTCGAAAAATATATACAAAAACAAATACTCTGCGGTCATAAGTCAAATCCTTTAAAATTGATTTTCGGAGCTATGAGTCCATTCTTGGTGATTTGTACATATTAAAGCGATGAAGGATCGTGAGTAACATTTTGCCTTTAAGGATCCTCTACAAGGCAATATTCTGATTAATATTGCCTTAGTAGGTATCAAATAGAGCGACTTATGTGGGGAGACAATGATGATAAAATTATTTAAAACATTTAAAATGACTAGGTAAAATCACAAATCAAACTGATTTATAACGTTCTCATAGACTACGATATCAAGGTGTGAAAAATAGTCATTATTTATTAATAAAGTAAACTACTTTATCTCCTCCGTCCGTTCTAATAAAATTCTCATTAATTCTCCGAAATTATTAATAAGATTTGTACAAGTTATTTTATATAATAAGAAATGGTGGTGTTATTTTATAAATCGTTTCAAAGCGTCAGTTTACTGCGAAATATGAATGGATCTTCTAGGTGCAGTGAGTGGCAGCTATTTAATTAAAAGCAATATTAACGCTTGCCAAGCCAAATGCCTGGAGATGTTAAATCAGTATTTATAAACTTTATGGCACTCTCATTACGTAGTCAATTTAAATACGTTGAGTATTTAATTTAATAGGTTGTTTTCTGTATGATCTTGTATCGTACAGTTAAATTTTGCTAATTATCTCAGTTTCGATTTACGGGCTGTTCATTGTTAAATTGGGCTTTACCGTTAGTATCCATTTGGTACTTTCGTATTTGGATTGGAAAAATACTAAATAACTGGTAAATATTACGAAAATATACCGGATAAAAGGGATAAAGTTTGCTCCGATCCCTTCGGGGATATAGGCGTGCGTGCCCTGCTGTATGCTAGACAAAGGTATATTGAATTGACCTTGTACGCTACTGATCGTTGCTTACGTCGTATTTTAATACTATTTACTTATCAAGTGCGAAGACAAGAAAAAAGGGGACAATACCAAAAAAATAATCAATTTATTAGCCGCCTAGCAGCAATGACATTTAACTCTTACAAGTTATGACACCATTGATAGTAATTGAAATAATACATAAGAAATTAGGTGATCTCATACAATTTCAATAATATTTACTAAACCAAATTTTATTATTAGATACTAAAACAAATTAAAGCTGGATTGCATTTAAGTGCTAACGGCCGGATGCAATTTATGTTTTATTGGTACGCTTCACTTCTCAATCAAGACTTTTATGAGTAAGATCTCATTAAGTGCACTTAAGTCTTTAGATCTCAAGACTTAAGATCATGTGCCAGTGCCGTCATTTCCATGTCAGATTAATAAACCTTACTTATGTCACAGATGTGGGTAATATCCCAATATCATAGCAATAATAGACGTGAAGAAATGCTTTACTTAACGATTACTATTGCGATTTTAAGGGAAGATTAGCAAAAAAATATTTTTAAAAGCTTTCTTCTAAGAGAAAAGACGTGTTCAGCTATTTTAGTTTAGTGCACTTCACATACCAAAGTAATTCTTTCTTTTCTTTCTCTATGTGATGTGATATAATTCGATTTAAGTATTAAAAATAACTTCGAAAGAGTATTTTTGATGACGGTCTCTGTTTCGAACCTACAATTGCCGAGATGTTGCCTTATATATGCGCACCATCCTCAGTGCAATCACTCACGTATTTCCGCTCACTTAATCTTAACCACGCAATGAATATTCATGCGGTTTTCACTATCGTTCGGATAATTTCTTCCGGATGTTTCTAACCGTGCAGCCTTATATGATCAAAGACATATGTACTTTAGTAACAGACATAATTGTGTGTACCGGTGTGGGATGATAGCCGTTATCTGTCACTCGATTATCTGTTTGGAACGCACAGCACTTACCGTCAGGTCCCTGTGCTAGCTTTGTTATTTCAATAAAAAAATATATAAGTGCTTTATACAATATACATTGTAATTAACATTTACAGACTTTTCAGTTAGTCACGTGGCATAGTTTGTTTGTGTTCCATTTGATTTCGATTAGATTCAGAATTGAAGGAAGCGGCTTGCGATTTGGAATTTGTTAGTAGCTAGAACCGAATACAGAAATGTGCTCATAATTGGTAGTATACATTTTGGTCCTTCATGACGAAGTACTTAAAAATCCGTTAGGGATAAAATTTTGTAGAAATAAGTCCCTGCTTACTTTTTTGAGGATACAATTATGAGTCAGTGATGGTACCTTAATAAGAAGGCCAAAAGCCTTACAAGTTTATTCTGTAATGTCTAGTTTGTAATTGTAGGGTAAAAAGTTTAAACCTTAAAAATATTATTTCAAACTTTATAACGTAAGCTTTTGGTAAAATGAATACCATCGAATTCCGTATATATTTCGCGTAAAAATATCATTCGAAAACAAGTTCTGATGCTTTCCAGGCACATCTCAGCTTATGGTTAGGTCTTGCGACTTTCACTTCGACACTTTCCCAATACATTGTGCGCTCTCCCTCGCGTCCTCATTTGTGGCAGGTGGCTCATCTGATGTCGTAAGCAACGTTGCGTACATTGTTAGTCCCACGTGCATCAGTCAAAACTGCGATGAGTTTTGCATGTATTTGGACCAGAAAACACTAATTTGTTTCGATTTGAGTGGTGGATCTGTTTGAGTATTAGAAATTGGCTAGATTTAATGCTTTCATATCATAAAGATTCAAATGAAGATTTTTTCAATTCAAATTCGGGATAGCTTACCAGTTTCTACGCAGTGACTAATACTACTAACTGACTATTAGATCGTGTTTCTTTATATTATAACTCATTTGTGGTTTATTCTACATCCCGTTTTAAAACGTAAGACTTGAAAAGTCATATTACATCGTTTATGATTTCAAGCCTAAATAGGAAAACTCAACTTGAATCCCAATATCAATCTGTTTGAAATAAATACGTTTTAGAAACAATTTTTTTACATTCACTCAAGCGGAGGGAGGCAGCTCGCTAATAAACAAATCAAGGTAATTGTTCCGATCATCGTAGTTTGAACTTGATTTTGCATTGAGGATTTCCTTTGTCTGGTGCCCATTGTTCTTGTAATCAAAGGTCGTGTTTACTCAGGGGGCTAGTGCAAAAATAAACGGCTATTCTTTAAATTACGTCATACCAAGGCAACTACAGATCGGTAAACGATTTGATTCTTGTGATAGTTTACAATCATATTGATTGTAATCATCTTGCCCCATGAAAACATATTAATAAGGAGCCCAAGTGACTGGTCTTTTGAACTGTTTGTGGTGAAGAAATAAAAAAAAAATGAGGAGTAAAAATATATTTTCGATATTTTGTTGACTAAAACTTTGCCATACCTCTTTGACATTGATGATTTTTATGCTATAATTTCTTACTATAAGCGTACAAATAAATCAATATTTCGCTTTCGTGTCTACTCTGAACCAATTTTTTGATATATTGAAACGGTTGCGACTTTAGGAAAGGACAAAAGCTACTTTAGGGCGATGTTGAATTTATGCAGTAATGCAAGGCATTATTTACATTATATAATAAAAGTAAAGAATCGCGTGAAATGGAACGATGCATTCTTCAAGAGAAAGTGCAAATTAAGTATTGTTCAGTTCGCAAACTATTTTAATTCTTAAACAGACGTGTTTTTTGTGAAAGTGGTTGTTATGAGATTCTTATTTAAGTAATGTTTGTTTATAATTAAATATTTTACTCGTACGCTATGTGTGTTGTGTACAGAACTGCAAGTAGCTAGAGTTGCTGAGGCATCATACTTTTTAACTTGAGGTGTGATTCGTGCCAGCTATGTAGAGTATTTAAGTAGTACTTGCGAATCCACCAAAAACTTATAATCTCTATCCCATGGGATCTCATAAGTCATATAAGGTAGTTCGCATCTTTCGGCTAATGATAAGTTTTGGAAAAAATTGTCAGCATACTAGACTTTCCTTCTTCCTATTTTAGAGTTCGTTCCTATTATAAAAGGATCCAAGTACTCCGGCACTAATATTGTTTAGACTGCAGTCTAAAAGCACTACTTCGATTTCTTCACTCCCATATACACGTGAGATCTATATCTTCTTGGAAAAGTCTAGGGACAAGTCTGTGTTTAAAAGAAATCTGAACTAAAGAAATCAATACAATGAAGCACACTCCTACAGGGTGAACGCGAGGCAATCAGCAAATGAATCGAAGGCAATTGTCGGGACCGTTAAAGCAGTTTAAATGATTATTCCGATCTAATTTATCAGTTTTGCCACCGACCTAATTCATTCAAGAGCGAGTTATTAAGGTAATTCTGAAGGTCTTCGTGTCTTTGCGAAATCACTCCGTTCATCAGTGAACACTTTAGTAATTACAGCCGTTTTAAGCCTACCTGCTGTGATGGTATTGAAAATTTATGAACCACCCGTTCATAGGAGTTCCGTTTCCGTTTTAAGGAGTTGATGTCATTTTTTTTAACTTTCTATTAATGCTACTATGAGTTATATTATTTTCACATATAGTAGTCTTAATAAGAGTAATATGAATAATTAGGTATCAGTGTATCGAACGGCGAGAGGTTTGCTTTCTCGACAATTTTATTTTGACAGCACGATGCTCTACGCTTCAGTATCGTTACATCACCGTGTTGCCACTATTTGGCACTGAACTCTACTGAAAGACTGTGTTTAGAACATCAAGTAGCCTTAGCCAAGTAGGTTACCCAATTAAGTAATTAAAACAATGCGTACCAGAATAAGTAAAGGAAAGACATGGTAGAATTTAAATGCAGTATTTATCGACCAAAGCATGTCAAAGATAGCAGCATCCTCTATAGATAAAAAGTTATTTAAAAGCGCCATTTATTCAAAAAGGCGTTGTTGCAGTTAGGAATTTTTAAGTGTTGCAATTTCCAATCCAACAATTTCCAATCAATTTTAAGTGAAGTCGTTAGAACATTCCTTTTGCCAACATTTTGCAATCTTTCAATCAATTACGTATAGAAAAATCTTGAAAGAGATTAGGTTTCAATGAAGGTATCGCGTGCCGCTCTACATTAAGTAAATCCAATAAGTTCCAACGATACGACCTCTTTGATCGAAAGCAATTTTATCAAATGCACTCGCGTGCACGGGGGATGTTACACGCTCGCTTTGTTTACCGGGTTAATGTTGCCTCAACTTCACACTTACGGCAGGGTATTTTATAAAGTGTTTTTAGTACTACAGAAAAGAAAATTTTATTTTGTTGACATTAAATTACTGAAATTCTATGGCGATCTGATTTTATTCAATTAATAATATAGAAGTCGTGTCTTAAAAGAAACTATTTAGGGCTTCTTGCACTTCTTATTTGACTTGAAAGCAATGCGAAAGTGTTCTGAAAGCTTCGTTTTAAAATTCGGGTTTAGTTTATATAATAAACATTGTTTTATATTAATAAGTCCAAATAATTGAGGGTCAATTTAAAGGAAGTAAGCAATATGGAACTTATTAAAAGTTTTGAAAAGAATATAAGAAGAAGGAGGTTGGATTGGATACAATAGACGACAGTGGAAGAAAATGCAATGAATAATTTGCGAACGTAACGCGTATATTCCATTTTGAAATTTATTTGTTACTATTAATAGAACTTTGACATCTATATTAATGAACGCATTGCATGTTAAACCGATATGTAAACGTAATGAAATGCTGTAGATAATGCGAAATTATAATTATTTTTGTCCATAACTGATAGTGTTAAATTGTGTTAATGAAGTACACTAAATGAGTCACGGTTCCAGTGACACACTTTCGTAATAACTCAATTTAGTGAGGTCTATGAAAATGGTGCATAAAGTTTATGATACGTATTAATATTATTCATGTACCTACCTGTTTCATCTCATCTTGCATCATCAAGGTTTACAGAAAATGTGCGTGGAACTAAGTCAGTAGTTATATTTAATCTTTTCTTGCTTTTTGCAGAGTTGTATTTGAATTTGGTAGCTTTGAACAACCGTAACGTATTTCTATGGTCCATTTAGTGTTAAATGTAACTTATTTCCAAACAAGAATTAAGTAGGGAGTTTAGTATTATAGGATATTGAATATATTATACACTATAATTTCTACTCGTATTTTTAACATTTCGCTAGTAGGAAACGATCATCATTACGTTTAAATAAATAAAGCAGCTCCTACTTACAGCGCCACGGCGCAAATAAAGGGGTTGGCGAGTTGATATTTGCTAAACATACATTGTTTTAGTGTAAATGAAAATGTTTTTTAACAAGTTCGATAGGGGACGAGACCTTATTAAAAGTGAATCAAAAACACAGTCGTAGAAACATGGATTCAAAAATACATCTCTGCCTATTCCTTCGGGGAAGTGAATGTGTATGACGTGTGTAATGACGAGTATGTGCTGGAGGCGGTATTTTCATGGAAACTCACAAGCCCAACTATCTTTAAAGCTGTATAAATAACAAAAGTAATTCACTTATAAATAACAATACCCTGGTCTCACAATCAACAATTATAAACTAGACATTACATCATCAACGTATAACGGTTTTGAGCTTCTATGGTAGTACCGCCTCTGGCACAATTCGAAGTTTGAACGCACAGAGATACAATCATTTAAGATTTTGTTGAAGAGAATATGGAGGCTGAATTGTATCATAATGTATTTCCATATAAAACAGAAAGGGCCAGTATTAAACATTATTATTCAGACCTCTTGTGGGTTTCCCCGCTGGCTTCCTTCAATGTAAGCGTATGACACACGAACATTATCGAGCAGAATAATGTCAAGTCACGAAGGCTTTTGATGGTATTCATCATGATCAACCCATATACGCCCACTGCTGAGCACGGGTCTCTTGATGGTATTAAGGAAAATCAATTTAAATACTGTTTTTTGAAAAAGGAAACATGCCGGTATGGAAGAGATGAATATGATAAGGCAACAATTAACATGGTTTCCATTACGTTACCAAGTATCTAATAAACAAAATACGATCGTCTTTTGAATCTAGTCGAATATTTTATCAAATTTTCTGTAACCATTCATTCAAAAGTTCGTCGCAGTTACTGACCCCTGTGGCCCAATATATTATCATGATTTAGGTCAAGAGTTCATGTTGTGTCGTTTAAAATATTTTTAAAAATAAAATAATTATGAAAAACATAAACGACACGCAGGCAAGAAACTTCTTCAGCAAAACGAAAATCATATTTGTTTTAAGAAATTAATAATTTATTTACATTTTTTTATTTTCATTAATTTAATTTTACATCATAAATGTTTTAAATATAGAAACTGCAGCAAAATAACAAAACTCAGATCAATTTCGCAATCATATGCACTCGACTCTAGAAATGCATTAAAATGCGCCTGGTCTTGACCGCGCATCGCTATTCTAGCCGGATTCAAATGAGATATCAACTGTTTGCGGAGAAAATGTAGAAATCTTGACTACATTTTAATTCAGCTATTGTTTTAAACAGTGAAATTATTTTGCTATACGTGCGTGTAATCGTGAATAGATTTTAATGAGATTGTTGTTTTTCAAGGCTTAATAAGGTCTTTCAAATGTCATAATTAAAGATCTCATTATCTCTCGCCGTTTCATTATTATGCCGGCTTATGCAGGGTGCTTATCTTTTGTGCAAACTCAGTTAAATTATCATCCTAGCTCTAATTTAAATAAAAAATATCACATAATTTACATCAGACTTTTGTCATTAGTTACCGCTATATTCTCTTAACCAAGTAATAATTCCTCTAGAATTATGGGTGATCATCGGCGGTATTGAAGACCTAACATCAGGTGGCTCACTACCACGTTCGTCTTATTTTTCAAAAAATATCTGTGTACCTACAACTAAAGTATGTTCGGTTTTGCTGCCCTCACTAAACTATCATTTAACACTATACGCTCTTAGATCGACCAACTTAATTGCTCATTTTCTACATAATTATAAGCCTTGAACATTAGAATAGGGGTATGAGTTGATCCGCTACTTATTCCATACCTATTTTACAAAAAAAAATCTCGATACATGCAAAAATGAGCGCTCCAAGTCTCGATTAAATAGAAAAAAATCGCCAAACAACAAGGTAGCCGACAGCCGAAATAACATGTAATAAAACCTTTTCAATTACTGTAACTAAACATGAACACGCTACTTTGCCCATACATGATGCGAAGCTTTGTCTTGTCAAGGCTGTGGGCAACACGCACATGCAAGTGTCATACTTATTTCTCACGCAATGAAACGCGTATACCACGGTGTCTAGATTCCAGAATATTCGAATCGTCATTTGTTTATCGCTGGCACGGAAAGGTGGCGATACCGTTCTTGATTGAAGGGCTATGCGGGCGGGTTGTGTTGAATGGTAAGAAATGACAAGGATAATCGCTTACACAATTGTTATTGAGGCGTATTGAAATTAGGGGTATCGATCCCGGGATCCCGGTCATTTTTCAGTCCCGAAATTTTCGGGATTAAATTCAATAAATCCCGGGATTTTCGGGATTGACATATTTATAATAAAAATCAATAAAAATGTGCTTTCTAAGATAATTAAACAAGAAATTACTCTTTATGAGGCTAGTTTTACACAAGGCTGTAATTTGGAGAAGACCTATAAAAAATTATTGACGATCCCTCCAACTTCCATCGAGCCTGAACGCGCTTTTTACACTTCTTCATATTTGTGCCACAAATTAAGAAGTATGCTTTCGGATGAAACGTTGGATGCTTTGTTATTTCCAAGATTTTATTTTCGTGGCTTAAATAAGTAATTTATAGTTCCTATATTTATATTTTATTTAAAATATATTTATCTCTTTTGCATAGTCTTTTTTTATAGTATAATGGCGTTTCTTTGTTTAGATAAAAGGGCTTAGTTTGTTCATTTTATCAGAAGAAATTATAATTTTGTTTTATTTTTTAATATTTAAGTAAAGAATTAAAATAAAAGATTGATTTTATTACTTTACTTTACTTTCTTTTTGTTACCACTTTTTATTACTAATACAATCCCGGGACTGTCCCGGGATCCCGGGATTATCTGTTGATAATCCCGAAATCCCGGGATCACAAAAATCGACCGGGATCGAATCCCCTAATTGAAATAGAAATAGATAATACGGTGTTATGAATTATGAATTTGGTGCTTGACCATGTATTGGAATATTGACAATGATTTAAAATGTTATAAATTCGTTTCGGTTGAGGGTCACTAACTTTTTCCTATTTATCTCGATGAAAAATATCATCTCTGCCATACGTTGAAAAGGGTAGAGTAACAATTTAGTTAGCTATTAGTAACGTCAGATGCTCATTTAGTTCGATAAAAAAGTAATTAATGAGACTGATTGGCGCATACAAAAAATGATTAATACACACGTTTGGTTATTGCATCTATAGATTTACAAACATGTATTAATTTTTACTAATATTACGAAGCTGATTGATTTCATCCTAGTTTTTTGTACCTGTAAAAGATCTATTTAAGAGATTTGGAAAAACATCGGGAAAAAATGAAAAATCCTCTGAAAGAAGACTACTAGGAGCATGTACAATATATAGGTACATACATGTACTCATAAATATGTATGTATAGTATATGCGAAGCTGACAAAAGCCCCGTCTGATTACAGAACACGAAAAAACTAGGTGCGTTTCATACAGACTTCCAATCAAAGAGAACGAAGTGCCATCTCTTTGAGTACCGAGTTCATTCACAACGCCAAAAGGAGAAAAAAACCAAGCTTACAGTGAATGGTGTAAAACGAAGGGGTAAATAAAGCGTGGTGGTAATTTGGCCGCTGGCATTCTTACTCGCTGAAAAGTTTTAGTTAAACCCTTTTATATTGGATGTGGGAAATCTTGAATAGCGCATTCATACTACAGTTTAAATTAAGTCTGGGGAAATGTCATTCGGATTTCACCAAACGGTGGGCGAGGTTTTCGATTGTGGTCTATAAATAGCAAGTGGGATTAAATTATGTAGCGTGGTAAAGACTTGACTTATTCTCAAATGTAGGTTCCGCAGGTGAGGCGCGTTGAGACGCCGATTAGACAAATATTACTATAATTATTGTATTTATTTACATGTGGTAACAATAAAAAAGACGTCCCATATGGGACACATTCTGAAAACTACACGAAACATTTTTTTTTGTCAATCTTCATACAATATTCTAGATAATTATTACTTCGTCTGCATTATGGAATAATTTTTAAAAAGAGTCCTAAGCAATAAATTGTTTCTTCTTAAATTCTCCCTAGCAGACTGTAGTCTAGAAATATGCCTGGCACATCGACTCTACTATATCTCTATTCAAAGTTGTGTGTTATATGTAGTATTTTAAGTTATTGTTCGGTACTAACTACCTCGTAATCTCGCTTTTTTTTTAAATACACCAACAATCATTCATATACTCCTGGCCTTAAATTAAGAAACGAGTCTTATGTCGTGAGTATCAGAAACTACTAGAGACTTTTTGGACACACAAACACCCAGATCCGAAAGAAATATTTGTGGTTTACACAAACATGTGTCTCGGTGCGGAGATTGATCCCGCGACTGATCGTTTCGAGAGCTGGTGTTTGGCCAACTGCGCCACGGGGCTGTCATATGGCTAAAAATCTTACATACATACCTTTTCGAGAATATAGACATGATAAAAATATTTGTTATACACATACTATACATTTACTCATCACAAGGTTCATACTTTGGTATGCAAGGACTGACAATTAGCTCTGTGTCAGACACGTTATTACTAGTGATGAGAAAATGACGAATATTTATCTAATAATGGAACAGTGCGGTGTGATTACACTAGTTCGCCGGATGTTGGCATGCGATTGCCAAGAATTATGGGAATGCTTTCATCAGCACCCGACATTACGGAAAATTGCCGACCGATTATTTAATTAAATCCATATCATACATCTTATGTCGCCACGGCTACAATACTGCTAAACAATGTTGAAAAATTCTTTACGGAATTAATATAAAATATGTAGACCATAGAAATATCAAAACGACCAGGGAAAGAAATCAAAATATTTCTGGCCTTAAAATACTAATTGTTTATCTCACGACAAATTCCATATACGAGTTTAATGACAAAAGATATCATCTCCTATTAAAGGGGCCTACCTCCTTCCGAGGATAATTTAGCTCATTTTACGGGAATGACTTCTTCCTAAGGAAAAAATAAGACTATGTTCAAGTACAAGGATACATTTTTTCTGCCTGTAGAATTAGCATAAATGTAAAAACTGATATATAAAAGTCTGTAAATCCTAGCGCAGGTTATTCGCGGCAAAATCTACGTGGGAGAGTGTCAATAGCACCCAGACTTTGAACAAATGTTTGCGGATTGCAAACATACCATGAATAGAGGAATCGAAAGGCGCTTCGTATTTGCTCTTGGCACTATGGAGAGCAAGCTATGAATGCAGACATAATATTTTTTGTACATACGTAGTTATTACTTCCATATAGAGGCGATATTTGCGTAGTTATTGAGCTTCCTCATAAAAAGAGGCTATTTCTTCTCGAAGCTTCACCAATGTTGATACGAAAAAATCTGGTGAGAAAATTTAATTTTTAACCATTTAAAACAAATGACAATCAGATAATTTCAATTCGATGAGTTTAACTAGTTTTGAGCATATTTTTTTTGTTAAACATCTTTGGTAGTCATATATAGTATATTTGATATACGGAGCCCGAAAATCGTTCATAGCACAGAGCTGGTAAAGAATTTAGTCTACAAAGTAAAAATATTTAATTTCTTCTATAATCTTACCCGCTATATAATTGAGTTACAGTCCACAATAACATTGAAGTAACATATTTAATGCACCATTGTGCTTATCAGTAATCAGAAGATAAGGTGTACCGTTGAAATCGTTTGTATGGAAATGTTAATGCTAATGCACGCTAACTATGTATGGGATTCTTGGTCTTGTCGCGAACACGGACAATGCCTTGTAAGAAGATCGGCGGAGTGGTAATTGTAAATCTGCTTATTTATTACCAGTGCTACGTAACTTAGCTTTAAATTTAAAGATTTTCCGAACAAGGAATAGTCATCATTGCAATTATTTATCAGTTTCTGCGAATATTATAGCGATACGTTAGTAACCAAGTAATGGTTTTTACGTAGATTTATAAAACTATTGTGTTAATAAAGTAATCATAAAATACATACTACACTAAGAAATATTGGCCGCGAAAAACAAAGACCCGTGAAAAATATTTTTTCAAGTCATAATTGCGCTGTTAAAGCTAGGTTACGTACCTAAAGTTTATAAGGAAAGGGCAAAGTTGTTGGTTAGAAGCAGCATTATAATAAAACCTTTAGTGTTTGCAATGTAGTACCAACCGATCAATACATATAGGTACCCACGATTCAAGACTTATATCTTAATCGGGTCAGATTGTGTTCTGACTGTGTATGTGATTGTTATAAAAAAATTGATACCCTCACGTCAGTTTATTATATTTGTATCTGCTTAATTTTATTACAGAGTCACGATTGAAGTTGAGTGGTGTTCGGAACGGAAACGCGGGCGGGTGGCCCGAGGCGCGGCCTCAAACGGAACCGCGCGCGTCCGGCATTTGTTCCTATTGCCGCTCCCGGGACAGACTTCGTGTCGGAATGACGTCATCTTGTATCGAATGGTTTTCATACAGCATATTACATATACCTACTTAGTCAATCGCCGTCCACTGCTGAACGCATTTCTCCCCAAGAAAGCACCAACCATCCACCGGTCTTAAGCAGCCCTCATTCATCCGTTTTCCGCCACCTTCCTCACTTACATACAGCAGATACTTTAATGCAAAAATTTAACATATTATAGCTTGCTTTAAAGTGCAGTGGTGAATAAATGAGCAATTATTTTAGTTTTGTTTCATCGCTTCCTATGTATTATTTCGGAATAATTTCGTTGCGGCGTCATGAACATCCTTCCCTTAGATTTGGTGAGTTTCAGTGCTCAGTTTTATTACTGTACGTGCCGCTGTTGATCCTGGGGCTCAGGCGGGGGTGTGGTGGGATAGAAAAGAAAATCAGTAATTATTTTAAAGCGAAAAAGTTTCTATTTGTATGTCGCATATCAAAGTATTAAGTTCTTCCATCTGTGGACAACTCTCAACGTAACACTATGTGGCCTTCTTCATTTTACTAATCAAATTATTCCAATTCAATAATATGGTATCTAAATAGTTTAAAATAAACCTTTTTCGATATAAACCTCTTTGAATTTAAAAACAAAGTTTTAAACGAACTGTATTAAAAGTCAATCCCTTCGTGACTGTAGTGGAGTGGCGGGCGCTGTATAAATTGTTTGCACTGGAACTATTTGCGAGCTTACTTTATGTTTAAATATGCATAATCATGTTGTTTACAAACTTAATAACGTACAATGTTTATGTACTTATAACGCGTAGATGTCGGCCAATCGGTTGCTATAATCTTATTTTGTAGCTAGTATATGATCTTGACATTTTATAAGTAAATTTGTGATGCCGCTTAAGTAGACGAGTTACTAATATGATAAAGTTACTGCTGATAAGTGAGCAGCATAAACGTTTTGATTCCACAGGTTAAATTCGTAATTCATTCTGAGAAACGACAGTGAAAAAAACTAAAACCAGAAAATCCAATACAACTCTCACCTAATGAAAGTCACTTGTTATAAGCAGTGCATTTAACACTGTTATTACCATTTTTAAAACCTAAAAACTCAACTTTTTGATACTATACGTCATAGTTAATTATTAAAAACATCGTAGAAAACATGAATTTAATAGATTTGTTTGAGATAAAGCGACTGTATTTGTGTACCTAAAACCTGTAAAAACTACATTCACATAATAGACCAGTAATAATAGTATGGAACGTGTTGTTTTAGTTAGTGATGGAAACCGGCAGCCCTTTTTAAATACCAACTTATTTCCATTGTGCCAAATGGACAATATCAAACACTCTGACAGTTCATTTAGTAGATCACAATTTAAAAACTCGGCTTTAGTAACAAGCTTCTGGATTAAATATAAAGATGTAAAAACGAATTCACAAGCCAAGAAATATTTTTAATACAATTTATATTTTACAAAATTTGATTATTGATTATTGTTTTTTAATCAATATTTTATTATAGATGCAAAATTAAATTATTAATGGTAATGATAAAATGGAAAATTACATCTCCAATACATCTCTAATAATTTATATTTAATTAACACAGTATAGCATAGTTAATAGTTACTATAGATTCCAGTAAAAAGAACTTAGCTCTCTCTACAACAGAAGAATATAATTTTTCCCTATCCCACCACACACCCGCCACTGCAACTCCTGTATTCCAGGATCAACAGCGGCACGCACAGTATTGGCGCCGAGCAATGAAGCTCAGCGAATCTAAGGGGACCTAAATTGTCATAATCCCGCAACGAAGTTAATCAGAAAAACAATGTAAAGGAGGAGTTGGAAAAACAAAGAGTTGTCCACTTCCCTCCACAGCAAAGCGGGTGACAAAATATTGAGCTATGAGGTTTAACCTCACATAAAGAAAGACAATTACAATTACCAAAAATTTGACGCAATTAACTAGCGCACCACGGATAAATAACTATTGCTTAAATTGGACCTAACGTGCGAACTGTTATACAGACTTCCAATAATAGGCATGGCAAAATCGCTGAAAGGCACGGAAATTCCTCCTAGATTCAACGAGGTCTGTATAATAAACAACACCAGACGTTACATGCATACTATTGAGCATACTGTTACGCTCATCCGACCAAAGATTGCACTCCCAAAGGATATGATGTGCGGACTGTTCATATTCGCAATCATGTGTTGAGCATTGGCACATAGGAGAATCAACCAACTTAAATGAGAATAATTTGCTACGAAAATTGCCGTGACCCGTTAGAAATTGCGACACGTAATGATCAATCTCAAGCCAGGTTTTTGCCAAGCGATCGCTAACCGACGGAAAATATTGATAGAGATGACGTCCCTTTACAGACAGCTTCCATCGGTTTTGCCATTCTTCTATTAATTCCGAGTAAATCTCGGCGTATGGTTTAAATAATCGAGTTATTTTTGAAAAGTCGCGCGATGGAAGGAAATCCCTATCAATACTTTGCTTGTTGGTAAAATATAACGCGGCGCGACGCTGTACTTCCAGGTCGACTGGAAGCACACCCGCAAGAACAGGTAAAGCCTCGGTACTAACGGTTCTGTACGCCTTGCACAAAAATATCAACGCCAAACGCTGACTCTGGAGCAATTTCCTTCTGACTGCGCCGACAGTTGCCCTATCGGCCCACACAGGAGAAGCGTAACAAATACAACCCAAATATGTAGCTCCATAAATTACTTTTAAGGTATTAAACGACAGACCCCAGGTTGACTTTGATATCCTCGTCAAGGCATAAAAGTTGTTTTTAGATTTTTCACCGACGCTTTTTATATGTTCAATAAAAGAGAAATTTCGTTCTAGAACAAGCCCTAGGTAACAAACCGATTGTTTACTTTTGATAAGGACGTTATTAAATTTTATACGCGGCGGGGTTTTCAAGTTGCCTTTCAGCAGCAAGTGAAATGATTTTTGGGGAGCGAACGAGAGACGGTTTCTTTCACCCCAGTGAGTAATTAAACGTAGACACGTGTCTGCTAACTTTTCTAGACCGGACCTACTATTCGCGTGTATGAGTAAGAGTCCGTCATCCGCATATCCTATTAAAGAGCAACACGGTGGTAAAGGAATCGCGAGAAAGTCATCAAAGCCTAGATTCCATAAGTAAGGGCCGACAACAGAGCCCTGGGGGCAACCCATTGTCAGTGACTTCGACACTGCGTGGTGACCTAAGCGCAATTTAGTTGATCCATGGATAAAATAAGAGTTGATCATAGAAAATATATTCCTTGGGCAACCACGAGATTTTAATTTCAGAAGTAACATAGGCCACCAGGCATTATCGAATGCACCAGAGATATCTAAAAATATCCCTAACACATACTTATGCTCCGATTTGTTAACCGCTCTTCTAACCGATAAAGCTGCGTCCACGGTTGATTTACCAATCGTAAAACCGAATTGATTATCGTGGAATTTCGGTCCGCCTGGTAGTAAGCGAGGCACAATAAGGCGTTCAAGTAGCTTGCCCAACGATGGTAATAACGTTATAGGACGATAGGATTTTGGGTCTTCAGGAGGCTTATTGCCTCCTTTTGGTATAAGTTTAATGAGACCACACCGCCAAATTCGCGGAAAAACACCCTCAGCTATACATCGATTAAAAACGCACATTATAGCGACACTGGACAGTTTACACGCTTCCTTTATCATCTTGTTGGAAATTTTGTCATCTCCAGAAGCTTTATTAAGCGGCAGGGAGCTAACTACTTCTAGAAATTCGCGAAGAGATGGGCTATCCGAATCAGGAGTCGACGGTGAAACGGAGGCCCATAGTCGTACTTGACTATGATATGCGGAATCGTTATTAAGGCTATCGTCCGGGATAAGTGAGTTTAATAAGGTTTCCGTGGTCTCCTCAATACCAGTAGTGTATGTTCCATTAACCTTTATGTTTTCAATATATGCTGAATCAATTGATTTATTAGCTTTAAACTCATGGTAAAGGGGGGACCAGGGACCCTCAGCATTAAGACGGTCAACTACTCTTCGCAACAAATCGCCTTTTGCTTTAATAATCGCGGCTCTATAACGCGATCTGGCTACTTTTAGAGAGTTAAAAGCACTTTCAAGTAAATCACTATTAATATACTTTTTCCTAAGCGAATTGAACCTCCTACGCGCTCGACGAAATAGTTGACGAAGGTGGACTAAGGTATTGTTCCACCAATCACATCTGCGAGTATTAGTTACAAATGCACGACCGAAAGTCATATCCGCACAGTATGTAAAGGTATCGGTCATAATTTCAGCGCAAGCTTCGGCTGAAAGTTCATTGCGAGTGAAATCTCTGGTATGATTAGCAAAAAGCGAGCCAAAAGACTCCCAATTAGCCCCTCTTAATTTATATCTATAGTTGTAATAATTATTATGATGCCCTCGTGTAAATCCAGGTAAAAACTCGTACACTATCAGGCGGTGATCACTACAAGACGCGTCAGGTATAACACGCCATTTGTCGAGATGGACGTCTCCACAGGAAAGTGTGACGTCGATTGAAGATTCGCCCATAGGACTGCTATACGTAGGTGGTGCGTCGGGTGTATTATGAATTACTAAATTTAATTCTGCAATGAAGTCTTCGACGGCACAGCGTCGCTCCGAATCGGTCGGTCTTAATTTGCCATACCAAAGAGTGGAAGACGCATTGACATCCGCGCCAACAACTATTTTATTTCCCGAAAGAGACCTCAGGACATGCCGCAAATGGTATAAATGTGGACCCACGGGGTCCGAGTATTGAAAATAACAGCTCACAACGTATAATTTAGTTGAGGGAGTAGTAACCTCCGCGACCGCACAGTGTGACGTCATAAGATTACGCACTGATGTGACTGTAAACACGGAACTCGACACGTAAATGCCAGCTCGCGATCTGTTATCCAGTTGTATTAATCTAGTACGTAACCGAGCGTGTTGGTACTGCTCTTGGACGAGGACAATGTCGAGCTTATATTCGTTAATTAAGATATTTAACTCCGACGTTGCCGCCCTATCATTGTGTAAATTAAGCTGTCCGATCGTGAGACTATCCATTTACAATCAGTAATTAGTTGAAAGTAATAAAATCTGCAATTTATGTTTGTACGATGGACATTCCTGAGACCCGCACCGGTGGTCGTGCGGTTTGTTAAACTTCTTGCACGTCGCGCAAATAGGTTTGAACGCGGCATCACCCTTATGTGGGCACGATCTCGAATCGTGTTCACCGGCACACAGAGCAAAGTCGGGGATTTCGTCGTGCAGAACTTATGCACATGTCCGTACTGCTGACAGTTAAGGCACCTGACTAGTTCGACGTCGTCGAAGAATCTACATGTCGCCCAGTCAATAAATAATTTGTCTTTAGTGGACATAAGATGATTTCGAACTTCCGAGTCCACTTCAATTCCGACCCATTTGCGACCGTTATCCAATACACGCCTGCGGACTACCCTAACTGACTTAGCAAAATCCTCCTCTTTTATGGGGAGCTCCCCCTTAATATTTTGCTTGTACAAAGCACTGACGAAGACGCGATCTTCCATTGACGCCGGTACATCCTTGACTAAAATACGTGGTCTACGCCCTTTTGGTTTTTCTAAACGCAAACCGGCTGATTTTATTGCGTCTACCGATTGGAGTTTCCTAATTTGAGACTCGTTCGCGACACGAAGTACAACTCCAGATTTCGCGGTCTTTTTGACGCCTACAATTTGAAAACCGTCGTCACTAGGCTTTATAACTTTCATTAACGCCTGCTTCGTCGCAGACGATGACGCAAAGTCAGCTGATCGTTCGGCGGCGGGGTATGCGACAACACAAGGCAGCGGCGCGCGCGACTCAATTGCCGGTGTCGGTTTTGCTAATTTGAGCTTAACGCGGTCCGCGTAAGACGCATTTATCGGTGCAGGTTCGCGCACATTTTTACTGTTTTCAAATTCCCGTTGTAAATTTGCAAGTTTGGTCTCGTTGCAGGACGATTTAATTGCTAGTAACGAAATAATGCCTGTGATGCGTTGTGTAAGGTCCATAATTGCCGACTTATTCGCGACGTTGATTCGCGACCCCTGATCGTTCACTAATTCATTTATTTTGCTTAAGAAAGACGACGCATCAGAGACCAAATCGTAATAGCTATTCCGATCCGAATCGCAGCTATCCACAAAAGTCAAGGGAGAATTGTTTGCCGAGCCGGATGGTTTTGACCGTTTGTCGCCTGGTGACATATTAGACGGCGACATGTCACCAAATAGCCGTTTAGGTCGCGAGTTGTTAGGCGACCTAGGTGTCAAAATACTCTTGCCAAAAGGGTCCCTGCCGCGGTCAGGTGGATCGTCATTAAAAACCGACATTATATTAAATTAACCGCAACTTATATGTGAATTATGCAACTAAACTAACAATAAGCCTACCCTCACAACAAAATAAAACGACTTACCGATGCAGCACTGGTCAAAACTATTTAATTTAACGTTAAAATATTAGAACGACTTACGCACTATAATGCACAAACCAACACAACACAACTGGAAACACCCACGAGCCGGCAAACAAACCGAGACACGATAAAACACAATTTTAAATGCGCAGTGTCACACCGTGTCCGCACAGTACGCGTGCGCGGAGGGAAGTGAAGAAGAAGAATATAATTATAGAGTATGCGAATTTTGTGGGTAGAAAGGCTTGAGATTTTGTATGTACGTATATTGTCTGAATTTTTAAGCAGTAAAATATTTTCCAAGTATTTTAAAATGGCAACATTTTTATTCTTGCCGTGATTGTTCTGAAACAGCTGACTTTAGTTTAAATTGGTCGGGATGGGAACTATTTCAGAAGTAACTTCTTTAAAGTTTTACGGAATAGAATTTTGTTTGCTCGTGAGATTGTGTTTATTTTAGATGCAGTTTGTGAATACGAAAGACTGCATAGCGTGTTTGTACCTATATGGGTGACCACACCATTTCGATTTCCACACAGAAAAATATTAAAAAAGTGAGGCATATTGGAACCTATTACATATTATTCTATCAGAAAGATTGTAAAAAGCATTTATTTTTCTACACCAGTGTGGCGCAATTTTAATTTTCCAAATGAGTCCGAAGTTCCTGCTACATGTTGCGGCGATTCTTTGTATCCGTTCAGCTAAAAAATATTTAAAACATCCATACTTTTGCTTTACCTGAGAATCAAACCAGAACGTCTGTATGACACAGTTACACCACCTAAGGAACGAGACAGTCAACAAATGTTAATAAAAAATGTATGAAGACTAAATTTAATTATTCACAGGTCTCCCTATAATGAAAATGAACTACATTACAAACAGCCGTGACGTCAAAAGTGTGCATAAAACATTAACAAGTAAATGCTTGAACATTGTTATACGAGGTCAAGTTGTGCATTATCGCATTAAATATTTATTGTTTACAATTGCAATTTCCCACGAGCACTCATGGCAAGTTGAAAACAAAGGCTTACAGTATATAAAAATATTACAGTTAATATGATGTCCGTAACTGGATCTGCGACCTTGAGATCTGGATGACACTATAAAACGTTTTCCTCCCATATCAGTAGTAGAGAAATGAAATTTTGCATAGGTTTGTGTATTTATTACGTCGACAAAGTGCTAAAACAAAATCACAAAGCGATGAGGACCGCCTCCCTACATTTAAAGTGTGAGGTGTATTAATTTATTTATAAATATAAAATATATCTATTTCTACGCTTAGTATGATAAAGTTTTTTTTAATTAATGCACACCTAAAACAAAGTGAGATTCCGTAAGAAAAAAAGCATTCTCGGAAAGTCGTGGTTAGCCGGACATCAATGTTTATCATTCGCTGTATAATACAAAGTAATAAGATTTGATTCAAGAATAGTCTTTGATCTAATATATTTACGACGTTCATAATGAATTATGTGAGGTCTTTTCTATTTTGGAACAGTCATATGAAGGACAACCAATATAAAACCTGTTTAAAAATGGAATACGTTAGATCAAAGATGGTTTTTGTAGTCTGTAGCAAAGTTAATTGTATTTGTTATATTTTGAATGGAAATGAACTAATCTTTACCTTCATTTTCATGTGATGTATGATCTAGGTTGCTTAGGTAGCGAGATGTACTCCAAATCTTTAAATTTCTTAAACTGTTATTATTAATCAACAAAGTTGTTCCTTAATCAATAATACTCTGACGTGAAAGTCGTATCATAAATAATATAATCAACGATGCTTTATTTGCGTGTGTTACATAATAAAATCAAAAGTGCTCCAACAGGTTTTATCAATGTTGAATTTATCACTCATCTAAATTAGCTGTATTCATGTAAATTAGTTATATCACGCATGTAACAAATTTTGTGTCAATATAATAATATAACGGATGGAAATAATAATATTGAAAGTCTCTGAGCGATTAGTCTTGATTTTTATGGCTTTTATAGTCTCATAGTAATTTGAATAAAATTTTGTCTTTTTTTGCTAATTTAAATAAACATATATAAATAGTTCATTTAATTAAATAATCATACCATTAAAATGTGTACACTTAATTTAATATGCCATTTTAAATTACGCCCGAAAATGGCTTTTAAACATCTGGCGGAACACGGCAAATACATCTACTTATTGCCTATCCTCGGGGTTTAACCTAAGCGTATGTGCATACATATGCTTATGTATATACATAATGTATGTATGAGCGACTATGCGTAATATACATAAGTAAACCTTCGCAAACCACTGCTCAAAACAGTGGTCAAATATCACGCATCATTGAAATGGTACACTCGATCTGTTAGCCGAGTTAGTTTTGCATGAAACGGGAGCCCTATTTGCGGCGGTAACGTACGCGTCAGTAAGCTGATATTGGACACGAAGCTGGCTCGAAATACCAATTCACTTGTTTTTAATGTCGAGAAATACTTAAATGTATTTGATGCTGATGGAATAAATTTGAAAGGAGGAAAATATTCTGCGTATTCGCAGGAGGCTGTTGAATCGGATTGTTGTGTGTAGTTATGTATAATAGAATCTCTGGTATATATATGTACGTCCTAATACTGGCCTCGTGCCTCCTCTTTCTTTAAGCCAAAAGGTGCTTTCTTTTCCATTTAATAAATCATTCATTCATTTTATTTACTGTGATATTCAAATTTCATTGGACGTAATTAACACTCATATAATAATTGGTTCGACTCCTCACACCGTTAAACAAATAGAATCTTTTACCGCAAAAAGTATAAGAGGCAAATATTTACATACTTGTATTTGCCTCCTGCTCAGTGACATCGAATGGAATTGAATTATTTTAAAATATGCCTTTAAGTGGCTTGCTTTTGAGGTTTTGTGTATTTTTGCAAATGGAGAAACTTGGGTCAATGGAAGTTTCCACATTTTTTATTAGTTCATCTCAATACTAAAATAGTATAAAATATATTTTAGCTGTTTTGTGTGGTATCAGTTTCTACTTCCTGGTCAGTTAAAAGATTACTGTTTTTTTTTATTTCCTGTTAAATAAATAAAAGAAAGCATAAAAGTATATCACAGGGATAGGCAGACACAGATCCTGACACACCTCTTTAGCTTCTTCAACATCTATACATCCCCTCATACAAATACAATTTTAAGTAAACATCGCAATATCGATACTTTTGCAGGAATTAAACACAAAGGAAGTATTATCGTTAAAGCTAGTGTCAAGGCTTTCAATGGAATGTTTTCAACCTTTAATACGTTGTTTTTCATATTTTACGCGGAGATATGGCAAAAACCTGTTAAAGGTACAAGGAATCTTATTTTTATAAAGAATCCTTTAAAATACTCACGAGACGAGACTTGGATCTCAGTGTGGGGTCAGAAATATGTGGATGTTGGATGTGCTTATTTTTTTAAGTTGATTAGCACGACATGACAAAAGTTTATTCCTGACAAGGACTAAAGATCTTGTCCCGTAAAATATTGTTTGTATTAAAAAAATAGTTTTTTTAGTTAAAATAAATAGTGAACTCGAAAACTTATTAATTTGAAATAATTTTAACGGACGTTAATGGATCCTTGCCCTAGTTCTTTAGGGCTACTTGTTTGAAAATTGCGTTGAGGCAACTATTAATGAATATACAACCTAGAATTTTCCGCACATAATCGTGCTAATCACATATGTTTACATATTAATTTCTAGGCATTACGAAAGATACAATGATGAAGGCAAACAGGTCATTCAGGTTTGTCTAACCTGTGCGATGCAAATAATAATATGTATATTTTTGGATGGAAATCTTGTCATCTGAATGTTTTATTTATTCTTATCCATATACAGTATACACATATATCCTTATGAGTACGAAATGCTTCTAGATTAGCCGAAAGACGTATTGAGGCATCTTGATGGTTTTAAAAAGATTTTTAAAGTCGAAATAAACATCATGATGAAATCGCACGAACGTTATTTCAAAATGAATATCTTTTTTGTTTGTTTCTGTCTGCAATCCCGCACTAGCCACGATAACCGGGGTTAAAAGATTTTTATAAAACTGTATATTGTTGAGCTTTTTTATTACATTGTTGTGTGCCTTGCTTGAGTCGGGAAATAGATCATAATTAAAAGTTTAGGTTAGCGGAAAATCCTCACTTATTACCACGAATTGCCGAAAAAGGTCCAACGCCTAAAAATTTTGATTCAGTACAATTGTACGCATTACAACTTAAGATAAAGTAAAAAAATTGTCGTCATTATAAAAATCTCAACTAAACACGATATTCACCTTATCTTTAGGCTTATTATCTGATTTAATTTTCTACTTAATCTTCCTATATTGTCACTTGACTTGACTACTGAAAGCAGTAGTAAACACAGAACCCTATCATTCAGTACAAAAATAATTTCCATTCCAGGTAAGAAGCACGTCAAGTATAGGCTTGCAGTTACGTGCTCTTAGCTTGTTGGTTCGCCTTTATTCTGTGTCTTGAGTGCGAGCTGCGAAGGCACTCCGGACATAATAGCTGTAGTTGATTAAAAAAAACCTTTTTCGCTGTGCCTTGTGTCTGTATGTGAGCCAGTATTTACAATGAATGCAGTTTTTTAGTTATTACATTGTTTTAAGGATTTGAAATCTTGGAGAAGACATGTGATTGTAATAATCCTGGTTTATATTGTCATGGTTTTTTCTTTCATAAAATGTTAAACTTGCACACACGGCCTATCCCACAGACTTAGTGGTTCAGGCGTGTAAAACATAACAAGCATACAGAGTTACTTTCGATTCATATGTATTGATAACATTAGTATAGTATGGGAGTATGAATAGTATGGTATTCTTTGTTAATAAAAATACGCAAGGGATAATTAAATACAAACAATAGTCAATATTCTTGTATTGTAATAGCTCTGACCCGTCATTATGATAAAGTCTTGTGTCGTGGATATCAAAAACTACGATAGACTTTTCGGTCTCACAAATATTTTAAATAAACGTCTGAACCATTTCTAATAAAATTAAATTTAAGGGACTATGTTTAAGTCAACCTCTATATCGAGTTATAAACGTTAGGACACAAAATATGGATTATTAATCACGAAAATAATTTTATCATAAATTTGGCGAAATACAAGCGAACGCATTATAAGTTGTGTTGTTCTCCAACAAGTACGGCTATAAATCTCGAGCTATGTGACGTTGGCTCATCTACGGAGGTCACAAGGTGCAAGGACGGAGAGCGTCGCAGTGCGCCAAACAGACAACAAAATTATATAAATATACATGAGGAATTCATTCATTAATATCACTTATTGTACTTATGTGCTGTACACAAAATAAGTTGTCATGTATTTTAATGGCGAAGGAAAACATCGTGAAGAATGTTGCACATCTAAAGTTCTTAGGTTTTTTGTAGGTGTGTAGTCCGCCAACCCGCACTTGGTCACCGTGGTGGACTAACGCCTAAATATAAATAAGGCAACAATTAGATGGACTGCATAGATCATAAGCATGTAATGGGTGGCCACAAAGATGTTGTCTATCCTTTAAAGTTTAAATTAAAAATATCTTTCTAAATGTGTGTCACTTCGAAGAATTCAATAATACGGATAACTATATCATTATCCAATATCGAATACATAGAACATACACCCGTTGTCTGCTTTTGTATACCCATAGCACGTCCCGTCATAAATTGACATAGTGTACCTAATGCAGACAACATCCATCTATGACTTGAATATAAATTTAAGTGACCGTAGTTTTTAAATAGTTCACATAACTGTTTCTGGACTTTGGAAATATGCACTTATTTTTTTTTTTATATTCATACATATAGTAACATATTGTATCCACAAGGCGTTTTTCAAATTTTTCCTGTAAAATTGTCAAGTGTTCTACGAATATACGACTAGCAAATTGTGTCTCCGGTCACCGATTGCCAGGCAATAGTCACAGAAATATATCGAGACAGAACGATCACGAGTTTGATAGAGGTGTATTTCTTAAACCAGGTTTCGCTTACTTTTCAAAGTAATGAAAGGCTGGAAAAAGAAACTGATTGTACCTTTTCTTTTAGGGGACCAAAGATGCAGTCCTTAATATTGGTATAGTATTTTTATAACATAATAACATAGTATAACAATTACAACCGAGTCTAAATACAACCAAAGTTTTTCATTTGGACATTTAATACATCTATATATATTTTTAATTAGTTATTTAAAAATTAGTGTTCTTATCATAGAACTGTGGGTAGGCGAAGATCTTAAACACGCGGTCACGTCACATCAGTAGAACGGAAATTGAAGTTCCATCCCTACCATCTGGATGAATGGCGTTCTTCAATAGTGCGGTTCAAACGGGGTTTTTTTCCTCGGACAATATCTTTGTGGAATCAGCTTTCCTCGGCGATATTTCCAAATGGATACGATATAGGGACCTTCAAGAAGAGAGCCTATACTTTCCTCAAAGGCCGGCAACGCACCGATAATCCCTAGGGTATTGTGGGTGTTCATGGGCGGTGTTGACCACTTAACATCAGGTGGCTCACTAGCTCGTTTGCCTCCTTTCACATAAAAACGGTATTCTTAATAAAAACATCGGTGTGAAATATTGTGAGAAGTTCTCGGAAATTATTCATAATTCGTTCTTAGTGTAACGGTGCATCGTACAACCAGTTGCAGTTCAGGTAAGTTTAACTAATGTAATATGATTTGATATGGAATCGACTGACTAAGAATATTTGTCTCCCATCAGTGTTTCTATGAAAGCTAGTTGTTACCTTACTGTCTACAATTATCCTACCAAATTTCGTCTGCTATTGATCACCAATTATAATGCAACAGTCACGATCGTATTTCTGCTTAAATTATATTTGCGTGTCACCTTTTTCCTTTAAAATATCTGAAAGAGAGCTTAGTAATTTAATATTAATCGTTTATCTTTAATATAAACATTCTTAACAGTACATCAGCATATTAATTTTAATTAAAAAGTACGTCATTTGTAATTTTTTTCTCAGTATTGCCGCATACTAAGGTCTTCTGTCTCGATATAAGCAGTGTGTTAATATGAAATTAATCGGAGCCCGTCGACCCTTTCATGCAATTCATGCCCTAGTTCTTTTTGAACAATGCTTAGCCCTACCATGTACGTAATTGCCACTTAAGCTTCCTCATTCATAGAATGAAACCAGCAGTAAAATTATCACTGCACCGTAGACGATTATGTTCTGAAACCATAATTTTAACAACGCTGTTAGCGAAGACAATCTAAATGTAATTAATTAAAACCTGTTGATGATCTTAGATATTATACTTTGATAGTTTAACAAAGATCTTGCAAACTAGTGGTTAAAAAAATTGTTGGTCGTTCATAAACAATGTGGCCTAAAGTATACCATATATTATAATTAATCGATTTATTATAATATTTTACAGAATCTATGAAAAGTTTCTCCAGCATTGTAATCTTAACACTGTCATGTGTTATTTCATTGGAAATTGCCTAGCTTTTTCCTATTTTTTTCTCTATATCTTCGATTCTAATTAGGGTATAGTTCGTTAGACTTAAGAACACTCGCTACAACAAGTTTGACCTTTTGCACTTTAATTGGTTTTGTTCGAGGGAAGCTAGGTGTGAACTTTGAAGAAACTCTAAGTGTGTGGATCTTAACTTTAGAGTTAAACACTGATTATATGAATGTTACAAAGGACAGCATGGAATACGTACTATGTACATATATCACACGCAAATTACAGAAGGTTTAGGCAGAGGAACATTTATGCACATTTCGCCTGGTATCTGTATGTATCAGCTTTACGTAATACGGAACGAATCTATTGCCGTTTCTTGACAACCTATCCAGACAAGGTGCTGTTACTGAGAATTAGTGAATGGAAAAACCCTACAACATGTTTCCTAACACGGGTTTAGAATTCGGGACTAAACTACTCATTCTTGTACCCAAGACCCCGAGGCACTTTGAAACCGAGGAATGTGGCGTCATATCAATATTTTTCGTATTTATATGTAGCATCGAATCAAAACTTTAATAATCTTTCGTACCACAATCTGAACCTTGAAGTACATGGTACTTTAATAAGATTTATAACTTCTATTTTATGTCATTAGCTAAACATTTAACTACAGTTATCTAAATTATTATGATGATAATTAAGCCTATTACAATACTCACTGGTGGGAACTCCATGTTCACACAAGATTATAAGTGCACATGGTTACATGTCGCGAGTGTTTTATCAAATATTTCGTCTCATTATCTGAACATTCGCTCCGGAAATTTTTATCTTTGTCACATGTTAAAATACTCGTTGAGGGTTGAGGACTTGATAACAACTTTAAACTCGCATACAGAATTTCAGGATGTCGAAATGCATTTATTATTGTTGATATTGTAAATAATATCAGCTCATTCACGTGTACCGCGCTGAGATAGATAGATATTTGTTGTCATATGAAATAGTGGGCGAGCATATAGTCGATTTAGAATCGCTACTTCTTTTATTCCGTCCGTGGTGTAGTTGGCTAAGGACCAGCATGCCAAACGAGTTGCCGCTGTTTTTTTCGATCCCCGCACCGAGAAAAATGATTGATCCAGGAATATTATTTCTTTCAAGTGTTTGTGAGACCGTAACTTTTCTCGTAATTTCTGATAACCACGATACAATACTCGTATCTTACTGTGGAGTCGGAAATGCGTGTCTGCGCGTATTTATTTATTCAGCTAATTTCATACATTAGATTTTGACTGCATTTTCTATAGATTCATAACTATTGATAAGTTTAGCTCATTATTTTTAAGTTTTACAAACGGAGCGAGTTCATTGCCGTTTTTGGGCCATTTTTCTACCCTCCGTAGCATAATTGAGAATTTTCTAAATAAAGAAAATAAAATTACCCGACCAGGAATCAAACCCTCTGGAATGCACTTCTACACCTTACGATCAAAGAGGCAAAGACAATAAGTCATTCTAATCCTCCACTAGTCAAAGTACAAAGGTCAATTATCAATTTATATGGCGTTGTCTATGTCAGCTGCTCTAGTCACTTTAGTCAGTCAGAAGTGGCAGGCGATGTGCCGATGTCACGCTCGGCACGATCGGCCGAGAGTCGCGCGTGACTGCGGACGATATAGCCCCTATAATGCAATGAACTTATTTTGCAGAAAACATGTAAGTTGGACTAAAATTGTACTTGAAGCTCTTTAGCTAGTTTTCTGTAGATATTAGGTAGATAAAGTGCTTGTTAGTACGTTAGAGGATAAGGTCTTCAAGAAGATGAGACGGTTTTTAATAGAAGTTTAAATTGATTAATTTAATTCTAATCTATCTGTTGTTGATCGCATAGGAACAATTAAGAAATTGATAAGTATTAATAATACATTAATTGAGGCCTAAACTTTCTCAGTTATAGTGGGTGTGTGGATAAGTACTCAGTAGTGGTATGTATGTTGGTTAATGATGAATAAGACATAAAATTCTGTGCTACAAACGAGACTCCCGTAGTTTCCGATACAAGATTTGCGTCCTAATGAATTAGTCTGCCTATGTATATACATAGATTTTTATTAAACACCTATATTTTTTTAATATAAGTTGTTTCATTTTTTTGGAAACACACCATTTGTGTCACGTAACTGTTCCAACAAAAAGTGTATTTTTTACACTTACTTACTAAGTGGCTTATCTGGAGCAACGACCTAAAAGAGGCTTTACTTGCGCACAATAGCGTGAGGTCATCACAGTGGTAGACAGATTCGGCGATTTTTCCCCACATAACTACGGCATAACAATAGAACGTTATTGATGGCATGTTCCAAGGAAATGTTGGACATAAATCACGCAGGAACTCGTTGAGAATGAGTTAGCGTTTAAGTATATTTTAATAATGCGACGAAACTTAGACGTTTGGTAAAGAATGCTGACGTTAGATGGTAAGTGACTGAATAATTAGGTTTCTAATGTATAATACATTTTAGAATTCTTATTTGTAGTAATAGATCCAGATGTAGCTTATTGCAAAAGAGACCTTTTAGCATCAACTTGGAATATAACCCCAATTAAGTAGATTATTTTCGTCATTTTAGAACTAAGCTTTTTTACATAAACTATTTAGTTCGCTTTTGCTTTCCAAAATCACAGCATTGTTTCCTTTCTTTAAATACTTAATAATTTATAATACAGTCACAAAATTGTGTGTTTGTTCCACTGCCTCAGAAAAACAACGAGAAGCAACGCATGTCTGTTTGGTTCTTTAGAATACCGAATATGGCTGATATGGTTTTCCATATCTATCTAAGTAGCGATTGTTATATTATTATTAGGTGTATAAGGTTTAAGAGCTGCAATAGAGATCTACATACGTATATAAATGCGTCTCGATCTGGATCTACACGAAATAAATACAACTATACCATATAAGCGACTTAATTAATGCGCTGAGGTAGACGTACCGTGGGACGACCTGCAGCACGATAGTCCGTCGACTTGAGAAATGGCGGGTAACGGATGGATGAGGGCTGCACAAGACCGGGATGTTTGGCGCTTTCTTGGAGAGACTAATGTTCAGCAGAGGACGGTAACTATGTATGTATAATGTGTTGGCTGGCTATTGAAAGATACCTACGCTTATATATATTGCAACAATCATAAATTATAAAAGCATTGCACATCGTCTTTGAACATTTACGTACGAGATATCAAAGGTTTGTGGTAATTACGTACATAAATGTTTTACATTATCAATAAAAATTAAAACATCTTGTTCTATTTGGCAAACGAACGAATACCGAGTAGAGCAACAAAACGTGCACTTCGGTAGTATTTCACGCGAAATGCGAAAAATTTCATAATGAGTTCACGATGTTATTTTTGTTTACGAATTTTGTTTGAAAATATGCCAATTACCGGGTGAAATATGACTGGAACGTATATTTAACACGCTTGTAAATATAGAGTTATAGCTAAATGTATCGTAAAAATCTATTTTGGTAAGATGTAGTTAACCGGGTTTTTTGTAGTACACTCATTACATACCGTCAAAATCATACTTATTCTTGATTCTGCGTTCGTTGTTACATAAAGGTCTCGTTGCGATAGACAGAGATAGGTATAATCTCATAATGTAGTTATAATTCTCATTGAAAATATCCCTACAAAATATTATACCCCATATGTATGAATACTACAAACGTTTTGTCATAGCCGAAATATCCCGTATACCATTCCGAAGTATTAGGTACTTTTTAAATTTGAAAGAGCGACACGGGTTCTGGAAATATGATCGAAAAAACGCAATCAACTAGTTCTCTGATATGAATTAATGGACTCCTACCGAGCTCTTTGACGATACAGAATTAAGAGTATATTTCACGTTCTATGGGTGATCCTATCAACTTGCATACAGTAGCATAAACAATTTTCAAAAGCGTTACATATAGCACAAACATAATTCGAAATTAAGCCAATACCAAAACTAATTCAATTCACCTAGCCCTAATGAAACTATTATTTATTATTTCAATATAAAAAGTGCAAAAAACATTAGCGGTCACGATTTAACATCCGCACGAGCGTTCTACTCCTGAATCACGTTCCGGAGTCGTGAGATTTAGATAACTAAACTGTTTGAGAGTGTATTTCGATAATGTTCAGATTTTTATTATTTAATAATAGGTACTAAACTATTTTCTATGTTTTGTTTTGTCTTTAAATTTTAGAATATATACATTCATGTTTCAGCGGAGAAATAGAGATATATCCACCTATGTTCCGCAATCTATGGGCTAGGTAATGAAGACGAACCTATTTTCAGAAACCGTGCTATTACTGAGAACTTTCTAATATACACACGCCCTCATGACAAAATAGAACAAAATATTAATGCCACAGTAAACGTGGCATAAGTGTGAGACGTATAATAGAGTGATCCCGGATTCGATTCCCGGTTCGTGGAAAATGCTATTTGAGTAACTTGAGGAAATTTTCTTTAGCCCCAAAATCTGAAGACTTCTTCCTTTATTTTACTTCGGAATTTTAATAGCCTGTATCTATGTTTATATTTTTTTGGAAATTCGAAATACTTTTTATTCGTAATTGAAAGTTTACGAACGGCACTGCCGTATTTGAATATTGTACCGTTGGAACGAAAAGTCTTGCATACATACATGTTTAAGCAATTGTTTGTCACGAAAGTATGTAAATAAGGATTGTCAGTGAGCAAGCGTCGTGAAATTTTCTATACCAGAAGATAGATCATGTACCATATTACTGTCAGTCTTACGCCCATCTGATAGTAAGTGAACATTGCATAACCGGAATATACACAAATAGACACAAACGCACCTGTTTTTATTACTATTTCTAAAAAGAGCATAAGGTAAAGGCTACAGTATTTGTGATACACTTACTCAGTCATCCGAGTCATTTTTATAAAGTTGCAGAGCACTTACTACAATCAGAATATGTGTGATAATAGTTAACACTGAAAATCTCATGAAATTCGACGTAGCCAAGGTAAACTAACTTCAACAACGTACTAAATTTAAATCAAACAAGCAGTTTTGCAGTGTGCAAGGGTGTAAAGCTTTGTACAAGTTAATTTGTATGTTTTCTCAACTGGCTGAGCCGGCGCAGCGCTGCATGTAAAATTTGCAAAGCTAAACAGCTGCGAGTTCTCATTACCGAGGCAAAATACGTACGTTGAACGTATGAGTGTTTCAACTAATTGCCTTTTAAAAACTCAACAACCGTTTAATTAAGCATAAGTGATGTGTTAGGCTAACAATATGAATGTTTATCCAGTTGGTATTTTAGTTTTTGTATGTCCCAATATACGGTTTGATGATCGAAAATGTCCTAGAAACAGTAATAGATTCGTCTACTGTAAGTTGAACTGAAGCAAAACGGGTAAAACTATGTAGTTCTGCTTCACCCTTAGGAAGTTTAGAGGCCTGAACAAGTATATGGTTTTACAGTCCCGTGGCGTAGTTGGCTAAATGCCAGTTTTTGAAATAGAGGCCACACTTTCAAGTGTCGAGACAAATGTGTGTGTTATCCATAAATATTTGTTTCGGGTTTGGGTGTTTATGAAACCAAACAGTCCCGTATTTTCTGATACCTACGACGCAAGACTTGTATCGTAGTACTAACTATGCTGGCTGTTGTATGTGCGGCTGTGTATTAATTTACGTATGTATTCGATTCGATATGACTTTCAAGCCTTACTACTAAGTCATATTAAAACATCGCAGCTATTTCCATACTATCTATTATTGATAATATTTATACAATGGGAATAGAGGCGTGCGTGTTTAAAGTCAATTTTACTTACTTTTTGTTCAGTTTTACCAGTAATTGCTTGTGGTTTAGTCTGCGCGGCAAGTTGTATTTGTTATCCCATTAACCTAAATATCGATTTAAATGTTAGTTGTTGTTGTGGATTTTTTAATACACATTCATCAATTACTTTTAAATTACTTTTTCAACGGATCTCTATTTTAATTTCATGAGTTTCTTTTTAAGATATACTGACAGGAGTAAGACGTGTTTAATTTCTGAGAATTTCTCCTATTTCATAAAGTTATTATAAACAACACTCTGAGTCGAAGGATATTTTTGATATGTTTCTATTAACAATAGCAGATTCAAAATATAAACCTAAAATAGTTACTGTAAAAAAGTTTCAATGATAATAACTTATGCTCTTTCGTTGAGGTCTTACGTTCCATATTGTTGTTTGAAGTTATTGTTTACACTGTAATTATAAATATGGAAAATGAGTTCTATTTATAAACCGTTCAATAGCTAGTGAACTTACATAATACATCCACATTATTATAGGCATTCTCCAGTTTTTAAATTTACTAATGCCTGGTAACATGATGAAATTTAAATTAAAAAAATGTTAGGGTATAAGAGTAGTTCGCTGTTTTACCCTCTTCATTAAAACTAGCTATGGCTTTTGAGTATAAATCCGACAAATTCGTTTCAAATAACTATTTTTCCTTTGTTATGACGCCAGACAAAAAAAAAGGATACAGTTGACAAGGTGGAAAGTGATTGCTATTAATTCTAGTAAGTAAATACGTAAAGTATTTGCGTTTATTTTGTTGAAATAAATTTAATATATGGCCATAAAAGTGGCCCTTGAAATTTCATTCACAAAAATATCACGTTAAAACTATTATCTACTTTAATTAGACTTAAATATGGCTTTAGCCGAGTCAGCTATATAAAGTTATCCAAAATTATACAACGACAAAATATACAGAAATGGAATCAAAAGAAAATTGATAAACAGTTCTATTCTGAGGGTATGAATAACTACCATTAATAGGAAAGTTAAAACTGTGCCGTTTAATTATTCAGTATCATCTGTTCGCACTCACGGTCTGGTTAAGTTAGTATGTTAGAGTTATATATAAGGTCATTGTGCTTCCCGTTCCAGAAACGGACATTGGTATATTTTTGTCACGGCATAAAGGCTGCCTTTGTGCTTAAATATTTTGGACTTCTCAGTTTCAGAATATATTCTTAGGCCGCAAACTTCTTGCTATATTGATTTTGCTAATTATAATTGTTGCAGAGCAAATCACAAAGCAAAAACTACTAATAGAGTCTTGGGTATTGAGGTATTAACTGCGTAAGTGTTTATAGTGTATGTTTTTATTATTTAAATATTCACTCCTTAGTTAATTGTATGTAATTCAACTGTTTAAAGTTGCAAAAAATAAAAATCCTAAATAAATAGATTTAGATACATAGAATAAAATAAAAGAACTGCTTCGTTGGCCCAACGGAAATGGGTTTGCTCTATTGTGTGGGATACACATAACTGATGTCGATTTATGGGTGCAGAAATACACCTGTTAACCCATTTAGATATACGGGTAAGAATATTCTTACGTATGTATGAATAAAGATATATTAAAGTTACGACGAATGATAAACGTACGCGTTCGTCATTAAAAATTTATTACCACTAAATTTTTGCGTCCACACATGGTGCTGTTTTATTGTCCCTATAAGCCATTTTACTGTCAAATGCCATCCATAGACTGTGATATTATTATATGACTTTTGCGGCTGTCCTCGTGTTTACAACGCCTACTGGGTAAGTGCTTTTGTATCGTAGGCGTAGTGACAATAAGGTTTAAAGTTTTAGGAGCCTCTCTTTGTTATTCACAGTAGTTTTTTAAATATTTTCAGGATATGACCCTTATATTTTCATTAAAAAACAATTCCGTAATAAGTAATCATTGTTATTATTATGAAAAACAAATAGTAAGATAAAGTATATAAGTTGATACTTTCTCGTTGTTAAGAAATATTTTTTTTCAAAAATCATTATTTTATTAATTATGATTTCATTAAAAACAATAATGACTATGTTCGTTCGCCACTTCTTATCACGCAGATAAAGTGTTCAGCGAGTACAACTATTTTAATTCAGTGTGTATTTTGGAAAAGGTTTTAATTAGATACGAATGCTTTGTGCAGTGTCCAATAGGCATACCTTCATCCTTTTCAGTACTATTACTTTGCCTTTTTTTACAACAGCTAGTAGGAAGGTATAAAAGTCATCTGCTTAATTAAAGCAAATCAGAATAACAATGGGGCAAATCCTTATTTCCCATTATAACTTTTCATACTGTTAGTGCAATTTAAGCATTTTCAAAATAACCGTGCTATCTGCGTGACTCGTGAGTGTAGTAAGTTATAAATTTCCCACGACGTATCAGTTCATAACACTTTCAATGGGAAATTGTATAGTCTTTCTGCTTCACTGCCGTCGAAGTATTGCAAACCGATCTTCTGTTACACCACAGAGTGCTGTTACCTCATTCGATGTCATCTCGTGTGCATGGTATCACGTGACTGATCCACGATTCTTAAAACCATGAACCCTTAGAAGCAGTTTTGGTCTTAATCGTGCACAGTCGTCTAAAGACCTTTGCTGGTTAGTAAGCGGCGTGCGTGTGTTAGCTTTTGTGTTTATAAGGTCTGTTACCTGTGTCCTTAATAAAGAGGATGGTGTTATTGTATATGCGGGCGCATAGTACGTCCCGTTAATTTTATAGAAGTCGCTCTGGAAAGAAACAAAGGGCTGAGATCTTTTTTGCTTTTTGATTGGGTTGTACGTCTGTTTTTTACTTGCTATAGACAGTTTTTGTTTTGTTTCTGCGAGTATATGTTTAATTCCATAATAGTGAGACATCAAATTTAAGATTTTTTCTTTTGTTAATCGTTTTTTTTTTTAATCTTACTTTCTTCCGATTGTGTTTGTATTTTGTTTTTGAATTATAAATGAATGTTTTCATAAATCTCATAATGATATCGGTTGAAAGAATATTACTTGAAAAATATCAAGAGCATTGAATAATAGTGTAAATTTGTAAAATTATCTTCTATATACATCAACAGTGTATTTATTTTATTATCACCAGTGTGGTTGGGATATATGAGATGTAAATTTTTGCCATATTATTGTGGTTTCTTGGATTATTGTGCTAATAAACCTCGAAGCTCCGTGATGAATAATAAATTTAACACCTTGTTTTTTGTATGAACATAACTCTTAAAAAAAAGTATAAATAAATTTTCGGACGTTTTGTTACAAGAACATTGAGATAAAAAAGTGTTGAAACAGTCTCTTACTAATAACGTATTTGCGTATAAAAACTTTAGTAACCCTATTAAATAATGAAAAGAAATACGAATGTGTATTTATCGCGAGAACTATAACTAGTTTTACACTATATGCGAAGTTTTTTTGTAGACCGTTGGAATGGTAAATAAGGCTTAATGAAGCCATTATGACTTGAATTATTCCTTTTTAGAAGACTGAAACAGCTCTTAATATAGTTATAGTATGAAATCGTGTTTGGATTTTCGTAATTGATATATATGTGTATCTATGTATGTTATAATTTATAATATATAATATTTTATATAAGAAATGTTAGAAAATTATATTGTCTACATAAAAAAGTCAACATTTCCAGGTTTGAGGTTGCAAAGTTCAGCCAATTTAATTGTTTAAAAGTTTCAACTATGTCTTTCAAATATTTTCATAAGAATTCCTCAAAAGTAAGTAATTTCTATTTGGGTGGATAGACGAAAAGGCATATTAGCCAAATACACGATAAAAGGAAATTCTAAAAATATATTTTTTGGGTTTTAATCAATGAACTTGAATGGACAAAAATTGCGGTTTATCTCAAGATATTGATTTACAAAACTGATAAAATAAGCTTATATCAGCTGTAGATAACATCTTCAAAAGATTTATTAAGATGAATTACAAAGGAGGAACATATTTTATTCATGCAATTATTTCAATTACTCTCAACTATAAATTTAAATTTTGAAAGTACTGTACCCAACTCTCATTATAAGGCCAAAACTGCTAATTTGAATATAATTGTAGTTTTATCAGAAATCCAATTAAGTTTAATATTAAGTAAGTATTTTCATTAATTAAATGAAACCATAGGCTAAAAAATAATTTCTTTTGAAGACATAGTTACAATATTTTTTTTTAAATCTATTATTTATACTTTTGTGTGTGTGGGTTTTTTAGATATTGTCTCAACAACATTCGTAAAGGGAAATATCTACTAGCTGTTAATAATAACTTTGACGTACAACCCAATAATTACTTCAAGTGATTTAAATCGCATAAAATATTTACATATCTCACATGTCTTTACGTATTCATTGAAAAACTCCCAAGAATATACCAACATAATATTATTTATTCAAATAGCCTTTTAACGATAAGTAAACCTTTTCACAAACCACTTTTAATTTTTAAAACACACTTTTTACCAACATAACAACTTTCTATTTCTTTTAAATATTCAAAATAGGAACGCGATAACATTCTATTTTTAAATTGTCATTATATATCCATATGCAACTTATATTAAGGAACAATTCAGTTACCATCAGGGTTCCATAAGGTTACCGTAGCAGGCAACCAAGCATTATTATAACAAGGGACTTGCATGACCAAGTACTTACCTCTTGATAGAACACCCTCTTGGTGTTGTAGGTGAGGTTGTATTGTTGGTCTGCCACCATTAGCAGGATGGTGAATGGCAGCAGACAAGCAGCGGCTGCTAGAAACGCCACGCATCTCCCAAGCCGCATAACACTTAAATTCCTGCGACCCATCGCCATCGTCACCAAACTTTAAATGTATCTCGTCTAATATCAGTCAAACACATTAATTTCACGAAGCACTGGTGGTTCTGGGCAAGGCATTTTACGTTATAAGAGCGATAGGAATGGGTGAGAACGTTTTGTTCTTAGATAGGGATTTACGGAGATGAAACGTCGTAAGTGGCTGATAATACGTAAGATTTTTTCCGATTCGATAACCTTTAGCCGTGAGTACGTTGAGACTGGTGATACGGTAACGGCATTATTCTAATTATAAACATTATTTGTGTCAGTTGTCATTTGTGTCCTGTACTAACTTTGCACTAACTATGGAAGCTAGCAAATGGATATTTTTCTTTTTCCACATTCATCTCTTGGATAAAAATATTTCTATAAGAAACAATATGAAGAGGCCGCAATATCGTATTTAATCCACCACTCTGTCCAAGTATCTGTAGACTTGACATACCTCAGATATTCCTTGAGGACAACTCTTAAGTATGCAGGATTCCGTACTTTTACCGTCTCTGAGTGGTGCATATTTTTGCGTTTGAAAAGCGAAATCTTAGCGTTTATTTTTTATATTTTTATTTTTTGTCCTGCTATGAAAGAGACAAGGAATTCTTTTGATAAAAAGCGCAGTTCATTACGAATAGCAATATTTTACAATACATTATTTTTTATACTTTTAAGTAAGAAAAACAAAATATAGCTTCCAACCGCAAACCAAAGCGTTCTTTATATGTAACAAAAGAATAACTTTTCAGAAATGTGTAGAATAACCATTCCAAATTAATATCCGAGGAAATTCTGTTGGAAAGTAAAAGTACTTAAAATTTTATTAATACTTTCACCCGTATTCGAGACACAGTTTAAGCAAAGCTGTGTCAATGACAAACATAGTTTAGAAAAAAATGACTCTCCACACTAACTGAATCCCAAAAAAGCTTCTAGAATCTTCTAATATACTTGCTTATGTTAATTACACCAATAGTAATAAACGGATCACTTGCTCTATAAGCGTGTTATATCCCCCGAAACAGCAATAAAAAATATTAGGGGCAGTTCGTATTATCTACAACGGTATAGGCAATTGAATTACCTCATGAAATATTAGCGATAAGCTTATCATAATCGTTTTACACCTTGTTATGGTTCTCACGGCTTAGATGGATCTTTTAAAAATGTCGGAGATAACAGACATTTTGTTGAAAGTGACACGAAGTGAGCGAACTACTTTATTACGGCACACGGGCGACCAGTCTATGGTTATCTTTTTAAAAATTATCGTTAAAACCTATTTAAGGTATACTTTTCCAATGAGCCAGTGATAAAAAAAAGTTTTGATATTATCTGTGGGGTCTAAATAAACTATCAGAACCCTAAAAAAAAGTCGGTTAACAATTTGGAAATGGTGTTATTCTGACATTAAGAAATTTACAGAGGCATAGCGTCCGGTAACGATCCCGAAAAATATACAAAATTATCGTTGACGTTAATAAATATCCACCTGTGCCTACTAGTCGGAGAGAAAAGAATTGTAGGACAGTATTTTTCCATACGCTACCGATTAAAGAGATAGATAGCGTAGTCCAAGTAAAAAACTACGCGGCCTTACCTGCAGTTGCTATGAATCTATTTGATACAATTCAAAATTTGAATATCTTGCTTTTGTTTTCTTTTCGAGATCACAGGTTAATGGCAGCACAAAATCCTATGTGTATCTTTGTCTACTGCCATTCTTAGGTCAACAGCCTATGTAAAATTCTTACCCATATTACTTCCAAGAAAGGTTAATGATTCTTGCCGTTTGACATCAGTTAGGTCAAAATGCTAGGGATCTTCGTTTATCTAAAATTACAGTGGAGATGTGTAGGTTGCCTTAAAGCAGTTTGGATTTATTGATAGTTGTGACTAACCTTTCAAAGGTATAGATGATGAAAGGTTCGTAAAAGAAATTTCTTCATGCTACCATAATATTGCAAGAAAAAGGTTATATATTAAGAGTATGGCAATGGGGAACTAGTTCAAACTAACAATTTAGCGAAGTGGATTTGTGTGTATATTACATATCGCACTAATAATACAATAGTCTTGTAATTCAAAAAACATCGAATTTGACATAACACTATAATTAAACGTAAAATTTAATTCCTCACAAGTCATTAAAATCGTCATTGGAATAATGCAAAAAATGTATAAGATATGACGTTTTAAGACAATATCCATGACTTACCGGATGTCCAACCTCCCATCCCAATATTGTGTTATCTTTAGTTCCCTATTATTATTATAATTTTTAATTTGTAAAAAGGTAATATCTTTAATTTCATTCCAAAAACATATAAAACATTCATTATATTTGTACCTATTACAGGAAGTGACAAATTAGTTTTTCGTTAATTCTGAAAAATCGTCTTTTTTGAGTTACAGCACTATTGTATTACCAGTGCGATATCGTGACATACGCTTAACAAAGAATAAGCGATGATTCTAAAACATTTAAGAAATTGCGCAATTCGGACGCGCATTCGACAATTTTTACAGATTTTAAGCAATTTTTTGTACTCCTATGTAGCTTTTATTCCATAATAAACCCACATTGTGATCGAATATTACACAAAAGAAGCTGAATTTTACTAATAATATCTCAATAAAGGTCCACGTGCAAAATACATTAGGATGAGATAATGAAAAGAATAACGAGTTAGTTTTATTAGAAATATGTCTTCGTGCTCAAAAGTTGTATGACTGTAGATGCCATAAATTTTAACGTCATGCGGAATAGTACGAGCGACAAGATTTATTTTGTTTTCTGAGAAATAATCTTGAGTTAATTTTTAATCTAGGATAATTGCGAGGCTCGCCGTTTATGTAGGTACCGTAGTTTTTAAATCCACATACAGCAACGGTATTACACAAACTAAAACCTAATGAATCCACCTTTTTTCAGTTAGTTTCTTATTCATTATTATATTTGCTATGAATGACAGAAAAATGTAGGACTCAATATAAAAAATTCTATTCTTTTTTTTCGGTTCATTGGTCATAATCGGATCCTAGTCTTTAAAAATTTAGTACCTACGTAAATTACATTCTGCTTCCCACAAAATTTAGATACTGTATGACTTCCTGCAATATTCTTAGGTCGTTTAAACCAACTACAATACTTCAAAAGTTGGTTGGTATGTACGTTATAGCTACGGGCCTTTAAACTCAGTCCTATAGCCTATATTTATCATGATGAGTATCATCGTTGAACATAATTTTCCGTCGAGACTATTCATTTTCAGTAAACTGTTTTACTTAGAATTTAGATCATCGGTTCGCATAGTCCGAGGTAAAATGGCCGTTTAAAATACGTGCTTGGTAATTGGCGATATTTTGCTGCATAACTGTGAGAGTTTGGATCGCTGGGAATTTGTAGAGCAGTATTATTACATTTCTGCGGTGAATAAAACCTATTTGCACTGCACCTGCTTTACTGACATCTTTAAATTGAGTGCAGTTTAAATAGATAAAGGCTAAGTATGAGGATTTTCTCTTTTCATTTGACGAAATCGTGCTGATCTGGTTAAAAATCTATATCAATGACATAAAAACAAAGTCACACTGAATCGCTACAGGCATAGAATTAGAAAACGTTTTGTGTGTATAGAAAAAAAAACAGTAATACTCGTAATTCCCGATACCCCGGTGACGCAGTTGGCTATAAACTAGCTTGCGAAACGATAGATCACGGGTTCGATCTCCGAACCGAAACAAATTTTTGTGTAATCCACAAATGTTTGTCCATGAAGTCTTTCGTAGTTTCTAATACTCACGACACAAGGCTTGTATCCGAAATAAAAGTCAGAACTGTGCATTTGACGGTTGGGTATATTTGATTGTTAAATTTATTAATCTACATAATGTCGAGTCTAGTTATTTGCACTTCACCTGCATAATAGTTCTTCTGTGACCTTTGCATAGTAATCAGGTGTAATGCTGATGAGTATTATGTTAACTTCTATATACATAATTTCATTGTTGTACTTTCAATAAATATAACCAGTCACGCAACAGTAAGTGACGCGGTCTAAATACTTGGAACAACGTCTATCATTATGTATACATTGAGTGCTAAATTGTGGTTTTGCAATAATTTGATAATCTTTTTATTCGTGATAAACAAATTTTAGTTAGAAGCAAAATTTGAAAATTGTTTGATTTTGCCGGTTTTTATATATTTATTTAAATGTTGTTAATTGTAATAAAAATCGCATGACGCAGCTAGCTAGACAACAACTCGTGAAAGGAGAGGCCGCGTCTTGTATCCCCGCACCGAGACACGGTGTTTATGAGAGCGAAAAATTTATTGTAATTTCTGACACGACACAGGACTTGTATTCTAATGTGGGGTCGGAACTATGTATCTGATTATGAGTGTATTTTCTTAATTTTACTTTATTCAGGAATGCTAAGGGTTATATATGACCACGTTATCACTAATAGGAGCAAAGCAATGAAGTATGAAGCAAAAACATAAAAAACTGTTCTTTGAAGACTAAAATTTCGCATACAAAGCAAAGAGCAGCTTGGTAATTACGCATACATATTGTGGTCATTGCGTTTCACCCATAGAGACAAGTGTACGAATGCAGAACGTTTGCAATGTTAGCTTGTCAATGCATCTAATACAGTCTCAATTCTAAAATTAGATGACGATCGCGGATGTTGATCGTTGTATACGGCAATTTTCATTATGGGCTATCAACTGTTACACATCTATTATCGTGTTTACACGTGTATCATTAGGAGTGATGTGGGTACTGTACCATCACGTATAGGCACGTATCAGTATTGAGCTTGAGCCGAAGACGTAAGTGGTTTGAGAGAGGTTTCATCAACATCATCAGCCCTCCCTCTGCTTGACATTGGCCTTCTCTACCAAAGAGGAAGAATGAATTCTAAATTGACAAGATCGTCATCATCATGATAATCGCCAGTCATTTACGTCCTAATGCTCGCTCTAGAGCTAAGAGGGTTAGGCCTAAGACCACCACGCTGACCTTAATTCATAAGAACCTTAAGTGTGCAGGTTTCTTCGAGATGTTTTCCTTTATCGATTCGTGATAATTCAGTGTAAATACACATAACTTCAACAAATTAGAGGTGTGTGCCTAAGGTTTTGACCCGCAATAGCCGAGGTTCTCGACCGATTGCCAAAACAAGGCTACCAAAACCTTCAAGAAGACGTAATAGATATAATAGAAAGTTTCTCTAAATGTATTGTAAGATGTACCTACATATGTTAAAGTGTTTTCTTTATTTATCAATCCAAAAATTAAGAATTAGTACACAACAATCGTGTGGCAGTCGCTTGGCCAGTTCGATGAAGTCTCACTTACACTATTTTTGTTAAATAACCATAAACAATAATTATTTCGACCTAAGGAATTAATAGAAAATTGAGCGCTAAGTTTAGTACCGGTCATTTGGATACACCTACACTTGTTCTTGTTTATAAAGCAGTAATACGAGTATAAGTATCTTTTAGACATTTAAATATGTTTGGCCAGTGGAATTATTATTCGATTAAAGAAACCAAGGTTATGATCGGAGGGGAACATGGGGCCCGACATACAGACCCACAAATGGAAAGGAGATAATACGAATCATTGTACATATATTTTTAACCCAAAGAGTAGTTCTTTTTTAGTAGTTTATATGGCTTTAGTTTTTAACGGTCTCAGATTCATTGTTTTCACTTGCATTTGATCATCTAAAGCACATAAAATAGGTTTATAAACAACTTTTGACCTTAAAGACTTCAAGGCTATGAGTCATTGCATAATACGAACGATGTATAACGTAAAATTACTTGATTACATTATACTATAAACTAATGGTTTGACAATTATTACCACGATACGATATACAAGAATATTTTCCGTTCCTTCTTTGTTTTCATAAGGCTTAATTTCGAGCTAAGATCATTGCAAATAATAATCGACATAAAGATTTAAATTTGCTATTACTATCACCTTATTTCTTTTGTTTTCAAGAAAATCAAACACTATCCGTGTATAATGAGGGCGTTTGAACAAATTTTCCATGACTCGCCCAACATAAAGTTAATTAGCAAGCAGTGTTTCGTACACCGGTCTCTAATCATTCCGCAAATGACTTGGTGATTCGAAAGCAAAAAACACATTAAAAACATAACAGAACCCGTTGATGATTTATGATATCATCTTTAATTCGGTCGGGGCAGTTTTTGTGCGCTCGCCTTTTATTTTTATTTCCATCCGAATTTGTACTTGTGTCTTTAAGGATGTTGGGGACGTAATGGTAAATTCTTCGAAATATGCCCGCGGTCTTTATGAAATATGTATATTGTATATGGTATATGCTTTCGTTATGAATTTTGAAGTACCGTTCTCCTTATTGTGGTAATTGAAATATAGTCGATTATTTGTGTGTGATAATATAAAAATATGTAATTGGTTTCATTAATATCAGAAATCGAGATAGATTTTTGTGCTTGAATTGTAAAGCTGTAAAAAATTGTTTTCCAATATCAATTTGGTGCGAGTAACGAACATACTCCGTTGAATGGAATAAGGATTATTGTTAATTGTAATTTATGTCACCTACATACATATCATTTGTCTGCATATCTCTATGTTTTTTTTTGTTTGCCGGGTCAGACTCTACCTGTCTGCTCCCTTGGAGACAGAGTCAGACAATATATGACATCACCCAGATTTTAAAAAAATAATGTCGGGCAGATGGTCGGTCGTAATGTGAGTCACCGTATATGCGACCGTAGGAAATCTAACTTAAGAGCAGTTCAAAGGCAAAGAAAGACTGTAAAAAATATAACATTTATTACATAACTTAATAGTCTAATAAAGCCAGACACTTAATCCTGAATCCTGATATGTGCGCGGCCGAATTAGAACGACTTACCGATTGGATGACAAACGCTTTTAAAAAATGTTGAAATAAAAGTATATTCTCGTTTTATTCTCTTCCAACATTTGGTATTCGGACAAGAATTAATTGAACAGTTATTGTTGCTATTTTTGCCATTTCATATATTATTGATACTTCCTTATCATATATTACTATAGGGCTAACATGAAGTTTACATGAAGGAAAAGGTTACTTTATTCATTAGCAAACAGTGCAGTGTGATTTTCCACAAAAGTTTCCAAGCTCAAAATATAATATTCCTAAGGAAAGAACACAATTGCAGGCAATCCGGCTATTCATACTGTATTGCTCCGTGTATCCATAAGATTTCATTATCCGAGCAGCGGGCTCCATACGAATAAGCAATTTAATTTTTAAGAAATTATATCCATTCTCCGCTCCGGGAAATTGGTTTGGCGGAGTTGAATTCGTTTCGTGCCGTTCGGAGAACCGTTCGGCCGCACTAGGGTACTATGAGATTACAATTCGTTGTTATCGCTTATTTGCGAAGGTAAAAGTATCAAATTAATTCTAGAACATTACCTACCCATTTTTTAGTCATTAAGATTTGGCAGTTGTAAGAGCAACAAATACCGAATATATTATTTTACTTTTATCTTTTGTTATCTAGGCAGTACTTGGTACCTACTGTATCAAAACCAGTTTAGTACTATAAAGAAAAGATTAAGATATATTTTCAAAAAACACAAAATAATCAAAACGTATGCTCTAATAAAAGCAGTATGTTGAAACTGGTTTACCTCTTGCGGTTTTCAAAATTACACTATAATTTACTATGCTTTCTAAAGCTTCGGAATTCTCCGTTTCTTCCACCGCTACCAACGTTCAATCGATGAATGCGCCTAATACTTTAAGCAATCACGAGTGGGGCTAAATGTTTGGCTTGCAGTTGAATGTTTATTAATTTTGTTTTTCACTCATTTCGTCATTTTAAAACCGAAAGCATACTTCTGTAGCTAGTGCTCATTAATTCTTTATTTTATAGAGAAATGATTGCAGACTATGTGTTACTAATACTGAATATTCCCCCACTACTATACCTAATAATAAGATCAACGATTTCCAATGCTTAAAGGTAGAGTTCACGAACAATACGGGTACTTCTCTAAATGACATACAACGTTTCGTACCAGTTACCTCAACCACCACCAGTTCGAAGGTTTTTCAAGCTAATCGATCATGCACATCATACAATCTCGTGCAAGCTAATTAGCTTTCTATATCATTGAACTGTTAAACACGTATAGCTATGTATAAACACGCGAATTGTATGCTTCACGGTATTTGAAATGCCAGTGCTGCAGGGAAGGGTACTGGGTGCTAAAAATGAGTGTAGAAGGTCAAGCTAACATTTTTGTTACGTCATAATCCAAGTAGGTAATAGCTGGAACAGGGAAAATTATACTTCAGTTCCAAAATGATGTATATGAATGCTTATTGAAGAAAAGGTTGTATTTATAGTAAATAATAATTATACACATATAATTTGATAGCCCCGTGGCGTAGTTGGTTAGTCACCATCTTGCGAAATGTGACGCCGGGGGTTAGATCCCCACACCGAGAAAAATATTTGGGTGTATTTATTGATTTAATTAACTTGACAAAGAGGTAAATTAAATCATAAATTATGATAGGCATGAAGATTTATTTACTGTTGACAATAGATTTATAATTTTTAAAATGAACACTGTTGGCGCACGAGGTATAAATCCCAGAGCGAATCATGATACAGATTATTTTTAGGACATGATGGTTGAATTAAATATTTTAATTCTCAGTATTATTAAAATATACAGGGTATGTTAAGATTGTAGTCAAAAATTAAGGCAGATAATAATCACGGCGATTAGGAACTCGAAAAAAACCCCACAAAATAAAAAAAACTGACGTTTCCTAACGAATACAAACATTTAATACCTCCGGTTATTAGGAAGAATCGCTAAGTAACTACCCCGCAACTAAGGTGGATGAGTCCTGTCTTACTGCCTCAATAAAACTATTTATTCTTATATTATTTATATATTAATTCTTTTATAGTTAGTGTGCCTTCTTACGTTATGTCAATATTAATTGCAGAAAGCAACCGAAGCTCTCGCGTGTTCATTTCAGATCGTTTGCAATACATTGCGGCGTGGAATCGTGACATCGTCATATTCGCTCGTCTGTGTACGTCAATAGAAATAGCCTACGACCTAAATGCATTTATAAGGGCATTTACAATAAAGGCGTATTGTAATGGGCTATTTTCTGTTTGAGCGTGCAATCACGACTCATTAATGTCCTTAGTTTACTATATTTGTCCTTTTATTTTCCATGATGTCATGCTAATTAATTGCTAATATAGAATTTAACGCATTAAGTACACTGTATTTTTATATAACAACGTCTTGATCGAGTTATACGTGTTTCAAATTTAAGCATTGTTCTATTATCCAGATTAATAAGCGAATCAATTTTAGTTTTATGAATTTAGCATAAACCTATTTTTTTTTAATAAAAACAATAGGTCTATAGTATTAGAAAAATAATCTCTGTTGACATATATTTCATGCCTTCTAAGAGTAGTACTTTAATAAAATAAGTACAGAGGTGCTTTCGTAACTATAATGTATTTATTATTTTATTTTTTTTTAAAAGGAAAATTTATCGCTAATCATAATATAATTTCCTTTGACAGGAAGTTTTTAAAATCGATAAGTACTGCAACATCAAAATTACAACGAATCTAAGTTTAAAGCTTCAAATTCTATTTCGAATATCACATGCATAAGATTAATTTAATGTTTTATTTATTCATGAGTATTTTTTCTATTGTTCGCCATAAATAAATATAAGCTAATGTATGTAGCATTAGCTGTCACATCGCTAATTACGATCTGTTACAGATATATCAAATAGAAGTGACTCACAAATAAAACAGTAATGGGCCTGTCATTGTGAAACAAAAAAACAAATAATTTAATTTATCTCTTTTTTGTCTGCTTCAAATTGCTTGTTTAATAAAATTGCTTGTGTAATATATATTTAATTCTAATTGTTCTGTATATTTTCCAAAAAAAAAATAAACAAATGAATAAAACAATAAAGTAGAATAATTGAAACAATGCCCTATAATTTTAGAATCGTGTCTCTATTCACGCGTGCTGCTAATCATGCATGTGTCATAACACCGCACGAATTAATTGACATTAACAGAATAATTATGCCGGAGGTTGAAACGTTTAATGTAGTTTAGCATTTCGCCTCGAAAATTCTAAATTTAAATGCACTCTCTGTGGAATAAAATTCGTAAATACGTTTTCATGTTGAAATCGTTTCAGTTGGAGCGATGCGAATACCAACTGTTACCTATTTGCTGTGCTGAAATTGCATTTGCGCAAATATTGGATGTATTGAACGAATATACAAGGTTTTGAATTTGAATCGTATCGGTGCTCCGATGATAGCCAAAATGTTATGTGATGTATGAATATACATAGACACAAATACTACTGTGTGATATACTGTAGGATCTAAGGAGAAATCCCGCAAAAACCTATATTATATTCTAAAAGACTCCAATATAAAAAAAATGAAATACAAATTTAACGATATTATTGACACAATTTAGACATGAAAGTGTATCCAAGAAACTTATTCTTCTACTCATAGGATACTTAAGTTTCGGACATGTGTTATAATCATGATCTAAATAAACAACCTTATTTCCTTAACACAAAGGCCTTTAACAACAACTTCATAAGTAGGCAGCTCAAATCAATTAAATCCCGTAGCACAAACAGGTTTTAATGCAACCGGCATGCCCTTTATTCTAGGTGCTATCGCTGCATCCATTAGTTAAACATCCAGTAATTGTGGTAATAGGCCAATTACGCGATGAAGCACTTCACAAACATTGTCGTTGCAACATTAAATGTACCGTCGTCTATGAAAATGGGTCGTCATTTTTACAAGCTTTTTGTCAGGCTCACCTGAATGCTTGTTTGTAACTCGATTTTGAACAATTTCAAACGGTCAAATTTTATTGACTATCAGTATCTTGTCATATGAGGCAAGGATATGTTGTGGGTAAGTGTGCACATTCGAATTCACTTTGTACTGAAATACATGGATAATACTCTTTCCCATAGCACATATTAGGATAGGACCGACAGGAGCATAGGAGTTAGCGACATTAGGTATTGAAATATAGTCGGAAAGTTCTCCACGCTTATTTAGCCTTTTTTATTAGCTTGGCAATTATCACTGAAGATCGAATGATCTCAACCTTCTTTTAGTTGCTCCCTTCCTTTTCTAATTTAAAACATTTAGCATTTAAACCCATACTATCAAATTACTAATGCCTATTGACTGCACGTAATAAAGTAAATAAAAACTTTCGTTACCTACTGTACCGCAGGGTCATACCCAATGAGATCAAATTATATTGTCATGAGTAATGTAACTGTTTCCATTGTGGTGCATTCGTAATTTATTTATCAGCACATCGTAAATTGTGTTTTGGCGTGGTGCGCTGTTATTGGTGACGAGTAACATAACTTAATTATAGAAATCAATAAAATAATGTATGATGAGTTTACTTTGAAAGTATTTCTCTAGAGATGTGCGTGACAACATACTATGTTTTATAGAGAATATAACACCAATGCCCTCATGTATTGATGCAACAATGTGGTAGTATTAGAGTATTTGTACTCCCATTACTAACTTAAGGTTTTAAATATAGCTCATCAACATATTTTTAATTCTGTTCTGATTCTGATCAATGATAATAGAACTTCAGGATAAAAGAAGCATAGCTTTTCATCCGAATTTTCCAATCTGGAAAGTATCATTCTATTGAAACATTGACTCGATTTATTCATACAAAACTGTGCCCGCGCAGTGCGGGAAGCTAGCTTTAACATTAATATTAATAATTTTTTTTTCGAATGCCAAAAACAGCCTCAAAAACTTAAATCCATTATGGATTTAAATTTGTTGTAATAATTGGAATTATAACAGAATTATTACAGTATCAATATCACGGTTATACTAACCAACTACTTCACACGACCTTTGTCTAGGTATTCAAGTTTTAATGACTTGCAGAACATTACTTTTTTACGTCAATTTACTTTTTATGGTTAACCGTTAGCTGATAAATATTGACTTCTGTATTAGGAGTTCAGCAAAAATGGATCTAGCAGATGGTACTACGCATCGCCATAGCATTTTAAAATATGCGAAAACACTTTAATTAAGTTTGAGGTTTAATGTTTATACATTTTAACCTAATTAAGCAAATCAATACTAAGATAAATAGTGTGTTAGAACTTTTAAAATAACAAATGAACTGGCTGACTAAATTTGATAGAGTTTAGATGTTTTGATTTGTGTAATTGGTGTAAGTAATCGTACTAATTGAATAAATAAATTATAGTGTAATCTAGGCTGATATGATTGCAACCACAACAAAAAAGGTATTATATGAATATGGAAAGAAAACGAAGTCATTATGTAAGTAACAAAAAATATTAACGTGAAACGCAACTCGCAAATGAATTGCAACAATAACTACGAATAGTGGAATAAATATTTGGCTGACATCCAAGGACTTTCGTTTTTATGTCTATGTGGACGTGTCCGATTTACCTGTTCAAAGAAAACGTAAATATTTTAACAGCATTCTAATTACACACTTCCTCGTTTTAATGACTATGAAACATGAGACAAGTTAAATCTAAATATGAGTATATTTTTTGTAAGTATAAGAAAACTTTCTCTATATATTTTAAATATCAAACAAAGAACTAATTGCATTTAAAAATATTAAATTTAACAAATAAAAATTTGTGCCGTTCCATTACTTTAAATTATTGTCTAACGTCATAAATTTAAAAAATGGAATCTAATATTCAATCAATACACATACCCATTGTAGAATAAATCCTTCTTTTTGTTTCCAATTTCATTATACGATTGCTTTAAAAAGGTTTGTCGTTTTTTATCTGTGGTACAAAAATAGCCAATAGATAATCGCGCCGATCGTAGGTAAAAACTTATGGATATTCCGGTCATGACCACTGACTGATTCAATGCTTGACCGTCAACGGTTTAATGTCAATGTCGGAAATACACACGAGTGTTGACATAGTACAAGCGCCCTCACGGACATAATTTGTATCCCGTTTTGATTGTTTCTAATAGTATTAGGTAACCATGAAAACTAGTGTCCTCTCGCTCTATTCTCCGTTATTTATTACCACTTAGGAAATCTAGTGAGAGTGACAGATATAGTTTTATACGGTTACATTTTCTTAATACGATGTGAGTAAAATATTAATATTCTTGTCTAGAAGCTCAAGGATGCAAATGATAGCAATAAAATTCTTATTGCTATTCGGATGTAGAGTTGTATGTTAACAATCTTAGTAATAATAACTTGATAAAAGCTAATATAAAATACCAGAGCTTGTATGAAAACGTTAACTTCATAAAGAATCAGGTTTCTTAATTTTATTCATCGTTCTCGACGAAGCAGTCCTCTTGTAATAGTTCAATTGAGTACCATTTACTTGAACTAATACTTGGAAATACATATTCATTTTAAATGCCTTAACGCCCATATCACAGAAGAGGTATACAGAATTACTCTATAATATATCCTATCGTTACCTCGTTTAAAAGAGCAAGCATTTTTGTTTAACGAATATATTTTTAGGTTCAATAAAAATCGAATGAACCCGTCTCAGGAATCAAACTCAACATTTCAATCAAAAGCTTCATCATTCCGTCTAACCAACGAGGCAGTCTACAGTCGGTCTCTAAAATTTACCTTCAGTCACTAAGTTAGGTTTATCCCACACAAACTTCGAAAGCGCACTTTGAACTGTGGCATGTAAAGTGTATAAAGGTCATAGATTGGCAGACACACTGAATACCACCACAATATGAATAGATTGTCTACACACAATTACCGACTGCTGTTCCAATTTGTGATAAATGAACACAAACGCTCGTAAAGAGGATGGAATTGCACAACTGAATCCAATTTCATGGTCTCATGCTGGTTTTTGTATGCCAAAATGCTTATTGTTATTTGTACAGTTGGATTAATTTTTTTTCTTTTTCTGCTACTTTTTATGGATGGCCATTGGCCAGTAATATCAATAAGATCTTTGTTGTTTTGCATCGTGACGTACTTAGGATGGTATATGTGTGCATGTTTTACATTGAACTTTGCAACCAGACTCATCTAAAATGGCAGTGCCTTTTCATACTAAGTTTTCTTTTGTATCTGTCTTTTTGGAGTGTAAGTACCAGAAAGACTATTATTTTAATTTCGCATTAGTTGGCTTCATTTTGCCAATGTTCAAAAATTTAGAACGGAAAACATCTCTAGGTAAGTGTGATTATCGGAAAAAATAGACTCACGTGTAAAATAGTACTTTATAATGGACTTCGTTAAAAATCAATAAGTTAAATTAACATCGGCTTATTATCTAGTTTTGTTTAGTCATATATTTTATTAATATTGAAAAATCAGTAAATACGTTTCGCTTGCAGTCCATAAATAAGTCTACGACGCTTATATTTGAACTGTGGCAATACGTGGCGAGGAAAATGAATTAAAGCTAAGTAGGAGAAAGCTGAAAAGCGCCGGATGCCAGGATTTAAAACTAAAGAAGTAAATATATTTTTTCTATTTTTATCCGATGAAATGGTGAAATAGAAAGTAAAATACATAAACCGTGAACAATTTTCAAAAATATAGTACTAAAATTTTTAATTCTTTGGTTTGTGTAAAACTGTTTTGTAGTAAGAAAAACTTTACATATTAAATTCAGTTCATATGCAACTTGAAAAAATAAACTGAAATGAGGAATTCATTAACTTAGCGAGAAAAAGTAACAAAATCAGTTAAATCTATAGCACAGTCAAAAGCAAGAGCCGAATTTTTCGTTATATTTTTCGTGCACCTGATGTAAGCGATGTTAAGGCTGCAAAATTGAACTTCAAAATGTCAAGCAAACTGGTCAGTATAGAATTTGAAAAATCCGCCATTATGCATTGTTAAGCTACTTCAATTAAATACTTGTGAAAATTCTTAGCGAAAATATTCAGAATAATACCGACAGCCAAATTGCTGTTACTGGTCTATGAAAATAGGTACTGTGTTCGATCTACAATCTAAGATGAATATTTTTAAGAGCCAATGTAATTTGTGGAGTTGGACTTATATAGTATATACTGTTAATATACACTGCATTTTCAAATTCAGACATAGTTTTTGAGTTTAGTCTAATATATATGTAAAACATGAAATGAATATGCTGATACCTCAAATCATACATATCTACCTCATACATACCTCAAATTTAGATTACTAAACATAGTTAATGAATGATTAAAACTTATCAAATTAGTATTCATTAATTTGACAATCATTACGGTTAACCCACTATACATAACCACAAACAAGGTAGTTAAATATTTACGTTTGTAAGAGCCTCGTTAATTATTATAATTAACAACAGTAAAAACAATATAAAAATGACGATAATTACCATCTAGAAAGTAAGTAATTTCATAATTTCCACGTCGCGAGCGTCCGCTTCGTTTACATAACAATAAAACCAAGTTTGGCAAAATGTATTACAAAATGTTAAGTAAGTCAGATCGATGAACCAAAACACGAAAATTGTACATCCATTTGGCTATTCTCGTTTTTTTTGCAAATGCACTTGGTAGTGTTACGCAAACTAGTAGAAGAAAATAATCAAAATACCACTTTGGATTTATTATGGACTAATTGTTTCTTCTTCGGATCTAAGTAGGTACTGCAAATAATGTTATAAGGTGATGTGAAAAAAAAGAATGCTATTCAGATAAATAAATTAAAGGATACAATCAAGCTATAAAAGCGAGACAAAATTTAATACGTTTAACGTAATATGAAGAAGAAACTACTTTTAAATTTAGTATTTAGTGCAATAGTTCCCTATAAGCAAAAAGTTTTCTTTAATATCTTCAGATGAAATATAAAGACGGTCTTCTAAATTTAACGCAAACTTTATTACAATCGCATAAAAGGAATCATATTTTATAAAAAGCGACATGATTCTGCAATTTAAATGCCAGAGGTCCATTTATCCAACATTATTAAATTTTGATCAATCAAAATATTCGCTTAACAACATCGTAGTATTAAAATTAATTACATATTGAAATCTAGTCATCGTAACCTTGACTTACATTAAGAATAACAAGATAAACTGCGTGCATACGTTAGAATGTTCTAGAGTATGCGTCTTCAATTGTTTTTTCCTGCCAATACGAACGGTGGTCAGCTGACCCCTTATTTTTGCTTAACGATTGCTAACAACTGGAGCTGATGGGCTACAAGGCTTTTTTCGGAATCTTAGAGCGTGCTATTTTAATTACATCTGGTGACTTTGCAGGTTTCGTGTTGATGGTTCACTGCATTTTAGGCTGATCGAGTTTTTGCTCTCAGAAACGTGATTGGGTAATGAGTCTATCTATTTCAGCCCATATACGGCCTAGTCCTAGAAACTGGAATTCTTTGCGATTGAGAAGACTTCAAGTTTGTCACTCTGGGCGTTTGGCAGATACACATTAGGAAGTTCGCATCCTGTTTCTAATAGGCCAACATAAATATATTATCAAGTGTTCTATCAAATCAAGAGTGGTGTTAAGCTAGCGCAATGAACTTATCACCAATCGATGGTGACGCTTTACGAAGCTACAGAAAAAAGAAACTTTTTTGAATACATAATCCTGAATAGAAATGTATGAGAAATACTTTTTATTATATTTACTAAAATATTTTCAGATAATAAGTGAAATGCTATCAAATAGGATTAAATCTCCAAACGACTGTAAAGTTTTATTTACTGTACAATGCTGGCTTATAAAACAAACTTGCGAGATAAGTCAAAAGTAACATTGTATAATATTTTTTGCTTATATAAAATAGTTTATTGAATCTTGATACTAAAAACCATATGTTGTATAGCAACAAATTGTCAACGAAATTCGATGACGAAACGAATAAACGTGAGAATATTAGACCGCCATCGCTTCGATTTGAAATGTGAAGTTTGTTTACTCGTGTTAGAAGACACTGGCTGACCTCGACCGAATGTTTTGAATCAACTTAGGAAAATTTATGCACACCAAGGCTTAAACTCACTTTACTAAATATGTTGACGATTTAGGTGTTTCGGTTTTTATGAACCTTATGGCATCCCTATGTGATATTCTAATGGCTTTGTAAATTAAAATAGGTATATTTGATACGTTTTCAAGCGTAGGCCACTAAAGAAAAAATTATTAATTTTTGTATACTAATGTTTTAAATTTAAGAGCATAATTGCATCCAGGCAAACCGTGGTTGTACTGCTAATGTTATTGACTGTATAAATATACAAAATGTAAGTCTTTTATCGAATATCAGAGTATTAAGTGAAGTCCTAGAATGACAAATGTCGTTACTTATTTCTATTTTTTTTTATTTATTTATTTATTTATATCATTTTTTGTACACTATACATAAATATAATTAAACAAGTAATGGAGTAAAAGAATTTATTAATAATGTATTTTAATAATTGTCTTAAAAAAACATTAATTACATTGCTATTACACATAATTGCGGCTTCATTGTAATTACAATATGCTGGTATGTGTGTAGTTTATGTCATTAAATTGTCTTTTGATTATGTTTACTCGATATTAAAAATGTGTTTATTACCTATATACGCTTTAACCAACATTATTTGAAGTTAAATTTCACTAAAGAGAATACGTGAGGTGTCACTTAAAACGGGTATGAATTGTTTTATTTTAAAACTTATCGAAAAATATCACTGTATGATCGTAAAACTGTACAAAAATAATGTGCTATTTCGGTACTTTTAGTTCTAATTATCTTTGGTTCGTAGACTTATGACGTCAAAAAGTTCAAAGGAACCGCCGGAAAATTCTGGAAAAATCCTTTGTCAATTAGTTCATTTAATATCTGCTTTTAAAAATTATGATTAAAATTAATCTCCCATTTACAATATTATTAAACTTTTTTTTAGAACTAATATTAAACGATTTCATAGCTCTATGTCAATGTATTTTAAATTGTATATTCTGTTTACACGATTTGTTTTGAATAATTAATTATTCAAAGGTTAGATTACATTGGTGATCTGATTTAAAATTCTTGCATAACAATAACGCAACAAATTGTTCTGTTTTATTTATTTGGTCAAATTTAAATTTATTTCAAATTTATTTAATTGGTTTAGGTCAATGTTTGGTTTACCAAAACTTCTTTTATACAAGCTTTGGACCTTTTTATGAATGCGAGCGAAGCTGCGGGCAAGAGTTTCTCTATAATATGAAAATAATTGACAATATCTATGCGTGCTGTATTACAATAGCGGTTTTATCATGGAAAACGATCTCTTCCAGACAAGCTTTGTATTGTCAGTATCGGCAGTGAAATAAAATATAAGGAACAGTATTAATGAAATTGATTACATTATATTTTAAGTTCCAGTGGCATAAATTGACGTATGCAGCCTAAGAGGACTAACTTCGATTGTCAAATTATTATGGCTAAGCGCGATCGGGACCTCCTATTTAAATAATTTAGACCACGTCTTGCATCCAAATATTTGTACATACTGGAAATATATATACTTATTATGTAAGTCTTAGGACCACGCAGACTCAGTAGAAGACGTAAGAATTTCAAAAGCTATTAACAGTTTGCCTGATTCGTGAATCCAGAAAATTCGTGAAACCCTTAGATTGCACGTCACGTCTATAATCTGCAGAATAAACTAAGCTATTATAGTAAACTATTTATCGAAGTCGAGGATATAGAATACAATATTTGCACAGACTTTGTATAAAACACACGCAAATATAAGAAAGAAAAGCTTGAATTAATTTTCTATATCAAAGTATGTCAACAAGGGATAATAAAATCTGCATGCGAAATGTGAACTCTGTATGCGATAGTTAGGACTTCAAAAGGAATGTTTAACAACAGGGGCGTATAGCATTTCTCGATGAACGTCGTTCCTTTTATGTTGAAAAAAAAAACATTAAAATAACTTTTAAATTCATACCTAATATTAACCCGTAAAACATCAAAACAAACTCTTCAAATACACATTGTAAGACTTTTAACCTGCCAGTTATAAAGGAAGCCCGTGCCCAGCAGTGATCTACAGGCTGATGATGATGATACTTAAAAAGTACACATGCGAGTCATATTAAAAAAATGATAACTAGTTTAATTCTCCTTGCGATGGCATGATTCAGGCCGTAGAAGCCTCGTTAGCCATCACAGTGATTACAATAATCGAAGTATAAACACTGAATGATTGATAAGAGTAAAGTAAAACCCACAAACTAACAAGTATGAAAAAATGTAGTCACGCCATTCGGTGATTTTGTTGTTAACATGCATTGAAACGAGCTTTCAATACGTCGACTTAAGTTTTTCTTCCTTTGAATAGGTGAGCCAATTACATTCTTTATACTTTTTACAAAGAAGAATTCCTTTCTGAATTGCTTTAGGTACTCTTATGTTACTCAGACGATTTATACCTTAAATCTTACATTTGAGGTATTTGAAGTTATCACTGGTCAAATCAGACCATTCGATTGTTGTGTCTAAAGATTTATAAATGTTGATAAGATATATTTCTATATTTATTTCATTCATCGTATTAAAATCAGATATAATTCTATGCTAATATACATAAAGTGAGTTATACATATTTAGTCAAGCTACCTACGATTCCAGCCGCCAAACAAAAGAGCTTTAAAAACAAATTGTCCATAATCGATAAGGATTTCATTTATCCAACCTCTATAAAACATCTTTACAAAGTGTGGTCCTTTTATTTATGTATAGTTTATGATATTATTATATTGTATTTTTATTTTGACTCGTGGAAAATGAACATACGAATAAAGGAGTATTTATGACTGTAGACGTAAGTAAAAAATACTCGTTTACAATTACATAACTTTTGTCATGAGAATTAACACTCATACATGGTAAGCACTCCTGTGCAACCATCTAGTAAAACTTAATGTGCTATTGTTTCGAGTTAATGAAACACAGCCTCCTAATTTGAATCTCTAGCGTGGCACAATTTCTCAGTGTTTAGATCCGTAGGCGTGAGTGATACGTAATCTCTATCATTATAGGTAATGTAAATCAATTGATGCAGGGTACGCGATGTCTTGTCAATATTTTTTGTGATCGCTCCAACTACTAATTATTCGAGTTCGCATGCCTTGAGGCTTCCGATACACTAAGTTTCGATAATGATCTCTCCTTTTTGTACTAAGGCATTATTGCCAGTCATGAATCACCAGTTTCATCTTCGGAATTTTTAATCCAACCTTACGTTTCACCCATTAGTATCGCTACTTACATTACCATCAATTCGCCGATGATCGGATTATTTAATATTTATGTAATGTCCTCTGTCGTCACGTGCGCTTTCACGACAAAAAATATCGAATATTTTGGTTATGTTTGTCAATTTCACTAATATACATACATCCTCGTGATTTCCTCGCGAGAACAGTTTTTAATAAATTAAACTTGTGTTGTAATGGAACATGTAGTGCACTGTATTGAAATTTTGTTTATAAATAAAAGCTTCACTGTGGATACGACTCGAGTGCGCACTGCTGAGAGATGTAAAGTGAGCGGCAGCGCGGCGCTCGGACCCCGGAGGCGTACAACCGCGCAGCACAGAAGGCGCGGCGACACTGACGATGTATCGACCTCTCGACATGACAATGAATGGGCCAGCACCGCAGTCTGCCGCTGCAAGCTCACTACTGCACTGCAGCTTTATTTCTGGCAACCACCCCGATACTTAGCGAATGAAAACAACCGTGTATTTTCCGAGCAGAGCGTGCATTGTGCCAACGACACCAGTCCGTGACATGCGAACCGCTCGGCCTGACCCGGTTCCGAAGAGCGTATACAAATCATTTTCGCGTTTGCATTCCTCGCACCGGCTATAAATTTTAATTTAGCCAAATCCGCCGAAACCGTGGCGAGCACGCATGCGTGACTCATCATCCGTGGCGGCTGCATCAGCTGATTCCATGACCTTGTTCCCCTATTCTCAATGGTCCACTTTATTTGTGGACATTCCGAACATATCCCATTGTTCACCAACATTGACAGTTTCATAACCCGTTTAAATTTATAAATAGATACAGCAGGGTGATGTTTTTTGATTAAAAATAATACTAATTTCATTTATTCGTCTCTAACGAACAATGTTTTTACTATGTATTGTTTCCGGGTACCGCATAATTATTTTAAATAACAAGTGCTTTCTTTTGACTTAATTAAAAATAATACCGTTGCATTTATCGTCCAACGGCATTATTTTGTATTACACTTGCTTTCGTATGTCCGTTTGTATTATATTTTAAAAGCTCTTAAGGATATTTAATTTGAATAATAATAACAGTTAGTCATAAAAATGTATGTTTCTCTTTAGAAAGTTCTTAAGCTACGAAAAAAACGTTTAACATTCTAAATACAACAGGGTAAGTTAAAAATTCCAGATTCTCTATCTTAAGCTTAAATAAAATTAAATATATTTTTACAGATAGGTTCACATTATAATCAAATACACTACACATTTCAGCGTACGATTTTCAAGTGTAAAACCTATTTTTTTACATTTGCACAGAAATTGACAAGGTCCTAAGTGACAGTACGAAAATCTATGTCCAAAAAGCATCAAGTGACTAGTCTTCCAATTTTCCTCATACGAAAGGAAGCTAAAATAGTTCTTCGAAATATCAACACTAAACCGCACGATTACAATACAGCACTTTGCAAGTGACCTGTCAGGTACCAAACACCGGCTCACATCATACGTGACATGAATGAGATTTAGGAGCGATCGGGCCAACGCGTACGATACTATCAAACGCTTCCTGTTACCTGTCTTTGGCACCGGTTGTTTTATTCAATGTGAATTGATTTTAACATGAGAGCACATGTCTAGACAAGTCTTGGCTAGGAACATCAGCTCTAGGAAGCGCGGCAGACCCCTCCCCAGACATGAATCTTTCTCATCAACAATGACGACCCAAACCTAAACAATATAGCGAAGAATGACGAGGAGAGAAAGAGAGAATTGTTTTTACATGACTGCCTCTTTGATATCATATCTTTACTGTCTAGAAATGGGGCCCTGAATTGGAGCACGGAATATAAGACAAAAAGCTTGTTTATTACGTACCACACATTAACTGGCGAAGAGTAGAATATACTTCGGTTGTTGGTGTAGAAACACAGGCGTAAAACTACATGTATATTGCTTGATGATAAGGATGTCCATTTTAATTAGATTTGTATAACTGATTATTCTTCTCCAATCAGTAGATATATGCAAAACTAGAACCCTATTATGGCTACGACTTTATTATGTGCGTTTAAATAAACATTACTGATCTATAACAAGATCTATTTAAACAACAACAACCAAGTATAATAATTTCTTGATCGATCTGAAGATAGAATAAGAACTGTTAATAGAAATATTGCTTTCTTAAAACATGGACATCTGAGTAAAGAATGCTGACTTCTTAAATCGCACGTGTAACTAATTACCGTGACCCGTATGAATGGCGCAAAGTATATATACTAACTACTGATACATATTGAACACTATGTTAAATAAACTTAAAGAATTAATTGTTTTTTTTACGGAAGTGTTGGCAACACTTTAAACGTCAACACTACATGTTTCGATAAATTTATTGCTGTAGTTCCCACGGCTATTAGCGGGAACACAATAAAATAGAATCATTTTAAATGAAGCGTATTTTTTTAAGTCGTTACAAATTTGTATCAAAAATAGCTTATACAGTTCACACATGTATGTATTGTCTTTCTTTTTGATATCAACCTTAATTCACATTGTTCCGGTCATAAACTAAGATACAGGACCAGTGTCGTGAGCTTATATCCTAATATAGGAATATTTGCAGATGGCACAAACGCTTGTCGAGCCGTGGCCTCTCCTTGGACGAGCTGGTGTCTAGCCAACTGCGCACCAAAAAGGTCACATAATTATTCCTTTATTATCTGGACCTTATTACTTACCACTTGTATGATGACGTAGATAAAACTTTCTTCAAATCATACTCCTTATGCACTACGTTCCCCGAAACCATATTTTGTCAGGCCATCGGCCTTACGTAACAGAGGGCGAGTCTATTGCCGATTTTACGGCCATATATTAAGACTGAGTCCTGCTTCTGAAAGTTACTAATGGGAAACCAAAATGACACGTTGCCCCACCCGGTAAACTAATCCGGGACCTTAAAATGGCATGGCTCGTACATGTGCCCCAAGACCAAGCCAAGTAATTTTTTGAAAAATTACACTTACACAATAAGACACTGAACTTAATTAATGTCTATTACTTTTTAACGTTAACTTGATCACATTAGTAGATCAATGTTAAGAACGACGCTGTCTATCTGTGATGTAATCAAACAATTATAACGGCCGGTTTGTCATGGTAGTGTATACCACAGAATGACTTGTAACTTATGAACGATGAACATCGATATAAAAGTTATAATACATGCTGTTTCAAAATCTTTTATTCCAATTTTTGACAGCTCCTGGGGGCAGTTGGCTAGACACCAGCTTCCGAAACGAAAGGCCGCAGATTCGATCCCCGCACCGAGACAAATGTTTGTGTGATTCACAAATATTTGTTTCGGGTCTGTGTGTTTGTAGTTTCTTATATCCTCGACACAAAACTCATATCTTAGTGTGGGGTCAGAACTGTGCTTGTGACTATCAAGAAGTATTGATTTATTTATTTTATGTTTATATGCATTTACTAATCAGCTGTAAAACAGTGGTAATAAATATTGCTTCAAGTAAATGAAAGGCAATAACTCAATATTCACAGCTTGTTATACCAAATATAGACCAAGAGAACATTATCTTGTCCATATTAAGGAATATTATCTAAAGCAAAATCCCGTCTTACAAGTTCACGATCATTGGCTTTCTAAACTTTCATTCATATATTTGTTTATTGCAATTCTCCACTTATATTATAACTACCAGGGTATGTCTGATATTTCAAGTATTGTAGAATAAAGTCTTTAGACATGGTAATTTAGAAAAGGATGGATCACGGGTCATGATAGTGCTTCCGCCAAGACAAACTAATAGACGTGTAAAGGCACTTCACTGACTAAAAACAAAAACAAAAAATGTTTGTTAATGTATACTTTATTTACAGCATAACATTTGTGTGTGTGTGGGTGTGTGTGTGTGTGTATGCGCGCGTGTGTGTATGTTTGCTTATAATAATATATATTACTTTCTTTTGTATTTTTATGTTTACCCCTATGTACATAATTCGTTTTCTTTTATTCCTTCCAAAGGTTGCCTGGAAGAAATCGCTTTTAGCGATAAGGCCGCCTATTGCTCCACTTTGTCATTTAATTTAAGCTTTAATTATAACTTAGTTTTAAGTGGGTACCAATAAAGTGTTTTCTATTCTATTCTATTCTATTCTATTCTAAAAGCAATAGCGACATAAAGAAATACTGAACACTAAATAAATTGTTCCTCTTAAGAGGGTTTATACATATTTCGGCAAAAACAGTACTTTTCGAAGCCCTAAATATTGATGAAAGACCCATCGTACAAATACCTTAATTACCAATTCTTATAGGGAATATTGTCAACTAAAAAGTTAGTTAAGAACATTTTAAGATTTTTGCGTAAATTTTAATAAATAACAAGATAACTGAGCTAAGATTGTCATAAATTCACTTTTAGAATCATTTTCGACGCTCAAAATTCGAATTAATTCATAATATATTTAATCAAAATAAAATTTTATTGAATTGTATATATCCCCAAGCAAATAGTTAGTTAAAAACATTTTAAGATTTGGATTGCATATTCAAGTAAAAAAAAAATTAAGGCATTCAAAATATTGGGAAATTACTGTTACTATGGCATTTTTTTTACCCCTGTACAATACTCAATTTAACAAAATAACAACTTTCCTTAATAAAAGAACGTGTACTTGAAAACGTACAATTTTTGTTTTGAAGAAATTTTATTTCTTTATTTTTTTATGAATATTTTAAAATGTGCTATAAAACGCCGGGCCCAAGCCAGTGCAAATCACACCGCCGCAAGGCCTTCCAAGGAGAGGACGTATCGCTCTGCACTACGCCATCGAAATTTGCGTCGTAAATATTTTTGCTATTATCTCTGCTTTCTGAACATGTGATACATTAAACTTTAAAAGGAATTAATCTAAGTGATGTATTTGACACTATACATATTCAATAATTATGATTTCATTTCATTTTATTTGATATTATGAGTAATAAGTAAGAACCGGCGCGCGCGCTCGTCGCTGTATCGATACTTGTCGCATTTACCTAAACTCGGCGAGCCGCGCGGTGTTTATACGCTCTTAAGGCCATTTAAATGTAGTGCAATGGCCAAGCCACATATTTTGACTAAAGTGAAGAGTTTGTGAAATGTTGTAGAATTAGTACACGAGTCAGAAATGTGGCTCTCCATGAGATTCGATAACTTTTCAACATTGTATCAACAGTGCTTTATTTGAAACGATAGTTTATTGGTGTCAGTTCTAGAAGCATATAGAGATAGAAGGTACTGTTTAGTATTGTGTTAGATGATAGGCAGACGAAACCTTTCTCCAGAAAATAGCTAAATTCTAATACAGGTGAAGACACGAATAAACAAAACTTCCACGTAAATCATTGTCAACATTTTACGTATTATTAGCCCTTGAAATATGCTACGAAATCGATAAACGAGCAGATTTCATTTTCGGGCCACATTCCACTGTCACAAGTAGTATTTATTACAGTCAATTTGATTGCCAAGCGTATTTTTCACGGTTCATCGTTAAAATTTGTTCTATATAGCATCTTTTATTAAGTCATTGTCTCCAGGAGTCATCACGTGCAAGTCACGCAGTATTTCAATGGCTGTTGGTCACACCGGAGGAAGTACCCCATTTAAACCTATTTTAGACTTTACGACTCACGGTCACAGAATGCGTAGGTGACAGGTCTGTTGGAGGTCTATCACTGCTACTTTTAGAACTAAATCGTTAGTAATCTAGTCTACAGCGGTGATGTAATTAGGGAAATGTCCAGTTTTATTCCATAAGTTGTTGTTTAGTTAATGGGTCTGGATGATGAATGTTTCAAAGAAAAAGAAGTTGAGAAATAAACGGATAGAGCAATCGTTCGAATAAGGAATTGTTGACGTTATTATATCCTCAACTTTAACTTTTTGTCTTGCTTTAGTCATTGTTAATAAGTAAACAATGTAGTATGCGAGTATCGTCATGTTAAAAAATGAAAAAATATATATTGTTTGCATTAAATCTTATTCAACACCATTGCATCTTCATCTGGTGAAGACGTTATTTAGATCAATGTTACAGAACAAAAAAAACGATTAACAATTAAAACTAAAATATCAATGACTACTTATACAATAAACAAACATTATCCACGTCAAACTGGGAATTGAGTTTAGTTTTTTGTAATCGCAAAAAGAGCTAATGTTATACACATTTTGACAATATTGAACTCTTTTAAAGCAATCTCTAAAGCAAATAAAATTTCCTGGGAATTTTGTATGCTGCGCATTTTATTCAATACTGCTTTCATTGTATCGCTTAAATGGAGTCTAGTTTGTTCAACACTTTTTATGAAACTTCTTCGAACTTATGCATTTTAAAACGAGAACTAGGTTTCAAACTGTTCCAGCTTATAATATTTTATATTTCAATAAGCTCACGTCTTTATTCCATAAGGGGTACGAATGCATAGAGCTACCTATACTTCGATAATTAATTTGATAGCTACTTAAGTAATCCTATTTAGTTTTGTTTAGAGATCCAAAAATTAATTAGGTAGGTATATTAAATCGTTCGACAAATCTATGTGACTGATGATATAAATATTTTTAAGTTATTTTCACTTCTTATCTTATAGCTTTACCTTCTTTAAAAATATAATTGCCTTAAACACACATTGGTTATTGACGCAAGAATTATAAGCAAATAGAAATTTACGGAGTAAAATCTTTAATTCAACCGATGATAGTCACACCGCTTCCTGTCAATCGAAATAGATTCATTGAACCGTAATACGAATCTATTTGCGCTCGGCCTTCAGCATGCTTCTGTGGATGCAGCTATTGTGACACCAACAAGTTTTTTATATAATCTCATTCTGTTCTTATTAGTCACTGCACATATTATGTATACAGGATGTATTCAGACCGCTATCAAAAACTGAAGCAGGTAATATCTAATGTAGTAACTACCCCGACAAAAGACAAAAAAAATGTCGTTTTCCATACCAACCACTTAAATTTGATACCGATTGTTGTATGGAAAACGTCAAAAATATTATTTTTTGTCGGGATTTTTTTAACGCTAGGGAATCCCCTATCACAAAGCTGTGATCACCGTAGCTATTACCTGCCTCAGCTTCAGAACACGATCCGTATACACCCTATCTAGGGCGAAAAATTGCAAGTTTTCTAATAGTAATACATGTATTTAAGAGGTAGGGAATGTGTTTAATATATGCCATGTCCGGGTTTTGCGTAAATAAAAAATAAAATTAATAAAAATAAAAAACAAATAATACTTTATTTGGCCTGCGAATCGTACCCGGATCCTTTCGAAAGCACGCCATACTCCTATAAAAGTATACCGCGGGACAAACGAGGCAATCTTATTAAGAATTGACAACGATCTTTAATCCACAAAGTTATGTGGTTTTATTTTAGCGTAATCGATATTTTATAATGCAAAAAAAATAAGAAATACTCTTTTTATTCTCCTCTGTATATGTATTATTACTATACACCACTTCTCTACGCTGAATGCTTGTTATAATTCACTTCTTTCATTCACAAAAAGTATTAACTGAACAAAAGCAATATTTTCCATATTACGTTATGACAGCACGCATGCAATGGTGCAATGCAGATATAATTTTGCAATAACAAGAAACATCACCAGAACTTGTTTCTGAGCGATCAAACATCATTTTTCTAGAATGTTTATTAACGCCTGCACTTTGTTTACTTTTGATTACTCAGCTAATTTGTGTTAACCGACCTAATTAGAATAACGAATTAGATGCGAAGCCACGAAGGCCGGCCGTAGTGGTCTATGGTTACAAAATATTTATTGAAACTGATGAAGCTAATTAGGAAGTTAATGAATTTTATATGCATTTTGGTGTCGATTTTTAAAATTAGAATCCTAAGTAAAATTATATTACTAGTGAGTACCTAACGACATTAAGTATTGATGTCCAAAATATATAAGTAACATTTCTTGCTTTCTCTTTTTTTTAATATTTTGATCAAAGATAATCAAACAATGTTAATATAAAGAAATAAAAAGGTAATATTAAAAAAAACTATAAAAATTGAACGGAAAAGAGACTAAAATGGAAAAATTGGTACAAATTTAAGAAAAAGATTAAAAGACGTTATCAAAGAGTTTATATTGTATTAAAGTGGCATATAAGTATTTATGCTAATATTTTATTTTGTGAATAAAACTCTGTGTCTTTTAAATAGGGTAAAAATAGCGTAGCGAATTAGCCTGTTCTTTTTTAAATGACAGCTCATTACAAAAGCAAGCTGCATGGACAGTAAAATATTTTTTTAGAATAACAATTGCCATATGATTATTACCTTAATTATTATTCAAATGTAGGGAATATTCGTATAGATATAAAAGCATTGTGTTTGCCTATTCATAACGTTTCACGTTTTTAATGAATACGTTCTCTCCCCTACGAAGATCTTGACAGTCATCGTGGCATAGTGATACAGCCGTTTGATGTATCTTTTCATTTATTCTGGCACAATGCCAGTTGTGCCTTGGAAATGCTTTCTATTCAGCCTGCCACCTTCAGTATAGTCCAACATGAAAAATAAGTAAAATGACTCTGTATTTTTGGAATTATTAAAAAAACTCTCCACTTATCAATACAAAAAAAGGATTTTTCATGTGTTAAATACAATACTTATGTAAAGAAGTACTTAACACACTCACGCTTTTTGGTAGTAGTATGTACCAAGAGGTACTTACAATCTTTATACCAACATAATTGAAGACGAACCATCAACCGCTTTTCGTACATTAAATACTTGACGTTGAGCTATTACTGGTATTTTTTTCTACAGCAAATAAATAAGACTTTCACCTGAAATCAAATTTAAAACTTACACACCTATGCCGTCACTAACGAAGCGCTCAAAGTACTTGCTTATGTTAAAATGTTCACTATTATGGTCTTGTATTATTCATCTGTGTTAACTTTTTATTTTTTTTAGCGTACAAAAAACGATACAAAGTTATCTCAAGTTTATTTGTAAGTAAAGCTATGAGGGCTATAAGAATTTAACAGAGCGTAGCAAAATCCTTATAACATCAGATGCGTACGTTATTAAAGCGCTGCAATTTCTATATTATGCAAAATACGACCTCAAAACCTCCGCATAATATTAAGAAGTTTGTTAAGTTATCGTATATTATTCGATGGTGTAGTGTTGGGTTTATGCAAATGTGATCACGTGCGGCATATGCAATTCACCTGACGCCGCAATAACAGGCTACCGTGAGATGGGAAACGCATTTGTGTTCATTGTGATTACAATATACTGTGATAGACATTGAAGTGTTTTATGCTTTGTGACACGTTCGCCCTCATTAAACCTCTTTGTAATACACCTATTGAATATTTTTCTGCGACAAAGTGCCACGAGAAAATTTGTTTATTTTTCTATGGGGTACTGCTTATTAGAACGATCGACTCTATGTCATATTGTTAGAATGTTTTATTACAATATAAATTTATAGTACTTTATTGCAGTTTCAAATAATGCAAAAGATCATTGAAGATTTAACCTCCGGAACTAAGTAGTTTGAAAGAGAAATCAAATTTTCACCCAAAAATATTGGTATTATTACACTTTTTTTTGTAAATGAAAGTTATCGGAACTTTATGCACTGACCAAATTTCATTTTTATTGTTTTATTTTTATTGCTAATTGAGTAAAAGTAGGTATTTTTCTATGTTTCGCTCAAGTATTCATGAATGTTGATATTTTATTTTTATGACTTTTTAATTGTTCGTAGAAAAACTCGTGTCCTAAAAAATATTATGGCCATGATTTTTCGGTCAACAAGTGAAGTTTAAGTAAGTTGTAATAAGTTTTTGAGTTTTGTTTATTTCAAAAGAAACTTATTAAAATATTTATAGAAAAATAAGAGGTATATTTGAAGAATTAATTGCAGATTACCTATTTATTTACATCATTTCCTGTTAATCAAGAAGTTTAATTAAATGTGTGACTTAAGATACATCATCTTTACAGTTCTTATGATAATAAAAACATATAAATGCAAATTACTTTATGTAGCTCCAATGAACAAAATATAATACAATATTTAGAAAAAAATCACCAAATGATTAAGACCGTATGAATTGGATGCTTCTGTCTTTCAAATACGAAAAAACAAATTTTTGACATTTGACACTGAGTGACAGATTTTGAATTTTAAATGGCAAATGGCAATGGTAAACAAACGATAGAAATAATTAATTTTGTTTATTCCACTTTTTCTAAGGTATTTATTAGTGACACAACATGCCTTTTATCCCTGATAATGTTCGCCAAGAAATTATTAAATTAGTGCCAGCATCAGTTGTTAATGATATATCATGTTTTGTTTTCTTCGACGATCACCCGCGTGATACAAATAAAATAGACATTACTGTTTGTACGAATTCTGGTGAAATAAAGGAGTTTTCGCAAAGAGATTTAGTATTGTCCTTGCATTTGGATATATCAAAGCCTGCCGATATAAAACTTATAAGAAACGATAACTTAGATCTGTTTTATTTGGTCCTCAGTCGAGATGAACTTTTAATTATTTCGAGGGGACACGATTTGAAACTACATAAACGATTTGAAAATGTAGATAGATATGAGATAGATGACTCTTTGTGTAGTGGTCGGGCTTGTTTAAAAGTGTTTTTGAAAGATGATGCAGTACCTCTAAATCTAGATGAAAAATTTAATGTAATTGAAGATTTGTGTATAAAAGACGAGAAGGAAGATTCAATGCCCATACTAAACGAGTTGATGAGGAAATTGACAGAAGCAAAATACAGTGTGCAGTGTAATGAAATGATGTATGAAAAGCTGGTGAAGTTACGGCAGCTCGCTTTGTTTTCAAAGTATCAGAAGATAAATCTTAATGCTGATGATGCTGTTTATAAAAATAGTTTGAAAGAGGTAATATTTTTTTTGGCGCTATCTTGGGGAGACCTACGTTCAGCAGTGGAAGGCGATAGGCTGAGTTATTATTATTTTATTATTAATATTTTTTTTAGAGCTGATTTAGAAAGCTGTATGGTTTCAATAAAGTATAAAACAAACTTGAAACTATTATGGCTATATTTCAGTTAAATAAAGAAAGAGATTACTTCAGATGCAGTATTTATATTGCCATGGCCTATTTTTTTTTTCAGATAGCCAGTACATTGAAAATTGAGACATTGACACCATGGGTGAAGTTTTGTAACAAAACAGTTGTGATTGTATTTGATATTATCAACCAAGATGAAGAGTAAGTCTGATTATTTATTATTTAAAACAAATCATTTTATGTTGAAACTTTTATCTTGATTAAACCATAAAAATCCTATTGTTGCCATTTTAACCATGCATTAGATATTTACTGTTGGATGAAGACTGGCCCAATCAATCCAAGTACAAACTAACTCACAAGGCATTAATGAAACTTTCAATTCACATAAATTATGAATTCATTGAGAAGATTTGTTGTGTTCATCTCATATATTAAAGATTTCATAACATAATTCATTTAAACTTCTTATCGTTTTTAAATTCAGGCCCTTAGAAGATGTTCAAGTCCTTCTACATGGAACTTCACAAATTTCAATCTTATATGCCACAAAATTGTATGAAAAAGTTGATAAATCACCTTTCTGGAGGGAGAAGAAAACACATAGGTTAAAACAAAACAATAAAACTGCTGTTGTAGTTGTTATAGATCTGAAAGAACTGATTTGTAATGATTCACGCATGGTAGAGTTTGATGCGGTTGTTATGTTCAAAAAGCTAAATAAGGAATTGTTGTTACCTCTGGAAAGGGTGACAATATCTTCAACAGACGCTATGAAAGAAGATTTTGATGTGTTGTACAATAGTGAAATTGGTAAGTATTTGATTATAAATGTAATATTATGTCTTTAATTTTTCATACATACTTTTGCAATACACTAAAATTCATAATGCAAATACAATAATTAATTTGCTAAATAATTACCTACAACTTTAACCATACAAATATGATTTTGTTTATACTTATAGCACAAGTTTTATTTTTCTATTGAACGAGTATTCCCATAACCATCTATAAATGATAATAAATGTTGCTACTAGCAATATTCCATAGGGCATAATCCTAGGGATAGACACTCATTATTTTTTTTTATTGCAGATGATCCCAAAATCATTCTTTCAATACTAGCCACTTCTGAAAAAACAGATCTTCATATGAGACATATTAGAAGTGATAGTGAAGAAGCAATGACTTTTCAAGATATATTTTATACACACATACATATGGAAAGTATGCCTAATACAAATAACATAGTTGTTCATAGAAAATCTCCATACCACATCTTACATGGTGTTATGGTTTGGCTTCATGAAGAAACATCAAAAAGTTTTTCTGTGACAGTTTATACAAGGTGTGTATATATTTGTTATTGTACATAGTACCTATGAGCCCCCCAAAGCACAGTAGAATTAATGCTTGTAAAATGCCTTGGGTTCCAAAACACTTGGAAACCACAAATATTTGACTCTATTTTTGAGACAATTAATCTATACCAGGATTAAGTACCTAATAATTATGGCACAAGATTTAATATTGTTTTTTTCTATTTAGTAGTTATGTAATTTATTATTATTATTCTCATAGTTAAAAGTTTTTTACTTTGTCTTCTTCTATACATTTTATTCTACCCTATTTATTTTTTCCTTTCTTACTATCCATCCTAAGGTTGCCTTTAAAATATTGCCTAGAGTGATAAGGCCGCCTCTTGTTTTATTCCTTATTAGTTAAGTTTCATTGTTATTTAGTGTATATACAAGGAAGTTTTAAATAAATAAATAAATAAAAGTTCATAATTTTTAAGAGAAAAGTACATGAAAGTTTCTTAAGAGTAAATTAAATTTTTTGAAATTTCAGGTTGCCATCTCAGGTATTGGCCTTGATACATTTAATTATGGATTTAGTGCCGGCTAAAATTTTAATAACAACACCCAACTATAAGATAACAGCCAAAACTGAAGAGTTTTGTGATTATAATGAAGACATTTGTAACTTAGATTCCGGTCATAATTATACAGAATATGCTGCGTCAATTTTGAAAAGAACAACTATGCTCTTAGACCATTTGGATAATTCTATTATAAAAATGAACGCAAATAAAAATCCAAGTGTTCAAAGTAAAATTGGTAAAGAAATTGATTTGTTTCCTGATGGTGTTGCCAGTTATGAAGATTTTAAAAATAAAATGATTGAAGTGGCTAATGAAGGTGCTAATCAATTTCTTAATAATGAAAACTTTTCAGAAGAGGATTGTGAAGCTATGTTGATTGAATAGGTGGACATTATTAATTCTTAATTTTTTACATCAAGATATAATGTTTATGTAGAATTTTAATGCTGAATTTAGAAGGCACAGAAATTTTACTTTAGGTGATAAAGCTGTTACTTAATATGTAAGAAAAACACCTGTGATATTACTTTGTATACTTATAACAAAATAAAACACAGCAATTAAATTGTAATTTTTATTATAACAACTGTTTCATTCCATAATGTTGAAAATTAGACTAATAACTATAATATTAATCAGAGTTGCTTTGAGTTGATATAATTATCGAATTCTTATACTTAAAATGTAACATAAAAAATATAAATTAAATTATAATCATTTAAAAATAAAATATACAGAAGCCATCGAATACTGGCTGTAAAGAATGGCATTAAAAATAATCTTATAGTAACAAAATATATTAATTTATTTTTATGTTGCGTATTATTGAGCATTATATTTTTTAATTTAAAACATAAAACCTTATTTCTAGTTGAACAAAATTATCTAAAATTCGGAATCTTGTTCCTTTACCCTATAGAGTACCCGGATTGCCCTTTATGCGATTTCTTAGCACCATTAACTCAGCTACTTGAGCCTTTGAATTAAAACGTAAATATAACAACTGGAATGATTTTTTTGCTGTATAACAAGTTATTCCGAAAATACTTATAATATAAAGAATTCCAAATTTACTTTTAATTAAATTGTCGTTAGAAATAGACATCTAAAATTGTAAACAGGCTCGATACTAAAACACATTAGATGTGTAAAGGCTTTGCCTTATACTATCATTACTAATAAAACATTTATACAGTCTACGTGTTGAAAAACCATAACCGAAGAAGATCCCAGTAGGTTGATAACAGGCAATCCGCCATCTTATAATTTAAATAAAAGATATTTTAAGGTACCTAAATGTTGTCTCGAAGACTTTTAAATATGTTTTAACTAATTTTGTATATTAGGTATAAATTAATTTGCTATAGGTATCTAAAACTTTCCAGTCTTGTGTCAAGTAGCTAGGGTTATTAGACTATTGGCATTGTAATTTAAAAGAAATGTCCCAGATCTTTAATTAAAGGAAATTAGAAAAATAAAATTTTAAGAGGAAAAAATATAGCATGAATAAATTAGAAATAACATTTTTGGGAAATTAACGTATTATACAAATTTTTAAAAATGAACCCATTTGTCGTGGAGAAGGTTTTCATAACACGAAAAGGGCATAAAGTACAAAATAACAAATTTTATTTTAAATTCATTTCCAATAATTTATTTTACGAAATAAGGATTGATTGTTGCCAACCTACGAACCTACGAATGCCCCAAAGCCGCGTGCTCCTAGACAAACGGGAGAGAATCCTTTCCATAAGAATTTTCTCAGGAGCATCAATAAAATATGTCAGGTACTAGGAAGCTAGAATGCCGCCCGACTCTGATATCTATTTACACCACAGTTACTTAATTAACATCTGTACATAAGTAATTCCTAATTAATTCAGCATATAAATTATATTTCCTATGTAACATAAGTTATATTTCTTCATCTTAAATTATGTGTAAAAAATCTCTTATCATCATTCTTCTCGTCAAACGAGAAAGTTTTATAATTAAAAATGTATTTTAAATTAATAAATAAGTCTATAATCTATACAGATATCAGTGTTCAAAAACAAATCTGTGAACTTAAACTATAATTGCATTGCACGTCCGGCCATTTATCTAACTTACAACTAAATAACTAGTATCTATTTTCCTTATTTTTACAAATACCGTAATAATAGTATATGATGAATTATTTAAAAACTTAATAATAACATATTGCACATTGTATTGCACAAAGTTTATAGATTTTATTGCACGATATATTAAATTATTTAGCATTTTTCTAACAGTTTCCATTTACACATTTTAGTTTTCTGCTACTGTTCCTTGAACTAGCATTATCATTTGAAGTTCCATCACTGTTCTGAACTTTTCTATAAGCACCGAAAAACACCGAATGAGTCTCTACACTTTCAGCACCAGATTCACTTCTCGCCTCGTTCTCTGTATCGTCACTTTCACTACAACTAACTATTTTCGCTATAAACGGTTTCCTTTGCACTTGTCTGGAACTAGTTGAGTCACTACTTAAATATCCAGAGTCTTGTACGTTCACTCCTTTCTTACGCCTAAAACGTGGCTTGGCATCGCCCTTGTTTACTTTGATAAATGTATCAGTGTTTAATCTGCCTCCCGGTTTTCCTTCTGATCGCCTTTTTATAAAATTCCTGCATAAATCTCCAGTTATGTTTGGTACCGTTTCAGGATTTTCGTATTCCGAGGATTGCGATTGGGCAGAAGCTCTTAATGGACTGCAGGAGGAGCCATAACAAGGTTCGGGCGTTACTGTTGAAGTTTCGCATTCAATTGTATCAACCGCAGTATTGTTCAAAAATGTCCTCGGACTGAGACTTCTGCCATTCTCTTTTTTTGGATGGGATTCTATGCACATTCTATCATCTTCGACTCTCCTTGGAGGAAATCGTGGGTGTTCATAAATTGGATCATCATCAACCGGTGGTAAAGGAGGAAGTATATCGGGTCTGACTAAACTGTTCAATTGTTTTATAGTGGGTGGCGTACACTGACGCTGTCTTTTGGAGTGTCTCAATTCCAACGTCAGAATTCTACCTTCGTCTGTATTCCATTCAGCAGTTTCTTCCCATGTGTCATCTGTAGATTCATCAAGACTTTTTGATCCGCTAAATACAGCTTGTGTCAGTTTTGGACGATCATATATATTTTTTCTTTGTTCGTATTCGCTTCTTAAGCTATGAAATTTTGGGGAATATTCCACTTTGTCGGTAGTTTTCTTAAAAGTCCCACTACTTCTCAATTGTATCCGTTGGCGCGGTGGGCTACCATTATTGTTAATAGTTTTTATCAAATCTTTTCTGCTAAACAGAGTAGTTTCCAAGTGTTCTTTGTGTTTTAAATGTTTACGATCTAGCGTATCTGGCTCAAATCCGTCCGATTCGTGAATTTTAATGTAATTTTCTGGACAATCTTTCACTTCAATAGTTAAGCATCCTGGTTTTTCTTCTAGGTTGCTAATACTACTGGTATTTAATTTTCTACTTCCCATGGAACATTCTGAACCACTAGGTGAGGTAGGAGTACTCCCAAAATTATAATTATTGTTAACATACACTTCGCTTACTAAACTGTAATCAGTACCTTCTTTAGTTGTTTTGTCTATTGTGTTTGCAGTTTTCCCAATAGTTTCATAGTGATCGGGATCTAAAGTGGCCTCTTTACGAGGTGGTGGTGTTGTGCTGTTGCTACTAGAATGGGTTTTATATACGGCGTTTCTCATAGTGAGTTCTTCTTCAAGGGGTAATGCATTGCTGAGACTAGGGCTAGCTTGTGAAGATGATACTTCAGGATATTCAGTTGGTGTTAGCATTCCCTTTTTATTAGAATTTCTCTCAAGACTATCTGTCTCATAATCGTTTACTGAGGGACTTTCCGTGTTTATACGTGTGTATGGGCTTCTACTTGTTAGAGATGGTATTTTGCTGTTAAGGAATCTTTCCTCATCTGAACTGCTTTGATTGTAAGACTTAGCGCAATGCTCGAGAGCTACAGCCTCGTTAATCATATCTGGTAATGCGTTCTTGTTACTGATCATATTGTTTCGTATGAGATGATTTGGATTGTACATTAAACTGCCCGGGGCGTAATTGCTTGGAGCAATCGGATTGATGTCATCATTTTCGGCGATGGTCTGGCAATAATAGTTGTAATTGTTAGGTTGTAAATCGATGTTGTCAAATTCAGGTAGTGGTAAATTATAATTCCGTACAAGTGGTTCGGATCTGACTGACATTGATGCAGACTTTTTGGGTATTAGAAATTCATCAGTGAAACTCATTGAAGGAGTACTAGAAAAACTATTGTGTTTTATCACTTTTTGCCTTCTGCTTTCAGCTGCAGGTAAGTGTAGCAAGGTGTTAGCGACATTTTCATGATTTCCATTTTGTGTGTATTCGGCGTAGGTTTGTTTCGCTATAGGAATGTTTTCTAGCCACTTTCTGATACTGTTTTGTTTTTCACCTTTGTTATTCATACAGTTGGTGCAGGCTAACATGTTATGTTTCGCTAGATATTGCATATCGTTTGCAGTATCAGGTTGACATCCAGGACATCCAACGCAATTCTTTTTGCGACTATTTTCCCTTTTAAGGCTTACTACACTTTCGCTTCTTTGGCTACCAAGACGTTGATATAGATCTATACTATTGCCATTTGAAGAATAAGTTTCTTCTTCCGGTATTTCATTCAACACGGGCTGAAACCGTTTGGCGGCCATTTTATGTTTTGCAATTGATATGACTTCTCTTATTTTAATCAAAAACTCCAATGCAGCTGCCGGTGGTTCCTAAAAATATAAACAACATATAAGTAATGTAATTTTAATGTGGAATAAGATTTAAAAATAAATCTATTTACCGCCATAAGTTGTGGTTCGAAATAAGCAGGGTTAAAGTATAGTTTCCTTCGTGTGGTGCCTACGGGCCTGGCAATCTCTCGATCATCCGTAGTTTCAACTATTGACACATGCTCGTCGGGCAGGCGCTCAATGCCAGACTCGTCGCGATGATTTATTTCAGAATTATCGTTTTTCATCTTCATTTCGTTACGATGTTGATGAATAATCGCCGATATTGTTTGACACTGGAAATTTAAACAGTTTGAATCATTTTTTATTTTAAAATTTTATTAGGAAAAGTCAAGAAAAAATTCCATACATTGTACAAATTTTCATCACTGCGGGCGCTGTTATCAGCAAATTCTTCCGAATCAGACAAATTGCCTCCTGAATCATTGGAGAAACCTTTTGATTCATGGTACTGTCTACTTATAGTGAGAAGGGGATTGTTCTTGATAATACCGTCGTCTTGTCTCATAGTGTTAGGTAATATTTGCAGTCGTTCGTTATTTACGCGTACTATGTCCCGTTCCGTTATTGAAGATCCGTCCCTTTTCTTCAGCCCTTGTAACTTTCTACTACTGTCTCCATCAGACGTTGCTTTTCTACGTTTTCGTAAATGCAGAAATAGGAACACTGATGCAACGTAGATGAGACCAAGCAATAAAGAGCTGATGCCAATGGCAACATACTCCGTTACAGAGAGTCCCGATGCCGTAGCTGTTTCTGATCTGTGTGCGTTGGATGCGAATAGTACTTCTGTTACATCTGAAACATTAAAATAAGATCATAAGTCTTCAAAAACTACATATCAAATACTTTGATGTCAACAAATTAATTCAACGCTCTAACAGTTATTACTATAGGCATAGGTAAAACAATTTCGTTAACGATTTGTTGAATTTGCAATTTTTTTAAGGTACAAGACGATTTTTCATAGTTATAATAATAAGTTCACAAATGTAAAAGTACTGCAAAATGTCTTACTGGATGAGGGTATCGGCGGTGTCCCCTGAACCCTGAAGGCTACGCACGGTGTGAACACTCCCCGCAGATCCAATGGCGAGGAAGGAGGGGCCGACACATCTCGGCATAGCAACCTCACTACCATAACTCGCCCTGACATGCGAGCACGAACATCGTCCTCTCCACTCCACTGTAAATATGAACAAAGGATATAAAAATTATTTGAATGAAAATAACTGTGAATACTAAACTAATAATAATACGTATTTTGTTTGACGGTAGTTTCTAATATATTTCTCGAAATAGATGTGCAGAGGGCCATTTCTCAAGCTCTCAGGCTCGAAAAGCTAACCCGCTGTTCAGCAGTTCCAGTTAAATCTAAATGTAGTGGAAACTTTTTAGGCCTCATGACACTTTCTATGAATGGCTCTCTAACAAGTAAAAAATAAACTATATTTAAATCAAAATATAAGTAACTAAAATAACGATAAGCAAACTACTTTAAACATACTTAATTCATAAATAAATGAATTTGAACCAAAAAATATTTACCTGAAGAAATGTTCGACCTTCATCTCGAAACAGATTAAACGGCACATCAGCATCAAGAGTGTTCCTTAAATCCAGAAAGCCTTTTCGTGTGAGAAACTGAGCACCAGATACAGCGCAAATTGGTGTCTTCACATCTGAAATATTATGATATAATTGACTTAGTTTACAAATAAAAAAAATATAAATGTAACATTTTTTGGAGATTTATAATTATCAACCTTTTATTGTAGATACGGACCGTAAATTCTAGGTTTAGGTTCTATCAAAGTAGAAAATTTGTTTGTCTTATTTACAAAGACTTATTATGATAATTTAATGTAAGAATATGAAATATGGGATTTGGTATGGAATTAAGTATATTATAATTATTAAAATTTTAATAAACTAAGGAATTTTTCTACCTTAAGAAATCGAACTCAAATCTTTCTAAACTTTAAGGCTAGATTTAACCTAAGGACCTTTTAAGTTGTAAAATTATGTGAATATAAACAGGGACTCACTTTGAAAGGTGATCTCTTTGGACGGATGAATGATTTGGCCCTTCAATGGTAAATAAACGAACGGAATACGCTGAACACCTGCGCCGGTTCCAAACGTGGCTAATGAACATTCTGTAAACAAAAAATGCTCATAAACAAATCAGATAATTAACCCAGGGATCTGTGCTGCTCCCTTGTTATCTTTGAAACAGAGTCAGAGAAGAGAGAGGATCTAGAGTATGGTTCTGGATTACAAGTGGTGGATAGGTATATTGGATTGGTATATCCCCTTCTTTTTTCTGTCTAAGTTTGATTGTATATAGTTCCTTAGGGACATTCCTCGGTCTTACTACATCGCTTTCCTCTGTACCTGCTACAGGAGATGCAGTAGCAGATGTTGGGTGGGATATATCCCAAACACTTTCAATTGAGTAACCGAACGTTTACAATAACGCTAAATTCATTTTGCTTCATTTAAAACAAGATTTCTTGCAGGTATTTTCCTTCTTCGCTTAAGCTGTCGGCATCATAAAGAGCGGCAACACAAATATTTGTCATATTTCGCCACTTTTATAATTTTTCGGTCTTTACAACTTTTTATCGGCCGTCTCATTTGTAAAGGTATTAAGACTAATGCTGGGCGTTTTATGCCGACATACTGTACATTATTAACGGCACAAATTGCCCATTACAACGGCTGAGCAAAATGGCTCGTGACATTATCGATATAAATTATTGAAGTTGCACATTCGGTAGCGGTGTTATTGCTGCCGGTATTGGTACAAATGAAAGTTGGTTTTAAAAATTGCACGGTTCGTGATACAGTTTTTTATGTGGATAAACCTTAAATACTTGACGGACAAGAGGTTGGTAAACTATACAGGCATGTTACTGTTACGTATGTTACTGTTAAATATACTGCTTAATATACTTTGTTTCACCTACCCATACAGAACATAAGATTCCACTTATAAATCGGTCTTCTGAGAAGTTGTTACCATGAAGTGTTTTAATTTTTAATTAAAGATCATTAATTGCGAACTAAACGACTCTTCTATCTTGCTAAAACTTTTAGAAGTTTTAAGAATTAACACATAATGATTATAATTTTATGCATATAATTTGGCATATTACTTTCTTATTCAGCTTGTATCATGATACTATTTATTATCATTGTACAAATATAGTGTTCCATTTGCCAAAAAAAAAATCAAGGGAAAAGTTGACCGTACATAAAGCTCTAATCTCTTACCGTATGCAAAAAGGTCTTTACGACTTTCATATACTCATTGCACAAATCGTTTATTGCACAAGTTGCCCTGGCTTTTTTAAGAGGAATATCGTATACAACTTGAATTTTTAGATTACATACATCCTATAATACAGGTGCGGTCTGTTTGTTTTCCAACACCTCTATAATTGTTTTGTTAATAGATCAAGTTCCCACACCGTAGTACGACTTGTAAATCAATCGTAAAATTTCATTGTGTTATTATCTCTCGAGTAGAAATAATTTGTAAGTGTTAGTTGTGTATCCGTGATATCAGAATCGATTTCCATGTTTTTTTTTTTCGATATCTAACGAATGGCTGCTCAATTTATTTCGCAGTTCGCCGAATGCTAAATAATTAAAGCTTGTATCGTAAAAATCTTTATCTGTTTGCGTGTTGAACGTAAAATCAATACGTTATATCGACATGTGGCGCTGTCGGTGTTGTAATTTTTAATCGAATTTAACTTAATGGACCATTAATTAAATTGTGTAATTATTTTATAACTCCAATGATATTTTCATAATTGATATTGCACGTTATATTGGTTTTATTATCTGAAATGATAATGCCCACACTTTCAGCTATACAACCCTTTGCATTAAGGATAGATAGCCTGACATGATAAAAGTTATTAATTTTATAGATTGAACTACAGACGTGTGTGCTTAAATCTTTTGCAATAAGCTAAATAAGCTTCAACAAAGAATAGGTGTAAAAATAACGGTGTAAGTGATATATAAAAAGTTGAACCTTCCTAGGTGCACTAATTTGCAGTAATTGATCTTAAATACTCGAGGAATTAACACAATGACAAAGTTTGTTAATACTATCGTAAACCAAAAATGGTTCAAGACAATAACATCGCTTTCTACTTTGTTTGATATGCTGTTATGCTAGAGTGTTACACTATCTTATGACGTAAGGAGTGAGAAAAAGTTTGTTTCCATTTAAGAAGAATAATCAACTTTAATAAAAGCCTTATGTATCTTGGATGTAATATATGAAACTAACAGACTCAAAAATTTATTCTTCAATAGAAAAACAAGTTTCTGAGCAAAGTAGGCCGTATTGCCCTAACAAAGCTGGGTCAAACCAATAGTTGTAAATATTCTAGCAATAAAATATATTCCCATCTTATGATCGAATCGGGAATCTACATATGATTATACTTATCATGATACTTTCGCTGTATACTTTGTAGGGATTTAAGCAAACATTCTTGTTCGAGAGATTACTATAGAAATCATTGGAAAAGTAAACATTAGGGTTTAAAATAACCGTTTGTGACATTTGCTTACGAATAGCCGATACGAAAAGGATTTGCAAATAGATTTTGTCCGTTGATTTGTTTGTTTCCCATAATCATATTAAAACAAATGTCTTTTCGAATCCTCTTTTTTAGCACCATCTAAAAGTTTTCGTTGTTTTAAAAACAGGCTAGGTTCCCAAAGAGACTCAGAGCTCTAAAGCTTTAACATTTGTTGTTTAAGGTTATTGTACATGCCGCTATCGATCCTGGTGTGCTGGAGTGGGAGGAAGGGGTTTAACGGTCCTTAAATTTTCAAAATTAAAAACAATAAATAGTAGAAAATATTGACAAATTTATCGTTTTAAAGGCAATTGATATAATAAAGTAAATAAGTGTAAAAATAATTAATACATAAATAATAGAAAATGTTGTCCAATATATAGTGTAAAGCAAAAACCAATAGTAAGGAAAATAAATGTAACAAGTATCGAACCTGGTAAGTCATCGACGCACAGTTCCCTGTCTTCCCTGAAGAGCGGCGCGCGCTGCGGACACGCGCACGCGCAGCCCGCCTTGGTGCCCTCGCGTACACCCGCGCTGTGTTCCGCGCATTGTGCGGCGCCGCACTCATCACCTGCACACATTGTTCAAATATTTTGATTTTGTATAAATAAGATTATTTTCTAATAACTCGTAATTAGAAGAAGTTTGCCTCTACTTCAATTTTTTTAAAACAACTATCAATAGAAGATTTACAAGTGATAACGATGAGGACCTCAGGTCTAAATATTTTGCGAAAATTATTTAGAAAAATTTCCTTTATTCGGTATACTTCGGAAACTTCGGAGTTTCCTATAAAAATGGTTCGAAATAAATAAAAAATTAAACAGCTAATATATTCAAGAGCCATATCTGCATTTTTGTCAGTCATTGTTCGGTTATTCTGTAATATTTGTGAAATTTTGTACGTGAATAAATTGAGAAGTTTCGCGTACCGTATGAAAGTTATTTACAGTGGTTGCGAAGTCATGCTTTCTTCGCCAGTTTCTTTATGACAACTGTGTTCGAAATATCGTAAATGATGATCGGAATATGTCCCATCATCGTAGAATTCGGAATGATTGAATCATTCAGTGAAGCGGAATAATGGGCATTGCCCGTAGCATTAGCACGCTAAAATAGAAGAAGGCTAGCCATGTCTGCCATTGTGGATCAGACAAATATAAGAATGAAGCCCGCGTTTAGACATCCTGTAGCGCGATGGCCCGACGACTTGAGAACGGTGCTGCTTAACCGATGGATGAAGGCTACTACACCAGCTTACTGGGGGAGGCCTACCTTTAACAGCGGACGGCGGTTTATATGAAATGTGGTACTTACCAAGGAGTGTGAATATATCCCCCGTGTCCCGCCTCGCCAGCTCGCCCAGCCGGGTGACTGTCGCCGCCGACGCCGCCGTCACCAGCAGCAGCAGCGTTACGGCCATGCTACCCCCCGCCGCCCGCCTCACTACACCCACCCACCACCCACATCGCTCTTGACACCTGGATAAAGACAAATGTTATTCAATCATATATTTATTTATTTAATTCAATTACACACGTACAGGACACACAAGAGGTGAAAAAGGATACAAGGATATCGTATGAAATAAATTGTTCTACAAGTAGGTATCTAACATGATCCCCTCACTAGGCAAGCCTATCAAGGGGTCCCAATACATATAGGCTACGGTGATCACAAACCCATTGGCGTTAAGAAAATACCGACAAAAATAAAAAAAATCACGTGTTCCATACCACCGTCGGTATTAAATGTCCGTGGTTTGTATAGGAAACGTAATTAATGTACCGTATAGGGTAATGTAAAGTTACATATGAAAATTTTATTAAAAAATATCTTAATTATATTTGCTGGAAAATTATTAGAAAAATTTAAGACTTGAAAAGGAATTGAAAATTTGACTCATCAATTATAATTATCTTCGTGATACTTTCGGTACGGCTTGTGTACCACTTTACTTTATGAGTTTTTCCATTTAAAACTCAACATAACTTTGCCCGACTTAGGAATCGAACAAAGGACCTTTTAATTTCAAGTCGTACTATAGAACCAAAAAACAAATTCAAGCAAAATGATGCATATTTAAATTTCAAAGATGCAACATTAAAATTTCTTTGTATAGAGAACTGTCTAGGATTTATGATCTGCATTTGAAAAATGAAATATTCTCAATTTGTGCAAGTCGTGATTATTTATTTAGCATTAGATGGTTAGATTTCACACGTTGAACAAGAAATTAATGACGTTCTTAGAATGATCTCAACGTGGGATAAAACTAGACTTTAGCTAAACATTTTTTTTACAATATCTGAGCTTCTTGTTGCTAAGCTTGGACCTCTTATTAAACAAACCGTATAAAATGAGTTATCCTAGAAATAAATACTTGTTTTACTATTTTATAGAGAGTAGGCCTATGTATGTATTTCTTTAAGTATACTTATCAGACTTTTTTTTGATGCTATGAAGATTCCTGTTTTGCAAAAATTCTATAAAACTAACCAATGCGGGCATCAAACTCTGGTGTTATGCTAAGGTATGCAGTCACTACTTTTGTTATTATGAGACTTAAAAAAATTGTCGTACGTAAAACAAGCCTTCAAGTGATAGATTATTCAATTGTTTTAAGAATATACTTACTGTAATTTCTATTGTGCCCATGACATGACATCGTAAATGGCCTAACAGATGCACAAAGGAAAACATGAGGAGAAATAAGTGCTTAGTGAAAGCAAATCATCGCAAAAATATAACACTATTGTTTGATCGATTTCACTCAACTAATTCACATGATTTCTTTTGCGCTCGTAGAATTTTATCTCTCTTGAATAGGATTATAAGAATTTGTTTAGTTTATGACAGCCTCGTCGATTCGCGACCCGAGTATGTGCCAGGCGATATAGAGCTTTCGGGTTCGGTTACCGGGTCGAGCAAAGTATTATTGTGTTTTTTTAGGAAATTGTTCATAGCAGGAAGGTGTCTGGAACCACACCCGTAAAATGGCAATAACCTCGCCCCCTATTACGTGAATCTGATACAAACCTCGCCAAATCTGGGTGCTGAAATGTTCCTACCCTTTCGTTTTCGTATGTTTGATGTTCAAATCCGAAAAATTAAGTATCTTAACAGTTATCCTCATTGTAACCAAAAATAATAGCCTGGTATCATAGTTTTATAGAGTTATCTGAAAGATCTGACTTTTAGATTCAACACAACCAACACACGATTACATTTAGGTAAATATGTATAACACTTTATGAATAGGCCATCAAAAATGCGTCACACAATGAGAGTTAGCTGCTATGAAAAAATTAAAGTAATGACACGAAACATCTTATCGCTAAACAAGTGACACTCGACATACCCAAAACAGCACTTGACGTAAAACCAAACGTTTTCCAAACTTCTTCGCAATTCGAATTTGTTACACTTTGAAGTATAATTTGAGTGGCGGGCACGCGTTTATTATTTGCCTTTCCATGTTTCCATGTCTGTTGAGCTGTTTGCCTAACTGTTGCACGAAATATCGCACTTAAAAAACCAAGAACGGTATTTAAAAGTATTAACGAGGTGACAAAGTGGAACGCATTATTGACATTTACATCACGTTGGTGGGCTACGCGGCGGGTAGACGGTGAACTAGCTTGTCACGAAAATTATCAAACTCACGCTAAGTTACGAGAGGTAAATACTTATAGTTTCTACTACTCATAAGGTTAGCAGAGCTCTCTATTTGGCTGTGATAATGCATTTGGATCAACGATGTTTTCGATATACATACATATTTTTTTTTTTGTATAAGGACTGATCAACTTTTCTTACTCAAGATGTTCAGGTAAAACTATAAATGAATATTATGGTTGCAGGCCAATTGGACTAGGCGGAGGCGTATTTTTGGTTTTCAGAACCTTTAATGTGGAATTGCGCACTTAATGCTCTAAGCTCTCACAATATTTAAGACATAGTAACTTTTTCATGATATAGTTATTTCTATGCCGAAAATGCTTATTTATTAATAAACGTGGTTGTTCAAACTATATGAAACATGCTCAAAGCACAGCAACAAGCTCGCTTATTTCATACTAATTAAAATACATTGAGCAATATATCGGTGAATACACCCAACTCTGGCTAGCCTACCAAGGATACGGGTGTGTAAGTGTTTATTTAAATATATTTATTGGAAAACTACGATCAATTCGCAAGTCGACCCATTAGTAATTTTAAACATCAGCCGTTAGCGCGTCCCCATGCCATTGAAGTAGGATCTTCGTCAATCATTTCTCAGCACGTCGTATTCTAACATATTAACACTGAAGCCTGACATATGGTCCCATATCGCGTATACGCTTGGCGATTTATTGCACAAATCCATCGTCGCTTTGCAATATAAGTTCCGTAATGTATTTTCCAACACTTCAAGCAAGTTATTTTTACTAGACATGTAACGGTAACTGATATTTATAAAAAGCTTAGGGTGTTTTGGTGAAATTGTATAATGAAAAAAAATCACAGATCACACTCATTGATTTCTATTCGAGTGCAAATTTTAAATCTTTCTTTATTATTTTGATGTTCTCATACGAACATGTGCGCTTATCATTAATTAGTATTTAATTTATTAGTTATCCCTAGATTTTTTTTTATATTATCATTGATCGTACGACCGTAGCAGAAATAATAAGTGACAGACAAGCGGCGTCACTCGTCCCCATACAATATGCTCTATAAGTCCCTTCTAATCTTATTCAGCTGTTCTGCGTCTAACCTAAAAATAGTAACAAAATCCTGTTACATTTGAAATGATGCGAGACATTAAAAATCATAATTCAATTAAGGTCAACCTACACTAGAAGAAACATTCACCAACTAATAGAATATATAATATTAAACTTATTATCCCTTGCGTGTACATAAAACAACTACATTTGTCTTTTACGAACGGATGTCTAGAAATTGGCTATTGTATATGCAAGCTCGAATATTTTGGCATTACAGAACAAAGGCACGCAGGTTTCATTTAAGTTTTACGGCTTGTCATTGGCACACGGTATGGTGTTTTCAGTAAAGAAGAGGCAATTTGCGGCGTGAAATACATCGTTTGAGGGCGCATACTTCCTCACTGCTTACAATAGAACCGCGAATAAAGAATTAATTTAACGAGGAAATAATAGGAATCCATTGTTTTTGATCGTCGAAGCCTTCGGTTGGATGTTATTTTTGTGTTTTATTGTACACTTAAAATAATGGGTTTTGTGGTATAAACTTAGTGATAGCAAATCCTGTTACATCTACAAGTTTTTATAGCTGTGTTGGATCGTAACAAATATTCATGTACACTGTACTAATGTAGCGATTAAATATGAATTATAGCACACCTTTTAATACTTACTATGTCAGTACGTTCGTGTCAACACTAAATACTATGTGACGTAATTCGATGTTTCTGCATAAAACTGGGTAATTTAATCAACTCATCATTGACGTGAAATTATAAAGCAGAAATCCAATTGAATCCATGATTTATGTTTGCAACGCTCTATTTAGTACTCAATATCACTTATTCTATGTACGTGACTCCTGTGTCGCTTATATCTGATTCGACATTACGTAAATTACATAAAATGGATTTTGAAATGTGAGGGCAAATTGATAATTATTTACTATTTATGTTTATAAGGCTTTTCATGTATCTTTGCACCACACTCAGATAGATACTGGTAGATCTTTATAATATGTAAGTTTTTATATATAAATGCATAAATTAATTAACAGAATGCCTGATAAGGTAAAGGTCGTTGGTATTCATGACATAATTTCGGAAGTGGAGGGTTTGATTTCAGAAGAATCTCTTGACTATTCGAAATCATTTGTTAAGGAGATGTTTACAATAATTTTCAAAATCAATTTCAAAACAGGTTAAAGTAGTGTAATAAAAAGCAAATTAAGTATTATTGGTGTTTTGAATCCTTAATGATGAATTAATTATGATAATTGTATTTTAATCACGTAAGCAGTCCTTAAGACGTAAATTGCTAAATTCGCGCGGGATAGAATGTTCACATCTCCTTATATGCACCGCTTTACTATTTAAATTCTAGGTGTGAATTAATTTGAGATAGTACATTACTTAGGTACATAAAATAATTATAATTAAAAAGAGGTTTCGAAATTAATAAATATTATGAGAAATCTTACAGAGAGCTTAACATTTATACCATTTCATAGTTTCAACATTGCCCCTAACAAAACAGAGAATAACGAAATTATTTTCTGCGTCTAATGAGGCACCAAGAAGCTAATCTGCGCAATTTAAATAATATTACCTTTTATAATGTGGTTAGATGTGATTACACAGGCTAGCAATTAGCGGTGACGCTCACATAATCAGATTACCTTCTACTATAGAATCACTTTATATTCATGGTGCCCTGGTATCTTTCCCACGCTTTGCTCCTTTGCTTCTTGACTTAATTCTATATACCTATTTTTTGTTTAAATTTCAGGAGGATGCAGTAAAAATCATAAAAAAGGTATATACGCTTTATAATTTTGACTGCTATTTTATGTTTATAAATTACACATAAAAAAATCGTTAGGGTAAGTTTACCCTATAATATTTGTAGACATATTTATTACGCTGTGATCTTAAGAGTGAAGACACAAATACTGGCAAAATAGACGGGGATTTTTTTCGAGAACATTTCCAGGGTAATTGCTACTGAGGATATCATAACAGACTGCCGCGGAAGTCTTCACAAAGGAATTCGAGCTTAGTGCGCCACGCCTATGAAACACACGTAAAGAATTACACATCGTAAGTCGTAACCTACTCTACGAAATAAGTTAGCGCTCTAAGCTACGGACTATTAGGGAAACGTGCAGATTAGTGAGCATTTAGCCTCACTTTTAGACCATCGGTAATTACAACGCATGGTGTCGGTAAACAGGAAGCCGTTTCATTTAGTTAACAGGACCTGTGGCTCTTTTTGCATGTAGGTAACGCTTACTATATGGTAATGGTCTGACGCGCCGATGTTAGTGATTTAAACGACACGCACCTTGCAATATGTCTTGCTGTAGTAAATTGGACACTGAAGATACATTGCAAATTTATGAGGGAACCATTCATTGTTGGTGATTGATGTGTGTTTTTAGTTAATGCATCGTCACGTGTTGGACGTTCATCAAAACATTGTATTCGTTCGCGACGCTGTAGGTCGATTCTCGCGTTTAGATCTGATATTTTATGTTGGTGTTTTAGTATTAGTAATATATTTATTAATGAAGAGCTACGTATGTGTTGATATAATCTGTTATTAACAACTTAAACATGAAGTCAAAAAATAGGCATTTCAGAGTTATAAAGATGAATCAAGTATTGTCTGAGAATTTCCTATTATAACCTCATAGATTTTCTATGGATAATTCCAACAGTAGTGAAGTTGAAGTCTAAATACATACAAAAGCTTTGTAGATCAAAGGATGCTTCATAACATTCATACACCGGACTCTCAACGTACTTAACCAGACATCATAAATAACCGTCAGTTTCCAAACAATAAATGTAGTAGCATATTAAAGTTATGATAAGACAATCTATGATATTAATACATCCGGCGAGAGACTAGATGACCTTTTGCTAACACTACGGTACAAAGCAGATAATAAATGGTTTAACTCGCAAACCCATCAAAACGTAATTACATCGTCACTATGCAGACGTTGCTGTGGATAAGCGTATGGCACAAATTGCAGTAGACAGAGCCACAGATCAAATTAATTATGATTCAGATGCTATTTAGACAATCACAATGGGTCTAAATGTGCAAACGATTGTAACAAATGAAATGCAAGTGCAATTTCTATAACGGTTGTTAGATGCATTCGGTTGGCCTTTGACGGATCAATCGTTGAGTTAAAATTGTTTTAAGATTTGTAATTCAAAGCCTAATAATTATTTGAGAAATTATTAATTCCATCATTGTTTGCAATTAATAGATAATGAAAATTATACTAAAAAATTACTAAAGTACTTAACTTTAACTTTTAAAAATTAAATCAAGTTAACAGAATTTTTATAGTATTAACATATTCAATTGTTTTGTTTTACTTTAAAATAAAGTTTAAAAACGTAATAGTAACGACAGTGGCATTTACCGCCAAAAGTAATACCAAACCGACCAATCAAATCATCAGGGAAGTGATACAAACAATAGCAGTATCACGTAAACACGTAAATGTCAATGTTAAAGACGCAGAAAAATTCTCAATGCTACTCGAACTGAGTACTCACAAACTTCAATAGCATTTCAAACAAATTTTGCCAGCCATAGCTAATGACGTTCTCGAAAGTGGAGAGTCGTTGAGACAGTTAGGTCGGCCTGCAGCTCATACGTGTACAAATATGTATTCATGCGTACCGGCTCCTGGTGGCCTTACCGTTGACTTTTCCGCAAATCATTTAAAAGTGTATTAGAAGACTTCAATTCGCAATTTACGAAGATGGAATTTTATTGTAATTTTCTCAGATAATCGGCTTTCTGTGCTGATTGGTGTCGAATTTGACACAGCAACATCAGAAATAGATTCGCGTTCGTAATTTAATAACGATTGTGTGCTGTTCAGATGGGTAAGATCGGCGTTGGAGCATTACCCGATTTTATCACAAACTAAGCTCTGCGAAACGGGGGCAAATAATAACTGATCAAATGCCAATAATAAAAATATTAACTATTCTTTTTCCTTATTTAATGATGTTTCTATTTGTGGCTACTTGGATCTAGTCGTCTGGTAGTATCAATCCAGTGTTTTTTTTCTCCATATTTTATTCTTTATATTCAGCTGAGTAGCCATAAAAACTGAACAGGTAGACATAAAAGGAGCTACTTTTACATGTTAAATATAAGCTAGAACTAAACGACTGTCCCTGTGAATTTGAGGGCTTAAGAAAATATTTGGATAAATGCGACTTGGCTTAAAAGTCACGTGGTTGCTGTCTGCGTACTATTACAGACTTAACCATATACCAAAACATTCATAGAACCAGTCTAGCTAATTTTGCATTTTAATATACTCTCAAGCATTCATATTAAATATGAATATTTTATAATCAAGTTACCACACGTCGATATTAACAAATTATCCGACGAAAATCTTTCATGATTTATTTGTCTGCTAATACGTGGTGATCATAAGTTTTTAATCAATAAAACTTTAATGTTTACCTTACCTGACTTTTTCTGGGAAAATTAAATGATATGGAATTTCATTTTATTTTTAAGATGACACGCACCAAATAATATGTTTGTATTCCGAAGAAATACCACATATTCCCAGGATAATCTACTTCTATGCCATGAATGTTGTAATGGACCAAAATGTTTTTAAGTTAAATCGTAACAAACAAAAATCGAATATTAGTACAGATTCAAGAAGATTAAAAAAAAGCACATGTCGGGAAATAACAAAACATTCCAATACTTTGTAGGTATAGTTTTTGGGTATTAATGAAAAAAAGGGACGAACAGATTTTCGTTGAATCTGGATCATTTCTCGTTTCCAAGTAATAAGGGTTCCGATCGTTTATATCGGAGGCAATGGCAAATAACTAATTACAGAGCACTGTTATTTGATATTCGGCGCGTTCACTTCACAGCTCTTTAAAATTTCCAATAAAATTGTGTGGCGTCATAAAATTTATCATTTCCAATAAAATTTCGTCGCATAAGGTTTATCGATGTTAACAAAATATTGTATCACCTAAACTTGTACAAATTTAAAGCTTGTGGTGCTTAATGATCATTGTGTAATTATTATTTTTATATTTGTACCTCGTTATAATAATATTGAATTTGGAACGTGCGGCCATTGGATGGAAGGTAAAAGCCCTGTGTAAAAATCCTTACTGCTAAATTTGTTTTTTAATATTTTCACGATTATTTGCCATTTTTAAAATCACACACCCATTACCGTAGCCTCGTATCATTTTGTTTTGGGTCACTTGTGTTTGTTTCAAATCCACCATAACAGTCCTTCCTCTCAAACCTTATTCTCATAGTGCATTAAGATTCTGTGAAATTGTTGTGTTTATTTAAACTGCCTCATTACTCCCGCGGCAAATGGTTCTAAACCTTCAGAAATTTATGATTTTTTTAAAAATTACAAAAGTTGAATAAAAGTCTATTGAAACTTTGAAAAAATACATCAGCAAGACTAGTTAAAGCCATTACGGGACGGCGCAACACTAAAAAATGCATTTTAAATCTAATACCGAACATTGCCGAAATACTGTACTTCAAACTACCACAGTCCGGTAGTTACCACAATCAATCATAAAGAAATAAATTAAAATTAACAAATGACTATTTGTACGTAACTAATGATTTGCTGTAATTAATTTTTTCCACATTTGTCAATCATTCGTTAGTTCGGAGATTAATGGTATATTTCATTGTTGTATTGTTTATACATTTTCGTATACTTTATGTGTATTGTATATGCTACCTAACTATTATTACCAATTACATTTTAATAACACCAAATATGATGACTTGACATGCTCAGGCTGTTGATTGAAAATTAAATAAAAATAAACTTTAACTTAAAAATGCTTAAATTTTGGAAGCCATTTATTGAGTTTTTGAATCCGTAATAGCGTTATACAACTTATAAGTGAGAACTGCCTTTACACTTATAAATATGATACAATATATCAATACCACTGAAGTGCAATACTAGAATATTATTTTATTATAATTCATATTTTTTTGTATTTACTTAATTTACGAACTGAACAAAATAGGTTTAAGATATTTTTCGACTCAGGAGTTAGAGACTCACGGTGATGCAATTATAAATTCATGTTAATTTTAATAAGCAATCATTTTTGTATAAGCGCCATCATTACCAAGGCATTAAAAGCTTGCATCACATAGTATATTATTATATAATTCCGAGTTTGCTTACGTTGACTCAACAAATTCATAATTAACCCTAATCCTTCGACGTGCGATGAAGTAATCCCAAGTCAATTACGGCAACCGATCATGTGGAACGACGAAATAAAAATTTATAACAAATCGATATTTAATAGACTGGATTATGTACGGCAGTGCTCTCATACTTTTTACATTCAACCTTTCGAAGACGTTCAAAGAGTCCGCTTGACACACGATGAATGTAAAACTCGATTATGATTGTACTATTGACGTTTTAAATTTTAATTAGAGCCACATCGATAATTTCTTTTAAATTTGTGTTATTATTCCTCTTGTATGTGACCGTGTGAACGTTGTTCTCATCGTGAGGGATGACGTCAGGTCAATTGTCGATAGCTTGTTATTGTTGGGTTCGGAGCGGAGACGAGATTCCCATGGCCGTGTGGATTTCGCGCAGACACGTCACTTACAGACTTAACACTGTCACTCCACCGGCTCGTTAGGAATTTGTGTCAGCTATTACCGTTTAGAAAGAATTAGAGATTAGACACTAGTATAGTGTATAGAAAATAAGGCTCAGACGCTGATGTAGTTGTTATTGTTGAAGATTTGTTTCTTTTCGCGTAAATATTATAGGCAGATAGCTTCATTGGTCACTCGGTATAAAGGCGCGTAGTCCCATTTTGGTATTCCAGGGTGAATATAGATTTTTATAACATTAGACTTAAAACACCGTTTGTAAAATGGGGTAGTATAAGTATCTGTATGTACGACAACAAGGAAACCAAAACATGCCAATTTAATACAAATAATCGGAAAAAACTTTATTGAGACATTATGTAGTAGCACGCACCGATCTGCACTCGTAAAATTAATATAAATGTTATCCAATATAAACTTGCGAGTGACTTTACAGTTGTGTTCAGGGGCAATTAATTATCGAGACATGTTAATGATGGACGCAGCGTTGTTAAAAATTGAATGGACGCTGTTGACTCGACGTCGCTCGAGATGTTTTCATTCGATCTCATTAAGAATATTGAGATAAAAACCTTGATTGCAACTTTGGGATTTTTGTGAACATTTTGAACATAATAGTGGGTAAAAAATGAACCCATTCAAATTGTGACAACACTATGGATGATAATTATTAATGTAAGTTATTACCGTGTGTTTTGTTTTTGACAGATTTAAATGATAATCCGATTTGAGAGACTAAAAATAAAAATACATTTTTTAATAAGATCAAGTTTTTGATGCCATGTTTTAGGAACATTAGCCTTAGTTGTTATTTTTTATTTTTTAAAATTCCAAATCTGTTTGTTTTTACATAACACACACATTAATTTTAATGGGAAAAGGAAGCAAACAACAGTTGGTTAATCGGAGATTTGTTGAACATTTTTAATAATAGGGAATTAGTTTGGATTTTTTTATGAAATATGAAAATAACTCTGAAGTTTTATAAGCAAGAGATAAATTTATACTTAAGTAATAGTAAGTCAATGTTAAATTTTATACATTACATCAATTTTCCAACGATGAGGAAAAAACTCAATATTTTATTAGATATTTAATCGAACAATGTCGCACGATGCAGTTATATTCTTAATTCGAAACCAGTACGCGTTTTATTGAATGAACGAGTTGTATTTCTTAACGTTTTAAAAATTAACCGAGAAGAATTAGGGTTGCAATTTCGGCCTTACCGTGCTTCATTTGGCATGCAAATATTTATGTTTTCATTAATTAACAGATATTTTTGTTTATAAACTAAAACAGTGAATATGTGTATAGTGAAACGGCCGGTACATTTATATTGTCATGTAGCTAGGTTTATTATAAATTGTATAATTCTAGGTACATCTTAAACCTGCTAGTTATACGTGTATAGCTAAGGATTATTAAATTTTAGTCAAGATGAAGCTAACTATAGAGTATTTTAAATCTAAAACTGCAATATATTTTTGTAAGTACTATAACTTGTTTACGTACCTATATACTTAGATTTGTAATTACTCAAAGAATTTACAGTTTTCTCGGATACATAGAGCCTATTTCCAAGCATTTAACACTAGTTGGTAATATTTAAATGTCAAAAAGGAAAGCTATTGTTATTTAAGTTTAGAAAAAAAAACATCGAAAAACGAAACATCACTCCACAAATTACATGATATACAAAACAGTAACAAAGAAACCTACACAACAAATGTTCTTGAAGATAACGCGTGTCGATACAGTGTTTGTTATTGTTTAATCACTTCAAAAGTTGTCGAAAAGCGATGTGATTGCACCTCGTAAATCGACTCGCTTTTTCTCTTGTTAAAGTGTGTTTGTCAAACATACGGACAATGACCATCGTTAGGCTTCAAATCGGTTACTTGCCCCGTGACCTACGCTGTCTCTTACTTTGACCACCTTGATTTTTGGACCGTTCCGAGAATTTTGACCTGACACCAAGACACTTGACGAATTAAGTCTCAGGCAAAAAAGATCTATAAAAAACTCAATATAATAACCAAAAGTGCTATTCAGAAGCTGCGTTGAAATAGAACCACGATACCGTGAAAAGTAAATAAATTACGTTTGCAAGAAATGTGTGTTTGAATTTATAGTATTTTTATAAGCGATTATACCGCAACTTACGGCAAGAGGCTATCTAGATAAATTATTTGGATAGACACAAATAATCTGTCGTGGTTGAAGATTTATTTAACATTGAGTATGATGGTCGGTAACAGAATACGGTATTATAGAATTGTTAATTTATAAGTATATTTGAAGATTCTAGTGCCTGGCATGATTTAAAACGATACTTACAATTAAACATGCTATTACACGTCTATCCCCGAAGAGAATACCATAGATGCATTTAAAAACCCGTGTCTTTCCGTCATCTGATGGGATTTAAAATTAGTAAAGGCCCGATAACATTATACCTGATTCAGAAGTCCGACATCCTGACAAATTACACACAAACCGTGGGGCCAACAAACCTGTTTCAAGTCTTCAAGTAGAGATTAAATAATATGCCATATACATAAATGGCATTTGTACGAAAATACTAGTACTGTTGAGATTGCTCACATAGCAAACCTTTCAAGAACTGTCATTCCTTGAATTACTTGGGCCTGCAGTACGAATAATAACTGTTTCATACATTCGTAAAACTACAAGTTTACTGTAATGTGTCTAAACATTATTATGGCTTCTGCATACAAACCGGTTGACTACTCAGATCTTAATCTCGTACAACAAAGCAGGCTGTTACGGGCGCATCTTACGCATAAAATTTATTGTAGATTATAAGATGAGGATTATTATAATTATTAGACATATAAATTAAATATCTATTTAATATACACTAAAACTTCATATTTTGAAGTAATAATCAAATTGGATTAAAGTAGAAATAAAGTCTGATGGTTTAATATTTTATCGAAAAAAGAAGACCGCATTGTTTTTAGTTCCAGTAATAGTTCGAAATAGTCTTAAGCCAGAATCGAGTCTCTTCTTCTTTGTAACCTTTACAGCTTTACCAGACAACATATATTACGGCCTTGCTTATATACATCAGTGAAAGTATTGAATTTAGCTAAAACTTAAACGTGCATTGTCATATCTTGTTTGTACATAAGAAAAGCGAAATAAAATGGGGAATACTTTGAAATTCTATGCGCTAATATTGAGGCTTATGCCCCACTAAGGTTAACATACGAATGTATTTCTTCACTCATAAGTTAAACCTACAATTAGGGCGATGTCCGAAGTCAAGTGTTTTACTTTATGTACATAGTATTCTTTATAATATAATCAATGGTATTTCTAACCCTGAAAACTATACAAAACCATTTGTTTCAAGCAAATAGTGCGAAATTTATTCCACCTTCTGTTTGATTATCGTTTCCACGATATCCAAGTGTGTTATTTCTCAACATTGATTCACTGAAATTGCATATGAAGCGAGGATATCTGTCAGATTCCTGCGCGTAACACATATCGGCACGCGTTCGAATAAGAAATTGTTATTTTCATCCAATGGTGCATGCTAATATCGTAATCCGGATAGAGTGTGCGTCTAAAATCAAACGATTCGATCCACTCTTGAATTTAGTTACGTGTCCGTATTAGCAGTCTTCACGTAACGGATGGCAGCGCATGATACCGCCCGATCGGACTTCTCACGCGATACACAATAATTGTTTGTATCGTATTGAGAATTATAGTGAGACATTACCCTTACGAATTGGGTTTTTTTATTTAATCCCAGAATATTTTTTAAGGCAAAGTGACTTATCTGATGATAAACACGAAGATCTCCAAATGTGTGGCACAGTTGGCTAGACACCAGCTTGTGCATTAAGAGGCGGACTCAATCCCCGCACCGAGACAAACGTTTTTGTCACTTTGGTTCGTAGGATAATAGAAAGAAGTGAATGCGTAGCCTGGCAAACTGTAGGTATTAGTTTATAGCTGAAATATTGCTGATTTGGCAACAAATAGGAGACAAGTGTGAGGTTTACTGTCTTTATGTTTTAAGGATAAGGACAATTCTATTGATGTTCGCAAGAATGTAATCGGCAAAGACCTGCCGATTCGACAATGAAGGACTTATGATAGGATTGAAGCTAATATCACAAATGTTACATCTTAGTTGAAATTAGTTTTGACGTAATTTGAATAGATCGACTTGCTCGACCGCCGTGGCACATACCTTAGGGAGAATATAGAACACAATATTTGCAATTTTATTTCGATATTACCTCATCATTCCCCTTCCCACTTTACTTTCCACAATGCCGTGTTTGTACGATTTCCCACACTTCATCTGGAGGCAGTCCATAAAAAAGAACAAAAAATATCAATATTCAACAGTAATTATAGGTTGAGATTGGCGCGTGAATTTACGGATACGTGCGATAATATTTCTTATTGATTTACCTCTTTGTAAATGTGATTTAGAATAAAAAATGTCGTGCAATGATTCTGCTACGTCATCGTAATCGTTTGCATATTCGCTAGAATCATACAATTTTTTACTTTTTTAAAAAATAGAAATTTAAATAGACAAACAGATCAGGAATGAAAATGCTTTATAAATATATGTAGTCATTTCTTACCAGTTACTTTTTGGTATGTTATAAGCAATTCATCATTAGGTTACTTGTAGTATGTATTGTTTCGTCTGTGCTTAATTAAGGTTTATTTTTTAAGAATGCTGTCTTATTATCTTGCATTAACATAGAAAGAACAGAAACTTTACCCATTTCATTTTTTTTTTCAAATAAATATTACGAACAATTTTCTTTTCCTACCAGTACCCAGCTCCGAGAAACTACCGCGTTAACATAAAAAGAAACTACCCTATCATCTCTCAACAACATTTCCGAATAAATATATCATACTGTAAGTTCATTACATCTTCGGTTCTAGATTACACACGCGCGGCATCGCGAGTCGACGTGACACGCCGATCGCGGCCACGTCGGCCCTCATAAAGATAAATACTTCCATGCTCAGACAAATGTAGCGGATTGAAAAGACATCTCAGATTAGACCTTCAAGGTGGTAAATACACTTCGCCTGTCAAGGGATGTTAATGGAATACGCGATGTTATTCCTGCCTTTGGCGTTTTGCTTTTGTTTTCGCGGAGTTGCTGTGAAGTGCTGGTATTATAGATGTAGCAGGTTATTATCGGTAAAATTTCGAGGTATTTAATGGAAAACCTAATAGTAATTCACTTGAAAATAGAATTAAGAATGTAGATTTCATAATGATTTTGCACTTTGGCTGACTTTACATGATAGTTGCTTACTTCTTTAAATAAATTTGTATGCAAATTAATATTATGCTTATGTGGAATAAAAAGCCATGACACTTTAAAATAGAGTTTTATTTATCATAATTATTTTCACTTTTATACTAAAACAGTGAAAGTAATTGTATTTTAAAATTAGTAATTTGATGTCTCTTCGTACTTTAAATGTACAGAACCTGTCCATTTACTTAATTTAATACAATTAAAATAAAATACATTATTTGGTTTTCTAAAAAGAAAAGTTTCCGTTTTCTAACCATGCATTTAATGTGTAAAATGTACTTTCTTTAAGAAATTCTCGCGTTTCCTATCTCATCTCACATAGTATTTTTTATTAGCAAGTAACAATCATTAGACTAATTAATATAATTGTTCTATGCTTCTTTCTCATTTAGTGCTAGCCATCTCAACTATTTCAATAAATTATTATTTAGTAGCCTAAATAAAATTATTAACTTTAATGACCGTCTAAAATAAGACGGGATTAGACGTTTAGTTTACCTTAATTTTTAAGTTGGGTTTCAGTATTCGGCCGTTAAGAACCTAATGTTAATATAACTTGCTGTATTTTTTCTTTCTTTCTAATTATTTTTCGAGTTAACAAGTTGGGATCCCGTAGACTGTAAAGACTGAGATATTTTGCTTACACACTTTTATTCTGATATTCGGGAGTTAAAGTGGCGGGTTCGCAAAGCAATAAAGTATTTTATGTTGCTTTGAAATCAGACGTGACGTTACTATGTGTGTAATTTATAATGTATGACGTTAGTCCTATGGTACAACATACAACATTTGTGTTCCAGGGTCTAGCAAAGTGCTATTGGTAAAATTGTATCATTATTATATACTTAACAACAACACGGAATCTGGAAGTACGGCCACAAAACAGCAATATGCTCGCCCTCTATTATGTGGTGTAATAAACTTAAATAGGTAAACGAGGTTGCAGAAATACACCTTTACGAATCTTCTTGAGGATAATTGCGTGTCACAGAGATTTAACAAACACGTTTTCACAATATGTTGTTAATGCCCAATAAAATATACATATTGAAAGTTAATACGACGCTTTAAGATGGTCCAGAGGTACAGTAGTTTGATGGGCGTACGCCGTGTAACGGAACGATAAAGCTTTAATGCATCATAAATACAATTTATAACCTATCAACCGTTGCTTCATGCATTCGCAAATTACACGGTTTTTTGTATACATTTTTAAACTGTTCTCTTCAGAATGTCTTGAAATATGCATATGTTGTAAATTTTGTACTTAGAATTGCTATTACCGATAGACCTAGAAGTACTAATAAGTACTACCACCATGTTAAATATTTTAAATTTGTGAGGGCTTACATAAATGTACAGACAAACTGTACATTTCCACATACCAATTGCTAGACCTATCGCATGTAACACTTCCACGGCCAACAAGACGAGCTCAATAGTAATTAATACATATAATAATTGCATGAATGTCTAATTCTCAACGAAATAGGGCAATCAAATGTGTAGCTAGCACCCTGTGATTAAATCTGATTGAGCTGACTAACGGAGGAAGGTAATAAGGGTGTAAGACAGTAGACCGTACAGAGCGGCTAATGATCTCTCAGATATGGACAGTGTTAGTTAATGTGGTAGTACGAACGGCTATTATCTCAGTGCTTCCACAAAAAGCCCTGGGTGGCGCTAGTGCGTAATCTCGTGGATACATGTTACGGTTATTTGTTGAGAGTGATTGGTAGCCGTTTTGTTTCATTGTATTTACATTAAATATAGGAGTTACATAAGATATAAAAAATGAAATACAAAAAAATCAAATTAAAAAAAATGAAAAACAAAAAAATCAAATTAAAAACAAAACAAAAATTCTTAAGTACTTAAACTATATTTTTTTATGTAAAAAGGAACCGCCTTCAAAAAACCAACTGAAAAGAAAAAAATAATTTTTATTATGAACACCTGTATTTCAATTTTGCATAAGCAAAATCATGTATATAATCAATCAATCAACAAATAAGAATATAAATTAATAATTAACGGTTATATGTAAGTATTACTTCTACTTTTTGAAATCGGTGCCAAACAAATTTTCATGACAAAGAAGAACGCTGGTTTATTATTATTAATGGCTCCGCCCGGGTGGAGTACGCCCCCCCCCCCCACCAGCATATGTCATACTTACCTATAAATATTTTGGTTTTGTTGGTTTGGCACCGACTTCAAAAAGTAGAAGTAATACTTACATATAGCCGTTAATTATTAATTTATATTCTTATTTGTTGATTGATTGATTATATACATGATTTTGCTTATGCAAAATTGAAATACAGGTGTTCATAATAAAAATTATTTTTTTCTTTTCAGTTGGTTTTTTGAAGGCGGTTCCTTTTTACATAAAAAAAATATAGTTTAGGTACTTAAGAATTTTTGTTTTGTTTTTAATTTGATTTTTTTGTTTTTCATTTTTTTTAATTTGATTTTTTTGTATTTCATTTTTTATTTCATACTTTTTAGTGACTTAAGTTCTTTTAGTTGGAATAGGAATTTACTTTAAGTTTTTTTAGTGAATAGTGATATACTATGTATAGTGATACACAAATTTTAGTAACCTTTCCTTGTTTTGATATTTAATGATATATTGTTTGTTTTATATTAATTATAATTAAACTAGCGACCCGCCCCGGCTTTGCACGGGTGCAATGCTGATATTTAATTAATGGATGTTATTATACATAGCTTTTGCCCGCAACTCCGTCTGCGTGGACTACAGGTTTGTGTTCAGATAGAACATACATAAGTTGTAGTATTTTACTCCACAGAGTCCCATTTACTTAAATATACAAAAATCATACAAATCGGTCGAATTGTTTAAACGTGAAACCGTAACACGCCGCACATAGGTAGGTTTTTAGGTTTTATGCGGCCAAAATTATTTTACTTGCTAAAACTATTCTAAATGACATAATTGATAATGTAAAACAATTTTCTTTTGATTTTTTTTATTTTAATTCAAGAAAATATAATATTTATGAAAAAAAATGTCAAAAACCTAACGTGACATATATTAAAAAATATAAATCATAAACGTACATTTTAAATGTTAGTGAGTAATGAATTGACAGTCGTCACATACTCCATGCCAATTCGTTACTCCAGATCCTCATCGTCCGAGGATTCTGGTGAAGCGGAATCTGGTTTGGTGGGTAAAAGCATGTCGAAAGTCTATGGAGAAAAGGAATTAGACATTTTTTTTTTCTCCTTCTTTGTTTTATACTAATACTGCTAATGGGCGGATCAGAGCTCAATAATAGTCGATTGTAAATGTCGCGGTTGCACTGTTTGCGGGAAAATTTTCTTGCGTAATTTTCTCTATACATGCGAAAGTGCTTATTTCGGGCCTCTTGAGCCTCCTCCGGGAATGGGCCTATTGGAAGGATGGAATTCTTTATTATGGCAGTACCATGTATGAGCACTTTGTGCAAAGTAGGGGTCATCGGGTGCCACCAATAGTGCTTCACGTATAATTTGGCGGTATCTAGTGCGTATTGATCATATTTCTTGACATCAATAATTTATCCACTTGAAATCGTTTCTAAAATTACTTTGGCTTTGCATTTTATCGTAGAGAAATTGACGGGTGACTAATTTTATTCCGGATGAGCCAGGAAAACCTGCGACGAAAATGAAAATTAAAATGATTTGGAACATTTTTCAACATAACTTTTTTTACCCTACCTGCACCTACCTGCAGCTGATTTTTATCAAAATCATAAGAAAAGAGTATTAAGTATTATAATAAAAAATAATTTTGAGGCGATAGGAAGCGATAATATAACTAAATTACGTTTAAATTGAAAAATCCAGAATATTTTTTCAAGAAAACGTTGTATGTTTTAGAGGTTTAAAATAAAGTATTTTTTATTATACTAGGTTGACAATTTCTATAATAAATAATGGTATGTACCTGAAGCACTCGAATCCACATTGTTTACATTAATAACTCTCTTCAAATCAAAAATATTAACGACGAAAACAAGTCACTTTAACAACGTAAACAGCGAAAGCGCGGGCGCAGTGGGAGACTAACAAGATTCCACCACCTGCACACGTCCCCCACGCGGGTATTTAAGCCGAGAAGACCGGCTAATTATCACTTGTTCTATTGTTAACGTAGAAAAATATTCCATTTTGCATTTGTAACTAGTTTAAAATTTTCAATTTTGGCCGCATAAAACCTAAAAACCTACCTATGTGCGCCGGTCGGCGCCTTGTGCATCATTATTGCGCGCTTGATAATTATTTTAAAACTGCGATATCTTCTAAGATACTAATTGAAATCAAATGATGTAAAGGGCAAATTTCTTTTAAATCAAATACTTATAATGAATAACGCAATTATTTGGATAAGGATTAATATAACCTTTATAAAAACAACTTCATAAACAATGCTTTATTTTAGGACAAATTTGGTTAGCATAAAAGAGGTTACAGTGAACCAATCTTAAAAGATAGGCATATGCTGTCGCGGAATTCTTTTTAGAACACTTAAAGGAGAACAATTCTGTCATACATTATTTTAGCGTAACTTTAACCGTTTCGGCAGCGCACGCGGCGGAAGCTTTCAAAAGGAAAAAAATATCCCCGATTTTGAAACATTCTTTATTGCTGCTCCGCTCCTATTAGTCGTAGCGTGATGTTATATAGCCTATAACCTTCCTATTGAATCACTCTATCTATTAAAAAAAACCGCATCCAAATAGCTTTAGCCAAACGCGAGATAATCGCGGACAAACATACATACATACATACAAAACAATCGAACTGAGAACCTCCTTTTTTGAAGTCGGTTAAAAATAACGTATAATCGACAGCCTGTGGCGAGTTGACTAGGTGATTTGTAATCGACGAGTATCTATTTCTGGTCAGGGTATTTAGGCAAACAAAAAATCTCTTGATGTTTCTAATCTCTACTTGTACATATCTTAGTTTAGGATCAAAATTATTTATGTGTGTGTTATTTTTTAATTATATCCTCGATTTTTCAGCGATTTATGTTCAGATAAGAATAAGCATAATCACAAGACACCCTGAGTTAATTATATTAATAAATATTCCTTCCATTCGGATCACCGCAGCGTACGGACGTGTTTTGTTTTATTAAGTTGATATATTCTATTTTGAAGTTTAAATTAAATAAAAATTAAAGTGTACGTGTACCAGGCGAGCATAAATCCATTAGCAGTTGACAGTGTATTCAAGTGCAAGTGTGAAAGAGAAAACAGGACGTGACTAAGGTATCGTCGAAGCTACGTTTGATTGGGCATTATCTTTGTGCACATAACTTTGCGCTTGGCCCAAAAACATAACCGTAAGCGTTATTAACAGGGTACTGTTGAAAATATGCAGCGTACTCCTCCTCCAAAAACCCAGATACAGTCTGACTCTGATTCAAATGCAATGAGTGAAACGGGCTCAAATGGCGGAAAAGATACTACCCTACGTTTTAAAAGAAAACGCCCTGTAGATGACAGCGTTAATGACACAATCAACATCATAAAAAAAGAATTGATTGACTTGATAAATAGTAAATTTCAAGCATTGCACGACGAACTTAAAAATATTAAAGAACAAAATTCTGAATTACGCAAATCGGTTGACTTCATTTCGGAAAGTTTTGATGATTTCAAAACAAAAATAAACAATTTAGAGAAGGAATCGAACTTCAGTAAAAATTACATAAAAGAACTTGAAGGGAGACTGGACCTGATGGAAAAGACCACTCGAAATTCTAGCGTTGAAATAAAAAATATCCCAAAAAAACAAGGAGAAACTAAACTGGATCTTCTGAAGATAACTAAGTCAATTGGTAAAGTACTTGATATAAACTTGGATGAGTTTGAAATTTATGATTCCTACAGAATGAATATCAAATCGATGAGTAATCCACCAGTGTTAGTTAAATTCTCGTCTACTTTTCGTAAAGAAGAGTTTATAATAAAGGCCAAGAAATTTTGTAAAGATAACCCCGGCAAACTTAACGCTCAAATGTTGGATCTTGGTTATCCACCAGCACAAATCTATATATCAGAAAATCTTACAGGAAGAGCTAGAAAACTTTTCATGCTTGCTAGAGACTACGCCAAAAGCAACAATTACGACTACTGCTGGCATTCACATGGGAATATTTTTCTTCGAAAAACTGAAGGAGCCCCCCACATCCTCATTAAGGATGAGAATCATTTGGACCAGTTACAAAATTCAAAATAATACGGAATATATAAGATCAGCCTTGAACTTTCGTTTTAAAACTAATTTGATTAGCATTATTACACTTATTTCACCTCATGTATTACTATACTTCACTATTACACTCATAATCATATTAAACTTACTCACATGTCACTCAACAAATATTGTTTATTACTCACGACGTTTTTGGTGTCTTAACAGTTGCTTACACTTCTGCATCTTATGCTTGGACTCATATCTTTATTTTATTTTTATGTTATTATTAGTTTTATTTTTTGTTTTCGAAGTTGTTTTACTCCCTCTTAAATCGTGTAAGTGTAGCCTTACTTCAAAATAACTAACTATCATGAATTTAAAGAATATATCGAATGATTTGGATAGTTATCAGGTTTCAAAATCGCTTTCCACTAAAGTTGAATGTGTTAACAGTCTTTTAGGCTCTGGAGAAAAGAAACTAACTATTATCTGTCAAAATATACGGAGCATAGGTCAAAATCTAACTGAACTAGAAGTTCTGTTATCGCGTTTAAATATAGATATGGACATAATAATCCTAACGGAATGTTGGTTGACCAAAATTGATGTGATGCCAATAATAAAGGGATACACGTCATATTGTACTAAAAACAATAAGTCTCAGAATGAAGGTGTTACAGTATTCATAAAAAGTAGTATTTCGGCAATTGTTGAGGAGCCCCCTTCATTTGAGGCAAACTGCCTTATAATTAAGCTTGGTGTCGATACATCTATTGTTGCAGTCTATCGTCCGCCGTCTTATCGCACCTTCGATAATTTCCTAAATACCATGGACAGTATATTAAGTAGACTACAAAGATTTTCCAATATTATTGTGACAGGTGATATGAACATTAATATTAATCCAATAAACTCAAATACAAATTGTGATAAATACCTAGACCTAATGGCCTTCCATAACTTATTGTCAGCACATACTCTACCTACAAGGAAGGATTCTTGTCTCGATCACGCCTTTCTTAAAACTAACCTTGAAGCAATCACTTTGGTAATTCTTACTACACTAACTGATCATTATACACTTCTGATTTCTCTTCAAAATCATTTCAATCCTGCAGATAAAACAAAATTATGTAAAACTATTAATTATACAAAAGTTGCGAACACTTTAGATCCTGATGTGTTGAGTTCAATACTGAGTGACAACGACGTAAACCGGGCTACCTCCACCTTAGTTAAAGAACTTAAGAGAGTAATTGAAGTAAATACGAGCTACAAGAAAACCCCCTGTCGCAAGAGAATAAAAGTCCCTTGGCTCACACCAGGTCTACTGAGATGTATCAGGCATAGGGATAAACTTCATGGTGACCTAAAAAAGGATCCCTTCAATACAAACCTGAGAGTTACTTATAAGAGGTATAGAAACTATTGTAAACTGTTATTAAAAACCGTAAAACTTAACTACGATAAATGTAAATTAAATGAAGCCACGGGTAGAAATGACAGTAAACGTACTTGGCAAATTATTAAAACTATTGCGAAGATAGGTAATAAAAACGTACATGACAATAATCATTTATTAAAGTTAAAATCAACTGCTTCTCAATCCATTTATCATATCAATTCTTATTTTGCAAATATCGGTAAAGTCCTCGCAAACGAAATCTCAATCACTCATAAGGGTACCCGCATGCCTAGTGAGTCGAACATAAATGATGTATCACAATCTTTTGTTTTATTACCAACGGACTCGTCTGAAATAAATACAATAATTAATAACCTGCGAACTGACTCTGCACCAGGTTTTGATGAAATTCCAGCTCAGGTTATTAAAATGACGAAACAATTTATTACTTCTTCCATCGTTCATATATGTAATTTAAGCCTTCAGCATGGTATTTTTCCAGATATTTTTAAAAATGCTATAATAAAACCGATTTTTAAAGGAGGAGACCCAGACAATATCACCAATTATCGTCCCATATCTATATTACCAATTTTATCTAAGATTTTGGAACGTCTTTTATGTAATCGC